>JAZHRO010000012.1:32525000-35025000 GCA_037157565.1 Thalassia testudinum | reverse complement strand
AACTAACAGTAAGAAAGTACAGCAGTAAGGAAAGAAACTACTACAGTAGGTACCACCACAACAGTAAAATAGCATTTATCATATAACAAGAACTGCAGGTAAAGAAGGTACAGCGGAAACAAAAACTACTCACTAGAACAGAAAAAAAAAGGGGTACAAAAGGCTGTGGTAACTCTACTGGACCCTACTCAGCCCAGCGTCCTCTGCAGCCGCCGACCCTGGCTGCTCAACACCTGGTCCTGAAAAAGGTAACGAGTGTAACACGCCAGCAAAACGCTGAGTAGAGTGGCAAACTAACTAAAGGCAACAGTAGAGTGTACAGTAGCTGTTATGTTCTATTACTTCCTTTATTCACATCTTTCAATTTTTCTCACAATTTCATTTATTTCTCAGATCCTTTACTTGATCTCGAATGTCCTCGTGGGAACGATCTTGATTGCAGTTTTTCCAAAAGTAGAAGTAGCACGTGGTGCTCTCCTGGCCGGGAGAGTCCCCCGTGGTGATCCTACCCTCAGTCAACCACCCCAAGGTCACTGACAGACGTAACGGTGACTACGGCACGTGCGATAAACGCACAGGTAGCTAGCCCGCACTGGCACGCGGTCAGTCGTTTCCGTTAACGGGTGCGCCCAAAGCACAGCACGGAACCAGGGCAGAGCCCTCTCAGTAACAGGGGTCCAACCCCTCTACAGTAACCAAACCGGGGCCTTGCCCCTCCACAGTCCGCGCACCCTCGCCTGACTACCCTGGTTTGCCCTAATGGGCCTAACAAGTCGGTGAAGGAGGCTAGCAGAACCCCGGGGCCCGTGGGGTAGCTAGTACTCTCCTAACACTACTAGCTCTCCTCGGTACTACGTACACGAGGTCCAACAAGTCGGTACAGAGCGGCCAATCCTAACCCCGGGTCCCTGGGGCGGCTGGCCCCACTCTGCACTAAACAGGTACAGGTACTTCCCTTGGTACTGCGTACCCAAGAGACAGTACAAACTACATCTCAGTTCCATTCCTTTTTCTTTCCAGGAGTTCCACCCCTAATTCCCCGTAGGGTTCCAGCTCTTTATCTCAGAACATCATATGTTTCACTTTCCAGATTCACGTTCTCAAAATCCATGATCTCAAACATGTTTCTTTATTCATAACAGGCAGCTGTTAATTCAAATTACAGGCAGCTTTATATTCCTTTCCATTTTTCCAAGACTGCAGTATTATACATTCCACTAGTTTTTCCATCCTAAGATTCATGCCACATCCTAGGATCTAGCATGCAACTAGTTTTCCAGCCCTAGGATTCATGCATCACCTAGGAGCTATCATTCCATACATTTCTCATTCCTAGGATTCATGCAATGTCCTAGATTCTAGTTATGGTTTCATACTTTAACAGATTTTATTAATAACTTAAGCCACTCTACCAGGTACAACGGGAGTAATGGGGGCGTGATCGGGAATCCCGCGCGCCTCCGCGACTCTCAAGACTGCAACTGAACGAGGTCCTATCACAAGGATCAAACACAAGGAGTATCTCAAAACAGTGTATAGCTACTATAGACGAGTAGAGGAATTAATTCTGAAAAGAACGCAACTCGAATCGCGGAAAACGGAGCCCAAACGGGCCCTAAACAGGTCAAAAAAGACGATACTGTGCAAAATCAGACGTCTGGAACTCCTTCCAGACGTCTTAAACGGTGGATCAGAGAATTACCTGTTCAGCTTGGTTCCCCGGACGTCCAGAAGTCTGCGGGGACGTCTGTCCTATACCCCAGACGTCCGATGGTCCACACGGACGTCTGTAGGTCACTCCCGCCGTCTGGTACAACTTACAGACGTCTGATTCGCAAAGGATGGCGAATCAGCGAACCTGCGCACGGCCAACCCCCCCTCCCTCAGTACGGTCAGTCGACAAGAAGGAAGAAGAAAGCGGAAACTCACCTTTCATTCGTCTGTATGATCTTACAGACGTCGACCTTGCCGTCTGGCTATCAACCCAGACGTCTGATTCTGGAAATTTTTCCAGAATCAGAACCCTGCTCGGCCTCCGCTCGCGACGTCGCCCGCGTCGCACCTCGCGCGTCCGCTGCTCCGTCCGCAGCAGGTCCCTCTCCGCGACACTCCGCGCCGGCCGGCCGCTCCGGCGAGCTCGCCCTCACGGCAGAGCCCCGCCCTCGCACGCCGCACCTCCTCCGCGCTCACTGCGGCTGCCGCTGCCGCCCTCGCGTCCGCTCGCTCTCGCGCACAGGAAGGAGAAGAAGGAAAAGACGGTGGAGACGGGAGGGGAGGCGCACCCTTTTAAGGCCGCGCGAGGAGGAGAGAGAAGGTGGTCGCAGCGCGCCTGCAGCCGCAGAGAGAGAGAGAGAGGAATCGCAGGTCTGCGCGCACAGGCGTGCAGACGAATCTCCCGTGCGAACATAACTGTTCTCCCGACGTCTGTAAACGATCCCGGACGTCTGGTCAGACGTCTGGATGTGATCCCAGACGTCTGGTCCGACGTCTGGGCCACCTCCCAGACGTCTTAAAAGGCGTCTGGGGCACGCGTTCGTTACAGCAGCCCAAGCCGCCGACTGCTGAGAATGCTGGGCCTAGTCGAGCCCAGCTATAGTTTCTACTACTAGTCGTAGTGAGTTCCTGTAGTTATATTTTCAGTACATTTCCATTATGTTCTCTATCTGCACTTGTTTGTTGTGATGGCTGTACTCCTGTTTTGAAGGCATGTAATATTCTAGTATTACTGTTCTATTTCTCCTTTTGTTGTTAATTTTTTTCTGCTTAGCTACTGTACTTGTGTGGTTATGGATTGATGCATGTTATTTGGTTATTTCTCGTTGGACGACTGGGTCTTGGGATTAGTCGAGGCGGGCTGATCTCGGGTCCTGTAAGGACTGGGTTCGGATCGTGAGAAGATGGTATCAAATTAAAGTCATCCCGAGAAATGAACCAAATAGTTTGGAAATAACCACACTTGTGCATGTAGCTAGGAGAGCCATCACAACGTTTATCTTGAGTGTCATTTCCGAGTCTTACGTCTCCTCTGTAATCAAATAGTCACCGATAATCCTGTTTCTTTCCAATCTCCATGCAGGAGATGACTCACTAGGGAGCTCTTGAGGCAGGCCGCGAATGTGGTCATGGATGAGGGCGTGGTCGTAGGGGAGGGCGAGCGATGGCCGAGGACGAAGCTGCTCCACCTCTCCTTTCGGGCATTCAGGCCCCGAACCTCTCCCAACTGATCCAAGATCTCATTAGGGAAGAGCTCCATCAGCCTCCTTCTCAGCCTCCTCATCCTGGGGATGCGGAGGGGGAGTCCTTCGTGGGGCAGGCGAGCCGCTACGACGTTGGATGAGCTGGAGGGGGAGGGGATTATCCTCCACTGCCCCTACCTCCTTCATACACTTTGGGGCATGAGTCCTCCTTGCCTGGAGGTGCACCCATTCCCCCGTTACAACTGCACCACGAGGTCTTCAACCAGTTCAAGAAGCTGAAGACCCCTCTTTCAAGGGGGAGGAGAGCCCATCTGAGGTGAAGGATTGGCTAGAACAGATAGAGAAGATCTTTGACACCCTCTGTCCTTCTGCAGAGTGCCACATGGTCTTCGCCACGTACCAGCTAGAGAGTGCAGCTCACAGGTGGTGGAGGGCAGTCAGAGTACAGGAGGAAGGAGAGTTGATGTGGGACTAGTTTGTGGCGCTCTTCTGTGAGCAATACTTCCCACAAACTTGGTAGGCTTAGAGGAGGCGGGAGTTCCACACTCTCCTCCAGGGGGCAATGACGGTTAGCGCATACCGTACACATTTCCTGAAGCTGTCACGCTTTGCCCCAACAACCGCGTCCACCAAGGAGAAGCGCCTGTGGAGATTCACCGAGGGTCTCCAACCTACCATTCGGGGGTATGTAAAGCCCTTGAAGCTGCCTACCTTCTCCCACGTAGTCGAGGCTGCCATGACCTATGAGGAGACCAACCTGTCCATACGAGACATTGATGGAGGAGGACAGAAGAGGCCCTACCTGCAAGAGCACTCACAGGGCCAACGGGAGAGGAGGCACCAGGCATCAGTAGGGAAGCTATCCCATTCTGTGGGTCCACCAGGGACCTTTGGGGTCCCCGACAGGGACCAACCAACTATAGCAAACCCCCGCCCAGTCACTAGCAGGGACAGTAGACAGAGGGAGGAGGTTGCATACCCTCTGCTATCAGTGTGGCTAGCCGGGCCACATACGGAGGAATTGTCCATCTAGGACCGGAGCGCAGTCGCTCCCAGCACCAAGCACTGGAGGCCAATCGGGCGCCCGCGATTACCAGGCCTGAGGAGGAGGACAGCAATCGCGAGGAGGGTATCGGACCGCTGCCTCCCACCCGACCCAGAGCACGGCTAGTTCTTCTGTACCTAGGGCTGAGGGGCATGTTAATGCCCTGACTCACGGAGATGCTAGAGCTTCAGGCTCCGTAGTGGCAAGTATGGTTACTATTTCCGGAAGGCTCATTTACATGCTTTTTTATTCTGGTGCCACACATTCGTTTGTCTCTGGGGATTTTGTTGTTAGCATGGGGTCGAGCAGTGTACTTTTAGAGAAGCCCTTCCTGATTACAGGACTAGGTGGGCAGGTGTTTGTTGCTAAGGAGGTTTTCACTAACTGTGAGGTCACGACAGGGAGACATAGTCTTCCGATAGACTTGATCATGATCCCAATGAAGGATTTTGGTGTAATCTTGGGGATGGACTGGTTAGCCGAATACCATGCCTTTGTAGACTGCTTCAGGAGAAAGATTGTTTTCTCCATACCACGGTTGCCTTCCTCCGAGTTCCACGGCCAACCAATAGACGAAGGTTTCAGATGCATCTTCGCTCTTCAAGTAGCGAAGCTACTGATCCAGGGGTGCGAGGGCTTCCTTGCTTGCGTCCTAGCAGAGCCCAGCTCCGTTGTCAACTTACATAGTATTCCTGTGGTTCGTGAGTACCCCGATGTCTTTCCATAGGAGCTGCCAAGACTGCCACCTGAGTGTAAGATCGAATTTGAGATCTCACTGGTACCAGGGACCAGCCCCATTTCTACTGCACCATACCGGATGGCCCCGTTTGAGCTGCGAGAGCTCAAGTCAGAGTTACAGGACTTGCTAGAGAAGGGCTTCGTGAGGCCCAGTGCCTCCTCGTGGGGAGCCCCCATCCTGTTCGTGAAAAAGAAGGACGATACTCTTCAGTTATGCATCGACTACAGATAGCTGAACCGGGTCACCGTCAAGAACAAGTACCCGTTGCCACGCATAGATGACCTCTTTGACCAGCTGAAAGATGCCACGGTATTCTCCAAGATAGATCTGAGGTCGAGCTACCATCAATTGAGGATTAGGGAGACCAACGTCTCTAAGATAGCCTTTCACACACGATATGGTCACTACGAGTTTTTGGTCATGCCGTTTGGGCTGACCAATGCCCCTGCCGCTTTCATGGATCTGATAACCGTGTCTTACGGTCGTATCTGGATCAGTTCATGGTGGTATTCATTGACGACGTACTCATTTACTCTTGAGATCAGATATAGCACGAGTAGCATCTTCACATGGTCTTGGATACTTTGCGATGGCACAGGCTATACGCCAAGTACAGCAAGTGCGAGTTCTGGTTGAGACAGGTCACCTTCCTAGGCCATGTGATCTCAGAGGATGGATTGGCTGTGAATCCAGCTAAAGTGGTGGTAGTGCTCAAGTGGGAGAGACCGAGTACAGTGATAGAGATTCGTAGTTTTCTGGGACTAGCTGGTTACTACAAAAGGTTTATCCAAGGATTCTCACAGATTGCACATCCTCTGACTCAGTTGACTCGGAAGGATGTACCTTTCACCTGGACAGATGAATGTGAGTCTTGCTTTCAAGAGCTGAAGGAGAGGCTGACCTCAGCTCTTGTACTCACCATCCCTGACAGCAGTGGAAAATTTGTTGTCTACACATATGCCTCATTGCAGGGGTTAGGGGGTGTGCTCATGCAGCGAGGTCACGTTGTCGCTTACGCTTTGCGACAACTGAAGCCCCATGAGCATAACTACCCTACCCACGACTTAGAGTTGGCAGCGGTCATCCTTGCATTGAAGACCTAGAGGCACTACTTATATGGCGAGACGTTTGAGATTTTCACTGACCATAAGAGCCTCAGATATCTATTTGACCAAAAGGAGATCAACATGAGGCGGAGACAATGGTTGGAGCCCCTGAAGGACTACGATTATAGCATCTCCTACCACCTAGGAAGGGCCAATGTGGTGGCTGACGCCTTGAGCCAGAAGGCACCTGCCCACTTGGCTTGCTTATGAGCATAGTGTTGGAGACTCATGGAGGAGTTGAGCAGTTGGCGACCCCAGGAGTCATAGGGGCACTGCGGGGCAATGACAGTGGCGAGGCGGAAACAACCAAAGTTGATGGATCGCAACATGACTGGATAGATGAAGGACCCATACCTACGGGCACAACGAGACCGAGTATTGGCAGGGAACCCAGGAGAGTTCTCATTCACTGATGGAGTCCTACATATGAGGGGATGCTTGCACGTTCCTAGAGATGAGGAGTTGTTGAGGAAGCTCTTGACTGAGGCACACAGATCCAGATTTCCCATACATCTCGGGAACACGAAGATGTATCACGACCTACGACATGACTTCTTGTAAAGACCTGTCCCACTTTTAAACTTTTAAGATATCTGGAGTGTCAGTCAGACGTCTGTCCAGACGTCTGGACCCTTTCCCAGACATCTGGAAATTAAAATGTTGTACGCATCCTGCGTTATGCGCGTGGGCGGCGCGTAGAACTCTGCTTCTCTCCCTTTCCTCCTCCCTTCCCCCTGCAAAACCGTAACCCTTGGCCTTTATAAAAGGCCACCCTCCCCTCCTCTCCTCTCCAATCCACACACCACCATCTCCACCTTCAGTGCACGTCAGAGCGGCGAGCGGAGGTGAGCGAGAGAGCACGTGAGAGAGAGGAGGAGGAGAGTGCGTGTGAAGGAGGAGGAGGCCGAGGTCGAGAGCTTCATGGAAGCTCGTCGGAGCTCGCACGGCCACCACAACACATGTGGGAGGAGGAGGGTGTCAGAGTGTCGTCCTCGACCACCTGCAGCAGCTGGAGCTACGGTGGAGAGAAGAGAAATGCGGTAGAGCGTGGCGAGGAGAGCTGGGAGCGCGGTCTGATACTGGAATTTTTCCAGTATCAAACGTCTGGAGTGCAGTCTGGACGACCGGTTGAGCGTCTGGACGTCTGGAGTCCAGACCAGATGACTGAAGGCACCTTTATTGCGAAGGTACGTTCTCTCCGCGGTTACGGCCATGCAGGCTGCACCGTAGAAGATCTGTTTAGATAATTTTAGGGTGGCTACTCTGTCGCATGCAGGAGAAGCCTTGGGAAGGTGCACGGAACGCCCTTCCATGCACTTTCGAATGTCTGAATAGCTCATTAGACAACCAGAGGTGCTTCCAGACGATTGGAGGAGTGGTCCGATGTCTGGAATCGCTTTCAGATGATCGCAAGGGAGCCCTAGATGTCTGAGGGCACCGCAGCAACTTGAGATGAGATTCTGTAACTTTTAAGACGTCTGGACTTGTTTCCAGACGTCAGATTTTGGTCAGTAGACACGTTTTTGACCCGTTTAGGGTCCGATCGGGATCCGTTTTACGCAAACGAAGTATCTGTAGTTTCCTTGTGAGTTTCTCTACGTATTAGAAACCTTTATACACTGTTCTGAATCTTCCTTTGTGATGTATTCCTTGGCATAGGACTTCGACCTGCTACATGTCTGGGGCTCGTAGAGGCGCCTGGGTGTGCAGTTCGAGACCCTAGTACTCCCGGATTGTTTGGTAGAGTGGTCCACCCCTGTTAATCTTATTAAATAAGAATGTATCGATGAAATTAGCCAACTGAAAACCTAGGATGTGGCATGAACTCTAGGACAGAGAAATGAATAAACCAAATTGTTCTTCATGATTGTATTTGTATACACGAATAAGTTAAATTATGAGTTGTCTCAGATAACTAAACAATTACCTGTGAAATCATTAGTTGCATGTATTAAATTATGGAAATACAAGCTGCCTATATATAAAAGAGAATTGTGGAAATACGAGCTGCCTATATATAAATGAGAATTGAATTGTGAATGATGGAATCTGGATCAAAATAATGTGGTGAACATGAGCATGAACCCTACGGGGAGTTAGGAGTAAAGCTCCTGTGGTTAGATGGAAAATCTAGAATGTGGATGGGAAGTGTGCTGGCCCTTGAGTACGTTGTACCAAGGAGAGCGACTGTCCCCTTTTTGTGTAGAGCGAAGCTAATCGCCCTTGGGTTGGGACTCGGGGTTAGGATTGGTCACTCTACACCGACTTCTATTGGCCCTCGTGTACATGATACTGAGGTGAGCTACTAGTGTAGGGAGGGAGCTAGCCACCCCATGGGGCCCGGGGTTCAGCTAGCCACCCTACATCGACTTGTTAGGCCCTCTGGGCAAATCGGGGTAGTCAGACGAGGGTGCGTGGACTGTGGAGGGGCGAGACCCCTATTTGGTTCTAAGGGGCTAGACCCCTATTTCTGAGAGGGCTAGGCCCTATACTATTCCATGTTATACTTTGGGCGTACCAGCTAGTGGAAACGACTGACCGCATGCTAGTGCAGGGTAGCTACCCGTGCGCTTAACGCGCGTACCGTAGTCATCTCTACATCTAATAGTGACAGTGACCTCAGGGTGGTTGATTGGGTGTAGGACTACCACAGGGGATTCTCCTGACCAGGAGAGCACCATGTGCACCTTCTACTCTTTGAAAAAGACTGCAATCAAGATCGTTCCCACGAGGAATATGCAAGATCAAGAAAATCTGAAAGTTGACGAAAAGGGGTGAAAAGGAATTACATGTAAAATAAAATGACTAGAAATGATAATTAAACCTGTACCTTTACTGCTTTAGATAGTGTAGTTATCACTCTACTCAGCATTCACTGACTCCATCTTTTTCATAACACTGTTCAGGTCCAGGAGTTGAGCAGCTCGAGCTTCCAGTTGTGTAGGGTGCTGGGCCCAGTCGAGCCCAGCCATAGTTTCCTGCACTCTTTGTTGTACCCTCTTTGCTGTTGTTGTGAGTTTCAAACTTTTTAGTTACTGTTGTTGTTACTGTTGTTTTTGTTTCCGTTGTTCCTGTTGTGGTGGAGGTATGTACTAAAATAGCAGCTGTTACTTTCCTTTACTGCTTGTACGTTTTTACTGCTTAGTTATATTGCATATGTGAATGTAGTTTATTTTCCTACTTTTTGGTTATTTCTTGTTGGACAACTTGGTCTTGGGATTAGTCGAGGCAAGCCGATCTCGGATCCTGTAGGGATTCAGGAACCGGGTCGTAACACTTATGGTGGGGGGCATGAAGCGGGATGTTGGTATTTTCGTTCAATAGTGTCTGATATGCCAGCAGGTGAAGGCCGAGCACCAGAGGTCTGCAGAGCCATTGCATCCACTTTCCTTGCTAAAATGGAAGTGGGAGAGCATTACTATGGACCTGGAAGTGGGATTACCTGTGACACAGCGGGGACACGATGCAATCTGGGTGATTGTAGACAGATTGACAAAGACGGCACGATTTCTACCGATCCGAGTCACATTCGGACCCGCATAGTTGGCAGAGCGATACATCAGAGATGTAGTGCACCTTCACGGGGTCCCCTACAAGATTATTTCAGACAGAGACACTCATTTCACTTCCCAATTCTAGGCAAAGTTTCAGAGGGCTTTGGGGATTCGTCTGAGATTCAGTAGAGCTTATCACCTCCAGATAGATGAATAGTCAGAGCACACCATTCAGACCCTTGAGGGACTTCTACGTGCTTGCGTAGTGGACTGGAGAGGCTCCTAAGAGGAGCATTTGCTCCTGATAGAGTTCACATACAACAATAGTTATCACTCGAGTATCGGCATGGCACCGTATGAGGCTCTGTACGGGAGGAAGTGTACGGCTCCCTTGAATTAGGTTGAGGTAGGGACCAAGTGGGAGGTTGGTCCCTAGCAGATATGCCAGAGTTAGGAGGTGATCGAGCAGATCCATTGACGACTGCATATTGTCCAGAGCAGGCAAAAGAGCTACGTTGATCTGAAGCGTAGGGAGGTATAATTTGAGGTTAAAGATCACGTTTTCCTCCGTGTTTTTCCCATGAAGGGCTTGCAACGGTTTGGGGTGAGAGGGAAGCTTGCACCAAGATTTATGGGGCCTTTTGAGGTCTTAGAACAGGTAGAACCCGTTGCTTACCGGCTCGCCCTTCCTCCCCAGCTCTCTGGAGTGCACGACGTATTTCACGTTTCCAACCTCAGGAGATATATCACCGATCCCAACCATGTCCTTAGCCATGAGAGCATCGAGGTGGGAGACGACCTGACCTATCCTAAGAAGCCGGTACAGATACTAGACAGAGTCGTTTGGAGTCTGAGACGGAAGGAGGTACCCCTAGTGAAAGTCCTGTGGAGAAGCCAGCAGTACTTGGAGCTTTTCGAGGGTGTCTCTTTGGACCTACTTCGGTCCTCTTTAAGTTTGTTATACGCTACTACATTATCTTCCACACCCTAGTTAGCTCAAGTTTCGGGGATGAAACTTCCTTTAAGTTTGTTATATTTGAAATGACCCGTTACCTTTTTGTCCTTTAAGATGTTTGGGATGTTCACCAGACGTCTGTCCAGATGTCTAGAGAGAGAGCCAGATGTCTGAAAATGCTTTTCTTTTCGGCACGTACTGTGCGCGCACCACTCCGTAGGACACCACACCTCTCCCTTCACCTCCTCTCCCTTTATAAACCCCCTCCTCTTCCTCTCCATCTCACACCACCACAGCCAAGCGATAGAGAGAGTAAGGAGCTGGAGAGAGAGCAAGCGGAGAGTGGAGAGCGGGTCTGAGTGCGAGAGCAGAAGGCGCTATGCTGCTCTACTGCAGCATCTGCAGCGAGGAAAGCCAGAGAGGTTCTGCGGAAGTCATTTTTTCCGCGGAATCCGACATCCGAATCGACATCCAAACGTCTTACCAGACGTCCAAAGGTAGAATCAGACATATGGTAGAGATCTATTTTCCATATTTTTCTCTGCCGAGTCCTGACAATGTGTTACGACCCAATTCCCGAATCCCTACAGGACACGAGAATCGGACCGACTCGACTGATCCTAAGACCCAGTTGTCCAACGAGAAAGTAACCAAAAAGCAGTAAAATAAACCACATTCACCATGCAAGTAACTAACAGTAACAAAAGTACAGCAGTAAAGAAAAGAACTACTACAGTACATACCACCACAACAGTAGAGAATTAAAAACAGGTACAGAAATATGAAGTTTACAATAAAAGAGTACAAGGTGAAACATAAATACTCACTACTATAGGAAAACGATACAACAAAAGTACAACTATTGGGCTCTACTAGGCCCAGCACCCTCCGCAGCCATAGGCTCTAGCTGCTCAACACCTGGTCCTAAAAAAGGTGACAAATATGACACATCAGCGAAATGCTGAGTAGAGTGGCAACCAGCTAGCTAAGAAAAATAGTAAATGTGGACAAGTACCTGTTGTTTTTAATTTCTTTCTTTATTTCTCTATTTACTCTTTCTTGAATTATTTCTCAGGTCTTTCTCTTGATCTTGAATGTTTCTTGTGGGAACGATCTTGATTGCAGTCTTTTCCGAAAAGTAGAAGTAGCACGTGGTGCTCTCCTGGCCGGGAGAGTCCCCCGTGGTGGTCCTACCCTCAGTCAACCACCCCAAGGTCACTGACAGACGTAACGGTGACTACGGCACGTGTGATAGATGCATCGGTAGCTACCCCACACTGGCACGCGGTCAGTCGTTTCCATTAACGGGTACGCCCAAAGCACAGCACAGAACCAATATAGGGCAGAGCCCTCTCAGTAATAGGGGTCCAGCCCCTCCACAATAACTAAACAAGGGTCTTGCCCCTCCACAATTCGTGCACCCTCGCCTGACTACCCTGGTTTGCCCAATGGGCCTAACAAGTTGGTATAGGATGGCTAGCTGAACCCTGGGGCTCGTGGGGTGGCTAGCTCTCTCCCTACACTAGTAGCTCTCCTCGGTACTGCGTATGCGGGGGCCAAAAGTCAGTACAAAGTGGCCAGACCTAACCCCGGGTCCTTGGGGCGGCTAGCTCCGCTCTACACTAAACAGGGGGGCAGTCGCTCTCCTTGGTACTCTGTACTCAAGGGCCAGCTCACTTCCCCAATTCCATTCTATTTATTTTCCAGGAGCTCTACTCCTAATTCCCCGTAGGGTTCATACTCATATTTCTCAGGCCAAGCCATACTAGGTTTCATCATTTCAGTTTCATTCGCATATAGCCCGTGTTTCCAACATTTAATATCAATTTATATGCAAGCAGCTCAAATTTAGTTTCCAACAACAGGAATTACATGTAGCAATTACTAGCAACAGTACTCTACATTTCACAGGCAGCTGTTATCCAATTACAGGCAATTATCATTATTCTATCTACTTATCCAAGATTGCAATTCAGGTATTCAAGACATTCGTTTCAGTGTTTCTGTTCCTAGGATTCATGCCACATCCTACGATCTATCATTTAATCTAGTTTTCAAGTCCTAGGATTCATGTCATACCCTAGGATCTATCATTCAATCTAGTTTTCAGGTCCTAGGATTCATGCCATACCCTAGGATCTATCATTCAATCTAGTTTTCAGGTCTTGGGATTCATGCCATAACCTAGGATCTATCATTCATCTCAGAGATGCATTAATGTTGGTAAATAACTAAGGGGAGCCACTCTATCCGCAAAATCGAGAGTAATGGGGGTGTAATCGACAGGTCCACGTGCCTCCGCAACTCCCAAAGCCGCAACAGAATAAGGTCCTAACACAAGGATCAATCACAAGGAACCACTTAGAATAGGATAGAAGTATTTTTAACAAGAGAGGAACTAATTCTGAGAAGAACGGAATCTTAAACACGGAAATCAGACCTCGAACGGACCCTAAATGGGTAAAAAATGACAATTCTGACTTAAATCAGATGTCTGGAATACCTTCTAGACGTCTTAAAAAGTTGTCCAGGTCATACCTCACTCTGCGTTGCTCCTCAAACATCCAGGGATCCTGCTGAATCGTCTAGACCCAATTCTAGATGTTCGACCACCTCTCCAGACGTCTGGGGATGCTCTCCGCCGTCTGTTGCTGTGCCCAGACATCTGAACTGCGTGGGAGGGTGTGTCCCCACACCTTCCCGAAATGAAACCTGCATGCGCGATGAAAGCCTCCTCAACACGACATGTCTTAGCACTTTCGGCTGAACGGCCTGCATGGCCGTATCCGCAAAAGGAGGTAGAGGAGAAATTTCGTACCTCTCAGACGTCTGGAGCTCCCTCCAGACGTTGCCCGCGTCATCTGGTCATAGATCCAGACGTCTGATTCTGGAAAAAATTCCTAGAATCAAAACCTCCTCGCCTTCTTCCCGCTGCGCGCAAGCTCACCACGCAGCCGCTCGCCTGCTTCTCAAGCAGCAGCAGCACCAGGGAAGATCTCCCCAGCAGGACACTCCTTCGCGTGCACGCCAGCTGGCCTCGAGCTGCTCCGGCGGGCTCGCTCTCTCTTTCTCCCGCGCTCTCCCTCTTCTTCCCTCTCGCTGCACCTCTTCCTCTCCGCACTGCACCCGGCAGTAGCTGCTGCCCTCGCTCTTGCTCTCCTACTCATGCTGGAAGAAGGAGGAGACAGTGGGGTGGTGAACGAGGGAGAGGGGAGGGGTATTTGAAGGCGTGGGGGAGGTGTCTACAGGTCGGCGAGGGGAGAGAGAGAAAGAAGAGAGTGGCGGGTTGCAGTCTACGTGCGGCATGCACGTAGACTCGCGATCGTACGCACTCCAAAATTTATTTACAGACTTCTGGGAAGGCATCTGGACCAACTCCCAGACGTGTTAAAGTGTGTTTGATGTCTCGATCTTAACACAATGTGTACGCATGTGTCAGAGGTTGGGAGGCACGGCGGAGTGAGGACCGAGGCAGTTTCAGACGTTCAGGAGCATCTCCAGACGTCTGACGGAACCCCCAGACATCGGTACTGCGTTCTATATGTCTGATAGAGACGCCAGAGAGAGGTATGCCTATGAGTTGGGTTTATACGTCTTACCCCCTTTCCCAGACGTCTGATTTCTGTCAGACCTCTTGTTTTAGGCTCGTTCAAGGCCCAAACGATGTCAATTTTCCGTAAATGAAACATCGTTGTTTTTCGTATGAATTTCTTCACGTAATGGTAGCCTGTCTATATCTTTTGGAATCCTTTTGACCTATCCATCCACATCTTAGGTATCCAGTTTGTCAAGTGTATGGAACCTGCGGCGACATCGGGAGCTGCTGTACGAGCCCCCATTCCACTCGGTTATCTTGGTAGAGTGGTTCTAACTAATTCTCCAAGTTAAATAAAATGCATGCAATTAGTTAACACCTAGGATGTGAGATGAATCCTAGGAATAAATAAACGTATGCTCTAGAATATAGCTATTCAATTGAACCCTAGGGTATGACATGAACACTAGGGATAGAAAAGATGCATGTGTAGAGAGATGGATGATTAAATAAATCATAAGCTGCCTGTACTTCCAGAAATGAACTACATTATGGATCGAGAAAAATGAACTCGTACTGTGGAAACTGAGATGCCTGTTCTGTATGTAACAAACCAGGGATAGAATAAAGAAAAGTTCATGTACAAACCCTACGGGGAATGTAGAACGAGATAAGAACACTGTAGTATAGAGAATCAGATGGTTCTGGAATTTGCCACCTACAGGCGACCACTAAGGGAAGCGAGCTAACCTTCGGGTACATGGTACCGAAGAGAGCAACTATCCCTTGTAGTGTAGAGGGCAGCTTGCCGCCCTTGGGTTGAGACCCGAGGTGGGTTTGGCCACTCTATGTAGACTCTTGCTAGCCCTCGTGGATGCGATACCGAGGTGAGCTACTTAGTGTAGGGGGAGCTAGCCACCCAAGGGGGCCCGGGGTTAAGAATGGCCACCCTAGACCGACTCTTGTTAGCCCGTTGGGTAAACCGGGATAGTCCGACGAGGGTACGCAGATTGAGGGGCGAGACCCCTGTTCTGAGAGGGCAAGGCCCTATACTGTTCTGCGTTGTACGTTGAGGTGTACCCACTAGGGAAAACAACTAACCGCGTGCCAGTGAGGGGTAGCTACCCGCGCGCTTATCATGTGTGCCGTAGTCACCGCTATGTTACGACCGTGACCTCAGTGTGGTAGAATGAGTGTAGGACTACCACGGAGGGACTCTCCTGGCCAGGAGAGTGCCACATGTGCATCCTGCGTCATAGGAAAACTGTAAGCAAAATCGTTCCTTTAGGGAAGAAGAAGATTAAAGTAATGTAATGGATCATGATTAGAGATCTCTATACAGCAACACGTTATAAGATTGGGAAATAATATGTTAAATGTACTTTATGCTTTTCGCCACCACTCTACTCAGCGTTAGCTGACTCCAGTTATATAACTTTGTACAAGTCAGGGATTTAAGCAACCCGAGCCGCCAGCTGCTAAGAATGCTGGGTCTAGTCGAGCCCAGCTATAATTTCTACTGCTAGTCATAATGAGTTCCTGTAGTTATATTTTCAGTACATTTCCGTTATGTTCTCTGTCTACACTAGTTTGTTGTGATGGCTGTACTCCTATTTTGAAGGCATGTAATATTCTAGTATTACTGTTCTATTTCTCCTTTTGTTGCCAATTTTTTTCTACTTAGTTACTGTACTTGTGTGATTATGAATTGATGCATGTTATTTTGTTATTTCTCGTTGGACGACTGGGTCTTGGGATTAGTCGAGGCAAGCCGGTCTCGGATCCTATAGGGATCTAGGTTCAGATCATGACATAAAGGGTCTAGCGAGCACCAATATCGTTCCTTTCCTTACTTGCTTTTTTGCTGATCTTATCCTCATCTAGATTCCTGGCCTTTTTATATCTCGTGGGCCTTGTTTGATAGGTTCAACTTTTACTCCCTGATCACTTAAGATTTATAAAATGATTTAAACATCATAAGAAGTTGAGAAGTCATTTATATATGATCCCTTTCAATTCTATTTCTCATTAGTTTACCCTTTTTTACCCAACGATGGGATCCCCTCACGGAGTGGGACTTGTTCATACATCCAAAGGTGGAGAGCCATCAAGGAGTGGGCACAATGGTAAAGCCCTCTCGTGGCATCTAAGAGGACAAAAGAAAAATCCCGCAATCATCATAATATACCTTCTCAACAAAAAAAAAAAAAGTTGTGATAAAGAGAATATCATTAGGAGTTAGCGATAGGACATTGGAATCTCTATTCCCTAAAGAATATTTCCTTACACTACCTAATACTCCCCACAAATGCCATGTCCCTTTCATAGTTACTGCTCCTCCCCTTTCCAGATACAAATCTTGGAGCTTATACCATTCAAAAAATGATCCCAAAGCCTATGGCTTAGGACGAGGAATGACATAATCTTATTGTTCTATTCTTATGGCATTCTAAGGTTATGTTTGCTTACCAATGAAGCATATCTTGTGATAGAATAAGTATATGAATAAGTTGTGTGAGTATTTGATTGAGAGAATAGAATAAGTAGTAGGATAAAATGATTAGTATGTTGATGAAATATTAATAAGTAATATTTTAATATTATGATATGTAAGTGAGATATGACGAGGTTATATAATAAATACATCTTAACAGATATATTATATCAGTGTAAATATATTTTAATATATGCTAATGTTGGTGTGATACAATAGAATAATGTTAATGTGATACGGTGAGAAAAATGACATCCCTCTCAATGCTCTTAGTATCCTACGAGGTATCCCTCTGATCAGGAATATCCCACGAAGGTCTCAATTCTACGTATTAACCAAGTTGTATGAAGGTTAACCATCTAAGGAATAATGAGGGGTGAAAGATAATTTTACCAGAATAAGAAAAAGAATTCGAAAACCGCTCGAGAGGGAATGAAAACAACGAACTACTTTTTAGTGGGGGAACCAAATAAAAGAGAGCCACTGAAATGGAAAAGAAGGAGGAAGAGGAGGAGGAGGAGGAGGCAATACTGCCTCCCTTCCACATAGGCATTTACTACAAGCCCCCTCCCCCGTGTAATGAATGTTCCCCAAACCCAAAGCCGAGGTTGAGCGATATCGAAGCGGCATTTTCCCCTTTGGAGCCATTAAGATTTACGATCCAAAAGCAACGGGTCGCGCACACATCCCTATACGTACATACATATAAAAATCTAATCTCCCGTCCCCGTAACGTCGACATCGTTATCCCTGTCTATCTATCTACAGTGGAATGGTATCGATAGGGTTCTCGGTCCCCTTCCGATAAGGCGCGGATGTCCACACCTGCCATCGGTTTCCACCGCATTTGTGCGGCGCGATTTTTCGGAACTTGGCTCTGTCGGAGAATCCCGATGGGGGAAAGATGGCGAGGAATCTGTTCTCGATGATGTTGACCCAAATAGGGGCGGAGGGGGTGGCGAGATAATCGTACGCCCTCTTCGGAGGGGCACCGTGAGGCGCCGACGCAGACAAACGATGGCGGCGACAGACAGGGAGGCAGAGGTGCGGGAATGATCTTCTTCGAGGGCGAAAAGGCCCCAGAGAGAGAGACAGCGAGAGAAGGGTGCTGGTTAAAGTAGGCGTTTAATTCCACGGCAACAGTGTGGAGGACTGCGGGGTGCCACCAACTGAAGTGCCCGATCTCGATAATGCGTCACCCTTTTCACGTGGCTCGGCATCAAACACGTTGGTGGGGCACGGTTGAGCGAGCAAGCGCACGAGGAAACTGAGAGTGGGAGAGAGACGTTCATGAGTAGGAGGCATCTTGCAATTGGACTCCGTCAAGGATACAAATATTATTACAATATCTCATAAAATTCATCCCAGTCATGGCGTGCTTCACAAGAGGGCAAAGTGTCCTGCCTGACTACTTGGGTTTCGCCGGAGTTTGGTGGTGGAGGGTTTTGCGTAAATAATTTCTGTTATGTATTTCTCTTAACAACTTGTCATACCATGCCTGTAATCAATAATAGGATGATGGTTTGCGATGTATAATCTCGTTACCCAACATACGAGACCCACTCTTGATGGGACCCATTTGAAGTGGATCCTACAAGTTGTGTAAGGAGAGGTGTACACTTGTGTACATCATGTGTATCTCATACGTTTCCTTATATAATATGACCAACCTTTGACTAATCCTTTTTTCTTATTTTACTGTTAAGGAGCATAAATAAAAGAAATTGGGGTGTATTTTGGATAAGGGGCATGGTTTTTTCTTATTTGAAAAATTGACGGTACATATATATTTGTTGTCGCTCTTACAATCGATAGCATAGATTACAACTATCCTGACGTGCACATTTCTTCTTTTTACTGGCGATGGCAGAGGCCAAATTTAAAGCTTCCATTCACCGTCGCTTTCGCAATAAATCGACGGCAGATATATTTTTTCCATCACTTGGATAATCGATGGTAACGAACCAACTGTAGATCCCATTTTTCTAGTAGTGAGGAATTGTGCAAAATTAGAAAAGGGAGCAGAAGGTCGCGCGATCATCCAGCAACCTTTGTAGGTCGATCTTGTTGAGGAACTTGAATGAGGTTGTTGGTTGATCTAGTGACCTAACCTCCGCCATGCTTGCATTTGATGCCTTCTATCTCTGCCACGAGCATCTTTGACATTGTCATTGTCGAGATGTTCCAATTCCTCGCTAATATTGAAAGACTCACTTTACTACACGACTAGCTAGCTTGCTCCACAGCAGTTGTACTTGTGAATGAGAAAGTGAGCTCACTCGTTCTGCATTGAAAGTCTTACTATGCTACACTTCGTACCTTGCTTCACGATTCCTCTACGTCACTATTAGTCGAGGACAGGCTTTACTTCACTTAGCCTGACGCTCTCCACTCACGTGCTTTACTTGGTTGGGTCAACCCAACTGGTGATTTTCGACAAGTCGTTCTTCAACCTTATATGTTTAATGATTCTTACAACCTTTGGTATGCATATGGGTTTAGTTGTAGAGACTTGATAGGTAAATGGGTAGCTAGGGTATAGATAGTGGATTTGTAAATGTATATAGGTTGGGATATAGCTAATGTTTTTGAACATATATTTTTCTTATAGAATAAAGAAGATATGTTGATGAAAAATTCTTAAATATTGATATATATAAAACATGTCATACATTTATTGTTAAGAAACATTATATAATGTTTTTTACAATCAAGCTTACTAACACGGCTGGACAATACTACTTACAACACCAGTATTGGACCAAATATTCCTCTATATATGTCTTTTGCCTTCTCTTCCTCTACATTCGCCAATAGTCGATCTTCCCCGCGAAGATTTTTCTTGTGCTACTCTCTCTTTCTCTCTCGAGATCATCTCTATTTAAGTAAATGGACTTGCTTACAATAAGGTGTCAACCACATTTCTTCTTTTGTGTACGTAACCTTGATCATCAATATTAGTATCATTGTCACCTTCTTCTTATCACACTTGTGGCTGTGTCCGGATAGGTAGAGGTGTTGGCTATTGGAAGATGAGCACATGTTGATGTGGAGGATCTAGTTGAAATGACTATATAGGTGGACCCATAAGAGAATAGCTTGATAGGTATGGATCTTGTGATGGACCTCCAAACGAAAATCCATAAAATAAGGCTCTCAACTTTCATATGTAGAGAAATGTGGTGGCTACAAGGAAGGTCCTTCTCTAAAGTAATTGTATATACATAATGGATGGCTGTACTAAATCAGAAACTAGCTATACTGTGTCGGAGGCTCGTTTGCATTGAAGGCAAAGGCTGGTTGTACTGCATCAAAGATTAGCTATATTATGGCAGAGGTGGGCCAAATGTGCTGTGCTAATTTGGTTCTATTGTATGTTGAGATGGGCCAATGTCCTCCTCGGATATAATATCATCGACTTCATTTCCCTCATGTTCTCTGACATCCTGCAAGCTATACTTAGCTATCTTCTTCGTCAGTTGATTGAAAAGCTCTTTCATCTCCTCTCTCATGTTTGATTGCAAGTGAGGTGTATTTAATCACCTCATTATCTGCCCTTTTGTTGTAAACATGAGACTCAATATGATTCAAAAGCAATCATTTATATGTAAATGAATTAAATCAAAATTTGGCTAAACAATGTTAAATGAATTTTTCTTACCAACTTTTTCTCTACTAGTCCTCTTGGTTCATATGCAACCTAAGGTGGTGGCATCTGTTCCCGTAGCCACAATCTTGTTTCCATCATAGGTAGTGTGTTGTGATCTCTTTTGGTGTGCTTGGCAAATTATACTCTTCAACCACTATTTCCAACCTCTGAGTCTACCATTTGATTTATCCTCGATGATACGTTGTTGAAGAAGCAACATCCCTAACTCTTCTATTAGCATATCTTATTTTGTCCATTGCTTCAGGTATGTGTTGTTGCAATTCTAATTGTGCCATAACATGATCAGGAACATGCATGCCTATTATATTGTAGCAAATCAAGCACGTCCTGAACCTTCATATCACAGCACCTGCTAAGTAGATGGATCCCAAATCACCTATAGTATTAAAAAAAAATTTGGAACATGATGGGGCGTGTTTCGCAAATTAGAATTGGGGTTTGGAGGATCCGTCGTCGTATCTCACAAAATGCATCTATCAGATAAAATTTATAACCAAAACTCGAAAAGTGAGTCCCAAGTTGAACACGGGGAGACAAACATTTGGTTTTGAAAATCCGCATTTCTCTTTTATTTGTTTTTGGTCATTTTTATCTTTTCTAATTTTTTTGGTATTTTAATAGGGCAAGAGATCAGATCGACAATTGCTTATTTAGCTAATCTACTTGCGAAAATATAAGAGAGAGAGGGAGAAAGAGAGAGAGAGAAACAATCATCTATTCATAAGCAAGTGTTTGTTAGAACTATGAAAGCAGAAAAATCTATACTACAAAAGTGAAAAAGATAGAAAGAGGTGAGAGAAATCTCCCTCGACGATCGCTTGGAGGACGACTCCCTCTGACGTCGCCTGGAGGAAGGTGGTAAGGAGCGAGATGAAGGAGGATGGAGCCGGAGGATGGAGGATGGGGCAGGATGGCGTCGTGGCGAGGATCTCTTTTCGAAGGGCAGTGAGAGGATGGCCATGGGATGCTCCACGAATGGGGATGAGAGGAGGGAAAATGTTTGGTTCTATTCTAGAGGAGCATCCCAGGCTTGGGACAAGCTCTCTCTAGAGCCTTGGAGGTGGTGAGAGGAAGAAAGGAAGAGATGAAGAAAAATAGGAGGGGTAGGGGTCTTTTTATAATGGAGGAAAGAATTAAATTCGTATACAAGACATTTAATGATAGTCACAAATGTCGCTGAAGATCCATCGCAAACGTCGCTGAAGATCCAAGTTACGCACCCCTACTACTACACCACTGGCGCGTGTCGTACGCACCCTTGTCGAGCGTGCACGCGTGATGCACGCCACTGCTGCCGTTGCCTCCGTTCGCGTTGTGCTGTTGCGCATGCTGCTGTGCTTGTGCATGCATGCCTCCACGTGCGCGCATGCACCTACGCTGCTGTGCACGTACGGTGGCGCGTGCGTGTGCATGGGTGGCCTGGGTTGCACCATGTGGCGTAATCTGGGCCGTCCATCTTCTTTTCTTTGTAGGGTATGCTACAGAGTTTGAATTGAGTCGATTTTTACATCGTTGGGCTGCGATCGTTGACCCGAATCCATCCATGAGGTTGGATTTGTCGTTTGATGCTCCGGATTGCATCACTTGGTCCCTCGACCATTGATCTTCCCTGGATTGCATATGGTGCTATGGGACTCCGAATGAGGTAATTTCGGAGGTGTTGGACTCCGATCGTTATCTTGATCAGATTCATACGGTCGAATTATTAATCAGAGGCTCCAAAATAAATATCTTTCTTTTCTGACCACAAAAAGGATTCAATTAACCTAAATTATATATAGCTATTCTAAATGCAGAATGATGCATGCTATGCAATATTTATAACATGAAATGCAAATCTAAGCCTAGGAACATACATGAATAGACATTTTAACCTAAATAGTTATGTTTATATCATACCCCCATGCCGATATTTTGCTAGTCCCTAGCAAAATCAAACCACATGCTATGTATGCAATTAGAATTAAGATTCGATTACTTAGGCCTATGTTGTTTATTAATAATAAAAACTATCAGCTAAGGTCCTTAACTATGAAGACTCAATAGTACCCGAGTGCTTGCCAGAATGCAGATCACCCAAGTCCTCGCCTTATTTGAAAAGGGATGATACATTTTTTATTTTTCTTCTTTTCTAATTTTTTTTTACTTTTGGAGTTTGAGAGTTCTAGGATAACTTTTTATGGCTACCCGACCCGCCTAAGACTCAAAAAGGACTCTAAGTGCTAAGCATCAAGTGAAAAGAGTGAAAGACTCACTAGGCGACCGTTAAAATGGACTTTGGGTTTCTACGACCCTAGGTGACGTGCGCTTGTGCATGTGTGTTAAGAAGTGCCGTTATAGTCGCACTTGCAACGTCGATTTTAAAGTAAAGAAACGGAGATGAGTCCGAGTGTCGGTCTCAGGGAGGCGTGAAAATCGGATTTTGGTTATCACTTGTTGTCACGGAAATTGCGGGGTTTTGCTTGCGAAAGGTGCTGTTGAAAAGCGAGAGAGAGAGATAGAGAGAGAGAGATTAGGGTTAGAGTCGTTTCTTTGCTTGATCATGCAACTTAAACAGGAAATCAAGTAAACACTGAACAGAAAATAACTTCATTAATCATGCAGCTTTAGTTCACAGCTTGCAACATTAAATATATGCTTAAACAAAAGTAAGGGAAAGCTTAAAAGAGAGGAGAAGAGAGAGAGAGGGGGAGAGCAGCGAGGCAGCCACGGCGGTGGGGAAGGCTCCGTCGGCGGCTCGTCGTCTCCGACGATTACAAGAGGGCCTAAAGGTAGCTAAGAAAGGGTAGAGTAGTTGCAAGGGAAGTGAATGCCTTGAATGAGTTGTTGGAGGGGGTTTATATAGGAAGAAGGGCTTTCTAAAAGAAGAAAGGGCTACCTAAGAGAGGGGTAGAGTAGTTGCAAGGGAAGTGAATGCCTTGAATGAGTGGTTGGAGGGGGTTTAAATAGGGAGAAAGGATTTTTAAAAGAAGGGGCTTTAGCGACATCCGGAACGTCGCTAAAACCATTCCAAAATCGTCGGTGAAGCCCTCCAACCCGCCGGTCACACGCTCGCGCTGTTCTTCTTCACACCCGATTCACGGCCGCTGCGTGAGAGCCGTCCGATCGAAGATCAGACGGCTGAGATCTTCCCTTGGGCGCGCTTGGATCGCGCCTCGGGTGTGCATGTGCGCGGGCGTCGTCGCCCAGCGTGCGCGCGCGCATGGGCGCTCGCTGTCTGAGGGCACGCCTCGTGGCGCAATCTCGGTCGCCCGCTGTTGATCGGGCGGCCCAATTTCACCGCGTGTCGCTCTGTCTTCGATTCTCCACCCCATGCGGCTCGAACCCACGTCATGTGCGTGCAGGCGTGCGCGCTAACCGCTGCGCCACACCCGCTACTTTGTCACGACGACCGCGGGCGGGTGCGCGGTTCTCGGCTGTCCGATCGAAGATCGACGGCCGAGATTTGATCTCAGCTAAAGGAGGAAGTGGAGTGCGGTGAGCGGGGGGCGACGTAACGCAATGAGGGCCGTTGATCATCAGATCAACGGTCAGAACTTCTTGGGCCCATTGTAGGAGCTCTGGATGTCGGATTTGGTCGATCTTGAGTCCATTGGACTCCGTTAGTCGTTCTGAATCCATCCATGTGGTTCGATTGCTCATCTAAGGTCTGCTTTGACAAGTGCTTACACAAATGGCCATTAATACAGTTTTATAAGCAATCTTGGTATATGATGCATGTAATGCTCCTATTCTACTTATGTTGTGCCTTTTATTCTTAAGATGGGCCCTATTTAACAGAATTATCACCTCCATATGCAATGTTATCATACCCCCATGCTTACTCCTTGCTAGTCCCTAGCAAGGTTTATTCTAGCCTTTATTTTCTTTCAGAATTTAAGAAGTAATTGCTTAGACACTTCGTCACTTGTCAATAGGAGGAAATATACTAAGATCTTAATCTACAAAGACTAAGTAGCACTCGAGTGTCTGCCAAAATACGAATCACCCGAATCCTTGCTTTAATGTATATAACTATGTATATGTATATATATATATACATTTTTTTAGAATTTTTTCGGAATTCAGCGTGGGTTGGTAACTTTTTACAGCTACCCAACCCACCCAAAACTCGGTTAAAGCCCTAAGTGCTAAGCATCTTGATGTGAAGATCGTGATAGACTTAACGGTAATTTAGACAGACATCGGGTTTCTACGCCCCTAGGTGACTGGAAGAGGAAATATATTTGCCTGAAGGTGTATTTGTTCGATTGGTAGCTTTCTCCCTATGTTTGTTTTAATTGGGGTCAACACAAGGATTTTTCCAGTGTATATCCCCCCGGCTTGTACTACTTCCCCGTTTCTTCCTTAAGTGTTTTGGTTCTTTTTTGTGCAGTTATTGAGCTGGGCTCTGGACAACTAACCAATGGGCTGTTACCCACGATCACTTGCTAGCCATACTCATGCGGTGAAGTGTGGTTTATTTTCTTTTCTTCTCCCTTTTTTTTTCTATAGGTGGCCTCCCTGATCTTAAATGTACCTAAAGGCAATGAAGAAGAAATGGTCCCGTGGCTAGGTTCTGGATAACCTGCCAATGGGCTGCTACCCACGACAACTTGCCAGCCATACCACCCTAGAGAGTTCATTAGCTACCCAATTTCTGTCAAAATCTCCGAGGAGTGAGTCTGTGCAAAAATGTGTGCAGATGCTTAGACTCAAAGTTTTTCTGAGTTAGAGGGTGAGTTGATAAGTTGTATACTTATCACCTTATTTAGTAGGTGGATTAGAGTAGCTTAAGGTTGCAAGGATTCGAAGCTAAATCCATATTTTAACGGACACCAGGGCTGATTAAGCCTGAAAGCCTGAAAAGTCTAAGTGTTTAAGTTTTTTTTGTATTATTTTCCACTATTGACAAGTTTCTAATGCTTAAGTTTCTTCCTAAATTCATTCTTTTTTTTTAAATTTAATTTTATTTTATTCAAACTGATTAAATGAGCTCAGGATTGTGTAATTTACCACCCCCCCATGCTTAAGTTGGACAATGTCCTCATTGGCAAATATATGGATGCATAGGGGTTCAAAAAGATAGTACCTGAGTGACGTAAAATACCGGATCAGTTTGAATCCTCTGGGTTGCCTCCCAGGAAGCGCTGAGTTTAATGCCTCCAACTGGGCGGTGCTTCGTGTCATCCCTCAACGAGGGTGACACTCTCCTTTGGGGAAACCTGGGCCAGGAAGTGCTTCAATCTTTGACCATTAATTGTAAAAGTGTGCCCAGTGTTAGGATTAGCGATTTCAACCGCCCCATTAGAGTAGGGCTTAACCACCCGAAATGGTCCTGTCCATTTAGACCTGAGTTTCCCCGGGAAGAGTTTTAGGCGGGCGTCAAACAGCCAGACTTACTGGTTAGGCTCAAAGGTTTTTTTATGAATGAGTCGGTCGTGGACGACTTTCATTTTCTCCTTATACAGTCGACTATTTTCAAAAGCCTCCCGACGAATTTCTTCGAGCTCAGATAATTGGAGTGACCTCTGCGCACCGGGTAACTGGGAATCCATGTTACATTGCTTGATAGCCTAGTAAGCCCGGTGTTCCAATTCGACAGGAAGATGGCAGGCTTTGCCAAAGACCAGGCGATAAGGCGACATGCCTATCGGGGTCTTAAAAGCAATCCTGTATGCCCACAGGGCATCATCTAGTCGTGTGGACCAGTCTTTCCTGTCAGGTCTCACAGTCTTCTGTAAAATGTTCTTGATTTGTCTATTTGAGACCTCGGTCTGCCAATTTGTTTGTGGATGATATGGGATAGCAATGCGGTGGTTTACCCCATATTTTCTAAGTAGGGCACGGAATTGGGAATGGATAAAATGACTTCTACCATCACTGATCATGGCCTTGGGTATTCCAAACCGGGAAAAGATATTCTGCTTAACAAAGTCCATGACAGTCCTGTGATCGCATCGGCGGTGGCGATGGCTTCAATCCATTTGGAAACATATTCTACTGAGACTAGGATGTACTCGAAGTCGTTGGATGATAGAAAGGGACCCATAAAATCGATACCCTAGACGTCGAAGATTTTGACAATCAAAATGGGCTGGAGGGGCATCATATCTTTCTTGGTCATGGTCCCCAGCGTTTGGCAACGTGAGCAAGTCTTGGCAAAGTTGTGTGCATCCTTAAATAGGGATGGCCAGTAAAATCTAGACTGCAAAACCTTTACAGCTATTTTCTTTCCAGAGAAGTGGCCACCACAAGCCTGGTCATGATAGAAGGAAAGCACACTCTGAACTTCATCTTCGGGGATACACCTCCTGATGATCTAGTCAGCACAGAGGCAAAACAGCATGGGATCATCCCAGAAATAGTGCTTGGCCTCAGCCAAGAACCTGTCCCATTGCTGTCTGGACTAGCTGTGTGGGGTTTGTCCTACAACTAAGTAGTTGACGTAGTCAGCATACCATGGCAGTCTCTTGTCTTGCACAGTCAAAATGTGTTCATCAGGGAAGGCGTCAGATAGAGGTAGGGAGGGTCCAATGAGGTATGGATGAAGTCTAGACAAGTGGTCAGCCACCACATTCTACGATCTGGCCTTGTCACGGATTTCCAAGTCAAATTCCTGCAAAAGCAGGATCCATCTGATGAGCCTAGGCTTTGCATCCTTCTTGGCCAACAGGTGTCGTATGGCTGAATGGTCAGTGTAAACAATCACGTGGGATCCCAACAAGTACGATCGGAACTTCTCAAGTCCAAAGACTACAGCGAGCAACTCTTTCTCTGTGACCGTATAATTTCGTTGGGCCTCGTCCAATGTTTTGCTCGTGTAGTAGATCACCACGGGCCTCTTGTCTTGCCTTTGTCCCAGGATAGCGCCTATGGCAAAATTTGATGCATCACACATAATCTCAAAGTCCTAGGACCAGTTTGGGGTTGAAGTACAGGTGCTATGGAGACTAGGTCCCGGAGGGTGTAATAAGCTTGGATGCAATCAGAAGACATGTGGAATATGGCGTCGTTGGCTAAAAGGTCGGTCAAGGGTTTGGAAAGCTTGGAAAAGTCTTTAATGAACCTTCGGTAGAAGCCAACATGTCCCAGAAATGAGCGAATCTGTCGGACCGAGCTAGGTGGAGGAAGTTTGGAAATCAAATCAACCTTAGCCAGATCTACCTCGATGCCCCTATGCGATACGATGTGACTGAGGACAATTCCTTCTTAAACCATAAAATGGCTCTTTTCCCAACTTAACATCAGATTAACCTCAATACATCATTTCAGGATCTTCTCCAAGTTGCTCAGACAATGGTCGAATGAATTCCCGAATACAGAGAAATCATCCATAAAGACCTCTAAGTATTCACCCACCATTTCTGAAAAAATGGCTAGCATGCAACGCTGGAAGGTCGCAGGTGCGTTGCATAACCTAAATGGCATTCGACGGAATGCAAACGTGCCGTATGGGAAAGTGAATGTGGTCTTTTCTTGATCCTCCGGAGTAATTGCGACTTGGTTATATCCTAAATATCCATCCAGGAAGCAAAAATACTTCTGCCCTGCCAATCTTTCAAGGATTTGGTCAATGAATGGCAAGGGGAAATGATCCTTCTTAGTGGCTTCATTGAGCTTCCTATAATCAATACACACTTGTCATGCGGTGGTGGTGCGGGTGGGGATGGATTCGCCATGATCATTGGTGACAACGGTGAGCCCAGCTTTCTTGGGAACCACTTGAGTGGGGCTCACCTAGGGGCTATCGGAGATAGGATAGATGATGTCGGCGTTAAGCCACTTGATAATTTCTTACTTCACGACCTCCCGCATGTTTGGGTTTAAACGTCTCTACATCTGGCGGGAGGGTCGTGCCACGTCTTCCAGATAGATCTTATGGGTGCAATAGGTGGGGCTAATTCCTCTTAAGTCAGAAATGGTCCAACCAATGGCTGCCCGATGTTCTGAAAGGGTCGCGGTCAACCTAAGTTCCTGATCCTTGGTTAGATGAGAATTAAAAATCACAGGGAAGGTCTGGTCAGGTCCCAGGAAGACATACTTGAGATTCTCGGGCAATGGCTTAAGTTCAAGTGCGGGTGGAACCACAGTTGATGGAAAGGGAAAGGGCGGGAGTTGATCAACATCGATCTCCTCAAATGGTGTTGTGCGATGGTACTCAGCCTTACAGAGGTCCACAGGTAGTGATGGTGACGGGTCAGAACATTCATTACGGGTTTGGTGGTCTGATACAGAACTAAGGGTGAGGCATTCCTCGATCAGAGTTTCCACGGGATCATGTTCCTCAACGCAATCGCAATCATGTTACTCAACGCAATCGCAATCAAAAGACTTTGTTGCCCGGAAGATATCCAATTGCATTTTCCTGTCTCCGAAGGTGATTTCCATACATCCCATGTCACAATCAATGTTTGCCTTAGCCATAGCTAAGAAAGGTCTGCCTAAGATTATGGGTGCGTTCTGTAATTTTTCAGGGACTTCCATGTCGAGCACCAAAAAGTCGACCGGGAAATAGAAGTCCTTGACCCATACAATTACGTCCTCGACAACTCCCTTTGGGGTTTTCACTGATCTATCAGCCAGCTGAATGGTGACAGGGGTTGGTGTCAACTCTCCGAAACCAAATTGGTGGTATAGGGTTGTTGGAATTAGATTGATAGAAGCACCTAAGTCCAAGAGTCCTCTATCAAATGTCATGCCCCCAATATTGCAGGAAATCAGGGGCGTGTTTGCACCACAAAATACGCCTATAAGAACGCCTTCTTATGCTATTTTCTAGCATTAACTATGTATATTATAATCCTATAGTCGCATTTGTAAAAACGCTTGCATGCATGCATTTAATTGAGAGGAGAAGAGAATGGAATAAATGGCTTGCATTTTTACATTTTTCTTCAAGTGTCTCTTTGCAAAAGTCCCCTCTCCATATTTTATTTTCATCTTTCTTTCTTCTTCCAACGGTTTTTCTCATTCCCGCGGCTGCCTTCTTCCCGCGCCCACATCCACGCCATGCTGCATGCAACGCCTCTCCCTGCTGTCCTTCCCGCACCTCTCCCTGCAGCTGCCATTCTCCCCCATTCCCCGCATGCTCCACGCCATGCTCTCCTCCTCTATAAAGCCGCAGCTCTTCCTCGCGACGAGAGGGGGGGAACGTTGCTGCAATACGCAGCTGCGGCAGCTGCTGAAAAATCGCCACGCTGCAGTCCACCACCTTCCTCGCCCGTTCTCCCCTCCCATACGCCGGCCCTCCGTCGAGGAGGCACCCGACGAGCAGGAGAACCCACTGTGGTGCTCACCACCACAGTGGGAACACCACCGCCCAGCTCTTCAACGAGCAGGTGGGCGTGGTGTTTTCTTTTCTCTTCGTTTTCATCTCCACGCCATTGCTGCCGCTTCAAGGTCCGAAGCTTGAAGCAGCAGCAGCAGCAGCAGCCCAGCGGCGACAGCAGCAGCAGCAGCACCACCGCCTCCTCCGCGACCTTCCCCGCAGGCGCGCAACCCTCCGCGCGCGCCTGCAGGCCCGTTCCCCATCTCCGCCTCTGCTCTGTCGCCTCTGCAATTCCACCCGCGACAGGCCGCTGCGCGCACTGCAGCGGCCGGCTACGGCCTCGCGCCGACCCCCGCGAACCTCTGCAACCCTCCGCGACCGACTGCAGACTCCCCGCCGCCCTCTCCGAGCACGCCATCGCCCGCTCTCCTTCCTCGCACCCGGCCTGCAGACGCCTCACCTTCTCCGCGCGAAGACGCGCCTGCATCCGCGATCTTCAGACGTCCGCCTCCGCCTTCAGACGACGCGGTGTCAGATGTCCGCCACCGCGAGCAGACGCCTTAACTCGCTGCCATCGTCCGCGCTCGCGATCTCTCCCGCCCGCTCTTTCTCTCTCTGGCGCTCTCTCTCTCTCCGCCGATCTCTCCCGCCCGCTCCCTCTCTGTCTGCGCTCTCTCTCTCTCACGTATTCTCTATCTCTCTCTCTCTCTCTCTCTCTCTCTCTTTTCACTTACAGCAACACACACACACCCATTCACCGACACACACACACACACACACTCATAGTAACATATATACATATATATATATATATATACATATATCTATATATATATACTTATATACATATATATACACATATATATCTATATATATATATATCTATACATATATAACCATACATTTATATATATATATATATATAGATATATTTACTTATATACATACATATGTACATATACTTTCATGTTATTTATTATACGCTGTATCGCGGGGATATCTGCACCAGTTGCTGATATTCCCTGATACACGCGTACAAAAAAAGCGTGGTCCCATACATCATCCATCCTCCATCCACACTCCACGCGGCACCTAGTCGTGTTGGTTGCGTCTCTCTAGACGTCGGCTGACTCGACATAGTGCTACACTCCATCGTCACCTCCACCCCCACCCCTTTATATATATACTACATATAAATATATATCTATAGCTACTATATTTACTTTCTATCTGTTAGCTTCCTTCTTAGTAAAAAGATAAAAAAAAAAGGTATAAAAGTGAAAAGATAATCTTTGATTTGCAGGTACTTCGTCTTGCGAGTAGCAAGGCGTGTTTTGGAACTCTGTTTTGGCTAAAAGCCAAGGACACAATTTTTGAGGGTGTGCCTCAAGAACAAGGATTACCAGAAAAAAACCTAAATAAGAAAAATACCAAAAACAGAATAAAGGAACGGAAGAGACGCGTTTTAAGGAAAACGTAGAAACTCGACTTGAACCCCACTTCCCTGAGTTCGACCCTGGGCCTAAAAGTGACAAGATAAAATCAATTAGGCCAGGTTAAAAATTTTGTAAAGAGATGGTTAGGTCTGAATTAGGTTAACCACTATACACATTTCAACGATAAAAATATCATATTAACAACCTATCCGGGCCGACCATCATAACTTTTCTGGCGCCGTTGCCGGGGAGGTGCACTTTCGAGTAAGTTTCTATCCAATTCCTTTAAATTTGTCTCTTCTCTCTTCACGGGTATTGTTGTTTTTGGTGTGCAGGTGAACCTGGTGGAAGGAGAAGAAGGCTGACGAAGTCGAGGACGTGAGCAGATCCAAGGCGGGAACGAGAGCGTGAAGACGCCGACATCGCATTGGAACTTTGCACACGTTGCCGAACAAGTAGGTTTTCTTTTCTCATCAAATTAGGGTTAACTTGCCACCACACAAAAAAAAAAAAAAAATTTAAAACTAAAAATTAGAAATACTTCTTGGGATTTCTTGAGGGCAAGTGGATTAAAATTCACTTGATTGATTGGTTGTCTTCACTCCCACTGCCCCGGGATTTCCCGCCTTACTTCGCATAGCGAAAATTCTAGAATCTTGATTCTTAGATTTTTCGCCATGGGAAGTATTCTTTGAGGCAAAGAAAAAGATTGCTTGTATCCCTCTTTTGCCTCAATTATCTTTAATTCAGGATCACATTTTTGGTGGGGAGATTTGGAATTGAGTTGATTCCAACCCCACCACGACTTTTCAAACTTGCCTGTGATTCGATCCTGAATACTTCAACCCCAACAGTTTTAGTTTCTTTATCTGTTGGTTGAAGCCTTGTGTGTGGATATCTTTCTGGTGATTGGGAGCACTTGAATTGAAGTGCTTTGGCTCCCTTTCACATTGGTATAAAATTGATTCGCGCATCCACACATAGAAATCTCCATTTAGGGTAGCCCATTGCATTTTAGCATGCATTAACTAACTGATAATTGAAGAAGGGTTTCTTGGGTTTTAGAAGGAAAACCTGTATTTTTGCAAAAACCCGGAGATTGGTTGAATTGGTAATTCAGCAAAACCCTAAAATTCATACTACTTAAGGCTGAACTCTAAAAATCATTCGCCAATAAAAACTTCAATTCGGGGAGATTTCCCCGTTGCATGCTTGTTCTTACACACTCTTAAAATCAATCACTTGGGCATTACCCGTAAACAACGCCCTTCACATTCCAAAAGCACTTGACCCTAAGCCTCTAATTAAAATTGTTAGTAACTTGACCCTTTTTAAGGATTGGAGGTCTAACTACCTACGTGTAGCGGCTACGTGCTGGTGAGAGTTCCCGTGTGCTATCGGGTGTCTAAGACTGGGGCAAACGGCCTTTCAATCTGGCCCGGTGGTTCCGCGGTGCTCGCATTCGGTTCCGTAGTTCGTGATAGTAGGTAACTTAGATCTTTAGGTCTAAGGGCACACTGTAGAGGTTAGGAACTTGACTGTATTGATTTGTAATCAAGTGTACCTTTGCGGCGTCATTTCTCTCATCCCTGTTCCCTTCTCATCTCCCCAATTCTTCCTACGGTAGTGCATGTTTGGGAGGAGGTCACAAAACCCTGAATTGCTTGTATTGACTGATAAATCTAGAAAAAGAGCCGAATCATCCTCCTCCTCCACAAACATGGCACACCCCCCTGCCTCACCACTTCGTCACAATTTCAATTCTTTCAACACCAGGCTGATCCCGAGAAACCCTGCAAGACTTTCCTTATCGAGTGTCGCGCCAAGCGACTCGGTAAGTCATGTGGAACTGGCTTCTGTGAGCCAGTATTTCAACACGGAGGACCAAGCCTCCGTGTACTCGGACACATATGCGGACACGTCTTCTGGCATAGAAGATGCCTGCACCCTAGGGAATAACCCGTTTTCTGCCACGTATAACCCAGGGTGGCACAATCATCCCAATTTTGCATGGTCCAACAACCCGCAGCGTCGAAACCCCGCTGGTGGACCAATGCGATCGTCCGCACCCGTCATCCCAAGGGCCCAGTCTAATCCTATGGCAAATCTGCCATCAGGCCCTTGTGTACAGAAAACCAAACACGCATCAAAACCTCTTGATAAATTGATGCGAATGATGACGGAAATGTCAAAGCGCCATAAAGAAAACATGACCTCTCTTCAGCATTTGGCGCAGCAGAATGCTGAGATCAGTCAACTAAGCATGGTGACTCGATCTCAGGGCACTTTTCCCGCCCAACCTGTTCCAAACCCGCAAAACTTTGTACCCTGTGGTCCGCAACCACAGGTACAACCTTCTCAGGAACAGGTTCATCAAATTCTGCAAGCTCCGAGTATTCCTTCGGGATTTCAGGTTAATCCCGCTGCAGCACCGCACTCTTATGATGATAGTGATCACATCAAGGATGACACGTCTGACGAGGACGTGACTGTCAGTACGTGTATCGAACTAATTGGAGCCGATTCAGACTGCTGCAAATTACCTAACGACTGCCTGACCAACACAAACTGTGACGTTCCCCAATCCCTCCCTATTCCTGTACCTTCTCCTGACCAGACTTCTGACGAGGTTTTCTCCGCTTCCCATACCTCGTGGTCTGAGTCATTGCCGGGCTGCTCACCGTCGGTCCACACTATGGAAGACCGGATTGCCCTTTCTTTCCCGCTAAATCAGGTGGATTTGCAAATCCACACTGGGACCTTGAGCCCACAGCTTACTCACCGGGGCTATTCCCTTTTGGATCCATCTATCCAAAAAGCCCCCCTTCTTGGCCAATCTAAGGGCCAACTTCCTCTTCCTGATCTGTTTTCTGATCCGCCTGGGACACTCTCGTCCCAGAAAACGCCAAATCTCTCACCATCCACCATTACTTTTCACGCCTCTATCGCGATTACTTCGCTTTTCTCTTCACCACCCACCATCCACCCACCCTTCCACCCTGATTTATACCCTGAACCTCAGCTCCTGTTACCCGATCTGTCATCCGTTCTCTGCCTTTCCTTGCATGCATATGAGGACATAGCATTGTTTGGCATGGGGGGGTGGATAGGCATCCATAGGATCCGGGTATTTTATGGTATCAGACAATTACCACCTATTTATAAATATGCAAGAAAAAGAAAAAAAAAAGAAAAAAAAATATATATATATATTAGTAATAAATGGTGTTTAGTAATGATCTAAAAGCTGAAAAAAAAAAAAAAAATACAATAAGTGTTTATGGATATTCAACCTCTGTTTTGAAGAATTTTCAGGCCACAGAAGCTTGATTCGCTCAGGCTCGGCTTAATTCACTTAAAGCATTGACGAAATAGATCAAAATCTCTCCTAACTAAGAACGTTTCTTGTACCTGAGACACCAGTACAGGATTCGTTGGTTTGCTTTTTCTTGAGAGCTTAAGTAAACTTGGTTCACATTACACATATCAGGAAAGAACAGGTGAACATAAGATCCAACCCTAGTGTTCAATAGGGAAGGTGGAGTCCTTACCTGTACGCGCAGGTAGACTTTTTATCCCAGGCTTTAGTCTTGTGTTTAGGAGCGACTCTTTCCACCAAAAAGAAACTCTCCCACAAAAAAAAAAAAAAAAAAAAAAAAGATGTTGCAAAAGAGTCGGTATATCTCATAAATGTCTGTATACTTTGTTTTTCGGTGAGCCACAAAAAAAAAAAAAAAAAATCAGAAAATGGGAGTTGAGTTTTCCGTAATCATCTTAAGGGTCAATCCGAAAATACGAGCTGAAATTGGGACCAACCTGTACTTAAAAATTCGTGAAACCCTGGGAGTGAGTCTTAAGGTTCATCTGGTCAGTCTTGATCCTTCACTATGCACAAACCATAACCTCTTGAGCTCTCGAGTATGGCAAAACCTCCTGGGTCCTGGAAATCGTACTTAAGGTTTAAATAGCAAGAGTCCTGGTTAGTTGAGAGATAATCTTTGTCATGTAAGACTTAAAGTACTGGTAATCTTCTCTACAATTGGTTCTCACAATATCCGATAATAAACACACCGATATCATCTCAGAAGAAAATCTTTAGCTTAAGATCATTTCTAAATACGGTTTTGCTAGGGACTAGCAAAAGATAGGCATGGGGGTATATGTTTGCACCTCAAAACACGCCTATAAGAACGCCTTCTTATGCTATTTTCTAGCATTAACTATGTATATTATAATCCTATAGTCGCATTTGTAAAAACGCTTGCATGCATGCATTTAATTGAGAGGAGAAGAGAATGGAATAAATGGCTTGCATTTTTACATTTTTCTTCAAGTGTCTCTTCGCAAAAGTCCCCTCTCCATATTTTATTTTCATCTTTCTTTCTTCTTCCAACGGTTTTTCTCATTCCCGCGGCTGCCTTCTTCTCGCGCCCACATCCACGCCATGCTGCATGCAACGCCTCTCCCTGCTGTCCTTCCCGCACCTCTCCCTGCAGCTGCCATTCTCCCCCATTCCCCGCATGCTCCACGCCATGCTCTCCTCCTCTATAAAGCCGCAGCTCTTCCTCGCGACGAGAGGGGGGGAACGTTGCTGCAATACGCAGCTGCGGCAACTGCTGAAAAATCGCCACGCTGCAGTCCACCACCTTCCTCGCCCGTTCTCCCCTCCCATACGCCGGCCCTCCGTCGAGGAGGCACCCGACGAGCAGGAGAACCCACTGTGGTGCTCACCACCACAGTGGGAACACCACCGCCCAGCTCTTCAACGAGCAGGTGGGCGTGGTGTTTTCTTTTCTCTTCGTTTTCATCTCCACGCCATTGCTGCCGCTTCAAGGTCCGAAGCTTGAAGCAGTAGCAGCAGCCCAGCGGCGACAGCAGCAGCAGCAGCACCCCCGCCTCCTCCGCGACCTTCCCCGCAGGCGCGCAACCCTCCGCGCGCGCCTGCAGGCCCGTTCCCCGTCTCCACCTCTGCTCTGTCGCCTCTGCAATTCCACCCGCGACAGGCCGTTGCGCGCACTGCAGCGGCCGGCTACGGCCTCGCGCCGACCCCCGCGAACCTCTGCAACCCTCCGCGACCGACTGCAGACTCCCCGCCGCCCTCTCCGAGCACGCCATCGCCCGCTCTCCTTCCTCGCACCCGGCCTGCAGACGCCTCACCTTCTCCGCGCGAAGACGCGCCTGCATCCGCGATCTTCAGACGTCCGCCTCCGCCTTCAGACGACGCGGCGTCAGACGTCCGCCACCGCGAGCAGACGCCTTAACTCGCTGCCATCGTCCGCGCTCGCGATCTCTCCCGCCCGCTCTTTCTCTCTCTGGCGCTCTCTCTCTCTCCGCCGATCTCTCCCGCCCGCTCCCTCTCTGTCTGTGCTCTCTCTCTCTCACGTATTCTCTATCTCTCTCTCTCTCTCTCTCTCTCTTTTTTCATTTACAGCAACACACACACACCCATTCACCGACACACACACACACACACACTCATAGTAACATATATACATATATATATATATATATATATATATACATATATCTATATATATATACTTATATATACATAGTATATCTATATAGTTATGTATACATACATATAATATAATATATATATACACGTATATATATATCTATATACTTATACATATACTTATATATATATACATATATACTTATATACATATATATATATATACATATCTATATACTTATATATATACACACACATATATATATATATATCTAGATACATATATACTTATATACATATATATATATATACATATATATAGTAATATATATATATATACTTATATACATATATATACACATATATATCTATATATATATATATCTATACATATATAACCATACATTTATATATATATATATATAGATATATTTACTTATATACATACATATGTACATATACTTTCATGTTATTTATTATACGCTGTATCGTGGGGATATCTGCACCAGTTGCTGATATTCCCTGATACACGCGTACAAAAAAAGCGTGGTCCCATACATCATCCATCCTCCATCCACACTCCACGCGGCACCTAGTCGTGTTGGTTGCGTCTCTCTAGACGTCGGCTGACTCGACATAGTGCTACACTCCATCGTCACCTCCACCCCCACCCCTTTATATATATACTACATATAAATATATATCTATAGCTACTATATTTACTTTCTATCTGTTAGCTTCCTTCTTAGTAAAAAGATAAAAAAAAAAGGTATAAAAGTGAAAAGATAATCTTTGATTTGCAGGTACTTCGTCTTGCGAGTAGTAAGGCGTGTTTTGGAACTCTGTTTTGGCTAAAAGCCAAGGACACAATTTTTGAGGGTGTGCCTCAAGAACAAGGATTACCAGAAAAAAACCTAAATAAGAAAAATACCAAAAACAGAATAAAGGAACGGAAGAGACGCGTTTTAAGGAAAACGTAGAAACTCGACTTGAACCCCACTTCCCTGAGTTCGACCCTGGGCCTAAAAGTGACAAGATAAAATCAATTAGGCCAGGTTAAAAATTTTGTAAAGAGATGGTTAGGTCTGAATTAGGTTAACCACTATACACATTTCAACGATAAAAATATCATATTAACAACCTATCCGGGCCGACCATCAGGGCGCTCCTGGGTCAGTTCGCTTGAGCAGAAGGTTGCTTGATATTACGGAACTTGCTTGTCCAGAGAGCACAACCTTCCTAGGTGCGTGAGGTCTTGGCTTACGTTTGGGTGTACAGGCATCCTTTAAAAACTTGATGTAAGCCGGGATGTGTTTGACAGCTTCGAGGAACAGAATATTAATATGTACTTGCTTAAAGATCTCCAAAAGTTCCTCAGTTTCCACAACATTCTTCTTTTTCTTGATTGTTTCCAAGGCCTCAGGGTAAGGTGTCTGAATGTGGATCGGTTCTATTTCTGGGTCCTTGGTTGGTGCCTCTTCTGAGTCGGGTATTTCAGCGAGTGAAGTCTCAGGGAGAGTCGGCCATTTGGGATCCTGGGTTTTTGTGCCGCTTCTCAAGGTCACCGCATTCGCAGAGGCATTAGGGCTATGGGTTGATCCTTGAGAAGATGAGGACGAAGAAGCATCGAACCCAGGGGGTGTTTGCGGGGCTGGCTGGATCATGTGAGCCTACCTGGGATTGCCTTGGAACCCTTGCGAATTGGGGCCTATGTAAATTATGTTTCGCGGGTTCGGTTGTGGCTGGGAAGGTAGGGATCCTTGTTGTTTACAGTCCAAGAGTTGGCTTAATTGTCCCTTTACCAAGGCCATTTCCTCCTGATGTTTCTGGTTCATGTCAGCCATCATCTTTATTAGGGTGTCCATTTGGTTTTGTGGTGGAGGGGCTGCCCTATTCTGATTATATTAGGGTCTAACTGGTGGTCCTTGCTAATAGGGGGCAATGTGGCTGTTGGTTTGACCTGGGCTGGTTTTCGAATTGCGATGGTTTCTGGTTTGTCCAACCAAAGTTGGGGTGGTTACGCCAGCCAGTGTTGTAAGTGTTGGAGAAAGGGTCAGGTTTCGCATAACCTTGGACAGTTTGCACATCTTCAAGGATAGCCGATGTTGATGAAGAGGGAAGGGAGTAATCAAGGGTTGAGGGAGCAAAGGTCCCTCCCTGGAACGTGGTCAAGGGTTGTTCCAGGTTTAATTGGGTTAAGGGCAGGACCAGGCCAACATTATGCGCTCCCTTTGCTAGGGAGAAAGTCTATAAGGGGTTCCTAGTCTGGTTCAGTAGCTCATCAATCTTTTTGTCCACCAATTCCACTCGATCCAATTTCTTGGCAATGATGTCTATGTCAACCATTCCAGAATTTGCTTGTACCTCATAAATCCCACCACGGGGTTGACTGGACCTGTTGAACTGGGTCATGGAGGCATTGTTGAGCGAATTCTCACTCATAAACTCAAATAGCTCAAACGTGCTCTCCTCGTCCTTATTCAGGAAGTTTGCCCCGCATGAGGCATCGACGAAGTTTCGTAGGTTGCTGTCCAGACCATGGTAGAAAATCTGGGCCAATTGCCACCTTGGTACTTCGTGGTGTGGGCATTTTCTTAAGAGTTCATTAAATCATTCCCACGCCTCATGAAACTGTTCCCCACCCTGGAGTGTAAAGGTAGTAATAGCTCTTCTGAGGGCATTGGTCTTTCCTATGGGGAAGAATTTCTTTAAAAATGCATGCCTCAGTTATTCTCAGGTGGTGGTGGGTCTACCTAGGGTTCTAAGCCAGTGAGAAGCCTTGTCTATTAATGAGAAGGGAAACATCTTGATTAGGACAATGTCAAGGCTAACGTTCCTAGGTTTCACAGTTCGTGCTATGCGATCGAGATCCTCTAGATGCTGGAAGGGGCCCTCATTTGAGCTTCCATGAAGGTGGTTTTGGATCAGACTTAAGACATTCAGTTTCAACTCAAAATCATCTCCCCCTTCGGGGATCCTAAGGTGTGGCTCGACTTTAATAGCGGAGGGATTATAGAAATCACGGAGGGGCCTCGGCTGATCCTGAAATAGTGGCATATCGAGTGGTGGTTGCCCTTGTACGCCTTGGAAAGGTGGTGGTGGTTAAAAATGGTGAATGGTCCAACCGCGGTGCTGCTTTGTGGCATCTTTATGTTTATTATAGTATAGTCATTATAGTATAAGACAAGACAGCTACGGTTGTCATTACCATAGAATTTTTTTTACTCGGAAATAGTTTTCCCGAGGTCGAACTCAGGGAGCTACTGGAATTCTAGAAGTACAAAGTTTCTCTATTGAATTACAAAAATAAGAGAGAGAGAGGGAGAGAGATAGATTTTTGTCTTGGCTTCTTCTTCTTCTTTTTGTGCTTTCTCTCTGATCCTGTCTTCTTCCCTCTACTTTCTTCTTCTGCTCTTCCTGTCTTCTTCTCTTCTTTCTCTTTTCTTCCTTTACCTTTCTCTCTTTCTTTCTGGAGACCAAGTCTTCTTCTTCTGCTCTTCAGCTGCAGAGCCTTCTTATTTCTTCCTTCTCTTCTTTTCTTTCTCTTTTCTTCAGCTACAGAGCCTTCTTCTTTCCTTCTTCTTCTCTACTTTATCTCCTCTAAAGGCTGCTCATCCGTCGTCTGATACCGCAGTCAGACGACTTAACTGCAGTCTGCTACAGTGCTTCTCCTCTTTTCCTTCCTTCCCTGCTTCTTCTTCTTTGGTGAGTCTTCTTTTCTTCTGCTTCTTCTCTCCTTCCTGCGGCTACATACTTAGCCTTTCTCCTTCGCACTCTGTTCCTGCACACAAGGCACAGCAAAACCTAACCCTTCCCTCTACCCGCACGTCTCTCTCTCTGTAAACCTCTCACAGGAAGCTCTCCCAGAGTCGGGTTAACTGGTCGGATAGCGTACTTGTGACCAGGCGCATTGGCGTGTGTATAGTGCATGAGGTGTGCTCGGTAGTGTCGGGTCGGATTCGCCAGGTCCCTGAGGTGAATCCGTGGACGAGGTGGGGGTGAGTGGTCGAGGGGACCTCACCTCGTGTTCTGAGGCGATAGGCTAAAAACACAAAAACAATTTAAAGTGGTGCGGCGCTTCGAGAACTTACGATGTGGGACTAAATTGTTGCTTCTCCTCGCGTGCGCCCGCAGGAAGACTGCAGCCTTGCTTCAGCAGCTGCAGCCTCGATTCCCCTCGCTTGCCAGCTGCCTGCCTTCACCCAAGTCTCCCTAATTTGCAGCAGCTGGAAACCTGACGCTCTGAAGCCTGGAGCACACTTGGGAGCTTCTCGAGTTGTCATCAATGGCAGCCGGGGTAGCAAACCTGTCAAGCACTAAAAGGGCCTCTCGACCTAATCAAACCACAGGGAAACCTTCACCGTGGCACGGCGAAGGTGGTGCGAGGTGCAGCAGGCCGCGGACCGGCCTAGGCATGCGTGCCTAGGCCGTCCTGTGGCCGGAAAAGTGGGTGTGATCGGGGGTGAGTTGTGGAGGTGAAGAGTGGAAGTGGATGGGCAAAGGATGTTCCGTGTGATGAGGTGGAGCTTTTGCGACGGTCGGCGAGTCGTATGGAGTTGCGGAACGACGGGGGCGACTCGCCGGAGGGTGGTCGGAGACGGGGAAGGTGATGGTGGTCAGGGACAATTCAGGGTCGGTTTGAATGAAATAATGTGGGGAAAAGAGAGAGGGGAAGATGGGGAGTAATTAAAACCTACTTGCAGGGACAAAGGGGGCCGGAGAGGCGGGCAGTCGTATCGACTGTCACCGGAGAAGAAATACCCAGAGGGAGAGAGCGATGACGAGGAAGTGGGCAGGGAGGCGTGCGCTTGGTACGGCGCGACGCGGGAAGACGAGACGAAGCTGGCTCTGCTGCAAGTATGGCAGCAAAGTGACGAGAAGGAGGAGGGGCGGTCGCCGGAGCTGGTGGGTTTCCTGTCGGAGTGGGGAGAGAGGAAATGTTGAGGGTTTCTCCGTCAAGACCAGACTGCTTCAAGCGGCTGGTCCTGGGGTTTCTTTTAAAGGCGCCAGCAGAGGGGTAGATGCACGGAGGGTGAGCGAAGCTCTCACCGGAGGTCGCCGCAGGTACAACACCCATACCTCTCGAGAGTTCGCACAAGAGGTATGGTGTGTATCAGGGCATGGGGAGCTGCTCAGGTGGTAGGGGACTTCACAGGGAACCCCCCTTTCACATCTGAGAGCAGCTCCCTGGGGAATCGAGGAGAAATCATCCTCGAAGCTTCGCCGGAGTATGGGTCCTCTGCTGCATTGGCAGAGGGACTGGAATGCAGAAAGTGACAACAAAAGTTGGGGGGTTTTCGCAAGGGTTTTCAAAAGTTAGGGGCCAGAATGTAATTGGGTGGACTATTTTGCAAAGTAGGTCAAGATGACCTTCCCTTAGGTCCAAATTTTGGTACAAACCTAATTTTGACCTAAGGAATCCAATGGTAAAGTTGGATTTTAGGTTTGACCATGTTTGACTGGATATTTTACGTAAAAACCCAATTTAGGTCAATTGATGAGCTAGGACCCTAATTTAGGTCAAACTAGGTTCCAAAGGCCAATTTGAATGTTCTAAATCCTAGGGGATATTTTTAGAGGGTTTATTCCATGAACCCATTTCTGATTGATTCAACCCACTTTTTATCTTATTTAGACCATTTGAAATATGTTCTGTCTCTGAGAAGTTTCGTTTATGTACTACAATGGTAAAATTACAGTTTTAACCTTTATTTCATATTTTCTTCTCAGAACACTTATTCCTCCAATTAAGCCCTCTTCTAAGTCATGTAGGAGCTTTTATTCTCTGTATTAGGTTAAAATGAGTTAGTTATGGCTCATGATGAGGTTCTCATCAGTTGTTCTTGTGGGTTCTGTAACTGTTGTTTGGCTTGCATGATGGTGTGGATTTGTTGTTGCTGAAGCCGGTGGTTTGCATTAATTTGGGCTTGGATGATGGCCATTGTGTCTGGTGGGGGTTGATTCTCAGCCTCATCTACCCTAGGTTCATCCATGTTCCTAACAGAATCACGTCGCCTAGAGTCCTGCCCCAAAACAAACAACTCGGGATGCAGTGAGCGTCTCCCGTGCATACACTAGAGAAGAACAGGAGGGGATGCGGAGAGCGACAGATGTGAGAAATGTGTTTCAATCCAGCAAACAAGCCTAGTCCTTATGGTGTATTTCTTAGGAGACCTAGAAATCTCACAAAGGGTGATTAAGTCCGTAAGCACTGGACTCCCCTTCCCAAGGCTAATCTGGCCAGGTTGATTGCGAGGGGATTGCAGGGAAGGTTCTTCCTTTGGCTTGCACCTCCTGTTCCATAGACCCCACAACCGCGGTCGTTTGACAGTTTGACACTGCCCTGCAGCCTAGTCACCAGATTCTACCAAGGGAATGAAAGCCAAGTGCCCAGCGAACAAAACCTCGCCTTTCAAGACTTAACTCAGTCTTGCCTAGGACACGTCTACTCAGTTTTAAAGGGCTAGGATAGTGCTTGTGCTAGGGTTATGTGATGAGGCATTGATTGGGGTGGTGCCTCTTAATTTTCCACTTTCAAGGTGTGTGCTTCTATGAAAACATGATTTTCAAGTAAGGACTTTTAAGATGTGGTGTCTTTTAATGTTTCATCCTTACTTTAGTGCTTTTTAGGGTTTACGTGTCTTAATATTTTCAGACAAGTTTCAGTGGGCACATCAAGTTTTGTACACAATTCGGTGAAAGTAGATTTCCTTTTATTTTGTAGAGCCTCTAAAACCCTAAAGTACTCATCCTAATGATCATGCAGCTTCTATTAAATGAGTCGATTTTAGGGTTGAGTGGTGCGGCCCAGGTCAACTCACGGTGGCTTCACAAACACCACTCAAAAAGAGAAAAGAACACTCCAAGAATTTATTCAGAATGTTAGAGTGTACATTTTTTTTGTGGGGTGATGTGTTAAGGATGTGGGTCAAGCAATCATACAACATGGCAATTTTTTTAATTTTTATACTTTTTTTTTAGTTTTTCACGCAAGCAAACAATCATAAGTGAAGAATTACTCACTATCGGTCCTTGTTGCGCCTACTCCCTTGTTACCGTTGTGGGATGCGTCACTTCGCCATCCAAGCGCCGAATTCCTGCAACCATCAAGTAAAAAGGAAAATAGGGCATTAGGCGATGTGAGAATGGATGTGGAATGGAAGTGACAAAACAAATCCGTTGCCTCCCCGGCAATGGCGCTAAAAACTGACGTGCGCTTGTGCATGTGTGTTAAGAAGTGTCATTATAGTCGCACTTGCAACGCCGATTTTAAAGTAAAGAAACGGAGATGAGTTCGAGTGTCGGTCTCAGGGAGGCGTAAAAATTGGATTTTGCTTATGACTTGTTGTCACGGAAATTACGGGGTTTTGCTTGCGAAAGGTGCGGTTGAAAAGTGAGAGAGAGATAGAGAGAGAGAGATTAGGGTTAGAGTCATTTCTTTGCTTGATCATGTAACTTAAATAGGAAATCAAGTAAACACTGAACGGAAAGTAACTTCATTAATCATGCAACTTTAGTTCACAGCTTACAACATTAAATACATGCTTAAACAAAAGTAAGGGAAAGCTTAAAAGAGAGGAGAAGAGAGAGAGAGGGGGAGAGCGGCAAGGCAGCCATGGCGGTGGAGAAGGCTCCGTTGGGGCTCGTTGTCTCCGGCGATTACAAGAGGGCCTAAAGCTAGCTCAGAGAGGGGTAGAGTAGTTGCAAGGGAAGTGAATGCCTTGAATGAGTGGTTGGAGGGGGTTTAAATAGGGAGAAGGGCTTTCTAAAAGAAGAAGGCGCTTTAGTGACGTCCAGGACATCGCTAAAGCCATTCCAAAAGCGTCGGTGAAGCTCTCTAGCCCATTGATCACACACCCACGCCATTCTTCTTCACGCCCGATCCGCGGTCGCTGCGTGAGAGCCATCCGATCGAAGATCGGACGACTGAGATCTTCCCTTGGGCCCGCTCGGATCGCGCCTCGGGTGCGTGTGTGCGCGGGAGTCGTCGCCCGACGTGTGCGCGCGCGTGGGCGCTCGCTGTCTGAGGACGCGCCGCGTGGCGCGATCTCGGCCGCCCGCTGCTGATCGGGTGACCCAATTTCGCCGCGTGTCGCTCCATCTTCGATTCTTCACCCCACGCGGCTCGAACCCGCGTCGCGTGTGTGCAGGTGTGCGCGCTAACCGCTGCGCCACGCCTGCTGCTTCGTCGCGGCGACCGCGGGTAGGCACACGGTTCTCGGCCGTCCGATCGAAGATCGACGGCCGAGATTTGATCTCAGCTGAAGGAGGAAGTGGTGTGCGGTGAGCGGGGAGCGACATGGGGCAACGAGGGCCATTGATCATCAGATCAACGGTCAGAACTTCTTGGGCCCATTGTAGGAGCTCTGGATGTCAGATTTTGCCAATCTTGAGTCCGTTGGACTCCGTTCGTCGTTTTGAATCCATTCGTGCGATCCGATTGCTCATTTGAGGCCTCCTTTGACAAGTGCTTACACAAATGGCCATTAATACAGTTTTATAAGCAATCTTAGTATATGATGCATGAAATGCTCCTATTCTACTTATGTTGTGCCTTTTATTCTTAAGATGGACCCTATTTAACAGAATTATCACCCCCATATGTAGTGTTATCACTAGGTGACTTTACCTAGAGGTTTATCTTTTCGAACGGTAGCTGTCTCCCTACTTCTTTTATTTATGTAGTCAACACAAGGGTGAACCCAGTGTATATCTCCTTGGTTTATTCTACTTCCTCGCTTCTTCCCTAAGTATTTTGGGAATTATTGTGCATTTTTGTGAGTTGGGCTCTGGACAATCGGCCAATGGGTTGTTACCCACAGCAACTTGCCAGCCATACTCGTGTGGTGAAGTGTGGTTTTGTTTATTTTTTTATTTTCTCATTTTTTCTATTTTTTTCTTCTTTTTTTTCATTTTTTTTTCAAGTAAGTGGCTTCCCTAATTTAAGATTTACCTAAAGGCAGTACGATGAAAATGGTCTTGTGGCTGGGCTCTGGACAACCGATTGATGAGCTGTTATCACCGACAACTTGCCAGCCATACCAGCCTAGATAGATCATTAGCTACCCAATTTTCGAAAAAACAGTGGAAAAGTGAGTCAGTGCAAAAAGTGTGTAGTTGCTTAGTGTTACGACCCAGTTTCCGAATCCCTACAAGACCCGAGACCGGCTCGACTCGACTAATCCCAAGACCTAGTCGTCCAACAAGAAATAACCAAAAAGTAGGAATGTAAACCACATTCACTATGCTAAACAACTAACAGTAAAAGAATATAGCAGTAAAGTAAGTAAAGCTGCTACAGTACATGTCACCACCACAACAGTAAAACGGTATCAAGGTACAGAAGAGTAAAGGTACAGAAATGTAAAGGTACAGAATGAAAAAGTACAAGAATCTAAACTCACTACAACAAAAGGTACAACAACAGAGAACTATAGCTACTTGGCTCTACTGGGCCCAGCACCCTCTGCAGCTGGAGACTCGGGTTGCTCAACACCTGGACCTGAAAAGGGTTATGAGTACACAAAGTCAGCAAATGCTGAGTAGAGTGGCAACCAACTAACTAAAGCAGTAAAGTTAACAGGTAAACTAGTTATTCCAATTCTTTAATTTACGAGTTATTTCTTTTCATCCATTGGTTTATATATTTTCCAAATCTCTTTCTTGATCTCAAATGTTCCTCATGGGAACAATCTTGATTGCAGTCTTTTTCGAGGAGTAGAAGGCACACGTGGTGCTCCTCTGGCCGGGAGAGTCCCCCGTGGTGATCCTACACCCAGTCAACCACCCCAAGGTCATGGACAGACGTAAAGGTGACTATGGCACGCGCGATAAGTGCACGGGTAGCTACCCCGCACTGGCATGTGGTTAGTTGTTTCTGTTAACGGGTGCGCCCAAACTACAGCACGGAATAGTATAGGGCCTAGCCCTCTCAGTAACAGGGGTCTAGCCCATAAGAACCAAACAAGGGTCTCGCCCCTCCACAGTCCGCGCACCTTCGCTTGACTACCCTAGTTTTCTCAGTAGGCCTAACAAGTCTGTGTAGGGTGGCTAGCTCTCTCCCTACACTAGTAGCTCTCCCCGGTACAATGTACGCGAGGGCCAAGAAGTTGGTGCAGAGTAGCCAATCCTAACCCCAGGTCCCAACCCAATGGCACCTAGCTCCGCTCTACACTAAACAGGGGACAGTCGCTCTCCTTGGTACCACGTACTCAAGGGCCAGCACACTTCCCCACTCACATTTTCCAGATCCATTCCATTTATTTCCAGGAGCTCTATTCCTAATTCCCCGTAGGGTTCATGCTCATATTTCTCATGTCATTCCATACCAAGTTTCATCATTCACATTTCCATTCTCAGGTTATACACATGCAGCTCGTATTCTAGCTTTTGACGTATACAACAGGTAAAGTCACATGTAACTATTTAACTAGCACAGGTAATTTATATTTCGCATGCAGCTCTTATTCATTAACAGACAGTTGTTTTCTATCAACTCATTCAAGACTGCAATTCAATCATGCATATAGACATTTCAAGTATTTCTCATCCTAGGATTCATGCCATATCTTAGGTTCTAATCATTCATTCCACACATGCATTCAAGTTTATAATTAAATTAGGGAAAGCCACTCTACCAGACAAACCAGAAGTATTGGGGGCTTGAACGGCAGGCTTATGTGCCTCAGCAAGTCCTGAACCCACAACGGAACGAAGTCCTATAACAAGGAACAATCATAATGGAACATTCAGAATAGTATAGAAAAGCCTTCTAACAAGTAGAGGAACTCACAAGGAAAACACCGATACCTTATTTGCGTAAAACGAACCTCAAATGGACCCTAAACAGGTCAAAAATAGGGCTACAGACTCAAATCAGACGTCTAGCATAATGTCCAGACGTCTTAAAAGTGTCCAAAAATGCACCCTAGGCTCTACGTCGACCTCAGACGTCCAGGTCCCCTTCTGGACCGTCTAGACCCAGCTCTAAATGTTCGACCACCTCTCCAGACGTTTGGGAGTGCTTCCAACTGTCTAGTAAGCTACCCAGACGTCTGAAACACATGGGAGGGCATGTCCCACGCCTTCCTGAAGCAAATCCTGCACGCAACAGCAAAATCTTCTCAAATTAGCCACGCAAAGCGTAGCTGCGGAGCGGCCTGCATGGCCGTATCCGCAAAGGGAACATACCTTCGCGAAGATCTGCCTTCATACGTCTGGAGTCATCTCCAGACGTCCACTCCGTCGTCTGGACGTCACTCCAAACGTCTGATTCTGGGAAAAATGCAGAACCAGAACCTCCTACTGCTCACCCTCGCCACACGCAGTCGCACCTCGCCCCCTCCCCTGCAGCTCCGGCTGCAGCAGTGTTAGGGACGACTCCCTGACGCACTCCTCCTCCCGCATGCACCGCTCTGGCCGTGCACCCTCTGGTGAGCTCCCACTCAAGCTCGCAAGCTTAAGTTCCTCCTCTCTTCACGCCGCTCCTCCTCGTCGCCACCCTCGCGGTCTCTCACTCGCGTTAGCTCCTCTCACTTGGATGGAGAGGAAGAGAAGAAGGGGCTGGTGGAGTGGGGAGAACGAGAGGGGAAGAGGGGTTTATAAAGATGGTGTGTTAGGGTTCGCTGGAGGAGGGGAGAGAGGAGAAGGAGAGAAAAAGAGGGTATTGTCTGTGCACAGCCTGCGCATAGATGCGAAGCTCGTACCCAAAAATTTTAATTTCCAGACGTCTGGGAAGGTGTCCAAACGTCTGACCAGGCGTCTAACCGACAGTCCAGACGTCTTAAAAGGCTCAGGACAGAACGGGTCTTAACATCATAACAAACTTAAAGGAAGTTTCGTCCCCGAAACTTGAGCTAGCTAGGGTGCAGAAAAGAAATATATACGCATAACAAACTTAAAGAGGACCGAAGCAGGTCCGAAAAGATGTACCCTCAAAAAGCTCTGGGTACCGCTCTCGCATCGTCGCCTCAGGCTCCCAGGTAGCCTCCTCGTACCCTGGCTCCTCCACAAGACCTTCACCAGGGGTACCTGCTTTTATCTCAAACTCCGGACGGCTCTGTCTGGTATCTGCACTGGTCTCTCGAGGTGGGTCAGGTCGTCACCCACTTTGACACTCTCGTGGCTTAGAACGTGACTGGGATCAGTGACGTACTTCTTCAGGTTGGATACGTGGAACACGTCGTGCACACCGGAAAGCTGGGGAGGAAGGGCAAGCCTGCAAGCAACGGGTCCTACCCACTCTAGGACCTCAAAGGGCCCCACAAACCTCAGCACGAGCTTCCCTTTCACCCCAAAATACTGCAGGCCCTTCATGGGCGAAATGTGAAGAAAGACGTGATCCCCAACCTCGAACTGTACCTCTATGCGCTTCCGATCGGCATAACTCTTCTATCTGCTCCTGACAGTGCGAAGTCCTCTGTGAATCTACTCAATCACCTCCTGACTCTGCCAGATCAGCCTGGGGCCAACCTCCCACTTGGTCCCCACCTCAACCCAACTCAAGGGAGCAGTACACCTCCATCCGTACAGAGCCTCTTAGGGTGCCATTCCGATACTTGAGTGATAGCTGTTATTATATGCAAACTCTGCTAGGGGTAAGTGCTCCTCCCAAGAACCCCTCCAGTCCAATACACAGGCGCGTAAAAGGTCCTCAAGTGTCTGTATCATGCGCTTTGACTATTCGTCTGTCTAGGGGTGATATGCCGTACTGAACCTCAATCGTGTCCCTAAGGCCTGCTGAAACTCAGCCCAAAATTGGAAAGTAAAATGGGTATCTCGATCGGATACAATCTCACGTGGAACTCTGTGCATACGTACCACGTCACAAATATACCTCTCTGCCAACTGCGCTGGTCTCAAGGTGACTCGGATCGGCAAGAAACGTGTCATCTTCGTCAATCTGTCTACAATCACCCAGACTACATCGTGTCCTCGCTGGGTAACGGGCAAGCCCACCACCAAGTCCATGGTGATGCTCTCCCACTTCCACTCTGGCACGGGAAGTGGCTGCAATGGCCTTGCAGGCCTCTGATGCTCGGCCTTCACCTGCTAGCACACTAAACACTGCTATACAAACTCACCTACATCCTGCTTCATCCCTCTCCACCAAAAGTCACATCTCAGATTATGATACATCTTCATGTTCTCGGGATGTATGGTGAACCTGGACTCGTGTGCCTCAGTCAGGAGCTCTCTCAATAACTCTTCGTCCCTGGGAATGCACAAACGTCCCCTCATAGCAGCACCTCATCGGTAAAGAAGTCTCCTGGGTCCCCTGACAGTACTCTATTGCGCAATGAATGCAGGTACAGATCTGTCATCTGTCCTGTAATGATGCGGTCTATCAGCTCTGGTTTCGTCTGTCGTGTCACTGTCACTGCCCCACAATACCCCTGTAACACTAGGGGTCACCAACTGCCCAACTCCTCCATAAGTCTCCAACTTTGTGCCTGTAAGCTGGCCAAGTGGGCAGGCGCCTTCCGGCTCAAGGCGTCAGCCACGACTCTGGCCTTCCTTGGATGGTAGGAGATGCTACAGTCATAGTCTTTCAAGAGCTCTAACCAACATCTCTGTCTCATGTTAAGCTCCTTCTGATCAAACAAGTACCTGAGGCTCTTATGATCCATGAATATCTCAAATGTCTCACTGTACAGGTAGTGCCTCCATGTCTTCAGCGCGAAGACGACAGTTGCTAGCTCTAAGTCATGGGTAGGGTAGCTATGTTCATGGGGCTTCAATTGCCGCAAAGTGTAAGCGACAATGTGACCCTGCTGCATGACCACACCTCCTAACCCTTGCAACAAAGTGTCTGTGTAAACAACGAAACCGCCACTGTTGTCTGGGATGGTAAGCATCGGAGCCGAAGTCAGCCTCTCCTTCAACTCCTGAAAACACACCTTACAAGTGTCTGTCCAAGCAAAGGTTACGTCCTTCCGGGTCAACTGAGTCATAGGACGCGCAATCTGTGAGAAACCCCTGATAAACCGCCTGTAGTAACCTGCCAGTCACAAGAAACTGCGGATCTCTATCACTGTACGTGGCCTCTCCTACCTGAGTACTGCCTCTACCTTGGCTGAATCCATAACCAAGCCATCCCCTGAAATCACATGACCTACGAAGGTCAACTGCCTCAACCAAACCTCGCACTTGCTATATTTGACATACAGCCTACGTCATCTCAACGTGTCCAGAACCATCCGCAAGTGTTGTTCGTGCTGCGCCTGATCCTGCAAGTAAATGAGCACATCATCAATAAATACCACCACAAACTGATCCAGATACGGTCTGAACACCTGGTTCATCAAATCCATGAAGGCAATAGGGGTGTTGGTCAGCCCAAATGGCATGACCAAAAACTCGTAGTGTCTGTACCGGGTGCGGAAAGATATCTTGGAGACGTCGGTCTCCCTGATCCTCAACTGGTGGTAGCCAGATCTCAAATCTATCTTGGAGAATACTGTGGCACCTCGCAACTGGTCAAACAAATCATCAATCCTTGACAGCGGATACCTGTTCTTGATGGTGACCCTATTCAGCTGTCTGTAGTCCACACAAAGGCGTAGGGTACCATCCTTCTTCTTCACAAATAACACCGGGGCTCCCCACGGGGATGCACTGGGCCTCACAAAGCCCTTCTCCAATAGGTCCTGCAACTGGGACTTGAGCTCTCGCAGCTCAAGTGGTGCCATCCTGTAAGGTGTTGTAGAAATGGGGCTGGTCCCCGGTACCAGTGAGATCTCAAACTTGATCTCACACTCAGGTGGTAGTCCTGGCAGCTCCTCTGGAAACACGTCGGGGTATTCCCTGACCACCAGGATGCTCTGAAAGTCTACCACGGGGCTAGGCTCTGCCACTACACAAGCCAGAAAACCCTCACACCCCTAGCCCAAAAGTCTCACCACCCGAAGTGCAGAAATGCACCTGAAGCCTCCGTCCACCAGTTGCCCGTGAAACTCAAAAGAAGGCATCTCTGGTTTAGAGAAGACGACCTTCCTCTCAAAATAGTCCACCAAAGCATGGTAAGCGGACAACCAATCCATCCCTAGAATCACGCCAAAATCCTCCATCGGTAAATCCTCCATCGGTATCACAATTAGGTCAGCGGGGAGGCTATGCCCCCCAACACTGACCTCACAGTCTGTGTAAACCTCCTCAGCTACAAACAGCTGGCCACCCGGACCTTTGATCACAAACGGATCCTCTAGCAACACATAGTCCTGTCCCAAACTGACAGCAAAACTCACAGCAACAAATGAGTGCATGGCGCCGGAATTAAAAGTACGTAAACTAATTTGCCGGAAACTATAACCATACCTACCACCACTGAACCTGATGCTCTGGCGTCTCTGTGTGTCAAGGCGTTGATACGCCCCTCAACTCTCGGTGCGGAAGAAGCGGCCACACTCTACGTCGATCGAGTAGCCGCTGGCCGGTACCCTCCCCACGACTGTTGTCCTCCCCCACACGCCTGGGAACCACGGCCACCTGCTTGGCCTCCAGTGCTTGGTGCGGGGAGCATCTGCTGCGCTCCGGCCCTAGACGGGCAGTCCCTCCTGATGTGGCCCGACTGGCCACACTGGTAGCAGAGGGGAACTTGACTCCCGTCCTTGGTAGGTCCCTGCTGACGGTTGGGTAGGAGTCCAGTGCTGGCAGCTGGACCCTGTTGGGGGCTCCCAAAGGCCACTGACGGCCCCGCAAAGCGAGACGGCTCTCCCACGGGCACCGCGTGCCTCCTCTCTCGCCGGCCCTGTGAGTACTCTTGCTGGTAGGGCCTCTTCCGTCCGCTGTCAGTGTCACGTATAGTCGGATTGGTCTCCTCATATGTCATAGCTGCCTCCACCACTCTCGAGAACGTGGGCAGCTTCAGGGGTCTGACATACCCCTGAATGGCAGGTTGGAGCCCCTCAGTGAACCTCCATAGGTGCTCCTCCTCAGTAGCCATAGCTGTTGCAGCAAAATGGGATAGCTCCAGAAAATGCGTACGATACACGCTAACAGTCATCGTCCCCTGGAGGAGAGTGTGGAACTTCTGCCTCCTCTGATCCTGCCACGTTTGCGGGAAGTACTGCTCACAAAAGAGGGTCACAAGCTGGTCCCACGTCGGCTCTGCCCTCTCCTGACCTCTGACTGCCCTCCACCACCTGTGTGCCGCGCTCTCCAGCTAGTACGTGGCAAAGGCCACGCGGCACTCTGCAGGAGGGCGGAGGGTGTCAAACACCTTCTCGATCTACTCGAACCAGTCCTCCGCCTCAGTCGGGTCCTCATCCCCCTTGAAGGAGGGGGGCTTTAGCTTTCGGAATTGTCCGAAAAGCTCGTAGTGTCGCTGTAGTGGGGAAACGGGCACGCCTCTAGGTAGGGAGGGCTCGTGCTCAGAAGTGTCAAAGTGCGGTAGGGGCGGTGGAGGACCACCCCCACCCTCATGTCCAGCGCTGCGTCAGTCTTGTGGTCCCACAGAGGACTCCCCTCCACGTCCCCAGGGAGAATCGCTCATGGAGGCGGGTGGAGCTCCTCTTATACTATCTCCCGTATCAACTGGGCAAGGTCCTGGGCCTGAACACCCGGAAGAAGTGGCTGGTCCACTTAAACCTCGAGCCCAGAACGTCTGCCCCTCCGACCTCGTCCACGGCTGCGTCCGTGGCCCACCACAAGGACTCCACGTCGAGGCATCTCCTGCATAGAGACGCGGAAAACAGAGCAAAAGACATCAACTCTAACAGACAATCGGTAAAAGAAACTCAGGATAGATGTCAAAAGGCACGTTGTGGTGGTTACTCTAGTTACATGTATGTGAATTGGTTATTCTCAAGCTAGTTGGTTCATTTCTTAGGATGACATTGCTCTGATACCATCTTATTACGACCCGATTTTCAAATCCCTGTAAGACACGAGATTGGCTCAACTCGACTAATCCCAAGACCCAGTCATCCAACAAGAAATAACTAGAATGCAGGAAAGTAAACCACATTCACTATGCTAAGCAACTAACAGTAAAAGAGTATAGTAGTAAAGAAAGTAAAGCTGCTACAGTATATGTCACCACCACAATAGTAAAACAGTATCAAGGTACAGAAACGTAAAGGTACAGAAATGTAAAGGTACAGAACGTAAAAGTACAAGAGTTTGAACTCACTACAACAAAAAGGTACAACAACAGAGAACTACAGTTACTGGGCTCTACTGGGCCCAGCACCCTCTGCAGCTAGAGACTCGGGCTGCTCAACACCTAGACTTGAAAAGGGTTATGAGTACACAAAGTCAGCGAACGCTGAGTAGAGTGGCAACCAACTAACTAAAGTAGCAAAGTTAACAGGTAAACTAGCTATTCCAATTCTTTAATTTACGAGTTATTTCTTTTCACCCATTGGTTTATATATTTTCCAAATCTCTTTCTTGATTTCAAATGTTCCTCATGGGAACGATCTTGATTGCAGTCTTTTCCGAGGAGTAGAAGGCACACGTGGTGCTCCCCTGGTCGGGAGAGTCCCCCATGGTGATCATACACCCAGTCAACCACCCCAAGGTCACGGACAGACGTAATGGTGACTACGACACGTGCAATAAGCACATGGGTAGCTACCCTGCACTGGCACGCGGTCAGTCGTTTCCACTAACGGGTGCGCCCAAAGTACAGCACGGAATAGTATAGGGCCTAGCCCTCTTAGTAACAGGGGTCTAGCCCCTAAGAACCAAACAAGGGTCTCGCCCCTCCACAGTTTGCACACCCTCGCCTGACTACCCTAGTTTGCCCAGTGGGCCTAACAAGTCGGTGTAGGGTGGCTAGCTGAACCCCGGGCCTTGTGGGGTAGCTAGCTCTCTCCCTACACTAGTAGCTCTCCCCGATACAGTGTATGTGAGGGCCAAGAAGTCAGTGTAGAGTGGCCAATCCTAACCCTGGGTCCCAACCCAAGGGCAGCTAGCTCTGCTCTACACTGAACAGGGGATAGTCTCTCTCCTTGGTACCACGTACTCAAGGGCCAGCACACTTCCCCACTCACATTTTCCAGATCCATTCCATTTATTTCCAGGAGCTCTACTCCTAATTCCCCGTAGGGTTCATACTCATATTTCTCATGTCATTCCATACCAGGTTTCATCATTCACATTTCCATTCTCAGGTTATATACATGCAGCTCATATTTCTATCATTCATAATTCCATTCTCAGGTTATATACATCCAGCTCGTATTATATATATACATGCAGCTCGTATTATATATATACATGCAGCTCGTATTATAGCATTTAACATATACGATAGGTAAAGTCACTTGTAACTGTTAAATTGGCACAGGTAATTCATATTTCACATGCAGCTCGTGTTCATTAACAGGCAGTTGTTTTCTATCTACTCATTCAACACTGCAATTCAATCACGCATACAGGCATTTCAAGTATTTCTTGTCCTAGGATTCATGCCATATCCTAGGTTCTAATCATTCATTCCACACACGCATTCAGGTTTATAATTAAATTAGGGGAAGCTACTCTACCAGACAACCCAAGAGTATTGGGGACTCGAATGGCAGGCTCACGTGCCTCAGCAAGCCTCGAACCCACAATGGAACAAAGTCCTATAATAAGGAACAATCATAATGGAACATTCATAATAGTATAGAAAAGCCTTCTAACAAGTAGAGGAACTCACAAGGAAAACATCGATATCTTATTTGCGTAAAACGGACCTCAAACGGACCTTAAACGGGTCAAAAACAGGGCTACAGACTCAAATCAGGCATCTGGCACAATATCCAGACGTCTTAAAAGTGTCCAGAAATGCACCTCAGGCTTTGCGTCGACCTCAGACATCCAGGACCTCTTCTAGATAGTCTGGACCCAGCTCCAGACATCCGACCACCTCTCCGGACATCTAGGAGTGCTTCCAGCCGTCTAGTAAGCTACCCAGATGTCTGAAATGCATGGGAGGGCGTGTCCCGTGCCTTCCCGAAGCAAATCCTGCACGTGACAGCAAAATCTTCTCAAATTAGCGACGCAAAGCGTAGCTGTGGAGCGGCCTGCATGGCCATATCCGCAAAGGGAATGTACCTTCACGAAGATCTGCCTTCAGATGTCTGGAGTCGTCTCCAGATGTCCGCTCCGTCGTCTGGACGTCACTCCAGACGTCTGATTTTGGGAAAAACCCTAAAAAAGAACCTCCTCTCACTCGTCCTCACTGCACGCAGCCATGCCTCGCCCCCTCGCCTGCAGCTCCGGCTGTAGCAGCATCAGGGATGACTCAGTAACGCACTCCACCTCCTCCCACTCGCGCTGCTCCGGCCGTGGGCCCTTCGGTGAGCTCCCACATGGCCTCGCGAGCTCAAGTTCCTCCTCCTCTCTTCACACTGCTCCTCCTCGACGCCACCCTCGTGGTCTCTCACTCACGCTAGATCCTCTCGCTGGGGTGGAGAGGAAGAGAAGAAGGGGCTGGTGGAGTGGGGAGAACGAGAGGGGAAGAGGGGTTTATAAAGATGGTATGTTAGGGTTTGCTGGAGGAGGGGAGAGAGAAGAAGGAGAGAAAAAGAGGGTATTGTCTTGTGCAGCCCGCGCGCAGTCGCGAAGCTCATACCCAAAAGTTTTGATTTCCAGACGTCTGGGAAGGCGTCCAGACATCTGACCGACAGTCTAGACATCTTAAAAGGCTCAGGACAGAACGGGTCTTAACACTTAGGCTTAAAGTCCCCCCAAATCACAGGGCAGGTTGGTAAGTCGCATACTTATCATCTCAATTTATTATCTAAATTAAAATAAAATTGCTTGGCGAGAACTCAAGACTAAGTCCACATTCGAGTGGACACCCAGGCTAATTAAGTTCGAAGACCTGAAGAGTCTAAGTGTCTAGGTCCTATTGTATCATTTCCTAAAGTTAATAACTTCCAAATACTTAAGTTCTCTTCTCCTAATTCTTCTTTCTTTTTTTGTTATCTTTTTGAATTTGTTTTTTAAAGAAACTAAAAGAAATTCTACAGAGTTAACAAAACGATTTCAGGATAAAGTATCCACCCCCCCATGACTAAATGAGGCAATGTTCTCGTTGTAAAAATAAAGACATGAAAAGGACGGAGTAAACAGAATATCACCTGAATTTCGTGACAACCTGATCAGCTCTACAGAGAGAAGAGAGTATACACATGCGCTAAGTTTAATGCCTTCAGCTAGGCATAATATACATACAAAGAAGAAATTGAGAATTCACAAGTGTGGGTCATAATCAAAATAAAAAGATTGATCTTTAAACCTGTCAGCAAAAGATGTCCACAAATGTGGACCAAGTTGTGGTGTAGACCTATACCCTAGGGTCGAGTGGTTCTGGATGAAAATCACCCAGAACCTAAGATTGTTGTGAAACTTGAGGGGCTGGGCTTGCGGTTTGGTGGTGTGCAACCAAAGATCAAAGTGTCAGACAACAGGTAAAGATGGTTCAATAGGTCCAGATGTCCTCTTAGCATTCAACTCAGAAAAATAATTAGTTATTTCGATCTTGGGTTGCACGTGAAAAATATCGTAAGGGTCCTAGTAGAAAGTAGGTGGTTTCAGGTCAATAGGTACCCTTAGATCCAAAATCAAAGTTCCCTCAGACTTAACCTCCCAAATTTTCATTTCAACAATTCTATCCTCCAACATCAAGAGCTTAGGCTTTGGGTCCTCTAGCATATCATTCACACCATATGATTCACCCAAGTCCAGAAATCATGGTTGAATCAAGATTGACTTGGGCACAATGATCTCAGAAGTCAGCTCTTTAGGGCGCGGATGAGGACTGGGGTCACTGAATGAATCATCAAGATTCGGATCCTCCAGGTTAACTCCAACCAAATCAAATTCCTCTATTATCGGGCTATCAAATGATTTATCAGATTCCTCATGCCCATTTATCTCACTAAAATCATTTTCCTTATGCTTAAGTGAGACTTTACCTAAAGATTCTTCACCCTCAAAGTCAAAGAATTGATGATCCTCATTTATATATGTCTCAAAATTGATTGTCATTTCCTAGTTCAAAAAGACATATTTTTCCTTGCTCCCTAGCTCAGGTATCTCGGGTGAATCAATTAGTTCATCCTCAATGGGTTGCTCTAGCCCAACCTGGTCATCCTCGATCTCAGAAAATGTATCCCCCCTGACAGGCACCTGAGCAGGTTCAAACATTGGCTCTCCTGAAGGGGATTCATCTTGAGAATCATCCTAAGATTTGACTAGAGCAACCACAAATTTCATCCTCAACCTCAACAATTTCCTAAGAAGAAACTCACCCAGGTCCCTATCCCTAACACTTTGGAGCAAATCTAATAGAGAACTATTAAGTTCACCAATCATTTTGATCATAGGCTCCAATGCTTCAGTGCATGGTGTTGGCTGAGCTTCTAAAGATTGTATAGTGGTCCTCAAATTAGCCAACACCTATCCTGGATCTGGTTCACCTGAATCGACTGGTTCAATTCAGGTTTGGGTGGGTTTGGGTTAAATCTAGGGGAGTCAAGATGTCGAGGTTCTTGGGTCCCTCCCTGATAGTAAGTCATTTTAGGTTGTTCAAAGAATGGTGATGAGCTATTTTCAATGGAATACCGGGGAGGGTAAGTGTTATAATTAGCATATCCTTCATGGTTATAGATCTGGTTAGGTTGATCATCAAAGGGTGGAGATCTATAATCATTGTAGCTCTGGGAAGGATAGTAATCATAGTCTTGTCCAAGGTTAGACCCTGGACACTAAGGTCCAGATTCGTATCCCCAATCAAAGTTATCCCGGCTAACGAATGGGCAATTACAAGTCAAGTTGAGATAGTAATCATCTTGGGGATAAGTGGTGGTAGGAGGGTAGGATTGGAAATGTGTGAAAGGTGTGGAAGGATACATGGTAGAATACGAGGGAAATTAGAAGAAAGAAAGGAGCCTTACAATACAATCAACCAAGCCTGTCCTTATGTGGGTAGCCTAAAGACCTATAGACTCCCAGGACCCATCTTGAGATTATAAACAATTTGGTTTACTTTTATCCGGTCAATCCAACTAGTTAGAAGGAGGGACTGGAGAGAAGGTTCTTCCTTTGGCTTACACCTTCAGTTCCTAGTGTACCCGCCAGATGTGGTCGTTTGACGCTACTCCCCTAGCTAGACATTAGATGGACTAGCAGAAGCAGATTAATAAAAAAAATCTCAGTCTGAGCCCCAAAGAGAGAATCAATCCTTAAGGCCAATGTCTACTCAGTTTTAGTTAGGCTTGGGATGATTGTGCTCTTAGAATGTGATGGGCCCTTTAGATGGGTTGTGCCCTTAATGATAAGTTAAAATGTGTGTGCGTGCACAACCAGGGTTTTCAAACAAGGCTATTTGATGATGTGTCTTTTAGGATTTAACCTTGTTTAATAGCTTTTAGGGTTTAATCTTAGGTATATTCAATCAAGTTTAGGAGAACATTCCAAGTTTTGAAAGCACGGGTGTAGATATATTCCTTTAGAAATCAGAAATAATATGTGGAGTGCTTGGTTCAGCCCTAAAAATCAACCCTAAATGGCAAGCTACTTGATGGATCGCGTTTATCTTAAGTGGTGCGGCCCAAACAGTTCAATCAATTGGTCTATTACACCACTTAGTTAAGGCACACAAAAATGTTTGACCTATTCAGATTTCTACTCACTTATCTGTGTGTTGAGTTAAGTGTACCAAGTCCATAGGTCAGATCCTGGTTAAGTGGTAGAATCAATGTGATTGTGCACCTTAGGATGAAAAGATGTGGGTGTTAAGTGTGTAGCTTTCAGAAAATCCCACAAGAGAAGAGTATTTTTTTTTTATATATGTGCAGGGGTGAGATGAGTGGAGGTGGCAAATAAACAACCAAATCTATCCTAGGGTTTATAAAAGGCACCTAAGTTAATTTGGATTTAAGTTATTAGTGTGGTGAAATGAACTAGTGGGTGGGAGTGGTGGGGATAAACTTACAAAACCTTTATCCGCACTTTTCTTCAATCTAACCGCTTTGGCTCGCCTCAGAAGAGTACCTGCAATCACAGTAAGATCAGAGAAAAAGTGAGATAAAAGTTAGGTAAGGTGAAAAAAACACGGAAAAAAAAATCGAAGAGCGTTGTCTCCCCGGCAACGGTGCCAAAATGATTGGGGTGTGTTTCATGAATTAGAATTGGGGTTTGGAGGACCCATCATCGTAGCTTGCAAAACGCATCTATCAGATAAAATTTATAACCGAAACTCGAAAAATGAGTCCCGGGTCGAACACGGGAAGGCGAACGTTTGGTTTTGAAAATCCGCGTTTCTCTTTTATTTGTTTTTGGTCATTTTTATCTTTTCTATTTTTTTTTTGGTATTTTAATAGGGCAAGAGATCAGCTCTACAATTACTTATCTAGATAATCTACTTGCGAAAATATAAGAGAGGGAGAAAGAGAGAGAGAGAAACAATCATCTATTCATAAGCAAGTGTTTGTTACAACTACGAAAGCGGAAAAATCTATACTATGAAAGTGAAAAGGATAAAAAGAGGTGAGAGAAATCCCCCTCGACGGTCACTCGAAGGACGACTCTCTCTGATGTCGCCTGGAGGAAGGTAGTGAGGTGCGAGACGAAGGAGGACAGAGCTGGAGGACAAAGGATGGGGCAGGACGGTGTCGTGGTGAGGATCTTCTTCCTAAATGGTGGTGAGAGGACTGCCATGGGATGCTCCATGAATGGAGATGAGGGGAGGGAAAATGTTTGGTTCTACTCTAGAGGAGCATCCCAGGCTTGGGACAAGCTCTCTCTAGAGCCTTGGAGGTGGTGAGAGGAAGAAAGGAAGAGATGAAGAAAAATGGGAGGGGTAGGGGTCTTTTTATAATGGAGGAAAGAATCAAATTCGTATACATGACATTTAGTGACGGTCATAAATGTCGTTGTAGATCCGCTGCAAACGTCGCTGAAGATCCTGCTCACGTGCCCTTGCTGCTGCACCACTGGTGCGCGCTGTACGTGCCCTTGTCGTGTGCGCATGCACGATACACACCGCTGCTACCGCTGCCTCTGAGTGCGCTCGCGCACCCACACTGCTATGCACGTGTGGTGGTGCATGCGTGCGCATGGGCGGCTTGGGTTGTGCCACGTGGTGTAATTTGGGCAGTCCATCTTCTTTCCCTTGTAGGGGATTTTACAGAGGTCGGATTGAGTTGATTTTCACGTCATTGGGCTGCGATCATCGACCTGAATCCATCCGTGCGGTAGGATTTGTTGTTTAACACTCTGGGTTGCATCACCTGGTCCCTCGACCGTTTATCTTCCTTGGATTGCATATGGTGCTACGAGGCTCCGATTGAGGCAATTTCAGAGGCGTTGAACTCTGATCGTTGTCTTGATTAGATCTGTACAATCGGATCGTCAATCCGAGGCTCCGAAATAAATATCCTTTTCTCCTGACTACAAAAAGGATGTAATTAACCTAAATTATATACTACTCTAAAAGTAGAATGATGCATGCTATGCAATATTTATAGTATGAAATGCAAATCTAAGCCTAGAAATAGCATGAATAGGCATTTTAACCTAAACAGATGTGTCTATATCAAAACATCATTAATATATGTAATCAATCCAGAATGAAGTTATAAGTTCAATTAATCACTAGAATCAAATCTTACTTGATGGGCTCGTTGTGTGTTCAACTCATTTCGGTAGTAAATATGATTCACCATCCTTATATTCTCATGGAAATCCTTACTATTACTCCACCTATAAATCACTTTATTAAGTTAGGAATGAATGAAATAAATCAAATAATTATTATTATAATAAATTTTGTTTACTTACCATATGAATAATAGTGCAATGTTCATTAGATGTGGAGGGAAGCTTATTTTTTTTGGGCTTCCAATATGTAGCTACTCCCAAATCCATTATTGCAAAATTAATTTAAACAAATGTTATCCTATATAATATATGACATTTACAAATATATATATATATATATATATATATATATATATATATATCAAGGTACAGTGATGAAACTATGGTATTGTGAAAAAGGCATATATATTTATTGTTGAACACCATGCTACTTCATTAAGTTGGTGGTACAACTATGCAAGTGAAGCAACTCCCAAGGCAAGATGGATGCATACTCCAAGGTCCTACAATAGTCATAAATACCTGAAAGTGTATATTTATGATGAGTAGATAGTAATGAAAATGTTAAGGACAAACATTTTCAGTGTAGTTATATCTTACCTAATTGAAACTTATTTTTGGTTGAATATGGAAGGATGCTCACTCCTAAATATATCAAAATAACAACCCTCACATATCTAATCACATTGTCCTCGATCTCTATCGTGTCAAGGTCATGCTCTACAAACTTTGACCTTAGCCATGTCATACTTAATCCTTTAGAGGTTAAGTTCTTACTTGGATCTTTATCTAGATCTTCTCCAAGTAGCTCGATATATACATTCGTCCCTCCAATCTCCGCACTATACAACACCTATGACCGGTGAACCATCTACACGGATGCCAGTCAAAATCGCCGCATCTTTTAGTGTTACAGCTACTTCTTCTTGTAGATGGAACATGTGAGTCTACAGATGCCATCAGTTCACCATAGCATGCATAAGTGCATGATCAATCTGCGGTCTTGGCAAATGTGATGTGGCTTGAAAACCAATCACCTCTAACTGTTGTTCAACCAAGTCATATCTCTTTGCCAGCACCTAGTTCATCATTATAGTAGGTTCAATGCATCTCACCTAAAATAGAAGAAACTATCGTTATTGTATAAAAAATATGTAATACTTTGTATAAAAAAAATGTAATAATATGTAATAGAATTGAATTAACCTACATACCATCACGACGATTCGGATCAAAGATGTGGGGTTGTCCTCTCTAGATAAGCTCGTAGTTGGCTACGTATGACTGTGTCATCTATTATATATTATAGCATAATAAAAAAAGACATGCATGAATTTACATTTTATAATAATAAACAACAATCATAACAATTAACAAGTGAATGAGAGAACAACTCCTGACGTGAAGTTAAAAATTTACCTCTTGTGCATTAAGTTGACATTCATGTTAGGATATGATGTTCTGTTGTGTCCTTGCTATCGACATCTAGAACAGTAAGGAATGCGATCTATATGCATTTTATCCATTTTATTTCTAATTGTTTCAACACAAGGTCTTCGTCGGGCACATATCACATCTAGAGGTAGCAACTTTAGAGACTCCCTATGTCCCCAAAATCTCTTGTCATGAATGGGATTGAACAATTCTGCCTATGTTAAGCGGTAGTTGGCTATTTTATAATAATCGAAGTATAGCAAAAGATGATCGAATCTAATAGATGCAAAAGTGGCCAACACATGTTTATAAACAAGATGCTTTAATTGCATATATTTTAAAAAATGAACATGCACTATTTATCCTGTTGCAAGCAGTAATCTCAACCTCAGATGAGTATGGTTCTTCACTAATTTTAAACTTAGTCCTACCAAATTTGACAACTTGTAGTCTTCATAGGTTTGAAATGTCTCTGTTCATAACTTGGAGTAAGTACTGTTGACATGGCTTCTCCTTCATCATAACACTCAGTAAAGTACTTATTCAAGCAAAAATGCGTCACTGAAACAAGAGCAATAATCGGTAATCCTTGACAGCATTTTGAAATGTTATTGAAGCATTTAGATATGTTCATTGTCATACCATCATATCTCTTTTCTCCGTCATAACATAATGTCCAATATAATCAATTACAATCATTTTGTTGCATAATCCATCTGTATGCTTCATTACACATGCTTTGGATATCTCGTAATATCCGATTGTTGTCATATGATGTCAATGCACAACCAGCTACATAAAATCATCTTTGTAGATCATTGCTTTTAAATTCCTTTCTATGCATGTTTGCCTTCATATGTCTTAAGTAATGTCTCTAGAATGACCTCATTCAAGGCTAAAATATTAAGGAACTAAGTTTTTTAGTCTAGAGAAGTGTTCATTGATGATGCATATACCATCTTGGTTCACAAGTTCTATGAGGTATATCAAAAACCAAGCCTAGCTACTATTATTCTCTCCTCGCTCCACAGCAACACAGGCTAAAGGAAATAATGGTACATTTAGATCAATGCCAGTTGCAATTAGTAAATGTCCAAGCCGACTTCCACACAAATGTATGCCATCGATAGAAAGTACAGGACGACAATATTCGAATCTCTTAATTAATAGTTCGAAAGCCCAAGGTAATCAACGAAACTCCAACTTTCTTGGTGATCCTGATGAAGGTACATCAATTACATGGCAAGCGATACTCAAATTCCTCCAAACCATTTCTCTTATAAAATATTTCAAATTTAAGAAGGATTCCTTCACATTTCCATAGACACATTCCAATGCCTTCCTTTAAGCATACCATGCCTTAATATAGCCTATCTTCACTTTATCCTCGATGTCAATTAGGATTTGGATTTGTTTAGGAGATAGGTTAAGATTTTCCATGAAATGTGGCAATATACAATGAAGTATGAACTTTGTGTTGCATTGTCTATGATCTCCCAAAGTATTAGTTGTACAACTATGTTCCACACCATACTTAATATGTAACTGTCTAATCACAAAACTCCTATCTACAGATGCCTGTAAACTCCACTTGCAATTATTAGTGACACACGTGATGGTTAATAATTTTTATTTGATGCAAACTTCTTGTATTGCACCCCTTTAAACATACTTCACTACCTCAAGTCTTGTTGCAAATCTTCCTTAGTTTTCCATCTTCTCATCATCTAATCCACTATAGTAGTGTCATCATCTTCTTGCTCATTAGGAAAAAATAAGGTCTCCTCTTGATTTACCATTCAATTTATCCAATCATCATCATTAAGGAAATAACGTGCTCCATCCATTGGATCACCTTCTAAATCATCATTATCATTGTCTTCATTGTTATTTTCCAAATCTTTGTTGTTCACAGCAAAAGTTTCATAAGGCCCCTCACTAGCTATGGCATTCATAAAATCTGATATGCCATGATCATCAAGCTCGTTATTCTCATTTTCATCACTCTCCTGGGATTCAATGTTAAGGTCAATATTTCGATGCTCCACATCTACTGCTACTTCCTCTGGATTACAATGTTCCTCTAGTATGTATTCAATTCATCCATTGGATTATATTGTGAAGAAACGAGCATTCCATAATACAAGGAATAAGAGTCACTTGTGTAGCATTAGTTTGAAGATGAAGACATGCATTCATATGGAGAGTACATTGGTTGCATATTCTTGCAATATAAATATCGATGTTAATAAATTTTAATCATAGATTGTAATTTTATAAAATATGAATTTCAACTAATCTTACGATTGTTGACCATGTATTGATCCAGGACAACAAATAAGTCAATATTAGTATAGATGCTACCCAACAATTCAAGCATTGTTTGAGTTATTCATCATTCACAATATCATATGAAAATGATCTTCCATCTTTTGTTAACCGTTTGCATGTTAGTTGAAACTTGTAATACATTTCATAATATCCCATTATACGGTGCACATTAGTTAACAAATCCTCAAATGATGTACGATGGCTGATTGATGTGATTGTCGAGCATTCAACCACAGTAATCAATATCATAATAAGGAGATATCACTCAACCACTTTAATAAGTCCTAACTCCCACAACGTTGTCAGCGATGTCTGCATAATTATTCAAAAAAATGAAACTACTCTCAAAATTACCTAATTCAACTAAATGGTAACACTCAGTATTTGTGACATCATGAAAATAATTAATCTAATAACCCAATAATATTATGAAATCAATATTAAAGTGTTATTTTCTTATGTAATTAACATGTCATATAATCTAATATACTCATCAAAGAATAATTTAATTACAATTATTTTACTTAAATTATAAAAATATGCATTATTATTCAAGATTTATTTATTATTATGAAGATAAAATGAAAAAAATCTTATTTAAGCTTAATAGAAAATAATTAATCATAGATAATTTCACAATCTTATTCTATATGATTTCAAAAAAATCTACACAATTTTATTTCACATGATTTTTAAATTTATAAGGTATCTAAGAAATCAATTACTAAAATTGATACTCAAATAAGCAAACTTTCAAACTTAATCATACACTATTTTTCAAGTCTACTTGAAAAATAATTAAATAAGACTTACCTCAAATGCTAAAATATGCTCTAATGAGCCACACAATCATAAACCTATCTACATAATCACAACAACGTACAATCATGGATGCTAAAATAATTTACATAAAAGACACTTTACATTATATGCAAAAAAATTATTCAAAATTTACAAAAAAGAAGAGAAACATAAGTAAATGTAATTTACATGTATGCAATTGTATAATAATAAATGGTACGATAATATTTGTAGAAATGAGGAAAAATAGTAAGTAAACATAAAGTAATATCTAAATGAGATATGGAAAAGGAAAATGCATGTGCTTAGTGTAACTAATTATGGGCAAAGGAGTCTGGAAGCTGCTAAGATGTGGAAGTATCTCTCTCATTGGTGAGGATTGCAAGAGACACTTGACAATAATTGCGTAATCCTTGGAGAATCAGAGCAACGGAGAGTAATAGAAAGAATAGAGAGAATGCAAGAGTAAGAGATTGAGAGTATGAGAGTGGAGAGGAAATTAAGAAGGAGGGCTTTGTATAGAGTAAAGGGGAGCGAGAGCTGTTGGGGGGAAGATGGATGTTGAACATGAGTTGCTGGATCATCTAAAGATCACAAGGAGTAAATCCAGCAACCTATGTCCAACATTTGAGTCGACGCACAATGACTCCCTTTATGTCCAATGTCAAGTTGATAACTTACAAAGATCACTGGATAATCATGCAAACTTTTTATCCCCTTTTCTAAATTTTCCTTCCACTAATATCATTGATCCTAAATTCACAGGGATATAAAGGGGAGGGACCCAAGGGTGCAGTGGAACCAAAACGAACACACACACTCCACAGCAGCGCCAGCAGCATGAACACGACGGGAATAGGAGGAATAGACGACACCTCCCCACCTCTCTCTCTCTCACCCCCACCTCTTCCCCACTTCTCTCTGGTTATCTCGCACCATTGCCGCCGCCTCTGCTACTGCTAAAACGCCATCTCTGCTGCTGCTGCTGCTCTCTCTCTCTCTCTCTCTCCGTTCCCGTCCTCAGGAATTTCACCCTCTGCTCCACTCTTTCCCGCTACCCTCCAAAACCTCTGCTACTACGCAACCTCCCGTCTCTGTCTACCCCCACCCCCACAGCTTAGCGGAAACCCATCGAACTAGGAGGTGACGTTATATATGAGAATTCCCCTCGACCATCTTGGTCGGAGAGCTCTGAGGTTCGCCGCAGAGGTCCCTGGCACCCGTTGCCGTCGCGGGCGCCCCACCGTCTCCGGGTTCCGTGGGGACCCAAAAGGTGTGGTGGTGATCCTCGGCGCTACGGGCACCGGCAAGTCCAACCTCTCCATCGACCTCGCCACGCGCTACCCCTCCGAGATCATCAACTCCGACAAGATGCAGGTCTACCGTGGCCTCGACATCACCACCAACAAGCTCCCCATCCCCGACCGCCACGGCGTCCCGCACCACCTCCTCGGTGAGCTCGACCCCCTCGCGGGGGAGGTCTCCCCCTCGGGGTTCCGCTCCCTCGCCTCGCGCCGCATCGAATCAATCCGCGACCGCGGGAGGCTCCCCATCGTCGCCGGTGGGTCCAACTCCTTCGTCCACGCTCTCCTGGCGACGGACCACGTGCTCGGTCTCGACCCATTCGCCCCGGCCGGGCCCGTGGGGCTTAGGTACCGGTGCTGCCTCCTGTGGGTCGACGTTGGCTGGGAGGTGCTGGTGCAATACCTTGACAGGAGGGTGGACGAGATGGTGGGTATGGGGATGGTGGAGGAGCTGGAGAAGCACTACCAACCGGCCAGGGCCGGTGGAGGCGTGTACCGTGGCTTGGAGATGGCAATTGGGGTGCTGGAGTTTGACCGGTTCTTTTTGAGGTATCCACCGGCACGTGGACGTGATGGGAGGAGGGGGGAGGGGGAGGGGGAGGGGGGGAGGGCCTACGAGGCTGCGGTGGAGGAGATTAAGGAGAACACGAGGGTGCTGGCGAGGAGGCAGCTGGAGAAGATCGCTCGGCTGAGGTGCGGGATGGGGTGGGGGATGCGACGGCTGGATGCGACGGAGGCGGTTAGGAGGAAGTTGGAGGGGAGGGGAAGGGAGGAGGTGGGCGAGGCGTGGGAGAGGGAGGTGGTGGGCCCGGCAGAGGAGGAGGTGGAGGCCTTCTTGCTCGGGCGGGGGGAAGGGGAAGGGATCGAGGAGGAGGAGGCCGCCGCCGCCGTTGATGCATAGGGAAATGATGATTAAGTTTCCGTCCTTTCTCATCATTTTGGATTTTCGCCGATCTTTAGTAGGGGAGAGTGATGTTTTGGGATAAAATAAAAGTGAAATAAATATATAACATGTTTGATAGGTGGAATTATATTTATCGGTGAAATTATGAATAATTGGTATCTTGATTTTGTAAGTGAAAAAAAAAAAAAAAAAAGGTGTTAGTGAATTTTAATGGGATGTATTATAATTATTAAGTAATATTTTTTAAATTATATGTGAAAAAATATATTAATATATTTTTATATAATGAAAAGAGAAAAACACATGTGAGAACAAAGAGATCCTTGAACCCTTATTCCTCTCCAATCCCACCAAAAAATGCCTATTCGGATTCTAAATCCACCAAATAGTTGCGGGGCTGGAGGGAAATGGTGGGGTTAGCGGGAGTGGAGAAGAGGATGCAAATGGAATTTACTTTTTCCCAACTGAGTACAGTTTTGTTCGATGTACTTTTGCTCCCCCACCCCCAACCCCTGTTTTGCTAATTTAAATAAAAGTCCCCTTATCAGGGGGCGATTTTCGTTGAGGTCTCCAAAGGGTGATTTCCCGTTCGGCTTCGCCGTGGATGCTTACGGAACGCTCCTCTTAATTGAGTACGTAGGACATGATGCTTCTCTCTCTCTCTCTCTCTCTCTCTCTCTCTCTCTCTCTCTCTCTCTCTCTCGCTTTGGAGGAGAACATGGGAAATTTGGGTTCGATACATTTTTGTTTTCTTTTTTAAATATAGGTATTTGGTGAATCAAAGACGGTGCCAGTTCGAGGGCGAAAATAAAATTCTCCCGTCTACATCCGGGAAGTTTATCCAATACTTTTTACACGCGTGGGTACATCTATCCGATTTTTTTGTTTTTAAAAATTAATCGTTGAGACCAATCCTCGTAAGGATATTGCATCACCTTTGCCATTTCTCTACTCTTATCTTTCTCTATCATTATATAGTCCATTGTAATTATGGATCTCTCCGGTTCATCCTATGAAGAAATATTTTTTAGTTGGAATCCTTAGATAATAGAAATGACTCTTTTAATCTACAGGGTTTGGTTTTACAGGTAAGTTAATTATGAAAAGCTTTTCGTCATTTCTCAGTGAAATTATTTCTAACATGATCACTCCAATATATATATATATATATATATATATATATATATATATATATATATATATAAAGAAAACTCCAAAGATATTCTCCCCGCCTCTCAAAATGATATTTTCATGACGTCAAAGATATGGTTATATTCCAACCCCACTTACAGGAAAGCACCGTCACAATGATCTGTTATATTTTTTTAATATAAAATTATCTTATATTATTATTATTATTTGGGATATCACGTATTGGGTATGGGTCGGAGAGGGAAAAGTAGAGGTGATTGGCAACGTTTTGGATTCACAAACAATGCATTTCGGGAGAGCGCGGGGGGACAACTGGCAATGACATGCAATCAATGGATGATGGACTGTATGGTGCGACGCATGCATAGCATGCACCATCCGCGATGTATGGTGATGTTAATGAAACAATCGGGTTAGTTAGTTAAATGTTGCCGGAATTGGACTCTATTTTATATTGAAGTGGACCATAGGAGTGGGGTGGTGGTTGTTGCAGCCGGGTTCATAGGTTTTGTTGGGAATTGTAGTCTTTCTCGAAACGGTAGGCATAGATAGTAGCGTCAGCCTGCCAGCAAGTACACTTTTTTCGGCATCTTTCGTTCATCCCGTGTGGGCTTTTGATTCCTGAAGCTTTGAAGCGACTCGCATGCAAACTCTTGGTTTACGGAGGGTGGGTAAATTTTTTTTTATTTTTTAGGGCTATCCCCTCGTTACAGAGGGGATACCTCAATCAAACTTTGGGTCTTTAATTCGTATTAAGGTATCCCATGTTGTTTCGAGAGTTAATCTTACATCTCTTGTGTTTTTTCTCTTTCTCCATTTTATATTTTAAATTTATTTTACTTCTTTAATGTATGTGAATGTTATGTGATTTCTTTTGATAGTATTTTATTTGGATGTTGTTTTCTTTTAGCTGGTAAGTTACGTGATCTTTTATATATTTATATATATATATCTTTGTTTAAATTATATAGATTAATAATATGTTATCTTCTTAAGATTTTTAATATTATTTCAGGATGTATTGTGAAAAATTTTACGAGGGTTATATAGGTAATGATGAACGGTTGAGGATAAACATATTAATCAATTGGATGGTATTGATTTGGTTGCTCGGTGAAAATTAAACTAGGCAACTCTAGTGAATGTGTTTGCATATGTAGAACGGTTGTAATGCGGCAATCCTATGCAACACAAAAGTTGACGGTTAATTGTGTTTGCATTACATGGATGGTTGCAATGCAGCAACCCCATGCAGTACAAAATGTGAGGGCTAAATTTCTTAGACCATCCATAGTTGGTAGAATTTGCCTGATGACTACCATTAAAAATTTCTACGATGAAGTAATCTGAGCCTACTGTAAATTTAAAAATCCATTTTTATTGGTTACGTAGATATGTCATTGTAGGTTAGTAATTTTACACCTACAATTCCTCTTACTTATATGTCCATGAATAAATGTCTCTATTGATTCACAAATATTGCATTTAACTTATTTCTGAAGATTTGATTTTCTTATCAATTACAAATAATCATAACTTCTTAAAGACGACACTAAAACTTTTCACAGTTTGTCAGATAAGTTAACAAAAATATCTACTATAATTACTCAGCTTTTCATTTATGTTGATTTTTGAGAGGAAGTCTCATAGCATATTTCTTCTTTTTTAAGGTTGTGAATTGCAATACTTGCCTGCTTGAAAGAATTTGTCATATTTATTATGCTAAAGATGAAGACCTCAGATGTAGATCAAACATCTTCATAACTTAGATTATTGAAGAGAAATCCAAATCAATTATTATCAAAGGAATAATATCTTTTTCTTATATAAGTTATTTTTATTTCTCAATGTAATATGTCATTAATATTACTTGTAACAAACTTTATCATTCACATGAATTGAGTATTTATGTAGTGTAATTGTAGATGTTTTTTTCAAATAATTCATTATCATTTTCTTATTTTTCTTATTTATATTTAGCAATGTAGTATGTAATGATGGAATATTTTTTGTAACAAATTTGATAATCACTTGACAATAGAACAAAAATCTCTCCAATACAAGTTAATTTTCTTTTGTACTTCTCATTCAACGTTCCTATTTAAAATATTATTATTTAAATAGAAAACAACCCCAACTAACTTACCTACCATCCGGGAAAATATGTCTTTTGCCACTTTAACCTCCATTCTAATATCCATTTCCAAGTAAATACCCTCCTGTCACATCACAGGATAACCCTTCCAAACTTCCATCAATAAACACAAATAGGGGTTAACCACTATTTACACAAATAGAAGTTAACCTCTGCTGTAAGTTTACTAATCCAAATTAATTAACCCACGTCGGAAACTAGCCCTTATTTATTTTCTCCTTCTCCACCGCCACACACCCACACCCCCCCCCCCCCTCTACATCGAAATCCTTGGTCCATAAAGAACTCCCATCATATAGTAATGTAACCTATTTATCGATTATCAGTAGGATGCTCGTCTGGAGCTGCAGAATAGGTTCTGCAAGGGAGAAAGCTATATAGGTGGATAGACAGCGAAAGCAAGTGCAAGGACAAGCACGAAGCACGTACTTCTTGAAAGGAATTCAGAATTCCTTGAAGTCACTGCGAACTAAAGTGGGCTGCACGTAGAGTGCACCAGCCGGAGTCTGAAGAAGATGTGGCCCATTCTTCTTGTAGAAATGGTTAGCTATATATTACATGGTCAATAACCAAGCAGCAGGTGTATTGTGATCAACATGCCCCTTCCACGTTTTTCAAAGTTTGAAGTGTCATGGGACCCTGAATGGTGCCTGCCCTTTTAGACTTAAGTTCCAATATTGTATGCTTGTTATAGCTTGTTGGTACGCTAATAGGAAGATTACTAGAAGGTGCTCCTTACAATAAATGCCATGTCACTTAAATGCAGTGATTTGGAATCTGAACGGGTCATCCAAAGTGTGCTCGATAATATGCTTATAGCATACGCTACTGAAAAAATTCTTTTTAGATGTTTATTTTTGTAAACATCCAGATAAATTATAATTATCTAGATATTAATTACAATAAATATCAAATAAGATCTATCTATCATGATATACCTTTTTGAGATGTTTAATCTGAACATGTTAAGGTATATCCTTTTTAGACATTTAGGCCAATTGTATTGAAAGGATACGTTGCTATAGATCTTACTTGATGTTAATTTTGGCCCAATGGCTAAATAATATTTTAGTTATATAGACGTTTAGGAAATAAACGACTGGAAAGATTCTTTTTTCTTGCAGTGAAATGGATAGATTTCAGGCTTTAATTCCAGCTTTCGCATGCAAATCCAGGCATCGTTAGGTCCCTCGTTTCTCTTCTTTTTTTATCATTTACTTGTTGGTACGTGCCATCCTTTATAACTAGTTTTTAGCTACATTTTACTGTAGGAGTGTAAAAATCAAAATTGTACCAAAATTCTACTTAAAGGACCCCTACAATAAAAAAAAATCTCAAATCCTAATTTAAAAAGGAAATTTTTTCATCTATTATCATATACAAGTCTAACATACATATCATACTCATCATACATGTTGCTCTAGAAAAATAAGGCATTCATATATATTACAGATAGATAGATTGGATGACTTCAATCTTTTTCATTGCCCCACCATCTGTGGTTAGTTGTGGTTGCAGGTTGTCAGAGCGTGTGTGAGACAAAGAGGCTGTCAAAGAGAGAGAGAGAGACAATCGGAGATTAGAGCATGTGTGTAAGAGAGAGAAAGAGGTTATTAGAGAGAGAAAGAGAGTAAGAGAGAGAGAAGATCATAGATTAAAGTGTTTGAGAGAGAGAGAGAGAGGCTATCAGAGAGAGAGAGAGAGAGAGAGAGAGAGAGATAGACACTATCAGAGATCAAAGTGTGAGAGAGAGAGAGATGTTGTTAGAAAGAGAAAGGAAATTCAATTAATGAGAGAAACGATCGGAAATTTCGCCCGCTACTTTCACATCTATATCTGCGTCCTTCACTACTTTCATATCTGTATTTGCATCAACAAATTAAATGAACACCTGTGAATAGTGCATGCTTCAATACCTGTTCCTTGGGCATTCAATATAAATATATAGATTGCTCTTGGGATTTCAAGTGTTATCCATTTGTACTTGATTTTAAACCATTGCCAAAACATTTCAAAAAAATATATATAAAAAAAAGAGGTATGTAAGGGGATTTTAGGAAGCATGGAGAAAAGGTTCTTGCCAACCATTCAAAAAACTATCAACATTGCTTTTCAAGAAAATTTAAAATGGGGAAAAGATGATGGTTTATAAATCATTGGCAAAATGTTTCAGTGACAATTTCTCATGCTAGCCAAAGGATTTATTCTAGCAATTCAATCATGAAATTGCAGAAAAGATAACTATGTCTTGTAGTTGCGAAAAGATGTCGTTTGTAATTTATAAACCGTCTCCTAAGAATTCCAAAGTAATATCAGGAGTACGGATCATCTCGTAGAGAGACAATGGTGTCTAGATGTTTCCTAATCTAGATAAGCTATCTAATATTTTTTGGAGTATTTTTCTAGTTTTTTTTGGATTTTTTAATAGGACCCAAGACAATCAACCTAACAGACTCCTAACTAATTAGTCTACTGGACCCTAAGATCGCCAGAAAAATTTAACAATGTTATGGGAGATTCCCGATTTGAAGATTGAACTAATACAAGTGATTTCATGCAATTTTGATAAGTATAAAATTCAAGAAAAGTTAGGGAAGTTAGGAAATATCAATTCTATTTTACTATCTAGCTCCCTATTTGCACAGATTTTATAAAATAAAATATAGAGAATTATGTTCTAAAATTTGGCACTGTGAAACTAGACTTGAATTCCTATCAGCAGGCAAAATTTGATGATTTTACGATGACCGTATCGCACAAAATAAAATTTTCAAAATTGGACATAGACTCTGAAAACACTATTGACTCCTAACTAAGGTCCTAAGGATGCTTTTTTGGGTATTTTTGGGATTTTGAGAGTTTTTTTGGTATTTTTGTGATAATAAAGCAAGCAAGTAGAGACAAAATAGAGATACTAGAAAACCAAGAACATATTATTGCAACTCAAACTAATGTCTACAACTATGAAAGCAAATATAATAAGTAAAGAACAAATAGAACAAGAAAAAGAAGATAAGGAGTAGAGAGCAAGTCGAAGTAATGCGGAGAAGTGTGGGAGTACCTAAGAGAGCTCATGATGGTGGTGGAGAAATCCACCTCAATCCCTTAGATACGAAGAGGAAGCGGGAGGATTCAAAGAAGTTTGGAGGATGCGAAGAAGTAATCGAAGGAGAAGGAATGCTTTTAACAGGAAACCTAAGAAAGGTAATGAACCTAAATAGATTCTAAAGAAGGTGGAGAAGAAGCTTAGGTGTGTGGAAGAAGGAAGGAAGAAGAAGGTTGAGGCTAGGGTTTGCAAGGAATGAGAAGAAGAAAGATAGTAAGAAGGTGACCTAAGGAGCACAAATGGAGGAGCTAAAAGCAAGGAACCTAAGGGAGGCTAAGGAGAATTAAGAGGTTAGATGAAGAGGAAGCATAAGGGAAGGGAAGAAGAAGAAAACCTAAAGAGGAAAGATAGATGGTGGTGGAGATGGATGAAGGGGGTATTTATAGAGAGTGTTGCAAAAACCTTTTAAGATTATTTCCCTAAATTTTTTGGAATTTTTGACCACTTTATGTGTTGAATTTCAACTTTAACATAAAAGAAAGTGGTCCTTAAAATCAGCTTTCAAGTGCAACTTTTATACTCAATTTAGATTTAAAATAAAAAATTTATGGCTAAAATACTAAAGGTGTGTCAGGCTACACGAATTTCAGGATTATGATTAGGATTAGGATCTTAGTTGGCTAAAATCATGAGAGGAAGGATATGGAAACTTCTTGGACTTGAATAGTGTTTGGAAAGTGATTACAATGGACATCCAAGGGTGATGGTGGGTATCTGGAGGCTATTAAGGGCTCTTAGAATTTAGGTTTCAATCACCTCCTAATTGTGTTCACATTTATCTTGATTTGTAGCCAATTATGGAGGTGATTGACACCTAATTTAAAGTGATTAATTGTCACACCTAATTAATTATTCCAAAAAATATTTGATACAATTTCAGGTGTAGAAAAATCATTAGCACATGATAAGGTGGTAGGACCTAAAAGGTAGATTTAGGATTAGGATTAGGATTAGGAGTGTTATTAGGAGTGTGAGCTAGGTTTCTAGCAATAGGTTAAGGATGAGGTGTAGATTTGGGATTAGGTATAGAGAGTTGAGTGGAGCTGGTTAGGGATAGGATTGGGTATCAGGATTAGGATTTGGGCATGGGCTACATAAGGTAAGTTTTGAGGTGGGTCTAAGGTTAGGGCTTTAGGGAGATAGGTAATATGATCTCTTCTCCTCTCATCTCATGCTGTTTGAAGCACTCTGACCAAACCAAACACATATACTCTGCACAACAAAGAGCCTTAAGAAGTAATCAATGAATAATTAAGCTCAAACAATGCAACCCTAACTCTTATCATGCATCCATGCTGTTATTTATAATATGCTCTATTTCTAATGCAACTCATGCTATAAAACTAGCAAAATTAAACATGTTAACGCATAAATATGCATGCTTATCATAATTCAACTATTGCCAAAGGCCCCTATCATGGCAATGGTGGAGAAAGGGTCTTTTGTAGATTTTTCTGGGCGAGATTGTTGACAAAAATCCTATGTATATGCTTCTTTCCTTATTGCTTTATTAGCGACGGTGGAAAGGCGTTTCCCCCCTATATTTAATCATCAAGAAAAGCTAAGGTTGTTGATTGAGTCCTGTTGTTGATTGAGTCCTTAAGGGACTAAACAAGAAAAAGGAGATTGGGAAAGCAAAGGGAGGTTATTGTGCATGAACACCAAGATGTTGGTTACCCAATTTCATTTGAATGACGTACATATGGGGAGGGGATGATACCCTCAAGTTCTCACTATAGCAAATTTTATAGTTTGAGAGGGATAACAGAAAATAGATGCCTTTCTCTTGGATACATCCTTTCCATATATAGGGATCTAAGGAGGTCATCATTAGTTTCTTGAGAAGTAGAGTGGGTTGCCTTTGGTTTGGTTCTGATGATAACATCATCATTAGCCATATATAGCTTTATTTAGTCAATTTTCACCATTAAATGCTCCTACATAACCGCCAGAGAGCCCTAATTCACTATAAATCCATTATGAGGGAAATACAGTAAAATAAGGGTAAAATTGTAATTTTAACAATATATCTCAATTGCAGTACAATCGTGGGTTTCTCCAAGAGTTAATTAAGGGTCAAATGATTTTAAAAGTCTAACAAGTGGGTTAGTACAGACAAAAAAGGGTTTTTGTGTGTTTTGAGAATTAAATGACTTCCGAAATCCTAAAAATAGACCTGCTTAATCTACTGAGGTTCTGATTAGGATAAAATTCACATAAACCCTCTAAAATTCATATAAAAATATTCTCTAGGGTTTGGCATCCTTGATTTGACCGTTGGAACCCATTTTGATCCAAAATAGAGCCACAGACAGACTTTTGTCCTAATTTAGGTTTTTGCATAAATTACCCAGTCAAACTAGGTCAAAACCAAAATCCAACTTCACCATTGGATTCCTCAGGTCAAAATTAGGTTTGTACCAAAATTTGTGCCCAATCTGAGATCATCTTGACCTAGTTTGCAATTTTGTCCTGTCTGACTCTTTTATCTCACACACATGCCCCTAACTTTTGAATCCTTTACAAAAAGGTCCCCAACTTTATCGTCTCCTTCTTCAAATAGGTCTCTGTCACCATGAAATCCTAATCCTAAAGCTCCGACGACCTTAATTTGGCAAGATCTCCGTGATTTCTTGGTGAATCCCTCTCAAAATTGAGAGGGAAACTCGTCAAGTAATTGCCTTCCGAATAAGCCCATCTATGGATCCCAAATCTCTTTAGAATCCTCGTGCGAATGATTTAATTGAATATGTATTCTACGTCGGCGAGGATCTCGGAGTTTCCAAGCTTGTTTCCAAGCTTAGAACTCCATTTAGAGCCTTATAAAAGAACCTCTATGGCCTTGCTTCTTCTTAGCTAGTTTTAGGGCCACAAACTTCTTCGAAACTCCACCTCAGGCCCTCCTCTGACTAAGCTCTGGCGGGCCTCTTCCCCATCATCCTACAACCATCCAACGACCAAATTGGCTAGGCCACGACCTTCCTCACCTTCGTCCGCGCCTAGTATGCCAAAGCCAGGGCCATCTTCCCCATTCTTCATCGTCGTCCATCTAAGGAGGTTTCATCTTCCACGACACTAGTAATCACATCAACGTCGTATCCCTTCCCCTTTTCGTCCCTAAATTAGGTCTGGTAGACTTATCTCTCTCCCTACTTCCTTTTCCCTCTTTCTATCTCTGAAAATGACCGCCGACAACATCTCTCCCCCTCCGTCTTCTTCCGCTCCAGCGAAGCTCCGATGATGCCTAACTGCCACTCGACCGCACAAACCTCGCCGCTATCGCCCCCATCAGCATCGCCATGACTTCCTCAACAAAAGCCCTCTATCAATTAGGGTATTCACCCTCTCGATCGCTCCATCGACCAACCCACCCTCGCAACACCTTTATTGACTTTGCCACACGCACACACACCTTACAGCATGCCACCACCACCATTACATTCGTCGACGACCAGCGATCCACCTGAACTTGTTTGACAGAGCCAATAGGCCATTTTTGTGTTCTCAGGTCTCCAGGTCCAGTTCACCATTGAAGAGAGTGTTTGAGCTCGCTTGAAGCATTCTCCAGCAGCTGCAAGTTTTAGGTTTTCGTGTCAGGCAACACGGAACAGATCCAGCTTTGAGTTTGATCCAACAATTGGGACATTGACCGACCTTATCACATGAATTCAACGAGTGTTGCTGCTGCTATTTCACACGAAGACGATGGGACATTTAGCCCCACCTCGGAAGCAAGCAACCAAGTGAAGCAGTTTATTATGATTTTCTGCAAAGGACTTATCACCTCCTAACACATGAGGGTGAGGTCCTCCGCACGCCCGTCACACGCGCCTCGCTTGTGACACTGTGCATGTGGGTTTGGCACTCACCAGATTACCCGCCTAAGCCTACTCTCACACCTCTGCTGCCATTCATGACCGGCAGCCCTGGTCCTGGGTGTGCGTATGCTCGTTTACCTGATAACCCAGACATTGGCCTTGGAAAGGAGGAAAACCCAGAGAGAGAAGGAGAGAGAGTGCGAGGTTAAGGGAGGGTTTTTGCTCTAAAGAAGAAACCCCCCTCTATGTGTGAAGAAGAAGAAGAGAAGAGAAGCCAAGGCAGAAGAAGAGGAGGACCGTAGAAGAGACATCAGAGAAGAAGCAGAGAAAGGAAGAGAGAAACACTGTAGAATAAGACATTTAAGACGTTTGATTCTACCATTAGACGTCCAATTCTCCTGTTGTAGGCTAATTACCTTGTTTGATATTGTGCATCTATTTGTTACTATTGTGAGGAGTAATCGGTGATTCAAATCACCATTTTACTCTATTCTTTTTGCACATTGATACTTGACATTATTGCTATATCATTCTGAATTAATTGTAATTGTAATTGCTCATTTCATTTACATTACATATTGAGATTAATGCATGAATTCCTATTTGCTCCTAGCGAACGACATTGAACTTTCATCTGAGTTATAAATCTTATCTGTTGTTCGAGCTACTTTTGAGGATTTATTAATACAATGAACGCATCTTTTAAAACCTCGATTTAGCCCGACTAACATTTTGGTGTAGTTGCCAGGGAGCAACATGCAATTTCACCACTATTCTCTGCATTATTTGATTATATTTGAGCACTGACTTGCCCTGTTTGCTTTCTTGTGATTTTGTGAGGTACTTCATGAGGAGATCTTCCGCGTAAATCAACCACTCCAGAGCATGTAACTTCTCTATTCTTCCCTAATCAACCTCCTAATCTTGGGAAGACAAGAAAGGAAACAATCAATAAGGAAGCACCTGCTTTATTTTTCATAGTAATTATCATTTAAAGGGAAAGTTTTCTGATTTGCAAAATTTTTTTCAAATCTGATTGAAGATTGAAACGATTTTGTTTAGAATTCCCTACCCCAAATTTCCTATGCATATTAGGGATCATGCTTAATTTCTGATCATCTTGGACTGCTCACCTTCTTGTTTGAGTCTAAGATGTACAAGTTGAGATTAAATTGGATGCAGAATAGAGCAAATTAGGGTTTCAATTTTAGGATTTTGAAATGCTAGTTCACACTTGCTTGCATAAAAGGAAACAAACCCACCCGCATTTGTGTGCTACCCAAGCCCTGGATTGAAAAGATCTAATCAACAAGAACCCTAAAAATCAGGCTCTAAATTCACTTGAACCCTAAAATCCTTAGACCTAATAGCCTGAGAGTCAATTAGGGTGATTTCTAGGTCTTGACCTAGATCTCATTCTGCCATCTTTAGGGCAGGTCAGGTGAAGATGGTCTACATTGTAGGCCAATCAATCTCCAAATTAGGTCACAAGTTAAATTAACTTCTAATAAAGTGAAACTCAAGGCACAAATTAGGACATAAAATTGGTAGACTTAAGGACTTAAGTTCGTACATTCCGGTCTACCTGGACCCTCAGTGACAAGGAAGGTCGGGTGGGGGAAACCTTGTAACTCGTGCGGACGCCCTCCCGTGTAGGGGTCTTTGCGGGGTTCTCCCTCCCTAGTTGCCCAGGTACTTCTTGGGTGTGCGAATTTCTGATTCAAAGGCATCATCCACCTCGAAGCTGCCTTAGTCATCCAAAAATCTTTGGGTGCCTTGATTGGGTCCAAATAACATCCAGTCCCTCATCTATTCTCTAGAGCACATACACAGGAAAGCTATTAGGTTTTTAACCTAAGAAGTCTCATTAGATCTTCTTGGGAATCTCTTTCAAATCTGATCAATTTCAATCTAACCTGAGTTTTTGATTCTACATCTTGATTCCACCATTTTGATTCAAAAATGCAGCCTGACATGTTAGGAAGACTATGTAGGAAACCTTAATCCCAAATAAGCTTGAAAGAAAAGATACTTGAGAATGCCTATAGAAACCATGAAGAATATTATAAAAGGGACATTCAGGAAAAAATTGCAAACTCAATGAACCACATTTTGGACCGTATAACGATGATATGGACACAAATGAAACACGGTTCATGATGGGAACACCATTATGAGCCCTAACTAGCTCATTTTGACCCAATAAAGAGAATAAAAGCTCTTACATAACCAACTAGAGGTCACAATTCACTGAATAACCTTTCTAAGAGAAAAGCAAGAAATAAGGGGGTAAAAATGCAATTTTACCATTGCAGTACAACAACGGATTTTCTCAAGGGCTAAACACAATTTAAAAGGTCTTAACTAGATAAAAAGTGGGTTGGATTTGGCAGAAAAGAGTTTGTGTGTACCCTACGAATTAAATGACTTCTTGAAACCCTAAAGCAGACCTACTTGATTAACTAAGGTTTTGGCCAAGATAAAATTCACCTAAACCCTCTAAAAATCATATAAAAATATTCTCTAGGGTTTAAAACTTTCAATTGGACCATTGGAACCCATTTTGACCTAGAATGGGATCTTAGATAGATATTTTCCCTAAATTAGGTTTCTGCATAAATTATCCAGTCAAACACAGTTGTTGAACGTACGAATTGCTACGGTAATGTGTTAGGTTTTGGAAAACCTATCGTTATAGTTTGAAAGTGAAGAACTAGTATTCAACAAATAAAATTTGTACCAAAATTGAAATTCCGGGTCGAACATAAGGAGGCGGATGTTTGATTTAAAAACTACGCATTTGTTTTTATTTATCACAAAGTAATTCAATTTAAAACTATCTAATTATTTACAATAAATAGAAGAGAGGGAGAGAGAGTAAGAGAGAGAGAATATTACAAATAGAAATCAAAATGAGATGTAGAATAAACAGGGAATTCATCATTAAGGAGATTGTTTGTTTTATTATTACAACTAGAAAGCAGAAAACAATTATACTAGAAAGTGATAAATTTACTCTAGAAAGAATTAAAAGAATGGAGGGAGAAATGTCCTCCTCGACGATCTCTTGGAGGACGAGAAGAACTACTCTAGAAAGCAGTAAATCTATATTCGAAAGTAGTAAAAAGAATAGGGAGAGAGATATCCTCCTCAACGGTCGCTTGGAGGATGAGCAGGACCGGACGATGCCTGGATGAAGGAGGACGAAGCAAGACAAAGCAGAAGAACAGGAACGGGGCAGCATGTCATCGTCGTCGCAGGATCCACTTCCGAAGGGGGACGAAAATTTGGACTTTATCTCGCGAGGAGCATCCCGGGTGTGGGACAAGCTTCTCTTGAGCTTTGGAGAGGTAGAGAAGAGAAGGAAGGGATGAGAATTTCGTATGGAGGGGGTCTCCTTTTATAGTTGCAAGGAGTGGGGGCAAATTGTTCATTACATCTTTAAAACATTAAATAAGGGGTCTTTAGTGACGGATAAAACCGTCACTAAAGCCTCAACGTAGGTGTAGTGGCCGCTGCCCACGCGCGCCCGCTTGTCTGCTCTCAACACATGCCGCACGTTCAGCCATCCACAGCCGTCCTATCGCGAGATTGGACGGCCCAGATCGCACATTCGCCCGCTCGCTGCGCGCCCGCCCCAATGCGTGCGATGCCACGTGAGGCGCGAGCGTGCGATAGCATGTCAACGCTATTGAGCGCAAACGGCCGCCCGATCAAGATCCGACGCACGCCTGCGCCCACTCGCCCACGCCCTTACCCTCCTCATTGCGGCTCGAACCCACGTTTGCTGCTCGCGATAACGCCCTCGCCCACTGCGTTGCGGAGCGCAGATGGTCGCGCGAACGATTTGAGGCGCATGCGTTCACAGCTGTTGAATCGAGATCCAACGGTGGAGAGGAACGGATGCGAAGGCTTCAGCGGTTGCATGTGGGCGTTTGGGCGACCGAGATGGCGCCACGTGGCGCCATTTTGGCCGTCCATCTTCTGGATGTTGTAGATGGTGCCACGGGTGTCGGATTGACTCAATTTTTGCATCGTTAAGCTGCGATCGTTGATCCGAATTTATCTGTTGGTCGGATTTGTCATTTGAAGTACTAATTTACACCATCCTGGCCCTTGATCTTCTAGGTTTCTTCAGTCATTATTTGATGCCACAGATGCCTGATTAGGGCGATCTTGGAGTCGTTGAACTCCAATCATCGCCCTGATCACATCTGTACGGTTGGATCTTCCATTCGAGGCCCAGATAAAATGTTTGCCCTTTCCAAGAACATAAAAGGAGATAATTAACCTCCATTTTATTCAAACTACTCTAAATGCAAGATGATGCTTGTTATGCAATATTTATATCATGCAATGCAATCCTATGCTTAAGAACATGCATAAATAGACATCTTAAGTAGTGTAAATGTGTTTACATCAATAGTCAAACCCAAAATCCAACTTCACCATTCTATTCCTTTTGTCCAAATATGTTTGTAGCAAAATTTGGACCTAAGGGGAACTCATTTTGACCCACTTTGCAAATAGGTCCAACTTGATTACATTTGTGCCCCTATCCTTCAAGAACCTTTGCAAAAGCCCCTAGCTTCTTCATCGTTCTCGTAGTTATGTCCCTCCGCCATTATAACGAAGGAATCCTACTCCGGCGAGCTTTAGAAGATTTCTCCCTGATTTCTCAGAGAATCCCCTTCAAAATTAGACGGGAGATTCTCTGAGAAAATCCCTCCAATGTGAACCCAGTTTGATGCCCTACTTGTTACCCAATCGCTCATGCGAACGCATGAGAGATTTGGGTCTCTTTTGAAGTTGTCATCTCCGGTGAGCATACCTTGCTTGGAAGCTTGGCTTCCAAGCACAAATCCTCCTCCAGAGATCTATTTAAGGAGCCCCAGAATCAACCGAGTCTCCTCAGCTTGAAATTGGGTCGGATTCCCTCACATTCTTCTCTCCTCGCCGGTCGCAACCCTCCGCAAGCTTCGGTGGCTCCTCCCTCGCTCTCTCATCTCCCAACCACAATACCAGAGGTTGGGTTGTCTTCCTCTCATTCATCCGCATCACGCAACACCAGCCGGCGTTGCCTCTGCCACAGGCACACGCGAAGAAAGGTGGACAGATAGTCCCACCTTGGAACTGGAAGAGCGGCCGTGTGCGCATAAGTTGAATTCTTGCCAGTAGCTGTTCTCCTTCGAATCACGGGGTGAGGTCCCTCTCACCTGAACCAAATTAGCCTCATCCGCAACCACGCCCTGCGGACTTAGTTGACCCGACCTGACTGCACTCCTCGCCCACCACCGCATGCCGGTGGGCCTGGTCCCAGGTACGTACCCGACCTGATTACTCGATAGCGTGTGGCTCTGGGAGAGCGAAACCTAAGAGAGAAAAGAGAGGAGAGTGCGCACGGGTAGGGGGTAGGCTTTACTGCAGGCTGAAGAGGAGGAGAAGCAAAGTTGAAGAAGAAGAAGGAGAAGACAAGGACGTAGAGAAGCTAAGGCAGAGGAAGAGAAGGAAGAAGCTGAAGGAAGAAAGAAAGCAGCTGGCAGAGAAAGAGAAAGAAAATAAGGGGAAGCTGAAGGAAGAAGAAACTGAAGCCAAGGCAGAGAAGGTAGGAAAAAGCAAAGGAAGAAGGAAGAAGCTCGCAAAGGCAAATTAAGAAGAAGAAGGGAAGAGAAGACAAAGAAAAGAAGATAGAAGCCAAAGAAAGAAAGAAGAAGAGAAAGCAGAAATCAGAGAAAGAAGAGAAGAAGCTGAAGGTAGAGAAAGAAGAAATCAGAGAGCACTGTAGCATCATCAATTTAAATTGTCCAAATTTTTATTCATATACATTGAGTTCCTTAGCATTTTGTGCTCTTCATTTACTCCTATATTTTTGCACTGTAATATTGATATTATTGAATATTCTTCTATATTCTGAATTGTGATCTTGATTTATAAACACCAATTTGCTCCCTGTGTTCGACCTCGGACTTTAAATTTGAATAATAAAATTGTATTTGTTTTGAATGCTTTTTTGGCTATATTATAACACGATATTCTTAAAACCCGATTCAGTGTAACGAATCATTTTGGTGCCGTTGTCGGGGAGCAATGGGTGATTTAGAATTCTTGATTACAATTGCTGATTTGGTACTAACTTGCTATATCTCTTTTGTTGTGGTTGTTCCAGGGGAGAAGATTTAAAGAAAGACAGCCGCACATCAAACACGCCAGGGGCAGGTAATTTCTGATTACTTTCTCTTAAGCCCCTCATTCTGAAAAGGAAAAAAGATAAAATCAATTAGGGCTACTTGCTGTACATTCTTAGCTAAATTCATCAAGTTGCCTAATTTGATTTCAACAATAAAATCTGATTTGTGCACCCATTTAAGGTAACTAGGGCTACCACTTTCTTGATTGAGCCCTAGATACCACATTTTGGCAAACTAAATTGGACCAAGATTTGAGCCAAATTAAGGATTTCAATTTAGGGTTTTAGATACACACCTTCATAAGCAAGAATCAACTCTCCAAAAAGATGTGTGCCTAAGCCTTGCTTGAAGAGATTTATTCAAGAAAACTCTAAAATTCAGGCTCTTAATCTCACTTGAATCCTAAAAGAAGGGACCTAAAACTTCTCAAAGGACAAATAGGTAAAGTTGACCCACCTTGTTGGGTCAACTAACTTTGAAATTAGGTCAGTTTTTGCACTCAATACATCTAAAGTTCAAATGGAAATCTTAAGCACCCTTGCTTTTTAATAAAACTGGTAGACTTAAGAGGTTAAGTCCCTATTCTGGTCTACCTAGAACATCAGTGACAAGAGAGGTTGAGTGGGGGAAACCCTGTAACTCGTGGGGGGTGCTATACCGTGTAGGGGTCTTTGCGGGACTCTCCCTTCGCACACTCCCTTCGCAATTTCTACCGAAGCCAAATAACGTGCTGAACCAGAGGTGCGTTATGAACCCAAATCTAGGCCAAGCCCACATGATTTATCAGGCCCCTTCTATTCCATCACTTGACGGGATGGAAGCTTCGACATCATATTCAGGATTTCAGCAGTAGCCACCTATTTTACCAACACCAAACCAGAACTAGGCAAGACTGAATTCAGTAACAACCCGTAGTGGCAAAACAACACAAGACCCACCTTACCCAAGCCACTTTCAACCTAGTAGTGCTAACCCGAGCCCTAGGATAGTTATCCAAGATACCCTTGTCCCAGATCAAGAACCTGGACCTACTCTAGAGGAACCATCCAAGGTTCCATTTTCCGAGGCCTTGACCAAGGGAAAGAGGACAAACAAACCCGTGGCACCTAAGGAGGACCTAGTCAAGCTCTTTGAACAGGTCCATATAAACATTCCCTTGATGGATGTGATTCGCCATGTACTGGCTTAAGCACGATTTCTGAAAGACATGTGTACAACTAAGCGTAAGCCGCGAACCAAAAGTGGGAGTCCAATCGTATTGTCAGAGCAAGCCAACTCTGTAATTTTGAGCAAACTCCCACCTAAGGTAAAAGACCCAGGTACTCCCCTGATTTCCTGTACAATTGGTGATACCCAATTTGATAGAGCTTTATTGGACCTAGGAGCCTCCATAAACCTAATACCTACATCCCTACTTGACCATCTTGAGGAATCTGAGCTTAAACAGACAGAGGTGACATTACAACTGGCTGATCGATCTATTAAGTCACCTAAAGGAGCTCTTGAGGATGTCATTGTTAGGGTTTGAAATTTCTATTTCCCGGTGGATTTTGTACTCTTGGATATGGATGCTCTAGAAAATCCGAGGGATACTGTAGAACGTACGAATTGCTACGCTAACGTATTTGGTTTCAAAACCTTGTCGTTGTAGCTTGAAAGCGAAGAATTCGTGTTCAACAAATAAAATTTATATCAAAATTTGAATTCCGGGTCGAACACAGGGAGGCTACGTCGATCTATATTCGCAATTATATTTTTTTAGAATTTTTTGAAAAGCAAGGTGATATAATTATAATGAAACTATCAAACTAAAAGGAAGAGAGAGAGAGAGAAAGAACATGCATTCAATATTTCAAAATGTTTATACAATCAAACCAAATAAAAATTACACTAGAAAGTGGGAAATCAGCTACACTAGAAAGCAGAAAAATTCTGTAATTCCCTACTAGGAGGGGGTGACGTAATAATTGTGGAAATAAATATAAATAATCTCACAAAATAGACAATCACACAAGTACACAAGTATTTTTAGGTGGAAACCCAAATCGGGTGAAAACCACCACCTAACCCTCTCGAGTTAGGATTTTCCGATCAACCAAGTTGATCAAAATCCACTAAACGAATCACTTTAAACGAGGGTGATTCAACCTCAAATACAACCACGCTACAAGTGCGAGGGTAGCGTTCCTCAACCCCTTCTCTTCACGAGAAGGATTTTATCCCTCGGAGGAGGCGGGAATTCACAAAGCGAATACCCAACCAAATAACAAAGATAAAATAACAATAATCCTATAGAGCCAACAAAGTAATTTTAAACCTAGCTTCTATAGGAATTAGGAAACTCCCCTTTGAAAGGAGTGCGTCGGCGACGCAGATGCATGAACAACACGACGGCGCTACGTCGCTCTCGTGAACTACGGCAGGAGAGCGGGTGCGCAAAGCTTGATGCTCTCAAGATGAAGAATTAGAGCTTGGAGAGCAAGAGAGTCATTTTGGACACAAAAGAGTGTGAAAGTGTGTAGCTAGGTGTGTGTTTTTGTTGCAAAGGTTTCCCTCTATTTATAGAGGCCTTAGGAAGGCTTTGGAAGGCTTAGGAAAGGTTCCATAGCCGTTGGGTGCAAAGCCCAAGAGAATCAGGCCGAAATTAGGAACAATGATTGCACTGACAGGGCAATCAGACATCTAATTCTGGCATCAGACGTCTGGAAGTCCACTTTAAGACATCTGATTTCAAGGTCAGACGTCTGATTTCAGGTGGGTTCCTTCCTGACTTGAATCAGATCTAAGCAGGGTTCTTGTGCAAGTCCATCAGATGACATACAGGACGTCTGGTACTATGTCTGGATGTCTGGAAACCTACTTTGTCATGGGAATGGATTTGCAACGGCTAGAAAATCTCTGAGAAGAGATTTTCGGGTCAGTCGAGGCAAAACAGTTAATTATCAGACGTCTGGAAGGGCTCAAGGACGTCTGATAAGGCTTTAACGGTCATATCCTTGAGTGTATGCTAAGAGAGCCAACGGTCCACTAATTGGACATCTGGCAAAGTCATCAGACGTCTCCTAAGACGTCTGGTCTAAGGTCTGGACGTCTGATTTCATCAGACAGAACTAAATTGTCCAGCCTAAATGTTATCAGACGTCTGAATCAACAGTCAGACGTCTTAAAACACTTTATCAGACGTTTGGAAACTCTGTTTGAACCCTACATTGGTTTTCTAAGTTCTCTACAGAAAACTTAAGTATCCTAGGGTTGTGCCGGTGTTCCTAGGACTACTGTTAGGGTACTTTGAGGCTCTTTAACATAATTTTCTAAGGAAATAAAGAGCAAGAAAATAAAGACAAAAGTACATAAAAGGAATAAACTGGAATTCTATCCTATTCTTCTTGTCCTTCCATCTTCAATCTATCGCTCCTCGCAAATCCTCTCTGTTCTCCATCAAGCTCCTCCAATCCATCCTGGATGCGAGCTCGAATTCCGTCTAATCACGTCTACATTTGCAATTGACCTGAAATCTAAGACTCCAAGTGCAAATGTTAAATAACACGTGTTTTGTTATCATCAAAACAAATGATCGTGGTGCTCTAGCACCAACAAATTCTACACTAGAAAAGTTGTAAAGAAGAATGGGAGAGAGAAGTTATCCTCCTCGACGATCGCTTAGAGGACGAGCCGGATGAGACGATGCTTGGATGAAGGAGGATGGAGCAGGACGAAGGAGGACGAAGCAGAAGAACAGGAATGAAGCAGCACGTCGTCGTCGTCGCGGGATCCACTTCCGAACGGGGACGAAAATTTGGACTTTATCTTGTGAGGAGCATCTCGGGTGTGGGACAAGATTCTTTTGAGCTTTGGAGAGGTAGAGAAGAGAAGGAAGGGATGAGAATTTTGTGTGGAGGGGGTCTCCTTTTATAGTTGCAAGGAGTGGGGGAAAATTAGTCATTACATCTTTAAAACATTAAATAAGGGGTCATTAGTGATGGATAAAACCGTCACTAAAGCCCCAACGTGGGCGTAGTTGGAGCTCCCCACGTGCGCCTCCTCGGCTGCTCACTCTCAACCCCCGCCGCACATTCAGCCATCCACAGTCATCCGATCGCGAGATCGGACGGCTGTGATTGCGCCTTCCCCGCTCGATGCGCGCCTGCCCCAACGCGTGCGATGCCGCGTGAGGCACAAGCGTGCAATAGCGCGTCATCGCTATTGAGCACGGACGGCCGTCCGATCAAGATCCGACGCACGCCGCGCCCGCTCGCCCGCGCACTTCGCCTCCTCGCTGCGGCTCGAACCCGCATCCGCTGCTCGCGATAACGCCCTCGCCCACTGCGCTGTGGAGCGTGGATTGTCGAGCGGGCGATTTGAGGTGCAGCTGTTCACAGCCGTTGGATTGAGATCCAATGGTGGAGAGGGGGCGGATGCAGAGGCTTCAATGGTTGCATGCGGGCGTTTGGGCGACCAAGATGGCGCCATGTGGTGCCATCTTGGCAGTCTATCTTCTGGATGTTGTAGATGGTGCCACGGGTGTCGGATTGACTCGATTTTTGCGTCGTTAGGCTGCGATCGTTGATCCGAATTCATCCGTGCGGTCAGATTTGTCATTTGAAGTGTGAATTTACACCATCCTAGCCCTTGATCTTCTAGGGTTCCCCGGTCGCTATCTGATGCTACAGATGACTGATTAAGGTGATCTTGGAGTCGTTGAACTCCAATCGTCGCCCTGATCACATCTGTATGGTTGGATCTTCGATCCAAGTCCCTGATAAAAAGTTTGCCCTGTCCAAGTGCATAAAAGGAGACAATTAACCTCCATTTTATTCAAAATACTTTAAATGCAAGATGATGCATGTTATGCAATATTTATATCATACAATGCAATCCTATGCTTAAGAACATGCATAAATAGACATCTTAAGTAGTGTAAATGTGTTTACATCATACCCCCATGCCTATCTTTTGCTAGTCCCTAGCAAAAACTATATGCTATTTATAAAAGAATTAGGTTGGATTATTTGGGCATGAGTTATTTTCAATCAAAAAGAAATTGTATACTTAGGATCTGAACTTTCAAAGACACAACAGTGCCCGAGTATCTGCCAAAATGGAGACCGCCTCAAGCCCTCGCCTTATTCAAAGAAAATTTTCTTTTTCTCTTTTTCCTCTTTTCTAATTTTTTTTTTGAATTTTCAAATTTTAGGGTTTAAGAGTGGCTTTCTACGGCCATTCAACTCACCCAAGATTTGATGAGAACCCTAAGTTTTAAGCATCTTATTGTGAATGTGATAGACTCGTTGACCAGCAATAAAAACAGACTTCGGATTTCTACGCCTCTAGGTGACCTCAAAAAAAGAATTCTGCCTAAAGGTGTATCTTTACAACCGGTAGCCTTCTCCTTACTTTTATTTTTTTACGGGGTTAACACAAGGGTGAATCAGTGTATATCTCCCCGATTTATTCTTCTCCGCTTCTTCCTAAATGTTTTGGGAATTTTAGTGCATTTATTGAGCTGGGTTCTGGACAACCGGTCGATGAGCTGTTACCACCGACAACTTGCCAGCCATACTCGTGCGGGAAGTGTGGTTTATTTCTTTTTTTCTTTTCTCCTTTTCTTTTTGATTTTTTTTTATTTTTTTTTCAAGTAGGTGGCTTCCCTGGTCTAAGATTTACCTAAGGGCAGGAAAAAGAGAAAGGTCCAGTGACTGGGCTTTGGACAACCTACCTATGGGCTGTTACCCATGATAACTTGCCATCCATATCACCTTAGAAGGTTCATTAGCTACCCAATTTCCATTAAAATCGTAGAACAACGAGTCAGTGACAAGATAGTGTGTAGATGCTAGAAACTCAAAATTCCCTCAAATCAGAGGGCGAGTTGATAAGTCATGTACTTATCACCCAAACTTATTTACTCCAATTAAAATAAAATTCAGGTTGGCGAGAACTCGAAAAAAAAAAATCCACATTTTAGTGGATACACGTGATGATTAAGTCTAAAGACCTGAAAGGTCTTTGTGTTCAAATCATAATGTAGTATTTCCTAAGGTTGAAAATTTTATTAAACCCAAGTTCTCTTTCCTAATTCCAATTTTTTTTTAATAAAAGAAAATAAAACAAATCTATAGAGCTGACGAATGAATTCAAATATGAGTATCCACCCCCCCATGCCTATCTAATGCAATGTTCTCATTGTATTAAAAAGACATAAAACAGAGTGGAAAAGCATAGAAAGCACATTAATTGCGTGAATGTTAGGTCCGCTCCGAGATGAAAACTAAAAAGAACTGTATATGTGTTGAGTTTAGTGCCTTTAGCTAGGCACACTATACAAAGAAGAGAAATGAAGAATTCACAAGTGCAGGTCAGAACAAGAATAAACAGAAGAATCCTCCGACCTGTCAGTAGATGTCCACAGATGTGGACCAGATTGTGGTGCAGACCCATCCCCCATAATCGAGAATATCTTAGGTTCTGATAAAAATTACCCAAAACCTAAAATCAGAATGCAAGCGGGGTCGGGCCCGCAATTTATGGAGATGCAACCCAAGACCAAAAAGTCAGGTTACAGAGAAATTAAACTCAAAAGGATAATCGTTGAATGTGTGCTTGGGTTTGACATCCTCAAAATAAATGTCATAAGGGTCCTGATTTGATGGTTTCAGCTTAATAGGTCCCCTTCAACTCAATCTTCTATTTCCTCCAAAGTTAACTTCCCAAATCAGAACTTCCTAGCACCTATCCTCCTCAATCATAATGTTAAATTCCAAGACCTCTTGCATGTTAATCACCCCGTCTGAAATCTCCAAGTCTAAATGATGTGGCAGAATCAGAATTGACTTGGGTCTAATTATCTCAGAAATAGCATTATTGATAAGCTCAACGGGGTGTAACTGACAATTAGGGCATTGAATTGAATCCTTTATAAAATGCAATTTTGGATCCGTAAAGTGTGCCCTAATAAGATCAGTTTCCTCAGTTATTGGGCTATCAAATGATCTATCAGATTCCTCAGGCCCAATCGTCTCACAGAAATTGTGTTCCGAAAACTCGCGTGAGACTTCGCCACTTGAATCTTCACCATCAAAGAAATCAGGATCCGTATCAATGTATGTCCCAAAATCATTTGTCGCTTTCTGTTCCAAGGTGACATGCGTTTCCTCGTACCCCAGCTCAGGGACCTTAGGTGAAGAAATCAGATCATCCTTAATTGGTTGCTTTAATTTAATCTGGTCAGCCTCGTAACACGTGTCCCCCTTAACAGGTGCCTGAGCAGGTTCTGTCATTTGCTTTCCTGAAGAGGGTTCATCCTGAGAATCATCCCATGATTGAATTAAAGCAACCATGAATCTCATCCTCAATTTCGCTAATTTCCCAAGTAGAAACTCACCCGAGTTCTTATCCTTAACATCTTGGAGCCAATCCAACAATGACTTGTTCAAATCATCAATCATTTGAATCAGAGGCTCCAATCTCTCAATGCAAGGTATTGGCTGAACTTCTAAAGATTGTATGATATTCCCCAAGTTAGCCAGAACCTTATCTTGAATCTGGTTAACCTGAACCAAATGAGTTGGTTCAGGGTTGGGCGGGTTTGGGGTCAATGCAGGGGAATTAATGAATTGAGATTCGTTATACCCTTCCTGATAATAGGTCATTTCAGATTGTTCAAAAGGTGGTGATGACCTAAAGGCAATGTAATCAGAGGATGGGTAAGGATCAATGTATCCTTCTTGATTGTAGATCGTATTAGGTTGTTCATAAAAGGTTGATGATCTATAATCGATGTGTCTTTGAGAAGGATAGAAATCACAATCAAAGTGTTCAGGGTTAGACCCTAAACACGGAGGTCTGGAATTATATCCCCAATCCAAGTTATCCCAACTAACTGATGATTGATTACAGTACGAGTTGGGATAATTGTCATGTTGAGGATAATTCAAAATAGGAGGAAAAGAGCGAGAATGCATGTAATATGTGGAAGGATTCATGATAAGCTAGAGGAAGAAAGGCGCCCTACAATACAAACAATCAAACCTGTCCTTAAGTGGGTTAGCCTACAGACCTACAAACTCCCAAAACCCGTCTTGAGATAAAGGAACGATTTGATCTACTTCTGTCTGTTCAATCCAACAAGTTAGAAGGAGGGACTAGGGAGAAGGTTCTTCCTTCGGCTTGTGCCTCCGGTTCCTATTGTACCCCCAAGCCGCGATCGTTTGATTCTGCTCCCCTAGCTAGACATCAGATTGAACAGTAGAAACAGACTAATCGAAAATAATCTCATTCTGGGCTCTGAAGAGTGAGTCAAATCCTTAAGGCCAACGTCTGCTCTATTTTATTAGGGCTGGGTTTGAATGTGCTTTGGAATGTGATGGGCCATTTAAATGGGTTGTGCCCTTAATGATTGATTTGTTTGTGTGTGAGTGCACAACCAATGGTTTTCAAGCAAGATTATTTTTGATGTGGTGAATTTTAAGGTTCAAATCTTGCTTAGTAGCTTTTAGGATTCAACTTTAGGTATTTTCAAATAAGTTTCGTTGGCACACCAGGTTTTGCAAGCACAGGTAAAAATGTTTTCTTTTAAAATTTAAAAGAATGTGGAGTGCCTGGTAAATCTCTAAGAGTTAAACCTAAGTGGCAGCTACTTGATGAGTTGATTTTATTTGAAGTGGTGTGGCCCAATCAACTCAAACAATTGGCTTGATGCATCGCTTAATTAGGCACACAAATGATTACCTAATCTAATTTCTACTCAATTATGTATTTGGATGTATGTACCGGCTCCAAAGATTGGTTTACCGGTTGAGTTTGAAAATCAGATGAGGTTGTGTACCTCTGTGAGATTTTTTTATTTTTTCTTTTAATGTGGGGGTTAGGGTGAGTATGGATGTCAAACAACAAACAATCTAACCTTAGAGTTTATAAGAACACCTAGGTTGATTGATGTTTGTATTATTGTGTGGTGAAATGAAATCTAATGGGTGGGAGGTGGGGGATAACTTACAGAACCTTCCACAGCACTTTACTCCAATCTACCACTGTTGCTTGTCTCGAAAGAGTACCTGCAATCACAATAAGAAAGGAGAGAAGTGAGGCAAATGATTTGTAAGTTAAAAAAAGCGAAGAGAAACCAAAGAGCGTCGCCTCCCCGGCAACGACGCCAAAATGTTGAACGTACGAATTGCTACGCTAACGTGTTTGGTTTCAAAACCTTGTCGTTGTAGCTTGAAAGCGAAGAATTCATGTTCAACAAATAAAATTTATGCCGAAATTTGAATTTCGGGTCGAACACAGGGAGGCTACGTTGATCTATATTCGTAATTATATCTTTTTAGAATTTTTTGAAAAGCGAGGCGATATAATTACAATGAAGCTATTAGACTAAAAGGAAGAGAGAGAGAGAGAGAGAAAGAACATGCATTCAATATTTCAAAATGTTTATACAATCAAACCAAATAAAAATTACACTAGAAAGCGGGAAATCAGCTACACTAGAAAGCAGGAAAATTCTACACTAGAAAAGCTGTAAAGAAGAATGGGAGAGAGAAGTTATCCTCCTCGACGATCGCTTAGAGGGCGAGCCGTACAGGACGACACCTGGACGAAGGAGGACAGAGCAGGATGAAGGAGGAGGAAGCAGAAGAACGGGAACAGAGCAGCACGTCGTCATCGTCGCGGGATCCACTTTCGAACATGGATGAAAATTTGGACTTTATCTCGCGAGGAGCATCTCGGGTGTGGGACAAGCTTCTCTTGAGCTTTGGAGAGGTAGAGAAGAGGAGGGGATGAGAATTTCGTGTGGAGGGGGTTTCCTTTTATAGTTGCAAGGAGTGGGGGAAAATTAGTCATTACATCTTTAAAACATTAAATAAGGGGTCTTTAGTGACGGATAAAACCATCGCTAAAGCCCCAACGTGGGCATAGTGGGCGCTCCCCACGCGAGCCTCCTCGGCTGCTCACTCTCAACGCCCGCCGCACGTTCAGCCATCCACAACTGTCCGATCGTGAGATCGGACGGCTGTGATTGCGCCTTCCCTGCCCGCTACGCGCCCACCCCAACGCATGCAATGCCGCGTGAGGCACGGGCGTGCAATAGCGTGTCATCGCTATTGAGCATGGACGGCCGTTCGATCAAGATACAACGCACGCCCGCGCCTGCTCGCCAGCGTCCGCTGCTCGAGATAACGCCCTCGCCCAGTGCACTGCGGAGCACGGATTGTCGAGCGGGCAATTTGAGGTACAGCCATTCACAGCCATTGGGTCGAGATCCAACGGCGGAGAGGGGGCGGATGCGGAGACTTCAGTGGTTGCATGCGGGCATTTGGGGGGTCGAGATGGCACCACATGACTCCATCTTGGCCGTCTATCTTCTGGATGTTGTAGATGGTGCCACGGGTGTCGAATTGACTCGATTTGTGTGTCATTAGGCTGCGATCGTTGATCCGAATTCATCCGTGCGGTTGGATTTGTCATTTGAAGTATGGATTTATACCATCCTAGCCCTTGATCTTCTAGGGTTCCCCGGTCACTATCTGATGCTACAGATGCCTGATTAGGGTGATCTTGGAGTTGTTGAACTCCAATCGTTGCCCTGATCACATCTGTACAGTTGGATCTTCGATCCAAGGCCTTGATAAAAAGTTTGCCCTGTCCAAGCACATAAAAGGAGACAATTAACCTCCATTTTATTCAAACTACTCTAAATGCAAGATGATGCATGTTATGCAATATTTATATCATGCAATGCAATCCTATGCTTAAGAACATGCATAAATAGACATCTTAAGTAGTGTAAATGTGTTTACATCAAATACGCCAATTATACTAGGGAGACCCTTTCTAGCCACTGTTAGGGCCAACATAAATTGTGAGGAGGGCCAAATTGAACTGAAATTTGGAAACCAAACTTTAAGATTGACATTGTTAAGGCCTAACAAGGGATTAATTGCGGTGTTATAGAACAGATATGTGATATCCAAGTTGTGGTTGACGATCCATATATTGAGGAAAACCTAACTACTTTTGATCAACCACAAGAGGATCAAAACCTGCAATCAGAGGAGTCCAAACTTGACTTAGACACACCCATAACTCCTTCCCTTGCTCCTGACACACACCCTGAACCGTTCGCTGCTGCTGATAACCCTGTTTTGGAACTCAAGCCTTTTCCCGATCATCTGAAGTATGCCTTTTTGGGTTCCAATCAGACGTTTCTTGTGATTATCAACTCTAGACTCACACTTGATCAGGAATCCCGTCTGATTATTATTCTTCAGCAACATCGAAGAGCCATTGGATGGACCCTCGATGATTTGACTGGCATCCGCCCCTCTTACTGCACACACCGTATTTATACTGAAGAGGGCACACGACCTTCCCGTGAAATGCAGAGATGTCTGAATCCTAATCTGCAGGAGGTCATGAAAAAGGAGATCATCAAGTGGTTAGATGCTGGGATCATCTACCCGATCTCCGACATTCGGTGGGTGAGTCCAATCCGAGTTGTGCCTAAGAAGGCAGGACTCACCGTGATCATGACTAAAACCAGAGAATCATACCGATCCATGTGGTGAATTCATGGAGAGTCTGCATTGATTACAGAAGACTCAATACCTCCACAAAGAAGGATCATTTCTCACTACCGTTTATTGATCAGATCCTTGAGAAACTAGCAGGAAATAGGTTCTTCTACTTTTTGGATGGGTACTCCAGTTATAACCAGGTGGCAATCCATCCTGAGGACCGAGAAAAGACCACTTTCACCTGCCCCTTCAGGACATACACATTCCAAAGGATGCCATTAGATCTCTGCAATGCACCCGCTACTTTTCAGCGGTGCATGCTTGCCAGATTCTTAGATATGGTAGGTGGTTATCTGGAAGTCTTTATGGATGAATTTTCAGTATTTGGCAAATCATTTGACGATTGCCTCCTGCACTTGGTTCAGATCCTCAAGCAATGCATTGACGTTAATATGGTTCTTTCCTGAGAAAGGAGCCATTTCATGGTGCCTGAAGGAATTGTCCTGGGGCATCTCAGATCAGAAAAAGGCATCTAGGTCGATCGAGCCAAGGTGAATCTGATTTCCAAACTCCCTATGCCTAGCTCAATCAAAGACATCCGATCTTTTCTGGGGCATGTCGATTTTTATTGTTGGTTCATTCCTGATTTCTCAAAGATTGCATGCCCCCTGACCACTCTACTATCTAATGATGTTCCTTTCAAAATCTCCAAGGAATTCACTCAAGCATTTGAAATCCTCCGTGATCGAGTGACCCAAGCTCCGATCCTACTGACCCCTGTTTGGTCTCAACCCTTTGAGATCATGTGCGATGCATCTGATTTCGCTGTACGAGCGGTACTTGGGTAGAAAATTGACGGGAAACCTGTGGTCATCTGTTACGCAAGCAAGAACTTAAAGAGGCTCAGTGTAACTACACAGTTACTGAGAAAGAGCTGCTAGCTATAGTATTTGCCCTGGAAAAGTTCAGATTATATCTTTTGGGTTCCTGTGTTATCATTTACTCTGATCACATAGCTGTGAGGCATCTCCTTGCGAAGAAGGATGCGAAACCTCGATTAATCTGTTGGATCTTGCTGTTGCAAGAGTTTGACCTCGAGATTTCTCGACAAAGTGGGAAAACAAAACGTGGTAGTTGATCAGTTGTCCTGCCTTCCTTCTGATATTATCGACCCTTCCGGACCCATTACAGACCTTTTCCTGATGAGCACCTCCTGACTATCAGTACAGGGCTTCCATGGTTTGCTAATCTAGGAAACTACCTGGCATGACATCATATCCCGTCTAATTGGCTGAAGGCCAAGAAAGACAAATTGCTTTCCGATGCCAAGTATTACTTCTAGGAAGACCCGTATCTTTTTCGCATTGGTGCCGATCAAAGCATTCGACGATGTGTTGCGGGAGCGGAAATCCAGGACATGTCCTTCTGCCATGACCAAGCATGCAGTGGATACTTCTTATGCCATAAAACCACAGCAAAAGTCCTCCAGTGTGGCTTCTATTGGCCCACGATTTTCAAAGATGCATACAATTACTGTATGGCATGCACTCATTGCCAGCCTTAGGCAACATGAGGCACCGTGATATGACGCCCCTATAGTCGATTCTCGTATGCAAAATCTTTGACATATGGGGGATTGATTTTATGGGACCCTTTCCTGTTTTGGACGGCTTCGAGTACATTCTACTCGCTGTTGACTATGTGTCCAAATGGATCGAAGCCATTCTGACCTGAACCAATGATCATAAGGTGGTTATCAAATTCATTCATCAGAACATCTTTTCACGGTTCGGGATTCCACATGCTATAATCTCTGATGGAGGGACCCATTTCACTAATGCTCAGTTCAGGTCACTGTTGACCAAATATGGGGTGTCACATTGAATCTGTACTCCTTACCACCCCCAAACTAATGGTCTAGCTGAGCTATCAAATCGGGAGATCAAGAAAATCCTCCAGGTTACTGTTCGATCTAACAGGAAAGACTGGTCATCCTGACTTTCAGAAGCTTTGTGGGCTTATAGGACCACCCACAAAACCCAATTAGGCATGTCTCCCTTCAGATTGGTGTACGGGAAGGCATGTCACCTCCCCATCAAATTGGAGCACAAAGCCTATTGGGTAGTACGGACCTGCAACCTAGATCTTTCTAAGGCAGGAATCTATAAAAAGCTTCAAATGAGCGAGATTGATGAATTATGCCACGACATGTATGAGAACTCATGAATTTACAAAGAGTGGGTTAAAGCCTTTTGACGGAGAGAGATTCGCTTTCTTATGATAGCAATAGAAGGATGTCATTGTGTTTTATGTGGTGGAAAATCTCTCAATAAAGAATTAACATAGATATGAATTTAAACCACAGTAAAGGATGTCTCATCCACAGGGAGGAATAGACCAATAAATTCACGAGTTGAGGAATATACAGTTCGCAGACTCTTTCACAACTTTAATGCGAGGAATATGCTATTTTAAATGAAGCTTGAAATTTTCTTAAAGGTTCAGGGGTATTTATGCAATTTTCATGTCAGGAATTAAGCTCCAAAATTATGTGTATGATGCATGTGTAATGGCTTATCATGTAAATTCAACATTCATGAAATTCTGATTTGAAATTCAAGGTAAATCATGCACATAACACAAGTGAAACAATTTCAGGAAAGTATGAGTGCATCAATGCAATGTGGCCTGAATAAAATATGAATATATAATTGGCAATGGCATTGAATGTAATTATTAATTGAGAAGAAAACAGAGGATTTCTCCTCTCTCTTCCTCGCATGGGCAGCCGTGCATGGTTGGCGGTGAGAGTCGACGGGGAGGTGTGCCTCGACGAGGGCTATGCAACGGTGGTGACGCGATGGCCGGAGGTGGCCGACGGCGATCGAGCGGAGGAGAATGGCCACCGGCCTATTGGAGGAAGAGGCCATGCCTGGAGAAGAATAGTGCCGCCGTAGCTCGTGCGGCTACACGTTGGGCATGCACGCGCAAGGGCACTGGTGGGGTTGGCCGCTGCTGCCTGCGGGCATTGGTGTAGCGTGGGGGCACCTGTGGGCGATTTTGTAGGGTGCGGTGGGGTGCTGAGGCAGAAGGCGCAAGGGTGTTGGAGGGGGCACACTTGTGGGGGTGCGCCTGTAGTGGAGAGGGTTGCGCCTGCAGAAGGTGTGGGTGCGGGCAGTGGAAGGCTTGGCGCTGTGGCGTGATGGCGCGCAAGGGTGGCGAGCGCCTGCGGGCAGGCTGAGGTGGGGCGCCTGCAGGCAGTGCAAGTGCGGTCACCTGCGAGTGGTTGCGGTGCAGCGCCTGCGGGCGATGGCATGGCGAGGGCAAGCAGTGGTGGGGTGTTGATGCAAAAGGCGCAAGGGTGGTGAGCGCCTGTGCCTGCAGAATGCGGTGAATGCCTACGCCTGCAGAGGGTGGTGAGCACCTGCGGGCGTTTGGCATGCAGCGCCTGGTGGGTGCGGTGCAACTCTTACGGGCGCTTGGGAGGGTAGGTGCAGCGGTGGAAGGTGGCGTTTGGTGAGGGCGACGTAGTGCGAGGGCAGGTTCCCCTGCGCCTGCAAAGGAAGGATGATGTAAGGTGAAGCAACTGCAGGCATGCGGTGAGGGCAGTAGGGCGATGGTGTTGCGCCTGCAGTGCGTGGAAGGGCTTGCTTGTGGGCAATGCAAGGGTGTTCACCATGCACACCTTCTCCATAGTGCATACTCTCTCCACAGTGGGGAAGAAGGATATCCCCCCAGGGGGAGGAAGAAGATGAAGATGCGACCCTTTGCCAAGCCTTTTTATCTCCTCTCCTCTCATGAGTTAAGGGATTTTCAAATCCCTTTTCTAATTTTGCTCGGTGACTGTTTTCATTTGTTGAGGGAGGTGTTGATCCCAGCCAGAGGATGAGGAAGGTGTTGAGCCGGCCGTTTGTTGGGGAAATTTATCCCCCCCTCCTTGTTCTTTTCCAATATCATTCCTGCAACAAAACATAAAATAATTACATACTAAGTTATAAAATGTGATAAAATAGATAAAAACTCAAGTAATGATGCATGCACTTATTTAATGACCTAATGTGATTATTAACAAACATACTATGTTAGAATTGAAGTACTTAGGAATAACAATAGTCCATTAAAATGGACTCATCACCTTTCACAACAAGCACATATCCAGAAAGATCTTTCACCCTGGTCAAAAAGTCCTACTCTTTGATGCCAAGCTTAAACTGTTCCCAGGAAAACTCAGATCAAAATGGATCGGACCTTATCTCGTTCGATGAATCTTCAGAAATGGAGCCATCGAGATCAGTCCACTCAGCCATGATTTAGAACCTTTCGTCATGAACGGTCAGAGACTCAAACCGTTCATTGACCTTACCGATACAAATTTGGCTGAGATATCCTTTACCCTCCATTCTCCCTAAGCTCATTGCGACCAGCCGATGGTGTAAAACTCATCGCTTAATGGGAGGCAACCCGTCATTTTTGAAAAACCTGAAACCTTCCTTGACATTCCTATGCTGAATTCATATTGCACTTTAGGGTTTATCCATTAGAACAGCTTTCCCCACGTCAGGGATCCGTACTTGAGTTTGAAATCGTCTACAACAATCACCTCGACCCATTCACCCACTCAGAACCTATTCTAATGAATGATCTAAGCTGAAGTCAAACCTACCTAATTTACAATGGGACATTGCAAATTATAGGCATGGGGGGGTATGAAAGTGCAAAACACCGTGAAAATCATCTCATAAGAAAAGATTTCATCAAAAAAATCACATATCCCAAAAATACCAAAAAAAATGAAAAAATTCTTGAAAAGAACAAAAAAATTCTAAGGGGAGAGAAAAATTTTGAGGCCATACAAATCTTGAGGAGTAAAAGGGGAGAAGTGAAAAAGTAAAAAAGGAGCACAAGTTGAAAAGAAAAGAGATGGTCATTAGTAAGAAATTAGGGGATTAACTGAGTTCTAGAGAATATCAAGAAAAAGAAAATGAAAGGAAAAAAGTGTAATGAAACACAGAAGAGATTAGTAGGAATGCTGATCTTTAGCCTCTTGGGCTATATTCCTAGGCTTAAAAATTCAAGTATCCGTTAAGATCTGGATATTCCTCAAGAGGTTGGGGAAAATGTGAAGTTTAAGTATTAGGTCTAAGGCTTAGGGAGTATTCGGCCTCGTTAACTGACCTTTGGTTTGCAGGACTCGGTAACCTAAGCACCCCAATCCACACACAGTCTGGTTCAGTGCGCATAAGTATCAAAATCATGCAAATGCATTTAAATTGTTATGAAAAAATCTCCTAGATTAGGAGAGGCCGATCAACACAAGTTGATTTAGATGAGTTCCTAGTGCAGAGAGGTGGGAAATTCCCCTTGAAGATGCGAATAACGTATCGTCTCCTTGGTGCTTGTCTCCTTGGATATTTACATATCCTACAGGGGGCATGTAAGCACCCTACACTGGTTCAGATGCCATGGGCGGCATTATCACGAAATGTCAATTGCCAAGGTCAGGATTTAGCCACAGAATGCCATGGGAGGGATTATCTTGAAATCTCGAAAGCCAGGGTTCTGGGGGTTCCCATGGGGCGGTGCTATCTCGAAGCATCTATTACTAGGGACCCTTCGAGGATTGATGATGGGGACTAGGAATCCGATACAGGCCATGTTGAGAAGACAATCCAAAGCTAGAAATAAAAAGAAAAGAGAGAGAAAACTCTCCAAACAAAGAAAATTCCTCTGTCTCTCACTCTTACAAAAACGCACTGCAAACTGAACCGAGGCTAAAATATGTTACAAGCACGGGTGCTTTAACTGTGGAGTCCAACGAACCTTAGAATAGTTCCTGTGGGCTGTAAAAACCTTTGCAGCAGATTGAGGCTAGAGCTGGTTAGGTCTGGATCTTGATTGGTACTTGAGTACCTCTAGGCCTACTATTGGCATTCTAACCTAATCTACAGAAAAAATCACACAGCACAATTTTGAACATCAAGGAACTCATGGTCTTGAATCAAAGTTAAAACCTTAAAATTTTGCTAAGGGACTAGTAAAAGGTAGGCATGGGGGTATGATGGGAACTCCATCATGAGCCCTAACTAGCTCATTTTGACCTAATGAAGAGAATAAAAGCTTCTACATAACCAACTGGAATTCAATTCATTGAATAACCTTTCAGAGAGAAAAGTAAGAAACGAGGGGCAAAAATGCAATTTTACCATTGCAGTACAACAACGGGTTTTCTCAAGGGTTAAACATAGGTCAAAAGGTCTTAATAAGATAAAAAGTGAGTTGGATTTGACAGAAAAGGGTTTGTGTGTACCCTGTGAATTAAATGACTTCTTGAAATCCTAAAACAGACCCACTTGATTAACCAAGGTTCTAGTCAGAATAAAATTCACCTCAACCCTCTAAAAATCATAGAAAAATATTCTCTAGGGTTTAAAACTTTCAAGTTGTCCATTGGAACCCATTTTGACTTAGAATGGGGTCTCAGATAGATATTTGTCCTAAATTGGGTTTCTGCATAAATTTCCCAGGCAAACATTGTCAAAACCAAAATCCAACTTCGCCATTTGATTTCTTAGATCCAAATTAGGTTTGTACCAAAATTTGGACTTAAGGGGAACTCATCCTGACCCACTTTGTAAATAGGTTCAGCCTGATTACGTTTGTGCCCCTATCTTTCAAAAACCTTTGCAAAAGCCCCCTAACTTCTTCATCATTCTCGCAATTAGGTCCCTCCACCATTATAGCAGAGGAATCCTACTCCGATGAGCTTTAGAAGGTGATTTCAACTTGATTTTTCAGAGAATCCCCTTCAAAATTGGAAGGGAGATTCTTTGAGAAAATCCCTCCAATGTGAACCAAGTTTGATGCCCTACTTGTTACCCAATCTCTCATGTGAACGCATGAGAGATTTGGGTCTCTTTTGAATTTTCCATCTCCGGCGAGTATACCTTACTTGGATGCTTGGCTTCTAAGCACAAATCCTCCTCCAGAGACCTATTTAAGGAGCCCCAGATTCAATCGAGTCTCCTCAGCTTGAAATTAGGCCGGCTTCCCTCACATTCTTCTCTCCTCGCCAGCTGCAACCCTTCGCAAGCTCCGACGGCTCCTCCCTTGCTCTCTCGTCGCCCAACCACAATACTAGTGGTTGGGTTGTCTTCCTCTCATTCATCCGCATCGCGCAACACTGGCCAACGTTACCTCTGCCACAGGTGTGTGCGAAGAAAGGTGGATAGATAGTCCCACCTTGGAATTGGAAGAGCGACCGTGTGTGCATAAGTTGAATTCTTGCCAGTAGCTGTTTGCCTCCGAATCACTAGGTGAGGTCTCTCTCACTCGAACCGAACCGGCCTTCTCTGCGACCACGCCCCGCGGACCTGGTTGACCTGACCCGACTGCACTCCTCGCCCACCACCGCACGTCGGTGGGCCTGGTCCTGGGTACATACCCGACCCGATTACCCGATAGCGTGTGGCTCTGGGAGAGTAGAACCTAAGAGAGAAAAGAGAGGAGAGTGTGCTTGGGTAGGGGGTAGGTTTTGCTGCAGGCTGAAGAGGAGATGCGAAGCTGAAGAAGAAGGAGAAGACAAGGACGCAAAGAAGCTAAGGCAGAGGAAGAGAAGGAAGAAGCTGAAGGAAGAAAGAAAGCAACCGACAGAGAAAGAGAAAGAAAAGAAGGAGAAGCTGAAGGAAGAAGAAATTGAAGACAAGGCAGAGAAGGTAGGAAAAGCAAAGGAAGAAGGAAGTCAAAAAGGCAGAAAGCTCGCAAAGGCAAAATAAGAAGGAAAGAGAAGACAAAGAAAAGAAGATAGAAGCCAAAGGAAGGAAGAAGAGGGGAAGGCAGAAGTCAGAGAAAGAAAAGAGAAAGAAGAGAAGAAGCTGAAGGCAGAGAAAGAAGAAATCAGAGAGCACTGTAGCATCATCAATTTAAATTGTCCAAATTTTTATTCATATACATTGAGTTCTTTAGCATTTTGTGCTCTACATTTACTCATATATTTTTGCACTGTGATATTGATATTATTGAATATTCTACTATATTCTGAATTGTGATCTTGAGTTCTAAATACCAACTTGCTCATTGTGTTCGACTTCGGACTTTAAATTCGAGTAATAAAATTGTATTTGTTTTGAATGCTTTTTCAGCTATATTACAATGCGATATTCTTAAAACCCGATTCAACATGAAGAAATAGTTCAACCCGGGATCACCTATTAGCAGAACATAGTGAATTGGTGATATTACACAAAATGACTGTCTGCAATGTTGGTCAAACCCTTCACTTCCAAAAAAATTCCAGGAATTTTTAGAAGAACGGGGAGAATTGCTGACTATGTTATATAGAACAATTGATAAAAAATACCCATTAGAAACTAACAAAACATCTTGGAATGAGACTTGTGATCAACACAATTTTCTAAATCTTGGGTTCAATGATGATAATTGTAGATCCCCAGCCCAAATGAATTCAAATTCAAATTTCATAGCAATTGACATTCCTAATCTTGAAATGGGTTGGGAGAATCCGATTGTAGGTGATCACGATTTCGAGCCAGCCCTAGAGATACAAAACCCTGGTTTGCCAAGCTTAGATTTCCTAGACACCTGTGATACTAAGATTAAATCAGAACCTCTCAAGGGTGCAAATTTTGTCCCTTATTCTAATAAAGTGACCCTCAAAAGCAATTCTGACATCCCTGTAGAGCACAACCTAGATTCTATTGATCCAACCCACACCCTTAACCTAGAATCTAGATCTAAGCCTTATTAGGATGATTACAAGGCCCCATGTGATGGAAATTAGATTTTGAATCTGGATTATGAGTCTGGGCCTGTATTTGATGACTGTACCTCTCCAACCTCCTCAGAGATATAGATTGATTTTTCAAAAGTCACGCCTATCTATGATACAAAAATCGATGAGTTGGAAGAGTTGGGTTTTGATTGGGTCTTCCCTACAAGCCAAGAAATCGAACCTATGCCTAATAGGGACACCTTTTTGATCTTGGAATCTGAAACTAGGTTAGATCGAAGTCAGGTTGTTGATTGTACATCTCTTGATTCTGTGGTGGAACCTCTGATCCCAAATCAAATTCAGAATATGATTTTCGTAAGTTCTCCGATGATTTCGAATCTTACTCTAATTTCAGAGAACTGTTGTTTCCTGACGACTATGAGCCAATCTACGACCTCAGCATACATGATCCATTCTTCGACTCCGACCCTGAGGTCCTTGATCCCAAGATCATTGATTCAAAATCAGGTTCCACTGAGATGGAATCCTTTCTTTTTGATCCTCAGGAATCAAAAACAAAAAATGTCGAGAGTGTCTACAACCTAGAGTTTGAATCTTTTCTTGACTCAGATTTCCTTGATCCTATAAACACTCTTCAGGCATTTACCTTTGATTTTGATAGCTATTATGGGGACTCTCTAAATGAACCCACCTTTGAATCCTTCCTAGAGGAGCCCTCGCACACAATTCTTATTGATGCCACCTCTTCAACACATACAGAGTCTTCCAAAACTCGTTTTCAACCCTGACCCACAACTGGACTCAATTTCTACTCTGATTCTCCTCTCAATGAGCCAGTTGCACATGATTCTCCTCCACATTTCAATCAGGTTTCAGACATTAATCAGATTGTGAATCACGCCCCATCCTTCTCTGATCACTTTCATAGGGTTCCTACATTCTCCACTGATTCTTTTTATTTGAGGATCCCTACTCTGACCAGGCTGATTCGACTCAGCCAAACTCTAATTTTTCACTTCTACATCCTTTTGAGCTCCACAGCATCTAGTGGGTACTGCATCTCTTGATCCACATTCATTAACCTACCAGATTGATTGGGTTTGGGCTGCATCATCAGCCTGCTGATCTGAACAAGCACCTGGTTGGACCAACCAGGCTTTTGATCAAAGTGCTTATTCTACAAAACTTGTTTGATTTGACCACTCCTCTTTGACCATTTCTACTCAGCTGAATGCATTAAATTTAGCGCTTAACGGGAGGCAACTCGTTAATCCAAAAAATCTGAGATCCTTCTAATTATCATTTCTGTACTTCACGTCTATTGCACTTTGAGTTCAATTTTAGAACAGTTGACTCCACCTATGGTACTCGTATAAGAGCTTGAAATTGTCCGCAATAGTCATTCTCGACCCATTCACCCATCTGATAATCCTGTTCTAATTCCTGAACCCAAAACTGTCCCATGCCCTCCGTTTACAATGACGACATTGCAAAACTTAGGCATGGGAGGGTGTTAAAGTGCAAACATACAAAAATTCACAGTTCAGAAGGGTTCTCACAAAAAAAAATACATATTCCAAAAAGCAAAAAAAAATAAAAAAATTGAAAAAAGAACAAAAAAATGGAGAAGGGAGGAAATTTTGAATGAATTAACTACATATCATTCTTGAGGAGGAAAAGGGGAGGTGATTTTGAAATGTCAAAAAGGAGCAACAATTTGAAAGAAAAGAGATAGTCATTAGTAAAAGATTATGGAATCTATTTAAGTTCTAGACAAAATCAAAAGGAAGAAATAAAAGACAAAAGTGCTAAGAAATACAGAGATTAGTATGAACGCTGACCTTAGAACTCTTGGGCTGTGTTTAGGCTTAAAAATTTAAGTATTTGTTAAGATCTAGATAATCCTCAAGAGGTTGGGGAAAATGAGAAGCTTAAGTATTAGGTCTAAGTCTTAGGGATTATTCAGTCTCGTTAACTGACCTTTGGTTTGCGGGACTCGGTAACCTAAGCACCCTAATCCAAACACAGTTTGGTTCAGTACGCTTAATTATCAAAATCACGCAAAAGCATTAATTCTGTTCTGAAAAAGCTACCTAGATTAGGAGTGACTTATCAACACAAGTTAATTTGGAAGAGTTCCCAGCATGAAGAGGTGGGAAATTCTCCTCGAAGATGCGCAATAACGTACCGTCTCCTCGGTGCTTGTCTCCTAGGATATCTAAATATCCTACCGGGGGCACATGAGCACCTTGTGCTGATTTAGGTGCCATGGGAGGGATTATCTCGAAATGTCGATTGCCAGGGCTTGAATTTAGCTACAAAACACCATGGGCGGGATTATCCCAAAATCTCGAAAGCTAGGGTTCTAGGGGTTGCCATGGGAGGTGCTATCTAGAAGCATCGAAAGCCAGGGACCCTGCAAGGATTGATGGTGGGAGCGAGGAATCCGATACAGACCGTGTTGTAAAGCCAATCCGAAGCTAGAAATAAAGAAAGAAAAGAGAGAGAAAACTCTCCAAAAAAAAAGCAAAAAAATTTTCTATCTCTCTCTCTTACAAAAACGCACTGCAAACTGAACCTAGACTAACCATGTTTTAAGCACGGGTGCTTTAACTGCAGAGTTCAACGAACCTTAGGCTAGTTCCTGTGGGCCTTAGAAACCTTCGCGATAGATTGAGGCTCAAGCTGGTCACGTTTGGATCTTGGTTGGTACTTGAGTACCTCTAGTCCTACTATTGGCATTCTGACCTAATCTACAAAAGAAAGCACACATCAGAGATCTAAACATATGATATAGAATTTGAGTTAATTCCATAAGATTTTACTAAGGGACTAGCAAAAGTTAGGAATGAAGGTATGATGATAACGTCATCATCAGCCATATTTAGCTTTATTTAGTTAATTTCCATTATTAAATGCTCCTACATAACCGCCAGAGAGCCCTAATTCACTGCAAATCCATTCTATGGGAAATATAGTAAAACAGGGGTAAAACTGTAGTTTTAACAGTATATCTCAATTGTAGTACAATTGCAGGTTTCTCCAGGGGTTAATTAAGGGTCAAATGGTCTTAAAAGTCTAGCAAGTGGGTTACTACAGACAAAAAAGGATTTTCATGTGTTTTGAGAATTAAATGACTTCCAAAACCCTAAAAATAGACCCGCTTAATCTACTGATGTTCTGTTGTTGAACGTGGAAAACTACGCAATCAAAGTTGGTTTCAAAAGACCCGTCGTTGTAGTTCGAATTGTGAAGAAATCCATCAACAGATAAATTTATACCGAAATTCTAAGCATTCCGAGTCAAACACAGGGAGGCTACGTTGATCTAAAATCCGTGATTTATATATATATATATATTTTGTGTTTTCGTTTGAAAATGAAATAATTACAATGGAATTGATATAAACAGCAAGAGAGAGATAGAGAAAGAGAAAGAGAACAATCACTTAATATAATCAAAATATTTTTACAACTACAAAGCGAGAAATTATTACAACAAGAAAGTAGAAAATTCTAATCTAGAAAGCGATTAAAAAGAAGGGAGAGAGATGTTATCCTCCTCGACGAATGCTTGGAGGACAAGCCGGGTGAAGTGACACCTAGAAGACAGAGCTGGAAGAAGGCTGACGAAGCAGGAAGAAACGAGAACGAGGCAGCACATCGTTGTCGTCGCGGGATCCACTTCCGGAATAAGGGAGAGAAAACTGGATTTATCTCTAGAATAGCATCCTGGGTGTGGGACAAGCTTTTCTTGAGCTTGGGAGAGGTAGAGAAGTGAAGGAAAGGATGAGGAAGAAATGGAGGTTAGGTCTCCTTTTATAGTTGTAGGAATCGAGGGAAAATTTGTCATTTCAGGCTTGAAACATTAATATTAGGTCTTTAATGACGGATTTATCCATCACTAAAGGTCTGATCGTGGCCGACGTGCGTGCACCGCGCTCGCCTCCCCGCCTTCCTTACTCAAAACGGCCGTGCACGTCTTTCAAATTTCACGATCGGACGACTTAGATTTCTCCACGCGTGCCTTCGTTTGCGCCTTCACCACACGCCCGCGTGCGATTGGGCATGCGCATGCGCGTTATCGTGCGCGTGGTGATCTAAGTTCCTCTGCACACCACGTCTCCACCCCTCGATCGCCTGATCATCATCTGATGGCTGAATTGCGCCCACGCCCACACCCCTGTCTGATTTGAGGCGCGTTGCATTTCGAATGCATGCCTCGCACTCGCAAAAGAGTGGTTGCCTGCTGTGCTAGGACCTACTTTGTGTCTCTCTTTTGATTTCAGCCACGCGTGCTTATGGCCGTTGGATCAAGATCCAATGGCCCAGATTGTGCGTTGGAAGTCCTTTGGAGATGTAGTGGCAGTCTTGAGGGCCGATTGGGCTGCTAGGATGGCTCCACGTAGCGCCATCTTGGTCGTCCATCTTCTGCGTGCTATAGATGGTGCCACGAATGTCGGATTGAGCTGATTTTTACGTCGTTAGGCTGCGATCATCGATTCGAACCCATCCGTTTGGTCAGATTTATCGTCTGAAGTGCGGATTGGCACCATCTTGGCCCTTGATATTTAGGGTTCCTCGGTCTCTATCTTGTGCTACGGATATCTGATCAAGGCGATCTTAGAGTCGTTGAACTCCGATCGTCGCCCTGATAAGATCTGTATGGTTGGATCTTCAATCCGAGGCTCCGATTATAAATCACCCTTTCCTTAACCATAAAATGAGATAATTACTATACAATTTATACAACTTGACCTAGATGCATGATTATGCATGTTATGCAATATTTACAATGTATGGTGCTAATATGACACTAAAAGCATGCATTAATAAACATTTTTGGCTATTTAGATGTATGCACATCACACCCTCATGCCTATCTTTTGCTAGTCCCTAGAAAAAATTACGTGCTATTTATAAAAGAATTAGGTCGGATTACTCAAGCACAAATCATTTTCAACATTAAGAAATTTTTATTTAGGACCTAAACTTTCAAAGAAAACAGTGCCCGGGTATCTGCCAAAATGCAAACTGCCTCAAGCCCTCGCCTTATTCAAAGAAAGATCTCTTTTTTCTCTTCTATTTCTTCTTTTCTAATTTTTTTGGATTTTTGAGTTTAGGGTTATAAAGTGGCTTTCTACGGCCACTCAACCCACTGAAGACTTGATGAGAACTCTAAGTTCTAAGCATCTTTTTGTGAAAGTGATAGACTCGTTGATCGGCATCAAAACAATCTTCCGATTTCTATGCCCCTAGGTGACCTTAAAACAAATTCTACCTAAAGGTGTATCTATATGACCGGTAGCTTTCTCCCTACTTTTCTTTTTATGGGGTCAACACAAGGGTGAATCCAGTATATATCTCCCCAGCTTATTCTACTTCTTCTCTTCTTCCTAAGTGTTTTATGAATTTGACGTGCATTTCTTGAGCTGAGTTTTGGACAACCTACCAATGGGCTATTACCCATGCTAACTTGCCAGCCATACTCGTACGGTAAAGCGTGGCTTATTTCTTTTGTTTTCTTTTTTTTTCTCCTTTTCTTTTTCTTTTTCTTTTCTCTCTTTTTTTTTTCTTTTTGGACTTTCTTATCCTTTTTTAAGTAGGTGGCTTCCCTAGTCTAAGATTTACCTAAAGGTAGCAGGAAAGAAATGGTCCAATGGCTGGGCTCTGGACAACCTACCTAGGGCTGTTACCCACAATAACTTGCCAGCCATACCACCCTAGAAGGTTCATTAGCTACCCAATTTCCGTTAAAACTGTCGAACAACGAGTTAGTGACAAATAGTGTGTAGATGCTTTAGACTTAAAGTTCCCTCAAATCAGAGGTTGGGTTGATAAGTCGTATACTTATCACCCAAATTTATTTAATAAAATTGAAATAGAATTCAGGATGGCAAGGACTCGATACACAAATCCACATTTTAGTGGATACCTGGGCTGATTAAGCCCAAAGACCTGAAGGGTCTTAGTGTTCAGATCTTACTGTAATATTTCCTAAGATTGAAAAGTTCTAATTCCCAAGTATTTCTTTCTAATTCAATTTTTCTTTTTATGTATATATAAGAAAACAAGTAGAATTTACAAGAATTTCACAGAGCTGACAAATTGATTCAGAAATGAATCCAGCCCCCCATGCCTAGCTGATGCAATGTCCACATTGAGAATAAAAGACATGAAAGGAAGGTAGAATGTAGAAGATATCACCTGAATATGATGCTCGGGTCAGCTTTGAGTCAGACTGTACAACTACTGAGTTTAATGCCGTCAGCTAGGCGAAGTCCAGCCAAAGAGATCACAACATGATGAGGGCAACCGTGTTTGAGATAGGTTCTGGAACAATACGGTCAATAAAAGGCTTTAGACGTTGACTGTTGACTTTGAATGAATTACCCCTCTTTGGGTCAGAAATATGAACGGCTCCATTTGGAAAAATCTGATCGATGATGAACAGGCCGTTTCATTTTGACTTAAGTTTATCGGGAAAGAGCTTAAGTCAAGAATCGAAGAGCCAGACCTTCTGATTCAGCTCAAAGCTCTTGCAGGATATCAATTGGTCATGAAGAGCTTTAGTCCGAGCCTTGTAGATCGTGGCATTCTCATATGCATCATTTCTAATCTCCTCCACCTTAGATAGTTGGAGTTTCCTGGTCTTTCCGGCTAAACTTAAATCCATATTACAATACTTGATTGCCCAGAATGCCCTATGTTCAATTTCTACGGGTAAATGGCATGCCTTTCCATACACCAGACGAAATGGCGACATACCAATAGGCATTTCATATGTCGTATTGTAGGCCCAAAGAGCATCCTCAAGCTTTTGAGTCCAGTCTTTACGATCAAGCCCAACCATCTTTTGAAGTATATTCTTGATCTTCCGATTGTAGATCTTGGCATGTCCATTCATCTTGGGACGGTAAGGTGTGGAGATTCTGTGATTTATCCTGTATTTTGCTAATAAATTATGAAATTGGGCATTAGTGAAGTGAGAACCACCATTGCTGATGATGGCCCTCGGAATCCTGAAATGGTTGAAGATGTTCTTCTTGATGAAATCGATGACCACCTTGTGGTCATTGGTTCGCGTGGGAATGGCCTCGATCCATTTGGACACGTAATCAATAGCGACGAGAATGTACTGATGTCCAAATGAAGGGAGGAAAGGTCCCATAAAATCGATGCCCCAAACATCGAAGATTTGAATGGGAAGAATCGGGTTTAGGGGCATCGTGTCTCTCTTGGTTATGCTCTGAAGTGCTTGGCATCGGAAACACGACCTCGAGAATTCCTGGGCATCATTGAATAAAGACGGCCAAAAGAATCCAGATTGCAAAATTTTGCAGCCGTCTTTTTCCTGGAGAAATGTCCACCACACGTAGATGCATGGCAGAAGTCGAGTATACTTTTGAATTTACCCTCTAGAACACATCGGCGAATAATCTAATTAGAGTCGATGCGATACAGTTCAAGGTCCTCCTAGAAGTAGTATTTGGCCTCAGATTTGAGCCTATCTCGTTGTTGCTTGGTCCAATCCTGAGGGATTTGACCAATGGCCAAATAGTTTACGATGTCTTCAAACCATGTTGTTTGGACACCTAAAACGGTAAGGATAGTCTCGTCCGGAAAAGTATCAATAATCGTAATATCCAGATGAGAAGAATCACTCAGGAGTCTTGAAAGATGATCCGCCACCACATTCTGTGCCCCAGATTTATCCTTGATTTCAAGATCAAATTCTTGAAGCAAAAGAATCCATCGAATAAGTCAGGGTTTAGCATCCTTTTTGGCCAAGAGATGTCTCATGGCTGAGTGGTCGGTATAAATTATGACATGAGACCCTAAGAGATAAGCCCTGAATTTCTCCAAAGCAAATACTACAGCTAGTAATTCCTTCTCAGTAACAGTGTAATTCCTTTGGACCACGTCCAGAGTTTTACTAGCGTAGTGGATGACAGAGGGCTTCCTATCAATGTTTTGACCCAAAACGGCCCTGACCGTGTAATCAAAAGCGTTGGTCATGATCTCAAATGGGGCTGTCCAAACCAATGGTTACAACACCGGAGCACAAGTGACTGCCATTTTAAGAAAGTCAAATGCCTTATAGCATGATTCGTTGAAATCAAATGGTGTATCTTTGGTGAAAAGGTTGCTCAGAGGACGAGCAACCTTAGAAAAGTCCTTGATGAACCTCCTATTGAATCCCACATGACCAAGAAATGATCGAATTTGTTTGACAGATGTGGGGGAAAAAAGTTTAGAGATAGCATCAACCTTAGCTTTGTCAACTTCGATACCTCGTTCAGAGATTACATGACCCAAGACGATAACATCTTGTGTCAAGAAATGACTCTTTTCCCAGCAAAGAACTGACAAGTGTGTTGAAATCGTAGTATAGTCGCAAAAACCACTCGTCAAAGATATTTGTGATAACGAAACTCTTATAGATTTTTATTCATTTTAGAACTTGAGTCCTAGTCGTTTGTCTCTAGGAGGCGTGAAAACAAGTTGAGATTTGGATCAGCCTAATCTAACCTAAATCTAACCTAAGCTACTATTTTTGTCTTTTTGTGTTTTTGATTTTTTTATTTTGAAAAGCGAATTGAAACCTAGATCTAGATAAAGTAGCAAAAGCCTAAGCGACTATGTGCATCTAAATGAGGCCATGGTGGCTATCCATGGTGTGATCAAACCTAAGTATCATATAGGCAAGTAAACATGAGGACTGTTGAACGTTCGAATCGCTACGCTAACGTGTTTGGTTTTGGAAAACCTGTCGTTGTAGTTTGAAAGCGAAGAATTCGTGTTCAACAAATAAAATTTATACCAAAATTGAAATTCCGGGTCGAACACAGGGAGGCGGACGTTTGATTTAAAAACTACGTGTTTCTTTTTATTTGTCACAAAGTAATTTAATTTAAAACTGTCTAATTATTTACAATAAATAGAAGAGAGAGAGAGGGTAAGAGAGAGAGAATATTACACATAAAAATCAAAATGAGATGTAGAATAAACAAAGAATTTATCACTGAGGAGATTGTTCATTACAACTAGAAGCATAAAACAATTACACTAGAAAGCGATAAATTTACTCTAGAAAGCACTAAAAGAATGGAGGGAGAAATGTCCTCCTCGACGGTTGCTTGGAGGACGAGCAAAACTAGACTAGAAAGTAATAAATCTATACTAGAAAGCAGTAAAAAGAATAGGGAGAGAGAAATCCTCCTCGACGGTTGCTTGGTGGACAAGCCAGACGGGACGACGCCTGGACGAAGGAGGACGAAGCAGGAGGAAGGAGGACAAAGCAGAAGAACAGGAATGGAGCAGCACGTCGTCGTCGCGGGATTCACTTTCGAAGGGGGACGAAAATTTGGACTTTATCTCGCGAGAAGCATCCCGGGTGTGGGACAAGCTTCTCTTGAGCTTTGGAGGGGTAGAGAAGAGAAGGAAGGGATGAGAATTTCGTATGGAGGGGGTCTCCTTTTATAGTTGCAAGGAGTGGGGGCAAAATGGACATTACAACTTCAAAATAATAAATGAGGGGTCTTTAGTGATGGATAAATCCATCACTAAAGCCTCCTTCATTGGCGTCGTTGGCGGCTTGCGCGCGCCTGCTCGTTTGTTCGGGCGCGCAACGCCTGCGCATGTCCGCTGAGCCTCAGCCGTCCGATCGCGAGATCGGACGGCTTATGTCACGCCTTCACCCACTACGCTGCGTGCCCTCCCGCGCGTACGATGCTGCTTGACGCCGCGTGTGCAATAGCTCGTGAACGCTATCGGGCGTGTGCAGCCGTTGGATTGCAATCTGACGGTTGATCAAAATGCCCCTGCTTGCCTTAGAAACCGCTTGGCGAGGCTCGAACGCGCTCCAGCGCCTCGCGATAAGGCGATGGACTGCTGTGCTGCCTCGCCCAAAAGGTCACGCGGATGGTTTTAAAGAGCCGTGTCCACAGCCGTTGGATCGAGATCCAACGGCGGAGAGGGGGCGGGTGCGCGGTCTAAATAGAATGTAAGCGACCGTTTGGGCGGTCGAGATGGCGTCACGTGGTGCCATCTTGGCCGTCCATCTTCTGGAAGTTGTAGATGGTGCCACGGATGTCGGATTGACTTGATTTTTGTGTCGTTGGGCTACGATCGTCAATCTGAATTCATCCGTGCGGTCGAATTTGTCATCTGAAGTGCGAATTTACACCATCCTGGCCCTTGATCGTCTAAGGTTCCCTGGTCACTATCTGATGCTACGGATGCTCGATTAGGGCGATCTTGGAGTCGTTGAACTCCAATCGTCGCCCTGATCACATCCATATGGTTGGATCTTTGATCTGAGGCCCCGATGAAATGTTTGCCTTGTCCAAGCACATAAAAGGAGACAATTAACGTCCATTTTATTCAAACTACTCTAAATGCAAGATGATGCATGTTATGCAATATTTATATCATGAAATGCAATCCTATGCTTAAGAACATGCATAAATAGACATTTTAAGTAGTGTAAATGTATTTACATCATACCCCCATGCCTATCTTTTGCTAGTCCCTAACAAAAACTATATGCTATTTATAAAATAATTAGGTTGGATTATTTAGACCTAAGTTATTTTCAATCATTAAAAAATTGTCTACTTAGGAACTGAACTTTCAAAGACACGATAGTGCCCGGGTATTAGCCAAAATGCAGACCGCCTCAAGTCTCACCTTATTCAAAGAAAAATTTCTTTTTCTCTTTTTACTCTTTTCTAATTTTTTTGGATTTTCAAATTTTAGGGTTTAAGAGTGGCTTTCTACGGCCATTCAACTCACCCAAGATTTGATGAGAACCCTAAGTTTTAAGCATCTTATTGTGAATGTGATAGACTCGTTGACCGGTAGTTAAAATGGACTTCGGATTTCTACGCCTCTAGGTGACCTCAAAAAGAATTCTACCTAAAGGTGTATTTTTACAACCGGTAGCTTTCTCCCTACTTTTATTTTTTTATGGGGTAAACACAAGGGTGAATCCAGTGTATATCTCCCCGGTTTATTTTACTTCTCTGCTTCTTCCTAAGTGTTTTAGGAATTTTTAGTGCATTTACTAAGCTGGGTTCTGGACAACCGGTCGATGAGCTGTTACCACCGACAACTTGCCAGCCATACTCGTGCGGGAAGTGTGGTTTATTTCTTTTTTTCTTTTCTCCTTTTCTTTTTGATTTTTTTTTGTTTTTTTTTTAAGTAGGTGGCTTCCCTGGTCTAAGATTTACCTAAAGGCAGCAAAAAGAGAAAGGTCCAGTGACTGGGCTCTAGGTAACCTACCTATGGGCTGTTATCCATGATAACTTACCAGCCATATCACCCTAGAAGGTTCATTAGCTACCCAATTTCCGTTAGAATTGCCGAACAACGAGTCAGTGCAAAGAAAGTGTGTAGATGCTTAAGACTCAAAATTCCCTCAAATCAGAGGGCGGGTTGATAAGTCGTGTACTTATCACCCAAACTTATTTATTCCAATTACGATAGAATTAAGATGGCAAGGACTCAAAGACAAATCCACATTTTAGTGGATACACGGGCTGATTAAGTCCAAAGACCTAAAGGGTCTTTGTGTTCAGATCTTAATGTAGTATTTCCTATGATTGAAAATTTTCTTAAACCCAAATTCTCTTTCCTAATTTTGAATTTTTTTTTAATAAAAGAAAATAAAACAAATCTACGGAGCTAACGAATGAATTCAGAGATAGATATCCACCTGGTGCCATTGCCGGGGATCGAACTTGGGTCGCCCGTGTGACAGGCTGGAATACTCACCACTATACTACAACGACGCCAAAATGTTGAACGTTACGAATCGCTACGCTAACGTGTTTGGTTTTGGAAAACCTATCGTTGTAGTTTGAAAGCGAAGAATTCGTGTTCAACAAATAAAATTTATACCGAAATTGAAATTCCGGGTCGAACACAGGGAGGCGGACGTTTGATTTAAAAACTACGTGTTTCTTTTTATTTGTCACAAAGTAATTTAATTTAAAACTGTCTAATTATTTACAATAAATAGAAGAGAGAGAGAGGGTAAGAGAGAGAGAATATTACACATAAAAATCAAAATGAGATGTAGAATAAACAAAGAATTTATCACTGAGGAGATTGTTCATTACAACTAGAAAGCATAAAATAATTACACTAGAAAGCGATAAATTTACTCTAGAAAGCACTAAAAGAATGGAGGGAGAAATGTCCTCCTCGACGGTTGCTTGGAGGACGAGCAAAACTAGACTAGAAAGCAATAAATCTATACTAGAAAGCAATAAAAAGAATAGGGAGAGAGAAATCCTCCTCGACGGTTGCTTGGTGGACAAGCCAGACGGGACGACGCCTGGACGAAGGAGGACGAAGCAGGAGGAAGGAGGACAAAGCAGAAGAACAGGAATGGAGCAACACGTCGTCGTCGCGGGATTCACTTTCGAAGGGGGACGAAAATTTGGACTTTATCTCGCGAGAAGCATCCCGGGTGTGGGACAAGCTTCTCTTGAGCTTTGGAGGGGTAGAGAAGAGAAGGAAGGGATGAGAATTTCGTATGGAGGGGATCTCCTTTTATAGTTGCAAGGAGTGGGTGCAAAATGGACATTACAACTAAAAATAATAAATAAGGGGTCTTTAGTGACGGATAAATCCGTCACTAAAGCCTCCTTCGTGGGCGTCATGGGCGGCTTGCGTGCGCCTACTCACCTGCTCGCGTGCGCAACGCCTGCACACGTCTGCTGAGCCTCAGTCGTTCGATCACGAGATCGGACGGCTTAAGTCACGCCTTCACCCGCTGCGGTGCTCGCCCTCCCGCGCGTACGATGCTGCGTGACGCCGCGCATGCAATAGCTCGTGAGCGCTATCGGGCGCACGTGGCCATTGGATTGCGATCTGACGGTTGATCAAAACATGCCCGCTTGCCTCAGAAACAGCTTGGCGAGGCTCGAACGATCCACGCGATAAAGCGTTGGACCTCTGCGCTGCCTCTCCCAAAAGGTCGCGCGGATGGTTTTAAAGAGCCACGTCCACAGCCGTTGGATCAAGATCCAACGACGGAGAGGGGGCTGGTGCGTGGTCTTCATAGAATGTAAGCGGCCGTTTGGGTGACCGAGATGGTGCCACGTGGTGCCATCTTGGCCGTCCATCTTTTGGAAGTTGTAGATGGTGCCACGGATGTCGGATTGACTTGATTTTTGCGTCGTTGGGCTGCGATCATCGATCCGAATTCATCCGTGCGGTCGGATTTGTCATCTAAAGTGTGGATTTACACCATCCTAGCCCTTAATCTTCTAAGGTGCCCCGGTCACTAGCTGATGTTACGGATGCCCGATTAGGGCGATCTTGGAGTCGTTGAACTCCAATCGTCACCCTGATCACATCCATATGGTTGGATCTTTGATCCGAGGCCTCGATAAAATGTTTTCCCTGTCCAAGCACATAAAAGTAGACAATTAGCCTCCATTTTATTCAAACTACTCTAAATGCAAGATGATGCATGTTATGCAATATTTATATCATGAAATGCAATCCTATGCTTAAGACATGCATAAATAGACATTTTAAGTAGTGTAAATGTGTTTACATCAAGGACAATCAATCATAGAATCATCATGAAATTATTTATGCATAAAAAATTACACATATCATCTACACTAGAAAGCAAATAAGTAGAAGAAAATCCCTCACACCGGAAAGTTGCCACTAGGGCCATCGGCCTTGTGTGAGGGTGTAGGCTAGACTTTGGGTATGCAAACCCGTCCACATGCCTACCAAAAGAGATGGCCGGCCACAAGAGGCTATGGGTGAGCCTTCATGGTCATCCAAGAAGAGAAGAAGATGGGGGCGAGTGCACCCAAGTGGAGAGAGGAGGGTATTGCATCCTTTCTCTACCAATGGCCATCCTTGAAGCTTTGGAGAGAAGCTTCTCTAGCTAGTCATCCATGGAGCCTTGGAGGAGGATGAGGAGGACGGCCTTAAGGTTTTGGAGGGTGGTTGCAAGTTTAGATTGGAGTGTATGGATGGGAGAGTGTATGGAGATGGTCCAATTTCGTGGTTCTCTCTTTGCCCTTATGGAAGGCTCCATTTGGTTGCCACTTTTGGTGGCTCCAAAAGTAGCCAATGCCACATTTTTCGGATCTAGGTTTGACACAAGTTTTTAGGGTTTCCAAGAGAGTGTGCATGGGTTTAGTGGGAGTAAAATGGGAAGGTGTGCATGTGTGTGTGGGTGTGTATTTTTCGTAGTATTAGGTTGTGGGTTTTGGTAGGAATAGGTGCTAAATAGGTTAGGTCAATCTAGATTAAGTGGGTGTGGACCTAATTAGGCTTAGGAAAGTCTAATTGGGTAGGAGTGAACCTAATTAGGTCTAGGTCAAGTCTAATTATATGTGTGCATGTGATTAGGCTAGGGTAACCCTAATAGGTATGAGTTAATTAGATCCTAGGTGGATGTAATTGGGCTCAGGTGCACCCAATCAACTGTAGATGCACCTAATTAGGTATGAGATGGTTCAATTGGGTTAGGGATAGGACAAGTAGGGCTATGGATAGTGGACTAGGCTTAGGAGGTCTCTACTTAGGTTTCCTAGGGTGTCCGGTGGGGTTCCTAGGTCAAAATAGGCAAGCTAGGGCTTCCAACACCAAAATCAGGAACCAGACAGTAGTATCAGACATCCAGGATAGTGGTCAGATGTCTTATACTACAAAATTGGGCATCTAGACAATAAATTAGACGTCCAGTTCTGTGTCAGTACTAGTTTTGGCTTCCTGGATTGTCATTTTGCAGAAATCAGATGTCCAGCCAGATGTCTGGACGTCCTAAAATGTGCTGGAGGGTGGGTTTTATATTTTCTAAGGTGGGTTTTGGTTCCTAAGTGTTTGGGAGAGGGATAGGGTGGATAAGAACATGGATTGTGCTATCCATGTTTGGGTTTTGAGGCTAAGGTGCCCTAATGGAGGTCATTTTGGGTTTAGGAAGGCTGTCTTAGGGTTTCTAAGGGTAGGGATAAGCCTATCCTCCTCACTCCTCTTATCTGAATCAGTCTTCTTCTTCCTTTATTGCTTTATTCCACTATCTCCATCCTGGATCACTTTATTATCTACAAATAGCAATAAAAATCATTAACTAGCAGGATATCTCATCTTATTCTAAATAGACTGATGCAATGCATGATATGCAAGATATGAGTGCAATATCCACAATTTAAGCTAGGTTTAGACATTATTTAGGTTAATTTGGACCCATGATTGTTGTGCAATCATACCCCCATGCCTAAACTTTGCTAGTCCCTAGCAAATGGAAGACTAAATTATTCACATAAGGGTTCTAAAGAGAGCCTCATCATGAGTCATAACTAGCTCATTTTGACCTAATAAAGAGAATAAAAGCTCCTACATAACTTAGAAGAGGGCTTAATTGGAGGAATAAGTATTCTGAGAAGAAAACATGAAATGAAGGTTAAAACTGTAATTTTACCATTGCAGTACATAAACGGGATTTCTCAGAGACAAAACATAGGTCAAATGGTCTAAATAAGATAGAAAATGAGTTGATGCAATCAGAAATGGGTTCATGTGCAATCCAGGAATTAAATGACATCTTGTAACCCTAAAACAGACCCGTTTAATTCAACAAGGTTCCGATCAGGATAAAAATCATGTAAACCCTCTAAAAATCATGGAAAATTATCTCATATGATTTAGAACATTCAATTGGGCTTTTGGAACCGAGTTTGACCTAGATTAGGGTCTTAGCTCATCAATTGACCTAATTTGGGTTTTTATGCAAAATATCCAGTCAAACATGGTAAAACCTAAAATATAACTTCACCATTTGATTCCTTAGTTCAAAATTAGATTTCTACCAAAATTTGGACCTAAGGTGAGGTCATCTTGACCTACTTTGCATTTTAGTACACCCAATCTCATTTTGGTCCCTATCTTTTGAAAACCATCACATAAAACCCCCTATCTTTCTCGCCAATCTTACAATCAGGTCCCTCCACCATTAATGGGGAGGAATCCTTCTCCGGCAAGGAAGGCAGGGGGGATACTCTCTGATCCCTCAGAGATCTCCTCCCAGAATTGGAAGGGAGATTCTCTGAGGAATCCCCTTCCATCTGAAATCAATCATGATCCCAGATTTGCACCTAATCTCTCATGCAAACGCACAAGAGATTTGGGTATCTAACTACCTTCCATCTCTGGAGAGACGTTGAAGGTAGAAGGCGTGCCCTCCACGCACCAGAAGCTCGGCCAGCACCTATAAATTAACCCTCAACTCCGGCTGCACCTCCTCAGCTGGACTTGGCCGGGATTCCACCTCAAATTCATCTTCTTCTTCTCCAGCCAAGGGGTCCAGCGAGCTTCGGCGAGCCCCCCTCCTCTTCCTAGTCGCTCTGCCACAAAACCAGTGGCAGAGCCGTCCTCCTCATCCTCCTCCGCATCGCGCAACACCCGCGTGAGCTGCCCTAGCCTCGTCGTTGCCGCCGTCTTCCTCCACTGGACACTTTCTTCTCCGGCGACTGCAGGTACTGCCAGCTGCCTCCTCGTCCCTTTCGTCCCTTTAGTTAGGTTAAAACTATTCTTCACTATCTCCTCTTTCATTTCCCTCACTTTATTTCACGCAACCGCCCCTCGACCATCCCTGTCCACCGCCACCTTCCTCATCTCCGGCCACCCTCTGGCGAGATGCTCCCGTCGCTGCACAGCCCCGCATGTCTCACCAACCATCGCATAACCTCTGCCCGTCCATAGACCCTCTACGCCTCCACAACTACCCCTCGATCACACCCATCCGTCCGGCCACAAGGAGACCTAGGCACGCACGCCTAGGTTACCCCATGGCCTGCCACCTAGCTCCTCACCTTCGCCGTGACACGACGAAGGTCCCCCAATGATCTAATTAGGCCGCGAGGCTCTTTTTGTGTCAGACAAATTTCAAGCTCTGGCCGCCATTGGCGGCAACTCGAGGAAGCTTCTTGCTTGCTCCAGTTCGCAGGACTGTAGGATTCCAGGTGCTGCAAACTTGGGCAGGTCTTGCGAAGACAGTCGACCCAGCGAGTGACGCCACAGAGCCTGCAGTTGTGGGAATTGAAGGCATGGTCTGCTGTTGGCGCGCGAGAGAAAGCGGTGGGCATTAGTCCCACATTGGTAAGTCACAAAGCGCATGTATCCTTTATATTGTTTTTGTGATATAAACCGGTTGCCTCCAGTTACACTTGGGGTGAGGTCCCTCACCTATTCTCACCGCCTCGTCCATGAGTTCACCACACGGATTTGGCGACTCGACCCGACACTATCCTGAGCACTCCTTGCGCACCATCCTCACGTCGATGCGCTTGGACCCGGGCGCGCGACCCGACCCGTTTACGTGGCTCTGGGAGAGCGTGCTGAAGAGTGGTTTACACTGAGAGAGAGAGAGACGTGCGGGTGTGGGTAGAGGGGTAGGTTTTGCTCCTCTTTGGTTTGTGTAGGGAAGGCAGAAGGGAGAAAAGAAGCTGACACTTAGCCGCTGCTAGCAAAGAAAAAGAAGAAGAAGGAAGGATGCCATTGCAGAGGAAAAAGAGATGGAAAGGAAGAGGCGAAGGAAAAAGAGAAGAGGAACTGAAGAAGAAAGAAGAAATAGAGAAGGGAAACTGAAGGCAAAGGAAAGCAGAGCCAAGGAAGAAGAAGAAGACCCGTAGAGAGAAACAAACTGCAGAGAAAAGGAGAAAGAAGCAAGGCAACTGCAAAGAAAAAAGAAGCACAAAGAAGAAAGGAAAAATCAGAAGTCAGAAGAAGAAGAACAAGAGAGGAGAAAACATATTTTTAAGACGTATAATCCCATGATCTGACGTCCAAATTCTTTCTTTTTGCCTCAATTAATTTTCAAACTCATGCATTTATATTTGAATTAAGCTTTGAGTAATTAAGTGTTCAATTACATTCTTGAGATTAGTAGTAAATTCCAATTGCTCCCTGTGTTCGACCTCGGATACTTAGGTTTTCGAGTAATAAAACTTTTATTTGTTGACAACGTTTGATCACCTATACTATGACATAATTAACTGTTAAAACATGATCGAGACCGCATCAACATTTTGGTACCGTTGCCGGGGAGCAATGCGCAATTTATCACTAGTCTCTACATTCTTTTTATCACATTGAACACTAACTTGCCCTACTTTGCTTTGTTGTGATCTTGCAGGTATTTCACGAGAAAATCCCTCCCGCAAGTCAACCACTCCAAGGCAGGTAATCTCTTTTCTTCCTTAAACTATCCTTAAGCTTTGAAAGACAAAAGGAAGAAATTAATTTAGGAATCAATTGCCTTCTTTCCATAGTAATCACCATCTTTAAGGCAAATGTTTCCTGATTTTGCGAAAATTTTTCAAATCTTCTTGAAGTTGGAGCGATTTTTTTTAGATTCTATCCCACAAATTCATGTGGCTATTAGAAATCATGTTTAAATTAGGTCACAACATCAAAACATCTAAAGTTCAAGTGAGAACCCTAAAGCACCTTTGAAATAAAAGTGATAGACTTAAGAGGTCAAGGTCCCCATTCTTGTCTACTTGGAATCTCAGTGACAAGAGAGGTCGGGTGGGGGAAACCCTGTAACCCGTGGGGACGCTCTACCATGTAGGGGTCCTTGCGGGACTCTCCCTCTCTGGTTGCCCAGGTAATTCTCAGGTGGACGATCTTCTGATCCAGGGGTACCATCTGCCCCGAAACTCCATAGTCATCCGAAACGTCTTTGGGTGTCTTGATTGGGTCAAAAACATCTCCAATCCCTCATCTTTTCTCTTTAGAGCACACACACACATTTTCAGTGGGACTCGTTATTCAGATCTGATCGCTTTGTAACTTGATTCTACATCTTGATTCAAACTCTGATTCTACATCTTGATCCACCTGATTCAAATATGCAGCCAAACCACCTAGGACTACCATTCAAGAAACCTGAATATCAGAGATCCATGAGAGATTGGATGATTGAGGATGCCCTGAAATTCTATGAAAAAGAAGACAAAACCTCAACATCAGTAGAAAACATTCAGGTTGATGTCCCAACAACCACAACCTTTATCATAACTTGTGCCTAAGTACTATTGGCAGAAGCCATAAAAGGATCAACCCGTGGTTTGCTCATTACTGGATACATTGAGATAGAAAAATTGCACAATCTTGAATGCCTTCAATGTATGACAAATCCTCGACTTTGGAAGCAACACCAAGATAGTCTTGAAAAATAGGAAGAGGTAATGAGATTAGTAAAACAAATTATCGACCAAAAGTACCCGTATATACCACAAACAGAGGATGAACCATCTTGGGACAACATTGAGGATCAATCTGATCTCGGGTTTGAGGCACAAAATGGTTGTGGATTCCCAACCCAGATGGAGTACAATGTGCATGATATTGAAGAAGGTTGGGAAGCTCCAAATGCTGGAAAACATAATGTTGAGCCCACTCTAGACCATAAATCACCAGGCTTAGAATCCCAAAACTCCTGCAATAATGAAAATAGAACTGGACCTCTCGAGGGTGTAAATTCCGTCCCTTATTCTGATAAGGTGACCCTCGAAGGTTATTCGAACCTAGATTCTAGTGATTCAACCCACATCCTAAGCCCAGAATCTAGATCTGAAACCTATTTTGAAGATTTCAAGGCCCCATATGAGGAAGATCAATCTTTCAATGAAGAATATGATTTTGGGCCTCTATTTGATGAATATCTCTCGCCAACGTCCTCAGAGGAACTAATCGATTTTTTGGAAGTCATGCCAATTTACGATACAGAAATCGAGGAGTTGGACGAGTAGGGTTTTAATTGGGTCTGCCCTACTAGCTTAGAACCTGAGCCTCTACCATATAGGGACACCTTTTTAAGCTCAGAATTAACAGTTAGGCTAGACCCCAGTCAGGCTGCTGAATCTACAACATATGATTTATTCTATGGTGGAACTCACGATCTTGAATCTCATTCAGATTTTGATTTTTGCAAACTCTCCGATGACTTTGAATCTGACCATAACATCGGAGAAAATCTACTTCTTGATTATAACAAGCCTATTCTCTTGGAAGCCACCTGCTCCACATATATAGAACTAATCAAAACCCGTTCTCTACCTCGACCCGCTGTCGGACTCAATTTCTATTTTGATTCACCTCTCACTGAGCCGTTTGCAAATGATTCAACTCCATATCTATACCAGGTATCGGGTATTGATCAGACCAAAAAACAGGAGCCATCATTCTTTGATCACCCCTGTAGGGTTTCCACACCATACACTGATTATTTTTCGAAACCCTACTCTGACCAGGCTGATTCGATTCAGCCTAAACCCAAGTTTTCACTTCCATATCCATCTGAGCCACATTGCATATGGTGGGTTCCGCATCTGTTGATCTACATCTATCAACCCACCAGACTTATTGGGTTTGGGTTGCATCATCAGCCTACTGATCTTAACAAGCACCTGGTTGGACCAACCAGGCTCTTAATCAAGGTGCTTGTTTTACAAAATTTTGCTGATTTGACCACTCCCTCTCCACCCCATGTTCTGTTCGGCTGAAGGCATTGAATTTAGCGCTTAACGAGAGGCAACCCGTCATTCCAAAAATAGAGACCCGTCTGATTATCTGTCTGTACTCCACATCCATTGCACCTTGAGTTTAACCTTAGACAGTTGATCCCACCTCTGGTACACGTACCAGAGGTTGAAATCGTTCGCATCAGTCATTTCTGACCCATTCACCCACCCGATGTATCCTGTTCTAAGTTCCTGACCTCAACACTATTTCACACCCTCCGTTTACAATGACGACACTGCAAAACTTAGGCATGGGGGGGTGATAAAGTGCATACATACAGAACCAAGAAAAAGTCAGAAGGATTCTCACAAAAAAAAATTCACATATGTCAAAAACACAAAAAAAAAATTTGAAAAATTATGAAAAAGAACAAAAAAATGGAGGGAGGAAATTTTGTGAGCCACATAATCATAAGGAGGAGAAAAAGAGCCAAACATGACAAAAAGGAGCACAAAATGAAAATGAAATAGTCACTAGTAAAAGATTAAGGAATTAACTGAAGTTCTAGACGAGATCAAGAAAAGAGAAAAAGAGAAAAGTGCTAAGGAGACATAACAAGAGATTAGCAAGAACGTTGGTCTTAGGCCTCTTAGACTAAATTCTTTAGCTTAATAATTCACGTATCTGCTAAGATCTAGATAATCCTCAAGAGGTTGGGGAAAATGCGAAGTTTAAGTATTAGGTCTAAGGCTTAGGAAGTATTCGGCCTCGTTAACTGACTTTCGATTTGCGGGATTCGGTAACCTAGGCACCCCAATTCACACACAGTCTGGTTCAGTGCGCCTAAATATCAAAATCACGCAAAAGCATTTAATGTTCTGAAAAAGTTGCCTAGATTAGGAGTGGTCGATCAACACAAGTTGATTTGGACGAGTTCCCGGCGCGAAGAGGCAGGAAATTCCGCTCGAAGATGCATAACAACATATCATCTCCTCGGTGCTTGTCTCTTAGGATATTTAAATATCCTACCCTGGGCATGTAAGCACTCTGCTGGTTCAGATATCATGGGCGGCATTATCACGAAATGTCGATCGCTAGGGTCTGAATTCGGCCACGGAACGCCATGGGCAAGATTATCTCGAAATCTCGAAAGCTAGGGTTCTAGGGGTTGCCACGAGCGGGATTATCTTGAAATCTCGATAGCCAGGGACCCTTGAGGATTGATGATGGGGACGAGGAATCCGATACAGACCGTGTTGAGAAGCCAATTCGAAGCTAGAAATAAAAAGAAAAGAGAGAGAAAACTCTCTAAACAAATGAATCTTCTGTCTCTCTCTTACAAAAAAATGCACTGCAAACTGAACCTAGGCTAAAAATGTCTCAAGTATGGGTGCTTTAACCTCAGAGTCCAACAAACCCTAGGTTAGTTTCTGTGGGCCTTAAAAACCCTTGCGGAGGACTGAGGCTAAAGCAGGTCAGGTTCGGATGTTAGTTGATACTTGAGTACCTCTAGGCCTATTGTCGGCATTCTGACCTAATCACAAAAAAAAAGAAAAGCACTTTATCATAACTGATGACAGACACTCAGGGTCTAGAACAGAAGTTAAAACCTTGAAATTTTGATAAGGGACTAGCAAAAGCTAGGCATGGGGGTATGATGAGAGCCTCATCATGAGCCATAACTAGCTCATTTTGACCTAATAAAGAGAATAAAAGCTCCTACATAACTTAGAAGCTGGCTTAATTGGAGGAATAAGTGTTCTGAGAAGAAAACATGAAATGAAGGTTAAAATTGTAATTTTACCATTGCAGTACATAAACAAGATTTCTCAGAGACAAAACATAGGTCAAATGGTCTAAATAAGATAAAAAGTGGGTTGATGCAATTAGAAATGGGTTCATGTGCAATCCAAGAATTAAATGACATCTTGTAACCCTAAAACAGACTTGCTTAATTCAACAAGGTTTCGATCAGGATAAAAATCAAGTAAACCCTCTAAAAATCCTGGAAAAATATCTCACAGGGTTTAGAACATTCAATTTGGCCTTTGGAACCAAGTTTGACCTAGATTATGGTCTTAGCTCATTAATTGACTTAATTTGGGTTTTACGCAAAATATCCAGTCAAACGTGGTCAAACCTAAAATCCATGTTTTTCCTTAGAGATGGTGATTACTATATAAAGAAGGCAATTGATTCCTAAGTTGATTTTCTTCCTTTTGTCTTTCTAAGATTAGGGGATGATTAAGGAAGAAAAGAAATTACCTGCCCTGGAGTGGTTGACTTGCGGGAGAGATTTTCTCATGAAATACCTGCAAGATCACATCAAAGCAAAGTAGGGCAAGTTAGTGTTCAATGTAGAGACTAGTGGTAAATTGCGCATTGCTCCCTGGCAGCGGCGCCAAAATGTTGTCAACGTTTTTGTGCGGATTTAAAGCGTATTATGTTGTAGTATAACCGACAAAACGTTCGAACAAATACAAAGTTTTTATTACTCGAAGACCGGAGTATCCGAGGTCGAACACAGGGAGCAAATGGAACTTACCACTAAATCAAAATGTAATTGAACACTCTAATTTACTCAAAATATCAATTCAGGTATGAATGTATGCGATTAAAAGGAGTTAGGGCAAAAAAAATATGAAATTGGACGTCTGATCACAAGATCAGACGTCTTAAAAGCATTTCTCCTTTTCTTCTTGATTATTCTTCTTCTTCTGCTGCAGTCTTTGCTCTTTCTTTTCTTCTTCTGATCTCTGCAAAGTCTTCACTTGGCTTTTCTGTGCCTTTGCTTCTGGCTTGCTCTTTTCTTTCTTCTCCTGCGAAGGCTTCTTTCTTGCTTCTTCTTCTCTGCCTTGTTTCTTCCTCTTCTATTCTTCTCTGTCGTTCCTTCTTCTTTCTTTCTTTTCCTTCTCGCGGCCAAGTCCTTCTCCTCCTGCGTTCAGCCTGCCTGCACAGGAGCAAAACCTAACCCTTCTCCCTCTACCCGCGCATCTCTCTCTCTCAAGCAATTCACTCAAACCGCTCTCCCAGAGCCACAGCCATAATCGGGTCGCGGATCGTACCCGGGACCAGGCGCACCTGCAGGTGTGTGATGCGCGAGGAGTGCGTAGGTCTAGGTCGGGTCGGATCCGCCAGGTCCGCGTGGTCAGGCCGCGGACGAGGCGGGTGGGGTCAGTGAGGGACCTCACCCCTGTGTTTACTGAGGCGATAAGAGTAATACACAAAAACAACTTATATGGTACCTGAAGGTTGCAATCCCACGATGTGGGACTATCTGGTCTCGCCTTCACGCGCGCCTGCAGAAGCCTCGTCGTGCGATTGCCCCGCAGCTGCTGGCTCTGCCAGCGCTCCTTGGCTGGACTCGTTCACCTCGCGACACTCGCGCTAGTATGCAGCACCTGTAGCCTGGAAGACCGGGTGCCTGGAGCTTCGTGGGAGCTTCATCAGAGGTCGTCCATGGCGGCAGCGGCTCGAACCCTGTCATACACAAAATGCGCCTCTCGGCCCAATCAGAATAGCTAGCGACCTTCGCCGTGGCACGGCGAAGGCGGTGGGCAGTGCTGCAGGCCGCAGGTCGGCCTAGGCGTGCGTGCCTAGGTCAACCTGTGGCCGGAGATGGTGGGTTGGTCGGGGGGTGATTGTGGAGGGCTAGAGTGGCAGTGGTAGGGTGGAGTGTGTTCCTGGAGGTGAGGCGGAGCTTTCGAGGTGGTTGGCGAGCCGTGTGGAGGGCTGGAGTGGTGTGGGCGGCTCGCCGGAGTGCGGTCGGAGGCGAAGACGATGGAGGTGGTTAGCGTCTGTCGAGGGTCGATCAAGGGAGATAACAGGGGGAAAAGAGAGAGGAGAGGATGGAGAGGAGTTCTAACCTAACTGTAAGGACGAAAGGGGACGGAGGGCGAACAGCAGTACCTGCTGTCGCCGGAGAAGATGACGCCCAGTGGGGGAGGACGACGGCGACGACGGGGCTGAGGCGGCGTGCGCTGGTACTGCGCGACGCGGAGGAAGGTCAGGAAGTTAACTCTGCCACTGGTTTTGTGGCAGAGCGAAGAGGGAGGGGAGGGGGCCTCACCGGAGCCTGCTGGGAGTTTGGCAGGGTAGGAGGAGAGGAATTGGGGGTGGAACCTCGGCCAAACCAAGCTCAAGATGAGCGGCCGGGTCCGGGGGGTGTTTTATAGGTGCTGGCCGCTCCTATCAGTGCGTGAAAAACGCGCAATTAGGTCAGCCGGCTCGCCGGAATTGGAAGGAAGAAAGATACCCAAATCTCTCGTGCGTTCGCACGAGAGATTGGGTTCACGCCATCGAATTTGATTGGCTTTAGAAGGAAGGGAATTCCTCAGAGAATCTCCCTTCCATTTCTGGGAGAGAATCTCTGAGGAATTAGAGAGCAATCTCTCTCTCGAAACTTCGTCGGAGCTCGGTTCTGCCCTAGCAATGGCGGCAGGACCGGTTTGCAAAGAAGGCGAAGAACCTAGGGGGCTCTCTGCGAGGATATTCAAAAGATAGGGACCTATTTGTGATTTGGGTATACTAAATTGCAAAGTAGGTCAAGATGACCTCCCCTTAGGTCCAAATTTTGGTACAAACCTAATTTGGACCTAAAGAATCCAATGGTGAAATTGGATTTCAGGTTTGACCTCGTTTGACTGGACATTTTGCATAAAAACCCAAATTAGGTTAATTGAAGAGCTAGGACCCTAATCTAGGTCAAACTAGGTTCCAAAGGCCAAATTAAGTGTTCTAAACCCTAGAGTATGTTTTTCTATGATTTTTAGAGGGTTTGCTTGATTTTTATTCTGACCGGAACCTTGTTAATTTAAGCGGGTCTGTTTTAGGGTTACCAAGTGTCATTTAATTCTTAGATTGCACATAAACCCATTTCTGATTAATTCAACCCACTTTTTATCTTATTTGGACCATTTGACCTATGTTTTGCTTCTGAGAAATCCCGTTTATGTACTGCAATGGTAAAATTACAGTTTTAACCTTTATTTCATGTTTTCTTCTCAGAGCACTTGTTCCTTCAGTTAAGCCTTCTTCTAGGTTATGTAGGAGCTTTTATCTTCTTTATTGGGTCAAAATGAGCTAGTTATGGCTCATGATGAGGCTCTCATCAGCAGGCGAGCGTGTGCATGGGCAAACGGTGATAGCGGCGTGCCGGGTGACCAGTAAAGTGAGAAGCTCATCGGTTACCCCTTTGTAGCCACAGTGTCGTGCAAAATGGCGTGAATAGTGGCTACAGTGGTCAGGCGAGCCGTGCGACCGGGAGCTGCAGGTGCTGTGAGTGTGGCCGGCTCGGCGTGCGTGGCGGAGTGGCTTCAGCTAGTGGCTTGGGGGCAGAAGGTTGCGACAGAGCACGCGGAGAAGGCTGCTGGCGTGCGTGGTGGAGGGCGAGGGTGACGCAGGTGCTGCTGGGGTGCTTGGCCGGCCGCTGCAGTGACGCGCGGTGGCCGGCTGTGGGTGGAAGATTGAGCGCGATAGAGCAAAGAAGCGGGAGGCGATGATGCCTGCAGGCATGCGCGGAGGGCGAGGGCGGCCTACAGGCTTGCGTGGAAAGAGGCTGGGCGGCTGCTGCTACATGCTACTGCTGCCTTCTTGCCGCTGCTGTAGGGCATGCGAAGCTTTGAGCTGCAAGCTTGAAGCTTGCGCTCTAATGGCTGAAGGTGCTGGAATGGAAAAAACTAGAAAAGAGCCACCACGCCCATCAGCTCTTTGAAGAGCTAGGCAGTGGTGGTCTCACTGTGGTGGGTGTGTACCACATTGAGGGCTCCTGTCCGCCGGGTGTCTCCGGGGAGGGCCTGTGTGTGGAGGGAAAGGGAGGAGAGGACGGTGGCCTGGAAGGAGAAGAAGCTGCATTGGCTTTTTGTGTGGAAGGACCAGGCTGGTTTCTGCAGAGGAGGAGCCGTGGCTTTTATAGAGGAAGAAGCCATGCACGGCCATGCTTTGGCTGTGCATGGCTCATGCATGGCCTTGGAAGGGAGAGGCAGCCGCAAGGAAGGGCAGGAGCAGGGAATGGCGTAAAGAGAAGTTGTTCCATGCAGCTGTGGGGAAGATTTAAAAATCAAGTGAAATAAAAAAAAAAAAGATGGTGAATTTGCAAAGATGCACTTGAGGAAAAATGTTAATTGCAAGGCCACTTATTTACTCTCCTCTCCTCTCTATTAAATGCATGCATGCGTCTATATTCACAAATGCGACTATGTCTACCTAATATGTATTGATAATGCTAGGAAATAGCACAAGATGGCACAATTGCAGGCGTATTTTTGTGGTGCAATCATACCCCCATTCCTATCTTTTGCTAGTCCCTAGCAAAACAATATTTAGAAGTGATCTTAAGCTGATGATTTTCTTCTGAGGTGATATAGGTGTGTTTATTGTTGGATATTGTGAGAATCAAATGTAGAGAAGACTACCAGTACTATAAGTCTCACATGACATAGATCATCTCTCAACTAACCAGGACTCTTGATATCTAAACCTTAAGTACGATTTCCAGGATCCAGGAGGTTTTTGCCGTACTCGAGAGCTCAAGAGATTATGGCTTGTGCATAATGAAGGATCAAGACTGACCAGATGAACATTAAGACTCAAGCCCAGGGTTTCACGAATTTTTAAGTAAAGGTTGGTCCTAGTTTCAGTTCGTGTTTTCGGATTGACCCCTAAGAAGATGACGGAAAACTCAACTCCCATTTTCTAACATTTGTGGCTCACAGGAAAATAGAACTTTTCGTAGGAAGATTTTATAGACATTTGTGAGATATACTGACTTATTTGCATATTTTTTTTTCTTTTTTTTTTTTTGAAACACGTGTTAGTATATCTCTTACAACTTTATTTGGAGGAGCACACTTTTCTTTTTGGTGGGAGAGTTTCTTTTTGGTAGAAAGAGTTTCTCTTAAACACAAGACTAAAACCTAGGATAAAAAGTCTACCTGCACGCACAGGTAAGGACTCCACCTTTCCTAATGAACACTAGGGTTGGATCTTATGTTCACTTGGTCTTTCCTGATATGTGTAGTGTGAACCAAGTTTACCTAAGCTCTCAAGTAAAAGCAAACCAACAGATATACTGATGTCTCAGGTACAAGAATACGTCCTTAGTTAGGAGAGATTCCAATCTATTTTGTCAATACTCAAGTGAATTAAGCTGAGCCTGAGCAAATCAAGCTTCTGTGGCCTGGAAAGTCTTCAAAACAGAGGTTGAATATCCATAAACACTTATTGTATTTTTGTTTCAGCTTTCAGATCATTACTAAACACCATTTATATATATATTTTTTCTTTTTCTTTTTCTTTTCCTTGCATATTATAAATAGGTGGAAACTGCATGATACCATAAAATACCCAGATCCTATGGATGCCTATCCACCCCCCCATGCCAAACGATGCTATGTCCTCATATGCATGCAGGGAGAGGTAGAGATAGGACGAAAGATCGGGTAACGAGAGCTGAGGTACAGGGTATACAGCAGGGTGGTAGGGTGGGTGGATGGTGGGTGGTGAAGTGAAAAGTGAAGTGATCGTGATAGTGGTGTGAAAAGTGATGGCGGATGGTGAAAGGTCTGGCATTTTCTGGGACGAGAGTGTCCCAGGCGGATCGGAGAACAAGTCAGGAAGAAGAAGTTGGCCTTCAGATTGGCCAAGAAGAGGGGCTCTTTGGATAGATGGATCCAAAAGAGAATAGCCCCAGTGAGTTGGATATGGGCTCAAGGTTCCAGTGTGGAGTTGCAAATCCGCCTGATTTGGCGGGAAAGAAAGGGTAATTCAGTCTTCAGGAGTGTGGACCGACGGTGAGTAGCCCGGATATGACTCAGACCACGAGGTATGGGAAGCGGAGAAAACCTCGTCAGAAGTTTGGCTAGGAGAAGGTACGGGACAAGGGAGGGATGGGGGAACGTCACAGTATGTGTTGATCAGGCAGTCGTCAGGTAATTCGCAGTAGTCTGAATAGGTCCCAATTAGTCCGATACATGCACTGACGGTCATGTCCTCGTCAGACGTGTCATCCTCGATGCAATCGCAATCAAAGTTCTTAGCCGCCTTGAAGATGTTAAGCTTGATCTTTTCAGATGCAACGGCAATCTCAATACAGCCCGACTCGCAGTCGATAAGGGCGTGGGCTGTGGCCAAGAAAGGTCGACCAAGGATGATCGAACAATCAGAAAGGGAGCTAGGAACTTCCATATCTAAAACGTGAAAGTCAACGAGAAAACAGAGACTGTTGACCCTAACCACCACGTCTTCCACGAGACCCTTGGGGATTTTGACAGAACGATCTGCCAACTGTAATGTGATAGGGGTGGGTTTCAGATTTCCCAAGGAAAATTTTTCGAGCATGATGGTTGGTATAAGATTGATGGAAGATCCTAGATCAGGCAGGGCACGGTTAAAATTGCAGCCTTGGATGCTACAGGAAATAAGCAGTGTGCCCGGATCTTTCTACTTCGATGGTAGGTTTGACAGTATAGCACAACTCGCATGAGGCGAGAGAACCACCGGATTCTTAGTTTTCTTTGACTGTCGCCTGGGTGTTGTGCAGTCTTTGAAAAATCAGGCGACAGTAGGTATGTGGTCGATAGCCTCGAGCAGGGGTACCTTGATTTCTACATCCCTGAACAAATTACGCAGGTTATCAAAGGCCTACGTATCTTTCTTCCTGCCTTTTGGCTCCTTTAGTAGAGCCTCAGGGAATGGGACTGATTCTGGCAACAATTTGGGTGTATCGTCCTCTCGCGAATGCGGTGCGCATCCCGAATGAGAGGGAGATGAAGAAGAAGACGGGCCAGGATCAGGTCGAGGCAGATCGACGGTCTGCTTACCGCTTCTCGTAGTGATAGCATTGGACGATGCAGGTCCAGTGGGATCATACGGCGGAGGAGGGTTCGTAATAGGGAGATAAGAGTGCGGTGTTGCAGTGGGATTAGCCTGAAATCCCGGTGGAATGCTCGGAGCTTGCAGAATCTGATGAACCTGCCCTTGAGAAGGTCGTATCTGTGGTTGAGGACCGCAGGGTACGAAATTTCGTGGGTTTGGAACAGGTTGGGCGGGAAGAGTGCCCTGAGATCGAGTCACCATGCGTAGTTGACTGATCTCAGCATTCTACTACGCCAATTGGTGCTGAAGAGAAGTCATGTTCTCTTCATGGCTCTTTGACATATCCGTCATCATTCGCATAAATTTGTCAAGAGGACTTGATGCGTGTTCTGCTTGTGGTACGCAAGGGCCTGATGGCGGATTTTCCATAGGATTAGACTGGGCCCTTGGGATGACGGGTGTGGACAGTCGCATTGGTCCACTCGCGGGGTTTTGGCGCTGCGGGTTGTTGGACCATGTGAGGTTCGGATGATTGCGCCACCCTAGGTTATACGTGGCAGAGAACGGATTGTTCCCCAGAGCGCAAGCGTCTTCTATGCCAGAAGACGTGTCCAAATGTAAATATGCGTCCGAGCACACGGAGGCTTGGTCCTCCATGTCGAAATACTGGCTCGCAGAAGCCAGTTCCACATGACTTACCTAGTCACTCGGTGCGACACTCGGTAAGGAAGGTCTTCCGGGGTTTCTCGAGATAAGCCTGGTGTTGGAAGAATTTGGATTGTGACGAAGTGGTGAAGAGGTGGTGTTTGCCATAGAACGGGCGGGGTTGGCCAGAAGCTTGTCCAGCTTCTTGTGCACGATGGAGACCTCATCCAGTTTTTGTGCAATAAGGCTTAGATCAGTGGATGAATGGGAGGGTCCCGTGTCAACTTCATGGACATTTCGGGGCTGGCTGGTACGATTAACGGTGACAATCGAAGCATTGTTCATTGAGTTTTTACTCATATTTTCAAACAATTCGAATGCTCCATTCTCGTCTTTATTCATAAAATTCCCTCCGTAGGAAGCATCTGCAATCTGCTTCAAAGTCTCATTTAGCCCGTAGTAGAAAATCTGGGCTATATGCCACTTAGGCAGATCGTGGTGCGGACACTTCATGAGGAGGTCATTATACCTCTCCCAAGCTTAATGAAATTGTTCGCCGTTTTGTTGCGTAAATGAAGTGATGGCACTGCGAAGCGCATTGGTTCACCCGATTGGGAAGAACTTCTTGAGAAACACTGTTCGCATCTCTTCCTAAGAGTGGATGGTTCTCCCAAGGGTGCGTAACCACTGCGACGCTTTATCCCGCAATGAAAACGGGAACATTTTCATGAGGACTATAGGTAACCCGACATTTCTTGGTTTAATGGTTTCAGCCAGTCGGGTTAGGTCATCCAAGTGGAGAAAAGGATCTTCACTTGCAAGACCATGGAAGTGAAAATTTATTAGGCCAATTATGTTAGGATTCAGTTCAAAGTCGTCCCCCCCATGGGGACCCGAATTTGTCCTATGGTCTTTGTTGCAGCAGGATTCTGATAGGAGCTAAGAGACCTAGGCTCCTCCCGTTCGGGAGGGTTCTGCATTTCCTCCAATGTTTCCCGAATGGCTTCCATTTGCTCATTATACATTTCCATTTGGGCTTGGAGGTGGGTTATCGGATCTAAGGCTCCACGACCTAGTGGGTTTTGAGGGCGGTTTCCTCCCTCGGGATTTGGGGGTGGGCGTGCAGCCATGTTTGTGGAGGAGGAGGACGATTCGGCTTCTTTTCTAAATTTATCAGTCAATTCAAATAGATCAGGGTTTTGTGACCTCCTCCCAAACATGCACTACCGTAGGAAGAGTTGGGGAGATGAGAAGGGAAAAGAGATGAGAGAAATGATGCCGCAAAGGTACACTTGATGACAAATCAATTCAGTCAAATTCCTAACCTCTATAGTGTGCCCTTAGACCTAAAGATCTAAGTTACCTACTATCACGAACTACAGAACTGAATGCGAGCACCGCTGAACCACCGGGCCAGATTGAAAGGCCATTTGCCCCAGTCTTAGACACCCGATAGCACGCGAGAACTCTCACCAGTACGTAGCTGCTACACGCAGGTAGTTAGACCTCCAATCCTTAAGAAGGGTCAAGTTACTACCAATTTTAGTTAGAGGCTTAGGGTCAAGTGCTTTTGGAATGTGAAGGGCATTGTTTACAGGTAATGCCCAAGTGATTGATTTTCAAAGTGTGTAAAACAAGCATGCAACGGGGAAATCTCCCCGAATTGAAGTTTTAATTGGTGAATGGTTTTTAGAGTTCAGCCTTAAGTAGTATGGATTTTAGGATTTCATTGAAATACCAATTCAACCAATCTTCGGGTTTTGCAAGAATACAGGTTTTCTTCTAAGCCCAACAAACCCTTCTTCAATGTTAATTGGTTAATGCATGCTACAATGCAATGGGCTATCCTAAATGGAGATTTCTATGTGTGGATGCACGAATCAGTTTTGGAGTTTATGTGAAAGGGAGCCAAAGCACTTCAATTCAAGTGCTCCCAATCACCAAAAAGTTGTCCACACAAGGCTCAACCAAAAGATAAAGAAACTAAAATTGTTGGTGTTGAAATATTCAGGATCGAATCTTAGGCAAGTTGAAAAGTCATGGTGGGGTTGGAATCAACTCAATTCCAAGTCTTCCCACCAAAAATGTGTTCTCGAATTTGCAGGTAAATGAGGCAAAGAGGGGTGCAATCAATCTTTTTATGTTTGCCTCAAAGAATACTTCCCACGGTAAAAAATTCAAGAATCAAGATTCTTGGATTTTCGCTATGCGAAGTAAGGCAGGAAATCCCAGGGCGGTGGGAGTAAAGACAATCAATCAAACAAGTGAATTTTAATCCACTTGCCCCAAGAGATCCCAAGAAGTTTTTCTAGTTTTTAGGTTTTAGTTTTTTTTTTATTATTATTAAGGTGACAAGTTAACCCTAGTTGCTAAGAAAAGAAGACCTACTTGTTCGGCAACGTGTGCGAAGCTCCAATGCGGTGTCGGTGTCTTCACGCTCTCGTTCCCGCCTTGGATCTGCTCATGTCTTCTACTTCGTCTGCCTGCCTTTTCCTTGCAACAGGTTCACCTGCACACCAAAAACGGAGACACCCGTGAAGGGAGAAGAGAAAAATTGAAAGGAATTGAATAGAAACTTACTTGAAGGAGCACTTCCCCGGCAACGGCGGTAGAAAAGATGTGGTGTCAAACCTGAATAGGTTGTTAATATGGTGATTTTATCGTTGAGGTGTGTATAGTGGTTAACCTAAATCGGACCTAACCATCTCTTTACAAATTTTTTTTTTAACCTGGCTTACTTGATTTTATCTTGGTCACTTTTAGGCCCAGGGTCGAACTTAGGGAAGTGGGGTTACAAGTCAAGTTTCTACGCCTTTCCTACAACGAATCTCTTCCGTACGTTTATTGTGTTTTTGGTATTTTTCTATTTAGATTTTTTTTCTGGTAATCTTTGTCCTTGAGGCACACCCTCAAAATTGGGTTCTTGGCTTTGAGCCAAAATAGGGTTCCAAAATGGGTCTTGCTATTCGCAAGACAGAGTACCTGCAAGTCGAAGATTACTTTTTCTCTTTTATATATATTTTTTATCTTTTTACTAACAAGAAAGCAAAGCAGAAATAAAGTAAATATAGTATATATATAGGTATATATTATGTATATAAAGGGGTAGGGGTGGAGGCGGAGATGGAGTGTAGCACGGTGTCGAGTTGGTCATCGTCTAGAAAGATGCAATCGACAAGACGAGGTGCCGCGTGTATGGTGTAGGATGGATGGTGGAAGATGAATGCGAACATGCTTTTTGTACGCGTGTATTGGGGAATATCAGCAGCTGGTGCAGATATTCCCACGATACCACGTATGGTAAATAATGTGAAAATATATATATACATGTATGTAAATATATCTATATATATATATGGTTATAAATATATAGGTATATATATATGTAGTTATATATAAATATATGTATATGTATATATATATAGGTATGTGGATGTATATATAACCATATAGAGGTATATATATATGTATGTATAAGTATATAGTAATATATGTATATATATCAGTATATATATGTGCATATATATAAATATATAAGTATATAGATATATATATACATGTATATGTATGTATATAGACTAATACATAGTTATATAAATACTAATATATGTATAGATATATGTATAAATATATATATATATGTATATGTATATGTATATATATAAGTATATATATATATATGTATGTATGTATACTAATACATAAGTATATAGGTACTACTATATGTATAAATATAAGTATATATATATATGTATATATATATCAATATATATATGTATACGTATATATATATGTATATAATAGTGTATAGGTGTGTGTGTGTGGAAGTGTGAGTGTATGTGTGTGTGAGCGTCGGTAAAGAGAGTGTTGTGAGAGAGAGTGAGAGAGAGAGAGCGAGAGAGAGAGAGAGAGAGAGAGCAGGAGAGATGGCACTGCTGGAGTTAAGGCATCTGGAGCTTCCACGCAACGTTTGATGGCTTCACGTGCGCGCAGGCGCGTAAGCGCGTACTCGAGGGATTGGCCGCAAGCAGAGGAGAACGTAGCACACCGCGCTGTGTGGAGAGCAGGCGCTGGGAGAGGGCTAGCGCATGCAGTCGTACGCGGGCGGAGACGCGCAGGCGAGCGCACGCACGGGCGAACGGCGGTAGCAACGTGCCAGGTGACCGGTAAAGTGAGAAGCTCACCGGTCACCCCACTGTAGCCACAGTGTCGCGCAGATTGGCGTGAACAGTGGCTACAGTGGTCGGGCGAGCTGCGCGACCGGGAGCTGTAGGTCCTGTGAGTGTGGCCGGCTTGGCGCGTGCGGCGGAGTGGCTTCAGCTAGTGGCTTGCGGGCGGAAGGTTACGACAGAGCGCGCGGAGAAGGCTGCTGACGTGCGCGGTGGAGGGCGAGGGCAATGCAGGCATTGCTGGTTTGCTTGGCCGGCCGCTGCAGTGATGCGTGGTGGCCGGATGCGGGCGGAAGAGAGAGCGTGATAGAGCAAAGAAGCAGGAGGCGGTGATGCCTGCAGTTACGTGCGGAGTGCGAGGGCGGCCTGCAGGCTTGCGCGGAAAGAGGCTGGGCGGCTGTTGCTGCGTGCTGCTACTGCCTTCTTGCCGCTACTGCAGGGCGTGAGAAGCTTTGAGCTTCAAGCTTGAAGCCTGCGCTCCAATGGCTGAAGGTGCTGGAATGGAAAAAACTAGAAAGGAGCCACCATGCCCATCGGCTCTTTGAAGAGTTGGGCGGTGGTGGTCTCACTGTGGTGGGTGTGCACCACAGTGAGGGCTCCTGTCCACTGGGTGTCTCCGAGGAGGGCCGGTGTGTGGAGGGAAAGGGAGGAGAGGACGGTGGCCTGGAAGGAGAAGAAGCTGAGTTGGCTTTTTGTGTGGAAGGACCAGGCTGGTTTTTGCAAAGGAGGAGCCGTGGCTTTTATAGAGGAAGAAGCCATTCATGGCCATGCCCTGGCTATGCATGGCTCATGCATGGCCTTGGAAGGGAGAGGCAGCCGCGGGGAAGGGCAGGAGCAGGGAATGGCGCAAGGAGAAGTTGTTCCATGCAGCCGTGGGGAAGATTTAAAAATCAAGTGAAATAAAAAATAAAAAGATGGTGAATTTGCAAAGATGCACTTGAGGAAAAATGTTAATTGCAAGGCCACTTATTTACTCTCCTCTCCTCTCTATTAAATGCATGCATGCATCTATATTCACAAATGCGACTATGTCTACCTAATATGTACTGATAATGCAAGGAAATAGCGAAAGATGGCACAATTGCAGGCGTAATTTTGCGGTGCAATCACGAACGCACGAGAGATTTGGGTATCTAACTACCTTCCATCTCCGGCGAGACGTCGGAGGCAGAAGGCATGCCCTCCAAGCACCAGAAGCTCGGCCAGCACCTATAAATTAACCCTTAACTTCGGCCGCACTTCCTCAGTTCGACTTGGCCGGGATTCCACTCAAATTCATCTTCTTCTTCTCCCGCCAAGGGGTCCAGCGAGCTCCGGCGAGCCCCCCTCCTCTTCCTCGTCGCTCTGCCACAAAACCAGTGGCAGAGCCGTCCTCCTCATCCTCCTCGACGTCGTGCAACACCTGCACGTGCTGCCCTAGCCCTGTAGTCACCGCCGTATTCCTCCACTGGACACTTTCTTCTCCGGCAACAGCAGGTACTGCTAGCTGCCTCCTCGTCCCCTTCGTCCCTTTAGTTAGGTTAAAACTATTCTTCTCTATCCCCTCCTTCATTTCCCTCACTTTATTTCACGCAACCGCCCCTCGACCATCCCTGTCCACCTCCACCTTCCTCATCTCCGGCCACCCTTCGGCGAGACGCTCCCGTCGCTCCGCAGCCCCACACGTCTCGCCAACCATCGCATAACCTCCGCCTCACCTCATTGAATAACCTCCGCCCGTCCATAGACCCTCTACGCCTCCACAACTACTCCCCGATCACACCCATCTGTCCGGCCACAGGGCGACCTAGGCACGCACGCCTAGGCCACCCCGTGGCCTGCCACCTAGCTCCTCACCTTCGCCGTGACACGGCGAAGGTCCCCCGGTGATCTGGTTAGCCCACGAGGCTCTTTTTGTGTCAGACAGATTTCAAGCTCTGGCTGCCATTGGCGGCAACTCGAGGAAGCTTCTTGCTTGCTCCAGGTCATAGGACTGTAGGATTCTAGGTGCTGCAAACATGGGCAGGTCTTGCGAAGACAGTCGACCTAGCGAGTGACGCCACAGAGCCTGCAGTTGTGGGAATTGAAGGCACGGTCTGCTGCGGGCGCACGAGAGAAAGCGGTGGGCATTAGTCCCACATCGGTAAGTCACAAAGTGCGTGTATCCTTTATATTGTTTTTGTGATATGAGCCGGTTGCCTCCAGTTACACTTGGGGTGAGGTCCCTCACCTATTCTCACCGCCTCGTCCTTGAGTTCACCACACGGATCTGGCGACCCGACCCGACACTATCCTGAGCACTCCTCGCGCACCAACCTCACGCTGGTGCGCCTGGACCCGGGCGCGCGACCTGATCCGTTTACCCGGCTCTGGGAGAGCGTGCTGAACAGTGGTTTACACTGAGAGAGAGAGATGCGCGGGTGTGGGTAGAGGGGTAGGTTTTGCTCCTCTTTGGTTTGTGTAGGGAAGGCAGAAGGGAGAAAAGAAGCTGACACTTAGCCGTTGCTTGCAAAGAAAAAGAAGAAGAAGGAAGGAATCCATTGCAGAGGAAAAAGAGAAGGAAAGGAAGAGGTGAAGGAAAAAGAGAAGAGGAACTGAAGAAAGAAGAAATAGAGAAGAGAAGCTGAAGGCAAAGGAAAGCAGAGCCAAGGAAGAAGAAGAAGACCCGTAGAGAGAAACAAACTGCAGAGAAAAGGAGAAAGAAGTAAGGCAACTGCAGAGAAATAAGAAGAAGCACAAAGAAGAAAGGAAAAATCAGAAGTTAGGAGAAGAAGAACAAGGGAGGAGAAAACATATTTTTAAGACGTCTGATCCCATGATCAGATGTCCAAATTCTTTCTTTTTGCCTCAATTAATTTTCAAACTCATGCATTTATATTTGAATTAAGATTTGAGTAATTAAGTGTTCAATTAGTAGTAAATTCCAATTGCTTCCTGTGTTCGACCTCGGATACTTAGGCTTTCGAGTAATAAAACTTTTATTTGTTGACAACGCTTGATCACCTATACTACGACGTAATTAACTGTTAAAACACGATCGAGATCGCGTCAACATACCTAAGGGATTGATTATTTTATTAAGTGTATGACTAGAGATTTTTCTCCTTTTTGTTTTCATCCTATGTTCTAGAAATCCAGACAATTGTGAAGGTGTAGCTACGTAGCTTTTGCAACGGATTCGAGTGAAAGACCTGATTCACCTCTAGTGCCTGTACTTGACCCCTAGTAAAAATTCTAGTGGAATAGGCGGACTTCTTCCCTTGGGGTATTCAATATATTCTATGAATTCCACCCAGCTTTAGGCTTAGGTAGAGAATCTTAGAGGGGAAAGATTACATATTTGGTGGTTCACTCTTGACTGGTGCGACATAGAGATTAGTACTAAAGAATCTAGATTCTCAAATTATTAAGTAACTCAACTCAGAGAAAGACGAGAAAAACTATGCTATCTTTTGGTTCCTTTGTATTCATTCTCTCTTTTTCTCTCTCTCTCTCTTTTCTTTCTTTTTCTTAGAGCTCATAATCTCACTAGCTTCTCAAGTATGATCTGTATTTAGTGGTCTCACTTGGCATTAACATTTTAATTGAGTTCTCATAATCTTAACACTAAGTCAGAATTCCTCAGCTAGTATTCTAGCAGTCAGAAACATAGAAAGATAGGTTAAGGCCATATTTGGTGGATTTCATTTTTATTTGGTGTATTGCCTCAATGTAACAGAAATAAACACTAAATACTACTAACTCTATTTCTGCATTTTTCTTTTTCTAAAATTTTTTTATATTTTTTTTCTTTTTCTAATTTTTTTGCTTTTTTTTATATATTTCTTTTTTTCATCATTTTTTTTTACAAATCAGTACTATGCAAAATAGCACATGACATGCATGACTTTTTTTTCAAGAGGCATTATTAAGGATTGGTGGTACTCAAGAGATATTGGGTGACCTATTTGGTGGAAGTGCCTACTCACGGCACCAGGAGAGATGGATAGTTCGGTGTATTTCTAACCTTGACATCAATACCCTCCTTCAGCCGAGGATTCCGTAAAGAATAGTTGTAACCATTTACCTTAGTCCTAGTTTTATGAAAACTTGCTCTCCACGTAATTGCCTTATTCGGTGGCTCTCAAAATTTCACACAAAATGTATATGTAGGAACCGAGAGCGAAAACTATGCCTAATCTCTGAGTATCATCATCTAATTATCTAGGATTCTAGATTCCTTGCACTAATCTTAGAGCACTAGTACACTCTACTCTTATCTCACACTATTTGGTGGATTTTTGGAAGAAAATCTACCTGACTCCCAAAACACTATCCAGGGGTTCAAGAAAAGAAGCACTGCTTCTTCTCGACAAACTGAAGACATTCATCAGTCTTCACCGTGAATCCATTGCAAAATCTACATGTGAGTGAAAATTGTACTGGATTCCAGATTACAGGAATCAACTAGAGGATAAAATCCCTAATACATTCTCTTGATAAAAATCTTATTCATCAATGCAATATATATAAATGCTATTTGTAACCTTTCAAAGTTGCACTTCAAAGATTTCCCTAATACAGGTTACATTCAGCTTGGCCTAAATTTAGAACAAAAAGGTGAATGGATGAGTCGAAAGTGGTTGTTGTGGACGATTTTTACCTCTAATGCGAACATTGGAGGTGGAGTCGGTTGTTCTTAATTTAAGGACCCTAGAGTGCAATTAGCATGATGTACAAAAGGTTTTTGCTAGGTGTTAGCAGAAAAATTTTTAGTTTATAATTACTATCCCCGCCATGCCTACTTTCTTGCATGTCCTCATGCATGAATATAACGAAAATAAACTAAGACAGGGTGTAAATGGGTAGAATTCACCTGGAATGGCTCCTGAATTTTGACGTTCCACTTATTCCAACACCTGAAATTGAATATGCAGGAAAAATATGACAAATAAAATATGCTATATATAAGTGCTGAGATTAACGCCTCCAGCTGGGCGTACACTCAAAAAGGATATACCAATACAGTATTGAGAATGACGAGTAAAATGATAAGAATTTTAGTCTCATTCGCTAACAACGAACCGCAAATGCGAACCAGCTATCCATGAATTCCAAGTCCAAATAATCGGAAAAATATGTAGATGGGGCTTGGGATTATCTGCAGCCAGATGGTGCAGAAGAAAGACAAATAAATATGGGCGCGTAGAAGAAATGAATATGAAGGCATCCCGAAGAGGTGATAGAGAATGTGGGTGGTAGGGGTATGGGTGGAGTCATGTGGGGTGAAATCATATGGGTCCTGATAACGGTGATGAATGGAAGGCATGACCCAAGTAGTGTTGTCAGATCTGGAAATCAAGGTCCAGTGATCAGTCTCTATCTCTACAAAGATGTTTGGGTCTCATCTTTTATATCTTCCAAATCTTCCAATGCCAATTCCCAATTATCCCATGATTCCTCAAAATTTTTAGCTTCCTTTGATAACTCATCATATGTTATTCCCAACAGTATTTCAATCTCTTGAATATCTTTTTCATAGGGGGATATTTCCTTCTCACTTAGATGAAATTGGTCATTAGATTTAGTAGTGAGTCCCTCCGTGAAAGTGGAATTTGCTGAATCATTGGTTGAGTTGTTACAGTCCTTTTGATTTTGTTGCTCCATGTATGAGATCATTTGAATTAATTCATCAATGTCTCCATGGGTATTCTCAAATACAACAAAATCATATTCAAGTCCCTTAATACTTGGTTCCTCAAAATGAAATGATTGGTACTCAGGCCCTAAATCAAGATCAAGATTCTCGAATAAATCTCCATTCTCGACTTTAATAAGATTATCAATATCATCCACCTCGGGTGTTTAATCAACAGAATCCTGCATGACCACCACCAAATCACAAATCGGTTGTGACACACCAGACCCAAATTCAAACATTTCTGATTTTTGTTGCTTGTCCCGAATTTTATGAAACTCTTTGTTTATATCATCATATTCTCTTGCACTAGCCTCTTTTATTTCATGAATCATTTTGATCAATTGAGTAATCCGGGATTCATTGCAAGGGGCAGGGGTTTGAATTGGGCTAGGTCGATCAAGATAGTCAGCCATACTATCAATGATTTGATCTAGTATTGAGGGTGACTTATGTGATCTAGTGGATTGTCGATTCTGGTCAAGTGGATCTACCTAGGTGTCAATTGCCATAGTTTCTTCCGAATTGCCCTCTGAATCACTTTCCATGTCATCCAGAAAATACCCTGACTTTGTTTTCTTAGTAGCTGCATAAATATCAAAGTGAATCTTCTCATTGCCACTACTCATCTCCATACATCCTGAGTAACAGTCAATTCGTGCATTGGCTGTAGCCAAGAAAGGTCGACCCAGAATGATGGGTGAATTACTTAGCTTTTCTGGTATATCCATGTCCAAAATAATAAAATCGACTGGAAAGCTAAGACCTTGCACTTTAATAATCACATCCTGAACTACCCCCTTAGGTAGTTTGATGGAGCCATCTGCCATTCTAATGGTGACAGGTGTGTGGTGCAAATCTCCAAGTCTGGTGTGGTCAAAAAGGGCAGTAGGAATCAAGCTAATGGAAGACCCTAGATCCACAAGGGCTTTGTTGAAGGTGAATCCCTTTATGGCACAAGATATGAAGGGTTTTCCAGGGTCAGTCATTTTGGGTGGGAGAGTGCCAGAAACAAATGCACTTATGTTAGTTGATAAAACCACCTCTTTTGGTGTGCAAGTCTTTTTCTTCTTTTGTGACTCTTTCTTTAAGGTCTCAAGAAAGGGTAAATAGGTCAAATCAACTTCAGAAGCCTTTTTCTTCTTTTTGTCCCTTGAGTCCGAGTTAGAGCTGGATGTGGGTTTGGTCTTATGATTTTTGGTTTAGCCTGAATCAGGTCATTTGGGTGGGCTCTTAGCTTTTCTCTTCCTTTTATAGGCCATAGATTTGGCCCCTGTACAATGGGATGTATGATAGATTGGAGGAGGGGTCGGAAGAATATGTGGAGAATAGGAGTGAAAAGGCATTTGCATCTGAGGATAAAGTGATTCTTGAAGTCTCTTGATTTGATCCCCTTGAGATTTCACTTGATTTTCCAACTTAGTCAGCCTTTCTTCATTTTTCTTATCAAAGTCCAACAAAATGTTCATGATATCTTCAAGGGCGGTTGCGGGTTGTACTGGACTAGATGGTTGCTCTAAAGTGGATTGAGTGGAGTATTGGGCTAGCCTAGATTAATGTTCAGTCTGAGTCGGTCTCTGTGGTGGCCATGAAAGATCAGGATTGTTTCTCCACTCACGGTTATACGAATTTGGATATGAATTAATAGGTGTATCACCCTGAGTGGGGCTGACTATAGAGGGAGTTGATTGAGAATCTATTATGTGGTCCTGTACTTGTGATCCATTATTCCAATTCCTTAGAGATATCTCATTAGGTACAGGTGTATCAGAAATAGTGCATTCCTCAATTGATCTACCCAAATCACGGATTAGGTCCAAAGGTGCCTTTTGGGTTGGCTGAGTCTAGGATGCCTTCCCATGGTAGCAAGAATCAATAGAGTAGCTAGTAGATCCAAAATATGGGTCACTAGACCCACTAGGCTAGTTGTTCCAAGTCTCTTGTTCCTGGGAGGAGTGATAAGATTGAGATTGTGCCTGAGATCGTGTAATTTGCTCTAGAAGCTTGGCACATTGAACTGTATAGTCCTTGTTATATTCTTGGAATTCAGCAATTATGGCTTTCAATTGGTTCTGATCTAGATAAGGGTCGGATCCATGAGGTTCAGGCTCGAAATAAGCTGGGGGATAAGGATGATCATATCCCAGCTGGTTAGGATGAGTCTTCCAACCAGGAGGAGTCGAAATCATGGTTGGGTTGGGAGATGGAGGATCCCAAGGGTCAAAAGAATGATATGGGTTCATGGATATTTGAGAGAAGATGCGAATAGAGATAAGAGATAGTCTTCCTTAGGAAGACACAACCAGCTACAAGGGGCTGGTGGAATTAAGGCAAAGGCCTAGGAAGAAAGATGAGAGAGCCCAAAATCAAGCAAACAAGCTAGCCTTAAATTGTATACCCTAATTGGTTCTAAACCTGGTATCCTGAGATGGAACTGGGTTAAACCAACCCTTGAATTACTTGGTTGTCCAGATTGGTGGGACCCCCTAGGACAACCTGCACGGCAGGACGCCACTAAAGGTTAATGCGATTACCACACCAACCATTTTTGTCACCAGTTGGTCCAAATAGAAAAGGCCTTGATTTTTACCCAATTAAATTTTAGTTACCAAGTAATTTAGTCTTGCCTAGGGCATGTCTACTTAGTTTTAGGCTTGGCTTAGAGTGCTCTTGGAACGTGATTGGGCGATTGGGCGTGTTGCCCTTAAAATTGGATTTAGAGTGTGAAGTGCACAGACAAAGGGTTTGCAATACAAGCTTTACTTGGTGTAGTGGCTTTTATGGTTCAAGTGCTTGTATTAGTTTTTTTCTTTTTTTAGGGTTTCCTAGTTTAAGTCAATTCAAACAAGGTTGTGGTGAAGCACGCAACAGTTTTTGCAAGTCCCAATTGTTAAATGAATTTCCTTTTAGTATAGTATGCAAATGTGCTCTACCTTAGTGTGGAAACCCTAATATCAGATAGGTCTATATGATGCTTTTAAGTCTAATAAGGTAGAAGTGGTGTGACCCAATCAAGGAAAACAATGGTCCTAATGCACCACTACTTAGTGAAATAGACCTAATTGGTTGCCTAAGTTGAAATGTAGATCAATTTCAATTTAAGTGGGTGAGGGGAAGACAACCAATCACAGCAAATCCCTTCTCATGCAATCACACCCAAATCAGGCTCAAATAGGATTATTTTGGGTCTCTAAATTTAAACCCTAATGTGAATTACCTAGGGTTTGTGCTTCTTCTAAACTTTGCAGTCAGACCTTAGTTTGACTTGAAATCACTCCCCAAATCAGTAATTGAAGAAAAATAATATGAAATTTGGTAGTGATCTTCCTTCTTCAATAAGTTTTTCAGGGAATATTTTTTAAAGATTTTTACTATTTCATACAATTTTTCATGAATTTTTATGTTTCAAGGAGTCAAACAGACCAGATGGACCACTTGTGAGAAGTGCAGTTTGAAATAGTATCAAAGGAAATCCAAAAATTCTTGAAAATTTATAGAAAAGACTATGTTTTAGTGGCTTTCCAACCCAACAAATTTCAAGAAATCTGATTTATGTAGAGGTCTGAATTAACGTTTAAAGTTATATAAAATCAGAGTGTAGACTGTTCTGACCCCCTTCCACTATGCGAATTTTTAAAATTCTTATAGTGCAAATTTTTCCAAATAAAAGGTGACACTGGAAAGTTGGTTTGAAAACCTAATATCAGACCGAATCCCAAGATTTTTGGACTCCTAATTTAACAAAAATAAATTTTTGGAAATCATTAGTATTTGTTGGCTGGATTTCCAAATCTGACTTTGGTGTATTTAAATGGTTTCCAAGTTAAAACACACACCAAAGATTTTTTTTTTAAAATTCAAATCCAAAAATTTTAATTTGAATTTATATATACATATTATTTTTTTGTTTTTTTTTCTAACCTAAGAAAGCAACAAACTAGAGGATGAAGAAAATACCTGCGATCTTCACTACGGGCCAATGTGTGAGCGGATCCTCATCTTGACACCCTACAATCAAAACAAATAGAAGTTAAGCAAATCCAAATATAAACTCGTGTGTTGCCTCCTCGGCAATGGCGCCATTTGACAAGTGTGTTGAAATCGTGTATTTTGAAATCGTTGGAAATCGCAGTATAGTCGCAAAAACCACTCGTCAAAGATATTTGTGATAACAAAACTCACGTAGATTTTTATTCTTTTTAGAACTTGAGTCCCGGTCGTTCATCTCTGGGAGGCATGAAAACAAATCGAGATTTGGATTGGCCTAATCTAACCTAAATCTAACCTAAGCTACTATTTTTGTCTTTTAGTGTTTTTGAATTTTTTTATTTTGAAAAGCGAATTGAAATCTAGATCTAGATAAACTAGCAAAAACATAAGCGACTATGTGCATCTAAATGAGATGTGATTCTGCAGAAATCAGACGTCCAGCCAGATGTCTGGACGTCCTAAAATGTGCTGGAGGGTGGGTTTTAGGTTTTCTAAGGTGGGTTTTGGTTCCTAAGTGTTTGGGAGAGGGATAGGGTGGATAAGAACATGGATAGTGCTATCCATGTTTGAGTTTTGAGGCTAAGGTGCCCTAATGGGGGTCATTTTGGGTTTGGGAAGGTTGTTCGAAGGTTTTTAAGGGTAGGGATAAGCTTATCCTCCTCACTCCTCTTATCTGAATCAATCTTCTTCCTTTATTGCTTTATTCCACTATCTCCAACTTGGATCACTTTATTATCTGCATCTAGCAATAAAAATCATTAACTTGCAGGATATCTCATCTTATTCTAAATAGACTGATGCAATGCATGATATGCAAGATATGAGTGCAATATCCACAATTTAAGCTAGGTTCAGACATTATTTAGGTTGATTAGGACCCATGATTATTGTGCAATCAAGGACCAGTCTTGTTTTGATGCATCTTTTAAGAATCATTTCAAGATTAGCGAAACAAGAACCAAACGATTCTCCAAAAATAGAGAAATCATCCATGAAGACTTCCATAAACTCTCCCACCATGTTAGAGAATATGGCCAACATACACCTTTGAAAAGTCGCAGGTGAATTGCATAAGCCAAATGGCATCCTACAAAAACCAAAGGTTCTGTAGGGACAGGTGAAAGTTATTTTTTCTTAATCCTCAGGATGGATAGGGACTTGATTGTATTCCGAGTAACAATCAAGGAAACAGAAGTACTTTTGCCCAGCTAATCTTTCAAGGATTTGATCGATAAAGGGCAAAGGGAATGGATCATTTTCGTGGCTGTGTTCAGCTTCCTGTAATCAATACAAACTCTCCAGGAGGAAGCTGAACGAATTGTGACAGATTCTCCTTTCTCGTTAGTCATAACGGTAATCTCGGCTTTCTTAGGAACAATTTGCACGGGACTTACCCAAGGACTATTAGAGATTGGATAAATGATTCCTGCATCGAGCAACTTGATAATTTCCTTCTTGATCGCTTCTCGCATATTAGGGTTTAATCTCCTATGCATTTGGCGAAAAGGGCAGGATCCATCTTCCAAAAATATTCTGTGATTGCAGTAAGATGGCTCGATCCCTTTAAGGTCATGAATGGTCCAACCAATTGCCTCCTTGTGTTCCTTTAGGACCTTGATCAATTTAATCTCCTGCTCCTTAGTTAATCTGGCACTGATAATCACAGGGAGCATTTTTTGAGGTCCCAAAAATTGATATTTCAAATTCTCAGGCAATGGTTTCAGTTCAAGCTGGGGTGGGTTTTGGATGGAAGGTAAGGATGATGCTGATGAAGATTCATCAAGCGAAAGAGGTTCAAAGTGAATAAAATCAATAACCTCTTCAGAATATGGTGAGTTTGCCACAGAGGGTTGCAGCTCAAATCTTTCACAACAGGAGGAACTTTCAATTGCAGAAACCGCCATACAAGCTTCAATATTCAAACTATTTTTCCCAAGTTCCTCTATAAATCCACAATCCTCGAATTTGTTAATCGCCTTAAAAATATCCAATTTCAATTTCTGATCCCCAAAGGTGATTTCCATGCTACCGCTTTCACAGTTGATATTGGCCTTTGTGATAGCTAGGAATGAATGCCCCTGAATGATGGACGTGTTCCTCAGATTTTTAGGTACATCCATGTCAATGACAAGGAAATTGATTAGCCCATGTTTGTGGGCTATTTAAGTATTTAAGCGCCTAGACATTAAGTTAATTCTAACATTTATTTAGCATGCATTAGGATGTAAATAGATTAATTCATATTTTTGATTTAATTACATAATTCATGCATTACATTCATAACTAAATGCATTTAGAATTAACTTAGAATTGCATTCATTTAATTAGTTAACCAATTAGGTGCATTGCATGCATTATTTTAATTTAACATAGAAGTTAAGGGCTTATGCATAAATAACCATAATATTTTATTCTTTTATTTTTTTCTCCTTTGCACAGGTAACTCCTCCAAATTCAGCTCTGCCTCCTCCTCCTGCGCATCACATTTATGCTACGGCATTTTGAATTTGAAATGAAGGTTGTGGCTAAAAAAGGAGGGAGAGATGCCATGCGGGGGAGGCCACCACCATTCCGACCCTGCACTGCCTAGAGCCTAGAGCCTCTTCATTCCACACCACCAGCCTCCTTTCGCGAGCACAAGACCACTCCACCATGGGCAGGCGGGGTGACAGACTGCCGTGCCATCTGTGGCTTGTGCATCACTACGAGCATGCGCCTGAGGACCACGCAACCACCTTCATTTCCTCATCCCCGCGCCAGCTAAGATGTCTGGGAATGATACCAGACGTCTAAACTCCCATATCTTCTTCCGTCTTCTTTTTCTTTCTTATGTTCTGTTTCCCCTCCACTTCAACAAAACCCCCCACTAGCGCACCTCTAGCAGCAGCTGCCACTTGTGGTCGAGCCCACCACGCACCCGCGTGGCTAGTGACAAAAAGACATTTTTGCGCATTTGAAAGTCGTCGGAAATCGTAGTATAGTCGTGCAAAAACGTTCATCAAAAATTGATTTCTAAAGATAACGAGACTTGAGTCCCGGTCGTTCGTCTCTGAGAGGCGTTGCTTTTACTTTTGAAATCGATCTTACTCTACTTTGTTTAGAATCGCATGCCAGTTCATGATTATTACGTATTTAGGTATGACATGCTTAGTTGTAAGAATATTAGGAATCGGAAACAGGCAACTTGAATCACACAAAAAGAATGACAATTATTAAGCTCATGGTGATTTCAAACATATAGAGACAAATATATATATATAAGCATTTTTCATTCATTCAGCGGGAGAGTCGTTTGCAACATAAAACGTAGAGGGAAGCTTTTACATAAATGCTTGAAAATTAAATCTAGCTACCAGAAAATGATCGCATACAAGAATCGATGGGGGGATTTCGCATGCATCATTGGGGGAGAAATAAAACTACACTACTAAGCAGTAAATAAAAGCAGTAAATATAGGAAGAGCATAATCTAAATCTAGCAGAATGGAAGGGCATTCAGGGGTGGTCCCCGATGGCCTTTGAGTGGTTGAGAGAAGGAGGGGTGGCCAATGGAACTTAGGCTGGCCCTTGGAGAGAGGTTGGGGAGCTGATCCAGCTTCTTGGCATGGAGATGGTGGCCTCCATGGTGGTGCTCAACTCGTGGAGGTGGAGTGGAGATGGAAGTGGCTATTCTAAGTGGAATGGATGCCAAGGAAGTGAATGGGTGCAAATGGCCACCCAAGGGGTCTTTTTATAGCCTAAGGGAAGCTCTCTAGAGAATTATGGAATTCTCTAGAGAGGCCTATGGTGGGAACTCGTGTGAGAGTGAGAGAGAGAGGGTGGATGGTGGTTTTTAGATCCACCAAATGTGGATCTAAAAATTGAATGGCTCTTGGTTGCTATTTTTGGCAACCAAACCAACCACACATGGTAGAGAGTTCTAAAGAACTCTAGGCTAGATATTTTCATGTGGATGGTGTGTGTGGGTCGAAACTTAGGTGGCTAGGTTGATTAGGTTGGGTTCTAGTGGGTTTAGGTCAAGGTAGGTCTCAAATTAGGGTTATAAACCCTAATTCACTAAGGTAATGTGCAATTAAACTTAATACAAGTTTAATTGGGTGTGTGGAAACTTAATTGAGTGTAAAACAACTCAATTAAGTCAGGTCTAGGTCAATTGGACTCTCATTGTGTCCAATTGGACAGTGTATGCTGAGATCAGAGCTCAATTGGACTCAATGAGTCCAATTGAATAGGCTGATGGAATTGACTAAGATCCAAGTCAATTAGGTTTAGTGAGGACCTAATTAGGTCCTTAGGGAGGTCTAGAGGTGATGTACTAGGGTTAGGGCACCTTAATTTATGTTCCTATGGGGTTGGAATTGGGTTTAGGGACCTAGAGATCCAAGATCAAGGCTTAAATCTCAAAATAGGAATTGGAGAGCAGTATCAGACATCTAATAATAGAATAAGATATCTTATACTCAAAAATCAGAAGTCCAGACCGCTTGTCTGGACGTCTAATCAGAGTTGCGAAGGATTTCAAGTTCTGTTTTGGGTATTCTGCAGAAATTAGACGTCTGACAAAGTGTCTGGATGTCTAATAACACTGCAGAAGTGGGTTTGAAGTGTGCGGGAGTTGGCTAAGGGTCCTGGATGTCTTAAAACTTATCTGGACGTCCAGAGAAGGGTTGGAACTAGGGTTTTAGGGCTTCCTAGGGTATTTTGACCTAATCTAAGGGTGGCTAAGGCTTGGGGAAGTCTCTAGGCTATCCTAGGGCTACGATGGACCTAAGCCCTTCACATTTTAATGCTTTATTCCTACTTAATAGAATAGCAAACTTTTAACCCCCTTACATTTTTATTCCTACATCTAAACTAGGCCTTTTGTTCCAGCTCTGCTACAACTCCTGTTATTCCTGATCCAGCTTCAGATCCAGCTCCTGATCAGCTTATTCCCTGCAATCGACATAATGCACTTAATCAGCACATTATAACATTATTTTATGCATTGCTAAAGGAAAGTAGTAAAGATGCAGATAATGCGTATGCATGCATGAATAACCCTACCTTATGCTAAGTCTTAGCCTAATTTAGGTCAATTAAGACCTATATTTCTGCGCAATCATACCCCCAAGCCTAAATCTTGCTAGTCCCTAGCAAATGCAAGACTAAATTATTTACAACAAGGGTCCCTAAGGGACTGGTTATTTTATCAAGTGTTTGCATAGAGATTTTTCTCCCTTTTGTTTTCATCCTATGCTCTAGAAATCCAGACAATCGTGAAGGTGCAGCTATGTAGCTTTTGCAACAGATTTGAGTGAAAACTAATACACCTCTAAAGCCTGTACTTGACCCCTAATAAAAATTCTAGCGGGATAGGAGGATTTCTTCCCTCGGGGTATTCAAGATATTCTATGAATTTCACCCCGGCTTTGGGCTTAGGTAGAGAATCTTTGAGGGAAAGGATTATATATTTGGTGGCTCATTCTCACTTGGTGCTACATAGAGACTAGTACTACAGAATCCAGATTCCCGAATTACCAAGTAACTAAACTTAGAGAAAGACGAGAAAAACTATACTCTCTTTGATTCCTTTGTATTCATTCTCTCTTGCTCTTTTTCTTTCTTTTTCTTAGAGCTCACAACCTCACCAGATTCACACATAGGATCTGTATTTGGTGGTCTCATTAGGCATTAACACTTTAATTGAGTTCTCATAACCCTAACACTAAGTCAGGATTCCTCAGCCAGTATTCGGGCGGTTAGAAACACAAGAAAAATAGGTTAAGGCCATATTTGGTGGAGCTCAATTTTATTTGGTGGTATTGCCTTGATGAACACTAAATATTCATTCTTTTCTTCTTTTTTCATCTTTTTCTATTTTTTTTTTCAGTCTTTCTTTCTTTTCATCATTCTTTTTCTTTTTCTTTTTCTCATTTTTTTTTAATTTTTTTTTTCAGCATAACACAACTGGCATACATCCATGAACTTTATTAAGGAGGCATTATTGGGGATTGGTGGTACTCAAGAGACATTGGGTGGCTTATTTGGTGGAAGTGCCTACTCACGGTACAGGGAGAGATAGATAGGACTGTGTATTTCTGATCTTGACATCAATACCCTCCTTCAGCTGGGGATTCCATAAAGAATGGTCGTAACCATCCACCTTAGCCCTAGTTTTATGAAAACTCGCTCTCCGCGTATTTGCCTTATTTGATGGCTCTCACAATTTCGCACAAAATGCATATGCAGGAACCGAGAGTGAAAACTATGTCTCATCTCAGAGCATCATCACCTAATTATCTAGGTTCCAGATTCCTCGCACGAATCTTAGAGCACCAGTACACTCTACTCTCATCTCACACTATTTGGTGGATTTTTGTAGGAAAATCTGCCTAACTCCCAAAACATTGTCTAAGGGTTCAGGAGAAGAAGCACTGCTTCTTCTCGACAAACTGAAGATGTTTACCAACCTTCACCGTGAATCCATTGCAAATTCTACGTTTGTGTGAAAAGTTGTACTGGATTCCAGATTACAGGAATCAACTAAAGGATAAAATCCCTAATGCATTCTATTAATAAAATAATCTTATTCATGAATGCAATATCTATATATTCTATAAACATGTAACCTCAAATAATTTGTACTTCGTGAATTTCCCGTATCGGGTTACAATCAGCTTGACCCTAAATTTAGAATAAACGGTGAGCGGGTGAGTCGGAATTGGTTATTGCGAACGATTTCTAGCTCCAATGAGAGCACTAAAGGTGGAGTCAGTTGTTCTTTTATTTAAGGTCCTAAAGTACGTTTTGCATGCAGCTTTGAGGTTTTCCTAAGTGTTGGCATAAAATTCTTTTCAGTTTTTCTGTATCTACCCCCCGGCAATGGTGCCATTTGACAAAAAGACATTTTCGTGCATTTGAAAGTCGTCGGAAATCGTAGTATAGTCGCGCAAAAATGTTTGTCAAAAATTGATTTCTAAAGATAACGAGGCTTGAGTCCCCGTCGTTCGTCTCTGAGAGGCGTTGCTTTTACTTTTGAAATCGATCTTACTCTACTTTGTTTAGAATCGCATGCCAGTTCGTGATTATTACGTATTTAGGTATGACATGCTTAGTTGCAAGAATATTAGGAATCGGAAACAGGCAACTTGAATCACACAAAAAGAATGACAATTATTAAGCTCATGGTGATTTCAAACATATAGAGACAAATATATATATAAGCATTTTTCATTCATTCAGCGGGAGAGTCATTTGCAACATAAAACGTAGAGGGAAGCTTGTACATAAATGCTTGAAAATTAGATCTAGCTACCAGAAAATGATCGCATACAAGAATCGATGGGGGGATTTCGCATGCATCATTGGGGGAGAAATAAGACTACACTACTAAGCAGTAAATAGAAGCAGTAAATATACGAAGAGCGTAATCTAAATCTAGCAGAATGAAAGGGCATTTAGGGGTGGTCCCCGATGGCCTTTGAGTGGTTGAGAGAAGGAGGGGTGGCCAATGGAACTTAGGCCGACCCTTGGAGAGAGGTTGGGGAGCTGATCCAGCTTCCTGGCGTGGAGATGGTGGCCTCCATGGTTGTGCTCAACTCGTGGAGGTGGAGTGGAGATGGAAGTGGCTATTCTAAGTGGAATGGATGCCAGGGAAGTGAATGGGTGCAAATGGCCACCCAAGGGGTCTTTTTATAGACCTAAGGGAAACTCTCTAGAGAATTATGGAATTCTCTAGAGAGGCCTATGGTGGGAGCTCGTGGGAGAGTGAGAGAGAGAGGGTGGATGGTGGTTTTTAGATCCACCAAATGTGGATCTAAAAATTGAATGGCTCTTGGTTGCTATTTTTGGCAACCAAGGCAACCACACATGCTAGAGAGTTCTAGAGAACTCTAGGCTAGATATTTTCGAGTGGATGGTGTGTGTGGGTCGAAACTTTGGTGGCTAGGTTGATTAGGTTGGGTTCTAGTGGGTTTAGGTCAAGGTAGGTCTCAAATTAGGGTTATAAACCCTAATTCACTAAGGTAAAGTGCAATTAAACTTAATACAAGTTTAATTGGGTGTGTGGAAACCTAATTGAGAGTAAAACAACTCAATTAAGTTAGGTATAAGTCAATTGGACTCTCACTGAGTCCAATTGGATAGTGTGTGATGAGATCAGGGCTCAATTGGACTCAATGAGTTCAATTGAATAAGCTGATGAAATTGACTATGATCCAAGTCAATTAGGTTTAGTGAAGACCTAATTCGATCCTTAGGGAGGTCTAGAGATGATGTACTAAGGTTAGGGCACCTTAATTTATGTTCCTATGGGGTTGGAATTGGGTTTAGGGACCTAGAGATCTAAGATCAAGGCTTAAATCTCAAAACAGGAATTGGAGAGCAGTATCAGACGTCTAATAATAGAATAAGATGTCTTATACTCAAAAATCAGAAGTCCAGACTTCTTGTCTGGACGTCCAATCGGAGTCAGGAAGGATTTCGGGCTCTATTTTGGGTATTCTGCAGAAATTAGATGTCTGACAAAGTGTCTGGATGTCCAATAACACTGCAGAAGTGGGTTTGAAGTGTGCGGGAGTTGGCTAAGGGTCCTGGACGTCTTAAAACTTATCTGGACATCCAGAGAAGGGTTGGAACTAGGGTTTTAAGGCTTCCTAGGGTGTTGTGACCTAATCTAAGGGTGGCTAAGGCTTGGGGAAGTCTCTAGGCTATCCTAGGGCTATGATGGACCTAAGCTCTTCACATTTTACTGCTTTATTCCTACTTAATAGAATAGCAAACTTTTAACCCCCTTACATTGTTATTCCTACATCTAAACTAGGCCTTTTGCTCCAGCTCTGCTACAACTCCTGTTATTCCTGATCCAGCTTCAGATCCAGCTCCTGATCAGCTTATTCCCTGCAATCGACATAATGCACTTAATCAGTACATTATAACATTATTTTATGCATAGCTAAAGGAAAGCAGTAAAGATGCAGATAATGCGTATGCATGCATGAATAACCCTAACTTATGCTAAGTCCTAGCCTAATTTAGGTCAATTAAGACCTATGATTTCTGCGCAATCAGCCAGCACGCCTCCAACAGCTGCAACCACCACCCACACACCACAGTTTCCAGCAGCTGCTCAGCACAGCGCCTATGCGCCTACCTCCGCACGCCCACCTCCCTGTGCACCTATGCGCCTTTAGCAGCAGCAGCAGCAGCTGCTCAGCACAGCGCGCCCACCTCTAGTGCCACTCAGAGCCCCACGCCCGCGCCTACCTCCGCACGCCCACCTCCCTGTGGGCCTGCAGTGCCCACCTCCAGTACCTCCCTGCAGAACGTGCGCCTCACCACTGCTTCATCTCGCCACTGCAGCGCCGCACCTTCGCGCGCACCTACGCGCTTTGTAGAGCTCCCAGTGCCCATGCCTCCATGTCTCCGTGTGTCTGCAGCACGCGCGGCAGTAGCAGCCCCTCCACCGCCGCCACTCCTCTCCTCCGGTAGGCCATCTTCAGCCATCTCGCGACGCACTGCTGCCACCACCGCGACGGCCTCGCTTTAGCCAACCTCTTAGGGGAGTCTCTCTTCGATTGAACCTCTCTCCCATGCGCAAGGAGGAGAGAGGTAAAATCCCCTGTTTTTATTTTAATTAAAATTTACATTTGAATGCCACTGCCACTAAAATCAATTTTAATTTATTATTATTTTTATTACGGTGAAATTGTGATTGCATACTCATGCTTTCTGATAATTGCGTGGTTAATGATATTCACATGTTTTAACATTGGTTTTGGGATTAAAATGTGCAGAAATTTTCTCTAATATATGTCAATTGAAAATTACATAAAATCATCACATATTTATTGAATATTTCAGTGGGGAAAAAATTGCACATATACCCTTATATTTTTGAGTTATTGTGCATCTTCTTTCCATCGCATTTCATGTTGGATTTGATTATGGATTTTGCATGTGATTGAAAGGATATGAAATAATTGAGATTTTATTGCATCATTGCCTCCCTGTGGACACGACCCACTCTTCTGTGAGTGGTTATTTTAATTATTGATTAGTCCATTTTTCCACCACATAGAACTACAAACGACGCGTCATTTTATGTGACAAATGACTTTAAAAGCGAAGAATCAACTTGTTAGAAATCTACAGGAAAATAGAAATCCTTAACTTTAGCAATAACATATTCAATAATGCCTCTCGAATTTGTGACCGAACGGTCCACTAAGTGCAGCGTTATTGAAGTCGGCTGAAGTTCACCTAATCCAAACTTCTCACAAAGAGAAGTTGGAATTAGGTTAATAGATGCACCTAGATCCAGAAGTGCTCTATCAAAAGTGTAATCTCCGATGATACAGGAAATCAAAGGAGCACCTGGACCTCTCTTTTTCTGAAGGAGGTGATGCAGGATAACAGAGCTAGCCTCCTCGGAGAGTACCACCTTCCTCGGAATAGATTCTCTCAACTTACGCTTCTGTGTGCATAAATCCTTCAAAATTTTAGCGTAAGCCGGTATGTGTTTGATGGTGTCGAGGAGCAGGATATTGATCTTGACATTCTTGAATATGTTCAAGAGCTCCTTGTTACTATCAATAGGCTTCTTCTTCCTAGGTTTAATCAAGGCCTTAGGAAAAGGAACATGAGTCAAATCTTCAGAATCAGGTTCCTGAGCCTTGATTTCTTCTTCAAAGCTCTCCTTTCTCTCCTCAGACTTTCCAGGATCAGAACAGTACAGTTGTGGATCCTGAATTTGTTTTCCACTCCTCAAAGTAACTGAATTAGTAGATGCATACGAGTTTAGGTCTTGGGGAGGGGTAGGAAAGATTGGAGGGTCTTCATTAGCCAAAAAAATTTGATTTGAGGAAGTAGAAGATGAAGGACCCTGCTCAACCACCTGAGCATGTGCATGCGGGTCTCTCTAATTCCCGTACCCTTGGGCATGATTGCCTAGATTCTGGATGTTACGCAGGTCGGGTATGGGTTGAGATGGTTGAGATCCGAGTTGACGAGAATTAGTAATGGACCCATTTTGCAAGTTGTCCAGCGAGGTTTTCATTTGCTGCATGAGCTGGAGCATAGATCCTTGCATTTCTACCATTTGTCGGTTCAAATCAGCCTGCCCTATAGGTTAATGGGCATTCCAAGATGACTAATTGACCTGATTCGAGGGCAGCTGAGTGTAAACATGACCCTGACCCATTGGTCTTTGCGGAGCATAATTGCTGGGTTGGAATTGGGTCTGCTGCTCCTGGTTTTTCCAGGAGAAGTTAGGATGGTTCCTCCAACCCGGATTATAAGCATTAGAATAAGGGTTGGACCTAACATTCTCCTGTACAGCATAGACATCCTCATAATGTGAGGATGGAGAGAAAGAAAGGGAGGGATTAGAGAAACTAGGATCAAAGGCCCTTGTTTGGAACCTGTGGGGTTTCGAATAATGCTGGCTCACAGGTTGAGCCGCATCAAGTTGATTCACGAACTCCCATCCAAAAGGAGCTTGCGATGAATGGAATCCCGAATTCTGGGATTGAGTGGCTCGAGAATTGTTCATTAAATTTCTAGTCATCCACTCCTCCATCCTTTTAGTAACCAAGTCCACCTTATCTAGTTTATTGCAAATCAATTCCATATCGAATGAATGAGAGTCGTGGACTTCATTGACATTCGATTTGGGTTGTTGGAACCGATTAAAAGTATCGATGGAGGCATGATTGATCAAATTCTCGCTCATCTCCTCAGACAAATCATGTGCACTATCTGCATCTTTGTTAAGGAAATTGCCTTTGCAAGAAGCGTCCACATGATCTCTGAGTTGCTCAGTCAACCCATGGTAGAAGATCTGCACGAGTTGCCATTTCGGTACCTCGTGGTGTGGACACCTCCGCAATAAGTCCTGGAATCGCTCCTAGGCAACATGAAACTGCTCCCTCAGCTACTAGGTGAAGGTAGTAATCGCCCATCTCAAAGCATTGGTACGTCCAACAGGGAAGAATTTCTCCAAAAAGGTCGATTTCAAATCATTCTAAGTTGCAATTGGCCTTCCTATAGTCTTGTGCCAACGAACGGCTTTATTCCTAAGAGAGTGGGGAAAGAACCTCATGATCATCTACTCCTCATTCACGTTTCGTGCCTTGGTGATCTGGACCAAAGTGGTTAAGTCCTCCAAGTGTTGAAATGGGTCTTCAAAGCCAAGCCCATGGAAATGTTTGATCATGCTTAACACCTGGGGCTTGATTTCTTTGTCTCTGGCAGGAATCTGGACGTTGGGATATTCCCCGTAATTTAAAGGATCATAAAAATCCTTCAAGGGCTGAGTGCCCTGCATTCTTTGGAACCATTCTTGCATTCTCTGCATTGTTCGAGCTGCCTTTGAAATACCTCTTGTGGATTCTAAGGCAGAGGAGGCTGTTGATCGGCCATGTGATCAATTTGTCCAAAATCCAATCTACGCCTCCTAGAATACTCTAGTGGTCCTTTCAATCAAGGATTCAATGACCTCCTTCCCAGCATAAACTATGAAAAGGTCGGAAGGACTAGGGATAAGAATTCTGCAGCACAACAAAACAAGCTTGTCCATAAGTGGGGTAGACGAAGGATCTACAGACTCTCAGAATCCACCTTAAGATTATAAACGATTTACTCTACTTGCGTCTACTCAATCCAACTAGTTAAAACGAGGGACTGGGGAGAAGGTTCTTCCTTCGACTTGCACCTCTGGTTCCTCGTGTACCCCCCAATCACGGTCGTTTGATGCTACTTCCCTAGCTAGACATCAGATTGATCAATACAAGCAGGTTAATCATAAACAATCTCAGACTAGACCCCGAAGAGTGAATCAGTCCTTAAGGCCAACGTCTACTTGATTTTATTTAAGCCTACGCTTGTAGTGCTTATGGAATGTGGTGGGCTCTTAAAATGGGTTGTGCCCTTAATGATCAATGATGGGAACACCATCATGAGCCCTAACTAGCTCATTTGACCTAGAAAAGAGAACAAAAGCTCCTACGAAACCTAGAGAAGGGCCTAATTCAAGGAATAACTGTGTTCTGAGAAGAAAACATGAAACAAAGGATAAAACTATAATTTTACCATTGCAGTACATCAACGGGATTTCTCAGAAGCTAAACATAGGTCAGTTGGTCTTAACAAAATAAAAAGTGAGTTTGTTCAGTCAGAAATGGGTTCATGTGCAATCTAAGAACTAAATGACTTCTTGTAACCCTAAAACTGACCCACTTAATAAAACAAGGTTATGGTCTGGATAAAAATCAACTAAACCCTCTAAAATTCATGGAAAAATATCCCCTAGGGTTTAGAACCTTCAAATTGGCCTTTGGAACCTATTTTGACCTAAATAGGGGTCCTAACTAGATATTTTGCCTAAATTGGGTTTTTGTGTAAAATATCTAGTCAAACGTGTTCAAACCTAAAATCCAACTTCACCATTGGATTCCTTAGGTCCAAATTAGGTTTGTACCAAAATTTGGACCTAAGGGAAGGTCACCTTGACCTACTTTGCAAAACAGTCCACCCAATTACATTTTAACCCCTAGCTTTTGAAAATCATTGTGCAAACCCCCTTATCTTCCTCACCAATCTTTGCAATTAGGTCCCTCCACCATTACAGCAGAGGAGTCCTACTCCGGCGAGGATTTGAGGAGTATTTCTCCCTGATTCCTCAGAGATCCCCTCTCAGATTTGAAAGGGAGTTTCTCTGAGGAATTCCCTATCATCTGAATGCAATCCCAAGATCTCATTCACACCCAATCTCTCGTGCGAATGCTCGAGAGATGTGGGTATCCTTTGCACATTCCTACTCCGACGAGGATTTTTGTGCTTGGAAGCTTGCCTTCCAAGCACAAGAGCCTCTACTAGATGCTATAAAAGGACTCCCTGATCCGGTCGCTCAGATTTAGCTTGGCTTGGCCAGAGAAAATCCTCCAATTTCTTCCCCTCTCCTCCAGCTAAAGCATCCAACGAGCTCCGGCGGCTCCTCCTCCTCCTTCTCGTCATTTTGCCACAATACCAATGGCAGAGACGTCTTCACCTCCTTCCTCCGTGTCGTGCCACACCATCACATGTGCCGAAAGCCCCTTAGTCGTCACCATTCTCCCTCCACTGGAATCTTCTTCTCTGACGGTAGCAGGTACGGCCAGCCGCTCTCCTGTCCCCCTTCATTCATTAAACTAGGTTAGAACTCTTTCCCTCTCTCCTCTTCTCATTTCCCCTTTCTTTATTTTTATTTTCAACCCCTCGACGCTGCAGACTACCACCATCGTCCTCGTCTCTGGCCGACCACCGGCGAAGGAGCATCCATCGCTCCACGCTTCCACATGCCTCGCCAAACCCCTCATAACCTCCGCGACCATCCATTGATCCTTATCCACATCTCCATCGACCGCCAACACCTCCACACTCGCCCCCGGTCAAACCCACTTTCACGGCCACAGAGTGACCTAGGCACGCATGCCTAGGCCACCCCGCAGCCAGCCACCTACCGCAGTACCTTCGTCGTGTCACAGTGAAGCTCCCTATATGGTTTAATGAGGTCGCAAGGCTGTATTGGGTGATCATAGGTTCACCCCCTGCCGCCATTGAAGCACGAGCAAGCTTGCTTGCAAGCGCGCTCCAGGACGCATCGCTCCAGGTTTCCAAGTCTAGGTGACGCGGGTTAATCTAGCGCACACATCTAGACAGAGAATGGTCTTGAGAGAGCACCCAGCCACAACAATTAGGCAGAGAACCTCCTGCAGGTGTGCGAGTGAAGTGGGTGAGACTTTTAGTCCCACCTCGGAAAGTTAGGAGTGCGGTGAGTCATATAAATTGAATTTTTGTTTCTTGCTGGTTGCCTTAGATCATGGGGTGAGGTCCCCTCGCCCACTCACTCACCTCATTTGCGACCCACGCTCCGCGGACCTGGCTGCCCGACCCATTTACCCAGCACTCCTCGCGCACCACCCACGCCGGTGCGCCTGGACCCAGGTGCGCTTAACCCGACCCAAATACTCAATTGGTTGGCTCTGGGAGAGTGAACGTAAGAGAGAAATAAAGAGAGATTGTACGTGGGGGAGGGTAGGGGTAGGTTTTACACTCATGTGTGTAGGGAAAGGAAAATGGAAGTGGAGGCTGAAGGTGCAGCTGCAGAGAAGAAGGAAAGCTGAGGAAGCTAAGGAGGAAAAGCAAAGTCAAAGCTAAAGGTAGAAATAAAGGAAGAAAAAGAAGAAAGAGAAATCAAGGAAGAAGAGGGAAGGAGAAATGAAGGTAGAAGACAAGGAAGGAAGATGAGCAATGTAGCAGAGAAGGTACGGCTGAAGAAAAGCCTAAGGAAGAAGTTGAGGAAGTTAAGGCAAGAAAGAAGAAAAGCAAAGGCAGTGTAGCAGGGAAGGGTGCGACTGAAGAAGAAAGGCAGAGAAGGCAGAAGACAAGGAAAGAAAAAGAAGCTAAGGTAAGCACGTAGAGGAAAGGAAGAAAAAGAAGAAAGAGAAATCAAGGAAGAAGAAAAGAAGAAGACCAAAGTCAAAGAAGAAAAGAAAGAAGAGAAGCTAAGAAGGAAAAGGTAGAGAAGAACCAAAGAAGAAGAAGAAAAGAAAGAAGAAAGAAGCTGAAGAACAAGTCAAAGAGAAGAAAAGTCAAAACACTTTTTATCCAATTCTTCTCAATCTCTATTTTGCTACATTTTATAATTCACAAACTCCTACATTATATTTTGAATTAGATTTTGAGTAGATTTAAGTGTTCAAATTACATTGATTGAGATTAGTGAATAAATTTCATTTCCTCCCTGTGTTCGACCTCGGACTCAACATTCAAGTAATAAAAATTCTTATTTGTTTACAAGGCGATTTCACCTATACTACAACGCAACATCATTTATCTTTTAAACACCGATTTCGCTGTGTAAACATCAATTAAGAATGTGTGAGTGTGTGCACAACCAAGGTTTTCAAGCAAGATTATTTGTGATGAGTAGATTTTAAGGTTCAAATCTTGCTTAAGTAGCATTTAGGATTTAGAATTAGGTTTAATTCAATCAAGTTCGAGGCAAACTAGGTTTTCAAGAATGGGTGAAGATCACTTTCCTTTTGAAATAAAAAATAAAGTGGAGTGCCTGGAATTAACCTAAATTGAAAACCCTAAGGGGAAGCTACTTGGTGAGTTGATTTTAGGTTAAGTGGTGCAGCCCAAATAACTCAGAAAATTGGCCACGATTGCACTACTGAGTTAGGTACACAAAATGATTAACCTAGACTGATTTCTACTCTTTTATATGTTGATTTCTGTGTACCGGTTCCACAGATCAGAATCCGGTTGAGTAGAAGAAAATCAATTATGTTAAGTGCCTTGAATGTAGGCGTATGTAGTGTGTATGTTGAATTACCTCACAAGAAATATCTTTTTGTTGATTTTTTTATATGCGGGTGAGATGAATGTGAGTGGAAATCTAAGCAACCAAACTAACGCTAGTATTTATGCAAACACCTAGGTTAATTGGAGTTTGAATTAATATGGTGGAATGGAATCTATGGAGGGGAAGAATGGGGAGCACTTACAGTTGTCTTTAACTGCACTTTACTCCAATCTACCGCTTGAAGATTCCGTGTCAAGGTGCCTACAAAATAATAGACAAGAAATAAAGCAAGTTAGAAAATAATAAAGTCCGCAAAATTTGGAAAGAAAATCAAAAATCGTTGCCTCCCCAGCAACGGCACCATTTGACATGCTGATTTTCGCTTTCGAATAGGATGATAAAGATGGTTTGTCGTTGTATTTTAAAGTGGTGGAAAATAGACTAATCAAAGTATTAAATTGAAAATAAATCACTTGAGAGAGGGGGCAGTGTCCACAGGGAGGCAATGGCCTATTTAAACTCGTAAGGGTCAAAAATCGATGTTCACTATTAATTTTGTCAAGAAATCGAATCAGAATTGCTTTCAGATTAGGTAAACAATAAGAGCTAATGTTGAAATAGTAATTTTGCACATCTAAAGGATATATTTTGCAATGTAGCTAAATAAAATAATAATAATAAAAGCTCACAATGGCACTAAATGTAAATTTTAATAGGAGCTTTACTGTAGCAAAACAGGGGAAATTCTTCCCCTTGTTCATGTGCGAGGAGGAGGCCGCGATTGAAGGCGAGAAGCTCACCGGAGGTTGAGTGAGCCAAGGGCTATTCGGTGATGGTGGTCTCGTGGCCAACTATTGCCGGAGGCGACGACAGCGAGGAGAGGAGTGACGACGATCATTGGTGGCTGCAGCTCTCTATCGCTGCTAGTGTGGCGCTTGTGAAGGCACGCACCAGAGGAGGCGAGGACGGGGGTCGGCGAGGACGAGCGCAGGCTGTGCAGGTGAGTGCGGGCGCTACTGAGCTCGGTCGTAGTTGCTGCTGCTGCATGCTGCAGGCCACACGTGTGGAGGCGCTGAAGGACGCAACTGATGTGAAATTTGGTGTGATTTATAAAGGCGGGTTTTTAAGTCATTGTAACAGGAGAAATCACATATGCTTTTAAAATTTATAACCTAGATAGGGGAGTATTTAGGGTCGTCCAAGGAGGCAATATGCTTGCAAATCAAACCTCTTGCTTAGAGAATAAATCTCAACTTTCTTTTTGGTTTTTTCAATATATCATTTTTTTTTGTTTTGTAATTGAAATAACAAGGATTTCAAATTAATGAAGACTACTCCTAATAGTAACTCTAGTTGACAAGAGCTACCTTCCCTCTAAGCTCACCCTAGGCACGTGAAGGCCTAGGGTAATTAGAGAGGGAGGGAAATGAGTGCACAAAAGGGAAATTTAAATTGCAATCAAGACGAAAATAATCTAATGAAGGCAACTTGTATAAAATTAAGGAATTGTTTTACAAAAAAATCTAGTAGAAGAATGCTTAAACTACTAGAATTAAAAAATGCATGTAATGAAAACACAAAAATCCTCTGAAATGATGGTGAAGATGGCGAGGCTCTTGCTTCAATTGCGGCTGCTCCTGCAATCAAAAGGAGCTCCTCCTTCTCCTTGTAAAATTCTTCAAGGTGTAGTTTCCTTGGCAAACCCTGAAGTAGGGGGCCGTGCCAAGGCTTTCCTCCAAGGTGGCATGGACCACCTCTTAGCTCTCCTCCAAGGTGGCGTGGACCACCTTCAAGACCTCCTCCAAAGGTCTTCCTTGCCTGGCTTCTCCTTTGGTTGGTGTGGGCACAAGAGAGAAGGGAAGAGGGGAAGGCACCAAGGGGACAAAGTATCCCCTTAATCTTCTTCTTCTTCTTCTTCTTCTCTCTTGAGCATGAGCTATAGGTAGAATATGAGAGGTATTTTGCTAGCCAGGGATGGGTTGTAAGGTGGTGGGTGTTGGTCTTTTTATAGGGTAGGATGAGAGGGTTAAGGTGACTCTTGAAATGGATGGCTAAGATGGGAAGATGGGGGTGGTTAGGTGATCTTATGGTGGAGAATAGTTGGCACCAAGTAGGGGGGTGTGAAGGTGGTGGTTATGGTGGTGAAGAGCCACCTGAAGGTGGCGCCAACCATGAAGGGATGCCTTGGTTTTGGCACCACCATGAGGGCTTCTAGAAGGGGGGTTAGGTGGATGGGGGAGATGAAGGGGGTTTTGGAGGGAAAAAGTGGCGCCAATTGGTGGGTGGTTATGAGGGGTTTTGGCACCACTTTGTAGTGTCTTTTGGAGGTAGTGGGTAGGCTAGGTTGGGGCCAAGGCGAGGTGGAAGTAGGGTTAGCTTATGTGGAGCTGAGGTGGCGCTAGTTGGTGGAGTTGTTAGGTAGGGTTTTTAGGTGGTAAAAGCCAAGGGAGCTGGAGCATAGTTAAGCTAAGCTATCTTAGCTAGTAGTGGAGTAGAGGAGGAGGTATTGGAGCTAGGGTTTAAAGAGAGGAGCTGAGGAGGAGAAGTCTAGAGCTAAACTGGAGCTGGCAGCTGCTGATGAGGGTGGCATGGAGCTACTATAACTAGCTTATCTTGCTAGTTCTTTGCTAGCTATTAAGCCAAGCTAAAGTAAGATGGCTTCTACCATGAGGAGCTGAGGTGAGATGGGTCTGGTGCTCCTGGGGAGGATCAAGCTGGTTGGGGTAGCTAAGGTAGCTTAGCTCAATCGAGTTGAGCTAAGCTAAATCCTCGAGAGCTAGACTTGAGCTTCCTGAGCTAAAATGAAGTCATCTTCAGCTGAAGAGAGTTGAGTGGAGTTGGATGTAGCTAGACTGAGCTGGGGTGAACTCTAGTCAACTCAGTTGAGCTAGCTAGAGCTTCTGTGGACTAATGGGAGCTGAGATGAGCTAGACTCAGCTAAGTTGAACTGGATCTGAGCTGACCTAAGCTAGGGTGAGCTAAGATGAGCTCTTTTGAGTTGCCATTCAGCTAAGATGAGCTGAATGGAGCTAGGATGAGCTAACCCTAGTTCAGGTGAGCAAGATTCTAGCTATGGTGAGCTGGATTAAGCAGAGTTCCAGCTGGTGAGAGCTTCTCCTTCACCAGTTGCCTTCTTGAGTGCTAGGGTTCTAGGGATCTGGCAATCTGTATATCCCCAACACTCACAAAAACACATTAAAAAGATAACAAAAAGTGCAATGCATGCCTAACTTAATTAATGCCTAAATGCAGCCCAAAAACCCATTTGCGAAGCGAAATCCTAAGAGCTTGGATTGTTTTAATGCATAAGAATGATGATAAAAAATTCTTAAATGCCAGTTTATCATCATTATAAATATTGTGAGTGTTGGGCTTAGATTTGCATTTCATGTTATAAATATTGCATAGCGTGCATCATTCTGCATTTAGAGTAGTTGTATATAATTTAGGTTAATTGCGTTCTCTCTATGGTTAGGAGAGAAGGGTATTTATTTCGGAGCCTCGGATTGACGACCTGACCATTTTGGCACCGTTGCCTGGGAGGCAACGGAATTTACTTTATTGTTTATTGCGTTTCTTTGCATTTACATAGCACTAACCCTACTTGTCTTTGATCTACTATCTTGAAGGTACCCTAGCATGGAGATCCAAGTGCGGTAGACCGGAGTAAAGTGCGGGTAGAGTGTTTTGTAAGTGTCCCCCACACCACCCCCATCTTAGTTTTCATTCCATAACGGAATAACTCAAACCCAAATCAACTTAGGCGCTTTTTATGAACCCTAGGATAGATTTGGTTGTTTGTTTGCCACCTCCACTCACCTCGCCATCCACATAAATAAAAATAAAAAAAAGGTGTTATCTGATTGTGGGATTTTCTGTAAGCTACACACTTAACACCTACAACTTCTCACCCTAAGGCACACAATCACATCGATTCTACCACTTAACCAGGATCTGACCTGTGGACCCGGTACACTTAATTCAACACACAAATAAGTGAGTAGAAATCTGAATAGGTCAAAAATTTCTGTGTGCCTTAACTAAGTGATGCAATAGGCCAATTGATTGAACTGTTTGGGCCGCACCACTTAAGATAAAAGCGATTCATCAAGTAGCTTGCCACTTAGGGTTGATTCTTAGGGCTAAACTAGGCACTCCACATTTTTTTCTTTGATTTCTAAAGGAATATATCATCACCAGTACTTGCAAAACTTGGAGTGTTTTCCTAAACTTGTTTGAATATACCTAAGATTAAACCCTAAAAGTTACTAAACAAGGTTGAACTCTAAAAGACACATCATCAAATAACCTTGTTTGCAAACCCTGGTTGTGCACACACACACATTTTAACTAATCATTAAGGTCACAACCCATCTAAAGGGCCTATCACATTCCTGAAGCACCATTGTCCCAAGCCTAACTAAAATTGATTAGACGTTGGCCCTAAGGACTGGTTCGCTCGTTGGGATCCAGATTGAGATTGTTCACGATTAACCTGTTTATACTAGTCAATGTGATGTCTAGCTAGGGGAGTAGTATCAAACGACCGCGGCTGGAGGGTACACTAGGAACCGGAGGCACAAGCTAAAGGAAGAACCTTCTCCCCAGTCCCTCCTTCTAACTAGTTGGATTGCTTGGACATAAGTAGAGTAAATCATCTATAATCTTAGGATGAATTCTGAGAGTTTGTAGACCTTTAGGTTACCAAAACTAAGGACTGGCTTGTATTTTTGTATTGCAAGACTCCTTTCTCTTCTGATTTCCCTCCTTACTTCACCATGTACCCTTCCATATCCTACACACATTTCACATCCTATCCTCCTACCACCACTTATCCCCAAGATGATTACTATCCCTACTTGACTTGTAATTACCCATCCACTAGCCGAGATGACTTTGATTGGGGATATGAATCTGGACCTCAGTGTCCAGGGCCTAAACCTGGACGACAAGACTATGATTATTATCCTTCCCAGAGCTATAATAATTATGGATCTCCATCCTTTGATGACCAAACCAACCCAATCTACAACCAGGAAGGATATCATGATTATAACACCTACCCTCCCCAGTATTCCACTGAATATAGGTTGCCACCATCCTTTGAACAACCTAGAATGACCTACTTTCAGGGAGGGACCCGAGAACCTTGACATCTTGACTCCCCTAGATTTAACCTGAACCCACCTAAACCTGAACCGGACCAGTCGGTTCAGGTGAACCAGATCCAGGATAGGGTGTTGGCTAATTTGAGGAACACTATACAATCTTTAGAAGCTCAGCCGACACCATGCACTGAAACACCAGAGCCTATGATCAAAATGATTGATGAACTTAATAGTTCTCTATTGGATTTGCTCCAAAGTGTTAGGAATAGGGACTTGAGTGAGTTTCTTCTTGGGAAATTATCGAGGTTGAGGATGAAATTTGTGGTTGCACTAGTCAAATCTTGGGATGATTCTCAAGATGAACCCCCTTCAGGAGAGCTAATGCCTGAACCTGCTTAGGCGCCTATTGGGGGGGATACATTTTCTGAGATCGGGGATGACTAGGTTGGGCTAAAGCAGTGATTTGAGGATGAACTGATTGATTCACCCGAGATCCCCAAGTGAGGAAACGAAGAAAATTATGTCTCCTTGGATCAAGAAATGATTTATGATTTTGAGACATATATAAATGAGGATCATTAATTCTTTGACTCTGAGGGTGAAGAATCTTTAGGTGAAGTCGCACTTGAACATAAGGAAAACGATTTTAGTGAGACAAATGGGGATGAGGAATCTGATGAACCATTTGATAGCCCGTTCAGTCAAGATTAAGATTTGGTTGGGGTTAACTTGGAGGATCCGAATCTTGATGATTCAATCAGTGACCCCAGTCCTCATCTGCACCCCAAAGAGCTAACTTCTGAGATCTTTGTACCCAAGTCAATCTTGATTCAGCCACGATTTCTAGACTTTGGGGAATCATATGGGGTGAATAATATGCTAGAGGTCCCGAAGCCTGAGCCCTTGAAGTTGGAGGATAGAATTGTTGAAATAAAGATTTGGGAGGCTAATTCTGAGTGAAGTTTGATTTTGGATCTAAGGGCACCTATTGACCTAAAACCACCTACCTTCTACCAGGACCCTTACGATATCTTTCACGTGCAACCCAAGTTTGAAATAGCTGATTATTTTTCTGAGCTAGATGTTAACGGACAACCGCACCTATTAAACCATCTTTACCCGTTGTCCGACACTTTGGTCCTGGGTTGCACACTACTAAACCGTAGGCCCGGCCCCGCAAACACAACAACCTTTGGTTCTAGGTGATTTTCATCCAGAACCTGAGAACCACTCGACCCTGGGGCATGGGTCTGCACCATAATCTCATCCACGTCTGTGGTCATCTTCTGTGGACGGGTTTCAAGATCAACCTTTTGATTTTGACTCTGACCCGTACTTGTGAATTTTCAATTTCTTGTTTGTATGTATGTTATGCCTAGCTGAAGGCATTAAACTTAGCACGTGTGTATACACTCTTCTCTCTGCGGAGCTGACCAGATTTTCACGACACTCAGGTGATCTTCTGTTTACTCTGCCCTTTTCATGTCTTTATTTTTACAATGAGGACATTGCATCATTTAGGCATGGGGGTGTGGATAATCAATTCCTAAAATCATTATGTTAACTCCGTAGAATTTCTTTTAGTTTCTTATAAAATTAAAAAAAAAATTGAAAATTTGAAAAAAGATAAAAAAAGAAATTAGGAAAAGAGAACTTAGGCATTTGGAAGTTCTTAACTTTAGGAAACGATACAAGAGGACCAAAACACCTAGACTCTTCAAGTCTTCAGGCTTAATTAGCCCGGGTGTCCACTCGAATGTGGATTTAGTCTTGAGTCCTCGCCAATTAAAATTTATTTTAATTTGGTAAATAAATTGGGATGATAAGTATGTGACTTATCAACCCGCCCTCTGATTTGGAGGGACTTTAAGCCTAAGCATCTACACACATTTTTTTGCATTGACTCACTTTTCGACGATTTTTATGGAAATTGGGTAGCTAATGGACCGACTTGGGTGGTATGGCTGGCAAGTTGTCGGTGGTAACAGCTCATCGGCCGGTTGTCCAAAGCCCAGCCACAAGACCATTTTCATTATACTGCCTTTAGGTAAATCTTAGATCAGGGAAACTACCTACTTAAAAAAAAAAAGAAGAAACACTCAAAAAGAAAAGAAAAATAAAAAAAAGAAAAATAAAAAGGATAAAATAAATAAAAATAAATAAATAAAATCACACTTCACCGCACGAGTATGGCTGGCAAGTTGTCGGTGGAACAGCTCATTGGCCAATTGTCTAGAACCCAGCTCACAAAAAAAATGCACAATAATTCCCAAAACACTTAGGGAAGAAGCGGGGAAGTAGAATAAACTGAGGAGATATACACTGGGTTTGCTCTTGTGTTGACCCCATAAATAAAAAAAAGTAGGGAGAAAGCTACCGATCGTAAAGATAAACCTTTAGGCAAGGTTACCTAGGGTCGTAAAAACCCGAAGTCCATCTTAACAGCCGTTTTGTGAGTCTATCACTTTTTTACAAAGATGCTTAGTACTTAGAGTCCTTTTTGAGTCTTGGGCAGGTCGGGTAGCCGTAAAAAGTTATCCCGGAACTCTCAAGCTTCAAAAGTACAAAAAAATTAGAAAAGAAGAAAAATAAATATATATATATCTTCCCTTCTCAAATAAGGCAAGAACTTGGGCGGTCTGCATTCTGGCAGACACCTGGGTACTTTTGAGTTTTCGTTGTTTAGGACCTTAGTTGAAATTTTCTATTGTTAATAAACGGCTTAGGCTTAAGCGATCTAATCCTAATTCTGCCTTTATACATAGCATATAGTTTAAGTTTGTCAGGGACTAGCAAAAGATAGGCATGGGAGTATGATGTAAACACATTTATTAAGGGTAAAATGCCTATTCATGCATGTTCTTAGGCTTAGATTTGCATTTCATGTTATAAAAATTGCATAGTGTGCATCATTCTACATTCAGAGTAGTTGTATATAATTTAGGTTAATTGCATCTTTTTTGTAGTTAGGAGAGAAGGGTATTTATTTCGGAGCCTCAAATTGACGATCCGACCATATGAATCTGATCAAGACGACGATCGGAGTCCAATGCCTCTGAAATCGCCTTTATCGGAGTTCCATAGCACCATATGTAGTCCGAGGAAGATCAACGGCCAAGGGACTATGAGACATAATTTGGAGCTTCAAATGATAAATCTGACCGTGTGGATGGATTCGGGTCGACGACTGCAGCCTAATGGTGTGAAAATCGACTCAATCCGACCTCTGTAGCAGCCCCTACAACAAGATGAAGATGGACGGCCCAAACTACGCCACGTGGCACCAGGGCACGCACGTAGCATCGCACGTGCGCAGCAGCGCTGGTGCACACGCAGGCGCGCATGCACACAACGCTAGCGCATGGGCGCGCGCGTGCGCACGGCAAGGCAGGAGCAGCGCCAGCACAACGTGAGGTGGACTACAACAACACATGAGCTGGACTTACAGTGACGCTTACACCTGTCGGTAATTCGTCGCATGCCAGCAAAGCCAGCTGTGGGCGCCAGCGGGCATGAGCTGCCTACAGCGACTTTTCCAGCAACGGCCTAGATGTCACTAATGGTCCCATACCAATTTTTGCCTCTTCTCCATCACTATAAAAGGACCTACACCCCCTCCCTTCCAAGCCATCTCTACCTACTCTACTCCCACCTACTCCCAAGCTCTAGTAAGCCTACCAACGCTCCATTAGAGCTTGTTCTCAAGCTCCCAAGGTGCCTATTAGTGTAGCGAACCTCTGCCCCACCAAATACTCCTCGAACTTCCCATCTCCCTTAATAGGTCACCTTGGAGCTGTCTTCCCACCTCCATTCCGATAGCAGATCACCTCCGTCTTCTCACCTCCATTCCAGAGCTACGCCGAAGCTTTCCTCAACCCAACGTCCTCCAGCATCTCACCTCCTTCATCCGAGCTTCCGCCAGGCACCGTCATCTCATCGAACAGCCGATTCGGGAGATTTCCTCTCACCCCCCTCTCTTTTTATGCTTTCATAGTTCATTGTAATTGACATTGGCTTGATATATATATCATATTTGTTCCATTTCTATCTTGTGATTCATTCTACTTGTCGTTTATTTCAAAAAAATACACAAAAAGATAACAAAATCCCAAAATACAAAAAAGAAACAAAATGAAGCACGGTTTTCAAGTAAAGTAAACGTCGACTCCCTGTGTTCGACCCGGGACTCCCTTGGAGTTTCAGTATAAATTTTATTTGATCAACGTGTTTTGCAACTACGACGACAGGTTACTTGTAACCTCGATCTCTAACACGTGAAACACGCACGACCAATAGGGGTTCCCCGAAGCAAGCTCGGAGCGAGCCGAAGGTGGAGGAAGGAGATTTCGAGCTTAAAAACTTGCTAAAGGAAAGGGGGATGACAAGGAGGTCTTTTATAGGCCAAAGAGCGAGCTTCAAAGCTTGGAAACCAAGCTTTGAAAGCTTGAAAAAGATGGAATAGGTTTAGGATTTCCAAGAGTTCACATGAACTCTTGGACAAGATTTGGAAGGCAAGACCTATCTCAGATTGAAGAGAAACTCCTTAAGAATCTTCCTTCCAAATTTAAAAGAATTTCATTATGAAATCAGGGAGAATCTCTTGATTGGAGGTCGGCGGTTGGTGGGTTTACATAGTAATGGTGACAGGGGTATTTTTGTGAAGAAGATGATGAAGTTAGGGGTATTTTTGTAATAAATTCAAAAGCTGAGGGTTATTTGAGAGAATAAGAATTGAACTTGGACTAAAATGCAAACTAGGTCGAAATAATCTTAGATTGGGCTCAATTTTTGATACAAACCTAATTTAAACCCAAGAAATCCAATGGTAAAGTTAGATTTTTGTTTTGACCATGTTTAGCTAGATAATTTATGTAAAAACCCAAATTAGGGCAATAGTCTGTCTAATACTCTATTTCAAGTCAAAATGAGTTTTGATGGTCAATTCAAAGATGCTAAACCCTAGAAAATATTTTTCTATGAATTTTAGAGGGTTTATGTGAATTTTATCTTGACCAGAACCTCAATTAATTAAGCGAGTCTATTTTTAGGGTTTCAGATGTCCATTAATTCTTGAAATGCGTGAAACCCATTTTTGTCTGCATTGACCCACTTATTAGGCAATAATAACTAAATGACCTTTAATAAACCCCTGATATACCCCGTGGTTATTCTATATTTGTGATAAGATGGAAAAATTGTAGAAATAACCCTATTTTCATATTTTCTTCTCAAAACAATTCATCCTACTCAAGAGACCTTCTGACTGATATGTAGGAGCTTTGATTGACTTTATAAGACCAAATTGAGCTAATTATGGCTCATGATGGTGTTCCCATCAGAACCCAATCCAAGTTGTGCTTAAAAAGGCAGGGCTCACTGTAATCACAACCAAAATCGGAGAAATCATCCCAACCCTCACTGCGAATTCATGGAGTCTATGATAGCGAAAATACGAGATTTGTTAATTAGGGTTTTGGAAATCATTGTAATGCATAAATCCATTTCGCTTTTAAAATTTATAACCTAAATAGGGAAGTATCTAGGGTCATCCAAGGAGGTAATATTTTGCAAAATCAATCTCTTGCGTGAAAAGTAGAAATCACCTTTCTTTTTGTTGCTTTTCCATATATCATTTTTCTTTTGGGTTTTTGAAATAAAGGGGCAAATATGAAGTGTTTGACAAGAAAAAGTACCACAACTATGATGCTAAAATTTAAGTGACAAAATTATCCTCTTTCTAAGCTCAACCTAGGAGTGAGAAGGCCTAGGTTAATTAGGAAGAGGGAGTGAGATTATACTAAGATAAAGCAAGTAGTGTAATTAAAAATGCAACAAGAATTGAAGGCAACTTTTCTATATTAAAGGAAATTTTCTACAAGTATAGGAAAGCTTCTAAAATTTGAAAAGATAAATAAATAAAAGAAACAAAATCCTTTAATTGCTGATGATGATGAAGAAGGTGAAGCTCCTCTTGCTCCGAGCCAAGTTGCTCCTTAGCTTGAAAAGAAGGTTCCTTCTTCTCCTTTACTTAGCAAGCTCCTCCAATTTGATGTACTCCTCCTAGCAAGCCCAAGGGGGGGCTGCTTGATCTCCTCCAAGGTGGATGGAATTCCACCTTCAAAAGCTCCTTCTATGGTGGCGTGGAACACCATTGATTCCTCCTCCAAGGGTGGTTGTGTATCACCCTTCAATCCTCCTCCTAGGGTAGGCGTGCATCCTAGGTTTCCTTCCAATGCCTAGCTGCTTCCCTTGGCTGGCATGCAATCAAGAAAGAAGAGAAGAGGGGAAGGCACCAAGGGGACAGAGTATCCCCTTAATCTTCTTCTTCTTCTCTTGACCTTCTATGTAGGTGGAAATATGGGTAGAAAAAATGTAGCCAAGGTTGGATTTTAATGGTGGTGGTAGGGGGTTTTTATAGGAGTAGGAGGGGGTAGGGTTGGTTATAGGATGGACGGTTATGATGGGCGTTAGATGGTGGTTATAGGATCCTAAGGCTAGGGTTGTTAGTGCCAAAATGGAAGGGTACTTGGTGGTTGGTGCCAACCCTAGGTGGTTGCTAGGGTTCAGGGTTTGGTTAGGTGTGTTGTAGGGTGGAGATGGAGTTATGTGGTGGTGGTTATGAGATGAAGGGCTAGGGTGTGTTGTCACCACTTGAAGAGGTATGAGTAGGTGTGGTTAGGGGAGAGTTGGCGCCAACTTTAGTGTAGTTAAAGGGGTAGGGTTGGCGTGGACATAAGGGAAGGCTAGGATGGCTTTTTATGGTGGTGGTTATGGGGTTAAGGGTAGATATAGTTGGCGCCAAGATGGAAGGGTGTGGGTGATGTTTTGGCACCAAATTAGTGGCGGTTTAGAGTTGGTTATGGTGGCTTAGGGTTGGTGCCACTAGTGGGCTTCTAGAAGGGGTTAGGTGTAGGGTTTAGATGGGGATAGAAGGAGAGTGTAGGGCTAGGACGGGGGTTCATGTTGGTGCCAAAATGAAGGGGTGTATAGGGCTTTTTGGCACCAACATGAAGGGGTGTCTAGGGTGGTGGTTATGGTGGGTTGGCGCCAAAAAGGGTTGGGTTAGGTTATGCTTAGTTAGGGTTAAGGTGGAGGAGTGGACGACCATGGATTTTTAGGTGGAGCTAGAGCTTAGCTAGTAAAGTAGAGGTGGAGGAGCTAGGGTTTCATGAAGGAGGAGCTGGGAGAGAAGACTCTGGAGCTGATGGAAGCTATGCTAGAGCTGGGTCTACTAAGACAGCTTCAAGGGGAGCTCAACTACTGAGCTCAGCTACTTAGTTCTTATGCAAGTAGCCAATCCTGGGTAGTTGAGCTCAGTTGAGCTGACCTCAACCTAGCTGGAGCTAGGTTGAGCTGGAACTGCTTTTGATGAGAATTCTAGAGCTAGCTAAGCTACTAGTTGACAAGTAGTAGCTTAGCTAGCTTGGAGTCCAACTGCCATGAGCTGGGTGGAGCTAGAATGAGCTGGAGCTAAGCTGAGATGGACTCCTATCAACTTAGTTGAGCTAGCTAGAGCTCCTAGTGAACTGATAGGAGCTGAGATGAGCTAGACTCAACTACATTGAGCTGGATCTAAGCTGACTTGAGTAGGGTTGAGCTGAGATGAGCTATCTTGAGCTATCATTCAGCTAAGGTGAGCTGAATGGAGCTAACCCTAGTCCAAGGGAGTTGGTAAACAGCCATGATGAGCGGGAATTAGCTGAATCCTAGCCTGATTGAGCTTCCTCTTCATCAATTGCCTTCAAGAGTGGTAGGGTTTTAGCGATCTACCAATCTGCTTATCCTTAACACTCCAAGGAACACATTGAAAATACAATAACAAATGCAATGCATGCCTAACCTAATTTATGCCTAAATGCAACCCAAAAACTCATTTGCAGAGCAAAATCCTAAGAGCTAGGTTTGTTTTAATGCATAAGAATGATGATAAACTTATAAGAGCTAGGTTTGTTTTAATGCATAAGAATGATGATAAACTGATGTTTATCAATCTGCATTGATTACCGAAGACTGAATGCCTCCATGAAGAAGGACCATTTCCCACTGCCTTTTATTGACCAGATTCTCGAGAAACTGGTGGGAAATCAATTTTTCTATTTTCTGGATGGGTACTCTGGGTATAATCAGGTAGCAATCCATCCTGAGGATCAAGAGAAGACTACCTTCACCTACCCCTACGGGACATACGCATTCTGCAGGATGCCTTTTGAGCTCTGCAATGCACCCGCCACCTTTCAGCGGTGCATGCTAGCCATATATTCTGATATGGTAGGTGAGTACCTTGAAGTCTTCATGGAATTCTCAGTTTTTGGGGAATCTTTTGATGATTGCTTCCTGCATTTGGTCCAAATCCTCAAGCGTTGCATTGATGTGAATCTAGTTCTTTCTTGGGAAAAAAGCCACTTCATGGTTCCTGAGGGTATAGTCCTGGGACATCTTATCTCTAACAAAGGCATACAAGTTTACTAGGCGAAGGTAAATTTGATTTCCAAACTACTTGTGCCTAGCTTGGTCAAGTACATCAAATCTTTTTTGGGGCACGTCGATTTTTACCGTCGATTCATTCCTGATTTTTCGAAAATCGCACACCCCCTGACTAATCTTCTATCAAATGATGTCCCCTTTGAGATCACCAATGAGTGCACTCGTGCATTTGAGAGCTTACATGATCGAGTCACTCAAGCACCTCTCCTGCAATCCCTGACTGGTATCAACCCTTTGAGATCATGTGTGATGCATCTGACTATGCAGTAGGTGCAGTGCTTGGATAGAAAATAGATGGGAAACCTGTGGTCATTTACTACACTAGAAAGATACTCGACGAGGCTCAGCGTAACTATACTATTACTGAGAAAGAACTGCTAGCTGTAATATTTGCCCTGGAAAATTTTTGATCTTATCTATTGGGTTCCCGCGTCATCATATACTCGAAACACATTGTAGTAAGGCACTTACTCGCGAAGAAGGATACGAAACCTCGACTAATCTACTGGATCTTGCTGTTGCAAGAATTTGATCTCGAGATTCGCGACAAGGAGGGAAAACTGAATGTGGTAGTTAACCACTTGTCCCGCCTTCCTTCTTCTATTATTGACCCTTACGGACCAATCATGGAACATTTTCTGGATGAGCACCTCCTGATTATTAATGCGGAACTTCCTTGGTACGTAGATATGGTGAATTACTTGGCATCTCATCAGATCCCGTCTGATTGGCCGAAGGCCAAGAAAGACAAAATTTCTTTCCGATGCAAAGTACTACATCTGGGAAGACCCGTACCTTTTCCGCATTGGTGCTGATCAGATTATCAGACGATGCATGCCAGAGGCAGAAATACAGGACATTTTGTCCTTATGCCATGATCAGGCCTACGGCGGACACTTTTCCAGACATAAAACCGCAGCTAAAGTCCTCTAGTGTGGCTTTTATTGGCCTGCGATCTTCAAAGGTGCACACGATCACTGTAAGGCATGTAGTTGTTGTCAGACCTTAGGCAACATGAGCCACCGTGATATGATGCCTCTATAGCCGATTCTCGTGTGTGAAATCTTTGATATCTGGGGGATTGATTTCATGGGCTCCTTCCCTAAATCTGATGACTTTGAGTACATTCTCGTCGCAGTGGACTGCGTGTCCAAATGGATCGAAGCCATTCCGACCCGAACCAATGATCATAAGGTGGTAATCAAGTTCATTCATCAGCACATCTTTTCCCGATTCGGCATTCCATGTGCTATCATTTCTAACGGAGGGACCCATCTCACAAATGCACAATTCTGATCCTTGATGACAAAGTATGGGGTGTCACACCGAATCTTGACTCCTTATCACCCCCACATTAATGGATTAGCGGAACTGTCAAATAGAGATATCAAGAAAATCCTTCAGGTCACTGTTCGGCCTGATAGGAAAGACTGGTCAGCCCACCTTCCGGAAGCTTTGTGGGCCTATAGAACTGCTCACAAAACACAACTAGGCATGTCTCCTTTTAGACTCGCGTACGAGAAGGCAAGTCACCTACCCGTCGAAATGGAGCACAAAGCCTATTGAGCAATACAGAAGTGCAATCTAGATCTCCTAAAGGCTGGAACCCACCGCCAATTACAAATGAGCGAGATCGATGAACTATGCAATGACACATAAGACAACTCACGAATTTACAAAGAGCGGGTTAAAGCCTTTCAAGACAAGCACATATCACGAAAGACTTTCCATCCTGGTCAGAAGGTCCTACTCTTTGATGCCAAACTCAAACTATTCCCAGGAAAACTCAGATCAAAATGGATTGGACCATTCTTGGTGAGACGAGTGTTTGGAAATGGAGCTGTTGAAATTAATGAACCCAGCCATGATTCTGAACCTTTTGTTGTGAACAGTCAGAGACTCAAACCGTTCGTCGAACTCACTGCCCCAAACTTGGTTGTTGTCTCTTTTGAGCTCCATTCTCCCTGAGCTTATTGCGCCCAGCTGATGGCGTTAAACTTAGCACTTAACGGGAGGCAACTCGCCAACTTTTGAAAAAACCCGAAACCCTTTTGACGTACTTCTTTGCTGAACTCATATTGCACTTTAGGGTTTGTCCATTAGAACAATTGATTCCACATTTGATACTTGTATCAAAGCTTGAAATCATCCGCAACAGTCATCCCGGCCCGTTCACCCACCCTTTGACTCTGTTCTAATGCATGATCTAAGCAGTACTTGAACCTACCTAATTTGCAATGAAGACATTGCAAATCGTAGGCATGGGGGGTATGCTCGCATAAGCGCTCCTTCAATTTTGTGCAGCGCTGCTCGAGCACACGTCTTGCACTTCCTCACAAGCGCGTGAGCCAACGTGCTATGCATGAGTTCTGTTATAGTTTCCTATTTGTTTCTATTTGTACTTATCTGGCTGGACGGGCGACGTGGCACGCTCGTGGTCATTGGATGAAGATCAAACCGCCCACAGTGTGTGAGGGTGGCCTTCCTGGATGGGGCGGTGGTGAGGGAGTGGCTGTGATGGCACCATGTGGCGCCATCGTGGCCGTCCATCTTCTTTTCCTTATATCTGGCGATGTTGATCTCCAATTGAGTTGATTTTTCTGTCGTTGGACTACAACCGTCGATCTGGATTCATCCGTGCGATTAGATTATTCATCTGAGGCTCAGATCTTTATCTTTTAGCTTTATGATCTCCATTCTTTTATGGACTGCACAAGATGCCCTAGTTGTCTGATCGAGACGATTTCAGAAGCGTTGGACTCCCGTCATCGTTCTAATCAGATCTGTTTGGTCTAATCTGACATCCATGGCTTTGAATCATCTGCAATTAAAATCATCTCTCTTTTAGGTCATAAAATGACGATATTATTTATATGACTAATAAATGGATTATTGTGCAAATTATGATGCCTATGAATGCATTATTCCTGAGTTATACTAGAATGTAGCTTAATTCAGGTAATTTATGTTACATGATTATTGTGCAATCAGGCACCATGTTTCAATTATGTGTGCTTCTTGGATATGATGTACTATGACAATTCTTTTTGGTGTGTAAATACAATCAGTAAGGAATGAGCAATTGATTTTAGCTATATTCGGTGATCCAAAAGGAAGAATTATAATTAATACCAAAAAGGATACAATTACATTTCAATTCTTCTACCTTGACTGCACAAGTTCTTATGCAATGTGAGTTCTTGATGTGCTTTTGGTTTATTTTGCCAAGTTTAGTTTTATATTCCTATTACGTCGAGGGGTCTCTTTCTAACCCCACATTTTCGAGAGCTGGTGGAAAGCACTGAAATAGATCCAAAGCATACTGCTGGATAGCATGGGTCTGGACATAGTAAACCTGAACAAGCTGCTCCCCATCAGGAAAGTAGTCAAAAGTGGCTATTAAGCAATGGCTGTTCACTTAGTTGTGGTGGTGCGTCGTCAGGTTTCTATTTTTAAGTTTTGTTGAGTTCAGTCGTTTGCATGCTTAGAAGTTTCACTTTCAAATGTCTTTTATCATATAGTATAAAGATTTCATAGCAAGTAACTGCAAATGAAATATACCGACAACAAGGTTCTTTTCTTTGGGATTCCATATAGAAGGTTTTATGAAAGCAAAATAGTTCATATCAACCCCATATTGATATTAAAGTATTCATTTCAGGGAAAAATACTAACCGGAGCAATGATAGGCTTGTCTATAGCTGGAGGAGCTTATGTGAGCACTGCTAATGAAGCTACCTTTTGGTACCACTCTGCATTTCAGAACATGGTGCCCATCCTTTTAATTGCTTGCTGATTGGAAGCACTTTTCCATGTGAACTACGATAAGATGCATTGACAAGCCATTCTATGTGATTTAGCTGTGTTCACTCGTTCAATTTACTGGTGCAGTGGCTAGCTGTTTGATGCTACCAAGCTTTTAAACCCAGTTTTTGCACTGTTAGATGCTGAAACTGCTCACAAGCTTGTAATAATTGCTGCATCACGTGGACTTACTCCAAGAGAGAAGAGGCCTGATCCACCACTTCTAGAGCAGTAGGTGTGGGGACGGAAATTCTCTAATCGCATAGGACTTGCTGCTGGATTCGATTAAAATGCTGTGGCTGTTGAAGGTTTATTAGGTCTGGGGTTTGGCTTTGTAGAAGTTGGCTCAGTTACTCCAATGCCACGTGTCTTCAGGTTGCGTCTAGAGGGGTAAGTGAGGTGCCCTTTCGTTGTTCTTGGATATCAACAGCATTTGATTGAATTGCTCAATGATTTTTCCAAATTGAAGTCTGCAGAGTTGATGATCATGTATTTTCAATGCAGAGCTGTCATCAACCAATGTGGTTTCAACAGTGAAGGTATTGTTGTGGTTGCAAAAAGATTGGGTGCTCAACATGGTAAATGGAAAATGGAAGAAACTTCCAACTCGGGTTCTGGGGATGAAGTAAAACAAGGTGGAAAGGTTGGCCCAGGCATTCTTGGAGTCAACCTTGGAAAGAACAAGACAAGTGAAGATGCTGCGTCAGATTATGTTCCAGGAGTTCATACGCTATCCCAGTTTGCAGATTATCTGGTAAATAATTTTATCAGTAGTTCCTTTTCCAAAAAACACAAATTGTCAATAGTTTTCCAATGCAAATTTAAATTTATTTTATTGTTTTTACGGATATGATAATCATGCAATTTTTTCTAGTTAATTTAAATTTATTTTTGAAACATTTGTGTAGCACCTATCTTCTTGGTGAGCTTCTTTGTTATGGTACCTTGCTCAACATGCTAAACTGGTAATTTTGAAAGGAGGATGTCAACTCACCCTTTATAATTATCAAACACATGCTTCAGGATCATCACTATTCCAATGCAAATAGTGAGAACCTCCGATATTATGTTTTCTGTAGAACCCATCTATCTGAGCTGAAATTTATTTGGAAAATCATCTGAATTCTCCTCTTTCTTTCATTTTGGCTTGTATCACTGAGATCAACACATATTGCAGTATATAGATGTGCAGAAACAATTTGAGTATGTGCTGATGTTGAGAGAAATATCTTACATCCTTGGAGATTGTGCTCTATTAAGCTAAATATGACGAAATCTAGTTACGTTTTTAACTGCTTTATCGATTGCAGAACTTGATTTTTTTTTTCCTCCTTGACTGTAGTTGGAAGCGGAATCCAATAATAAGAAATTGGCCATCAACTTCTGCGTCAGAGCAACCTACCCTCACGTAAGTTTATTGTACTTTTCAAATGGGTGTGTTTTCTTTCTTTCCTGCTTATTTCCTAGCGGTGGGGAGGATCAATTGTGAAATTAACTTCTTGTTGTCAGCACGGAGCTCACTATCAATCCGAAGCTTGTGAAGACTCATTTTAGGATGACTCATGGAGGAGCATCTCCCAATGAAGTTGAAGACAAGCAAAAAGAGATCCAAAATATGATCACACGATTTTATATCTGGAACTTTGTCAAACAATGTAATGTCAACTCTTCCTATATCTCTTGAGTACACTTGGTTGAATCCAATGCCATTGGACTGGATTTTGGTTAATAGCATCCATGACTGAATACTGGGTTTCATCATTCTGACCATATCTTACACAAGTGTTTTTTTTTTTTTAAAGGAACTTTACACAGGTGTTGTGGATGCACATTGCCTTTTAAACCATTTTTTCAACTTACCCACAAAGACTACACAATTATTCTTGTTAGCTATATCATAGACAATTCAAAAGATTAAATACACAGTATTGACCTTTATTACTTTGGTTTTTGAACAACAGTATGGCTGCTTTCATTCTGAGCTCTGGAACTACAGGTGAATATGGCCATCTTTGATGCTGGAAATTTCGACGTCACACATTTTGCCCGAGTTGCACGTGAGTGGTTGGGGATTTTTGGGTGTGGTGGTGTTTGTGATTTGCTTTGGTGGAGGCTGCAAGGATGTTGCTGATCTCTCTCTCTCCCTCCCTTTCATTTGTGACAATTTAGGTAGTGTGGTCTGTTCTTAAGTAGTAGCTGAAGTGATGCTAATTTTAGATCAGTATAGGAAGATCTGTGTTTTTTCCTACTTTGTAAGTCAAAATCTGGGTGCATGAGGTGTTCATTCCTTGGTAAAAATTCTGAGTTTTTAATGTTTATGAAATGACAGATCATAGTTCAAAGAATACAAGATGATGCCAATGGAAGGTAAGAAGTAGCAAACATGGGGAGGCGGCGGCCTTTTATTAATTGTTGGGATTTAATGGACTGGAAGATAAATCTCACCCAGATGCTTAATCATGCAGAGAAAGCCAAGAAAAGGGGATTAGTCAGCAGAAGTAAACACTGCATCATCAGTTGAGCAATGGCAATAATTCAGAAGCAGATCAAGCTTCCAATGGAAATAATGCCACGGCAGTAAGTCTTTGGATTAATGTGTAACGGTAATTTGTTTATTCCAAATGGTTATTTTAAATTCTCAATGCTCAGTTGGCTTGAACTACTGGGTCAAATTTCTGGAAGTGAATAAATGCTAACCCATTTCTGGTTGAGATTACTCTGACTTACACCTAAGTGGTAGTAATGCTGGTGGAAATCCATCAAATAATGCTCAAATTATTATTTACAGTTAAATACTGGTGTTTTGGGCATTTCTTATGGTGAGGCATTTTATCCATATAGCGTGCTGCTTTCAGACGACAAACAAATCAGTTTACTCATTTCGTTTAATAGATTTATTTGTGCTGTATATAATTTTGACAGAAATGCCTGTCAACAATTGTGTATCTACTTAAATTCTAATGTTTGAAGAAAAACTGCAGGATGAATTATCACTCAATGGTCAAGTGCAACTGAAGTTTCATTCCACAAGAGCCATGGTCGTGCATGTTGAATCGGCAGAAAACATGATCAAATCCCAGAGCTTCGATGCAAGATCAGAGATCTTTGCGGAAAGTGGTTTAGAGAGAGATACCCCAAGAGATGCCCAATCAAGAAATATTAAGTTCGAAAAGGCACCTCATGGTTTCTTATCACCGCTACGAAATTGTGTCTCTCTTCAAAAAACGTCTAATTCCTTCGACGTGGTTAATGCCAATGGAGACCGTTGGGTTCAGATACTGAATGGTCCCTAAGTTCAGCTCCCGACGAAAGTTTAGATGGTTCAACAGATAGTTCAGAGGATACTAGATCGAGGGTTCGTATTCAGGAATCAGATGTAGTGAAGAATCTTAGAAATGGCGTTGTTAGTTTGGCTCGACAAGTAGAGGTGTCTAAGCTGGAGATGCAGGGTTTAAGAAAGCAAGTTGTTAAGGAGCGACGACAAGGAGATGATCTCTCCAAAGAGGTCTGTCTCCTAAGAGAGGAGCAGGATTCGCTCAAGAGAAAATGTGAATTACTCAAAGCTTCCCACTATGACATTGGCAAAGAAGGGTAAGCAGTTTGCAAGATGGTGAAGTTCCATGATCCATCACAGAGGAAACAAAGCTTGAATTAGATGATAAAAGAAGCCTTAATGCTAGTCTAAGTTTAAAGCTGCAGAAAATGCAGGATTCTAACTCAGAGTTGATTTTTGCAGTAAAAGATCTGGAAGAACTCTTGGAAAAGAAATCAAGAGAAACTATCTGTTGCAAGTGTCAGCAAGTACCTGAAATGCCTGTCAAAGTGGAACTTGGCAAGGGTCTCTCGCCACCGAAACAATTGAATGGATTGCCATTCAGAGAGGAGGAAACAAATGAAGCATTGGTTGGCACACATTTTGAACATGAGGAAGATGAAGAACTTCAAGTGCTTGTCAAGGATAGTGAAAGAGCGATCTTCCTTTTTTATAAAAATTTTAACTTAAATTGTCGTGTCGTTGTATATTAAAAAATTATTTTTCAAAAATATTTATTACTCAAAATCTAACTACAAAAATAATTAGGTCGTCTCCACAGAGAGGAATCAGCCTATTATACTAGTGAGTGGTAACTCAATTATTTGAGAAACTCAATGGGTGTGCATGCTAATTCGTGTAATTCTTTTTCAATACGAGTCATCATTTTATGTAATTAATCAAGAATATAGGTGCGCACATACAAAATGACCATCATGGAAATATGTCAATCAGGATCTTGGCACTACTAAAAATGTATTAATATTTATCTCTTTCATAGCTGAGTCCACTCATATAATCAATAACTCATATTCTATATTGTTTATGAGGAGAATGCAACTCTAAGTAATTCAAATAACAAAGAGGGATGTCCATACAATTCTTCCTTAATATAATAATGACATAAATAAGGGAATTGTAACCTCACAATGGCAAAATCCATAAATACTAATTACGGGAAAACAGAGGATTACGTTTCTCTCCTTCGTGCGCACACGTGGGTCGATGGAACTGCTTGCGATAGAGGTTCGTTGCGATGAGAGCTTTGAGATGGCGGTGACAGGGCGGCCGATGGTCGCCAGAGGCGGCCGTTCGGAGGAGGTGACCGGCGGCGACGGTGAAGCTCTTCCCGCTGGCTACTACTACTACTATTGTGCATGCAGAGACGCGTGCGTGCATGGAGAAGAGCACTGGTGCATGTGCACAGGGACACGCGGTCTTGGCGAGGTGAGCGTGGTGTTCAACCAAAGGAGCGAACGAAGGGAGCGACGCTACTGCTGAAGGTGCATGCGAAGGGGCACGCACAGGTTGCTAGAAATACGGAGGCACGCACGCACGTGGAGAGGAGAGTGAGGCAGGCAACGTGCTAGGATGGCGCTTAGGCGAGGGAGATGGTGCGTGAGGGTGGCGCCGCTGAGGTTGCTATGAGCATGGAGTTTTGGGTTCTTCGTGAATAGTGGATGGTGGCAGGTTGAAGAAAAAGAAGACGGAGAGGGAAGAGAGGGTGGTGGTGGGTTGTGAAGGGGTTTGCTGCAAGGGTGAAGGGAGGACGGTGGCCGCAGGCTATCCCGTGCAACCAACGAAAGGAAGAGGGAGTGGGGATGGACTACGCCTTAGGCCATAGTGCATGCTGGATCCACGATGCAGACTCTCTTCATTGTGGAGACGAAAGAGGAGATCCTCAAGGGGGGGAAATAGATGATCCTTCCTTTCCTTTCACAAGCCATTTTTAACTTCTTCCAGAATCTGTTTGTCCTTCTCTCTCCTTTTCACGGCTATCGTTAACTCTAAAAATAGCCTGAACATTCGGTTGGCTTTGTGTGATGGTTGAGATGGACCGAGTCAGATGGAGGAGGTTGGGTTGCGTGAAGCCGGCTTGCTTGGATTGGTAGTTGGTGGGTGGTAGTGCATTGAGGGGTGCATGCTGTAGGTTTTTTGGGGCCCTACCAGGAGGGGTGACGTAATAAAATGCGGAAATAAAATATAAAGCAATCTCACAAAAAATCAACCGCACAAGTACACAAAGATTTTTAGGTGGAAACCCAAACCGGGTGAAAACCACCACCTAACCCTCTCGAGTTAGGATTTTCTGATCAACCTAGTTGATCAAATCCACTAACCGAATCACTTTAAAACGAGGGTGATTCAACCTCAGTACAACCACGCTACAAGTACGAGGGTAGCGTTCCTCAACCCCTTCTCTCCACGAGAAGGATTTTGTCCCACGAAGGAGACGGGAATTCGCAAAGCGAATACCCAACCAAAAGACAAAGATAAAATAAAACAAGTAATCCTATAGAGCCAACAAAGTAATTTAAACCTAGCTTCTATAGGAAATAGGAAACTCCCCTTTGCAAGGAGTGCGTCGAGTTGATGACGCGGTGCGTGTGCCACGCGATGGCGTAATGTCGCTCTCGTGAACAACGGCGGGAGAGCGGGTGCGCGAAGGCTTGATGCTCTCAAGAGAATGGAACTAGAGCTTGGAGAGCAAGGGCTTCTCTTGGACACAAAAGAGTGGAACTAAGTTGCTTAGGTGTGTCTCTTGTTTCTCTTAGTGTGTATTTTGTGTCTCTAAGTGTGTAAAGGCTCCCCTCTATTTATAGAGGCCTTAGGAAGGCTTTGGAAGGCTTGGAAATGCTTCCATAGTCGTTGGGATCAAAGCCCAAGAGAATCAGGCCGAAATCAGGACAATGATTACATTTGACAGGGTAATCAGACGTCTAACTCTTGCATCATACGTCTGGAAGGCCACTTTAAGACGTCTGATTTAAAGGTCAGACGTTTGATTCTATGCGGGTTTCCTCCTGACTTGAATCAGATCTAAACAGGGTTTTTGCGCGAGTCCATCAGACGACATACAGGACGTCTGGCACTATGTATGGACGTCTGGAAACCTACTTTTACTGTGGGAATGGATTTTCCAAACGTTGCAACGGCTAGAAAATCTCTGAGAAGAGATTTTGGGTCAGCCGAGGCAAAACTGTCATTTATCAGAGGTCTGGACAGTCCTATGGACGTCTGATAAGGCTCTAACGGTCATATTCTGCAGTGTCTGCTAAGTTAGCCAACGGTCCACTATCTGGACGTCTGGCAAGTCCATCAGACGTCTTCTAAGACATCTGGACTAAGGTCTGGACGTCTGATTTCATCAGACAGAACTAGCTATGTCCAGCCTAACAGATATCAGACGTCTGAAACAACAGTAAGACGTCTTAAAATACTTTATCAGACGTCTGATTTTTGAATTAGACGTCTGGAAATGTTGTTTGAGCCCTATATTGGTTTTCTAAGTGTTCTACAGAAAACCTAAGTATCCTAAGGTTGTGCCGGTGTTCCTAGGACTACTGTTAGGGTTCTTTGAGGCTCTTTAACATAATATTCTAAGGAAAAAAATAAAGAGCAACAAAAGAAACGAAAAATACAATAAGTACAAGAGAAGGAAATCTATCCTATTCTTCATCTCCTTCCTTCTTTAATATATCGCTCCTTGTGAATCTCTTCTGTTTTCCATCAAGCTCGTCCAATCCGTCCTGGATGCGAGCTCGAACTCCGTCTAAACACGTCCACATTTGCAATTGACCTGAAATCTAGGACTCAAATTGCAAATGTTAAATAACACGTGTTTTGTTATCATCAAAACAAATGATCGTGGTGCTCTAGCACCAACACATGCAACATATTTACTCCTCGTGTCCTGCCTGTCATCGTAAAAATATGTTATTAATTATAACCTTAACACATTTAAATATATGCAGGATAAGATAAAATATCATTTAAATCATGAATAATTAAAGATTAGGAATATGTAATTAACAATTACTTAGGCTAATTAACACTCCACTAAAGTGGACTGATCAGATAGCAGTGATCCTATGATGGCATTTTCTTTGGAACAAAGGATCACTGACATTAAAGTAGAGATAGAGTTGTACAACAAAGACCGTGATGACATCAAAATGCAAATGGAGTAGCTCGCTCTAGACTACGAGATTCTCAAATAGGGAAATCACGATATCGCTACGAAATACGAGCAGTCCTAGCTGTGAGAACAACTTTGCATGCAATATGAGTGTTCGACTCATGTTTCAATTATTAATGACCTCAAAGCCCAAGTTGCGAACCTGGAGAAAGAACTTGGAAGGCAGGAGGCTATGTTTGAGGAAGATCTTGCAAGCATTACAAAAGCCAGAATTGAACAGGAACAGTAAGCGATTCGAGCAGAAGCAGAACTGCAAAAGACCAAACAGAATAATGCTGCCACAGCGAAGAGGCTTCAAGATCAATTCAGAGAGCTTTCGTCACAAATGTCAACTACATTTGTTTCAAATGAGAAGCTGGCGATGAAACCAATGATGGATGCTCACGAGCTACGTCTACAAAAAATGCACCTTGAGCAGTTGCTGGATAAAGGAAGAGAAGAGATAGCATCAACTAAAAGCCAATTTAATCTTCAACTCAAGGAGCTATTGGACCAAGTACATTTGAAAACAAATGAAGCAGATGGGCTACAGTTGAACCTTAAGGAGAAAAGTGAGGAGCTGGAGAATCAACGGAAGCTTCAACAGGCAACAGAGAAAGCCTTGTCGAATAAGACATCATCACTGAAAGCTGAGAAAGATAAATTGTCAATAGAAAAACACGAGCTCTCCAAGGAGTTGAAAATGCCGAGTGAAATAGAAAGTTTGAAGAAAAATGGTCGAAGTATGAGAGAAGCTCCTCCAGGATAGGACCAAAGAGCGAGATGAATTATCTGAGCAGCTTGAGAGTGCAAGAGGAGATTTGAAAAAGTCCAGAGAGAAGCAAGAGAACTTGGAGCTGTCAATCGAGGAGAAGGAACTGGACATAAGAAAATTGAGATCCGATCTGGAGATTCTCAGAGCACAGTATAATGGCCTGACAAAGTCCTTCTTGGAGGGTCAAATGGAGAAAGAAAACCTTAGTGAGCAGGTTCGGCACCAGAAGAGATGCAAATCTTCTTCTATTGGGGTATAATACTTGTTAAACTTTGATTGTAATGGTAGATGAACAGAACGGTACTAATTTTGCCATAAGAAAAGGTGTTCTTTCGATAAAAGCATAGACCGTGGTCATGTATTTTTTCCACAATTGTTCCATCCTATTCAAGGTAAACAAAATTAGCATGTGGCCATGTGACATAAGGCAAGACAAGTGCGTAGGTGCAGTTTCCAGGCAAGATGCTCCTGCTGCATCTTTACATGTCCCCATGTGAGTTGATTATATTAGGCATTTAGCACCTCTATAGAAAATCATGCTTTCAAGGATTTACCTTTCTTATCTAATGTTTATTTTATGTTGTTGTACATATGGGCAAATACATGATTGTTCAAAGTGGCTTTGGTCCAGTTATCAGGTCATCTATAATATGCAAATTTTTCTACCTTGCATTAGCTTAGCTATAGAAAGTTGTCTCTTTCATGATCACTTTAAATACATGTAATTTTGGTTAACATATGCTATTCTTTCTACCATAGATTAGCCATCAAAAGTTACTTGTGTTTGTCATGACCGCTAGGATGACAGTGGTGCAAGCTTCTGGAAGGAAAGAGCAGACATGGTGGACGTGCTACAACTTGAGAGTTGAGAAGGTCCTCATAAAGATCCAACTGCAAGGTAAGTTCTAAATACTAGCAGGAATCTTTGTGTTCATCAATCCCTATTTGAGTAACTAATTGCATTGAATGGTATATAATTTAAGTTATATAGTTACATCTTTTACAATTATTAAGGTGTAATTGAGGCTTTCCTTTCTGCCACTGGATTTGTTTAAGTGGTCAAGGCCTTTGTTTGTTAGCATTGAGGCCTTGGAATTGAAATTTGGCATTGTTAGCCAGAGTAAAAGGTTGCAGGGTAAGCACGAAATGTTTCAATAGCTTTTACCAGTTCTCATGACAAAGGGAGTTTTATCGCACTTGCATGTATAATGAGGCTTGCTTCAGGACTAGGTTGCTTTCTAAGGACAGATTTGTGCACATTAATATTTTTGTTTTAAGAGACCTTTGGTCACGATTTATAAACCGTGACCAAAGAGAACCTTTGGAGATGGTTGGTTAGCCGTCACCAAAGGTAACCTTTGGTCACAATGGCCCCTTTGGTGACAATAAAGGAACCATGACCAAAGGAACCCTCTTTCTTCCACGCTAAACTCTAGTCATGGTTATTAACCGTGACCAAAGCTCTCTATTTGGTCACAGTTTATAACCATGACCAAAGCTCTTGAACCTAGCTAACAGTGGGGGCTTCGATGATGGATTTATGTGGAATTGTGACCAAAGCTCTCCTACTTTGGTAACGGTTTTGGGTGGAACTGCCACCAAAGCCTTTAGTCATAGTTTTGGGTGGAACCGTCACTAAAGACCCTTCCACCACGCAACTTTTGCTATTATTAATTGGTGACGGTTATAAGCCATTTGGTCACGGTTTTTAACCGTGACCAAAACCCTTATTTGTTGTAGTTGTTTAGGATTTAGATTTTAAGGGACTTGTTTAATGGTTGCAAATTAAGTTAGGGTTTAGCACTTAGGGGTTAGGGTTCAAGTTATGATTTAGTGTTTATGGGGTAAGGTTCAAGTTGGGGTTTAGTGTTTAGGGTTAAAGGTTTATGTTTTTGTAGATGAAGATAAAGGAAATATTTTGAAAATAACATTTTTTATTATCTGTTTTTGTATTATATCAATTAGTTACATACACTTGCACAAATTTATTTTTTGAAAAAGAAAGGAAAGCTATTAAATCACAATATCAATCCGAAAGGGCATTTTATTCATCTTATGAAAATAATTTTGGGGGGGGGGGGGCAATTACAAAACAGATCCCCAAAGATGTATGAGGGACCAGCACTCATTTACAATTTGCGTAACGCACACCAATCTCTCCTGAAATACCCTTGCATTCCTCACCCTCCACACATACCACATAGTCACCGCAATATGCATATGCAGTTTGTCCCACACCATGAAGTTCTGCCATAAGGTGTCCCAAGTAGGAAGCGATTCATGACAAAGTTTTCTCCACACCACATTTGTCATCAAGCAAGTAGAAAAAATATGCCCCATGCTGTCTATGTGGAAGCCACATAATGGGCACTCATGTAGGTCCGCCCCCATCCTCCCATGTCTCAATTCCCCAATGATTTGTCCCTCCCTTCTACACAGCCATAGAAAGATTTGCACTTTCAAAGGAACCTTCAGGAGCCATATTTTCTTCCCAATTATGATCATCTTCCAGATCTCTATTGGATTCCAAGATCCTCTGATACGCACGCACCGCTGTATAGGTGTTGTTCCATGCATAAGCGTCATCCATTCCATCTCTCGGTTTGAAATTCTGAATATCTGAGATCAATCTCAACTTCTCCTCACCTAGGAGAGTCCCCTCCCTTTTGATTCCAAACCTTGAAATTCACCATTCGCCAGCAGACTCAGACCAACAGTTGCTTACTGCAGAATCCTTATTCGTAGCTACCATATATGCCCTTGGATAGGTATCTTTCAAGGCACCCAGGCCAGACCAATCCTCCTTCCAGAAACTGAACATATGGCCATCTCCTAGAACTGGCTGCAGTAGATGCCAATTGGATTTTAAGGCCTACACAACTGACCGCCAGAAGGGAGAAGGCTAGGCTGGGCAGAGTCTCTTCAGAGCACTATTGGAGCTGCCATAGTTGTCTCTAATGATTTCATACCACACCTTATCTTAGCCATTAAGAACTCTAATCGCCCACTTGAGTAGCAGTGCCTCGTTGAATTCTTTTAGAGCCTTAATCCTCAACCTGCCAAACTCCTTGAGCAGACATAATAGATCCCATTTAATCGGTTGCAAAAACGTTCCTTCATGACACACCCCCTTCCAGAAGAATCGCTTTTGCATCACATCAATACATTTCCATATAGACTTGGGGGCCTTAAACATGGAAAAATAAAAAATAGGGATAGATGTGATAACAGACTTCAGCATAACTAATCTTCCACCCTTGGACAGGAACCGACTATTCCAGCTCTCTAGATTCACAAAAATTTTGTCGAAGAGGACATTCCAATCATTCTTCCATAATTTCAAGCATCTCAAAGGCAGTCCCAAGTACTTGATTGGAAGTGAGATGTGTGGCGTTCCCAAAATAGAAGAGATGGCAAGTTGTTCCTGATCAGAGAGCCCAAAACAAACCAAAGAGGACTTGTCTCCATTTAATTTTAGACCAGAAATCTCGCCAAAGAGTTTCACCATATGTCTTAAAGCTTGAGCTTCAGATTCAGACCCTTCCACAAAAAAATCGTATCATCGGTGTACTGGAGTACAGGAGCCAAAGCTCTCCTCATGGACAAGGAGTAGCCTCTTATAATACCAGCTTCAAACAACATGCAGGCATATCTTGCAAGATTATCAATCACAAGGTTGAAAACTAAGGGAGCGAGTGGGCACCGCTGCTGAACTCCACACTGTGGCTGAATCCAAGCCTGATAGGGTCTACCATTGATCAAAGGAGTGTAAGAAGTGGTGGTGATGCACCCCTTCATCCATTGAATCCATGTACGAGGAAAGCCCCTTCTTTTCAAAACTTCCCACAGGTACGGCCAGGCAACTGAATCGTAGGCCTTACGGAAGTCCGCCTTCCACATGAATGCCTTACACTTCCTCCTGTGCCATCCACTCACCATCTCCTGAGCCATGATAAAGGACTCCTATAATGACCTATTGGGGAGAAATGCAAATTGGGCCAGATGAATTTGATCATGAAGGACCACCCACAATCTATTTGCTAGTATTTTGCTCACCACCAGGTAAATGGAGTTAGAGAGCGCTATAAATCTGAAGTCCGAGAACTTTTGAGCACCTTGCATCATCGGAAGCAAGAAAATGTATGATCGGTTTATCTTATCAAAACTAGAATTCCCTCTCTCGAATTCTCCAATCACCTCCATCACTTCCTTACCCAAAAAATTCCACATCTCTTTGTAGAAAAATACTTGCACACCGTCAGGACCAGGTGCTCCTTCATTGTTCAATCCATTGATGGCTTCCTTCACTTCTTTTTTAGAAATACTTGCAATCAAACTACTGGACTGCTCATCAGAAAATCACGGAGCCACAATGGTAGCCATTCTCGACAAGACTTGAATTACTGCCCGTGAGGTCTCTCTAAAGTATTTAACAACTTTAAGTCTGATTTCTTGCATGGACGTTACTCTCTGCCCCTCTTTAACAATAGAAGATATCATATTATGTCTCCTGCGAGAACTTGTTGCATGGTGGAAGTACTTGGTGTTGGCATCCCCCTCTTTGAGCCACAATTGTCTTGAACGCTCCCACCAGTCCATCTCAAGTTTTAGGTCCTCATCCAATATCACCTTCTACCATACCCTTCTATCGTCAAGTTCCTGAGTAGATAGAGGGGGTAAGGCCTCCTTTGCATCCAAACATTGGAGACTCAGCAGAGCCTCATGTCTCCTTTGGTCTCTTAAAGAAGAGATCACAGCCCCATATTCTTTAAGCATGGATTGCATGGCAATCAGCTTAGAGGCAAGTCTGATTGTAGCCGATCCCTCAACATGCTTGGACCTCCACCATCCCTCAAGCATTTCACGGAAGCCAGGTTCTCTCAACCACGATCTTCTAAATTTAAAGTATGAGCCTGATCGTACCTGTTCACCACTATCCCATACCAATGGTGTGTGATATGAAAATGGTCGTTCTAGCCCAGAGACTAAGGACAAGTGATATCTATCCAACAAATCAGTATTTCCAAAGAACCTATCGAGCTTCAACATTAGGCCATTCCCATTCCTCCATGTGAACTTCACTCCAGATGAGGGGAACTCAGTTAGTCCCAGATTCTACACCACCAGTTGGAATCCAAGTGAAGCGTTATCCATCAAAATTTGTGTGCTTCTAAATTTGGTTAACATATGCCATCAAAAGTTTCTTGTCTTTATAACATGCCATAAGTGTCGCCATCCTTAATTCATAGAAGTTCTGAACTAAGGGGTTTCCTTGAAATTTGTTCATAACTTAGGGTTACTTCTTGCATGTACCTAGTGTTTGGAGAAATTTCAATAGCATTTTCTCGCTCTTCTCTGAGATACTAACTAATCTTAGCTTTTTTCCTGAAGCGCCTTTTAGTGGGGGCTATTGGGGACGTAGTTAAGGTTACTCTAAGGGGTTATATTGGAGAAGTGCGAGGAAATATTGCTGAAATTTCTCTAAACACTGGTTGCATGTTAGAAGTAACGTTATGATCAACTCTTCAAGGATGGGCTATCAAGTGAAAGTCTTCTTGAAATACACATTTTTTCCTTATTCGAGTCTAACTTATGAGTGGTTGTCATTGACATTTAGGTTTATTATCATGGATAAGTCATGGATTAGTCTGAGGAATTCGAATTACCATGAATACAAGAGTGGAGTGATTTCATTTCTGGAGTGGGCATTTAATGATGATAGGATGACATTGAGACGAGGAAAATTCCTTCAGCTGATTTTATGCCCATGTAGACACTATTTGAATGGGTTTTTCCATGACTAAGACACAGTTTCAGTGCATGTGATACGTAACGGTTGGTGGCAGCATTACATAAATTAGACAGATCATGGTGAGTAAATCAGAGGGAAAGTCAGAAATGAGAGAATTGAAGCTTTTTAAGAAAGTGATGATAATCAAGGAGATAAATTGGATGAAATGTTACATGATATGAGAGCAGCAAATCCTGAGGATGCAGATGACGATGAGACTTTACAAGATTGTAATAAGTTTTATGATGTAGTATGATGGTAACACCATCATTAGCAATAACTAACTTGAATTAGTTGAAATCAAGTGACAAATGCTCCTAAATGATTGCTGGAGAGCCGTAATTCCACTCAGATATGTTTTAAGGAAGGAACACTAAAATAGGGTCAATTCTATAATTTTAACAGCACATCATGAACACAGATTACCACGGGGTCACTTAGTGGTTAAATAAAGGTCAAATGAGCTCAAAAGTCCAAAAAGTGGGTTAACATAGACAGAAATAGGGTTTCACGCATTTCGAGAATCAAAATAGAACACAAAACCCTAATTTTAGACCCGCTTGAATTGAAAAGGTTCTAATCAAGATAAAATTCATCTAAGCCTCCTAAAATTAATAGAAAAATATTCTAAGAGGTTTTGTACCCTTGGTTTGACCATCTGAACCCATTTTGACCTAGAATAGAGTTTTAGACGGGATTCTACCCTAATTTAGGCTTCTGTGCAAATTACCCAACCAAACGTGGTCAAAACTCAAATCCAAGTTCATAATCAAATTCCTTGGATCTAAATTAGGTTAAGGCCAAAATTTAGGCTCAATCAAAGTTCATCTTGACCTAGTTTGCAATCTAGTCCCTTAAAACTCTATTTCTCTCACTTAAACCCCTAACTTTCAATTTTAATGCGATCAAGTCTGTAAGTTTCTCGTCTTCTTCACATTTTACTCCCTTTTTCCATTGTTAGGTCAACCAACCTAGATGAGCTTTGACTTTATCAAAACATCAACAAATCAACTCCAAATCCCACTAAATTTGGTGGGATTGGTGTTCACATTATTAGGAATTGTTTGAGCAAGATCTTGACTCCAAATTCGCACCATAAAGCTCCAGCAAACCCATGAAAATTTTAGGTTTCTTGATTCTAAATCGAATCCCAATTAAGCTTCTTTCCTCAATTAGAGTTCGGTCTAAGCTATATAAGAACTCCCTTAACTCTATACCGTCCTCCTTAGTTCGATTTTGGCCCAAAAATCTTCTTCCTTCTCTCCCTCCGGCCACCTCCGCCATGACTCCGACGAGCACCTCAATTCCACTTCGTCACCTTTTCCACGTACAATAGGCAAAGGGAACTTCTTCCCCAACCTCATCCTCTTCTCGCCGGTCACAGCAGAAGCTCTCCGACCTCTTCTTTCTCGCCGTCCTCATCTCCAGAGGTTTCACCTTCTCCACCACCAGCCAATAACAGCCGACGCCAACTCCATTCCTTTTGTCCGTTAGTTAGGCTTATCCTCTATCTCTCTCTAGTGTCTCCCTATCCCTTGTTCTTCTAAAATCGACCAATAATCACCTCCTTTCCCCTCCGTCTTCTCCACCTCTGGCGATGGCTCTGGCGAAGCCATGCACCCGCCACACTCCAAATCACCCTCTTCCACACCCAAAAGCTCCACCACATCACCCTCATCAAAAGCACTCTACAAATTTTGACTTCCACTCACTTCAGACCTTCGCTGAACAACCCATAACTTCGCCAGTCATCCCTTCACCCTCTGACCACCACAGACCACCAATCACTCCAACAACACCACCATTGTCTTCCTCGCCTCACGGCGACTCCATTGAACGTGCTAATTGGGGCTTAGAGCCCATACTTTGAGTTTCAAGTTCCCTCACTGAACTTCGCTACATCGTCGTTCTCCTCCGCCTTCCTCTGTTGCCAACTGACATGCTCGGACCTCGATTCACATATCAGCTATTGTGGAGTACGTCTAGGAAGCCATTTGGGCTTCAAATTAGGGAGCGAGCAATCACTCAAGCTACAATCGACAAAGACATCTGCTGCTACTGCACGCGAAGGAAACAGTGGAGCTTTAGTCCCACATCGTGGGTGACATGATCAGAGCAGCTCATAAATTGATTTTGTGGTGTACGCATATCGCCTCAACACATAGGGGTGAGGTCCCCGCTCACCTTTCTTCACTTCTCATTCACCATTATGCCCGGTGAACCTGGACCCCTTACCTAGATTTGATTACCCAATTGTGCACCCGATTAGGGAAGCAAAGGGAGAATCTAACGAGGGTAGGGGTAGGTTTTGCATTGGGATTCATGCCCAATGCCCTAGGATAAGTGCAAACACTTGGCCTCTCTACACTTGGCACCCTTGTGCCTTGGTTGTGCTTTGAAAGGTTAAGTCATCTGACCTCAGGGTCCGACGTTTGATTGAAGGTTTTGTGGGATTATTTGGTGCTGTAGACTTATCTGATGTGGCTATTTGAGAATTAAGTGGTTCAAACCACTATTGAGATATTGAATGCTTTGATATGTGCTTAATTTGAGGGATTAAGTCATGATCTAAATCACCATTTTTAGTTTTTCTCTCTTCTTTTTATCATAGGAATTTCTTGAGATACATTGGTTTATCATTGAATATCATTTTGAGTAGATTATTATTCATTGCATATTTTTATTATTGTGCTCATTATTTCTAATTGTGATTAGTGCATGAATTCCATATTTGCTCCTTGCAAATGACCTTGGATATTTTTGTTTTCGAGCACTTTACAAATTTAATTGCTGTATCATTTTTGTTGGTTGTACTACAACACACATTTCTTAAAACTCAATGGAAGCATTATAACATAGTCAAGGTAGTAGAGGATCCTATTGCTCTTGGAATAACGTCAATGTTGAAGTTGTCATTCCTTCTCAAATTATTTCAAATGAAAGTGATGAATAGAGCCATAGCAAAATTAATATCTAATGTATGAAAATTTGTCATAAAAAGATTTGAGTTTTGAAAACTCGTCGTCGTAGTGTAATTTGAGAGAAAATCCGAACAATCAAATAATTTTTACCGAAATTCAAAAGGAGTCCCGAGTTGAACACATTAAGGCTACATTGATTCAAAATCCACAATTATATAATTTTAAATAAAGTTTGTTTAAAGATGAGATAATCACAACTACTTGCAATATTAACACTAGAAAGAGAGAGAGAGAGAACAATTTTATATCGATGATAATGTCATACAATTACCACTAGAAAGTGGAAAATCTAATCTAGAAAGCAATAAAGAGAAGAGAGGTAAGAAATTATCCTCCTCGACGGCTGCTTGCAGGATGAGCCAAACAAGCGATGCTTAGAAGAAGTGCAAAGACAAAGGATGGAGAACGTAGTGGGAAGAATTGGGGGCAAGGTAGGGCGTCGTTGTCATGGGATCTACTTCCGAAATGGGGTGAGAAGATGACCACGGGTGCTCTACAAACAGGGTGAGAAGTAGACAAAATTTTGATTTTTACTCTAGAGAAGCATCCTGGATTTGGAACAAGCTTCTTTAGAGCTTTGGAGAGGGAGAGTGATGAAGGGATGAGAAAAATGTGATGGGCGTAGGCCTTTTTATAGATGCAGAGGTTGAGGCAAAAATGTCATTTTAATGATTAAACATTAATTTCAAAGTCTTTAGTGACGTTTAGGAGCGTCACTGTAGCCTAAACGTGGGTGAAGGTACGCGCACATGCCTGCCTCGTTGCCTTCAACTACTTCAACGCACATCCACGATCAAGTGTTCTCAGCCATCCGATCGCAAGATCAGACGGCTTAAAATGCATCCGCACGCTTCATCTTTAGTGTGCCTAATGCATGCATGTGCGATCACGCGTCCGATCGTGCGTCTGATCGTGTATACACGATCCTTGCACCCGGCGCTACCACGTCTCTGCTCCCACGACCACACGATCTTCATCGCACAATCAAAATTGACCATGCCCCACCCGCTCCTTGATTTGAGGTGCATGCGGTCTTGAACCCACGCCTCTGCTTCATGAGGAGGCGCTCGCCCAACGTGTTACAGTCGCTCTTTGGTCACGTTTTGAATCCAAGTGCATGCATTCATGGCCATTGGATCAAGATCCAATAACCCAGATCTAATCAGTGCATGAGAAGAGAGAGATGCAGCGGGTAAGCCCTGGGCAATTTGGGTAGTGGAGATGGCACCATGTGGCACCATCTCGACTCTCCAACTTCTTTGTCTTGTAGATGGTGCCACAGATGTCAGATTGGACCGATTTTTGCGTCGTTGGGCTGCAATCGCCGATCTAAACCATCCGTGTAATTGGATTTGTTGTTTAAGGTATAGATTTACACCACCTGGCCCCTTGGTCTTAGATCTATCTCGGACTGCATCTGATGCTACGGAGATTCGATCGAGGCGATCTTATAGTCGTTGAACTCAAATCGTCACCCTGATCAGATCTGTATGGTTGGATCTTCAATCTAATGCCCCGATTAAATATCGACCTATCCCTGGCCACCAAAAGGAGCAACTACTATACAATTTGTACAATTTGACCTAAATGCATGATGATACATGTTATACAATATTATAATGCTTGATGCTTCTATGACACTAAGAACATGCATAAATAGACATTTTAGGCTACTTAGAGGCATACACATCACACCCCCATGCCTATTGTTTGCTAGTCCCTAGCAAAACCTATATGCTATTTTAAAAGAATTAGGATTGGATTTCTTAGGAATGACTTATTCTTCAACACTAGGAAATATTTGCTAAGGACCTAAACTACAAAGACACAACAGTGCCTGGGTGTCTACCAAAATGTAGACCTCCCAAGCCCTTGCCTTATTCAAAATTAGAAGCAACTTTTTTTTACTTTTTCTTCTTTTCTAATTTTTTTGGATTTTTAAGTTTAGGGCTTCGAGGCACCTTTCTACAGCTGCCCAACTCACCCAAGACTCGAAGAAAACTTTAAGTACTAAGCTTCTTTATGTGTAAAAGGTGATAGACTCACTAATCATCAATTAGAACGGACTTCAGGTTTCTATACCCCTAGGTGACCTTGAAAAGAAATTTTGCCTAAAGGTGTATCTATACGACTAGTAGCTTTCTCCCTACTTTTATTTTTATGGCATCAACATAAGGGCGAACCCAGTGTGTATCTCCCCAGCTTATTCTACTTCTCCACTTCTTCCTAAGTATTTGGAATTAAACATGCATTTTTGTGAGCTGGGTTCTAGACAACTGGCCAATGAGTAATTACCACAGACAACTTGCCAGCCATACTCGTGCGGTGAAGTGTGACTTATTTCTTTCTTCTTTTCTTATTTTCTATTTCTTTTCCTTTTTCTCTTTTTGGATACTTTTCTTTTTCTTTTCTTTTTTTTTTTTAAGTAGGCGACTTCCCTGATCTAAGATTTACTTAAAGGTAGCAAGAAGAGAATGGTTGCATGACTGGGCTCTAGACAACCAATGAATGGGTTGTTACCCACGATAACTTGCCAGCCATACCACCCTAAAAGATTCATTAGCTACCCAATTTTCGTTAAAATCCCCGAAATGCGAGTCAATGCAAATAATGTGTAGATGCTTAGACTTAAAATCCCCTCAAATTAGAGGGCAGGTTGATAAGTCATATACTTATCACCTCAACTTATTTAACTAATTTAAAATGAATTTTCAAATGGCGATGACTCGAGAAACAAATCCACATTTAAGTGGACACCCAAACTAATTAAACCTGAAGACCTGAAGGGTCTAAGTATTTAGGTCCTACTGTATTATTTCGTAAGGTTGGAAATTTCTAAAGCTCAAGTTTTCTTTTCCTAATTTATCATTTTTTTAAAATAAAATGGAAACATAAGGAAAATTTACAACTCCACAAACCTGACAATATGATTCAAAAATGAATACACCCCCCCATGCCTAGCTTATGCAATGTCTTCATTGAAAATAAAAGGCATGACAAAAGGGCAGAATGGAAAAATATCACCTGTATTCCACGATGCTCTGGTCAGCTCTGAGTTAGACTATACAAGCGCTGAGTTTAGTGCCATCAGCTAGGCAGAGTCCAGCTAAAGAAGTCAAATAAAGGTTAAAGCAACCTTGTCTAAGACAGATTCTGGAATAATTCGATCCAAATAAGGTTTCAAACGTTGTCCGTTGACCTTAAAAGAATTTCCCGTCTTTGGGTTAGAAATCTCAATAGCTTCATTTGGGCATATCCGATCAATGATGAGCGAGCCGTTCCACTTTGACCTAAGCTTGCCCAGAAAGAGCTTAAGTCGAGAATCAAAGAGCCAAACCTTCTATTTCAACTCAAAGCTCTTGCAGGAAATCAACTGGTCATGAAAAGCTTTGGTCCTAGCCTTATAGACCTTGCCAGTCTCGTATGCATCATTTCTACGATCCTCCAACTCAGATAATTAGAGTTTCCTGGTCATTTCGGCTAAACTTAAATCAAAGTTGCATTTCTTGATTGCCCAGAATGCCCTATGTTCAATCTCAACAAGTAAATGGCATGTCTTTCCATACACCAGACGAAATGGTGACATGTCGATAGGCATCTTGTACACCATACGGTAGGCCCAAAGAGCACCATCAAGCTTTTGAGTCCAGTCTTTTCTATCAGGCCTAATCATCTTTTGCAGAATGTTCTTGATCTCCTGATTGGAGATCTCGGCCTGTCCATTTGTCTAGGGATGGTAAGGTGTGGAAATTCTGTGATTCACCCCATATTTTGCCAATAAATTGCAGAACTGGACATTGATGAAGTGAGTACCACTATCGCTAATGATGGCCCTTGGAATCCCAAACCAACTAAGATATTCTTCTTGACAAAATCATTGAGCACCTTGTGGTCATTGGTTTGGGTAGGGATAACTTCAATCCACTTGGACACGTAGTCAACAGCTACGAGAATGTACTGGTGTCCAAATGAAGGAAGGAAGGGTCCCATGAAATCGATGCCCCAAACGTTGAAGATTTCGACAGGAAGAATAGGGTTTAGAGGCATCATGTCTCTTTTAGCTATGCTCCCAAGTGCCTGGCTTCGGGAACACAACCTCAAGAATTCCTAGGCATCGTTGAATAAAGAAGGCCAATAAAATCCAGATTGCAAAATTTTTGCAGCCATCTTTTTCCCAGAGAAATGTCTACCACATGTAGATGCATGGCAGAACTCAAGTATGCTTTGAAACTCATTCTCCGGAACACATCGGCAAATAATTTGATCAGAGCCAATGCGGTACAGTTCAGGGTTATCCCAAAAGTAATATTTAGCCTCAGATATAAGCCTATCCCATTGTTACTTGGTCCAATCCTGGGGGAATTGACCAATGGCTAAATAATTAACCATGTCTGCAAACCAAGGGGTTTGGACACCTGAAACTGCAAGAATAGTCTTGTCTAAAAAAGTATTAGTAATTTGAATATCCGAAAGAGAAGAATCACTAAGGAGTCTCGAAAGATGATCCGCCACCACATTTTGTGCCCTAGATTTGTCTTTAATTTCAAGATCGAATTCTTGAAGTAAAAGAATCCATCGGATGAGTCGAGGTTTGGCATCCCTTTTCGCCAAGAGATGTCTCAAAGTCGAGAGGTCGGTATAGATTACAACATGAGATCCTAAGAGATAAGCCCTGAATTTTTCCAATGAAAATACTACAACTAGTAATTCCTTTTTGATAACAGTGTAATTTCTCTGGGCCTCATCCAGAGTTTTGCTAGCGTAGTAGATGACAAAGGGCTTCGTATCTATCTTTTAACCCAAAATAGCCCCGACCACGTAATCAGAAGCGTCGGTCATGATCTCAAATAGGGCTGTTTAGACCGGTGGTTGCAGCACCGGAGCACAAGTGACTGCCATCTTAAGAAAATCAAATGCCTTATGGCATGATTCGTCAAAATTGAATGGTGTATCTTTGGCTAGAAGGTTGCTCAAAGGTCGAGCAACCTTAGAAAAGTCCTTGATGAACCTCCTATAAAATCCCACATGACCAAGAAATGATTGGATTTGTTTAACAGATGTGGGAGGAGGAAGTTTGGAGATAGCATCCGCCTTAGCTTTATCAACCTCAATTCCCCACTCAAAGACTACATGACCGAAGACGATGCCTTCTTGTGTCATGAAGTCACTCTTTTCCCAGCTAAGGACCAATCATGTTTTGATGCATCTCTTAAAGATCAATTCTAGGTTAGCTAGGCAAGAATCAAACGAATCTTCGAAAATGGAGAAATCATCCATGAAAACTTCCATAAACTCTCCCACCATGTCTAGAAAATGGCTATGATACACCTTTGAAAAGTCGCAGGTGCATTGCAAAGCTCGAATGGCATTCTACAGAATGCAAAGGTTTCGTAGGGATAGGTAAAATTCATCTTTTCCTGGTCCTCGGGATGGATAGGGGCTTGGTTGTATCCCGAGTAACCATCCAGGAAACAGAAATACTTTTGCCCAGCTAACCTTTCAAGGATTTGATCGATGAAAGGTAGAGGGAAATGATCCTTTTTTGTGGCTATGTTCATCTTCCTATAATCGATACAAACTCTCCAAGAGGAAGCTAAACGAGTTGTGACAGATTCTCCTTTCTCATTAGTCACAACGGTAATCCCGACTTTCTTGGGAACAATTTGCACAGGACTAACCCAAGGACTATCCGAGATTAGATAAATGATTCTTGTGTCGAGACACCTAATGATTTCCTTCTTGACCACTTCTCGCATATTAGGGTTTAATCTTCTTTGCGTCTAGCGAGAAGGGCGGGATCCATCTTCTATAAAAATTCGATGATTGCAATAAGATGGCTCAATCCCCCTAAGGTCATGGATGGTCCAACCAATTGCCTCCTTATTTGCTTTTAGGACCTTGATCAGTTTCATCTCCTGCTCCTCAATTAGTTTTGAACTTATAATCACAGGGAGCATTTTCTTAGGTCCCAAAAATTCATATTTCAAACTCTCAAGCAATAGTTTCAGTTCAAGCTGGGGCGGGTTTAAGATGGAAGGTAAGGAGAATGCTGATTAAGATTCATCAGGATGATCCAAAGGAAGTGGTGGGAAGTGAACAAAATGAACAACCTCTTCAGGCTGTGGCGGGTCTGCCACAGAGGGTTGTGGGTTGAGTTCATCGGTGCAGGAGGAATTCTCAAGGACAATAAAAGCCATACAAGACTAAACATTCAAATCATCATCCTCAAGTTCCTTAATATATCCACAATCCTCAAATTTGTTAATCGCCTTAAAAATATGAAGTTTCATTTTTCTATCTCTAAAGGTGATTTCCATACTACCGCTTTCACAGTTAATATTGGCCTTAGCAGTAGCCAGGAACGGATGCCCCAAAAGGATGGACGTGTTCCTTAAATCCTCAGGTACATCCATGTCAAGGACAAGGAAATGTACAAGAAAGTAGAAGTCCTTAACCTTGACGATAACATCCTCACTAACGCCTTTCAAGTTTGTGATCAAATGGTCCACTAACTGCAGCATTACTGAGGTCGGCTTAAGTTCACCTAATCCAAAGTTTTCATAAAGAGAAGTCAGAATTAGGTTAATGGATGCACTTGATCTAAAAGTGCCTCGTCAAAAGCGTTATCCCCGATAACACATGAAATCAATGGGGCACCTGGATCTCTCTTTTTCTGAGGAAGGTGATGCAAGATAACAGAACTAGCCTGCTCAGAGAGTATCACCTTCCTTGGGGCAGATTCCCTCAGCTTATGCTTTTGAGTGTATAAATCCTTTAAGAATTAAGCATAAGCCGAAATGTGTTTAATAGCATCGAGGAATGGGATATTGATTTCAACATTCTTGAATATATTCAAGAGCTCCTCGTCGCTATCAACAGACTTCTTCCTAGGTTTAACCAAGGCTTCAGGGAATGGAACATGAGTCAGATCTTTGGAATCATGTTCCTGAGCCTTAATCTCTTCTTCAGTGTTCTCCTTTCCTTCCTCAGGCTCACCAGGGTCTGATTGACTAAAAGAGGGTAATTTAGGGTCCTGGGTTTATCGTCCACTCCTTAAGGTAACAGAATTTGCAGAAGCGCATGGGTTTGGGTCTTAGGGAGGGTTAGGAAAGATCGGAGGGGCTTGATATGCCAAATAACCCAGATTGGATGAAGTAGAAGAAGAAGGACCCTGCTTAACCACCTAAGCATGCGCATATGGTCCCTTTCATTCCCTACCCCTGGGCTCGATTGCCCTAATTCTGTATGTTGCGAGGGTTGGGTACAGGTTGAGATGATAGAGATCCGAGCTGATGAGAATTAGCAATGAGACCGAATTGCAAGTTATCCAGTGATGTCTTCATTTGTTGCATAAGTTAGAGCATGGATCTTTGCATCTCTACCATTTGTTGGTTCAAATCAGCCTACCCTACAGGTTGGCGGGCATTCCAGGTTGGCTGATTGACGTCATTAGGGGGCAGCTGAGTGTATACATGACCTTGACCCATTGGTCTTTCTAGTGCATAGCTGCTGGGTCAAATTTTGGTCTGTTGGCCCAAATTTTTCTAGGAGAAGTTAGGGTGGTTCCTCCAACCTGGATTGTAAGAGTTAGAATATGGATTGGACCTAACGTTCTCCTATACAGCATACACATCCTCATAAGGTGAGGATGGTGGGAAAGGAGAGAGATCAGAGAAACTGGGATCAAAGGCCCCAGTTTGGAACCCATGAGGTTCTGAGTAATGCTGGCTCACAGGTTGAGCCACTTCCAGTTGATTCACGAACTCCCGTCTAGTAGGAGCTCGTGAAGAATGGAATTCTGAGTTCTGGGATTGAGTGGATTGAGAAGTATTTGTAGAGTTTCCAGCCATCCACTCTTCCAATTTTTTAGTAACCAAGTCCACCTTATCTAGCTTATTACAAATCAATTCCATATCGAATGAATAAGAATCATGGACCTCATTAACATTCGATCTAGGTTGTTGGGATCGGTTAAAAGTATCCATGGGGGCATGTTTGATGGAATTTTCACTCATTTCCTCAAACAACTCATGCGTACTATCTGCATTCTTGTTGAGAAAATTGCCCCCACAAGAAGCGTCCACGTGGTTATGGAGTTGCTCAGTCAACCTGTGATAAAAGATCTGCACGAGATGCCATTTCAGCACCTTGTGGTGTGGACACTTCCGTAATAGATCCTGGAATCACTCCTAAGCACCATGAAGCCGCTCCCCCGACTACTGGATGAAAGTAGTAATCGTTCATCGCAAAGCATTGGTACATTCGATTGGAAAGAATTTCTTTAAGAAAGCTAATTTAAGACCATTCCAAGTTGCAATCGGCCTTCCAATTGTCTGGTACTAATGTGCAGTCTTATCCTTAAGAGAGTGGGGGAAAAGCCTAATGATCATTTACTCCTCACCCACATTTCGTGCTTTGGTGGTCTGGATCAAAGTGGTCAAATTCTCCAAATGCTGAAACGGGTCTTCAGAGCCAAGCCCATGGAAATGCTTGATCAAGCTTAACACCTGGGGCTTGATTTCTGTCACTAGCTGGAATCTGGACACTAGGACATACCCGTACTTTGAAGGATCATAAAAATCCTTCAAGGCCTGAGCGCCCTGACCATGCATTCACTGGAACCATTCTTGCATTTGCTGCATTTGTTCCGGCTGCCTTTTGTTGATCGGGCTATTCGGGAGATTAAAGTATCTCATTGTAGTAAAGTCTCCTAAATCACTCAATCAATAAATACAATTTATAAACTCAAATATCTAGAAATGAAGTCCGAGGTTAAACACATGGAGCAAATAGGAATTCACACGCTAATCAAGATAAATATGTAAATGAGCACAAGAAATCAAACACAATAATGATATTCAATGAATACTAATCTGTCACATTAAATATTCAATGAAGTTCAATGTATCACAAGAATATGAGGACAAAAAGGTAAGAGGATAAAAAACAATGATGATTTGAATCACCACTTATATCCTTCTTAAGTTAAGCATGCATCCAACTATCAATTATATCAAATAAAGTAACAGTAGCTTGAATGCTATAGTAATCAGACGTTTCTTTGGCAAATCAGATGACTTAAATGTCGTTGCTACAATAGCTTTCTTCTTCATCTCCCTCTCTTCTTTCTCTCTTCTTCGGTTCTGCTCCTCTTCTCTTCTGCTGCAAAGCTTCTCTCACGCACAAGGGAAGCCAAGGCTTCAGCAACTAAGTGTTGAGCATTTGCATAGAGGAGCAAAACCCTCCCATTCCCTGCTCTCTCTCTCTTTCCTTTCTCCTCTACATCAGATAACCAGGTAACTAATCAAGTATTCAGGTATGAGCATATTGGGTCCAGGGCTATCGGCAGTGGGTAGTAGCCAAGGAGTGAGTAGGCATAGGTGGGCGATAAGCAGGTAAGGTCCTGGGGACCCGACCCTGTGTACTAGGCAAAGAAGCCTATACAGAAATTCCTCTTAAGCGTACATAGATGCTTGACTCTTCATGATGTGTCGCTAAAGCCACTCCTTTGCGTGTGCCAGCAGCAGGGAGACGTCTCCAATTGTGGGTGGAATCGAAGGTGCGGACTCCAATCAATGACTTGGAATGAAGCTTGGAGCAACTCTACGCTACCAAGAGGTTGAACTTGGGGTTTGCACGAGTTGGAGCTCGAAGAACACGACGGCAGAGGAGAACGACGAGTACCTGAGAATCAAGAACACGGCCTCTCAGCCACATTAAACAAGCTCATAAGGTTCGCCGAGCGGTGTGGAAGATGATGGCGGTGTCTGTGGGGTGTGGGAGTGCGTGGAACGGTCGGATGGAGTCGGGGAAGGAGGCACGACAGTGGGTTGGTCGATGGAGGGTTTGAGTGGGTGGAATGGCGAAATAGGAGGGGGGTTTTGGTGAGTCTGATGTGGCGGAGGTTGTGGGGTTGTCGGCGAGGCGATTGGTGGCCTGTGGTGTGAGATGGGCCTTGCCGGAGTGGTGGCCGAAGTAGAGGAAGATGACGGCGTGCGTGGAGGTCGAGGGGTCTTTTTGGGTTTTGGATAGAGGGATTTAACCTAGGAGTCTAAATAAACCTAATCTAACCCTAAACTAACAGATGAAAGGGGGGAATTCCCATGCCGGTGGTACGCCGGATGTGGGGAAGAAGAAACCTCCAGTGATAGGAGCGACGGCGATGAGGAGAGATAGGTGGTGGCCATGAGTATTGCGACACACGGAGGAAGTCAAGGAAGAAGAATCCGCTCGCTATGGTCTATGAGAGAGGACGAGGAAGGAGGTCGAAGGAGGTCGCCGGAGCTCGTGGAAAATTCGGTCGGAAAGGAGGGAAGAAGGAGATTCTTCAGCCAAAAACAAGCTAAGTTGAGAAGGTTGTGCACGACCTGGTTTTATAGAGCTTTAGGGAGAGCTCTGGATCAGAAAAGAAGGATTCATGGCTTGGGCTTGAAGGAAAAGAACCCATGATTCTCGTGCGTTTGCACGAGCAATCCATGGAGACTTGGAACTCAAAATTGGTCCTAGATTGTTCGCTTATGTGTGAACATCAATCCCACAAATTTTAGTAGGATTTGATTGCCATTAGAGTAGGATTTAGGACAGTCAATGTTGCTTGGAGGTTGGGTTTGACCTTAATGACTACAGGGGTTTTTTTGCGAAGAAGATGAAGAAGTTGGGGGGGTCTTTGCAAAGAATTAGCAAGTTAGGGGCATGTGTGTAAGGAAAAGAGTCAGACTCGGACTAGAATGCAAACTAGGTCAAGATGACCTCAGATTGGACCCAAATTTTGGTAAAAACCTAATTAGATCCAAGGAATTTGATGGTGAAGTCAAATTTAGATTTTTACTAAGTCTGACTAGGTAAATTGTGCAGAAACCCAAATTAGGGCAACTGTTTGTCTAAGTCTCTATTTTAGGTCAAATTGGGTTTCAATGATCAAATCAAGCATACCAAACCTTAGGGAATATTTTTATATGATTTTTAGAAGGTTTAGGTGAATTTTATCCTGACCAGAACCTCACTTAATTAAGTGGGTCTATTTTTAGGGTTTCAGATGTCTATAAATTCTCGAAACAAGTGAAATCTCGTTTCTGTCTGCATGAACCCACTTATTAAACATTTATGACCATTTGACCTTTAATTAACCCCTTAGAAACCCCATGATTATTCTACAATTAAGATATTCTGTTAAAATTGCAGTTTTACCCTATTTTCATGTTTATCTCTCAGAAAGGATATACAGTGAATTACGATCTTCTAGCGGTTATGTAGGAGCATTTATCAATGGATTATGACTAATTAAAGTTAGATATGGCTGATGATGACGTTATCATCATCTTTATAGCATCTCTTTTGGATTCTGAGGCAAAGGAAGTGGTTGATTAGCCATGGGATCAATTGGATTAAAATTCAACGTACGCCTCCTTGAATGGTCTAATGGTCCTCCCAAGCAGGGATTCAATGACCTTCTTCCAAGCATAAACTAGGAAGAGGTCGGAAGGACTGGGGATAAGAACCTTGCAGCACAACAATACAAGTCTGTCCTTAAGTTAGGTAGCCTAAGGACCTATGCTCCAAACTAGACTCAAACTACAACACAAATTTTGTGTTGTCCTTGATCCAAAAGCTAGCTAAGTTGGGATGGCGAGATAGGGAGAGCGTGTCCCAAAGGCTGCTAATTATGCCAAACCCCTTCCTGCTTAAGTCATTTGACAATTAGGCCACCCAACTTAGCACCTTCTGGAAAAAGCAGACGTCACAAATTTGCACCACAGTATAAGAAAAATCATGAAATGCACTGATGAGTCCAAGGACAAACATCTACTTGATTTTAGTTTAAGCTTGGGATAGTAGTGCTTTGAAATGTAGTGGGCTCTTACAATGGGTTGTGCACTTAATAATTGATTGAATAAGTGTAAGTGCATGCACAACTAAGGTTTTCAAGCAATATTATTTGGATGAGTAGTTTTTAGAGTTCAAATCTTGCTTAAGTAGCTTTTAGGGTTTAAATTAGGGTGATTTCAATCAAATTCAAGAGGCACGCCAAGATTTGCAACAAATGAGTGAAGATGTTTCCTTTGAAATTAAAATTAAGTGGAGTACCTAGTATTGACCTTAATTGTTAACCCTAATGAGCAAGCTACTTGATGAGTTATTTTTATATGAAGTGGTGCGACCCAAACAACTCAAACAAATGGCCTTACTGCATGTTGACGTGGCTAGATCGTGTTTTAACAAATATTGCGTTGTAATATAGATGAACTTTCCGCGAAAACAAATAAAGATTTATAACTCGAAAATCAAAGTATCCGAGGTCGAACACAGGGAGCAATCTAAGTATTCCAAAACTTGAGAACACAACTTTTTAAATGAGAAGAAATGACTAGTTCAATGACAGTGATATAGAAAGAAATTGCTCAAAGGAAAAAAATGGACGTCTGATACAATATCAGACGTCTTAAAGTAGCTCCTTTTCTTCTCTTCCCTTGCTGCTTCTGTTCCTCTTCTTTATTTCTTTTCTTCTTGATTTGTGACCAAGGTCTGGCTTTCCTCTTCTTAAGTGGTCTTCTCTTTCTTCTTCCTTTTCTTTTCCTTTGCTTTCTAGAATCTTTGTCTGCCCCTTGTCTTTTTCTTCTTCCTTCTTCAGTTATGTTCTCTTTGGCCTCGCTTCTTCTTCTCTGCCTTGCCTATTCTTTTTCCTTGGTAGAGCCTCCTTCCTTCTTCTCCTTCCTTCCTTGGTTCTATTTCCCTTTGGCCTCACTTCTTCTTTTTTGTCTTGCCTTTCTTTCTCCTCTGCAGGCCTCCTTCCTTCTCCTTCGCTTGCAGCTGCTAAGTCCCTACGTCCTGCACACAAGCACAAAGCAAAACCTACTCCCCTACCATTCCCGCACGTCACTCTCTCTCTCTATATCATTCTTCAGCATGCTCTCCCAGAGTCGGGTTAACAGGCCGGGTCGCGCACCCAGGTCCAGGCGCACCGGTGTGGGTGTGGTGCGCGAGGAGTGCTCAGGATAGTGTCGGATCGGGTCGCGCCAGATCCGCGTGGTGAACTCACGGACGAGGCACAGTGGTTAGGTGAGGGACCTCACCCCAAGTGTAACTGGAGGCAACGAGACAATAACACAAAAACAATGTAAAGGATTCACGCGATTTGTGACTTACCGAGGTGGGACTAATGCCCACTACTCTCTCTTGCGCACCCACAGTAGACTGTGCCTTCAATTCCCACAACTGCAAGCTCTGCGACGTCACTCGCTGGGTCGACTGTCTTCGCAAGACCTTCCCAAGTTTGCAGCACCTGGAATCCTGCAGTCCTGCGACCTGGAGCAAGAGTGCAGCTTCCTCGAGTCACCGCCAATGGCGGCCGGAGCTTGAAATCTGCCTGACACAACAAAGGCCTTGCGGCCCAATCAGATCACAGGGGGACCTTCGCCGTGTCACGGCGAAGGTGAGGCGCTAGGTGGCAGGCCACGGGGTGGCCTAGGCGTGCGTGCCTAGGTCACTCTGTGGCCGGACGGATGGGTGTGATCGGGGGGTTGTTGTGGCAGTGTAGAGGGACTGTGGATGAGTGGAGGGTACTCAGTGAGGTGAGGCGGAGGTTATGCGATGGTTGGCGAGACGTGTGGGGTTGCGGAGAGATGGGAGCATCTCGCCGGAGGGTGGCCGGAGATGAGGAAGGTGGCGGTGGACAGGGACGGTCGAGGGGCGGTTGTGTGAAATAAAGTGAGGGAAATGAAAGAGTGGAAGATGGGGAACTTATCTGGACTGTTGGGAGTGAAAGGGGGCAGCGGAGTCAGATGACTCGTTTGTGCCGTCGTCGGCGAAGACAACCCTGAGGGAGATAATGGCGACGAGGAGGAGGTCAGGGAGGCATGCGCTTGGTGCGGCGCGACGCGGGAAGATGAGGCGGAGTGGACTCTTCTGCTGGTATGGCAGCAGAGCGACGAGAAGGAGGAGAGGTAATTGCCGGAGCTTGCAGGTTTCTTGGCCGAAGAGAGGAGAGATGAAATTTGGAGGATTCTACGGCCAAAACAAGTCTGAGAGATTCGCAGAGGGTTGGAGGTCCTTTTATAGGTGCTGGCCGAGCTTCTAGTGCGTGGAGGGCAAGCCTTTAGCCACCGTCATCTCACCGGAGAAGGAAGGTGGTTGGGATCCAAATCTTTCGTGCATTCGCACGAGAGATTGGACAGGAATCAGAGATTATGATCGGGCTCAGATGGAAGGGGATTCCTCAGAAAATCTCCCTTCCAATTCTGGGAGGAGATCTCTGAGGGATCTAAGAGTATCCCCCCTGCCTTCCTCGTTGGAGAAGGATTCTTCCCCACTAATGGCGAAGGGACCTGATTGTAAGATTGGTGAGAAAGCTAGGGGGGTTTATGTGATGGTTTTCAAAAGATAAGGACCAAAATGTGATTGGGTGTACTAAATTACAAAGTAGGTCAAGATGACCTCCCCTTAGGTCCAAATTTTGGTACAAAACTAATTTAGACCTAAGGAATCCAATGGTGAAGTTGAAGTTTAGGTTTGACCACGTTTGACTAGAAATTTTGCGTAAAAACCCAAATTAGGTCAATTGATGAGCTAGGACCCTAATCTAGGTCAAACTAGGTTCCAATGGCCAAATTGAATGTTATAAACCCTAGGGGATACTTTTCCATGAATTTTTACTTGATTTTTTTCCTGATCGGAACCTTGTTGAATTAAGTGGGTCTATTTTAGGGTTACTAGATGTCATTTAATTCCTGGATTACATATGAACCCATTTCTGATTGAATCAATCCACTTTTTATCTCATTTAGACCATTTCACCTATGTTTTGTCTCTGAGAAATCCCGTTTATGTACTGCAATGGTAAAATTGCAGTTTTAACCTTTATTTCATATTTTCTTCTCAGAACATTTATTCCTCCAATTATGCCCTCTTCTAAGTCATGTAGGAGCTTTTATTCTCTTTATTAGGTCAAAATGAGCTAGTTATGGCTCATGATGAGGCTCTCATCACTGCACCACTGAGTTAGGCACACAAATGATTACCTAATCTGATTTCTACTCAATTATGTGTTTGGTTGTGTGTACCGGTTCCAAAGATCGGGATACCGGTTGATTAAGAAGAATCAGAAGAGGTTGTGTACCTCTGTGCATTTTTTTTAGATTTTTTAAAAAATAGGGGTGAGGTGGGTGGAGGTAGAATTCAAAGCAACCAAACTAATCCTAGGGTTTATGAGAGCACCTAGGTTAATTAGGATTTGAATTAAGGTGATGGAATGAAGTCTATGGAGGGAGAAAGAATGGGGGAGCACTTACAGTTATCTTCAACTACACTTTACTCCTTTCTACTGCTTGAAGATTCCTGATCGGGTACCTACAAGACAATAGAGAAGAAATAAAAGAGAGTTAGAAAATAATTGAGTGGAATGCGGAAAAGAAAACGAGTTTCGTTGCCTACCTTGTAACAGCACCAAAATAATGTACGAAAATTTGTCACAAAAAGATTTGAGTTTTGAAAACCAGTTGTCGTAGTGTAATTTGCGAGAAAATTTGAATAATCAAATAATTTTTACCGAAACTCAAAAGGAGTCCTAGGTCGAACATAGGGAGGCTACATCGATTCGAAGTCCACAATTATATTTTTTTTGTAATTTTTGTTTGAAGATGAGATAATCACAATGATTCTATTCTTTTAGCAATATTAACACTAGAAAGGGAGAGAGAGAAAATAATTTATATCAATGATAATGTCATACAATTACCACTAGAAAGTGGAAAATCTAACCTAGAAAGCGATAAAGAGAAGAGAGGTGAGAAATTATCCACATCAACAGCTACTTGGGGGACGAGCCGGACAGGCGATGCCTGGAAGAAGAACAGCAAAGATAGAGTACGGAGAATGAAGTGGGAAGAACTAGGGGCAAGGCAGGCGTCATCATCGCGGGTTCCACTTTCGAAACGGAGGCAAGAAGATGATCACAGGTGCTCCACGAATAGGGTGAGAAGTGGACAAAATTTAGATTTTTACTCTAGAAGGGTATTCCGGGTTTGGGAATAGAGCTTTGGAGAGGGAGAGAGATGAAGGGATGAGAAAAATGTGGTGGAAGTAAGCCTTTTTATAAGTGTAGAGGTTAAGGGAAAAAATGTCAATTTAATGATTAAACATTAATTTCAAAGTGTTTAGTGACATTTACGAGCATCACTGTAGCTCAAACATGGATGAAGGTACACGCGCACACATGCCTCCTCACCTTCAGATGCTTCAACGCACATCCACGATCAAGCGTTCTTAGCCATCCGATTGCGAGATCGGACGGCTTAAAATGCATCTGCATGCTTCTTCAGTGTACCTAATTCATGTGCGTACGATCGTGCTCCAATCATGCGTCTGATCGCACATGAGCAATTCTCGCACTTGGCGTTGCCACGTCTCCACTCCGACACCTGCACGATCTTCATTGCACAATCGAAATCGTGCCCTGCTTGCTCCTTGATTTGAGGCATATAGGGCCTCGAACCTGCACCTCTGCTTGGTGAGGAGGCACTCGCCCAACGTGCTACAACCGCTCTTTGGTCACGTTTTGAATCTAGGTGCATGCGCTCATGGCCATTGGATCTAGATCCAACGACCCGGATTTGATGAGCGCATAAGGAGAGAGATATGCAGCGAGTGAGCCCTAGGCGGTTTGGGTTGCTGAGATGGCGCCACATGGCGCCATCTCAACCGTCCAACTTCTTTGTCTTATAGATGGTGCCATGGATGTCAGATTGGACTAATTTTTGCACCATTGGGCTATGATCGTCGATCCAAACCCACCCGTGAGGTTGGATTTGTCGTTTAAGGTATGAATTTACACCACCTGGTCCCTTGGTCTTAGATCTTTCTTGGACTGCATCTAATGCTACGAAGATCCGATTAGGGTGATCTAGGAGTTGTTGAACTCCAATCGTCGCCCTGATCAAATTCGTATGGTTGGATCTTCAATATGAGGCCCCGATTAAATATCGCCCTATCCCTGGTCACAAAAAAGAGTAAATTACTATACAATTTGTACAATTGGACTTAAATGCATGATGATGCATGTTATGCAATTTTTTTTTTTGAGAAGGAAAGGAATGCTATCGAATCATTGATAGCAAACTAGGAGAGCTTTTATTAATAAAAAATAATGAAACAATTACATGATCGAACCCCATTGATGTATGAGATTCCAGCAACTATTGACAATCTTATCCACATTCACTGGACTCTCCTGAAAAACACACTCATTTTTAGCCCTCCAAATAGACTAGAAAACAGCCACCATAGATAAACATGGCTTATCACCCTCACAAGAGAACTCCAAAGATTCTCCCACGTGGGAAGAGAATCTCTACAAACTCTCCTCCAGACATAATCTGTGATCACACATGAAGAAAAAATATGAGTGCTGGAATCATTATGCATCCCACATAAATGGCAAAACTAGGTCGGATTTCCCATTCTCTTGTGCCTCAGATCTCCAGTAATCAATCCATCCCTTTTGCATAACCACAAAAAAATTGTATCTTCAGTGGTACCTTCAATTTCCATAACTTTTTCCCCACCTTATCAACTTCTACCATCCTGGATGAGTTAACCAGCTTGTTGTAGGCAACCGCTGAAGAAAAGTTACCCCCCCACTTGTATGTGTCATATTCATCAGCTGTGGGCTTGAAAGCAGCAAGTTCTTGCATGAGGTGCTCATTTTCTGCTTGTGTTCTTGTTTCATGATTATTCTACATTGCATTGTTCAAAGACCACTTTTCAGAAGCCGTGTCCCAGTAATCATAAACCACAGCATTCTTATCAGAAGCAGCTGCAAAAGCAAGGGGGTCCTTGTCTTTGATCACCCCCCCAGGCAACCAATTCTCCAACTAGAATTTGAAGCTTTTTCCATCACCTAAAAAAATTTGAACAAATTCCAATTATCCGCCAATGCATGCATCACAGAAGACCAAAAGGGAGAGGGTTTGTGGGGATTTAGGCGGTTCTTCTCATCATTGGTAGCCCCATAGCTATCCTGAACGATCTCTGCCCACATTTTTTTCCCCTTGCAGTAGTCGAACAACCCACTTCAACAGCAGAGCATCATTAAATTCTTTAAGGGATCTAATTCCCATGCCACCAATCTTTTTTGGCCTACAGATTGAATCCCATTTTATTGGTTGAAGGAAAGCCCCATGATGAGAGGCCCCTTTCTAGAAGAATCTCTTGCACATCACATCGAGTTTTTTCCAAATTGATTTTGGGGCTTTGAGAACAGAAAAGAAAAAAATTGGAATCGTTGTAATGACCGAGTTTAGTAAAATATACTTCCCACCTTTTGATAAGTAGTGACTACTCCATCCCTCTAATTTCGTAGCCACCTTTTCATATAGGAAGGACCAATCTACTTTCCTTAGTTTAGTGCACTTCAGAGGCAACCCCAGATATCTGACAGGCAGTGTGACCACAGGCATGCCCAAGATGATGGAAATGTCATTCTGGATCATTCCATTCATACCAAAGCAGACCAAGGAAGATTTGTTTCCATTAAGTCTAAGACCAGAAATCTCACCAAAAATCTTTACCATGTAAAATAGCACTTGCACTTCCCTCTTCCCCCCTTTCACAAAAAAAACTGTCATCTGCGTACTGGAGAATGGGAGCTAAAGCCCTGTTATTAAACATTGAATACCCCCTTATTAATCCATCAGCTACTAGTTTGCAAGCATATCTTGCCAATGTATCCACTACGAGGTTAAATATCAGAGGGGCAAGTGGACACCCTTGCCTTACCCCACATTTGGGTTGAATCCATGTTCGGTATGGTTTCCCATTTATCAAAGTGGAAAAGGAGGCAGTCGTGATACAACTCTTCACCCACTGTATCAGCTGAGGGGGAAATTTTCTCCTTTTGAGGATTTCCCACAAGTATGGTCAAGAGACTAAATCATAAGCTTTGGAGAAGTCGACTTTCCATAGAAAGGCCTTGGTCTTTCGCCTGTGCCATCCCATCACCATCTCTTGTGCCATAATGAAGGATTCTTGTAGCGACCTTCCAGGAAGAAAGGCAGACTGGACCGGCATTATCAAATCCTTTAGTACCTCACGCAATTTGTTGGCTATAATCTTACTGATAATAAGATAAATAGAATTTGACAAAGCAATGGGTCTAAAATTAGAGAAGTTCTCCGCACTTGATTTTTTGGTAACAGGAACAAATAAGACTTGTTCAATCTTTCAAACCCAGAGTTGCCCAATTCAAATTCATGAATAACCTTCATTACATCCATTTTGACAACACTCCACATTTCTCTGTAGAAGAATACCTGAATCCCATCCGGTCCAGGGGCCCTCTCATTATTCAAATCTTTAATTGCTTTCAATTTTTCTTGTTCAGAAATAGGAGCAGTTAGCATGGCCATCTGATCACTATTGACACTTGGGAAATCAGCCGATGCCATCCTCCAAGAGCCCCTTGGTGTAGCCTTGGCAAGTTCTTTGAAATATTTGCCAGCTTCACTTCTGATTTCATTGATAGAAATAATAGTTCTCTCACCCACTTTAATTGATGAGATTAGATTGAACCTTCTCCTAGCACTGGCCACTAGATGGAAGAACTTCATGTTAGCATCACCTTCCTTGAGCCACAGTTGTCTAGATCTTTCACGCCAGTCCACTTCTTTCTTCAAATCTTCCTCCCCAATTGCATGTTGCATCTACTGTCTTTGTTGCTATTCTTGAGGACTCAAAGGCTACCTGCACTCCTTCAAGTCCAGCTCTTTGATCACTGCCAATGCCTCCACCCTCCTTTGTTCCTTGATCAGTGCCACTGTCTATCCATATTCTTTCAACATGGAGCGCAGACCTGCCAGCTTTGAAGCCAACTGTTGTGTGGCATATCCCTGTACTGCTTTGTTCTGCCACCAATTAGTTACCATCTCCATAAAGCCCTCCTCCCTAAAGCAAGACTTCTTCAGTTTGAAATACGACCCAATGTCAGAATTCACCCCACTGTCCCACACAAGTGGAGTGTGGTCAGAAAAGGGCCTATCAAGGCTCATAACTGCTGATAATTGATGTCTCTCTAGCAGGCTTGGACTACCAAAGAATCTATCCAACCTAAAGGACTGTCCACTACCGTTTCTCCAAGTGAATTCAACTCCACTGATAGGATATTCTGTGGTACCCTGACTCTGCACAGCCATCTGGAAGCTAGCCATTGAGCTGTCAGTCCTACCCCCAGGTCTGTCATCACTTGATAGATGACAATTGAAGTCGCCTCCTATAAGCCAAGGTACCTCATGCACTCTTTGATGCACTGCAGAAAATTCCTCCCATAGGCCTGCCCTGTCTGCAACAGCACATGGGCCATAAATGCACGAGACATACCATTCTAATGTTATGAAATATTTACAATGCTTGATGCTTCTACGACACTAAGAACATGCATGAATAGACATTTTAGGCTACTTAAATGCATACACATCAATGTCTGAGGTTCTTGAATTCATTGGGGAGTTGCTGAACAATTCTGCTAGGTATACTAAGTCATGGTATAATGCGAAGAAGCCGATACGTGGGCTCGAACTGAAATGCGAGAAGATTGATGTCTATCGTAATGACTGTGTCCTGTACAGAAATGAGTACTCAAGATTGACTAACTGTCTTGAATATGGTGAGGAGAGGTAAAAGGTCAGAAAGTCAACAAATACAGGTAGGAAGAAGAAATCGGAGAAGGTTCTCCATTATTTTCCACTGATCCTTTGGCTACAACGCCTATTCATTTTCAGTAAAATAGCAAAACTGATGGCGTGGCATCAAAAGAATAAATCGAAAGATGGATGCACTTGTCATCCAGTAGATTCTGATGAGTGACATGCGGTTGTGCGTGTGTGTTAAGAAGTGTCGTTATAGTCGCACTTGCAACGCCGGTTTTAAAGTAAAGAAACGGAGGTGAGTCCGAGTGTCGGTCTCAGGGAGGTGTGAAAATCGGATTTTGCTTATCACTTGTCACGAAAAGCGCAGAGTTTTGCTTGCGAAAGGTGCGGTTTGAAAAGCGAGAGAGAGATAGAGAGAGAGAGGGAGCGATTAGGGTTAGAGTTGTTTCTTGCTTGATCATGCACTTAAAGAGGAATTGAAATAAACAACTGAACAGAAAGTACTTCATTAATCATGCAGCTTTAGTTCATAGCTTACAACATTAAATACTTGCTCAAACAAAAGTAAAGGAAAGCTTAAAAGAAAGGAGAGAGAGAGAGAAGGGAGAGCGACGAGGCAGCCATGGCGGTGGAGGAGGCTCCATCAGCGGCTCGTCATCTTCGACGATTACAAGAGGGCCTAAAGCAAGCTAAGAGAGGGGTAGAGTAGTTGCAAGGGAAGTGAATGCCTTGAATGAGTGGTTGGAGGGGGTTTAAATAGGGTTAAGGGCTTTCTAAAAGAAGGGGCTTTAGGGACGTCCGAGACGTCACTAAAACCACTCCAGAAGCGTCGATGAATCCCTTCAGCCTGTCGGTCAACAGCGCATCATTCTTCTTTGCGCTCAATCCACGGCCACTGCGTGAGAGCCATCCGATCGAAGATCGAACGGCTGAGATCTCTCCTTGGCCGTGCTTGGATCACGCCTCGGGCGCGCGTGTGCGCGGGCGTCGTCGCCCGGCGTGTGCGTGCGCGTAGGCGCTCGCGATCCGTGGGCGCGCCGCGTGCCACAATCTCGGTCGCCCGCTGCTGATCGGGCGGCCCAATTTTGCCACGCGCGCCTTCGTCTTCAATTTCACGCACCCCGCGGCTCGAACCCGCGTCGCGTGCATGCGCACTAACTGTTGCGCCACGCCCGTGCTTTGTCGTGGCGATTGCGGGGGGCGTGCGAGTCTCGACAGTCCGATCGAAGATCGACGGCTGAGATCTGATCTCGGCTGGATGAAGAGGTGGCGTGCGGTGGAGCGGGGGTGACGTGGCGCAATGAGGGCCATTTATCTCCAGATCAACAGTCAGAACTTCTTGGGCCCACCGGATGTCAGATTTGGCTGATCTTGAGTCCGTTGGACTCCGTTCGTCGTTCTGAATCCATCCGTGTGGTCCGATTGCTCATCTGAGGCCAGTTTTGACAAGTGCTTACACAAATGGCCATTAATATAGTTTTATAAACAATCTTGGTACATGATGCATGCAATGCTCCCATTCTACTTATGTTGTGCCTTTTATTCTTAAGATGGGCCATATTCAACATAATTATCACCCCCTTGTGCAGTGTTATCAATGAGTTGAATAGATTTAACGAGAATCATGCATTATTCATAGAGGAGGCACGAAATGTGAGACTAGGGCTTGCAAGTGATGGATTTAGCCCATTCAAGAACATTTATCAGTCATATTTCATATGGCTAGTGGTAATATTAACTTACAACTTACCCCCATGGCTATGCATGCGATCCGCATTCATGATGTTGACCTTGTAGATTTTACCACTACAACGGAGAGGGTGAGATTTGCGTGATACGAAAAATAAAGCAAAAATTATAATACTAATCACAAAAAATTGCAATCACATAAGTACACAACGATATTTAGGTAGAAACTTCATAAACACGCATGAATTCATGATACAATGCTTATTTATGATAGTTCCTAGGCCTAGCATTGCATATCATAGTATAAATATTGCATAACATTCATTGCATTACATTTAGGATAGTTTGTATATTCTGTATATTAATTCCAACATTTTATATGGCCAGGAGGCAGTGCGAAATCTTTACGGGCTTCGGATGAAGAATCCGACTGTATGGATGGATTCGGAGCGATGATCGTAGTCTGTCAGCACAAAAATCACCTTGATCATAGCTCTGTAGCATCCTCTACAAGAAGGAGATGGACGGCCTAGATGGCGCCACGTGGCACCATCCAGGCCACCCTACTGAGCCATAGCCTCTCTCACTTCACGCAAGGAGCGATTTCAATCGTTGGATCTCAATCCAATGGTTGAGAAATGCTCTACATCGGCCGGTTTCTCCTCCAAAGCATAGCAAGGAAGGGTCGAGGTGTGCGGCTGCAGCTCATCTCCATGTGACCAAGTAGGTCATTGGCCAAATGGTAGCGCACCCGCTCCTCAAACGAGAGGTGCAGGTTTGAGCCTCAATCCGCTGTAACCACTCCAGCACCCGAAGAAATTGGACCGCTCGATCTTGATTGAATGGTTATGGTGGCATACGCGCGATCAAACGCCGTCCAGCGACACGAGGAGACACGCCTGATCACACTACGCAATCAGGGGCGCTCATTTAAGATGATCGAATGAGCTCTCAGGTGCCTCCCAGCCGCACGATGGTGGATCCAACGGCTGCCAGTGAGCGCACGATCTCGCAATCTCATCCATTCGTGCCTGATCCAATGGCTAACTCTCTCCTTGCATTGTGCCAGTTGTAGCCGCACCTTCTCACGCCAGCAGAGGCGTGTGAATGCTATAGTGACACCCCAGCAAGTCTTTAGTGACGCTTTAAATGTCGCTGAAGACTCGTGCACACAAATCACCTCCATTCCTCCACTATATAAACCCCATGACCCCTTCCTTTCCAAACCATCTCTACTTACTCTACTCCCATCTACTCCTAAGCTCTAGTAGCCTACCAAATCTTCCTTTGAGCTTATTCCCAAGCTCCAAAGGCCTCTTATTAGTGTAATGCTCCTATACCCCACCAAATATTCGTCCTCCATCTCACCACCTTCATAAGAAGCCTCGGAGTCGTCCTCCTACCTCCATTCCGGTAGAAGATCACCTCCATCTCCTCATCCCCATTCCAGAACCTTGGTGAAGCATTCCTCTACCCGACGTCCTCCTACATCTTACCCCCATCGTCCAGCACCTCACCCTCTTTGTCCAAGTTTCCACCCAGCGCAATCGTCTCACCAAACAGTCGATTTGTGAGATTTCTTCTCACCCCGATCTCTTTTATATTTTTGCATATTGTAATTGATTTTTTAATGACATTGCAACATATCCATTTATGTTCTCCACTTTGTGAAATTATTCTGCTTGCCTCTTTATTGCAAAAACAAAAGAAAAAAATAACAAAATCCTAAAACACCAAAAGGAAACAACATGAAGCACGGATTTCAACGAAAGTAAACGTCACCTCCCTGTGTTCAACCTGGGACTCCCTTAGAGTTTTGGTTAAAAATTATATTTGATAATGTGTTTTGCAAACTACAATGACAGGTTCTCGAAACCTTGATTTTCTTCTCCAAAACCCATACATCATTTTGGCATCGTTGCTAGGGAGGCAACGAAATTTGCTTTCTTGTCTTTCGTGTTTCTTTGCATTTACTTATTATTAACCCCGCTTGCCTCTAATTTACTGTCTTACAGGCACCATAGCAAGGAGATCTAAGTGCGGTAGACCAGAGTAAAGTGCTGGTAGAGTAATTTGTAAGTGCCCCCCACATTCCCCCTACTAGCTCACTTTTGCCACATCCATAACTAAAACCTAATCTACTTAGGTGTTTGCATAAACCCTAGGATAGAATTTGTTTGTCTTGTTTGTCACCTCCACTCATGTCACCCTGCCATATTAAAAAATAAAAAATAAAAAGATACCTCTTGTAGGACAAATCAACATACGCACTACATACACCCACATTTGAGGCACATAACCTAACTTAATTTTTATCTACTCAACTAGGATTCTGACCTGTGGAACCGGTACATGCAAATCAACACATAAAAGAGTAAAAATTAGACTAGGTTAATCATCTTTGCATGCCTAATTGGTGGTGCATCTGGGTCACTTGTTTGAGCTATTTGAACCGCACCACCCAATTTAAAAGCAATTCATTTTGTAGCTGTCCCATAGGATTCAATATTTAGGTCAAGCCAGGTACTTCATATTTCTTTTTGATTTGTAAAGGAAAACACTTTAACTTGTGACTTCAAACTTGGTTTGCCTCCTGGAAATTTGGTTGAATCTACCTAATATTTGAACCCTAAAAGCTACTAAGTAAGATTCGAACTCTAAAACTCACTTCATCATCAATAATCTTGCTTGAAAACTTTTTGGTTGTGCACATACACACATTTTCAACGAATCATTAAGGGCACAACCCATTAAGGGCCCATCACATTCTGAAAGCACTAAATATCCCAAGCCTAACTAAAATTGATTAGACGTTGGCATTAAGAACTGATTCGCACTTTGGGCCCAAATTGAGATTGTTCACGATTAACTTGCTTGTACTAGTCGATCTAATGTCTAGCTAGGGGAATAATGTTAAATGATGTAAACATGTTTATATTACATAAAATGTCTATTTTTGCATGTTCTTAAGCATAGAATTGCATTACATACTATAAATTTGCATAACATGCAACATCTTGCATTTAGATTAGTCTGAATAAAATGGAGGTTAATTGTCTCCTTTTATTGTCAGGGACAAGGTGACCTTTTATCAGGGCATCGGATCAAAGATCCAACCGTACGGATCTGATTAGGACGACGGTTGGAGTTCAACGACTCCAAGATCTCCCTAATCGGATATTTGTAGCATCAGATAGAGATCGAGGAATCCTAGAAGATCAAGGGCCAAGATGGTGTTAATCCGCACCTCGGACGACAAATTCGACAGCATGGATGGGTTCGAATCGACGATCGCAGCCTAACGGTGTGAAAATTGATCCAATCCGATACCCGTGGCACCATCTACATTACTCAGAAGATGGATGGCCAAGATGGCACCACGTGGCGCCATCTCAGCCACCCAACTGGCTGCATGCACCTGCTGAAGCTCTTCTGGCTAGCTCTTCTCTGCCGTTGGATCAAGATCCAACAGCTGCAAGGCACGCGCGCTTGAGTTAGGCACTCGACACAAACGCGCCTGTAGCGCATTGGTCAAGCACCTTATCCAGACAAAGAGGTGAGGCTTCGAGCCCCCACACGCCTCAAATTGGAGCGAGCGCACAGGCGCTATCAGCCGTGCGATCAAGATCCAATGGCGTCGTGCGGCCGATAGCACCTACCTGCTATTTGACACCCTGTGTGATGCGGGATCTCACACGCAAGGCACGCGGTTGAGGCACGGCAAGGAGAGCTCTCAGCCATCCGATCTCACAATCAGATAGCCAAGATTTGATGGACGTGGGCACGCATTGAGGCACGGAAGGCGACCGGGAGTGTGAGCGCCGCCCACGAAGGCCACGTTCAGGCCTTTAGTGATGGATTTATCCGTCACTAAAGGTCCTGAATTAATGTTTTTCAACATGTAATGACCAAAATGCCCTCACTCCTTGCAACTATAAAAGGAGACCCCCTCCATACGAATTTCTCATCCCTTCCTTCTCTTCTCTCCCTCTCCAAAGCTCAAGAGAAGCTTGTCCCACACCCGGGATGCTCCTCAAGAGATAAAATCAATTTTTCACCCCTATTCCGGAAGCAGATCCTGCGACAACGATGACGTGCTGCCTCATTCCCATTCTTGCTACCTCGACCTCCTTCCCGCTCCATTCTTCGTATTCCAAGTGTCATCTTGTCCAACACATCCTCCAAGCAATCGTCGAGAAGGATAACATCTCTCTCCCATTCCTTTTTCCTACTTTCTAGAGTAGAATTTTACTACTTTCTAGTTGTAATAGTTTTCCTGCTTTCTAGTTTAATTTCTCACTTAGCTGTATAAATATTTTGAAGTATCAAGTGGATGTTTTCTCTCTCTCTCTCTCTCTCTTTCTTTGATTGTTTATAGTGCCTAATTTCATTGTAATTACCCTGCTCTTTATAAAAAACACGAAAAAAATATAATTGCGAATTTGGATCAATGTAGCCTCCCTGAGTTCGACCTGGGATTTCTATTCCAGTATAAATTTTATTTGTTGAACCCGAGTTCTTCGCTATTCAAACTACAACGATAGGTTTTCAAAACCAAATTCGATCGCGTAGTACTTCGTCGTTTCAACATTTTGGCGCTGTTGCTGGGGAGGCAATGATTTCTGATTTTCTTTTCGCATTTCACGCACTTTATTGTCTTCAAGTTGCTTTCTCTTGTGTCTATTATTTTGCAGAGACCTCCATCAGGTTATCGTCAAGCGGTAGACCAGAGTAAAGTGTAATTGAAGACAACTGTAAGTGCTCCCCATTCTTCCCCCTCCATAGATTTCATTTGTCACATTAAATTCAAATTCCAATTAACCTAGGTGTTTGCATAAATCTTAGGATTAGTTTGGCTATTTGGATTCCCACTCACACTCATTTCACCCTCGCCTATATAAAAAAAATAAAAAGATGATTTTGTGGGGTAATTTTCAACATACACCCACATTCAAGGTACTTAACCAAGTTGATTTGCTTCTACCGATTGGATTCTGATCTGTGGAATCGGTACACACAAATCAACACATAAAAGAGTAGAAATCATTCTAGGTTAACCATTTCGTGTGCCTAACCTAGTGGTGCAGTTTTGGCCAGTTGTTTGAGTTGTTTGGGCCGCACCACTCAACCTACAATCAACTCATCAAGTAGCTTCTTCTTAGGGTTTTCAATCTAGGTTCATACTAGGCACCCCACTTTATTTCTGGTTTTAAAGGAAAGCAATCTTCACCAGTGCTTGAAAACCTGATTTGCCTCAAACTTGATTGAAATCAACCTAATTCTAAACCCTAAAACCTACTTAAGCAAGGTTTGAACATTAAAATCTACGCATCACAAAAAATCTTGCTTGAAAACCTTGATTGTGCATGCACTTACACATACTCAATCAATCATTAAGGGCACAACCCATTTTAAGGGCCCATCACATTCCATAAGCACTTCAAGCCAAGGCCTCAATAAAATCGAGTAGACGTTGGCCTTAAGGTCTATTCGCTCTTCGGGGCCTAGTTTAAGATTGTTCACGATTAACCTACTTGTTCTAATTAATCTAATGTCTAGCTAGGGGAGTAGTGTCACACGTCCACGGCTGGGGGGTATAATAGGAACCGGAGGCGCAAGCCGAAGGAAGAACCTTCTCCCCAGTCCCTCCTTCTAACTGGTTGGATTGAGCAGACACAAGTAGAGTAAATCGTTTACAATCTTAAGGCGAGTTTTGGGAGTCTGTAGATCCTTAGGCTACCCCACTTAAGGATAGGCTTGTTTTGTTGTGTTGCAGGGTCCTTATCCCCAGTCCTTCTGACCTTTTCTTAGTTTATGCTGGAAGACAGTCATTGAATCCCCGATTGGAAGGACCACTAGTGTATTCTAGGAGGTGTAAATTGGATTTTGGCCAAATTGATCCCATGGCTTATCAACAGCCTCCTCTGCCCCGGGATCCACAGGAGGAATTCTGAAGGCAACTGAACAAATGCAGAGAATGCAGGAATGGTTCCAGAGAATGCACGCTCAGTCCTTGAAGGATTTTTATGATCCCTAAAATTATGAGGAACGTCCCGGCATCCAGATTTTGACCGGAGACATAGAAATCAAGCCCCAAGTGTTTTGCCAGATCAAACATTACCATGGGCTTGGCTCTGAATACCTGTTTCAGCACTTGGAGGACATGACCACTTTGGTCCAGACCACCAAGGAACGAAACGTGAATGAGGAGCAAATGATCATGAGGCTCTTCCCCCACTCTCTTAGGGATAAAGCTGCTCATTGGTACAGGACGATAGGAAGACCAATTACAACTTGGAATGAGTTGAAATCGGCCTTTTCAAAGAAATTCTTCCTGCGGATGTACCGATGCCTTGAGACGAGCAATCACTACCTTTACGCAGCGGTCGGGGGAGTAGTTTCATGTGGCCTAGGAGCGATTCCATGACCTATTGCGAAGGTGTCCACACCACGAGGTGCCGAAATGGCAACTCGTGTAGATCTTCTACCACGGGTTCACTGAGCAACTCAAAAATCACATGGACGCTTCTTGCGGAGGCAATTTCCTCAACAAAGATGTAGAAAGTTCACACGATTTGTTTGAGGAAATGAGTGAGAATTCAATCAATCATGCCTCCATGAATACTTTTAATCGGTCCCAGCAGCCCAAATCAAATGTTAATGAAGTCCATGACTCCCATTCATTTAATATGGAATTGATTTGTAAGAAACTCGATAAGGTGGACTTGGTTGCTAAGAGAATGGAAGAGTGGATGACTGGAAATTCAATGAACAACTCTCGATCCACTCAATCCCAGAATTCGGGATTCCATTCATCACAAACTCCTTTTGGACGGGAGTTCGTGAATCAACTCGATGCGGCTCAACATGCGAGTCAGCATTATTTGAAACCCCACGGGTTCCAAACTAGGGCCTTTGATCCCAATTTTTCTGATCCTTCCCTTTCTTTCTCTCCATCCTCACCCTATGTGGATGTCTGTGCTATACAGGAGAACGTTAGATCCAACCCCTACTCTAATGCTTATAATCCAGGTTGGAGAAACCACCCTAACTTCACCTAGAAAAACCCAGGGCAACAGACCCAATTTCGACCCAGCATCTATGCTCTGCAATGACCAATGGGTCATGATCATGTGTATGCTCAGTTGCCCCCAAATCAGGTCAATCAGCCAACTTGGAATGCCTGTCAACCCGTAGGGCAGGTTGATTTGAACCGACAAATGGTGGAGATGCAAGGATCCATGCTCCAGCTCATGCAGCAAATGAAAACCTCACTGGATAACTTGCAAACTAGGCTCATAGCTAACTCTCATCAACCCGAATCTCTACCATCCCAACTTGTACCTAACCCACGAAATATCCTGAATCCGGGCAACCAAGCCCATGGGTACGAAAATCAGAGGGACCCACACGCACATGCTCAGGTGGTTGAGCAGGGTCCTTCCTCTTCTTCTTCTGCACATCAACAATTCTTGGCTAATCAAGCCCCTTCAATCTTTCCTAACCCTCCCCAAGACCCAAACTCACATGCATCCGCAAATTCTGTTACCTTGAGGAGTGGTAAACAAACTTAGGATCCACAACCACACTGTTCTGATTTACCGAATCCTAAAGAACCTGAGGATTGAAAGGAGAATTCTAGAGAAGAAATCAAGGCTCAGGAACCTGATTCCAAAGATCTGACTCATGTTCCTTTTCCTGAAGCCTTGATCAGATCAAAGAAGAAGAAGTATGTTGATGGCAATGAGGAGCTTCTGAATATTTTCAATAATGTTGAGATCAATATCCTACTCCTCGACACTATCAAGAATATACCGACTTACGCAAGATTTTTAAAGGATTTATGTACACAAAAGCATAAGTCGAGAGAATTTGTTTCGAGGAAGGTGGTGCTCTCCGAGCAGGCTAGTTCTATTATCCTGCACCACCTCCCTCAGAAAAAGAGAGATCCAGGTGCTCCGTTGATTTCTTGTGTCATCGGAGATTACACTTTTGATAGAGCACTTCTGGATCTAGGTGCATCCATTAACCTAATTCCGACTTCTCTTTACGAGAAGTTTGGATTAGGTGAACTTTGGTCGACTTCAGTAACGCTGCAGTTAGCGGACCGTTCGGTCACAAATTAGCGAGGCATTATTGAAGATGTTATAGTTAAGGTTAAGGATTTCTATTTTCCTGTAGATTTACTTGTCCTTGACATGGATGTACCAGAAAATCTAAGGAACACGCCCATCATTGTGGGACATCCGTTCCTGGCTACCGCTAAGGCCAACATTAACTGTGAAAGCGGTAGCATGGAATTCGCCTTTGGGGATCAACGAATGAAATTGGATATCTTTAAGGCGATTAATAAATTTGAGGATTGTGGATTTATTGAGGAACTTGAGGAGGATAATGTGAACATTGAAACTTGTTTGATGGTTTCTATAATTGAAAGTTCCTCCTTTGATGATGAATAAGACCTGCAACCCTCTATGGCAAACCTGCCATCTTTTGAAGAGGTTATTGATTTTGCTCACTCTCAACCTCTTCCTCTTGATGAGTCATCAGCATCTTCCTTACCTTCAATCATCAACCCGCCCTCGCTTGAACTGAAATCATTTCCTGAGAATTTGAAATATCAATTTTTAGGACCATAGAAGATGCTCTCTGTGATTATCAGTGCTAAATTAACAAAGGAGCAGGAGATTAAATTGATTAAGGTCCTGAAGGAACACAAGGAGGCAATTGGTTAGACCATTCATGACCTTAGGGGGATCGAGCCATCTTACTGCAATTATAGAATATTCTTAGAAGATGGATCCCGCCCTTCTCGCCAGATGCAGAGGAGATTAAATCCAAATATGTGAGAAGTGGTCAAGAAGGAAATCATTAAGTGGCTCGATGCAGGAATTATTTATCCGATCTCCGATTGTCCCTGGTAAGTCCCGTGCAAATTGATCCCAAGAAAGTCGGGATTACTATTGTGACTAACAAGAGAGGAGAATCTGTCACAACTCATTCAGCTTCCTCTTGGAGGGTTTGTATCGATTACAGGAAGCTAAACACGGCCATGAAAAAGGATCATTTCCCTCTACCTTTCATTGATCAAATCTTGGAAAGATTAGCAAGGCAGAAGTACTTCTGTTTTCTTGATGGCTACTTGGGATACAATCAAGTTCCTATCCATCCTGAGGATCAGGAAAAAACTACTTTCACCTGTCCCTACAGAACCTTTTCTTTCCGTAGGATGCCTTTCGATTTATGCAATGCACCTGCGACTTTTCAAAGGTGTATGTTAGCCATATTCTCTGACATGGTGGGAGAGTTTATAGAAGTCTTCATGGACTATTTCTCTATTTTTGGAGAATCGCTTGACTCTTGTCTAGCTAATCTAGAAATGATTCTTAAACTATGCATCAAAACACGATTGGTCCTTAGATGGGAAAAGAGTCATTTCATGCCACAAGAAGGCATCTTCCTACGTCATGTAATCTTTGAACGGGGAATTGAAGTGGATAAAGCTAAGGTTCACGCTATCGCTAAACTTCCTCCTCCCACATCTATTAAACAAATTCGATCATTTCTTGGTCATGTGGGATTCTACAGAAGATTCATCAAGGATTTCTCGAAGGTTGCTCGTTCTCTGAGCAATCTTCTCACCAAAGAAACACCATTTGTTTTAGACGAGTCATGTCATAAGGCATTTAATTTCTTGAAAATGGCAGTCACTTGTGCTCCAATGTTGCAACCACCAGTTTGGACAACCCCTTTTGAGATCATGACCGACGCTTCTGATTATGCGGTCGGGGGTGTTTTGGGTCAGAAAGTTCACAGGAAGTCCTCTATCATCTACTACACTAGTAAAACTCTGGATGAAGCCCAAAGGAATTACACTATTAAGGAAAAGAAATTACTAGCAGTAATATTTGCTTTGGAAAAATTCAGAGCTTATCTCTTAGGGTCTCATGTCATCATCTATGCCGACCACTCGGCCTTGAGGCATCTCTTAGTTGAAAAGGATGCCAAACCCCAACTTATTCGTTGGATTCTTCTACTTCAAGAATTTGATCTTGAAATCAACGAAAAATTAGGGCTACAAAAGGTGGTGGTGGATGATGAGAGCCTCATCATAAGCCCTAACTAGCTCATTTTGACCTAAGAACGAGAATAAAAGCTCCTACATAACCTAGAGAAGGGCCTAATTGAAGGAATAAGTGTTCTAAGAAGGAAACATGAAATAAAGGTTAAAACTGTAATTTTACCATTGCAGTACATAAATGGGATTTCTTAGAGGCAAAACATAGGTCAAGTGGTCTGAATAAGATAAAAAGTGGGTTGATTCAATCAGAAATGGGTTTATGTGTAGTATAGGAATTAAATGACATTCTGTAATCCTAAAACAGACCCGCTTAATTCAATAAGGTTCTGGTCAGGATAAAAATCAAGTAAATCCTCTAAAATTCATGTAAAAATATCCCCTAGGGCTTAGAACCTTCAAATTGGCCTTTGGAACCTATTTTGACCTAGATTGGGGTCTTAGCTCATCAATTGACCTAATTTAGGTTTTTGTGCAAAATATCTAGTAAAACATGGTCAAACTTAAAATCCAACTTCACCATTGGATTCCTTAGGTCCAAATTAGGCTTGTACCAAAATTTGGACCTAAGGGGAGGTCATCTTGACGTACTTTGCAAATCAGTACGCCCAATTACATTTTGGTCCCTATCTTTTGAAAACCATTGCACAGACCCCCCTAACTTCCTCGCCATTCTTACAAGCAGGTCCCTCCACCATTAATGGGGATAAATCTTACTCCGGAAAGGAATGGAGGGGAAATACTCCTTGATTCCTCAGAGATCTCCTCCCAGATTTGGAAGGGAGATTCTCTGAGGAATTCCCTTCCATCTAAGCTCGATCATAATCTCTGATTTGCACCCAATCTCTTGTATGAACGCATGAGAGATTTGGGTCTCTTAACTGATTCCATCTCCAGCAAGGATTCGCACGCTTGGAAGCTTATCTTCCAAGCACAGGAACCCCTACCAGCATTTATAAAATGACCCTCAACTCCAGCCGCACCTCAGCTCGACTTGGCCGAAATTCCATCTCAATTTCTTCTTCTCCTCCAGCCAAGTGCTCCAGCGAGCCTCCCTCCTCTTTCTCATCGCTCTGCCACAATACCAGTGGCAAAGCTGTCCTCCCCATCCTCCTCCACATCGCGCAACACCCAGCGCACTTCCCTAGCCCCGTCGTCGCCGCCGTCTTCCTCCACTGGATTCCTTCTTCTCCGGTGACAGCAGGTATTGCCAGTCGCCCTTTCTCCCCCTTCATCCACTTAATTAGGTTAGAACCGTTCATCTCCGTCCCCTCTTCAATTCCCCTCAACCTATTTCACAAAACGCCCCTCGATAGCCACGGTCCACCGCCATCTTCCCCATCTCCGGCCAACCTCCAGTGAGATGCACCCGTCATTCCACAACTCCACACGTCTCGGCACCAAGCCCACAACCTCCACTACACTCCACTGAACATCTTCCACCCATCCACAAGTCGCCACACACACTCCACGCTTCTCCCAACCTAACCCATAATTCCGGCCATAGAGCAACCTAGGCACGCATGCCTAGGCTGCCCCACGGCCTGCCACCTACCGCCTCACCTTCGCCGTGACACGGCGAAGGTCCTCCTATGGTCTGATAGAGCTGCAAGGCCCCTTTTTGGTGTGGTGTAGGGTCTGAGAACCAGCCGCCATTAGCGACGGCTTGAGGAGGTCGAAAGCTTGCTCCAAGCTGAAGCGCTTCAGGGTCCCAGGTCCAGAAGGTTCGGGGGAGTCTCGCGCAGTCAGCTGTCCAAGTAATTGGCGCTGCAAGGCTTGCAGCTACAGCAATTGGATGGAAGATCTGCTGCAGGGGCCGAGCAACAGAAGGTGGAAATTAGTCCCACCTCGTGAACCTGTGAGTGAGGTGCGCGCAATAAATTGATTTTGTGTTCTCAGCTCTTCACCTCGAGACACACATGGGGTGAGGTCCCTCACCTATACATGCCTCGTCCGTGATTTCATCCCGCGGACCTGGTAACCAAACTCGACTATCCTCCTGAGCACTCCTCGTGCACCACACCCATGCCGGTGCGCCTGGACCCGGGCACGCGACCCGACCCGATTACCCGGCTCTAGGAGAGCATACTGAAGAGTGATATATAGAGAGAGAGAGACGCGAGTGTGGGTAGAGGGGTAGGTTTTGCTCTCTTCGGTTTGTGCAGGGAAGGAGAAGGAGAAGGAGAAGTGAAGTTGACACTTAGCTGCAAAAGGAAGAAGAAGGAAGGAAGGCTAAAGAAGGAAGCTTCGCAGAGGAAAAAGAGAAGGAAAGAGACGGCAGAAGGAAGAGGAGAAGCCAAAGAGAAGAGGAAGTCAGAGAACTAAAGACAAGAAGAAGGAAGAAGAATGAAAGAAAGGGAAAGACAAGCAGGAGTAGAAGAATAAGGGAAACTGAATCCAAGGGAAGCAGAGCCAAGGAAGGAGGAAGAAGAAGACCCGCTGAAAGAAAGAAGGAGAAAGACACTAAAGAAGATAGGCAAGGCAGAAGATAGAGGAAAATAAGAAGAAGGAAGAAGAAAGGCAAGAGAGCTGCAGAGAAGGAAAGAAGAAGCACACGGCCAAAGAAGAACAGAAGAAAGAGAGGAAAATCAGAGAAAGTCAGAAGAAGAACAAGAAGCAGATAGGAGAAACATCTTTTTAAGATGTCTGATCTCATGATCAGACATCCAATTTCTCTATTTTTGCCACAATTAATTTTTAAACTCATGCATATATATATTTTGAATTAAGTTTTGAGTAATTAAGTGTTCAATTACATTCTTGAGATTAGTAATAAATTCAAATTGCTCCCTGTGTTCGATCTCGGATACTTAGGTTTTCGAGTAATAAATTTTTATTTGTTGACAACGCTTGGTCACCTATACTACGACGCAACTAACTGTTAAAACACGATCTAGCAGCGTGAACATTTTGGCGCCATTGCCAGGGAGCAATGCGTAATTCATCACTAATCTCTACATTCTTCTTTATCATATTGAACACTAACTTGCCCTACTTTCCTTTGTTGTGATCTTGCAGGTATTTCACGAGAAGATCCCTCCCGCAAGTCAACTACTCCAGGGTAGGTAATTTCTTTTCTTCCTTAAACCATCACCTAATCCTTGAAAGACAAAAGGAAGAAATTAATTTAGGAATCAATTGCCTTCTTTCTATAGTAATCACCATCTTTAAAGCAAACGTTTCCTGATTTTGCAAAAATTTTTGAAATCTTCTTGAAGTTGGAGTGATTTTTTTTTTAGATTCCATCCCACAAAACTCCTGTGCCTAATAGAAATCACGCTTAATCTCCGCGGACAACACACTTCTTGCTTTTAAGTCTAAAGAGAACCTTTTTCAAGAAAAAAAAAAAGAGGATTGGAAATAGAACCAAATTAGGGTTTCTACAGTAGGGCCTTGGAGTGCTAGTTCACACAAGCCTGTATAAAAGGAAATGAACCCTCCCGCATTAGTGTGCTACCCAAGCCCTTGATTGAAGAGGTCTAAACAAGACAAACCCTAAGAAAAATTGAGCTCTAAAATCACTTGAATCTTAAAATCTTGGACCTAATAAACTGGGAGTCAAATCAGGGTGATCCCTAGGTCCCAAGCCTAGAATCATTCTTCCATCTATAGGACAGGTCAGGTGAAGTTGACCCCTTGGGTCAACCAACCTCCAAATTAGGTCACAACATCAAAACATCTAAAGTTCAAGTGAGAACCCTAAAGCACCTTTGAAATAAAAGTGGTAGACTTAAGAGGTCAAGGTCCCCATTCTGGTCTACCTGGAATCTCAGTGACAAGAGAGGTCGGGTGGGGGAAACCCTGTAACCCGTGGGGACGCTCTACTGTGTAGGGGTCTTTTCGGGACACTCCCTCTCTGGCTACCCAGGTAATTCTCGGGTGGACGATCTTCTGATCCAGTGGTATCATCCCCCCCGAACCTCCATAGTCATCCAAACGTCTTTGGGTGTCTTGATTGGGTCAAAAACATCTCCAGTCCCTCATCTTTTCTCTTTAGAGCACACACATAAATTTTCAGTGGGACTCGTTATTCAGATCTAATCGCTTCATAACTTGATTCTACATCTCGATTCAAACTCCGATTCTACATCTTGATTCCACCACCTAATCCAAATATGCAGCTAAACCACTTAGGACTACCATTCAAGAAACCTGAATATCGGAGATCCATGAGAGATAGGATGATTGAGGATGCCTTGAAATTCTATGACAAAGAAGACAAAACCTCAACACCAGTAGAAAACATTCAGGTTGATGTCCCAACAACCACAACCTTTATCATAACTTGTGCCCAAGTACTATTGGCAGAAGCCACAAAAGGATCAACCCAAGACTTGCTCATCACAGGATACATTGAGATAGAAAAATTGCACAATCTTGAATACCTTCAATGTATGACAAATCCTCGACTTTGGAAGCAACACCAAGATGATCTTGAAAAACGGGAAGAGATAATGAGATTAGTAAAACAAATTATCGACCAGAAGTATCCATATATACCACAAACAGAGGATGAACCATCTTGGGAAAACATCGAGGATCAATTTGATCTCAAGTTTGAGGCACAAAATGGTTGTGGATTCCCAACCCAGATGGAGTACAATGTGCCTAATATTGAAGAAGGTTGGAAAGCTCCAAATGTAGGAAAACACCATGTTGAGCCCACTCTAGACCATGAATCACCAAGCTTAGAATCCCAAAACTCCTGCGATCATGAGAGTATAACTGAACCTCTCGAGGGTGTAAATTTTGTCCCTTATTCTGATAAGGTGACCCTCGAAGGTTATTCGAACCTAGATTCTAGTGATTCAACCCACATCCTAAGCCTAGAATCTAGAGCTGAAACTTACTGGGAAGATTTCGAGGCCCCATATGAGGAGGATCAATTTTCAATGAATATGATTTTGGGCCTCTATTTGATGAATATCTCTTGCCAACATCCTTAGAGGAACTAATCGATTTTTCAGAAGTCATGCCAATTTATGATGCAGAAACTGAGGAGTTGGACGAGTGGGGTTTCAATTGGGTCTACCCTACCAGCTTAGAACATGAGCTTCTACCAGATAAGGATACCTTTTTAAGCTCAGAATTAACATCTAGGCTAGACCCCAGTCAGGCTGTTGAATCTACAGCATATGATCTATTCTATGGTGGAACTCATGCTCTTGAATCTCATTCAGATTTTGATTTTCGCAAACTCTCCGACGATTTCAAATTTGACCATAACATCAGAGAAAATTTGCTTCCTGATTATAGCAAGCCAATCTCATTGAAGCCACCTCTTCCACACATACAGAACTGATCAAAACCCATTCTCTACCCGACCTACAATCGGACTCAATTTCTATTCTGATTCACCTCTCACTAAGCTGTTTGCAGATGATTCAACTCCACATCTATACCGGGTATCGGATATTGATCTGACTGAAAGACATGAGCCATCATTCTTTGATCACCCCTGTAGGGTTTCCACACCATGCACTGATTATTTTTCGGAATCCTACTCTGATCAGGCTTATTCAACTCAACCTAAACCCGAGTTTTCACTTCCATATCCATCCGAGCCACATTACATATGGTGTGTTTTGCATCTGTTAATCTACATCTATCAACCCACCAGACTGATTGGGTTTGGGCTGCATCATCAGCCCACTGATCTTAACAAGCACTTGGTTGGACCAACCAGGCTCTTAATCAAGGTGCTTGTTTTATAAAACTTCGCTGATTTGACCACTCCCTCTCCACCCCATTTTCCGCTTAGCTGAAGGCGTTGAATTTAGCGCTTAACGGGAGGCAACCCGTCATTCCAAAAAGAGAGACCTGTCTGATTATCCGTCTATACTCCATGTCCATTGCACTTTGAGTTCAGCCTTAGACAGTTGATCCCACCTCTGGTACACATACCAGAGCTTGAAATCATCCGCATCAGTCACTTTCGACCCATTCACCCACCCGATGTATCCTGTTCTAAGTCCCTGATCTCAACACTATTTCACACCCTCTGTTTACAATGAGGACATTGCAAAACTTAGGCATGGGAGGGTGATAAAGTGCATACATACAGAATCAAGAAAAAGTCAGAAGGATTCTCACAAAAGAATTCACAGGTCAAAACACACAAAAAAATTAAAAATTATGAAAAAGAATAAAAAAATTGGAGGGAGGAAATTTTGTGAGCCACATAATTATAAGGAGGAGAAAAAGCGCAAAAATGACAAAAAGGATCACAAAATGAAAAAGAAAAAGAGATAGTCATTAGTAAAATATTAAGGAATTAACCGAAGTTCTAAACCACATCAAGGAAAAAGAAAAATGAAAAGAAAAGTGCTAAAGAGACATAAAAAGAGATTAGCAGGAACGCTGATCTTAGGCCTCTTGGGCTAGATTCTTTGGCTTAAAAATTCACATATCCGCTAAGATCTGGATAATCCTCAAGAGGTTGGGGAAAATGCAAAGCTTAAGTATTAGGTCTAAGGCTTAGGAAGTATTCGACCTCGTTTAACTTACCTTCGGGTTGCAGGACTCGGTAACCTAAGCACCCCAATTCACACACAGTCTAGTTCAGTGGGCATAAATATCAAAATCACGCAAAAAGCATTTCAATGTTCTTAAAAAGTCACCTAAATTAAGAGCAGCCGATCAACACAAGTTGATTTAGATGAGTTCCCGACGAGGAGAGGCAAGAAATTCCCCTCGAAGATGCGTCACAGTATATCATCTCCTCGGTGCTTGTCTCTTAGGATATTTAAATATCTTATCGGGGGCATGTAAGCACTCTGTTGGTTCAGATACCATGGGCGGCATTATCTAGAAATGTTGATTGCCAGGGTCTGGATTCGGCCACGGAATGCCATGGGCGGGATTATCTCGAAATCTCAAAAGCCAGGGTTCTGGGGGTTGCCATGCGCGGTGCTATCTCGAGGCATCGATTGCCAGGGACCCTTGAGGATTGATGATGGGGATGAGGAATCCCGTACAGACTGTGCTGAGAAGCCAATCCGAAGCTAAAAATAAAAAGAAAAGAGAGAGAAAACTCTCCAAACAAATAAATCCTCTGTCTCTCTCTTACAAAAAATGCACTGCAAACTGAACCTAGGCTAAAAATGTCTCAAGCACGAGTGCTTTAACCGCAGAGTCCAACAAACCCTAGGATAGTTTCTGCGGGCCTTAAAAACCTTTGCGGAAGACTGAGGCTAAAGCGGGTCAGGTCCGAATTTTGGTTGATACTTGAGTACCTCTAGGCCTATTATCGACATTCTAACCTAATCACAAAAGAAAAAGAAAAGCATTTATCATAACTGATGACAGACACTCAGGGTCTAGAATAGAAGTTAAAACCTTGAAATTTTGCTAAGGGACTAACAAAAGCTAGGCATGGGGGTATGAGGAGAGCCTCATCATGAGCCCTAACTAGCTCATTTTGACCTAAGAAGGAGAATAAATGCCCCTACATAACCTAGAGAAGGGCTTAATTGAAGGAATAAGTGTTTTGAGAAGAAAATATGAAATAAAGGTTAAAACTGTAATTTTACCATTACTGTACATAAATGGGATTTCTCAGAGGCAAAACATAGGTCAAATGGTCTGAATATGATAAAAAGTGGGTTGGTTCAATCAGAAATGGGTTTATGTGCAGTCTAGGAATTAAATGACATTCTATAATCCTAAAACAGACCCGCTTAATTCAACAAGGTTCTGGTCAGGATAAAAATCAAGTAAACCCTCTAAAATTCATGGAAAAATATCCCCTAGGGTTTAGAACCTTTAAATTGTCCTTTGGAACCTATTTTGACCTAGATTGGGGTCCTAGCTCATCAATTGACCTAATTTAGGTTTTTGTGCAAAATATCTAGTCAAATGTGATCAAACCTAAAATCCAACTTCACAATTGGATTTCTTAGGTCCAAATTAGGTTTGTACCAAAATTTGGACCTAAGGGGAGGTCATCTTGACATACTTTGCAAATCAGTACACCTAATTACATTTTGGTCCCTATCTTTTGAAAACCATTGCAAAGACCCCCTAACTTCCTCGCCACTCTTACAAGAAGGTCCCTCCGCCATTAATGGGGATAAATCCAACTCCGACGAACAATGGACGGAGAATACTCCCTGATTCCTCAAAGATCTCCTCCCAGATTTGGAAGGGAGATTCTTTGAGGAATTCCCTTCCATCTGAGCTCGATCCTAATCCCTGATTTGGATCCAATCTCTCGTGCGAATGCACGAGAGATTTGGGTCTCTTAACTGATTCCATCTCCAGCGAGGATTCCCGCACTTGGAAGCTTGTCTTCCAAGCACAGGAACCCCTGCCAGCATCTATAAAATGACCCTTAACTCCGGCCTCACCTCCTCAGCTCGACTTGGCCGGAATTCCATCTCAATTTCTTCTTCTTCTCCTCCACCCAAGTGCTCCAGCGAGCCCCGGCGAGCCTTCCTCCTCTTTCTCGTCGCTCTGCCACAATACCAGTGGCAGAGCTGTCCTCCCCATCCTCCTCCGCATCGCGCAACACCCGCGCGTGCATCCCTAGCCCCGTCGTCACCGCCATCTTCCTCCACTGGATGCCTTCTTCTCCGACGACAGCAGGTACTGCCAGCCGCCCTTTCCCCCCCTTCGTCCACTTAACTAGGCTAGAACCATTCATCTCCATCCCCTCTTCAATTCCCCTCAACCTATTTCACAAAACGACCCTCGATAGCCACGGTCCATCGCTATCTTCCCCATCTCCGGCCAACCTCCGGCGAGATGCACCTGTCATTCCACAACTCCACACGTCTCGCCACCAACCCCACAACCTCCACTACACTCCACTGAACATCTTCCACCCATCCACAAGTCGCCACACGCACTCCACGCTTCCCCCCACCTAACCCATACTTTCGGCCACAGAGCAACCTAGGCACACACGCCTAGGCCACCCCATGCCCTGCCACCTACTGCCTCACCTTCGCCGTGACACGGTGAAGGTCCTCCTATGGTCTGATAGAGCCGCAAGGCCCCTTTTTGGTGTCGTGCAAGGTTTGAGCACCAGCCGCCATTAGCGACGGCTCGAGGAGGTCAAAAGCTTGCTCCAGGTTGAAGCGCTTCAGGGTCCCAGGTCCAGCAGGTTCGGGGGAGTCTCGCGCAGTCAGCTGTCCAAGCAATTGGCACTGCGAGGCCTACAGCTACAGCAATTAGAAGGAAGATCTACTGCGAGTGCGTGAGCAACAACGGGTGGAACATTAGTCCCACCTCGTGAACCTGTTGTTGGTGCTAGAGCACCACGATCATTTGTTTTGATGATAACAAAACACGTGTTATTTAACATTTGCAATTTGAGTCCTAGATTTCAGGTCAATTGCAAATGAGGACGTGTTTAGACGGAGTTCGAGCTCGCATCCAGGACGGATTGGAGGAGCTTGACGGAAAACAAAGGAGGTTCGCGTGGAGCGAAAGATTGGAGATGGAAGAGAAGAAGAATAGGATAGATTCTTTTTTATCCTTTCATGTATCTCTTGTATTTATTTTCTTGCTCTTTATTTTCCTTAGACATTATGTTAAAGAGCCTCAAAGAACCCTAACAGTAGTCCTAGGAACACCTGCACAACCCTAGGATACTTAGGTTTTCTGTAGAACACTTAGAAAACCAATATAGGGTTAAAACAGACTTTCCAGACGTCTAATTCCCAAATCAGACGTCTGATAAAGAATTCTAAGACGTCTGACTGTTGTTTCAGACGTCTGATAACTGTTAGGCTGGACATAGTTAGTTCTGTCTGATGAAATCAGACGTCCAGACCTTAGACCAGACGTCTTAGAAGACGTCTGATGAATTTGCCAGACGTCCAATTAGTGGACCGTTGGATGGCTTAGCAAACAGTCAAGGATATGACCGTTAGAGCCTTATCAGACGTCCATAGGACTTACCAGACGTCTGATAAATGACCGTTTTGCCTCGGCTGACCCAAAATCTCTTCTCAGAGATTTTCTAGCCGTTGCAACGTTTGGAAATCAATTCCCACAGTAAAAGTAGGTTTCCAGACGTCCAGACACAGTACCAGACATCCTGTATGTCGTCTGATGGACTTGCACAAAAACCCTGTTTAGATCTGATTCAAGTCAGGGAGAAACCCGCATAGAATCAGACGTCTGACCTTGGAATCAGACGTCTTAAAGTGGCCTTCCAGACGTCTGATGCCAGAGTTAGACGTCTGATAACCCTGTCAAATGCAATCATTGTCCTGATTTCAGCCTGATTCTCTTGGGCTTTGCACCCAACGGCTATGGAAGCTTTTCCAAGCCTTCCAAAACCTTCCTAAGGCCTCTATAAATAGAGGGGAGCCTTTGCAACACAAAAACACATAAGAGACACTTAGAAATACACTTGGATACACTTAGCTACACATTTTCACACTCTTGTGTCCAAGAAGTTCTTGCTCTCCAAGCTCAAGTTCTACATCTTGAGAGCATCAAACAGTTTGCGCGCCCGCTCTCCCGCTATTGTTCACGAGAGCGACGTAGCGCCATCGCATGGCACACGCACCGCGTCATCGTCGACGCACTCCTTGCAAAGGGGAGTTTCCTATTTCCTATAGAAGCTAGGTTTAATTTTGTTGGCTCTATAGGACTATTATTTTATTTTATCTTTGTATTTTGGTTGGGTATTCGCTTTGCGAATTCCCGTCTCCTTCGTGGGACAAAATCCTTCTCGCGGAGAGAAGGGGTTGAGGAACGCTACCCTCGTACTTGTAGCGTGGTTGTATTGAGGTTGAATCACCCTCGTTTAAAGTGATTCGTTTAGTGGATTTTGATCAACTTGGTTGATCGGAAAATCCTAACTCTAGAGGGTTAGGTGGTGGTTTTCACCCGGTTTGGGTTTCCACCTAAAAATACCTGTGTACATTTTGCGATTGATTTTTGTGAGATTGCTTTATATTTTTATTTCCGCAATTTTATTACGTCACCCCTCCTGGTAGGGAACCTTCACCTGTGAGTGAGGTGCGCGTAATAAATTGATTTTGTGTTCTCAGCTCTTCGCCTCGAGACACACATGGGGTGAGGTCCCTCACTTATACATGCCTCATCCGTGATTTCATCCCGTAGACCTGGTAACCTGACCTGACTATCCTTCTGAGCACTCCTCGCGCACCACACCCACGCAGGTGTGCCTGGACCCAGGCACACGACCTGACCCAATTACCCAGTTCTGGGGGAGGGTACTGAAGAGTGATATATATACAGAGAGAGATGCGGGTGTGGGTAGAGGGGTAGGGTTTGCTCTCTTCGATTTGTGCAGGGAAGGAGGAGAAGGAGAACTGAAGTTGACACTTAGTTGCAAAAGGAAGAAGAAGGAAGGAGGCTAAAGAAGGAAGCTTTGTAGAGGAAAAAGAGAAGGAAAGACATGGCAGAAGGAAGAGGAGAAGCCAAAGAGAAGAGGAAGTCAGAGAGCTAAAGACAAGAAGAAGGAAGAAGAAAGAAAGAAAGGGAAAGACAAATAGAAGTAGAAGAAGAAGGGAAGCCGAAGCCAAGGGAAGCAGAGCCAAGGAAGGAAGAAGAAGAAGACCCGCAGAAAGAAGAAGGAGAAAGACACTAAAGAAGATAGGCAAGGCAGAAGACAGAGGAAAATAAGAAGGAAGAAGAAAGGCAAGAGAGCTGCAGAGAAGGAAAGAAGAAGCACACGGCCAAAGAACAAAAGAAAGAGAGGAAAATCAGAGAAAGTCAGAAGAAGAACAAGAAGCAGATAGAAGAAACATCTTTTTAAGACGTCTGATCTCATGATCAGACTTCCAATTTCTCTATTTTTGCCACAATTAACTTTTAAACTCATGCATATATATTTTTTGAATTAAGTTTTGAGAAATTAAGTGTTCGATTACATTCTTGAGATTAGTAATAAATTCCAATTGCTCCCTGTATTCGACCTCGGATACTTAGGTTTTCGAGTAATAAATTTTTATTTGTTGACAACACTTGGTCACCTATACTACGATGCAACTAACTGTTAAAACACGATCGAGCCACGTGAACAGTGGATCATTTGTCGAGACTTCTAAGTGATTCTTCTCGTCCGGATGTCCCGATTGCTAATACTTTTCCGAATGAAACCATCCTTAGAGTTTCAGGTGTCCAAATCCCGTGGTTTGCTGACATTGTTAATTATTTGGCCGTTGGTCAAATCTCCTAGGATTGGACCAAGCAACAATGGGATAGACTGAGGCCAAGTACTACTTCTGGGAGGATCCTGAACTGTACCGCATTGGCTCTGATAAGATTATTTGCTGATGTGTTCCAGAGAATGAATTCAACAGTATACTCAAGTTTTGCCATGCATCTGCGTGTGGTGGACATTTCTCCAGGAAAAATTCGGCTGCAAAGATTTTGCAATCTGGCTTCTATTGGCCATCTTTATTCAAGGATGCCCAAGATTTCTTAAGGTCATGTTCCTGATGTCAGGCACTCGGGAGCATAACTAAGAGAGATATGATGCCCCTAAACCCAATTCTTCCTGTCGAAATCTTTGACGTTTGGGGCATTGATTTCATGGGACCCTTTCTCCCTTCATTTGGACATCAGTAAATTCTTGTCACTGTTGATTACGTGTCCAAATGGATTGAGGAAATTCCCACCTGAACCAATGACCACAAGGTGGTCATTGATTTTGTCAAGAAACACATCTTCAGTAGGTTTGGGATTCCAAGGGCCATCATCAGTGATGGTGTTACTCAATTTACTAATGCCCAGTCTCGTAATTTGCTGGCTAAATACAGGGTTAATCACTGAATTTCCACACCTTACCATCCCCAGATGAATGGACAGGCCGAGATCTCCAATCGGGAGATCAAGAATATTCTACAGAAAATGATTAGGCCTAATCGCAAGGACTGGACTCAAAAGCTTGAGGATGCTCTTTAGGCCTACCGTACGGTGTATAAAACGTCCATCGGCATGTCCCCGTTTCGTCTGGTGTACGAAAAGGCATGGCATTTACCTGCAGAGATTGAACATAGGGCATTCTGGGCAATCAAGCAATGTAATTTAGATCTAAGTTTAGCTGGGAAGACCAGGAAACTCCAACTATCTAAGTTGGAAGAGCTTAGAAATGATGCATATGAGAATTCCAAAATTTACAAGGCTCGGACCAAAGCTCTACATGATCAATTGATTTCCCGCAAGAGCTTTGAGTCGAATCAGAAGGTCTGGTTATTCGATTCTTGACTTAAGCTCTTTCCCGGCAAACTTAGATCAAAATGGAATGACCCGTTCACTATCGACTAGATTTTTCCAAATGAAGTCGTTCAAATCTCTGACCTAAAGACGGGTAACACATTTAAAGTCAACAGTCAACGTTTGAAGCCTGTTATTGACTGTACTCTTCCAGAACCCGTCTCAGACATGATTGCTCTAGCCATATTATGACTTCCTTGGCTGGACTTCGCCTAGCTAACGGCACTAAACTCAGCAGTTGTACATATGACACAAAGCTGATCCGAGCTTCATATTCAGGTGATATCTTTCATACTCTACCCTTTCTTTCATGTCTCTTTTTCTCAATGTGGACATTGCATCAGCTAGGCATGGGGGGTGGATTCATTTTTTAATCATTCTGTCAGCTCTATGAAATTCTTGTAAATTGTATTTCTCTTCTTATATATACATAAAAAAAAAATTGAATTAGGAAGGAATACTTGGACATTAGGACTTTTCAATTTTAGGAAATATTACATTAGGATCTGAACACAAAGACCCTTCAGGTCTTTGGGCTTAATCAGCCCGTGTATCCACTAAAATGTGGATTTATTTTTCGAGTCATCGCCATCTTAATTCTATGGTAATTTGATTAAATAAGTTTAGGTGATAAGTACACGACTTATCAATCCACCCTCTGATTTGAGGGAACTTTAAGTCTAAAGCATCTACACACTTTCTTTTCACTGACTTGTTGATCGGTGGTTTTAACAAAAATTGGGTAGCTAATGAACATTCAGGGTGATATCGCTAACAAGTTATCGTGGGTAACAGCCCATAGGTAGATTGTCCAGAGCCTAGTCACTGGATCATTCTCTTCTTGCTGCCTTTAGATAAATCTTAGACCAGGGAAGCCACTTAGTTAAAAAAAAAGAATGAAAAAGAAAGTCAAAAAGAAAAGAAAAAAAGGAGAAAAGAAAAAAAAAGAAAACAAAAGAAATAAGCCACACTTCGCCGCACGAGTATGGCTGGCAAGTTGTTGGTGGTAACGGCTCATCGACCGGTTGTCCAGAACCTAGCTCAAGAAATGCACTTCAAATTCCCAAAACACTTAGGAAGAAGCAAAGAAGTAGAATAAACCGAGGAGATATACACTGGATTCACCCTTGTGTTGACCTCATAAAAATAAAAGTAGGGAGAAAGCTACCGGTCATAAATATACACCTTTAGGCAGAACTCAATTTTTAAGGTCACCTAGAGGCATAGAAACCCAAAGTCTGTTCTAATTGCCGATCAACGAGTCTATCACATTCACAATAAGATGCTTAGAACTTAGGGTTCTTATAAAATCTTGGGTGAGTTGAATGGCCGTAGAAAGCCACTCTTTAACACTAAACTCAAAAATCCAAAAAAAAAAAATTAGAAAAGAAGAAAAAGAGAAAAATAAATTTTTCTTTGATAAGGCAAGGGCTTGAGGCGGTCTGCATTTTGCAAGATACCTGAGTGCTATTGTGTCTTTAAAAGTTCAGATCCTAAGCAAAAATTTTCTTAATATTGAAAATAACTTATGCTCAAGTAATCCAACCTAATTCTTTTATAAATAACATGTACTTTTTGCTAGGGACTAGCAAAAGATAGGCATGGGGGTGTGACGTAAACATGTTTATATTATATAAAATGTCTATTTATGTATGTTCTTAAGCATAGAATTGCATTACATACTATAAATATTGCATAACATGCATCATCTTGCATTTAGATTAGTTTGAATAAAATGGAGGTTAATTGTCTCCTTTTATGGTCAGGGATAGGGCGACTTTTTATCGGAGCCTCGAATCGAAGATCTAACTGTACGAATCTGATAAGAGCGACGATTGGAGTTCAACGACTCCAAGATCGCCCTAATTGGATATCCGTAGCATCAGATACAGATTGAGGAACCCTAGAAGATCAAGGGCCAAGATGGTGTTAATCCACACTTCAGACGACAAATCCGACTGCACGGATGGGTTCGGATCGACGATCGCAGCCTAACAGCGCGAAAATCGATCCAATCCAATACCAGTGGCGCCATCTACATCACTCAGAAGATGGATGGCTAAGATGGTGCCACGTGGTGCCATCTCAGCCGCCCAACCGACCGCACGCACCCATTGAAGCTCTTCTGGCCAGCGCTTCTCCGCCGTTAGATCAAGATCCAACGGCTGCGAGGCACGCGCACTTGAGTTAAGCGCTCGACACAAACGTGCTCGTAGCACGTTGGTCGAGCACCTTATCTAGACAAAGAGGTGCAGGTTCGAGCCTCCGCACGGCTCAAATTGGAGCGGGCGCGCGGGTACCATTAGCCGCGTGATCAAGATCCAATGGCACCGCGCAGCCGATAGCGCCCACGCATTATTTGACGCCCCATGTGACGTGGGATCTCACGCATAAGGCACGCGGTTGAGGCACGGCAAGGAGAGCTCTCAGCCGTCCGATCGTGAGATCTGATGGACGTGGGCACGCGTTGAGGCGTGGAAGGTGAGCGGGCGCGCAAGCGCCGCCCACGAAGGCACGTTCAGGCCTTTAGTGATGGATTTATCCGTCACTAAAGGTCCTGAATTAATGTTTTCAACATGTAATGACCAAAATGCCCTCACTCCTTGCAATTATAAAATGAGACCCCCTCCATATGAATTTCTCATCCCTTCCTTCTCTTCTCTCCCTCTCCAAAGCTCAAGAGAAGCTTGTCCCATACCCGGGATGCTCCTCAAGAGATAAAATCAATTTTTTGCCCCCATTTCGGAAGCGGATCCTACGATGACGATGACGTGCAACCTCGTTCCCGTTCTTCCTGCCACGACATCCTTCTTCCCGCTCTGTTCTTCGTCTTCCAGGCATCATCTCATCCGGCTCGTCCTCCAAGCAATCATCAAGGAGGATAACTTCTCTCTCTCATTCCTTTTTCCTGCTTTCTAGAGTAGAATTTTCCTGCTTTCTAGTTAAAATAATTTTCCTACTTTCTAGTGTAATTTCTTTCTTACTTAGTTGTATAAACATTTTGAAGTATCAAGTGGATGTTTTCTATCTCTCTCTTTCTCTCTCTTTCTCTGATTATTTATAGTACTTCATTTCATTGTAATTACTCCGCTCTTTATCAAAAACACGAAAAAAATATAATTGCAAATTTGGATCGACGTAGCCTCCCTAAGTTCGACCTGGGATTTCTATTCCGATATTTGTTGAACCCGAGTTCTTCGCTATTCAAACTATAACAATAGGTTTTCAAAATCAAATTCGATAGCGTAGTCCTCCATCGGTTCAACATTAAACGACCGCGATTGGGGGGTATCAAAGGAACCGGAGGCGCAAGCCAAAGGAAGAACCTTTTCCCCAACCCCTCCTTCTAACTAGTTGGATTGATTGGATACAAGTAGAGTAAATCATTTATAATCTTAAGACGGATTCTAAGAGTCTGTAGACTTTTAGGCTACCCAACCTAAGGATAGGCTTGCATTTTTTGTGTTGTAGGGTTCCTTCTCTTCCCTGTCCTTCCGACTTCCTTCCAGTTAATGCTTGGAAGGAGGTCATTGAACCCTCATTTGGAAGGACCTTTAGACCATTCCCGGAGGCGGATGTTGAGTTATAGCCAAGCAAATTCCATGGCTGATCAACAACGACCTCTCGTGCCCTCGAACCAGCCGGAGCTGATTCAAAGGCAGTTGGAAGAATTGCAGCAGATGCACCAATTGTTCCAACGAATGAAAGGTCAGGGCTCTTGGCCCTTGAAGGATTTCTATGATCCTTCAAACCATGGGGAACATCCCAGCATCATGATTCCCACCAGAGACATAGAAATCACCCCAAGTCTTAAGTTTGATTAAGCATTTCCATGGGCTTGGCTCGGAGTACCCATTCTAGCACTTGGAGGATCTGACCACTTTGGTTCTGACCACCAAAGCTAGGAATGTGAATGAAGAGTAAATGATCATTAGGCTCTTTCCCCACTCTCTCAGGGATAAGGCTACATATTGGTACTGAACCATTGGAAGGCCAATAGAAACATGGGTTGTGATGAGCCCATATTTGTGGGCTAATTAGTTACTCAAATGCCTAGGAATTAGATTAATATTGGCATATAGATTGCATACAATAAGATGTAAATAGATTAGCCTAGGTATTCATTTATTTACATATTTCATGCATTGCATTCATACTTAGAATTCATTTAGAATAGCATGCATTAGAATAGTTAATCTTTTAGGTTGCATTACATGTATTATTTTATTTCACATTTCTTTTAAGGGTTTGCACATAAATACCCATTTATTTCTTTTCTTTATTTTATTTGTTTCTTCTCCAACGGCTGCATGCAGAAGAGTGTGCTAGCTAAATGCACAGCGACAATTGTGGATCTCTGCACCCCATGATATCGTCGGTTCACCTTCCCACACACCTGTGCTCCTCCTACAGCATAAAAGAAGATAGCCGCATCATCAGAAGGCAGGCCACCACCATTCCTACCCACCACTGCGTAGAGCCTAGAGCCTCTTCATTCCACACCACTAGCCTCATTCCGCGAGCACATGACCACTCCACCACGGGCAGGCAAGGTGACAGACCGCCGCGCCATCTGTGGCTTGTGCATCACTGCGAGAGTGCACCTGAGGGCCACGCAACCACTGCTAGCAACCATCGCCAGCAACCACCGCCATCAACCACCTTCAGTTCCTCTTCTCCGTGCTAGTTAAGACGTCTGGGAATGATCCCAGACGTCTGAACTCCCATATCTTCTTCCGTCTTCTTTTTATTTCTTATGTTCTATTTCCCCTCCACTTTAACAAAACCCCTCACCAGTGCACTTCCAGCAGCAGCTACCACTTGCAGCCGAGCCCACCAAGCACTCGCGTGGCCAGCACGCCTCCAACAGTTGCAACCGGCCACTGCACACCATCACCTCCAACCATGTGCATAGAGCGTGCGCCCCTCCGGCTGCACGTGCCCGCTAGCACCCCGTGCCTTAGCCTTCACCCCCGTGCCTTCCCTGTGGGCCTGCAGCGCCTCCAACCTCCAGCGCACATGTAGTCCAGCGCGTGCGCCCCCTCACCAAGAGCCTTCCCGTGCTCCACGCATGGCCAGCAATCACCGGAACCCACCTCCACCCCAGCTCCATCCGGCCACCTCAGGGCACCTCGCACTTCGCCATGACCGCCATCACGAAGCCCTCGGTCTAGAGATCCTCCTCCGAGCTTCACACCTCCAGCCATTCCTTCCTCCTCACGCAAGGACAAGGGGAAAAATTTCCCCTGTTTTGCTACAGTAAAGCCCCTATTAATAATTACATTTTGTGCCATTGTCAACTTTTATTAGTATTTTATTAAGCTGCAATGCAAAATATATCCTCTAGTTGTGCAAAATTGCTATTTCAGCATTAACACTTATTGTTTATCTAATCTGAAAGTGATTTTGATTCAGTTTCTTGACTAAATTAATAGTGAACATTGGTTTTTGACCCTTGCGAGTTTAAATAGGCCATTGCCTCCCTGTGGACACGACCCACTCCTAATTGAGTGGTTATATTAATTGTTGATTAGTCGATTTTTCAACCACATAAGACTACAAACGACGCGTCATTTTATGTGACAAACAACTTTAAAAGCGAAGAATCGACTCGTCAACTGGTGCCGTTGCTGAGGAAGCAACAGGCTTAATTAATTCATAATTATTCAATTGTTCAAATTGATTTTTAATTGAGGCATATTTAACCTGTTTTATCTTATTTGGTACGAGGTACACATATTACGCATGAATTGTCGCATCAGCCTCAGAAACATCGTGGTGGACCTTGTTTCCACCACTTTGGAGGAGGAATTGAGTTTCACATGTATGAGGAAGAGTTTGAACATTGGTGAACTTTGTTGTCACCAATTGGGAAGAGGACATCTGGAGTGATCATTTTCATCTCCGTCGATTTGTTAAGTAGATAGAATTTAGGTTTTAGAACTTTACTTTTCTTTATTTTCTTGCACTTACATTTGATTTGAGACCCTTGTTCTGGGGTATATTTTTAGGGGTTTGTTCCCCGATTTTTTTTTTAGGCCCATGTTGGGTAGTTTTTGGGAGTCTGTTCCCTCTTTGCGTTAGATCTAGGTATTCTTGTGTGGGTTGTTTATCGTCTACTTGTTTGTGCACAAGTAGGTAAAAAAAAAAAATGAGCTACCTGCTAGAAGCTGCCTACCTCTAGGATGAACCATTTAGGTCTGTATGAGCAGCCTCTAGATTTATTTCTCTGCATTGTGATAGCGAAATACGTGTGATTTGTAAAAGCAGGTTTTTAAAATCGTTGTAACACGCGAATCCGCTTTCGCTTTTAAATTTATATCCTAGATAGGGGAAGTATCTAGGGTCGTCCAAGGAGGCCAAATGTTTGCAAAATTAATCCTCTTGATTACAAATAGATCTCAACTTTCTTTTTGGTATTTTAAGTATGTAATTTTTTTTTTTGAAAAGACGAAGGCAAAATGCGAATTGTAACGAAAAGTACTAACACCTACAATTGCTTAACTAAAACTTAAAAGATAGATATATCTTCTTCCTAAGCTCACTCTAGGCAAGTGGAGGCCCAGAGTAATTAGTAAGAAGAGGTAAAACAAGTGCTAGAACCAAAATAACAATTGCAATAAAAAGCTAAAAGAAGGCAATTTAATTAACTAGAATTAGTATTCTTTTCAAGGACAAGTAGAGGAATGCTTCTACTAAAACTAAACAAATTTTAAAGCAATAAAAGAAACACTAATCCTCTTGCAAAATTTAGTGAAGAAGGGAGTCTTCTTGCTCCAAGCCTAGCTGCTCCTTGGCTTGAAAAGAGGGCCTCCTTCTTCTCCTTCCTTGAGAGCTCCTCCAAGGTGGAAGATACCACCTTCAATGCTCTCCTCCAAGGGGTGGGCGTGCACCACCCTCAAAATCTCCTCCAAGGTGGCGTGGACCACCTTCAAGATCTCCTCCAAAGATCTTCCTTGCCTGGCTTCTCCTTTGGCTGGCGTGACTCAAGAGAGAAGGGAAGAGGGGAAGGCACCAAGGGGACAGAATATCCCCTTAATCTTCTTCTTCTTCTTCTCTCTCGGACGTGGGCTTCTAGATGGAATATGAGAGTGAATTTACTAGCCAAGGATGCCTTGAATGGTGGTGGGTAGTGATCTTTTTATAGGGTAGGATGGGGGGTTAAGGTGCCCCTTGAAATGGAGGGCTAGGATGGAAGGATGGAGGTGGTTGGTGATCCTATAGCCAAGGGTATTTGGCACCAACCCAAGGGGTTTTAAAGGGGGTGGTTATGGTGGTGTTGGTGGCTTTTGGTGGTGGAGAGACACCACCATTTTGGCGCCAACCTAGGGTCTTCTAGAAGGGGGGTTAGGTGGATGGTGGAGATGGATTTAAGGAGAGGTGTATGGTGGAGATGAAGGGGGTTTCTGGAGGGAAAAGTGGTGCCATCAAGGGGGTGGTTAGGGTGGTTTTGGTGCCACTTTTAGGTGTCTTTTGGAGGTGGTCGGTAGGCTAGGTTGGTGCCAAGTAGGTGGAGCTTAGGTGGAGTTGTTAGGTAGGGTTTTTGGGTGGTACAAGCCAAGGAAGTTGGAGCATAGCTAAGCTAAGCTAGCTTAGCTACAGGAGGAGTAGAGAAAGAGGTGTTGGAGCTAGAGTTTGTAGGGAGGAGCTGAGGATGAGAAGTCTGGAGCTGAAACTGGAGCTGGCTGCTGCTGAAGAGGCTGGCATGGGGCTACTCTAGCTGGCTTCGCTTGCTAGTTCTTTGCTAGTTGCTAAGACAAGCTAAAGTGAGCTAGCTTCTACCATAATGAGCTGAGGTGAGCTAGGTCTGGTGCTCCTGGGGAGGATCAAGCTGGTTGAGGCAGTTAAGGTAGCTTAGCTCAACTGAGTTGAGCTAAGCTGAATCCCCGGGAGCTGGACTTGAGCTTCCTGAGCTGAGATGAGTTCTTCTTCATCTGGATGGAGTTGAGTGGAGCTAGATATAGCTGGGTCTGAGCTGGGGTGAACTCCTGTCAACTCAGCTGAGCTAGCTAGAGCTCCCTGTGGACTAATGGGAGCTAAGATGAGCTAGACTCAACTAAGTTGAGCTGGATCTGAGCTGACTTGAGCTAGGGTGAGCTAAGATGAACTCTCTTGAGCTGTCATTCAGCTGAGATTATCTAAATGGAGCTGGGATGAGCTAACCCTAGTTCAAGTGAGCTAGGTTCCAGCTGTGGTGAGCTGGATCAAGCTGAGTTCCAGTTAGTTTGAGCTTCTCCTTCACCATTTTCCTTCTTGAGTGCTAGGGTTTTAGGGATCTGCTTATCTGTTTATCCCTAACACTCACAAAAACATATCAAAAAGACAATAAAAAATGCAATGCATACCTAACCTAATTTATGCCTAAATGCAGCCCAAAAGCCCATTTGCGAAGTAAAATCCTAAGAGCTAGGTTTGTTTTAATGCATAAGAATGATGATAAACTGGCATTTATCACATTGCGTGCATTCTCTCATCGTTGATTGCTGGAAGCAAGGTACGCATTCTCTTACTTTACATCCTATTCTTGATCACGCATTGCATTTGGACTTAATTCGAAGACCACATAATTTGTCTTTAAAAGAATTAACAAGTGGTCACATTTTCTGAAAGAAAGATTAATCATAGGAGGAGCATATAAAACCCAAGGAGTTGATTTGAGACATTATGCTGCGGTTCAAAAAAAAATCAAACTTTTACGGTGTATGCACATCTCTTTGCACCAAAGCACGCATTTAGACACTCCTAGGTTTTTTTGAGCTGTTAGGAAAGAACTCTCCTATCATTGGATACCAAAGTGCTTGAAACTTAAGCTCAAAGGTTTTGTAACTCTAAGGAGGGGGATACCCTATCACGGATTTTTGAGGGTAGTTAAGAAGCACCACGAAAGCACAGCTTCAAAGGAAGGCTTAGACCTACTTGCATCCCTTGATCTTCCATCCTTGGAGTACTTTACCATTTGAACTTTAGGGCAGAGTACTTAAGTTCCAATTAGGTCTTCAATAAGGCATTTCGGAGGTTGACAATAGACACGTAATTATTTGGGCAATTTGTATTGTCATCTACAATTGGACTTAAATCTCAAAGGCCTTAATTGATTAAAGACATAAAAGTCCTTTGGAATTGTGTTTGTTTATGTATGCTTGGTAGGCGATCTTTGAGGAGACAACTTGTGTTTAATTTAGAACCTGAAAGGATCCTTAGAAGAGCCAACCAAGAGATAAAAGAGATGGCCGAGGAAAGAGAGAATAGAATTGTGGAAAACCAACGATCTTTGAGAGATTATTTTATCCCTATCAATCAACCTGGCCATACACTGAGAGGACCTGGGGGGGATAATCCATATGAAATCAAGAGTAGTACCATATCTTTGTTGCCTTCATTCTATGGTACTTCTAGGGAGGACCCCTACAGGCATCTGGAGGAATTCACCGAGATCTGTTCTACGGTGAGATTGCAGGGTGTTACTGATGACGCCCAAATGCGAACCCTCTTTCCTTTCTCCCTCAAAGATAAGGTGAAGCATTGGTATCACACTCTAGATGGTAGAGTGGAAACTTGGGAAGCCTTGAAGGGAGAATTTTTGAAAAAATACTTCCTCATGAGCAAGACTAATCACTACAGGAGGGAAATCATAGGTTTTGCTCAACAAGATGGAGAACAATTTCATGATGCATGGGAGCGCTTCAAAGATTTGTTACGCTTATGTCCCCATCATCAAGTGCCAAGATGGCAGCTTGTAGAAAGGTTCTACACTAGATTAAATGACAAGCACAGGCAAACAGTGGATGGTGCTTGTGCAGGAACCTTTCTCACAAAAATCGAAGATGAGGCTTGGGATCTTTTTGAAACATTGAGTGAGAATTCTATCCATCTTAATTCTACCTATTTGGATAGAAAACACACTCTTATGTAGCAAAAGATGGAGGCAAATGAGGCTAGGGATACCCAGAATTTGGCCTTTCAGATTCAATTGTTGAATCAAAACATGGAAAGGCTTATGATAAACCCTAGCCAACTCACATCAAATGCCTCTGCTTCCCAAGCTTTTGAATGCTCCATTTGAAATGGCAATACGCACACTACTGTGGATTGTCATTTGGCCTCCTAATTCCCTGACCTTGTACAGGCGAACATGAATGTCGCCCAAGGGTTCCGACCTAGACCTCGTAACGATCCATTTTCAAACACTTCTAATGAGGGATGGAGGAGCCACCCCAATTTTTCATGGAGACAGGGGAATGTCTCTAATTCAGGGAATTACAGACCGCAACCCTTTCAGACTTAGCAGTATAATCAACCTTTTATGACTTTCCAACCATCCAAGACTTCTGAGATGGATAAGCTTAAAGATATGCTTAAAGCCATGCAAGAGAATCAAAGTATGATCATCCAATCTCATGACAAGGCAATCAATGAGATGAAATCACAAATTGGACACCTTGTCGAGGCCATGAGTAAAAGAGAGACTGGGAAGCTTCCCAGTTCATCTGAAGAGAACCCTAAAGGGAAAGGGGTTATGTTTAGGGAGCAAGCCAGGCGGTGACTATTCTGAGGAGTGGGAAAGAAATTTCCAAACCAGATGCTCCTATAGTCCCACCTTCTGGAAAACCATCCACTACGACTTTCGACCTCACTGGAGAGGAGCAGCCCAACTCTTCTCCGCTTGAAATCACCTCACTGGAAAAGGTTGTCCCCGTTCCCCCTCTTACCTGACATGACAACCCTTCCACCTAGAGACCAAGAGTGCCCTTTCCAGAGTGCTTATCTGACTCTGGGCAGACTTCTGCTAGCTCATCTGGAGCTAAAGATAGGATGGATGAAATAATGGAAACTTTCAAACAAGTGCAAAATTTGCCCTTACTTGAAGCTATCAGGAAGATTCCATCCTATGCCCGCTTTCTTAAGGACCTGTGCACGAAAAAGCGGCAATCAAGGAAATAGGTCCAATCAAAGGTTGTCCTGCCTGATTCTGTAGCTCAATTATACAACATGGGACACCCCCGAAACTTAAGGACCCTGGAGCCCCATACATCTCAGTAGTCGTTGGTGACCTACAAATAGACGAGGCTCTGCTTGATCTGGGTGTGGGGGTGAACATCCTTCCAAGCTATGTATATGAACAACTTGGAGGAGGCAATCTGAAGCCTTCCCCTGTACTCCTCCAAGTTGCAGACCGTTCTTTGAAGACACCACGGGGCTTGTTGGAAGATGTCCTTGTGAGAGTGGAGGATTTCTTTTTCCCTGTAGACTTTCTAGTTCTGGACACGGACCCTACCAACAAACCAACTAAGCCCTCCATCATCTTGGGCCGCTCTTTCCTTGCGACTTCTAATGCTTTAATTAATTATCACACTGGGGCATTAAAAATGGGCCTTGGGAATAGGAAAATTCAGCTAAATGTGTTCGATGCTTATAAACAAGCTGGATTTGAGGATTGTTCCCAAGTTGAGGTGGTAGATGATCTGATTGAAGAGACAACTCCTGCAATTTTATGTGATGACCCCCTTCAGCATGTCATGTTAAATGAGCATTCCCATCTCTTGGAGGAATGTGAAGGGGAAGTGTTAGAACTTGAGGAATTGCTTGGAGTTTCTACTGAGTCTCTTTTCCCATCATGTCTGCCTAAGGTAGATATGCTACCTAAGATAGGAGGGACTTCTATTATGAAACCCTCAACCATACAAGCCCCCAACCTTGAACTAAAACCCCTCCCTGACTCTCTCAAGTATGTATTCCTTGGGCCAAATGATACGCTCCCCGTAATCATCTCATCTGCACTATCTGAAGTGCAAGAGGGAGCCTTGTTATACTGCTTATCAGGGCACAAGGAAGCCATAGCTTGGACGATTGCTGATATTAAGGGTATAGACTCTATGCTTTGCATGCATCACATTTATGCTGATGATTCCATCAAACCCTTTCGAGACATGCAGAGACGTCTTAACCCCAACATGAGGGAAGTGGTTAAAAAGGAGATTCTGAAGTGGTTGGATGCTGGGATCATTTATCCCATCGGAGATAGAAAATGGGTTAGTCCAATACATGTGTGCCAAAGAAGGTAGGCTTCACGGTTGAAACAAATGACCAGGGTGAACAAGTGGTGACCAGACTGATGTAAACACATTTACACTACTTAAAATGTCTATTTATGCATGTTCATAGGCATAGGATTGCATTTCATGATATAAATATTGCATAACATGAATCATCTTGCATTTAGAGTAGTTTGAATAAAATGGAGGTTAATTATATCCTTTTATGTGCTTGGATAGGGAAAACATTTTATCGGAGCCATGGATCAAAGATCCAACCGTATGGATGTGATCAGGGTGACGATTGGAGTTCAACGACTCCAAGATCGCCCTAATCAGACATCCGTAGCATTAGATAGTGACCGGGGAATCCGAGAAGATCAAGGGCCAGGATGGTGTAAATCCACTCTTCAAATGACAAATCTAACCACATGGATGAATTCAGATCGACGATTGCAGCCCAACGACGCAAAAATCAAGTCAATCCGACATCCGTGGCACCATCCACAACTTCCAGAAGATGGATGGCCAAGATGGCACCACGTGGCACCATCCCAGCTGCCCAAACGGCTGCATGAATCCCTGAAGGCCCCGCACCCGCTCGCTCTCCACCGTTGGATCTCGATCCAACGACTGTGGTCAGCTGCGCTTAAAAGTGTCCGCTCGACCATCCGCGCCTCGTAGCGCAACGGTCGAGCGCGCTTACGCGAGCTGTGGGAGCGGGTTCGAGCCGCAGTGAAGGTGAGGAAGGCGCGGGCGTGCGGGCGATGGCAGGCGTTGGATCACGATCGGACGGCCACCAGCACTCAATCGAGATCATGCGCTATTGAACGCGTGTCGTCACGCACGATCGCACGCGCCAGGCGGGCGCAGCAGTGGGCAGAGATGCGTCTTAAGCCGTCCAATCTCGCGATCGGACGGCTGAGAATCAATGAATGTGCGATGGCGTTGAGGAAGCGGGCAGCTGAGGAGGCGCGCGTGGGCATGGGAGCTACGCCCACGTTGGGGCTTTAGTGATGGATTTATCCGTCACTAAAGACCCCTCATTTATTATTTTGAAGATGTAATGACCATTTTGCCCCCACTCCTTGCAACTATAAAAGGAGACCCCCTCCATACGAAATTCTCATCCCTTCCTTCTCTTCTCTACCCCTCCAAAGCTCAAGAGAAGCTTGTCCCACACCCGGGATGCTTCTCGTGAGATAAAGTCCAAATTTTCGTCCCCCTTTAGAAGTGGATCCCGGGATGACGACGGCGTGCTGCTCCGTTCCCGTTCTTCTGCTTCGTCCTCCTTCATCCTGCTTCGTTCTCCTTCGTCCAGGCGTCGTCCCGTCCGGCTCATCCTCTAAGCAACCGTTGAGGAGGATTTCTCTCTCCCTATTCTTTTTACTGCTTTCTAGCATAGATTTACTGCTTTCTAGTGTAGTTTTGTTCGTCCTCCAAGCGACCGTCGAGGAGGACATTTCTCCCTCCATTCTTTTAATGCTTTCTAGAGTAAATTTATCGCTTTCTAGTGCAATTGTTTTATACTTTCTAGTTGTAATGAACAAATCCCCCTAATGATAAATTCTCTGTTTATTCTACATCTCATTTTAATTTCTCTGTGTAATATTCTCTTTCTCTCTTACTCTCTCTCTCTCTTCTATTTATTGTAAATAATTAGATAGTTTTAAATTGAATTATTCCGTGAAAAATAAAAAGAAATGCATAGTTTTTAAATCAAACGTCCGCCTCCCTGTATTCGACCCGGAATTTCAATTTCGGTATAAATTTTATTTGTTGAACACGAATTCTTCGCTTTCAAACTACAGCGACGGGTTTTCCAAAACCAAACACGTTAGCATAGCGATTCGTGTGCTCAACATTTTGCCGTCGTTGCCGGGGAGGTAACAATTTCCGATCTTTCCTTCGCATTTCTTGCACTTTATTTGTTTTCTAACTAGCTTTCTCTTGTGTCTATTGTTTTGTAGAAACCTCCATCAAGGAATCAACAAGTGGTAGACTAGAGTAAAGTGCAGTTGAAGACAACTGTAAGTGTTTCCCCATTCTTTCCCCCTCCATAGATTTCATTCGCCACATTAAATCCAAATTCCAATTAACCTAGGTGTTTGCATAAATCCTAGGAATAGTTTGGTTGTTTGGATTTCCACTCACATTCATTCCACCCTCATTCATAAAAAAAAATAACAAAAAGATAATTTTGTGGGGTAATTTCCAACAAACACACAACACACACCCACATTCAAGGCACTTGATCAACTTGATTTGTTTTCTACTCAACCGGGTTATGATCTGTGGAATCGGTACACACAAAGCAACACATAACAGAGTAGAAATTATTCTAGGTTAACCATTTTTGAGTGCCTAACTTAGTGGTGCATTTGTGGCCAATTGTTTGAGTTGTTTGGGTCGCACCACTTTATTTAAAACCAACTCATCAAGTAGCTCCTCCTTAGGGTTATCAATCTAGGCATATTCCAGGCATTCCACTTTCTTTCTGATTTAAAGGAAAACAATCTTCACCCGTGTTTTACAACTTGGTTTACCTAGAAACTTGATTGCAATTCACCTAATTTGAAACCCTAAAAGCTACTTAAGCAAGATTTGAACATTAAAATTCACGCATTATCAATAATCTTGCTTGAAAACCCTGGTTGTGCACGCACTTACACAAATCTCAATCAATCATTAAGGGCACAACCTATTGTAAGGGCCCATCACATTCCATAAGCACCACAATCCTAGGCCTTAATAAAATTGAGTAGATGTTGGCCTTAAGGTTTGATTCGCTCTTTAGGACCTAGTCTGAGATTATTTTTGATTAACCTACTTGTACTGATTAATCTGATGTCTAGCTAGGGGAGTAGCGTCAAACGACCGCAGCGGGGGGGTACACTAGGAACCGGAGGCGAAAGCCAAAGGAAGAACCTTCTCCCCAGCCCCTCCTTCTAACTGGTTGCATTAAACAGACGTAAGTAGAGTAAATCATTTACAGTCTTAAGGCGGGTTTTGGGAGTCAGTAGATCCTTAGGCTACCCTACTTAAGGACAGCCTTGTTTTGTTGTGCTGCAGGGTCCCTATCCCCAGTCCTTCCGACCTTCTCCTAGTTTATGCTGGGAAGACGGTTATTGAATCCCCGATTGGAAGGATTGTTAGAACATTCTAGGAGGCGCAAGTTAGATTTTGGTCAATTTGATCCCATGGCCGAACAACAGCCTCCTCTGCTAGGAAATCCACAGGAAGAATTTCGAAGGCAGCTGGAACAAATGCAGGGCGCTCAGCCCTTGAAGGATTTTTATCATCCTTCAAATTACAGGGAACGTCCTGGCGTCCAAATTCCAGCCGGTGACGTAGAAATCAAGCCCCAGGTGTTAAGCCTGATTAAACATTATCATGGGCTTGGCTCCGAAGATCCGTTTCAGCACTTGGAAGATTTGACCACTTTGGTCCAGACCACCAAGGCTCGAAACATAAACGAGGAGCAAATGATCATGAGGCTCTTCCCCCACTCTCTTAGGGATAAGGCCGCGCATTGGTATAGGACAATAGGAAGACCAATTACAACTTGGAATGAGTTGAAATCGGCCTTTCTGAAGAAAATCTTCCCAGTCGGTCGTACCAATGCTTTGAGACGAGCAATCACTACCTTTACCCAGCGGCCAGGGGAGCAGTTTCATGTGGCCTGGGAGTGATTCCAGGACCTATTGCGGAGGTGTCTACACCACGAGGTGCCAAAATGGCAACTCGTGCAGATCTTCTATCATGGGTTGAATGAGCAACTCAGAAACCATGTGGATGCTTCTTGCGGGGGCAATTTCCTCAATAAAGATGCAAATAGTGCACATGATTTATTTGAGGAAATGAGAGAGAATTCAATTAATCATGCCTCCATAGAGACTTTTAACCGGTCCCAGCAACCCAGATCAAATGTCAATGAAGTCCATGACTCTCATTCATTTGATATGGAATTGATTTGTAATAAACTTGATAAGGTGGACTTGGTTGCTAAAAGAGTGGATGGCTGGCAATTCTATGAACAACTCTCAATCCCAAAATTCAGGATTCCATTCCTCACGAGCTCCTTCTGGACGGGAGTTCGTGAATCAACTCGATGCGACTCAACCTATGAGTCAGCATTTTTCGGAACCCCATGGGTTCCCAACTGGGGCCTTTGATCCCAGTTTTTCTGATCCTTCCCTTTCTTTCTCTCCATCCTCACCCTATGAGGATGTCTGTGCTGTACAAGAGAATGTTAGATCCAACCCCTACTCGAATGCCTATAATCCAAGTTGGAGAAACCACCCTAACTTCTCTTGGAAAAATCTGGGGCAACAGGCCCAATTCCGACCCGGCAACTATGCTCCGCAACGACCAATGGGTCAGGGTCAAGTATATACTCAGTTGCCTCCAAATCAGGTCAATCAGCCAGCTTGGAATGCCGATCAACCCACAGGGAAGGCTGATTTGAACCATCAAATGGTAGAGATGCAAGGATCTATGCTCCAGCCCATGCAGCAAATGAAAAACTCGCTGGACAACTTGCAATCCGGGCTCATTGCTAACTCTCGTCAACCCGGATCTCTACCATCCCAACCCGTACCCAACCCGCGAAACATTATGAATTCGGGCAATCAAGCCCAAGGGTACGGAAATCAGAGGGACCCGCACGCACATGCTCAAGTGGTTGAGCAGGGTTCCTCGTCTTCTTCTTCTGCAAATCAACAATTCATGGTCAATGAAGCCCCTCCAATCTTTCCTAATCCTCCCCAAGACCCAAATTCTTACGCTTCTGCAAATTCTGTAACTTTAAGGAGTGGTAAGAAGACTCAGGATCCACAACCACACTATTCTGATCTTTTGAATCCTAAAGAATCTGAGGAGAGAGAGGAGAATTCTAGAGGTGAAATCAAGGCTCAGGAACCTGATTCCAAAGATCTGACTCATGTTCCTTTTCCTGAAGCCTTAACCAAAGCAAAGAAGAAGTCTGTTGATAGCAATGAGGAGCTTCTGAATTTATTTAAGAATGTTGAGATCAATATCCCGCTCCCTGATGCTATCAAGCACATACCAGCTTACACAAGATTTTTAAAGGAATTATGTACACAAAAGCGTAAGTCGAGAGAATCTGTTCCGAGGAAGGTGGTACTCTCCAAGCAGGCTAGTTCTGTTATCCTGCACTACCTCCTTCAGAAAAAGAGAGATCCTGGTGCTCCTTTTATTTCTTGCGTTATCGGAGATTACACATTTGATAGAGCACTTTTGGATCTCGATGCATCCATCAACCTAATTCCGACTTCTCTTTATGAGAAGTTTGGGTTAGGTGAACTTTGGCCAACTTCAGTAACACTACAGTTAGCAGACTGTTCGGTCACAAACCCGCGAGGCGTTATTGAAGATGTTATAGTTAAGGTCAAGAATTTCTATTTTCCTGTAGATTTCCTTGTCCTTGACATGGATGTACCAGATAATCTGAGGAACACGCCCATCATTCTGGGGCATCCGTTCCTGGCTACCGCAAAGGCCAACATTAATTGTGAAAGCGGTAGCATGGAAATCGCCTTTGGAGAGCAATGAATGAAATTGGATATTTTTAAGGTGATCAACAAATTTGAGGATTGTGGATTTATTGAGGAACTTGATGAGGATAATGTTAATATTGAAACTTGTTTGACAGTTTCTTCAATTGAAAGTTCCTCTTTGGTTGATGAATTTGACCCGCAACCCTCTGACCTGACATCTTTGGAAGAGGTTACTGATTCTGTTCACTCACAACCTCTTCCTCTTGTTGAATCTTCAGCATCTACCCTACCATCAATCATCACCCCACCCCAACTTGAATTGAAACCATTGCCCGAGAATTTAAAATATCAATTTTTAGGACCTCAGAATACGCTCCCCGTGATTATTAGTGCTAAATTGACAAAGGAGCAAGAGATTAAATTGATTAAGGTCCTAAAGGAACATAAGGAGGCAATTGGTTGGACCATTCATGACCTCAGGAGGATCGAGCCGTCTTACTGTAATCATAGAATATTTTTGGAAGATGGATCCCACCCTTCTCGCCAGATGCAGAGGAGATTGAATCCAAATATGTGAGAAGTAGTCAAAAAGGAAATCATCAAGTGGCTCGATGCAGGAATTATTTATCCAATCTCTGACAATCCCTGGGTAAGTCCCGTTCAGATTGTTCCAAATAAATTCAGGATTACTGTTGCGACTAGTGAGAGAGGAGAATCTGTCACAACTCATTCAGCTTCCTCTTGGAGAGTTTGTATTGATTACAAGAAGCTGAACACGGCCACTAAAAAGGATCATTTTCCCTTGCCCTTCATTGATCAAATCTTGGAAAAATTAGCCGGACAGAAGTACTTCTGTTTTCTTGATGGCTACTCAGGATACAACCAAGTTCCTATCCATCCCGAGGATCAGGAAAAAACTACTTTCACCTGTCCCTACGGAACCTTTGCTTTCCGTAGGATGCCTTTCGGGCTATGCAATGCACCTACGACTTTTCAAAGGTGTATGCTAGCCATATTTTCCGACAAGGTGGGAGAGTTTATGGAAGTCTTCATGGATGATTTCTCTATTTTCGGAGAATCATTTGACTCTTGTTTGGCTAATTTGGAAATGATTCTTAAGCAATGTATCAAGACACGACTGGTCCTTAGCTGGGAAAAGAGTCATTTCATGACCCAAGAGGGCATAATTTTGGGTCATGTAATCTCTGAACAAGGAATTGAAGTAGACAAAGCTAAGGTTGATGCTATCGCTAAACTTCCTCCTCCCACATCTGTTAAACATATCAGATCATTTCTTGGCCATGTGGGATTTTATCGAAGATTCATAAAGGATTTCTCGAAGGTTGCTCATCCTTTGAGCAATCTTCTTGCCAAAGAAACGTCGTTTGTTTTTGACGAATCATTCTGAAAGGCATTTGATTTCCTGAAAATGGCAGTCACCTGTGCTCCAATTTTGCAACCACCATTTTGGACATCCCCTTTGAGATCATGACCGACGCTTCTGATTACGCGGTCGGGGCTTTCCTAGGTCAGAAAATTGACCGAAAGCCCTCTGTCATTTACTATGCTAGTAAAACTCTGGATGAAGCCCAAAGGAATTACACTATTACTGAAAAGGAATTACTAGCTGTAGTATTTGCTTTGGAAAAATTTAGGGCTTATCTCTTAGGGTCTCATGTTATCGTTTATACCGACCACTCAGCCTTGAGACATCTCTTGGCTAAAAAGGATGCTAAAACCCAGCTTATTCGTTGGATTCTTCTTCTTCAAGAATTTGATCTTGAAATCAAGGATAAAACTAGCGTACAAAATGTGGTGGCAGATCATTTGTCGAGACTCCTAGGTGATTCTTCTTGTCCGGACATTCCAATTGCTGACACTTTTCCAGACGATACCATTCTTACAGTTTTAGGTGTCCACACCCCATGGTTTGCTAACATTGTTAACTATTTGGTCGTTGGTCAATCCCTCAGGATTGGACCAAGCAACAACGGGATAAACTCAAATCTGAGGCCAAATACTACTTTTGGGAGGACCCTGAACTGTATCGCATCGGCTCTGATCAGATTATTCACCGATGCATACCGGAGAATGAATTCAACAGTATACTCGAGTTCTGCCATGCATCTAGGTGTGGTGGACATTTCTCCAGGAGAAAGACGGCTGCAAAAATCTTACAATCTGGCTTCTATTGGCCGTCTTTATTCAAGGATGCCCAGGACTTCTCAAGGTCATGTTCTCGATGTCAGTCACTCGGGAACATAACTAAGAGAGACATGATGCCCCTAAACCCTATTCTTCCTGTAGAAATTTTTGATGTTTGGGGCATCGATTTCATGGGACCCTTTATCCCTTCATTTGGACATCAGTACATTCTTGTTGCTATTGATTATGTGTCCAAATGGATTGAGGCGATTCCCACCCGAACCAATGACCACAAGGCGGTCATTAATTTTGTCAAGAACAATATCTTCAGTAGGTTCGGGATTCCGAGGGCTATCATCAGTGATGGTGGCACTCATTTTACTAATGCCCAATTCCAGAATTTATTGGCCAAATATGGGGTTAATCATCGAATTTCCACACCTTACCATCCCCAGACGAATGGACAAGCCGAGATCTCCAATCGAGAGATCAAGAACATTCTGAAAAAAATGGTTAGGCCTGATCACAAGGATTGGACTCAAAAGCTTGATGTTCGTCGCGCTTTTGTGCGGTTTGTTAAAAGATAATATCGCGTTGTAGTATAGCCGCTAAAGCGTTCAAAACAAATAAAGATTTTTATTACTCGAAAACTAGAGTATCCAAGGTCGAACACAGGGAGCAAATGGAATTTACTACTAGTCAAAATGTAATTGAACACTCTAATTTACTCAAAATATCAATTCAAATGTGAATGTATGCAATTAAAAGTTATTAGGACAAAAATATGAAATTGGACGTCTGATCACAAGATTAGACTTCTTAAAAGTGTTTCTCCTTTTCTTCTTCTTCTGCAGTCTCTCATTTTCTTCTTCGTTTCGCTTCTCTCTGCTTTCTTTCTTGTCTTGCGAAGCCTTCTTCTTCTTTTGATCTTCTAATCTTTTCTTTGCCTCTCTTCTTCTCTGTGTCTTGCTCTTTCTTCTTCTGCTTTCCTTCTTCTCGTGCGAAGGCTTCTTTCTTTCGTCTCCTTCTCTGTCTTGCTCCTTTCTTTTCTTCTTCGCCTTGTCTTTCCTTCTTCTTCTTCTGTAGCGGCCAAGTCCTTCTCCTGCATTCAGCCTGGCTTGCACAGGAGCAAAACCTAACCCTTCTCCCACTACCCGCGCATCTCTCTCTCAAGCATTTCACTCAAGGACGCTCTCCCAGAGCCACAGCCATAATCGGGTCGGATCGTACCCGGAACCAGGCGCACCTGAAGGTGGTGTGATGCGCGAGGAGTGCGTAGGTCTAGGTCGGGTCGGATCCGCCAAGTCCGCGTGGTCAGGCCGCGGACGAGGCGGGTGGGGTCAGTGAGGGACCTCACCCCTGTGCTTTCGAGGCAGTAAAGCTGTATCACAAAAACTCTTTATACCATACCTGTGCCTTGAGATTCCACGATGTGGGACTAAACGTTCCGCCCTTCCTTTGCGCGCGCCCGCAGACTCTCGTGTGCAATTGCCCACGCTGAAGGACCTGCTGGTGCTCCTTGCTGAACTCAGTCACCTCGCAACACTTGCGAGAGTCTGCTACACCTGCTGCCTGGGAAGCCTGACGCCTGCTGCTGCTCAAGCTTCCTGCTGCTTCGGCTGTTAATGGCGGCCGGGGCGTTCACCTGAGATTCCACAGAACGGCCTATTGGCCCAATCAGAATAGCTGGAAACCTTCACCGTAGCACGGCGAAGGCGGTGGGTGATGCTGCAGGTTGTCGGTCGGCCTAGGCGTGCGCGCCTAGGTCAACCTGTGGCCGAAGATGGTGGGTTGTTCGGGGGGTGGTTATGGAGGTCTGGAGTGGCAGTTGTGGGGTGGAGCGAGTTCCTGGTGGTGAGGCGGAGCTCACGAGGTGGTTGGCGAGCCGTGTGGAGTGGCGGAGTGGTGTGGGCGCCTCGCCGGAGTGCGGTCGGAGGCGAGGAAGATGAAGGCGGTTAGGTACTGTCGAGGGGTAATCAACTAAAATGGTTGGGGGAAAAGAGAGACGAGAGGATGGAGAACGTATCTGTGATTGTCTGGAAGAAAGGAAGGCGGCGGAGAGGATGGCTCGTAACTGCCGTCGTCGGGGAAGAAAGACCCTGAGGGAGGAAGCGGCGACGAAGACGAGGTCAGAAGCGCGCGCGCGGGGTACGGCGCGACGCGGGAGGAAGCGGCGGAGAGGACTCTGCTGCTGGTATGGCAGCAGAGCGACAAGAAGGAGGGGAGGAGGTCGCCGGAGCTTGTGGGTCGTTTGGCTGGAGATGGGAGAGGGAGGAATTTGGAAGGGATCTCCGTCAAAATCAAGCTTAGCCTCTTCGGCCGGAGTTGTGGGTTCTTATATAGGCGCTGGACTGGGTGTGCAGGGCGTGAAGGGCACGTAATTGCCTGAGGTTGGTCGCCGGAGATGGAAAGGAGTTAGGATACCCAAATCTCTCGTGCGTTCGCACGAGAGATTGGGTTCACACCAGCGATTGTAATTGACTTTATAAGGAAGGGAACTCTTCAGAGAATCCTCCTTCCATTTCTGGGAGGGAATCTCTGAGGGATTAGAGAGCAATCCCTCTCCGAACCTCGCCGGAGCTCGGTTCTGCCCTAGCAATGGCGGCAGGACCGGTTTGCAAAGAAGGCGAAGAACCTAGGGGGTTCTCTGCAACGGTATTCAAAAGATAGGGACCAATTTGTGATTTGGGTGTACTAAATTGCAAAGTAGGTCAAGATGACCTCTCCTTAGGTCCAAATTTTGGTACAAACCTAATTTGGACCTAAGGAATCCAATGGCGAAGTTGGATTTCAGGTTTGACCTCGTTTGACTAGACATTTTGCGTAATAATCCAAATTAGGTTAATTGAAGAGCTAGGACCCTAATCTAGGTCAAACTAGGTTCCAAAGGCCAAATTAAATGTTCCAAACCCTAGAGTATGTTTTTCCATGATTTGTAGAGGGTTTACTTGCTTTTTGTTCTGACCGAAACCTTGTTAATTTAAGCGGGTCTGTTTTAGGGTTACCAAGTGTCATTTAGTTCTTAGATTGCACATGAACCCATTTCTGATTGACTCAACCCACTTTTTATCTCATTTAAACCATTTGACCTATGTTTTGCCTCTGAGAAATCCTGTTTACGTACTGCAATGGTAAAATTACAGTTTTAACCTTTATTTCATGTTTTCTTCTCAGAGCACTTGTTCCTTCAGTTAGGCCTTCTTCTAGGTTATGTAGGAGCTTTTATCTTCTTTATTGGGTCAAAATGAGCTAGTTATGGCTCATGATGAGGCTCTCATCATACCCCCATGCCTAGCTTTTTCTAGTCCCTTAGCAAAATTTCAAAGTTTTAACTTCCATTCTAGACCCTGAATATCTGTCAACAATGATAAGTGCTTCTCCTTTTCTTTTGTGATTAGGTGGGAATGCCGACAATAGGCCTAGAGGTACTCAAGTACCAACCAAAATCCGGACCTGTTCCGCTTTAGCCTCAGTCTTCTGCAAAGGTTTCTACGGCCCACAGAAACTAACCTAGGGTTTGTTGGACTCCGCGGTTAAAGCACCCGTGCTTGAGATATTTTTAGCCTAAGTTCAGTTTGCAGTGCATTTTTTGTAAGAGAGAGATAGAAGATTTATTTGTTTGGAGAGCTTTTCTCTCTCTTTTCTTTTTATTTCTAGCTTCGGATTAGCTTCTCAACACGGTCTGTATCGGATTCCTCGTCCCCATCATCAATCCTCAAGGGTCCCTGGCTTTCGAGATTTCGAGATAATCCCGCCCATGGCAACCCCCGGAACCCTGGCTTTCGAGATTTCGAGATAATCCCGCCCATGGCGTTCCGTGGCCAAATTCAGACCCTGGCGATTGACATTTCGTGATAATGCCACCCATGGTATCTGAACCAGCAGAGTGCTTACATGCCCCCAGTAGGATATTTAAATATCCTAAGAGACAAGCACCGAGGAGATGATATGTTGTTACGCATCTTCGAGGGGAATTTCCCACCTCTCCGCGCTGGGAACTCGTCCAAATCAACTTGTGTTGATTGGCCGCTCCTAATCTAGGTGACTTTTTCAGAACATTAAACGCTTTTCGTGTGATTTGGATGTTTATGCGTACTGAACCAGACTGTGTGTGATTTTGGGATGCTTAGGTTACCGAATCCCGCAAACCGGAGATCAATTAACGAGGCCGAATACTTCTTAAGCCTTAGACCTAATACTCAAGCTTCACATTTTCCTCAACCTCTTGAGGATTATCCAGATTTTAACGGATACGTGAATTTTTAAGCTAAAGGTACTAGCCCAAAAAGCCTAAGACCAGCGTTCCCGCTAATCGCTTGTTATATCTCCATAGCACTTTTCTTTTCTTCTTCTTGATTCGGTCTAGAACTTCAGTTAACCCCTTAATCTTTTACTAATGACTATTTCTTTTCATTTTCATTTTGTGCTCCTTTCTTCATTTTTGCTCTTTTTCTCCTCCTTATGATTATATGGCTCACAACATTTCCTCCCTCCCCATTTTTTTTTTTTTGTTCTTTTTCGTAATTTTTCAATTTTTTGTGTTTTTGACATATGTGAATTTTTTGTGAGAATCCTTCTGATTTTTTTCTTGGTTTTGTATGTATGCACTTTATCACCCCCCCATGCCTAAGTTTTGCAATGTCCTCATTGTAAACAGAGGGTGGGAATTAGTGTTGAGGTCAGGGGCTTAGAACAGGATATATCGGGTGGGTGAATGGGTCGGGAATGACTGATGCGAACGATTTTAAGCTCTGATACGTGTACCAGAGGTGGGATCAACTGTCTAAGGCTGAACTCAAGGTGCAATAGACGTGGAGTACAGACGGATAATCAGATGGGTCTCTATTTTTGAGATGACGGGTTGCCTCCCGTTAAGCACTAAATTTAATGCCTTCAGCCGAGCGGAAAATGGGGTGGAAAGGGAGTGGTCAAATCAATGGAGTTTTGGAAAACAAGCACCTTGATTAAGAGCCTGGTTGGTCCAACCAGGTACTTGTTTAGATCAGTGGGCTGATGATGCAGCCCAAACCCAATAAGTCTGGTGGGTTGATAGATGTAGATTAGCAGATGTGGGACCCACCAAATGCAGTGATGTTCTGATAGATATGGAACTGAAAACTCGAGTTCGGCTCAGTCGAATCAGCCTGGTGGGGGTAGGGTTCCGAAAAATAATCAATGTAAGGTGTGGAATCCCTACAGGGACGGTCAAAGGATGGAGGCTCCTGATTTGTGGTCTGATCAGTGTCCGATACCCGGTATAGATATGGAGTTGAATCATCTGCAATCGGCTCAGTGAGAGGTGAATCAGAATAGAAATTGAGTCCGATTGCAGGTCGGGGTGGGGAACGGGTTTTGATTGGTTCTGTATCTGTGGAGCAGGTGGCTTCAAAGAAGATTGACATGTTATAATCAGGAGGCAGATTTTCTCCGATGTTATGGTTAGATTTGAGATCGTCGGAGAGTTTGCGAAAATCAAAGTTTGAATGAGATTCTAGATCATGAGTTCCACCATAGAATAAATCATATGTTGTATATTCAGCATCCTGACTGGGATCTAGCCTAAATGTTAATTCTTAGCTTACAAAGGTGTCCCTATCTGGTAGAGGCTCAGGTTCAAGGTTAGTAGGGCAGAGCCAATCGAAACCCCGCTCGTCCAACTCCTCGGTTTCTTTATCGTAGATTGGCATGACTTCCGAAAACTCGATTAGTTCCTCTGAGGAGGTTGACAAGGGATATTCATCAAATCGAGGCCCAAAATCATATTCTTCATTAAAAGGTTGATCTTCTTCATATGGGCCCTTGAAATCTTCAATATAGGTTTCAGATCTAGGTTCCAGGCTTAGGATGTGAGTGGAATTACTAGAATCTAGGTCTGAATAACCTTCGAGGGTCACCTTATCAGAATAAGGGACGGAATTTACACCCTCGAGAGGTTCAGTTCTACTCTCATACTTGCAGGAGTCTTGGGATTCTAAAATGGGTTCATCATGGTCTTTTCCTGCATTTGGAGCTTCCCAACCTTCTTCAATATTAGGTGCATTATACTCCATCTGGGTTGGGAATCCACAACCATTTTGTGCCTCAAACCCGAGGTCAGATTTATCCTCGATGTTGTCCCAAGATAGTTCATCCTCTGTTTGTGGTATATACGGGTATTTCTGATCAATAACTTGTTTTACTAATCTCATTATCTCTTCCCATTTTTCAAGACTATCTTGGTGTTGCTTCCAAAGTCGAGGATTTGTCATACATTGAAGGTATTCACTATTATGCAATTTTTCTATCTCAATGTATGCAGTAATAAGCAAGTCACGGGTTGATCCTTTGTTGGCTTCTGCTAATAATACTTGGGCACAAGTTATGACAAAGGTTGTGGTTGCTGGGACATCAACCTGAACGTTTCCTACTGTTGTTGAGGTTTCTTCATTTGCATAGAATTTCATGGCATCCTCAATCATTTTATCTCTCATGGATCTCCGATATTCAGGTTTCTTGACTGGTAGTCCTAGGTGGTTTGGCTGCATGTTTGGATCAGGTGGTGGAGTCAAGATCAGAGTTTGACTCAAGATGTGTTATGAAGCGATCAGATCTGAATAACGAGTCCCACTGAAAATGAGTGTGTGTGCTCTACAGAGAAAAGATGCAGGATTGGAGATGTTCTTGACCCAATCAAGACACCCAAAAATGTTTGGATGACTATGGAGGTTTGGGGCGGATGGACCCCTGGATCCGAAGATCGTCCACCTGAGAATTACCTGGGCAGCCAGAGAGGGAGAGTCCCGCAAAGACCCCTACACGGTAGAGCGTCCCTACGGGTTACAGGGTTTCCCCCACCCGACCTCTCTTGTCACTGAAATTCCAGGTAAACCAGAATGGAGACCTTGACCTCTTAAGTCTATCACTTTTTATTTCAAAGGTGCTTTTAGGGTTCTCACTTGAACTTTAGATGTGTTTGGCGTTGTGACCTAATTTAGAGGTTAGTTGACTCAAGGGGTCAACTTCACCTGACCTGTCCTATAGATGGCAGAATGATTCTAAGTTTGGAGCCTAGAGATCACCCTGATTTGATTCCCAGGTTATTAGGTCCAAAGTTTTTAGGGTTCAAGTGATTAAAGCTCAATTTTAGGGTTTGTCTTATTTAGCTTTCTTCAATCAAGGGCTTGGGTAGCACACTGATGCGGGGGGGTTTATTTCCTTTTATACAGGCATGTGTGACTAACACTTCAAGACCCTAATGTGGAAACCCTAATTTGGTTCTATTTCCAATCCTCTTTTTTTCTTTCAAAAGTTCTCTTTGGACTTATAAACAAGAAGTGTGTGGTCCGCCGAGATTAAGCGTTATTTCAATTAGGCACAAGAATTTGTGGGATGGGAAAAAAAAATCACTTCAACTTCAAGAATATTTGCAGAAATTTTCGCAAAATTAGGAAATGTTTTGCCTTAGAGATGGTGATTACTATATAAAGAAGGCAATTGATTCCTAAATTGATTTTCTTCCTTTTGTCTTTCAAAGATTAGGGGATGATTAAGGAAGAAAAGAAATTACCTGCCCTGGAGTGGTTGACTTGCGGGATAGATTTTCTCATGAAGTACCTGCAAGATCATATCAAAGCAAAGTAGGGCAAGTTACTGTTCAATATGATAAAAAGAATGTAGAAACTAGTGGTAAATTGCACAATGCTCCCCGGCAACGGCGCCAAAATGTTCTTCGCGCTTTTGTGCGGTTTGTTAAAAGATAATATCGCGTTGTAGTATAGCCGCTAAAGCGTTCAAAACAAATAAAGATTTTTATTACTCGAAAACTGGAGTATCCGAGGTCGAACACAGGGAGCAAATGGAATTTACTACTAGTCAAAATGTAATTGAACACTCTAATTTACTCAAAATATCAATTCAAATGTGAATGTATGCAATTAAAAGTTATTAGGACAAAAATATGAAATTGGACGTCTGATCACAAGATCAGACGTCTTAAAAGTGTTTCTCCGTTTCTTCTTCTGCAGTCTCTCATTTTCTTCTTTGTTTCGCTTCTCTCTGCTTTCTTTCTTGTCTTGCGAAGCCTTCTTCTTCTTCTTTTGATCTTCTAATCTTTTCTTTGCCTCTCTTCTTCTCTGTGTCTTGCTCTTTCTTCTTCTGCTTTCCTTCTTCTCGTGCGAAGGCTTCTTTCTTTCGTCTCCTCTGTCTTGCTCCTTCTTTCTTTTCTTCTTCGCCTTGTCTTTCCTTCTTCTTCTTCTGTAGCGGCCAAGTCCTTCTCCTGCGTTCAACCTGGCCTGCACAGGAGCAAAACCTAACCCTTCTCCCACTACCCGCGCGTCTCTCTCTCAAGCATTTCACTCAAGGACGCTCTCCCAGAGCCACAGCCATAATCAGGTCGGATCGTACCCGGAACCAGGCGCACCTGAAGGTGGTGTGATGCGCGAGGAGTGCGTAGGTCTAGGTCGGGTCGGATCCGCCAAGTCCGCGTGGTCAGGCCGCGGACGAGGCGGGTGGGGTCAGTGAGGGACCTCACCCCTGTGCTTTCGAGGCAGTAAAGCTGTATCACAAAAACTCTTTATACCATACCTGTGCCTTGAGATTCCACGATGTGGGACTAAACGTTCCGCCCTTCCTTTGCGCGCGCCCGCAGACTCTCGTGTGCAATTGCCCACGCTGAAGGCCCTGCTGGTGCTCCTTGCTGAACTCAGTCACCTCGCAACACTTGCGAGAGTTTGCTACACCTGCTGCCTGGGAAGCCTGACGCCTGCTGCTGCTCCAAGCTTCCTGCTGCTTCGGTTGTTAATGGCAGCCGGGGCGTTCACCTGAGATTCCACAGAACGGCCTATTGGCCCAATCAGAATAGCTGAAAACCTTCGCCGTAGCACGGCGAAGGCGGTGGGTGATGCTGCAGGTTGTCGGTCGGCCTAGGCGTGTGCGCCTAGGTCAACCTGTGGCCGGAGATGGTGGGTTGTTCGGGGGGTGGCTATGGAGGTCTGGAGTGGCAGTTGTGGGGTGGAGCGAGTTCTTGGTGGTGAGGCGGAGCTCACGAGGTGGTTGGCGAGCCGTGTGGAGTGGCGGAGTGGTGTGGGCGCCTCGCCGGAGTGCGGTCGGAGGCGAGGAAGATGAAGGCGGTTAGGTACTGTCGAGGGGTAATCAAGTAAAATAGTTGGGGGAAAAGAGAGACGAGAGGATGGAGAACGTATCTGTGATTGTCTGGAAGGAAGGAAGGCGGCGGAGAGGACGGCTCGTAACTGCCGTCGTCGGGGAAGAAAGACCCTGAGGGACGAAGCGGCGACGAAGACGAGGTCAGAAGCGCACGCGCGGGGTACGGCGCGACGCGGGAGGAAGCGGCGGAGAGGACTCTGCTGCTGGTATGGCAGCAGAGCGACAAGAAGGAGGGGAGGAGGTCGCCGGAGCTTGTGGGTCGTTTGGCCGGAGATGGGAGAGGGAGGAATTTGGAAGGGATCTCCGTCAAAATCAAGCTTAGCCTCTGATGAGTGGCTACTCATCATAGCTAAAAGGCCGAAATTAAGCTAGACACTAAGCAAAACAATATCAAATTGACACATAAAAAGGGTTAAGTGTGGAAATTAAAGAAAAGACCTAAAACTTTTAATGTGTGTTAAAATCTCCTAATTAGGTCACAAAAATGAGATATTCTGAAAACTAAAGAACAAATGATGATCCATGCATCAATTGAACACATAAACAAGTTTGAAAAGATAAATCAGAAGTAAAATCAATGTCTTAAATGTTCAATTAAGCACATGTAAAAATTTGAAAGCAATTGGACATCATTTAGGCTTAGAAATAAATAGATTACAATTAGGTCCTTCATGCATTACATTTCTACCCTTCAAAACTCCTTCTTGGACCTTTTTGCAAGCCGCAGGGACCCTTCTGTATGACTGCAGGGCCCTTCCAGTTATAGTTCTTCTCACTTTTGGACCTGCACGCTATTCTTCTACCCCTTCGTTTAAGGGTCTTCCTGCAAGTTTTCCCTCATTTCAGAGAGAAGCCTGTGTTCTTCACACGCACTGTAGCGCGCGAAGAACACAGCCATTCTCGACCGTCCATCGCACTTTTGATCTCGATTTGCGGCTGGAATCAAATGGAACCTTCGCGCGATTCGGTGCGTGCGTTCACCTCTCTTCCCAGATCTCATCTGACGGTCAGATCTCTCTCTTGACTCGCCGCGTGCTCTACCCATCTCATCCTCACCGCCGGCCTAATTTTGATTAACCTCACCCTTGCGGTGATCTCAGTCACTGAGCTGCTATTTAAGCACCTCAGTGGTGTCGCGCGCAAGGGATCGCTCCCTCCTACATCTCTTAGCGATCAATTCTTCCACTCCAGTCTCTCCTCCTCATCTAGACCCTGATTTCACAGCCACCGGCTGTGGAATCATCGCCTGCTCTCGACCCTCCTCGTCGCTAAGGACCTCGTAGCACCTGAGGACGACCCTGGAGTCTCACTAGCAGACTCTTCCCTCCACTGGAGTCACCCTCCTCCTTTCTTCCTCCTTAGCCGCCGGCTAAGGACCCATAGGTCCCATTCTTCCTTTTAGTTTAGTTTTTAATTCTGTACGAGTAGTGTTAGATTTAGCTTGCAGTAGTTTAGAATAGATTTAGTTTTAATTGTTAGTGTTTAATGTTAGCTGTAGTTAGATTAGTCTTAGGAGTAGAATTAGTATTAGATCCCCTCCCTCACCTCCTCTGATCAGTCCAGATCAGAGGGGAAGAATCATCTGTTCACTGTTCAATTTATCTCCCTCTTCATGTTTTGTTTTTCCATTCTTGTTTTTCCTTTTAACGACGAATTTTTCATCAATCACCCACACATCCTGACCCAATTTCAGATCTGATGGCACACTACCTCAGATCTGAAAGTGGCGTCACAAGCACCATTTGGGGCTTCTCACTCACTCCATTTGTTTCACAAAAGCCCCTCTGTTTTAAATGGATTGCCTCAGTTTGTCAGAGCACTTTTGATTTGGATTTTAAAGGATTTTTACTCTCTGAGATGTTTTGACAGATCTGACAAATTGAAAGGATTTTTGGTTTTCATTGTAGGCAAGGATTCTGAGAAGTTCTCTGGTGACAGAGAACCAATCAGAAGAGCCTTTCATGATTCTGTTTATACTTTGTTTTGAATGCATTCGCCAGCTTCCATTAAATTTCCTTAATGCATTCTTAGTCTCTTTTTGCTATTTCAGAACTGCCATGCACTATTTGTGTTGATGATCGTTTCTGTATGGTGATTCTCTAACCTAAGGAGTTTTCCACACTCCTTAAGGTTGCAAGAAACTGGGATTGTGTTTCTTTGGTTTTAATTGATTGAGCTAAGTCTTCCTTCATGCTGTCTATGGCATTAGGAAGACTAACTCAATGCCATTTGCTGTTTTGATCTGAAAGGATGCTTCTGATAAGGTTTTTCCTAATGAGTATTTGAGCTGAATTTACATGAGATTTTGGTGAGATTTAAACCCCTTTCAGATTTGGATTTCAACTCTGTAAATTGTAGTTTGTTTTGAATTTTATCTTACTCCCAGTTACACAGCAATATGCTGCATCTAGCAGCTACATTCCCCTCTTCTCTAAACTCCCTTCTTCTCTAAATTTCCCTCCTCTCTGTAGAATACTTCCCCCCCTCTTCAAGTGGACTAACTGCAGCAGCAGTTAGCCATTTGACAGTGGCTTAAGCCACTGCCACTGTAAATAACACTAAAACAGCACATTCTTCTCTTCTCCATCTCCTCTGACAGTAGCTGCGGCTGCTGTCTAAACTCAAATAAAAAATCAATCAACTCTAATTCCCTAACTTTATACAAAAGCCTAATGGCATAGACTTATTTTAAAACTATAAATACACCCATTCATAGTATTATAACTATAGCATATTAGTTAGATACATAGTTATACTGTAAATATGTATAAAACCTGTACAGAAATTCGTATACATATGTAATCTATGTAAAAATATGTATGTATACTAATCTAGTATGTATGTATCTACTGATTTATGTATATATATATGTACAGATTTATATTTACTGATTTAGTAGCTAAGTTAATAAGTTAGAGCAATAATCAAGTAAATAAATCTATAAACTTGGGAATATATATATATATATATGTATATATTAAGTAATTTAAGTTAGTCAAAGTATAATTATACCTAGTATAACTTACTGTAACTTAGTTTTAATTATAAACTACACAGAATTGCTATTTTAGCCTAAATAAAACATAAATAAATTCGTAAAAATACAATAAAAATATGTATTAAATACTTAAGTATGTAAGTTAAAACTGTTTAAGGTCAATTAGACCATTTACTAATTATTTTATAAGTAATTAACTATTTAATCACCTAAATCAACCTGTATAATCAGCCTAGTTTAGCGAATTTATTTGTATAGTAAATATATTTAAAATTAAAAATTAATTAATCAATTATGTAGTATTATGTAAATATTTTATTTACCATATTTTATTTTATTTTTTTTAATAATTTATGGCCCCCAAATCGAGGGCCAAAAACGCGCACAGACGCAGCTGCGTCTGGTTTCCAGCGCACGATGTGGCGCTGGAATAGCACCACATCGTGGGCTGCAAACGAAACGCAGCATATAAATATAATTTATGTTATAGGTTAACTAGTCGTCATGGCGCCGGGCGCCCGAAACACTACTTGTTCTGTCTGATCCGATAACCCGATTTGTAGTTCACTCTGATATGTGATGATACTGAATGTGTGGGGCTGGGAGCCCGAGCGTGTGCGAACTTGTTGAAGGCGTTGGGCTGAGGCCCTGCGCTGAGTTTGAATAACGTAACTAAGCCACCTAATCTGAGATTAGGGCGCGCTTAGTAGAGGTCTGGTCCCACCCGAAGGGTGCTGTGTATCCCTCGAAAAGCGCGCCCGCTAATTAAACACATTTTACACTAAGGACTCTCCACCGCAGCCTCTGAAATACCACACAGAACGAAATTGAAAGGACAGACGACTTAAAAGAAGGAACACACGAACAGTACATACAGCAGTAGAATAAGTAATATACATACGTATAAGTAAACCCACATAATTACTAACAGAATAAAACGACACTATAAATGTCGCTAAAGACCTCAGTTTGCTTCTTTAGGTTGTATATAGTGTTTTCTAAGATTTAGCGACGTTTATATCTGTCACTAAAACTGATATATATGTCACTATAAATAAATGACTAGTAAGTTAAGTTTTTACACTATGGTATCCTAATGTAGTATGAACTAACATATTAGTGTTAATAGTATAACTTGTAAATACATAGTTTAGAGTATAATAATAGATTGTTTGATGCTTGTTCATAGTTAGCATTTTTGCAAGCACTTCTTAGCAACTAGGTAAATAAAACATTCATTCATTCTTTAAATGTAGAGTTTATTTTTGAATAAGAAGACAATTTTGGAGATAATCAAAGAGTGACCGAATTAAATTCAATAAATTGCCTCCCAGAGAACGACCTGGAACAAAACCAGTAAAAATTAGATAAATAAGCAAATGATAATAATGGTTGTAATGACTGGTACTCACCCATACCACTATACGACATCCTTAATGTTATATTATACACCTTATACTACAACGACATGATCAACAATTATTACCAACAAACATTTACAACAATCATTTACATCAACATTATTTTTGGCGCCGTTGCCGGGGAGGCAACGCTCTTTGCACCAAAATTTTCTTTTCATTCTTTTGTATAGAGAAATTCTTTATTTCATTCATTCATTCATTGTAATTTCTTTTATTTTCCATTGAATTAATTGTGTATACATTCCTTTATTCTTTTACTAATCATTTATTTTTTCCACAGCACTTGAGGAGTGTCGTCTTCCTGGTGGAGTCGCTGCGCTCCAGATCCGTCTTCCTGGTGGAGTTTTGCCTCGAAGTAGCTGTAGGATTTTAGTATTAGTTTTAGTATAGATAGTTTTAGGTTTATTAATTAGGAACAATTGTTAGTCATAAGTTGTGAGAGCTTGTTCTCACACAATTTTTGTAATAATTCTGGACTATCTGGACTTTATTTCTTTATCTTCTTAATTTCTTTCCTTACTTTTGAATTGCATATAAAATTTTTCAGAAAAATCAAAAAATCAAAAAGACCTCATACTTATCTAGCAGCAGCATAACCCTAGGCATCCATTTTTAGGATTGCATTTCATTCCTGCTAGATTTTAATTCAAGTCAAATCTGCATTAGAAGATTGCTAGAGTCAGGTACGCATTTCTTACCTAACTCTCACTCCTGCCATATTTGCATTTGACTTAAAGTTAAGAAGGCCACTACTTGTTCTGAATTTAGTAAAAAGTGAAACGAGCAGCATAGAAAACACATTTTAATCACTTCAATTAAATCAAAAAGGAGATAGCAAAATTGGGTGAAACCATGTTTGAGATTTTAATCGCCTTGTGTTGAATGTTATCGTGCACACAGCACGATCACTTAAGGCCACAATACACGGGTTTCTACCTCATCTTTCTGCAGCCACAGGATCTGGATTCGCATGCTCAGTCTTATCCAGATTCCCAGTGGATTTTACAGGTCTGCACTTCGCTAGGTTTATCTTAGGATACGTACAATTGTTTGAAACAATTGTTTGCGTATAACATACTTTGTGTCGCAGCCTCTAGGAAAAATTTTCTCCGATTCATTTCGATTGATTGGTCTTCTTGAATTGAGATTTTATTGGGATTCTTCTGTTTTATTGTGAACGTTAAAAATTTTTCCATTGAGTTGGATCGAATTAGAGTAAACGGGATTTCAAAAAAAAAAAAAACCAACTCAATGGAAGGTAGGAGATCCCAAAACCCAGAACTTGTACTCCCCTTGGGTACTGCTACCCAAGCTACTGCATCATCTTCTTTGCCTTCCACTTCTAATCCCTTGCCTCCTGAGTCTCAAAATACTTTTCACAATCCCCCTCGCCAAGAGGATGATCTTGATTCTTCACACTTTGAGGATTTTGAAGAACTTCCTCCAGACTTAGTTGCACATCCTCTACCACAGCAACCACCTATCCCTAGGTTCCAACCTCCACCTTATCCTAATCATCCTAATCCACCCCCGGAGTGAGGACCTATGCCTCATCTTCAGCACCTTTTCGATACACAACTACAAATGAATACCTTAACCCAACAGGTGCAACAGCTTGCTCAAGCTGTAAATCTATTAGCTAACCCCCAACCACAACCACTTCAACCTAGAAATCCTCAGGCACCACCCCAACCCCGTAGACCTCAACTACGAGATTATTATAATCCCGCAGTTGCCCAACCAATGCCTGTGGTATGTTATCCCAATGGGGGTCGTGCTGCTGAACTGAAGCCGAACATTATAGCACTCATTCCTCACTTCCATGGACTTTCTTCTGAGGACCCTTTTCAGCATTTAGAGGAGCTGAAGAATCTTGCCCAAACTTTGGGTCCGCAAGGACATGATCAGCACACGCTTTTGATGAAAATGTTCTCCTTTTCATTAAAAGATAAGGCAGCCTTTTGGTTTAGAACACTTGCACGGACTGCACCTATAGATTCCTGGGCTTCTTTAGAACATGAGTTCTTAAAGAAGTACTTTCCTGTAGGCCGCACTAATGCCTTAAGGCGTGCCATCACCACCTTCACCCAGAATTCAGGAGAACCTATGCACGAGACTTGGGAGAGATTCCATGAGCTTTTGAGAAAATGTCCCCACCATGGTGTCCCACGCTGGCAATAGGTCCAGATCTTCTACCATGGGCTCCATGATGACACACGGAATTTTGTAGATGCCGCTTGTGGAGGCAATTTCCTGTGTCGGGACGAGGACTCAGCCTTTGAGCTCTTTGAAAGCATGGCCGAAAACTCTATTAACAATGCTTCAATGAGCGTGTTTAATAGAAAGTCCTCACATTCCCACTCACACACGGGGGTACATGAAGCCCAATCCAGTAGCAAGGACTTTGAGATAGTGGCTAGTCAACTGGATAAAGTGGGCTTAATCGAGAAGAAAGTAGATGAAGTATGGAAATTTCTCTCAAAACACCCATCTTCTTCTTCTCAGTCACCAGCACAAAACACTTCTTCTCAGTTTCCCACAGGGAGGGAAACTGTGAATAACCTTTCTGTGACACAAACTGCATTACCGGATTTTCCATTTCCATATCCTTCACCGGTTGGAGGAACCCTTGTTCCTCCCTTCACTGACTTCCCTGCACCTTCTGGAGCTTCGGAGGAGCTTCATGCCATTCACAATGATCCTTTCACACAAACCTATAACCCTGGATGGCGTAATCATCCAAATTTCTCGTGGTCGGGAAATTCACAAAGACCTCCTTTTCAACAACCTTCTGCACCACCATTACACAACCCGATCCGAGCACCACCTCCACAATCACACGGATATCCACCGCGTACCTACCAGCAACCCCAACCCAGGCCCACCCAATACTCTCAATCTGGGCCTACACGAGATGACCAGTTGGGGTCTATCATGAAAGCTCTTGCTGATATGCAACAACAGAATATTGCTATGCAGCAGAGACAGGACGCAGCCTTAGCTGAGATGAGAGCCCAGCTATCACACTTGACGGAGTCCCGTCAACCACATTCACTCCCATCCCAAGCACAACCCAACCCTAGGAACATACCTGCTCAAAGGTATGTCCAACCTAGACCAGCACTGCAAAACCAAACACATGACATTTCACAACCAGTGCACAACACTGAATTCTTCACTGACTCAAATTCTTCTCTTGCACAAACACAACCACCTCTGCTACCTAACAATGATTTACCATCTACCTCTAGAGCTGAACTAAATGCCATAGTCACTAGGAGTGGTAAATGCACACTAGATCCACCTCTTCCAACACCTACCACTTCTAGTTCTGCTCCTCCACTTCCTATTTCTCCTCTACCTATGACTGAACCTCTCACAACTCCAGTACCTTTTCCTGAAGCTTTAAAGAAGAAGGAGAAAGGAAAGAAAAAGACCTGTGTGGCACCTGAGGAGGATTTGCTTAAGCTCTTTGAGCAAGTCCACATAAACATCCCCTTGTTGGATGCAATCTGCCACATCCCTCTTTACGCTAAGTTTTTAAAAGACCTATGTACACCTAAGCGTAAAGCAAGAATTCAAAAAGGGAGTAGTCCAATCATTCTCTCGGAACAAGCTAGTTCCATCATCTCTAGTACCCTCCCAACTAAGATGAAAGACCCAGGCACCCCTCTCTTATCCTGCATGATAGGTAACACCACATTCAATAGAGCACTACTTGACCTAGGTGCTTCCATCAATCTTATCCCAACCTCTCTACTGACACATTTTGAGGTTGGCAATCTGAAGCCAACCAAGGTGTCCCTGCAATTAGCTGACAGATCAGTTAAGACACCTCAGGGAGTGTTGGAAGATGTCATAGTGCGGGTCAAGGATTTTTACTTCCCTGTAGACTTTATAGTCCTTGACATGGAAGTACCTAAAGATATCCAAAATACACCTATCATTTTAGGAAGACCTTTCTTGGCTACGGCCAAGGCAAACATCAATTGTGAGGAGGGCCTTATAGAATTAAAGTTTGGAGATCAGAAAATAAAAATTGATATTTTTCAGGCCCAAAGAGGACCAACCTGTAGTTTAATTGAAGAAATCTTCTCCCTGGATTCATTGGATCAATTGGTTGAGGACACCTTGATCAATTCATTAAATTTAGAACCTCAACACTCTTTGGACTCTGACTTGACTTCCACTGAGATACCAAATTTAGAGACTGAGGACCTTCCTCCCATTCCATTAGTATCTCTAGGATCTCCTGAAACTTTCACACCTGCTCCTTCTGATCCTGTGCCTGTTGAACTCAAACCTCTTCCTGACTCTCTCAAATATGTTTTCTTAGGACCTGATCAGACCTATCCGGTGATTGTTAACTCTTCCCTTTCTTCTGATCAAGAGTCACGACTCTTATCTGTCCTAAGAGCACATAGGCAGGCTATAGGATGGAGCCTTTCTGACCTTACTGGCATCAGTCCTTCTTATTGCACACATAGGATTTTCACTGAAGAAGGATCTAGACCTACTAGACAGCCCCAGCGTAGATTAAACCCTACATTACAAGAGGTGATAAAAAGTGAAATGATTAAATGGCTGGACAATGGAATTATCTACCCAATTTCTGACAGTAGATGGGTAAGTCCTGTTCAGGTTGTGCCAAAGAAGGCCGGACTTACCATCGTCACCACTGATTCTGGAGAAGTCATCCCTACACGCATTGCTAGTTCGTGGCGAGTATGTATAGATTACCGAAAACTCAACCAAGCCACGAAGAAAGATCATTTCCCTTTGCCCTTCATTGATCAAATACTGGAAAGAGTGGCAGGGAATAGATTTTTCTGCTTTTTGGATGGCTATTCAGGATATAATCAGGTGGCAATTCACCCCGATGATCAGGAGAAAACGACATTCACCTGCACCTACGGAACCTTTGCATTCCGTAGGATGCCTTTTGGATTGTGCAACTCACCTGCTACATTCCAGCGGTGTATGTTTGCAATCTTTTCTGACTTAGTAGGCGATTGTTTAGAAGTCTTCATGGATGACTTCTCGGTCTTCGGGAGCACATTTGATGCATGTCTAGACCACCTGACCAAGGTCCTGCAAAGATGCATTAATGTGAATCTGGTACTTTCCTGGGAGAAATCTCATTTCATGGTAACTGAAGGACTTGTATTAGGTCACCTTATTTCTGAGAGAGGAATTGAGGTTGACCGCGCGAAGGTAAAGTTGATTTCTGATTTACCACTACCTTCGTCGGTTAAGCAAATTCGATCTTTCCTCGGGCATGTTGGTTTTTATCGCCGCTTTATAGCGGATTTCTCGAAAATAGCCCGACCTCTCACTACTCTCCTCTCTAAAGACGTAGACTTCCAGATCTCTGACGATTGTGTTCGTGCCTATATGACACTTCGTGATCTGATTACCAAGGCACCCATACTGCAACCCCCGAATTGGTCTCACCCTTTTGAGATCATGTGTGATGCCTCTAATTATGCAGTAGGAGCTGTCCTTGGTCAAAAATTGGACGGGAAACCCACAGTCATCTATTACGCTAGCAAGACCTTAGATGAAGCTCAGAGGAATTACACCGTCACGGAAAAGGAATTGCTAGCTGTAGTATATGCACTGGAAAAATTCAGACCTTATCTTTTAGGTTCCCACATTATAGTCTACACTGACCACACGGCAGTTCGATATCTTCTCGCCAAGAAGGACGCGAAATCTCGTCTGATTAGATGGATCCTACTTTTACAGGAATTTGATTTAGAGATTCGTGATAAGGCTGGAAAGCAGAATGTGGTAGCTGACCACTTATCCCGCCTTCCTTCTGAAGCGATTTCTCCTTCTTTACCCATCTCTGACCACTTCCCTGACGAGCAATTGCTGGTCATTCATTCTGATCTTCCCTGGTATGCTGACATTGTCAACTACCTGGCTTCTGGACTCATCCCCACTAATTGGGTCCGACATCAAAAAGATAGACTTAGATCCGAGGCCAAGCACTATTACTGGGAAGAACCTTGGCTTTTCAAGCATTGTAAAGACCAGATCTTTAGGAAGTGCGTCCCTGATAAGGAGATTAGAAGCATCTTATCATTCTGCCACGACCAGGCGTGCGGCGGTCACTTCTCTGGCAAAAAGACCGCTGCAAAGATTTTGCAGAGTGGTTTCTATTGGCCCACAATCTTCAAGGATGCACACGAATATAGCAGGGCATGTTCACGCTGTCAGTCTCTCGGTAGTATTGGCCGCCGAGACATGATGCCCTTGAATCCGATCATGGTGTGCGAAATCTTTGACATTTGGGGCATTGACTTCATGGGACCTTTTCCTAAATCTTATGGCTTCGAGTACATATTGTTGGCAGTTGAGTATGTTTTAAAATGGATTGAAGCCATCCCCTCAAGGACTAATGATCATAGAGTTGTGACACAATTTGTTCAAGATTTCATCTTCTCTAGATTCGGGGTACCTAAAGCCATCATTAGTGATGGAGGGTCTCATTTTAGAAACACACATTTTCAGTCCCTACTTCAAAAGTATGGGGTGTCACATAGGATTGCTACATCTTATCACCCTCAAACCAATGGACTTGCTGAATTATCTAATCGGGAGATCAAAAAGATTTTACAGACTACCATCCGACCTGATAGAAAGGATTGGTCTTCCCGCCTTTCTGATGCGTTGTGGGCATATAGGACAGCCCACAAAACCCCTTTAGGCATGTCTCCTTTTAGACTTGTGTACGGGAAACACTGTCATCTTCCTGTCGAATTAGAGCACAAAGCCTATTGGGCCATCAGAAAGTGTAACTTAGACTTAGAGAAGGCCGGTGATCTTAGGAAATTACAAATGTCTGAGCTCGATGAATTAAGGAATGAATCTTATGAAAGCTCAAGGATGTATAAGGACAAACTTAAGGCCTTCCATGACCGTCACATTCTTAGGAAATCTTTTCACCCTGGTAAAAAAGTCCTTCTCTTCGACTCTAGACTGAAACTCTTTCCTGGGAAGTTAAGATCAAAATGGATTGGACCTTTCAAAATCTTGAGATTATTTGATAATGGAGCCGTTGAGATCACTGAACTTGACAAATCTGAACCCTTTATTGTTAATGGACAAAGACTGAAACCTTTCATTGAGCCGCATGATCTCAGACTTGTCAATTCCACCATTTCGCTCCTACATTTTGAGCTACCAACTAAGTTTTCGCCTAGCTGACGGCGTTAAACTTAGCAAACACCTACCCTTGTATATAGCTGTTTTACACCTTTCTTACTCTTGCCTTTATTTGCATATAGTGTCTACCCTTGCATTCTGAGCATACATTCATTGACACACATGTCATGCATTTCGCTTCCTAGCCCGACTGTTCATTCTGATCCTAGATCAGACTTAAAATCGTCCGCACAGAGATTTTATCTCCTCATTCCGACTTCCTTCCATCACCTAGTCTAGGATAGTGAAAAGCAGAGCATGCATTTGCATCCACCCTTTCATTCAATGAGGACATTGAAACATTTAAGCATGGGGGGGTGTAAATGGTAAACCATTTAAACCAAAATGCAATTGTAGACACAACTATAGTACATATAGTATTATCAAAAAATTATATACTTCAAAAAAATTGAAAAATTTTGAAAAAAATTTTTGAAAAAATTACAAAGCTAAAAATACAAAAAAAAATAACAAATCAGAAAAATTCCAAAAATACAATAAGGGACATGTACTTCATTATCAAAGGAGCACATTCATTTCAAGAGGGGAGGGAGAGAAAGAAAAAGAAAAAGAAAGAAAAGATAAGTGATCTTATAGCTGAAAAAAAATAAAATAAAATAAAATAAAATAAAATAAAAAAAATATATAGAATAAGTGTCTATGGACATTCAACCGTTACTAGTTTGACCTGCCGGGTCATAGAAGCTTGAAACAAGCTTAGGCTTAATACACTTCGAGCCTTGACAAGATAGACCACAGTCTCTCCTAACTTTAGGATAATTCTTGTACCTGAGACACCAGTACAGGATTCGTTGGTTTGCTTTGACTTAGGAGTCTAAGTAACCTTGGCTTACACTACACAGTGTCAGGAAAGACCACTTGAACCTAAGCCTCAACCCTTGTGTTCATTAGGGAAGGTGGAGTCCTTACCTGTGCGTGCAGGTAGACTCTTTGTCCTAATCTTTAGTTTTGTATCTAGGAGAAGCTCTTTCCACAAAAGAAATCCACCCACCAAATACAGTGCGCTCTACCAAATAAGTTCCGGAGACATACTGTTCAAAAAAAAAAAAAAAAGTCAAGTATGTTCTCCAAAAAGTCTGAAAAACTACTCTTCCACCAAAAATGTTTTCAGGGTTCAAAACAATACCCTGTTTATCCAAAAAAAAAAAAAATCTTCTCTGAGCCACAAAATACAATAAGGGTTGGGATTGAATACCATCAATTTTTGAGAGTCATCCGAAAGCATGAGCTGAAGTTAGGACCAACCTGGACTTAAAAAGAAGTGAAACCCCGGGAATGAGCCTTAGAATTCACCTGGTTAGTCCTGACTTATCACAAAGCACAGCCATAACTTCATAGCATTCTGAGTCTCTGTAAAAACCCCCTGAGTCCTGGAATTCGACTTAAGGTTTAAATATCAAGAATCCTTGTTGGTTGAGAGATGGTCTATGTCATTTAAGCCTCGAGTTCTGGTAGGTTATCCTCAGTAACCAGGTTCTCACAATGTCCAAAAACACAGTTGGTTTATTGAAAAAATTTTTCAGCTTAAAGATCATCATAAAACACTTAAAATTTTTTTTTTTTTTTTTTTTGAAAGAAGAAAAAGATATCTTTACACACTTACCTTGCTGATACTTAAATTGCCTTACACTTCAACAGATTGTTTGCTAAGGGACTAGCAAAACGTAAGCATGGGGGTATGATGAGTGGCTACTCATCATAGCTAAAAGGCCGAAATTAAGCTAGACACTAAGCAAAACAATATCAAATTAACACATAAAAAGGGTTAAGTGTGGAAATTAAAGAAAAGACCTAAAACTTTTAATGTGTGTTAAAATCTCCTAATTAGGTCACAAAAATGAGATATTCTGAAAACTAAAGAACAAATGATGATCCATGCATCAATTGAACACATAAACAAGTTTGAAAAGATAAATCAGAAGTAAAATCAATGTCTTAAATGTTCAATTAAGCACATGTAAAAATTTGAAAGCAATTGGACATCATTTAGGCTTAGAAATAAATAGATTACAATTAGGTCCTTCATGCATTACATTTCTACCCTTCAAAACTCCTTCTTGGACCTTTTTGCAAGCCGCAGGGACCCTTCTGTATGACTGCAGGGCCCTTCCAGTTATAGTTCTTCTCACTTTTGGACCTGCACACTATTCTTCTACCCCTTCGTTTAAGGGTCTTCCTGCAAGTTTTCCCTCATTTCAGTGAGAAGCCTGTGTTCTTCACACGCACTGTAGCGCGCGAAGAACACAGCCATTCTCGACCGTCCATCGCACTTTTGATCTCGATTTGCGGCTGGAATCAAATGGAACCTTCGTGCGATTCGGTGCGTGCGTTCACCTCTATTCCCAGATCTCATCTGACGGTCAGATCTCTCTCTTGACTCGCCGCGTGCTCTACCCATCTCATCCTCACCGCCGGCCTAATTTTGATTAACCTCACCCTTGCGGTGATCTCAGTCACTGAGCTGCTATTTAAGCACCTCAGTGGTGTCGCGCGCAAGGGATCGCTCCCTCCTACATCTCTTAGCGATCAATTCTTCCACTCCAGTCTCTCCTCCTCATCTAGACCCTGATTTCACAGCCACCGGCTGTGGAATCATCGCCTGCTCTCGACCCTCCTCGTCGCTAAGGACCTCGTAGCACCTGAGGACGACCCTGGAGTCTCACTAGCAGACTCTTCCCTCCACTGGAGTCACCCTCCTCCTTTCTTCCTCCTTAGCCGCCGGCTAAGGACCCATAGGTCCCATTCTTCCTTTTAGTTTAGTTTTTAATTCTGCACGAGTAGTGTTAGATTTAGCTTGCAGTAGTTTAGAATAGATTTAGTTTTAATTGTTAGTGTTTAATGTTAGCTGTAGTTAGATTAGTCTTAGGAGTAGAATTAGTATTAGATCCCCTCCCTCACCTCCTCTGATCAGTCCAGATCAGAGGGGAAGAATCATCTGTTCACTGTTCAATTTATCTCCCTCTTCATGTTTTGTTTTTCCCATCATCCAGATTCTGATTCTTGTTTTTCCTTTTAACGACGAATTTTTCATCAATCACCCACACATCCTGACCCAATTTCAGATCTGATGGCACACTGCCTCAGATCTGAAAGTGGCGTCACAAGCACCATTTGGGGCTTCTCACTCACTCCATTTGTTTCACAAAAGCCCCTCTGTTTTAAATGGATTGCCTCAGTTTGTCAGAGCACTTTTGATTTGGATTTTAAAGGATTTTTACTCTCTGAGATGTTTTGACAGATCTGACAAATTGAAAGGATTTTTGGTTTTCATTGTAGGCAAGGATTCTGAGAAGTTCTCTGGTGACAGAGAACCAATCAGAAGAGCCTTTCATGATTCTGTTTATACTTTGTTTTGAATGCATTCGCCAGCTTCCATTAAATTTCCTTAATGCATTCTTAGTCTCTTTTTGCTATTTCAGAACTGCCATGCACTATTTGTGTTGATGATCGTTTCTGTATGGTGATTCTCTAACCTAAGGAGTTTTCCACACTCCTTAAGGTTGCAAGAAACTGGGATTGTGTTTCTTTGGTTTTAATTGATTGAGCTAAGTCTTCCTTCATGCTGTCTATGGCATTAGGAAGACTAACTCAATGCCATTTGCTGTTTTGATCTGAAAGGATGCTTCTGATAAGGTTTTTCCTAATGAGTATTTGAGCTGAATTTACATGAGATTTTGGTGAGATTTAAACCCCTTTCAGATTTGGATTTCAACTCTGTAAATTGTAGTTTGTTTTGAATTTTATCTTACTCCCAGTTACACAGCAATATGCTGCATCTAGCAGCTACATTCCCCTCTTCTCTAAACTCCCTTCTTCTCTAAATTTCCCTCCTCTCTGTAGAATACTTCCCCCCCTCTTCAAGTGGACTAACTGCAGCAGCAGTTAGCCATTTGACAGTGGCTTAAGCCACTGCCACTGTAAATAACACTAAAACAGCACATTCTTCTCTTCTCCATCTCCTCTGACAGTAGCTGCGGCTGCTGTCTAAACTCAAATAAAAAATCAATCAACTCTAATTCCCTAACTTTATACAAAAGCCTAATGGCATAGACTTATTTTAAAACTATAAATACACCCATTCATAGTATTATAACTATAGCATATTAGTTAGATACATAGTTATACTGTAAATATGTATAAAACCTGTACAGAAATTCGTATACATATGTAATCTATGTAAAAATATGTATGTATACTAATCTAGTATGTATGTATCTACTGATTTATGTATATATATATGTACAGATTTATATTTACTGATTTAGTAGCTAAGTTAATAAGTTAGAGCAATAATCAAGTAAATAAATCTATAAACTTGGGAATATATATATATATATGTATATATTAAGTAATTTAAGTTAGTCAAAGTATAATTATACCTAGTATAACTTACTGTAACTTAGTTTTAATTATAAACTACACAGAATTGCTATTTTAGCCTAAATAAAACATAAATAAATTCGTAAAAATACAATAAAAATATGTATTAAATACTTAAGTATGTAAGTTAAAACTGTTTAAGGTCAATTAGACCATTTACTAATTATTTTATAAGTAATTAACTATTTAATCACCTAAATCAACCTGTATAATCAGCCTAGTTTAGCGAATTTATTTGTATAGTAAATATATTTAAAATTCAAAATTAATTAATCAATTATGTAGTATTATGTAAATATTTTATTTACCATATTTTATTTTATTTTTTTTAATAATTTATGGCCCCCAAATCGAGGGCCAGAAACGCGCACAGACGCAGCTGCGTCTGGTTTCCAGCGCACGATGTGGCGCTGGAATAGCACCACATCGTGGGCTGCAAACGAAACGCAGCATATAAATATAATTTATGTTATAGGTTAACTAGTCGTCATGGCGCCGGGCGCCCGAAACACTACTTGTTTTGTCTGATCCGATAACCCGATTTGTAGTTCACTCTGATATGTGATGATACTGAATGTGTGGGGCTGGGAGCCCGAGCGTGTGCGAACTTGTTGAAGGCGTTGGGCTGAGGCCCTGCGCTGAGTTTGAATAACGTAACTAAGCCACCTAATCTGAGATTAGGGCGCGCTTAGTAGAGGTCTGGTCCCACCCGAAGGGTGCTGTGTATCCCTCGAAAAGCGCGCCCGCTAATTAAACACATTTTACACTAAGGACTCTCCACCGCAGCCTCTGAAATACCACACAGAACGAAATTGAAAGGACAGACGACTTAAAAGAAGGAACACACGAACAGTACATACAGCAGTAGAATAAGTAATATACATACGTATAAGTAAACCCACATAATTACTAACAGAATAAAACGACACTATAAATGTCGCTAAAGACCTCAGTTTGCTTCTTTAGGTTGTATATAGTGTTTTCTAAGATTTAGCGACGTTTATATCTGTCACTAAAACTGATATATATGTCACTATAAATAAATGACTAGTAAGTTAAGTTTTTACACTATGGTATCCTAATGTAGTATGAACTAACATATTAGTGTTAATAGTATAACTTGTAAATACATAGTTTAGAGTATAATAATAGATTGTTTGATGCTTGTTCATAGTTAGCATTTTTGCAAGCACTTCTTAGCAACTAGGTAAATAAAACATTCATTCATTCTTTAAATGTAGAGTTTATTTTTGAATAAGAAGACAATTTTGGAGATAATCAAAGAGTGACCGAATTAAATTCAATAAATTGCCTCCCAGAGAACGACCTGGAACAAAACCAGTAAAAATTAGATAAATAAGCAAATGATAATAATGGTTGTAATGACTGGTACTCACCCATACCACTATACGACATCCTTAATGTTATATTATACACCTTATACTACAACGACATGATCAACAATTATTACCAACAAACATTTACAACAATCATTTACATCAACATTATTTTTGGCGCCGTTGCCGGGGAGGCAACGCTCTTTGCACCAAAATTTTCTTTTCATTCTTTTGTATAGAGAAATTCTTTATTTCATTCATTCATTCATTGTAATTTCTTTTATTTTCCATTGAATTAATTGTGTATACATTCCTTTATTCTTTTACTAATCATTTATTTTTTCCACAGCACTTGAGGAGTGTCGTCTTCCTGGTGGAGTCGCTGCGCTCCAGATCCGTCTTCCTGGTGGAGTTTTGCCTCGAAGTAGCTGTAGGATTTTAGTATTAGTTTTAGTATAGATAGTTTTAGGTTTATTAATTAGGAACAATTGTTAGTCATAAGTTGTGAGAGCTTGTTCTCACACAATTTTTGTAATAATTCTGGACTATCTGGACTTTATTTCTTTATCTTCTTAATTTCTTTCCTTACTTTTGAATTGCATATAAAATTTTTCAGAAAAATCAAAAAATCAAAAAGACCTCATACTTATCTAGCAGCAGCATAACCCTAGGCATCCATTTTTAGGATTGCATTTCATTCCTGCTAGATTTTAATTCAAGTCAAATCTGCATTAGAAGATTGCTAGAGTCAGGTACGCATTTCTTACCTAACTCTCACTCCTGCCATATTTGCATTTGACTTAAAGTTAAGAAGGCCACTACTTGTTCTGAATTTAGTAAAAAGTGAAACGAGCAGCATAGAAAACACATTTTAATCACTTCAATTAAATCAAAAAGGAGATAGCAAAATTGGGTGAAACCATGTTTGAGATTTTAATCGCCTTGTGTTGAATGTTATCGTGCACACAGCACGATCACTTAAGGCCACAATACACGGGTTTCTACCTCATCTTTCTGCAGCCACAGGATCTGGATTCGCATGCTCAGTCTTATCCAGATTCCCAGTGGATTTTACAGGTCTGCACTTCGCTAGGTTTATCTTAGGATACGTACAATTGTTTGAAACAATTGTTTGCGTATAACATACTTTGTGTCGCAGCCTCTAGGAAAAATTTTCTCCGATTCATTTCGATTGATTGGTCTTCTTGAATTGAGATTTTATTGGGATTCTTCTGTTTTATTGTGAACGTTAAAAATTTTTCCATTGAGTTGGATCGAATTAGAGTAAACGGGATTTCAAAAAAAAAAAAAACCAACTCAATGGAAGGTAGGAGATCCCAAAACCCAGAACTTGTACTCCCCTTGGGTACTGCTACCCAAGCTACTGCATCATCTTCTTTGCCTTCCACTTCTAATCCCTTGCCTCCTGAGTCTCAAAATACTTTTCACAATCCCCCTCGCCAAGAGGATGATCTTGATTCTTCACACTTTGAGGATTTTGAAGAACTTCCTCCAGACTTAGTTGCACATCCTCTACCACAGCAACCACCTATCCCTAGGTTCCAACCTCCACCTTATCCTAATCATCCTAATCCACCCCCGGAGAGAGGACCTATGCCTCATCTTCAGCACCTTTTCGATACACAACTACAAATGAATACCTTAACCCAACAGGTGCAACAGCTTGCTCAAGCTGTAAATCTATTAGCTAACCCCCAACCACAACCACTTCAACCTAGAAATCCTCAGGCACCACCCCAACCCCGTAGACCTCAACTACGAGATTATTATAATCCCGCAGTTGCCCAACCAATGCCTGTGGTATGTTATCCCAATGGGGGTCGTGCTGCTGAACTGAAGCCGAACATTATAGCACTCATTCCTCACTTCCATGGACTTGCTTCTGAGGACCCTTTTCAGCATTTAGAGGAGCTGAAGAATCTTGCCCAAACTTTGGGTCCGCAAGGACATGATCAGCACACGCTTTTGATGAAAATGTTCTCCTTTTCATTAAAAGATAAGGCAGCCTTTTGGTTTAGAACACTTGCACGGACTGCACCTATAGATTCCTGGGCTTCTTTAGAACATGAGTTCTTAAAGAAGTACTTTCCTGTAGGCCGCACTAATGCCTTAAGGCGTGCCATCACCACCTTCACCCAGAATTCAGGAGAACCTATGCACGAGACTTGGGAGAGATTCCATGAGCTTTTGAGAAAATGTCCCCACCATGGTGTCCCACGCTGGCAATAGGTCCAGATCTTCTACCATGGGCTCCATGATGACACACGGAATTTTGTAGATGCCGCTTGTGGAGGCAATTTCCTGTGTCGGGACGAGGACTCAGCCTTTGAGCTCTTTGAAAGCATGGCCGAAAACTCTATTAACAATGCTTCAATGAGCGTGTTTAATAGAAAGTCCTCACATTCCCACTCACACACGGGGGTACATGAAGCCCAATCCAGTAGCAAGGACTTTGAGATAGTGGCTAGTCAACTGGATAAAGTGGGCTTAATCGAGAAGAAAGTAGATGAAGTATGGAAATTTCTCTCAAAACACCCATCTTCTTCTTCTCAGTCACCAGCACAAAACACTTCTTCTCAGTTTCCCACAGGGAGGGAAACTGTGAATAACCTTTCTGTGACACAAACTGCATTACCGGATTTTCCATTTCCATATCCTTCACCGGTTGGAGGAACCCTTGTTCCTCCCTTCACTGACTTCCCTGCACCTTCTGGAGCTTCGGAGGAGCTTCATGCCATTCACAATGATCCTTTCACACAAACCTATAACCCTGGATGGCGTAATCATCCAAATTTCTCGTGGTCGGGAAATTCACAAAGACCTCCTTTTCAACAACCTTCTGCACCACCATTACACAACCCGATCCGAGCACCACCTCCACAATCACACGGATATCCACCGCGTACCTACCAGCAACCCCAACCCAGGCCCACCCAATACTCTCAATCTGGGCCTACACGAGATGACCAGTTGGGGTCTATCATGAAAGCTCTTGCTGATATGCAACAACAGAATATTGCTATGCAGCAGAGACAGGACGCAGCCTTAGCTGAGATGAGAGCCCAGCTATCACACTTGACGGAGTCCCGTCAACCACATTCACTCCCATCCCAAGCACAACCCAACCCTAGGAACATACCTGCTCAAAGGTATGTCCAACCTAGACCAGCACTGCAAAACCAAACACATGACATTTCACAACCAGTGTACAACACTGAATTCTTCACTGACTCAAATTCTTCTCTTGCACAAACACAACCACCTCTGCTACCTAACAATGATTTACCATCTACCTCTAGAGCTGAACTAAATGCCATAGTCACTAGGAGTGGTAAATGCACACTAGATCCACCTCTTCCAACACCTACCACTTCTAGTTCTGCTCCTCCACTTCCTATTTCTCCTCTACCTATGACTGAACCTCTCACAACTCCAGTACCTTTTCCTGAAGCTTTAAAGAAGAAGGAGAAAGGAAAGAAAAAGACCTGTGTGGCACCTGAGGAGGATTTGCTTAAGCTCTTTGAGCAAGTCCACATAAACATCCCCTTGTTGGATGCAATCTGCCACATCCCTCTTTACGCTAAGTTTTTAAAAGACCTATGTACACCTAAGCGTAAAGCAAGAATTCAAAAAGGGAGTAGTCCAATCATTCTCTCGGAACAAGCTAGTTCCATCATCTCTAGTACCCTCCCAACTAAGATGAAAGACCCAGGCACCCCTCTCTTATCCTGCATGATAGGTAACACCACATTCAATAGAGCACTACTTGACCTAGGTGCTTCCATCAATCTTATCCCAACCTCTCTACTGACACATTTTGAGGTTGGCAATCTGAAGCCAACCAAGGTGTCCCTGCAATTAGCTGACAGATCAGTTAAGACACCTCAGGGAGTGTTGGAAGATGTCATAGTGCGGGTCAAGGATTTTTACTTCCCTGTAGACTTTATAGTCCTTGACATGGAAGTACCTAAAGATATCCAAAATACACCTATCATTTTAGGAAGACCTTTCTTGGCTACGGCCAAGGCAAACATCAATTGTGAGGAGGGCCTTATAGAATTAAAGTTTGGAGATCAGAAAATAAAAATTGATATTTTTCAGGCCCAAAGAGGACCAACCTGTAGTTTAATTGAAGAAATCTTCTCCCTGGATTCATTGGATCAATTGGTTGAGGACACCTTGATCAATTCATTAAATTTAGAACCTCAACACTCTTTGGACTCTGACTTGACTTCCACTGAGATACCAAATTTAGAGACTGAGGACCTTCCTCCCATTCCATTAGTATCTCTAGGATCTCCTGAAACTTTCACACCTGCTCCTTCTGATCCTGTGCCTGTTGAACTCAAACCTCTTCCTGACTCTCTCAAATATGTTTTCTTAGGACCTGATCAGACCTATCCGGTGATTGTTAACTCTTCCCTTTCTTCTGATCAAGAGTCACGACTCTTATCTGTCCTAAGAGCACATAGGCAGGCTATAGGATGGAGCCTTTCTGACCTTACTGGCATCAGTCCTTCTTATTGCACACATAGGATTTTCACTGAAGAAGGATCTAGACCTACTAGACAGCCCCAGCGTAGATTAAACCCTACATTACAAGAGGTGATAAAAAGTGAAATGATTAAATGGCTGGACAATGGAATTATCTACCCAATTTCTGACAGTAGATGGGTAAGTCCTGTTCAGGTTGTGCCAAAGAAGGCCGGACTTACCATCGTCACCACTGATTCTGGAGAAGTCATCCCTACACGCATTGCTAGTTCGTGGCGAGTATGTATAGATTACCGAAAACTCAACCAAGCCACGAAGAAAGATCATTTCCCTTTGCCCTTCATTGATCAAATACTGGAAAGAGTGGCAGGGAATAGATTTTTCTGCTTTTTGGATGGCTATTCAGGATATAATCAGGTGGCAATTCACCCCGATGATCAGGAGAAAACGACATTCACCTGCACCTACGGAACCTTTGCATTCCGTAGGATGCCTTTTGGATTGTGCAACTCACCTGCTACATTCCAGCGGTGTATGTTTGCAATCTTTTCTGACTTAGTAGGCGATTGTTTAGAAGTCTTCATGGATGACTTCTCGGTCTTCGGGAGCACATTTGATGCATGTCTAGACCACCTGACCAAGGTCCTGCAAAGATGCATTAATGTGAATCTGGTACTTTCCTGGGAGAAATCTCATTTCATGGTAACTGAAGGACTTGTATTAGGTCACCTTATTTCTGAGAGAGGAATTGAGGTTGACCGCGCGAAGGTAAAGTTGATTTCTGATTTACCACTACCTTCGTCGGTTAAGCAAATTCGATCTTTCCTCGGGCATGTTGGTTTTTATCGCCGCTTTATAGCGGATTTCTCGAAAATAGCCCGACCTCTCACTACTCTCCTCTCTAAAGACGTAGACTTCCAGATCTCTGACGATTGTGTTCGTGCCTATATGACACTTCGTGATCTGATTACCAAGGCACCCATACTGCAACCCCCGAATTGGTCTCACCCTTTTGAGATCATGTGTGATGCCTCTAATTATGCAGTAGGAGCTGTCCTTGGTCAAAAATTGGACGGGAAACCCACAGTCATCTATTACGCTAGCAAGACCTTAGATGAAGCTCAGAGGAATTACACCGTCACGGAAAAGGAATTGCTAGCTGTAGTATATGCACTGGAAAAATTCAGACCTTATCTTTTAGGTTCCCACATTATAGTCTACACTGACCACACGGCAGTTCGATATCTTCTCGCCAAGAAGGACGCGAAATCTCGTCTGATTAGATGGATCCTACTTTTACAGGAATTTGATTTAGAGATTCGTGATAAGGCTGGAAAGCAGAATGTGGTAGCTGACCACTTATCCCGCCTTCCTTCTGAAGCGATTTCTCCTTCTTTACCCATCTCTGACCACTTCCCTGACGAGCAATTGCTGGTCATTCATTCTGATCTTCCCTGGTATGCTGACATTGTCAACTACCTGGCTTCTGGACTCATCCCCACTAATTGGGTCCGACATCAAAAAGATAGACTTAGATCCGAGGCCAAGCACTATTACTGGGAAGAACCTTGGCTTTTCAAGCATTGTAAAGACCAGATCTTTAGGAAGTGCGTCCCTGATAAGGAGATTAGAAGCATCTTATCATTCTGCCACGACCAGGCGTGCGGCGGTCACTTCTCTGGCAAAAAGACCGCTGCAAAGATTTTGCAGAGTGGTTTCTATTGGCCCACAATCTTCAAGGATGCACACGAATATAGCAGGGCATGTTCACGCTGTCAGTCTCTCGGTAGTATTGGCCGCCGAGACATGATGCCCTTGAATCCGATCATGGTGTGCGAAATCTTTGACATTTGGGGCATTGACTTCATGGGACCTTTTCCTAAATCTTATGGCTTCGAGTACATATTGTTGGCAGTTGAGTATGTTTTAAAATGGATTGAAGCCATCCCCTCAAGGACTAATGATCATAGAGTTGTGACACAATTTGTTCAAGATTTCATCTTCTCTAGATTCGGGGTACCTAAAGCCATCATTAGTGATGGAGGGTCTCATTTTAGAAACACACATTTTCAGTCCCTACTTCAAAAGTATGGGGTGTCACATAGGATTGCTACATCTTATCACCCTCAAACCAATGGACTTGCTGAATTATCTAATCGGGAGATCAAAAAGATTTTACAGACTACCATCCGACCTGATAGAAAGGATTGGTCTTCCCGCCTTTCTGATGCGTTGTGGGCATATAGGACAGCCCACAAAACCCCTTTAGGCATGTCTCCTTTTAGACTTGTGTACGGGAAACACTGTCATCTTCCTGTCGAATTAGAGCACAAAGCCTATTGGGCCATCAGAAAGTGTAACTTAGACTTAGAGAAGGCCGGTGATCTTAGGAAATTACAAATGTCTGAGCTCGATGAATTAAGGAATGAATCTTATGAAAGCTCAAGGATGTATAAGGACAAACTTAAGGCCTTCCATGACCGTCACATTCTTAGGAAATCTTTTCACCCTGGTAAAAAAGTCCTTCTCTTCGACTCTAGACTGAAACTCTTTCCTGGGAAGTTAAGATCAAAATGGATTGGACCTTTCAAAATCTTGAGATTATTTGATAATGGAGCCGTTGAGATCACTGAACTTGACAAATCTGAACCCTTTATTGTTAATGGACAAAGACTGAAACCTTTCATTGAGCCGCATGATCTCAGACTTGTCAATTCCACCATTTCGCTCCTACATTTTGAGCTACCAACTAAGTTTTCGCCTAGCTGACGGCGTTAAACTTAGCAAACACCTACCCTTGTATATAGCTGTTTTACACCTTTCTTACTCTTGCCTTTATTTGCATATAGTGTCTACCCTTGCATTCTGAGCATACATTCATTGACACACATGTCATGCATTTCGCTTCCTAGCCCGACTGTTCATTCTGATCCTAGATCAGACTTAAAATCGTCCGCACAGAGATTTTATCTCCTCATTCCGACTTCCTTCCATCACCTAGTCTAGGATAGTGAAAAGCAGAGCATGCATTTGCATCCACCCTTTCATTCAATGAGGACATTGAAACATTTAAGCATGGGGGGGTGTAAATGGTAAACCATTTAAACCAAAATGCAATTGTAGACACAACTATAGTACATATAGTATTATCAAAAAATTATATACTTCAAAAAAATTGAAAAATTTTGAAAAAAATTTTTGAAAAAATTACAAAGCTAAAAATACAAAAAAAAATAACAAATCAGAAAAATTCCAAAAATACAATAAGGGACATGTACTTCATTATCAAAGGAGCACATTCATTTCAAGAGGGGAGGGAGAGAAAGAAAAAGAAAAAGAAAGAAAAGATAAGTGATCTTATAGCTGAAAAAAAATAAAATAAAATAAAATAAAATAAAATAAAAAAAATATATAGAATAAGTGTCTATGGACATTCAACCGTTACTAGTTTGACCTGCCGGGTCATAGAAGCTTGAAACAAGCTTAGGCTTAATACACTTCGAGCCTTGACAAGATAGACCACAGTCTCTCCTAACTTTAGGATAATTCTTGTACCTGAGACACCAGTACAGGATTCGTTGGTTTGCTTTGACTTAGGAGTCTAAGTAACCTTGGCTTACACTACACAGTGTCAGGAAAGACCACTTGAACCTAAGCCTCAACCCTTGTGTTCATTAGGGAAGGTGGAGTCCTTACCTGTGCGTGCAGGTAGACTCTTTGTCCTAATCTTTAGTTTTGTGTCTAGGAGAAGCTCTTTCCACAAAAGAAATCCACCCACCAAATACAGTGCGCTCTACCAAATAAGTTCCGGAGACATACTGTTCAAAAAAAAAAAAAAAAGTCAAGTATGTTCTCCAAAAAGTCTGAAAAACTACTCTTCCACCAAAAATGTTTTCAGGGTTCAAAACAATACCCTGTTTATCCAAAAAAAAAAAAAATCTTCTCTGAGCCACAAAATACAATAAGGGTTGGGATTGAATACCATCAATTTTTGAGAGTCATCCGAAAGCATGAGCTGAAGTTAGGACCAACCTGGACTTAAAAAGAAGTGAAACCCCGGGAATGAGCCTTAGAATTCACCTGGTTAGTCCTGACTTATCACAAAGCACAGCCATAACTTCATAGCATTCTGAGTCTCTGTAAAAACCCCCTGAGTCCTGGAATTCGAATTAAGGTTTAAATATCAAGAATCCTTGTTGGTTGAGAGATGGTCTATGTCATTTAAGCCTCGAGTTCTGGTAGGTTATCCTCAGTAACCAGGTTCTCACAATGTCCAAAAACACAGTTGGTTTATTGAAAAAATTTTTCAGCTTAAAGATCATCATAAAACACTTAAAATTTTTTTTTTTTTTTTTTTGAAAGAAGAAAAAGATATCTTTACACACTTACCTTGCTGATACTTAAATTGCCTTACACTTCAACAGATTGTTTGCTAAGGGACTAGCAAAACGTAAGCATGGGGGTATGATGAGTGGCTACTCATCATAGCTAAAAGGCCGAAATTAAGCTAGACACTAAGCAAAACAATATCAAATTAACACATAAAAAGGGTTAAGTGTGGAAATTAAAGAAAAGACCTAAAACTTTTAATGTGTGTTAAAATCTCCTAATTAGGTCACAAAAATGAGATATTCTGAAAACTAAAGAACAAATGATGATCCATGCATCAATTGAACACATAAACAAGTTTGAAAAGATAAATCAGAAGTAAAATCAATGTCTTAAATGTTCAATTAAGCACATGTAAAAATTTGAAAGCAATTGGACATCATTTAGGCTTAGAAATAAATAGATTACAATTAGGTCCTTCATGCATTACATTTCTACCCTTCAAAACTCCTTCTTGGACCTTTTTGCAAGCTGCAGGGACCCTTCTGTATGACTGCAGGGCCCTTCCAGTTATAGTTCTTCTCACTTTTGGACCTGCACGCTATTCTTCTACCCCTTCGTTTAAGGGTCTTCCTGCAAGTTTTCCCTCATTTCAGAGAGAAGCCTGTGTTCTTCACGCGCACTGTAGCGCGCGAAGAACACAGCCATTCTCGACCGTCCATCGCACTTTTGATCTCGATCTGCGGCTGGAATCAAATGGAACCTTCGCGCGATTCGGTGCGTGCGTTCACCTCTCTTCCCAGATCTCATCTGACGGTCAGATCTTCCTCTTGACTCGCCGCGCGCTCTACCCATCTCATCCTCACCGCCGGCCTGATTTTGATTAACCTCACCCCTGCGGTGATCTCAGTCACTGAGCTGCTATTTAAGCACCTCAGTGGTGTCGCGCGCAAGGGATCGCTCCCTCCTACATCTCTTAGCGATCAATTCTTCCACTCCAGTCTCTCCTCCTCATCTAGACCCTGATTTCACAGCCACCGGCTGTGGAATCATCGCCTGCTCTCGACCCTCCTCGTCGCTAAGGACCTCGTAGCACCTGAGGACGACCCTGGAGTCTCACTAGCAGACTCTTCCCTCCGCTGGAGTCACCCTCCTCCTTTCTTCCTCCTTAGCCGCCGGCTAAGGACCCATAGGTCCCATTCTTCCTTTTAGTTTAGTTTTTAATTCTGCACAAGTAGTGTTAGATTTAGCTTGCAGTAGTTTAGAATAGATTTAGTTTTAATTGTTAGTGTTTAATGTTAGCTGTAGTTAGATTAGTCTTAGGAGTAGAATTAGTATTAGATCCCCTCCCTCACCTCCTCTGATCAGTCCAGATCAGAGGGGAAGAATCATCTGTTCACTGTTCAATTTATCTCCCTCTTCATGTTTTGTTTTTCCCATCATCCAGATCCTGATTCTTGTTTTTCCTTTTAACGACGAATTTTTCATCAATCACCCACACATCCTGACCCAATTTTAGATCTGATGGCACACTGCCTCAGATCTGAAAGTGGCGTCACAAGCACCATTTGGGGCTTCTCACTCACTCCATTTGTTTCACAAAAGCCCCTCTGTTTTAAATGGATTGCCTCAGTTTGTCAGAGCACTTTTGATTTGGATTTTAAAGGATTTTTACTCTCTGAGATGTTTTGACAGATCTGACAAATTGAAAGGATTTTTGGTTTTCATTGTAGGCAAGGATTCTGAGAAGTTCTCTGGTGACAGAGAACCAATCAGAAGAGCCTTTCATGATTCTGTTTATACTTTGTTTTGAATGCATTCGCCAGCTTCCATTAAATTTCCTTAATGCATTCTTAGTCTCTTTTTGCTATTTCAGAACTGCCATGCACTATTTGTGTTGATGATCGTTTCTGTATGGTGATTCTCTAACCTAAGGAGTTTTCCACACTCCTTAAGGTTGCAAGAAACTGGGATTGTGTTTCTTTGGTTTTAATTGATTGAGCTAAGTCTTCCTTCATGCTGTCTATGGCATTAGGAAGACTAACTCAATGCCATTTGCTGTTTTGATCTGAAAGGATGCTTCTGATAAGGTTTTTCCTAATGAGTATTTGAGCTGAATTTACATGAGATTTTGGTGAGATTTAAACCCCTTTCAGATTTGGATTTCAACTCTGTAAATTGTAGTTTGTTTTGAATTTTATCTTACTCCCAGTTACACAGCAATATGCTGCATCTAGCAGCTACATTCCCCTCTTCTCTAAACTCCCTTCTTCTCTAAATTTCCCTCCTCTCTGTAGAATACTTCCCCCCCTCTTCAAGTGGACTAACTGCAGCAGCAGTTAGCCATTTGACAGTGGCTTAAGCCACTGCCACTGTAAATAACACTAAAACAGCACATTCTTCTCTTCTCCATCTCCTCTGACAGTAGCTGCGGCTGCTGTCTAAACTCAAATAAAAAATCAATCAACTCTAATTCCCTAACTTTATACAAAAGCCTAATGGCATAGACTTATTTTAAAACTATAAATACACCCATTCATAGTATTATAACTATAGCATATTAGTTAGATACATAGTTATACTGTAAATATGTATAAAACCTGTACAGAAATTCGTATACATATGTAATCTATGTAAAAATATGTATGTATACTAATCTAGTATGTATGTATCTACTGATTTATGTATATATATATGTACAGATTTATATTTACTGATTTAGTAGCTAAGTTAATAAGTTAGAGCAATAATCAAGTAAATAAATCTATAAACTTGGGAATATATATATATATATGTATATATTAAGTAATTTAAGTTAGTCAAAGTATAATTATACCTAGTATAACTTACTGTAACTTAGTTTTAATTATAAACTACACAGAATTGCTATTTTAGCCTAAATAAAACATAAATAAATTCGTAAAAATACAATAAAAATATGTATTAAATACTTAAGTATGTAAGTTAAAACTGTTTAAGGTCAATTAGACCATTTACTAATTATTTTATAAGTAATTAACTATTTAATCACCTAAATCAACCTGTATAATCAGCCTAGTTTAGCGAATTTATTTGTATAGTAAATATATTTAAAATTCAAAATTAATTAATCAATTATGTAGTATTATGTAAATATTTTATTTACCATATTTTATTTTATTTTTTTTAATAATTTATGGCCCCCAAATCGAGGGCCAAAAACGCGCACAGACGCAGCTGCGTCTGGTTTCCAGCGCACGATGTGGCGCTGGAATAGCACCACATCGTGGGCTGCAAACGAAACGCAGCATATAAATATAATTTATGTTATAGGTTAACTAGTCGTCATGGCGCCGGGCGCCCGAAACACTACTTGTTTTGTCTGATCCGATAACCCGATTTGTAGTTCACTCTGATATGTGATGATACTGAATGTGTGGGGCTGGGAGCCCGAGCGTGTGCGAACTTGTTGAAGGCGTTGGGCTGAGGCCCTGCGCTGAGTTTGAATAACGTAACTAAGCCACCTAATCTGAGATTAGGGCGCGCTTAGTAGAGGTCTGGTCCCACCCGAAGGGTGCTGTGTATCCCTCGAAAAGCGCGCCCGCTAATTAAACACATTTTACACTAAGGACTCTCCACCGCAGCCTCTGAAATACCACACAGAACGAAATTGAAAGGACAGACGACTTAAAAGAAGGAACACACGAACAGTACATACAGCAGTAGAATAAGTAATATACATACGTATAAGTAAACCCACATAATTACTAACAGAATAAAACGACACTATAAATGTCGCTAAAGACCTCAGTTTGCTTCTTTAGGTTGTATATAGTGTTTTCTAAGATTTAGCGACGTTTATATCTGTCACTAAAACTGATATATATGTCACTATAAATAAATGACTAGTAAGTTAAGTTTTTACACTATGGTATCCTAATGTAGTATGAACTAACATATTAGTGTTAATAGTATAACTTGTAAATACATAGTTTAGAGTATAATAATAGATTGTTTGATGCTTGTTCATAGTTAGCATTTTTGCAAGCACTTCTTAGCAACTAGGTAAATAAAACATTCATTCATTCTTTAAATGTAGAGTTTATTTTTGAATAAGAAGACAATTTTGGAGATAATCAAAGAGTGACCGAATTAAATTTAATAAATTGCCTCCCAGAGAACGACCTGGAACAAAACCAGTAAAAATTAGATAAATAAGCAAATGATAATAATGGTTGTAATGACTGGTACTCACCCATACTCACCACTATACGACATCCTTAATGTTATATTATACACCTTATACTACAACGACATGATCAACAATTATTACCAACAAACATTTACAACAATCATTTACATCAACATTAGCCTCTTCGGCCGGAGTTGTGGGTTCTTATATAGGCGCTGGACTGGGTGTGCAGGGCGTGAAGGGCACGTAATTGCCTGAGGTTGGTCGCCGGAGATGGAAAGGAGTTAGGATACCCAAATCTCTCGTGCGTTCGCACGAGAGATTGGGTTCACACCAGCGATTGTAATTGACTTTATAAGGAAGGGAACTCTTCAGAGAATCCTCCTTCCATTTCTGGGAGGGAATCTCTGAGGGATTAGAGAGCAATCCCTCTCCGAACCTCGCCGGAGCTCGGTTCTGCCCTAGCAATGGCGGCAGGACCGGTTTGCAAAGAAGGCGAAGAACCTAGGGGGTTCTCTGCAACGGTATTCAAAAGATAGGGACCAATTTGTGATTTGGGTGTACTAAATTGCAAAGTAGGCCAAGATGACCTCTCCTTAGGTCCAAATTTTGGTACAAACCTAATTTGGACCTAAGGAATCCAATGGCGAAGTTGGATTTCAGGTTTGACCTCGTTTGACTGGACATTTTGCGTAAAAACCCAAATTAGGTTAATTGAAGAGCTAGGACCATAATCTAGGTCAAACTAGGTTCCAAAGGCCAAATTAAATGTTCCAAACCCTAGAGTATGTTTTTCCATGATTTGTAGAGGGTTTACTTGCTTTTTGTTCTGACCAGAACCTTGTTAATTTAAGCGGATCTGTTTTAGGGTTACCAAGTGTCATTTAGTTCTTAGATTGCACATGAACCCATTTCTGATTGACTCAACCCACTTTTTATCTCATTTAAACCATTTGACCTATGTTTTGCCTCTGAGAAATCCTATTTACGTACTGCAATGGTAAAATTACAGTTTTAACCTTTATTTCATATTTTCTTCTCAGAGCACTTGTTCCTTCAGTTAGGCCTTATTCTAGGTTATGTAGGAGCTTTTATCTTCTTTATTGGGTCAAAATGAGCTAGTTATGGCTCATGATGAGGCTCTCATCACTTGAGGACGCTCTTTGGGCCTACCGTACGACGTATAAAATGCCCATCGGCATGTCTCCATTCCGTTTGGTGTATGGAAAGGCGTGCCATCTACCCATAGAGATTGAACACAGGGCATTTTGGGCAATCAAACAATGCAATTTAGATCTGAATCTAGTTGGGAAGACGAGGAAACTCCAACTATCTGAGTTGGAGGAGCTTAGAAATGATGCTTATGAGAATGTCAAGATCTACAAGGCTCGGACCAAAGCTCTACATGATCAATTGATTTCCCGCAAGAGCTTTGAGCCAAACCAAAAGGTCTGGTTATTCGATTCTAAACTTAAGCTCTTTCCTGGCAAACTTAGATCTAAATGGAATGGCCCATTCATAATTTATCAGATTTTTTCAAATGGTACCGTTCAGATTTCTAACCCAAAGACGGGTAACACCTTTAAAATCAACGGTCAATGTTTGAAGCTTGTTGTTGACCGTAATCTTCCAAAACCCGTCTCAGACTCTGTTGCTCTAGCCATTCTATGACTTCTTTGGCTGGACTTCACCTAGCTGACGGCATTAAACTCAGCAGTTGTACATATGACATAAGGCTGATACGAGCTTCATATCCAAGTGACATCTTTCATATTCTACCCTTTCTTTCATGTCTCTTTTTCAATGAGGACATTGCATCAGCTAGGCATGGGGGGGTGGATTCATTTTTGAATTATTTGGTCAGTTTTGTGAAATCTATACAAATTATTTTTCTCTTCTTATTTATATAAAAAAAAAAATTTAGGAAGGATTAGTTGGACATTAGGAATTTTCAATCCTAAGAAATTTTACATTAGGATCTGAACACAATGACCCTTCAGGTCTTTGGACTTAATTAGCTTGTGTATCCACTAAAATGTGGATTTGTCTTTGAGTTCTCGCCATCTTAATTCTATTATAATTGGAATAAATAAGTTTGGGTGATAAGTACACTACTTATCAACCCACCCTCTGATTTGAGGGAATTTCTGAGTTTTAAGCATCTACACACTTTCTTTGTGCTGACTTGTTGTTCGACGATTCTAACGGAATTTGGGTAGCTAATGAACCTTCTAGGGTGATATGGCTGGCAAGTTATCGTGGGTAACAGCCCATAGGTAGGTTGTCTAGAGCCCAGTCACTGGACCTTTCTCTTTTTCCTGCCCTTAGGTAAATCTTAGACCAAGGAAGCCACCTACTTAAAAAAAAAAATCAAAAAAGAAAAGGAGAAAAGAACAAAAAGAAATAAGCCACACTTTGCCGCACGAGTATGGCTGGCAAGTTGTCGGTGGTAACAGCTCATCGACCGGTTGTCCAAAACCCAGCTCAGTAAATGCACTAAAAATTTCCAAAACACTTAGGAAGAAGCGGAGAAGTAGAATAAATCGGGGAGATATACACTGGATTCACCCTTGTGTTGACCCCGTAAGAAAATAAAAGTAGGGAGAAAGCTACCGGTTGTAAAGATACACCTTTAGGCAGAAATCTTTTTTAGGTCACCTAGAGGCGTAGAAATCCGAAGTCCGTTTTAATTACCGGTCAACGAGTCTATCACAATCACAATAAGATGCTTAAAGCTTAGGGTTCTCATCAAATCTTGGGTGAGTTGAATGGCCGTAGAAAGCCACTCTTAAACCCTAAAATTTGAAAATCCAAAAAAATTAGAAAAGAGTAAAAAGAAAAAGAAATTTTTCTTTGAATAAGGCGAGGCTTGAGGCGGTCTGCATTTTGGCTGATACCCGAACACTGTTGTGTCTTTGAAAGTTCAGTTCCTAAGTAGACAATTTCTTAATTATTGAAAATAACTCAGATCCAAATAATCCAACCTAATTCTTTTATAAATAGCATATAGTTTTTGCTAGGGACTAGCAAAGATAGGCATGGGGGTATGATGTAAACACATTTACACTACTTAAAATGTCTATTTATGTATGTTCTTAGGCATAGGATTGCATTTCATGATATAAATATTGCATAACATGCATCATCTTGCATTTAGAGTAGTTTGAATAAAATGGAGGTTAATTATCTCCTTTTATGTGCTTGGACAGGGCAAACATTTTATCAGGCCCTCGGATCAAAGATCCAACCGTATGGATGTGATCAGGGCGACGATTGGAGTTCAACGACTCCAAGATCGCCCTAATCAGACATCCGTAGCATCAGATAGTGACCGGGGAACCCTAGAAGATCAAGGGCCAGGATGATGTAAATCCACTCTTCAAATGACAAATTTGACCGCACGGATGAATTCATATCGACGATTGCAGCCCAACGACGCAAAAATCAAGTCAATCCGACATCCGTGACACCATCTACAACTTCCAGAAGATGGACGACCAAGATGGCGCCACGTGGCACCATCCTGGCTGCCCAAACGGCTGCATGAATCCTTGAAGGCCCCGCACCCGCTCGCTCTCCGCCGTTGGATCTCGATCCAACGGCTGTGGTCAGCCACGCTTAAAAGTGTCCGCTCGACCATCCGCACCTCGTAGCGTAACGATCGAGCACGCTTACGCGAGCTGTGGGCGCGAGTTCGAGCCACAGCGAAGGTGAGGAAGGCACGGGCGTGCAGGCAATGGCGGGCGTTGGATTGCGATTGGACGACCACCAGCGCTCAATCGAGATCACGCGCGATTGAACGCGTGTTGTCACGCGCGATCGCACGTGCCAGGTAGGCGCAGCAACGGGTAGAGATGCGCGATCGGACGGCTGAGAATCAATGAATGTGCGATGGCATTGAGGAAGCGGGCAGCTGAGGAGCACACGTGGACATGGGAGCTATGCCCACGTTGGGGCTTTAGTGACGGGTTTATCCGTCACTAAAGACCCCTCATTTATTATTTTGAAGATGTAATGACCATTTTGCCCCCACTCCTTGCAACTATAAAAGGAGACCCCCTCCATACGAAATTCTCATCCCTTCCTTCTCCTCTACCCCTCCAAAGCTCAAGAGAAGCTTGTCCCACACCCGGGATGCTTCTCGCGAGATAAAGTCCAAATTTTCGTCCCCCTTCAGAAGTGGATCCCGCGATGATGACGACGTGCTGCTCCGTTCCCGTTCTTCTACTTCGTCCTCCTTCGTCCTGCTTCGTTCTCCTTCGTCCAGGCATCGTCCCGTCCGGCTCATCCTCCAAGCAACCGTCGAGGAGGATTTCTCTCTCCCTATTCTTTTTACTGCTTTCTAGCATAGATTTACTACTTTCTAGTGTAGTTTTGTTCATCCTCCAAGCGACCGTCGAGGAGGACATTTCTCCCTCCATTCTTTTAATGCTTTCTAGTGCAATTGTTTTATGCTTTCTAGTTGTAATGAACAAATCCCCCTAATGATAAATTCTCTGTTTATTCTACATCTCATTTTGATTTCTCTGTGTAATATTCTCTTTCTCTCTTACTCTCTCTCTCTCTTCTATTTATTGTAAATAATTAGATAGCTTTAAATTGAATTATTCTGTGATAAATAAAAAGAAATGCGTAGTTTTTAAATCAAACGTCCGCCTCCCTGTGTTCGACCCGGAATTTCAATTTCGGTATAAATTTTATTTGTTGAACACGAATTCTTAGCTTTCAAATAACAGCGACAGGTTTTCCAAAATCAAACACGTTAGCATAGAGATTCGTGTGCTCAACACAGACCCTCAATAGGTTGGAGGGTCTGCATTGACTACAGCAAACTGAACACCGCTACCCAGAAGGATCACTTTCCCTTGCCCTTTATTGATCAGATCCTTGAAAGATTGGCAGGGAACAAGTATTTCTGCTTTTTAGATGGCTATTCTGGGTACAACTAGGTTGCAGTCTTCCCTGATGATCAGGATAAGACAACTTTCACTAGTCCGTATGGCACTTTTGCGTTCAGGCATATGCCATTTGGATTATGTATTGCACCTGCAACTTTCCAGCGGTGTATGATGTCCATTTTCTCGGATATGATTGATGAGTGCGTTGAGGCTTTTATGGATGACTTCTCCATTTACGGCTTGTCTTTCTACCAATGTCTCCTACACTTAGAGAATGTGCTGAAGAGATGTAAGGAGATTGGTTTAATCCTCAGCTGGAAGAAAAGCCACTTCATGGTACAGAAAGGCATTGTACTTGGGCATGTTGTGTCAAAAAGGGGCTTGGAAGTGGATAAAGCTAAAGTTGATTCTATTTCCAAACTTCCATTGCCCACGAATGTCAAACAGATTAGATCCTTTCTGGGCCATGCAGGTTTTTATAGGCGATTCATTAAGAATTTCAGCAAAATCTCTAGGCCACTTTGCGACTTATTGGCGAAAGAATCTTCCTTCGATTTTAATTCAAAGTGTGCTGAAGCCTTTCATACGCCTATTCTCCGAGCTCCTAGCTGGACACTCCCATTTGAGTTGATGTGTGATGCTTCGGATTATGCAATGGGAGCTATTCTTGGATAGAGGGTTGAGGTAAAACCTCATGTGCTGCATTATGTTAGCAAGACTTTAACTGAACCACAACGAAACTACACAGTCACTGAAAAGGAATTACTTGCTGTAGTTTTTGCTTTAGGGAAGTTTAGGTCTTACCTTCTAGGATCCAAGGTGGTCATTTTCACTAATCATGCGGTAGTGAAACATCTCAGTGCCAAGAAAGATTCTAAGCCACGTTTAATTAGATGGATTCTACTCCTTCAAGAGTTTGACTTGGAGATTCTTGAAAAGAAAGGAGTGGAAAATGTAGTGGCTGACCACCTGTCTCACCTGCCCATTGATGACAATCAATCTGGAGACATCCGTGAGACATTTCCCGATGAAACCCTTATGGCAGTAACACCGACTTCACCCTGGTATGCTAATACAATTAACTACTTGGTCACTGGAGAAACCCCTGACTCTTGGGATGTGCAAAAACGGAAGCAATTCATTTCCCATGCTAGATTCTTTCATTGGGAAGAGCTAGAATTATTTCATATTGGACATGACCAAGTTTGGAGACGATGTGTGCCTGAAGAAGAGCAATAAAGTGTGTTGAGATTTTGCCATGAGCTTCATTGTGGAGGACACTTTGGTGCTAAGAAAACAGCTTTTAAGGTTCTCCAATCTAGTTTTTGGTGGCCTTCTTTATTTAAGGATTCCCATTACTTTGTTAAGGCCTGTCTCATATGTCAACGGACTGAAACAATTGGGAAGAGGAATGAGATGCCCCAACACCCTATCCAACCTGTGGAAATTTTTGTTGTTTGGGGGATAGACTTCATGGGTCCCTTCCCTTCGTCCCATGGATTTAAATATATCTTGGTGGCAGTGGATTATGTCTCCAAGTGGATAGAGGCCATTCCTACGTGCACAAATGACCACTCTGTGGTTTTGAAATTTGTGAAGGCCAATATTATATCTCGCTTTGGCTACCCTAAGACAATTATAAGTGATGGGGGACCTCATTTCCGGAACCATCATTTCAGTCGGCTACTCAGGAGTCTGGGAGTTACTCATAAGATTGCTACCCCTTATCACCCTCAGACAAGTGGCCAGGTTGAAGTCTCAAATAGGGAGCTCAAGAACATTTTAGAAAAGACTGTTAGGACAGATAGGAAGGACTAGTCTCAAAAGCTTGATGATGCTTTATGGGCCTATCGAACATCCTACAAAACCCCTTTGGGTATGTCTCCCTTCCGGATTGTGTATGGGAAAGCATGTCACTTACCTGTTGAACTTCAACATAGGGCACTTTGGGCTATCCGAAGTGTTAACATGGATTTAGAGCAAGCTGGTAAAGCACATTTATTGGAGTTGAGTGAGCTTGAGGAACTGAGGAATGATGCTTATGACACCTCCCAAGCTTATAAAGAGAGAACTAAGGTCCTGCATGACAAATACATCCTTAGAAAGACCTTTGAGCCCAACCAACAAGTCTGGCTTTTCAATTCCAGACTTAAGTTGTTTCCCGGAAAATTAAAATCACGTTAGGATGGGCCTTATATTGTCACCAAAGTATTTCCGCATGGGGCTGTGGAGATAAAAATTCCTTCCTCTTCAGCACCTCCCTTCACCGTCAATGGCCAACAATTAAAACCTTATGTAACTTTAGATGGCCAGCTGGTTGACGAGCTCACTCTCGAGGAGCCTTAGCTTCTTTCTTTTCCACCTCAGGTAATATCTTCCCTTGGTCTTTCTACTTTCAATGAGGACATTGTTTGAACTAGGCATAGGGGGATAGGACTTGAGGCATCTGTACATAGCATTTATACATAGTGCATTCATGCATTTAATTTAAATATTCTGCATTGCATACATTTGATCGAGAAAAAAATAAACATTTTACATCATTGAGCTTAACTGGCTAAGTCCTACATTCTTAGGCAAACCAGAACTTTAGGTTAGACTATGTTGACTCTAGGTGTCTGACTTTAGAAGCTAAGTTGAAGTACTAGCTCTAGACCTTTAGGGTTCTTTGTGGACTTAAAAACTCAAGTAGGAGTTAAGTTGCAGACCATTCCTCTAGAGGTTGAGGAAGGAAAGCGAGGGATTGAGTTAAAGGCTGGATAGTATCTGGTGTCTTTTTCTACCTTTTGGTTTACGGGTCCTCGTAACCAAAGCATCCACAATTCACATATACTTGGGCTTGTGTAAATAGTGATCACCTTAATTTCTTTCTTGAAAAAAAAAAAAATTGGTTCTCTTGGTTCTGACTTAGGAGAAGTTTGAAGGCACAAGTTGATTGGAAGAGTTCCTGCCACAGGAGAGGTGGAGTACATACTCACCTTGAGGATGCGATGATAACATGTCACCTCCTTGGCGCTTATCTTTTAGGATATCTATCCTACTAGGGGCATGTAAGCGCATTGTGCGGTTCAAGTACCATGGGCGGCCCTATCTCTAAGAGCCGATTGCCACAGGCCTGAATTCGCTTTAGAAATCCATAGGCGATGCTATCTCGAAGTGTCGATTGCCAGGAGTTATTGGGGTTGCTATGGGCGGTGCTATTGGGGTTGTTATGGGCGGTGCTATCTCGAATCATCAAAAGCCAGGCACCCTTTGAGGTTTGGTGATGGGGACAATGAATCCGACACAGATCGTGCTGATAGCTTATCCAAGGTTAAACTTAGAGGAATTAAATATAAAAAAATTATTAACTAAAAAAAAAACAAAAAAATCTCTTTCTTGCTCTCTTTCCTGATTGGCAATCAAACCAACCTTAAATAACTCAGACCAATGCACATGCACAGATGCTTTAATCTCTAGGACCAATAAACCCTAGGGTAGAGTTGGAAATCAGAGAAACCTATGCCTACAACTCATCTTTAGCTGACCTAGTCTGTAACTTAGCAACTACTTGGGAACCTTAGGTCTAAAGTTTGAGCTTAACATGTTTCTAAGGGAAGATCGATTGGGTTGGCTAAGTCCACTTGAAGAGTTGGGTTGTTCCTTGAATTTGCTAGGGACTAGCAAAAACTAGATATGGGGGCATTTGATGAGCCCATATTTGTGAGCTAATTAGTTACTTAAATGCCTAGGAATTATATTAATATTGGCATATAGATTGCATACAATAAGATGTAAACAGATTAGTCTAGGTATTCATTTATTTACGTATTTCATGCATTGCATTCATACTTAGAATTCATTTAGAATAGCATGCATTAGAATAGTTAATCTTTTAGGTTGCATTACATGTATTATTTTATTTCACATTTCTTTTAAGGGTTTGCACATAAATACCCATTTATTTCTTTTCTTTATTTTATTTGTTTCTTCTCCAACGGCTGCATGCAGGAGAGTGTGCGAGCTAAATGCATAGCGACAATTGTGGATCTCTGCACCCCATGATATCGTCGCTTTACCTTCGCACTCACCTGTGCTCCTCCTGCAGCATAAAAGAAGATAGCCGCATCATCAGAAGGCAGGCCACCACCATTCCGACCCACCACTGCACAGAGCCTAGAGCCTCTTCATTCCACACCACTGGCCTCATTCCACGAGCATAAGACCACTCCACCGCGAGCAGGCAGGGTGACAGACCGCCGCACCATCTGTGGCTTATGCATCATTGCGAGAGTGCGCCTAAGGGCCACGCAACCACCGCCAGCAACCACTGCCATCAACCACCTTTAGTTCCTCATCTCCGCGCCAGTTAAGACATCTGGGAATGATCCCAGACATCTGAACTCCCATATATTCTTCCGTCTTCTTTTTATTTCTTATGTTCTGTTTCCCTTCCACTTCAACAAAACCCCTCACCAGCGCACTTCCAGCAGCAACTGCCACTTGCGGTCGAGCCCACCACGCACCTGCGCGGCCAGCACGCCTCCAGCAGCTACAACCAACCACTGCACACCATCGCCTCCAGCCACGCGCACAGAGCGTGCGCCCCTCCGGCTGCACATGCCCGCCAGCACCCCGTGCCTTAGCCTTCACGCCCGCGCCTTCCCTGCGGGCCTGCAGCGCCTCCAGCGCGCCCACCTCCAACGCCACTACAGAGCTCCACCTCCGTGCGCCCACTTCCGCACCTCCCTGCAGTGCCTCACCACGCGCTTACAGAATGCGCGCCCACCTTCGCATGCACCTTGCAATGCTCTAGCCTTCACGCCCGCACCCTCCTTGCAGCATGTGACCAGCAGCATCCAGTAGTAGCAGCTGCGTCTGCCAGCAGTGCCACCCTCTGCGCATGTGTAGTCTAGCGCGTGCGCCCCCTCGCTAGGAGCCTTCTTACGCTTCACTCACGTCTAGCAGTCACCGGAACCCACCTCCACCGCTGCTCCATCCGGCCACCTCAGGGCGCCTCGCACTTCACCGCGACCACCATCACGGAGCCCTCAATCTAGAGATCCTCATCCGAGCTTCACACCTCTGGCCATTCCTTCCTCCTAGCGCAAGGACAAGGGGAAGAATTTCCCCAGTAAAGGCCCTATTAATAATTACATTTGGTGCCATTGTCAAATTTTATTAGTATTTTATTAAGCTGCATTGCAAAATATATCCTCTAGTTGTGCAAAATTACTATTTCAGCATTAACACTTATTGTTTATCTAATCTGAAAGTGATTTTGATTCGGTTTCTTGACTAAATTAATAGTGAACATCGGTTTTTGAATCTTGCAAGTTTAAATAGGCCATTGCCTCCCTATGGACACGACCCACTCCTAATTGAGTGGTTATATTAATTGTTGATTAGTCGATTTTTCCACCACATAGGACTACAAACAACACATCATTTTATGTGACAAACAACTTTAAAAGCGAAGAATCGACTCGTCAGGTTGCTCTTAAGTCGACTTTCTTGAAGAAATTCTTCCCAATTGGACGAACCAATGCCTTGCGACGGGCGATTACCACTTTCGCCCAGTGGCAGGGGGAACCATTTCATGGTGTCTGGGAGCGATTCCATAAACTTTTGAGGAAGTGTCCACACCACAAGGTGTCGAAATGGAAACTCGTGTAGATATTCTATCACAGGTTGGTCGAACAACTCCGTAATCACGTGGACGCCTCCTGTAGAGGTAATTTCCTCAACAGGGATGCAGATAGCACATATGACCTGTTTGAGGAAATGAGCGAGAATTCAATTAATCATGCCTCTATGGATGCCTTCAACTGGTCCCAACAACCCAGAGCAAATGCTAACGAGATCCAGGATTCTCATTCATTTGACATGGAATTGATTTGTAACAAGCTTGATAAGATGGACTTGGTTGCTAAAAGAATGGAACAATGGATGTCTAGGAATTCGAGAAACACATCTACACCTACTCAATCCTAGAATTCGGGATTCCATTCCTCATGAGCTCCCACGGGGCGAGAGTTCATGAACCAACTTGAATCAGTTCAACCTATGAGCCAGGATTTCTCATAACCATATGGGTTCCAAACTGGGGCCTTTGATCCCAGTTTTTCTAATCCTTCCTTCTATTCATCCTCACCCTATGAGGATGCATATGCAATACAGGAGAATGCTAGGCCCAACCCGTATTCCAACACTTATAACTCGAGTTGGAGGAACCACCCTAACTTCTCCTGGAAAAGTCAGAGGCAACAGACCCAAACACGACCCAGCAACTATGCACCTCAGAGACCTATGGGTCAGGGTCAAGCTTGCACCCAGTTGCCCCCAAGATCGGTTACTCAGCCATCTTGGAATGCCCAATAATCTACAGGGCTGGCTGATCTAAACTGGCAAATGGTAGAAATGCAAGGATGGATGTTGCAGCTTATGCAGCAAATGAAGACATCCTTGGACAACTTGCAGTCTGGGCTTATTGCCAACACTTGATAGCCCGGATCTCTACCATCCCAACCTGTACCCAACCCACGCAATGTGCAAAATTAGGGCAATAGAGCCCAAGGGTACAGAAATCAAAGGAACTCACACGCACATGCTCAGGTGGTTGAGTAGTGTCCCTCCTCTTCTTCTCCTGGATACATGACCAATCAAGGCCCCCCAATCTTCACTAACCCGCCTCAAAACCCAAATCCATACACCTCTGCAAACTTCATCACCTCGAGAAGTGGAAAGCAGAAAGCCAAAACCCCAGGGTGCTCGAAAGAGAAAAGGAGGAGATTGAAGAAGACAATAAGGCCTAAGGACCTGAAATTGAAGACACCACCCACATCCCATTCCCTGAAGCCTTATTGAAAACTAGGAAGAAGAAAACCTTAGATAGCAACGAGGAGCTCCTATTTTATTCAACAGTGTAGAGATCAATATTCCACTCCTTGATGATATTAAGCACATCCTGGCTTACGCTAAATTTCTGAAAGATATATGTACCCAAAAGCATAAACCGAGAGAACCCACCCCGAGGAAGGTGATTCTCTCTGAGTAGGTAGGTTCTGTTATCCTGCATCACCTTCCTCAAAAGAAGAAAGATCCAAGTGTCCCCTTGATTTCATGCATCATTAGGGAGTACACTTTCGATAGGGCACTATTGGATCTAGGTGCATCCATCAACCTAATCCTACCTCTCTTTATGAGAGGTTTGGATTAGGCGAACTTAGGCCAACCTCAGTAATGCTACAATTAGTGGACCATTCAGTCACCACACCGAAGGGCGATATTAAGGATGTAATCATCAAGGTCAAGGACTTCTATTTTCCTATAGATTTCCCGATCCTTGACATGGATGTACCTAATGAATTAAGGAACATGCCCATCATTCTGGGGCACCCATTCCTAGCTACCACCGAGGCCAGCATAAATTGTGAGAACGGTAGTATGGAAATCACCTTTAGGGATAGGAAGCTAACTCTTGATATTTTCAAGGCGATAAAAGGATTTGAGGATTGTGGATTCATTGAGGAGCTCGAAGACCATGATTTCAATATGGAGACAAGTATGTCCATCAATGTATTCGAGGACTCCACTAGACTTAGCAAACCAACCCACAACCTTCCATAGCAGACCTGCCACATCCTGAAGAGGTTGTTGATTTTGTTCATTCCCAGCCTCTTCCATTGATCTTCCTGATGAATCTTCATCAGCATCCTCCCTACCCTCTATACTAAACCCACCTCAACTAGAATTGAAACCATTGCCTAAAAATTTGAAATACGAGTTCTTAGGACTTAAGAATACGCTCCCTGTGGTTATTAGTGCTGATTTGACTAAGGAGCAAGAAGTGAGATTGATTAAGGTCCTTCAGAAAATGAAGAGGCAATTAGTTGGACCATCCATGACCTTAGGGGGATCGATCCATCTTACTGTAATCACAGTATTTTCATGGAAGATGGATCCCTCCCTTCTCGTGAATGCAAAGGAGACTAAACCCAAATATGCGAGAAGTGGTCAAAAAGGAGAATAAAGTGGCTCGATGTAGGCATTATTTACCCGATCTCAAATAGTCTGTGGGTTAGCCCCGTTCAGATTGTACCCAAGAAAGCAGGCATAGCCGTTACGACTAATGAGAAAGGGGAATCCTTTACCACCCATTTAGCTTTTGCCTGGAGTGTTTGTATTGACTATAGAAAGCTAAACACAGCCACCAAAAAGGATCATTTCCCCTTGCCATTCATTGATCAAATCCTAGAAAGGTTAGCTGGGCAAAAGAACTTTTGCTTCCTAGATGGTTATTTAGGACATAATCAAGTCCCTATCCATCCCGAAGACCAAGAAAAGACAACTTTCACATGTCCCTACGGAGCCTTTGCATTCCGTAGAATGCCGTTCGAGCTTTGCAATGCACCTGCGACTTTTCAAAGGTGCATGCTAGCCATTTTTTCTAACATGGTGGGAGACTGTCTTGAGTTGTTCATGGATGATTTATCCATTTTTGGAGATTCTTTTGGGTCTTGCCTAGCTAAGTTGGAATTGATCCTCCAGAGATGCATCAAGACATGACTGGTCCTTAGTTGGGAGAAGAGCCACTTCATGACCCAAGAAGGCATTGTCTTGGGTCATGCGGTCTCTAATCGAGGTATTGAGGTTGATAAGGCTAAGGTGGATGCTATCTTTAGAATCCCTCCACCCACATCCGTAAAGCAGATCTGCTCTTTCCTTGGGCATGTGGGTTTTTATAGAAGATTCATCAAGAACTTTTTGAAGGTTACTCGACCCTTGAGTAACCTTCTAGCCAAAGACACGCCATTCGAGTTTGATGACTCATGCCACAAGGCATTTGATTTATTAAAAATGGCAAACACCTATGCCCTGGTGTTGCAACCACCGATCTGGAAAGCTGATGTAAACATGTTTATATTACATAAAATGTCCATTTATGCGTGTTCTTAAGCATAGAATTGCATTACATGCTATAAATATTGCATAGCATTCATCATCTTGCATTTAGATTAGTCTAAATAAAATGTAGGTTAATTGTTTCCTTTTTATGGTTAGGGACAAGGAGACTTTTTATCGGGCCCTTGGATTGAAGATCCAACCGTACGAATCTTATTAGGGCAACGATTGGAGTTTAACCACTCCAAGATCGCCCTAATCGGAAATCCGTGGCATCAGATAGAGATCGAGGAACCCTAGAAGATCAAGGGCCAAGATGGTGTTAATCCACACTTTAGACAACAAATCCGACTGCATGGATGGATTCGGATCGACAATCGTAGCCTAACGGCACGAAAATTGATCCAATCTGATACTTGTGGCACCACCTACATCACTCAAAGTATGGATGGCCAAGATGGTGCCACGTGGTGCCATCTCAGCTGCCCAACCGGCTGCACGCACCTGCCTAAGCTCATCTGGCCAGCACTTCTCCACTGTTGGATCGAGATCCAACAGCTGCGAGGCACGCGCACTTGAGTTGAGCGCTTGACACAAATGCGCTCATAGCGAGTTGGTCGGGTGCCTTATCGAGACGAGGAGGCGCAAGTTCGAGCCCCTACACGCCTCAAATTGGAGCTGGCGTGCGGGCGCAATCAACCGCATGATCAAGATCCAACGGCGCTGTGCGACCAATAGCACCCATGCACTATCTGACGCCCCTGCGTGATGTGGGATCACACGCGCAAGGCACGTGCAGATGAGGCGCAGCGATAAGAGATCTTAGCCGTCCAATCTCATGATTGGATGACCAAGATTTGAAGGACGTGGAGCATGCGTTTGAGGCACGGAAGGTGAGCGGGCAAGCGAGCGTCACCCACGAAGGCCACGTTCAGGCCAGGTCCTGAATTAATGTTTTTGAAAATGTAATGACCAAAATGCCCTCACTACTTGCAACTATAAAAGGAGACCCCCTCCATACGAATTTCTCATCCCTTCCTTCTCTTCTCTCCCTCCTCAAAGCTCAAGAAAAGCTTGTCCCACACCCGGGATGCTCCTCAAGAGATAAAGTCAATTTTTTACCCCCATTTCGGAAGCAGATCTCGTGACGACGACAACGTGCTGCCTCGTTCCCATTCTTCCTGCCTCGACCTCCTTTTTCCCGCTCCGTTCTTCATCTTCCAGGCGTCGTCTCGTCCGACTCATCCTCCAAGTGATCGTCGAGGAGGATAACTTCTCTCTCCCATTCCTTTTTCCTGCTTTTTAGAGTAGAATTTTCCTGCTTTCTAGTTGTAATAGTTTTCCTGCGTTCTAGTGTAATTTCTCACTTAGTTGTATAAACATTTTGAAGTATCAAGTGGATGTTTTCTCTCTCTCTCTCTTTCTCTGATTGTTTATAGTGCTTCATTTCATTGTAATTACTCCACTTTTTAACCAAAACATGAAAAAAAATATAATTGCGAATTTGGATCGATGTAGCCTCCCTGAGTTCGACCCGGGATTTCTATTCTGGTATAAATTTTATTTGTTGAACGCGAGTTCTTTGCTATTCAAACTACAACGACAGGTTTTCAAAACCAAATTCGATAGTGTAGTTCTTCTAACTTTCTTTCTCTTATGTCTATTGTTCTGCAGAGACCTCCATCAGGGAATCATCAAGCGGTAGACCAGAGTAAAGTGCAGTTGAAGACAACTGTATGTGCTCCCCATTCTTCCCCCTCCATAGATTTCATTTATCACATTAAATTCAAATTCTAATTAACCTAGGTGTTTGCATAAATCCTAGGATTAGTTTGGTTGTTTGGATTTCCACTCACACTCATTTCACCCTCGCTTATATAAAAAAAAGGCAAAAAGATAATTTTGTAGGGTAATTTTCAACATACACCCACATTCAAGGCACTTAACCCCTTGATTTGCTTCTACTTAGCCGGGTTCTGATATGTGGAATCGGTACACAAAAATCAACACATAAAATAGTAGAAATCATTCTAAGTTAACCATTTCTGTGTGCCTAACCTAGTGGTGCTGTTGTGGCCAGTTGTTTGAGTTGTTTGGGCCGCACCACTCAACCTAAAATCAACTCAACAAGTAGCTTCTTCTTAGGGTTTTCAATCTAGGTTCATACCAGGCACTCTACTTTATTTCTGGTTTTAAAGGAAAGCAATCTTCACCCGTGCTTGAAAACTTGGTTTGCCTCAAACTTGATTGAAATCAACCTAATTCTAAACCCTAAAACCTACTTAAGCAAGATTTGAACATTAAAATCTGCGCATCACAAATAATCTTACTTGAAAACCCTGGTTGTGCACGCACTTACACATACTCAATCAATCATCAAGGGCACAACCCGTTTTAAGGGCCCATCACATTCCATAAGCACTACAATCCCAAGCCTCAATAAAATCGAGTAGATGTTGGCCTTAAGGACTGATTCGCTATTTGGGGCCTAGTCTGAGATTGTTTACGATTAACCTACTTGTACCGATTAATCTGATGTCTAGCTAGGGGAGTAGCGTCAAACGACTGTGGCTGGGGGGTACACTAGGAACCAGAGGTGCAATCCGAAGGAAGAACATTCTCCCCAGTCCCTCCTTCTAACTGGTTGGATTGAGCAGACAGAAGTAGAGTAAATCGTTTATAATCTTAAGGCTGGTTTTGGGAGTCTGTAGATCCTTAGGATACCCCACTTAAGGACAAGCTTGTTTTGTTGTGTTGCAGGGTCCTTATCCCCAGTCCTTTCGACCTTTTCTTGGTTTATGCTTGGAAGACGGTCACTGAATCCCCGATTGGAATGACCACTAGAGTATTCTAGGAGACGTAGATTGGATTTTGGCCAAATTGATCCCATGGCCGATCAACATCCTCCTCTACCCCAAGATCCACAGGAGGAATTCCGAAGGCAACTGGAACAAATGCAGAGAATGCAGGGTGCTCAGCCCTTGAAGGAGTTTTATGATCCTTCAAATATGGGGAATGTCCCGATGTCCAGATTCCGGCTGGAGAAGTAGAAATCAAGCCTCATGTGTTAAGCCTGATCAAACATTACCATGGGCTTGGCTCTGAAGACCCGTTTCAGCACTAGGGGGACTTGGCCACTTTGGTCCAGACCACCAAGGCCCGAAACGTGAATGAGGAGCAAATGATCATGAGGCTCTTCCTCCACTCTCTTAGGGATAAAGCCTCTCATTGGTACAGGACTATCGGAAGACCAATTGCAACTTGGAATGAGTTGAAATCAGCCTTTCTGAAGAAATTCTTCCCTGTAGGATGTACCAATGCTTTGAGATGGGCAATCACTACCTTTACCCAGCGGTCAGGGGAGTAGTTTCATGTAGCCTGAGAGTGATTCTAGGACCTATTGCGGAGGTGTCCACACCACGAGGTGCTTAAATGGCAACTCGTGCAGATCTTCTACCATGGGTTGACTGAGCAACTCAGAAATCACGTGGACGCTTCTTGCGGAGGTAATTTCCTCAACAAAGACGCAGATAGCGCGCACGATTTGTTTAAGGAAATGAGCGAGAATTCAATCAATCATGCCTCCATGGATACTTTTAACCGGTCCCAGCAACCAGATCGAATGTTAATGAAGTCCATGACTCCCATTCATTAGATATGGAATTGATTTGTAACAAACTTGATAAGGTGGACTTGGTTGCTAAGAGAATGGAAGAGTGGATGCCTAGAAATTCAATGGACAACTCTCGATCCACTCAATCCCAGAATTCGGGATTCCATTCATCACGAGCTCCTTCTAGACGGGAGTTCGTGAATCAACTCGATGCGGCTCAACCTACATGTCAGCATTATTCGGAAACCCACGAGTTCCAAACTGGGGCCTTTGATCCTAGTTTTTTTGATCCTTCCCTTTCTTTCTCTCCATCCTCACCCTATGAGGATGTCTTTGCTGTACAGAAGAATGCTAAATCTAACCCCCACTCTAATGCTTATAATCCGGGTTGGAAAAACCACCCTAACTTCTCCTGGAAAAACCTGGGGCAACAAACCCAATTTCGACCCAGCAACTATGCTCTGCAACGACCAATGGGTCAGGGTCATGTGTATACTCAGTTAACCCCAAATCAGGTTAATCAGCCAGCTTGGAATGCCCATCAACCCGTAGGGCAGGCTGATTTGAACCGACAAATGGTAGAGATGCAAGGATCCATGTTGAACGTACGGGTTGCTGCGCTAACGTGTTTGGTTTTGAAAAACCCATCGTCGTAGTATGAAAGCGAAGAACTCGTGTTCAACAAATAAAATTTATACCGGAATGGAAATCCCGGGTGGAACACAAGGAGGCAGATGTTTGACTTAAAAACACGCGTTTGATTTATTTGTCACGAAGTAAATTAATTGATTAGAATTATCAAACTATTTACAATAAATAGAAAAGAGAGAGAGAGAATAAGAGAGAGAGAAAATTACAAACAAAAACCAAAAGGGGATGTAGAATGAACATGGAATTCATCATCAAAAAGATTGTTTGTTACACTAAACATTATGACTAAAAAGCAAGAAAATGATTAAACTAGAAAGTAGTAAATCTATTCTAGAAAGCAGTAAAACTACTCTAGAAAGCAGTAAAAGAATGGGAGAGAAATATCCTCCTCGACGGTCGCTTGGAGGACAAACCGGACGGGACGACACCTAGACGAAGGAGAACGAAGCGGGAAGAACGGGAACGGGGCAGCACGTCGTCGTCATCGCGGGATCTGCTTCCGAAAGGGGGACAAAAAATTGACTTTATCTCGCGAGAAGCATCCCGGGTGTGGGACAAGTTTCTCTTGAGCTTTGGAGAGGGAGAGAAGAGAAGGAAGGGATGAGAGGGGGTCTCCTTTTATAATTGCAAGGAGTGGGGGCAATTTGGTCATTACAACTCTAAAAACATTAATCAGGACCTTTAGTGACGGATAAAACCGTCGCTAAAGGTCCGAATGTGGCCTTCGTGGGCCGTGCCCGCGCGCCCGCTCACCTCCTCGCGCATAATGCACGCACACGTCCAGCTGATCTCAATAGTCCGATCGTGAGATTGGATGGCATAAGTCGCACCTTCATCCGCTCCTCCGCGCGTGCCCGCCCGCGTGCGATCCCGCGTCACGCACGGGCATGCGACAGAGCGTGGGGCAGATTGGGTGGCTGCAACTGCTCGATCGCGATCGAGCGATCGTGGAGCCCTCTCACCCGCGCTCCAGCACCCGCTCGCAAGGAGTCGATCGCGTGCCGCTTGCTGGCGATAGAGCATCCGCCCGCTGTGCTGCGTCGTCAGGATGGTCGTGCGGATGAAATCAGGCGCGTGCATCCACAGCTATTGGATGCGCATCCAACGGCGAAGAAGCAGCACTCTGATTTAAGAAGAGAAGGTGCGGTGGGTGCTTCGGCCAGTTGGGCGGCTGAGATGTCACCACGTTGCGCCATTTGAGCCGTTCATCTTCTAGATGATGTAGTTGGTGCCACGGTTGTCGGATTGAGTCGATTTTCACACCATTAGGCTGCGATCATCGATCCGAATCCATCCATGCGGTCAGATTTATCGTTTGAAGTGTGGATAAACACCATCTTGGCCCTTGAACTTCTAGGGTTCCCTAGTCACTATCTGATGCTACAGATGTCTGATTAGAGCGATCTTGGAGTAGTTGAACTCCAATCGTCGCCCTGATCACATCTGTATGGTTGGATCTTCGATTCAAGGCCTCGATAAAAAGTTTGCCCTCTCCATGAACATAAAAGGAGACAATTAACCTCCATTTTATTCAAACTACTATAAATGCAAGATGATGCATGTTATGCAATATTTATAGAATGCAATGCAATCCTATGCTTAAGAACATGCACAAATAAACATCTTAAGTAGTGTAAACATGTTTACATCATACCCCCATGCCTATCTTTTGCCAGTCCCTAATAAAAACTATATGCTATTTATAAAAGAATCAGGTTGGATTATTTGGGCTTGAGTTATTTTCAATCATTAAGAAAATGTCTACTTAGGATCTGAACTTTCAAAGACACAACAGTGTCCGAGTATCTGCCAAAATGCAGACCGCCTCAAGCCCTCTCCTTATTCAAAGAAAAATTTCTTTCTCTCTTTTTCCTCTTTTCTAATTTTTTTAGATTTTCAAGTTTTAGGGTTTTAGAGTGTCTTTCTACGGCCATTCAACTCACCCAAGATTTGATGAGAACCCTAAGTTCTAAGCATTTTATTGTGAATGTGATAGACTCGTTGACTGGCAGTTAAAACGGACTTCGAATTTCTACGCCTCTAGGTGACCTAAAAAAGAGAATTCTGCCTAAAGGTGTATCTTTACAACCAGTAGCTTTCTCCCTACTTTTATTTTTACGGGGTCAACACAAGGGTGAATCCAGTGTATATCTCCCCGGTTTATTCTACTTCTCCGCTTCTTCCTAAGTTTTTTGGGAATTTTCAATGCATTTATTGAGCTGGGTTCTGGACAGCCGGTCAATGAGCTGTTACCACCGACAACTTGCCAGCCATACTCGTGCGGCAAAGTGTGTCTTATTTCTTTCTTTTTCTTTTCTCCTTTTCTTTTTGATTTTTTTTTTTAAGTAGGTGGCTTCCCTGGTCTAAGATTTACCTAAAGGCAGCAAAAAGAGAAAGGTCCAGTGACTGGGCTTTGGACAACCTACTTATGGGCTATTACCCATGATAACTTGCCAGCCATATCACCCTAGAAGGTTCATTAGCTACCCAATTTCCGTTAAAATCGTAGAACAATGAGTCAGTGCAAAGAAGGTGTGTAGATGCTTAAAACTCAAAGTTCCCTCAAATCAGAGGGCGGGTTGATAAGTCGTGTACTTATCACCCAAGCTTATTTACTCCAATTAAAATAGAATTTAGGTTGGCGAGGACTCGAAAAATAAATCCACATTTTAGTGGATACATAGACTGATTAAATCCAAAGACCTGAAGGGTCTTTGTGTTCAAATCATAATGTAGTATTTCCTAAGATTGAAAATTTTCTTAAACCCAAGTTCTCTTTCCTAATTCCACAATTTTTTTTTTAATAAAAGAAAATAAAACAAATCTACGGAGCTGACGAATAAATTCAGAGATGAATATCCACCCCCCATGCCTATCTAATGCAATGTCCTCATTGTATTAAAAAGACATAAAACAGAGTGGAATATCGTAAAAAGCACCTGAATTGCGTGAATGTCAAGTCCGCTCCGAGATGAAAACTAAAAAGAACTGTATACGTGCTGAATTTAGTGCCTTCAGCTAGGCACACTATACAAAGAAGAGAAATAAAGAATTCACAGGTGCAGATCAGAATCAGAATAAACAGATGAAACCTCAGACCTGCCAGCAAATGTCCACAGATGTGGACCAAATTGTGGTGTAGACCCATACCCCATGATCGAGAATATATCAGGTTCTGGATAAAATTACCCAAAACCTAGAATCAATATGCAAGCGGGGTCGAGCCTGTGATTTATGAGGATGCAACCTAAGACCAAAGAGTCAGGTTACAGAGAAATCAAGCTCAAAAGGATAATCATTGAATGTGTGCTTGGGTTCGACATCCTTAGAACAAATGTCGTAAGGGTCCTGGTTTGATGGTTTCAGCTTAATAGGAACCCTTCAACTCAGTCTTCTACTTCCTCCAAAACTTGCTTCCCAAATCAAAATTTCCCAGCTCCTATCCTCCTCATTCAACATGTCAAATTCCAGGACCTCTTGCATATTAATCACCCCATCTAAAATCTCCAAGTCTAAATGATGTGGCTGAATCAGAATTGACTTGGGTCTAATTATCTCAGAAACAGAATCATTGATAAGCTCAATGGGGTGTAACTGACAATCAGGGCATTGGATTGAATCCTCCAGAAAATGCAATTCTGGATCCATAATGTGAGTCCTAATAAGATCAGTTTCCTCAATTATTGGGCTATCAAATGATCTATCAAATTCCTCAGGCCCAATCGTCTCACAGAAATCGTGTTCAGAAAACTCGCGTGAGACTTCGCAACTTGAATCTTCACCATCAAAGAAATCAAGATCTGTATCAATGTATGTCCCAAAATCATTTGTCACTTTCTGATCCATGGAGACATACGTTTCCTCATACCCCAACTCAGGGATCTCAGGTGAAGAAGTCAGATCATCTTTAATTGGTTGCTCTAATTCAAACTGGTCAGCCTCGTAACATGTGTCCCCCCCAATAGGTTCCTGAGCAGGTTCTGACATTGGCTCTCCTGAAGGAGTTCATCATGGGAATCATCCCACGACTGAACTAAAGCAACCACAAATCTCATCCTCAATTTCACTAACTTCCCAAGTGGAAACTCACCTGGGTTTTTATCCTTAACATCCTGGAGCCAATCTAACAAATACTTGTTCAAATCATCAATCATTTCAATCAGGGGCTCCAATCTCTCAGTGCAAGGTATTGGCTGAACTTCTAAAGATTGTATGATATTCCTCAAGTTAGCCAGAACCTTATCTTGAACCTGGTTACCCTAAACCAAATGAGTTGGTTTAGGGTTGGGCGGGTTTGGGATCAATGCAGGGGAATTAACGAATTGAGATTCGTTATACCCTTCCTGATAATAGGTCATTTTGGATTGTTCAAAAGGTGGTGATGACCTGAAGCCAGTGTAATCAAAGGATGGGTAAGGATCAGTGTATCCTTCTTGATTGTAGATCGTATTAGGTTGTTCATAAAAGGGTGATGATCTGTAATCGATGTGGCTTTGAGAAGGATAGAAATCACAATCATAGTGCTCAGGGTTATACCCTAAACACAGAGGTTCGAAACTGTATCCCCAATCCGAGTTATCCCAACTAACTAATGGTTGATTACAGTACGAGTCAGAATAATCATCATGTTGAGGATAATTCAAAATAGGAGGGAAAGAGCGGAAATGCATGTAATATGTGGAAGGACTCATGAGAGACGGGAGGAAGAAAGGTGCCCTGCAATACAAGCAATCAAACCTATCCTTAAGTGGGCTAGCCTAAAGACCTACAGACTCCCAAAACCCGCCTTGAGATAAAGGAACGATTTAATCTACTTCTGTCTGTTCAATCCAACCAGTTAGAAGGAGGGACTGGGGAGAAGGTTCTTCCTTTGACTTGCGCCTCCGGTTCCTAGTGTACCCCCCAGCCGTGATCATTTGATTTTGCTCCCCTAGCTAGACATCAGATTGAACAGTAGAAATAGACTAATCGAAAATAATCTCGTTCTAGGCTCTGAAGAGCGAGTCAAATCCTTAAGGCCAATGTCTACTCTGTTTTATTTAGAGCTAGGTTTGAATGTGCTTTGGAATGTGATGGGCCCTTTATCTGGGTTGTGTCCTTAATGACTGATTGATTTGTGTGTGCGTGCACAACCAGTGGTTTTCAAGGAAGATTACTTTTGATGTGGTGAATTTTAGAGTTCAAATCTTGCTTAGTAGCTTTTAGGATTCAACTTTAGGTGTTTTCAAACAAGTTTTGTTGGCACACCAGGTTTTGAAAGCATAGGTGGAGATGTTTTCCTTTAAAACTTAAAAGAATGTGGAGTGCCTGGTAAATCCCTAATAGTTGAGCCTAAGTGGCAAATACTTGATGAGTTGATTTTAATTGAAGTGGTGCGGCCCAATCAACTCAAACAATTGGCCTGTTGCACAACTTAATTAGGCACACAAGTGATTACCTAATCTAATTTCTAGTCAATTATGTGTTTGGATGTGTGTACCGGTTCCAAAGATCGATTTATCGGTTGAGTTTGAAAATCAGATGAGGTTGTATACCTCTGTGAGATTTTTTATTTTATTTTATTATATTTTTTTAATGTGGCGGTTGGGGTGAGTATGGGTGTCAAACAATAAACAATCTAACCTTAGAGTTTATAAGAATACCTAGGTTGATTGCTGTTTGTGTTATTATGTGGTGGAATGAAATCTAATGGGTGGGAGGTGGGGGATAACTTACAAAACCTTCCACAGCACTTTACTCCAATTTACCGCTTTTGCTCATCTCAAAAGAGTACCTGCAATCACAATAAGAAAGGAGAGAAGTGAGGTAAATGATTTGTAAGTTAGAAAATGCGAAGAAAAAATCAAAGAGCATCGCCTCCCCAGCAACGGCACCAAAATGTTGAACGTCGAGTTGCTACGCTAACGTGTTTGGTTTTAAAAACCTTGTCGTTGTAGTTTGAAAGTGAAGAACTCGTGTTCAACAAATAAAATTTATACCGGAATAGAAATTCCAGGTCGAACTCAAGGAGGCTACGTCAATCTATATTCACAATTATATATTTTTAGAAATTTTCTTGAAAAGTGAGGCGATGTAATTACAATGAAGCCATAATAACAATCAGACTAAACTAGAGAGAGAGAGAGAACATGCATTCAATAATTCAAAATGTTTATACAATAAAACCAAAGAAGAATTACACTAGAAAGCGGGAAATCAACTACACTAGAAAGCAGGAAAATTCTACACTAGAAAGTAAAAGAATGGGGAGAGAAATATCCTCCTCGACGGTCGCTTGGAGGACGAGCCAGACGGGACGACGCCTTGACGAAGGAGGATGGAGCAAGATGAAGGAGAACGAAGCGGGAAGAACGGGAACGAGGCAGCACGTCGTCGTCATCGCGGGATCCGCTTCCGAAAGGGGGACGAAAAATTGACTTTATCTCGTGAGAAGCATCCCAGGTGTGGGACAAGCTTCTCTTGAGCTTTGGAGAGGGAGAGAAGAGAAGGAAGGAATGAGAATTTCGTATGGGGGGGTCTCCTTTTATAGTTGCAAGGAGTGGGGGCAATTTGATCATTACAACTCTAAAAACATTAATTCAAGACCTTTAGTGACTAATAAAACCGTTGCTAAAGGTCCGAACGTGGCCTTCGTGGGCGGCGCGTGCACGCCTGCTCACCTCCTCATGAGTAACGCACGCGCACGTCCAGCTAATCTCAGGCTTAAGTCTCACCTTCGTCCACTCCTCAGTGTGCACCCGCTCGCGTGCGATCCCGCATCACTCACGGGCATGCGATAGAGCGTGGGGCAGATTGGGCTCCCGCAGCCGCTCGATCACTATCGAGCGGTCGCGGAGCCCGCTCACCCGTGCTCCAGCACCCGCTCGCAAGGAGTCGATCGCGCGCCGCTTGCTGGCGATAGAGCTTCCGCCTGCTGCGCTACGTCGTCGGGATGGTCGCACGGATGAAATCAGGCGCGCGCATCCACAGCCGTTGGATGCGCATCCAAAGATGGAGAAGCGGAGCTCTGATTGAAGAAGAGAAGGTGCGGTGGGTGCTTCGGCCAGTTGGGTGGCTGAGATGGCACCACATGGCGCCATCTAAGCCGTCCATCTTCTGAATAATGTAGATGGTTCCACGGTTGTCGAATTGAGTCGATTTTCACACCGTTAGGCTGCGATCATCGATTCGAATCCATCCATGCGGTCGGATTTTTCGTTTGAAGTGTAGATTCACACCATCTTGGCCCTTGATCTTCTAGGGTTCCTCGATCTTTATCTGATGCTACAGGTGTCTGATTAGGGCAATCTTGGAGTCGTTGAACTCTAATCATCGCCCTGATCACATCTGTACGGTTGGATCTTAGATCTAAGGCCCCAATAAAAAGTTTTCTATATCCATGAACATAAAAGGAGACAATTAACCTCCATTTTATTTAAACTAATCTAAATGTAAGATGATGCATGTTATGCAATATTTATAGTATGCAATGCAATCCTATGCTTAAGAACATGCATAAATAGACATCTTAAGTAGTGTAAACATGTTTACATCAATCCATGCTCCAGCTCATGTAGCAAATGAAAACCTCGCTGGACAACTTACAATCCGGGCTCATAGCTAACTCTCGTCAACCTGGATCTCTACCATCCCGACCCGTACCCAACCCACGAAATATCCTGAATCCGGGCAACCAAGCCCATGGGTACGAAAATCAGAGGGACCCACACGCACATGCTCAAGTGGTTGAGTAGGGTCCTTCCTCTTCTTCTTCTTCTTCTGCACATCAACAATTCTTGGCTAATCAAGCCCCTCCAATTTTTCCTAACCCTCCCCAAGACCCAAACTCATATGCATCCGCAAATTCTGTTACCTTGAGGAGTGGTAAACAAACTCAGGATCCACAACCACACTGTTCTGATTTACCAAATCCTGAAGAACTTGAGGAGAGAAAGGAGAATTCTGGAGAAGAAATCAAGGCTCAGGAACCTGATTCTAAAGATCTGACTCATGTTCCTTTTCCTGAAGCCTTGATCAGATCAAAGAAGAAGAAGTCTATTGATAGCAATGAGGAGCTTCTGAATATTTTCAATAATGTTGAGATCAATATCCCGCTCCTCGATGCTATCAAGCATATACCAGCTTACACAAGATTTTTAAATGATTTATGTACACAAAAGCATAAGTCGAGAGTATCTGTTCCGATGAAGGTGGTACTCTTCGAGCAGGCTAGTTTTGTTATCCTGCACCACCTCCCTTAGAAAAAGAGAGATCCATGGGCTCTGTTGATTTCTTGTGTCATCAGAGATTACACTTTTGATAGAGCACTTTTGGATCTGGGTGCATCCATCAACCTAATTCTAACTTCTCTTTATGAGAAGTACAGATTAGGTGAACTTTGGCCGACTTCAGTAACGCTGCAGTTAGAAGACCGTTCAATCACAAATCCGTGAGGCGTTATTGAAGATGTTATTGTTAAGGTTAAGGATTTCTATTTTCCCATAGATTTCCTTGTCCTTGACATGGTTGCACTCGAAAATCTAAGGAACATGCCCATCATTCTGGGGCATCCGTTCCTGGCTACCGCTAATGCCAACTGATGGGAACACCATTAAGAGCCCTAACTAACTCATTTTGACCTAGAAAAGATAACAAAAGCTCCTACATAACCTGGAGAAAGGCCTAATTCAAGGAATAACTGTTCTAAGAAGAAAATAGGAAACAAAGGGTAAAACTGCAAGTTTACCATTGCAGTACATCAATGGGATTTCTTAGGGGCTAAATATAAGTCAAATGGTCTTAACAAGATAAAAAGTGAGTTGGTTTAATTAAGAATGGGTTCATGTGCAATCTAAGAATTAAATGACTTCTTGTAACCCTAAAATAGACTCACTTAATTCAACAAGGTTCTGGTCAGGATAAAAATCAACTAAACCCTCTAAAATTCATGGGAAAATACCCTCTAGGGTTTAGAACCTTCAAATTGATCTTTGAAACCTATTTTGACCTAGGTAGGGGTTCTAACTAATTATTTACCCTAGATTGGGTTTTTATGTAAAATGTCCAATCAAACGTGGTCATGCCTAAATCCAACTTCACCATTGGATTCCTTAGGTCCAAAATAGGTTTATACCAAAATTTGGACCTAAGGGGAGGTCACCTTGACCTACTTTGTGAAGCAGTCCACCCAATTACATTTTGACCCTTCTCTTTTGAAAATCATTGCGCAAACCCCCCTATCTTCTTTGCCACTCTTTGCAATTAGGTCCCTCTACCATTACAGCAGAGGAGTCCTACTCTGGAGAGGATTCAATTTCGGATTTCTCCCTAATTCCTCACAGATCCCCTCTCAGATTTGGAAGGGAGATTCTCTGAGGAATTCCCTGTCATCTGAACACAATCTCAAGCTTTGATTCACACCCAATCTCTCGTGCGAATGCTCAAGAGATTTGGGTTTCTCACATGGTCCTACTTCACTGAGGATTCTTGTGCTTGGAAGCTTGCCTTCCAAGCACAAGGACCTCTGCCAGTACCTATAAAAGGACTCCCTGTCCCTGCCACTCAGATTTCGCTTGGTTTGGTCAGAGTAAACCCTCCAATTTCTTCTCTTCTCCTCCGGCCAAGCATCTAGTGAGCTCCGGCGACTCCTCCTCCTTCTTCTCGCTCTGCCACAACGCCAGTGGCAGAGCTGTCTTCTCCTCCTTCCTCCGCGTCGTGCCGCACTAGCGCTGTTGCCCAGTACCCCTTCGTCGTCGCCATTCCCTCTCCACTAGAATCTTCTTCTCCAGCGGCGGCAGGTACACGCCAGCCGCTCTCCTATCTCCCTTCGTCCCTTAAGTAGGTTAGATCTCTTCCCCTCTCTCCTCTCTTCATTTCCCTTTTTATTTCTACTTTCAACCCCTTGATAAACGCTAGTTTATCATCATTCTTATGCATTAAAACAAACCTAGCTCTTAGGATTTTACTCCGCAAACGGGTTTTTGGGCTACATTTAGGCATAAAATATGTCAGGCATGCATTGCATTCCTTGATATGATAATTCAAGGAATCCCACAGACAGAAATGATTTGCTTGGGTGGAGATTTAAATGGGCATGTGGGAAAAGATGCTTTAGAGTATGCAGGAGTGCATGGAAATCATGGTTTTGGTGTTAGGAATGAAGAAGGGAAGACGTTCCTTGATTTTGCTATGGCTTATGATCTTTTCATAGCAAATACATTCTTCAAAAAATGGGAAGAGCATTTGATTACCTATAAAAGTGGCTTAACGAGAACGCAGATCGATTACTTTGCTTTGAGAAGAAGGGATCGTTTATCTTGTAAGGATTGCAAGATTATTCCAGGGGAGAGTTTAACTGCTCAACATCGTCTTTTGGTGTTGGATGTTCATTTGAAGAAGGCAAAGAAGAGAAAATTAGTGTCTAAGAATTTGAGAATTAAATGGTGGAATCTTAAGAAAGTGCAAGTGAGATTTAAAGAGAAGATGATGCAACAAAAGGCTTGGGATCTTGATAGTAGTGCTGATGAAATGTGGTTAAATATGGCAAACTGTATTAGGAAGGTGGCAAAGGAGGTGTTAGGTGTGTCTAAAGGAGGTGTTACAGGACAAAAGGAGGCTTGGTGGTGGAGTGAGGAAGTGCAGGAGAAGCTTAAAATTAAAAGAGCCTGTTTTAAAGCCTTATATCGAGATAAGACCGATGAAAATATGGAAAACTACAAAAGAGCAAAGAAAGATGCAAAGAAAATTGTTAGTGAAGCAAAAGCAAAAGCTTGGGAGCATTTTTATAAGAAACTTGATTCTAAAGAAGGTGAAAAAGATATTTTCAAGTTAGCTAAAGCAAGAGAGCGGAAAGCAAAGGACCTTACGCATATAAGATGCATCAAGGATGAAGAAGGAAGGGTGCTTACAACTAGTGAGGATATAAAGACAAGATGGAAAAGATATTTTCATAAGCTATTTAGTGAAAAACAAAAGAATGATATCATCTTAAGGGAGTTAGTTAACTCTGAAGAGTATGTGAATCGATCATGTTATCGAAGGATACAAAGAAAGAAGTAGAGGAGGCTCTGAAGATGATAAAAAGTGGGAGGGTTGTTGGGCCTGATGATATTCCTATAGACGTCTGGAGAATGACGGGAGAACGGGGTATAACTTGGCTCACAAATTTATTTAATACTGTGTGGAGAGGCAAGAAGATGCCAAAGGAATGGAGGAAAAGTTTTGTGGTACCTTTATACAAGAACAAAGGTGATATACAAGATTGTTCCAACTATAGAGGTATTAAGTTGATGAGTCATACGATGAAACTTTGGGAAAGAATAATTGAAAGAAGGGTGAGGCAAGTCTCTATGGTAACTGAAAATCAATTTGGCTTTATGCCAGGCAGGTCTACTATTGAGGCAATACACCTCTTGAGACGTATGATGGAGACATACAAAGTGAAGAAAAAGGATTTACATATGGTTTTTATTGATTTGGAGAAGGCCTATGATTCTGTCCCAAGAGATATCTTGTGGAGAATTTTGGAGAAGAGACAAGTGCCAATTATATATATCAACCTCATTAAGGATATGTACTATGGAGCTATAGCTTGTGTAAAGACTAAGGATGATTTGACATACTACTTTGATATCTCCATTGGTCTGCATCAAGGTTCGACTTTAAGCCCTTATCTTTTTACCTTGGTTATGGATGAGTTGACGAAGCATATCCAAGTTGAGGTGCCTTGGTGTATGCTTTTTGCTGATGACATTGTGTTGGTTGATGAGACAAGAGATGGAGTAAACAGAAAACTTGAGCTTTGGAGAGAAGCCCTGGAAGATAAAGGATTACGCATAAGTAGGACGAAGACTGAGTATATGGAATGTAAGTTTAGTAGTAGAGGGAACAACAAAGGGATTGATGTAAAAATTGGAGAAGAGTGCATTCCAATGAAAGATATTTTTAAGTACTTGGGATCCATTTTCCAACATGATGGTGGAATTGATGGAGATGTTACACATAGAATTAATGCAGGGTGGTTGAAATGGAGGGGTGCTTCTGGTGTTCTCTGTGATAAGAAGATTCCTTTAAAAGTCAAAGGAAAATACTATAGAGCTGTGATAAGACCAGCCATGTTGTACGGTTCTGAATGCTGGGCTATAAACTATAGGCATGTACAGAAGATGTCTGTGGCAGAAATGAAGATGTTAAGATGGATGTGTGGTCATACAAGAAAGGACCGTATTTCAAATGAATTTATTAGAAACAGGGTTAGGGTTGCACCGATAGAGGATAAAATGAGAGAGGCCCGTCTAAGATGGTTTGGACATTTACAAAGAAGGCCACTAGATGCTCCAGTTAGGAGATGTGAGAAGTTGGAGGCTGAACCCGCTAAGAGGGGGCGAGGAAGACCAAACAAGTGTTGGAAGGAAACTATTAAGTATGACCTCAATTACTTTAATTTAAGTCCTAAAATGGCTGAAAATCGATCTGTGTGGAGGCAAAGAATCCATATAGCCGACCCCACTTAGTGTGGGAAAAGGCTTGGTTGTTGTTGTTGTTTTTAATATGTTTTTGTGAGTGTTAGGGATGTACAGATATATAGATCCCTAAAACCCTAGCACTCAAGAAGGCAAATGGTGAAGGAGAAGTCCAGACTAGCTGGAACTCAGCTTGATCCAGCTCACCTCAGCTTGATCCAACTCACCGCAGTTGGAACCTAGCTCACTTGAACTAGGGTTAGCTCATCCCAGCTCCATTCAGCTAATCTCAGCTGAATAGCAGCTCAAGAGAGTTCATCTTAGCTCACCCTAGCTCAAGTCAGCTCAGATCCAGCTCAACTTAGTTGAGTCTAGCTCATCTCAGCTCCCACTAGTCCACAGGGAGCTCTAGCTAGCTCAGCTGAGTTGACAAGAGTTCACCCCAGCTCAGATCCAGCTACATCCAGCCCCACTCAACTCCAGCCAGCTGAAGAAGAACTCATCCCAGCTCAGGAAGCTCAAGTCCAGCTCCCGGGGACTTAGCTTAACTCAACTCAGTTGAGCTAAGCTACCTTAGCTGCCTCAACCAGCTTGAGTCTCCCCGGGAGCACCAGACCTAGCTCACCTCAGCTCATCATGGTAGAAGCTAGCTTACTTTAGCTTAACTTAGCAACTAGCAATGAACTAGCAAGCTAAGCCAGCTAGAGTAGCTCCATGCCAGCCTCTTCAGCAGCAGCCAACTCCAATTTCAGCTCCAGACTTCTCCTCCTCAGCTCCTCCCTCCAAACCCTAGCTCCAACACCTTCTCCTCTACTCCACCTTTAGCTAAGCTAGCTTATCTTAGCTTAGCTTAGCTAGCAACCAGCTCCTTGGCCATCCACCACCTTCAAAGTCAACCCTAGCTAGCTCCATCAACTAAGCTCACCTAAGCTAGCTATCCTACTCCAAGTTGGCACCACCACCATCACACCCCTTCACCCCATCACCACTACCAAAAGCCACCTATTTTCCCTCCAAAATGACCTTCTAGAACTGATGAGAGCCTCATCATGAGCCATAACTAGCTCATTTTGACCCAATAAAGAAGATAAAAGCTCCTACATAACCTAGAAGAAGGCCTAACTGAAGGAACAAGTGCCCTAAGAAGAAAACATGAAATAAAGGTTAAAACTGCAATTTTACCATTGCAGTACGTAAACAGGATTTCTCAGAGGCAAAACATAGGTCAAATGGTATAAATGAGATAAAGAGTGGGTTGAGTCAATCAGAAATGGGTTCATGTGCAATCTAAGCACTAAATGACACTTGGTAACCCTAAAACAAACCCACTTAAATTAACAAGGTTCTGGTCAGAACAAAAAGCAAGTAAACCCTCTACAAATCATGGGAGAACATCCTCTAGGGTTTGGAACATTTAATTTGGCCTTTGGAACCTAGTTTGACCTAGATTAGGGTCCTAGCTCTTCAATTAACCTAATTTGGATTTTTACACAAAATGTCCAGTCAAACGAGGTCAAACCTAAAATCCAACTTCACTATTGGATTCCTTAGGTCCAAATTAGGTTTGTACCAAAATTTGGACCTAAGGAGAGGTCATCTTGACCTACTTTGCAATTTGGTACACCCAAATCACAAATTGGTCCCTATCTTTTGAATACCGTTGCAGAGAACCCCCTAGGTTCTTCGCCTCCTTTGCAAACCGGTCCTTCCGCCATTGCTAGGGCAGAATCGAGCTCCGGCGAGGTTCGGAGAGGGATTGCTCTCTAATCCCTCAGAGATTCCCTCCCAGAAATGGAAGCAGGATTCTCTGAGGAATTCCCTTCCAGTTATGACCGATATCGATCCCTGGTGTGAACCCAATCTCTCGTGCGAACGCACGAGAGATTTGGGTATCCTAACTCCTTTCCATCTCCGGCGACCAACCTCAGGCAATTACGTGCCCTTCACGCCCTGCACACCAAGTCCAGCGCCTATATAAGAACCCACAACTCCGGCCGAAGAGGCAGAGCTTGATTTGGCCGAGTTTCCCCCTTCAATTCCTCTCCTCCTGCCCGGCCAAATGTCCCAGCTAGCTCTGGCGAGCCCCCCTCCCCTCCCTCTTCGCTCTTCCACAAAACCAGTGGTAGAGTTAGCTTCCTGACTTCCCTCCGCGTCGCGCAGTACCAGCGCACGCCGCCTCAGCCTCGTTGTCGTCGCCGTTCTCCCCCACTGGGCGTCATCTTCTCCGGCGACAGCAGGTACTGCTGTCCGCCTTCCATCCCCTTTCGTCCTTACAATTAGGTTAGAACTCCTCTCCATCCTATCCTCTCTCTTTTCCCCCTGTTATCTCATCTGATTACCCCTCGACCGACGCTGACCACCCTCATCTTCCACATCACCGACCGACCTCCGGCGAGCCGCTTCCACCATTCCAGCACTCCACACGGCTCGCCAACCACTTCGGGAGCTCCGCCTCACCACCAGGAACTCGCTCCACCCCACAACTGCCACTCCAGACCTCCATAACCACCCCCCGAACAACCCACCATCACCGGCCACAGGTTGACCTAGGCGCGCACGCCTAGGCCGACCGGCAACCTGCAGCATCACCCACCGCCTTCGCCGTGCTACGGCGAAGGTTTCCAGCTATTCTGATTGGGCCAATAGGCCTTTCTGTGGAATCTCAGGTGAACGCCCCGGCCGCCATTAACAGCCGAAGCAGCAGGAAGCTTGGAGCAGCAGCAGGCGTCAAGCTTCCCAGGCGGCAGGTGTAGCAGACTCTCGCAAGTATCGTGAGGTGACTGAGTTCAGCGAGGAGCACCAGCAGGGCCTTCAACGTGGGCAATTGCACACGAGAGTCTGCGGGCGCGCGCAAAGGAAGGGCGGAACGTTTAGTCCCACATCGTGGAATCTCAAGGCACAGGTATGGTATAAAGAGTTTTTGTGATATAGCTTTACTGCCTCGAAAGCATAGGGGTGAGGTCCCTCACTGACCCCACACCCGCCTCGTCCGCGACTTGACCACGCGGACTTGGCGGATCCGACCCGACCTAGACCTACGCACTCCTCGCGCATCACACCACCTTCAGGTGCGCCTGGTCCCGGGTACGATCCGACCCGATTAATGCCTGTGGCTCTGGGAGAGCAGCTCTGAGTGAATTGCTTGAGAGAGAGAGACGCGCGGGTAGAGGGAGAAGGGTTAGGTTTTGCTCCTCCGCAGGCAGGCGGAACGCAGGAGAAGGACTTGGCTGCTACAGAAGAATAAGAAGGAAAGGCAAGGCGAAGAAGAGAAGAAAGAAGGAGCAAGACAGGGAAGAAGAAAGAAAGAAGCCTTCGCATGAGAAGCAGGAAAAACAGAGAAGAGAGAAGCAAGGCAAGACCACAGAAGAGGAGAGTAAGAAGCAAAGAAGAAGGAAAAACAGGAAGGAAAGAGAGACTTCGCCAAGGCATAGAAAGAAGAAGAAAATCAAGAAGGGAAAATACTTTTAAGACGTCTGATCACAAGATCAGACGTCCAATTTCATATTTTTGTCCTAATTATTTTTAATTGCATACATTCACACTTGAATTGATATTTTGAGTAAATTAGAGTGTTCAATTACATTTTGACTAATAGTAAATTCCATTTGCTCCCTGTGTTCGACCTCGGATACTCCGATCTTCGAGTAATAAAAATCTTTATTTGTTTTGAACGCTTTAGCGGCTATACTACAACGCGATATTATCTTTTAACAAACCGCACAAAAGCGCGACGAACATTTTGGCGCCGTTGCCGGGGAGCAATGCACAATTTACCACTAGTCTCTACATTCTTTTTATCATATTGAACACTAACTTGCCCTACTTTTCTTTGATGTGATCTTGCAGGTATTTCATGAGAAAATCTCTCCCGCAAGTCAACCACTCTAGGGCAGGTAATTTCTTTTCTTCCTTAATCATCCCCTAATCTTTGAAATACAAAAGGAAGAAAATCAATTTAGGAATCAATTGCCTTCTTTATATAGTAATCACCATCTCTAAGGCAAAACATTTCTTGATTTTGCGAAAATTTCTGCAAACATTCTTGAAGTTGGAGTGATTTTTTTTTTTCCCATCCCACAAATTCTTGTGCCTAATTGAAATAACGCTTAATCTCGGCGGACCACACACTTCTTGTTTATAAGTCCAAAGAGAACTTTTGAAAAAGAAAAAGAGGATTGGAAATAGAACCAAATTAGGGTTTCCACATTAGGGTCTTGAAGCGCTAGTCACACATGCCTGTGTAAAAAGAAATAAACCCTCCCGCATCAGTGTGCTACCCAAGCCCTTGATTGAAGAAAGTTAAATAAGACAAACCCTAAAATTGAGCTCTAAAATCACTTGAATCTTAAAATTTTCTTTTGACCTAATAACCTGGGAGTCAAATCAGGGTGATCTCTAGGCTCCGAGCTTAGAATCATTCTGCCATCTATAGGACAGGTCAGGTGAAGTTGACCCCTTGGGTCAACCAACCTCTAAATTAGGTCACAATACCAAAAACATCTAAAGTTCAAGTGAGAACCCTAAAAGCACCTTTGAAATAAAAAGTGATAGACTTAAGAGGTCAAGGTCCCCATTCTGGTTTACCTGGAATCTCAGTGACAAGAGAGGTCGGGTGGGGGAAACCCTGTAACCCGTAGGGACGCTCTACCGTGTAGGGGTCTTTGCGGGACTCTCCCTCTCTGGCTGCCCAGGTAATTCGCAGGTGGACGATCTTCGGATCCAGGGGTCCATCCGCCCCAAACCTCCATAGTCATCCAAACATCTTTTGGGTGTCTTGATTGGGTCAAGAACATCTCCAGTCCTGCATCTTTTCTCTATAGAGCACACACACTCATTTTCAGTGGGACTCGTTATTCAGATCTGATCGCTTCATAACACATCTTGAGTCAAACTCTGATCGTGATTCCACCACCCGATCCAAATATGCAGCCGAACCACCTAGGACTACCAGTCGAGAAACCTGAATACCGGAGATCCATGAGAGATAAAATGATTGAGGATGCCATGAGATTTTATGAAAATGAAGAAACCTCAACAACAATAGGAAACATTCAGGTTGATGTCCCAACAACCACAACCTTTGTCATAACTTGTGCCCAAGTACTATTAGTAGAAGCCAACAAAGGATCAACCCGTGACTTGCTCATTACTGCATACATTGAGATAGAAAAATTGCATAATAGTGAATACCTTCAATGTATGACAAATCCTCGACTTTGGAAGCAACACCAAGATAGTCTTGAAAAACGGGAAGAGATAATGAGATTAATAAAGCAAGTGATTGATCAGAAATACCCGTACATACCACCAACAGAGGATGAGCTATCTTGGAACAACATCGAGGATAAATCTGATCTCGGGTTTGAGGCACAAAATGGTTGTGGATTCCCAACCCAGATAAAGTACAATGTGCCTGATATTGAAGAAGGTTGGGAAGCTCCAAATGCAGGAAAATACAATGTTGAGCCCATTTTAGAATCCCAAAACTCCTGCAAGTATGAGAGTAGAACTGAACCTCTCGAGGGTGTAAATTCCATCCCTTATTCTGATAAGGTGACCCTCGAAGGTTATTCATACCTAGATTCTAGTAATTCCACCCACATCCTAAGCCTAGAACATAGATCTGAAGCCTATATTGAAGATTTCAAGGCCCCATATGAAGAAGATCAACCTTTTAATGAAGAATATGATTTTGGGCCTCGATTTGATGAATATCCCTCGTCAACCTCCTCAGAGGAACGAATCGATTTTTCGGAAGTCATGCCAATCTACGATACAGAAACCGAGGAGTTGGACGAGCGGGGTTTCGATTGGCTCTGCCCTACTAACCTTGAACCTGAGCCTCTACCAGATAGGGACACCTTTGTAAGCTCAGAATTAACATTTAGGCTAGATCCCAGTCAGGCTGCTGAATATACAACATATGATTTATTCTATGGTGGAACTCATGATCTAGAATCTCATTCAAACTTTGATTTTCGCAAACTCTCCGACGATCTCGAATCTGACCATAACATCGGAGAAAATCTGCCTCCTGATTATAACATGTCAATCTTCTTTGAAGCCACCTACTCCACAGATACAGAACCAATCAAAACCCGTTCCCCACCCCGACCCGCAATCGGACTCAATTTCTATTCTGATTCACCTCTCACTGAGCCGATTGCAGATGATTCAACTCCATATCTATACCGGGTATCAGACACTGATCAGACCACAAATCAGGAGCCTCCATCCTTTGACCGTCCCTGTAGGGATTCCACATCTTACATTGATTATTTTTCGGAACCCTACCCCCACCAGGCTGATTCGACTGAGCCCGAACTCGAGTTTTCACTTCCATATCTATCAGAACATCACTGCATTTGGTGGGTCCCACATCTGCTAATCTACATCTATCAACCCACCAGACTTATTGGGTTTGGGCTGCATCATCAGCCCACTGATCTGAACAAGTACCTGGTTGGACCAACCAGTCTCTTAATCAAGGTGCTTGTTTTCCAAAACTCCATTGATTTGACCACTCCCTCTCCACCCCATTTTCCGCTCGGCTGAAGGCATTAAATTTAGCGCTTAACAGGAGGCAACCCGTCATCTCAAAAATAGAGACCCGTCTGATTATCCGTCTGTACTCCACGTCTATTGCACCTTGAGTTCAGCCTTAGACAGTTGATCCCACCTCTGGTACACGTATCAGAGCTTAAAATCGTTCGCATCAGTCATTCCCGACCCATTCACCCACCCGATATATCCTGTTCTAAGCCCCTGACCTCAACACTAATTCCCACCCTCTGTTTACAATGAGGACATTGCAAAACTTAGGCATGGGGGGGTGATAAAGTGCATACATACAAAACCAAGAAAAAAATCAGAAGGATTCTCACAAAAAATTCACATATGTCAAAAACACAAAAAATTGAAAAATTACAAAAAAGAACAAAAAAAAATGGGGAGGGAGGAAATGTTGTGAGCCATATAATCATAAGGAGGAGAAAAAGAGAAAAAATGAAGAAAGGAGCACAAAAGGAAAAGAAAAAGAAAGTCATTAGTAAAGGATTAAGGAATTAACTGAAGTTCTAGACCAGATCAAGAAAAGAAACAAAAGAAAAAGTGCTAAGGAAACATAACAAGAGATTAGCGGGAACGCTGGTCTTAGGATTTTTGGGCTAGTACCTTTAGCTTAAAAATTCACGTATCCGTTAAAATCTCGATAATCCTCAAGAGGTTGAGGAAAATGTGAAGCTTGAGTATTAGGTCTAAGGCTTAGGAAGTATTCGGCCTCGTTAATTGACCTCCGATTTGCGGGATTCGGTAACCTAAGCACCCAAATTCACACACAATCTGGTTCAATGCGCATAAACATCCAAATCACGCGAAAAGCGTTTAATATTCTGAAAAAGTCACCTAGATTAGGAGCGGCCAATCAACACAAGTTGATTTGGACGAGTTCCCAGCGCGGAGAGGCGGGAAATTCCCCTCGAAGATGCGTAACAACATATCGTCACCTCGGTGCTTGTCTCTTGGGATATTTAAATATCCTACCGGGGGCATGTAAGCACTCTGCTGGTTCAGATACCATGGGCGGCATTATCACGAAATGTCGATCGCTAGGGTCTGAATTCGGCCACGGAACGCCATGGGCAGGATTATCTCGAAATCTCGAAAGCCAGGGTTCTGGGGGTTGCCATGGGCGAGATTATCTCGAAATCTCGAAAGCCAAGGACCCTTGAGGATTGATGATGGGGACGAGGAATCCGATACAGACCGTGTTGAGAAGCTAATCCTAAACTAGAAATAAAAAGAAAAGAGAGAGAAAAGCTCTCCAAACAAATAAATCTTCTATCTCTCTCTTACAAAAAAAAAAACGCACTGCAAACTGAATTTAGGCTAAAAATATCTCAAGCACGGGTGCTTTAACCGCGGAGTCCAACAAACCCTAGGTTAGTTTCTGTGGGCCGTAGAAACCTTTGCAGAAGACTGAGGCTAAAGCGGAACAGGTCCGGATTTTGGTTGGTACTTGAGTACCTCTAGGCCTATTATCGGCATTCCCACCTAATCACAAAAGAAAAGGAGAAGCACTTATCATTGTTGACAGATATTCAGGGTCTAGAATGGAAGTTAAAACTTTGAAATTTTGCTAAGGGACTAGCAAAAGCTAGGCATGGGGGTATGATGAGAGCCTCATCATGAGCCATAACTAGCTCATTTTGACCCAATAAAGAAGATAAAAGCTCCTACATAACCTAAAAGAAGGCCTAACTGAAGGAACAAGTGCCCTGAGAAGAAAACATGAAATAAAGGTTAAAACTGCAATTTTACCATTACAGTACGTAAACAGGATTTCTCAGAGGCAAAACATAGGTCAAATGGTATAAATGAGATAAAAAGTGGGTTGAGTCAATCAGAAATGGGTTCATGTGCAATCTAAGAACTAAATGACACTTGGTAACCCTAAAACAGACCCACTTAAATTAACAAGGTTTCGATCAGAACAAAAAGCAAGTAAACCCTCTACAAATCATGGGAAAACATCCTCTAGGGTTTGAAACATTTAATTTGGCCTTTGGAACCTAGTTTGACCTAGATTAGGGTCCTAGCTCTTCAATTAACCTAATTTGGGTTTTTATGCAAAATGTCCAGTCAAACGAGATCAAACCTAAAATCCAACTTCACCATTGGATTTCTTAGGTCCAAATTAGGTTTGTACCAAAATTTGGACCTAAGGAGAGGTCATCTTGACCTACTTTACAATTTGGTACACCCAAATCACAAATTGGTCCCTATCTTTTAAATACCGTTGCAGAGAACCCCCTAGGTTCTTCGCCTCCTTTGCAAACCGGTCCTGCCGCCATTGCTAGGGCAGAACTGAGCTCCGACGAGGTTCGGAGAGGGATTGCTCTCTAATCCCTCAGAGATTCCCTCCCAGAAATGGAAGGAGGATTCTCTGAGGAATTCCCTTCCATTTAAGACCGATATCGATCCCTGGTGTGAACCCAATCTCTCGTGCGAACGCACGAGAGATTTGGGTATCCTAACTCCTTTCCATCTCCGACGACCAACCTCAGGCAATTACGTGCCCTTCACGCCCTGCACACCAAGTCCAGCGCCTATATAAGAACCCACAACTCCGGCCGAAGAGGCAGAGCTTGATTTGGCCGAGTTTCCCCCTTCAATTCCTCTCCTCCTGCCCGGCCAAATGTCCCAGCTAGCTCCGGCGAGCCCCCCTCCCCTCCCTCTTCGCTCTTCCACAAAACCAGTGGTAGAGTTAGCTTCCTGACTTCCCTCCGCGTCGCGCAGTACCAGCGCACGCCGCCTCAGCCTCGTCGTCGCCGCCGTTCTCCCCCACTGGGCGTCATCTTCTCCGGCGACAGCAGGTACTGCTGTCCGCCTTCCATCCCCTTTCGTCCTTACAATTAGGTTAGAACTCCTCTCCATCCTATCCTCTCTCTTTTCCCCCTGTTATCTCATCTGATTACCCCTCGACCGACGCTGACCACCGTCATCTTCCACATCACCGACCGACCTCCGGCGAGCCGCTTCCACCATTCCAGCACTCCACACGGCTCGCCAACCACTTCGGGAGCTCCGCCTCACCACCAGGAACTCGCTCCACCCCACAACTGCCACTCCAGACCTCCATAACCACCCCCCGAACAACCCACCATCACCGGCCACAGGTTGACCTAGGCGCGCACGCCTAGGCCGACCGGCAACCTGCAGCATCACCCACCACCTTCGCCGTGCTATGGCGAAGGTTTCCAACTATTCTGATTGGGCCAATAGGCCGTTCTGTGGAATCTCAGGTGAACGCCCCGGCCGCCATTAACAGCCGAAGCAGCAGGAAGCTTGGAGCAGTAGCAGGCGTCAGGCTTCCCAGGCGGCAGGTGTAGCAGACTCTCGCAAGTATCGCGAGGTGACTGAGTTCAGCGAGGAGCACCAGCAGGGCCTTCAGCGTGGGCAATTGCACACGAGAGTCTGCGGGCGCGCGCAAAGGAAGGGCGGAACGTTTAGTCCCACATCGTGGAATCTCAAGGCACAGGTATGGTATAAAGAGTTTTTGTGATATAGCTTTACTGCCTTGAAAGCACAGGGGTGAGGTCCCTCACTGACCCCACACCTGCCTCGTCCGCGACTTGACCACGCGGACTTGGCGGATCCGACCCGACCTAGACCTACGCACTCCTCGCGCATCACACCACCTTCAGGTGCGCCTGGTCCCGGGTACGATCCGACCCGATTAATGCCTGTGGCTCTGGGAGAGCAGCTCTGAGTGAATTGCTTGAGAGAGAGAGACACGCGGGTAGAGGGAGAAGGGTTAGGTTTTGCTCCTGCGCAGGCAGGCTGAACGCAGGAGAACGACTTGGCCGCTACAGAAGAAGAAGAAGGAAAGGCCAGGCGAAGAAGAGAAGAAAGAAGGAGCAAGACAGGGAAGAAGAAAGAAAGAAGCCTTCGCACGAGAAGCAGGAAAAACAGAGAAGAGAGAAGCAAGGCAAGACCACAGAAGAGGAGAGTAAGAAGCAAAGAAGAAGGAAAAACAGGAAGGAAAGAGAGACTTCGCCAAGGCATAGAAAGAAGAAGAAAATCAAGAAGGGAAAATACTTTTAAGACGTCTGATCACAAGATCAGACGTCCAATTTCATATTTTTGTCCAAATTATTTTTAATTGCATACATTCACACTTGAATTGATATTTTGAGTAAATTAGAGTGTTCAATTACATTTTGACTAGTATTAAATTCCATTTGCTCCCTGTGTTCGACCTCGGATACTCCGGTCTTCGAGTAATAAAAATCTTTATTTGTTTTGAACGCTTTAGCGGCTATACTACAACGCGATATTATCTTTTAACAAACCGCACAAAAGCGCAACGAACAAGAACCCTTCCCTTTTGGCGCTAACTTTCCCTCCAAAATTCCCTTCATCTCCACCATACACCTCTCCTTAAATCCATCTCCACCATCCACCTAACCCCCCTTCTAGAAGACCCTAGGATGGTGCCAAAATGGTGGTGTCTCTCCACCACCAAAAGCCACCAACACCACCATAACCACCCCCTTAACACCCCTTGAGTTGGCGCCAATTGCCCTTAGCCATAGGATCCCCAACCACCTCCATCTCTCCATCTTAGCCCTCCATTCCAAGAGTCACCTTAGCCCCCCTTCCTACTCTATATAAACCCACCACCTACAACCATTTTAGAGAATCCTCCATTAGTGTATTTTGCTACCTAAACCACCTATACCTACGGCCAAGAAGAAGGAGTAGAGAAGGAGATTAAAGGGGCACATCACCAGCCCTTTTGGTTCCTTCTTCTCCCCACTCTCTTCAACTTGGGCCACACCAAGGAGGAGGACTCTTCCACTTCAAGGAGGACGGCCAGGCAAGGGAGAAGGACCTAGGGTGGACGTCCACCCTTGGAGAGAAGCTTAGGGCACGCCCCCTTAGGGCTTGCCTTGGAGGACATCACCTTGGCGGAGAACTGCAAGGAAGGAGTTGAAGGAGTCTTTTCAAGATTGGGAGCCACCAACCTTGGAGCAAGAAGCCCTCTTCTTCACCATCTATCTAGAGGATTTGTGTTTGCTTTTCTTTATTTTAAATTTTTCTAGTAGTAGAAGCATTCCTCTACTAGGTTTTTTTTTGTAAAACACTTTTCCTCAATCTAAGTTGCCTTCTTTGCAATTTCTGATTTGCATTTCTACTTGCTTGTTTTTAGCATTCTGCACTCCCTCTCCCTAATTATTCTAGGCCTCCACTTGCCTAGAGTGAGCTTAGGGAGAGGTTCTACTTGCCACTTAGAGGTAGTATTTTAAATTGAAGCGTAAATCACCTTCTCACCACCATTTCGCATGTTGTCTTAATTGAAAAACGAAAAAAATGATATATTGAAAAATACCAAAAAGAAAGTTGAGATTTATTCCAAGCAAGAGAATCATTATTGCAAACATTTGGCCTCCTTGGACAACCCTAGATACTCCCCTATCTAGGAATATAAATTTAAGAGTTGATCGATTTTGTGCGTTACAACGACGTATTTAACAAACCGCGTGAAACCGCTATCACCCCTCGACACCGCAGACCACCACCATCTTCTCCACCTCCAACAGACCACCGACGAGGTGTCTCCGTCACCTCCACTGATCCATCCACCTTGCCAGACCCCTCAAAACCTCCGCCATCATCCACTGACCACTTTCTCCATCTCCATCGACTGCCATACCCTCCACAAGCACCCCCAGACCACACCCATCATCACGGCCACAGACCGACCTAGGCACGCACACCTAGGTCACCTTGCGGCCAGCCACCTACCTAAACACCTTCGCCGTGCCACGGCAAAGCTTCTTGTGTGGTTTAATGAGGCCGCAAGGCCATATTGATTGATAGAAGGATCGAGCCTCTGTCACCATTAGCGCAGACTTGAAGAAGCTCGCAAGCTCTCTCCAGGTAGTTGCACTCCAGGTCTCAAGTCCCACATGATGCGGATTCACCTCATGCGTGCATTCAGCCAGGCAATTGGCTCTGAGAGGCGTCACAACTGCAACAATTAGGCAAAGCAACCTCTTGCGAGGGTGCGCAGAAGTAGGTGGGACTTTTAGTCCCACCTTGGAAAGTCTGAAGCGCGGTAAGCGATATAATTTGAATTTGTGTTATCGGTTGGTTGCCTCTGAACACAGGGTGAGGTCCCCTCGCCTGCTCACCCACCTCGTCCGCGACCCACGCTCCGCGGGCTTGGCCTGCCTGACCCGTTTACCCTGCACTCCTCACACACCACCCATGCCGGTGCACCTAGACCCGGGTACACTTAACTCGGCCCGTATACCCGATTGGCTCTAGGAGCGAACCTAAGAGAGAATAGAGAGAGTGTGTACCCAGGGAGGGTAGGGGTAGGTTTTGCACTCGTGTGTGCAGGGAAAGGAAGAAGGGAGAGGAAGCTGCAGCCGTAGAGGAGCTAAGGAAGAAAAGCAAAGGATGCTAAGTAAGGAAGGAAGAAGAGGCACTGTAGCAGAGAGGGTGCAGCTAAAGAAAAGGCAAGGGCTGAGAAAGCAAAGGCAAAGAAAGAAGGAAGGAGAAAGAAGGAGAAGGCACAGTGAAAGAAGAAAGAGAAAGAAGGAAATCAGAAGCCAAGGAAGAAAGGCAGAGAAGGCAGAAGTTAAGGAAGAAGAAGCATCGTAGCAGAGAAGGTGCGGTTGAAGAAAAGGCAAAGGCAAAGCTAAGGTAGAAGAAAGGAAGAAAAAGAAAAAAGAAGAAAGCTATGGAAAGAAGAGAAGCCAAGAAGGAGAAAGAACAGAAGAAGAAGAAAAAGGAAGACATCAACCAAAGCCAAGGAAAAGAACAAGAAAGAAAGAGAAAAGAAGAGGAAGCTAAAGAACAAGTCAAAGAGAAGAAGAATCAAACACTTTTTATCCAATCTTCTCAATTTCTCTTTTATTGCTATATTTTAGTATTCATAAAGTCCTGCATTATATTCTGAATTAGATTTTGAGTAACTTTAAGCGTTCAAATTACATTGATTGAGATTAGTAAATAAATTCCATTTGCTCCCTGTGTTCGACCTCGGACTTAAACATTCGAGTAATAAAAATTCTTATTTGTTTACAAGGTGATTTCAACTATACTACGATGAAGTATTTATTATTTATAAACTGATCTCGCCTTCTGTGTAAACACCAACATTAATTGTGAAAGCGATAGCATGAAAATCGCCTTTGGGGATCAACGAATGAAATTGGATATTTTTAAGGCGATTAACAAATTTGAGGATTGTGGATTTATTGAGGAACTCAAGGATAATAATGTGAACATTGAAACTTGTTTGATGGTTTCTGCAATTGAAAGTTCCTCCTTTGATGATGAATTGGACCCGGAACCCTCTATGGCAGACTCGCCATCTTCTGAAGAGGTTATTGATTTTGTTCGCTCTCAACCTCTTCCTCTTGATGAGTCATCAGCATCTTCCTTACCTTCAATCATCAACCCACCCCAGCTTGAACTGAAACCATTGCCTGAGAATTTGAAATATCAATTTTTAGGACCACAAAAGACTCTCCTTGTGATTATCAGTGCAAAAATAACAAAGGAGCAGGAGATTAAATTGATTAAGGTCCTGAAGGAACAAAAGGAAGCAATTGGTTGGACCATTCATGACCTTAGGGGGATCGAGCCATCTTACTGTAATCATAGAATATTCTTGGAAGATGGATCCCGCCCTTCTCGCCAGATGCAAAGGAGATTAAATCCAAATATGCGAGAAGTGGTCAAGAAGGAAATCATTAAATGGCTCGTTGCAGGAATTATTTATCCGATCTCCAATTGTCCCTAGGTAAGTCCCGTGCAGATTGTTCCCAAGAAAGTCCGGATTACTATTGTGACTAACGAGAGAGGAGAATCTGTCACAACTCGTTCAGCTTCCTCTTGGAGGGTTTGTATCGATTACAGGAAGCTGAACACGGCCATGAAAAAGGATCATTTCCCTTTTCCTTTCATTGATCAAATCTTGGAAAGATTAGCCGAGCAGAAGTACTTCTGTTTTCTTGATGGCTACTCGGGATACAATCAAGTTCCTATCCATCCTAAGGATCAGGAAAAAACTACTTTCACCTGTCCCTACGGAACCTTTGCTTTCCGTAGGATGCCATTCGGTTTATGCAATGCACCTGCGACTTTTCAAAGGTGTAAGTTAACCATATTCTCTGACATTGTGGGAGAGTTTATGAAAGTCTTCATGGACGATTTCTCCAGTTTTGGAGAATCATTTGACTCTTGTCTAGCTAATCTAGAAATGGTTCTTAAATAATGCATCAAAACACGATTGGTCCTTAGCTGGGAAAAGAGTCATTTCATGACACAAGAAGGCATCTTCCTGCATCATGTAATATTCGAACGGGGAATTGAAGTGGATAAAGCTAAGGTTCATGCTATCGCTAAACTTCCTCCTCCCACATCTGTTAAAAAAATTCGATCATTTCTTGGTCATGTGGGATTCTATAGAAGATTCGTCATGGATTTCTCGAAGGTTGCTCTCCTCTAAGCAATCTTCTCACCAAAGAAATGCCGTTTGTTTTCGATGAATCATGTCGTAAGGAATTTGATTTCATGAAAATGGCAGTCACTTGTGCTTAGGTGTTGCAACCACCGGTTTGGACAGCCCCATTTGAGATCATGACCAACGCTTCTAATTATGCGGTTGGGGCTGTTTCGGGTCAGAAAGTTGACAGGAAGCCCTCTATCATCTACTACGCTAGTAAAACTATGGATGAAGCCTAAAGGAATTGCACTGTTACTGAAAATGAATTACTAGCCTTAATATTTACTTTGGAAAAATTCAGGGCTTACCTCTTAGGGTCTCATGTCATCATTTATACCGACCACTCGGCCTTGAGACATCTCTTGGCCAAAAAGGATGCCAAACTCTGGCTTATTCGTTGGATTCTTCTGCTTCAAGAATTTGATCTTGAAATCAAGGATAAATCCAGGGTACAAAATGTGGTGGCGAATCATTTGTCGAGACTTCTAAGTGATTCTTCTCATCCAGATGTCCCGATTGCTGATACTTTTCCGAACGAAACCATCCTTATAGTTTCAGGTGTCCAAACCCCATGGTTTGCTGACATTATTAATTATTTGGCCATTGGTCAAATCCCCCAGGATTGGACCAAGCAACAACGGGATAGACTAAGGCCAATTACGACTTCTGGGAGGACCTTGAACTGTACCGCATCGGCTCTGATCAGATTATTCGTCGATGTGTTCCGGAAAACGAATTCAACAGTATACTCGAGTTCTGCCATGCATCTGCATGTAGTGGACATTTCTCCAGGAAAAAGATGGCTGCAAAGATTTTGCAATCTGGCTTCTATTCGCCATCTTTATTCAAGGATGCCCAGGATTTCTCAAAGCTATGTTCCTGATGTTAGGCACTCAGGAGCATAACTAAGAGAGATATGATGCCCCTAAACACAATTCTTCCTATCGAAATCTTCGACGTTTGGGGCATTGATTTCATGGGACCCTTTCTCCCTTCATTCGGACATCAGTACATTTTTGTCGCTGTTGATTACGTGTCCAAATGCATTGAGGCGATTCCCACCCGAACCAATGACGACAAGGTGGTCATCGATTTTGTCAAGAAAAACATCTTCAGCAGGTTCGGGATTCCGAGGGCCATCATCATTGATGGTGGCACTCATTTTATTAATGCCCAGTTCCATAATTTGCTGGGTAAATACGGGGTTAATCACCAAATCTCCACACCTTACCATCCCCAAATGAATGGACAGGCCGAGATCTCTAATCGGGAGATCAAGAATATTCTACAGAAAACGGTTAGGCCCGATCTCAATGACTGGACTCAAAAGCTTGAGGATGCTCTTTGGGCCTACCGCAGGGTGTATAAAATGCCCATCGGCATGTCTTCGTTTCATCTGGTGTATGGATAGGCATGCCATTTACCTGTGGAGATTGAACATAGGGCATTCTGGGCAATCAAGCAATGCAATTTCGATTTGAGTTTAGCCGGGAAGACCAGGAAACTCCAACTATCTGAGTTGGAAGAGCTTAGAAATGATACATATGAGAATGCCAAGATCTACAATGCTCGGACCAAATCTCTACATGATCAATTGATTTCCTGCAAGAGGTTTGAGCCAAACCAGAAGATCTGGTTATTCGATTCTCGACTTAAGCTCTTTCCCGGCAAACTTAGATCGAATTGGAACAACCCATTCATTATCAACCAGATTTTTCCAAATGGAGCCGTTCAGATCTCTGACCCAAAGATGAGTAATACATTTAAAGTCAACGGTCAACATCTAAATCCTGTTATTGACTGTACTCTTCCAGAGCGCATCTCAGACATGGTTGCTCTAGCCATATTGTGACTTCTTTGGCTGGACTTCACCTAGCTAACGGCATTAAACTCAGCAGTTGTACATATGACACAAAGCTGACTCGAGCTTCATATTCAGGTGATATCTTTCATACTCTACCCTTTCTTTCATGTCTCTTGTTCTCAATGTGGACATTGCACCAGCTAGACATGGGGGGTGGATTCATTTTTGAATCATTTTGTCAGCTCTGTGAAATTCTTGTAAATTGTATTTCTCTTCTTTTATATACATAAAAAAAAAGTTGAATTAGGAAGGAATACTTGGACATTAGGACTTTTCAATCTTAGAAAATATTACATTAGGATCTGAACACAAAGACTCCTCAGGTCTTTAGGCTTAATCGGCCCGTGTATCCACTAAAATGTGGATTTGTTTTTCGAGTCCTCGCCATCTTAATTCTATGGTAATTTGATTAAATAATTTTGGGTGATAAGTACACGACTTATCAACTCACCCTCTGATTTGAGGGAACTTTAAGTCTAAAGCATCTACACACTTTCTTTTCACTAACTTGTTGATCGGCGATTTTAATGGAAATTGGGTAACTAATGAACCTTCTAGGGTGATATGGCTAACAAGTTATCGTGGGTAACAGCCCATAAGTAGGTTGTCCAGAGCCTAGTCACTGGACCATTCTCTTCTTGCTGCCTTTAGGTAAATCTTAGACCAGGGAAGCCACCTACTTAAAAAAAAAAAAGGAGAAAAGAAAAAGAAAACAAAAGAAACAAACCACACTTCCCCACACGAGTTTGGCTGACAAGTTGTCGGTGGTAACAGCTCATCGACCGGTTGTCCATAACCCAGCTCATGAAATGCACTGAAAATTCCCAAAACACTTAGGAAGAAGCGGAGTAGAATAAACCGGGGAGATATACACTGGATTCACCATTGTGTTGACCCCATAAAAATAAAAGTAGGGAGAAAGCTACTAGTCATAAAGATACACCTTTAGGTAGAACGCTCTTTTTAAGGTCACCTAGATGCGTAGAAACCCGAAGTCCATTCTAATTGCCGATCAACGAGTCTATCACATTCATAATAAGATGCTTAGAACTTAGGGTTCTCATCAAATCTTGGGTGGGTTGAATGGTCGTAGAAAGTCACTCTTTAACCCTAAACTCAAAAATAAAAAAGAAAATAGAAAAGAAGAAAAATAGAAAAAGAAAATTTTCTTTGAATAAGGCAAGGGCTTGAGGCAATCTGCATTTTGGCAGATACCCGAGCGCCATTGTGTCTTTGAAAGTTCAGATCCTAAGTAAAAAATCTCTTAATGTTGAAAATAACTTATGTATAAGTAATTCAACCTAATTCTTTTATAAATAACATGTAGTTTTTGCTAGGGACTAGCAAAAGATAGGCATAGGGGTGTAATGTAAACATGTTTATATTACATAAAATATCTATTTATGCGTGTTCTTAAGCATAGAATTGCATTACATACTATAAATATTACATAGCATGCATCATCTTGCATTTAGATTAGTCTGAACAAAATGTTGGTTAACTGTCTCCTTTTTATGGTCAGGGACAGGGCGAATTTTTATCGGGGCCTCGAATCGAAGATCCAACCGTACGGATCTGATCAGGGCGACGATTGGAGTTCAACGACTCCAAGATCGCCCTGATCGGATATCTATAGAGTCAGATAGAGAGCGAGGAACCCTAGAAGATCATGGGCCAAGATGTGCTAATCTGCATTCATATGATAAATCTGACCACACGAATGGGTTCGGATCAACGATCGCAGCCTAACGGCACGAAAATCGATCCAATCCGACACCCGTGGCACCATCTACATCACTCAGAAGATGGACGGCCAAGACGGCACCACATGCCACCATCACAGCCGCCCAACCGCCACACGCACCCACCTAAGCTCATCTGGCCAGCGCTTCTCCGTCGTTGGATCAAGATCCAACGGCTGTGGGGCGCGCGTGCTTGAGTTGAGAGCTGGACACAAACGCACCTGTAGCACATTGGTCGAGCGCCCTATAGAGACAAGCAGGCGTGGGTTCGAGCACCCACACGCCTCAAATTAGAGCGGGCATGTGGGCGCGATCAAGATCCAACGGCGCCGAACGGCCGATAATGCCCACGCGCTATCTGATGCCCCTGCGTGACGCGGGATCACACGCGCAAGGCGCGTGCAGATGAGGCGCGGTGAGGAGAGATCTTAGCTGTCCAATCTCACGACCGAACGACCAAGATTTGAAGGACGTGGAGCGCACGTTTGAGGGGCGGAAGGCGAGTGGACACGCAAGCGTCGCCCACGAAGGCCACATTCAGGACTTTAGTGACGGATTTATCCGTCACTAAAGTCCTGAATTAATGTTTTTGAAAATGTAATGACCAAAATGCCCTCACTCCTTGCAACTATAAAAGGAGATCCCCTTCATATGAATTTCTTATCCCTTCCTTCTCTTCTCTCCCTCTCCAAAGCTCAAGAGAAGCTTGTCCCACACCTGGGATGCTCTTCAAGAGATAAAGTCAATTTTTCACCCCCATTTCAGAAGCAGATCCCGCGACGATGATGACGTGCTGCCTCGTTCCTGTTCTTCCTGGCTCATCCTCCAAGCGATTGTCGAGGAGGATAACTTCTCTCTCCCATTCCTTTTTCCTGCTTTCTAGAGTAGAATTTTCCTGCCTTCTAGTGTAATTTCTCGCTTACTTAGTTGTATAAACATTTTAAAGTATCAAGTGGATGTTCTCTCTCTCTCTATTTCTCTGATTGTTTATAGTGCTTCATTTCATTGTAATTACTCCTCTTTTTAACAAGAACAAGAAAAAAAATATAATTGCAAATTTGGATCGACATAGCCTCCCTGAGTTCGACCCGGGATTTCTATTCTAGTATAAATTTTATTTTTTGAACATAAGTTCTTTGCTATTCAAACTACAACGATGGGTTTTCAAAATCAAATTTGATAGCATAGTACTTCGCCATTTCAACAACAGCCCCATTTGAGATAATGTTGGATGCATCTGATTATGCAGTCAGGGTTGTCTTGGGTCAGAAATTTGAGAAAAAGCCCTCCGTATTCTACTACACTAGCAAGACCCTGGATGAAGCCGAGAGGAATTACACTGTTACTGAAAAAGAATTGATAGCCATGGTTTTTGTTTTAGAAAAATTTAGGCCTTATCCTTTAGGTTCTCACTTTATCATTTACATCGACCACTCGGCCTTGAAACATCTCTTGGCCAAAAAGGATGCCAAGCCCTGGCTTATCCGCTGGATTTTGTTACTTCAAGAATTTGATCTTGAAATCAAAGACAAAGCAGGGGCACAAAATGTAGTGGCAGATCACCTCTCAAGAATCCTAATTGACTCTCCTCATACAGATGTCCCTATCTCTGAGACTATCCTTGCAGTCTCTAGTATTCGAACCCCTTGGTTTGCGGATGCTTATGTGAAAGCGAAATCGGGTTTGTAAATATTACGTTGCAATATAGTTGAAATCGCTTCGAAAAACAAATGAGAATTTATTACTTGAAAAACTAAGAATTCGAGGTCGAACACATGGAGCAAATTGGGATTTAAAAACTAAGAACACAACTTCAATTTAATCAAATGAGATGTTCAACCAAATTATGAAGCAATAGAACTAGTTTCAAAGTATATAGAAGCTTAAAAATATGAATAAATGTAAAAATCAGATGCTTCTAGCTTAGGCTTTCTCTTCTCTTTCTTTCTCTAGCTTCAGACTTTGGCTTCTTCTTCTTCTTTGGCTTTGCTTGAGCTCTCTTCTTCCTTCTTCTTTACATGCTAGCCTTAGCTTCTCTTTCTTCTCTTCTTTCCTCTGATGTCTTCTTCTTTGCTCTTCTTTCTCTGACTTCTCCTTCCTTCTTCAGCTTTCTTCTTCTTTAACTGTGCCTTCAGCACTGCCTTCTCTGCAGGTCCTTCCTTCTCTTATTTGGCTTCTCCTTCAGAGTCCTCTTCTTTCTTCAGTTGTGCATTCTCCTTCCTTGGTTCATTCTTTGCCTTACCTACCCCTGTGGTTCTTTCTCCTTCAGCTTTCCTTCCTTAGCCTCTTCCTTCTTCAGCTTCCTCTTCCTTCTTCCTTTCCCTACAAAGAAGTGCAAAACCTACCCTTACCCTCCCCCGCGAACGCTCTCTCTCTTTCCTCTCTTAGGCTCGCTCTCCCAGAGCCTTTCTCATGTAAGCGGGTTGGGTTAGTGCTCCCGGGTCCAGGCGCACCGGCGTGGGTGATGCGCGAGGAGTGTTGGGTAATCGGGTCCGGCAGCCAGATCCACGTAGCATGGGCACGGACGAGGCGAGTGTGTGGGTGAGGGGACCTCACCCCGTGTCAGAAGGAAAAGAGGCTAAAACACAAAAATAACTTACACCACTTCGCCGCTTCTAAAGTTACTGAGGTGGGACTAAAAGTCCCGCCCACTACTTCGCGTGCACCCGCAGGGAATGTCGCTCAACTGCTGCAGCAGCAGAGTGCTTTGGCCCTCAATAGATGGCTGATGCTATTCGCAGAGTAAAGCCATGCACCTGGGACTTGGTCTCCTGGAGTGGGGCTACCTGGAGCAAGCTTACGAGCAAGCTTCGCTTCTACTCCAATGGAGGATGGGGGTCTGACCTGTCAATCATGAATACGGCCGCACGGCCCTGTCAAAACGTTCAAAAAGCTTCACCGTGTCATGGCGAAGGTGGCACGGTGGGTGGCGTGGTGTGGGAGGGCCTAGGCGTGAATGCCTAGGTCGTTCTGTGGCCATGAAAGTGGGGTTGTTCGAGGGCAGTGTAGAACGCGTGTGGCGGTCGATGGAGAGGTGGAAGATGATCAGTGGAAGGTGGCGATGCTTCTGTGGTAGTTGGCGAGGCGTGTGGGTGCATGGAGTGGTGGATGCGCCTTCGCCGGTGGTCTGCCAGAGGTGAAGAAGGTGAGGGTGGTTTTGTGAAATAAAGAAGGGGAAAATGAAGAGTAGAGAGAGGGGAACTGTTAAGACCCATGACATCAAATGTTTTTAAGACGACCTGGAGTTGGTCCAGACGTCTGGACGCCTTCCCAAATGTCTGGAATTAAATTTTTGCGGCGTACGATTGCGAGTCTGCATGCGTGCACGTGCAGACTGCGCCCGCCGACCTGCAGGCGTTCTTCTTTTCTTTTCTCCCTCCCCCGACGCCTTCAAATACCCTCTCCCTCACCCACCACTCCACCGTCTCCTCCTTCTTCTCCAGTGTTAGCGTGAGAGTGAGAGAGCGAGGGCAACTGCTGCTGCCGGGTGCACGCGGGGAGAAGGAGGTTCAGTGAGAGGGAGAAGAGGCAGAGCGCATGAGGAAGAGAGAGCAAGCTTGCCAGAGCAGCCCAGGGCCGACCGGAGGGCGCACAGCGGTAGCGTGGTGCTGGGGAGGTTACCCCAGTGCTACTGCAGCTCAGGCAGCAGGTGAACGAGCGCAGCGCAATCGCGCACAGCGGGAAGAAGGCGAGAAGGTTCTGATTCTGGGAAATTTTCCCAGAATCAGACGTCTGGACCTACGTCCAGACAATGCGGGAGACGTCTGGAGGGAGATCCAGACATCTGAAAGGTACGATATTCTCAACTTTCTTCTTTTTGCGGATGTGGCCATGCAGGTCGTTCCGCCGAAAGCTCTGAGGCGTGTTGTGTTGAGAGTGTTGCGTATGCGTGCAGGTTTCATTTTGGGAAGGCGCAAGGACACGCCCTCCCACACAGATCAGACATCTGGGCAAGTCACCAGACAGAGGAGAACGTCTCCAGACATCCGGAGTGATAGACGGACGTCTGGAACTAGGTCCAGACGGTTCAGCAAGATCCTGGACGTCTGAAGAGTAGCGCAGAAGTAAGGTATGACCTGGGCCATCTTTTAAGATGTCTGGAATGTGTTCCAGACGTCTGATTTGGGTCAGAGTTGTCATTTTTGACCTGTTTAGGGTCCGTTCGAAGTCTGATTTCCGCGTTTGAGATTCTGTTCTTCTCAGCATTTGTTCCTCTACTTGTTTAAAATAGTTTTATCCTGTTCTGAGTGGCTCCTTGTGATTGATCCTTGTATTAGAACCCCATCCCATTGCGGCTCTGGGGGTTGCAGAGGCACGTGGACCTACCGATTACGCCCCCATTACTTCCGATTTTGCAGGTAGAGTGGCTCGCCTTGATTATTTACCAACATTAATGCATCTTTGAGATAAATAATAGATTCTAGGATATGGCATAAATCCTAGGACTTGAAAACTATATTGAATGATAGATCCTAGGTTGTGGCATGAATTCTAGGACTGGAAAACTAGATTGAATGATAGATCCTAGGGTGTGGCATGAATCCTAGGATTGGAAAACTAGATTAAATGATAGATCCTAGGGTGTGGCATGAATCCTAAGAACAGAAACACTGAAACGAATGTCGTGAATACATGAATTGCAGTCTTGGAAAAGTAGATAGAGTAATGGTATTTGCCTGTAATTGGATAACAACTGCTTGTATATGAATGGATATTAAATGTTGGAAACACGGGCTATATAAGAATAAAACTGAAATGATGAAACCTAAACGGGCTTGGCTAGAGAAATATGAGCATGAACCCTACGGGGAATTAGGAGTAGAGCTCCTGAAAAGTAAATAGAATGGAATTAGGGAAGTGAGCTGGTCTTTGAGTACGGAGTACCAACGAGAGCGACTGTCCCCCTTCTTTAGTGCAGAGCGGAGCTAGCCACCCCAGGGACCCGGGGTTAGGTCTTGCCACTTTGTACCAACTTTTGGCGCTCGTGTACAGAGTACCGGGGAGAGCTACTAGTGTAGGCAGAGTGCTAGCCACCCCACGGGCCCCAGGGTTCTGCTAGCTGTCCTACACTGACTTGTTAGGCCCACTGGGCAAACCAGGGTAGTTAGGCGAGGGTGCGCGGACTGTGGAGGGGCAAGACCCCTATTTGGTTACTGTGGAGGGGCTAGACCCCTGTTACTAAGAGGGCTCTTCCCAATACTGGTTCCGTGTTGTGCTTTGGGCGCACCCGTTAACGGAAATGACTGACCGCGTGCCAGTGCGGGGTAGCTACCAGTGCGTTTATCGCATGTGCCATAGTCACCGTTACGCCTGTCAGTGACCTTGGGGTGGTTGACTGAGGGTAGGACCACCACGGGGGACTCTCCCAGCCAGGAGAGCACTATGTGCTACTTCTACTTTTCGGGAAAGACTACAATCAAGATCGTTCCCATGAGGAACATTCGAGATTAAGAGAAAGACCTAAGAAATAAACAAAGAAAGAGTAAAATAAAGAAAGAAATTAAAACAACAGCTACTTGTTTACCCTTACTATTTTTCTTAGCTAGCTGGTTGCCATTCTATTCAGCATTTCGCTGACGTTTCACCTTTTTAGGACCAGGTGTTGAGCAGCCAGAGTCTGCGGCTGTGGAGGGTGCTGGGCCTAGTAGAGCCCAGTAGTTCTACTTGTGTTGTGCTTGTTGTACCATTTTTCTGTTGTAGTGAGTATATTCTATTACACTTGTACTCTTTTATTGTAAGCATCATATTTCTATACCTATTTTAATTCTCTACTGTTGTGGTGGTATGTACTGTAGTAGTTCTTTTCTTTACTGCTGTACTTTTGCTACTGTTAGTTACATGCATGATGAATGTGGTGTATTTTACTGTTCTTTTGGTTACTTTCTCGTTGTACGACTGGGTCTTGGGATCAGTCGAGTCGGTCCGATTCTCGTGTCTCATAGGGATTCGGGAATCGGGTCATAACAAGATGGTATCCGAGCAAGGTCGTCCCGAGAAGTGAACCATTTGGCTGGAAAATAACCAATTCACGTGCTTGTAACTAGAGTAGCCACCACATGTACCTTTTGACATCTGTTTTTAGACTTCTTCGTTAGATATCGATTCGTATTGACATCTTTCTGTGCCGTGTTTGCGTCTCCTTGTAGGAGATGCCTCGACGAGGAGGTAGCGAGGCAGGCCACGGACGCGGCCAAGGATGAGGTCGGAGGGGCAGGCGCGTTGAGGTTAACACCTCAGTAGACCAACCACTGCTCCTGGGCTTTCAAGCCCAGGACCTCGCCCAGCTGATACAGGACATCGTGCGAGAGGAGCTTCACCCACCGCCGCGAGCACCTCTCCCTGGGGCTGCGGAGGGGAAGTCCTCTGTAGGACCACGAGACAGACACGATGCTGGACGTGGGGGAGAGGGTGGGCCTCCACCACCCACACCTTCCTCCGGCACTTCCGAGCACGAGGCTTCTTTACCTGGAGGCGCACCAGCATCTCCACTTCAGCGCCACTTTGAGCTTTTCGGATAGTTTCGGAAGCTGAAGCCCCCCTCCTTCAAGGGGATGAGGACCCGACCGAGGCGAAGGACTGACTCGAGCAGATAGAGAATGTTTTTGACACCCTTCGCCCCCCTTTGGAGTGCCGCGTGGCCTTTGCCACGTACCAGCTGAAGAGCGCAGCACACAGGTGGTGGAGGGCAGTCAGGGGTCAGGAGAGGAACGAGCCAACTTAGGACCAGTTCGTCACCCTCTTTTGCGAGCAGTACTTCCCCCAGACGTGGCAGGACCAGAGGAGGCGGGAGTTCCACACTCTCCGCCAGGGGATGATGACCGTGAGCGCGTACCGTACGCATTTCCTGGAGCTATCTCATTTCGCAGCGACAGCCGTGGCTACTGAGGAGGAGCACCTTTGGAGGTTCACCGAGGGGCTCCGGCCTACGATTCGGGGGTATGTCAAACCCCTAAAGCTGCCGACGTTCTCGAGTGTGGTGGAGGCAACTATGACGTATGAAGAGACCAACCCGTTCGCACGCGACACTGACAGCGGGCGGAAGAGGCCCTATCAGCCAGACTTCTCACAGGGCCGACGAGAGAGGAGACACGTGGTGCCCGTAAAAGAGCCGTCACATTTTGTGGGGCCATCAGTGGCCTTTGGGGGCCCCCAACAGGGGCCAGCTGCTAGCACCAGACCCCTGCCCAGCCGTCAGCAAGGACCCACTGAGGGCGGGAGTCGAGTCCCCCTTTGCTACCAGTGTGGCCAGCTGGGCCACATCAGGAGGTTCTGCCTGTCTAGGGCTGGAGGTCAGTAGATGCTTCCCGCATCGAGCACTAGAGGGCGAGTAGGAGGCCGAGGTTTCTAGGCGCAAGGAGGACAGCAGTCGCGGGGAGGGTACCGGCCAGCGGCTACCCGTCCGACGCAGAGTGCGGCTGCTTCGTCCGCACCTAGGGTTGAGAGGCGTATCAACGCCTTGACACACAGGGATCCAGAGCTTCAAGATCAGTGGTAGCAGGTATGGTTTCAATTTCCGGCAGACTGGTTTACACGCTTTTCGATTCCGGTGCTATGCACTCGTTTGTCGCTGTCAGTTTTGCAGTTAGCTTGGGGTAGGACTGTATGTTGTTAGAGGATCCGTTCGTGATTGGAGGTCTGAGTGGTTAGCTGTTTGTAGCTGAGGAGATGTACATAGGTTGCGAGGTCAATGTTGGGGGACACAGCCTTCCCGCTGACCTGATTATGATACAGATGGAGGACTTTGGCGTAATTCTCGGGATGGACTGGCTGTCCGCTTACCACGCCTTGGTGGACTGCTTTGAGAGGAAGATCGTCTTCTCCATACCGGAGTTGCCATCTTTCGAGTTCCACGGGCAGCCAGTGGACGGAGGTTTCAAGTGCATTTCTGCACTTCGGGCGGCAAGACTTTTGGGCCAGGGGTGTGAGGGCTTTCTAGCTTGTGTGGTGGTGGAGCCCAGCCCTGTGGTAGACTTTCAAAGTATCCCGGTGGTCAGAGAGTACCCCGACGTGTTCCCAGACGAGTTGCCAAGACTACCACGCGAGGGTGAGATCGAGTTTGAGATCTCACTGGTATCGGAGACCAGCCCCATCTCCACAGCACCATACAGGATGGCACCACTTGAGCTGCGAGAGCTCAAGTCTCAGTTGCAGGATCTTCTGGAGAAGGGCTTTGTGAGGCCCAGTGCGTCTCCATGGGGAGCCCCGGTTTTGTTCGTAAAGAAAAAGGATGGTACCCTATGCCTTTGTGTGGACTACAGATAACTGAATAGGGTTACCATCAAGAACAGGTATCCGCTGCCAAGGATTGATGACTTGTTTGACCAACTGCGAGGTGCCACGGTATTCTCCAAGATCGACTTGAGGCCTGGATACCACCAGTTGAGGATCAAGGAGGCAGACGTCTCCAAGACAACTTTCCACACCCGGTATGGACACTACGAGTTTCTGGTCATGTCATTTGGGCTGACCAATGCCCCTGCTACATTCATGGATTTGATGAACAGGGTGTTTAGACCGTACTTGGACCAATTCATGGTGGTATTTATTGATGATGTGCTCATCTATTCTCAAGATCTGACACAGCATGGACAGCACTTGCGGATGGTTTTGGACACACTGAGGTGACGTAGGTTGTACGCCAAATTCAGCAAGTGCGAGTTCTGGTTGAGGGAGGTGACCTTCCTAGGTAATGTGATCTCTGGAGATGGCTTTGCTGTGGACCCAACCAAGGTTGAGCAGTGCTCAGGTGGGAGAGACCACGTACAGTTACTGAGATCCGCAGTTTCTTGGGACTGGCAGGCTACTACAGGCGGTTTATCAGGGGCTTCTCGCAAATTGCACGTCCTATGACACAGCCGACCCGGAAGGACGTGCCCTTTACTTGGACAGACGCCTGTGTGGCGCGTTTTCAGGAGCTGAAGGAGAGGCTGACTTCGGCTCCCGTGCTCACCATTCCGGATAGTAGTGGTGGGTTCGTTGTGTACACGGATGCCTCTTTGCAGGGGTTAGGGGGTGTGCTCATGCAGAGGGGTCACGTTGTCACTTACGCTTCGCGGCAACTGAAGCCCCATGAGTATAGCTACACTACCCACGACCTGGAGCTGGTAGCTGTCGTCTTCGCGTTGAAGACTTGGAGGCACTACTTGTACGGTGAGACTTTTGAGATTTTCACAGATCATAAGAGCCTCAGATACTTGTTTGATCAAAAGCAGCTCAACATGAGACAGAGACGTTGGTTGGAGTTCCTGTAGGACTATGACTGCAACATTTCCTACCACCTGGGAAAGGCCAACGTGGTGGCTGATGCCTTGAGCCGGAAGGCACCTGCCCACTTGGCCAGTTTACAGGTGCAGAGTTGGAGCCTCTTGGAGGAGATGGGTAGTTGGCAGCCCCTAGAGTTACTGGGGCACTGTGGGGCAGTGACTGTGACACGACAGACAAGGCCAGAGCTGATAGACCGCATCATCACAGGGCAGATGGCCGACCCGTACTTACAGTCATTGCATGACAGAGTGCTGTCAGGAGACCCTAGAGACTTCTCTTTTATAGACCAGGTACTGCGCATGAGGGGACATTTGTGCGTTTCCAGGGACGAGGAGCTGTTGAGAGAGCTCCTAACTGAGGCACACGGTTCCAGGTTCACCATACATCCCAGAAACATAAAGATGTACCATGATTTGAGGTGCGACTTTTGGTGGAGGGGAATGAAGCAGGATGTAGGTGAATTCGTACAACAGTGTTTAGTGTGCCAGCAGGTGAAGGCCGAGCATCAGAGGCTTGCAGGGCCGTTGCAGCCACTTCAAATGCCAGAGTGGAAGTGGGAGAGCATCACCATGGATTTGGTGGTGGCCTTGCCCGTTACCCAGCGAGGACACGACGCAGTCTGGGTAATCATTGACAAATTGACGAAGACGGCACGTTTCTTGTCGATCCGAGTCACCTTGGGACCAGCGCAGTTGGCAGAGAGGTATATCCGCGATGTGGTACGTCTACACGAATTTCCGTGGGAGGTCGTATCCGACCAGGATACCCGTTTTGCATCCCACTTTTGAGCTGAGTTTCAGCAGGCCCTAGGGATGCGGTTGAGGTTCAGTACAGCATACCACCCCCAGACGAACGAACAGTCTGAGCGCACGATACAGACACTTGAGGACCTTTTGCGTGCTTGTGTACTGGACTGGAGGGGCTCTTGGGAGGATCACTTGCCCCTAGCAGAGTTTGCATATAATAACAGTTATCACTAGAGCATCGGCATGGCACCCTACAAGGCTCTGTACGAACGGAGGTGTACGGCACCCTTGAGTTGGGCTGAGGTGGGGACCAAGTAGGAGGTTGGCCCCAGGCTGATCCGGCAGAGTCAGGAGGTGATCGAGCAGATTCACAGGCGACTCCGCACTGTCAGGAGCAGACAGAAGAGCTATGCAGATCGGAAATGCAGAGAGGTACAGTTTGAGGTTGGGGACCACATCTTCCTTCACGTTTCGCCCATGAAGGGCCTGCAGCGGTTTGGGGCGAGGGGGAAGCTGCGTCGAGGTTCGTGGGACCCTTTGAGGTCTTGGAGCGGATTGGACCCGTTGCTTACAGGCTTGCCCTTCCTCCCCAACTTTCTGGTGTGCACGACGTGTTCCACGTGTCCAACCTCAGGAAGTACATCGCCGATCCCAGTCACGTCCTGAGCCATGAGAGCGTCGCGGTGGGTGACGATCTGACCTACCCCGAGCGGCCAGTGCAGATTCACGACAGAGCTGTCCGGAGTCTAAGACGGAAGCAAGTACCACTGGTGAAGGTTTTGTGGAGGAGCCAGCGGTATGAGGAGGCTACCTGGGAGCCTGAGGCGGCGATGCGGGAGCGGTACCCGGAGCTCTTTGAGGGTACATCTTTTCGGACCGACTTCGGTCCACTTTGAGTTGTTATGCGTATATCGTTCTTTTCCACACTCTAGTCAACGCAAGTTTCCGGGACGAAACTTCCTTTGAGTTTGTTATGTTGTTAAGAACCATGACATCAAACATTTTTAAGACGTCTGAGAGTTGGTCCAGACATCTGGACGCCTTCACAGATCTCTGGAATTAAATTTTTGCGGCGTACGATTGCGAGTCGGCACGTGTGCGCGCGCAGACTGCGCCCGCCGACCTGCAGGCGTCCTTCTTTTCTCTCTCCCCCGACGCCTTCAAATACCCTCTCCCTCACCCACCACTCCACTGTCTCCTCCTTCTTCTCCAGTGTTAGTGTGAGAGTGAGAGAGCGAGGGCAGCAGCTACTGCCGGGTGCGCGCGGGGAGAAGGAGGTGCAGCGAGAGGGAGAAGAGGCAGAGCGCATGAGGAAGAGAGAGCAAGCTTGCCGGAGCAGCCCAGGGCTGACCGGCGGGCGCACAGCGGCAGCGTGGTGTTGGGGAGGTTACCCTAGTGCTACTGCAGCTCAGGCAGCAGGCAGACGAGCACGGCGCAATCGCGCACAGCGGGAAGAAGGCGAGAAGGTTCTGATTCTGGGAAATTTTCCCAAAATCAGACGTCTGGACCTACGTCCAGACGATGCGGGAGACGTCTGGAGGGAGATCCAGACATCTGAAAGGTACGATATTCTCAGCTTTCTTCTTTTTGCGGATGCGGCCATGCAGACCGTTCCGTCGAAAGCTCTGAGGCGTGTTGTGTTGAGAGTGTTGCGTATGCATGCAGGTTTCGTTTTGGGAAGGCGCAAGGACACGCCCTCCCTCACAGATCAGACATATGGGCAAGTCACCAGACGGCGGAGAACGTCTCCATACTTCCGGAGTGATAGACGAATGTCTGGAACTAGGTCCAGACGGTTCAGCGGAATCCTGGACGTCTGAAGAACAGCGCAAAAATAAGGTATGACCTGGACCATCTTTTAAGATGTCTGGAATGTGTTCCAAACGTCTGATTTGGGTCAGAGTTGTCATTTTTGACCCGTTTAGGGTCCGTTCGAAGTTCGATTTCCCCGTTTGAGATTCCGTTCTTCTCAGCATTTGTTCCTGTACTTGTTTAAAATAGTTTTATCCTATTCTGTGTGGTTCCTTGTGATTTATCCTTGTATTAGGATCCCATCCCATTGCAGCTCTGGGGGTTGCGGAGGCATGCAAACCTGCCGATCACACCCCCATTACTTCCGATTTTGCGAGTAGAGTGGCTTCCCTTGATTATTTATCAACATTAATGCATCTTTGAGATAAATAATAGATTCTAGGATATGGCATGAATCCTAGGACTTGAAAACTAGATTGAATGATAGATCCTAGGTTGTGGCATGAATCCTAGGACTGGAAACTAGATTGAATGATAGATCCTAGGGTGTGGCATGAATCCTAGGACTTGAAAACTAGACTGAATGATAGATCCTAGGGTGTGCCTTGAATCCTAGGAACAGAAATACTAAAACGAATGTCATGAATACATGAATTGCAGTCTTGGAAAAGTAGATAGAGTAATGATATTTGCCTGTAATTGGATAACAGTTGCATATATATGAATGGATATTAAATGTTGGAAACACGGGCCATATAAGAATAAAACTGAAATGATGAAACCTAAAAGGGCTTGGCTAGAGAAATATGAGCATGAACCCTACGAGGAATTAGGAGTAGAGCTCCTAAAAAGTAAATAGAATGGAATTGGGGAAGTGAGCTGGCCCTTGAGTACGGAGTACCAAGGAGAGTGACTGTCCCCCTTGTTTAGTGCAGAGCGGAGCTAGCCACCCCAGGGACCCGGGGTTAGGTCTTGCCACTTTGTACCGACTTTTGGCCCTCGCGTACACAGTACCGGAGAGAGCTACTAGTGTAGGGAGAGCGCTAGCCACCCCACGGGCCCCGGGGTTCTGCTAGCCGTCCTACACCGACTTGTTAGGCCCACTGGGCAAACCAGGGTAGTCAGGCGAGGGTGCGTGGAGTGTGGAGGGGCAAGACCCCTGTTTGGTTACTGTGGAGGGGCTAGACCCCTGTTACTGAGAGGGCTCTGCCCTATACTAGTTCCGTGCTATGATTTGTGCGCACCCATTAACGGAAATGACTGACCGCGTGCCAATGCGAGGTAGCTACCCATGCGTTTATCGCGCGTGCCGTAGTCATCGTTATGCCTGTTAGTGACCTTGGGGTGGTTGACTGAGGGTAGGACCACCACGGGGGACTCTCCCAGCCAGGAGAGCACTATGTGCTACTTCTACTTTTCGGGAAAGACTACAATCAAGATCGTTCCCATGAGGAACATTCGAGATTAAGAGAAAGACCTAAGAAATAAACAAAGAAAGAGTAAAATAAAGAAAGAAATTAAAACAACAGCTACTTGTTTACCCTTACTATTTTTCTTAGCTAGCTGGTTGCCATTCTATTCAGCATTTCGCTGACGTTTCACCTTTTTAGGACCAGGTGTTGAGCAGCCAGAGTCTGCGGCTGTGGAGGGTGCTGGGCCTAGTAGAGCCCAGTAGTTCTACTTGTGTTGTGCTTGTTGTACCGTTTTTCTGTTGTAGTGAGTATATTCTATTACACTTGTACTCTTTTATTGTAAGCATCATATTTCTATACCTATTTTAATTCTCTACTGTTGTGGTGGTATGTACTGTAGTAGTTCTTTTCTTTACTGCTGTACTTTTGCTACTGTTAGTTACATGCATGATGAATGTGGTTTATTTTACTGTTCTTTTGGTTACTTTCTCGTTGGATGACTGGGTCTTGGGATCAATCGAGTCGATCTAATTCTCGTGTCTCATAGGGATTCGAGAATCGGGTCATAACAGGAACTTATCTGAGAGTGATTGGATGAAGGGGGGAGCGTAGGGCGGACGACGCGTATCTATCGTCACCGGAGACAAAGGCCCTGAGATGGAGAGGTGGAGACAACGAGAGGGATGAAGACATGGGTACAGGTATGGCGCGACGCGGAAGAATGAGGCGGAGAAGACTCTGCCACTGGTATGGCGGCAGAGCAACGAGAAGAGGGAGGAAGAGTCGCCGGAGCTTGCGGGCTACTTGGCTAGAGAGGGCAAAGGAGGAATTATGGGGGATTCTTCGATCAAATCAAGCTTAGGATGGTCGGGAGGACTTGGGGCATCTTTTATAGTCACAGGCGGAGGCTTTTGTGCTTGAAAGGCAAGCTTCCAAGCACGGCAACCTCGCCAGACTTGGAAGGTTGAGAGATACCCATATCTCTCATGTGTTCGCATGAGAGATTGGGTGGGAATCTGAGCACAAAATGGGGTTCACACGATCGGGAATTCCTTTGAGAATTTCCCTTTCAAATCTGAGAGGGATTCTCTGAGGAATCAAGGAGATCTCCCTCTTGAATATTCGCCGGAGTAGGATTCCTCCGCTATAATGGTAGAGGGATATAATTGCAAAGAACGACGAGGAAGCTAGGGGGGTCTCTACAAGGTTTTCAAAAATTAGGGGCATAAAAGTAATTAGGTTGGACTGTTTTTCAAAGTAGGCCAAGGTGAACTCCCCCTAAGTCCAAATTGGACCTAAGGAATCCAGTGGTGAAGTTGGATTTTAGGTTTGACTACCTTTGACTGGATATTTTGCACAAAAACCTAATTTAAGGCAAATGTTTGACTAGGACACCTATTTAGGTCAAAATAGGTTCTAAAGGCTAAATTGAAGGTTCTAAACCCTAAAGGATATTTTTCCATGAATCTTATAGGGTTTAGTTGATTTTTATCCTGACCAGAACCTTGTTGAATTAAGTGAGTTTGTTTTAGGGTTACAGGATGTCATTTAATTCCCAGATCTTACATTAACCCTTTTCTGATTGAATCATCCCACTTTTTATCTTGTTAAGACCGATTGACCCATGTTTAACCCCTGATAAATCTTGTTGTTGTACTGCAATTGTAAAATTACAGTTTTACCCTTTATTTCTTGCTTTTCTTTCCACCCAGTTATTCCCTGGGTTAGACCCTTCGCTTGGTTATGTAGGAGCTTTTATTCTCTTTTCTAGGTAAAAATGAGCCAGTTAGGCTCATGATGGTGTTCCTATCATACCCCCATGCCTAGCTTTTGTTAGTCCCTTAGCAAAATTTCAAGGTTTTAACTTCTGTTCTGGACCACGAGTTTTTGTCACAATTTATGATAAGTGTTTTTTCTTTTTCTTTTTGATTAGGTTAGAATGCCAACAGTAGGCCAAGAGGTACTCAAGTACCAACCAAGATCCGGACCTAACCAGCTCCAGCCTTGGTCCTCTACGAAGGTTTTTAAGGCCCGCAGAAACTATCCTAAGGTTCGTTGGATCCGTGGTTAAAGCACCCGTGCTTGAGACATATTTTAGCCTCGGTTCAGTTTGCAGTGTGTTTTTTGTAAGAGAGAGACAGAGGATTTATTTGTTTGGAGAGTTTTCCCTTTCTTTTCTTTTTATTTCTAGCTTCAAATTGGCTTCTCAACACAGTCTATATCGGATTCCTCGTCCCCATCATCAATCCTCAAAGGTCCCTGGCAATAGATACTTGATGATAGCACCGCCCATTGCAACTCCCAAAACCCTAGCTTTCAAGATTTTGAGATAATCCCGCCCATGGCATTTCATAGCCAAATCTAGACCCTGGCAATCGACATTTCATGATAACGCCACCCATGGTATCTAAACCAGCAGAGTGCTTACGTGCCCCTGGTAAGATATGTAAATATCCTAAGAGACAAGCACCGAGAAGACGATATGTTGTTACGCATCTTCGAGGGGAATTTCCCGCCTCTCCATGTCGAGAACATGTCCAAATCAACTTGTGTTGATCGGTCACTCCTAATCTAGGCAACTTTTTTCAGAACATTTAAGTGCTTTTGCGTGATTTTGATAGTTATACGCACTGAACCAGACTGTGTGTACATTGAGGTGCTTAGGTTACCGAGTCCCGCAAATTGAAGGTCAGTGAATGAGACCGAATACTCCCTAAGCCTTAGACCTAATACTTAAGCTTCGCATTTTCCCCAACCTCTTGAGGATTATCCAGATCTTAGTGGGTACTTAAATTTTTAAGCCTAAGAGTCTAGCCCAAAAGGCCTAAGATTAGCATTCCTTCTAATCTCTTTTTGTGTCTCACTAGTACTTTTTTTCCTATTTTTCTCTTTTCCTTGATGTGGTCTAGAACTTCGGTTAATCCCTTAATTTCTTACTAATGACTATTCTTTTTCTTTTTCATTTTGTGCTCCTTCTGTCATTTTTCTCTTTTCCTCCTCATGTTGTGTATGGCCTCAAAAAATTTCTCTCCCCCCCTCAGTTATTTTGTTCCTTTTCAAGATTTTTTCATTTTTTGGTGTTTTTTGTGATATGTGATTTTTTTGTTGAAACCTTTTCTTGTGAGATGAGTTTTCATGAAGTTTTGCACTTTCATACCCCCCCCATGCCTACGATTTACAATGTCCCCATTGTAAATTAGGTGGGTTCAAATTCAGCTTAGTTCATTCATTAGGACAGGTCTTGGGTGGGCGAACAGGTCGAGGTGACTGTTGCGAACAATTTCTAGACTCGGGTACGGGTACCTGAGGTGGAGTCAACTGTTCTAATGGATGAACCCTAAAGTGCAATATGAATTCAGCATAGAAATGTCAAGAAAGGTTTCAAGTTTTTCAAGAATGACGGGTTGCCTCCCGTTAAGCGCTGAGTTTTACGTCATCTGCTGGGCACAATGAGCTCAGGGAGAATGGAGGGTAAAGGATATCTCAGCCAAATTTGTATCAGTCACATCAGTGAACGATTTGAGTCTCTGACCGTTCATGATAAAGGATTCGGAATCGTGGCTGAGTGGACTAATTTTAATGGCTCCATTTTTAAAGATTCATCGGACTAAGTAGGGTCCAATCCATTTAGATCTTAGTTTTCCTGGGAACAATTTGAGTCTGGCATCGAAGAGTAGGACCTTTTGACCAGGATGAAGGATCTTTCTATATATGTGTTTATTGTGAAAGGCTTTAACCAGCTCTTTATAAATTCGCGAGTTCTCATATGCGTCGTGGCATAATTCATCGATCTCGCTCATTTGAAGCTTTCTATGGGTTTCAACCTTAGAAAGATCTAGGTTGTAGTTCCGTACTGCCCAATAGGCTTTATGCTCCAATTCGACGGGGAGGTGACACACCTTCTTGTACACTAGTCTGAAGGGAGACATACCTAGTTGAGTCTTGTGGGCGGTCCTATAAGCCCACAAAGCTTCCGAAAGCTGAGATGACCAATCCTTCTTGTCAGGTCGAACAGTAACCTAGAGGATTTTCTTGATCTCCCAGTTTGATAGCTCAGCTAGACCATTAGTTTGGGGGTGGTAAGGAGTAGAGATTCGGTGTGAAACCCTATATTTGGTCATCAGTGACCTGAACTGAGCGTTTGTGAAATGGGTCCCTCCATCGAAAATTATTGCATGTGGAATCCCGAACCATGAGATGTTCTGATGAATGAATTTGATAACAACTTTATGATCATTGGTTCAGGTAGGAATGGCTTCGATTCATTTGGATACAGTCAACAGCAAGTAAAGCTGTCCGAGATAGGGAAGGGTCCTATAAAATCAATCTCCCAAATGTCAAAAATTTCGCATACCAGAATCAGCTGTAAAGGCATCATATCTCGATGGCTCATGTTGCCCAAGGTCTGGCAACGGGTACATGCCTTACAGTGATTGTATGCGTCCTTGAAAATTGTGGGCCAGTAGAAGCCACATTGGAGGACTTTTGTTGAGGTTTTATGTCTTGAAAAGTGTCCACCGCATGCTTGGTCATGGCAGAAAGAGAGTATGTCTTTGATTTCCACTTCTGTGACACATCGTTGAATTATTTGATCAACACCGATGAGGAAAAGATATGGGTCTTCCTAAAAGTAATACTTGGCATCGGAAAGCAATTTGTCTTTCTTGGCCTTTGGCCAATCGGACGGGATCTGATATGATGCCAAGTAGTTTACTATGTCAGCAAACCATGGAAGCCCTGTATTGATAATCAAAAGGTGCTTGATGTAAACACATTTACACTACTTAAAATGTCTATTTATGCATGTTCTTAAGCATAGGATTGCGTTTCATGATATAAATATTGCATTACATGCATCATCTTGCATTTAGAGTAGTTTGAATAAAATGGAGGTTAATTGTCTCCTTTTATGTGCTTGGACAGGGCAAATATTTTATCGGAGCCTCGGATCAAAGATCCAACCGTATGGATATGATCAGGGCGACGATTGGAGTTCAACGACTCCAAGATCGCCCTAATCAGGCATCCGTAGCATCAGATAGAGACCGGGGAACCCTAGAAGATCAAGGGCCAGGATGGTGCAAATCCGCACTTCAGATGGAAAATCCGACCACACGGATGAATTCGGATCGACGATCGCAGCCGAACGACACAAAAATCGAGTCAATCCGACATCCGTGGCACCATCTACAACTTCCAGAAGATGGACGGCCAAGATAGCGCCACGTGGCGCCATCCCAGCCGCCCAATCGGCCGTAGGAGTCCTGTGAAGACCGCGCACCGTCTCCTCTCCGCCGTTGGATCTCGATCCAACGGCTGCGGTCGCGCGCGTTTAAAAACGTCCGCGCGACCATTTCGCCCGCGTAGCGCAGCGGCGACGCAGCTGCGGGCGAAGCGGAGGTCGCGGGTTCGAGCCGCGGAGAGGGGGTCGAAGGCGCGGGCGAGCGGGCGCGCACGAGTGTCGGATGAAGATCCAACGGCCGCGCGCGCCCGATAGCGCCGACGCGCAATTGGACGCTCTGGTGGACGCTCGATCGCACGCGGGCGGGCGCGCTACGCAGCGGGCGCGGACGCGATCTAAGCCGTCCGATCTCGCGATCGGACGGCTGAGACGACGCGGACGTGCGTCTGCGTTACGCGCGCAGGCCAGCCGAGCGAGCGCGCGTGGGCGCGGCGGCGACGGCGACGGCGGGGCTTTAGCGACGGTTTTATCCGTCACTAAAGACCCCTTATTTATTATTTTGAAGATGTAATGTCCATTTTGCCCCCACTCCTTGCAACTATAAAAGGAGACCCCCTCCATATGAAATTTTCATCCCTTCCTTCTCCTCTCTACCTCTCCAAAGCTCAAGAGAAGCTTGTCCCACACCCGGGATGCTTCTCGCGAGATAAAGTCCAAATTTTCGTCCCCCTTCGGAAGTGGATCCCGCGACGACGACGGCGTGCTGCTTCGTTCCCGTTCTTCTGCTTCGTCCTCCTTCGTCCCGCTTCGTTCTCCTTCGTCCAGGCGTCGTCCCGTTCGGCTCGTCCTCCAAGCGACCGTCGAGGAGGATTCTCTCTCCCTATTCTTTTTACTGCTTTCTAGTATAGATTTACTGCTTTCTAGAGTAGTCTATTCGTCCTCCGAGCGATCGTCGAGGACATTTCTCCCTCCATTCTTTTAATGCTTTCTAGAGTAATTGTTTTATGTTTTCTAGTTGTAACGAATGATCTCTTTTATGATAAATTCCTTGTCTATTCTACATCTCATTTTGATTTCCATGTATAGTATTCTTTCTCTCTCTCTTACTCCCTCTCTCTCTTTTATTTGTTGTAGATACTTAGATAGTTTAAATTGAATTTCTTTGTGACAAAATAAAAAGAAACGCGAAGTTTTTAAATCAAACGTTCGCCTCCCTGTGTTCGACCCGGAATTCTTATTTCGGTATAAATTTTATTTGTTGAACTCAAAGCCTTCGCTTTCAAACTACAACGATAGGTTTTTCCAAAATCGAACACGTTAGCGTAGATTCTCGTTCAACATTTTGGCGCCGTTGCCGGGGAGGCAACGCTCTTTGATTTCTCTTCGCGTTTTGTAACTTACAAATCATTTACCTCACTTTTCTCCTTTCTTATTGTAATTGCAGGTACTCTTTCGAGACAGGCAAAAGCGGTAGATCGGAGTAAAGTGTTGTGGAAGGTTTTGTAAGTTATCCCCCACCTCCCACCCATTAGATTTCATTTCATCACATAATAATTCAAACATCAATCAACCTAGGTGTTCTTATAAACTCTAAGGTTAGATTGTTTGTTGTTTGACATCCATACTCACTCCAACCCCCACATTAAAAAAAATAATAAAAAAAAAAATCTCACAGAGGTACACAACCTCATCTGATTTTCTAACTCAACCGGTAAACCAATCTTAGGAGCCGGTACACACATCCAAATACATAATCGAGTAGAAATCAGATTGGGTAATCATTTGTGTGCCCAATTAGGTGGTGCATCAGGCCAGTTGTTTGAGTTGTTTGGGCCGCACCACTTCAAATAAAATCAACTCATCAAGTAGCTACCAATTAGGTTCAACTCTTAGGGATCTACCAGGCACTCCACATTCTTTTTAAACTTTAAAGGAAAATATCTTCACCTGTGCTTGCAAAACCTGGTGTGCCAATGAAACTTGGTTGAAAACACCTAAAGTTGAATCCTAAAAGCTACTAAGCAAGATTTGAACCTTAAAATTCATTACATCAAAAATAATCTTGCTTGAAAACCACTGGTTGTGCACGCACACACAAAGCAATCAATCATTAAGGGCACAACCCATTTAAAGGGCCCATCACATTCCAAAGCACATTCAAACCTAGCCTTAAATAAAACAGAGTAGACGTTGGCCTTAAGGATTGGACTCGCTCTTCAGAACTCAGAACGAGATTATTTTCGATTAGTCTGTTTCTACTGTTCAATCTGATGTCTAGCTAGGGGAGCAGAGTCAAACGATCGCGGCTAGGGGGTACGCTAGGAACCGGAGGCGCAAGCCGAAAGAAGAACCTTCTCCCCAGTCCCTCCTTCTAACTGGTTAGATTGAACAGACAGAAGTAGATCAAATCGTTCCTTTATCTCAAGACGGGTTTTGAGAGTCTGTAGGTCTGTAGGCTAACCCATTTAAGGACAGGTTTGATTGTTTGTATTGCAGGGCACCTTTCTTCCTCCCGTGTCTCATGAATCCTTCCACATATTTCACGCATTCCCGCTCTTTCCCTCCTGTTGTAAATTATCCTCAACATGACGATTATCCCAACTCGTATTGTAATCGACCATCAGTTAGTTGGGATAATTCGGATTGGGGATACAATTCCGGACCCCCGTGTTTAGGGTCTAACCCTGAACACTTTGATTCTCAATTCTATCCTTCTCAGAGTTGCATCGATTATAGATCGTCCTCCTTTCATGAACAACCTAATGCGATCTACAATCAAGAAGGATACACTGATCCTTACCCATCCTCTGATTTCACTGCCTTTAGGTCATCTCCATCTTTTGAACAATCTGAAATGACCTATTATCAGGATGGGTATAACGAATCTCAATTCGTTAATTCCTCTACATTGATGTCAAACCCGCCCAACCCTGAACCAACTCATTTGGTTCAGGTTAATCAGGTTCAAGATAAGGTTCTGGCTAACTTGAGGAATATCATTCAATCTTTAGAAGTTCAGCCAATACCTTGCATTGAGAGATTGGAGCCCCTGATTGAAATGATTGATGATTTAAACAAGTCTTTGTTGGATTGGCTCCAGGATGTTAAGGATAAGAACCCGGGTGAGTTTCTACTTGGGAAATTAGCGAAATTGAGGATGAGATTCGTGGTTGCTTTGATTCAATCTTGGAATAATTCTCAGGATGAACTCTCTTCAGGAAAGCCAATGACAGAACCCGCTCAGGCACCTGTTGGGGGGGACACGTGTTACGAAGCTGACCAGATTGAATTAAAACAACCAATTAAGGATGATTTGATTTCTTCACCTGAAATCCCTGAGCCGGGTTACGAGGAAACGTATGTCTCCTTGGAACGCAAAGTGACAAATGATTTTGGGACATACATTGATACGGATCCTGATGATGAAGATTCAAGTTGCGAAGTCTCACACGAGTTCTCAGATCACGATTTTTGTGAGACGATTGGGCCTGAGGAATCTGATAGATCATTTGATAGCCCAATAACTGAGGAAACTGATCTTATTAGGGCACACGATACGGATCCAGAATCGTATTTTCTGGAGGAATTAATTCAATGCCCTGATTATCAGTTACACCTTGTTGAGCTTATTGATGATTCTAATTCTGAGATAATTAGACCCAAGTCAATTTTGATTTTGCCACATCATCTAGACTTGGAGATTTCAGACGGGGTGATGAATATACAAGAGGTCATGGAATTTGATATGCCGAATGAGGAGGATAGGAGCTGGGAAATTCTGATTTGGGAAGTCAATTTTGGAGGAAATGGAAGATTGAGTCGAAGGGTTCCTTTTAAACTGAAACCATCAAATCAGAACCCTTACGACATTTGTTTCGAGGATGTCAAACTCAAGCACACATTTAACGATTATCCTTTTGAGCTTCAATTCTCTGTAACCCGACATTTTGGCCTTGGGTTGCATCCTCACAAATCGCAGGCCTGACCCCGCTTGCATTCTGATTTTAGGTTTTGGGTAATTTTTATCCAGAACCTAAGATATTCTCGATTATGGGGTGTGGGTCTGCACCACAATCTGGTCCACATCTGTGGACCTCTGCTGACAGGTCAGAGGACTCTTCTGTTTATTCTAATTCTGACCTGCACATGTGAATTCTTCATTTCTTTTCTTTGTATAGTGTGCCTAGCTGAAGGCACTAAACTCAGCACATATACAGTTCTTTTTCATTTTCATCTCGGAGCGGACCCGATATCCACGCAATTCAGGTGCTTTCTACGCTTTTCCACTCTGTTTTATGTCTTTTTAATACAATGAGGACATTGCATTAGATAGGCATGGGGGGATGGATATTTATCTTTGAATTCATTCGTCAGCTCCGTAGATTTATTTTATTTTTTTTTTTAAAAAAAAAAAAATCAAAATTAGGAAAGAGAATTTGGGTTTAAGAAAATTTTCGATCTTAAGAAATACTATATTATGTTCTGAACACAAAGACCCTTCAGGTCTTTGGACTTAATCAGCCTATGTATCCACTAAAATGTGGATTTGTTTTTCGAGTTCTCGCCAACCTGAATTTTATTATAATTGGAATAAATAAGTTTGGGTGATAAGTACACGACTTGTCAACCCGCCCTCTGATTTAAGGGAATTTTGAGTTTTAAGCATCTACACACTTTCTTTGCACTGACTCGTTGTTTGGCGATTTTAGCGGAAATTGGGTAGCTAATGAACCTTTTAGGGTGATATGGCTGGCAAGTTATCGTGGGTAACAGCCCATAGGTAGGTTGTCCAGAGCCCAGTCACTGACCTTTCTCTTTTTGCTGCCTTTAGGTAAATCTTAGACCAGGGAAGCCACCTACTTAAAAAAAAAAAAAAAAAAAAAATCAAAAAGGAGAAAAGAACAAAAAGAAATAAGCCACACTTCGCCGCACAAGTATGGCTGGCAAGTTGTCGGTGGTAACAGCTCATCGACCGGTTGTCCAGAACCCAGCTCAGAAAATGCACTAAAAATTCCCAAAACACTTAAGAAGAAGCGGAGAAGTAGAATAAACCGGGGAGATATACACTGGATTCACCCTTGTGTTGACCCTGTTAAAAAAAATAAAAGTAGGGAGAAAGCTACCGGTTGTAAAGATACACCTTTAGGCAGAATTCTTTTTGAGGTCACCTAGAGGCGTAGAAATCCGAAGTCCGTTTTAATTGCCGGTCAACGAGTCTATCACAATCACAATAAGATGCTTAAAACTTAGGGTTCTCATCAAATCTTGGGTGAGTTGAATGGCCGTAGAAAGCCACTCTTAAACCCTAAAATTTGAAATTTCAAAAAAAAAAAAAAAAAAATAGAAAAGAGTAAAAAGAGAAAAAGAAATGTTTCTTTGAATAAGGCGAGGCTTGAGGCGGTCTGCATTTTGGCTGATACCCGGGCACTGTTGTGTCTTTGAAAGTTCAGTTCTTAAGTAGACAATTTCTTAATGATTGAAAATAACTCAGGTCCAAATAATCTAACCTAATTCTTTTATAAATAGCATATAGTTTTTGCTAGGGACTAGCAAAAGATAGGCATGGGGGTATGATGTAAACACATTTACACTACTTAAAATGTCTATTTATGCATGTTCTTAAGCATAGGATTGCATTTCATGATATAAATATTGCATTACATGCATCATCTTGCATTTAGAGTAGTTTGAATAAAATGGAGGTTAATTGTCTCCTTTTATGTGCTTGGACAGGGCAAATATTTTATCGGGGCCTCGGATCAAAGATCCAACCGTATGGATATGATCAGGGCGACGATTGGAGTTCAACGACTCCAAGATCGCCCTAATCAGGCATCCGTAGCATCAGATAGAGACCGAGGAACCCTAGAAGATCAAGGGCCAGGATGGTGTAAATCCGCACTTCAGATGGAAAATCCGACCACACGGATGAATTCGGATCGACGATCGCAGCCGAACGACACAAAAATCGAGTCAATCCGACATCCGTGGCACCATCTACAACTTCCAGAAGATGGACGGCCAAGATAGCGCCACGTGGCGCCATCCCAGCCGCCCAATCGGCCGCAGGAGTCCTGTGAAGACCGCGCACCGTCTCCTCTCCGCCGTTGGATCTCGATCCAACGGCTGCGGTCGCGCGCGTTTAAAAACGTCCGCGCGACCATTTCGCCCGCGTAGCGCAGCGGCGACGCAGCTGCGGGCGAAGCGGAGGTCGCGGGTTCGAGCCGCGGAGAGGGGGTCGAAGGCGCGGGCGAGCGGGCGCGCACGAGCGTCGAATGAAGATCCAACGGCCGCGCGCGCCCGATAGCGCCGATGCGCAATTGGACGCTCTGGTGGACGCTCGATCGCACGCGGGCGGGCGCGCTACGCAGCGGGCGCGGACGCGATCTAAGCCGTCCGATCTCGCGATCGGACGGCTGAGACGACGCGGATGTGCGTCTGCGTTACGCGCGCAGGCCAGCCGAGCGGGCGCGCGTGGGCGCGGCGGCGACGGCGACGGCGGGGCTTTAGCGACGGTTTTATCCGTCACTAAAGACCCCTTATTTATTATTTTGAAGATGTAATGTCCATTTTGCCCCCACTCCTTGCAACTATAAAAGGAGACCCCCTCCATACGAAATTTTCATCCCTTCCTTCTCCTCTCTACCTCTCCAAAGCTCAAGAGAAGCTTGTCCCACACCCGGGATGCTTCTCGCGAGATAAAGTCCAAATTTTCGTCCCCCTTCGGAAGTGGATCCCGCGACGACGACGGCGTGCTGCTTCGTTCCCGTTCTTCTGCTTCGTCCTCCTTCGTCCCGCTTCGTTCTCCTTCGTCCAGGCGTCGTCCCGTCCGGCTCGTCCTCCAAGCGACCGTCGAGGAGGATTCTCTCTCCCTATTCTTTTTACTGCTTTCTAGTATAGATTTACTGCTTTCTAGAGTAGTCTATTCGTCCTCCGAGCGATCGTCGAGGAGGACATTTCTCCCTCCATTCTTTTAATGCTTTCTAGAGTAATTGTTTTATGTTTTCTAGTTGTAACGAACGATCTCTTTTATGATAAATTCCTTGTCTATTCTACATCTCATTTTGATTTCCATGTATAGTATTCTTTCTCTCTCTCTTACTCCCTCTCTCTCTTTTATTTGTTGTAGATACTTAGATAGTTTAAATTGAATTTCTTTGTGACAAAATAAAAAGAAACGCGAAGTTTTTAAATCAAACGTTCGCCTCCCTGTGTTCGACCCGGAATTCTTATTTCGGTATAAATTTTATTTGTTGAACTCGAAGCCTTCGCTTTCGAACTACAACGATAGGTTTTTCCAAAATCGAACACGTTAGCGTAGATTCTCATTCAACAGTGCTCATCAGGAAAATGTTCAATGATGGGTTCGAAAGGGTCAATGATCTTAGAATGAAGGCGGGACAAGTGATCAGCTACCACATTCTACTTTCCCACTTTGTCACGAATCTCGAGGTCAAATTCTTGCAACAACAAGATCTAGCGGATTAATCGAGGTTTCGCATCCTTCTTTGCAAGGAGATGCCTCACAGCTGTGTGATCCAAGTAGATGATAACATGGGAACTTAGAAGATAAGATTTGAATTTTTCTAAGGTAAATACGACGACTAGTAGCTCTTTCTCAGAAACTGTGTAGTTACACTAAGCCTCATCAAGTGTTTTGCTTGCGTAATAAATGACCATGGGTTTCCCGTCAATTTTCTGCCCCAAAATCGCTCCTACAGCAAAATCAGATGCACCGCACATGATCTCAAAGGGTTGAGACCAATCAGGGGACTGTAGGATCGGGTCTTGGGTAACTCGGTAATGGAGGATTTCAAATGTTTGAGTGCATTCCTTGTAGATTTTGAAAGGTACATCCTTGGAGAGAAGAGTGGTCAGGGGGCGTGCGATTTTCGAAAAATCAGGGATAAATCGACGGTAAAAATCGACGTACCCCAGAAAAGATCGGATGTCCTTGATCGAGCTAGGCATAGGGAGTTTGGAAATCAAGTTCACCTTGGCTCGATCAACTTGGATGCCTTTCTCTGAAATCAGATGTCCTAGGACAATTCCTTCAGGCATCATGAAATGGCTCTTTTCCTAGGAAAGAACCTGATTCACGTTAATGAATCGCCTGAGGATTTAGACCAAGTGCTGGAGGTAATCGTCAAATGATGCTTTGAATACTGAAAAGTCATCCATGAAGACTTCCAGATAATCACCTACCATATCTGGGAATATGGCAAGCATGCACCGCTGAAAAGTCACGGGTGCATTATAGAGACCGAACGGCATCCTTCGGAATGCGTATGTCCCGAAGGGGTAGGTGAAAGTGGTCTTTTCTTGGTCCTCAGGATGGATTGCCACTTGGTTATAACCGGAGTATCCGTCAAGAAAGCAAAATAGCCTATTTCCCGTTAGTTTCTCAAGGATCTGATCAATAAACGGTAGTGGGAAATGATCCTTCTTCGTGGAGGAATTGAGTCTTCTGTAATCAATGCAGACTCTCCATGAGTTAGCCACACGGGTCAGTATGACTTCTTCGATTTCAGTCGTAATGACGGTGAGTCCTGCCTTCTTAGGCACAACCTAGATTGGACTCACCCATCGACTATTAGAGATCAGGTGATGATCCCTGCATCTTACCACTTAATGATCCCCATTTTCACGACCTCCTACAGATTAGGGTTCAAACGTCTCTGCATTTCTCGCGAAGGTCGTGTGCCCTCTTTGGTGTAGATTCGGTGTGTGCAATAAGAGGGACTAATGCCAATCAAATCATCAAGAATCCATCCAGTGGCTTTTCAATGTTGCTGGAGAATAGTAATCAAACGGGATTCCTGGTCAAGTGTGAGTCTGGAGTTGATAATCACAGGAAACGTTTGATTGGAACCCAAAAAGACATATTTCAGATGGTCAGGTAGAGGCTTGAGTTCGAAGACAGGGTTATCAGCAGTAGCGGGCGGTTCAGGATGTGTGTCAGGAACAAGGGAAGGAGTTATGGGTGTATCTAGATCAGGTTCAGACTGCTCTATTTGTGGGTTTTAATCTTCTGGTGGTTGATCGGAAATAATCAGGTTGTCCTTGATATACGGTTCATCAACCACGGCTTTGATATCACATATTTGTTCTATAACACCACAATTAATCCCTTGTTGGGCCTTAAAGATGTTAATCTTTAGTGTTTGGTTCCTAAATTTTAGTTCTATTTGGCCCTCCTCACAATTTATATTGGCCCTAGCAGTGGCCAGAAAAGGTCTCCCTAATATAATCGGTGTATCCCTTGGGTTTTCAGGTGCATCCATATCCAAGACTATAAAATCCACTATGAAGTAGAAATCCCGCACCCTAACAATGACATCCTCGAGTATTCCTTTAGGTAACTTGATGGATCGATTAGCTAACTGCAATGTCACCTCTGTTGGTTTAAGCTTAGATTATTCAAGGTGGTCAAGGAGGGATGTAGGTATTAGGTTTATGGAGGCACCTAGGTCTAATAAGGCTTTGTCGAATTGGGTATCACCAATTGTACATGAGATCAAGGGAGTACCTGGGTCTTTAGCCTTAGGTGGGAGTTTGCTCAAGATTACATAGTTGGCTTGCTCTGACAGTACGATTGGACTCCCACTTTTGGTTTGCGGCTTATGCTTGGGTGTACACACGTCCTCCAGAAATTATGCGTAAGCCAATACGTGGCGGATTGCATCCATCAAGGGGATGTTTATCTGGACTTATTCAAAGAGCTTGACCAGATCCTCCTCAGGAGCCACGAGTTTGATTATCCTCTTTCCCTTGGTCAAGGCCTCAGGAAATGGAGCCTTGGCTGGTTCCTCTAGAATAGGTCTAGGTTCTTGATTTGGGAAAGGGGTATCCTGGATAACCATCCTAGGGTTTGGGTTACTACCAGGCTTGGAGTGGTTTGGATAAGGTGGATCTTGAGTTGCTTTACCACTACAGGTTGTTAAAGAGTTTAGTCCTGCCTGGTTTTGGTTTAGGGCTGGTAAAATAGGTGGTTGCTGTTGAAATCTCGCGTGAGATGTCGAAGCTTCCATCCCATCGGGTGATGGAACAGAAGGGGCCTAATAAATCATGTGTGCATGGCCTAGATTTGGGTTCATAACATGCCTTTGGGTCGACACGTTATTTAGATTCGGCAAAGGTTGCGAAGGAAGTGTGCCAGGTTGGCGGGAATTTGCCATCTGGGTGAGTTGATTATGAACCTCTGTGATCTTGTCCTTGTGCTATTTTTGTATTGCCGCATTCGTCTTCTGAATGTCAACCAGTGTTTGAAGGATAAGAGTCATTTGATCTGCTTGGTTTGGCCCAAATTGATAAGTGGGGTTGGGCCGAGGCTGAGGCGGTGGAGGAGCTTGTGGATGGGATTGATAAGGTGGTCTTTGATTCTAAGAATTTCCTACCCACAGGAAGTTGGGATGGTTCCGCCATCCAGGGTTATAGGTATTGGAGAATGGGTCATTCTGGATGGCGTTGAGGTCCTCGCAGGTCTGAGGAGCCTCAGGAAAATCAGAGTATGAGGGTTCAGAGTTCCCCCAACTAGAGTAGAGTGGATTGGAGGTCCCTCCAATCTTGGAGTCAGACGAGGGTGGATATGGGTCCATCCCCTAAGAAGATCGGTGATAGATGTTCTGCACAGTTTCCCTTGCAAGAAGTGGCTGTGCAAACGAGTTTTGCGCAGAGGTGGCTCGCTGCAGATGCCGAGTTAGCTCGTCCACCTTCTTCTCTATGATAGAGACCTTGTCCAACCGACTGGCCATCAGCTCCAAGTCGACAGATGCGGACAGGCCCTGCATCTCATGTGCTCCCCTAGGATTCGTCGATGCACGGGCATTCGTCCAGTCGAATAAGCCCATGGAGTCATTATTGATGGAGTTCTCGCACATATTCTCGAGAATCTCCTACACCGTGTCCTCACGTTGACCCATAATGTTTCCTCCGCAAGTTACATTGACGAACAATCGAATGTCTTCACAGAGTCCCTGGTAAAAAGACTAGACTTGTTCCCATTTAGAAACTCCGTGATGGGAGCACCTTCGCATGAGATCCAAGAATCGATCCCATCCCTCATGAAGAGGTTCTCCTAATTGTTGAGTGAAGTGAGTGATCTAGTGGTGCAAGCCATTCGTCCGGCCAACGGGGAAAAACTTTTTCAAAAATTCGGACTGGAGTTCAACCCATGTGTTGATCGGACATGTTTAAGTCTGATACCAATGAGCAGCTTTGTCCATGAGGGAGAAAGAAAACATCTTCATGAGTAGAATATCTGGATTTTGTACATCTGACCCGAAGGTCTGGGCCAGATGTTTGAGTTGTTATATGTGCTGGAAGGGATCCTCGGAGTTAAGCCCATGGAATTTTGGAGTGGCATGAATCATGTTGGGCTTGAGTTCAGAATCAGGACCTCCAGCCGAGATTTGGACTCGAGTCTTGATTGCCACCACAGCGGGATTATAGAGATCTCGTCTCATAAGACGCTGCGGCAAGTTTACAAAGTTTTGGAATAGATCATTTAAGTGCTGAAGTTTGTGCTCAAGGTTGTTCTCTTCTTCAATTGGTTGTGCCATGATGGAAGAAGAATAACTCAGTTCTAATGAATCAGAGGAGAGATCTATGTGGTGGGGTTGCTGCACAAACACGGGTGTCGAGGCTTGGTCTCGGCGGGAGTGGATTTCTAAAGGATGTCTTAAGGATGGTCTTAAGGACCTCCTACCAAACATGCACCGAAGGATTTGACGAGATTAAAATGTGCTGGACCCAATCGAGACACCCAAAAAAATTTGGGTGACTATAGAGGTTCGGGGCGGATGATCCCCCTTAGTCAGAAAGGTCGTCCACCTGAGAAATACCTGGGCAGCCAAAGAGGGAGAGTCCCGCAAAGACCCCTACACGGTAGAGTGTCCCCACCAGTTACAGGGTTTCCCCCACCTGACCTCTCTTGCCACTGAGATTCCATGTAGACCAGAATGGGGACCTTGACCTCCTAAGTCTACCACTTTTAATTAAGCTCAATGTGCTTAGGATTCCACTTGAACTTTAGATCTTTTGAGTGCAAAAAAGTGACCTAATTTCAAAGTTTGTTGACCCAAGGGGTCAACTTCACCTCTTTGTCCTTTGAGAGCTTTTAAGTCCTTTCTTTTAGGGTTCAGGTGAGCTAAGAGCTTGATTTTGTTAGGGTTTCTCTTAGATAAATCTCTTCAAACAAGGCTTAGGCACACCTCCTTTTGAAAAATTTGATTCTTTGCTTAGAGAAGATGTGTCTCTAAAAACCCTAGATTGGAATCCTTAAGTTGTCTCTATTTGGTCCAATTTAGTTGCCTCAAAGATGGTATCTAGGGCTCAATCAAGAAGGTGCTAGCCCTAGTTACCTCAAATGGATGCACAATTCAAAAATGTGTTGAAATTAAAAACAGGCAACTTTGGTGAATTACTAAATATGGAAAGCAAGTAGCCCTAGATTGATTTTTTCTTTGTTTTCCTTTTTAGAATTGAGGGGATTAAGAGAAAGGGCTAATGAGAATTTACCTGTTCCTGGCGTGGTTGTTGAGCGGCTGTTTTCTTTTCTTCCCCTGAAACAATCACAACAAAAGAAATAGATCAAGTTAGTACTAAATCAGAGATTGTGATCAAAGTTTCTAAAGTGCCCATTGCTCCCCGGCAACGGTGCCAAAATGTTTACTTGAAAGCGAAATTAGGTTTGTAAATATTACGTTGCAGCATAGTTGAAATCACTTCGAAAAATAAATGAGAATTTATTACTCGAGGTCGAACCCTAAAACTAAGAATCCGAGGTCGAACACGAGGAGCAAATTGAGATTTAAAAGCTACGAACACAACTTCAATTTAATCAAATGAGATGTTCAACCAAATTATGAAGCAATAGAACTAGTTTTAATGTATATAGAAGCTTAAAAATATGAATAAATGTAAAAATTAGATGCTTCTAGCTTAGGCTTTCTCTTCTTCTTTTTCTTCCTCTGACTTCAAACTTTGGCTTCTTCTTCTTCTTTGGCATTGCTTGAGCTCTCTTCTTCCTTCTTCTTTGCATGCTGGCCTTAGCTTCTCTTTCTTCTCTTCTTTCTTTCCTCTGATGTCTTCTTCTTTGCTCTTCTTTCTCTGACTTCTCCTTCCTTCTTCAGCTTTCTTCTTCTTTAATCGTGCCTTCAGCTCTGCCTTCTTTGTGGCTCCTTCCTTCTCTTCTTTGGCTTCTCCTTCAGAGTCCTCTTCTTTCTTCAGCTATGCCTTCTCCTTCCTTGGTCCTTTCTTTGCCTTTGCTTCCCTTGCGGCTCTTTCTCCTTCAGCTTTCCTTCCTTAGCCTCTTCCTTCTTCAGCTTCCACTTACTTCTTCCTTTCCCTACATAGAAGTGCAAAACCTACCCCTACCCTCCCTCGCGAACGCTCTCTCTCTTTCCTCTCTTAGGCTCGCTCTCCCAGAGCCTTTCTCGAGTAAACGGGTCAGGTTAGCGCGCCTGGGTCTAGGTGCACCGACGTGGGAGATGCGCGAGTGCTGAGCAATCGGGTCAGGTAGCCAGGTCTGCGTAGCGTGTGCACAGATGAGACGAGTGTGTGGGCGAGGGGACCTCACCCCATGTCAGAAGGCAAAGAGGCTAAAACACAAAAACAACTTATACCGCTTCGCCGCTTCTAAAGTTACCGAGGTAGGACTAAGTCCCACCCACTTCTTCGCTTGCACATGCAGGGAATGTTGCTTAATTGCTGCTGCAGCGGAGTGCTTTGGCCCTTGATAGATGGCTGATGCTGTTCGCGGAGTAAAGCCGCGCACCTGGGACTTTGTCTCCTGGAGTGGGGCTACCTGGAGCGAGCTTGTGAGCAAGCTTCGCTTCTGTTCCAATGGCGGATGGGGGTCTGACCTGTCAATCAAGAATACGGCCTCATGGCCCTGTCAACATGTTCAAAAAGCTTTGCCGTGTCACGGCGAAGGTGGCGCGGTGGGTGGCGTGGTGTGGGATGGCCTAGGCGTGCGTGCCTAGGTTGTTCTGTGGCCGTGAAAGTGGGGTTGTTCGGGGGCAATGTAGGGCGTGTGTGGCGGTCGATGGAGAGGTGGAAGATGATCAGTGGAAGTTGGCGAGGCGTGTGGGTGTGTGGAGTGGTGGATGCGCCTTCGCTGGTGGTCTACCAAAGGTGAAGAAGGTGAGGGTGGTCTGTGGTTGTCGAGGGTGGTTTTGTGAAATAAAGAGGGAGAAAATGAAGAGTAGAGAGAGGGGAACTTATCTGTGAGTGATTGGACGAAGGGGGAAGCATAGAGCGGACAATGCATATATCTGTCGTCGCCAGAGACGAAGGCCCTGAGATGGAGAGGCGGTGACGACGAGAGGGATGAAGACACGGGCGCAGGTATGGCGCGATGCGAAAGAACGAGGCGAAGAAGATTCTGCCACTGGCATGGCGACAGAGCGACGAGAAGAGGGAGGAAGAGTCATCGGAGCTTGCTGGCTACTTGGCTAGAGAGGGCAAAGGAGGAATTCTGGGGGATTCTTCAGTCAAATCAAGCTTAGGATGGTCGGGAGGACTTGGGGCGTCTTTTATAGTCGCGGGCAAAGGGTCTTATGCTTGAAAGGCAAGCTTCCAAGCATGAAAACCTCGCTAGACTTGGAAGGTCAAGTGATACCCATATCTCTCATGCGTTCGCATGAGAGATTGGGTGGGAATCTGAGCACAAAATGGGGTTCACACGATCGGGAATTCCTCTGAGAATTTCCCTTTCAAATCTGAGAGGGATTCTCTGAGGAATCAAGGAGATCTCCCTCTTGAATCCTCGTCGGAGTAGGATTCCTCCGATGTAATGGCGAAGGGACCTAATTGCAAAGAACGATGAGGAAGCTATGGGGTCTCTACAAGGTTTTCAAAAATTAGGGGCATAAAAGTAATTAGGTTGGACTGTTTTGCAAAGTAGGTCAAGGTGAACTCCCCTTAGGTCCAAATTTTGGTATAAACCTAATTTGGATCTAAGGAATCCAAGGTAAAGTTGGATTTTAGGTTTGACCACGTTTGACTGGATATTTTGTACAAAAACCCAATTTAGGGTAAATGTTTGACTAGGACCCCTACTTAGGTCAAAATAGGTTCTAAAGGCAAAATTGAAGGTTCTAAACCCTAGATGATATTTTTCCATGAATTTTAGAGATTTAGTTAATTTTTATTCTGACCAGAACCTTGTTGAGTTAAGTGGATTTGTTTTAGGGTTATAGGATGTCATTTAATTCCCAGATCTCACATTAACCCTTTTCTGATTGAACCATCCCACTTTTTATCTTATGAAGATCGATTGACCCATGTTTAACCCCTGAGAAATCCTGTTGTTATACTGCAATGGTAAAATTACAGTTTTACCCTTTGTTTCTTACTTTTCTTTCCACCCAGTTATTCCCTAAGTTAGACCCTTCACTTGGTTATGTAGGAGCTTTTATTCTCTTTTCTAGGTCAAAATGAGCTAGTTAGGGTTCATGATGGTGTTCCCATCAGCGGATATCATCAATTATTTGGTAGTTGGTCAAATCCTCCAAGATTGGACCAAACAACAATGGGAGAAACTTATGTCTGAAGCCAAATATTATTTTTGGGATGATCCTGAGCTATATCGCATCGGCATTGACCAAATTATTCGTCGATGCATCACGGAAAATGTGTTCCATAGTATACTTGAGTTTTTCCATACATCTGTGTGTGGTGGACACTTTTTTAGGAAAAAGATAATGGCAAAAATTTTGCAATCCAGATTCTATTGGCCATCGTTATTTAAGGATGCCCAAGAATTCTCAAAGTTATGTGCCCGATGCCAGACACTCGGGAGCATGGCCAAGAGAGACATGATGCCCTTAAACCCAATATTTTCTATCAAATTTTTGACATTTGGGGCATCGACTTCATGGGGCCCTTCCCTCCTTCATTTGAACACCAATATATTCTGGTCATTTTTTATTACGTTGATTAAGGCAATCCCCACTCAGACCAGTGACCACAAGGTGGTCATCAATCTTATGAAGAAAAATATCTTCAGACGATTTGGGATTCCTCGGGCAATTATCAGTGATGGTGGCACACATTTCACTCATGCCCAGTTTCAAAATTTACTGGGAAAATACGGGGTAAATCATCGGATTTCCACACCCTACCACCCACAGACGAACAGACAGGTTGAGGTCTCCAACCGAGAGATCAAAACATTTTGCAGAAAATCATAAGGCCTGATAAGAAGGATTGGACCCAAAAGCTAGATGATGCTCTTTGGGCCTATCATACGACGTACAAAATGCCTATCGGTATGTCTCCGTTCCGGCAAGTGTTTGGTAAGGTGTGTCACTTACCTGTAGAGTTAGAACACCAGGCATTTTGGGCCAACAAGAATTGTAATCTCAACCTTGCGATGGCCGGGAAGACAAGGAAACTCCAACTATCTAAGTTGGAGGAGCTTAGAAATGATGCTTATGAAAATGCCAGAATCTATAAGGCAAGGACCAAAGCTCTCCATGACCAGATGATTTCATGTAAGAGCTTTGAGCCAAACCAGAAGGTCTAGCTTTTCGATTCTCGACTAAAGCTCTTCCCTAGTATGCTTAGGTCTAAGTGGAATGGCCCGTTCGTTATTGAGCGGATTTTTTCTAACAGGGTCGTCGAAATCTCTAACCCAAAGACAGATAGCTCCTTCAAGGTCAACGGACAACATTTCAAACCCTGTGTTGACCATGTGCTCCTTGAACCCATCTCGGACAAGGTTTCTCTCACCTTGCCCTAACCACTATTGGCCAAACATCGCCTAGCTGAAGGCACTAAACTTAGCACATGTAAATGCTATTTCGAGCTGACCAGAATCTCACGGAAACCAAGTGTTATTCTTCCAATTCTACTCTCCTACATGCTTTATGATAAACACGCATGAATTCATGATAAAATGCTTATTTATGATAGCTCCTAGGCTTATCATTGCATATCATGTTATAAATATTGCATAACATCCATTTCATGGCATTTAGGATAGTTGTGTATTATGTACATTAATTCTTCCATTTTATATGGCTAGGTGGTAGTGCGACATCTTTATGGGCTTCGAATGAAGAATTAGACCGTACGGATGAATCTGGAGCGATGATCGTAGTCCATCAACGCAAAAATCACCCCGGTCAGAGCTCCGTAGCACCCTCTACAAGAAGAGGATGGACGGTCCAAATGGCACCACATGGTGCCATCCAGACCCCCCAACATGAACAACAGTTGCCCCAACCTCATGCATGGAGAGATCTTAGCCGTTGGATCTCAATCCAACAACTGAGGGGCACTCTACACTGTGCAACTGCACCACCCTCCACTCGACAAATCGCAACTTTAGCGCAAAGGTGAAGATAAGCGCTCTCAAACAGCGAGTGCGAGTGCGAGTTCAAGCTGCGGTGGGGGGAGGCGATCTCGCGAGTGCGGGCACAATCGAATTCCACTCATTGCATGGCCATCAAGCTACAGAGAGGGAGGCGACGTGGCGCAATCAGACATATGCGAGATGCATGCATTCGATCACGCGCTGACCGATGCCCAATCTGACGTGCCAACGAGCGTGCAATCTGAACGCACGATCCCCATGCCATTTCAACCATCCGCCTCTGATCCAACGGCTGCTAATGGTTCACGCCTGATCCAGCCATGAGCGTGCATGAGCATGAGCTGGAGACAACAATGACAGCTTGGGCAGACCTTTAGTGACGCTTACAGCTATCACTAATTGCTCATAGGCGCAAGGCCAGCTATAGGTGTGAACAATGGGGGCACGATCTTCAGCGACAACTACAAGGATCTTTAGTGATGCTTGCAGCTGTCACTATAGCCCTCTACATGAATTTCTTCTTCTTCCCTCCACTATATAAACACCCCTACACCCCCCATTCCTCTTCATCTCTACCTACCAATACTAAAGTGTGGGTGCCAGTACTCGTTGCTTTCATATTTGGGTTTCAAACTCTTAACACAAATCCGTAACCCACTTGTACCAGTACTCATGGTTAGTACCGGTACTCGTTACCTCCAGTACCGGTACTGATCATGAGTACCGGTACTTGCAGGGTACAGGTTTGTTTCTTGACAAAACCTAAACTTGTAACGCACATGTACCAGTACTAAACTTTAGTACCAGTACTTGTGGGTTAACAAGTACCTTTTTTAAGTGATTTAATCAATTACGTTCCTTGAAAATGATTGCAATATAAATCCTAATTTATCTCTAATTATTTTTACGATCTAAGTTATATTCCTTTGTTAAGAGGCATATACAATCTATAAATAAAAAATCTAAACTAAAAACACTAAAGGTTGAAGATGATCTTCTCCTCCTCAATTCTTCCTTGTCATCTTGCCTCCTTCTTATCATGATCTTCTCCTTTTCATCAAGCCTCCATCATTTCCTGTTTGCCTTGATCTTCACCTAAATTTGAAAGAACTCAATTGCAAACATTAATTCATAATAATTTTGTTAACACCAAAACAAGATGTGGAACAAGGTTCCAACACAAAGGTCCCAGTTTGGAACCCATAAGGTTCCAAGAAGAGATGGCCCGAAGGTCGAGCCAACTCCAGCTGGTTCACAAACTCCCGTCCTATTGAAGCTTGCGAAGAATGGAATCCTGATCCCTGGGATTGAATAAAACTAGAAAAATTAGAGTTTCCAGACATCCACTCTTCCATTTGTTTAGCAACCATATCCATCTTATCTAATTTATTGTAGATCAATTCCATATCAAATGTATGAGAATCTTGGACCTCATTGGCATTTGATCTAGTTTGTTAGGATCGGTTGAAGGTTTCCATTGAGGCATGGTTTAAAGAGTTTTCGCTCATTTCCTCAAACAAATCATACACGCTATCTACGTCTTTGTTGAGGACATTACCTCCGCAAGAAGCATCCACATGATTACGGAGTTGATCATTCAACCTGTGATAAAAAATCTACACAAGTTGCCATTTAAGCACCTCATGGTGTGGACACTTCCGCAACAAATCTTGGAATCGCTCCCAAGCCCCATGAAACGGTTCCCTCTGCCACTGGGCAAAAGTCATAATTGCCCATCGCAATGCATTAGTTCACCCAATTGGGAAGAATTTCCTCAGGAAGGTTGATTTTAAAGTTGTCCAGGTAGTAATCGGTCTTCCAATGGTACGATACCAATGTGCGGCCTTATGCCTGAGTGAATGGGGGAAAAGCCTCATGAGCATATGTTCTTCATACACATTCCACTATTTGGTGGTCTGAACCAGAGTGATCAGATCCTTTAAATGTTGGAATGGGTCTTCTGAGCCAAGCCCGTGAAAGTGTTTAATTAGACTCAAAACCTGAGGTTTGATCTCAACATCACTAGCGGGGATCACAACCTCGAGATGATCCTCATAATTTGAAGGATCATAAAAATCCTTCAAGGGTCGAGTGCCCTGACCATTCATTCATTGGAACCATTGCTGCATCTGCTGCAATTCTTCTAATAGCCTTTGAATCAACTCTTGTTGGTTCGGGGGCAGGGGAGGTGGTTGCTGATCAGCCATGGGATCTACTTGGCTATAACTCAACCTTCACCTTCGAGAATGGTCAATAGGTCCTTCCAAATGAGGGTTCAATGACCTCCTTCCAAGCATACACTGGAAGGAAGTCGGAAGGATGGGGAAGAGAAGGGACCCTGCAACACAAAAAATACAATCCTGTCCTTAGGTTGGGTAGCCTAAAGGTCTACAGATTCTCAGAATCCATCTTAAGATTATATATGATTTACTCTACTTGTATCTAGTCAATCCAACCAGTTAAAAGGAGGGATTGGGGAGAAGGTTCTTCCTTTGGCTTGCACCTCTGGTTCCTAGTGTACCCCCCAACCGCGGTCATTTAACGCTACTCCCCTAGCTAGACATCAGATTGACTAGTATAAGCAGGTTAATTGTGAACAATCTCAATCTAAGCCTCGAAGAGCGAATCAGTCCTTATGGTCAACGTCTAATCAATTTTAAGTAGGCTTGGGATGATTGTGCTCTTGGAATGTGATGGGCCCTTTAGATGGGTTGTGCCCTTAATGATCAATTCAAATGTATGTGGATGCACAACCAGGGTTTGTAAACAAGGTTATTTGATGATGTGTCTTTGAGGGTTTAACATCGTTTAGTAGCTTTTAGGATTTAATCTTTAGGTTCGTTCAATCAGGTTTAGTAGAACACTCTAAGTTTTGAAAGCATTGGTGTAGATATATTCCTTTAAAAATCAAAAATAAAATGTGGAGTGCCTGGTTCAGCCCTAAAAATCAACCCTAAGTGGCAAGCTACTGATGAATCACTTTTATCTTAAGTGGTGCAGCCCAAATAATTCAATCAATTGGTCTGTTGCACCACTTAGTTAAGGCACATAGATGTTTAACCTATTCAGATTTCTACTCACTTATGTGTATTGGGTTGAAGTGTACTGGGTTCACAGGTCAGATCCCGGTTAAGTGGTAGAATTAAAGTGATTGTGTGCCTTAGGATGAGAATTTGTAGGTGTTAAGTATGTCTCTTTTAATTAAATCCCACAAGAGATGAGTATTTATTTATTATTTTTTAATATATGTGGGTGGGTGAGTTATGGCGAAGTGATAATCAAACAATCAAATATATCCTAGGGTTTATGCAAGCACCTAAGTTGATTTGAGTTTGAGTTATTAGGTTATGGAATGGAAATCTAGTGGGTGGGTGGGGGGAATAACTTACAAATGTCTCTACCCGCACTTTACTCCAATCTACCGCCTTCGACTCCTTGATCGGGTTCTTGTAAGACAATAAATCGAAAAAGAAAGATAGGTTAGAAAAATATGTAAGTAATGCGAGAAAATGCGAAAAAAAATCAAAGAACATTGCCTCCCCGGCAACGGCACCAAAATGATCGCGGCATGTTTCGCAAATTAAAATTAGGGTTCAGAGAACTTATCATCGTAGCTCGCAAAACACATCTATCAAATACAATTTATAATCGAAACTCCAAGGGAGTCTAGGGTCAAACACAGAGAGGTGACGTTTACTTTGGTTGAAAAGAGTGCTTTGTTTTATTTCTTTTTGGTATTTTTAGGTTTTGTTATTTTTTTTGTGTTTTTGAAATAAAAAGACAAGCAAGACAAGTTCACAAAATGAGATGGAACACAACTATGATATATTACATAAATGTTTGTTACAATAATCTATGAAAGCATAAAAGAGATAGGGGTGAGAGGAAATCTCTCGAATCGGCTAAAAATCACAAAATTCAAAATACAAAGAATATACAAAATAAATCACATGCACCTAGGCATGCATGGATGTATCAAAAGACTAAAAATTCCAAGAATTATAGATCTAACACTAAAAAGTTCTATAAATCTCAGGATTTGGAAGGTGCTAACTCTAAAGGACCCACAAGAAAATGGGTACCTAGAAAAGATATTTGTTTTGCAAAAGTAGATCAAAGTAATCAATGGGTGTTCAAGGCACATAACGAAACACTTCAACCTTTCTATAAGTTGAATGAAGACCAAGAATGTTGGATGAGAGATGCTTGGTATCCACAAGCTCCATTTTACTATTGGTAAATTTTATGGTATGATATTTCTTCATTTTTTTGTGATTGACAAAAAGGGGGAGAAATATAGAGGGCAAATAGCAATATTTTTCGGGGAGCATATATTGAGGAGGAGGATTTAATTAAAAAAAATTTTTCCTTCATGTAACATTGTTAAAATTTATTTTTATTCTTATAATTATCTATTTGCAAGATAGTTTTGTCAATACCAAAAAGGGGGAGATTGTTGGAACTTTGTTCCACATCTTGTTTTGGTGTTAACAAAATTATTATGGATTAATGTTTGTAATTGCGTTCTTTCATATTTAGGTGAAGATCAAGGCAAACATGAAATGATGGAGGCTTGATGAAAAGGAGAAGATCATGATAAGAAGGAGGCAAGATGACAGAAGAATTGAAGAGGAAAAGATCATCTTCGATCTTTAGTGTTTCTAATTTAGATTTTTTATTTATAGATTGTATATGCCTCTTAACAAAGGAATATAGCTTAGATCGTAAAAATAATTAGAGATAAATTAGGATTTATATTGCGATCATTTTCAAGGAACGTAATTGATTAAATCACTTAAAAAAGGTACTTGTTAACCCACAAGTACCAGTACTAAAGTTTAGTACCGGTACATGTGAGTTACAGGTTTAGGTTTTGTCAAGAAACAAACCTGTACCCTGCAAGTACCAGTACTCATAATCAGTACCGGTACTGGAGGTAACCAGTACCGGTACTAACCATGAGTACTGGTACAAGTGGGTTACAGATTTGTGTTAAGAGTTTGAAACCCAAATCTGGAAGCAACGAGTCACGATACCCACATTTTAGTACCGGTACCAGGTAGCCGTTGGCTCAAAACTTAATGGTTAGAAAATTAATTTTGGCTATATGAACGTTGGGATTTACACCCCAACGTCTAGTAGATGAATCCTTGAGGTCCTAAACTCTATAAATAAACCCTTGGACCCTTAGTTTGTATATGAGAAATAGAGAAGAAAAATTCTAGAGTTATATTTCATATTCTCACAATATTTTGAAGAAGGAATAGTTTACTGCTATCAATTTCTCTATGCTTTTGCAAGCTCAACGACATGATTTCTTCACGCATTGTCAAGGCATTCACGCTCATTCTAGGCTCTCAAATCGGTAACATTATATTTACATTTGTTGAGAGGCTTAGGAACTTAGTTATAAGATCTTTCTTTCTTATACATGTATTTCATTTGTTCTTGAGCATTTGCTCGTTGGGTTGTAACAAATCCATTTTTGTACTTGGGTTGAGGTAACCCATTAATTACGTCAATTTAGTAAATTGATTCTCTCAGGGTTGAGAGAATCGGGTTAAAAATCCTAAGCTTTGAGGCTTAGGTAGTGGAGTACCCAAGGGAGGGGAACCACTATATATTTTGTGTCCTTTTGTAGTTTGAATTGATTGTGCAAATTTTCTTGTTATTATTAATATTGTTCTTGAGTGTTTGTGTGCGTAGCCATATATTCCATATTTCAGATCCTATCACTTTGATCATAGTTTTTCTGATCCTTCTTCATCCTCATCTTATGAGGATGTTCATGCTGTGCAGGAGAATGTTAGGGCCAACCCTTACTCGAATTCCTACAATTCTGGTTGGAAAAATCATCCTAACATCTCTTGGAAAGATCAGGGGCAGCAAACCCAATATCGACCCAACAATTATGTACCGCAAAAACCAATGGGTCAAGGTCATGTATATACTCAGTTGCCCTTGAATCAGGTTAATCAGTCCATATAGAATGCTCAACAACCCGCCAAGCCGGCTGACTTAAACCTGAAGATGGTAGAAATGCAAGGGTCAATGCTCCAGCTCATGCAACAAATGAAAACTTCGCTGGACACCTTGCAATCCGGACTTAGTGCAAACAACCGATAGCCCTAATCTCTACCATCACAACCTATACCAAACCCAAGGAATATACAGAACCGAGGTGTTGGGCCTCAAGGGTTTGGTAATGATGGGGAGTCGCATGCTCAAGCTCATGCTATCTATCAGGCTACCCCAGCCCCTCCCAGAGCGAACCGAGTTCCTACCATAATCAACCGAGAGCCTCCTGTTTTGCCCAACCCTCCCCAAAGCACTAACCAACAGCATTTTACCACGGCAAGCACCATCACCTTGAGAAGTGGTAGTAGACACAAGGGACCTACCCAACCCCAAGGCAATACCATTAGGCCCCATAGTAAGAATTCTAGAATCCCAATTAAGAATGTGATCAACAAAACATCAGAGTCTGATTTGGGAGTTTGTTGTTGTTGTATGGGCAAACAGAAAAAGTCAGAGGAGAAATTAGAGGAAAGGATGTCCTTACTCCAGGCTTTCAAATTGACAATCATTTTACTCCTTGCAGGTAGCGGATCAATCCCTACCTACTCCATAGGTTTACTGAATTCATATAAAGCAAAGTGTAGAGCGTAATCTAAAAATATTAGGAGAGTAGTCTTGTCTGATAACACAAGCACACTAATCTTCAACAAGCTACCTCCTAAAAAGCAGGACCCGGGAGCCCCACTGATTTCTTGCACAATAGGAAACATCACTTCTGACCGGGCCCTTCTCGACTTGGGCGCTTCCATTAATGTGATCCCTACCTCACTACACATGTAATTGGGTATAGGCTACCTGAAACACACTGACATAACTTTGCAACTAGCCGATAGATCCATTACAAAACCAAAGGGTATTTTGGAGGATATTTTAGTCAAGGTTAATGATTTGCATTACCTTGTTGATTTTATGGTCCTGGACATGGAAGCACCAAAACAGCTCAACCACACCCCAATTATTTTGGGAAGACCTTTTTTGGCTACTGCCAAGGCAAGGATTGATTATGAATTGGGAAATATAGAAATGGCCTCTGGGAATAAAACGAATCGATTTAATATTTTTTGAGGTCTCAAAGAAGGATAAAATTAAGTGTGATTTGATGGAGGAGCTTGGCAAAATAGAAGAGGTAATGGTCATACATACCTTAGACAACCTTTTAAGAACCAACTCAACCCAAACTTAGGAAGAAAATCAGACGGTTGCAGGGATAATTGAGAACAACAAAGACATACAACAAACTGTGGCAACCCGGGATGAGGAAGATATTTATGAATTTGGAAATTTGTTGGATGATTCACATGATCAAGTCAAAACCCAACAATGTCCTCATCCTGAATTTTTAGAGTTTGAGGTTCAACATTTGGGTGGGAATCATGAAGATCGGGATGGTTGAATTAAGCACCCAAATTGTGAGAATGAAATTGAACTTTGAGGAGAAACTCTTGAAATGTTAGATATTCTAGAGTACCCACAAACCCCAAACTCATCATCAAACCCTCATCATCCTTTTTCACCCAACCATTGCATAAATTCTATATCTACCCACACCTCCTCTATACTAAATCAACAAAACTCCTATTGGAGACCATTTGGGCTCTCCCTACACCACCAGCTTGCCACTTTCATTGATCATCTCTTTCGTAAGCCCACTCTTACTCTTCGGGACCCAAATCTAAGGGCTCAAAAACTATGTTATTGCAGCCTCAATGTTATTTTTTATTGAGGACCTCGCCTAACTGAAAGCACTAAACTCAGCATGTGTAAAGACTGTTTCGAGCTAACCAGAATCTCACGGAAACTAGGTGTTATTCTTCCACTTCTACTCTTCTGCATGCTTTCACTTTTAACAATGAGGACATTGCATTAGCTAAGCATGGGGTGGTGGATATTTCTTATGAATCTTTTTGTCAGCCGTAACAGTAATTTCTTATTTTTCATCTTAAAAAAAATAACAGAGAGAGAACTAGGAGACGAGAACTTAGGCATTAGGAGTTTCAAACCTTAGGAATTGACACTTTGGGACCTGAATACTTAGACTCTTCAGGTCTTCGGGCTTAATTAGCCCGGGTGTCCACTCGAATGTGGACTTAGTCTCAAGTCCTCACTAAGTAATTCTATTTTAAATTGGTCAACAAATTGGGGTGATAAGTATACGACTTTTCAACCCGCCCTCTGATTTGAGGGGACTTTAAGCCTAAGCATCTACACACTATTTGCACTGACTCACTTTTCGACGGTTTATACGGAAATTGGGTAGCTAATGAACCGTCTAGGGTGGTATGGCTGACAAGTTGTCGGTGGTAATAGCCCATCGATCGGTTGTCCATAGCCCAACCACAAGATCATTTTCTTCGTATTGCCTTTAGGTAAATCTTAAATTAGGAAAGTCACCTACATAGGGAAAAAAAAAAGAGAAAAAAAAAGAAAAAGGAGAAAATAAAAAAATAAACAAATAAAACCACACTTCACCGCACGAGTATGGCTGGTAAGTTGCCGTGGGTAACAGCCCATTTGCCAGTTGTCGAGAGCCCAGCTCACAAAAATGCACAATAATTCCCAAAACACTTAGGGAAGAAATGGGGAAGTAGAAAAAATCGGGGAGATATACACTGGATTTTCCCTTTATTGACCCCATAAATAAAAAAAGTAGGGAGAAAGCTACCGTTCGAAAAGATAAACCTTCAGGCAAGGTCACCTAGGGTCGTAGAAACTCGAAGTCCGTTTTAACGGCCGCCTAGTGAGTCTATCACCCTTTCACAAGATGCTTAGCCCTTAGAGTCCTTTTCGAGTCTTGGGCGGGTCGGATAGACATAAAAAGTTATCCCGAAACTCTCAAAATCCAAAAGTAGAAAAAAATTAGAAAAGAAGAAAAACAAAAAAATTGTGTTTCTCTTTTCAAATAAGGCGAGGGCTTGGGCGGTCTGCATTCTTGGAGACACCCAAGCACTGTTGAGTTTTTGTAATTAGGTCTTGGGGTTGAGATTTTCTAAAGTAATTGACAAATTTTGCCTAAGTAATATAATCCTAATTCTACTTTTATACATAGCATTTAGGTTTGCTAGGGACTAGCAAAAAGTAAGCATGGGGGTATGATAAATACACATGAATCCATGATAAAATGCTTATTTATGATAGTTGCTAGGCTTAGCATTGCATATCATATTATAAATACTGCATAACATCCATTGCATGGCATTTAGGATAGTTGTGTATTATGTACATTAATTCATCTGTTTTATATGACCAGGAGGTAGTGCGACATCTTTACGAGCTTCGGATGAAGAATCCGACTATAAGGATGAATAAGGAGCGACGATCGTAATCCGTCAACGCGAAAATCGCCCCGATCATAGCTCCATAGTACCCTCTACAAGAAGAAGATGGACAGTCCAGATGGCGCCATGTGGTGCCATCCAAACAGCCCCACATGAACTGTGTCCGCCCCAACCTCACGCATGGAGAGATCTCAGCCATTAGATCTCAATCCAACGGTTGAGGGGTGCTCTACACTGCGCGACCGCACCACCCTCTACTCGACAAACCGTGGCTTTGGCGCAATGGTGAAGATAAGCCCTCGCAAACAACGAACGTGAGTTCGAGCCGCAGTGGGGGGAGGCGATCTCGCGAGCGCGGGCATAATCGAATTGCACCTGTTGCATGGCCATCAAGCGGTAGAGAGGGAGGCGACGTGGTGTAATCAGACCCGCTCGATCTGCACGCATTCGATTACGCGCCGACAGATGCCCAATCTGATGCACCAACGAGCACACGATCTGAACGTGCAATTCCCGCACCATCTCAACCGTCCACCTCTGATCCAATAGCTGCCAATGGTTCACACCTGATCCAGCCATGAGCGTGCGTGAGGGTGAGTTGGAGGTAATAGCAACAACTTGGGCGGACCTTTAGTGACACTTACAGCCGTCACTAATTGCTCGTAGGCGTTAGACCAACTGCGGGTGTGAGCAATGGGGGTGCGATCTTCAGCGACAGCTAAAGGGGTCTTTAGTGATGCTTGCAAGTATTACTACAACCCTCTACACAAATTTCTTCTTCCCTCCACTATATAAACACCCCTACACCCCACATTCCTCTTCATCTCTACCTACTCTACTCCCACCTACTCCTAAGCTCTAGTAGCCTACCAAAGCTCCAATAGAGCTTGCTCTCAAGCTCCAAAGGCCTCTTATTAGTGTAATGATCCTTTGCCCCACCAAACATTAGTCCTTCATCCCACCACCTTCATAAGAAGCCTTGGAGCCGTCCTCCCACCTCCATTCTGGTAGAATATTGCCTCCGCCTCCTCATCTCCATTCCAGAGCCTCGGTGAAGCATTCCTCAACCTGACGTTCTCCTGCATCTCACCTCCTTCGTCGTGCATCTCACCTCCTTCATCCAAGCTTCCGCCAGGCACCGTTGTCTCGTCGAACACCCGATTCAGGAGATTTCCTCTCACCCCTATCTCTTTTATGCTTTCATAGATTATTGTAACAAACATTTGCATAATATATCATAGTTGTGTTCCATCTCATTTTGTGAACTTGTCTTACTTATCATTTTATTTCAAAAACACAAAAAAAATAACAAAATCGCAAAATACAAAAAGAAACAAAATGAAGCGCGATTTTCAACCAAAGTAAACGCCGCCTCTCTGTGTTCAACCAAGGACTCCCTTGGAGTTTCGGTTATAAATTATATTTAATTAACGCATTTTGCGAGCTACGATGACAAGTTCTCCGAATGCTAATTTTAATTAGCGAAACACACCTTAATCACTTTCATTTTAACAATGAGGACATTGCATTAGCTAAGCATGGGGGGTGGATATCATATGAAATAATCATTTTGTTAGCTCGTAATAGTAATTTCCTATTATTTTATTCAAAAGAAAAAAACTAGAATCAGGCGAAGAAAACATAGGCGTTAGGGGTTTCAAACTTTAGGAATTGATACTTTAGGACCTGAACACTTAGACTCTTCAGGTCTTTGGGCTTAATTAGCCCAGGCGTCCACTCAAATGTGGACTTAGTCTAGAGTCCTTGCCAAGTAATTTTACTTTAATTTAGTGAATAAATTGGGATAATAAGTACGCGACTTATCAACCCGCCCTCTGATTTGAGGGAATTTTAAGTTTAAGCATCTGCATACTATTTGCACTAACTCACTTTTCGATGATTTTTATGGAAATTGGGTAGCTAATGAACTGTCTAAGGTGGTACGGCTGGCAAGTTGTCGTGGGTAACAGCCTATTGGCCAGTTGTGCAAAGCCCAACCACATGACCATTCTCTTTATGCTACCTTTAGGTAAACTTAGATCAGGGAAGCAATTTACTTAGAGAAGAAAAAAAATTAAAAGAAAAAAAAACAAAAAGAAAAAGAAAAAAACAGAGAAAGGAGAAAATAAAAAAATAAGTAAAACCACACTGCATGAGTATGGCTGGCAAGTTGCTATGGGTAACAGCCCATTGGCCGGTTGTCCAGAGCCCAGCTCACAAAAATGCATAAATAATTCCCAAAACACTTAGGGAAAAGGCAGGGAAGTAGAATAAACTTGGGAGATATACACTGGGTTCACCCTTGTGTTGACCTTATAAGAATAAAAAGAAAATGGGGAGATATACACTGGGTTCGCCCTTGTGTTGACCTCGTAAAAAAGGTAGGGAGAAAGCTACCATCGGAAAGATAAACCTCTAGGCAAAAATCTTTAAGGTCACCTAGGGTCGTAGAAACCTGAAGCCCCTTTTAACAACTACCTAGTGAGTCTATCACCCTTTCACGAGATGCTTAGAACTTAAAGTCTTTTTTGAGTCTTGGACGGGTCGGGTAGCCATAAAAAGATTATCCCGAAGCTCTCAAACTCGAAAAGTCCAAAAAAAATTAGAAAAGAAGAAAAAGCAAAAAAAAATGTATCTTCTCTTTCTAAATAAGGCAATGGCTCAGGCGGTTTGCATTTTGGCAGATACCCAAGCACTGTTGAGTTTGTGTAACTAGGTTCTTGGTTGAAATCTCCTAAAGCAACCAACAAATCATGCCTAAGTAATCAAATCCTAATTTTACTTTTATACATAGCATTTAGGTTAATTTTTCTAGGGACTAGCAAAAAGTAAGCATGGGGATCTGACAAACACACATGAATTCATGATAAAATGTTTATTTATGATAGTTCCTAGGCCTAGCATTGCATATCATAGTATAAATATTGCATAACATTCATTGCATTGCATTTAGGATAGTTTGTATATTCTGTATATTAATTCTAACATTTTATATGGCCAAGAGGCAGTGCAACATCTTTACAGGCTTCGGATGAAGAATCCGATCGTACGGATAGATCGAAAGTGATGATCGCAGCCCATCAGAGCAAAAATCACCCCGATCAGAGCTCCGTAGCGTCCTCTACCAGAAGAAGGAGATGGATGGCCCAGATAGCACCACGTGGCTCCATCCAGGCCACCCTACACGACCCACAACCTATCCAACTTCACGCAAGGAGCGATCCCAGCCATTGGATCTCAATCCAACAACTGAGAAACTCTCTACATTGGTCGGTTTCTCCTCCAAAGCACATCAAGGAAGGCTTCATCTTGACCGTTGGATCTTCATCCAACAGTTGAGGTGCGCGGCTGCACCTCATCTCCATGTGACCAAGTAGCTTGTTGGCCAAACAATAGTGCACCCGCTCCTCAAATGAGAGGTGCAGGTTCGAACATCAATCCGCCGCAACCACTTCAGCACCAAAAGAAATTGGACCACTCGATCTTGATCGAGCGCTTGTGGTGGCATACGCGCGATCAGACGCCGCTCAGCGACACAAGGAGACATGCCAGATCATATGGGCACAATCAAGGGCACTCATTTAAGACAACTGAATGTGCTCTTAGTCGTCGGATCTGCTCGAAGGTGCGATGCGCGCACGTTTGAATCCGCGAGGGCACGATCTGTGGCTAGCAGTGAGCACGCGATTTGAATGCCAGCGAGCACGTGCGATCTCCTTACGATCTCATCCATCTGTGCCCAATCCAATGGATGATGCTCTCCTTGCACTGTGCCAACTGCAACTGCACCTTGTCACGCCAGCAAAGGCGCGTGAATGCTATAGCGACACCCCCGATGGGTCTTTAGCAATGTTTTAAATGTCGCTGAAGACCGTGCATGCAAAACACCTCCATTCCTCCACTATATAAACCCCATGACCCCTTCCCTTCCAAACCATCTCTACCTACTCTACTCCCACCTACTCTTAAGCTCTAATAGCCTACCAAAGCTCCCTTAGAGCTTATTCCCAAGCTCTAAAGGACTCCTATTAGTGTAATGCTCCTATACCCCACCAAATATTCGTCCTCCATCTCACCACCTTCATAGGAAGCCTCAGAGACATCCTCCCACCTTCATTCCAGTAGAAGATCACCTCCATCTCCCCATCCCCATTCCAGAGCCTTGGTGAAGCATTCCTCTACCTGGCGTCCTCCTACATCTCACCTCCACCATCCAACACCTCACCCTCTTTGTCCAAGCTACCGCCAAGCACCATCATCTCACCAAACAGCCAATTTGGAAGATTTCTTCTCACCCCTCTCTTTTATATTTTCGTATATTGTAATTAATGTTTGAATGTCATTGCGACATATCCATTTATGTTATCCACTTTGTGAAATTATTCTTCTTGCCTCTTTACTACAAAAACAAAAGAAAAAAATAACAAAATCCTAAAACACCAAAAAGAAATAACATGAAGCATGGATTTCAACGAAAGTAAACATTGCCTCCCTGTGTTCAACCTGGGACTCCCTTGGAGATTCGATTAAAAATTATATTTGATAACGTATTTTTCGAACTACGATGATGTGTTCTCAAAACCCTAATTTTACTTCACCAAAACCCGTACATCAAAACCCAAACCCGTGTAAAAACCACCACCTAAGTCTCTCGACTTAGGATTTCTTGATCTACCAAGTCGATCAAATTCACTAACCGAACTACTTAAACAAAGGTAGTTCAACCTCTTACAACCAACACTACTTTCAATGGGGGTAGCGTGCCTCAAACCCCTTCTCCTCACTGGAAGGTTTTGTCTCACGAAAGAGATGGGAATATGCAAAGCGAATACCCAACCAAAAATAAATACAAAATATCCTATAGAACCACAAACTAAAGTGAATAAAACTAGCTTCTATAGGAAAAGAAGAACTTCCCTTAGATGGAAGTGCGTAGGCGTGATCTTGGCAGAGTATTGAAGCTCTCAGATTTGACAAATGGGGCTTTGGAGAGCAAGATCACTTCTCTTCTTGAGAATAGTTTCTCTATGACACAAATGGATGTGGAAATGGTATTTCTTCATGTATCTAACAAAGGAAGGGGCCTCTCCTATTTATAGATGGCTTAGGAAGGCTTTGGAAGGCTTCTATAGTCGTTGGAACCAAACCCAAGGCAGATAAGGCCGGAATTAGGGTCATTAATGATTCTAACAGTGTTATCAGTCGTCTGGGTCAAGTATCAGACATCTGGAAAACTCTTTTAAGACATCTAAACATAAGGTTAGACATCTAATCCTAAGCAGTTTTCCTTATTGACTTGGTTCAGACCTAAACAAGGTTCTTGTGAAAGTTAGTCAGACGACATATTGGACGTCTAGCACTAAGTCTAGGCGCATGGAAATCTAGATTATTGCGAGAATGGATTTCCCAAGGCACAAATGGCTATAAATCTCTTGGAAAGATATTTGGGCTTAATTGAGGGAAAATGTCTACTTATCAGACGTCTAAGGTCCTCTACGAACGTCTGATAGAAGATTAAGGGTCGATCCTCAACAATTATATTTCTAAGTCAACATTCCACTAATTGGACATCTGGCAAAGACATCAAACGTCTACTAAGACATTTAGACTAAAGACTAGATGTCCAAAAATGGCAAACAGAAAGTGGTTCTCTAGCCTAAGAGTTTTGGGACTCTGATCAAACAGTCAGATGTCTTAAAAGTCAAGATCAGACGTTTGAAGTCCAGATTGGATGTCTAATCAAGCTGTTTCATGCTTACTTTAGTTTTCTAAGTTCTTTAAGAGTTGTCTAAGTGTCCTAGGGTTTAGTAGGCAATCCTAGGACTTAAGGTAGGCTACTTTGAGGCTCTTTCTCCCATGATCTAAGAAATAGAAAGCAAATAACAAAAAAAATAGAGTACATGAAAAGAATAAACATCTATCCCATTCTTCATGTCTATCTTCAAGCTCTCGCTCGAAGTGAAGCTCTTTCTCCTCCAACGAGCTCCTCCAATCAACCATGGATGGGAGCTCTTCACGCTTCTCCTTTAAACTTGTATCCATTTACAAATAACCTGAACTATTAGACTTCAAATGCAAATATTAAATACATGTGTTCTATTATCATCAAAATTAATGATCATGGTGCCCTTGCACCAACAGACCCTCCTTATCCCTGGATCCAAGCAAGCAGGAAATGCAATAAATGTTTATCTCCAACCATTGATTGATAAACTAAAAGTCTTGTGGTACAATGGTGTTCAAACATATAATGCATAGAAGAAACAATTCTTTAGTTGCATGCAACATTACTGTGGACAATCAATGACTTTCCAACATACGCGAATTTGTCAGGATGGAGTTGGAATAGGAAGTTCGCCTATCCAATCTGTATGGATGATACTCATCACCTGAAATTGCTTGAAAGCAAGAAGTTCTATTACTTAGGGCACCGCAGGTTTTTCACCATTGAACACAGATGGCGAACGTCACAATTCAAAGACAGATTTGATGGTAAAGCATGTCGGTATTCGTCGAGGAATCCGAAAAATAAACTCAGTACAAGTTCTATTAAGTTGTTGGGGATAAAAATCATGGAGACATTGCAACAACACAGTGAAATATGTTTGGGTCATCTTTTCAAGACTGACTTAACTTCCTTGAGATATTCAGAGTTTAGGAAAAAAAGCATATTTTTTATGAAGCTTTCATATTGGAAGGATTTGACTGTGCAACACAATTTAGATGTTATGCACATCGAGAAGAATATAATGGGCAACATTCCTAACATATTAAACCTAACAGACAGATCAAAGGATACAGTTAAAACAAGGAATAATATGAAAATTTTGGGTATTCGTCCTGAGTTGCATGTTGAAGGAGGGTCTAACTTTCCAAAAGCTATATACATTCTTACCGAAGAGCAGAGACAAAAGATTTTCTCATTCCTTAAAGACATTCAGGTTCCAGATGGATATTCATCGTAGCTTTCACATTGCATAAATAAAGCTCAGAAGAAGATTACTAGGTTAAAAAGTCATGATTCTCATGTGTACATGCAAATCTTATTCCCACTAGTGATACGTGGAGTGATGTCTGATCCAATAGTTGATTCTTTTACGGAAATGACCGGATATTTTGAAGTAATCTATTCAAAGACATTAGATCCTGAATTGTTGAAGTACTGGGATAAACAAATTATGATCACACTTTCTAAAATAGAGCAGATTTTCCTGCCTGCATTCTTTGACGTGATAATTCACGTCACGCTTCATCTTGCAAATGAGCGAGAATTGCTGAACCTGGATAGTACAGATGGATGTATTCAATTGTACGATATTTGAAGAAGCTGAAAGATTATGTCTTGAATAAGGTAAAGCCAGAAGGGTCAATCATGGAAGGATATCTTGTAGAGGAATGCATTAACTTTTGTACCAAATTCATGAATGAGGCAGACAATCCATTTAATCATCCTGAATGGAATTATGATGGAGGATTTAATGGTAATGATGAAGATTGCCTGTCCATATTTGACATTGGAAGAAGGTCGATCATCTGGATGGAGTTCAAGCCCATGTCAAAAATGGACCAATGATTAGCACACTTGTACATTCTAAAGCAAATTCCAGAAGTTGATGAATTTTATAATAAATTTAAAGAATCCTCTATGTCATCTACACGCAACTTGCAGTTGATTGATTGGTTCAAGGATCGTGTAAATAAACTAAAAGAACAGGGGGATCCACGGTGGGAACAAGATTTTGATATAATTGCTGATACACCTTTGACATACGGACATTACCATTCAGGTTACATAATTAACGGACTTAAATTTAGAATACGATCCAATGAAGATGCGAAGGCCACGCAATAGGTGGGAGTCATCGTCAGTTGTGACATAAGTACTGGTTGTGATGGGTATTACGGTCAAATTGAAGAAATTGTGAAAATGTGTTTCAGGTCTGACCGTAGGGTGGTTTTATTCAAGTGCGACTAATTTGATGCTTTCAAAGAAGGCATTGGATTCAAAGTTGATAAGAAACACGGTTTCTTGAGCTTATGTAAGAACTGTTGCATTCTTTAGTCATCAGAACTATTCACATTAGCTTGTCAGATAGCACAAGTATTTCACATGCCTGATAATAGCAGAAATGGATGGATACTACCTGTCAGAGCTCTACCACGTAAACAATACGATACAAGAAAAGATCTCAACCCAGATGTTGAATCCGAAGCATATCAGCAGAACCAACAAAATGAAGAAGTTGCCCCGGTGCAATGGATATTGATATATAAGGTAATTTGGTATTCGTATTAATTCGTATCCTAGAAATGAAATTATTAAAAAAATTGAGTTTTAAAGCTTACATTTGATTGTTCAAAGCTTATACTCATCATTTTTTTCCAAGCTTTTGTTTATTTATTATTCCAAATTGAGTTTTATTTTATTGCTATGTCATATAGGTTTCTCGGATTCTTTGAGGTTCTTCCCTATGTTCTCCACTATGGTGAGATTCTTCTACCACTTTGTTCAAATTTTTTAAAAGCTCTTTTCCTTCTACATGTAAGGTGTGCCCACTTAGATTTAATTTATATAAAGAAGAGGAAAGGGAAGGGGAATGGATGTGGGAAGGGAAATGTAAAGAAGAGGCAGGGGAGATGGATTGTGAAGAGGGAGGGGAGATTGAAATGGAGGGGCAAAGGTGATGGGAATGTGAAGAAAAGGGAGAGGAAATGGATTGTGAATTTATTTTTTTTCCATGCTTCTTTATTTTCATTTATTTCAAAATTTCTTTCATACAGGATTTTTGAAAAATCAAAATATATAAGGAAAATGCTGCTGAATTTTTTTTAAAATATCTGATTATTTATTTTATTTTTACGTAGGTTATTTTCAAGAAGAAGGCTAATAGGAGTGGCAGAGATGATGCCACCTCCCAACGGCCTGAGGCCCCCTTACAGTAGCCTCAGGCTCACCGCCGGTAGCACCCTACTCAGCCCCCTCGTGAGGAGCCCCAAGCACCTCGATAGTAGTTTCTGAGGCCTGGAGATGCGGCTTGATATCTTTAGAGTCAAAGGAGGGGGGTAAGGGGAAGGGGAAGAGTCCGATCCATCCTCCAACGGATTTCCCAGCAAAGGATCCTGACTATGAGGAGGATGCACCCGCTAATGAGGACAAGGAGGAGGATAGTACTTCATTTGATGAGGAGGATGTTGGGTTGGATGATCAGCCAGAGCAGTCGGCCAACCCAAATCCTTCTTAGCCGGGATGTTCTGCACCACCCTCTCGCAATACTAGTATGAAATTAACATTCGGTAAATGTTACGATTTATTTATTTTTTTGTTACTTTATTTCATGTTATAATTCTGTCTTACAGGTGCACATAGGGGAAGAGGTCCTACGCAAAATAGGGACCTAGAGAGAATTATACATGGGGTCTGCATTTCAGTTAGGATCACACCAGCAGGGGAAGCAGTGGAGTATCCTCCATTCGTCAGCACACTGGGTACGTTGACGAAGACGATCATCCCACTGTCCTACTTCAATTGGAAAAAGGTGCCAAAGGAGCTGAAGAGGTAGCTCATTCGAGAGTTAGAGATGATTGGTAAAAATTAATAACTTATTTACATTTCTTTATATAACTTTAAATTACGTAACAATTTTTGTTCTCCTACTAATGTAGGCCATCTCCGATTGGGGCGATAATCTGAACATCTCCAAATATATCCTCAAGCACGTAGCCAAGATTCACAAAGAATGAAGATTGGAGATTAAGAATAAGGTAAAAGATAAATTTTAACTATATTTGTTTATTTTTTTTACCATAATTCTAATATTATTTCTAACATTACAAATATATTTTTTAGTATTATAAGAATAGGAATCATGATGAGGCATTGCATAATGGGCCTCTTCTGATACAGCCACACACTTGGAAAGAAGCATGCGAGCATTAGCATGATCTAGCGATACAGGTAAAAGTATTGCATATATTATCATTTAACTAATTTCTAAGTTAATAAATTGTACCTTTATTTCAGGAGCAGACTAAGAAGAATAAGGAAAATAGGGTTAAAGCTCCACCAAAGACCCATGTCTTGGGTAGGAGGAGCATATGAGAGATGAAATCCCTATACGTAAGTATTTTTAATTATTGTTTTCTTTTAAAACTTACAATATTTTTCATTTGTTTCAATTAACTATTTCAAAATATTGTAGTCTGCCATGCATGAAGGTGTCCAGCTTGATTGAGTAAGAGTATATAAGGTCACTCATAGCAAGATGAGTAGTGAGGGAAATAGAGAGTGGCTTCATAAGACATTTAGTAAAGACACGTAAGTTAAAATACACAATATTTTTATGTCATTTCGTAATTATAATTAAATGAAATTACTTAACATAATTCAATCTCTTTCAGGATAATATAGTCAACTTAACGCATCCTCCTAAAAATGCCAACTCTGGTATAGTTCAACAGCCACTGACAGTAGAGGAGGCATTTCAGACCATCATACCACCTGAGCATGGCAGGTACGTACGTAGTGCAGGGAGGAGCGAGACCGTCTCCACCTGGTATGGGAGAAAGGGGGCATCGTCCTCTTCAGCTGAGGTATAAGAGATAAGGAAGGAGATTGAACTATTACACTGTCTCCATGAGGAGGACCAGCGGATCGATAAGCTGACCATGTAGGTCAGGGATGATGCGACACAGTTCAGGGAGTCGACTCAGACTAGCAAAGAGCTCCTGAGGGTACTTCAGTAGGGAGGTATCGATCACCCATCCTTTCATTAGTTTAGAGATCATCGTGATGATGACTATTTAGGTGGTGGTGGTGTTGGAGGCGTTGGTGTCGCAGCATGATTGTTGTATCTTTTATATATATTATTGTTTGTAATGAACTTTGTATACATTGTTACATATATGAAATTTTTATTTTCATTTCTAGTGTTTTAATTAGATGCAAATGTTTTAAGTTGTGTGATTGATTATATTTTATAGGATTTTTAGTTTTCTACAGGTCTGCCACATAATCAAAAACATTAATTAAAAAAAAAGTTACAACTATTGTCGATTGTTCTCCAATGGACGAGAATAGTATGAGACCAAAATTAGAAGGCATTATTGACTGTTTAGAAACGGACAAGAATATTGATATTTTCAAACGTTCCATAAAAATGATCGAGAATATTAATAGTCTCAACCATTTGAAAACGGACGATAATAGTAGAATTCTCATCCATTTTTAACAAACAGTCGAAAATACGACCTTACTCTACCGCCTAAGTAGCGGTCGATGTAGATATTTATGTCAACGGTGCACTTATAACATTTATAGCGATCAAGAAAAGCTTTTCTCGACCGTTTAAAACAGACGATAGAAACAACATGTCGAATGAGGGTCTGCCTTTTTCCCGATGATAACGTTCTAAAATGGTCGAGAAAACCTAATAGCAATAGTGCATTCCTCAACCCTATTTCTCGACCGTTATTTTCACATTGTCGACCGTTTTTAACGGTCAGCAATAGTGAATATTCTTGTAGTGACCTCCTTCTCGTCACTTATTAATGGCCGCCCCATGGGTCTGTGGATCCAACCACAAATGGGAGTCAAGCAAGGATGCCTAGTCGCCCCCTTGGTTTTTCTTCTAGCCGTGGACACCCTTGTCCACTTTGCCTTCAAAGCATGTTCAAGAGGTCTTATCCATGGTTACACCTTGTCTTCATAGAGAGCCCTGACGCCCATCCTCAGTTTGCGGATGATGCGGTCTTTTTTGTTGAGGGCAAGGAGTATGGGGCAGAGTGCCTAAAATATGTGGTGGAGATCTTTGGTGAGAAATCTGGCCTGAATATAAACAGTGCAAAGGCCTCCTTCGTTTGCTTAGGGGAAGCCTGCAATTCAAGGGATGCCTTATACCAAATCCTCCATATAGCACCGATCACTAGCTTACCAATTCGGTATCTTAGGCAACCCCTCCAAACAAAGAGAATGAAGAAAAAAGACTGGGTGATGCTCCTTAAAAAGATGTCTGCCAAAGCGTCTGGGTGGTGCGGTCCCTTTCTTTCTTAAGGGGAAAGATTAATCCTCCTTAATATAATTCTTTCGGCTGTTCCTATCTTTTTTATCTCGCTTTTTAGGCCACCTGACTCGATGTTGAAGAGGATGGATGTACTGCGGAAATGCTTCTTCTGGAAAGGCCCTACTTATAGCGGTCATTTCATGTAACCTATCAAGTGGGGCAATGTTTGTACTCCTAAGAAGCATGGTTGTCTAGGGTTGAGAAGCCATAGAGAATTCAGCGATTCCCTTCTCCTTAAATGGGGCGTGAAGATTCTGAGGGGGGAGGAGGGGATGTGGCAAGAGATGGTCAGGGACTCCTATGGAAGCACAACTTTGTTGAAAGATGCAGTTCATCCTACGGATGCATCACCGTTTTGGAGGTTGGTCTCCACTACCATGGAGAACCACTGGGGATTATTCTCCACGACGTTGGGAAAGGGAGAACAACTCACATTCTGGGAGGATGATTGGAGTGGGCTACCCACGAGTCTATGAGGCTTCGAATAGGAAGGAGGCATCTATGGCAAATATGTGGCAACAGGCCTAGGGAGTGGATGCTTCAGATGGGCCGATCATATGCTACTAGAATGGGTGAAGAGGTAGTCAAACTAAGGGAAGTATTGGTAGCCTTCCAGCCTAGAGATGGCATTGACACATTTGATTGGAAGAAAGGAGTATACACGCTGGCCAAGGCCTATTCAATCATCATGGAGGTCGTCGCAAAGGATGAACATCGAAGATTTTGCACCCACCTATGGAAGATCAAGGTTCCACTGACAAATCAAGTGTTTTTGTGGTTGATGAAACGAGAAGGGCTAATGACCGATGACTACAAGAGAAGGATCCTTGGCACATCACATGTTCGGTGTCCCCTATGTGGCTTCGAGGAGGACGACACCCGCCACATCTTTAGTGCTTGCCTGGTTACAAATAATGTATGGTAGAGATTCCTCTCCTCTTCTTTGCCTACGTGGGATGTGTTGTGGAGTGATTTTATGTCCGCAGACAAATCCTGCGTGTATATGACTGCTGTGTTGCAGGCGATTTGGAAAGCCCACAATGATGTCACTTTAAGAGGGGGAAACATATGAGTTGAAAACCTGTGTGCTGATGTAGCATTTCATGCCAAGCTATGGCTAGATAACATGTAATCAAACTTTATGAATGAATAAATACGAACACCATTGTAAACGATAGTGATCTTTTCTCTTAGTAAAAATAAAATAATATTTAACACACACATGTATGCACATGTTGGACAAAGAGTGGGAAAGCGATCACATGCATACGAAAGAGAAAGAGGAAGATGAAGAGGAAGAGAGAAATTAATCGTGCATTATAAATGTACATAATATTTGTTTGATACCATCATCAGAACAAGACTAGCGTTTGGATTGTCGATCACTTTTCGTATTGTCCACAGAAATAAGTCTCATTCAAGTTATTCATTGTGGAAATTCTTTGTCGTACATGAAAGTTGTCAAACTTCTGATTCGTTAATTCTCTTTTTTCTAGGATGTGGATAGAGAAACGTCAAATGCAACCTAAAATGCACTACAAAAAAGTGTGAATGTGATTTCAACTTAATGTATTTTTTTTATGCAAAAAAGTATAGATATGTGATGGGATCTACTACTATTAAAATCAACAAAGAACATATTTTCTACAAATGTAAACCACTGAAATCATCTTCAAAATCACTTTGCATTAGTATAAAACTATTTTGTACTATGCAAAACCATCAGATTACCTTCAAAATTACTTTATACCAGCGTAAAACTACTTTGCACATGTGTAAAACCACCAAATCACTTTCTGAACAATTTTTCACCAGTGTAAAATTACCTAAAATAATTTATCACCCATATATTTTACTTCAAAATGATGTGATAATTTTTTTCAACCACGTAAAAAATTTTATATTCTTTTATTTTATTACATTAAATACTAATTATCAAGTGGGATCACATTCACACTATCTTACGTAGCCAAATCATCACCTGTTATATTTTCCTACGTTTTTGCCTTTTTAAAAACAACAAGTTGGCACAATCTCTTGCCTCATCAAAGTGGGGGAATGAATAAAATTACTTCTGTTTAAAATAAAAAAAAATGTTGACACAACCTCTTCAAATATCACTATAATAAGAGGAGATAACTCTCTCTCTGTAAATTGATTTTAAGCAAGATCTCTAGATGCTCTTCATAACTGAAACTGACCAATATGTGACCTAAACATCCATATCTGATCCCACAACTAACATCTGAAGACAGGATGTGCATCGGCAGGGATGGACGGTATTGGCGGTTGACACCTCCAGCGTAGAAAAATGTAATTTTACTTACGTTATATGCAGATAAATCATTGGATCAGAATACGAAACAAATAAACTCATAAGTGATAATAACAAATATTACATTAAATCATTGTAATTTCACAAATAGAAAGAAACTATGGTTAACCATAACCAACGGATAGGAAAATAATCGATTGTTAACTAAAAATAAAATGCAGATCAGTTCCTTGTGAATCTGAATAAAATATTTGAACAAACCTATTTCACATGAAACACTGGTTCTCTTATGTTTTGATGGATACATTATGTTTCACACACAGGCATGCACATGTTAAAAGAGTAGGAAAGCGAGTGCGTGAATATGAAAGAGAAAGCAAAAGGGGAAGAGAGGTATTAATCATGTATCATAATATACATAATATTTGTTGGACATTATAATTAAAATAAAATTAGCTTTAGTTTATTAGAAGAAAGAAATCTGACATTTACTCAATTATAATAAACACTTGCAAAAGAAGGGAGTAAAGAACTGGCGAAGTTAAAAGAAAGGAGAATGAGAAAAAGAAATATAATTCTTTAGTTTGCTAGCCTATCATCCTTTATATAATCGAGAGGGGGGCACAAATGGGGAGGGAAGGGGAAGCAAACTAACCCATGAGTTGCAATCATACTTTTCAGTAAATGCGATGAGTATACTTTTCACCAGACGTTAAGCATTTTTTATAGGGATCCAAGTGCAATTCCCTTATTCGAATGAAACTATAACACCTGACAATGTCATTTAACTAAAATCAATATATGCGTCGTTAAATACTAGAATATCACAAATATAGGTATTTGGTTTTCTAAATATAAAGTATAAACTACAATTGAATAAAATATTTTAAATGATTTGCATGAAAAAAGTTCTAAAAGTATGATATCATTTTATCAAATAAATCAATTAAATTTAATTAAGATTTTATGAAGAATTATATTAAGAAGATTTGGGCCAACAAAGATCTTCATTACGCTAGCTTTTTAAAATATAATAAAAGATTACGAATCTTGTGTAATGCAGTAAAAATGAAAAATAAATATAATTCATAAATTTTGTCTTTACCAATATCAATTTATTTTTTTTGGATCGAGATTGTTAACACAAAATCTCACACATCATTCAAGAAAATGGATATCATTAGTAATATTTGGTTATCTTACATGGATGATATTCAAAAATCGCTCGCACTAAATATTATCAATGCAATAATTTGGCTTAAAAATGAAATATCACTTATGTAATTTAATTTAGAAATTAAAATATTATTGATTAAATTTATTTTATAATTAAATATCACCTATGTAATTTAGTTTACAGAGAAGACACACAAACTTTTGTGTTGATGTAGGTTTACATTATCTTTTTACCAAAATGCAAATAACAATTTATAAATGGATAAAAATAAGATTATATCAAATGTTGGCATCCTACCTAAAAGATTTTACCTTCTTTAACAAGGGGCTGCAGTTGCACTCATTCCTTTTCCATTTAAAGTCATAACCTCATCAGTACTAAAGCAAGATTACGACAAAGATAACCTTAGCTAGCTAGGCAGTACATATGAAATCAATGCTACGACGACTAGCAAAGAATAGGAAAACGAGAGCATGCATACGAGAGAGAAACAGAAGAGGAAGAGAGAAATTAATCATACATCCTAAATGTACATGATATTTGTTTGATACTATCATTAGAATAAGACTAGTCTTTAGTTAAGGTTGAGGAGAAGCATAGTTGGTGTCGCTTTTTCCCCCATAGTTGTAGGTCTAATCTCTGCCTACCATGAATGAAAAAGAAAAAAAATTACTAACTTTAAAAAAAGGAAAAGACTAGCCTTTAGTTTATTGATCTCTTTTCTTGTTGTACATAGAAATAAATTCCATCGGAGTTACTCATTTTGAAAATTTTTTGTCATGAATGAAAGCCGTAATTCTTGAAATTCATTATTTTTTTTAATACAACAGGTTGGTTATATATGACATTTGAGTGGTTTATTTATAAACTGCTTTATGAAGGTTTGTTTGACTATATATATATATACGTGTGTGTGTGTTTGTGTGTGTGTTGGTGGATTTTACATGTGTATATTTATTTTATTATTTGTGAGTTATGTTTCACAATCAATCGATTAAAATTTAGTGATTTTATATAAAATTATTATTTTGATTTGAAGGTGATTTTGTAATATAAAAAATAAATTTTTTTAAAAAAAAACAACAATCATATCATTAAATATGTCATATTTCAAAAAAAAAAATTAAACGATATACGTTACTTTCATAAACATCAAAATTTCTTTAATATAGCAACTAAATCATTACCAAAATTCAAATTTCAAAACATAAATGGTGTAAAATATGGTACATCTTATATTTTTGCCGTATTGTGTGCATCTGGTTAACGTAATATAAGATATAAAAGGTTGTAATGGGTGATTCATGTAATCGTAATAAAGATAATAGCAAATTGTAACGAAAGGATAAAGTAGTCGTATGATGTAATAAAATGAACTAGTGACATATCTAAACTTTGATATATTTACAATCGTAATACAATAATTTTTAAAATTATGTTATTACAAATACTTTATTTTGAGAATATGACAATGTTGTAAATATATGTCATATTACAGTGCTTAAATACAACAATTTTCTATTTATGACAAAAAAAATAACAATGGTTGCTATTACAACAATTGTAAAAATAATTGTAAAACAAGAATGTTGTAAAATGATCAAGAATATTGTATTACAACGATTGTAAAAATGCATATGTCGTATTAAAATGCTTGTAATATAACATTTTTTTATTTATAACAGTAATCTATTATCATTTATTACGAATACTCTATTTTTTATCGGGTATGTTGTAGACTCATATGTCATATTACAACGTTCATAATACGACTTTCTTCTTATTATAACAACAATCTATTGTCTTTCATTATGAATGCTCTATTTTGAGAGACATAATGTATATCATCTCTAATGAGGTGCGTTGTAATATAACGGTTGTAAAACACATATGTCGTATTACAACGTTCGTAATACAACTTTCTCATTATTATAATAGTAATCTATTGTCCTTCATTATGAATGCTTTATTTTGAGAGACATAATATGTATCATCTCTAACAAGGTGCGTTGTAATACAACGGTTGTAAAACACATATGTCGTATTACAAGATTTGTAATACGACTTTCTTCATATTATAACTGTAATCTATCATTTTCATTATGAATGCTCTATTTTGTGAGACATAATGCGTATCATGTTAAAACGAAAGTTGTAATGTATAATACAATGGTCATGTCTTTCTTTGTTTCAAAAACAAAACGTATATATATATTAACTATGTTATCACGTTTTATGGATAAATACCATCTTCAACAATAAAAGATGCATTCATTTTCTCGCTTGAGCACCATCGATTCATGGAATACCATAATTGAACAGAATGAGAGCACTGTACTTTTTTTTTGTTGAGATAAAATTGACGATAACAATGGTAGTTTTCGATATTAATTGATAATCGAATGAGATCCATGTATAATAATTGATTTAAAAAAATATTAATTATTTATTTTCATGAATTAGGAAAATCACCACTATATGAATATTAATTTTCAATATCATCGTGGAGAAGGAGATATAATTTTAAAAAATAATATATAAGATTAGACGTATCATATTATATACTCATTTTTAATCTTTTAAACATAATATTCAAAATATATATATATGAACGTTTGGATGTTCAGTTTAATTATATATGACTGAGATTTTCCATTGCTTCCCCCCCTCACCACCCCCCCACCCCGGGCTGACCGTTCACCTCCCCCACTCAGGAGGGCCACGGTGCTGCAACCTCTGACGACTGCCCTCTTCGTCGACGCCCTCCTAACTCCTTCTTGCCTTCGGCTTGGTAGCAACCCACCTCCTCTTCTTCTCCATCAACCCCCACCACCACCACCTGCCACAATCAACTCCATCTTCTCACCCCTACTCTCCTGCTCCCCCACCTTCCTTGCCCTCCACCCCTCGGTGACTCCCCTCTCACCCCTCCGCCCTCCTCTCACCCTCCTCCCCTCTTCTTCCCCCACCACACCTTCTCCCCTCTTCCTCAACCCCACCACCGACCATCCTCCTCTTCTCCCTCAACCCCGCCACCCTCCAAAATCCCCTCTGCAACTCCCCCCTTCCTGCCCTAATAGCCGCCACCACCACTGCCCCTCTTCTTCTTCGACAGCACCGCAGAGAAGAAACGTCCATTAAGGCTCAGCCGGATCCCGCCATGCTCCTTGGCGGCTACCGTGGCTCGAGCTCCTCCTCGACTCGTCTCTATGGCGAGGACAGACCCACCATTCTCTCGTCGGATTCTCTCTGCAAGCTTTGGTTTTCTTCCGTGACTGGAGAAGTCTTAATGCTATTGCATATCTTGGACAACATTGTCAATTTTTTCACGAATGGGAAACCAATCGAAGGAAAGTGCCAGAAATTTTAGTGGTTTTTAGGTTCTTGATTGTTAAATGATTTCCTGGTGTGCGAGATTGATGATGGACGAAGGTATCTTTGGATCCCTTGATGGTGTTTGACGGGAGTATGGTGATTTGAGGTAACCCACAAATATTAATTCCTTCTCACTGCTACCTTTGCATCCGAAAACGTTATCGATACAGAACCTAACAACGAGGCCAAACTAAGAACAACAACACACAAAAAATTAGACAGAAATATCAAATCAGAGAAAATAAAAAATAATCAAAGAGAGATCAGCGATTGAATGAGATCTATTAAATTTCATGGTAAACTTTTAACGAGAAACTTACATGATTTATAAGATAGATCGAAAGTAATCTATTAAAGGAAATGTCTGCAAGTAAAATTACACAAATTCTATCCTATCATATGCCCAAACCATTAATTGCAACATTGCACACAAAATTTACCAATGAGAATATTGAGGTCATCCCATGCATTACACAAAAGTCCATTACATACATTATCTGAAAAGTTATAAAAAAAGGTATAAGTTAATTATTTTAGCATGAAGAAAAACCAAACTGAAAAAAATAGAAAACTAATAATTACCTATATCTTTGTGAATAATTTCGACTAACATGAAAAGATAGCTCTCCGCATGCTTTGCAAAGTCTTAGATACTTTTGCTGTTGTTCCATGGCCTTTTCTTTTCCACCTTTTAGTCTTTTGCCACTTCCCTTAGTTTTTGAAACTTCTAGGGGGAGAATAGTTATTTTTGATGGATCCTTATAAGCCATGATTCTTGAGCTTTGGTTTGAGCTTCCATCATCACCTTGTATTGTTAGGCATTCCTTTAATCTCTTCTCAAGATGGTTGACCATGTCTTTTGCCATAAAATAGCTAAATGTAGACACCTTGAAAAGCTATCCCATAATTGAGCTATATTTAGGGGATTCACAGCATTGGAGAAATCCATTAGCTTGTTTCCTTGACTGTCAAATATATGCCTTTTTGTAGCATTCTTGGTCTATCTATTCATGATGTAATAGCTTGATAATGATTTAACCAAATCCCATCTCAAAATAACATGTGTCGACATGGAATGCTCTCACACTTAAAGAATTTACAGGTGCATTTTTGCCACTTTATTCACATTATCATAAATAACTTCCCTCTTCAATGAAAAATCTTTCTTATTTTCAATAACTAACCGAATACTTGTTGTCGCCATCTTCGTTGATTTTTTTTGTGATACAATACATGTAAGATGCATGCAACTCATGTTAAAATAAATAAAAATTCTCACATATCAACAAAGTTGTCATTTGCTTCTCAATCTCATCATCAAATTTCAATTCAGGCCATGAGTATAACGTCTTGTAATCATCTTCCAACTCTTTTTGTCTTTGATGATCTATAACATTATCAATACACATCCAAAATTCAACCAAGCTAAATTTTTTATTTACAAAGTGATCGAAAAAGGAGTTCATACTTTCAGATCGTTAAGTTGCTCTCATACCGGCCCAAAACATTTCCTTAAAGTATGCCAGTATCCACATATTGCATATGTCATATATTTGTATGAACTAATTTTTATTTTCTAAGTTGAATTCTTGGCTCACCTCCTTCCACGAGCTTTCAAAATCATCAGGTGTTTCTAAACTCCAAACACAAGGTTTGAATTTACTTTGAAAATTCTCATTAGATGCTAAAGCTACTCTAACTTTTTCTAAAACTTTTTTTAATGTGTCACGTATACAAAATCTATGAGTGGACTTTTCAAAAATAATCTTTATTGTTGCCATCATAGCAAGATCTTGATCTATAATTATTGAATCCATTTGGTGACCATCCATGGCTTCTAGGAATTTCTCAAATAACCATACAAATGATTCTGTTTTTTCATTCTATAGCAATCCAGCACCAATGATAATTGATTGCCTATGATGATTTACCCCGATAAATAGAGCAAAAATCATGCAATACTTGTTTGTCTCATATGTTGTATCAAAAACTATAACATCTCTAGAAAAAGCATATTTTTTTCTTGAAATACCATCTACCTACAAAATGTGCTTGAATTTATTTTCTTCATCCAGTTCATAAGCATAAAAAAAGGATGGATGCATTCTCTTTTTTTCTGCCAAATTTTCAATAAAGATAAGAGCATCCGATTGTTTCAAAGATTCTCGTAGGTGATACGTCCACTTTTGTGGAGCATTATTTGGCCTAAGTACTCTTTAATTAGTCATTCTTAGTTACTAATTGATTAGGAATTAAGGGAGAATTCAACATAATCTGTGTATCATATTATGCACAAATTTTATGCTTAATAACATATGATATATTATGATAATCATTTGGTGGATGCAGGCTAGGTACAAAACACTTAAAAGCAGCAGTTAGACGTCCAAAGTCCCATTTTAAGACATCTGGATTCTAGTCTGGACGTGTGAAACCTTCAGCGTGGACTCCTTGCTAGCCAAACATTTTAAGATGTCTGATATTTTTATCGGACATCTAATGGCTAAACGGACAGAACTTATCAGTCGATTTCAACCACTCGCAATTTTCGCGAGTGGTTGCAGAGATTTTAAAAACGGGCCAACAGAGAGGAAGCGGGAATCTTCGCCCCCTCCCTACGGGGATCGCCTCCATCCTCCACCGTGCAAGAGGCGTACACCATGGACTTCAGCGAACACTGTGGCCAAAAGCTTGCTCCACCGCACTCGCTGTTCTCCAGAACCGTGGGTGCACATGGTGACAGTGTGCCCACCACCATGCCCTCTCTTCTGTTTCCATCTTCTTCCTCTTGTTCTTCTATGTAACAAACCAACACACCTCCTACGTGCTGCCTACAATCTGCATGTCCACTCCCCTCATGCACCTACAGCCACGCGCTTGCACCGCTCCACGCGCACTATCAGCAAGCACATGCCTACGCTCCAGGCCGCTTGCGTGCGCAGTCGAACCCCACACTCCAGCCCGCGTGCATGCGCAGCCGAACCCCGCACTCCAACACGCGTGCGTGCGCCCGGCTTCTTCTTCTTCCTCTTCTTCCTTCCATCGCCACCTACAACTCCAAACGAAAGAACCCAAAGTGCAGTCCCCTCCATCGCCGGTCACACCACCTTGGGCCATCTCCTTCTCCTCCAAAACAACCGGAGTGCCTGCCTCGACCTCACGAGGGTAGCCACGATAGCTCCTTATCCCACGCCAACCGCCACGCTGTCCGGCCGATCCTCCTCCAACCGGTCGCCGGCGGCCACCTTCGGCACCCCGTCACCACCATCGCAACCGTGTCTCTCCCACGCACCGCCACCGAGCTCCAGTCGACCGGCAACAACTCCTCCATGCACTCGAAAAGGAGAGAAGGAAATTCCTCTATTTTGGATTTTATTAATATTTACGAATCATGCCATTGCCGGATGCACTATTCATTTATTTTCCTGATTTAATATATTGTAGCAAATTGCATAGACATCCCCCTCTTTAATCTGAATTACATATGATTGAGTTTTTCTTATGAATGACATCAAACATGAAATATTTGTTATAGTAAATGGGTGCTATTGGGTAGAAGATTAATATTGATGTTGTTTGCTATTACCAAGATCATTATTTAATAGAATATTATATTGTGGTAATTTTTCATGTGCACACTTACACTTTTGATGAATTGTTTAAATTGAGAATTTATATTGGAAATAAGTTGCACTAGTCAGTATGCGCATCCGTTGATATTCCTGAATAAATGAGACATCACTCACGAGTTTAATAGGCTAATTCCTCCCTGTGGAGACGACATAACTATTTTTGTAGTTAGATTTTGAGAATTAAATGTTTTGAAAGGTGATTTTCTACCACGCAATTGAATACAACGACGCGACATTTTATACTAAAGTTTTCAACGAAAACGAAGATCGCTCTTTCAAATGGCATTGTTGCTGGGGAGAAAACACGCCTATTAATTCTTTTAGGAATTTTATATTATTTTTATGCTATTATGAAGCTTTTTTGAATCATTAATCTATTTCTTTTTCCTGTTGAGGTACATCTGTTTGGAGGAAACAAATGCGACGAGCGTGCACGACACAGGCGATATTTTGGTGGACCTTGATGCCACCTGGAGGCCAGCAACAGGTGTTTGTGGGCCTTGATCCCACGCACGTAGGCGTACGGAGGAGCCTTTTTCTGATTTAGTGATTAGATCTTAGTTTAGATAAACCTTAGACATTTAATTTGTCTTATGGACCCGTGTTGGGTATTTTTGAGAATGCGTTCTCAGTGCTTTTATTGCTTATCGCTCTTATATGCGGGAGCGTATTTTTGGGTGCGTGTTTTCATTTTATTTAAATTATAGGATTATTCGAATTGTTTGAAATGCATATAGGTTAGTTAGTTAGTTAGTTAGATTAGGTTTGTTTGCTTAATATTATTAAAAATTAAAAAAAAAAAATTTGAACTTCCTACTAGAAGCTGCATATCAATAGGGTGACTATCTAGGATTGAATCTAGTCTATCTTTACTGCATCGCATACATTCTTGCACGAAGAAAGCTGGAGTAAGGTATATCTTCTTTTTAGCATCAAATACCTGTCATGCATTTGCATTGGACTTAAATTCAAGACCACTAAAGTGTTTGAATCGGGTTAATTCAATGGTCACTTTAAAAATTGGGACTGTTAAGAGATTGGACCATAAAATCTGTGACTGGAAATTGTGTGAAAAGGATCTTGGTTGCGAGATTTCAAAACTCAAAATGCGAACGTGAATTGCACATCTTAGACACTGTGCACATCACACATAAGGTCACTAGATAAATTTCTACTTCTCCTCTTTTGCACCACAAGGGAAGTTAGTCAGAAATAACAAGACTATCCACCAAGTTACTTTTGTTCCTCGTGTGTGGGCTCGATTCGAGACTTCCATCACTTATGAGTAGGTTGTAGGCACCAACGAAGGTTGGCCTAGGAAACGTAATTCTTACAAAACTTGTTTGGCCACCAACTGAACATTTAATTCTAAGACCTAGAATCTACTAAAAATAGATCCCACTGTATTTGTGTTTGTTTTGACAGTGATAGAATTCTCTATGAAGTTTCTGCTTGTGTTCTGATTTCTTTTAAATCCTAAGAGAGTTTATCTTGTTTAATTGAAAGAAATGGACCATCCTTACTCCTATCATTTTAACCAGGATCCCATGCCCCGAGCGTATCCATCCTTTGATAGGTACATTGACAATTTATGGGATCATTCATATTCCTATCCTGGGAGTACTGGCCTGATAGCTCCCACTTTTGAGCAGAGCCTAGGAGCGGGATTTTCCAACCCTGGAATCCCTACTACTATGCAAACACCCAACCCTCCCACCCTTCATGATTTTCCGTATCGAGGTTGGACTGATACCCCTAGGCAACCAGAGCCTGAGATTGACTATCCTCCCCAATCCGATAGTAGTAGCCTCTCCTCTTTCATGATAGAAATGAAAAAATAACAAAAAGAAATGATAGAGTCTATAGGAGAGATGTTGAAGAATAGTCAACAATTGAACAAAGAAATTAGACAGCTTAGCTATGCTCTTCCTAGTAATTCTGATCCCTACCCATACGACCATGATCATAAAAATAATTTTGAGGAAACCAATGACAATAGGGATCCCATTTTACGTAGCTATCACTTAGACTCTCCCAATGAGACACAGCCACTAGAGGAGAACGATTCTAGTAATTATCCACCCGAGCTATATTGGAGTCAAAAGAAAGGGAAGATGGTACCTCTTGAGGACCTTGACCCCAATGACAGTATTTTTCTTACCCCTGATAACTCGGGTCAAGGTCGTATTGTTCATATCACTTCCCCTATTAATTATCTGGTGGAATCCCATTCTATCCTTAGTGAGCCTAATCCTAACCCTTCACTTAGGGAATCAACACTTACCATACAGCATTCTGAGGATTTAAATGCACCCAATGAAGGTGACCCTAAGGGAATGGAGGATGAATTAGATCAATTTTGATCTCAGGGATATAAAGAGTCTATTTAGAGGACAAGGATGACCCAATGGAGGAATCCGGACTGAAAATCTGGAGTGAATCATAGGGGGATTATTTGTTATTCGAGAACTTACCCCTGGAGGATATAAATAATCTAGTGAAATCCGAATTCCTCCCTTCTTTTGAGAGTCATCCTCCACAAAATCAGGAGTTGATATTGGAGGAGGACAAACATAATAGTGAGAAGCCTAGGGGAGACTCTCGAGGACAAAACACGTCAATTGAGGATTTATGCCCCGAGAAGAACAAAGAATTGAGTGATATAGGCTTACTCCAAAACATTAAGACGGATCCTCCTTTAGAAATAATTGATGATACTGAAGCAACTCCTTTCTTTACTAATGAATCACATATACACCCTGACAAAAACTTGAGTGAACCAAAAGAATTTGGGGATGAGATTAATGATAATGATTCTGTTGCTTTGACCCTGCCATCAAAGGAATTTAATTTGGAGTCCACCATTACTTCACATATACTGCAAGGTAAAAATATGACTCCAATCATTAATGATAGGCAGTGTGACATGAATTTTTCTGCAATAATTGTTAGGGTGAATACACAATCTGAATCGTTGTTGGAATTGGACTCGACACCGACTATGCCCTCCTTGGACTTAACCATTACCGCCCAACACCACAAACAACCCTTCCACTCCCTAACCGATCCTTGGCTCAGGTCTCTGCTCACTTACATTCTTTCTGAGGAGCACATCCTCAGGTAGAATGACGAGTGTGAATTGATGCTTGTACTTTTAGTCTCGCCATTCAAGGGTTTGAAATAATTATGTTTATATCTTTTAAAACCCTTCCTGCTTTGGAGGATCCTTGTTATCCTCCACTTATTCCATTTTAGGAGGTCCCTTCTCATGTTCATTTTATTATTCCTAGACCTCCCCAAGTAGCCTACGAGGTTCTCTATTTTCAAATCTTCTGGCAAGCATTTGGAAACACGTTGCATCATCAACTCGCCAATATCTATGGTGATGAGAACCTCATCATAAGCCATAACTACCTCATTTTGACCTAATACAGAGAATAAAAGCTCCTACATAACTGACGTGCCTTCGTGCGTGTGTGTTAAGAGGTGTCGTTATAGTTGCACTTGATACGTCGATTTTAAAAGAAGTAAACGGAGGGAGTCTGAGTGTCGATCTCAGGGAGGCGTGGAAATCGGATTTTGTTTACCACTTGTTGTCACGAAAAAGGCGGAGTTTTGCTTGCGAAAGAAACGGTTTTGAAAAGCGAGAGATAGAGAGAGTTTAGGGTTAGAAAGCTCTTTGGTTTTGATCATGCACTTTAAACAGAAATTAAAAAGGTAACTAAATGAAAAATAATCTCATTAAACATGCATCCATAGTTCATGGTTTACAATATTAAATACATGCTTCAACAAAAGTAAATGAAAGCTTTAAAAGAGAGAGAGAGGTAGAGAGAGAGTGGAGAGCGACGAGGCAGCCACGGCGGTGGAGGAGGCTCCGTCGGCGGCTCGTCGTCTCCGGCGATTACAAGAGTGCCTAAGACTAGCTAGGAGAGGAGTGGAGTAGTTGCAAGTGGGAGAGGATGCCTTGAATGGTGGTAGAAGGGGGTTTAAATAGAGTTAAGGGCTTCCTAAAAGAAGAATGTGCTTTAGCGACATCCAGAACGTCGCTAAAACCGCTTCCATATACGTCGGTGAAGGTCTGCTGCCGCCGGTCAGCCGCCCGCCCCTTTCTCTCTTCAGGCGCGATCCGTGGACGTCGAACGAGAGCCGTCCGATTGATGATCGGACGGCTGAGATCCTCCCGCGCCTGCGCTAGGATCGCGCTTCGGGCGTGCGTGCGCGCGCGCGTTTCCGCCCGGCGTGCGCGCGCGCGTGGGAGGTGGGGCGCTGTCGTCGCGCCGCGTGGCGCGATCCTAGCCGCTCGCTTCTGATCGCGCGGCTCAATTTCGCCGCGCCCTTCGCCCGCAGACGATTTTTGCTCCGCGCGAATCGAACGCGCGTCGCCGCAACGCGGGCGTGCGCGCTAACCGTTGCGCCACGCCCGCGCTTTGTCGCGGCGACCGCGGGCGAGCGCGCGGATCTCGGCCGTTCGATCGAAGATCAACGGCCAAGATGCGTCCTTGGCTGGCTTGGGGGCGTGCGGGCGGCGGGGGCGGGGCGACGTGGCGCGTTCTAGGCCGTTGATCTCCAGATCAACGGTCAGGATTTCTTGGGCCCATTGTGGGAGCTCCGGATGTCGGATTTGGCCGATTTTGAGTCCGTTAGACTCCGTTCGTCGTCCTGAATCCATCCGTGCGGTCCGATTGCTCATCTGAGGCCTGCTTTGACAAATGCTTTACACAAATGGCCATTAATACAGTTTATAAGCAATCTTGGTACTTGATGCACGCAATGCTCCTATTCTACTTTATGTTGTGCCTTTTATTCTAAAGATGGGCCATATTCAACCTAATTACTACCCCCTTGCGTGGTGTTATCATACCCCCATGCTTACTCCTTGCTAGTCCCTAGCAAGGTTTATTCTAGCCTTTATTTCTTTGGCGAATTCAAGAAGTAATTGCTTAGGCACTTCGTTACTTGTTAATAAGAGGAACTATACGAAGATCTTAATCTACAAAGACTAAGCAGCGCCCGGGTGTCTGCCAAAATACGAATCGCCCGAATCCTTGCTTTGTATATATAACTATACTTATGTATACGTATATATCTATATATGTCTTTTTAGAATTTTTAGAATTCAGTGTGGGTTGGTAACTTTTTACGGCTACCCAACCTACCCAAAACTCGGTCAAAACCCTAAGTGCTAAGCATCTTGGTGTGAATGTTGTGATAGACTTACTTAACGGTAATTGAGACAGACTTCGAGTTTCTACGCCTCTAGGTGACCGGAAAAGAAAATAAATTTTTGCCTGAAGGTGTATTTGTTCGATTGGTAGCTTTCTCCCTGCGTTCATTTTACTTGGGGTCAACACAAGGATTTTCCAGTGTATATCTCCCCGGCTTGTACTACTTCCCCGCTTCTTCCTTAGGTGTTTTTGGTCTTCTTTTTTTGTGCAATTATTGAGCTGGGCTCTGGACAACCGACCAATGGGCTGTTACCCACGATCACTTGCCAGCCATACTTGTGCGGTGAAGTGTGGTTTATTTTCTTTTTTTTTTTTTTTTTTTTTTTTTTACGTAGGTGGCTTCCCTAATCTCAAATGTACCTAGAGGCAGTGAAAAAGAAATGGCCTGTGGCTGGGTTCTGGACAACCTGCCAATGGGCTGTTACCCACGACAACTTGCCAGCCATACCACCCTAGAGAGTTCATTAGCTACCCAATTTCTGTCAAAATCTCCGAGAAGTGAGTATGTGCAGAAATGTGTGCAGATGCTTAGACTCAAAGTTTTCCTGAGTTAGAGGATGAGTTGATAAGTCGTATACTTATCACCTTATTTATTAGGTGGATTAGAATAGCTTAAAGTTGCAAGGATTCGCCGCTAAATCCATATTTTAATGGACACTAGGGCTGATTAAGCCTGAAGGCCTGAAAAGTCTAAGCGTTTAAGTTCTTTTTGTATTATTTCCCACTATTGACAAGTTTCTAATGCCTAAGTTTTTCTTCCTAAATTCAATTTTTTTTTTTTTTTTTTAATTTATTCATTCAGACTGATTAATTAAACTCAGGATTATGCAATTTACCATCACCCCCATGCTTAAGTTGGACAATGTCCTCATTGGCAGATGCATGGATGCAGAAGGGTTCAAAAAGATAGTACCTGAGTGACGTAAACTACCAGATCAGTCTGAATCCGCTGGGTTGCCTCCCAGGAAGCGCTGAGTTTAACGCCTCTAGCTGGGCGGTGCACAAACAGGAATGACTTGGGTCAAGAAGGTATGTTCAAAATTAACCAGACCCAAAATCAGAAGTCCACAGATGCGGATAAGGTTGTGGTGGAGTCCCGTTCCTAAGGGGCGGGAATTCTGTAACAGATATATCATGCATGCCCGTGTCAGATCCTCTCTTAGTTTGTGGGCATGCAAACAAGTTGCTGTGGACGAACGCACCCCAAATATGACATGCCAAACACTAAAGATGTAGGTCTTATATTCAGCTTGTGTCCCCATAAAATTGTAATCCATCGAAAGTGTATCAATTCTAGTGCATTCGGGTTGCGGGATCTTTATTCTGGTTGGGCAGGTAACAAAGTCCAGAGTTTCATAATGAGCCCTACAACCAAGCATCAGTCTTCTCTTCAAAGACGAATCCATCTCTTCCGCAACTATGATTTCATTGCTCATTCCCTCCAAGCCCTTGATCTCAAGAATATTTTCTTCAACCTCCTTTGTATCAGATTCACTGTTTGGGGTTGCATTAGAGGTAGGGTCAATTTCATCCTCTAGATCATATTCTTTCTCTCGGCCCTCCTCCAAATTTGTGATGGGGATTCTAACCAATTCATAATCAATTTCTTTGAAATTGTAACTCCATTCTCCATTTCCGACGTTGGCTGCTACTCCCACCGGATTACTTGTCTTGAGCTGATTAGATTCAGATTCCAAGGTCTCTCCCCTCACCTTCTCAGTTTCCTCCTGATGTTTGTTCTCAATGCTCCCCAAATTGTGCTCCAAGGAATCCTTACTTTCCTTATCCACTGAGCTATCCAACTCCTGAGGGGTATCAATGGTGGACTGAACCAAATCAGGATGACTACGTGTAGTCCAATTGATCATGGTAGGTCCTTGCTTTATGAATTCCATGAATGGCGTTGTATGCAACAGCTTTCTTTGGCCTTCTTCCCCCAATTGTTGGAACAACTCCAACATGGCATGTTGCCCTTTAACCAATTCTTGATTCTGTCTGTGTAGTTCTAACTGGAGGATATCAAGAATTGACATGGTGTCATTTGGTGTCCTTTGGATTTCCTCCTTGAAATCCAGGTTAAGAGAGTATGGTTGAGGTTGTGGATCAGAATCCATATTGGTGTTTAGGTTCTTGGGTGGGTCCTCTATTCTGTCATGTTCAGGGTCCAGTTCTTCAAGAGGAACCATTCTCTGTTTGGTCCTACTCCAGAATAGTTGAGGTTCTAAGTCTTCCTCCCAGTCAGATTCTTCATCAGGGGACCAAATCAGAGGTTGATGATCCTGGGCTTGCCTAGATTTCTGATCATTTTCTGATTTCCATTTGTCTAGAACTCCTTCTAATCCAAAGGTCAAGTAGGCAAGGTTGTTGAATTCAGATGACCTTTCTTGGTTATTATCTTGAGATGGGTAGGGTTCTTGGTGTTCTCCTAAAGTGTAGGTCCTATCACAGTAGAGCGGGTCGGACCTAAATGAGGAGGCATCGTGAGGACAATCGAGATATGGAGCCCCATGATTTGAATCGTACCCTTGGGTGGCTATGTTGGGTGTATTCCAATAAGAGGTTGGTGTGGTTCGGTCATAGTTGGGCCAAGAGGGATATTCCAGGTTGCATCCCCAACTTGGTGGTTGGTTAGCCCAAGTCGGTTGTGGGTATGGTCTACATGGGTTAGCATACAAATCATGTTGGGGGTAATTTGGGTAAGATGGATAGGCATTGAAATCCATGGAAGAAATGGAGGGATGCGGGAAGAACAGATGCGAGAGAGTTGTGTCCTCAACCAAGCAAACAAGCCTAGTCCTTATGGTGTACTCCTTAGGAGACCTGGAAATCTCACAAAGGTTGATTAAGTTCGTAAGCACTGGACTCCCCTTCCCCAGGCTAATCTGGCCAGGTTGATTACGAGGGGATTGCAGGGAAGGTTCTTCCTTTGGCTTGCGCCTCCGGTTCCATAGACCCCACAACCGCGGTCGTTTGACACTGCCCCGCAGCCTAGCCACCAGATTCTACCAAGGGAATGAAAGCCAAGTGCCTAGCAAACAAAACCTCACCTTTTGAGACTTAACTCAGTCCTGCCTAGGGCACGTCTACTCAGTTTTAACGGGTTAGGATAGTGCTTGTGCTTAGGGTAATGTGATGAGGCGTTGATTGGGGTGGTGCCTCTTAATTTTTCACTTTTTAAGGTGTGTGCTTCTATAAAACAGGGTTTTCAAGCAAGAATTTTTAGGGTGTGGTGTCTTTTAATGTTTCATCCTTACTTAAGTACTTTTTAGGGTTGACGTGTCTTAATTTTTTCAAACAAGTTTCAGTGGGCACGTCAAGTTCTGCACACAACTTAGTGAAAGTAGATTTCCTTTTATTTTGTAGAGGCTCTAAAAACCCTAGTGTACTCATCCTAAAGATCGTGCAGCTTCTATTAGATGAGTTAGTTTTAGGGTTGAGTGGTGCGGCCCAGGTCAACTCACGGTGGCTTCGCAAACACCACTCAAGAGAGAAAGAAAAGAACACTCCAAGAATTTGTCCAGTATATTAGAGTGTACATTTTTTTGTAGGGTGGTGTGTTAAGAATGTGGGTCAAGCAATCATTCGCCACGCCAATTTTTTTCAATTTTTATGATTTTTTTTTAGCTTTTTCACGCAAGCAAACAATGAGAGAGAGAGAGTACTCACTATCGGTCCTCGAGGCGTCTACTTCCTTGCTACCATAGTGGAATGCGTCGCTTCGCCGTCCATGCGCCGAATTCCTGCATCCGTCAAGTAAAAAGGAAAATAGGGCATTAGACGATATGAGAATGAAGGTGGAATGGAGGTGATAAAACAAATCCGTTGCCTCCCCGGCAACGGCGCCAAAAACTGACGTGCCTTCGTGCGTGTGTGTTAAGAGGTGTCGTTATAGTTGCACTTGATACGTCGGTTTTAAAAGAAGTAAACGGAGGGAGTCCGAGTGTCGATCTCAGAGAGGCGTGGAAATCGGATTTTGTTTACCACTTGTTGTCACGAAAAAGGCGGAGTTTTGCTTGCGAAAGAAACGGTTTTGAAAAGCGAGAGATAGAGAGAGTTTAGGGTTAGAAAGCTCTTTGGTTTTGATCATGCACTTTAAACAGAAATTAAAAAGGTAACTAAATGAAAAATAATTTCATTAAACATGCATCCATAGTTCATGGTTTACAATATTAAATACATGCTTCAACAAAAGTAAATGAAAGCTTTAAAAGAGAGAGAGAGGTAGAGAGAGAGTGGAGAGCGACGAGGCAGCCACGGCGGTGGAGGAGGCTCCGTCAGCGGCTCGTCGTCTCCGGCGATTACAAGAGTACCTAAGACTAGCTAGGAGAGGAGTGGAGTAGTTGCAAGTGGGAGAGGATGCCTTGAATGGTGGTAGAAGGGGGTTTAAATAGAGTTAAGGGCTTCCTAAAAGAAGAATGTGCTTTAGCGACATCCAGAACGTCGCTAAAACCGCTTCCATATACGTCGGTGAAGGTCTGCTGCCGCCGGTCAGCCGCCCGCCCCTTTCTCTCTTCAGGCGCGATCCATGGACGTCGAACGAGAGCCGTCCGATTGATGATCGGACGGCTGAGATCCTCCCGCGCCTGCGCTAGGATCGCGCTTCGGGCGTGCGTGCGCGCGCGCGTTTCCGCCCGGCGTGCGCGCGCGCGTGGGAGGTGGGGCGCTGTCGTCGCGCCGCGTGGCGCGATCCTAGCCGCTCGCTTCTGATCGCGCGGCTCAATTTCGCCGCGCCCTTCGCCCGCAGACGATTTTTGCTCCGCGCGAATCGAATGCGCGTCGCCGCAACGCGGGCGTGCGCGCTAACCGTTGCGCCACGCCCGCGCTTTGTCGCGGCGACCGCGGGCGAGCGCGCGGATCTCGGCCGTTCGATCGAAGATCAACGGCCGAGATGCGTCCTTGGCTGGCTTGGGGGCGTGCGGGCGGCGGGGGCGGGGCGACGTGGCACGTTCTAGGCCGTTGATCTCCAGATCAACGGTCAGGATTTCTTGGGCCCATTGTGGGAGCTCCGGATGTCGGATTTGGCCGATTTTGAGTCCGTTAGACTCCGTTCGTCGTCCTGAATCCATCCGTGCGGTCCGATTGCTCATCTGAGGCCTACTTTGACAAATGCTTTACACAAATGGCCATTAATACAGTTTATAAGCAATCTTGGTACTTGATGCACGCAATGCTCCTATTCTACTTTATGTTGTGCCTTTTATTCTAAAGATGGGCCATATTCAACCTAATTACTACCCCCTTGCGTGGTGTTATCAATAACCTTAGAAAGGCTTGGCTCAGAGAGATTCTGAGTTTGCAAAGAAAACATAAACTGAGGGGTAAAAATGCAATTTCACCAATCCGATTGGAAAATAGGGTAACTCAGGGCCCAAACATAGGTCAAAACAACCTAATAAGAAGAAAAGTGGGATGAGATGACTCAATAAGGGCTACAGCAACCCCAAAGAATTAAATGACAGCCTGTAATCCTAAAAACAAACCCACTTCAATTCACGTGGTTCGAGGTAAGGTAAAAATCAACTAAACCCTCTAAAATTCATATAAAAATAATCTCTAGGGTTTAGGACTTTCAATTTGGCCTTAGGAACCCATTTTGACCTACATTGAGAACCATGCCCAATTAACAACTTAATTTAGGTTTTTGCGTAAATTGATCAGTCAAACAAGGTTTAAGCTAGAAATAAAATTCACCATCAGAATCCTCAGGTCCTAATTAGTCATGCATAAAAACTTGGGCCTAAGAAGAAACTTTCTTGACCAACTTTACACTTTGGTCCTCATATATTTACTTTTTGGCCCTCAACTTTTGAACCCTCGCATTTTGGCCCCTAACTCTCTTTCGTTCTTTGCGTTTAGGTCCCTCCTGCAAAACCTGCGCAGCACCATGCTCCGGCGACCTTGCGCGGAGCATGGTGCCGCGTAGGGTGAGGGAGGGGCCCTGGCAAGTCAATGGGGAGTACCCTGCATCGTCAGCCACCGCAGGGACACCCCCTGGGTACAGCGACCACCCATACCGCCCGTGCGAACGCACGGACGGTATGGGTCTCCTTCCTCCGGCGTCCTCCGGCGAGGGAGGCACGTCGTCTCCCTCCGCCCTCCTCTCTGATTCCGCCCCTATAAATACCCCCGTCGCTCCGCCGTTCTTCGCAGCTCGGATCTGACGGAGACACCACCCTAAATTCCGCCCTTCCCACTCCGACAGACGCCCCCTTTCTCCGGCCGCCATCTCCTCCTCCTCGTCGCCCTGCCGCACTACCAGCAGCAGGGTTACCTTCCCTCGATCCTTCCGCGTCACGCCGCACCCAGCTGGCACCTCGCCGGTCCCTTCCTCGCCGCCACCCCTTCCTCTGGGCAATTTCTTCTCCGGCGACAGTCAATACGACTGTCGCCTGCGCCAACCCCTCCTCGTCCAGCTTAGCAGGTAGAACTTCTCCTCTTCCTCCCCTCTTTCTTTTCCATACTGAAACCCTTACTGTCGGCCCCGATTTCCCACCGATCACCCTCACCTTCTCCACCTCTGAAAAAACTCCGGTGAACCGCTCCCATCGCTCCAGCACCCCACACGGCTCACCGACCTGTGCATAACCTCCACCTCGTCACCCTGATCCTCTTCCACCCCTCCTCTTCCCACAAAACGCCCTCTGCAGATCCACCAAACACACCCACTTCTCCGCCCGCAGTTTGACCTAGGGCGATCCGTTGGCTCCACCACGCCCACTGCAAACCATCCGACCACCTTCGCCGTGCCACGGCGAAGGTCCCCCGCCTGTCTGATTAGGCCGAGAGGCCGTTCTTCTGTGACCAAGTGACTCGCCCGCCGTCGCCATTACTGAGCAGGCAGAGCTCCTTCGCCTGCAGGTGCAGGCACGCCTTCGCCCAGGTTCGACTCCCAGGTTGCGCGGGGCGTCTCCGCGAAACGTCCCAGGCTCGCAGTTGGGGCGAAGGCCGCACGTGAAGCCACGATCGCCCAGTGCTCCCTCCGCGACGGGCGCTCAATTGGGGTGGGACATTTAGTCCCACCTCGGAACTCTTCGGAAGCGCGCGAGCGCATAAAGGCAAAAAGTGCCTTATGCTGTCTGCCTCCTGACCACGGGGTGAGGTCCCTCTCACCCGACCCGGCCTCGTCCGTGACCATGCTCCGCGGACCTGGCCCGACCCGATTAAACCGACCTGCACTCCTCGCCCACCACCGCACGCCGGTGGGCCTGGACCCGGGCGCAACTCGTACCCGATTACCCGGTTGCTCTGGGAGAGCTGTCCTAGGAGAGAACTTTGAGAGAAAGAGACGCGCGGGGGAGAGGGGTAGAGTAGGTTTTGCCCTGACTCTTAACTCTTGAGCGTGCAGTGATGAGAACCTCATCATGAGCCATAACTAGCTCATTTTGACCTAATACAAAGGATAAAAGCTCCTACATATCTCAAGGAAAGGCTTAACTCAGAGAATTCTGAGTTTAAGAAGAAAACAAGTCATAAGGGGTAAAAATGCAATTTTACCAGTATAATCTGCATACAGGGTAATTCAGGGCCCAAACATAGGTCAAAGCAGCTTAATAAGAATAAAAGTGGGATGAAATGATCTAGCGAGGGCTACAGCAATTCCAAGAAACTAAATGATAATCTGTAACCCTAAAACAACCCACTTCAATTCACAAGGTTCGAGGCAAAGTAAAAATAGAATAAACCCTCTAAAATTCATAGAAAAATAATCTCTAGGGTTTAGAACCTTCAATTTGGCCTTCAGAACCCATTTTGACCTACATTGAGAACCATGCCCAATTAATAACTTAATTTGGGTTTTTGCGTAAATTGACCGGTCAAACAAGGTTTAATATAGAAATGAAATTCACCATCAGATTCCTTAGGTCCTAATTAGTCATGTATAAAAACTTGAGCCTAAGAAGAAACCTCCTTGACCGACTTTACACTTTGGTCCTCATATATTTACTCTTTGGCCCTCAACTTTTGAACCCTCGCATTTTGGCCCCTAACTCTCCTTCGTTCTTTGCGATCAGGTCCCCCCTGCAAAACCTGCCAGCACCATGCTCCGGCGACCTTGCGCGGAGCATGGCGCCGCGCAGGGTGAGGTGGGGGACCTGGCAAGTAAACCGGGGGTGCCCTACGTCGTCAGCCGTCGCAGGGACACCCCCCTGGTCGTTATAACCCACCATACCGGCTGTGCGAACGCACGGACGGTATGGGTTCTTGTTTCCGGCCATCCTCCGGCGAGGGAGACACGTCGTCTCCCTCCGCCTTCCTCCCTGTTTGATCCCTATAAATACCCCCCGTTGCTCCACCGACCGGGGCAGCTTGGATCTGACGGAGAAAATCCCCAACTTTCCTCTCTTCTCTCTCCGGCAGACGCTCACCAGCTCCGGCGGTTCCTCCCCCTTCTCCTCTTCGCTCTGCCGCAATACCAGCAGCAGAGACTTCCTCCCCTGCTCTTCCCGCGCCACGCCGCACCCAGCTGGCGCCTCTCCGGCTCTCCACTCGCCGCCGCCCCTTTCCCTGAGCATCGTCTTCTCCGGCGACAGTCGATACGACTGTCGCCCTGTTCCTCCCCCTTCGTCCCTGCAAGTAAGTTAGAACTATTTCCCTTCTTCTCCTCTTTCTTTCCCCGGTTCCAATTTGTTCAATTACGCCCTCGACCGACCCTGACCATCGTCACCCCCTTCGACTCCGGCCACCCCCCGGCGAGATGTTCCCATCGCTCCACAGCCTCACACACCTCGCCGACCATCACCGAACCTCCGCCTCATCACACTGAGCACCCCCCACCCCTCCACTGCCGCCAGACACCACCTTGCGGCCTGCCGCGCAGCTCCTCACCTTCGCCGTGCCACGGCGAAGGTTCCCCAGTGGTTTGATCAGGACGAGAGGCCATATTCGTGTCCGACAGGTTTTGAGGTTCGACCGCCATTAACGCACATTGAAGCAGCTTCTCCCGCGCTCCAGGCTTGAGGACTCCAGGTCTCCAGCTGCTGCGGATTACGGGGAGTCTTGCGAAGGCAGCCAGCCAGCAACCTACGCAAATCAAAGCCGCAGCTGCAGAAGCCAGGCCGCGGTCTCCCAGCAGGCGCACGCGAGGAAAGGTCTGCGTTTAGTCCCACATCGGTAAGCCTCACACACTTTCCACTGTTTAAATTGATTTTGTGCACTAGCCTTACTGCCTCAGCACACGGGGTGAGGTCCCCTTCACCCGCCCGGTTACCCGGTCTCGTCCGCGCTCACGCCCCGCGGACCTGACCCGACCCGACCCGAGTTAGACTGACCTGCACTCCTCGCCCACCACTCACGCCGGTGGGCCTGGACCCGGGCACGACCCGTACCCGATTACCCGGCAGCTCTGGGAGAGCTTTCCGAAGAGTGGTTTCAGAGAGAGAGAGACGCGGGGGGGGAGGGTAGAGTAGGTTTTGCCTCTGACGAAAAACTCTGAAGTGTGCAGGCACAGGCGAAGAAGAAGACCCGCGGAAGAAGAAGGAAGCTGACTGTAGCAACAGGTAGTTTAAGTCGTCTGATTTTGAAATCAGACGACGGCCTGAAAGGAAAAGAAGAAAGGAGGGGTGACGTCCCTGGCTGAAAAAGAAAAGAAGAAGCTGACACTTAGCCGCAGGGAGGAGAAACAAGAAGAAACTCTAAAGAAGAGGCTGAGCAAGGCAGAAGAAGAGGAAAGGCTGCAGAGAAGAAGTACAGCAGAGCCAAGGAAGAAGAAACCTTCACAGAAGAGACTGCAGAAAAAGAAGAAGAGAGGCCAAGACAGAAACCAAGGAAGAAGAAGAAGGAGACCTGAAGAAAGAAAGAGGAGCATCACCTCTGCAGAACAAAGAAGAAGGAGATCTGAAGAAAGAAAGAAAGAAGAACATCACGAGGAGAAAACAAAGAGAACAACAAATTCTTTCCCTCTCTCTTTCTTTATTTTGTAAAAGAAACATGTATATCTCTAGAATACAACTTGCTCCCTGAGTTCGACCTCGGGAACTCTTTTATTTTCCGAGTAAAAAATTTATATATTTAAAATGTTGGTAATAACTGGCTATACTACAACGTTATAACAATAAAACCCGGTTGAACCAACCACTTCATTTTGGCGCCGTTGCCGGGGAGCAACGGCTATTCTAGAGGTAAACATTCCTGTTTCTTTTTAATTTCTGATAATGTCCTCTCTTTTGTGCAAAAAACTACAGGAAATCAAGAAGACAAGCAACCGCACAACAACCACTCCGAGGACAGGTAAATTTCTTTCCTCTCGCTATTAACCCCTAAAACCCAAAAGAAAGAAAAGAACAAGCAATATAGGGCTAACCTGTCTTCCATACTTAGTAACCATAAAAGTTGCATGTTTTCAACTCATTATTCCTGCACACTATTAAGGGTATTTAAGGGCTAACACATTCTTTCTTGAGCCCTAATTACCCAACAAAGAATTAACTAGACCAAGTAGAGCCAACCTAGGATCCAACACTAGGGATTTAGAGACACACTCCGTAAGCAAGAATTGAGAAAACCAAATGAAGTGTGCCCAAGCCCTTGTCTGAAAATACCTATTCAAGGGAAACCTAAAACAATTGGCTCTCTAAACACTTGAACCCTAAAAGAAAGGACCCAAAAAGCTCTCAAAGGAACCAACCTTAAAATTAGGTTACTTTCTCACTCAAAATACCTAAGAGTTCAAGTGTAACTTTAAGCACCATGATCATTAAGCTAAAATTGGTAGACTTAAGAGGTCAAGATCCCCATTCTGGTCTACCTGGACCCGCAGTGACAAGAGAGGTCGGGTGGGGGAAACCCTGTAACCCGTGGGGACGCTCTACCGTGTAGGGGTCTTCGCGGGACTCTCCCTCTCTGGTTGCCCAGGTAATTCTCAGGTGGACGATCTTTCTGATCAAGGGGTCCATCTGCCCCGTACCTCTATAGTCACCCAACACATTTTTGGGTGCCTTGATTGTGTCCAGCACCTTCTAAACTTACCTCTTCCAACTGTGCATGTACGGAATGAGGTCTCTAAGACCACCCTTAAGACCTCCTTTAGAAATTCGCTCTCGTCAAGGCCAAGCCTCGACGCCCGTGTTTGTGCAGCAACACCCTCACATTATTCTCTCTTCTGATTCAGAACCAAGTTCTTCTTCTTCCCCCATCATGGCTCAGCCAGTTGAGGAAGAAAATAATCTGGAACACCAGCTCCAGCGACTCAATGACCTCTTCCAAAACTTCGTGCACCCACCACAGCGTCCTATGATGCGGGACCACTACAATCCTGCTGCGGTGGCCATTGAGCCTCGAGTCAGAATCCCGACTGGAGGACCTGATTCCGAACTAAAGCCCAACATGATTCATGCTATACCTAAATTCCATGGGCTTAATTCTGAAGATCCCTTCCAGCACATCAAACAGCTAAAGCATCTGGCCCACACTTTTGGATCAGATGCGCAAAATCGGGATATTCTTCTCATGAAGATGTTCTCCTTTTCTCTTATGGACAAGGCTGCCCATTGGTATCAAACTCAGACCCGGCCGATCAACACTTGGGAAGAACTTCAATCCGAGTTTTTGAAAAAGTTCTTTCCCGTTGGTCGGACCAACGCCTTGCGCCATTAGATTACACACTTCACTCAACAATCAGGAGAACCTCTTCATGAGGCATGGGATCGTTTTCAGGATCTCATGAGGAAGTGCCCCCATCATGGAGTTCCTAAATGGGAACAAGTCCAATCTTTTTACCAGGGACTCCGTGAGGACATCCGCCTTTTCGTCAATGCAACTTGCGGAGGAAACATCATGGGTCAACATGAAGACACCGTATGGGAGATTCTCGAAAACATGTGCGAGAACTCCATCAACAATGACTCCATGGGATTATTCGACAGGACGAATACCCGCGCAGCGACGAATCTTAAGGGAGCACATGAGACGCAGGGCCTGTCCGCATCAGTCGACCTGGAATTAATGGCCAGTCGATTGGACAAGGTCTCAATCATTGAAAAGAAGGTGGATGAGCTGACTCAGCACTTGCAGCGAGCCACCTCTGCGCGTAACTCCTTTGCACAACCTCCTTCCACACAGGAGACTGTGCAAAACATCCTCCACCGATCTTCCCCTGGGATGGATCCATATCCATCCCCATCTGATTCTTGGACTGGAAGATCATCCGATCCTTTCTACACCAGCCGGGGGAACTCCATTCCTCCTTTCCCTGATTCTCAGGAGGTTCCTCAGACCTGCGAGGACCTCAACGCCATTCAGAACGACCCATTCTCCAACACTTACAACCCTGGATGGCGAAACCACCCCAATTTTCAGTGGGCGGGAAATTCCCAAACCCAAAGACCACCTTTTCAGTCCCGCCCACAGCCCTCTCGTCACTACCAGCCGCCTCAGCCTCGGCCCAACCCTACTTATCCATCAGGGCCAAATCAAGATCAAATGTCCTTAATCCTTCAGACTCTGGCTGACATTCAAAAAACAAATGCGGCTATTCAGAAACAGCACAAGGACGAGCTTACAGAAGTTAAAACTCAACTGGCCCAGTTGGTAAATTCTCGCCAACCAGGCACACTCCCTTCCCAACCTCTTCCTAACCCAAATAACGTGCCAACCCAGAAGCGCGTTATGAATCCAAATTTAGGCCACGCCCAATGGATTTATCAGGCTCCTACTGCTCCATCTCCAGACGAGGTGGAAGCCTCAACTTCTTATGCGGGATTTCAGCAACAGCCACCCTTCCTACCAAACCCAAACCAAAATCAGGCCGGATTAAATTCTGTAACAACACGTAGTGGTAAGACAACTCAAGACCCACATTATCCAAACCACTCCCAACCGGATAACCATGACCCTAGGATAGTTATCCAAGGTACCGCTGTTCCAAATCCACAACCTGGACCTATCCTAGAAGAACCAACCAAGATCCCGTTTCCCGAGGCCCTGACCAAGGGAAAGAAGACCACCAAACCCGTGGCCCCTGAGGAGGACCTGGTCAAGCTCTTTGAGCAGGTCCACATAAACATCCCCTTGATGGATGCAATCCGCCACGTACCAGCTTACGCACGATTTCTAAAAAATATATGTACACCCCAGCGTAAGCCGCGAACCAAGGGAGGGAGCCCAATTGTTCTGTCAGAGCAAGCCAGCTCTGTAATCCTTAGTAGACTCCCACCCAAGGCAAAAGATCCTGGAACTCCCCTGATTTCCTGTAAGATAGGTGGTACCCAATTTGATAGAGCATTGTTAGACTTGGGTGCATCCATAAACCTGATACCCACATCCTTACTTGACCATCTAGAAGAATCTGAGCTGAAACCAACCGAGGTGACATTACAATTAGCAGATCGATCTATAAAGTCACCAAAAGGGATTCTCGAAGATGTTATCGTGAGAGTGCGGGATTTCTATTTTCCAGTGGACTTTATAGTCTTAGATATGGATGCACCTGAGAACCCTAGGGATACACCAATCATTCTAGGGAGACCTTTCTTGGCTACTGCTAGAGCCAACATCAGCTGTGAGGAGGGCCAAATAGAGCTTAAGTTTGGAGATCAAACATTGAGAATTGATATATTTAAGGCCCAACAAGGAATTAATTGCGGCGTCATCGAACAAATTTGTGACATCAAGACTTTCGTTGATGAATCACACCTCCAGAATGACTCGATTATGCCTCATCAACCACAGAAGGATCTTGACCCGCAAACAGAGGAGTTGAATCCAGATATGAACAACCCAGTAACTCCCACCCTTGAACCTCACATCTATACTGAACCACCCGCTGCTGCTGAAAACCCCATCCTCGAACTGAAACCCCTTCCCGCTCACTTGAAATACGTATTTTTGGGTTCTAATCAGACCTTTCCTGTGATTATCAATTCCAACCTCAGTCCTGAACAGGAATCCCGTCTGATTATTGTCCTCCAGCAACATCGCAGAGCCATCGGATGGACTCTCGATGATCTGACTGGAATAAGTCCCTCTTATTGTACTCATCATATCTATTCAGAAGAGGGCACACGACCTTCTCGTGAAATGCAGAGACGCTTAAACCCCAATCTGCAGGAGGTCGTGAAAAAGGAGATCATCAAATGGTTAGATGCCGGAATCATCTACCCGATCTCCAATAGTCGTTGGGTGAGCCCAATTCAGGTCGTGCCCAAGAAGGCAGGACTCACCACTATAACAACTGAGACCGGAGAAATCATTCCTACCCGATTAGCCAACTCGTGGAGAGTCTGTATAGATTACCGTCGACTCAATTCCTCCACGAAGAAGGATCATTTCCCACTACCCTTCATTGATCAAATTCTCGAAAAACTAGCGGGAAATAGGTTCTTCTGCTTTCTTGACGGGTACTCCGGTTATAACCAGGTGGCAATCCATCCTGAGGACCAAGAAAAGACCACGTTCACCTGCCCCTTCGGAACATACGCTTTCCGAAGGATGCCTTTCGGTCTTTGCAATGCACCCGCTACTTTTCAGTGATGCATGCTTGCCATATTCTCAGATATGGTAGGTGATTATCTGGAAGTCTTCATGGATGACTTTTCAGTTTTCGGAGCATCATTCGACGATTGCCTCCAACACTTGGTCCAGATACTCAGGCGGTGCATCGATGTGAATTTGGTTCTTTCCTGGGAAAAGAGCCATTTCATGGTGCCTGAGGGAATTGTCCTGGGACACTCAATTTCGGAGAAAGGTATCCAAGTGGATCGAGCTAAGGTTAATCTGATCTCTCACCTTCCTATGCCTAGCTCAATCAGGGACATCCGATCCTTTTTAGGGCATGTCGGTTTTTATCGACGATTTATCCCTGATTTTTCAAAAATCGCACGCCCCCTGACCACTCTTCTCTCCAAGGATGTTCCCTTCGAAATCTCCAAGGAATGCACTCAAGCATTTGAAATCCTGCGTGACCGAGTCACCCAAGCCCCGATCCTACAGTCCCCTGATTGGTCTCAACCCTTTGAGATCATGTGTGATGCATCCGACTTCGCTGTAGGAGCGGTTTTGGGGCAGAAAAATGACAAGAAACCTGTGGTCATTTACTACGCCAGCAAAACACTCGATGAGGCTCAGCGTAACTATACGGTTACTGAGAAAGAGCTGCTAGCTGTAGTATTTGCCCTAGAGAAGTTCAGATCGTACCTTCTGGGTTCCCATGTCATCATATACTCGGATCACACAGCTGTGAGGCATCTCCTTGCGAAGAAGGACGCGAAACCTCGATTAATCCGATGGATCTTGCTGTTGCAAGAATTTGACCTTGAGATTCGCGACAAAGCGGGAAAGCAAAACGTGGTAGCTGATCACTTGTCCCGTCTTCCTTCTGAAATAATTGACCCTTCCGGACCCATCACTGAGCATTTTCCCGATGAGCACCTGCTGACTATTGGTACTAGCCTTCCATGGTTTGCTAATATAGTAAATTACTTGGCATCCCATCAGATCCCGTTCGATTGGCCGAAGGCCAAGAAAGACAAATTACGCTCCGATGCCAAGTATTACATTTGGGAAGACCCGTACCTCTTCCGCATAGGTGCCGATCAGATCATCCGGAGATGTGTCCCGGAAGGGGAAGTCAACAATATCCTCTCTTTCTGCCATGACCAGGCATGCGGTGGCCATTTTGCCGGACATAAAACCGCATCAAAAGTCCTCCAGTGCGGCTTTTACTGGCCCACACTGTTCAAAGACACATACAGTCATTGCAAGGCATGCAGTCGTTGCCAGACTTTGGGCAACATGAGCCATCGCGACATGATGCCTATGCAACCGATTCTAGTATGCGAAATCTTTGATGTTTGGGGGATTGATTTTATGGGCCCCTTTCCTGTTTCGGATGGTTTCGAATACATTCTGTTGGCTGTGGACTACGTGTCCAAATGGATCGAAGCCATACCGACCCGAACCTGTGATCACAAAATCGTTCTCAAATTCATTCATCAACACATTTTCTCAAGGTTCGGGATTCCTCGTGCAATAATCTCTGATGGGGGGACCCATTTCACAAATGCTCAGTTTAGGTCACTGATGACCAAATACGGGGTGTCTCACCGAATCTCTACTCCTTACCACCCCCAAACTAATGGTCTAGCTGAGCTGTCTAATCGGGAGATCAAGAAAATCCTGCAAGTCACTGTTCGACCTGACAGGAAGGACTGGTCGTCCCGACTTCCGGAAGCATTGTGGGCCTATAGGACCGCCCACAAGACCCAATTGGGCATGTCTCCCTTTAGACTAGTGTACGGAAAGGCATGCCACCTTCCCGTAGAACTGGAGCATAAAGCCTATTAGGCAGTACGGAACTGTAATCTAGATCTTTCCAAGGCTGGGACCCACAGAAAACTCCAAATCAGCGAGATCGATGAATTACGCCTAGACGCGTACGAGAACTCGCAAATCTACAAGGAGCGGGTTAAAGCCTTCCACGATAAACACATCTCGAGAAAGATCTTTCATCCTGGTCAAAAGGTCCTACTCTTTGATGCCCGACTCAAACTCTTCCCAGGAAAACTGAGATCTAAGTGGGTCGGACCATATTTGGTCCGACAGGTTTTTTGGAAATGGAGCAATCGAAATCAGTCCACTCAGCCACGATTCTGAACCTTTCATCGTGAACGGTCAGAGACTCAAGCCGTTCATTGATGTAACTTCTACTGATTTGGCTGAGGCATCTTATATCCTCCTTTCCCCTTGAGCTTATTGCGCCCAGCCGATGGCGTAAAACTCAGCGCTTAACGGGAGGCAGCCCGTCATTCTCTTTGTAAACCTGAAACTTGTTCTGACACCTTTCAGCACTCGAAGTTCACCCTTGTAGACAGCCGACCCCAACTCAGATGTTTGCATCTGGGATTTGAAATCGTCCGCAAAAATTCAACCCGACCCATCCACTCATCCAAATTTCTGTCTTAAGGAATGAACTAAGACCCCCTAGGTTACAATGAGGACATTGCAAATCTTAGGCATGGGGGGGTATGAAAGTGCAAAACTTGTAAGAAAAGGTTTCAAAAAAAAAAAAAAAATTCACATATGCCAAAAACACCATAAAAATTAAAAAAAAAAATTTCAAAAAAGAATAAGAGGAAAAGAGAAGAAAATTTTGCGAAGGAGAAAAGAAACAAAGTGAAAAAGGAGCACAAAATTATGAGAAAAAGTGATAGTCATTAGTAAGGAACTAAGGAATTAACCTAAGTTCTAGACCTCATTCAAGAAAAGTGCACAATAAGATTAGTAAAGAATGCAAACCTTAGGCATTCTTGAATAGACTCTTAGTACCCATTAAGATCTGGACACTCCTCAAGAGGTTGAGGAAAATGAAAAGCTGAAGTATTAGGTCTAAGGCTTAGGGAGTATCTGGCCTCGTTAACTAATTTTTGGTTTACGGGACTCAGTAACCTAAGCACCCTAATCTCACACACAGCCTGGTTCAGTAAGCGTAAAAATCAGAATCACGCAGAAGCGTCGCAAAAATCTGAAAAGAACACCTAGAATAGGAGCGGCCGATCAACACAAGTTGATTTGGACGAGTTCCCAGCGCGGAGAGGCGGGAAATCCCCTCGAAGATGCGTAACAGAATATCATCTCCTCGGTGCTTGTCTCTTAGGATATTTACATATCCTACTGGGGGCATGTAAGCACTCTGCTGGTTCAGATTCCATGGATGGCATTATCTCGAAGTGTCAATTGCCAGGGTCTGGATTCGGCCACGGAATACCATGGATGGGATTATCTCGAAATCTCAATAGCCAGGGTTCCGGGGGTTGCCATGGGCGGTGCTATCTCGAAGCATCGATCGCCAGGAACCCTTGAGGATTGATGATGGGAGCAAGGAATCTGATACAGACCGTGTTGAAAAGCCAATCCTAGGCTAGAAATAAAAAGAAAAAGAGAGAGAAAACTCTCCAAACAGAAAAACTTTCTATCTCTCTCTTACAAAACGCACTGCGAACTGAGCCAGGGCTAAAATCATTTCAGGCACGGGTGCTTTAACCACGAAGTCCAATGAACCTTAGGTTAGTTCTTGTGGGCCTTAAAAACCTTTGCTAAAAGACTGAGGCTAAGGCTAGACAGATTTGGATCTTGATTGGTACTAGAGTACCTTTTAGGCCTATGGTCAGCATTCTAACCTAATCTATGCTCAAATAAAAAAGGCACTTATCTAAAACTATTAAAAATTTCATGGTCTAGAACAAGGGTTGAAACCTTAAGTTTTTGCTAAGGGACTAGCAAAAGCTAGGCATGGGGGTATGATGAGAACCTCATCATGAGCCATAACTAGCTCATTTTGACCTAATACAAAGGATAAAAGCTCCTACATATCTCAAGGAAAGGCTTAACTCAGAGAATTCTGAGTTTAAGAAGAAAACAAGTCATAAGGGGTAAAAATGCAATTTTACCAGTATAATCTGCATACAGGGTAATTCAGGGCCCAAACATAGGTCAAAGCAGCTTAATAAGAATAAAAGTGGGATGAAATGATCTAGCGAGGGCTACAGCAATTCCAAGAAACTAAATGATAATCTGTAACCCTAAAACAACCCACTTCAATTCACAAGGTTCGAGGCAAAGTAAAAATAGAATAAACCCTCTAAAATTCATAGAAAAATAATCTCTAGGGTTTAGAACCTTCAATTTGGCCTTCAGAACCCATTTTGACCTACATTGAGAACCATGCCCAATTAATAACTTAATTTAGGTTTTTGCGTAAATTGACCGGTCAAACAAGGTTTAATATAGAAATGAAATTCACCATCAGATTCCTTAGGTCCTAATTAGTCATGTATAAAAACTTGAGCCTAAGAAGAAACCTCCTTGACCGACTTTACACTTTGGTCCTCATATATTTACTCTTTGGCCCTCAACTTTTGAACCCTCGCATTTTGGCCCCTAACTCTCCTTCGTTCTTTGCGATCAGGTCCCCCCTGCAAAACCTGCCAGCACCATGCTCCGGCGACCTTGCGCGGAGCATGGCGCCGCGCAGGGTGAGGTGGGGGACCTGGCAAGTAAACCGGGGGTGCCCTACGTCGTCAGCCGTCGCAGGGACACCCCCCTGGTCGTTATAACCCACCATACCGGCTGTGCGAACGCACGGACGGTATGGGTTCTTGTTTCCGGCCATCCTCCGGCGAGGGAGACACGTCGTCTCCCTCCGCCTTCCTCCCTGTTTGATCCCTATAAATACCCCCCGTTGCTCCACCGACCGGGGCAGCTTGGATCTGACGGAGAAAATCCCCAACTTTCCTCTCTTCTCTCTCCGGCAGACGCTCACCAGCTCCGGCGGTTCCTCCCCCTTCTCCTCTTCGCTCTGCCGCAATACCAGCAGCAGAGACTTCCTCCCCTGCTCTTCCCGCGCCACGCCGCACCCAGCTGGCGCCTCTCCGGCTCTCCACTCGCCGCCGCCCCTTTCCCTGAGCATCGTCTTCTCCGGCGACAGTCGATACGACTGTCGCCCTGTTCCTCCCCCTTCGTCCCTGCAAGTAAGTTAGAACTATTTCCCTTCTTCTCCTCTTTCTTTCCCCGGTTCCAATTTGTTCAATTACGCCCTCGACCGACCCTGACCATCGTCACCCCCTTCGACTCCGGCCACCCCCCGGCGAGATGTTCCCATCGCTCCACAGCCTCACACACCTCGCCGACCATCACCGAACCTCCGCCTCATCACACTGAGCACCCCCCACCCCTCCACTGCCGCCAGACACCACCTTGCGGCCTGCCGCGCAGCTCCTCACCTTCGCCGTGCCACGGCGAAGGTTCCCCAGTGGTTTGATCAGGCCGAGAGGCCATATTCGTGTCCGACAGGTTTTGAGGTTCGACCGCCATTAACGCACATTGAAGCAGCTTCTCCCGCGCTCCAGGCTTGAGGACTCCAGGTCTCCAGCTGCTGCGGATTACGGGGAGTCTTGCGAAGGCAGCCAGCCAGCAACCTACGCAAATCAAAGCCGCAGCTGCAGAAGCCAGGCCGCGGTCTCCCAGCAGGCGCACGCGAGGAAAGGTCTGCGTTTAGTCCCACATCGGTAAGCCTCACACACTTTCCACTGTTTAAATTGATTTTGTGCACTAGCCTTAGTGCCTCAGCACACGGGGTGAGGTCCCCTTCACCCGCCCGGTTACCCGGTCTCGTCCGCGCTCACGCCCCGCGGACCTGACCCGACCCGACCCGAGTTAGACTGACCTGCACTCCTCGCCCACCACTCACGCCGGTGGGCCTGGACCCGGGCACGACCCGTACCCGATTACCCGGCAGCTCTGGGAGAGCTTTCCGAAGAGTGGTTTCAGAGAGAGAGAGACGCGGGGGGGGAGGGTAGAGTAGGTTTTGCCTCTGACGAAAAACTCTGAAGTGTGCAGGCACAGGCGAAGAAGAAGACCCGCGGAAGAAGAAGGAAGCTGACTGTAGCAACAGGTAGTTTAAGTCGTCTGATTTTGAAATCAGACGACGGCCTGAAAGGAAAAGAAGAAAGGAGGGGTGACGTCCCTGGCTGAAAAAGAAAAGAAGAAGCTGACACTTAGCCGCAGGGAGGAGAAACAAGAAGAAACTCTAAAGAAGAGGCTGAGCAAGGCAGAAGAAGAGGAAAGGCTACAGAGAAGAAGTACAGCAGAGCCAAGGAAGAAGAAACCTTCACAGAAGAGACTGCAGAAAAAGAAGAAGAGAGGCCAAGACAGAAACCAAGGAAGAAGAAGAAGGAGACCTGAAGAAAGAAAGAGGAGCATCACCTCTGCAGAACAAAGAAGAAGAAGGAGATCTGAAGAAAGAAAGAAAGAAGAACATCACGAGGAGAAAACAAAGAGAACAACAAATTCTTTCCCTCTCTCTTTCTTTATTTTGTAAAAGAAACATGTATATCTCTAGAATACAACTTGCTCCCTGAGTTCGACCTCGGGAACTCTTTTATTTTCCGAGTAAAAAATTTATATATTTGAAATGTTGGTAATAACTGGCTATACTACAACGTTATAACAATAAAACCCGGTTGAACCAACCACTTCATGCAGGCACAGGTAAAGAAGGAAGCTCAGGGAGACACTGTAGCAACAAGAGGTTTAAGTCGTCTGATTTTCAAATCAGACGACGTCCTGAAGACAGGTGAAGGCAAAGAAGAAGGAAGGCGAGGCAGAGGAAAGAGAGGAACACAGAACAACCAAGTGAAGACTCTGCAGACATCAGAAGACAGAGAAAGAAGAAGAAAAGAAGAGAGAAGGAGCAGCCAAGTGAAGAAACAGAAAGCAGAAGAAGAAGAGCACGGGCGGCAGATCTGAAGCAAGAAAAGAAGAAACAAAGAAAATAAAAAGAAGAAAAAGACAGGATCGTCCAACCAAGAAATAGAGGAAGCAAGAAAAGAAGAAGAAGAACAGGAAGAACAGCCAAAGACAGAGAAAGAAAGAAGAGAAGAAGAAGAAGCCAAACTTTCATCTCTCTCTCTCTCTTTATTTTTGTAATAAAACATGTATATCTCTAGAATACGACTTGCTCCCTGAGTTCGACCTCGAGAGAACTGTATTTTTCGAGTAACAAATATGAGCAAATGATGGCAATAACTATCTGTACTACAACGACTTAAGAAAAGCTAGTTGCTGCCACCGTTCCGCCAGTTTGCGCCGTTGCCGGGGAGCAACGGCTATTCTAGAGGTAAACATTTCTATTTCTTTTTAGTTCTAATAATCTCCTCTCTTTTGTGCAGCTACAGGAAATCAAGAAGACAAGCAACCGCACGACAACCACTCCGAGGACAGGTAATTTTTTATTTTTTTTCCTCTCGCCATTAACCCCTAAACTCTAAAGAGGAAGAAAAGAAAAGAACAAGCAATATAGGGCTAACCTGTCTTCTATACTTAGTAAACCATAAAAAGTTGCATGTTTTCAACCCATTATTCTTGCACACTATTAAGGGTATTTAAGGGCTAACACATTCTTGCTTGAGCCCTAATTCCCAACAAAGAACTAACTGGACCAAATAGAGCCAACATAAGATTCAACATTAGGGTTTTAGAGACACACTACTTAAATCAAGAATGGAGAAAATCCAAAAGAAGTGTGCCTAAACCATTGATTGAAAATACCTATCCAAAGAAACCCTAAAATAAGTTTGGCTCTTTAAACACTTGAACCCTAAAAAGACAAAGACCTAATAAGCAAAACTAGCAGGTAAAGTTGACCATTTGGGTCAACTAACCTTCAAATTATGTCACTCTTTGCACTTAAAAGACTAAAGTTCAAGTGGAACCCTAAGCACCTTGCTCTTGAACTAAAATTGGTAGACTTAAGAGGTCAAGATCCCCATTCTGGTCTACCTGGAACCGCAGTGACAAGAGAGGTCAGGTGGGGGAAACCCTGTAACCCGTGGGGACGCTCTACCATGTAGGGGTCTTCGCGGGACTCACCCTCTCTGGCTGCCCAGGTAATTCTCAGGTGGTCGATCTTTCTGATCAAGGGGTCCATCTGCCCCGCACCTCTATAGTCACCCAACACATTTTTGGGTGTCTTGATTGGGTCCAGCACCTTCTAAACTCATCTCTTCCAACAGTGTATGTACGGTAGGAGGTCCTTAAGACCACCCTTAAGACCTCCTTTAGAAATTCACTCTCGTCAAGGCCAAGCCTCGACGCCCGTGCAGCAACCCCCTCACATTATTCTCTCTTCTGATTCATAACCAAGTTCTTCTTCCCCCATCATGGCTCAGCCAGTTGAGGAAGAAAACAATCTGAAGCACCAGCTCCAGCGACTCAACGACCTCTTCCAAAACTTTGTACACCCACCGCAGTGTCCCATGATGCGGGACCATTATAATCCTGCTGCGGTGGCCATCGAGCCTCGAGTCAGAATCCCGATTGGAGGACCTGATTCTAAATTGAAGCCCAATATGATTCATGCTATACCTAAATTCCATGGGCTTAATTCTGAAGATCCCTTCCAGCACATCAAACAACTAAAGCATCTGGCCCAAACTTTTGGGTCAGATGCACAAAATCGGGATATTCTTCTCATGAAGATGTTCTCCTTTTCTCTTATGGACAAGGCCGCCCATTGGTACCAAACTCAGACCCGGCCGATCAACAATTGGGAAGAACTTCAGTCCGAGTTCCTGAAAAAGTTCTTCCCTATTGGACGGATCAACGCCTTGCGCCATCAGATTACACGCTTCACCCAACAAACAGGGGAACCTCTCCATGAGGCATGGGATCGTTTTCAGGATCTCATGAGAAAGTGCCCCCATCACGGAGTTCCTAAATGGGAACAAGTCCAATCTTTTTACCAGGGACTCCGTGAGGACATCCGTCTTTTCGTCAATGCAACCTGCGGAGGAAATATCATGGGTCAACATGAAGACACCGTGTGGGAGATTCTCGAAAACATGTGCGAGAACTCCATCAACAATGACTCCATGGGATTATTCGATAGGACGAATACCCGCGCAGCGACGAATCTCAGGGGAGCACACGAGACGCAGGGCCTGTTCGCATCAGTCGACTTGGAGTTAATGGCCAGTCGATTGGACAAGGTCTCGATTATCGAAAAGAAGGTGGATGAGCTGACTCAGCATCTGCAGCGAGCCACCTCTGCGCATAACCCTTTCGCACAGCCTCCTTCCACAAGGGAAACTGTGCAAAACATTCTCCATCGATCTTCTCCTAGGATGGACCCATCATCCGAATCTTTGCCCGGAGGTCCCTCCGATTCCTTCTTCACCTGCCAGGGAAATTCCATTCCCTCTTTCTCTAACTCTCTGGAGGTTCCTCAGACCTACGAGGACCTCAACGCCATCCAGAACGACCCGTTCTCCAACACCTATAATCCTGGATGGCGTAACCATCCTAACTTTCAGTGGGCGGGAAATTCCCAAACCCAAAGACCATCCTTCCAACCCCGCCCACAACCTCCTCGTCCTTACCAGCCGCCTCAGCCTCGGCCCAACCCTACTTATCCATCTGGGCCAAATCAAGATCAAATGTCCCTTATCCTTCAGACCCTGGCTGACATTCAAAGAACGAATGCGGCTATCCAGAAACAACACAAGGACGAACTTACAGAGGTCCGAAACCAATTGACCCAATTGGCAAACTCTCGCCAACCAGGTACTCTTCCTTCCCAACCTCTGCCTAATCCCAATAACGTGCCCACCCAGCGGCGCGTTATGAACCCAAACCCGGGCCATGCCCATATGATTTATCAGGCCCCCTCTGTTCCTTCACCTGACGGGATAGAGGCCTCCACTTCTTTTGCAGGTTACCAGCAGCAAGCTATCTTACCCAATCCCAACCAAAACCAGGCAGGACTTAATTCCATAACGACCCGTAGTGGTAAGGAAACCCAAGACCCACCTCATCCGAACCACTCCAAGCCGGGTATTGATCCCAAGCCTAGGGCAGTAATCCAGGACGTCCCCACCCCTGTCGCAGATCCACAACCTGGACCTATCCTAGAAGAACCAACCAAGATCCCGTTTCCCGAGGCCTTGACCAAGGGAAAGAAGACCACCAAGCCCGTGGCACCTGAGGAGGACCTGGTCAAGCTCTTTGAGCAGGTCCACATAAACATCCCCTTGATGGATGCAATCTGCCACGTACCAGCTTACGCACGATTTTTAAAGAATGTGTGTACACCCCAACGTAAGCCGCGAACCAAGGGTGGGAGCCCAATTGTTCTGTCAGAGCAAGCCAGCTCTGTAATCCTCAGTAAACTCCCACCCAAGGCAAAAGATCCTGGTACTCCCCTGATCTCCTGCAAGATAGGTGCTACCCAATTTGATAGAGCTTTGCTAGACTTAGGTGCATCCATAAACCTGATACCCACATCCTTACTTGACCATCTAGAAGAATCTGAGCTAAAACCAACTGAGGTGACATTACAATTAGCAGATCGATCTATAAAGTCACCAAAAGGGATTCTCGAGGATGTTATCGTAAGAGTGCAGGATTTCTATTTCCCAGTGGACTTTATAGTCTTAGATATGGACGCGCCTAAAAACCCTAGGGATACACCAATCATTCTAGGGAGACCTTTCTTGGCTACTGCTAGAGCCAACATCAGCTGTGAGGAGGGCCAAATAGAGCTTAAATTTGGAGATCAAACCTTAAAAATTGATATATTTAAGGCCCAACAAGGAATTAATTGTGGTGTCATCGAACAGATTTGTGATGTCAGGACTTTGGTTGATGAATCACACTTCCAGAATGACTCGATTATGCCTCATCAATCACAGAAAGATCTTGACCCGCAAACAGAGGAGTCGAATCCAGACATACACAACCCAGTAACTCCTACCCTTGAACCTCACATCTACACTGAACCACCCGCTGCTGCGGATAACCCTATCCTCGAGTTAAAGCCTCTTCCTGCTCACTTGAAATACATCTTTTTGGGTTCCAATCAGACCCTTCCTGTGATTATCAATTCCAACCTCAATCCCGAACAGGAATCCCGTCTGATTGCTGTCCTCCAGCAACATCGCAGAGCCATTGGGTGGACTCTCGATGATTTGACTGGAATAAGCCCCTCTTATTGTACTCATCATATCTATTCAGAAGAGGGCGCGCGACCTTATCGTGAAATGCAGAGACGTTTAAACCCTAATCTGCAGGAGGTCGTGAAAAAGGAGATCATTAAGTGGTTAGATGCCGGGATCATCTACCCGATCTCCGATAGTCGTTGAGTGAGCCCAATTCAGGTTGTGCCTAAGAAAGCAGGACTCACCACCATGACGACTGAAATCGGAGAAATCATTCCTACCCGAGTAGCCAATGAGTGGAGAGTCTGTATAGATTACCGCCGACTCAATTCCTCCACGAAGAAGGATCATTTCCCACTACCCTTCATTGATCAAATTCTCGAGAAACTAGCGGGAAATAGGTTCTTCTGCTTTCTTGACGGGTAGTCCGGTTATAACCAGGTGGCAATCCATCCTGAGGACCAAGAAAAGACCACATTCACCTGCCCCTTCGGAACGTATGCTTTCCGAAGGATGCCTTTCGGTCTTTGCAATGCACCCGCTACTTTTCAGCGATGCATGCTTGCCATATTCTCAGATATGGTAGGTGATTTCCTGGAAGTCTTCATGGATGACTTTTCAGTCTTTGGAGAATCTTTTGATGATTGCCTCCAACACTTGGTCCAGATACTCAGGCGATGCATTGAGGTGAACTTGGTTCTTTCCTTGGAAAAGAGCCATTTCATGGTGCCTGAGGGAATTGTCCTGGGACACTCAATTTCGGAAAAAGGCATCCAGGTGGATCGAGCTAAGGTTGATCTGATTTCTCGCCTTCCCGTACCTAGCTCGATCAGGGACATCCGTTCCTTTTTAGGGCACGTCGATTTTTACCGCTGTTTCATTCCAGATTTCTCGAAAATCGCGCGCCCCTTGACTTCTCTTCTCTCTAAGGATGTACTTTTTGAAATCTCCAAGGAATGCACGCTAGCCTTTGAAAACCTGCGTGACCGAGTCACCCAGGCACCTATCCTACAATCCCCTGACTGGTCTCAACCCTTTGAGATCATGTGCGATGCGTCTGACTTCGCTGTAGGAGCGGTCCTGGGGCAGAAAGCTGACGGGAAACCCGTGGTCATCTACTACGCTAGCAAGACACTTGACGAGGCTCAGCGTAACTATACGGTTACAGAGAAAGAGCTGCTAGCCGTAGTATTTGCCCTTGAAAAATTTCGATCATATCTTCTGGGTTCCCATGTCATCATCTACTCGGATCACACGGCTGTAAGGCATCTCCTTGCCAAGAAGGACACGAAGCCCCGACTAATCCGTTGGATCTTGCTGTTGCAAGAATTCGATCTTGAGATTCGCGACAAGGCGGGAAGGCAAAATGTGGTAGCCGACCATCTGTCCCGTCTTCCTTCTGAGATCATCAACCCTTCCAGACCCATCACGGAACATTTTCCTGATGAGCACCTGCTTTCTGTTGGTACTAGACTTCCATGGTTTGCTGATATAGTAAACTACTTGGCATCTCATCAGACACCGTCTGATTGGCCGAAGGCCAAGAAAGACAAATTGCGTTCTGATTCCAAGTATTACATTTGGGAAGACCCGTACCTTTTCCGCATAGGTGCTAATCAAATTATTCGGAGATGCGTCCCGGAAGAGGAAATCAGCAATATCATATCTTTCTGCCATGACCAGGCATGCGGTGGCCATTTCTCAGGCCATAAAACCGCATCCAAAGTCCTCCAGTGTGGCTTCTACTGGCCTACACTTTTCAAAGATGCATACAGTCACTGCAAGGCATGCAGTCGTTGCCAGACTTTGGGCAACATGAACCATCGTGACATGATGCCTTTGCAGCCGATTCTCGTATGCGAAATCTTCGATGTATGGGGGATTGATTTTATGGGCCCCTTTCCTGTTTCGGATGGTTTCGAGTACATACATTCTGCTTGCGGTGGACTACGTGTCCAAATGGATCGAAGCCATACCGACCCGAACCTGCAATCACAAGATTGTTCTTAAGTTCATACATCAAAACATTTTCTCAAGGTTCGGGATTCCCCGTGCTATTATCTCTGATGGAGGGACCCATTTTACAAATGCTCAGTTTAGATCACTGATGGCCAAATTTGGGGTGTCTCATCGAATTTCTACTCCTTACCACCCCCAAACAAATGGTCTAGCTGAGCTATCAAATCGGGAGATCAAGAAAATCCTACAAGTCACTATTCGGCCTGACAGGAAGGACTGGTCGTCCCGACTTCCGGAAGCATTGTGGGCCTATAGGACCGCCCACAAGACCCAATTGAGCATGTCTCCCTTTAGACTGGTGTACGGAAAGGCATGCCACCTTCCTGTAGAACTGGAGCATAAAGCCTATTGGGCAGTACGGAACTGTAATCTAGATCTTTCCAAGGCTGGAACCCACAGAAAACTCCAAATCAGCGAGATCGATGAAATACGCCTAGACGCGTACGAGAACTCGCGAATCTACAAGGAGCGGGTTAAAGCCTTCCACGACAAGCACATCTCGAGAAAGATCTTTCATCCTAGTCAAAAGGTCCTACTCTTTGATGCCCGACTCAAACTTTTCCCGGGGAAACTGAGGTCCAAGTGGGTCGGACCGTATTTAGTCCGACAGGTTTTTGGAAATGGAGCAATTGAAATCAGTCCACTCAGCCATGATTCCGAACCTTTCATCGTGAACGGTCAGAGACTCAAACCGTTCATTGATGTGACTTCTACTGATTCGGCTGAATTATCCCTCATCCTCCATTCCCCTTAAACTTACTGCGCCCGGCCGATGGCGTAAAACTCAGCGCTTAACGGGAGGCAGCCCGTCATTTCTTGAAAATCTAAAACTTTTTTTTTCTGACACCATTGTGCACTTAAGGTTCACCCTTTAAGACAGCCAACTCCACCTCAGATGCTTGCATCTGAGATTAGAAATCGTCTGCAGAATTCATCCCGACCCATTCACTCACAAAAATATCTGTCTTAAGGAATGAATTAAGTAAATAAAAACCCCTAAATCACAATGAGGACATTGCAAGTTTTAGGCATGGGGGGGTATAAGTGCAAAACTTGTAGGAAAAAAAAGGTTTTAAACAAAAAATTCATATATGCCAAAAACACCATAAAAAATTAAAAATTTTTCAAAATAAAAAGAATAAGAGGAGAAAGAAAATTTTGAGGAGAAGAAAAAGAAACAAAATGAAAAGGAGCACAAAAAGATGAAAGAAAAGAGTAATAGTTATTAGTAAGAAGCTAAGGAATTAACCTTAGTCTAGACCATTTTTTCAAGAAAAGAAATGAAAAGTGCTTGGTAAGACTAGTAAGAACGCAAACCTTAGGCATTCTTGATAGACTCTTAGTACCCATTAAGATCTAGACAATCCTCAAGAGGTTGAGGAAAATGAAAAGCTTAAGTACTAGGTCCAAGGCTTAGGAAGTATTTGACCTCGCTAACTAACTTCTGGTTTACGGGACTCAGTAACCTAAGCACCCTAACCTCACACACAGCCTGGTTCAGCAAGCGTAAAAATCAAAATCACGCAGAAGCGTCGAAAAAATTCTGAAAAGTACACCTAGAGTAGGAGCGGCCGATCAACACAAGTTGATTTGGACGAGTTCCCAGCGCAGAGAGGCGGGAAATCCCCTCAAAGATGCGTAACAAAATATCATCTCCTCGGTGCTTGTCTCTTAGGATATTCACATATCCTACTGGGGGCATGTAAGCACCCTGCTGGTTCAGATTCCATGGATGGCATTATCACGAAGTGTCAACTGCCAGGGTCTGAACGCAGCCACGGAACACTATGGATGGGATTATCTCGAAATCTCAATAGCCAGGGTTCTGGGGGTTGCCATGGGCGGTGCTATCTCGAAGCATTGATCGCCAGGAACCCTTGAGGATTGATGATGGGGACAAGGAATCTGATACAGACCGTGTTGAAAAGCCAATCCTAAGCTAGAATTAAAAAGAAAAAAGAGAGAGAAAACTCTCCAAAAATAGAAAAATTTTCTACCTCTCTCTCTTACAAAACGCACTGCGAACTGAACCAGGGCTAAAATCGTTTCAAGCACGGGGTGCTTTAACTACAAAGTCCAATAAACCTTAGGTTAGTTCTTGTGGGTCTTAAAAACCTTTGCTAAGGACTGAGGCTGAGGCTAGACAGATTTGGATCTTGATTGGTACTAGAGTACCTTTTAAGCCTATGATCAACATTCTAACCTAATCTAAGTTTAAATGAAAAAGCACTTATCTGAAGCTATTCAAAAACTTCATGGTCTAGAACAAGGGTTGAAACCTTAATGTTTTGCTAAGGGACTAGCAAAAGCTAGGCATGGGGTATGATGAGAACCTCATCATGAGCCATAATTAGCTCATTTTGACCTAATACAGAGAATAAAAGCTCCCACATAACCTTAGAAAGGCTTGGCTCAGAGAGATTCTGAGTTTGCAAAGAAAACATAAACTGAGGGGTAAAAATGCAATTTCACCAATCCGATCGGAAAATAGGGTAACTCAGGGCCCAAACATAGGTCAAAATAACCTAATAAGAAGAAAAGTGGGATGAGATGACTCAATAAGGGCTATAGCAATCCCAAAGAATTAAATGACAGCCTGTAACCCTAAAAATAAACCCACTTCAATTCACGTGGTTCGAGGTAAGGTAAAAATCAACTAAACCCTCTAAAATTCATATAAAAATAATCTCTAGGGTTTAGGACTTTCAATTTGACCTTAGGAACCCATTTTGACCTACATTGAGAACCATGCCCAATTAACAACTTAATTTGAGTTTTTACGTAAATTAACCGGTCAAACAAGATTTAAGCTAGAAATAAAATTCACCATCAGAATCCTCAGGTCCTAATTAGTCATGCATAAAAACTTGGGCCTAAGAAGAAACCTTCTTGACCAACTTTACACTTTGGTCCTCATATATTTACTTTTTGGCCCTCAACTTTTGAACCCTCGCATTTTGGCCCCTAACTCTCCTTCGTTCTTTGCATTTAGGTCCCTCCTACAAAACCTACGCAGCACCATGCTCCGGCGACCTTACGTGGAGCATGGCGCCGCGCAGGGTGAGGGAGGGGCCCTGGCAAGTCAATGGGGGGTACCCTACGTCGTCAGCCACCGCAGGGACACCCCCCTGGGTACTGCGACCGCCCATACCGCCCGTGCGAATGCACGGACGGTATGGGTCTCCTTCCTCCGGCATCCTCCGACGAGGGAGACACGTCGTCTCCCTCCGCCCTCCTCTCTGATTCCGCCCCTATAAATACCCCCTGTCGCTCCGCCGTTCTTCGCAGCTCGGATCTGACGGAGACACCACCCTAAATTCCTCCCTTCCCACTCCGACAGACGCCCCCTTGCTCCGGCGGCCATCTCCTCCTCCTCCTCGTCGCCCTGCCGCATTACCAGCAGCAGGGTTACCTTCCCTCGATCCTTCCGCGTCACGCCGCACCCAGCTGGCGCCTCTCCGGTCCCTTCCTCGCCGCCGCCCCTTCCTCTGGGCAATTTCTTCTCATGCGACAGTCAATACGACTGTCGCCTGCGCCAACCCCTCCTCATCCAGCTTAGCAGGTAGAACTTCTCCTCTTCCTCCCCTCTTTCTTTTCCATACTGAAACCCTTACTGTCGGCCCCGATTTCCCACCGATCACCCTCACCTTCTCCACCTCCGGCCAAACTCCGGCGAACCGCTCCCATCGCTCCAGCACCCCACACGGCTCGCCGACCTATGCATAACCTCCACCTCGTCACCCTGATCCTCTTCCACCCCTCCTCTTCCCACCAAACGCCCTCTGCAGATCCACCAAACACACCCACTTCTCCGCCTGCAGTTTGACCTAGGGCGATCCGTTGGCTCCACCACGCCCACTGCAAACCATCCGACCACCTTCGTCGTGCCACGGTGAAGGTCCCCCGCCTGTCTGATTAGGCCGAGAGGCCGTTCTTCTGTGACCAAGTGACTCGCCCGCCGTCGCCATTACTGAGCAGGCAGAGCTCCTTTGCCTGCAGGTGCAGGCACGCCTTCGCCCAGGTTCGACTCCCAGGTTGCGCGGGGCGTCTCTGCGAAACGTCCCAGGCTCGCAGTTGGGGCGAAGGCCGCGCGTGAAGCCACGATCGCCCACTGCTCCCTCTGCGACGTGCGCTCAATTGGGGTGGGACATTTAGTCCCACCTCGGAACTCTTCGGAAGCGCGCGAGCGCATAAAGGCAAAAAGTGCCTTATGCTGTCTGCCTCCTGACCACGAGGTGAGGTCCCTCTCACCCGACCCGGCCTCGTCCGTGACCACGCTCCGCGGACCTGGCCCGACCCGATTAAACCGACCTGCACTCCTCGCCACCACCGCACGCCGGTGGGCCTGGACCCGGGCGCGACTCGTACCCGATTACCCGGTTGCTCTGGGAGAGCTGTCCTAGGAGCGAACTTTGAGAGAAAGAGACGCGCGGGGGAGAGGGGTAGAGTAGGTTTTGCCCTGACTCTGAACTCTTGAGCGTGCAGGCACAGGTGAAGAAGGAAGCTCAGGGAGACACTGTAGCAACAAGAGGTTTAAGTCGTCTGATTTTCAAATCAGACGACGTCCTGAAGACAGGTGAAGGCAAAGAAGAAGGAAGGCGAGGCAGAGGAAAGAGAGGAACACAGAACAGCCAAGTGAAGACTCTGCAGACATCAGAAGACAGAGGAAGAAGAAGAAAAGAAGAGAGAAGGAGCAGCCAAGTGAAGAAACAGAAAGCAGAAGAAGAAGAAGAAGAAGAGCACGGGAGGCAGATCTGAAGCAAGAAAAGAAGAAACAAAGAAAATAAAAAGAAGAAAAAGACAGGATCGTCCAACCAAGAAATAGAGGAAGCAAGAAAAGAAGAAGAACAGCCAAAGACAGAGAAAGAAAGAAGAGAAGAAGAAGAAGCCAAACTTTCATCTCTCTCTCTCTATTTTTGTAATAAAACATGTATATCTCTAGAATACGACTTGCTCCCTGAGTTCGACCTCGGGAGAACTGTATTTTCCGAGTAACAAATATTAGCAAATGATGGCAATAACTATCTGTACTACAACGACTTAAGAAAAGCTAGTTGCTGCCACCGTTCCGCCATATGGCTACCTGTTTTCTAGGCCTGCACTATTAAACATATTTTTAGGGCCTAGATTTTTGTCTAGAACCAGACTTACAAGTTCCCTATGAGTCTAGCTGCTGACAGAAAATGCAGCGCTTGTTGGGAGGCAACCCAGTGTTCAAAATAACACCATTATCAGGTGATTTCCTTCCTTTCTCCCTTTGTTTTAATTTTACAATGAGGACATTGTAGGATTTAGGCATGGGGGGTGAATTTTGTATTTTAGGAAGTATTCATGCATTTAGGTTAGCATATAAAAAAAAATTCTTTTCTTGAGCTGAATTGGTTAGTCCTTTGTCATGGAGGTGTCATTAAAGATTTTTCTTCTTAAATTGTTTCTTAAGTTTAGAATCCAGTACATTTACTTCACTTGCACGTAGACTGGGTAATGGATCTTTGTAGAAAATCAATAATCATTTTTAATCTACTGAACCCTTGGACAGTTAAGAGGGAGTCAGGCATACTATCTTCTATTAGATCCACCTCATATTTGTGAGAAGAAAGTAGAGAGATTACTGGTGTGCTATGTCTAATGCAAGAACTCTTAAGTTCTGGACAATTAGATGATGATACCTTAGAGTTAGGCATAGTTTTCGCTCTCTGTTCCATTGTGCGAATATTATGTGGATTCCTGAGAGTCACCAAATAAGGCAGATACACAGAGATTTAGTCTTAATAAAACTATGACTTTGGTGGATGGTTACAACTGTCCATAGAATCCTTGACTGAAGGAGGGTAATAGTGTCAAAGGTCAGAAATATGCTTGTCCTATTCATTCCTTCTCGGTGTCGAGAGTGGCACTTCCACCAAATAAGCCACACAATATCCTCTTGACCATCATCATCCCTAATAATGCCTCATAAATAAAAGTTTGTGTCGTGTTATGTTAATTTATAAAGAAAGAAAAAGAAGAAAAAAAGAAGAAACATTTATATTTAAAAAAATAAAATAAAAAAAAGAAAAGACAGAGAAAATAAAAGAAAAAAGTTCAACTTTATAGTTTTATCTTCGTGACGATGTTTCTGAGGCAATAAAAACACCTATCGTGATCCACCAAATATGACCCATACCTACCTTTCAGTATTTCTGATCACCTGAATACTGGATGAGAACTCTAACTTAGTTGTAGAGTTATTAAGACCTTAGTTGAAGTGTGAATATAATGTGAGGCCACCAAACATGAGTACATTTACTAAATGTAGTTAGATTTGTGATCTCAGAAAGAAAAGAAGGAAAAGAGTGAGCACAAAAGAATATCAAGAGATCACAGTTGTTTAGCCTCTCTCCGAGTTGACTTGTTTAATAGTTTAAAGATCTAGAGTCTGTAGTACTGAATTACATGTAGCACCAGATGAGTGTATGCCACCAAATACAAATCCATTCAACTCAGTATCTCCTACCTAAGCCAAAAAGTCAGGGTCAAATTTCAAATTATTTTCTGCTTTATCCCCAAGTGAAGTAGTTGCCTATCTCGATAGAAATATTTACCAAAAGATAAGTACGAACTGCAAATGTAAGTTGGTTATTTTCACTTGGATCCATTCTTAGGTTACTATCACTTCACATTTGTCTGGATATCTAAATTTTTGGAATAAGGATAGAAGAAATCTTCTGATTACTTCTATTGTTTTTCATTTTTACTCGGAACTAGCAAAACTTAGGCATGAGGGCATTTAATAAGTCCACTTTTGTGGACCATTATTTGGCCTAAGTACTATTTAATTAGTCATTCTTAGTTAATATTTGATTAAGAATTAAGGGGGAATTCAACATAATCTGTGTATCATCTTATGTACCAATTTTATGCTTAATAACATATGATATGATAATCATTTGGGGGATGCAAGCTAGGTACAAGACACTTGAAGGCAGCAGTCAGACATTCAAAGTCCCATTTTAAGACATCTGGATTTTAGTCTAGACGTCTGGAACCTCCAGCGTGGACTCCTTGCTAGCCAAACATTTTAAGACGTCTGATATTTTTATCGGACGTCTAATGGCTAAACGAACAGAACTTATCCATCGGTTTCAACCACTCGTAATTTTCACGAGTGGTTGTAGAAGTCGGCTACAGAGATTTTAAAAATGGGCCAACAGAGAGGAAGCGGGAATCTTCTCCCCCTCCCTGTGGGGATCACCTCCATCCTCCACCATGCAAGAGGCGTACACCGTGGACTTCAGCGAACACCGTGGCCAAAAGCTTGCTCCATCGCACTCGCCATTCTTTAGAACCATGGGTGCTCACAGTGACAACGTGCCCACCACCACGCCCTCTCTTCTGTTTCCATCTTCTTCCTCCTATTCTTCTATGTAATAGACTAGCGCACCTCCTACGCGTTGCCTACAAGCTGCATGTCCACGCCCCTCACGCACCTGCAGCCACGTGCCTGCACCGCTCCACGTGCACCAGCAGCAAGTGCATGCTCGCGCTCCAGCTAGCGTGCGTGCACTGCCGAACCCCGCGCTCTAGCCCATGTGCATGCGCAGCTGAACCCCGCGCTCCAACCCGTGTGCATGCACCCAGCTTCTTCTTCTTCCTCCTCCTCTTCTTCCTTCCACGGCCACCTGCAACTCCAAACGAAAGAACCCAAAGTGCAGACCCCCTCCATTGTTGGCCATGCCACCTCGGGCCATCTTCCCCAAAACAACTGGAGTGCTCGCCTCGACCTCACGAGGGTAGCCACGCCCTCAGAAACTGGCCATGATAGCTCCTCCCTCGCCAACCGCCACGCCGTCCGGCCGATCCTCCTCCATCCAGTCGCCGGCGGCCACCTTCGGCCACCCCGTCACCACCATTGCGACTGTCTCTCTCCCACGCACCGCCACCGAACTCCAGTCGACTGGCAACCACTCCATGCGCGCGAAGAGGAGAGAAGGAAATTCCTCTATTTTGGATTTCATTAATATTTACGAATCATGCCATTGCCAGATGCACTATTCATTTATTTTCCTGATTTAATATATTGCAACAAATTACATAGACATCCCCCTCTTTAATCTGAATTACATATGATTGAGTTTTTCTTATGAATGACATAAAACATGGAATATTGGTTATAGTAAATGGGTGCTATTGGGTATGAAATTAATACTAATGTTGTTTGCTATTACCAAGATCATTATTTAATAGAATATTATATTGTGGTAATTTTTCATGTGCACACTTACACTTTTGATTAATTGTTTAAATTAAGAATTTATATTGGAAATAAGTTGCACTAGTCAGTATGCACACCCGTTGATATTCCCGAATAAACGAGACATCACTCACGAGTTTAATAGGCTAATTCCTCCCTGTGGAGACGACTTAACTATTTTCGTGGTTAGATTTTGAGAATTAAATGTTTTGAAAAGCGATTTTTTACCACGCAACTGAATACAACGATGTGACATGTTATGCTAAAGTTTTCAATAAAAATGAAGATCGCTCTTTCAGCAGGCGCTTCTCATAATTTCTCAATTCTCTCTCTAAACAACCAATATTTTCATAACCATCAACTTATTTTTTCCAAATATGCATCATTTTTGACAAAGAGACGTTACATTCACAGTATACACGGTGCAAAGATTTATGTGAAGATGTAACATGTCTTTTAGATCTTAAGAAATGACTCTCTTGTGGCATAGCTAATTCGTGATTATGATTCTCAGTGAATTTGAAAACTACCCACTTTTCATTTGAGTTTTTCTTTATTATCAAAGTTGCTTCACACCCTCTCTTGTAATACCAATCCTTTTTGCATTCTTTCCTTTCTCGATTTTAAGACCATGTGATTTTTTCTTCTCTTCCTTAAATCCTTGTTTTTAGCATACGAAATATTTACGAATCACCTCATTTGTTTTACTATCTTTATTTTCTGACGATCTTCGTATACTAAAATCAACACTATGGGCATATCTTTTATAAAACATCCAACTTCTTTAATAGAATTAAACAGCATGCCAATAGTTGGTATCAGTTCATTGATTGTTGAAGAAGTAGATTCATCTATCATTGCCGGTCTTAGATCTTCTACTATATGTGATTCCAACTATCTATATAAGATGATTTAAAATCAATTATAATTAATATAAACGTTGCATTAACATTTTCTACTATTTAAAAATTATTTTTCAGATACCTTATTTATGTTTGGATTCGAAATGTTAGTAATAAAAGGTTAACCACCACTGGATCTAATAAATTTAAAAACTGCAAAGAAATGTCATGAGAACTAATGCTTCTATTTCATTTCCAATTCAGAAAAACATTGTTGGTGCTAGAGCACCACGATCATTTGTTTTGATGATAACAAAACACGTGTTATTTAACATTTGCAATTTGAGTCCTAGATTTCAGGTCAATTGCAAATGAAGACGTGTTTAGACGGAACTCGAGCTCGCATCCAGGACGGATTGGAGGAGCTTGACGGAAAATAGAGGAGGTTCGCGTGGAGCGAAAATGGAAGACAAGAAGAATAGGATAGATTCTTTTTTATCCTTTCATGTATCTCTTGTATTTATTTTCTTGCTCTTTATTTTCCTTAGACATTATGTTAAAGAGCCTCAAAGAACCCTAACAGTAGTCCTAGGAACACCTGCACAACCCTAGGATACGTAGGTTTCTGTAGAACACTTAGAAAACCAATATAGGGTTAAAACTGACTTTCCAGACGTCTAATTCACGAATCAGACGTCTGATAAAGTATTTTAAGACGTCTGACTGTTGTTTCAGACGTCTGATAACTGTTAGGCTGGACTTAGTTTTCTGTCTGATGAATTCAGACGTCCAGACCTTATACCAGACGTCTTAGGAGACGTCTGATGACTTTGCCAGACGTCCAGTTAGTGGACCGTTGGCTGGCTTAGAAGACACTCAAGAATATGACCGTTAGAGCCTTATCAGACGTCCATAGGACTTCACAGACGTCTGATAAATGACCGTTTTGCCTCGGCTGACCCAAAATCTCTTCTCAGAGATTTTCTAGCCGTTGCAACGTTTGGAAATCAATTCCCACGGTAAAAGTAGGTTTCCAGACGTCCAGACTTAGTGCCAGACGTCCTCTATGTCGTCTGATGGACTTGTACAAAAACCCTGTTTAGATCTGATTCAAGTCAGGGAGAAACCCGCATAGAATCAGACGTCTGACCTTGGAATCAGACGTCTTAAAGTGGCCTTCCAGACGTCTGATGCCATAGTTAGACGTCTGATAACCCTGTGAAGTGTAATCATTGTCCTGATTTCGGCCTGATTCTCTTGGGCTTTGCACCCAACGGCTATGGAAGCTTTTCCAAGCCTTCCAAAGCCTTCCTAAGGCCTCTATAAATAGAGGGGAGCCTTTACAACACAAGACATACACCAAGAGACACAAGATACACACTAAGAGAAACAAGAGACACACCTAAGCAACTTAGTTCCACTCTTTTGTGTCCAACTGAGGCCCTTGCTCTCTAAGCTCAAGCTCCATCATCTTGAGAGCATCAAGCCTTCGCGCGCCCGCTCTCCCGCTGTTGATAACGAGAGCGACGTAGCGCCATCGCGTGGCACACGCACCGCGTCATCATCGACGCACTCCTTGCAAAGGGGAGTTTCCTATTTCCTATAGAAGCTAGGTTTAATTTGGTTGGCTCTATAGGACTGTTGTTTATTCTATCTTTGTATTTTGGTTGGGTATTCGCTTTGCGAATTCCCGTCTCCTTCGTGGGACAAAATCCTTCTCGTGGAGAGAAGGGGTTGAGGAACGCTACCCTCGTACTTGTAGCGTGGTTGTATTGAGGTTGAATCACCCTCGTTCAAAGTGATTCGGTTAGTGGATTTGATCAACTTGGTTGATCGGAAAATCCTAACTCGAGAGGGTTAGGTGGTGGTTTTCACCCGGTTTGGGTTTCCACCTAAAAATCTTTGTGTACATTTTGTGATTGCCTATTTTTGTGATATTGTTTATATTTATTTCCGCAATTATTACGTCACCCCCTCCTAGAAGGGAACTTTCAAACATAATTTGATAAAAAAATGATCAATATAAGTTATTTCAAAGTAAACTTATTGCCAACTATATATGAACACTATTTAAATTGTGTAAACGTAACATAAGCCTTCAACCCAACATTCCATCCATTTAAATTGTGTAAACAAAACTTTTATATGCATCAAACTTAACAACAAAAATTTGTAGCATAAAAATATGAGTAACCTACTGAGATAGCAATAGATAGTAACCTATTGACTACATAAAAAAAATCTATAGCAACAACTCAACGTTTTGCCCACCCAAAAAAAAAAGGGAAGCACACAGAGATAGAAGGGAGAGCTTAGGTGAGTGGAGGGGGTTGTGGTAGAGGAGGGTGTCAATGGGGGCTGGCAAAACAAATTAAAATTGATTCCAGCAGATTTTGTGGCAGAGGGTGTCAGTTGGAAACAATGGATGGCACCTCCATGGGCAAGCCCAGAAGATGTCCTCATTGGTGAGCTGATCAATGGATGGCACCTCCATGATCGTTAGTGGATGGCACCCACACGATATGCTCCAAACCTTCGAAGAAGTTATCATTGATGTTACTATCAGCAGAGTGGTTGGGAATTAACAACAAAAGGATCATAGTTGGGAGAATGCTCACCAAGAAGATTGGAAATGGAGGAGAACGTGTTGTCCCAACGATAGTTGGGGATGGTCGGTCGTGGGGTTGAGGAAGAGGGGGGAGATTTGGTGGGGGGCGGATGGGATTCGATGGTGCAGTGGCAAAGAGGAAGTGGGGGAGATGCAGGGGCCGAGGGGGAGGCGAGGCAACGATGAAGGTATTGGAGGCGGGGAGAGAGGCAAGAGGGAGGGAAGGAGGTGTGGTGGGGATAGGAGTTGAGGGTTACCTCCAGTCGGTGAGATGAGGACGCCACCGGTGAGAGGAGGACGTCGTCGACAACAGGGGCTGCAGCCGTGTGTGTGTGTGTGTGTGTGGTTGGAGACCGATGGGATGGTGATGCTGGTGGGAGTGGGAGTGAAAGGTCACGAGTGAGGAAAAGTAGAGAAAAAGAATTTTTTTTCTTAATTCTTTATTTTATTTAGAATAATCTAACGATAAGAATTTATTTTACTCGTATTCTCACGAAAAGAAATTTCTCATGACATCATTTCTGTGTGTATATATATATACTCATATTTTATAATTATGTGATGTGCTTACTTACTGTACTCGATTACCGGAATTTCACCCATTTAATCTGAATGGTGGGGTTCGGAACATCATGGTGCGTAGGCAACGATGGAGGATATTGGTGGGTGCCTGACAGCCCAGTGTAAAGAAATGTAATTTTACTTATGTTACGTAGAGATAAATCAATGGATGAGAAAATAAAATAAATAAACCCGTAAGTGATAATAAAAGATATTACATATTATCATTATAAATTCACAAATAGAAAGACATAACTATGGTTAACCATAACCAACATGTAGGAATATAATCAATGGTTAAAGAAAAGGCAATATTAGTTCCTTGAGGATTTGAATAAAATATTTGAACAGTCCTATTTCACATGAAACACAACTTCTCTGATGTTTTGATGAATGCATTATCTCTCACACACAGGCCTGCACATGTTAGTTAAAGAGTAGGAAAGTGAGCGCGTGAATATGAAACAGAAAGAGGAAAGGGAGGAATTAATGATGCATCACAATATGCATAATATTTGTTCGATATTATCATTAAAATAAAACTAGCTTTAGTTTATTGGGAGAAAGAACTAAGCTATCTACTCAATTATAATAAAGATTTGTAAAATAAAGGAGTAAAGAATTAGCACAGTGGAAGGAAAGGAGAATGACAAAAGGAAATGCAATTCTTTAATTTGCTACCCTATCATCCCTTATATAGTGGATAGGGGGCCACAAATGGAGTGGGAAAGGGAAACAAACTAACCCATGAGCTGCCATCATATATACTTTTCAATATATGTGATGAATATACTTTTTGGTATATGTTAAGCATCTTTGATAGGGATCCAAGAGCAGTTCCCTTATTCCAATGAAATTATATATAACACGTGAGAAACACATGACAAAGTCCTTTAACTTAATTTTTTTTTTCACAAAATCAGGAGCCAATATTATTCATCCTCCACTCCCTAGAGGCCAAAAAGGAAGAGGGCAAGGAGACTTGACAAAAACCTACCCATTACATGAAAAAGGAGGACCACGACTCATGGCATAAAACATTAAACATGAAGTGAAATGACCCGCCGCTCTTGGGTTAGATAAGACGTCTGGTGTATTCATCAGACGCTTGTCCAGACGTCTGGATTGATGGTCGGACGTCTGAAAGTAAGAAAAATCATACGTGTTTTTGCTTTTCTCACACATGCAACATGCATGCATTTTCTCTCTCGTTCGACCTACTCACCCAAAACCCTAAACACCTCCTATTTAAACCCCCACACCCTTCTTCCCATCACCACCATCCACCGCCCCTCCATCTCCTTCCCCTGCCGGCGACCACCTTCATCACCGCTCTCCCCCCCCCCCCCACACCGCGAGCGAGGGCGTGAAGGAGAAAGGGAGAGAGCGTAGGTGAGTGTGTGAGAGCAAGAAGGTGTGAGCGAGGGCTCGAGTTGGAGGAGCTCGGAGGTGCGAGGAGAGGAGTCGCGCAGGGAAGAGGAGCTCGCAAAGGGGAGCTTCGCGACCTCCTGAGGCGGCTGGCATAGCAGCTGCAAGCAATGCAGAGTCTGCGCGGAGAAGAAGCCTCGCGAGAGAATTCTGCGTACTGGATCTTTTCCAGTATCAGACATCTATAGCTTCTACCAGATGTCTGGAGAAACAGTGGGACATCCGGAACTGAGGCTGGACGTCTGAAAGCACATTTAGTGCAGAGGTATGTGTTTCTGCACAAGTTCCAGCCATGCAGACGGGATGCTTAGCTGTTTTTAGCTCTGCCCATGCGTGCGTAGGTACAAAGCATTGGAAAGGCACGCGGTGCATGCTTCGAGGCACTTTTGGACGTCTGGGCACATCACCAGACGTCTGATTGTACTCCCAGACGACCGGAAGGAGAGTTTGATGTCTGGGATTCCCCTCAAACGATTGCAGAAGGATCTAGATATCCGAGGAAGTTGCAGAAAATAAAGGGTGAGTTCTGACATCTTCTAAGACATTTGGGCTTAGTCCCAGACGTCTGATTTCAGACAACATGCCTGTTTTTAGCCCGTTTAGGGCTTAAATGGAATCGATATTCTGCAAACGAAGTATCTTTATTTTCCGCTTCAGTTTCCCTACGAGTTAGTGTCACTTATATACAGTTTTGGACTCGTTTGACGTGGTTGGTCAATTGTATAGGTCTCCAGCCAGTTGAGTACGAGGGGCCCGTGGAGACGACAGGACCTGCGGTTCTCACCCCCATTCCTCCCGTGTTTTCCAGTAGAGTGGTTTGCTTTAATATCAAGTTTTAATTAAACAAAGTACATGTTTAGAATAACTAAATTGAACCCTAGGACATGAAATAAACCCTAGGGCAGAAGTGAAGAAATATTGCTTGAGCTACACTTTTTTCCTTCATATGCATGTTTAACCAACTTGCTAGCAAATGTATTAGTTCATTGATGTGATGCTTTTTCGGCTAGTAAAACACGAGCTACTTGTTATAAGAATGAAACCTGTAATTTGAATAGTGAGATCGGAATGTTGGAAAATGGAACGAAAGAAATACAAGCATAAACCCTACGAGGAATTAGGAGAAGAACTCCTGTATATAGAAAGAACTTAGTAAGTAGATGGGAAGTGAGCTGACCTTTGTGTACACGGTACCAAGGAGAGTAACTGTCCCTTTTGTGTAGAGGGGAGCTAGCTGCCCCTTTGGGTTGAGACCTGGGGTTAGGTTTAATCACTCTACACTGACTTCTGTTTGGCCCTCGTATACGTGGTACCGAGGTGAGCTACTTAGTGTAGGGAGGGAGCTAGCTGCCCCACGGGACCCGGGGTTAAGACTAGCCACCCTACACTGACTCTTGTTAGGTCCACTGGGCAAACAGGACAGTCGGACGAGGGTACATGGACTGTGGAGGGGCGAGACCCCTGTTCTGTTCTGAGAGGGCAAGGACTTGTGCTGTTTTGTGCTGTACCATTAGGCGTACCTGCTAGCGAAAATGACTGACCGCATGCCAGTGCGTGCCATGTAACCCTCCATGGGACTAGCAATTTCCCTTTCCACCAAAAGTAAACCATGGTAGGGTCCACCTCAAGAATGATAAGAGAACCCCTTTGATGCCAGTTCGAAAGGAAATGATGGATAGCGCTTAGAAGCGGTATATTGTTGAACGTAGTCACCTTCGTAGTAGCAGCTCTAACAAACTTACCATTAGGATCTCTCACCACCCAAGCCAGAAGAGAGTTATCATTTTTCTGGATAGCAGAGAAGTTGACCTTAAACCCCAATCGAGGTCAAACCCAAGATAAGGCAAAGTGGGTGAGATGCCTAAGGTGAAACCACGTAACCATATTGAATCATCTCCAGTTATGCTCTAGAAAGTGAGGAATTTGGTTGAATCTAAACTTGTCATTCATAAATTTGTTCCTAACCCACCAAACATGATACCAAATGAAATTGATGAGACCCTTAAACTGATTGGAACGGTGAAGGGGGCTTGATGAGAGCCTCATCATGAGTCATAACTAGCTCATTTTAACCCAATAAAGAGAATAAAAGCTCCTATATAACCTAGAAGAAGGCTTCATAGAAGGAATAAGTGTTCTGAGAAGAAAACATGAAATAAAGGTTAAAACTGTAATTTTACCGTTGCAGTACATAAACGGGATTTCTCAGAGGCAAAACATAGGTCAAATGGTCTAAATAAGATAAAAAGTGGGTTGAATCAATCAGAAATGGGTTTATGTGCAATCCGGGAATTAAATGACATTTGGTAACCCTAAAACAGACCCTCTTAATTCAACAAGGTTCCGGTCAGGATAAAAATCAAGTAAATCCTCTAAAATTCATAGAAAAATATCTTCTAGGGTTTAGAACACTTAATTTGGCCTTTGGAACCCAGCTTGACCAAGATTAGGGTCCTAGCTCATCAATTGACCTAATTTGGGTTTTTAAGCAAAATATCCAGTTAAACGGGGTAAAACCTAAAATCAAACTTCACCATTGGATTCCTTAGGTTAAAATTAGGTTTGTACCAAAATTTGGACCTAAGGGGAGGTCATCTTGACCTACTTTGCAATTTAGTACACCCAAATCACATTTTGGTCCTGAACTTTTGAAAATCATCGCAACAACCCCCCTAACTTCCTCGCCAACCTTGCAATCAGGTCCTTCCGCCATTATTGGGGCAGAATCCTGCTCCGGCGAGGATTAGAGAGGGAATACTCTCTGATTCCTCAGAGATCCCCTCCCAGAAATGGAAGGGAGATTCTCTGAGGAATTCCCTTTCATCTGAGGCCAATCATGGTCCCTGATTTGATCCCAATCTCTCGTGCGAACGCACGAGGGATTTAGGTATCCACCCACTTTCCTTCTTCGGCGAGCCGTCAGTGAAGAATGCTTGCCCTCCACGCTTCAGAACACATGGCCTGTGCCTATAAAAGAACCCCCAAACCCGGCTGCTCAATTTCAGCTTGACCTGGCCGGGATTCTACCTCAGATTCCTCTCTTCCCTCCCGGCCAGGGTGTCTAGTGGGCTCCAGCGAGCTCTCCTTCCTTTCCTCTTTGCTCTGCCACAAAACCAGTGGCAGAGATTTCTTCCTCATTCTCCTCCGCGTCGCACAATACCCGCGCGCGCTGCCCTAGCCCCGTTGTCGCCGCCGTCCTCCCTCACTGGGCATCTTCTTCTCCGGCAACAACAGGTACAACCGTCCGCCTCTCCGCCCCCTTCATCCCTGCAAGTAGGTTAGAACTACTCCACATCTTTCCCTCTTTCTTTTCCCCACTATATTTCACTTGATTACCCCACGACCACGCCTGACCACCGTCATCTTCCATCCCTCCGGCAACCCTCCGGCGAGTCGCCCCTATTGCTCCGCAACTCCACACGACTTGCCGACCGTCGCAAAAGTTCCGCCTCACCACATTAAACACACTCCGCCCCTCCACTGCCACGCTACACCTCCACAACGTATCCCCGAACTCACCCATCCATCCGGCCATAGGACGACCTAAGCACGCACGCCTAGGCCGCCCCATGGCCTGTCACCTTACTCTTCACCTTCGCCGTGACAAGGCGAAGGTTCCCCGGTGATCTGATTAGGCCGCGAGGCCATTTTCGTGTCTGACAGATTCATAGCCCCTGCCGCCATTGACGGCGACTCGAAGAAGCTCCAAGCTCGCTCCAGGCTTCAGGACCGCAAGGCTTCAGGTGCAGCTCACTCGGGGAAGCACTGCGAAGCTATCTGACCAAGTAAGAGACGCTGCGACGTCCGTAGCTGTGGCAATTGCAGGAAGGATTTCTGCAGGCACGCGCGAGAGAAGGCAGCAACCAATAGTCCCACATCGGTAACTTATAAAGCACTAGCATGCTTTATATCGTTTTTGTGATACCATCTCATCGCCTCCAGTCATACTTGGGGTGAGGTCCCTCACCTATCTCACGCCGCCTCATCCGCGATTTCACCACGTGGATCTGACGATATCCGACCCGACCCTGAGCACACCTCGCGCATCACCCTCACGCCGGTGTGCCTGGTCACGGGTATGTTATCCGACCCGTTAACCTGGCTCTGGGAGAGCGTGATGATGAGTGGTTTACAGAAAGAGAGAGACGCGCGGGTGTGGGTAGAGGAATAGGTTTTGCCTTGACTGTGGTGTGTGCAGGAGAGGAAGAAGCCAACACTCAGCTGCCGCAAGGAAAGAGGCTCTACCAAGGAAGAAAGGCAAAGCAGAAAGGAAGAAGAAACGAGGGAAGGAAGTTCTGCCAAGGAGGAAGAAGAAGACCCGTAGAAGACAAAAGAAAAGAAGCAGAGAGAGATACAATAGCGCTTTATTGTCCCCTGGGGGAGAGACCCCCAGACCCCCCTTAGTCTTATGAAGTTCATAACAGAATTATCTATGATGTAATGTATTGACCGTTTCACTCGTGATACCCGACTAGGGCATCACTCGTTACACTGCAGGAGAAGAAAGAAAGAAGGCAGAAGAAAAACAAGGCACTGCAGAGAAAGGAAGAAGAATCAAAGAAGGGAAAGACATCTTTTAAGACATCTGATCTCATGATCAGACGTCCAATTCTTTCTTTTTACCATAATTGCTTTTCAAACTCATGCATTTACATTTGAACTAAAGTTTTGAGTAATTACAGTGTTCAATTACATTCTAGAGATTAGTAGTAAATTCTGATTGCTCCCTGTGTTCGACCTCGAATACTCCGGTTTTCGAGTAATAAAACTTTTATTTATTGACGACGCTTGATCACCTATACTACGACGTAAATAACTGTTAAAACATGATCGAGTTTTGCACGTCAACAGGGCTAGAATCAAGTAAAATATTGTGGAGAAAGTCTGGAGAGACAGGGTTGAGAAGTGCCTGCTGAAAGGTCTAAGAAGAGATATAAGAGGCGACTTCAATGAAGGCTAACAGATGGGCCAAGGATATTGTTTAAGGGTGATTGGGACAGCAATGACATTTAGAGGCCAAGGAGATGCCACAGCCTTGGATCAGGTCATCAGTAGGGAGCCTATTATGGGTAATTCTCCAAGCAAGGAGGACCATATGCAGCGAAAGCTTAAGACTCCATAAAACTCTGAAAATAGGCTGGCTGATAGAGTCTCTGAAGTTGAAGAGGTAAGCAGAAGCTACGGAAAAATTGCCAAGGGACGTTGGAGACCAGATAGGCACATCCTTAGCAGCTTCCAATGAGGTATGCAGGATTTGATAACGAATATGATCATGGATAAAGTGGAGGAATTGAGCTTGCGAAGGATTCGAGATGACATCTTTAACTAATATAGAACAAGGAGAGACCTCCAAGGGTAGAAACTCATTAGGAGGAGAATCCCCAATCGAGAGGTCCAACCAAAAATCGATGTTGCTCTCTTTCACCTCCCAATGCATGAAGGGTTTCATGTCAAGATAAGCATTGGCCAGAAGCCTGAGCCTACTAGGAAGATAGTGCAGGAAGGAACCAACTTGGCCATAGAGGTTTCTCATTAAGACAGCATAAGGAGACTCCAAAAAGGATACTCCAAATATGCTTCATTCTAAAGGCCTTGATGACCAAGGAGAGGTTCTGTTACGACTCGGTTCCCGAATCCCTACAGAACTCGAGACCGACTCGACTCGACTAATCCCAAGACCCAATCATCCAACAAGAAATAATCGAAAAGCAGGAAAGTAAACCACATTCACTATGCAAAGTAACTAACAGTAAAAGAGTACAAGCAATAAAGGAAGTAAAAGCCGCTAACAGTGCATATCACCACCACAATAGTAAAGTAGAACAAAGTACAGAAACAGAAATGGTAACAACAGTCTATAACTCACTAATAGAACAGAGAGTACAACAAAACAGGAAACTACTGCTGGGCTTGACTAGGCCCAGCACCCTCTATAGCTGGTGACTTGGGCTGCTCAACTCCTGGACCTGTAAAGGGTTACGTGTAAAACAGAGTCAGCGAACGCTGAGTAGAGTGGTAACCAACTAACTAAAGCAGTAAAGTTAATAGGTAAATTTATCTTTTCCAATTATTTTATTTTACAAGTCATTCCTTTTCACCCATTGGTTTACTTTCAGATCTCTTTCTTGATCTCGCAATGTTTCTCGTAGGAACGATCTTAATTGTAGTCTTTTCCAAGAGTAGAAGGCACACGTGGTGCTCTCTTGGTCGGGAGAGTCCCCCGTGATAATCCTACACCCACTCAACCACCCCGAGGTCACTATCAGACGTAGCGGTGACTACGGCATGCGCGATAAGCGCACAGGTAGCTATCCCGCACTGGCATGCGGTTAGTCGTTTCCGCTAGCGGGTACACCCAAAGTACAGCACAGAATAGTATAGGGCCTAGCCCTCTCAGTAACAGGGGTCTCGCCCCTCCACAGTCCGTGCACCCTCGTTTGACTACCTCGGTTTGCCTAACGAGCCTAACAAGTCGGTGTAGGGTGGCTAGCTGAACCCCGGGCCCCGTGGGGTGGCTAGCTCCCTCCCTACACTAGTAGCTCTCCCCGGTATAGTGTACGCGAGGGCCAACAAAGTCGGTGTAGAGTGGCCAATCCTAACCCCGAGTCCCATCCCAAGGGCGACTAGCTCTGCTCTACACTAAACTGAGGACAGTCGCTCTCCTTGGTACCACGTACTCAAGGGCCAGCACACTTCCCACTCACATTTCCAGATCCTTTCCAGTCATTCGCAGGAGCTCTACTCCTAATTCCCCGTAGGGTTCATGCTCATATTCACCATGTTGTTCCATACTAGGTTTCATTATTCACATTTTCCATTCTCGTATTTACACATGCAGCTCGTATTTTCACAATTAACATATGCAACAAGTGATGTCACAGGTAACTGCTTAACTAGCACAGGCATTTCATATTTCAACAGGAAGCTCGTATTTATTAATAGATAATTGTTTACAATTCTACTCATTCATTTAGGACTACAATCTCAAACACGCATACAACTGTTTCTCGTCCTAGGATTCATGCCACATCCTAGATTTCTAGTTATCTAATTCACATATACATTCATATTTATATTTAAAACAGGGGAAACTACTCTACCAGACAATCCGGGAGTATTGGGGGTCCGAACAGTAGGCTCACGTGCCTCTACAAGCCCCAGACACGCAACAGAGTGAGGTCCTATACCAAGGAACATAACATAACGGAATATTCAGAATAGTATAAAAAGGCTTCTAACATATAGAGGAACTTACAAGGAAACATAGATATCTCGTTTGCGTAAAACGGACCCCAAACTGACCATAAATGGGTCAAAAATAGGACTACAGAACCAAATCAGATGTCTGGCACAAGCTCCAAACGTCTTAAAAGTTACTAGGGTCTCACCTCAAGTTTCTATATTAACCTCAGACATCCAAGACCCATTCTTGACTATCTAGACTTAGCTCTAGATGTCCGACCTCTCCTTCAATCGTCTGGGAGTGCTTCCAGTCGTCTGGTAAGTTGTCCAGATATCCAAAACGCATGGGAGGGAGTGCCGCAAGCCTTCCTAAAGCTGCCCCTGCATGCGACAGACAAAATCTCCTCACTTTAGCCAAACAGATTGGCTCTGCAGTGCGGCCTACATGGCCATAACTGCAAGAAGAACGTACCTTCTTGAAGCCTTGCTTTCAGACGTCCGATGTTCACAGACGTCCAATCCGTCGTCTGGACGACCCTCCAGACGTCTGATTATGGGAAAATCCCAGAACCAGAGCGAGCTCCCGCTCCTCTCGTCGCGCGCAGCCGCGGCTCCTCCCTCTCGTTGTAGCTCCGGCTGCAGTAGGAAGTCGGGGATGGCTCCCCTGATGCACTCCTCCCGCATGCGCCACTCCGGCCATGCGCCCTCCGACGAGCTCCCAAGAACTTGTGAGCTCAACCTCCGCCTCCTCTCTTCACGCCACTCCTCACTCCTCACTCTCGCTCCCTCTCTCTCACTCGTTCCACTCACGGCCGTGGAGAGGAAGAAGGTGGTGGTGGAGTGGAGAAGAGAGGAAGGGGGGAGAGGGCTCTTATATAGAGAGTGGCTAGGGTTCGGTAAAGGGGAGAGAAGGAGAAGATAGAGAGAGAAAGTGGTCTATGCGTAGCCAGCGCGCAGAACCGACCCTGCATACAATTTTTTCAATTTCCAAACGTCTGGGAAGGGGTCCAGACGTCTGACCAAACGTCTGACTAATAGTTCAGACGTCTTAAAAGGCTTAGAATAGAACGGATCTTTACAGGTTCCTAACACCAAGCCCCCCACAGGTAGTAGGCTAGCAGATTTTGGTCCAAGTGACCTAATGGTGAAGTTTGGTCTCTGACCTGGATCCCCAAAAGAAGTTGGCAAAGGTAGGTTCAACTCTCCTAATAACTGTATTGGGGACCTCAATAACAGACAGAATATGGATTGGGATAGAGGTAAGAACATGTTTGATGAGCAAGAGCTTAGCGGCATTGGAAAGAAGGTTGGCTTTCTAATCAGAAAGTTTGGAATGGATTTTGCCAATAAGATCATGGAACTAAGCGATTTTAGCACGACCAGCGAAGATAGGACAACCCAGGTAGGTAAAGGGGAAAGTACCCAATTGAAAGCCTGTAATTTCAAGAACCCAGGTGAGTCTTCCAAGAGAGAAGTGTTTACCAACAAAGCAGTAACTTTTGAATAGATTGAAATGTTGACCAAAATTCACTTCAAAGTCATGAATGAAGTTCATAAGATAGGTGATAGATCTGAGATTTCCATTAAGAAAGAGGATAACATCATCAGCATAAAGCAAGGCCAAAGGGGAAGCGACCCCTCTTTCGATAGAAAGGGGGATATGTGATGCTGGAAAGCCAGTTCTTTGATTCCCCAAAGGAAAAGCTCCATGAAAATGTCAAAAAGAAAAGGTGGCAAGGGATCACCTTGCCTTAAACCACATGAGACTTTGAAGAAGGAAGCCGAGCTTCCATCCACTAAAATAGAAGAGCCTTCACGACAAACAAAGCCTTTGATAAGGTTAATGACCTACCTAGAGAGACCAAATTTACCAAGGACATGAAAAAGAGCTTCTCACTCCACCCGATCAAAGGCTTTCTTTAGGTCTAACTGAAAGATGACATTCAAACCATGAACCTTGCAGTTCAAACGTTGCGAAAGCTCAAAAGTGGTGGAGATATGATCAAAACTAGAGCAACCATGAATAAAACCTACTTGTTCAGGCGAGATGATCTTAGGCATAAGAGAAGCCAGTATTTTAGTAAGGATTGCAGGCATAATCTTGTAGGCCACATTACACAAGCTAATAGGCCTAAAATCATAAAGGTCGCTAACATTAAATTTTTTAGGAATGAGAGCAATAAAATTCGAGTTGAAAGAACGTAGGACAGAGTTTCTAGAGTAGAAATGACAAATGGCTTTCACAACATCCTCCTTGATAATGTCCCAGCAAGTGTGGAAGAATTCAACATTAAAGCCATCGAGGCCTGGGGTAGTATTAGACATCATTTGGGCAAAAATCTCAAAATTTTCACTTTCAGAAGGCGTTTGAATAAGACAGTCAGAGTCCGTGGTAGAAAGAACATGAGGAATGATGTGCAAAAGGCTATCATGATCACCAATACCATAGAGGTAAGCAGGTTTTGGAAAAAGGAAGTCGCCTTAGACACAGCCAAGTCCCAAGAACCATTCCCAATAGAGGAAGTGAGGAATTGTTCCTTCGTTTCACAAATCGTTTCTTGCTGGTAGTAAAAAAGAACGCATTGTTCCCCTCCCCAGGGTGGAGCCAAGAGACTTTCCCCTTTTGGGAAAAGAAATCTGAGAGCTTGGTGAGGACATCATCTAGTTGGATAGTAGTATCCGAGAGCTCAACAGTAATGCCAACGTCCCAATGGGACTCAAGTCTGGCCTCAAAATCATCATGTCGAGCCTCAAGTTCTCAACCAAGGAATGAATATCACCAAAAGTGGATCTGTTCCAACTTTGAAGGGCCTTTTTCGAAGAGTAGAGCTTGAAGTAGAGAATCTCGATAGGGTTAGAGGAAGAGCCATAGCCTAGAGAAAGACCAGTTATTGGAGACCAGGGTCATAAAACTAGGATCACACATCCACATATTTTGAAAATGGAAAGGACGAGGGTTAGATTTAGAAAGGTTCTTGAAGGAGAAAATCATGGGAGCATTATCAAAATTCCTTCTTGATAAGAATTTGGCTTCAGGAGAGAGGGAGCAACAAGGCGTGGAAAAAAAGATACGATCCAACTTTCGGTAATTCCTAACACTCCCAATTCTACCGTTGCACCAACAAAATTGGTTGCCACCCAGAGGAAGCTCAAGCAGACTAAGAGCGTCCTTCCAGGAGCGGAAGGTAGCAACTGGGACTCGCGAAAAGGGTTCCCACCCCTTTTCTCAAATGCCCTTAAGATACAATTGAAGTCCCTCCCAATCATCCAAGGAGAAGGAAGGTTATCATGAATGCCATCTAGATGGGGACTAAAGGGCACTCCTAGAGTCAGCAGAGAAAAAAGCGTAGACCCCAAAAATGCAGACCGAGGAGTTTTGAAATTAGCAAGCAATAGTGAGCGATTGGGGCACAGCATGACATAAGGAAAGAGCAATAGAATTTTTCCAAAGACACCAAATGTTGGGAGCAAGATCACTAACCAACACATGTTGGAACCCAATTGTATCCATAAAGATGATAGCTAACTATTTGTCAGCAAAATGCTCGAATAGAAATAAAATCTTGAGGGAATGGACATGAATCAAGTATTTAAGACAGTTGACAGTAGGGAGGTTCATGACTCGCCTACAATTCCAAAACAGGCCCTTCATTGGGAAAGAGATCTATAGAGTGATTTATAGCAACTCCTAGTCATCCTACCAACATCTCTCACGTAGTCACCTCCACGGACTCCTCTAGATCTAGAAACAGACTCTACCTCATATGCGATATAGTGCGAGGGGCGAGAATCAAGAGCAAGGTAGTTTTGCATCATCGCTCACTGGAGAGTGGCCCTCATGATCATTTATTTTCATAATCATAGGGGGTTATGGGTCAGGATCAGGAGGAGTAGGGGTGGGGAGGGGAAGGTAAATGCCCCAAGACACAAATACAACATCATTGGAATAAGAGATTGATTTGATGCACTTCTTAGATTGGAACACAAGGAAAGACCTAGAAAAGCCAAGAGAGATGTCCTGAGTCAAAGGCAAGGATTGACTATTAAGGGGAACATGCACATAGAATCTTTTTAAGTTGTTCAAGATTTGATCATCAGAAAACCTCCATTGAGAAACAATTAATCTCTGTTCTCAGTTCATTAATCCTTTCATCAGGTATATCAAGGAAGTTATTACCAAAGTCGAACTAACATGAGGGATGGATTGGTTAGAGATAACATCAAACCGAGCATCTAGAGGATTAACATCGGAAGCAATAATGTTCGCGTCTTCAAGAAAAATCATATCGATATCAAGCGAATGATCAGCATACCTAAAAGAGGGATTGGCATCAAAAACAAAAATGTTCGAAGGAGAAACCATCTCAGAATCATGCAAATGGTCACCAAGCATAAAAGAGGGGGTGGCGTTGGAATTAGAAGCATTCACGTCGGTAGGTAAAACCATCTCAGAATCAAGCAAAAAATCACCAGACGTAAAAGAGGGACTAGGAGGTTCAAATGCCTACGTGGGGTTAGAGGAACCTGGGGTCGGGGCCATCAGGTCCTCCACCCCAAGATCCACAATGGATAAAGGAGTCTTGGGCTTCTTGGAGCTAAGATGAACAATTTTCTTTTTCTTCGTTTTCCTTTTCACCACTGGTGGGTCGACAGAACTACGCGAACCCTCCAGAGAAGAGGAAGAGGGAATTATACAGTCCGGATAACAAGCCCCCCTTGGACCTCCAGTGGTGAGAGGGTCGTAACGTCTTTCGAAGCAGATCGACGGCCACAAGCCTCCAAAGGGGTGATAACCTCCACTGAAGACACACAGATGGGAGCAGCCACCTTGTTAGCATCAAGGTGAGGAGGATTCGCTTTGGCAGGAGCACCTGGAAAGAGGAAGGAAGAGCAAGACAACAAAGAGTGACCAATTTTAAGGCTTCGCACAACAAAGAGAACCCTCTCAAAGATGACCTTTTGTTTAATCAGAACATCCCCATTCAAAAACTTGATAAACTCAAGCCAATCTGCTAAAAGGTCAACTTCAACACAAACCCTCAAAAATCCAAGGTGAAAACTTTGCACCATCTGATGGTCCACACAAACTGGGGAACCCAATTGATAAGCCAATGACAATAAAGCGTTGGAATGAACAAGATGCAGGTTCAAGCTGGGGAAACCAACCCAAATAGGAGCTAAAGTCATCGGGGCATCCGTACGGAAACCAGAGGTCCAATGGATAAACTGAAGACGAAGAGAACCCATCAAGTTGGAACCCAACGAGAAAAGCCTACAAAAATCGAGATACGAAACGCAGCGCACTAACCAATGTCGCATGTCAAGAGAGACAGACGAGAAACCAGAAATCCTAACCTTAAGGGATAGGAAGTCCTTTACAGCCTGGAAAGGAGGCTTCGGACCCATCGCCCTAATGATCACCGAGGGTTCAAAGGACATGGCAAGTTCCATGACTTCCGAAGAAGAGAAAGATGTACACAAGGAACCCTCATGGTTAATCGGAAGTCGGATCGACACCGCAAGCTCCTCAAAAGGCAGGGTCTCAGCAGATCCCTGATTAGCCACCATAGAAGCAAAACAAGGCTTCTGAAGAGGTGAAGATCAAGGATTAGACCTCGTTGGAGTAGAGGCAGGCTTCGAGGAGGCCATCCTCAGTGCAACACAACATGGCATGAAAACCAAGGAAAAAAAACAAGGACCACAATAAGAACAAAAGCCGAAAGTGAGACAACAGAGAACAAAAGAAGGCACCGATCGAACGATAAAGAAAACATGGGAAAAGCAAAGCGAAGAGAATCACTGAAACCAACGAAAAACCCCACCATCGACTGCTACTTCCATCCCAACAGACCTCCTGAAGGAGAGAAAGCCATGGAGAGGAGCCTCTCGGCTCCCCTCCAGAGCGGAGGGGAGAAGGAGAGGGCACTCTGGAGAGGGGGGGATGGAAACCCTGGGACCTGACGTGGAGAAAAGCAGAGAAAGGCAAACGAGGAGGAGATGGGGGAGGGGGGTTGGGGAAGGAGGAAGAGAAGGACGTCCTTTAACTTAAATCAATATATGCATCGTCAAGTACTTGAGTACGACGAATATAGGTGTTTGGTGTTTGGTTTTCTAAATATAAAGTATAAACTAAAATTGAATAAAATATTTTAAATGTTTTGATTGAAAAAAGTTCTAAAAGTATATATGATAGTATTTTATCAGACAAATCAGTTAAATTTAATTAAGATTCTATGAGAGGAATTATATTAAGAAGATTTGAACCAACAAGGATCCTCGTCAAGGCTAGATTTTTAAAATCTAATAAAAGATTAGGAATCTTGTAACACGGTAGAAATGAAAAATAAATATAATTCATATTTCTTAAATTTTTTTCAGCGTCAATTAATTTATTTTTTGGATTGCAGTTGTTAACACAAAGTCTCGTGCATCCTTCAAACAAATGGATATGATCATTAGGGACATTGGTTACATTACATAGATGGCATTCAAAAATTACTGGTAGAATAATTTGGCTTAAAATTGAAATATCACCGATCAAATGTGTTTTATAATTAAATATCGTCTATGCAATTTAATTCACGGAGGAGATGGATGAACTTTCAAGTGGATGTAGGTTTACATTATCTACCCGTCAGAATGCAAACAATAATTTACAAATAGATAAACATAAGACTATTTCGATCTTGGGCATCCTATTCTAGCTAAATGATTTTAGCTTCGTCGCGACAAGCGATGAGCTGCAGTTGCACACATTTCCTCCTTCATTTACAGCCAAAGTGTTACGGCATTCAAATTTTTAATTGAAAATTAAAAATAAAATTAATCATTTTAGGGAGATCACCTCAACTTTCTAGTTGTGTACCCATTATTAACATAATTAAGTATATAACTAAAATTAGTTAGTGTCAATTAATGCCAAAATTTTTTTTTTAAAGACATTAAAACAATTGATTTGAGTGGATTTCATAGAAAAAGAAAACCTCTCTCATCCTTAAGGCACATTTTATTCTTCCATACTTTCCATCAAGAATTCGATCGAGAGGTCTAAGAGACGTTTTGATCCTTGTGCTCATAGAAGGTGTGGGGGGTGATACCGAAGGAGAATCATAGTGCTTGATCGTGTGGAGGAAATAATTTTGACTTCTACGTGGATCGAGCAATAAACCTACATGCCTGAGGTATGTGATGGACTACCTCCCTAAATTTGGATCACAATTAGTAATGATGTGATGTAATGAGAACCATAACTTGGGTTTAAGAACTCAATCCATATATTTATATGAGTTGTTCCAATCTTTTTAGTGTCCGTCGAAAACAAAAAGCACCTGTTATATTCACATGGATAATAAAAAAAATGATTATAAATGTGATTAATCAACATGTGAGATTAATACTTTAATCTCAATGCGAAAATCGATATATGAGTGGACACATTTTGAGATAACCTTACTTGGATGGTATTATAGTTTCCCTGCATGTGTATATATATTCATAGCAAAGAGGAAAGAAAATGGGGATAAATTGTGATCTCACCTCTTTATATTATTTCTCCTTAAGAAGTGTGAACTAGTTTTATATTTTAATTATTTTATTTGCCTATAATTCTAATGTTAGACAAATAGCATCTCCAATTTAGTTGACGTTCATTACCAAGAGACATTGTTGGGTTATTTTTATCAATAATTTTATTCCTATTTATGCACCATTAATACATGTAGAAATGGCTTGTTTTGAAAACTCTTTTTTAAGTTATTTATAGAAAAATAGCATCTCCAAATTAGTTGACGTTCATTACCAAGAGACATTGTTGGGTTATTTTTATCAATAATTTTATTCCTATTTATGCACCATTAATACATGTAGAAATGGCTTGTTTTGAAAACTCTTTTTTAAGTTATTTATAAAAAAATAGCATCTCCAATTTAGTTGACGTTCATTACCAGGAGACATTGTTGGGTTATTTTTATCAATAGTTTTATTCCTAGTTATGCCCCATTACTACATGTAGAAATGGCTTGTTTTGAAAACTCTTTTTCAGGTTATATATATATATATATACTCGTAATATAGATGCTTATGTCTGAGAAAATAAGTCATGTTTGACTTGAGTCATTGAACCTAACATATCCAGCTAAGATACAAATCGTTGGTTAAAGATAGTTGATTAAAATGTTAAAATGTTTCTTGTACACATTTCTTATGTCTTTATAACGATTCCTATCACTTGACATAAGAACAAAAAGAGTTTAGATAAGATTCTAAATATCTCTTCTAGCAGATGAATCAATTGTTACCTTTTCCCTATAGATTGAAAATAATAATAATATAATAATAATGTACAACAATCTAACCATTTGGACCGAAGAAAAGAAAAATATACTGTGGTTGAATAAATGAATGGACTTTTTTTTTAATCTACAAACTGATACAAGTTTTGCATAGTTATGAAAATCAAGATTTCAAAGAACATGAAGTTGATAAATGATCAAAAAGTAATGAAAATACTTATGGCACCAACTCATGCGAGTTATACATCTAACTTTAAGAAGTGTTATGGCCTAAAGGGCAACGCCTACCAGAGGTGTATGATTCTACGAACTAAAGAAGCAAAAGATAAGTCCTCTACAGATGTAGCTACTCTATCATGTCAAGTTCAAGAAACGACCCGCAAGTGCCAACGGTATAATTAAACTTGTGTATGTTAAAAGATTTAAGGCAACATACCCTCGTATCAAATAATTCAAGTTAATGAACATACATTTTTTTAAGTACATAGAAACTTTCATTATGTCGAGATTTATTTTTTTTTATCATTGTGTAGCTTGCAACAACGTATGAAGAATTATATATTATAATATGCGAAGATACAGGAAATATGTCTAACTGAGTATGCTAAGATCACTTATGTTAGTAAAAGTATATATATATATATATATATATATATACACACACTTAATGATATGACCATTTCCTTTTGATCACATACTGAGCATTGACTCATTAGGTATTTTGAAAAAAATTAAATCTAAGGTGCAACGGAGTAATAAAGGAGCAGGGGTATCATATCAAGAGACAATAAAAGATCCTTCATTGGGTACAACGTAAGCGTCATGGTCAGATGTTATTATGTCCACTGAACATGTTAGAAAATAAGTGACTATTTGTTTTGCTTTCGGCATAGTTATAATAATGGATACCTTGAATGGGGGACACTTTATGACTTAATTAAGTTCTTCTCATTGCTTCTTAATATACATGTACTGATAACGACTCGATCTATGGGAATTTATTATGTTCTTCCGCTGCTCATATGATCGGGTCGTTACACAAAGCCAAGTAATTTACTGCCGCAGGATTACAACAAAAGATAAGCCTAGTTAGGAAGCTCACATGAAATCGATGTTAAGATTGGCCGGCAATGCCTTGATCGATCGTTCGATACAATTAATTCCTGACATGCAAGAATTCATACTTGTTATTTAAGCAGGCAAACAAACATCCAAACGAGAGTTACTGGCCGGAAGCTGCGGAGGAGGGTGCATCCAAAATGGAACTCCCCTCCCCTCCCCTCGTTCCTCTCTCCACGACTTGCCACAGCCACCCATATGCCGCCAATGTTACCACCATATACCTCCCCTCCTGCCCTTCCTTCCCTCCTCTCTCTCTCTCTTTCCAACATGCGCCCATCTCGGGACACCTCCCACGACCTGCACCGCTCTCCTCCCCCTCCCCCTCCCCCTCCTCCCCTCCACATCCTCAAGGAGCCCTCCCCGTCTCCCTCCTCCTCCTCCTCTTCCACCTCCTCCAACCACTACCTCTCCACCTCGCCATCCTCCAACAACAACGCCGCCACGCCACCGCGCCATCCCGTCATAATTTACACGCATTCCCCGAAGATCATCCGCACGGACGCACGCAATTTCCGCGCGCTGGTGCAGCGGTTGACGGGCATGACCTCCTCCGCCTCCGCCTCCGCCTCCTCGTCCTCGTCCTCCTCCGCAGGCGAGACCACCGTATCTCCTCCGAAGGACGAAGCAGTACTCGACCCTGATCGGGACAGATCGTCGTCGTCGGTGAACTCGGCGCCCATGGTGGTAGAACCCAACATCATCGACGCTCCCGCAGCATTAATACCAACGCAACTCTTCACCGATCTGCCGATGCTGCCGCCCCATGCGATGGACTTGTTCTGTCAGCGGACGCAGCTCACGTCCATGTATCGACGTCCCGACGCGGCGTTCCCCGGTGGCGCTCCTTCTATCATGGATGCCATGACCAGCTTCCCTGATTTTTGAGACCTGTTGTTCTCTTCTTCGCAGATCGGCATTCTTATTATTATTCATCATTTGTTTCTCTTGTTATCCATAGAAATAAGTCACGTTCAGGTTAGCCTTTCTGGATATTGACGAAAGTTGTAAAACTTGAGGTTTGTTAATTCTTTTTCTTTTTTTTCTTTTATGGAATGCAACAGAGTTGGCACGCATGCAACTGTGCCACCTTTTTTTGAAGAAAAAAAAAAAATTGTTAGGAATGATTATGTTTTTTCTCTTTTTCTTCTTTTTTCTCTGTTTTTGTTTTTTCCAAGGTGCTTAATTTGTTCTGCTTGATTGAAATAGGATTTCTGAGAGCATCGAATTCGCTGGAGAAGGTTGGTTGGTTTGCATGCACGATTGACGATCATCTATCAGGCGAGGCTCTCCGAAGTCCTTGATTATACAGTTGTTTTTCTGGTGGGGGTGTACTATTTGGTGATCTAATAAAATTTGGAATCCAATAGGAGAAACGAGGTCTTTTTAGTGCCTCCTTCGTTAGACATGATGACTAGTTTTCTTCTTCTTCTTTTCCCAGTGTGTTTCTTTTTGCTTGATTTGAATAGGATTTTTTTGTGAGGGTTGAATTCAATGGAGGGACGAGGTTGGTAGGTTTGCACGGGTTAACAATCTTTGGTCGCGCGGAGCTCTCTGAAGTCGTTGTCTATATAATCGCTTTTCTGGTAGGTGTACCATTTAATAAGAAAAATGAAATCCAATTTGACAAGCGTTGCCTTTTTAAAGCCTCTTTTTTCGTTACATATATATATGATTTTCTTTTTTCCTCTTCCCTTTTATTTTTCTTTTGCAATTTATTTCTCTCTACTTGATTTAAATAGGATTTTCGACGGCACTGGATCCACTTGACGAAGCACTCCAAAGTCGTTGATAGTTTTTTTTTCATTTGACTGCGTACGTGTACTATTATCCAGTGATGTAACAAAAATGAAATCTAATTTGATCTTTTTAATCCGAGAAAATAGACAAGATGATGCAACTTTTATTTCTCAAAATAATTTACCATCGCTCAGTTAGCACTCCCAAGTCCAACCAGCTTCTTTGTATGGACTATGAAACGAGACGGCAACGGCCATTTGTCAGTAGCCGCTGTAAAATCTTTTGAAAGAAGGAAAGAAGCCTAAAAAAGGGCAGTAGCTTTAACTATCCCATTTCTATCCAACGATAGAATGGATTTGTTATCGTCCTCAAGACTGAACGACACTTTCAACTGATGACCGCATTTAAATCTTACTGTCCTGCTGAAATATTGAATTTATAGCCCAAAACATACCTAATCCAAAATATGTAGTAAAAGATACCCATCAGCTTTTCAATGGCAGAGGCATATATAAGATCCACTATAATTAAGTAGACGTACGTATTTGGATGCAAATTTGCCCCTTCATCTTACTGGGCATATATGATAAACTACCTACACGATATAATCTTGATAGGAGAGGTTTCACTCGCCTACCTATATATGTTATCTCAGAAATGCTTTAGAAATTAACAAATCAGCATCAAAACATTTTTTCTCTAAGTTCAAGTCCTCGTCCTGCATTTACTTGGAGGATTAGTGTGTATGGAATGGTAATTTCAACTTGCTCAAATAGGCTTCTGGATTATCATTTATTGCCCACTTCTGAATGCTATTCTAACTTTATTTCGGCACACAATGTGTCGACCGAACCGATCCTCTAATCCTTTACAACAATGACCATGGTAGACAACGAGGTGCACATTCAAAAGCCCAAAAATGCCTCCTTGCAACAATTCTTTGGTTTGTTTGGAAGGAAAGTCGTGATCACATTTTTCGATAGACATTCACACCGTATCCTAGAACTTTAGCTAAAAGGGTGGTTGATTACCATAATGACTACTATAACCTTGAACAGTTGTTACTTCAATTCACTTTCTTCAACTCCTTTTCAGCTTTTTTTTTTTTTGTTAATCCCTAAAAATTACTTTCAAGACTTTCAAAGAAGGTCCCAAGCCTTTCTAATGTAGTCGAGGAAGAATGGTGAGTTAAGAAAAAGTGATAGAGGGTAAGGATAAGAAGGGAAAGCACACCAAGCTGCACAAAATTTTAGAAGAGATGGCATGGAGATGTGTTTAGAGATAAGAAGGGAAACAAGGAAAATATACCACAAGAGTTTCAAACTTTAGTTCATTCCACTCTAATCTAAATAATAGCTGTGTCCCCTTTATAGAAAAGGGATTACAACAAATCCAACAAACTAGATTATTAATCCGATTACAAGATAAGGAAAACAAAAAAAATAATAGATTCTATTAATCCTAATTACAAAATAAAATAACACATTCAAAATTCACATGAAGCCCTTAAGAAACAAACTAAATAGAAATTGCATCCCATACCTTTAAAAAGGTTGCATTGTGTTGCCAAGATCACTTTCCCTTCCAAAGAAGTAATGATGCCCTTAGACTTAGGCCTTTGTGGTTGGTCACTCTTTGATTGCTATTCTCAAACGTGCATGTTGGAGGACATGGTTCATTTCAATTCTTTTTAGGGAAACCTCTCCCTTTATTGGTTTGCATTATTAATTAAGATGTTGGTCTTATGGGCCTATAATTAAGCTAAACGATCTATTTCTACTTTCTCCTTGAGGTCACTTGACCCTTCAATCCCGGGGACTCTTTGAAAATAGTGAAATGTTTTTATCTTTTTATTGGATGAATGAAATGGATGTTTTTGTCTTTTTATTGGTTGAATGAAATGAATTACCTTTCGTGCTTGCTCAAAAACAAAAAAAAAAAAAAGGCAAAATGGAGGCACATGATAAAGTGTGGAGTTAATATAGTATGCTGACAATGAAAAGAAAATGCTAAAAGCATGAAGGGCTGCTTGCAAGTTGACTTAAAGTCCATGCAAAAACAGGTCTAAAAGACCCTTAAGGATTAAGCTAGAATATTTTCCTTAAGAGTGCGAAAATAGAATGCAGTTTTCAAATGGTTGTAAGGTTCTATTTTTTCATTTTAATTGTATTTCATGAACTTAAATGCTTATGTTTAATTAAAAAATTGAATGAAAATCTCTATTAATTCAAATTTCCTTAGCATTTTAAATTTTGTGATAAAATCTTAAGTAAATTTAATTAATATATTCGGTAGACTACTTTTCTACATCTAGAACATTCTTTAAGCCCATTTTTAAATATTCTTACCCACTATTATTTTATACTTTGTACTTATAAAATCAAATGTATATATTTACATATATAAAGACATCTAATATAAAAATATATGAAAAGTAGTAATATACTAATTGATGAATGTAAAATTTTGCTTGCCATGTGTCGGCGCTTTAGCTAGATTAAAAAGGGTCACATTCGGATCATCATCAAGGATTTATCGTATGTAACCTATACAAAGATGTATAATTTTTTCTTGGATCTCTCTCACCCCACCTTTACAAGGGAAGATAAGCTAGACATTCAAGTAGGAGTTTTTCTTTTCCCCTGCTCTCCAACTCTTGAACTCTGTATGACTCTCCATGAGGACTTCTTTTTAGGGATTCTTGCCATCTAAGTAGTATTAAAAAATTAATCTTTTCATGTTTAAGTTCTCTTGTAAACATCATGGGCATTTGTAATTACTTGCTTGATTATTTCTCAATCTCTCCTACTTTTATAAATCCTAGGCTATAACATCTATGTGTGTATAAATAAGAGATAAATTATAGATCATATGATTTACAGTAAATATTCTATTATTTTATTTAGATTTATAATGAACTAATCAATTTTTCCCCCTCTCACTAATCATAAATTATTTCTCTGCATTGCTATCTATATTTAATTATAATTCTCTTTTTTACTCATGACTTTATAAATAAGATAATATCTTTCATGATCTCCTATGAATCACTTGGATTATTTTCTCCTCCGTAGATTAATTCATGTATCTACATACAATTTTCCATTGCATATTGGGGTGCCAATACCCTTCAACACACCCTTCTATCTATTTCAAAAGATTCGAAAGTTGCAATTAAAAAATATATTCGTTTAGTTCTTTCCTTCTTTCATCCCAAAACCACTTTGTATAGAAAATATTGTATCATATTAATTAATTTTTATCAGGTAAATTGTAACCATAACTAACTCTACAACGATATTTTGAAAATGTATCTTCTCATTTTAAAGCATAAAATGCACAATTTAAATATTTTAAGAACTTTTGAAATTTTTTTGAGACTCGTTTTCTTCATGATTCAACTAAATAAGCCAATGATGCATGTTAATTGAAATGAAACATTTTTTCTTCATAGAATTTTTTCACATCTTGAACAATTAAATGCTTCACAGGTAAGAAGTTAAATAAATTACCATGACATAAAATTTCCATGGGTTGATAAAACATGAATACTCTAGAGATACAATGATAATCAACACCACTCCATATCCTTCTTAATTTACACCCATTCCATAAAGCTTTTTTCGAGCCACCAGATGTTTATAAATAATGAACATCACACGCGTCCCGCATGCATGGGGATGTGGGTGAGTGAATGTGCTTCGTGTGCTGGCCCCTCGTGGAGGACGTGTGCTGAGTGGGATCAAGCGATGGAGGAGATAGTACAGGACAAGGAGGTATGATTCTTGTTTCGTAGAAGCACATGCGGCACATACATGGTGTCCATGTGCTCTCAACTACGAGCACCCGATCGAGGTAGCACTGGAAGCACATGCAAGCACACAGCGACGAAGCAAATGCAAGCACACAACGAGGAAGCACACGCACATATGTACTGCACAATTGATGAAGCACACAACTTGCCATTGCTTGCATCCCAGCCCACGAGCTGAGAGTTATGTGCTCTCAATTGCGAGCACTCGATCAAGGTAGCACCAAAAGCACACGCAAGCACATGGCACTATGTTGGGCCTCGTCGCTACCGGCAAACGTCCACATCCTGGTGGAGGTGGCCTTCGTCTCTAGATAGGAGGAGGGGTTGGTGAGGAAGCACATGAGTTCATTGCTGTCGGTGACACAGCAGGTGTTGGTGCCAGCGTGGAAACTGATGGCTTGGCGGTGCATGAGCTATGTGCTCTCAACTGCGATGCATGTAGCACATCCTCCTACACATAACCTACCCAGAAAGGCGACACACTCATCCTGCAGCACAAATTGAAGGAACACGACAACACACTCATCCAACAGCACAAAGGTTCTATATGTGGTGCTTCAGCGTGACCTCATCGAGTAATGGCCTCTCGGTAGCGTTGTCGCACAAGGTTGCCATGCATCCATCGCCGCTATCTAGTCCTGCCCAACCATGCCGACGCCACAGCCTATTGCTCACACTCCAACCTCGACACCATGTGCAAGGTAGGATGGAACCGGCCAACGCTATGGTGAAACGCACGGAAGGTGTTCGACGAAATGCCCGAATGTATGTTGTTCTTTTGTTTTTAATTTGTTAGGTGACGTTGGAAGTGAAGGGTGAGGAGCAGATGAGGAGCCTCTTGGGGAAGTTGATGGCGGGGGGGAATCGAGCACAAGATGTGGATAGAGCAGTCAGAGGACATGCCCACTTACATCGCCACACGGCCATGCCAGAGGTCGGAGGTCTCTCCCTTCTTCAAGAAGCTCAAGCTCTGCAAGTGAAACAAAAAACCAAAAAGGAACAACCTTTGTTGTTGCTCTGTTGTTATGTTATGGGAATATATGTGCTTGATGCCAAGATTGACTAATGTGGGATCCATAAGCATGATGGTTGCAATTTTGGTTCCAGCATTTGGTGATATCTAATTGGAGTTTAAACTGATTGGCATACAATGGTAGCATTGTCTATAAGTGATCAAAGGAGGAAATAAAAAAAAAGGTTTTGATTACTTTTAGACTTAACCCACTTTAATCAAGCATTTGATACGTCGCAAGGGTATATGTGTAGAACACCAAGTCTTTGAAATTAACCATTTTATATATAGAGTCAACACTTCCTCTTCTATACACAACACTGACATCTAGATCTCTTCGGGCCCAAATTCCCTTGGCCCATCGCACACCCAAAAAAAAAGGCACAACAGCACTCTAACACAGCATATTCCAATTCTCTTTTTGTGGAAATAATTCAACCACTTTATTAACTAACATTTTCGTGTGATCTCAAGTGCAATGCTCCTTCTCCTTACATATATGAAAATCGAATGTTATTCTATAAGACAAATAACTATACATCTTATCTCATAACATGCTTCCTTTACCCCTCCCCTTTACAAATGCTGATTTTATCATCCGATTCGCAACACTCATGCATGTTATCTTCAGGAAAATATCTTCCACCCATGCATCATAGATTTGTATATAAATGTTAAGTGTACGAGTTAAAATCTTACATGTAAAAATGAACATAAAATAAAAGAACATTACATGTGCAACACATTTTCAAACATACACCTACATTCTGCAGTTACAATAACAAAAAATAAATGATATATAAATATGCAATAACAAGACATTCATCAAAGGCACACATGAAAAATATATACCAAAGTTATTCCTAATTGGTACTCATTGTGTATAAGACAGATTACATTACACAATGTACTAGCATAAAATTGACAAGGTAACGACATGACCATTCACCCTTTAAAGATGACAATGTCCTCTATGTTCATCTACCCAACTGTGCAGACAGTGGCCAACAACTCTCATCAACTACGATCATCCACCCACCCGAGGCTTGGAGCATTTCAAACATTAATGACATAAGGACAAAATCATTCCAATAACTCCACATGACCTTTAAGATGAAGAACCACATCTTAGGTTAATCGCCAAAGTTATTTCCCAAAACCAAATACTTTCAGCACACAGCCTAACGTGTAAAGTATAGAACACACACATGCACGCACAGATCACACACACTACAAGATATAATGTAAACACAACAGAAGCTCCAACGGTAAGTGATTGGTGGAAGAGAAAACCACAATATAAGAGAGATCACCTGCCATGAATTTTCCAATGTAAACACATCAATAAATAATCCAACTTTGCTCACAACAAATAAAACCACACTACAAGATACAGCACTGCAAAATGGAAGCTCCAACATTTGGTGAACACCCTACCCCACAGCACACCCTAACAACTAATGCAAATCACATATATTCCACAGTCCAAGCCCAATACATTATATTTGCACCACATAACATTTGCAATAGATTAAGGTACTTCACTTCAACAAACTCACCCTACCCTGCAGCATCTCGTAGAGGAGCATGCATGAAGACCCCATTGTTGATCATGCGAAAGAAAAAGGCAAACCCCACGGTTGCGGCATCGGCCGGTTCCATCCTACCTTGCGCATGGTGTTGAGGTTGAAGTCTGATTAAGAGGCGGCGACGTCGACAAACATAAAAAACGACACACAACACAATCAAGGAGGGACTTAGCACATATGTGAACCTCAGTGTGCTGTTTCAACATTGTTGATCATGCAAAAGAACAAGGTGGGCATGGCCTGCGTGCAACCTGCGTCGACAAGCATGTCGAGGGCGAGGTTGGTGTAGATGTAGTGGGGCATTTCGTTGAGCACCTGGTGTGCATTCTCCGATTGCTCAACCTTCCTGTACCAGAACATGACCTGCATGAAGAGGGTGTCACGACCCAGTCCCAAATCCCTACAGGATCTGAGACTGGCTTGCTTCGATTTATCCCAAGATCTAGTCGTCCAATAAGAAATAACCAAGTAACATTTAATAAACCACAATCACACAAGTACAGTAACTAAGCAAAAGAAAGATTCAGCAGGGGGAAAGAGAACAGTGATATTACAGCCATCACATTAAAGAGTACATGCAACAGAATATAAGCTATAAAAACTCACTATTAAGCAGTAGAACTAAAACTAGGCACGACTAGGCCCAACGTCCTCAGCAGCCGGCGGCTCGGGCTGCTCAAATCCCTGACCTGTACAGAATATATGTGACTGGAGTCAGCTAATGCTGAGTAGAGTGGTGGCTAAGAAGTAACATGCATTTAACATAGAATTTTTTCCATTTTTCAATTATATTATACATGTGGGTGCGTAGAGATCTCTAATTAAGATTTGTTAATTACTCTTCTGGTTCCCTATAGGAACGATTTTGCTTGCAGCTTCCCATGATATAGGATGTCCATGTGGCACTCTCTTGGTCGGGGGAGTCCCACCGTGGTAGTCCTATACTCGATCTACTACCCTGAGGTCACGGTCATGACGTAGCGGTGACTATGGCACACGTGATAAGCGCGCAGGTAGTTACCCTGCACTGGCACGCGGTCAGTCGTTTCCGCTAGTGGGTACGCCTCAACATACAGTGAGGAACAGTGTAGGGCCTTGCCCCTCAGGGGTCTTACCCCTCCTCAGTCCACGTACCCTCGTCCGACTACCCCGGTTTGCCCAACGGGCTAACGAGAGTCGGTGTAGGGTGGCCATACCTAGCCCCAGGCCCCCTGGGGTGGATAGCTCCCCCCTACACTAAGTAGCTCACCTCGGTACCACGTACACGAGGGCCAGTAAGAGTCGTCGTAGAGTGGCCAAACCCACCTCGGGTCCCAACCCAAGGGTGGCAAGCTCCCCTCTACACTACAAGAGATAGTTGCTCTCTTCTATACCACGTACACGAAGGTCAACTTACCTCCCTTAATAGTTGTCCATAGGCAGCAAATTCCCAGAACCATCTGGTTCTTCGAGGTATGGTGTTCATGTTTACATTCCCCATGGGGTTCGTACAGGAATTTCTTTATCACATCAGGGTTGGAATGTTTGGGACAACAGTTCAATTTCCATTTTATTACAGTAGGGGTCCATTTTAGCTAAAAATAGGAAGTTTTCGATTACTCGATTATTCACATGCAGTAGGGGTCCATTTTAGCTAAAAATAGGTAGCTCTTGATTACTCAATCATTCACATGCAGTTTCTTCTAACCCTAGTGTTCATGCCAAGACCTAGGGTTCAAGTCTTTATTCTTGAATATACGTTTATTTTTTCCTAGGGTTCATCTTAAGTCCTAAGATTACTTACTCGCATGTATTAAATTAGAGATTAAGGTTGTAACCACTCTACCTGGGTAACTGGGTGGAATGGGGGCTCGTACAATGGTCCCGTATACCCGATGGACTGGAGACCTAAAACATGGATTGATGGCCCAAAAGGTTCAGAAAGATATAAACAAGGTATTCATTATACAGAGAAACTCGTATGGAAAACAGAGACGGTTCATTTGCGAAAAAGCGATAATAATAGGTCCTTATACGGCCTAAAACACGCTATCAGACGGAAATCAAACGTCTGGGAAAGGTCCCAGACGTCTTAAAACAGTTCTCAAGGATGCCTCTCTTGGCATTCCACTATCAGACGTCTGGAACTCAATGCCGATATCCAAGGACTTTGTCACATGTCTGGGGGTGCTCCCGGACGTTTGAAACTACCTCGGCTACGCTCCAGCCCTCTGACACATACATACGCTGCCAGGGACTTGTCAGAGAGGAAAAGTACGGAAAGTAGATCTCTACCAGATTCTTGCCCTACCTTCGGATGTCCGATAAGACGTCTGGGTGTCTCCCCGGCCGTCTGATTCCGCGGAAAAAGGTTTTCCGCGGATCTGCTCTTGGCTCCCCTTGCCTGCAGGTGCCGCGGCAGAACGGTGCTGTGCCCTCCACTCTCGCGCTTCCTCTCGCTCGGGTGCTCTGCTCTCACTCTTCTCTCACTCGCTCTCAGCTATGGGGTGGCAACGAAGGGGAGGGAGGAGAAGTATATAAAGGGAGAGGAGGTGAGGGGAATGGAGAGGCAAGCATGGCGAGGAGTGGCGTCGCAGGAGAGGGCATGGTGAGGCACGGTGAGGGAGGAAGTATGGTGCGCGCATGTTGCGAGCTAAAAGCATTTCCAGACGTCTGGTGAACATCCCAGACGTCCTGACAGAAGTCTGATGAACATCTCAGACGTCCGGACAGACGTCTGGTGAACATCCTAGACGTCTTAAATAGCCAAAGGGGTGGTGGGTCGTTTCAATATAACAAACTTAAAGGAAGTTTCATCCCCGAAACTTGAACTTACTAGGGTGCGAAAAATATAACGTAGCAGTGTATAACAAACTTAAAGAGGACTGAAGTAGGTCAAAAGAGTCATACCTTCGAAGAGTTCCGGGTACTGCTCTCGCATCGCCGACTCAGGTTCCCAAGTTGCCTCCTCGTACTGCTGGCTTTTCCGTAGAACTTTCACCAGGGGTACTTCCTTCCACCTCAAACTCCGAATGGCTCGGTCCAGTATCTGTATTGGTCTCTCGAGGTAGGTTAGGTCATTTCCCACTTCGATGCTCTCATGGCTAAGGACATGGCTGGGGTCGGCAATGTATTTCCTGATGTTGGATACGTGAAATACGTTGTGCACTCCAGATAGCTGAGGAGGAAGGGAAAGCTGGTAGGCGATGGGTCCTACCTGCTCTAAGGCCTCAAAGGGTCCCACATATCTCGGTGCAAGCTTCCCTCTCATCCCAAACCGCTGCAAGCCTTTCATCGATGAAACACGGAGAAAAGTGTGATCTCCAACCTCAAATTGTACCTCCCTACGCTTCAGATCGATGTAAGTCTTTTGCCTGCTCCGGACAGTACGCAGTCATCGATGGATCTGCTCGGTTACCTCCTGACTTTGGCGTATCAGACGCGGGCCGACCTCCCATTTGGTCCCCACCTCTACCCAACTTAAGGGGGTCGTACACTTTCTCCCGTACAGAGCTTCATATGGTGCCATGCCGATGCTCGAGTGGTAACTGTTGTTGTATGCGAATTCTGCCAACGGAAAATGCTCCTCCCAGGGCCTCTCCAGTCCAATGCGCAAGCGCGCAGAAGGTCCTTAAGGGTCTGAATGGTGTGCTCTGACTGTCCGTCTGTCTGGGGGTGATAGGTTGTACTGAACTTCAGACAAGTCCCCAAGGCTTGCTGAAATTCTACCCAGAACTGGGAAGTGAAACGGGTGTCCCTATCTGAAATAATTTCGCGGGGAACCCCATGAAAGCGTACTATGTCTTTGATGTATCTTTTCGCCAACTGTGCTGGTCCATAAGTGACTCAGATTGGCAGAAACCATGCCGTCTTCGTTAATCTATCCAATGGTATTAGAGCAAGGTCGTCCCGAGAAATGAACCAAGTAGTCTGGAAAACACCATACTTGTACAAGTAACAAAGATAGCCATCACAACATTTTCTCTTGGTTATTGTATCTAAGTCTCACGTCTCCTCTTTGGTTAAACAGGCACCAATAATCTCGTTCCTCCTCGATTTTTGAGTAGGAAATGCCTCGCCAGGGAGCTATTGAGGCAGGTCGCGGACGTGGTCGTGGCCGAGGACGTGGTCGCAGGGGAGGACGAGCGATGGATGAAGATAGAGCCGCTCCACCTCTCCTCCCAGGCATCCAGGCCCTGGACCTCACCCAACTGATCCAGAGTCTTATTCGTGAGGAGCTCCATCAGCCTCCTCCTCAGCCTTCCCTTCCTAGGGATGCGGAGGGGGAATCCTCTGTGGGGCAGGCAAGCCACCACGTCACTGGAAGAGCTGTAGAGGGAGGGGGTGATCCTCTACCGCCCCCTTTAGACACTTCGGGGGACGAGTCTTCCTTGCCTGGAGGTGCATCCCTTCCTCCGCTGCGGCTACACCATGAGGTCTCCAGCCAATTCAGGAAGCTGAAGCCCCCTCTTTCAAAGGGGAGGAAAGCCCACCTGAGGCAGAAGATTGGCTGGAACAAATGAAGAAAATCTTCAACACCCTCTATCCTCCTGCAGAATGCTGCGTGGCCTTCTCCACGTATCAGCTGGAGAGTGCAGCCACAGGTGGTGGAAGGCGGTCAGAGAATAGGAGGAGGGAGAACTGACATGGGACTGATTTGTGGCACTCTTCTGTGAGCAGTACTTCCCACAAACTTGGCAGGATCAGAGGAGGTGGGAGTTCCACACTCTCTGTCAAGGGGCAATGATAGTTAGCGCATACTGTACGTGTTTTTTGGAGTTGTCACGCTTCGCCCTGACAGTCGCATCCACCGAGGATGAGCACCTGTGGAGATTCACCGAGGGCTCCGACCCACCATCCGGGGGTACGTAAAACCCCTAAAGCTGCCTACCTTCTCCCGCGTAGTCGAGGCTGCCATGACCTATGAGGAAACCAACCCGTCCGCATGAGATATTGATGGAGGAGGACGGAAGAGGCCCTACCCGCAGGAGCACTCACAAGGTCACCGGGAGAGGAGGCACTAGACACCGGCAGGGGAACCGTTCCATTCTGTGGGTCCACCAGGGACGTATGGGGGTCCCCGACAGGGATCAGCCGACTGCAGCAGACCCCCGCCTAGTCACAGTAGGGACAACAGACAGAGGGAAGTCACGTACCCCTCTGCTATTAGTGTGGCCAGCTGGGTCACATACGGAGGAATTGTCCATCTAGGACTGGAGCACAGCCGACACTCCCAGCACCGAGCACTGGAGGCCGATCTGGCGGCCGCGGACACCAACCCCGAGGAGGAGGACAGCAGTCACGAGGAGGGTACTGGCCCACTACCTCCCGCCTGACCCAGAGCATGGCTGTTTCCTCTGCCCCAAGGACTGAAGGGCATGTTAATGCCTTAACTCACGGAGATGTCAGAGCTTCGGGCTCTGTAGTGGCAGGTATGGTTACTATTTCCGGCAGACTTGTCTACACTCTTTTCGATTCCGGAGCCATGCATTCGTTTGTTTCTACGAGTTTCGCTGTCTACACGGGAGTGAGCAGTGTGTTTTTAGAGGAGCCCTTCCTGATTAGAGGACCAGGTGGGCAGGTATTTGTTGCCAAGGAGGTTCTCGTTGACCGTGAGGTCATGATAGGGGGATACAGTCTCCCGATAGACCTGATCATAATCCCGATGGATGACTTCGGTGTAATCTTAGCTATGAACTGGTTGGCCGCATACCATGCCCTTGTAGACTATTTTGGGAGGAAGATTGTTTTCTCCATACCACGACTGCCTCCCTTCGAGTTCCACGGCCAGCCTGTAGACGGAGGATTCAGATGTATCTCCTCACTTCAAGAAACAAAGCTATTGAGTCAAGGATGCAAGGGCTTCCTTGCTTGTGTTCTAGCAGAGCCCGGCCCCGTGGACAGTATACAGAGTATCCCAGTGGTCTGTGAACACCCCGACGTCTTCCCAGAGGAGCTGCCAGGACTGCCACTTGAGCGCGAGATCGAGTTCGAGATCTCACTGACACCAGAAACAGGCCCCATTTCTTCAGCACCATACCAAATGGCCCCGCTTAAGCTACGAGAGCTCAAGACACAGCTACAGGACCTACTAGAAAAAGGCTTCAAAAGGCCCAGTGCCTCTCCGTGGGGAGCCCCGTCCTGTTCGTGAGAAAGAAGGATGGTACTCTTCGGCTGTGCATTGACTACAGACAGCTGAACTGGGTCACGATCAAGAACAAGTACCCATTACCACGCATAGATGACCTCTTCGACCAGCTAAGGGATGCCATGGTATTTTCAAAGATAGATTTGAGGTCAGGATACCATCAGCTGAGGATTAGGAAGACCGACGTCTCCAAGACAGCCTTTCGTACACGGTACAGCTACTACGAGTTCTTGGTCATGCCGTTTGGATTGACTAATGCCCCTGCTGCCTTCATGGACTTGATGAACTGCGTTTTTCGACTGTATCTGGATTAGTTTGTGGTTGTTTTCATCGATGACGTGCTCATTTATTCACGAGACCAAACGCAGCATAAGAAACACCTTCACATGGTCTTGGACACCTTGAGACAGCATAGATTGTATGCCAAATACAGCAAATGCGAATTCTGGTTGAGACAAGTCACCTTCCTGGGCCATGTGATCTCAGAGGATGGTTTAGCTGTGGATCCAGCTAAGGTAGAGGCAGTACTCAGGTGGGAGAGACCGCGTTCAGTGACTGAGATACGCAGTTTCCTGGGGCTGGCTGGTTATTACCGATGATTTATCCAAGGGTTCTCGCAGATTGCTCACCCTTTGACTCATTTGACTCGGAAGAACGTACCCTTCGCCTGGACAGACGAGTGTGAGTCTTGCTTTCAGAAGCTGAAAGAGAGGTTGACTTCAGCTCCTCTACTCACCATCCCTGATAGCAGCGGCGGATTCGTCGTCTACATAAATGCCTCGTTACAGGGATTGGGGGGTGTACTTATGCAGCGGGGTCATGTTATCGCATATGCTTCGCGGCAACTGAAGCCCCACGAGCATAACTATCCCACCCACGACTTAGAACTGGCAGCAATCGTCCTAGCATTGAAAACCTGGAGGCACTATTTGTACGGAGAAACGTTTGAGATTTTCACTGACCACAAGAGCGTCAGATATCTATTTGACCAGAAGGAGCTCAACATGAGGCAGAGACGCTGGTTGGAACTCCTGAAAGATTATGATTACAGCATCTCCTACACCCAGGAAAAGCCAATGTGGTGGTTGACTCCCTGAGCCGAAAGGCACCCGCCCACTTGGCTTGCTTACAAGCACGAAGTTGGAGGCTCGTAGAGGAGTTGAGTAGCTAGCAACTCCAGGAGACACAGGGTCTTGTCACGACCCGGTCCCAAATCCCTACATGATCTGAGACTAGCTCACTTCGGTTTATCCCAAGATCTAGTCGTCCAACAAGAAATAACCAAGTAACATTCAACAAACCACAATCACACAAGTACAGTAACTAAGCAAAAGAAAGTTTCAACAGGGGGAAAGAGAACAGTGATATTACAACCATCACATTAAAGAGTACATGTAACAGAATACAAGATATAAAAACTCACTATCAAGAAGTAGAACTAAAACTAGACTCGACTAGGCCCAGCGTCCTCAGCAGCTGGTGGCTCGGGCTGCTCAAATCCCTGACCTATACGAAATATATTTGACTGGAGTCAGCTAACGCTGAGTAGAGTGGTGGCTAAGAAGTAGCATGCATTTAACATAGAATTTTTTCCATTTTTCATTTATATTATACATGTGGATGCGTAGAGATCTCTAATTAGGATTTGTTAATTAATCTTCTGGTTCCCTATAGGAACGATTTTGCTTGCAGCTTCCCGTGATATAGGATGCCCACGTGGCACTCTCCTGGCCAGGGGAGTCCCACCGTGGTAGTCTATACTCGGTCTACTACCCCGAGGTCACGGTCGTGACGTAGCGGTGACTACGGCACACGTGATAAGCGCGCGGGTAGCTACCCTGCATTGCCACGCGGTCAGTCATTTCCGCTAGCGGGTACGCCTCAACGTACAGTGCGAAACAATGTATGGCCTTGCCCTCTCAGAACAAGGGTCTTGCCCCTCCTCAGTCCGTGTACCCTCATCCAACTACCCCGGTTTTCCCAACGAGCTGACGAGAATCGGTGTAGGGTGGCCAAACCTAACCCCGAGCCCCCTGGGGCGGATAGCTCCCCCTTACACTAAGTAGCTTACCTCGGTACCACGTATACGAGAGCCAGTAAGAGTCGTCGTAGAGTGGCCAAACCCACCTCGGGTCCCAACCCAAGGGCGGCAAGCTCCCCTCTACACTACAAGAGATAGTTGCTCTCTTCGGTACCACGTACACGAAGGTCAGCTTACCTCCCTTAACAGCTGTCCATAGGCAGCAAATTCCCAGAACCATCTGGTTCTTCGAGGTACGGTGTTCATGTTTACATTCCCTTTGGGGTTCGTACAAGAATTTCTTTATCACATCCGGGTTGGAATGTTCGGGACAACAGTTCAATTTTCATTTATTACAGTAGGGGTCCATTTTAGCTAAAATCAGGCAGTTTCCGATTACTCAATTATTCACATGCAGTAGGGGTCCATTTTAGCTAAAAACAGGCAGCTCTTGGTTACTCAATCATTCACATACAGTTTCTTTTAACCCTAGTGTTCATGCCAAGACCTAGGGTTAAAGAATTTATTCTCTAATATATGTTTATTCTTTCCTAGGGTTCATCTCAAGTCCTAGGATTACTTACTCGCATGTATTAAATTAGAGATTAAGGTTGTAACCACTCTACCTGGGTAACTGGGTGGAATGGGGGCTCATACAATGGCTCCCGATGTCTCCACAGGTCCCATACACCCGACGGACTGGAGACCTAAAACATGGATTGATGGGCCAAAAGGTTCAAAAAGATATAAACAACGTATCATTATACAGAGAAACTCGTATGGAAAATAGAGACGGTTCGTTTACGAAAAAGCGATAATAATAGGGCCTTATACAGCCTAAAACACGCTATCAGACAGAAATCAGACGTCTTAAAATAGTTCTCAGGGATACCTCTCTTGGTGTTCCACTATCAGACGTCTGGAACTCAATGCTGACATCCAAGGACTTTGTCAGACGTTTGGGGGTGCTCCCGGACGTCTGAAACTACCTCGGCTACACTCCTGCCCTCTGACACATACGTATGCTGTCAGGACTTCTCAGAGAGGAAAAGTACAGAAAGTAGATCTTTACCAGACGTCTTGCCCTATCTTCAGACGTCTGATAAGACGTCTGAGTGTCTCCTCGACCATCTGATTCCACGGAAAAAGGTTTCCGCGGATCTGCTCTTGGCTCCCCTTGCCTGCAGGTGCTGCGGCAGAACGGCGTTGCGCCCTCCGCTCTCACGCTTCCTCTCTCTCGGGTGCTTCGCTCTCACTCTGCTCTCACTCGCTCTCGGCTATGGGGTGGGAACGAAGGGGAGGGGGGAGAGGTATATAAAGGGAGAGGAGGTGAGGGGAACGGAGAGGCGAGCATGGCGCGGAGTGGCGTCGCAGGAGAGGGCGCGGTGAGGCGCGGTGAGGGAGGAAGTATGGTGCGCGCACGTTGCCCGCTAAAAGCATTTCCAGACGTCTGGTGAACATCCCAGACATCCTAACAGATGTCTGATGAACATGCCAAACGTCCGGACAGACGTTTGGTGAACATCCCAGACGTCTTAAATGGCCAAAGGGGTGGTGGGTCGTTTTAGAGGGGCTCCTTCAGCACAACACCCTCCTCCTTGGCCCTCCACAGGAGGGTGCCGATGGCCGCGAAGTCGCCGACGGTGCCTAGCTTGTCGACGAGGGCGTGGTAGACGTCCTGCTGTTGCAGTTCGATCTTCGTAGAGTCCTCCCATCGCTCGCCATTGTTGGGATAGAAGGCTACGACGATCCTGACACTTCCACATGCATGATCCCATCGAGATAGAAGGCTCATGATAGCATAGCAGATGTGATAATGACAGCATACAGCACATAGCACACAGCTCGTGACAGCACACAGCACACAATGCACAAAACAAAGGCCAAATACTTGTCCCTTCAAAAGATGCAATTTTACAAGCGACGGGAATCACGTGCTTGTCGGACTGCACATGATAATGACCTTGGGAGATGCGCACATGGAATACTTCCTAGAAAAATGCATATGTTTCCCATTTTTCTAATATTTATGACTAGTGCAAGGCACGTTGCCCTCCCATCCTCTGCTAGTGATGTCAGCATATCCACAAAGAATGACATGTATGCGAATTGGTTGTTAGTGAACTTGACACCTATAGATGAACCAACATGGACACCCTCGTGCCAGTAGCGATGGATAAATTAATGCATGGATAGATTGATTTACATGGGAGGGTAGTGGGAAACTTATGGTCCTGATGAGGGCTAGGGGATTGAGGTGTAGCCGAATAAGTAATGTCATTGTCTATTAATATCCATTGGTTGTGTAACTCGTGGCATTCAGATAAACAAAACTCCATACCCTTCGTGCTCGTTTGGAAGGGGGGATAAGATATGCACAGCAAAGATGAAAGTGGAAAATTCTTTGCTTGGTGTTTGGTTGCACTAAAAGTAGGGGAAGCTGGTTCTCCTTGATTTATGCTAATTTTGGTGGTTTGAAAAAGGGATTAACGAGGGATTTCTATTTTGGATGGGTGAAGGATAATTTTTGTACAGGGTATAAAACTAGGGATAAGAAAGTTCCAAGGGAGAGGTCGGAACTTCAAAACCTTAGGCTTTCCCTCTCAAACACAAGATAACTTTTCTCATAGGATAAGTAATATGCCCAATGCAAGTCGTTAGCAGAATTCCTCCCTTCCAAACGAGCCCTTTTCAATGAAAGAGAAACGGATCTTACAGTGGCACGGTCGTTCCTGCAATTAATCCTGTTACGGCTAACTTGTGGATGGAAATTCGAGGGGGATACAAAATGGAGGAACTTCTCCTGTTTAAAGTAATTTATAGTTCACATGATTTGTTGAGGAGACAAATGTTACTAAGATATATTGTGAGGGACGAATGATTACTATGTGCTATTCCTCGACTCTGTGTTTTCGTATGCAGCTAATAAATTTATTATTCAACAAAAATTTTTGAATTAGAAATTAATCATCTATTGATGATAAATAAGTGGTCCAAGATTCTTTGATCGCATAATGAAATCCGTTTTCTAAATGAAGAGATGGTGACCTGATTCAAGGAACAGATAAGTAATATAATGATCTCTACATTAGCGGGATGACAAAATAGCAATCAATCTACATGGTTTGAAATTAATAATGAGGATCCATCGTGGAGGATGTGCATCTTATGCAGGGATTTAACCTCCCATTAATTTTATCATAAGATTAGAATGCCTGTAGAGCTTACTCTCGCTTCACAGTTTGAGGATTTGAAGAAATATATTGCGCAAAATCAACGGTTTGGACACCTATTTATAGGTATTGATCCCATCAAACACCCTTTTAGAATTTGATAATTGCCACTAATGACGTGGGAAGTTCATTAGAAATAGTTTTTGTGGGATCTTTATGCAAGCTTGATGAAGCAAAGACTTAATTAAACGATATGGTTTCTTAAACTTTGCACTAACAATGCTAATATCAAGAATTTATTTTAGTCATCACTTAGTTGACTTGATAAAATGGTATTTGCTAAGCCAAAGTTCCTGCCTATTTCAAAGATAGCTTTTCTTTTTGCTTTACAATAGGAAGAGTTGTCTCTAGTTTTGCTTGTAGATGGTTGATCTCTTGGCCATATTATAAATGATTATGAAATCAACGAGTTAGCCATATAACTTAGTAGGTTAATCTTTGACGTCCCATAGCTCAAGTAAGTTGACCTTTCCCTCGTTGTAAAATAGATACTAAATTCAAACCTTTTATTTGACTTGTTGTCCTTTGACTATAACTTAACAAGTCGACCATTCTTTATTATATAACAAATAATTGATAAAGCTAATCCTCAAGAATTGACCCGTCCCCTACCTAATAAGGGAGTGTACTTAGCTTGCCTTAGTGAAGCCATGAATTAAGAAGAGTTTCAGAAAGAAAGTGATTGCAAGAGGAGCCAAAACGAACAATGTTGTTCTTTCCTCCTTGTCTTTACTTTGCATGTTGAACTAACTTAAAGCTTTAATAGAAGGTACCAATTAATATCAACCTATTGGTTGGCCACCAAGAATTATTAATAAAAATGGGATATTTAATCAATAAGCATGGTTTAATAATTTACTCTATTGTACAATTGATACTTGAATCTAATCAATTAACAAATAGGGTTTTTTCATGTGAAAATTAGCTAAACTAGTAAGGAAGCATATCTATGACATTTAGTCTTTCTAAGAATCTACCTAGAGTACATGCAAAATGTATTGTAAGGCCCACTTTGACCTTAACGAGGGGAAAAATAACTCAACTTTAAGAAGACATAATTCCTCGAAAGATAAACCTAGAAGAGAGCATTGTCCAAGGAGAAAACTAAAGTAGCCTACCAGACAAGAAGAGTAACTTACCAAACAAGTAGCTGGCTAGACAAGCAACTTGACAATTCAATCTAAGCAAAATGCAATTAGAGTATGCAGACCGAGGATATTGCCTGAATATGCAATTTGAAAATGTTGTCTAAGTATGCTATCCAAGTATGTTTTATGAGTATATATTGTTGGATTATAATCCAATATATGGACTACTATATGTATTTACATATAGACATAATCATTCAACATAAAGATTATGGACTATCATGTTAATACCCATAATTTAAAGTGAAACTTATGTTAATTTTGGCTATGGGCATAAAATGAAAAAGAATGATGTGATATTTAAATGAAATGTGTAGAGACTATTTAGTGGTTTACAATTCCTTGATTGGCAGGTTTGTAAATCACCACAATAACAATTATTTTCTACTAATTGCTAATTAAGGTCAATTATGATTCCTGAGAGACCCCTGAATTTTTGGAGGCATCACCCCCATCGTGAACAATGAGAGAGAACAAAGAAAGGGCTCTACAGAGGAAAAGTATAGCAGGTGATCCTTTCGGTGCATTCTTGATCTAGCCAGAGGTTCTCTTGGAAGAGCATATCTGCAACCCGATTTGTCATTGCCAAGATGAACACGGGTATCTTTTGTATCACTCACTTGTGTCTATGTTTCTCTTAATTCTCTTGTATCAAAGTTTTAGATTTGTTTAGAGTCTTTAATCTTGTGATTATCCTTTATTGTTAGATCTGTTAGCAATCATTAGGTATTACATAAACTAGGTTTGAATGCTTAGATGATTCATCTTCTCAGAAAACCAAGAAATCTTCTCGTAACTGCTGCAAGTACCAGTATCTCTCCATGAGTATCGATACTCAAGCATTATAAATTGGGGATTGTAGCCTACGAGTACTGGCATTCAGCATGAGTATGGGTATCTGCAAGCTACATATCAGGTTAAAGGACTCCAGATCTATAGACTGCAGCTTACTAATACCGATACTCATAAGGAGTACCGGTACATGTAAGCCACATATCAGTTTCTGGGTTCTCCAGACCCAAAATCTGTGACTCATGTATACCGGTACTCATCACGAGTATCGGTACACATGAGACATAGATCAGGTTCTGGGTCTGAAGTAACTAAGACCTGTAGCTTACTAGTACCAATACTTGCCTTTAGTTTTGGTACCTGTTGGCTACAGGCTAAGTAACTAATACTCAACAAGTACTAGTACCAGTCATGGGTACCGGTGCTCATTGAGATCAGTTTTTTTCTAGAGTGATACCAATACTCATAGAGTATCAGTACTAGACACTAGTACCGGTACACCATGAGTACTGGACAAGTACTTAACTGAGCTTGAGTCCCAAACTGTAAGCCATGAGTATCGGTACTTGGCATTAGTACCAGTACTCCTTTGGAAATGAGACTCATACCTGTAAGCTAAGGATACCGGTATTGGCTCACCAGTACTGGTACTCAGTATATGAGAAAGGGATACCAGTACTGGTAGACCAATATCGGTACCCATACAGTATGAAGTTCAATTGAGATTAGTTAATGTTCAGGTCCATCCTAAATTAGAGGTGGGTCATTTATGAAATAACCCCAACATATATTGCCCAACTAATAGCCTAAGCACTCATTCAATAAAGCTAAAATGGGACCCAATCTCATAAAAAAGCTCATCACACGGATCATCCTCTAGACCATTATCTCATAACAACCTAATATATCTCAACCTTTGATTTTATGACATCCACCTCTCTCCTCTTTTTTTATAAAGTGGCAAAGGTGGAGAACATAGGGAATTTTTCCTCACATGTATTATTTTTTGTTCCACAAAAACTAATCATATAGAGATCCCTTCTTTCTCACCACTTATATCTTCTCCTACCTCCATTCATTAATAGAGATTCATGTAATGAAGTTATCATAATGGACATGGCACTAGAGAGGAGTGAATACTGTCCCTCAAATGCCAACAACAAATATAGCCAAACAAATATATAATATTTATTGATTCACAAATTATCAATCACAACCACTTAAAACCATTCACTGGCAATATGCATGCGAGATTTTTATACCGGTTCACCCAACTCCCAAGGTACATCTAGTGACTAGGAGTGGCCAAGTCAGATTTTTACTAACTCAAATTCCCAGGAATTGAACTTTCTTATACCTCTAATGGTTTATGATTGTCTCAACAACATTTTATTGCTGAATTACTCAAAAATTTTCATTTGGAAGGTGTTAAACCAGTTAAAACAACAATGTTATCTAAGGCTCTTTCCAAAGCCTAAAGCTAATGCTGCCTTGTGTGATACACCTATTCTTTATCACCAAATGGTTGGGGGCTAGCAATATCTGTCACTTACTAGGTCGGACATCACTTTTGCAACCAACAAGTTGTCCTAGTATGTGCATCAATCCACAACAAAGCATTTTGAGGCTACTAAGAGAGTTTTTTGCTACCTCAAAGGCACTATTGAATATGGCCTTTTCTATTCCAATACTATGGCTTCCTCACTGTCAGCCTTTTCCAATGTGGATTGAGCAAGTTACTCAATGATCAATGGTCCACTACTAGTTATGTAGTCTCTTTTGGGCATAATCTCATCTCATGGTCCAGCAAGAAACAAAATACAATCGGTCAATCAAGCACTGAAGCAGCATACTGGACATTAGCTAATACCGTGGCAAAAGTAACTTAGTTGCAATCACTGTTACATGATCTTTCTGTTCCATTGCCTCATCCTCCTCATTTATGGTGTGATAATGTTGGAGCAACTTACTTAACAGCAAATTCAGTGTTCTACGCTCGTACCAAGAATATAAAAATTGATTTTCGTTTCGTTTGTGACAAGTTTGCAAGGAAGGACCTCCAGGTACAATTCCTCTCTTCTAAAGATCAAGTCGCTGATCTCTTTCAACAAGCATCGTGCCAAGCTACATTTTCCTTCAAAGACATAGCTTAAGATGAGGTGTTAATGTATTCCAGTGGATGTTTGTAATTTATCCTTGATTTCTAAGGTATTATTGTATTTTTCTCATTGTCTACAAATAATGCGAGCTCTTCACCTAAGGTGGTTAGATGAAACCTCAAGTTGTTACAGCTCCATTTACCAAACAAAAGGATTGTTACGACTCGATCCCAGATCCCTACCGGATCCGAGACCGACCCGCCTCGACTAATCCCAAGACCTAGTCGTCTAACGATAAATAATCAAAAGCAGGAAATAATTCACATTAACACATGCAATGTAACTAAGCAGAAAGAGAACAAGAGACAGTACAAGAAACAGAGCGAATAGTCTACCAATATTATAGGCCATCACAACTATGACAGAGGGAAGTACCATGAAAAAGTAACTGAAACAGTATTTCATAGAACAAAAATACTCACTACTACAACAGAAGCTAGGGAAAAAGTAAGAAACGCAGCTAAGGCTGGGCTCGACTGGGCCCAGCTCCCTCTGCAGCCGGTGGTGCTAGCTGCTCAACTCCCTGACCTAAACAAGGTTATAAATATTTTCAGAGTCAGCGAACGCTGAGTAGAGTGGTAATTTAGCCATTTACATGTAATTAAGACAAACTATTAATTAATGCAATTAAGTAACTATCCATTTTCAATTAGTTCAACCAAGTACTTCTAATTTGTTGTTCCTCTATTCACTTAAAGCATTTCTTGATCTGGCCTGTTCCTCATGGGAACGATCTTGATTACAGTCTTTTCCATGATGTTGGAGGTATACGTGGTTCTCTCTTAGCTGGGAGAGTCCCCCGTGGTAATCCTACACCCATTCAACCACCACAAGGTCACGGTCGCGACGTAGCGGTGACTACGGCATACGTGATAAATGCGTGGGTAGCTATCCCACACTGGTACGAGGTCAGTCATTTCTACTAGCAGGTACGCTTAAAGGTACAGCACGGAACAGTACAAGGCCTTGCCCTATCAAAACAGAATAGAATAGGGGTCTCGCCCCTCCACAGTCTGCATACTCTCATCCGACTATCCCGGTTTGCCCAGTGGGCCTAACAAGAGTCGGTGTAGGGCGGCTAGTCCTAACCCCGGGCCCCCTGGGGCGGCTAGCTCCCTCCCTATACTAAGTAGCTCACCTTGGTACCACGTACACGAAGGTCAAACAGAGTCAGTGTAGAGTGACTAGGCCTGACCCCAGGGCTCAACCCAATGGGAGGCCAGTACCCCTCTACACTAAAGGGACAGTTGCTCTCCTTGGTACCGCGTACACAAGGGCCAGCTCACTTCCTGTCTACATGAGTTCTCCTCCTAATTCCTCATAGGACTCATGCTGGTATTCCTTTCATTTCATATTCCAAACTTTCAAATCTCTCTATTTACATTTTCGGTTCCATTCTTAAAACGGGCAGCTCATGATTTTCTAACTGACAAGGAATCATATTAAAATAACCAATACATTTGCTAGCATTTAAAGTTTTACATGCATCTCAAGTAAACAGTGTAACTCAGCCCTACTCATTTATTCCTGCCCTAGGGTTCATTCTCATCCTAAGGTTCTACATGAATCTCAAGTATACAGCATAACTCAAACCATACTCATTTGTTCCTGCCCTAGGGTTCATTTTCATCCTAGGGTTCATTCAAGTTATTCTAAACATGTAGTTCATTTATTTAAATCATAATATTAATGTAACCACTCTACCAGCAAACACGAGAGGAATGGGGGCTCGGATTGCAGATCCCGTCGCCTCCACAGCTCCTGCGTACTCGATTGGATGTCGATTGGATGAAGGCCTATACAGTTAACCAACCACGTAAAATGACTCCAAAACTGTATACAAGTGAGACTAACTCATAGAGAAACTCAAGCGGAAAACAACGGTAGTTCATTTGCGGGAATCTGATTCCGTTTGGGCCCTAAACGGGCCAAAAACATTCACACTATCCAAAATTAGATGTCTGGGTCTAGTCCCAGACATCTTAAAAGACATCAATACTCACCCTGGGTTTCTTGTGGCTACCTCGGACATCTGAACCCTTCCTCAATCGTTTGAGGTGAGTTCCAAACGTCAGACTCTGTAACGACCCGGTTCCCGAGTCCCTACGAGACACGAGAACCGGACCGACTCGACTAATCCCAAGACCCAGTCGTCCAACGAGGAAGTAACCAAAAGACAGTAAAATAAACCACATTCAGCATGAATATAACTAACAGTAAAAAGTACAGCAGTAAGGAAAGAAACTACTACAGTAGGCACCACCACAACAGTAAAACAACATTTATCATATAACAAAAACTGCAGGTAAGGAAGGTACAGCGGAAACAAAACTACTCACTAGAACAGAAACAAAAGAAGGTACAAAGCTGTGGCAACTCTACTGGACCCTACTCGGCCCAGCGTCCTCTGCAGCCGCCGACCCTGGCTGCTCAACACCTGGTCCTGAAAAAGGTAACGAGTGTAACACGTCAGCAAAACGCTGAGTAGAGTGGCAAACTAACTAAAGGCAACAGTAGAGTGTACAGTAGCTGTTATGTTCTATTACTTCCTTTATTTACATCTTTCAATTTTTCTCACTATTTCATTTACTTCTCAGATCCTTTACTTGATCTCGAATGTCCTCGTGGGACGATCTTGATTGCAGTCTTTTCCAACAGTAGAAGTAGCACGTGGTGCTCTCCTGGCCGGGAGAGTCCCCCGTGGTGATCCTACCCTCAGTCAACCACCCCAAGGTCACTGACAGACGTAACGGTGACTACGGCACGCGCGATAAACGCACAGGTAGCTAGCCCGTACTGGCACGCGGTCAGTCGTTTCCGTTAACGGGTGCGCCCAAAGCACAGCACGGAACCAGGGCAGAGCCCTCTCAGTAACAGGGGTCCAACCCCTCCACAGTAACCAAACCGGGGCCTTGCCCCTCCACAGTCCGCGCACCCTCGTCTGACTACCCTGGTTTGCCCTAGTGGGCCTAACAAGTCGGTGAAGGAGGCTAGCAGAACCCCGGGGCCCGTGGGGTAGCTAGTACTCTCCTAGCACTACTAGCTCTCCTCGGTACTACGTACACGAGGGCCAACAAGTCGGTACAGAGCGGCCAAGCCTAACCCCGGGTCCCTGGGGCGGCTGGCCCCACTCTGCACTAAAACAGGTACAGGTACTTCCCTTGGTACTGCGCACCCAAGAGACAGTACAAACTACATCTCAGTTCCATTCCTTTTCTTTCCAGGAGTTACACTCCTAATTCCCCGTAGGGTTCCAGCTCTTTATCTCAGAACATCATATGTTTCACTTTCCAGATTCACGTTCTCACATTCCATGATCTCAACATGATTCTCTATGCATAACAGGCAGCTGTTAATTAATTTTTACAGGCAGCTTTATATATTCCTTTCCATTTTTCCAAGACTGCAGTAGTGTACATTCCACTAGTTTTTCCATCCTAGGATTCATGCCATATCCTAGGATCTATCATACAATCTAGTTTTCCGGCCCTAGGATTCATGCAACACCTAGGAGCTACCATTCCATATATTTCTCATTCCTAGGATTCATGCAATGCCCTAGGTTCTAGTTATGGTTCCATACTTTAACAGATTTTATTAATACATAAAACCACTCTACCAGGTACAACGGAAGTAATGGGGGCGTGGTCGGGAATCCTGCGCGCCTCCGTGACTCTCAAGACGGCAACCGAACGAGGTCCTATCACAAGGATCAAACACAAGGAGTGTCTCAAAACAGTGTATAGCTACTGTAGACGGGTAGAGGAATAAATTCTGAATCGAACGCAACTCGAATCGTGGAAAACGGAGCCCAAACGGGCCCTAAACGGGTCGAGAAAGACAATACTGTGCAAAATCAGACGTCTGGAACTCCTTCCAGACGTCTTAAACGGTGGATCAGAGAATTACCTGTTCGGCTTGGTTCCCCGGACGTCCAGAAGTCTGTGGCGACGTCTCTCCTAGATCCCAGACGTCCGATGGTCTCTCCGGACGTCTGGAGGTCACTCCCGCCGTCTGGTCCAACTTCCAGACGTCGGATTCGCAAAGGATGACGAATCCGAACACCTGCGCACAGCCAACCCTCCTCCTTCAGTACGGCCAGTCGACAAAAGAAGAAGGAGAAAGCGGAACTCACCTTTCAGACGTCTGTATGATCACACAGACGTCGGCCTTGCCGTCTGGATATCAGTCCAGACGTCTGATTCTGGAGATTTTTCCAGAATCAGAACCTCGCTCGGCCTCCGCTCGCGACGCCGCCCGCGTCGCACCTCGCGCGTCCGCTGCTCCGCCCGCAGCAGGTCCCTCTTCGCGACGCTCTGCGCCCCCTGCGCCCTCCGCCGGCCGGCCAAGCCGCTCCCGGCGAGCTCGCCCTCACGGCAGAGTCCCGCCCTCGCACGCCGCAGCTCCTCCGCGCCTTCGCTGCGCCGCTGCCGCTGCGCCCTCGCGTCCGCTCGCTCCGCCCGCAGCAGGAGAGGAGGAAGATGGTGGAGACGGGAGGGGAGGCGCGCCCCCTCCCCCTTTTAACGCCGCTCGGAGAGGAGGAGAGAGACGGCCGCAGTCGCCTGCAGCCGCAGAGAAGATGCGAATCGCAGGTCTGCGCGCACAGGCGCGCAGACGAATATCCCGTGCGAGTATAACTGTTCGTCAGACGTCTGTAAACTATCCCGGACGTCTGGTCAGACGTCTGGATGTGATCCCAGACGTCTTGACAGACGTCTGGGCCACCTCCCAGACGTCTTAAAAGACGTCTGGGGCACGCGCTCGTTACAATATAACAAACTCAAAGGAAGTTTCGTCCCCGAAACTTGCGCCAACTAGGGTGCGGAAAAAGGATGTCCAAATAACCATAACAAACTCAAAGAGGACCGAAGCCGGTCCGAAAAGACGTACCCGCGAAAAGCTCTGGGTACCGCTCCCGCATTGCCGCCTCAGGCTCCCAGGTAGCCTCCTCGTACCGCTGGCTCCTCCACAAAACCTTTACCAGGGGTACTTGCTTTCGTCTCAACCTGCGGACGGCTCGGTCTAGGATCTGCACTGGCCGCTCGGGGTAGGTCAGGTCGTCGCTCACCTCGACGCTCTCGTGACTCAGTACGTGGCTGGGATCGGCTACGTACTTCCTGAGGTTGGACACGTGGAACACGTCGTGCACACCAGAAAGCTGCGGGGGAAGGGCAAGTCTGTAAGCAACGGGTCCAACCCGCTCCAGGACCTCGAAGGGCCCCACGAACCTCGGCGCGAGCTTCCCTCTCACCCCAAACCGCTGTAAGCCCTTCATGGGCGAAACACGAAGAAAGACGTGGTCCCCAACCTCGAACTGCACCTCTCTGCGTCTGCGATCTGCGTAGCTCTTCTGTCTGCTCCTGACAGTGCGGAGTCGTCTGTGGATCTGTTCAACTACCTCCTGACTCTGCCGGATCAACCTGGGGCCAACCTCCCACTTGGTCCCCACCTCAACCCAACTCAAGGGTGCCGTGCATTTCCGTCCGTACAGAGCCTCGTAGGGAGCCATGCCGATGCTCGAGTGATAACTGTTGTTGTATGCAAACTCTGCCAGGGGCAGGTGTTCCTCCCAAGAGCCCCTCCAGTCTAGTACACAGGCACGCAAAAGATCCTCAAGTGTCTGTATCGTGCGTTCCGACTGTCCGTCCGTCTGGGGGTGGTAAGCCGTGCTAAACCTCAACCTCGTCCCCAAAGCCTGCTGAAACTCAGCCCAAAACTGGGACGTAAAGCGGGTATCCCGGTCGGATACGATCTCCCGCGGAACTCCGTGTAGTCGCACCACATCACGGATGTACCTCTCTGCCAACTGTGCTGGTCCCAAAGTGACTCGGATCGGCAAGAATCGTGCCGTCTTCGTCAACCTATCCACTATTACCCAGACCGCGTCGTGTCCTCGCTGGGTAACAGGTAAACCCACCACCAAGTCCATGGTGATGCTCTCCCACTTCCACTCTGGCACTGGAAGCGGCTGAAGCGGCCCTGCAGGCCTCTGATGCTCGGCTTTCACCTGCTGGCACACTAAGCACTGCTGCACGAACTCACCCACATCCCGCTTCATCCCTCTCCACCAGAACTCGCGTCTCAAGTCATGGTACATTTTCGTGTTTCCGGGATGTATGGTGAATCTGGAACCGTGTGCCTCAGTCAGGAGCTCTCTCAACAGCTCCTCGTCTCTGGGGACGCACAGCCGTCCCCTCAAGCGTAACACCTGGTCTGTGAAAGAGAAGTCCCCTGGGTCCCCTGACAGTACTCTGTCGCGCAAAGACTGCAAGTACGGATCGGCCATCTGTCCCGTGATGATGCGGTCTATCAACTCTGGTCTGGTCTGCCGTGTCACCGTCACTGCCCCACAGTACCCTCGTAACTCTAGAGGTCGCCAACTACCCACCTCCTCCAAAAGGCTCCAACTCTGTAACTGTAGACTGGCCAAGCGTGCGGGCGCCTTACGGCTCAAGGCGTCAGCCACCACATTGGCCTTTCCCGGGTGGTAGGAGATGCTGCAGTCGTAGTCCTTCAGGAGCTCCAACCAACGTCTCTGTCTCATGTTGAGCTCCTTCTGGTCAAAAAGATATCTGAGGCTCTTGTGATCTGTAAAAATCTCGAAGGTCTCACCGTACAAGTAGTGCCTCCATGTCTTCAGCGCGAAGACAACAGCTGCCAACTCTAGGTCATGGGTAGGGTAGGTATGCTCATGGGGCTTCAGTTGCCGCGAAGCGTAAGCGACCACGTGACCCCTCTGCATGAGCACACCTCCTAACCCCTGCAAGGAAGCGTCCGTGTACACGACGAACCCACCACTACTGTCAGGAATGGTGAGCACGGGAGCCGAGGTCAACCTCTCCTTCAGCTCCAGAAAACACGCCTCACAGGCGTCTGTCCAAGTGAAAGGCACATCCTTCCGAGTCAACTGTGTCATAGGACGTGCAATCTGCGAAAACCCTCTGATGAACCGTCTGTAGTAACCTGCCAGTCCCAGGAAACTGCGAATCTCAGTGACTGAACGCGGTCTCTCCCACCTGAGCACTGCCTCGACCTTGGCGGGATCCACCGCCAGGCCGTCTCCAGAGATCACATGACCCAAAAAGGTCACCTCCCTCAACCAGAACTCGCACTTGCTGTATTTGGCGTACAGCCTGCGTCGTCTCAGAGTGTCCAGAACCATCCGCAAGTGCTGTCCATGCTGCGCCCGATCTCTAGAATAGATGAGTACATCATCTATGAAAACCACCACAAACTGGTCCAAGTACGGTCTGAACACCCGGTTCATCAGGTCCATGAAAGCAGCGGGGGCATTGGTCAGCCCAAACGGCATGACCAAAAACTCGTAGTGTCCGTACCGGGTGCGGAAAGCTGTCTTGGAGACGTCGGTCTCCCTGATCCTCAACTGGTGGTATCCAGACCTCAAGTCGATCTTGGAGAACACCGTGGCACCCCGCAACTGGTCAAACAAATCGTCAATCCTCGGCAGCGGATATCGGTTCTTGATGGTGACCCTATTCAGCTGTCTGTAGTCCACACAAAGGCGTAGGGTCCCATCCTTCTTCTTTACAAACAGTACCGGGGCTCCCCAGGGAGACGCACTGGGCCTCACGAAACCCTTCTCCAAAAGGTCCTGCAACTGAGACTTGAGCTCTCGCAGCTCAAGCGGTGCCATCCTGTATGGCGCGGTGGAGATGGGGTTGGTCCCTGGTACTAGTGAGATCTCAAACTCGATCTCACGCTCGGGCGGTAGTCCTGGTAACTCGTCTGGAAACACGTCGGGGTACTCTCTGACCACCGGGATGCTCTGGAAGTCTGCCACGGGGCTGTGCTCTGCCACCACACAAGCTAAGAAGCCCTCACACCCCTGGCTCAAAAGTCTCGCCGCCCGAAGTGCCGAAATGCACCTGAAACCTCCGTCCACTGGCTGCCCGTGAAACTCGAAGGAAGGCAACTCCGGAATGGAGAAGACAATCTTCCTCTCAAAGCAGTCTACCAATGCGTGGTAAGCGGACAGCCAATCCATCCCCAGGATCACCCCAAAGTCCTCCATCTGTATCATAATCAGGTCAGCTGGCAGGCTGTGTCCCCCGATGCTGACCCCGCAACCCGTGTACACCTCCTCAGCTACAAACAGCTGACCACTCGGACCTCTGATTACGAACGGGTTCTCTAACAATGTATAATCCTGGTCCAAACTAACTGCGAAACTGTCTGCGACAAACGAGTGCGTAGCGCCGGAATCGAAAAGCGTGTAAACGAGTCTGCCGGAAACTGAAACCATACCTGCTACCACGGATCCCGAAGCTCTGGCGTCCCTGTGTGTTAGGGCGTTGATACGCCCCTCAGCTCTAGGTGCGGACGAAGCAGCCACACTCTGCGTCGGACGGGTAGGTGCTGGCCGGTACCCTCCTCGCGACTGCGGTCCTCCTCCTCGCGCCTGGAAACCGCGGCCTCCTGCGCGCCCTCCAGTGCTCTGCGCGGGAAGTATCTGCTGACCTCCTGCCCTAGATGGGCAGTCCCTCCTGACGTGGCCCGGCTGGCCACACTGGTAGCAGAGGGGAACCCGACTCCCGCCCTCAGTGAGTCCCTGCTGTCGGCTAGGCGGGGGTCCGGTGCTGGCGACTGGCCCCTGTCGAGGGCCCCCAAAGGCCACTGATGGCCCTGCACAACGTGACGGCTCTCCTGCGGACGCCACGTGTCTCCGTTCTCGCCGGCCCTGTGAGAAGTCTGGCTGAAAGGGCCTCTTCCGCCCGCCGTCGGTCTCTCGCGCGGACGGGTTGGTCTCCTCGTAAGTCATGGCTGCCTCTACCACTCTCGAAAACGTCGGCAGCTTCAGGGGTTTGACATACCCCCGGATCGCAGGCCGGAGCCCCTCGGTGAACCTCCAAAGGCGCTCCTCCTCAGTGGCTACCGCTGTCGCTGCAAAGCGGGACAGCTCCAAGAAACGCGTGCGGTACGCGCTCACGGTCATCGTCCCTTGGCGGAGAGTGTGGAACTCCCGCCTCCTCTGGTCCTGCCACGTCTGGGGAAAGTACTGCTCGCAGAAGAGGGTGACGAACTGGTCCCACGTCGGCTCGTCCCTCTCCTGTCCCCGGACCGCCCTCCACCACCGGTGTGCCGCACTCTCCAGCTGGTACGTGGCAAAGGCCACGCGGCACTCCACCGGGGGGCGAAGGGTGTCGAAGATCTTCTCCAGCTGCTCAAGCCAGTCCTCTGCCTCGGTCGGGTCCTCATCCCCCTTGAAGGAGGGGGGCTTCAGCTTCCGGAACTGCCCGAAAAGCTCGAAGTGGTGCTGTAGGGGAGGTGCTGGTGCACCTCCAGGCGAAGGTGCCTCGTGTACAGAAGTGTCGGAGGAAGGTGGGGGCGGCAGGGGCCCATCCCCTCCCTCGTGTCCGGCGCCGCGTCCGTCGCGTGGTCCCACAGAGGACTCCCCCTCTGCAACCCCAGGAGGAGGTGCTCGGGGCGGTGGGTGGAGCTCCTCTCGTACAATATCCCGTATCAGTCGGGCGAGGTCCTGGGCCTGGATTCCAGGGAGTGGTGGCTGGTCCACCGAGACGTCAACGACAGCACGTCCACCTCGCCGTCCTCGCCCTCGGCCGCGCCCGCGGCCAGTCTCGCCAGTCCCACGACGAGGCATCTCCTGCAAGGAGACGCGAAACAAAACGGAAACGTCAAAACAGACGGTACCTAACAACACTTCTAAGAACTCATGTCAAGAGATATGTTGTGGTGGCTACTCTAGCTATAAACATGTGAATTGGTTATTTCCAGTCAGTTGATTCACTTCTCGGGACGACCTTGCTCTGATACCATCTTGTAACGACCCGGTTCCCGAGTCCCTACGAGACACGAGAACCGGACCGACTCGACTAATCCCAAGACCCAGTCGTCCAACGAGGAAGTAACCAAAAGACAGTAAAATAAACCACATTCAGCATGAATATAACTAACAGTAAAAAGTACAGCAGTAAGGAAAGAAACTACTACAGTAGGCACCACCACAACAGTAAAACAACATTTATCATATAACAAAAACTGCAGGTAAGGAAGGTACAGCGGAAACAAAACTACTCACTAGAACAGAAACAAAAGAAGGTACAAAGCTGTGGCAACTCTACTGGACCCTACTCGGCCCAGCGTCCTCTGCAGCCGCCGACCCTGGCTGCTCAACACCTGGTCCTGAAAAAGGTAACGAGTGTAACACGTCAGCAAAACGCTGAGTAGAGTGGCAAACTAACTAAAGGCAACAGTAGAGTGTACAGTAGCTGTTATGTTCTATTACTTCCTTTATTTACATCTTTCAATTTTTCTCACTATTTCATTTACTTCTCAGATCCTTTACTTGATCTCGAATGTCCTCGTGGGACGATCTTGATTGCAGTCTTTTCCAACAGTAGAAGTAGCACGTGGTGCTCTCCTGGCCGGGAGAGTCCCCCGTGGTGATCCTACCCTCAGTCAACCACCCCAAGGTCACTGACAGACGTAACGGTGACTACGGCACGCGCGATAAACGCACAGGTAGCTAGCCCGTACTGGCACGCGGTCAGTCGTTTCCGTTAACGGGTGCGCCCAAAGCACAGCACGGAACCAGGGCAGAGCCCTCTCAGTAACAGGGGTCCAACCCCTCCACAGTAACCAAACCGGGGCCTTGCCCCTCCACAGTCCGCGCACCCTCGTCTGACTACCCTGGTTTGCCCTAGTGGGCCTAACAAGTCGGTGAAGGAGGCTAGCAGAACCCCGGGGCCCGTGGGGTAGCTAGTACTCTCCTAGCACTACTAGCTCTCCTCGGTACTACGTACACGAGGGCCAACAAGTCGGTACAGAGCGGCCAAGCCTAACCCCGGGTCCCTGGGGCGGCTGGCCCCACTCTGCACTAAAACAGGTATGGGTACTTCCCTTGGTACTGCGTACCCAAGAGACAGTACAAACTACATCTCAGTTCCATTCCTTTTCTTTCCAGGAGTTCCACTCCTAATTCCCCGTAGGGTTCCAGCTCTTTATCTCAGAACATCATATGTTTCACTTTCCAGATTCACGTTCTCACATTCCATGATCTCAACATGATTCTCTATGCATAACAGGCAGCTGTTAATTAATTTTTACAGGCAGCTTTATATATTCCTTTCCATTTTTCCAAGACTGCAGTAGTGTACATTCCACTAGTTTTTCCATCCTAGGATTCATGCCATATCCTAGGATCTATCATACAATCTAGTTTTCCGGCCCTAGGATTCATGCAACACCTAGGAGCTACCATTCCATATATTTCTCATTCCTAGGATTCATGCAATGCCCTAGGTTCTAGTTATGGTTCCATACTTTAACAGATTTTATTAATACATAAAACCACTCTACCAGGTACAACGGAAGTAATGGGGGCGTGGTCGGGAATCCCGCGCGCCTCCGTGACTCTCAAGACGGCAACCGAACGAGGTCCTATCACAAGGATCAAACACAAGGAGTGTCTCAAAACAGTGTATAGCTACTGTAGACGGGTAGAGGAATAAATTCTGAATCGAACGCAACTCGAATCGCGGAAAACGGAGCCCAAACGGGCCCTAAACGGGTCGAGAAAGACAATACTGTGCAAAATCAGACGTCTGGAACTCCTTCCAGACGTCTTAAACGGTGGATCAGAGAATTACCTGTTCGGCTTGGTTCCCCGGACGTCCAGAAGTCTGTGGCGACGTCTCTCCTAGATCCCAGACGTCCGATGGTCTCTCCGGACGTCTGGAGGTCACTCCCGCAGTCTGGTCCAACTTCCAGACGTCGGATTCGCAAAGGATGACGAATCCGAACACCTGCGCACAGCCAACCCTCCTCCTTCAGTACGGCCAGTCGACAAAAGAAGAAGGAGAAAGCGGAACTCACCTTTCAGACGTCTGTATGATCACACAGACGTCGGCCTTGCCGTCTGGATATCAGTCCAGACGTCTGATTCTGGAGATTTTTCCAGAATCAGAACCTCGCTCGGCCTCCGCTCGCGACGCCGCCCGCGTCGCACCTCGCGCGTCCGCTGCTCCGCCCGCAGCAGGTCCCTCTTCGCGACGCTCTGCGCCCCCTGCGCCCTCCGCCGGCCGGCCAAGCCGCTCCCGGCGAGCTCGCCCTCACGGCAGAGTCCCGCCCTCGCACGCCGCAGCTCCTCCGCGCCTTCGCTGCGCCGCTGCCGCTGCGCCCTCGCGTCCGCTCGCTCCGCCCGCAGCAGGAGAGGAGGAAGATGGTGGAGACGGGAGGGGAGGCGCGCCCCCTCCCCCTTTTAACGCCGCTCGGAGAGGAGGAGAGAGACGGCCGCAGTCGCCTGCAGCCGCAGAGAAGATGCGAATCGCAGGTCTGCGCGCACAGGCGCGCAGACGAATATCCCGTGCGAGTATAACTGTTCGTCAGACGTCTGTAAACTATCCCGGACGTCTGGTCAGATGTCTGGATGTGATCCCAGACGTCTTGACAGACGTCTGGGCCACCTCCCAGACGTCTTAAAAGACGTCTGGGGCACGCGCTCGTTACAGACTCTCCTTCCACTCATCTGGAGGTATGGTCAGACATCCGGCGACGTGTCAAGACATCCAAAAGCACCTTGAAGGGCCCACCCCGCACATTTCCAATGCCCTACCCCTGCGTACGTACGTGCAGACCTAAAAATGGTTGGATAAATCTCTGCGGTAAGGCCTGCATCGCCGTAAACCGCACAAAAGTACGTACCTTGGCACTGAGCGTGCTTTCAGACGTTCGACTTCACCTCCGGACGTCCTTCTGCTATTTCAGACATCTAGGATGTGCTCCAGACGTCTACTACTGGAAAATGTCCAATACCTAAAACTCTTGCGAGACTTCTCCTCCACGGGGGCCCTCCGCTCCGTTCGCAGTTGCTACACCGGTAGCTTCAGGAGGCTGCGAAGCCTACCTTCACGAGCTCCTCCTCCTCACGCACAAGCTCCTCCCATGCTCTCGCACCTCCCCTCTCCTCCTCCTTTGCACCCCATCCCTCTCTCTCTTCTTCCTCGCCACATGCCATGCTGGTGGCTGGAAGGAAGGTGGCGGCCGGCAGGAGGGAAGGATAAAGGTGGTGGTCGATGGAGATGGAGAGAATGGCGTGGGGGGGAGTGGGGATTAAATAGGAGAGGGTTAGGGTTTGGGGTGAGGAGAGAGAGAGGTGTTTGTGTATATGCACGCGCGGAAAAAGAATACAAGGTATGGTTCTTTTACTTTCAGACGTCTGACCCTCTATCCAGATGTCTGGACAGACGTCTGACGGCTAATCTAGATGTCTTAAACAACCCAAAAGGGCAGCGAGTCATTTCAAGGATGGCTCTCTATGCCAGTCCTAAAGCTGAGGTGTTAGGCTTCAGAAATTCAAGGACCTTTGATGGTAACACCACATCCTTCATATCTAGTCTAATTTGACTAAGTTCAAAAGTTAAATTCACTTTATTAACCAACAAAAGGATATAACTTAATAATATCAAGAATTAGGAGGGATGACATCAAATTGGTTAATTTTGCTATTTTAATAACAAAATACAAATGCAAAGTAACCAAAGGGTGAACCTACAATTAATTAAAGGTCAAATAAGCTTAAAATCTAAATAAGTGGGCTTACACAAATTGTTTCAGCATATTAAAAATCCTAATTTTAGCCCCACTTTAATTGAAAGGTTCCTAATGGAAATAAATGTAATCTAAACCATCTAAAAATCATTAAAAAATATTATATAAGGTTTAGAACATTCAATTTTACAAAATGAGCCTAAATTGACCTAAAACGGAGACTAAGGTAGGTATTTGATATATTTTGGGTTAAATTATAAATTTACCAATCAAACTTTATCGAAATCCAAAATCGATGTCACCATTAGATTTCTTAGGTCCAAATTAGGTTCCCTAAAAGTTGAGAACATTTGGAGTGTTAGTTCAACCACTCATGTATAATATTTTGATGATTTTACAAAATGAAGAAAAAGAAATAAAACATAAGCATAGCATATTTTTTTCTGTAATAACACAATTGCAAGTTTTACGGAGTTTTTCAAGTCGGAGGATAAAAAGAGTGAAGACTAGGTAGCATGAGTATTTTCATAGGTCATAAGCTTCTTATGTAAACTTTCAAAGGCTGTAATCTTTATTTTATGAGTCTAGAGATGTTGTGAAGAGCCCCCAAACATAAATTATAAATAGCTAACTTAGGCTTTCTATACTTAGGATAAATTAAAAACAAAAACCTAATACTAAGACTCAAATCAGATGTCCATAACAACTATCAGATGACTGATTTTCAACTTTAAGACATCTGACAAGTGTTTTAGACGTCTAATTACCTATAGCTCTGCCTTTAGTTTCTGATTTCATAAACATCAATCAAAGCAACCTTCCATCAGACGTCCATAGCCTCATCCAGACATCTAATACTTTACCTGGATGTCCTTAAAACAACCGTTAGACTCAAGCACCCATCTTCCTTCTGAATATAACGGGCAAAATACATTTTTAGATGTCTGGACATGTCTCCAGACGTCTACGTTTGGACCATTGCTCATTTATTTCTATGCGAATCTCATTAGGAACCAAAGATCTTCTGTCAGATTTCCAAGACAAGTCCTTTTTAGGTTTCCAGACGTCTAGGGAATTCTACAGACGTCCGTGTTGACATCTGTTCCAAGAAATCTAGAACCTTATTTGGATCTGGACAAAATAGGAATGAAACCAAACATAATTAGACGTCCAATAATTTTATCAGACGTCTTATGTGAAAATATTAGACATCCCTGTTTCGATCTAATGGAACCAATAAAGCTTGGCTAATAGTATCATACGACCATAATTGTAATCAGACGTCTGGTATTGCTATCAGACTCATCATTATCCTGATTTGTGGTTGATTTCATCCCAATCTCTTGGGATTTGCCTCCAATAGCTAGGAGATCCCTCCAAGTATTCTTGAAGGTTCCAAACTTGCCTATAAATAGACTACAGTCCCTAGGCAAAACACACCTCTTGAGATTCAATTCCCTTAGAAAATCACTTGCTCACTACTCTTAGCCTCCTCTTACCCTTGTGCTATGCCAATACTCTGATTAAAGGGCAAACCCACACTCCCGGTTCACTTCTTTTTGCAAATTCTCAAGGAGTGCTCTTTATGCTTAATAGATAAGGAAGTAATCAAATTATTAGGGTGCTCTATAGGTGTTGTTTAATTCTTACTTTTGTACTTTGGGTATCCGGCCTGTCGGGTCCCCGTCTTTTCATTGTGAAGGGTGAAACCTCCGTTTAGGGATTAGAGGTTGGATTTGTAATTGAGGTACACTACCCTCGTTTAAGTATGTGGTTAGTGGATTGATCACTTTGTGATCGAAAATCCTAAGTTAAGAGATTGGCTTAGGTGGCGATTTTCACCTGTCTTGGGTTTTCACCTAAAAATCTGATGCCTCTTTTTGTGATTGAATTTTTTATCTTACAATATTTTATAAATTCACTATTCACCCCCCCTCTAGTGTAATTTCATGGAGTTCATCTTAACCAATTTTGCAATTTGCTTCTTTAATTTCTGATTTCCTTGTAAAGAGCCCCTTAACTTTTGATTTTTCTTACATTTACACCCCTTATTGACGTCATGATGACGTCAGCATCATCTTCAACCTCCACCAACTCCACCTTATGAAACTTGCATTTGATGCCATCTTTGGAGGGTTGTATCTTCTAATTCCCATTGCGAAATCTACCCAAATTCGGCGGATATCTTCCCCCATCATAGCTCTTCAATTTCAAGCTTTTTCCAACCGTTCTTACCAACTATGGAGGCCACGAATCGTGTCTGAAATCCTCGCCAGAGCAAGCTCTAACTCCAATCACGGCCACGAAGCAGCCCCAATCGTTGTCGTTGTGCACCTATAAAGCTACGTGAGCATCTACTACAACAGAAAAGACCCAAGGTGATGGGGTCCAAGGGTAGCATAGTTGGTGCACCTTCTCCCCATAAGGCACTCCCTATGCGGGGTGCGCGGGGTCGATTCCCCGTGGCTGGCCCATAGGCATATAGTGTCCTCATAGGGGATGCATCACTGATGATGTCCCATCTCGACTCGACACTGGAGAGTGGCTGTGAAATCACGGAGTGGCTCCGTGGCAAGTGAGAAATTCGAGGGCCCTGGGGGGGGGGGGGGGTGGGGTCTCCCCCCTTCCCCCCCCTTTCAAAATGTTTCAAAAGACCCAAGGTAATGTTTATATAATGTTAGCACAAGTGAAATAAACGTTGCCATATGTTTTTATAGACGTTAAAAAAATGTCACCACAAACGTCTCCTTAGGTGCGTCGTCTTAGGTTTATATTGAAGTCGATAATCAAACGTCACCTAAAATATTTTTACTGATATTAAACAAACGTCGCATATAACATCTAAGGTGACATTTAAATGTTAAACGTCACCATATCTTATGTAAGATAACCTTTAAACGTCACATTAAATAATTTCAAAGACGTTTAAACATCACTTTAACTTTTTCTTAAGTTTCTACAAAATCTTTAATGACATTTAAACATCTCCTAAGCTATCCTACTGTGATATTTAAATATTACTTTCGATAGCGTTTAAAAATGTTTAAATATATCTTATATAACTTTTAGCAATGTTTAAACATCCTTATACGTATTCTATATTGACATTTAAATGTTTCCTTAGATAGCTTTTAAAGATATTAAAACTTCATGTTATATTCCTTTTAGTGAATTTAAAACAAAACCTTATTTATCATACTATGACATTTAAGCATCATTTTAGTCAGCTTTCACCAACGCTTAAATGTCATCTTATATAACTTTTAATAACGTTTAAATGCTCTCTTGCATATTTTATATTGACATCTAAATATTACCTTAAGTAACTTTTGAAGACATTTAAACATCGTGTTATATCGCTTTTAGTGACATTAAAACATCACCTTATTTATCCTACTATGACGTTTAAGCGTCATTTTAGGTAATTTTCACCAATGCTTAAACGTCATCTTATATAACTTTCAACAATGCTTAAACGTCCTCTTACATATTCTACATTAACGTTTAAATGTTACCTTATGTAATTTTTGAAGACATTTAAACGTCATATTATATCTCTTTTAATGACGTTTAAACATCAGCTTATTCACCCTACTATGATGTTTAAATATCATTTTAGATAACTCTGATCAACACTTAAATGTCATCGTATACAAGACATTTAAATGTCCTCTTACATATCTTACTATGACGTTTGAATATTACTTTAGATAATTTTCAAAGATACTTACATGTCATCTTTTAATTTTTTTAACAATTTTTAAATGCTTGCTTATATATTATATGACATTTAAATGTTACTTTAGGTTATTTTTAAAGATAGTTAAATATCATCTTATATTATATTTCACCAACGTTTAAAATCCCCTTACGCAATTACCGTGACATTTAAACATTACTTTATATTATCTTAAATGATGTTTAAACATCTCCAAATACATCTTACTAGAATATTTAAATATTACTTTAACTTACTTTAAAAGAAACTTAAGAATCATCATAGATTATATAAAATATTCTTTATTTTCCATTAATACTATTTATATTTAATAAATACGTTTGCAACTATAATCACAACACTTATAAAAAAGATACATTTCTCACTAAAATCATATCTAATATTTGTCATTCAAAATTAAAAAAGATATTGAAATCATCTTTTTCATAAAAAAAAACTTACTAAACGAAAAGTTAATAATAATAATAAAATACTATATATGACCACCATAAATATATTTATTTTATATTAAAAAATTTCTTAATCTAACACTGTACTGACTTATCTTAAAACTATTACAATTGTGACCCTTCTATTTCGTCTTTTCATTTGGAACCAATGTTCAACACAGATGATAAAGAACACAAGTCATTTAACATGCAATATGATGATTTTATATGATGGCATGTGTCAATCATACGTCAAAAGGAACACGGCCATGAGATTTAGATGGAATCCTTACCACCTAAATTGACCTTCTAACCTTATAACAACGTTGGTAATGCCACTTTTGATCTTGTTACCTTGAGAGGCTATCTTGTTGTTGGTTATAAAGCCAACATCGATAATTAAGGTGTTTATGTTACTCCTTTTTAGGTTGCAGTTAAAAGCGAAATTGCAATCAAGCTAGAACCAGATGCACATGCTTTTTTTTAACAATAAGGGCCAACGACCAAAATAATTCATTCTAAAAAGCAAGATCCCAAGGGTTATCTTAAGGGTTACAATTATTATAAAAAAAATTACCGATTTCGATTTGTACAACGCAATCAAGGAAAGCAAATACAGTGTTCTTTATTAAAGGAAAAGAAACAATTATAGTCCATCTCCTGGAAGTGGCTTAGATTCCGAGTCTTAATGATCGGGGGGTGAAAATAGAAAGGCTACCAACTTTTTTGAAACTACCTGCAAGAAAATGTTGAGGGAAAAAGGAAAGTAAATATTTAGAATAGTTTTTTAGAGAATCTTGTTGATAATACACTATAAGAAAATTTTTTGTTTGTTTGCATAATCATGTTTCCTTAGTTTATTTTAAAAGATTATGTTACATCTCTCCTTCCAAATAAACCACACGGCATTTTCCAATATAGAAAGTAAGAGAGGATCTTTTTTGTGATGAGAAAGATTTGAGTCAGCCTGTTTAAACTAATCTAGAGAAATGGTGCTTAAATTAAGAAATTTTAAAAGATTAAAAACTTGGACGGTAAAAGTGCAAGCAGTAGAAATATGCGAAATGAAGGGTACATATTCTTTTTTTTTCTGACAAGTCATTTTTCTTGTCATTTAGATTCACTTATTTGACTATCAAGTTATTTTTCATTCAATATCTATTTTAATGTAGTGCATAGATATGATTCTCATAACCTAGCTTCTTAGATTCTCATTTAACTTGACATTTTGTGGTTGTTGGTTCAATTTTGTTGAATGGGTTTTAGGACTTAAGGTATCTCGTTGGAAAGATTAGAAGCATCTACTGGCAGTCGAGTGTGCATTGAAGGAAAAGTTTCCATTGACACCATTGAAAAAAGGTTTGCACATTTTTTTCTGGAAAGTGGCAATGACGACTTCGTATTTTGTCCAATTATTGCCTACCTGTACACCCTTCACATATTGGATGAACTTGTTGCCAATACTAATCATAGTAGTCAAGTTAGGGGAAAATTACTTCGCTGGCCTTTTCTGTAGATGTCAACATGGATTGCATAACGTTTCTGTTAAATGTTAATGCTTACCTTTTGAGAATGTTGTTGTGCTTATAAATGCTTCTTATATGGTTCATTTTTTTGGTTACGCTTTATTAATTTCTTCACGATTAAGCTTCTGAACACCATGTTTTTGTGATTTATTTGTGTGTAAACTTTTGTACCATATGGTGATCAATTTAGCCATTTTTAAATGACAATATCCATCTTAAAATAGCTCCATTTGATGTTGAAATTGATACAATCGGTGATAAAATTTTTGAACTTTTAAACCCTGTGAGATCAGTAGATGCAAAACTAAGAGCATTGAGGTAAATGCAACCTTTTCATGGTAAATGATTTTGATAAGAAGAAAGTATCAGCATTTGCTAGCTAGATACATTGATTATCTCTCATGTGCAAGGCATTTAGTTTAATTTTTTGTGGTTGACTGCCCTTGTCATTGTTTATGTTCTAATGTACTTTATTGCAACTTGATGCTTCTATTGTGCTTATAGTTACTATCATTGCAATGCTACAAAACATTTGTTAGTTTCTTGCCTGAAATACTTTTTTTTGGGATTCTGATTAAGCATAATTAAATAGCTATCCAAGGATAGTTAACTAATCATAGTATAATGATATCCAAGAACATTTTTCAAGTGGTTTAGTTTCCTTGTGTGATTTTGCATTTCAAGACCATGTTATTTTCCTTGATTTGAATGTTCTATTTGTCTATTGAAAAGCCAATACGCTTTCTTTTAAGAGGCTAAGTCCTAGAATAACATGGGATACATATGTGACCTTACTTGATATGCAAAATGTCTTAGCTACTTTGCTGTTTTTCTTGAGAGGATTCCTTTCTCTACCCATCTCCTATCTCATTAATGAATGCAATACTTTCTTTGCACAAGTCAAAAGGAGTTGGCATGCACAGGATGATTCAGTTAAGGATTTAGGAAGAGGTAAATTGCCCAAGGATTTAGACTTTGATGATGTGGGGAAGAACAACAGTAAGGGTAGTTTGGTGCTCTTTCTGGTTTAGTTCAAACATACAAGCCTGCAAAATCTATTAGCTGGGCTAACCAGGTATGTAAAACAACAACATTTTTCCTACTTGAGTTTGAAGTACATGTTATGTAAGTGATTATTGTTAGTTGAAAATGCTAACCTTTTCAAAAAATTAATTGAAAATGGCTAACTTGTGCATCTTCTTAAATGCTTGTCTTATTAGTTGAAAAGAATCAGCATTCCTACTTGAACTTCTTTCAGCTTTTTGATCTCCCCCTTCTATCTTTGCAAATCCCTCTATTTATACTATATGTTCTCAAATACATGGGTACAATTATATGACATGGTGAGGAGACAAAAAGGATGAGGCCTGACATCCCAAGGGGAGTGTAGATGCAGAGATTGACCTTAGCACGTGTCTGGTGTTAGCCTTTCTTTATCTCCAATGCCCTTGATTCTATGTGATTGTCCTTGTCTTGGATGTTGTGAAGAGTAGTTGGAGAACATTGTTTTCCCAGATGGAAATTTCTTAGTTATGTCTATAGTGAACCTTAATGAGTTAAGTGCATTTCTCTTGTTTGATTAGGCTACAATGTCCTTTTATACTGGTGACATATGATCCAAACTAGTGTGTGGTAGAATTTGCCCCAGCATACCTACATGCACAGAAATGTATGCATGCACATAGGAGTACTTGATACTTGTTGTGGCCAACGTATAGGGAACTACATTGCTATATTTTAGCTATTAAGGTGTAAATCAAACTAACGCATTGTTGCAAGTTCCTCCACTAGTGTTTAACCCATTGCACAATATTCAACCCATATCTGTACTCCCTTATTTAGAGTATAAAATGTGTACCATTTTTTATTTATTTCTAGATTAATTCACCTCAATTTGAAAAAATAGTTTTAAGATGAAAATTTTGCTAAAGATCCACACTGTAGTGTGTTTTTGTGCAAACATAGTTTGATGTCTTCCAACTTAAGTGATGTTTAAATCTTACACCCAATGATTTTCTTTTATCTAATATAATTCTTAAAAAAATATGAAAAATTAGTGTTTGGTATTGTGCGCATCATGGGTATCACATTGCATGATGCCCCTTGGTGTAGTTGGTATTTGCCCTACTATTCTGCTACATCTCATATTTCGACAATGATTTTCCCTTCCTAGTGATTTTTATATATTTGGAGAGTAAATTGGTCATAAATTGTTAATCGGTGGAGTCTTTCTTTGTAGATATGTGGTTGAATCAAGCTTGGTTAGATATGCAAAAATAGCTATGCAATTGTATGATAAAACAAGGGATGTGGCTCTACAATGCAAATGGATAATTATATGTTCATCTTTCCCAAAAAAATTGCTTTCTATAATCTATGAAAGGGTTCTATTTTATGATTTTGCTATAGTGTAGTTTATCTTAATTTAGGTTCATAAAACATGAATAGCACCAATGGTCTAGTGGTAGAATAGTACCCTTCCAAGGTATAGACCCAGGTTCAATTCCCGGCTGGTGCATCTTTTCTTTGGTTCCAAGTTAAAGCATTCATGTTTTAATCTTTATGTTTCATAAATTTCATTATTGCAAAACAAAAATGGGAGATTATTCAAGGATGCAATCATGAAGTGCAACAGAATTATAAATAATTACATGGTGCTAATTTCTTTCATGTGTCACGATAGTCATTCAATTTGTGTTTATGTAGGCAAATTATATCATCATTTTTTTTACAAGGGCTATAACATGCATTATGTTTAATGATTTGCAGTTGTGCATCACCTCAAGTTGATCGAGAACCTTTGCAAGCTGCTCAAGATCTCATAGTAGTTGAGGTACCTAGAAATCAATTAACCATTGGAGCAATTGGAAGAAAACCCAAGGAGGGCTTACATTTTGATGAACTTCTAGAATACAAGCTACTTGTACCTTTTAGTCTTAGGCTAGAATGTTGTCTACCAATTTACGAGTGTATAGAGCGTGTTTGAAGGATACTTGTGGCTCATGTCGTTTATAAAGCTTGTAAACACAATTTCCTTTTAAAATTATATGAAAAAATTACTCTATTGGATACGGATCTATGATTTATAAATAATTTAATTTGTCATTTCAAAAGTCATATCTTGTATATTTTTCTTTAATCTTACTTGAATAAAGGTAAACATTGTTATTGATGGTGATGTAAGATATTGCAAGATCATAAAATTGAATAGGATATGGTAGTCAAGATCTTCATATCTACACTGACGGATCTAGTGACAAATAATCATGTTAGTATTATATTCTAAATAAAATTGAAGTTATTTCCTATGGTGATAGGTTTATTGACATTTTCATCCTACACTAACAGATAAAATTGTTGCTGTTGCCACTATCACCAAAATATGATAGCTTTGGAAATGCAACCGTCGTTGTAGCCGTATGTGCAACACCAATGATTTTTACCATTGATATAGGCTACAGCGACGCCTCTTAAGACAACACCCCATCTGACCATCGGAATAGCTCTTTATACTTACAGTGACAGTCATTTCGACCTATACCAATGGTTACTGACCGTCGGTATAGGTCGAAATGCTCGTCACTGTAGACTGTCGGTATAGGCGCAGACTATTGTTATGGATGCAAATAACATTGTTCACAAAAAAATTACAGAATTAATAATTTAATTTATAAATAAAATTTAGACAATGATTATATCTAGTAATTACCTGAATTTATTTTAAGTGAATCCGAAAAATTAATGATTGAATCAAACTTCATCTTTTCCACCACAAACCTTCTATACTCCTCTACTTCCCTTTTATATGTGTTCGCTTGCTTTTTACATTCATCTACTTGCCTTTTATTGTCCTCTACGCCCCTTCTACATTCCTCCTCAATCCTCTCCAATTACGACTACATTTAATGAAGTTCCTCCTCTAACTGATGCCTCATTTTACTTCCTTGAGTATGAATAGGTTTTAGCCCATATCCAAGTCTAGAAAAAAATCGGTAGAGCTTCCCCTAAATTTTCTTACTCTTCCCAAATTTCTATACCTGTAGGAGAGACCTATGCACAAATATAAAGTCAAAATAAGGTGGGTACATGATGAGGTGTGGCTCATCATAGTTAAAATGCCCAAGTTAAATTAGAAACTAAATTAAACACTACATAGTTAATACATAAAAAGGGTTGGTTAAGTGTAGGAATTAGCGAAAATGACCTAAAATAGCAATTTTGTGCTAAAAACGTAAAATTAGGTCATAAAATGAGATATTCTAATCATTAATACAAATTGATAATACATTTGCAAATTGGACACATTTATGAGTTTAAAAGTTTAAATCAAAGGTGGAATTAACTTCATAAATGTTCAATTGGGGTTCAAGAAAAATTTGGTGGCATTTGAACATCATTAGGACCTTACATTATTGACATTACATCTAGGTCCTCTAGTCATAACATTTTATTCATGTTGAAAACCTCCAGAGACTCATTTGAAAGCCTCCAGGGACCCAGTTGCTAGACTCCAAGGACTACGCTGCATGTTTTCTCGCCACTTATGGGTCTCTATGTAATTTCTCTTTTCACACCTTAAGGGCTTCTTCACAAATTCACCAACACACCTGCAACCACGAGGCCACTGTTCACCACAAGAACAGGTGTAATCACAGCCGTCCATTCCTTTCCTCCTGATCCAATGGCCGATTGAAATTCAATCTTCATGCGCCTTTGCGCATAGGTTCACCATCCTCCCTAGATCTGATCTAGTGGCTAAGATTTGATTTGGACCCTCACACGCCCCTCTCAAGTTCCCATCCACCGTCCAAGCCCTAGATGTTTGATTCCACCATAATGGTGCCTCGATCCACTATTGAGCCTACTTAACCACCTCCCTTGAGCCCTGCACGCGCCATCAGCTCCCTCCTACTCCCTTGAGTTGATCCCTTCCTTCCTCTCCAGCAACTTCTAACCCCTTCACTTGTTGCGCCTGTAACAGGGGCGTGGTTCTTCACCTTCAATTCCTCCTCGCCGCTAGGGATGGCATACACTTGAGGACGACCCTGGAGCTCCACTAGAGAGCTCTTCACTCACTGGAGACCTCCCTGCCTTCTTTCTCCTTAACCATTGATTTTAGATCCAAGCAACCCCATTCCTCCTATTAGATAGGATTTCTAGCTTTCTAGAGTAGTTTAGAGTAGTGATTAGTGTAATTAGATGAGCTAGGAGTAGATTAGAAATCAGAAGTTTGGAGTAGATTAGATTAGTTTAGATCGCTTTCGCTCTCTCTGATCAATTCAAATCAGAGAGGTGTTTTTCCACCTCCATTTCGACTCATAAATCTCTCTTAACACTCAACAATTCGTTTCTGATTTTCCCTCACATTTCATTCATTGTTCACCCCTCCATTAAGGCCTAATTCAGATCAAGAAGTTTTGGCTTCTAGATCTAAATTAGCACCTAAAATCCACCTGGGGGGTCTCCCATTCACTCCATCTATTCACAAAGACCTCTCGATCTGGTTCTAATTGAATCGATTCGCTCGATTCTTTCAGATTTGGTTTTCACGTCCAATGTGGTGATTTGGAGTCAATTTGGTTTTAATCGAATTTAATCAAGCGATTTGAGTTCAGATTTTCTTAATTGGGTGCATTACAATGAATTTGAATTTGTTTTGATTGAGATTTATTCTTAAAGGAGCATATGCCCAATGAGAGCACTGTTTTGGGTAGCCATAGCCAAGGATAATCCAATACATGGATTAGAGGTCATGGCAATGACCTACTATTTAGAGGATCATTTAGAATACTTGTGTTACAACCCGATTCCCGAATCCCTACAGGACATGAGAATCGGATCGACTCGACTGATCCCAAGACCTAGTCATCCAACGAGAAAGTAACCAAAAAGTGATAAAATAAACCACATCCACCATGCAAGTAACTAACAGTAACAAAAGTACAGCAGTAAAGAAAAGAACTACTACAGTACATTCCACCACAATAGTAGAGAGTTAAAAACATGTACAGAAATATGATTGTTACAATAAAGAGTACAAGGTGAAATAGAAATACTCACTACTACAGAAAAATGGTACAAAAGTAAAACTACTGGGCTCTACTAAGCCCAGCACCCTCCGCAGCCGCAGGCTCTGGCTGCTCAACACCTGGTCCTGAAAAAGGTGACAAATGTGACACGTCAGCGAAACGCTGAGAAGAGTGGCAACCAGCTAGCTAAGAAAACAGTAAAGGTGGACAAGTAGCTGTTATTTTACTTCCTTTCTTTATTTCTCTATTTGCTCTTTCTTGAATTATTTCTCAGATCTTTCTCTTGATCTCGAATGTTCCTCGTGGGAACGATCTGATCGGGAGAGTCCCCCGTGGTGGCCTTACCCTCAGTCAACCACCCCAAGGTCACTGACAGACGTAACGGTGATTACGGCACGTGCGATAAACGCACGGGTAGCTACCTCGCACTGGCACGCGGTCAGTCGTTTCCGTTAACGGGTGCCCCCAAAGCACAACACGGAACCAGTATAGGGTAGAGCCCTCTTAGTAACAGGGGTCCAGCCCCTCCACAGTAACTAAATAGTGGTTTTGCCCCTCCATAGTCCGCGCACCCTTGCCTGACTACCCTGGTTTACCCAGTGGGCTAACAAGTCGGTGTGGGATGGCTACCTGAACCCCGGGGCCCATGGGGTGGCTAGCTCTCTCCCTACACTAGTAGCTCTCCCGGTACTGTGTACGCAAGGGCCAAAAGTCGGTACAAAGTGGCCAGACCTAACCCCGGGTCCCTGGGGCGGTTAGCTGCGCTCTGCACTAAACAGGGGGACAGTCTCTCTCCTTGGTACTCCATACTCAAGGGCCAGCTCACTTCCCCAATTCCATTCTATTTATCTTCCAGGAGCTCTACTCCTAATTCACCGTAGGGTTCATACTCATATTTCTCAGGCCAAGCCATACTAGGTTTCATCATTTATGTTTCATTCGCATCTAGCTTGTGTTTCCAACATTTAATATCCATTTATATACAAGCAGCTTAATTTTAGTTTCCAATAACAGGAATTACATGTAGCAGTTACTAGCAACAGTATTCTACATTTTACAGGCAGCTGTTATCCAATTACAGGCAATTATCATTATTCTATCTACTTATCCAAGACTGCAATTCAGGTATTCAAGACATTCGTTTCAGAGTTTCTGTTCCTAGGATTCATGCCATACCCTAGGATCTATCATTCAATCTAGTTTTCAAGTCCTAGGATTCGTGCCACACCCTAGGATCTATCATTCAATCTAGTTTTCAAGTCCTAGGATTCATGCCATACCCTAGGATCTATTATTCATCTCAAGGATGCATTAATATTGGTAAATAACTAAGGGAGTCACTCTACTCGCAAAATCGGGAGTAATGGGGGCGTGATCGGCAGGTCCACGTGCCTCTGCAACCCTCAAAGCCGCAACAGAACGAGGTCCTAACACAAAGAGCAATCACAAGGAACCACTCAAAATAGGATACAAGTATTTTCAACAAGTAGAGGAACTAATTCTGAGAAGAACAAAATTTCAAACGCGGAAATTGGACCTCGAACGGATCCTAAACGGGTCAAAAATGACAACTCTGACTCAAATCAGACGTCTGGAACACCTTCCAGATGTCTTAAAAAGTGGTCCAGGCCATACCTCACTCTACGCTGCTCCTCAGACGTCCAGGGATCCTGTTGAATCGTCTAGACCCTGTTCCAGACGTCCGACCACCTCTCCGGACGTCTGGAGATGCTCTCTGCTGTCTGGTGCTGTGCCCAGACGTCTGATCTGCGTGGGAGGGTGTGTCCTCACGCCTTCCCGAAACGAAACCTGCACGCGCGACCAAAGCCTCCTCATCACACTTCGGCGGAATGGCTTGCATGGCCGTATCCGTAAAAAGGAGGTAGAGGAGAAATTTCGTACCTCTCAGACGTCTGGGGCTCCCTCTAGACGTCGCCCGCGTCATCTGGATGTAGGTCCAGACGTCTGATTCTAGGAAAATTTCCCAAAATCAGAACCTCCTCGCCTTCTTCCTACTGCGCACGGCCACGCCGCACTTGCCCGCCTGCTGCCTGAGCTGCAGCAGCACCGAGGTAACCTCCCCAGCACCACGCTCCTCTACGCGCCCGTCGGTCTGCCCCGAGCTGCTCCGGCGAGCTCGCTCTCTCTTCCTCGCACGATCTCCCTCTTCTCCCCTCTCACTGCACCTCTTCCTCTCCGCACGCACCCGGCAGCAGCTACTGCCCTCACTCTAACTCCCGCTCTCACGCTCTCACTGGAGGAAAGGGAAGACGGTGGGGTGGTGAATGAGGGAGAGGGGAGAGAGGAGAGGGGTATTTGAAGGCGTGGGGGGAGAAAAAGCGTTTGCAGGTCGGCGGGTTTCAGTCTGCGCGTGCACGCGCGCAGACTCGCAATCGTACGCACACAAAAATTTATTTCCAGACATCTGGGAAGGCGTCCAGACGTGTGACCAGACGTCTGGACCAACTCCCAGACATCTTAAAAAGGGTCTGATATCTTGGGTCTTAACAACATAACAAACTCAAAGGAAGTTTCGTCCCCGAAACTTGCACTAACTAGGGTGTAGAAAAAGAACAATATACGCATAACAAACTCACAGAGGACCGAAGCCGGTCCGAAAAGATGTACCCTCAAAGAGCTCCAGGTACCGCTCCCACATCACTGCCTCAGGCTCCCAGGTAGCCTCTTCGTACCGCTGGCTCCTCCACAAAACCTTCACTAAGGGTAGTTGCTTCCGTCTCAGACTCCAGACGGCTCTGTCGAGAATCTGCACTGGCCGCTCGGGGTAGGTCAGGTAGTCACCCACCTCGATGCTCTCGTGGCTCAGGACGTGACTGGGATTGACGACGTACTTCCTGAGGTTGGACACGTGGAACACGTTGTGCACACCAGAAAGCTGGGGAGGAAGGACAAACCTGTAAGTAACAGGTCCAACCCACTAAAGGACCTCAAAGGGTCCCACAAACCTCGGGGCGAGCTTCCCTCTCACCCTAAACCGCTGCAGGCCCTTCATGGGCGAAACACGAAGGAAGATGTGGTCCCCAACCTCAAACTGCACCTCTCTGCATTTCCGATCTGCATAGCTCTTCTGTCTATTCCTGACAGTGCGGAGTCGCCTGTGAATCTGCTCGATCACCTCCTGACTCTGCTGGATCAGCCTGAGGCCAGCCTCCCATTTGGTCCCTACCTCAACCCAACTCAAGGGTGGCGTACACCTCCATCCGTACAGAGCCTCGTAGGGTGCCATGCCGATGCTCGAGTGATAACTGTTATTATATGCAAACTCCGACAGGGGCAAGTGCTCCTCCCAAGAGCCCCTCCAGTCCAGTACACAAGCATGCAAAAGGTCCTCAAGTGTCTGTATCGTGCGCTTAGACTGTCCATCCGTCTGGGGGTGGTATGCTATACTAAACCTCAACCGCGTTCCCAGGGCCTATTGAAACTCAGCCCAAAATTGGGACGTAAAATGGGTATCCTGATCGGATACAATCTCCCGCGGAACTCTGTGTAGACGTACCACGTCGCGGATATACCCCTCCGCCAACTGTGCTGGTCCCAAGGTGACTCGGATTGGCAAGAAACGTGCCATCTTCGTCAATCTGTCAACAATCACCCAGACTGCGTCGTGTCCTCGCTGGGTAATGGGCAAGTCCATGGTGATGCTCTCCCACTTCCACTCTGGCATTGGAAGTGGCTGCAATGGCCCTTCAGGCCTCTGATGCTCGGCCTTCACCTGCTGGCACACTAAACACTGCTGTACGAATTCACCTACATCCCACTTCATCCCTCTCCACCAAAAGTCGCGTCTCAAATCATGGTACATCTTTGTGTTTCTAGGATGTATGGTGAACCTAGAACCGTGTGCCTCAGTTAGGAGCTCTCTCAACAGCTCCTCGTCCCTAGGAACGCACAAACGTCCCCTCATGCGCAGTACCTGGTCTATAAAAGAGAAGTCCCCAAGGTCTCTTGACAGCACTCTATGACGCAATTCCTGTAAGTACGGGTCGGCCATCTGTCTAATGATGATGCGGTCTACCAGCTCTGGCCTCGTCTGTCGTGTCACCGTCACTGCCCCACAGTGCCCCAGTAACTATAGGGGCCGCCAACTGCCCATCTCCTCCATGAGGCTCCAACTCTACGCCTGTAAACTGGCCAAGTGGGCGGGCGCCTTCTGGCTCATGACGTCAGCCACCACGTTGGCCTTTCTCAGGTGGTAGGAAATGCTGCAGTCATAGTCCTTCAAGAGCTCTAACCAATGTCTCTGTCTCATGTTGAGCTCCTTCTGATCAAATAAATATCTGAGGCTCTTATGATCTGTGAAAATCTCAAAGGTCTCACCGAACAAGTAGTGCCTCCAAGTCTTCAGCGCGAAGACAACAGCTGCCAGCTCTAGGTTGTGGGTAGGGTAGCTATGCTCATGGGGCTTTAGTTGCCGCAAAGCATAAGCGACAACATGACCCCTCTGCATGAGCACACCCCCTAACCCCTGCAAAGAGGCATCCATGTACACAACGAACCCGCCACTACTGTCTGGGATGGTGAGCACGGGAGCCGAAGTCAGCCTCTCCTTCAGATCCTTAAAACACGCCTCACAAGCGTTTGTCCAAGTAAAGGGCACGTCCTTCCGGGTCAGCTGTGTCATAGGTCATGCAATATGCGAGAATCCCCTGATAAACTGCCTACAGTAGCCTGCCAGTCCCAAGAAACTGCGGATCTCAGTAACCGTACGTGGTCTCTCCCACCTGAGCACTGCCTCAACCTTGGCTGGGTCCACAGCCAAGCCATCCCCGGAGATCACATGACCCAAGAAGGTCACCACCCTCAACCAGAACTCGCACTTGCTGTATTTGGAGTACATTATACGTCGTCTCAGTGTGTCTAGAACCATCCGCAAGTGCCGTCCGTGCTGAGTCTGATCTCGAGAATAGATGAGCACATCATCAATAAATACCACCACGAACTGGTCCAAGTACAATCTGAACGCCCGGTTCATCAAATCCATGAAGGCAACGGGGGCATTGGTCAGCCCAAACGGCATGACCAAAAACTCGTAGTGTCCGTACCGAGTGCAGAAAGCTGTCTTGGAGACGTCTGCCTCCTTGATCCTCAACTGGTGGTATCCAGACCTCAAGTCTATCTTGGAGAATACCGTGGCACCTCGCAGCTGGTCGAATAAGTCATCAATCCTTGGCAGCGGATACCTGTTCTTGATGGTGACCTTATTCAACTGTCGGTAGTCGACACAAAGCCGTAGGGTACCATCCTTCTTCTTTACGAACAATACCAGGGCTCCCCATGGAGACACACTGGGCCTCACAAAGCCCTTTTCCAGAAGGTCCTGCAACTGAGACTTGAGCTCCCGCAGCTCAAGTGGTGCCATCCTGTACGGTGCTGTAGAGATGGGGCTGGTCTCCGATACCAGTGAGATCTCAAACTCGATCTCACGCTTGGGCGGTAATCCTGGCAACTCATCTAGGAACACGTCGGGGTACTCTCTGACCACCGAGATACTCTAGAAGTCTACCACAAGGCAAGGCTTCGCCACCACACAAGCCAGAAAGCCCTCACACCCTTGGCTCAAAAGTCTCGCCGCCCAAAGTGCAAAAGTGCACCTGAAGCCTCCGTCCACTTGCTGCCCATGGAACTCAAAAGAAGGCAACTCCGGTATGGAGAAGACGATCTTCCTCTCAAAGCAGTCCACTAAGGCATGGTAAGCAGACAACCAGTCCATCCCCAGAATTACGCCAAAGTCCTCCATCTGTATCATAATCAGGTCAGCGGGAAGGCTGTGTCCCCCAACACGGACCTCACAACCTGTGTACACCTCCTCAGCTACAAACAGCTGACCACTTGGACCTCTGATCACGAACGGATCCTCTAACATCATACAGTCCTACCCCAAACTAACCGCAAAACTGGCAGCGACAAACGAGTGCGTAGTGCCGGAATAGAAAAGCGTGTAAATAAGTCTGCCGGAAACTGAAACCATACCTGCCACCACTGATCTCGAAGCTCTGGCATCCCTATGTATCAGGGCGTTGATACGCCCCTCAGCCCTAGGTGCGGACGAAGCAGCCATACTCTGCGTCGAACGGGTAGCCACTGGCCGGTACCCTCCCCTCGACTGCTATCCTCCTCCTCGGGCCTGGTAACTGCAGCCTCCTGCTCACCCTCCAGTGCTCGGTCCGGGAAGCATCTGCTAACCTCCAGCCCTAGAAGGGCAATCCCTCCTGATGTGGCCTAGCTGGCCACACTGGTAGCAAAGGGGGACTTGACTCTTGCCCTCAGTGGGTCCCTGCTGACAGCTGGGCGGGGGTCTGGTGCTGGCAGCTGGCCCCTGTCGGGGGCCCCCAAAGGCCACTGATGGCCCCGCAAAGCGTGACGGCTCTCCTGCGAGCGCCACGTGCCTCCTCTCTCGTCGGCCCTGTGAGAAGTCTGGCTGGTAGGGCCGCTTCCGCCCGCTGTCAACGTTGTGTGCGAACAGGTTGGTCTCTTCATACGTCATAGTTGCCTCCACCTCTCTCGAGAACGTCGGCAGCTTCAGGGGTTTGACATACCCCTGAATAGTAGGTCGGAGCCCCTCGGTGAACCTTCAAAGGCGCTCCTCCTCAATAGCCACGGCTGTCGCTGCAAAACGAGACAGCTCCAGGAAACGCGTACGATACGCGCTCACGGTCATCGTCCCCTGGCGAAGAGTGTGGAACTCCCGCCTCCTCTGGTCTTTCCACGTCTGGGGAAAGTACTGCTCGCAGAAAAGGGTGACGAACTAGTCCCAAGTCGGCTCGTCCCTCTCCTGACCCCTGACCGCCCTCCACCACCTGTGTGCCGTGCTCTCTAGCTAGTACGTGGCAAAGGCCACGCGGCACTCCATAGGGGGGCGAAGGGTGTCAAAAACCTTCTCAATCTGCTCGAGCCAGTCCTCTGCCTTGGTTGGGTCCTCATCCCCCTTGAAGGAGGGGGGCTTCAGCTTCTGGAACTGTCCAAAAAGCTCAAAGTGACGCTGAAGTGGAGATGCTAGTGCGCCTCCAGGTAAAGAAGTCTCGTGCTTGGAAGTGCCGGAGGAAAGTGAGGGTGGTGAAGGCCCACCCTCTCCCCTGCATCCAGCGTCGTGTCTATCTCGTGTCCCACAGAGGACTCCCCCTCCGCAGCCCAAGGGAGAGGCGCTCGTGGCGGCGGGTGAAGCTCCTCTAGCACGATGTCCCTTATCAGCTGGGCGAGGTCCTAGGCTTGAATGCTCGGAAGCAGTGGCTGGTCCACTGAGGCGTCGGGCTCAATGCGCCTGCCCCTCCGACCTCGTCCTCGGCCGCATCCATGGCCTGCCTCGCTACCTCCTCGTCGAGGCATCTCCTGCACAGAGATGCGAACACAGAACAGAAAAGATGTCAATACGAATTGATATTCAACGAAGAAGCCTCAAAACAGATGTCAAAAGGTACATTGTGGTGGCTACTCTAGTTACAGGCACGTGAATTGCCTAGTTTCCAGCCAGTTGGTTCACTTCTCGGGACAACCTTGCTCTGATACCATCTTATTACGACCCGATTCCCGAATCCCTACAGGACACGAGAATCGGACCGACTCGATTGATCCCAAGACCAATTTTCCAATGAGAAAGTAACCAAAAAGCGGTAAAATAAACCACATCCACCATGCAAGTAACTAACAGTAACAAAAGTACAGCAGTAAAGAAAAGAACTACAATACATTCCACCACAACAGTAGAGAATTAAAAACATGTACAGAAATATGATATTTACAATAAAGAGTACAAGGTGAAACAGAAATACTCACTACTACAGAAAAATGGTACAAAAGTACAACTACTGGGCTCTACTAGGCCCAGCACCCTCCGCAGCCGCAGGCTCTAGCTGCTCAACACCTGGTCCTGAAAAAGGTGACAAATGTGACACGTCAGCGAAACGCTGAGAAGAGTGGCAACCAGCTAGCTAAGAAAACAGTAAAGGTGGACAAGTAGCTGTTGTTTTACTTCCTTTATTTCTTTATTTACTCTTTCTTGAATTATTTCTCAGATCTTTCTCTTGACCTCGAATGTTCCTCGTGGGAATGATCTTGATTGCAGTCTTTTCCGAAAAGTAGAAGTAGCACGTGGTGCTCTCCTGACCGAGAGAGTCCCCCGTGGTGGTCCTACCCTCAGTCAACCACCCCAAGGTCACTGACTGACGTAACGATGACTACGGCACGCGTGATAAATGCATGGGTAGCTACCCGGCAATGGCATGCGGTCAGTCGTTTCCGTTAACAGGTGCGCCCAAAGCACAGCATGGAACCAGTATAGGGCAGAACCCTCTCAGTAACAGGGGTCCAGCCCCTCCGCAGTAACCAAACAGGGGTCTTGCCCCTCTACAGTCCGCGTACCCTCGCCTGACTACCCTGGTTTACCTAGTGGACCTAACAAGTCGGTGTGGGATGGCTAACTAAACCACGGGGCCCGTGGGGTGGCTAGCACTCTCCCTACACTAGTGGCTCTCCCCGGTACTGTGTACATGAGGGACAAAAGTCGGTACAAAGTGGCCAAACCTAACCCCGGGTCCTTGGGGCGGCTAGCTCCGCTCTGCACTAAAAAGGAGGACAGTCGCTCTCCTTGGTACTCCTACTCAGGGGCCAGCTCACTTCCCCAATTCCATTCTATTTATCTTCCAGGAGCTCTACTCCTAATTCCCCGTAGGGTTCATACTCATATTTCTCAGACCAAGCCATACTAGGTTTCATCATTTCCGTTTCATTCGCATCTAGCCCGTGCTTCCAACATTTAATATCCATTTATATACAAGCAGCTCAATTTTAGCTTCCAATAACAGGAATTACATGTAGCAGTTACTAGCAACAGTACTCTACATTTCACAGGCAGCTGTTATCCAATTACAGGCAATTATCATTATTCTATCTACTTATCCAAGACTGCAATTCAGGTATTCAAGACATTCGTTTCAGAGTTTCTTTTACTAGGACTCATGCCATACCCTAGGATCTATCATTCAATCTAGTTTTCAAGTCCTAGGATTCATGCCATACCCTAGACTCTATTATTCATCTCAAGGATGCATTAATATTGGTAAATAACTAAGGGAGCCACTCTACCCGCAAAATCGAGAGTAATGGGGGCGTGATCGGCAGGTCCACGTGCCTCCGCAACCCCCAAAGCTGTAACAGAACGAGGTCCTAACACAAAGAGCAATCACAAGGAACCACTCAGAATAGGATACAAGTATTTCCAACAAGTAGATGAACTAATTCTGAGAAGAATGAAATTTCAAACGTTGAAATCGAACCTCGAACGGACCCTAAACGGGTCAAAAATGACAACTCTAACTCAAATCAGACGTCTGGAACACCTTCCAGACGTCTTAAAAAGTGGTCGAGGCCATACCTCACTCTACGCTGCTCCTCAGACGTCCAAGGATCCTGCTGAATCGTCTGGACCCAATTCCAAATGTCCGACCACCTCTTCGGACTTCTGGAGATGCTCTCCGTCGTCTGGTGCTGTGCCCAGATGTCTGATTTGCGTGGGAGGGCGTGTCCTCGCACCTTCTTGAAATGAAACCTGCACGCGCGACGAAAGCCTCCTCATCACGACACGTCTCAACACTTCGGCGGAACGGCCTGCATGGCCGTATTCCCAAAAAGGAGGTAGAGGAGAAATTTCGTACCTCTCAGACGTCTAGGCCTCCCTCCAGACATCGCCCGCGTCGTTTGGACGTAGGTCCAGACATCTGATTCTGGGAAAATTTCCCAGAATTAGAACCTCCTCGCCTTCTTCCTACTGCGCACGGCCGCACCGCGCTCGCCCTCCTGCTGCTTGAGCTGCAGCAGCACCGAGGTAACCTCCCCAGCACCACGCTCCTCTACGCGCCCGTCAGCCGTCCTCGAGCTGGTCCGACGAGCTCGCTCACTCTTCTTCACGCGCTCTCCCTCTTCACCCCTCTCGCTGCACCTCTTCCTCTTCGCACGCACCCGGCAGCAGCTGCTGCCCTCACTCTCACTCCCGCTCTGACGCTCTCACTGGAGGAAGGGGAAGACAGTGGGGTGGTGAACGAGGGAGAGGGGTATTTGAAGGCGTGGGGGGGAGAAAAAGCGTCTGCAGGTTGGCGGGTTTCAGTCTGCGCGCGCACGCGCGCAGACTCGCAATCGTACGCAAGCAAAAATTTATTTCCAGACGTCTGGGAAGGCGTCCAGACGTCTGACCAGACGTCTGGACCAACTCCCAGATGTCTTAAAAAGGGTCTGATGTCTCAGGTCTTAACAACTTGTACATTAATTAATAGTGTGAAGGTGCTCTTCATGATTTTGTCTTCATAATGATCCACATTAAATGCCCAAAACAGGGCTACATGGATTCCTAAATCAATCTGAATTCACTCTGATTTTTTAAAGGAACAAATGATGATTTCAAGGTTTTAATGGAAATTCAAAGTTGCTTTGAGATGATTTTAGCACCTAATGTGATATTCTTCTCTACATTATCTAAAATGTACAGAGAATATCAACTTAGGGTGTTTTAAGAATTGTAAAGAATGAGAATTAGTCCTATGGATTTCATATTTTAAAAAAATTGATTTCAAAGAAGTTTGGACAAATGTGATTTGATAGAAATGTGGTTGGGCTTTCATGTGCCTTAGATCAGACCTTCTTAGGTCTAATCTGGGCTGATTTTAGGAATCAAAGCAGCAGCTGAATAGCTGATTGTTTTAAGTATGCAGAAGCATCCATTAGTTACTCAAATAGCTACAATAGTAGTTGCAACATGGTTTTAAGTCGTATGATCCTTGAAGATAGCATCTGAGCATCTTCAGCAGCATCAGAGCTGTTGTTTTGGAGTAGCATTTGCAGTAGTTTAGCTGCTGAATTTGAGCAGCTATTTCATCCATTGTTTGGCTGAGATTTGGGGCGAATTCAAGTTGTAATGGGCTGACATTGCATTGTATAGTGTTAGAACATAATGTGCAAGCATTCATGTATTTAAAATTAATTTAAATTCAATTTAGAATTGCCTATACATCTGATTTGAATCCATTGTCAGCATATTCATGTAATCAACTATTCAATATGAAATTTGAGTGAAATTCAAGGAGAAATTCATGTTTAAATGATCACATACCTTCCATGTGATGTCCTGAACTTATTGAAGTACTTTAATTGAATATCTCAGCCATTGGAACCTCTTTTAGGTCTTGGGTTTTCACTTCCAACACCCTATAAGGCCTAAATTGTGCTTAAATTGTAAATAAATAAAAATCATTAAAAAATCATTAAAAAATAAAATAAAGGTGCCTTGTGTAGGATAAGGAATATTTTTAGGTGTTCGCCAAGTTCTAAGATATTCTGAACCCTTGGCTTGGTAGAACATACCAACCGACGGTTCAGTATACCTTAGAATTTAATAAAGTAAACCAAACACAAAACAGCAAAAAGAATTCTATTTCTCTCATCTCACTCTTTCTCTCTCATCTCCTATCTCCCTTAAACCTATAAAAATGATAAAAATCAGAAAAACCCTAAAAATACCCAAAATATAGTATATACTATGCATATACTTGCATATATAAATTAAACCTAAGCTATATGTTTATAATGTATAATATGTATATAGCATGTATAATTAACTTATATCCGTATTCTATATGTTAAATTAAGTATTGAGAGTGATTTATCATATATATAACTGATATAAACATGTTTATATTATATAAAATGTTTATTTATACGTGTTCTTAATCATAGAATTGCATTAATTACTATAAATATTGCATAACATGCAGTATCTCGCATTTAGATTAATTTGAATAAAATGTAGGTTAATTGTCTCCTTTTTATGGTCAAGGACAGGGCGACTTGTTATCAAGGCCTCGGATCGAAGATCCAACCGTACGGATCTGATCAGGGCGACGATTGGAGTTCAACGACTCCAAGATCGCCCTAATCGGATATCCGTAGCATCAGATAGAGACCGAGGAACCCTAGAAGATCAAGGGCCAAGATGGTGTTAATCTGCACTTCAGACGACAAATCTGATTACACGGATGGGTTCGGATCAACGATCGTAGCCTAATGACGTGAAAATCGATCCAATCCGATACCTGTGGCACCATCTACATCACTCAAAAGATGGACATGCGCCCGCATTGCAGCCGTTGGATGCGCATCCAGCGGCTGCAATGTGTGCCCACTTGAGATGAGCGCTCGACACAAATGTGCCTGTAGCACGTTGGTCGAGCACTCTATCAAGAGGAGGAGGCATGGGTTCGAGCCCCCGCACGCCTCAATTTGGAGCAGGCGCACGGGCGCGATCATCCGCGCGATTGAGATCCAATGGCGTCACGTGGCCGATAGCACCCACGCGCTATCTGACGCCCCCGCGTGACGCTGGATCACACGTGCCAAGGCGCATGCAGATGAGGCACGATGAGGAAAGATCTTAGCCGTCCGATCTCACGATCGGATGACCAAGATTTGAAGGACGTGGAGTGCACGTTTGAGGTGCGGAAGGCGAGCGGGCGCACGAGCGCCGCCAATGAAGGCCACGTCCAGGCCTTTAGTGACAGATTTATCCATCACTAAAGGTCCTAAATTAATGTTTTTCAAAATGTAATGACCAAAATGCCCTTACAACTATAAAGGGTGACCCCCTCCATACGAATTTCTCATCCCTTCTCTTCTCTCACCCCTTCCAAAGCTTTAAGAGCTTGTCCCAAATCCGGGATGCTCCTCTAGAGTAGAAATATTAATTTTTCCACCTTCATCCCCCTTCATGGAGCATCCCACGTTTGTCCTCTCTCTGCATTCGAGAAGTGGATCCCGCGACGACGACGACGTGCTGCTTCGTTCCCATTCTTCACGCTTCATCCTCTTTCTTCCCACTCCATTCCCCGTCTTACAGGAGTCGTCCCGTCCGGCTCGTCTTCCAAGCGATCGTCAAGGAGGATATCTCTCTCTCCATTCTTTTTACTGCTTCTAGAGTAGATTTACTACTTTCTAGTGTAATCATTTCCCGCTTTCTAATTGTAATGAGTAGTGTAATGAACAATTTTTGATATTGAAATCCATGTTTATTCTACATCCCTTTTGCTTTTATTTGTAATATTCTCTCTCTCTTCTATTTATTATTTGTTAAATAGATAGCTACTTTTCAACCAACTATTATGTTTTGTGACCAATAAAACAAATGCGTATTTTTAATTAAATGTCTGCCTCCCTGTGTTCAACCCAGAACTTCTTATGGATTTCTATTCCGGTATAAATTTTATTTGTTGAACCCGAGTTCTTCGCTATTCAAACTACAACGACAGGTTTTCAAAATCGAATCCAATAGCGTAGTACTTCGACGTTGCAACATTTTGACGCCGTTGCCGGGGAGGCGACGCTCTTTAATTTTTTTCGTGTTTTCCAAATTATGAATCATTTACCTCACTTCTCTCATTTCTTATTGTGATTGCAGGTACTCTTTTGAGACAAGAAAAAGTGGTAGATTGGAGCAAAGTGCTGTTGAAGGTTCTGTAAGTTTTCCCCCACCTCCCACCCATTAATTTTCATTTCATCACGTAATAACACAAACATAAATCAACCTAGGTATTCTTATAAACTCTAAGGTTAGTTTTGTTTGTTTGTTTGACACCTACACCCACCTCAACCTCCACATTTAAAAAGAAAAATTTTAAAAATCTCACAGAGGTACACAACCTCATCTAATTTTCAAACACAACCGGTAAACCGATCTTTGAAACCGATCCACACATCCAAACACATAATTGAGTAGAAATCAGATTAGGTAATCATTTGTGTGCCTAATTAAGTGGTGCAACAGGCCAATTGTTTGAGTTGATTGGGCCGCACCACTTCAATTAAAATCAACTCATCAAGTAGCTACCGCATGGTTCAACTCTTAGGGATTTACCAGGCACTCCACATTCTTTTAACTTTCAAAGGAAAACATCTTCACCTGTGCTTTCAAAACCTAGTGTGCCAACAAAACTTGTTTGAAAAAACCTAAAGTTGAATCCTAAAAGCTACTAAGCAAGATTTGAACCCTAAAATTCACCGCATCAAAAAAATAATCTTCCTTTTAAACCACTGGTTGTGCACGCACACACACATCAATCAATCATTAAGGGCACAACCTAGATAAAGGGCCCATCACATTCAAACCTAGCCCTAAATAAAACAGAGTAGGCATTGGCCTTAAGGATTCGACTTGCTCTTTGGAGCCCAGAACGAGATTATTTTCAATTAGTCTGTTTCTACTATTCAATCTGATGTCTAGCTAGGGGAGCAGAATCAAACGATCACGGCTGGGGGTACACTAGGAACCAGAGGTGCAAGCCAAAGGAAGAACCTTCTCCCTAGTACCTCCTTCTAACTAGTTGGATTGAATAGGCAAAAGTAGATCAAATTGTTTCTTTATCTCAAGATGGGTTCTGGGAGTCTGTAGGTCTTTAGGCTAGCCCACTTAAGGACAAGTTTAATTGTTTGTATTGCAGAGCACCTTTCTTCCTCCCGTCTATCATGAATCCTTTCACATTTTATACGCATTCCCGCTCTTTCCCTCCTGTTATGAGTTATCCTTAACATGACGATTATCCCGACTCGTATTGTAATCAACCATTGGTTAGTTGGGATAACTTAGATTGGGGATATAGTTCCGGACCTCCATGTTTAGGGTCTAACCCTAAACACCATAATTGCAATTTCTATCCTTCTCAGAGCCACATCGATTATAGATCGCCACCCTTTCATGGACAACCTAATACGATCTACAATCAAGGAGGATACACTGATCCTTACCCATCCTCTGAATACACTGCCTTTAGGTCATCACCACCTTTTGAACAATCCAAAATAACCTATTATCAAGAAGGGTATCACGAATCTCAATTCGTTAACTCCTCTGCACTGATCCCAAACCTGTCGAACCCTGAAACAAGTCATTTGGTTCAAGGCAACCAAGTTCAAGATAAGGTTTTGGCTAACTTGAGGAATACTATACAATCTTTAGAAGTTCAGCCAATACCTTGCATTGAAAAATTGGAGCCCTTGATTAAGAAGATTGATGATTTGAACAAGTAGTTGTTGGATTGGCTCCAAGATGTTAAGGATAAGAACTTGGATGAGTTTTTACTTGGGAAGTTAGCGAAATTGAGAATGAGATTTATGGTTGCTTTAGTTCAATCGTGGGATGATTCCCAAGATGAATCCCCTTCAAGAGAGCCAATATCAAAACCCGCTCAGGCACCTGTTTGGGGGGACACGTGTTACGAGGCTGACCAGATTGATTTAAAGCAACCAATTATGGATAATCCGATTCCGTCACTTGAGATCCCTGAGCTGGGATATGAGGAAACGTATGTCTCCATGGATCAGAAAGTGACAGATGATTTTGGGACGTACATTAATATGGATTTTGATTTCCTTGATTCTGATGATGAAGATTCAATTTGCGAAGTCTCACGTAAGTTTATAGAACATGATTTCTGAAACACGATTGGGCCTGCGGAATTGGTTAAATCATTTGATAGCCCAATAGCTGAGGAAACTGATCTTATTGGGGCTCACATGACAGATCTAGAATCACACTTTCTGGAGGATTCAATCTAATGCCCTGATTGTCAGTTACACCTCATTAGCTTACTGACGATTCTGCTTTTGAGATAACTAGACCCAAGTCAATTTTGATTCAGCCACATCTTTTAGACTTGGAAATTTCAGACGAGGTGATTAATATGCAAGAGATCCCAGAATTTGACATTCTGAAGGAGGATAGGAGCTAGGAAATTTTGATTTGGGAAGCAAACTCTAGAGGAAGACCGAGTCTAAGGGTTCTAATTAAGCTGAAACCATCAAACCAGGACCCTTACGACATTTGTTCTGAGGATGTCCAACCCAAGCACACATTCATTAATTATCCTTTGGAGCTTGATTTCTCTGTAACCTGACTTTTTGGTCTTGGGTTGCATCCTCATAAATCGTAGGTCTGACCCCGCTTGCATACTAATTTTAGATTTTGGGTAATTTTTATCCAGAACCTTAAATATTTTCGACCATGGGGTATAGGTTTGCATCACAATCTGGTCCACACCTGTGAACATCTACTGGCAGATCCTAAAATAAATCTTTTTATTCTGATTCTCACCTGCATTTCTGAATTCTTTACTTCTATTCTTTGTATAGTTTGGGTGATAAAATGTGGATTTATTTTCCGAGTCCTCATCAACCTGAATTCTATTTTAATTCGATTAAATAAGTTTGGGTGATAAATACACGACTTATCAATCCGCCCTCTGATTTGAGGAAACTTTAAGTCTAAAGCATCTACATGCTATCTTTTCATTGACTTATTGATCGGTGGTTTTAACAAAAATTGGGTAGCTAATGAACCTTCTAGGGTGATATGGCTGGCAAGTTATCATGGGTAACAACCCATAGGTAGGTTGTCCAGAGCCAGTCACTAGACCATTCTCTTCTTGCTACCTTTAGGTAAATCTTAGACCAGGGAAGCCACCTACTTAAAAAAAAAGAGAGAAAGTCAAAAAGAAAAAGAAAAGGAGAAAAGAAAAATAAAACAAAAGAAATAAACCACACTTCGCCACACGAGTATGGCTGACAAGTTGTCGGTGGAAATAACTCATCGACTGGTTGTCCAGAACCCAGCTCATGAAATGCACTGAAAATTCCCAAAACACTTAGGAAGAAGCGGAGAAGTAGACTAAATCAGGGAGATATACATTGGATTCACCCTTGTATTGACCCCATAAAAATAAAAGTATGGAGAAAGCTACCGGTTGTAAAGATACACCTTTAGGTAGAACTCTCTTTTTAAGGTCACCTAAAGGTGTAGAAACTCGAAGTCCGTTCTAATTGTCGATCAATGAGTCTATCACATTCACAATAAGATGCTTAGAACTTAGGGTTCTCATTAAATCTTGGGTGGGTTGAATGGCTGTAGAAAGCCACTTTTTAACCCTAAACTCAAAAATTCAAAAAAATTAGAAAAGAAGAAAAAGAGAAAAAGAATTTTTTCTTTGAATAAGGCGAGGGCTTGAGGCGGTCTGCATTTTGGCAGATACCCGGGTGCTGTTGTGTCTTTGAAAGTTCATATTCTAAGTAAAAAATTTCTTAATGTTGAAAATAACTTATGCCCAAGTAATCCAACCTAATTCTTTTATAAATAGCATGTAGTTTTTGCTAGGGACTAGTAAATGATAGGCATGGGTGTGATGTAAACATGTTTATATTATATAAAATGTCTATTTATGCGTGTTCTTAAGCATAGAATTGCATTACATATTATAAATATTACATAACATGCATCATCTTGCATTTAGATTAATCTGAATAAAATGTAGGTTAATTATCTCCTTTTTATGGTTAGGGACAGGGCGACTTGTTATCGAGGCCTCAGATCAAAGATCCAACCGTACGGATCTAATCAAGGCAATGATTGGAGTTCAACGACTCCAAAATCGGCCTAATCGGATATCCGTAGCATCAGATAGAGATCGAGGAATTCTAGAAGATCAAGGGCCAAGATGGTGTCAATCCACACTTCAGATGATAAATCCGACCGCACGATCGCAGCCTAACGATGCGAAAATTGATCTAATCCGATACCGGTGGCACCATCTACATCACTCAGAAGATGGACGGCCAAGATGGCGCCACGTGACGCCATCTCAGCCGCCCAACCGGCCGCATGCACCTGCCTTAGCTCATCTGGCCGACGCTTCCCCGCTGTTGGATTCGCATCCAAAGGCTGCAATGCACGTGCACTTGAGATGAGCGCTCGACACAAACGTGCCCACAGCACGTTGGTCGAGCACTCTATCGAGAGGAGGAGGCGCAGGTTCGAGCCCCCACACACCTCAATTTGGAGTGGGCATGCGGGCACGATCAACCGCGCAATCGAGATCCAACAACGTCACGCGGCCGATAGAGCCGATGCGTTATCTGACGCTCTCGTGTGACGCGGGATCACATGTGCAAGGTGTGCACAGATGAGGTGCGATGAGGATATCTCTCTCTCCATTCTTTTTACTGTTTCTAGAGTAGATTTACTACTTTCTAATGTAATCATTTCCCACTTTCTAGTCCTAATGAGTAGTGTAATGAATAATTTTTTATAATGAAATCCATGTTTATTCTACATCCCTTTTGCTTTTATTTGTAATATTCTCTCTCTCTCTCTCGTCTATTTATTATTGTTAAATAGATAGCTAGTTTTCAATCAGCTATTCTGTTTCGTGACAAATAAAACAAACGTGTATTTTTAATCAAACGTCTGCCTCCCTGTATTCAACCCGGAACTTCTTATGGATTTCTATTCCGGTATAAATTTTATTTGTTGAATTTGAGTTCTTCGCCATTCAAACTACAACGATAGGTTTAAAAGCCGAATCTGATAGCGTAGTACTTTGACGTTGCAACAATAACTTTATTGTATTATTAGACATTAATTAATATAAATTAAATGTTTAATAACCTAAGTAATTCTATAAACATATCTAAATGTACATAATTGTACCTAATACTATACATACATACTTAACTATATAATATGAATTATATAATACCTATAATTTAATTTAATTAAGTAATTACAATACGTAATTAAGTTATTAGGTTAATTAGGCAATTTATTAACTTAAAAAAAAATAAATTAGTAATTTAATTTAATACTGAAGTAAGCTATAATGTATACTTGTATAATATTATATTAAGTATTTTCAACCTATTTATATTGTATTTATAATATATAATATAATATTTATAAATTATTTATGTATAAAACTAACTTAAACATATATTTAACTGTAAATAAATTAAAATAAAGTTATAAAATATAATAAAAATGTGTAATAAATAATTTATTATGTATATCAACTCTGTATAAAGTTAATTTCGTAATTAAGTCACTAATTTATACTTTAATTAACAATTAAACCCTTAACTTAATGTATATAAACAACCACTTTTAGCTAATTTTATTATATATTTAAATAACTTATTTCTGTAAATAAATTGTACATTTAGGTAGCCTTATATAAAGGCTTTAAAATCATGTAATTTATTTTTAATTTATACTAATTTATGGCCTCAAATTGAGGGCCAAAAACCTCGATTTCTCACGTTGTTCTACGCATAACAGTGGACAATCGGGTGCTGGAATAGGGGCACATCGTGCGCTGAGGAGCAGTTGACGTGGTTTAAATTATTTTTGCGCTGCTGGCTTCTCAGCCGACAGCGCACATACATCTTATCCCATTACCTCTCCTCTGATCCGTTTCAGCAATACATGTTTGAATAGTGGTAGGCTGGGGGCCATGCACTATGCAAGGCCTCTTGTGGGCCTGATGTTGGGCCTAAAATTGGATTAGAAATGCACCTAATATGAACGATAGTTGACTGCTAGTAGAGGTCTGGTATCATCCTCTTGGGTGCTGTGTCTCCCTCGAAAGTGGTCGGCCCACCCACTTTAAATCCTAATTTTTGGGTTGAATTGTAGACGTCTGAGAGAAAGAGAGGATGACCAAAATTCGGCTAAGTGTTGGCTATAGTATTGTGTGTGTGTTTGTGTACATATGTATATATGTATAATACGTATAGTATATATACATAGTATATGTATATAAATAATGTAAATAAATAAATATAAATATGTATACATATGTAATTAATATAGGTAATAGTAAAAGTAAAGTAGGTACTTGTTTGAGTTCTATATGTATATAAATAACTAAGATCTTTAGTGACAGTTAGATCCGTCACTATACATTGCTACATATGTCAATATAGATAATTATTTTTGCCTTATGTTATGTAAATATTTTATTAAAGCTACAACGATGCATATTTATGTTACTATATATGTAATATATGTTACTATAGATATAATATATTGATACAAATTAGTATAGTAAATATTTGTAACTATTTTTGTGCCTATACATAGGTATTACTTATAGTAATTATATATAACTAACATAGTGTAGTAGTAGACAGTTTTGATGCTTGTTTGTTGTACATTTGTTTCAAGCATTATAGTGAGAGATAATTGATTCTCTTGTAAATAATTAACCAATTCTTTCATTTATTGATTCATTCATATATTTTGTAAATAAAATTAATATTTTTGGAATAAAAGAATATTTTTGGATTTAGAGAGTGATGTATATTAATAACTGCCTCTCAGTGAACGACTTAGAAACAAACTAGTAAAAATGTAAATAAATAAAGTTGACGCGACATCGGTTTGCATTTGTGACATATACTACAACAACAACACATTAAACACCATTTTTAATCGAAAGTCATCGATCATATTTTTGATGCTAATAGTGCTTTCTTGTGATTACTGATGTCTTGTTGATCAGTACACCCCACTCAAACCACATATGCACGAAACACGTGATAGCGAGCACACCCTACATTACATCACAACCATAAAAGAAATATGGAAACGAACACTAATGCAGGCATACCCTATCATAAAGCTGAGCATATATACATATGCATACTTGGCCATTACAACATATTTACATCAATTCATAGTGTTCATACAAAAGATAGACCCAAAAGCACTACGTCGAGGATACATACATGTAAAAATATATATAATATATGTCTATTATATTTGTATCTTCCTCGGATATGATAGCAAATGTCTTCTCCAAAGTACTTTCCAAGCCTTTGCTTAGTAGATGTTGCTCCAAGCTAAGTATGATAGACATTTATACTCTAGCTTGAGTAGTGTTGAGAATAGTCTTGCTTTGGTTTTTTTCTATTGATTTTCATTTGTCTATTATTTCCTAGTTATGTGAGAGGCCACTTGTAGTTTTTCCCAATTCTCTATTGTTGGAGATTGATGTGATCTCCAAGTTGGAGAATGTGGAGATCTTCCAAGAGGTCACATTTTCCTTTCTCTTTTAGCTAGTACCCCTCAAGAACTTGCTTGAATGGTGGTTAACTAAAATTTGAATTTTGATTCTTGCTTTTCAATGTTCTATAGTCCTTGAGAAAAATTCAGATGGTAGCATATTTTTGTGAAAGACACAAATAGAAGAGGTGCTTGAGTTGCAACAGAAATGGGGTTTTAGATACAAATAGAATGTATGGTCAAAGCAGAATCTTAGCAAACCTTTTCTAATTGTTCCAAAATGAATTTTGTTTTCCTCTTTAAATGACTTCTGTGTCACTTTTCCTAACAAAATAACATACTTAACGGTTGTTGGAACCATGTTCCACATTTTATTTTGATGTTAACAAAATTATTTTAGATTAATATGTGCAATTGAGTAATATTTCATATTGTGATGGATATTGAGGCAAATAGAGCAAGATGACGAGGAGGCCATGATGACGATGATAGAAGATCATTTTCAGACAAGAGTTTATGTTATCAATTAGATTAGGTTTTTACTTTATTCTTAGAATGTATGCCTCTTAACAAATAAACAAAAATTAGATCGTAAAAATCTCATAGAAATAAATTAGGATAAAACATTACGATCATTCGATTTATTTCAAAGTACGTAATATTATTAAAAAGATAGTCTTTTAATATTTAAAGTATTTGCAAAAATAGGCCAGTAATCAAGTTGTATTTATGTTTAAAAAGGTACTTTGTTAACCCACAAGTACTAGTACTAAAGTTTAGTATCAGTACATGTGAATTATAGGTTTAGGTTTTTTCAAAGAAACAAACCTATACCCTGCGAATACCAATGCTCATGATCATTACTGGTATTGGAGGCAATGAGTACTAATACCCATGATCAGTACCGACACAAGTGGGTTACAGATTTGCATTAAGTATTTAAAACCCAAATCTGGAAGCAACAAGTATCGGTACTCATGATTAGTACCGGTACCCAATAAGTATTGTCTATGATAAGTTAACTTTAAACACAAAATAGTGTCACTAGTACCGGTACCCATACTTTAGTACTGGTACCAACTAAACGTCAGGCCAAATCTAAATGGCTAGAATATTAATTTTGAGATCTTGAATGTTGGGATTTAAACCCCAACATCTAGCTGATGAATAACTAAGGTCCTAACTCTATATATACACCCTTGGACTCTTAGTTTACACATATAGAAATATAGAAAATTGCAAGAGAAAATTCAAGAGCTATAATTTCATATTTCCACCTTATTTCTCAACTAAGAAAAAGTAATTTGCTATCTACAATCTCTTTACTCATCTACAAGCTTAACGACATGTTCTTCTCAAGCAATTATAAAGTGATTCACATCCTTCCTAGGCTCTCTAATTGGTATACTCATTTTAATTATTGTTGGGAGCTGTAGGAATCATTCTAATAAGATTTTATCTTTCTTATGCCAGTGCTTGTATTGTATTGAGCTTTTTGGTCATTATTTGGGTTGGAATAACTCGGTTTGTTGTACTTGGGTTGAGATAACCCATTAATTGCCTCTATTAGTAAATTAGTTCCTTCGGGGTTGAGGGAATCAGGCTAAAAATCCTAAGCTAGGAGACTTAGGTAGTGGAGTACCCAAGTGAGTGGGGAACCACTATACATCTTGTATTCATCTTTGTGACTTGTAATTTTTGTGCAAATCTCTTTTATTACTAATATCCACTTAAGTTTCTTTGTGTGGATAGCCTATATGTTACAAACACGCGGCTTCAGACGTCTTTTAAGACGTCTGGGAGGTGGCCCAGACGTCAGATCAGACATCTGGAACCCCTTCCAGACGTCTGGGATTCGGTTTCGGCGGCACGCGCGGTTGCGTATGCGCGCCTGCACGTGCAGACCTGCGGGTGCCTTTTCCCCTCTCTCCTGCGGCCGCAGGTTGCGCCCTCTATTCCGCTCTCTCTCTCCTCCCCGCGCGGCTTTAAAACGCCACGCCCTCTCCCACACTCTCATCACCTCCGCCCCCTTCCTCTTCTCCTTCCAGCCGGTGAGCGAGTACGAGCGCGAGTGAGCGGCAGCAGCGACAGCCGCGGTGAGCGTGGGAGGAGGTGCTGCACGAGGGAGGAGGTGCTTGACCGTGAGGGCAAGCTTGCCGGGGCTACTAGGGTCGGCCGGCGGGGGGAGCAGCAGACGCAGGGTGACGCGGGAGGCCTGCTGCAGCTCGAGCAGCAGGCGGACGAGACGCGGCGCGGCCGTGCATCATGAGCGGAGGGCGAGTCGCGCTCTGATTCTGGAAATTTTTCCAGAATCAGACGTCTAGGCTTCCAACCAGACGACGGGGAGGACGTCTGGAGGACTGTCCAGACATCTGAAAGGTGAGTTATTTTCGTCCTTCTTCCTTTCCTTCGGCCGTCCGTACTGAGAGAGAGAAATGGGTACGCGCAGGTTCTGGATTTGCCATCCAACGCGAATCAGACGTCTGGCTGCAGTGCCAGACGACGGGAACGACTTCCAGACGTCCGGGGTGACCATCGGACGTCTGGAAACTAGGCCAGACGCCCCCGTAGGCTTCTGAACGTCTGAGAGACCACGCAGGACAAGGTACCATCTGATCCCCATTTTTAAGACGTCTAGAAGAAGTTCCATACGTCTGATTTTGCACTGTTTCGTCGTTTTCGACCCGTTTAGGGCCCGTTGGGAGTCCCTTTTCCGCATTTTGAGTTGCGTGCTTTTCGGAATTTAATCCTCTACCCGTCTACAGTAGTTGTATACTGTTTTGAGAAACTCCTTGTGTTTGATCCTTGTGATAGGACCCCGTTCCGTTGCAGTCTCGGGGGTTGCGGAGGTACGAGGGATTCCCGACCATGCCCCCAGTACGCCTGTTGTAACCGGTAGAGTGGCTTTTAAGTTTATTAGTATAATCTGTTAAATTATGGAACCATAAATAGAACCTAGGACATTGCACGAATCCTAGGAATGAGAAATAGATTGCATGATAGATCCTAGGTGTTGCATGAATCCTAGGGTTGGAAAACTAGATTGTATGATAGATCCTAGGATATGGCATGAATCCTAGGATGGGGAAAACTAGTGGAATATATGAATACTGCAGTCTTGGAAAAATGGAAAGGAACAAATAACTGCCTGTAAATTGAATTAACAGCTGCCTGTTATGAATAAATAAACGTGACTGAGAACATGGATTGTAAGAACGTGAAACTGGAAAGTGAAACCTAGATGTTCTGAGTTAAAAGAGCTGGAACCCTACGGGGAATTAGGAGTGGAACTCCTGGAAAGAGAAAGGAATGGAACTGAGAAAGAAAGACGTGGTAGTGTGCTGTCTCTTGGGTACGTAGTACCAAGGGAAGTACCTGTACCTGTTTAGTGCAGAGCGAAGCCAGCCGCCCCAGGGACCCGGGGTTAGGACTGGCCACTTTGTATCGACTTGCTGGCCCTCATGTACGTAGTACCGAGGAGAGCTACTAGTGTAGGGAGGTACTAGCTACCCCACGGGCCCCGAGGTTCTGCTAGCCTCCTACACCGACTTGTTCGGCCCACTGGGGCAAACCAGGGTAGTCAGGCGAGGGTGCGCCGACTGTGGAGGGGCAACGCCCTTGTTTGGTTACTGTGGAGGGGTTGGACCCCCTGTTACTAAGAGGGCTCTGCCTTGTATTTGTTCCTTGCTGTGCTTTAGGTGCACCCGTTAACGGAAAGGACTGACCGCATGCTAGTGCGGGTTAGCTACCTGTGTATTTATCGCGCGTGCCGTAGTCACCGTTACGCCTGTCCGTGACCTTGGGGTGGTTGACTGAGAGTAGGATCACCACGGGGGACTCTCCCGGCCAGGAGAGCACCACGTGCTACTTCTACCTTTTGGAAAAGACTGCAATCAAGATCGTTCCCACGAGGAACATTCGAGATCAAGTGAAGGATCTGAGAAATAAATGAAATCGTGAGACAATTGAAAGACGTAAATAAAGAAAGTAACAGAATATAACAGCTACTGTACACTCTACTGTTTCTTTTGTTTTAGTTGCCACTCTACTCAGCGTTTTGCTGACGTGTTACACTCGTTACCATTCAGGACCAGGTGTAGAGCAGCTAGGGTCAGCAGCTGCAGAGGACACTGGGCCAAGTAGGGTCCAGTAGAGTTACCACTGTTCTCTTGTACGTCTTTTTGTTCCACTGTAGTGAGTAGTTCTTGTTACCGCTGTACTTTTCTTTACCTGCAGTTCATATTATGTTATGAATGTTGTTCTACTGTTGTGGTGGTATATACTGTAGTGGTTTCTTTCCTTACTGCTGTATTTTCTTACTATTAGTTATATTCATGCTGAATGTGGTTTATTTTACTACTCTTTTGGTTACTTCCTCGTTGGATGACTAGGTGTTGGGATTAGTCGAGTCGGTTCGGTTCTCGTGTCTCATAGGGACTCGGGAATCGGGTCGTTACAAGATGGTATCAGAGTAAGGTCGTCCCGAGAAGTGAATCAACTGACTGGAAAATAACCAATTCACATGTCTATTGCTAGAGTAGCCACCACAACATACCTTTTTGACATGAACTCTTAGACATTTTCGTTAGGTATCGTTCCGTATTGACGTGTTTCGTTTTGTTTCATGTCTACGTTGTAGGAGATGCCTCGTCGTGGAACTAGGAGGGTGGGCCGCGGGCGCGGTCGAGGTCGGGGCCCGAGGGATAGATGTGTCGGGCTTTGAGTACATACTACCCCTCCTCTTCTTCTGAGCATACCATCTCCGGACCTCGTCCAACTGATTCGAGAGGTGGTTCGAGAAGAATTTCAGCTTCCACCCACATCGCCACCCCCTCCTCCCCCTTCCGAGCATACGACAGGGGAGTTGGTGGTGGAACGAGATTTTCGCCGTCACACTAGGCGTGTTAGGAGAACTCAAAGGAGACACGTGGCATCCGCAGGAGAGCCGTCACGTTTTGCAGGGCCATCAGTGGCCTTTGGGAGCCCTCGACAGGGGCCAGTCGCCAGCACCGGACCCCCGCCCAGCCGACAACAGGGACCCACTGAGGGCGGGAGTCGGGTTCCCCTCTGTTACCAGTGTGGCCAGCAGGGCCACATCAGGAGGGACTGCCCGTCTAGGGCAGGAGGTCAATAGATACTTCCCGCGTAGAGCACTGGAGGGCGCGCAGGAGGCCGCGGTTCCCAGGCGTGAGGAGGAGGACAACAGTCGCGAGGAGGTTACCGGCCAGCACCTACCCGTCCGATGCAGAGTGTGGCTGCTTCGTCCGCACCTAGAGCTGAGGGGCGTATCAACGCCCTGACACACAGGGATGCCAGAGCTTCGGGATCGGTGGTAGCAGGTATGGTTTCAGTTTCCGGCAGACTCGTTTACACGCTTTTCGATTCCGGCACTACGCACTCGTTTGTCGCAGCCAGTTTCGCAGTTAGTTTGGACCAGGATTATACACTATTAGAGAATACGTTCGTAATCAGAGGTCCGAGTGGTCAGCTGTTTGTAGCTGAAGAGGTGTACACGGATTGCAAGGTCAGCGTCGGGGGACATAGCCTGCCAGGTGACCTGATTATGATACAGATGGAGGACTTTGGAGTGATTCTGGGATGGATTGGCTGTCCGCTTACCACGGCTTGGTGGACTATTTTGAGAGGAAGATCGTCTTCTCCATTCCGGAGTTGCCTTCTTTCGAGTTTCACGGACAGCTAGTGGACGGAGGTTTCAGGTGCATCTCGGCACTTCGGGCGGCGAGACTTTTGAGCTAGGGGTGTGAGGGCTTCCTAGCTTGTGTGGTGGCAGAGCCCAGCCCTGTGGCAGACTTCCAGAGTATCCCGGTGGTCAGAGAGTACCCTGACATGTTCCCAGACGAGTTCCCAGGACTACCGCCCGAGCGTGAGATCGAGTTTGAGATCTCACTAGTACCAGGGACCAGCCCCATCTCCACTGCGCCATACAGGATGGCACCGCTTGAGCTGTGAGAGCTCAAGTCCCAGTTGCAGGACCTTTTGGAGAAGGGTTTCGTGAGGCCCAATGCGTCTCCCTGGGGAGCCCCGATACTGTTTGTGAAGAAGCAGGATGGGACCTTACGCCTCTGTGTGGACTACCGACAGCTGAATAGGGTCACCATCAAGAACAGATATCCGCTGCCGAGCATCGACGACTTGTTTGACCAGTTGCGGGGTGCCACGGTGTTCTCCAAGATCGACTTGAGGTCTGGATACCACCAGTTGAGGATCAGGGAGACCGACGTCTCCAATACAGCTTTCCGCACCCGGTACGGACACTACGAGTTTTTGGTCATGCCGTTTGGGCTGACCAATGCCCCCGCTGCTTTCATGGACCTGATGAACCGGGTGTTTAGACCGTACTTGGACCAATTCGTGGTGGTTTTTATAGATGATGTACTCATCTATTCTAGAGATCAGACGCAGCACGGACAGCACTTGCAGATGGTTCTGGACACACTGAGACGACATAGGCTATATGCCAAATACAGCAAGTGCGAGTTCTGGTTGAGGGAGGTGACCTTCTTAGGTCATGTGATCTCTGGGGATGGCTTGCCGGTGGACCTAGCCAAGGTAGAGGCAGTACTCAGGTAGGAGAGACCGCGTTCAGTCACTGAGATTCGCAGTTTCCTGGGATTGGCAGGCTACTACAGACGATTCATCAGAGGTTTTTCACAGATTGCGCTTCCTATGACACAGTTGACCCGGAAGGACGTGCCCTTCGCTTGGACAGATGCCTGTGAGGCATGTTTTCTGGGGCTGAAGGAGAGGTTGACCTCGGCTCCCGTGCTCACCATCCCTGACAGTAGTGGCGGGTTCGTTGTGTACACGGACGCCTCCTTGCAGGGGTTAGGAGGTGTTCTCATGCAGAGGGGTCACGTTGTCGCTTACGCTTTGCGGCAACTGAAGCCCCATGAGCATACCTACCCTACCCAAGACCTAGAGTTGGCAGCTGTTGTCTTCGCGCTGAAGACCTGGAGGCACTACTTGTACGGTGAGACCTTCGAAATTTTCACAGATCACAAGAGCCTCAGATACCTTTTTGATCAGAAGGAGCTCAGCATGAGACAGAGACGTTGGTTGGAGCTCCTGAAGGACTACGACTGCAGCATCTCCTACCACCCGGGAAAGGCCAATGTGGTGGCTGACGCCTTGAGCCGTAAGGCGCCCGCACACTTGGCCAGTTTACAGTTACAGAGTTGGAGCCTTTTGGAGGAGGTGGCCAGTTGGCGACCTCTAGAGTTACGGGGGTACCGTGGGGCAGTGACTGTGACATGGCAGACTAGGACAAAGCTGATAGACCGCATCATCACAGGACAGATGGCCGATCCGTACTTGCAGTCCTTGCACGACAGAGTACTGTCGGGAGACCTGGGGGACTTCTCTTTCACAGACCAGGTACTGTGCCTGAGGGGACGGTTGTGCGTTCCCAGAGACGAGGAGCTGTTGAGAGAGCTCCTGACTGAGGCACACGGTTCCAGATTCACCATACATCCCGGAAACACGAAGATGTACCACGACTTGAGACGCGAGTTTTGGTGGAGGGGGATGAAGCGGGATGTGGGTGAATTCGTGCAGCAGTGCTTAGTGTGCCAGCAGGTGAAAGTCAAGCATCAGAGGCTTGCAGGGTCGCTACAGCCGCTTCCTGTGCCAGAGTGGAAGTGGGAGAGCATCACCATGGACTTAGTGGTGGGCTCACCTGTTACCCAGCGTGGACACGACGCAGTCTGGGTAATTGTGGATAGACTGACGAGGATGGCGCGATTCTTGCCGATCCGAGTCACTTTGGGACCAGCACAGTTGGCAGAGGGGTATACCCGTGACATGGTACGACTACACGGAGTTCCGCGAGAGATCATATCCGACCAGGATACCCGCTTTACGTCCCAGTTTTGGCCTGAGTTTCAACAAGCCCTGGGGACGTGGTTGAGGTTTAGTATAGCTTACCACCCCCAGACGGACGGACAGTCTAAGCGCACGATACAGACACTTGAGGACCTTTTGCGTGCCTGTGTACCGGACTGGAGGGGCTCTTGGGAGGAGCACCTGCCCCTAGCAGAGTTTGCATACAACAACAGTTATCACTCGAGCATCGGCATGGCTCCCTACGAGGCTCTGTACGAACGAAGGTGTACGACACCCTTGAGTTGGGTTGAGGTGGGGACCAAGTGGGAGGTTGGCCCCAGGTTGATCCGGTAGAGTCAGGAGGTAGTCGAGCAGATCCACAGGCGGCTCCGCACTGTCAGGAGCAAACAGAAGAGCTACGCGGATCGGAGACGCAGAGAGGTGCAGTTTGAGGTTGGGGACCACGTCTTCCTTCGTGTTTCTCCCATGAAGGGCCTACAGCGGTTTGGGGTGAGAGGGAAGCTCGCGCCGAGGTTCGTGGGGCCCTTTGAGGTCCTGGAGCAGGTTGGACTCGTTGCTTACAGACTCGCCCTCCCCCCCGCAGCTTTCTGGTGTGCACGACGTGTTCCACGTGTCCAACCTCAGGAAGTACGTAGCTGATCCCAGTCATGTACTGAGTCACGAGAGCATCGAGGTGGGCGACGACCTGACCTACCCCGAGTGGCCAGTGCAGATTCTAGACCGAGCCGTCCGCAGTTTGAGACGAAAGCAAGTACCCCTGGTAAAGGTTTTGTGGAAGAGCCAGCGGTACGAGGAGGCTACCTGGGAGCCTGAGGTGACAATGCGGGAGCGGTACCCGGAGCTCTTCGTAGGTACGTCTTTTCGGACCGGCTTCGGTCCTCTTTGAGTTTGTTATGGTTACTATGACGTTTTTCCCGCACCCTAGTTAGCGCAAGTTTCGGGGACGAAAATTCCTTTGAGTTTGTTATATTGTTACAAACGCGTGGCTTCAGACGTCTTTTAAGAGGTCTGGGAGGTGGCCCAGACGTCGGATCAGACGTCTGGAACCCCTTCCAGACGTCTGGGATTCGATTTCGACGGCACGCGCTGTTGCGTCTGCGCGCCTGCGCGCCTAGACCTGCGGGTGCCTTTTCCCCTCTCTCCTTCGGCCGCAGGCTGCACCCTCTGTTCTGCTCTCTCTCTCCTCCCCACGCGGCGTTAAAATGCCACGCCCTCTCCCTCACTCTCATCACCTCTGCCCCCTTCCTCTTCTCCTTCCAGCCGGTGCGCAAGTGCGAGCGCGAGTGAGCGGCGTCAGCGACAGCTGCAGTGAGCGTGGGAAGAGGTGCTGCGCGAGGGAGGAGGCGCTCGGCCGTGAGGGCGAGCTTGCTGGGGCTGCTAGGGCCGGCTGGCGGGGGGAGCAGCAGATGCGGGGTGACGCGGGAGGCCTGCTGCAGCTCGAGCAGCAGGCGGACGAGACGCGGTGTGGCCGTGCGTCGCGAGCGGAGGGCGAGTCGCGCCCTGATTCTGGAAATTTTTCCATAATCAAACGTCTAGGCTTCCAACCAGACGACGGGGAGGACGTCTGGAGGACTGTCCAGACGTCTGAAAGGTGAGTTATTTTCGTCCTTCTTCCTTTTCTTCGGTCGTCCGTACTGAGAGAGAGAAATGGGTACGCGCAGGTTCTGGATTTGCCATCCAACGTGAATCAGACGTCTGGCTGCAGTGCCAGATGATGGGAACGACTTCCAGACGTTCGGGGTGACCATCGGACGTCTGGGAACTAGGCAAGATGCCCCCACAGGCTTCTGGACGTCTGAGAGACCACGCAAGACAAGGTACCATCTGATCCCCATTTTTAAGACGTCTAGAAGAAGTTCCATACGTCTGATTTTACACCGTTTCGTCGTTTTCGACCCGTTTAGGGCCCGTTTGGAGTCCGTTTTCCGCGTTTCGAGTTGCTTGCTTTTCGGAATTTAATCCTCTACCCGTCTACAGTAGTTGTATACTGTTTTGAGAAACTCCTTGTGTTTGATCCTTGTGATAGGACCCCGTTCCGTTGCAGTCTCGGGGGTTGCGGAGGTACGAGGGATTCCCGACCACGCCCCCAGTACGCCTGTTGTAACCGGTAGAGTGGCTTTTAAGTTTATTAGTATAATCTGTTAAATTATGGAATCATAAATAGAACCTAGGACATTGCATGAATCCTAGGAATGAGAAATAGATTGAATGATAGATCCTAGGTGTTGCATGAATCCTAGGGCTGGAAAACTAGATTGTATAATAGATCTTAGGATATGGCATGAATCCTAGGACGGGGAAAACTAGTGGAATATATGAATACTGCAGTCTTGGAAAAATGGAAAGGAACAAATAGCTGCCTGTAAATTGAATTAACAGCTGCCTGTTATGAATAAATAAACGTGACTGAGAACATGGATTGTAAGAACGTGAAACTGGAAAGTGAAACCTAGATGTTCTGAGTTAAAAGAGCTGGAACCCTACGGGGAATTAGGAGTGGAACTCCTGGAAAGAGAAAGGAATGGAACTGAGAAAGAAAGACGTGGAAGTGTGCTGTCTCTTGGGTACGTAGTACCAAGGGAAGTACCTGTACCTGTTTAGTGCAGAGCGGAGCCAGCCGCCCCAGGGACCCGGGGTTAGGACTGGCCACTTTGTACCGACTTGCTGGCCCTTGTGTACGTAGTACCGAGCAGAGCTACTAGTGTATCGAGGTACTAGCTACCCCACGGGCCCCAGGGTTATGCTAGCCTCCTACACCGACTTGTTCGGCCCACTGGGGCAAACCAAGGTAGTCAGGCGAGGGTGCGCGGACTGTGGAGGGGCAAGGCCCCTGTTTGGTTACTGTGGAGGGGTTGGACCCCCTGTTACTGAGAGGGCTCTACCCTGTACTGGTTCCGTGCTGTGCTTTAGGCGTACCCGTTAACGGAAACGACTGACCGCGTGCCAGTGCGGGTTAGCTACCTGTGCGTTTATGGCGCATGCCGTAGTCACCGTTACGCCTATCCGTGACCTTGGGGTGGTTGACTGAGAGTAGGATCACCACGGGGGACTCTCCCGGCCAGGAGAGCACCACGTGCTACTTCTACTTTTTGGAAAAGACTGCAATCAATATCGTTCCCACAAGGAACATTCGAGATCAAGTGAAGGATCTGAGAAATAAATGAAATCGTGAGACAATTGAAAGACGTAAATAAAGAAAGTAACAGAACATAACAGCCACTGTACACTCTACTGTTTCTTTTGTTTTAGTTGCCACTCTACTCAGCGTTTTGCTGACGTGTTACACTCGTTACCTTTCAGGACCAGGTGTTGAGCAGCCAGGGTCAGCGGCTGCAGAGGACACTGGGCTGAGTAGGGTCCAGTAGAGTTACCACTGTTCTCTTGTACCTCTTTTTGTTCCACTGTAGTGAGTAGTTCTTGTTACCGCTGTACTTTTCTTTACCTGCAGTTCATATTATGTTATGAATGTTGTTCTACTGTTGTGGTGGTATATACTGTAGTGGTTTCTTTCCTTACTGCTGTATTTTCTTACTGTTAGTTATATTCATGCTGAATGTGGTTTATTTTACTGCTCTTTTAGTTACTTCCTCGTTGGATGACTAGGTCTTGGGATTAGTCGAGTCGGTCCGATTCTCGTGTCTCGTAGGGACTCGGGAATCGGGTCGTTACACTATAGTAGCTTCAAGATCCTACAACAATAACTAAATGCATCAATGGAAGATGGTACAAAGGCATCCTATAGAAGCGACAGCAGCATCAGATGGCTCCCTACTCTCCATTTCCATTGCACAGCAACAACAGGAGAAGGAATCGGGACCCCATCAAGGTCATGGTTGTAGGGGGAATTGAGGAGGAAAGAAGCAAATGAGGGGTGCTGCTATGGGTGTTGCACGCCCCCAAAAGCCAAGAAGAAAAGGAGAGGATTTCATGGAGGGAGATTAAGGCAAAGAAAATCATTTGGGGATTTTAGCTTAAACTCAAGGCAAGATAGTAATCATTGGTGATTGTGGTGAATACACTAACTAAGGTGCAATATTTTGCAGCCGTATCATCTCTTAAGATTGGATGATGCAAAAGCCCTTAATTTCTAGTAAGGTTATGTTTGAAATAACAAAGTGGATGCAATGGTTTGATTGCTTGGTTGTTGGACCAAGACTTGCAAGTGATGAATTTCTTCTTAAATGTGTTGCTGACATAAACATGCACAACTGTAAAAGCCAATAGTCATTAATGGAGTATATACTTTACAAGAGATGGAAGTTTTTATAATAGAATATGAATATCTCCTAAATGATGAGATATTGATGACTTCGTGTGTTGTATAGGATGGATTGTTCCTCGTAACCAACAACCTTGACCTTGTCAAGGGATATCCATTAGCTGTGCTCACACACCAAACATAAATGGGTATAAGTGTCTAGTTGAAAAGGTTCAGACAAGAGGCTAATTTCTTTTTTAATGGGTATAAGCATCTATAATCATTCATATAATGGACGTTAAGGTTCAATGATGAAGATAATCTATTTTTCCTCCATAAAAAAAAACATTAGAATAAAGATGCTCTATTTTGTTTACATACATAAAGATGTTCCTAACCATGGACTAGGTTCCATTTTGGTCACTAAACATTAAAAGGGTATTGTTATCTGCTATTTTTCTCCCTTTTTTTCCCTTGTTAAATAAAATATTCAGCAACGAAGGGATTCAATAGTCTGCACCTACACCGACAGTCAGTAACCGTTGGTGTAGGTCAAAATGACCGTTACTATAAGTATAAAGAGCTATTCCAATGGTCAAATAGAGTGATGTCTTAAGAGGTGTCACTGTAGCCTATACTGACAGTAAAAATCGTCGATGTTGCACATATAGCTACAACGACGATCGCATTTTCAAAGCTGTCCAATTTTGGTGATGGTAGTAACAACGACAATTTTATCTGTCGGTATAGGTTAAAAAATGTCAATAAATTTGTCACTGTAGGCAATAACTCTAATTTTACTTAGAACATAATACTAACATGACTATTTGTCACTAGATCCGCCAATGTAGATATAAAGATCTTAACTACCATATCCTATTAATTTTACAAACCTGCAATATCTTACATCATCATCAACAACAATGTTTACTTTTATTCAAGTAGGATTAAAGAAAAATATACAAGATATGACTTTTGAAATAACAAATTAAATTATTTATAAATCATAGATTCGTATCCAATAGAATAATCTTTTCATATAATTCTAAGAGGAAATTGTGTCACAAGCATTATAAATGACATGAGCAACAAGTATCCTTGAACACACTCTATACACATGTAAATTGGTAGACAACATTCTAGCCTAAGGCTAGAAGGTACAAGTAACTTCTATCCTAGAAGTTGTTCATCAAAATGTAAGCCCTCCTTGGGTTTTCTTCCAATTGCTCCAATGGTTCATTAATTTCCAGGTACCTCAACTATAAGATCTTAAGCAGCTTTCAAAGGTTCTCAATTAAATTGAGGTGATGCACAACTACAAATCATTAAACACGATGCATGTTATAGCCCTTGTAAAAAAAATGATGATATAATTTGCCTACATAAACATAAGTTGCATGACTATCATGACACATGAAAGAAATTAGCATCATGTAATTATTTATAATTCTGTTTCACTTCATGATTGCATCTTTGAACCTCCCATCTTTGCTTTACAATAAATAAATTCATGAAACATAAAGATTAAAAAATTAATGCTTTAACTTGGAACAAAAGAAAAAATGCACCAATCATGAATTGAACCTGGGTCTACACCTTGGAAGGGTACTATTCTACCACTAGACCACTGATGCTATTCATGTTTTGTGAACCTAAATTAATACAAACTACACTACAACAAAATCATAAAACAAAACCATTTTATAGATCATAGAAAGCAATTTTTTTGGGAAAGATGAACATATAGTTATCCATTTGCATTGTAGAGCCACATCCCTTGTTTTATCATGCAACTTTATGGCTATTTTTGCATATCTAACCAAGCTCGATTCAGCCACATATCTACAAAGAAAGACTCCACCGATTAACAATTTATAACCAATTTAGTCTCCAAATATATAAAAATCACTAGGAAGGGAAAATCGTTGTTGAAATAAGGTAAATGAAATCACTTCATAAGGCAACCTAGCAATTAGAAATTGTCATTTAAGTTGTATGCTTTTGAAATACAAGTCATTAACATAAATAGAATAAAGAAGTGCATATTTTGGCTCGATGACCACTCCCCTTCCCCAAAGAAGAAAAAAATAGTAGGTGTGAATCCCCATATTCTGAAAATTTCAAATAGATATATAACCGTAATGCTTTTCATCCTTGGAATAGCAGTAGACAATAAAAAAAATAATCTAGGCTTGCTCAATAAATATAATCAAGCTTGTCAATTATTAAAATTTTCTGTAACTTTGTTGTGAAATCTAAAAGAACATAAACACACCAATCACTTATTTCTACCAATTTGATTCTAGAAAATCACATTATTGAGAATGATAAATCATTAATGTCATACCAAATGTTTGGATGCCATGGATTAATTCATCGCAATTTTTCTTTTTAGCATATCATAATTTATTGCCACTTATCATAATTTAAATAGTCATCACATTGCAGCTTCAATGATAAAGGAAAAAGTTATAAACTTAACTACACCACATTACCTTGCTTCCACTATTATAAAAGTAGCTTCAAGCATGAGAAGGACACGATAACAAATCATATACCTCTAAAAGTGCCACATGTATCACCTTTTGTCCTTGTGTACAACTTTCTCTCCTAAAGCGACCAAAATGAAGCATTCAAGCTGCAATAATTTACCAAATATCAAAACAAAACAAACTATAGAAAAGCAAACATCATATCATACTGAAATGGTAAGGAAGACAAAAAGTAAACCCACCAAGCAAAAAGTTAAGCATGATACATGGGATACATTTTTATTCCTATCCATGGACACAGAAATTTTACCCAACACCTCATTGAGAACTTTGAGTCCCTTTCCTACATTTATACAACAAAAGAAAACACACTTAAAGCCCTACACGAATTTCACAAACATCTCTCATCTAGGAAGGAATTTCCACAAGCATTTCTCATGAGAAAATTCATTGAAGCATTTCGCCAAACACCTTGTAGGCATTACGCAAACTGATATCCCAATTATTCCTTTAAACACTGGATGTAACTATTGGAACAATGTTAAGCTTTAACAACATAACCCTAACTCTAAACCTCATTATCACATATCAACAATGACAATAGAAACCTCATCCATAAGTATCGTTAAGCTCAAATATGAGAGAATGTAGTTTTACTCGCAAGAACAAGTGAGAGGGATTGAGAGAGAGAGAGAGAGATCGAGGTGAGTGAGATTCAAGGAGAAAGATCGAGGTGATGAGAGATTTGAGGGAAAGATCTAAGATTTCACAACAGAGAGGATGTGAAATGTAAGTGAAAGAGGCGAGAAAAGATAGAGGAAGAGAGGGAGAGTGATGGAGTTATATCCTGCAGAAGAGAGATGATCAAAGAGAGTCGACCATCAGCAGGTGAGCATTGAGGAGGAGGCAAGAGGAAGCATTGGACCGTCAAAGGGTCTGCTGTGTAAGATCTTTCGAGAGTGGTGGGTGGGGGGTTGTCTGTTTGACAAGTGAGGTTATTATCAACCAAAGGTATTTTAATAAAGTTTTACATAGTGATTGTCATGGTAGAGATTGAGATCCCAACATCTTGGATAGACTTACAATAACATATATTGTATGTCATTGTAGTCCCCCCGTCACTGTATATAACTTTTTTCGTCGTGGAAATTGGAACGAACTTAAACAATGAAGTTGATTGTTAAGATCAGATTGTGGGTTTGGAGATTAGAAGGGATGTTCCTTCTTGGTTTTACAGAAAATAGGCAGAAGAAGATGGTTATAAGATTAAGGTGTCCTACATAATATCATTTCATGGAATTATGTTCATAGCCAACAATAAGATAATAATTTAGGAAATCATCTCATTCACCCACATGAGGCTATGATCTCATTTCAGAAATCTCTTCGAAGCTAAACATGAGATTGTCCAATATGTTCTAAATTTAGAGAAATGTCTTAACCAAAAAATTAGTACCACCAAAAGCTTTGATTGGTAAATTGAGTTGTGGATTTGGGGAAAAGGTGATTTTTAAAAGTGGGGGAAAATATTAAAGTGACCCACAGATTTCTCCCTCATTGTGTTAACACGCTTTGATCGTATTTTAAAATTGTATGTTGTAGTATAGGTGATCAAAGCAAATTAACATTTAAATTTTTAATACTCGAATTAACATAAAATCCGAGGTCATCTCTAGGAGCAAGAAAATGCGTAAATATCACTATTTTGGATTTCACAAAAATTATCCTTAAGAACTAGATCTAATAAAAATATTCTTTTAATGCATAAAAATCTAGTTCAAAATGATTTAAATGGAATCCAAAACCCGATACTATAATCGAGGAAATTCAATTAATGCTTAGAAAAAGTTAATCTGGGAATAATATGCTTAAGCATTCAAATAACTAACGTTGGGAAATACTATTTCAAAGGGGATCAAATAATCTAATAAATGAAACAATGATTTAATATAAAAAGGAGGTCTTCAAATTAGTCCTTGCATTGTCACATTTCAGTCCATGTGGCATTGCTTTTAGGTCCCTACGAGAATTATTTTTTCTTTCTTCAATCAGGTCCCTGGACCATTGATGTAGACACATCTATGTCACATAAACTACCTATTTATGCATGTTCTTATGCGTATAATTGTATCATGCATTATAAATATTATATACCATGTATCATCATGCATTTAGGTTAGATTGTATAAATTTTAGGTTAACTTTTCCTTTTTGTGGTCAGGGAACAGGGCAACATTTATCAGAGCCTCGGAATTAAGATCTAACCGAAAGGATTTGATCAAGGCGGCAATTGAAGTTCAACGACTCCAAGATCACCCCGATCGAACCTCCGTAGCATTAGATGCAGACCGAGAAAGATAAAAGGTCAAGAGGCAAGGTGGTGTAAAATCCAAACTTCAGATGACAAATCCAACCGCATGAATGGATTCGAATAGACAATCGTAGCCCAACGACATGAAAATCGGTCCAATTCGACAACTGTGGCACCTCCTACAAGCAATAGAAGATGGACGGCCAGGATGGAGCCATGTGGCGCCATCCAAGCCGCCCATGATCATCGTAGCCTCCATCAACATCAACTCAATCTCCACCATCAAATCATCATCCAACGGTGGAGATCATCTACGGATCAAAGCAAGAGCTCAGCCATCCGCGCTCGCAATGCGGTGGTCGAGCGCCTTATCTCAACGCCGAGGTCGCGCATTCGAATCTCGCCCTCCTCAAATCAAAGCGCGAGGATTGAGTGGGCGAAATTCGCCTGTTGGATGGCAATCGGGCGGCAGTGAAGGAGGCTACGTGGTGGCATGGATGAGCATGGATGTGCACGCACGATCTAACATGGCTTCTCATGGGTGATTTGACGCAGGCATTGAGGGTGCGGTAAGATGAAGAGGCTTGAGCGATTCTCAGCTGTCCGATCTCTTGATCGAACGGTTCAGATCGTGTGCGTGATGAAGAAGCATTCAGCGACTGAAGGCAGAGAGGTGGGGGTGCGTGCATGCTTCAGCGACATGGGGTCTTTAGTGACGTTTATATCCATCACTAAAGACCCCAACAATTAATGTGTTAACTTGTAAAAGGACCTTTTTGCCCTTATGACTATAAAAAAAAAAGGGGACCCTGTTATGAACGGGTGCCCCAGACGTATTTTAAGACGTCTGGGAGGTGGGCCAAACGTCGGACCAGACGTTTGGAATCACTTCCAGACGTCGTATCAGACGTCTGAAAATCTGTTATCTTTGACACGCGCGGGTCGTCTGCGCGCCTGAGCGCACAGACCCGCATATTCGCTTATTCCTTCCTCCTACGGCTGCAGATTCCCCTGCCGCGCTCCTTCTCTCTCCTCCTCGCGCGGCCTTAAAAGGCCACGCGCTCTTCCGTCACCACCGCCTCCTTCCTCTTCTCCTTCAGCCAGCGAGCGTGAGAGCGAGCGCGAGGTTGCAGCGGCAGCGGCGGCCGCAGTGAGCGCGGAGGAGGTGCTGCGTGCGAGAGCGGCGCTCAGCCGTGAGGGCGAGCTCGCCGGGGCTGCCAGGGCCGGCCGACGGGGAGCGTAGCGAGTGTTGAGCAATGCGGGAGGACTGCTGCGGCTCGAGCAGCAGGCAGACGAGGCGCGGTGCGGCCGGGCGTCGCGAGCGGAAGGCGAGTTGCGCCTTGGTTCTGGAAACTTTTCCAGAATCAGACGTCTGGGATTCTAGCCAGACGACGGGAACGACGTCTGGAAGACTGTCCAGATGTCTGAAAGGTGAGTTATTCTGTCTTCTTCGTTTTCTTCGATTGACCGTACTAAGAGAGAGAGGAAATGGTTACGCGCAGGGTCTGAGATTCGCATCCAACGCGAATCAGGCGTCTGACTGCAGTGCCAGATGACTGGAGCGACTTACAGACGTCCTGGGTAACCATTGGACGTCTGGGAACTAGGCCAGACGCCCCCGCAGGCTTCTGGACATTTGAGAGACCACGCAAAGCAAGGTAACCCCTGATCCACATTTTAAGACGTCTGGAATAAGTTCCAGACGTCTGATTTTGCACTGTTTCATCTTTTTTGACCCGTTTAGGGCCCGTTCGGGTTCCGTTTTCCGCGTTTCGAGTTGCGTTCTTTTCGGAATTAAATCCTCTACCTGTCTACAGTAGCTGTATACTGTTTTAAGAATTCTTTGTGTTTGATCCTTGTGATAGGACCCCGTTCCGTTGCAGTCTTGGGGGTTGCGGAGGCACACGGGATTCCCGACCACGCCCCCAGTTTGCCTGTTGTAACCGATAGAGTGGCTTTAAGTATAATCTGTTAAATTATGAAACCATAAATAGAACCTAGGACATTGCATGAATCCTAGGAATGAGAAATAGATTGAATGGTAGATCCTAGGGTGTTGCATGAATCCTAGGGCTGGAAAACTAGATTGTATGATAGATCCTAGGATATGGCATGAATCCTAGGACGGGAAAACTAGTGGAATGTATGAATACTGCAGTCTTGGAAAATGTGGAAAGGAAACAATAGCTGCCTGTGAATTGAATTAACAGCTGCCTGTTATGAATAAATGAACATGATTAAGAATATGGGATGTATGAACGTGAAACTGGAAAGGTGAAACCGGAATGCGCTGAGTTAAAGAGCTGGAACCCTACGGGGAATTAGGAGTAGAACTCCTGGAAAGTGAATGGAATAGAATTGGGGAAGTGAGCTGGCCCTTGAGTACGGAATACCAAGGAGAGCGACTGTCCCCCTGTTTAGTGCAGAGCGGAGCCAGCCGCCCCAGGGACCCGGGTTAGGACTGGCCACTCTGTACCGACTTGCTGGCCCTAGTGTATGTTATACCGAGGAGAGCTACTAGTGTAGGGAGGTACTAGCTACCCCACGGGCCTCGGGGTTTTGCTAGCCTCCTACACCGACTTGTTAGGCCCACTGGGGCAAACCAGGGTAGTCAGGCGAGGGTGTGCGGACTGTGCAGGGGCAAGGCCCCTGTTTGGTTACTGTGGAGGGGTTGGACCCCTGTTACTGAGAGGGCTCTGCCCTGTACTGGTTCCGTGCTGTGCTCTGGGCGCACCCGTTAACGGAAACGACTGACCGCGTGCCAGTGTGGGTTAGCTACCCGTGCGTTTACCGCGCGTGCCGTAGTCACCGTTACGTCTGTCAGTGACCTTGGGGTGGTTGACTGAGAGTAGGATCACCACGGGGGACTCTCCCGGCCAAAAGAGCACCACGTGCTACTTCTACTGTTCGGAAAAGACTGCAATCAAGATCATTCCCACGAGGAACATTCGAGATCAAGTGAAGGATCTGAGAAATAGATAAATTGTGAAACAATAGAAAGACGTAAATAAAGGAAGAAAGAAAATTAAAACAGCTACTGTACACTTTACTGTTTCTTTAGTTTAGCTGCCACTCTACTCAGCGTTTTGCTGACATGTTACACTCGTTACCTTTCAGGACCAGGTGTTGAGCAGCCACGGTCAGCGGCTGCAGAGGACGCGGGCCGAGTAGGGTCCAGTAGAGTTACCACTGTTCTCTTGTACCTCTTTTTGGTTCCACTGTAGTGAGTAGTTCTTGTTTTCGTTGTACTTTTCTTTACCTGCAGTTCATATTATGTTATGAATGTTGTTCTACTGTTGTGGTGGTATATACTGTAGTAGTTTCTTTCCTTACTGCTGTATTTTCTTACTGTTAGTTATATTCATGCTGAATGTGGTTTATTTTACTGCTCTTTTGGTTACTTCCTCATTGGACGACCAGGTCTTGGGGTTAGTCGAGTCGGTCCGGTTCTCGTGTCTCGTAGGGACTCGGGAATCGGGTCGTTACAGATCCCTACCACTCATTTTCATCATCTCTTCCTCTCCTTCTTGTCCCTTACCCATGCTAAGGAGGAGGTCATCTTCAACACTAAGGGGATGACCAGGCAGGAGGAGCAAGGTGGTTGATACCCACCTTGGAGGAAAGCTTGGAGGAATCATCATATCAGAAGCAAGGAAGAATTCTTTTCAAGCACACAAGCTATTGTGTTTGAAGCAAGGACCATTACTTCTTCACCATCTCTAGAGGATTTTTCATCTCTATTTCCTTTGTATTATCTAGTGTATTTTTTTCTTTTTGTTGTGAGAAGCATTTAGCTACTTGTTCCTTACTTTGCTAGTAATATAAAGTTGTTTATTGCCCTCAATTTCATACTTTCTTGCTTAGTGTGTCTTTCATGTTGCTATTAGTTTATTAGAGAACCACATCTTCTTCTTCTCTCTTCTTGTTAGTTAGTTTTAGTTGTAGCATAATTCAGTATTCCCAATTATTTCCAAAACTATAAAAACAATAAAACGAAAATCACAAAAATATATGTGTTGATTTGAGAAGCGAGAGAGAATCCATTCTTTGTGACTAACAAATTAGCCTCCTTGGACGACCCTAGATACTCCACTATCTAGGTATTATAAATGTAAAAGTTTCATTACGGATTTACATGTTGCAACGACACTAATTACATCATTTAATAAACTGCGTATTTTCCGCATCACTTTTTGGCGTCGTTGCCTGGGAGGCACGGCTTAGTCACAAATTTAATCCCTCTCTTGCTTGCTTGATTTTCATGAAATTTTGTTTGTTTCGATTTCAGGTGTGAATCAGGAGCGAGAGTAGGATTTAGAGCACTTGGAGCGGAAGCTTCAAGTCTCTTTTCTTCCCGTGTGCTTTAGGTTAGTACCCTAGGCCTTTTCTTTTCAAAAACAAAATTAAAATCCCTTAAAAAAATCTTTAAATTATGAAAAGATCAAAAACAAGAAAAATTAAGAGTGGTGGGACCCTAAATTTATTTTGTTGCATGTTTACTTCATTTTTCCACCACCTTTGCCTTATTGGTATCTAATTTTTGAAAATCCAGACTTCTATCTTTATTTTTAAAAACCTAAAATCATTAAATTTCATCCAGGAAAGTCCCCTTGAGTCAAGAACCTTGAGTCCAATTTTCAAGTAGTTTTGCTAAAATAAAAAATTATAATAATTCACAGATTGAATAGGGGTCAGACATTATTTTATTACTATTTTCTTACTATCCAAGAATTTTATAAATTTTTCTATTCGTCAGATTTGGACAAACTTTAATTTCTGCAAACATGGAGAAATTATCTACATCATATAAAATTCTCAAAAATTTTTGAGATCACTTTAGGTTTTTGCAGAATCAATTCTCCGAATCTATCATTTATGACTCTTGACACCAGTAAGAAGAAAATTTTCAAAAAAATATTAAACAAATTCCTAAAATCACAAAAAAATAATTTTTGGATTCCTTATTTGATTTTACATCAGGTGGTAGTGTTGTTTGTCTTGTTTGGACCACCACCTAACAAAATTTTAAAAAAGATATTCATTTTTAGAAGTTGCATAACTAGGAACTCCAACTTTATGGTTTTTAATTTTCTTAGTCACATCAAAATTCAAACAAACTAATCTCCACCAACAACAACTTGTTTGCCATTATTTTGTGGGACATCAAAACCTTGTTTGAGCATTTAATAAGAGAGATCCAAAAAGACATTAAATCTTTATAAAAACCCTAAAATCCTTCAACCAAAAATCCTTATTTGCAAACCTCTTTTGATTCGGCTTGGGCACCACTTCTTGCCCAATTCTCACACACACAAAAAAAGAAATAATCAAGCATTACCCCAACTAACACCCGTCACATTCCTTGTGCACTTTAAGCTCCTAGGCATAATTAAAATTTTGTAGCAATTTGACCCCTAAGGTTTCATCAAATTTAGGCTTGCTACCTAGGTTTTAACTTTTCTTTAGTTGGTATCAATTCTTTCAATTATATCTAGTGCTAGGTCGAGGGGCCTTGTCAAACGACCAAGAGCAGGTTTACACAAGCCCCCAGTAATTTTCCTAGGACATGCTTGGGCCCAACCCTCTCTTTATTCAGCCTAAGCAGATTTGTTGAGAGAACGGATATCCACTACTGATTTCTTATTTCCTAAATAGACCAAGTCTTACGTTAATTTTTAAGGAGTCACATTTAAGTTAGGTCTAGAATTTTGTTGCTTGATTACACACTTTCTCTCATCTCTCCCTCCCCTCCTCGTTTCTTCCATTTTTTGCATGAGTGACGGTCCCAAACTCCACACTTGGAGGGACCACTTGATTTTGCCCCCCGCACCATATACCTTTTTTCCTGCATTCTTCTTTGCATTTTAAAAAAAAATGAAAAAATACAATAGGTCCTCTAACTCACATGCTGATTTTTCTATCCCCTATCTATCCACCCTGGAGCTACCTAATCAAGCCCTCCCACCTCATTTCTACTCCATGATGGCTCAGCTACAAGCTGATCAACAATAGTTGACTAGGGATATAACAAACCTAGCCAACCAAGGGAGACCTGCCAAACTTACCCAAGCTCCACGAGTTCCACATCTAACCCATCTAACACCCTAAAGAGAGAAAATTTGCATATGCTAAATACTACCCCTGTTGAGTATAATCAATATTTTGAGGCTTTTTATGATTCAACGGGAAATTACACATATCCAAATCATCACCCCACTCAAAATATCTTCACCATCCATGAGCAATTTAAACATTTCTCTAATTGGAGGAATTATCCGACTCACTCCTAGACCAATCCGGTTCCTCGCCAACAACAAAACCCATTTGGAGGGTATGGTTCAAATCAGACTTGTTATCAATCTGGACCATCTCAAGAAGACATCAATACCCAGATGATGAAAACCCTACAAGAAATGTAAAGCAAAACAACGGAAGTAACCCGTGTTATTAACAATCTCCATGATCAAGTTGTGGTTACTCTGACCCATAGACCTATAGGACATTCACCGTCCCAGCCCACACCAAACCCTGTCAATCAGAGGAACCAACACCCAGGTGGAAACCAACATCAGAACCACACTAATCAACCTCCTATTAAGTCGATACCTCAGCACCAACCTGGTTTCTATCAACAACAGGCCCCCCACCTCCTCCCAGGCATAACCAAACTGCCTATGCAGATACATTGAGGAGTGGGAAAACCTCCACTGATTCAGGGCCTTCACATCAAATTGATGAAACCCACACTCAACCTATGCAAATTGGCTCTCCTAACCCCAATCAAGAAGAAGAAAAAGAGGCACCAAAAACACAAGAATCAAATCCTATTTCTCACTCTCAAGCACTGCAATCCAATCCTTCTAAAAGGAAATCAAAGCCTTCTCACCAAAATCTTTTGGACTTATTTGGGCAAGACGAGACTACCATCCCCCTCCTAGATGCCACCCCTGCCAATGCTAAATTTTTGAAAGAAATGTGTACTCCAAAGTGGCAGGACCAGAATTTAGGACGGGTGGTCCTTTTCGAGACAATAAGCTCAATTGTACAGAGCAAGCTACCTTTCACGAAAAAGGACACCACTCATTCTATTGTCAAAAATGAGACCAACTTTTATTACACCCCTCTAGACTTAGATGCCTCTATTGATCTCATTCCCCCGGTCTTATTCAAGGAATTTCGATTCAGTGAATTAAAACCTATTAACGTTCAATTTCAGTTGCTAGACCGATTTACCATTAAACCACAGGGAGTTTTTGAGGATATTATTGTAAAGGTCTGAAATTGTCTATTTCCAATTGATTTTCTGGTCCTTGACATAGAGGTACCTGAGGCTCTCAAAACTGCCCCTATCATCCTTGGAAGATTGTTTTTTGCTACTGCAAAAGCAAATATCAATTGTCGTTTCAGAAAAATGGATTTAAGTTGCGGTAACCAGACTATCTCATTAGATATTTTCCAAGCTTCTAAGAAGTCCATTAATCATGAATTTTTTAAGGACCCTGATAATAAAATGGAAGTAGTAATTGAGAAATCTTTATTGATCAATTCCTAGTCTGCTTTGACCACCATTGATCCAAATTTTATGGATTCATACTCTAAATATGATTTTGTGGTCCAAGTCATTTCAGATGGGTTTGACTTTTACTCTTTTAATCTTCCTGATTTATCACCACAAACATCCATACTACACCCACCCTGCATTACATTAACTTCTCTCCCCCTCCCTTTCCATTGGACATACCACCTGACCCATCCAAGTTTGACTTTCATCATAAACTCAAACCATGGCCAGACTTGGGCCATTCTTCCAATTTTCCATTTCATTTTGATCCCTTTATCTTTAACAATAGGACATTTAAGTGTCCAATTATTTACATGATTGTCCATATTCCATGCATTGCAATTCACGCCTGGCTGAATGGCGTAAAAGATAGCACTGGCCAAAACTCAAAAACATGCAATTTTCTTGTTTTATTTTCTGCTAGCATACCCAAGAAAATAAAAATATTGAAAACATTTTAAGGAAAATTTGAAATCAAGAGTAAGGTTGAACATTCACTTTTGATACAATGGGATTTAATCTTTAACAAATTAGGGATAAGGATATAAATCTGATTATTAGAATTTCAAGATCTACCTTTAGTCTAGATCAAATATCCTTCTCTAAAATTCTACCTGAACTATCATGATTCCCCTTTGTAACATGGAAAGTATCTGGCTTAGTTTGTGATTCAAAAACTTGCATCTCATGGAAAATTTCTTGTGTCAAAATTCAAGCTAACACCTAAAAAATAATTAGAAATTAGAAAAACCTTTTGTTTGGCCTTAGTAAAAGTTTGAAGCAGATCATTGGTTTGAGTTCCCACCACCGAAAAGTAGGAAAATGCCTCCTTTGAGGATGCAATGTCAATATGTTGCCACCTCGACATTGCTCTATATCTATATTTCATATCTTTAGACGGAGCATTAAGGCACATTTTTGCAGCTCAAGTGTCTTGGACGATGCTCTACCCATAGCGTCAGAGCAAGAGCCTGAGTTTGCTTGTAGCACCCCTTTACACCGCATTATGTTTTGGGGTTATGAGCTCCTGGGTGGTGTCACGAGCAGTACTATCTCGAAGTACTGGCACCAGAACCCCCTCAAGGATTGGTAATGGGAATGATGATCCCAACACATTTGTTATAAGACTAGGCTAAGAATAAGCATGGGGGAGACACAAAAAAAAAAAAATTAAACCAAAAACACGAACTTATAAATGTTGGCTTTTCACAAGCACAGACACAAGGTTTTAAAGGATATTGAAAGTTGCGAATCGGATTCAAGAGCCGGAGAAATCCTAACTACAAAAATTTTAAGTCATTTGAAATAACAAGAGGTTAATTTGTGAATTTCTGGAGGATATATTTATCCCGATTTGTCTAATTTTTTGGATTCGAAAATGAATCCTGATGTTTATCTATAACAAATCCCGTACCTCCCATGTTTTAAGCAACCACGATCCTGTGATCTCTTTCTCCTTAAAAAAGTTGAAAAAATTAGTTTTCCCAAAAATTTTATTTTGTAAAAATTTGTTTTGCTAAGAGACTAGTGATGTAAACATGTTTACATTACTTAAGATGTCTATTTATGCATGTTCTTAAGCATAGGATTGCATTGCATGCTATAAATATTGCATAACATGCATCATCTTGCATTTAGAGTAGTTTGAATAAAATGGAGGTTAATTATCTCCTTTTATGTTCATGGACAGGGCAAACTTTTTATTAGGGCCTCGGACCGAAGATCCAATCGTACAGATGTGATCAGGGCGACGATTGGAGTTCAACGACTCCAAGATCACCCTAATCAAACATCTGTAGCATCAGATACTGACTGGGGAACCCTAGAAGATCAAGGGCCAAGATGGTGTGAATCCATACTTCAAATGACAAATCCGACCGCACAGATGGATTTGAATCAACGATCGCAGCCTAACAGCGTGAAAATTGACTCAATCAGACACCCGTGGCATCATCTACATCATCCAGAAGATGGATGGCCAAGATGGCACCACGTGGTGCCATCTCAACCATCCAACAGGCCCTCAACACCACCACTGCCTCTCCAAAGGAAATCAAACGTGCGATCTGGGACATTGGATCTTGATCCAACGATCCTGATCACGTGTTCAAAAGTTCGGCCACCTGCCCATCCATGCACGCAGCGCAGTGGATAAGGCGCTCGGCCGCCTTCAGACGTGCATTCAAATCTCAAGGCGCGGGTGAGCGGGCGCGTGGAGTGTCGGATCGTCATCGAACGGCTGTGTGCGCCCAATAGCAGTGACGCGCTATTAGACGCGCGGCAAAGATGCGGCATCACACGCGATGAGGAGCTCGGCTGAGGCGGGCGATGGACACATCTCAGCTGTTCGATCTCGCGATCGAACGGCCGAGATTTAAAGTATGTGAACGTGCATTGAGGAGTGGAAGGTAAGTAGGTGCGTGTGCGCCGCCCACTACACCCACGTTCGGACCTTTAGCGACGGTTTTATCCGTCACTAAAGGTCCTAAATTAATGTTTTTCAAATTGGAATGACCAAAATGCCCCCACTCCTTGCAACTATAAAAGGAGACCCCCTCCATACGAAATTCTCATCCCTTCCTTATCTTCTCTCCCTCTCCAAAGCTCAAGAGAAGCTTGTCCCACACCCAGGATGCTTCTCGCGAGATAAAGTCAATTTTTCGCCCCCTTTCAGAAGCGGATCCCGCGACGACGACAACGTGTTACCCCATTCCCATTCTTCTGCTTCGTCCTCCTTCGTCCAAGCGTCATCCCGTCCGGCTCATCCTCCAAGCGACCGTCGAGGAGGATATTTCTCTCTCCATTCTTTTAATGCTTTCTAGAATAGATTTACTGCTTTCTAGAGTAGATTTACTGCTTTCAAGTGTAATCATTTTCCCGCTTTCTAGTCGTAATATTTAGTGTAATGAACAATCCTTTCGATAATGAATTCCATGTGCATTCTATATCTCTTTTGATTTTTGTTTGTATTATTCTCTCTCTCTTACTCTCTCTCTCCTCTTCTATTTATTGTAAATAGTTGGATAGTTCTAATCAATTAATTTACTTTGTGACAAATAAAACAAACGCGTGTTTTTAAATCAAACGTCCGCCTCCCTGTGTTTGACCCGGGATTTCCATTCCGATATAAATTTTATTTGTTGAACACGAGTTCTTCGCTTTCATACTACGACGACAGGTTTTCAAAACCAAACACGTTAGCTTAGCAACTTGTGCATTCAACATTTTGGCGCCGTTGCCGGGGAGGCGACGCTCTTTGATTTTTGCTTCGCGTTTTTACAACTTACGAATCATTTACCTCACTTCTATCCTTTCTTATTGTGATTGCAGGTACTCTTTCGAGACAAGCAAAAGCAGTAGATTGGAGTAAAGTGTTGTGGAAGGTTTTGTAAGTTATCCCCCACCTCCTACCTATTAGATTTCATTTCATCACATAATAACACATACATCAATCAACCTAGGTGTTCTTATAAACTCTAAGGTTAGATTGTTTGTTGTTTGACACCCACACCCGCCCCAACCTCCTCATTAAAAAAAAAAAGAAAAATAAAAAAAAATCTCATAGAGGTACACAACCTCATCTAATTTTCAAAGTCAACCGGTAAACTGATCTTTAGAGCCGGTACACACATTCAAACACATAATTGAGTAGAAATCAGATTGGGAAATCACTTGTGTGCCTAATTAAGTGGTGCAACAAACCAATTGTTTGAATTGATTGGGCCGCACCACTTCAATTAAAATCAACTCATCAAGTAGCTGCCACTTAGGTTCAACTCTTAGGGATTTACCAGGCACTCCACATTTTTTTTAAGTTTCAAAGGAAAACATCTCCACCTGTGCTTTCAAAACCTGGTGTGCCAACAAAACTTGTATGAAAACACCTAAAGTTGAATCCTAAAAGCTACTAAGCAAGATTTGAACCCTAAAATTTATCGCATCAAAAATAATCTTGCTTGAAAATCACTGGTTGTGCATGCACACACAAATCAATCAATCATTAAGGGCTCAACCCATATAAAGGGCCCATCACATTCCACAGCACATTCAAACCTAGCCCTAAATAAAACAAAGTAGACGTTGGCCTTAAGGATTTGACTCGCTCTTCAGAGCCCAGAACGAGATTATTTCGGATTAGTCTATTTCTACTGTTCAATCTGATGTCTAGCTAGGGGAGCAGAATCAAACAATCGCGGTTGGGGGGTACACTAGGAACCGGAGGCGCAAGCCGAAGGAAGAACCTTCTCCCCAGTCCCACCTTCTAACTGGTTGGATTGAATAGATAGAAGTAGATCAAATCGTTCCTTATCTCAAGATGGGTTTTGGGAGTCTGTAGGTCTGTAGGCTAGCCCACTTAAGGATAGGTTTGATTGTTTGTATTGCAGGGCACCTTTCTTCCTCCAGTCTCTCATGAATCCTTCCACATATTACACGCATTCCCACTCTTTCCCTCCTGTTTTGAATTATCCTCAACATGACGATTATTCCGACTCGTACTGTAATCAACCATCAGTTAGTTGGGATAACTCAGATTGGGGATACAGTTCTAGACCTCCGTGTTTAGGGTCTAACCCTGAACACTATGATTGTGATTTCTATCCTTCTCAGAGCCACATCGATCATAGATCGTCAACCGTTCATGAACAACCTAATATGATCTACAATCAAGAAGGATACACTGATCCTAACCCATCCTTTGATTACACTGCCTTTAGGTCATCACCACCTTTTGAACAATGTGAAATGACCTATTATCAGGAAGGGTATAACGAATCTCAATTCGTTAATACCCCTGCAGAGACCCCAAACCCGCCCAACCCTGAACCAACTTGTTTGGTTCAGGGTAACCAGGTTCAAGAAAAGGTTCTGGCTAACTTAAGGAATATCATACAATCTTTAGAAGTTCAGCCAATGCCTTGCATTGAGAGATTGGAGCCTCTGATTGAGATGATTGATAATTTGAATATGTATTTGTTGTATTGGCTCTAGGATGTTAAGGATAAGAACCCGGGTGAGTTTTGAGTTAGGAAGTTAGCAAAATTGAGGATGAGATTTATGGTTGCTTTAGTTCAATCGTGGGATGATTCCCAAGATGAACTCCCTTCAGGAAAGCCAATGTCAGAACCCGTTCAGGCACCTGTTGGGGGGGACACGTGTTACGATGCTGACCAGATTGAATTAAAGTAACCAATTAAGGAAGATCTGATTTCTTCACCTGAGATCCCTGAGCCGGGGTACGAGGAAACGTATGTCTCCTTGGAACAGAAAGTGACAGATGATTTTGGGACATACATTAATACGGATCTTGATTCTGATGGTGAAGATTCAAGTTGCGAAGTCTCACGCAAGTTTACAGAACATAATTTTTGTGAGACGATTGGGCCTGAGGAATCTGAAAGATATTTGATAGCCCAATAACTGAGGAAACTAATTTTATTAGGGCTCACTTTATTGATCCAGAATTTCATTTTCTGGAGGATTTAATCAAATGCCCTGATTGTTAGTTACACCCCATTGAGCTTATCGATGATTCTGTTTCTGAGATTATTAGACCCAAGTCAATTCTAATTCAGCCACATCATTTAGACTTAGAGATTTCAGATGGGGTGATTAATATGCAAGAGGTCCCAGAAACTGACATGCTGAATGAGGAGGATAGGAGCCGGGAAGTTCTGATTTGGGAAGCTAGTTCTAGAGGAAGTAGAAGACTGAGTCGAAGGGTTCCTATTAAGCTGAAACCATCAAACCAGAACCCTTACGACATCTGTTCTGAGGATGTCTAACCCAAGCACACATTCATTGATTATCCTTTGGAGCTTGAATTCTCTATAACCCGACTTTTTGGTCTTGGGTTGCATCCTCATAAATCACAGGCCCGACCTCGCTTGCATACTGATTTTAGGTTTTGGGTAATTTTTATCCAGAACCTAAGATATTCTCGATTATGGGGTATGGGTCTGCATCACAATCTGGTCCACATTTGTGGACATCTACTGACAGGTAAGAGGATTCTTATGTTTATTTTGATTCTGACCTGCACCTGTGAATTCTTTATTTCTCTTCTTTGTATAGTGTGCCTAGCTGAAGGCACTAAATTCAGCACGTATACAGTTCTTTTTAGTTTTTATCTCGGAGTGGACCTGACATTCACACAATTCAGGTGCTTTCTACGCTATTCCACTCTGTTTTATGTCTTTTTAATACAATGAGGACATTGCATTAGATAGGCATGGGGGGGTAGATATTCATCTCTGAATTTATTCGTCAGCTCCATAGATTTGTTTTATTTTATTAAAAAAAATGGAATTAGGAAAGAAAACTTGGGTTTAAGAAAATTTTCAATCTTAGGAAATAATACATTATGATTTGAACAAAAAGACCCTTCAGGTCTTTGGACTTAATCACCCCGTGTAACCACTAAAATGTAGATTTGTTTTTCGAGTCCTCACCAACCCAAATTTTATTTTAATTGGAGTAAATAAGTTTGGGTGATAAGTACACGACTTATCAACCCACCCTCTAATTTGAGGGAATTTTGAGTTTTAAGCATCTACACACTATCTTGTCACTGACTCATTGTTCAACGATTCTAATGGAAATTGGGTAGCTAATGAACCTTCTAAGGTGATATAGCTAGCAAGTTATCATGGGTAATAGCCCATAGGTAGGTTGTCCAGAGCCCAGTCACTGGACCTTTCTCTTTTTGCTACCTTTAGGTAAATCTTAGACCATGGAAGCCACCTACTTAAAAAAAAAGAGAGTCAAAAAAAAAGGGAGAAAATAAAGAAAAAAAAGAAAAAAAGAAAGAAGCTACACTTCGCCGCATGAGTATGGCTGACAAGTTGTCGTGGTAACAACTCATCGACCGGTTGTCCAGAACCCAGCTCAATAAATGCACTGAAAATTCTCAAAACACTTAGGAAGAAGTAGAGAAATAGAATAAACCGGGGAGATATACACTGGATTCACTCTTGTGTTGACCCCGTAAAAAAATAAAAGTGGGGAGAAAGCTACTGGTTGTAAAGATACACCTTTAGGCAAAATTCTTTTTTAGGTCACCTAGAGGCGTAGAAATCCGAAGTCTGTTTTAACTGCCGATCAACGAGTCTATCACATTCACAATAAGATGCTTAGAACTTAGGATTCTCATCAAATCTTGAGTGAGTTGAATGGCCGTAGAAAGCTACACTTAAACCCTAAAACTTGAAAATCTAAAAAAATTAGAAAAGAAGAGAAAGAGAAAAATAAATTTTTCTTTGAATAAGGCAAGGGCTTGACGTGGTCTGCATTTTGGTAGATACTCAGGCGCTATTGTGTCTTTGAAAGTTCAGATCCTAAGTAGACATTTTCTTAGTGATTGAAAATAACTCAAGCCCAAATAATCCAACCTGATTCTTTTATAAATAGCATATAGTTTTTGCTAGGGACTAGCAAAAGATAGGAATGGGGGTATGATGTAAACATGTTTACACTACTTAAGATGTCTATTTATGCATGTTCTTAAGCATAGGATTGCATAGCATGCTATAAATATTGCATAACATGCATCATCTTGCATTTAGAGTAGTTTGAATAAAATGGAGGTTAATTGTCTCCTTTTATGTTCATGGACAGGGTAAACTTTTTATCGGGGCCTCGGACCGAAGATCCAACCGTACAGATGTAATCAGGGCGACGATTGGAGTTCAACAACTCCAAGATCGCCCTAATCAGACATCTGTAGCATCAGATAGTGACCGAGGAACCCTAAAAGATCAAGGGCCAAGATGGTGTGAATCTACACTTCAAACGACAAATCCAATCACACGGATGGATTCGAATTGACGATCGCATCCTAACGGCGCAAAAATCGACTCAATCAAACACCCGTGGCACCATCTACATCATCCAGAAGATGGACGACCAAGATGGCACCACGTGACGCCATCTCAGCCATCCAACCGACCCTCAAGACCGCCACTGTCTCTCCAAAGGAAATCCAACGTGCGATCTTGGCCGTTGGACCTTGATCCAACGGTCCTGATCGGATGTTCAAAAGTTCGGCCACCCGCCCATCCACACACACAACGTAGTGGATAAGGCGCTCAGCCGCCTTCAGACGTGCATTCAAATCGCAGGGCGCAAGCGAGCAGGCGCGTGGAGTGTCGAATCGTCATCGAATAGCTGTGCGCACCCGATAGCGCTTACGTGCTATTAGATGCGCGGCGAAGACGTGGCATCACACGCGATGAGGCTCGCGGCTGAGACGGGTGATGGATGAATCTCAGCCGTTCGATCTCGCAATCGAACAGCCGAGATTTAAAGTACGTGAACGTGTGTTGAGGAGAGGAAGGCGAGCGGGTCGTGTGCGCCGCCCACTACACCCACGTTCGAACCTTTAGCGACGGTTTTATCCATCACTAAAGGTCCTAAATTAATGTTTTTCAAATTGGAATGACCAAAATGCCCCCACTCCTTGCAACTATAAAAGGAGACCCCCTCCATATGAAATTTTCATCCCTTCCTTCTCTTCTCTCCCTCTCTAAAGCTCAAGAGAAGCTTGTCCCACACTCGGGATGCTTCTCGTGAGATAAAGTCAATTTTTCGTCCCCTTTCAGAAGCAGATCACGCGACGACGATGACGTGCTGCCCGTTCCCGTTCTTCTGCTTCGTCATCCTTCGTCCTGCTCTATCCTTTTTCGTCCAGGCGTCATCCCATCTAGCTCGTCCTCCAAGTGACCATCGAGGAGGATATTTCTCTCTCCATTCTTTTAATGCTTTCTAGAGTAGATTTATTGCTTTCTAGTGTAATCATTTTCCCACTTTCTAGTTGAAATATTTAGTGTAATGAACAATCCTTTCGATAATGAATTCCATGTGCATTCTATATCTCTTTTGATTTTTGTTTGTATTATTCTCTCTCTCTTACTCTCTCTCTCTCTTCTATTTATTGTAAATAGTTAGATAGTTCTAATCAATTAATTTACTTCATGATAAATAAAACAAACGCGTGTTTTTAAATCAAACGTCAGCCTCCCTGTGTTCGCCCTGGGATTTCCATTCCGATATAAATTTTATTTGTTGAACACGAGTTCTTCGCTTTCATACTACGACGACAGGTTTTCAAAACCAAACACATTAGTGTAACAACTCGTGCATTCAACAACTAGCAAAAGATAAGCATGGGGGTGTGATAAATGTCAGTTTATCATCATTCTTATGACCTAAAACAGATCTAACTCTTAAGATTTTAACTCTGCAAATGGATTTTTGGGTTGCATTTAGACATCAATTATATTAGGCATGCATTGCATATTTTTTTGTGTTTTTGACAAGTTTATTTGAGCGTTAGAGATAAATAGATAGTCAGATCCCTAAAACCTTGACACTCGAGAAGGCAGAAATTGAAGAAGAAACTCTTATCAGCTAGATTCCAACTAGATCCAACTCATCTCAACTGGATCCCAGCTAGATCCAGCTCATCCCAGTTGGATCTCAACTCCTTCTAGCTGGATCAACTCATCCCTAGCTCCATTCAGCTCATCACAGCTGAATGGAAGCTCTAGCTAGTTCTCCTCAACTCCATTTAGCTCACCTCAGCTAGATGGCAGCTCAAACTAGCTCAAGTTAGTTGATCCCAGTTCCATTCTAGCTCCTCCAACTCAGATTAGTTCACTGGAAGTTCAACCTGACTAAGACTAGCTACTAGCTAGACTTAGTCAGCTGAAGATGACCTTAACCAGCTTAACTTAGCTAAGCTGAGATACTTGACCTAAGCTAGCTACTCCAACTAGCTAGGTGATCTCCGAGAAGATCATACCCAGCTCACCTCAGCTTATATTAGTACAAGCCAGCTCATCTTAGCTTGTCTTAGCAGCTAGCAAAGAACTAGCAAGCTAAGCCAGCTAAGGTAGCTCCTTGTAGTTCTCTTCAGCAGCCACCAGCTCTGTTGCAGCTCCTTCCAGCTCCTTTCCTCTAAATTCCTACCTCCCTCTCACTCCTTTTCCACTCATCTACTAGCTAAGCTAGCTTAACTAGCTTAGCTTAGCTAGTCCAACTCCATGGCACCAAAACCTACTACCCTACTACCTAAGCTCCACCAAAAAGACCACCTACTCCTTTATTTTGGTGCCAACTATCCCTTCCATCACCACCCCACATCCACCATCAAAACCCATCTCCACCCTCCATTTTTTTCCTCCAAAATCAGTACCTTCTAGAAGGTATTTTTGGAGGGAAAACCAAGGCACCTCTTCATTTCCCTCTCATTTTTCCCTCCAAAAATATCCAAGCACCCCTTCATTTCCCTCCAAAAAACACCATAACCACCCCCCTTCCCATCCTATAAATACCCTACTTTACCACCACATAATTCCCATCTCCTCTCCATTAGTTAGGTTACATATTCTTCCATTAGTTTAGGTTCCACCCAACCTTAGCTATATCATTTTCACGCCATGAAGGAAGAAGAAGGGAAGAAGATCAAGGGGGCACACACCTGCCCCCTGGTACCTTCTTCCTCTCCTTCTTTTCCCTTACCCATGCCAAGGAGGAGGTCATCTTCAACACTAAGGGAACGACCAGGCAAGAGGAGGAGCAAGGTGGTTGATACCCACCTTGGAGGAAAGCTTGGAGGAATCATCATATCAAAAGCAAGGAAGAATTCTTTTCAAGCACACGAGCTGTTTTGCTTGGAGCAAGGACCATTCCTTCTTCACCATCTCTAGAGGATTTTTCTTCATCTCTATTTCCTTTGTATTATCTAGTGTATTTTTTTCTTTTATTGTAAGAAACATTTAACTACTTGTCCCTTACTTTGCTAGTAATACAAAGTTGTTTATCGCCTTCAATTTCATGCTTTCTAGCTTAGTGTGTCTTTCATGTTGCTATTAGTTTATTAGTGTACCACATCTTCTTCTAATTACCCTAGGTGCACTTGCCTAGGGTGAGCTTAGAAGAGAAGGCTCTCTTCTTTTCACTTAGGGTTAGTTGTAGCATAATTCACCAATCCCAATTATTTCCAAAACTATAAAAACAACAAAATGAAAATCACAAAAATATGTGTTGATTTGAGAAGCGAGAGAGAGAACCCATTCTTTGTGACTAACAAATTGGCCTCCTCAGACAAAAGTAGATACTCAACTATCTAGATATTATAAATGTAAAAGTTTGATTGAGGATTTATGCATTGCAATGATACTAACTACATCATTTAACAAATGGCATATTTTTCACATCAATAGTCAAGAAAAATGTACGATTAACATTACCAACATGGATAGTTGTGAAGTTTATTGGGGTCTTTACCTCCCTATTCGTTCCAATCCTCCAAACCCTGATTCGAATGCCATCGTTCTTAACCCCTGCTGAATGTTTGGAAGTTAATATGGGCGATGATGAAGCTTTTCATGATACTAGATCTGAATTGGACACCTCCGAATTTATGGATTTTATGGATGAAGGTCCTTCATCTAAGGTTTTGGCACATGAGGCACACTCTCCGTCCAACGCTAGAGGAGTCTATGGAGGTCATTCCTTTTTAGATGTGGGAAGGATGACCAGAAGTCGATTGAAATCCCTCTCTATTGCCCTTTCCTTATGAAGATACTCTTCTAGAATTGTCAAGGCATCTTAAATGCTCCTACACTTAACTGCTTGAACACTTTAATTTCGAATAATCACCCTGATCTTATTTTTATCTTGGAACCTTTTCCTGGTATCCCTGATGCTCAATTGGTTAAAGCGAGCATCCATTTTGATAATGTCTTGGCTATCTTGACCTCTTCGAATATCTGGTGTTTGTAGAACAACGCCGTTTAGATTTCTTTAGTCGATTCCATGAATCAAGCCTTATCCGTTCGATGTTCTTTTGACCAAAAAACTTTCTTCATTTCAGCAATTTATGCTTCTTATGACCCCACCACTAGGGATATCCTTTAGGATTATTTGATGCAGTTCCAAACCTCCTCCTTACCTTGGGTCTTAGGAGGTGACTTCAATTGTATTCTTAATGACACTGAGAAAAGGGATGGTGCACCTTTTAGAGACTCTCAAGCTTCGTAGTTTCACTCCTACATCAATGCTTGTTCCTTTATTAACCTTCCTCTGGGAGGTAATCAATTTTCTTGGTACAATGGTCGCCATGGTAGTGCCAAAATCTATTAGAAGTTAGATCGTATTCTTGTGAATGTTGATTTCCTTTCTTATTCTCTAATGGGCTCTTATTTGCCTAGATGCAATTTAGATCACGCCCTATCCTTATTTCCTTAGTCCCCAACTCTGATCGTCGTAAGTGGCCATTTCATTTTTAAAATATGTGGTTAAGAGATTCTTCTCATCAAGATGTCGTTAAATCTGTTTGGTCGCAACCTATCTCCCCAATGGCCAAGGATCCTCTTTCTATCTTGTGCTCTAAACTCACCATTCTTAAAAGGGCTCTTAAGGAGTGGAACTGATAGACTTTTGGTGATGTCTATTCAGTGGTTGCCAATTTGGAGGCCAGATATGATGACATTGATAAAAGTATGTCCTCTCAATGGGACAATGATTCAGCTGCTAAGCTCATGGAAGTGCAATATGATCTTGATGATGCTAGATTAAAATTATCGGATTTTCTCCATCAAAAAGCCAAAGTAAAATGGATTAAGGATGGTAAGGGTAATAATAAATTCTTCCATGCTATGATTAAGAGAAGATTTTCCAAGAACACTCATTATTCCTTATATTCTATTATTGGCAACGGCTCCTAGAAGCTGGCAGGTGATAAATCTATTTCCTATTTTGAGGACCTTATGTCCTCTGAGGATTACTATCTTAATGATCAGTTTCTCAACACCATTCCTACTATTCTATCCTCGAGAGATTCCATTTCTTTGACTCCTACTCCTTCTGAACAAGAGATCTTTCATATTTTATCTCAAATGCCTATTAACCGCTCTCCTGGTCCTGACGATTTCAATGCTAAATTCTTCACTTTCTTTTGGGATATCATTAAAGAGGATCTTGTTAAGGCTACTAAACATTTTTTCACATCTCACCAAGGTCCTCGTGCTTTTAACAACACCTTTATCTCCCTTACTGTTAAAAAGCCTAATGCTTATGCACTATCAGATTTTAGACCCATAGCCTATGCAATATATGCTACAAGATTGCTTCTGGCATTATTGCTTCTCGTTTATCCCATACTCTACCCATAGTTATATCTCCTGAACAGGAAGGTTTCATTAAAGGGAGATCTATCCATGATCACATTACTATTGCCTTTGAACTCACCCAACGGATCAATTGTAAGGTTCATGGCTCCAACCTCATTTTCCAACTAGATCTTCAAAAAGCATATGATCATGTTGAATGGAAGGCCCTCTATGATATTTTAGGCCATTTTGGTTTCTTTGACGAGGCTATTGACTTAATTATGGCTTGTGTTGAGCATGAAGGCTCTTCATTATTGTGGATGGGGTTTCTTCTTCCTTTTGTAAGTAGTCTCGTGGTCTCCATCAAGATGACCCTTTATCCCCCTTCCTTTTTGATGTGTTTATGGAACCATTCATTTGCAGGATTACGGAGCTTGCCTATCTGGGTAAAATCTCTACTTTTAATGCTAAATGTGGTAGTCAAACTCCACTGGCCCTTCTCTATGCGGCTGATATCATTATTTTTGTAAATGGGAAGTTCAACTCCATTTCTAACTTGGCAAACTTCATTAAGGACTTTGAAAGAACTTCCAATCAAAGGGTTAATGCTTCTAAAATTTATTGTTCCTTGGGGAAACATTTCCCCCTTGGAAGGGTTTCCAGACTTGTTCGGACCATGGGATATCCGATGGGATCCTTCCCTTTTACTTACCTAGGGTGCCCTATCTTCCCTGGTAGGGCTAAAATCAATAACTTCAATGGTCACTTAGAGAAAATTCAATCTAAGCTTTTGGCTTGGAAAGCCAACCTACTTTCTACTACGGCGTGTCTGATTCTTATCAAGCATGTATTATCCTCTGTTCCTATACATGTGTTATCTATTATGGAGGTCCCAATGGCTATCCTTCGTAAATTAAAGTCTCTTTTTTCCAATTTTTTCTGGGGATCCTATGGTGACAATAAAAATAGACATTGGATAGCTTGGAAGATTGTTGCCAAACCATCTAGCCTTGGGGGTTTGGGAATCTAGGATCTTAACCTCTTTATCAAAGCCCTTAGGATGAAAAGAGCCTGGAATATCTTGGTTGGGGAGTCTTCATTTAGTAACCTCATTGATGGTAATACAGTCATTCATCATAACTAACCTAAATTAGTTAGAATCAATTCGTAGACTTAAGTCTCAATTTATACATTCCAGTCTACTTGGAACCTTAGAGAAAAGGAAGGTTGGATGGGGGAAATCCTATAACCCATGAGAATGCTCTATCATGTAGGGGTCTTTTTGGGACTCTCCCTTCCTGGCTGCCCACATAATTCTCAAGTGCATGAATTTTTTATCAAGAGGTCCATTTGCTTCAGATAGCCTTAGTCATCCAAAATTTTTTAGTGCATTGATTGAGTCCAAGACACATCCAGTCCCTCATCTATTCGTTAGTGCACATACACAAAAGAGGTCCCTAGGTCTGACCTAGAGGTCTCCATTAGAGTTGATCTGGTGAGTGAAATCTGATCTGATCTAATCAAATCAATCTTGACCTAAATTTAATTCTCCATCCTAATCCACCACCTAATTTGGAGATGCAACCTGACAACATAGGGAAAATGTTGAAGAAACTTGAATCCCGTATGAGCATCAAAGAGAAATTGATCGAGGCTACTCTTAGGCATAGAGAAGAATTTGATAAGACCTCAGATCTTTTTAGTGGCATTTAGGTTAATGTATCAGAAACAATAAACCTCATTATGGACCACACCAAGATGATGTTAACACAAATGATATGTGGTTCAACCTAGGATACTCTTTTATTGGAGTACAGCGAATTGTGGAGATTACATAACACTAAGTATCTACAATGTTTGACAAATCTACGACTTTGGGAAATACACTAGAATCTCATTAAGAAACATGGGCATATGCTAAATATGTTACAACAAGCCATTGATCAAAAATACCCATATCACCACTCAGAAACCAATGAGATATCTTAGAACAATTTTGAGGATCAATGTAATTTCCCAAAGCCTGGGTATGAAAATGGAAGTCATTGTTATGGACCCCCAACCCAAATGGAACCAAATTGTGATTTTGTGCAAAATGAAAATCATGATCATGATGTGGTTTCGACAGATCTAGTTGCAGGTGTTCCCAATTATGAGCCAGCCATAGGTAGCTATGAAGCTGATCCATCACACTTAGATTTTCCAAACACATGTTATGAGTTTGATTCAGAATCTCTCGAGAATGTAACTCTCACACCTTATCCTATTAAGGTATTCCTCAAGAGTGATTCTGACATCCCAATAGAACCAAGTTCAGATTGTATTAACCCAATTCCTGCACCTAACCTAGAATCCAGATCTAAGCCTAGTTCGGATGATCATAAGGCTCAATTCAAGGAAAACAATATTTTAGACTTGAATTATGATTTTGGGCATGTATTTGATGATTATACTTCTCCAGACTCCTCAGAAGGATAAATTGATTTATTGAAAATCACATCGAGTTACGATAAAAAATCAAAGAAGTTGGTAGATTTGGGATTTGATTGGATCTACCATAGGTGCCTAGAGCCCAAGCTTATGCCTAATAAGGACATCCCTCCGAGCTTGGAATTTGAGGCTAGGTTTGATCAATGTCAGGTTGATAACTCCATGTATCTTGATTTATTCTGTGGTGGAAAACTCGATCTTGAATCAGGTTCCAAAATTGATTGTCGCAAATTCTTCAATGATTTCAAATCATACTCTGATTTTGGAGAACCATTATTTCCAGATGATTATGGGCCAATTTACAACCTCAGTATCCATGATCTATTCTTTGATACTGATTCTGAGGCCAATGATTTGAAACTCAAAGGAGCCTTACATCTGAATACAGAGCCATCCTGAAACTGATCCCAACCCCGACCCGCTACCAGAATCAATTTCTGTTCTAACTCACCTCTTTCTAATCCGATCGCATATGATTCACCACTGTGCTTCGACAGGGAATCAGGCATTAATCAAACTGACAACCATACATTGTCCTCTGATCCCACCAATAGGGTTCCTACATTCTCCATAAATCCATTATCCTTTAAGGACCCCTACTCTAACCCGGTTGAGATGGTACAGCCAAACCCTCGTTTTGTATTTCCACATCTATTTAAGCCACAAAGCATCCGGTGGGCTCCACACCTATTGATTCACATCTCTCAACTCACCAGACTGATTGAGTTTAGTTTGCATCATCAACCAATTGATCTGAACAAGCACCTAGTTAGACCAACCAGACTACTCATCAAGGTGTTTGTTATATAAAATTCTTCCAATCTGATCACCTCTTCTCCTTTACCACCTTCTCCTCGGCTGAGGGCATTGAATTTAGCACTCAACGAGAGGCAACCCATCACTCAAAAACTCGAGACCCTTCTAATTCTTTTTTAGCTGCATTTCTATTACACTTTAGGATTCAACCTTAAAACAACCAACTCCACCTTTGATACTCATATTAGAGCTTGAAATCATTTATAACAGTCATCCCGACCCATTCACCTACCCTTTGACCATGTTCTAACCTTTGAACTAAGTTGAATTCGTACCCACCTGGTTTACAATGAGGACATTGCAAAACTTAGGCATGAAGTATTAAAGTGCAAAACAAATAAAAATTCAATTCTCTGAGGGGTTCTCACAAAAAATATATATTCAAAAAAAATGGAGAAAAGGGGAGGAAAATTTTGTGAAATGATCGAAAAATCTTTCTTAAGGAAAAGAGGAGAAAATACAAAAAAAATGTCAAAGGAGCAAAATCAAAGAAAAAAATGATAGTCTTAGCAATTGATTATGGGGTCTACTTAAGTTCTAAACCAAATCAAAATAAGGATTAAGTCCTAAAGTGCTAGAGTCAAGGAGATAAGTAAAGAGTAAATAATTGACAGTCTACTGTTGCACTCCATGTACTCCGACGATCATTCTAAACTGTTTAACTAGAGCTTTTAGCCCGTATTCCTGTCGCAAGCACAGTGCTGGATCTCCGTCGCTTCCACCATCTTCCTTAAAGCCGTTCGCCTCACTCCGGCTTCCAACTACGTTGCCCCCATGCCTAATCGACGTGGACTCATCTACTAACGCCTTCTGCACCTCCAATTGAGAGAGAGCAGCAGAGAAGCAATAGCAATCACACTCCCAATCAGCAGCTACTGCACGCAAAGAAGGGAGAGCCCAATAGTCCCACATCGGGTGTGCCTAAGAAATTTTTCGCTTAATAAGGTTTCACCTGTGTTGCCTATTCGCCTCAGCACACGGGGTGAGGTCCCTCTCACCCCACGTGCGCACCCTCGCCTGCGATCACATGCACACAAGCCTGGACCTCGACCCGATTACTCGTACACTGACCTAGTTCTAATTGAGAGAGAGAAAGGGATTTCTGAGGAAGGAGAGGGGTTTTTGCACTATAGCTCCTCAGGATGCACGCCTACACTTAGGCAAAATTTGATAAGATCTTAGGCTTGATAAGTTAAGGCGTCTGATGTGCCTTGGAGACCTCTGACCTTGGCTACTGTGGAGATATTGAAATCTGATCTAACGTGACTAAGTATTTGAGGGTACTGTTGAAATATGGAGAAGTTGACCTTGGGAATTGTGCTTGATTGTGGGATTTAATTGTGGTTCAAACCACCATTTTTAGGTTCTAAATATCTTTTTGTCTCATTGATTCTGAGATACATTTTGATTCTTATTGAATGCATTTTTGAGTGGATTATTTATTTATTGCATATCATTATTACAGATTATTGTACTCATTTATTTATCATATTTTGACTAGTGATTGAATTTTATATTTTCTCCCTGCAAATGACCTCGAAATTCATGATTTTTCGAGCTTTATAAATTTAAATGTTGTTGCGATTTTCATCACTATACCACTACACATTTACTCTCACTAAACCACGAAGATTTTCGACTGTTCAACACTCTTGAAAATTTTCTATGCTCCCCCTAAGCATTTGGCCATCCCCCGGTAGAATTTCTCTTCTTCGGGATGCTTTTATCTAGTTACAACCTTATATTCGATGGGAAGTTCACGAAGGCAATATTAACTTCTGGATGGATATCTGGATTAATGATTGAATGGGAAATTTCGTTTGAAAGATGATCTGTCGGAGAAATATGTCGTCGTAGTAAAATCGCATGGTGGAAAAATCACGAACAAAAATATTTATCAGTGAAAACTAACGGTAGATTATGTTGTATCCACAGGGAGGAACAGAACCAATAAGTTCACAGATGCATAACATTCATGTTGGCAGAGATGAAAGATTATTGCGTAGAAATTTTCATCAAATCCTTTACATCAATCAATGGATATGTTGCTCTTAATGTAAACCCATCATTTAGGTAGAAATCAAGGATTATTTACACAAATTTACTCAATACATCAAATCACTAAAAATGTGAACAGTGCATGTGCAGTAGCATATGATGTAATTTTCAATTGCACGCGTACTATTGAGGAATTGTACAAATCCGAAATCAAATCAGGTGCGTCAAAAAAGTAATCAGAGAGAGTTAAGCAATAATGTAATTGTGCAAGGGTTAGGCCAAAATGTCCTCTCAATAAAATAATCCAAAAAATCATAAACCCACATCTTTCCAATGGCATTCAATGTAAATTTAAATTAACCCAAAACCATAGGATTCCTTTCCTCTTGCCATGATCGTCGATGGATGGATGCGAGGGCCGAGAAGCTCGATGGAGATCAATTAGAGTGACGGCTCCGCGTTGGTGGTCGCAGTGTGGTTGGTGGCGGTCGGAGGTGGCCGGACGGAGAAGAGGAGACCGTCGGTAGTAAGGTGGCCGGCGGTGGTGCGTGACCGCAGGTGTGTCGTCGAGCACAGTGAGGTCACCGAGCTGCTATCGAGGGAGAGATCGTTGCTCCGGTGACGTTGGTGGAGAAGATGGTGGCCGGGAGGGGTGGCTGTGAGTGGGAGGTGACCAGCCGGTGATGGGTTTCCTCTGTTGGTGAAGCTGAAGGAAGAAGATGACGGTACGTTGAGGAAAAAGGTGCGGCTGTTCGTGCTCTGCCAAGGAGGAGAGGGAAGGTCATGCGTTGGGCGTGTGGACGAAGAGAACTAAGGCCGGCGGAGGCGGTGGCTGCTGCTGCATGCGTCTGGAAGGTGTTGGGTACCTCTTTGGTGCAAGCGATGGAGATGAAGATGAAGAAGCACGAAGAAGAAGAGGAAGAAGAACAGTGGCCGCAGTGGCGGCCGAGGGCCATCGCGATGGCGTGGCTGCTGCTGCGTGCATCTAGAAGGTGTCGTGGCCAGAGGACTCATGGTCAAAGATGAGACGTCGAGGCCGGGCGGTCACAGTGGCGTGGCTGCTGCTGTCAAGGGCATGGTGATGGAGAACACAGTGCGGTCAGCGAGGAGAGGGAGAGGGAGAGGAAAAACGGCGCAGTGTGGTTGTCGCGGTGGGGTAAGTGCCAACCGCTGTGATCGGTGCACAGTGACGATGGGTGGAGTACGGTGGTGAACGTGGAGGCGGAGGAGGCTCGTAGTTGCGTGGGAATGTCGGGGTCCCAGTAGGGTCGCAGTCGGACAGTGATGTGGTGGCTCGCGGTGGTGGGCAGGGCACAAGTGACACGCTATCACTGTGTGGCTTGCCGCGGTTGCTGTGGGAAGGAGATCCGAGGAGGAGCGGGACGCGGTCAATGGCTCGTGATGGTTGATGAAGGAGGCACACGGTGGTGGTTGTTCGAGGTGTCGAAGCGGAACCTCGCGATGGTGTTCTATTGGAGAGTGGACGTGGAGAAGGGTCCTCCTCCCATGAAGGAAGATGATGATGAGGGGCCGTGGGTCTTGTGTGAGCCTTTTATTTCTCTTCCTCAAAAACAGTGGGAAAAAAAGAAGGAAATAAGGGATTGGCTATGATTGAGGGAACGAGAGAGGAGATTGAGGAGGGTGGTGGATTTTCCTTCCTCTTTTGATTGTAAAAGGAATAGTTAAGAATCCCATAGCCAATTTCTTGCCTGTTTGCCTCTTTCTTTTTCTGTGGACATCTAAAATGTCAAAATGGTATCCTCGATTAATCCTGCAAATACGTAAATAAATCAATATTCGGATGTGTGTTACGAACATATGCAATTAGAATAAATAAAAATGCATAAATATCAATTCACGAGCTTAATGAATTTTCCATTGTAATTTATGCTCGAAATTAAATTTCTATCCAAATAATATGAATACTTAGGCTTAATTATAATCCACTAAAGTGAACTTATCAAATACCACATGCCTAAGTTTTACTAGTCTCAAGTAAAATCACATGAAGTAGACCAGGTATCTAAGCTAAAATTTATCGTCAGGATGCCTTATCGTGCTACACCTCTATAGACTAGATTGAAATACCAACTATAAGCCTAAAAGTACTCAAGTACCAACCAAGATATAGACCTGACCAGCCTAAGCCTTAGGTCTTCCACGAAGGTTTCTAAGGCCCACAAAAACTACCCATAGGTTCGTTGACTCCAGCAATTAAAGCACCTGTGCATATGTGCAGCAAGTCTAAGTTCAGTTTGCCAGTGCATTTCTGATAAAAGAGTTCTATTTTGTGAGTTTTTCTCTTTTTCTTTTTAAATTCCTCTAACTCCAACATAAAATTGGCCCTAAACACGATCTGTATCAAATTTTTTGTCCCCACCATCAATCCTCGCAGGGTCCCTTGCAATCGATGCTTCGAGATAATACTGCCATGGCAACCCCCAAAACCCTTGACTTTCGACACTTCAGAATAGTGCTACTTATGGTGTTCTATAGTCAAATTCAAACCTTGGCAATCGACATTTCGGGATAATGCCGCTCATGGCATCTGAACTAGCACAAGGTGCCTCTGTTGCCCCCGATAGGACATTTAGATATCCTAGAAGACAAATACCGAGGAGATGGTATGTTATAACATATCTTCGAGTGGAGTATTTTTCATTCCTCCTCTCCACGCCGGAAACTCGTCCAATCAACTTGTGTCTTCAAGCTCTCTTAAGTCAAATTTTTGGGAAAATATTTTTAGAGCGGAACACTTTTTTTGGCATTATTCTTCATTACACGCACTAAACCAGACCGATGTGTGATTTTTGGTGCCTAGATTACCAAGTCCCACAGGCCAAAGGGCAGGAAATGGAGCTGAACACTCCCTAAGCTTTAAACTTAATACATCAGCCTCGTAACTCCCTCAACCTCTTGAGGAATAGTCCAGATCTTAACAAATACGTGATTGTTTAAGCCCTAAAACATATTCAGGAGGCCTAAAGTCGATATCCCTCACTTATCTCCTTCTCTCTAACACTCCAGGGCTTAATTCAACATTCATTATAGCCCAAAACTTTAGTAAGCTCTTCTATAATCAAATGTTAGGACTAGCACAATTTTTCCAACTTTTTCCTCTCTATGTTTTTCTTCTACTCTCTCCTTTTCCTTCTCAATATACTTGCAATTTAGCTCACAAAGATCCCATCTTCTTTCTCTCTCTATTTTTTTTAATGTAATATGGATGCCTTAACTGCCTGCAAAATATGTATACATGCTACGAACAACCTCAGGTTATACCCTCCCATGCTTAAATCTGACAATGTCCTCATTGGAAAGCAAAAGCAAGGAAAGATATTACCTGAGGTAGAGTTGGGATGTCTCCCAATAGGGGATTCTTGCAAATCAGGCTCTAGAAGTGAAGCAAAAGGAAACCCAAAGAAGATACATAACAAACCTGATCTAGCGACTAAGTAACCAAAGATGTTGGCAAGTTGGTGATGGAGAGTGATGCCAAAAGCTCACCAGATGCAGGTGAAAATAGGGTACTTCTAAGCTCTTGTTGGAGGTTTCACATAATACACATGAGTAGTGACCTCCAGGAGTACACAGCGAGGAGGCAAAGGCTTCTCAAGTAGATGTGTGGGAAAAAGAGGGTGTGAACAAGGACACCCTAAGGATGATGGGATGACATAGACAAACATCGATCCATACCCTCCACTCTACCACAGGATGTATTGGTCAGGTTATCCCCCCGTAATGCAGGAATGTGAGTAGAGACTTTAGGAAGCTGTTTCTGTAGGAGTGTAAGTCTCTCAGTTGCAGGGTAGGGAAAAGGGTCAAAGAGAGCTTGAGAGGTTTAACATTCATCCTCAACAACCATTCCAATTCCTGAATGTCATCAGAAGTAGTTGTAGTAACTAATTGGCTTTCAAGCTGCATATCATTGGTGTGCGCATCCTGGAATGGGCCCAAATGTTCGTCTTCCAAATTGAACAGATCAAGGGTGTCGCCCATTTCATTATCATGTAAAGGTGGGTTGGAAGCGATAAAAGTGTGAGTGTTCTCAATAATGACATCCCCAAGTTCTTGTTCGAAGCTAAGATCTTGTCCCAGAGGTGTATAGATTCCCTCATCAAGAGTATTAATTGCTTCCATTTCTTCCCAATGTTTGAGAGGATGATCTTTGTAGTCAAAAGTAGGTAGGAATCCAGATATGGCTAAGTCAGTAAGATCCTCAAGGGTAAGTCCTCGAATAAAACATATTTTCCCCTGGAGTCACTCCATACTCTCAGTCCGGGCACCTCAAAGTCATCATCATCCTCCTATATGCTTCTTCCCTCTTATCTCTGAGACTCAAGAAAATCTTCAAAGCCAGGATCAAGTATTTCAAGTGTTCCTTTGTCCTCAAAAATCAACTCTTCATGTCCCTAAGACCAATATTGATCCAAGTCTTCCAATTCAATATCAATTCCCTCAGCGTCACCTGTGTTGGGTACCTGTAAATCCTCAGAATGTTCAATGACAGGTGTGGATCCCCTAAGTAGAGGATCATGGTTATTATCACTTCTAATATGATTTCATCCGACATCCAAGACTCCTGGAATTTGTTAACTTCACAATCCTCAGGGAGATCTAATTGAGGTACAAGGTCTTTTTCAAAGGTGTAAATTATAGATTCAGCATCCTTAGGATGGGGTATAGATTCCACCTCAAAATCTAGAATAGGAGTTGGGTTGACTGTTTGACTGCAACCCGTTTCATTAAATGTAACAAAGATACTATCATTTGAGTCGAATTCATCTAATGGGTCCATTTTCCCCTTCTTCTGACTCCAATTAAGATCAAGTGGATAATCACCAGGATTGCCTTCTAGTGGGCATATCTCATGGGGGATGTCTAACTGATAGCTACTCCTCGAAACAAGATCCCTATTGTCATTGTTTTCCTTGAAATTGTCTTGGTAATCACGGGTATAGAGGTAAGGATCAGAATTGACTGTAGGAGGGTTGCTAAGCTGGATAATCTTTTCAGTTAATCTTTGATTATTCCTCAAAATCTCTTCCGTAGAATCCATCATTTCTTTTTGTTGTTTTTTCATTTCTATCATAAAAGATGAGAGGCTACTATCAAATTAGGGAGGAGAGTTAACCTCAGGTTCAAGTTACTTAGGAGTATCGGCCCAACCTCGATACGCAAAATCGTTAAAGGTGGGTGGGTTGGGTATAATCATGGGAGAGCTAGGGCTAGGATACCCTTCTCCTAAGTTCTGCTCATCATCACTAGGTTGGGGATTAATTAAACCAATGCTCCTATAGTAGGAGTAGAAAGGATGCCAACGTTCATTAGATGATGGATAACTGCAGGTCATGGGATTGGGATTCGATGTTCTAGGATGAAAGTAAGAAGTGAAGTAGCTATTATAATCCATTTGCGATACGACTTGAAAAATGCATCCTAATCAAACGTAAGGTAATGGGACTCTCCTTTTTCTTAGAGTAGATTAGAGCCAACTCACCCCTTAAAGTTATCAAATGGGGTCAAGTTTGCACCCGTTCATTCCTACTTTAGTGTTCTACGAGGGGGTTGTGACTTGAGATCCCTGACAAGCTCTTTGGAGAAGAATAGAGGTCGGTTACATTCTTTCTTGGTAGCCAAAGAAGTTGTATAATCAATTACAGGCCCTAAGTCGACCTTCACGTGCCCTAGGACCTATACCTTACTTCAATGATACTCCCAAGTGACCTAGTGAGAAGTTACTCCAAGAATAGAACTAAGGGATGCAAGTAAGGCAAACCCTTTCTTTGAGGTGATGCGAATGCGGTGCCTCTTAACTACCCTTCTGTTCCTTTAAGGGGTGTCCCCCTCCTTGAAGTATCAAAACACTTGAACATAGGATAATATCACCACCACAAAGTGAAATAGGATGGTCTGCATCGATGAAGATATCGGTGCCTATAGCCTTAAGGGACCAAGACCTAGTGCGATGCCTAGTGTGCATGCTCAATGCTAGAAGTGTGCATCACACCGCAAATCAGTTTGATTTTGAGAAGAATCTCACACAAGTCCCCTTTGATCAGATCAAATGTGATTTTGATTTTAAGGTCGAATCTAATTAGCAGTCCCAATTTCAATTAGACGACTACTGAATTAGGTCAATTCAATCAATTTGGTGGTCTTGAGATTTAATCCACATGCAATGCGTGAACAGGAACTGGATGCAAAGATAGAACGATACACCTGACTCCAACAATCTACGTGCAGATATGTACACAATGCAAAAGTGAGATCTAACGTGCTACTCAATCACCCCTAAATGCGCGCACCTAAAGGTATGCAACTCCTAAACAACAGCTTGATAATTTTTCTCTTTTTGTTTCAAAGGCAAGAAAGCAGATCACCACAGATAAATAGCCCTAGCCACTAAAGAACGTGAGGACAGACCCCCAAAAATCAGCCCCGATGATACAAGGGCGAGAAGACAGAAATGAAATAAAATTCACAATGGAGAATTCCTTGTGAAAGCGGGATCCAGGTCTCCTTCTCTTCGCATCCTCTCTACGCGTGTGGACATCACTCAAGGTCGACGTCGTCGCTCAGCTACGCTTGTCGCCTCATTAGATTCCTCTCACAGAAAAAATAATTGGTTAGATCAATGTGTACCTCAGAATAATGTCAAAATATAATCATGAAAATCTATTGCATCTGTTGCCTCCCTGGGAACAGTGCCATTTGAACAGGCAATTTCGTTTAGAAGATGGTGTGTCAAAGAAATACAGTGTCGTAGTAAAATCGAGTGGTGGAAAAATCCCGAGTAAAAATATTTATCAGTGAAAACTAGTCATGGTGGATTAGGTCATATCCACAGGGAGGAACAAAACCAATAAGATCACAGATACGTAATATTCATGTTCGCAGAGATGAAAGATTATAGCATAGAAATTTTCATCAAATTCTTTGCATCAATCAATGGATATGTTGCTCTTAATATAAACCCATCATTTAAGTAGAAATCAAGAGCTACTTACGTAAATTTCACTCAATACATCAAATCACTAATTATGTTGACAGTGCATGTGCAATGACATATCATGTAATTTTCAATTGCATGCATACTAGAGAGGAATTGTGCAAATCCGAATTCAAATCTGGTGCGAGAAAAAAGTGATTAGAGAGAGTTGAGCAATAACGAAATTGTGCAAGGGTTAGGCCAAAATTTTCTCTCAATAAAATAATCCAAAAAACCATAAACCCACATCTTACCAATGGCATTCAATATAAATTAAAATTAACCTAAAAACAGAGGATTCCTTTCCTCTTGCCATGCTCGTCGATGGATGGATGGTGAGGGTCAAGAACCTCGATGGAGGTCGACCTGAGTAAGGGCTCCACGTTGATGGTCGCAGTGTGGTTGATGGCAACCAGAGGTGGTCAGTCGGAGAAGAGGAGACTGGCGGTGGTAAGGAGGTGGTCGGCGGTGGTGCGTAGCTGCGGGTATGTTGTTGGGTGTAGTGAGGTCGCCGAGCTACTCTTGAGGGAGAGGTCATTTCTCCAGTGACGTTGACGGAGAAGATGGTGGCCAGGAGGGGTGGCTGCGAGTGGAAGGTGGCTGGCCGGTGATGGGTTATCTCTATTGGTGAAGCTAAAGGAAGAAGACGACGTGTTGGGGAAGAAGGTGTGCCTGTTCATGCTCTACCAAGGAGGAGAGGGAAGGTCATGCGTTGGGCATGTGGATGGAGAGAACTAAAGTCGACGAAGGGGGTGGCTGCTACTGCGTGCTTCTAGAAGGTGTTGGGTACCTCTTCGGTGCAAGTGATGGAGATGAAGATGAAGAAGCACGAAGAAGAAGAGGAAGATTGTGTAGTTTCGCCCTACTAGGAGGGGGTGACATAATAAAATGCGGAATAGAATATAAATAATCTCACAAAATACAATCACACAAAGTACACAAAGATTTTTAGGTGGAAACCCAAATCGGGTGAAAACCACCACCTAATCCTCTCGAGTTAGGATTTTCCGATCAACCAAGTTGATCAAATCCACTAAACGAATCACTTTAAACGAGGGTGATTCAACCTCAATTACAACCACGCTACTTTATAAGAGGGTAGCGTACCTCAAACCCCTTCTCTTGACGACAAGGATTTTGTCTCACAAAGGAGACAGGAATTCGCAAAGCGAATACCCAACCAAATAACAAAGTAAAATAACAAATATCCTATAGAGCCAACAAAGTAATTTTTAACCTAAGCTTCTATAGGAATTAAGATGCTTCCCTTTGAAAGGAGTGCATCGACGACGCGGATGTGTGAACGACGGCGCAACGTCGCTCTCGTGAACTACGGTAGGAGAGCGGGTGCGCAAATGCTTGATGCTCTCTAGATGAAGAATTTGAGCTTGGAGAGCAAAAGCTTTTCTTCTTAGGATCAAGAGACACAAAATGATTTGAAAGTGTATTACAAAGTGTGTCTAGGTGTATGTTAGTGTGCAAGAGGTTCCTCTCTATTTATAGAGGCCTTAGGAAGGCTTTGGAAGGCTTAGGAAAGGTTCCATAGCCGTTGAGAGTAAAGCCCAAGAGAAACAAGCCGAAATCAGGAACAATGATTGCACTGACAGGCTTATCAGACGTCTGATCCTTGCATCAGACGTCTGGAAGATCACTTTAAGACGTCTGGGAACAACATCAGACGTCTGATTTTGGGTGGGTTTCTTCTTGACTTGGATCAGATCTAAACAGGGTTCTAGTGCAAGTCCATCAGACGACATACAAGATGTCTGGAACTATGTCTGGACGTCTAGAAACCTACTTTTTCGTGGGAATGGATTTCCAAGAGAGTGCAATGGGTAGAAAATCTCTGAGAAGAGATTTTGGGTCAGCCGAGGCAAAACGGTCATTTATCAGACGTCTGGAAAGGCCTAAGGACGTCTAATAAGGCTCTAACGGTCATATCCTTGAGTGTTCGCTAAGCCATCCAATGGTCCACTAATTGGACGTCTGGCAAAGTCATCAGACATCTTATAAGACGTTTGGACTAAGGTCTGGACGTCTGATTTCATCAGACAGAACTACCAAGTCCAGCCTAAATGTTTATCAGACATCTGAATCAACAGTCAGACGTCTTACAACACATTATCAAACGTCTGATCTTGGAATTAGACGTCTAGAAATATTGTTTGAATCCTATATTGGTTTTCTAAGTTCTCTACAGAAAACCTAAGTATCCTAGGGTTGTGCTGGTGTTCCTAGGAATACTGTTAGGGTACTTTGAGGCTCTTTAACATGAATCTAAGTAACAAAAATAAAGAGCAACAAAAGAAACGAAAAATACAAAAAGTACAAGAGAAGGAAAGCTATCCTATTCTTCATCTCCTTCCTTCTTCAATCCATCGCTCCTCGCGAATCTCCTTTGTTCTCCATCAAGCTCCTCCAATCCGTCCTGGATGTGAGCTCGAACTCCGTCTAATCATGTCTCCATTTGCAATTGACCTGAAATCTAAGACTCCAAGTGCAAATGTTAAATGACATGTGTTTTGTTATCATCAAAACAAATGATCGTGGTGCTCTAGCACCAACAGATTGATGGCTGCCACAATGGCGGCCGAGGGTCATCAGAACGGTGTGGCTGCTGCTGTATGCATCTAGAAGTTGTCATGGGCGGAGGACGCATGGTCAAAGAGGAGACATCGAGGCTAGGCGGTCGCGGTGGCATGGCTGCTGCTGTCAAGGGCGTGGTGATGGAGAACACAGTGCAGTCAACAAGGAGAGGGAGAGGAAGAGGAAGAACGGCGCAGTCTGGTTGTCTCGGTGGGGGAAGTGCCAGCCACTGTGATCAGCGTGCGGTGATGATGGGTGGAGTACGGTGGTGAATGTCAAGGCGAAGGAGGTTCCCAATCACATGGGAACGTCGGGGTCACAGTAGGGTTGCGGTCGCATGGTGATGTGGTGGCTCGCGATGGTGGACACGGCACAAGCCATACACTATCACCGTGTGTCCTGTCGTGGTTGCTATGGGAAGGAGATTCGAGGAGGAGCAGGATGTAGTCAATGGCTCGCGATTGTTGATGAAGGAGGCACACGGTGGTGGTTATTGTTCGAGGTGTCGAAGCGGAGGCTCGCGTTGGTGTTCTGTTAGGGAGTGGATGTGGAGAAGGGGCCTGCTTGATAAATGCCAGTTTATCATCATTCTTTTTCATTAAAACAATCCTAGCTCTTAGGGTTTTGCCTCACAAACAGGTTTTTGGGTTGCATTTAGTCATAAATTAGGTTAGGCATGCATTGCATTTTTTATTATCTTATTAATGTGTTTTTGTGAGTGTTAGGGATGAACAGATTAACAGCTCTCTAGAACCCTAGGACTCAAGAAGGCAACTGGTGAAGGAGAAGATCAAACTAGCTGGAACTCAGCTTGATCCATTTCACCATAGCTGAAATCTAGCTCACTTGGACTAGGGTCAGCCCATCCTATCTCCATTCAGCTCATCTCAGCTGAACGGCAGCTCAAGAGAGCTCATCTCAGCTAACCCTAGCTCAAGTCAACTCAGATCCAGCTTAACTTAACTGAGTCTAGCTCATCTCATCTCCCATGAGTTCACAGGGAGCTCTAGCTAGCTCAATTGAGTTGACTGGAGTTCACCTCAACTCAAAACCAGCCTGATCCAGCTCCACTCAATTCCAACCAGCTGAAGATGAATTCATTCCAGCTCAGGAAGCTCAAGTCCAGCTCCTGGGAACTCAACTTAGCTCAACTTAGTTGAACTAAGCCACCTTAACTGCCTCAACCAACTCAATCCTCTTCGGGAGAACCAGACCCAGCTCACCTCAGCTTCATTCAGCAGAAGCCAACTCACTTTAGTTTGGCTTAGCTGATAGTAAAGAACTAGCGAGCTAAGCCAGCTAGAGTAGCCTTATGTTGACCTCTTCAGTAGCTGCCAGCTCCAATTTAGCTCTAAACTCTTCATATCCAACTCCTCTCCTCAAACCCTAAGCTCCACATGCCTACTCCTCCACTCCACTACTAGCTAAGCTAGTGGTGGGCGACCTTCCTCTATAGTTTTATTATTTCGTCGTAGTATAGTATAGAGAGAGGTGATTACCAATTTAATACAATTTGTTACTCGGAAAATAAAAGAGTTCCCGAGGTCGAACTCAGGGAGCAAGTTGTATTCTAGGGGTACAAGTTTCTTTTACAAAAATAAAGAAAGAGAGAGAGAGAATTTGTTGGCTTTTCTTCTTTTCTCTTTGCTTCCTCCTTCTCAAATCTTCTGCTCTCTTCCTTTGTTCTTCTTCTGCAGTGGTGATGTTCTTCTTCTTCTTTCAGCTGTTTCTGCTCTTCCTTTTTCTTCTGCAGAGCGGTCCTGTTCTTCTTCTTCTTCTTTCTTTCTTCAGATCTTCTTCTCGTGCTCTTCTTCTTCTGCAGAGTCTTCACTTGGCCTCTCTGTGTTCCTCCTCTGCCTCGCCTTCCTTCTCCTTCGTTGCCTTCAGGACGTCGTCTGATTTTCCAATCAGACGACTTAAACCGCCGCTGCTACAGTGCCGCTCGGTGCTCCTCCCTCCTTCAGCCTTCGTCTTCTTCCACGGTTCTTCTTCACCTGTGCCTGCACACTTACACAACTTGATCAGGGGAAAAACCTAACTCTACCCTCCCCCGCGTCTCTCTCTCACAGAAGCCACTCTTGGGAAAGCTCTCCCAGAGCTGCCGGGTTGCCGGGTACGGGTCGCGCCCGGGTCCAGGCCCACCGGCGTGCGTGGTGGGCGAGGAGTGCAGGTCAGTCTAAGTCGGGTCGGGCCAGGTCCACGGGGCGTGAGCGCGGACGAGACCGGGTAACCGGGCGGGTGAAGGGGACCTCACCCCGTGTGCTGAGGCAATAAGCCTCCAGCACTTTTTCGGTTTATACTGCTGCGCTCCTTCAGAGCTTTCCGAGGTGGGACTAAATGTCCCACCTCCAATTTCGCGCCTGCGCGGCGGAAGCAGCTGGTAATCGCAGCTTTACGCGAGGCCTTCGCGTGAAGGATTCGCCTCGACTGCAGCCTAACGCTTTGCCGAAATGCCCCCGCACAGCCTGGGAGCGTGACCTGGGCGCGGCGCACCTAGGGCAGCAGGTGAAGAAGCTGCTTCGCTTCAGCAATGGCGGCGGCGAGCGCAGGTACCTGCCCACAGAGAAACGGCCTCTCGGCCCAATCAGAAACGCGGAGGACCTTCGCCGTGGCACGGCGAAGGTGGTCGGGGGGTGTGCAGGCGGCGGGGCAGAGCCTAAGGGCTGTCCTAGGTCGGACTGTGGGTCGGGAGATGGGTTTGTTTGGTGGAGTTGCAGAGGGTGATTTGGGGGAAGTGGAAGGGCGGAGGTTCTGCGGTGGTCGGCGAGCCGTGTGGGTTGCTGGAGTGATGGGAGCGGCTCGCCGGAGGATGGCCTGAGGCGGAGAAGGTGAGGGTGATTGGTCGGAATCGAGGGCGACAGTAAATGTTTAAAGTGAGGAAGAGGAAGAGGGGAGGAAGAGGAGGAGTTCTACCTACTTAGCGGGATGAGGAGGGGCTAGGAAGATGCCCGGGGGAAGGGGCGGCGGCGAGCAGAGGGTCGGAGAGGCGCCAGCTAGGTGCGGCGTGGCGCGGGAAGAGCGAGGGAAAGAAGTCTCTGCTGCTGGTATTGCGGCAGAGCGAAGAGGAGGAGGAGGAAGAACCGCCGGAGCTGGTGGGCGTCTGCCGGAGTGAGAAGAGAGGAAAGTTGGGGGTTTTCTCCGTCAGATCCGAGTTGCTCCGAACGGCGGAGTGACGGGGGTATTTATAGAGGCGGAATCAGAGAGGAGGGCGGAGGGAGACGACGTGTCTCCCTCGCCGGAGGACGCCGGAGATGGATACCCATACCGTCCGTGCGTTCGCACGGCCGGTATGGTGGGTTGTAGCGACTAGGGGGTGTTCCTGCGACGGCTGACGACGCAAGGCACCCCTGGTTGACTTGCCAGCCCCTCCCCCTCACCCTGCGCGGCGCCATGCTCCGCGCAAGGTCGCCGGAGCATGGTGCTGGCAGGTTTTGGCAGGAGGGACCTGAATGCAAAGAACGAAGGAGAGTTAGGGGCAGAAATGTGAGGGTTCAAAAGTTGAGGGCCAAAAAGTAAATATATGAGGACCAAAGTGCAAAGTTGGTCAAGAAGGTTTCTTCTTAGGCTCAAGTTTTTATACATGACTAATTAGGACCTAAGGAATTTGATGGTGAATTTTATTTCTAGATTAAACCTTGTTTGACTGGTCAATTTACGCAAAAACCCAAATTAAGTTATTAATTGGGTATGGTTCTCAATGTAGGTCAAAATGGGTTTTGAAGGCCAAATTGAAGGTTCTAATCCCTAGAGATTATTTTTCTATGAATTTTAGAGGGTTTATTCTATTTTTACTTTGCCTCGAACCTCGTGAATTGAAGTGGGTTTGCTTTAGGGTTACAGATTATCATTTAGTTCCTTGGAATTGCTGTAGCCCTTATCAGATCATCCCACTTTCCTTCCTATTTGGTTTGTTTGACCTGTGTTTGGACGCTGAATTACCCTGTATGCAGATTATACTGGTAAAATTGCATTTTTACCCCTTATGACTTGTTTTCTCCTTAAACTCAGAATTCTCTGAGTTAAGCCTTTCCTTGAGTTATGTAGGAGCTTTTATCCTTTGTATTGGGTCAAAATGAGCTAGTTATGGCTCATGATGAGGTTCTCATCATACCCCCATGCCTAGCTTTTGGTAGTCCCTTAGCAAAAACTTAAGGTTTCAACCCTTGTTCTAGACCATGAAGTTCTTAATAGCTTCAGATAAGTGCATTTTTATTTGAGCTTAGATTAGGTTAGAATGCTGACCATAGGCCTAAAAGGTACTCTAGTACCAATCAAGATCCAAATCTGTCTAGCCTTAGCCTCAGTCTTTAGCAAAGGTTTTTAAGGCCCACAAGAACTAACCAAAGATTTATTGGACTTTGTGGTTAAAGCACCCGTGCTTGAAATGATTTTAGCCCTGGCTCAGTTCGCAGTGCGTTTTATAAGAGAGAGATAGAAAGTTTTCTGTTTGGAGAGTTTTCTCTCTCTTTTTCTTTTTAGTTCTAGCCTAGGATTGGCTTTTCAACACGGTCTGTATCAGATTCCTTGCTCCCATCATCAATCCTCAAGGGTTCCTGGCGATCGATGCTTCGAGATAGCACCGCCCATGGCAACCCCCAGAACCCTGGCTATTGAGATTTCGAGATAATCCCATCCATGGTGTTCCGTGGCCGAATCCAGACCCTGGCAATTGACACTTCGAGATAATGCCATCCATGGAATCTGAACCAGCAGAGTGCTTACATGCCCCCAGTAGGATATGTGAATATCCTAAGAGACAAGCACCGAGGAGATGATATTTTGTTACGCATCTTCGAGGGGATTTCCCGCCTCTCCGCGCTGGGAACTCGTCTAAATCAACTTATGTTGATCGGCCGCTCCTATTCTAGGTGTTCTTTTCAGAATTTTGCGACGCTTCTGCGTGATTTTGAATTTTACGCTTACTGAACCAGGCTGTGTGTGAGGTTAGGGTGCTTAGGTTACTGAGTCCCGTAAACCAAAAATTAGTTAATGAGGCCAAATACTTCCTAAGCCTTAGACCTAATACTTCAGCTTTTCATTTTCCTCAACCTCTTGAGGAATGTCTAGATCTTAATGGGTACTAAGAGTCTATTCAAGAATGCCTAAGGTTTGCGTTTTTACTAATCTCATTATGCACTTTTTAGTTATTTTCTTGAATGAGGTCTAGAACTTAGGTTAATTCCTTAGTTCCTTACTAATGACTATCACCTTTTCTCATAATTTTGTGCTCCTTTTTCATTTTATTTCTTTTCTCCTTCTCCTTCAGAAAATTTCCTTCTCCTCTTTTCCTTTTATTATTATTATTTTTTTTTTTTTTTTGAAAAATTTTTAATTTTTATGGTGTTTTTGGCATATGTGAATTTTTTGTTTGAAACCTTTTCTTACAAGTTTTGCACTTTCATACCCCCCCATGCCTAAGATTTGCAATGTCCTCATTGTAACCTAGGAGTTTTTATTTAACTTAGTTCATTCCTTAAGACAGAAATTTGGATGAGTGAATGGGTCGGGTTGAATTTTTGCGGACGATTTCTAATCCCAGATGCAAGCATCTGAGGTGGGGTCGGCTGTCTATAAGGGTGAACCTGAAGTGCAAAAAGGTGTCAGAAAAAGTTTTGAATTTTTAGGAAAATGACGGGTTGCCTCCCGTTAAGCGCTGAGTTTTACGCCATTGGCTGGGCGCAATAAGCTCAAGGGGAATGGAGGACATAAGATGTTTCAGCCAAATCAGTAGAAGTTACATCAATGAACGGCTTGAGTCTCTGACCGTTCACGATGAAAGGCTCAGAATCGTGGCTGAGTGGACTGATTTCGATTGCTCCATTTCCAAAAACCTGTCGGACCAAATATGGTCCGACCCACTTGGATCTCAGTTTTCCTGGGAAGAGTTTTAGTCGAGCATCAAAGAGTAGGACCTTTTGACCAGGATGAAAGATCTTTCTCGAGATGTGTTTGTCGTGGAAGGCTTTAACCCGCTCCTTGTAGATTTGCGAGTTCTCGTACGCGTCTAGGCGTAATTCATCGATCTCGCTGATTTGGAGTTTTCTGTGGGTCCCAGCCTTGGAAAGATCTAGATTACAGTTCCGTACTGCCCAATAGGCTTTATGCTCCAGTTCTACGAGAAGGTGGCATGTCTTTCCGTACACCAGTCTAAAGGGAGACATGCCCAATTGGGTCTTGTGGGCAGTCCTATAGGCCCACAATGCTTCTGGAAGTCGGGACGACCAGTCCTTCCTGTCAGGTCGAACAGTGACTTGTAGGATTTTCTTGATCTCCCGATTAGACAGCTCAGCTAGACCATTAGTTTGGGGGTGGTAAGGAGTAGAGATTCGGTGAGACACCCCGTATTTGGTCATCAGTGACCTAAACTGAGCATTTGTGAAATGGGTCCCCCCATCAGAGATTATTGCACGAGGAATCCCGAACCTTGAGAAAATGTTTTGATGAATGAATTTGAGAACGATTTTGTGAACACAGGTTCGGGTCGGTATGGCTTCGATCCATTTGGACACGTAGTCCACAGCCAACAGAATGTATTCGAAACCATCCGAAACAAGAAAGGGGCCCATAAAATCAATCCCCCAAACATCAAAGATTTCGCATACTAGAATCGGTTGCATAGGCATCATGCCGCGATGGCTCATGTTGCCCAAAGTCTGGCAACGACTGCATGCCTTGCAGTGACTGTACGCATCTTTGAACAGTGTGGGCCAGTAAAAGCCGCACTGGAGGACTTTTGATGCAGTTTTATGCCCGGCGAAATGGCCACCGCATGCCTGGTCATGGCAGAAAGAGAGGATATTGTTGAATTCCCCTTCCGGGACACATCTCCGGATGATCTGATCGGCACCTATGCGGAAGAGGTACGGGTCTTCCCAAATGTAATACTTGGCATCGGAGTGTAATTTGTCCTTCTTGGCCTTCGGCCAATCGGACGGGATCTGATGAGATGCCAAGTAATTTACTACATTAGCAAACCATGGAAGGCTAGTACCAATAGTCAACAGGTGCTCATCGGGAAAATGCTCAGTGATGGGTCCGGAAGGGTCAATTATTTCAGAAGGAAGACGGGACAAGTGATCAGCTACCACATTTTGCTTTCCCTCTTTGTCGCGAATCTCAAGGTCAAATTCTTGCAACAGCAAGATCCATCGGATTAATCGAGGTTTCGCGTCCTTCTTTGCAAGGAAATGCCTCACAGCTGTGTGATCCGAGTATATGATGACACGGGAACCCAGAAGGTATGATCTGAATTTTTCTAGGGCAAATACTACAGCTAGAAGCTCTTTCTCAGTAACCGTATAGTTACGCTGAGCCTCATCGAGTGTTTTGCTGGCGTAGTAAATGACCACAGGTTTCCCGTCAATTTTCTGCCCCAAAACTGCTCCTACAGTGAAGTCAGATGCATCGCACATGATCTCAAAGGGTTGAGACCAATCAGGGGACTGTAGGATCGGGGCTTGGGTGACTCGGTCACGCAGGATTTCAAATGCTTGAGTGCATTCCTTGGAAATTTCGAAAGGAACATCCTTGGAGAGAAGAGTGGTCAGGGGGCGCGCGATTTTTGAAAAATCAGGGATAAATCGTCGATAAAAACTGACATGCCCTAAAAAGGAACGGATGTCCCTGATCGAGCTAGGCATAGGAAGGTGAGAAATCAAATTAACCTTAGCTCGATCCACTTGGATACCTTTCTCCGAAATTGAGTGTCCCAGGACAATTCCCTCAGGCACCATGAAATGGCTCTTTTCCCAGGAAAGAACCAAATTCACATCGATGCACCGCCTGAGTATCTGGACCAAGTGCTGGAGGCAATCGTCGAATGATGCTCCGAAAACTGAAAAGTCATCCATGAAGACTTCCAGATAATCACCTACCATATCTGAGAATATGGCAAGCATGCATCGCTGAAAAGTAGCGGGTGCATTGCAAAGACCGAAAGGCATCCTTCGGAAAGCGTATGTTCCGAAGGGGCAGGTGAACGTGGTCTTTTCTTGATCCTCAGGATGGATTGCCACCTGGTTATAACCGGAGTACCCGTCAAGAAAGTAGAAGAACCTATTTCCTGCAAGTTTTTCGAGAATTTGATCAATGAAGGGTAGTGGGAAATGATCCTTCTTCGTGGAGGAATTGAGTCAGCGGTAATCTATACAGACTCTCCACGAGTTGGCTAATCGGGTAGGAATGATTTCTCCAGTCTCAGTCGTTATAGTGGTGAGTCCTTCCTTCTTGGGCACGACCTGAATTGGGCTCACCCAACGACTATCGGAGATCGGGTAGATGATTCCGGCATCTAACCACTTGATGATCTCCTTTTTCACGACCTCCTGCAGATTAGGGTTTAAGCGTCTCTGCATTTCACGAGAAGGTCGTGTGCCCTCTTCTGAATAGATATGATGAGTACAATAAGAGGGACTTATTCCAGTCAAATCATCGAGAGTCCATCCGATGGCTCTGCGATGTTGCTGGAGGACAACAATCAGACGGGATTCCTGTTCAGGACTGAGGTTGGAATTGATAATCACAGGAAGGGTCTGATTAGAACCCAAAAAGATGTATTTCAAGTGAGCAGGAAGGGGTTTCAGTTCGAGGATGGGGTTATCAGCAGCAGCGGGTGGTTCAGTATAGATGTGAGGTTCAAGGGTAGGAGTTACTGGGTTGTTCATATCTGGATTCGACTCCTCTGTTTGCGGGTCAAGATCCTTCTGTGGTTGATGAGGCATAATCGAGTCATTCTGGAAGTGTGATTCATCAACCACAATCCTGATGTCACAAATTTGTTCGATGACACCGCAATTAATTCCTTGTTGGGCCTTAAATATATCAATTTTCAGTGTTTGATCTCCAAACTTAAGCTCTATTTGGCCCTCCTCACAGCTGATGTTGGCTCTAGCAGTAGCCAAGAAAGGTCTCCCTAGAATGATTGGTGTATCCCTAGGGTTCTCAGGTGCGTCCATATCTAAGACTATAAAGTCCACTGGGAAATAGAAATCCCGCACTCTTACGATAACATCCTCGAGAATCCCTTTTGGCGACTTTATAGATCGATCTGCTAATTGTAATGTTATCTCGGTTGGTTTTAGCTCAGATTCTTCTAGATGGTCAAGTAAGGATGTGGGTATCAGGTTTATGGATGCACCCAAGTCTAACAATGCTCTATCAAATTGGGTACCACCTATCTTGCAGGAAATCAGGGGAGTACCAGGATCTTTTGCCTTGGGTGGGAGTCTACTAAGGATTACAGAGCTGGCTTGCTCTGACAGAATAATTGGGCTCCCTCCCTTGGTTCGCGGCTTACGCTGGGGTGTACATATATTCTTCAGAAATCGTGCGTAAGCTGGTACGTGGCGGATTACATCCATCAAGGGGATGTTTATGTGGACCTGCTCAAAGAGCTTGACCAGGTCCTCCTCAGGAGCCACGGGTTTGGTGGTCTTCTTTCCCTTGGTCAAGGCCTCGGGAAACGGGATCTTGGTTGGTTCTTCTAGGATAGGTCCAGGTTGTGGATCCAGGACAGTGGTATCTTGGATAACTATCCTAGGGTCATGGTTATCAGGCTTGGAGTGGTTTGTACAATGCGGGTCTTGAGTTGTTTTACCACTACGTGTTGTTACAGAATTTAATCCGGCCTGATTTTGGTTTGGGCTTGGTAAGAGGGGTGGCTGCTGCTGAAATCCCGCATAAGAAGTTGAAGCTTCCATCTCGTCTGGAGATGGAGCAGTAGGGGCCTGATAAATCCATTGTGCATGGCCTAAATTTGGATTCATAACGCGCTTCTGGGTTGGCACGTTATTTGGGTTAGGAAGAGGTTGGGAAGGGAGTGTGCCTGGCTGGTGAGAATTTGCCAACTGGGCCAGTTGAGTTTTAACCTCTGTAAGTTCGTCGTTGTGCTGTTTTTGAATAGCCGCATTCGTTCTTTGAATGTCAGCCAGAGTCTGAAGGATTAGGGACATTTGATCCTGATTTGGCCCTGATGGATAAGAAGGGTTGGGCCGAGGCTGAGGCGGCTGGTAATGACGAGAGGGCTGTGGGCAGGACTGAAAAGGTGGTCTTTGGGTTTGCGAATTTCCCGCCCACTGAAAATTGGGATGGTTTTGCCATCCAGGGTTGTAAGTGTTGGAGAATGGGTCGTTCTGGATGGCGTTGAGGTCCTCGCAGGTCTGAGGAACCTCCTGAGAATCAGGGAAAGGGGGAATGGAGTTCCCCGGGCTGGTGTAGAAAGGATCGGATGATCCTCCGATCCGAGAATCAGATGGGGATGGATATGGATCCATCCTAGGGGAAGATCGGTGGAGGATGTTTTGCACAGTCTCCTGTGTGGAAGGAGGCTGTGCAAAGGAGTTACGCGCAGAGGTGGCTCGCTGCAAGTGCTGAGTCAGCTCATCCACCTTCTTCTCAATGATTGAAACCTTATCCAATCGACTGGCCATTAATTCCAGGTCGACTGATGCGGACAGGCCCTGCGTCTCATGTGCTCCCTTAAGATTCGTCGCTGCGCGGGTATTCGTCCTGTCGAATAATCCCATGGAGTCATTGTTGATGGAGTTCTCGCACATGTTTTCGAGAATCTCCCATACAGTGTCTTCATGTTGACCCATGATGTTTCCTCCGCAAGTTGCATTGACGAAAAGGCGGATGTCCTCACGGAGTCCCTGGTAAAAAGATTGGACTTGTTCCCATTTAGGAACTCCGTGATGGGGGCACTTTCTCATGAGATCCTGAAAACGATCCCATGCCTCATGGAGAGGTTCTCCTGATTGTTGAGTGAAGTGTGTAATTTGATGGCGCAAGGCGTTGGTCCGACCAACGGGAAAAAACTTTTTCAAAAACTCGGATTGAAGTTCTTCCCAAGTGTTGATCGGCCGGGTCTGAGTTTGATAGCAATGGGCGGCCTTGTCCATAAGAGAAAAGGAGAACATCTTCATGAGAAGAATATCCCGATTTTGCACATCTGATCCAAAAGTGTGGGCCAGATGCTTTAGCTGTTTGATGTGCTGGAAGGGATCTTCAGAATTAAGCCCATGGAATTTAGGTATAGCATGAATCATGTTGGGCTTTAATTCGGAATCAGGTCCTCCCGTCGGGATTCTGACTCGAGGCTCAATGGCCACCGCAGCAGGATTGTAGTGGTCCCGCATCATAGGACGCTGTGGTGGGTGCACGAAGTTTTGGAAGAGGTCATTGAGTCGCTGGAGCTGGTGCTCCAGATTATTTTCTTCCTCAACTGGCTGAGCCATGATGGGGGAAGAAGAAGAACTTGGTTCTGAATCAGAAGAGAGAATAAAGTGAGGGTGTTGCTGCACAAACACGGGCGTCGAGGCTTGGCCTTGACGGGAGCGAATTTCTAAAGGAGGTCTTAAGGGTGGTCTTAAGGACCTCCTTCCGTACATGCACTGTTGGAAGAGGTAAGTTTAGAAGGTGCTGGACCCAATCAAGACACCCAAAAATGTGTTGGGTGACTATAGAGGTGCGGGGCAGATGGACCCCTTGATCAGAAAGATCGTCCACCTGAGAATTACCTGGGCAGCCAGAGAGGGAGAGTCCCGCGAAGACCCCTACACGGTAGAGCGTCCCCACGGGTTACAGGGTTTCCCCCACCCGACCTCTCTTGTCACTGCGGTTCCAGGTAGACCAGAATGGGGATCTTGACCTCTTAAGTCTACCAATTTTAAGATCAGGGTGCTTAAGGTTTCACTTGAACTTTAGTCTTTTAAGTGCAAAGAGTGACCTAATTTAAGGTTGGTTGACCCAAGGGGTCAACTTTACCTCTTGTTTTCTGTGAGAGCTTTTAGGTCTTGTCTTTTAGGGTTCAAGTGTTTAGAGAGCCAATTGTTTTAGGTTTTCTTTGAATAGGTATTTTAAATCAATGGTTTAGGCACACTTCTTTTGGATTTTCTCCATTCTTGATTTAAGTAGTGTGTCTCTAAAACCCTAATGTTGACTCTTATGTTGGCTCTACTTGGTCCAGTTAGTTCTTTGTTGGGTAATTAGGGCTCAAGCAAGAATGTGTTAGCCCTTAAATACCCTTAATAGTGTGCAGGACTAATGAGTTGAAAACATGCAACTCTTTATGGTTACTAAGTATGGAAGACAGGTTAGCCCTATATTGCTTGTTCTTTTCTTTTCTTCCTCTTTAGAGTTTAGGGGTTAATAGCGAGAGGAAAAATTTACCTGTCCTCGGAGTGGTTGTCGTGCGGTTGCTTGTCTTCTTGATTTCCTGTAGCTGCACAAAAGAGAGGAGATTATCAGAAATTAAAAAGAAACAGGAATGTTTACCTCTAGAATAGCCGTTGCTCCCCGGCAACGGCGCCAAAAGCTGGTGGGCGACCTTCCTCTATAGTTTTATTATTTCGTCGTAGTATAGTATAGAGAGAGGTGATTACCAATTTAATACAATTTGTTACTCGGAAAATAAAAGAGTTCCCAAGGTCGAACTCAGGGAGCAAGTTGTATTCTAGGGGTACAAGTTTCTTTTACAAAAATAAAGAAAGAGAGAGAGAGAATTTGTTGGCTTTTCTTCTTTTCTCTTTGCTTCCTCCTTCTCAAATCTTCTGCTCTCTTCCTTTGTTCTTCTTCTGCAGTGGTGATGTTCTTCTTCTTCTTTCAGCTGTTTTTGCTCTTCCTTTTTCTTCTGCAGAGCGGTCCTGTTCTTCTTCTTCTTCTTTCTTTCTTCAGATCTTCTTCTCGTGCTCTTCTTCTTCTGCAGAGTCTTCACTTGGCCTCTCTGTGTTCCTCCTCTGCCTCGCCTTCCTTCTCCTTCGTTGCCTTCAGGACGTCGTCTGATTTTCCAATCAGACGACTTAAACCGCCGCTGCTACAGTGCCGCTCGGTGCTCCTCCCTCCTTCAGCCTTCGTCTTCTTCCACGGTTCTTCTTCACCTGTGCCTGCACACTTACACAGCTTGATCAGGGGAAAAACCTAACTCTACCCTCCCCCGCGTCTCTCTCTCACAGAAGCCACTCTTGGGAAAGCTCTCCCAGAGCTGCCAGGTTGCCGGGTACGGGTCGCGCCCGGGTCCAGGCCCACCGGCGTGCGTGGTGGGCGAGGAGTGCAGGTCAGTCTAAGTCGGGTCGGGCCAGGTCCGCGGGGCGTGAGCGCGGACGAGACCGGGTAACCGGGCAGGTGAAGGGGACCTCACCCCGTGTGCTGAGGCAATAAGCCTCCAGCACTTTTTCGGTTTATACTGCTGCGCTCCTTCAGAGCTTTCCGAGGTGGGACTAAATGTCCCACCTCCAATTTCGCGCCTGCGCGGCGGAAGCAGCTGGTAATCGCAGCTTTACGCGAGGCCTTCGCGTGAAGGATTCGCCTCGACTGCAGCCTAACGCTTTGCCGAAATGCCCCCGCACAGCCTGGGAGCGTGACCTGGGCGCGGCGCACCTGGGGCAGCAGGTGAAGAAGCTGCTTCGCTTCAGCAATGGCGGCGGCGAGCGCAGGTACCTGCCCACAGAGAAACGGCCTCTCGGCCCAATCAGAAACGCGGAGGACCTTCGCCGTGGCACGGCGAAGGTGGTCGGGGGGTGTGCAGGCGGCGGGGCGGAGCCTAAGGGCTGTCCTAGGTCGGACTGTGGGTCGGGAGATGGGTTTGTTTGGTGGAGTTGCAGAGGGTGATTTAGGGGAAGTGGAAGGGCGGAGGTTCTGCGGTGGTCGGCGAGCCGTGTGGGTTGCTGGAGTGATGGGAGCGGCTCGCCGGAGGATGGCCTGAGGCGGAGAAGGTGAGGGTGATTGGTCGGAATCGAGGGCGACAGTAAATGTTTAAAGTGAGGAAGAGGAAGAGGGGAGGAAGAGGAGGAGTTCTACCTACTTAGCGGGATGAGGAGGGGCCGGAGCGGGCGACAGTCGTATCGACTGTCGCCGGAGAAGAAGATGCCCGGGGGAAGGGGCGGCGGCGAGCAGAGGGCCGGAGAGGCGCCAGCTGGGTGCGGCGTGGCGCGGGAAGAGCGAGGGAAAGAAGTCTCTGCTGCTGGTATTGCGGCAGAGCGAAGAGGAGGAGGAGGAAGAACCGCCGGAGCTGGTGGGCGTCTGCCGGAGTGAGAAGAGAGGAAAGTTGGGGGTTTTCTCCGTCAGATCCGAGCTGCTCCGAACGGCGGAGCGACGGGGGTATTTATAGAGGCGGAATCAGAGAGGAGGGCGGAGGGAGACGACGTGTCTCCCTCGCCGGAGGACGCCGGAGATGGATACCCATACCGTCCGTGCGTTCGCACGGCCGGTATGGTCGGTTGCAGCGACCAGGGGGGTGTTCCTGCGACGGCTGACGACGCAGGGCACCCCCGGTTGACTTGCCAGCCCCTCCCCCTCACCCTGCGCGGCGCCATGCTCCGCGCAAGGTCGCCGGAGCATGGTGCTGGCAGGTTTTGGCAGGAGGGACCTGAATGCAAAGAACGAAGGAGAGTTAGGGGCAGAAATGTGAGGGTTCAAAAGTTGAGGGCCAAAAAGTAAATATATGAGGACCAAAGTGCAAAGTTGGTCAAGAAGGTTTCTTCTTAGGCTCAAGTTTTTATACATGACTAATTAGGACCTAAGGAATTTGATGGTGAATTTTATTTCTAGATTAAACCTTGTTTGACTGGTCAATTTACGCAAAAACCCAAATTAAGTTATTAATTGGGTATGGTTCTCAATGTAGGTCAAAATGGGTTCTGAAGGCCAAATTGAAGGTTCTAAACCCTAGAGATTATTTTTCTATGAATTTTAGAGGGTTTATTCTATTTTTACTTTGCCTCGAACCTCGTGAATTGAAGTAGGTTTGCTTTAGGGTTACAGATTATCATTTAGTTCCTTGGAATTGCTGTAGCCCTTATCAGATCATCCCACTTTCCTTCCTATTTGGTTTGTTTGACCTATGTTTGGACGCTGAATTACCCTGTATGCAGATTATACTGGTAAAATTGTATTTTTACCCCTTATGACTTATTTTCTCCTTAAACTCAGAATTCTCTGAGTTAAGCCTTTCCTTGAGTTATGTAGGAGCTTTTATCCTTTGTATTGGGTCAAAATGAGCTAGTTATGGCTCATGATGAGGTTCTCATCAGCTAGCTTATCTTATCTTAGCTTAGCTTAGCTAGCATCCAGCTCCTTGGCCATCCATCAGCCATAACTTAACCCTAGCTAGCTCCATTTACTAAGTAAACTCAAGTCCACCTAGCTAGCTCCACCTCTACTCAAGTTGGCGCCACCTTCTTAACCACCCTAATCACCCCCCTTTTTGGCACCAACTTCACCTCCCACATCCACCCTATGCATAACCCTTCCAAGCCACATCCACCATCCACCTCAACCCCCTTCTAGAAGCCTAGAAGAACCACTTTTAGGTGTCCCTTGGTCACCCATAACTACCCCCTTACATCCCTTAGGTGGCGCTAACTCCCCTTAGCCCTAGGATCACCTAACCACCCCCATCTTCCCATCTTAGCCATCCATCTCAAGAGTCACCTTAACCCTCCCATCCTACCCTATGAAAAGACCAACACCCACCACCATACAATCCATCTTTGGCTAGCAAAATACCTCTTATATTCTACCTATAGCTCACGCCCAAGATAGAAGAAGAAGAAGAAGAAGATTAAGGGGACACTCTGTCCCCTTGGTGCCTTCCCTTCTTCCCTTCTCTCTTGTGCCCACGCCAGCCAAAGGAGAAGCCAGGAAAGGAAGAACTTTGGAGGAGATCTTGAGGGTGGTATACAACCATCCTTGAAGAAGAGCTTAGAGGTGGTCCACGCCACCTTGGAGGAAAGCCTTGGCATGCCCCCTACTTCAAGGTTTGCCAAGGAAGCTACACCTTGAAGAATCTTACAAGGAGAAGGAGTTCTTTTTTATTGTGGGAGCAACCGCAATTGGAGCAAGAGCCTCACCATCTTCACCATCGTTTTAGAAGATTTTTGTGATTTCATTACATGCATTTTTAATTCTAGTAGTTTAAGAATTCTTCTACTAGATTCTTGTAAAACAATTCTTCAATTTTATATAAGTTGCCTTCATTAGATTTTTTTGTCTTGATTTCAATTTAAAATTCCCTTTTGTGCACTCACTTCCCTCCCTCTCTAATTACCCTAGGCCTTCACGTGCCTAGGGTGAGCTTAGAAGGAAGGTAGCTCTTGTCACCTAGGGTTACTATTAGGAGTAATTATCATCAACTTGAAATCCTTGTTATTTCAAATACAAAACAAAAAAAAATGTTATATTAAAAAAAGCACAAAAAGAAAGGTGAATTCCATTTTCGAAGCAAGAGATTTAATTTTTGCAAACTTACCTCCTTGGACGACCCTAGATACCCCACTATCTAGGTTATAAATTTTAAAAGCGTTTGCGATTTGGCTTGTTACAACAACTTAAAAACCCGCTTTTACAAATCACGCCAAATTTCGCATCACTTTTTGGCACCGTTGCCGGGGAGGCACAGCTTTGCTTAATCATTCTTTCTCTTGCCTGAAGTGGATCTCATCCCCTTCTCTTTCTTTTATCTTGTGTGTGCAGGTATTGCAGGAAGAAAGCGGGAATTTGGAAGCAAAAGCTCAAAGTTCCTTTTCTTCCTACGGATTTTCAGGTTGGTTTCTTCTTTCTTGTCACACCTAAACTAAAAGACTACCAAAATACACTAAAATTGGCTTACAGGACCCTAAAAAACTTAATTAAGTGGAGTGGTACATTTTAAACTCATTGATTGCTTGCTTGTACCATTAACACCACCCCATTTCAAGTATTGGTGTTCTACTTTTTCGGATCCAGACTTCTATCCAGATTTGAAAAATCAATTCCGATCACCACAAGCATCCTAAAATCTTGGAATTTTACATATAGATTCCAAATCAAGTTGGGAACATTTATTACAAATTTAAGACTAATTGGATTTATATTTAATTTGTAAAAATTCTTGGACTACAGAGGGGTCACACCCTCTAATCTTCCTATTTTGCTACTGTCCACGAATTTTTAGAATTTTTATACTCATCCAATTTTTGTAAAATTTAGCCTTCTGGAATCCTTGTGAAATTCTACACATCATATAAAATCACCAAAATTTTCTGAGGTCAGTGGTAATACTAAAAAGTCCAAATACCCACAGGTATCATTTCTAGACTTTGACACTAGTACAAATAAAAATTCAAAATAATTATCAAACAAATTTATAAAATCTTAAAAAAATATTTTCTGGAATCCTTGTTTGATTCTCTTCAAAGTAGTGATGTTTTTTGAATTGTTTGGATCACTACTTAATATAGAAAGCCTAAAAATAACTCATTGGTAGTTAAATTTCTGTCCTAGGATCAATTGGATTAGAGTTTCTTTTTCATTTTTAAGGACAAACAACCAAAAGGAAACATATCCTCACCCATACAATTTGATTTCCTCTTGTTTGTGGAATCTAAAACTTAATTGAAAACTTAAAAAGAAAACCCTAAAAATACACTAAGTTAAATCCATTCCTAAAAGACAAAAATACAAAAAAAATTATGTGACAACTTGTTTTTAATTAGAACAACTTTCCAATTCCTGCACACACACTAAAAATTGAAATAACATACAACTACCCAATCAACGCCCTCCACATTCTGTGTGCACTTTAGTATCCTAGACCTAACTAAAATTCGTAGCAACTTGACCCCCAAGGTTTCATCAACTTAGGCTTGCTATATAGGTCTTAAGTTTTCTCTAGTTAATACCAATTCTATCATCTATATTTGGTGTTCAGGCTGAGGGGCCGTGTCAAACGACTAGGCATGTGTTTGTACAAGCACCTAGGGATTTTTCTGGGAAACGCTTGGGCCCAAACCTCCCCTTAAGCAACTTGGCTAGATTTGTTGACAGAACGGGTATTCACTGTTGATTGCTTATTTCCTAAGTAAATCAAGTCTTAGGTTAATTTTTTAGGGAGTCACACTTAAGTTAGGTCTAGAATTTGTTGTTTGAATTGTACACTTTCACTCATCTCTTTCTCTTCTCCTCCCCTCCAATTCTTCCAAAACAGTGCATGCACGGGTGAAGGTCCCAAAAACCACATCTTGTGGGACCATCTGATTTTGCCCCCCGCACCAGAAAATCTTTGCTTTCTTCTCCCTCCTCTTTTAAAAAAATGGAAAACCTAGAAAACCAACAAAAAAATTCTGCTTCCACTTATAACCCGTCAACCGACCCACAAGCTGACTTCCCCATCCCTCACCTCCCTCATCTGGAGAACCTAGAAATTCCTACAGGGCCAGGTGGCCCTCCAATCCTAACTCAAAATACAAACCCCTTTGCCTTAATGGTCGACAATTTGATTCGACTGCAACAAAATCAAGAGGATTTGGCTAGGACTGTAACGAACCTAGCTAACCAAGGGCAAAACCCACCACCCCACCAACAGCCTGTCGTTCCTCTTAAGGATTTCTATGATCCTTCCAATTATGAGGAAAGACCCGGGGTGGTCATACACCACAAGGGAATTTTGAGATCAAACTAGCCATTCTAAATCTTATCAAGCATTTTCATGGTCTTCCAAGAGAGGACCCTTTTTGTCATCTCGAGGAATTAACTGTCCTCGCTCAAACCACTCGTTCCTACAATGTGTAGGAAGACATGTGGTTGATGAGACTTTTCCCTCTCTCTCTAAAAGATAAAGCTTCACATTGGTTTAGAATGGTTGGGCGCCCGATTACCACCTGGCCCCAATTAAAGAGCACTTTTCTAAAGAATTTTTTTTTCGATCAGTCGAACTAACGCTTTAAGAAGATCCATAACTACCTTTCAACAAAAAATTGGTGAACCCCTTCATGAAGCGTGGGAAAGATTCCAAGAACTTTTAAATAGTTGTCCCCACCATGAAATTCCACAATGGCAATTAGTGCAAACCTTCTATCATGGATTAGAAGATCGATTGAAGCGATTTGTGGATGCCTCATGTGGAGGCAATTTCCTTAATAAAGATGTCGAAAGTGTCTATCTCCTCTTTGAAGAAATGAGTGAAACTCATTTAACATGACTTCAATAGACACTTTTGGTAAAACACAAAACCCTAGACACAAAGTCAATGAAATTGACTCCAAATCCACCTATGTTCAAGTCACTCAGGATGATATATATATGTTAGCTCAACGATTGGACCAGATGCAAATTCACCAGAAAAAAATGGAAGAAAAGCTCACAAACAAACAAGCTCCACACTTTAACTCTCCACACACTAACACTCCACAACTTCTCCGAAGAGAAAATCTGCACAATATTAATGCCACACCTATTGGTCAGCAGTTTCCAGCTGATTTCCCACAAGAATTGACTGGGAATTTTGATCAAAATATTTTTGATCCCACTACGGAAAATATTTATGCTCTCCAGGAGCAATTTAGAAACCCCTCCAACACTTACAATCAAAACTGGAGAACCAACCCGAATCACCCTTGGAAAAACCTGAACCCTATTCCTTTTCCCAAACAAAATCATTTTGGGAATTATGGGCAACCTATATATCAACCTGGACCATCCCAGGAAGATATTAATACTCAGGTCATGAAAACTCTGCAAGGTATGCAGAATCAAATGATAGAAGTAACTCGCATGATTACCAACTTGCAACACCAAGTTAAGGTTACTCTTGATCATCGACCTGTCGGGAATTTACCTTCCCAACCCATGCCCAACCCGAATAATCAAAGTAATCAGTTCCAAGGTGGATATGCCAGTCAACCCATTCAACCAACACCTCAACATTCCCTAGGTTTCAATAACAATCAGGCTTCCCATCCTCATCCTAGAAATAACCAGATTGCAAATGCAGTTACTTTGAGGAATGGGAAAATCACTCAAGACCCCCTACTTGTTAAAGAAACTCATTTCAATGAAAAACAGATCAACTCTTCCCCATCTTCCTCTAACATTGTTCAAGAACCTAATAATGCAAAACAGGGAAACCCTGACCATTTCCACAAGCCCTCCATTCTTCACAAAATAAGAAAAAGAAGAAATCCGAGCCCACTGATAAGGAATTAATGGATTTATTTGGGCAAGTTGAAATTAACATCCCTCTCCTAGATGCCATAAAATACATCCCTGCCTATGTAAAATTTCTAAAAGATTTGTGTACCCCAAAAAGGCAGCCTAGAAATTTAGGAAAGGTGATCATTCCTGAGACAGTCAGCTCAGTTGTGCAGAGCCGACTGCCTCTTTAGAGAAAAGATCCAGGCACCCCCCTGATTCAAGTTATCATTAATGACACTTCTTTTTATCGGGCCTTGTTGGATCTCGATGCCTCAATTAATCTTATCCCCATAATTGTTTTGGAGGAATTTAAGATCGAAGAATTAAAGCCTGTTGAGGTTACTCTTCAATTAGCAGACTGATCTACAATTAAACCAAGGGGAACTGTTGAGGATGTCCTTGTCCGGGTCAAAAACTGTCTATTTGTAGTAGACTTCTTAGTCCTGGACATAGAGGTACCGGAAGCATTAAAGTTTGCCCCTATAATTCTTGGAAGACCATTCTTAGCCACCGCCCGTGCAAATATTGATTGTGATTCTGGTAAATGAAGATCATGTGTAGCGGTGAATCTATAACCCTAGATATTTTCCAAGCTTCTAGGAGGTTCCAAGAACCTGATTTCTTTGATGACTTGGATTCAAAAATAGAAAATATCATAGAGGAAACTTTGTAGATTTCACATTTAGGTTCCTATTTTGCCATTAACACGGTTCCTGAACAATTCACTTCTTCTCAACCTTCCACCCTAACCACACATTCAGCTAACACTCCAACTAACCCTTTCACTCTCACTTCACCACTAACTCAAAAAGCATAAATTCTTTCAGAGCCGGGCTCACAATTGGTATTAAAACCTTTGCCCGACTCCCTTAAATATGTTTTCCTAGGTCCAAATCAGACCATGCCCCTGATTATAAATTCTGGACTTACTGGGGCATAAGAACACAAACTTCTCCAGGTTTTGAGTAAATATAGAAAAGCTGTTGGCTGGACCCTTTCTGATCTTAAGGGTATTCATCCGTCCTACTGTACACATCATATATATTTAGAGGATGATTCTCACCCCTCCCACCAACCACAAAGGCGCTTGAACCCTAATATGCAGGAGGTGGTAAAAAGGGAGATTATTAAGTGGCTTAATGCCAATATCATATACCCCATTTCTAACAGCTCCTGGGTTAGTCCAACACAAGTTGTGCCCAAAAAGGCTGGACTAATAGTTGTCACTAATGACAATGGGGAAAATATAGCCACTCGAACCGCTTCTTCTTGGCGCGTGTGTATTAATTACAGAAAATTAAACACCGCCACTAAGAAGGACCATTTTCCACTCCCCTTTATTGATCAAATCTTGGAGCGATTAGTCGGACGGGATTTTTACTATTTTCTGGACAGTTATTCCAGCTATAATCAGGTAGCGGTTCATCCTGAGGACTAGGACAAAACAACTTTCACCTACCCCTTCGGAACCTTTGCTTTCCGAAGACTGCCCTTTGATCTTTGCAACACACCTGCAACTTTTCAAAGGTGTATGCTTGCAATATTTTCGGACCTGATAGGTAAATGCTTAGAAGTCTTTATGGATGACTTCTCTGTTTTTGGATATTCTTTTGGCCATTGTCTCAAGAACCTTGAAAGAACACTACAAAAATGCATAGAAGTCAATCTGGTCCTCAGTTGGGAAAAAAGTCATTTCATGGTACAGGAAGGTATTGTCTTGGGCCATGTTATTGCAAAAGGAATTGTGGTAGATAAAGCAAAAATAGATGCTATATCTAAGCTCCCACCACCCACTACTGTAAAACAGATTAGATCCTTTTTGGGTCATGTAGGTTTCTAATGTAGATTCATACAAAATTTTTCCCAAATCTCCAAGCCCTTAAGTCAGCTTCTTACTAAAGACCAACCATTCGATTTTAATGATAAATGCCTGGAGAGTTTTTTGAGGTTGAAGAAGGAAGTTACCAAGGCACCAATTTTGTAGGGACCTGATTGGAATAGTCCCTTTGAATTAATGACAGATGCCTCAGATTTTGCTGTGGGGGCCGTTCTAGGGCAAAGAATTGACAAGAAGCCCATTGTAATCTATTATGCTAGCAAAACTCTTGATGACGCACAACGGAATTACACGGTTACTGAAAAAGAACTTGCCATTGTATTTACCTTAGAAAAATTTAAATCTTATCTTTTGGGGTCACATGTCACTGTATATACCGACCACTCAGCACTTAAATATTTACTGACAAAAAATGATGCGAAACCCCGCCTTATCTGTTGGATCCTACTACTCCAGGAATTTGACCTGGAAATCAAGGATAAGGCAGGATCGCAAAATGTAGTGGTCGACCATCTCTCTCGTCTTATGACGAATGACATAATGACCCCACCTGATCAATTCCCTGATGAAAGCATTTTAGCTGCCACTACCCTCCCTTGGTTTGCACCCATCGTGAACTATTTAGCAATAGAACGAATCCCCGCTGATTGGCCAAAAACAAAATGGGATAAGTTCTTTGCTGACATTAAACTCTTTTTGGGAGGAGCCTGACCTTTTCCGCATTTGTGCTGATCAGGTCATTCGACGATGTGTCCCTGATTTTGAAATCCATGATATTTTGACACATTGTCATTCAATGGCCTGTGGAGGGCATTTTTCGGGCAAGAAAATTGCAGCTAAAATCCTTAATGCGGGATTCTTTTGGCCCAGCTTGCACAAAGATGCTCATAATTTTGTTCGGTCCTGTGCGCGTTGCCAGAGCATCAACAACATGACTCAGAAGGATATGATGCCCCTTAATCCTATTTTAGAGGTTGAAATTTTTGATGTCTGGGGCATCGACTTCATGGGACCATTCATCAACTCTGGTGGGTATTCATATATACTAGTTGCAGTCGACTATGTTTCTAAGTGGATAGAAGCAATACCCACCTGCACTAATGATCACTGTGTGGTTGTTGAATTTCTTAAGAAGAATATTTTCTCAAGATTCAGCATTCCTAAAGCCATTATCAGTGACAGAGGCTCACATTTCACTCATTTACAATTCCGTCACCTTCTTTCTAAATATGGGGTTAATCACAAAATTTCCACACCTTATCACCCCAAAACAAATGGCCAAGCAAAAGTTTCTAACTGGGAAATCAAAAATATTTTACAAAAGACGGTTAGGCCCAATCATAAAGACTGGTCCACTAAATTGGACGACACTTTATGGGCCTACCGTACCGTTTTCAAAACCCTGCTCAGCATGTCTCCCTTCCGTTTGATTTTTGGGAAGGCATGCCATCTCCCGGTAGAATTAGAACATAGGGCTTTTTGGGCAATAAAATAATTAAACATGGATTTATCTAATGCTGGTATCCAAGAAAACTACAATTAACTAAATTGGAAAAATTACGTAATTTTTCCTATGAAAACGTAAGGATTTATAAAGATCGAACAAAGAAATTTCATGATAAATACATTGTTCGGAAATACTTTGACGTTAATCAACGCATTTGGCTTTTTGATACTAGATTACGTCTTTTTTCTGGCAAATTAAAATCCAAATGGACCAGACCCTTTATTGTCCTCAAAACTTATCCGTACGACACTGTTGATCTTTTTGATCCTAAAACTAATATAACATTCCAAGTCAATGGCCAATGTTTAAAGCCCTATTTTGATCATACCCATAATCATCCGTCTAAATCTTTCGATTTCACTGAACCAACCACCGTTGATCACTAATGCACACTACACCCAGCTGAATGACGTAAAAGATAGCATCGGATGGGAGGTAACCCATCATTTTCTTTCTGCTTCTTTTTATTTCTTTTCCCCAGGTTTTGACTATCCTAAATCCGACTACCTTTTACTACGGTAATCTCTCTTTCCCTCCTATTGCATGAGGACATTGCATATGTTAAGCATGGGGGGTGTTTTTAAAATTTTGACAATTAAACTAGGATTTTCAAAACCTAAAAACATGCAATTTTTTTAATCTTTATCTTTTGCCATGCATACCCAAAAATATATAAATATTGAAAACTTTTTGAGGAAAAATTTTGAAATCTGGACTAAGGTTGAACAAAATCACTTTTGGTACAATGGAATTTAATCTTTAACAAACTAGGGATGAGGATATGGATCTAATCATTAGAATCTCAGGGTTTATTTTTAAACTAGATCAGATATCCTTTTCCAAAATTCCACCTGAACTTGTGATAGTTCAAGTAACTTGATCCTCTTTTGTAATATGAAAAGTATCTTGTTTAGTTTCTGATTCAAAAACTTGTGTTTCTTGCGAAACTTCTTGTGTCAAATTTCACACACAAGCCAACACCTAAAAATCACTAAAAATTAGAAAAAAAAACCCCTTGTTTGGACTTAGTAAAAAGTCTAAAGCAAATTATTGGTTTGAGTTCCCACCGCCGAGAAGGAGGAAAATGCCTCCTTTGAGGATGCGATGTCAACATGTTACCACCTCGGCGCTACTCCATATCTATATTTCATATCTTTAGACGGAACATTAAAGCGTATTTTAGCAGCTCAAGTGTCTTGGACGGTGCTCTACCTATAGTGTCAGAGCAAGAACTTGAGTTTGCTTGGAGCACCCCTTTACACCGCATTGTGTCTTGGGGTTGTGTACTCCTGGGTGATGTCATGGACAGCGCTATCTCGAAGTACTGGTGCCAGAGCCCCCTCGAGGATTGGTAACAGGAATGATAATTCCGACACATCTGTTGTAAGACTAAGCTAAAAATAAGCATGGGAGACAAAAAAAAAATAAAAAAGAAGAAAAGTTTTAAACCAAAAACACGTCCTTATAAATGTTGGCTTCTCACAAGCATAGACACAATGTTTTAAAGGTTATTGCAAGTTGCGAATCAGATTCAAGAACCAGAAAAATTCTTAAAACAAAAATTTCAAGTCATCTGAATTAACAAGGAGTTAATCTGTGAATTTTCTAGAGGATATATTGATCCCGTTTTGTCTAATTTTTGGATCCAAAAATAAATCCCAATGTTTATCTTTAACTAATCCCGTACCTCCTGTGTTTAAACCAACTAAGGTCCCATAGTCTCTTTTTCCTCAAAAGTCAAAAAAATTAGATTCCCAAAAATTCCGTTTTGATTAAAATTTTGCTAAGAGACTAGCAAAAGATAAGCATGGGGGTGTGATAAATACTAGTTTATCATCATTCTTTTACATTAAAACAATCCTAGATCTTAGGGTTTTGCTTCGCAAAAGGGTTTTTGGGATGCATTTAGTCATAAATTAGGTTAGGCATGCATTGCATTTTTTATTGTCTTTTTAATGTGTTTTTGTGAGTGTTAGGGATGAACAAATTAACAGATCCCTGGAACCCTTGCACTTAGGAAGGCAACAGGTGAAGGAGAAGCTCAAACTAGATGGAACTTAGCTTGATCTAGCTCACCATAGCTGGAATCCAGCTCATTTGGACTAGGGTCAACTCATCTTAGCTCCATTCAGCTCATCTCAACTGAATGGTAGCTCAAGAGAGCTCATCTCAGCTAACTCTAGCTCAAGTCAGCTCAGAACCAGCTCAACTTAGCTGAGTCTAGCTCGTCTCATCTCCAATGAGTTCATAGAAAACTCTAGCTAGCTCAGTTGAGTTGACTGGAGTTCACCTCAACTTAGGACCAGCCTGATCCAACTCCACTCAATTCCAGCCAGCTGAAGATGAATTCATTCCAACTTAGGAAGCTCAAGTCTAGCTCCCAAGAACTCAGCTTAGCTCAACTTAGCTGAACTAAGCCACCTTAACTGCCTCAACCAACTCAATCCTCTTCGGGAGAACCAGACCCAGCTCACCTCAGCTTCATTCAGCAGAAGCCAACTCACTTTAGCTTGGCTTAGCTGATAGCAAAGAACTAGCGAGCTAAGCCAGCTAGAGTAGCCTTATGTTGACCTCTTCAGTAGCTGCCAGCTCCAATTTAGCTCCAAACTCTTCATATCCAACTCCTCTCCTCAAACCCTAAGCTCCACATGCCTACTCCTCCACTCCACTACTAGCTAAGCTAGCTTATCTTATCTTAGCTTAGCTTAGCTAGCATCCAGCTCCTTGGCCATCCATCAGCCATAACTTAACCCTAGCTAGCTCCATTTACTAAGTAAACTCAAGTCCACCTAGCTAGCTCCACCTCTACTCAAGTTGGCGCCACCTTCTTAACCACCCTAATCACCCCCCTTTTTGGCACCAACTTCACCTCCCACATCCACCCTACGCATAACCCTTCCAAGCCACATCCACCATCCACCTCAACCCCCTTCTAGAAGCCTAGAAGCACCACTTTTAGGTGTCCCTTGGTCACCCATAACTACCCCCTTACATCCCTTAGGTGGCGCCAACTCCCCTTAGCCCTAGGATCACCTAACCACCCCCATCTTCCCATCTTAGCCATCCATCTCAAGAGTCACCTTAACCCTCCCATCCTACCCTATAAAAAGACCAACACCCACCACCATACAATCCATCTTTGGCTAGCAAAATACCTCTTATATTCTACCTATAGCTCACGCCCAAGATAGAAGAAGAAGAAGAAGAAGATTAAGGGGACACTCTGTCCCCTTGGTGCCTTCCCTTCTTCCCTTCTCTCTTGTGCCCACGCCAGCCAAAGGAGAAGCCAGGAAAGGAAGAACTTTGGAGGAGATCTTGAGGGTGGTATACAACCATCCTTGAAGAAGAGCTTAGAGGTGGTCCACGCCACCTTGGAGGAAAGCCTTGGCATGCCCCCTACTTCAAGGTTTGCCAAGGAAGCTACACCTTGAAGAATCTTACAAGGAGAAGGAGTTCTTTTTTATTGTGGGAGCAACCGCAATTGGAGCAAGAGCCTCACCATCTTCACCATCGTTTTAGAGGATTTTTGTGATTTCATTACATGCATTTTTAATTCTAGTAGTTTAAGAATTCTTCTACTAGATTCTTGTAAAACAATTCTTCAATTTTATATAAGTTGCCTTCATTAGATTTTTTTGTCTTGATTTCAATTTAAAATTCCCTTTTGTGCACTCACTTCCCTCCCTCTCTAATTACCCTAGGCCTTCACGTGCCTAGGGTGAGCTTAGAAGGAAGGTAGCTCTTGTCACCTAGGGTTACTATTAGGAGTAATTATCATCAACTTGAAATCCTTGTTATTTCAAATACAAAACAAAAAAAAATGTTATATTAAAAAAAGCACAAAAAGAAAGGTGAATTCCATTTTCGAAGCAAGAGATTTAATTTTTGCAAACTTACCTCCTTGGACGACCCTAGATACCCCACTATCTAGGTTATAAATTTTAAAAGCGTTTGCGATTTGGCTTGTTACAACGACTTAAAAACCTGCTTTTACAAATCACACCAAATTTCGCATCACTCCTCCCGTGGAGGAAGATGATGATGAGGGGTCATGGATCTTGTGTGAGCCTTTTATTTCTCTTCCTCAAAAATAGTGGGAAAAAAGAAGGAAATAAGGGATTGGCTGTGATTGAGGGAACAGGAGAGGAGATTGAGGAGGGCGGTGGCTTTTCCTTCCTCTTTTGATCGTAAAAAGAATAGTTAAGAATCCCATAGCCACTATCTCCCCTGGCTTATGTCTTTCTTTTTCTGGTGGACATCCAAAATGACAAAATGGTATCCTCAATTAATCTTGCAAATACATAAATATATCAATATTCAAATGTGAGTTACAAACATATGCAACTAGAGTAAATAAAAATGCATAAATGTCAATTCACGAGCTTAACGAATTTCCTAGTGCAATGTATGCTCAAAATTAAATTCTCATCCAAATAATACGAGTACTTAGGCTTAATTAGAGTCCACTAAAGTGAACTTATCAATGACACCCCCTTAAAAGACCTCCTCCCGATGGATTCTAGCCCTGCTAAGATTTTGATTAAAGATATCCTTACTAATCCTTTGGCTAATACTTTGCTCTCCTTGCTACCTCCTCACATTCAGGCTGAGATTAACTCTCTTAATCTTGACAATCAAAAAGACGAGCCCTACTAGACCCTCACTCCTAGCATCTTCTCAATTGCCTCGACCTACAATCTCCTATTTTTTGGCAATCCTAAGCAAGCCCATTTTCAAGAACTCTGGAATCTTAAACTCCCTCTGATAATTAGCATCACTATTTGGTGCATCATGCTCAAGTGCCTTCCCACTGATGATCAGATATCTAAGTTGGGTATTGCTATGCCATCTAAATGTTCCTGTTGTTCCTCTGATCCTCGAGCTGAAACCTTTAGCCACCTATTTGAAGACAATGAACTCATTCGACACATTGTTTCTTGGGTATCTATTAAATCTAGCTAGCCCATCCCTGATCCTCTTACCTATACTAACATCATGTTTAGTAAATCTTGCTCCAGCAAAGGTAAAATTATTAAGGGCTTTGTTTGCTTCATTTGGCATCATGTTTGGGAACTTGGAAATCGAATTAAACATGATGGGATCAATTTTGCTAAAACCATCTTCACTCTTGATCACTCTCGGAACAACCTTCAATTTAGGGACTGGATCAGAGCATTTAGACCGAAACAAATTGCCATATCTTAGGTCCGCCCTTCCTATGGATTCAAAGCTAATTTAGCGACCCTCCCTATGGCCAACTCCTTTGCTGTTGCTTGGGTTGTGAGGAACAATTATGGGAATTTTCTGTACGGTGCTACTTCTACTTTAAAAGATGATAGCTATGAAAAGTGTATCCTGTTGACTGCTTTACATCTTCTTTCCTTCCCTAGTTTCTCTCATTCCTTGCTGATTGAAACAGATTCTACAATGTTGTATTATTGGTGAAAGGGAAGATTGATGTTCCTTGGATGGTGAAGTCTCTATTCAATGCGGTTAGAGCTTGTAAAGGCCATATTCTCTCTCTGGAGTTTACTCATCCACTGGCTAATGCAACAGCTTGTCGAATGGCTTTTCTTCAACCTAAAAATTAGCACATTTTCGAATCCATGCAGCAGCTTCCGCACAACATTGTGGGCACCCTCAAATTGGACAAGATACAAATGCCTTATATTACCTGATCCTTCTTCCTATTTGGTTTTTTGGGGGTTTGGGTTTAGTTGCTTTGCTTGCTGTGACATGTACTAAGCAACGAGTTGTGGTTCATCTCTCTTTTATACTTGGTGGGTTTTGGTCTAGTTCCCCTACCTTTTGTGAGCTCCTAGGGAGTGGGGGAAGAATAAAAGTTACTCTCGTTTTTCAAAAAAAAAAAAAATGGAGCTCAAGGCTTTGTCACTGTCTTCCTCTTACAACTCTTGTGCTCTACCTATTGGTTTGCAGTCTAGTGCTTCAATGCGAACACGGTTGGTACAGGTTGCTGTTTGTGTTAGTGTGAGAAAGGCACAGGGGGTAGACCAAATCCAAGCAATCTCTGTTTGGGAGCGTGATGAAAGCTCTGGATTTTGCACAGGTGAGGTCATCGGCAGATGCAGAGCTTATTGAAGAGGCTAGAGAAGCTACCGAAGGTGGAGGAAGGATGACAAGGGAACAGGTATGGTGTTTTTTACTACCCAATAGAGCTATCTACAATCTTGTTTGATTGCATCATGAGCTTCTGAAATATCAGATGACATGAGGCTTCGATCAAGTATTGAGCAAAGTGCTCTCTTATTCTAACTGAAACTGAGAACCCTTAGATTTTAGACTATAATGTCATATTTTGCTTCTGAGGTATAAGTGTCGATAGGTGATTTCGTGAGATTCAATATATCGTGGTTGAATGATTTTCTTATGTATACTCTCCGATCAGAAAACCTCGCACATGCAAAGACTTTGCATGGGAACATCCTATTTAGTTAATTAGATTACAAGATAACAATTAACGAATACAAATTCAATTGGCCTTAATTTTTGATTTTAGAAATCTATCTTCAATATTACATGAAACTGATGGTAATACCATCATTCGTTATAACAAGCTTGAATTAGTTGAAATCAGGAGATAAATGCTCCTGAATGATCGTCTAAGGACAGCAATTCCACTCAAATCTATTTTGAGAAGAGAACAATATATAAAACAAGGGTAATTCTACTATTTTATCACATAATGAATGCAAAGTAACGAGGTAACTCAAGAGTTAATTAGAGGTTAGATGAGCACAAAAGAATAAAAATTGGGTCAACACTGACAGAAACAAGATTTCACGCATTTCGAGAGCGAAAACAGCACCAAGACCCTAATTATCAACATACTTAAATTTAAGAGGTTTTAGTTAGGATAAAATTCATCTAAACCACCTAAAATTCATATAAAAATATTCTAAGAGGTTTAGTACCCTTTGTTTGACCATCTGAACCCATTTTGATCTAGAATAGAGTTTTAGACAAAATTTTACCATAATTTGAGCTTCTGTGGAAATTGCCTAGTCAAACATGGTCAAAACTCAAATCCAAGTTTACCATTAAATTCCTTGGGTCCAAATTAAGTTAGTATCAAAATTTGGACCCAACCAAAATCTATCTTGACCTAGTTTGCAAGTTAGTTCCTTAAATATCTATTCCTCACATTTAAGCCCCTAAGTTTTGAATTTATTACATTATGATCCATAAGTTTCTCATCTTCTTGACATCTAGGTCCCTACTGCCATTGACGAGTCAACCGACCTACATAGCCCTTTGACCAAGCTTAAAACCCCATCAAACCTACACTAAATCCCACCAAATTTGGTGGGAATGATGTTCACACACTGAGGAATCATGTGAACCCAATTTGAGACACGAATCTTGCGCTAGAAGAGCTCCCGAATCCAAGAAAATCGTAGGGTTTCTCTTGATTCCAAATCCATCTCTCATGGCCTCTTTCCTTGCTTTAGAACAAGAATTTGAACTCTATAAATAAAACCCTAGGTTCTAGCATGTTTAGTCTGACAAGATTAGATCGAAAAGACCCCTGCTCCTCCTCCTCCAGCCACCTTTGTCCTGAGCTCCGATGAACTCTTCCGTCCTCTTCTTTCAACTAACCAATCGACAAATTGGAAGGCCTACGCTCTTCCCCTCTTCTTCGCGCGCCTTACCATCCAAAGCAAGGGCACCATGTACCCTTTCTTCATCGCAGATCCCTTCGCCGTCAACTTTGTCATCCTCGACACCGACCATCACACCGATGAGGATTCTTACCTCATTTCTCCCTTAGACTAGGCTCAACCTCTTCCTCTCCCTCTCTACTTCACTTCCACTTATTTAGACTCTAGGACCAACCACTGCACCACCCTCAACCTCGTTGTCTTCCCCACAGCCGGCGTAGCTCCAGCGAAGCCACGCGACCGCCACAAAGCACCAAACTACACGCTGCCACGTCCACAAGCTCCGCCCCGACTCCTACTTCAAAAGCCTTAAACCTATTTAGGGTTTCACGCATCACACCACTCCACCAAACACCACCTCCTCCGGTCACCTTCCCTATCACCAACAACCCCTATCCGAGAACACCACACCCTAAAACCACCACCATTTCACTCGCCTTTGCACAACGAAGCTTCTGAGCACCTCTGACAAGGCCATAAGGCCATTTTCTTATTTCAGGCAATTTGTCGGAGCTCCACCATCACCGCTGCCTTCTCCGACTCCGTCCACTACTCTCCAACCAACTTCAACCTTGCTACCACATCCAGCAGCAACAGCTTGACCCAAAGAAGCCCTTCAGGACTCCAATTGCCCACGAAAGCAGTAGCCACTACCTTGAGTCAACGAGCCTCGCTTGGTTGCAGCTGCACATGAAGGAAGTGGGGCTTTAGTCCCACATTGGGGACGTAGAGGCACACATAGACATACAAAAGGATTTCATGCCTGAGGCTTATCACCTCGAATGCACGGGGGGGGGGAGGTCCCCCACGCACGCCCCTACGCATGCACCCTCACCCGTGATCATGCTCGCAGATCTAGGCCAAATTCGTTTACTCGATTACCTGGGTTTGACTTGGGTCTGAGAGAGAAATCTAAGTAGGGGGAGGGTTTTGCACTGTTGTGACCTCGATATTTGTGCCCCTCTCTCCCTGCTCAGTACTTAGCCATTCTGTGACTTTACAAGGACCTTGTGCCTCTGTGTGTTACTGTCATGTGCCGTAGCTCCTCTGAGGACTTGGGGATAAGGTGTCTGTGCCTTGGTTCTGTCGTCTAATTGGATACTTGGGTGTTCTGTGCTTGATTCTGATATTGATATTCAATTAAGATTACTATTTATATATTTAAGTTGATTAAAAGCTTAGAATTAAAGGTTAATTTGGTGGTTCAAACTACCATTTTAACTCGATCTTTTTACACTCTTAAACCTGACATTTTGAGATATTCTATACTTGCATATTTTTCTCAATAATTGTGATTAATAATTGAATTGCCCAATTTACTTCTTGCAAATGACTTTGAACTCACTTTTGATTTTCAAGATTATAAATTTAAATTTTGTTGCAATTTTCGTCACTATACTACAACGCTATACTTTAACGACGAATTTTCTCTAACAACACAAACGCAACAAAATTGAGGAACATTTCTCAAAAACCCAGTTGGAATTAAAGGCTTCTACAATCACTAAGCACCATACACATAAGCACGTTGCCACGACTAGTGAATCTCCCACAAGCATGAGCTTTTATAAAAATTTCAATCACTCCATTTCTGCTTGTTTTTGTTCCCATGACTCTTCACAATAGCTATCATGTTTTATTTTTCATGATTGTTCCATTTTTATATATGTATGGACAGTATGGGGCCCTCAGGAGGAAAAGCTGTTGGTGCTAGAGCACCATGATCATTTGTTTTGATGATAACAAAACACGTGTTATTTAACATTTGCAATTTGAGTCCTAGATTTCAGGTCAATTGCAAATGTGGACGTATTTAGACGGAACTCGAGCTCGCATCCAGGACGGATTGGAGGAGCTTGACGGAAAATAGAGGAGGTTCGCGTGGAGCGACAGATTGAAGATAGAAGACAAGAAGAATAGGATAGATTCTTTTTAATCCTTTCATGTACTTTTATCTTTATTTTTCTTGCTCTTTATTTTCCTTAGAAAATTATGTTAAAGAGCCTCAAAGAACCCTAACAGTAGTCCTAGGAACACCGGCACAACCCTAGGATACTTAGGTTTTCTGTAGAATACTTAGAAAACCAATATAGGGTTCAAACAGCACTTCCAGACGTCTAATTCCTAAATCAGACGTCTGATAAAGCATTTTAAGACGTCTGACTGTTGTTTCAGACGTCTGATAACTGTTAGGCTGGAGTTAGTATTCTGTCTGATGAAATCAGACATCCAGACCTTAGTTCAGACGTCTTAGAAGACGTCTGATGACTTTGCCAGACGTCCAATTAGTGGACCATTGGCTGGCTTAGCAAACAGTCAAGAATATGACCGTTAGAGCCTTATCAGACGTCCTTAGGCCTTTCCAGACTTCTGATAAATGATCGTTTTGCCTCGGCTGACCCAAAATCTCTTCTCAGAGATTTTCTAGCCGTTGCAACGTTTGGAAATCAATTCCCACAGTAAAAGTAGGTTTCCAGACGTCCAGACTTAGTGCCAGACGTCCTGTATGTCGTCTGATGGACTTGAACAAAAACCCTGTTTAGATCTGATTCAAGTCAGGGAGAGACCCGCCCAAAATCAGACGTCTGACCTTGGAATCAGACGTCTTAAAGTGCACTTCCAGACATCTGATGCTAGAATTAGACGTCTGATAAGCCTGTCAGAACAATGATTGTTCCTGATTTCGGGCTGATTCACTTGGGCTTTGTACCCAACGGCTATGGAAGCTTTTCTAAGCCTTCCAAAGCCTTCCTAAGGCCTCTATAAATAGAGGGGAGCCTTTTCACACCTAGACACACCAAGAGAAACACAAGACACACTTGCAACACACATATACACCAAGAGACACCTTGTAATACACTCTCACACTCTTGTGTCCAAGAAGCTCTTACTCTCTAAGCTCAAGTTCTACATCTTGAGAGCATCAAACCTTCGCGCACCCGCTCTCCCGCCGTTGTTCACGAGAGCGACATTGCACCGTTGCGTGGTACACGCACCGCGTCATCAACTCGACGCACTCCTTGCAAAGGGAAGTTTCCTAATTCCTATAGAAGCTAGGTTTATAATTACTTTGTTGGCTCTATAAGACTTGTTGTTTCTTTTATCTTTGTTATTTTGTTGGGTATTCGCTTTGCGAATTCCCGTCTCCTTCGTGGGACAAAATCCTTCTCGTGGAGAGAAGGGGTTGAGGAACGCTACCCTCGTACTTGTAGCGTGGTTGTACTGAGGTTGAATCACCCTCGTTTTAAAGTGATTCGGTTAGTGGATTTGATCAACTAGGTTGATAGGAAAATCCTAACTCGAGAGGGTTAGGTGGTGGTTTTCACCCGATTTGGGTTTCCACCTAAAATTACTTGTGTACTTGTGCGATTGATTTTTTGAGATTGTTTATTTTATTTCCGCAATTATTACGTCACCCCCTCCTTCGAAGGGAAATTTCAAAAGCATCACCTACTTGCAAGGACTTCTTCAAGTCTTATGTTGAAGGTAATTAATCAATCAATTAACATGATTTTAGACCTTTTTTCTATTTAACAATACATTGGAGCTCATTGTTCTTCACCGACAAAAACCATTGTCAAACTCATCTTTTCCAATGATATGAATAGTCGAGGGAGAATATGTGGAAGAGGGCTAGGTGGACAGGACATGCAAAATTTGCATGAAAGAGACCAGAGGAGAACCAAGGCAGGTGGACAAGTTTGGGAGATACGTCCACGTGGCTTGTCTTGAGAAGTCGAAGTCAAAGCCAACTAATTTCTTCTTTAGGATCTTCTCTACCCATTGCATTTTATGTTATATGTTGTTGTCCACACAGATTGTAAGCAATTCAGTGAGAGACAAATTAAGCTTCGTATTAGTTCTATAATTTTTCAAAGGAATAACAGATTCTGGGTAAAGTTTAACTTGTGCAAGATTAATCTTAGGCTGCAACATGCTGTATTTCTTCATCTGAGTAACATAGACAGGGAAGCAGTTATCATCTGTCAATATGACAATGGAAATCTCCACCAAGTTGAAGTTTGTCAAGGATTTAAGTGGAACTTTCTCCATGTGGATGGATTTTGGATCATCTTATGTAAATTCGATAGGTAAAATGAGAAGGCCAGGTTTGCAATTTTTTTTAGATTTGCAGCATTAAATGGGACTTAACAATGTTGTGGAGATTTTGTTTTGATGAGCAACTTGAACATTCAAACATCAAAGATGTTGTCTAAAATTAAGACACTTGGAAGAATTAAAAATTTGCCCCCTCTTCGCTAATGGGGTACGAGTAGATTTGCCTTGTTTTCCTTCTTTTATTTAGTTCAATCCTACTTTACATTAATTATTGAAATACGGAAATGGACCTTGGAGTGGGAAATTTTCACATCACTATATGAAACAATGAATGGGCAGTGAATATCCAGTGTGGCAGCTATGCCTCATATATTGGACATTATCCTATCTTGGCATATTTTGCTCGTATTGAATGAATGTATTGGAAGGGAGCACTACAATTTTATAGAAAGGTAACTAATACTAATTAATGGATGAACTTTCATATATTGGACATTATCCTATCTTGGCATATTTTGCTCGTATTGAATGAATGTATTGGAAGGGAGCACTACAATTTTATAGAAAGGTAACTAATACTAATTAATGGATGAACTTTCTGGTCAGCTGCCAAAATTAGAAATTTCACTTAAGTCTCTTTTCTTGTAGAAGTTAAATAACAACCTACTATTCAATGTAGGTCTTGCCTACAAGCACTCATAAACACCCCCCCCCCCACCCCTCCAACCTAAAAGTTAAAAAGAAAAAAGAAAAAAAGACGAAGGCAATATACACACATAAAGGGAAAAAATCATCTAATAAATTCAAGCTTTTCCTCATGTTAATCATGCAAGATTAGTGTTAAGACCCATGCTATTTGAGCCTTTTAAGACGTCTGAACTGTGGGTCAAGCATCTGGTCAGACGTCTGGACACCTTCCCAGACGTCTGGAAATCAAAAATTTTGTATACGAGCTCACATCTACATGCGGGCTGCGCGCAGACAGTACTCTCATTTTTCCTTCTTCTCTCTCTTTTTCTCCCCCCTCCAGCAAACCCTAATCCCAAACTTTATAAACCCCTCCCCCTCTCTCGTTCTCCCCACACCAACCATCTCCCCCTTCTTCTCCACTCTAGCGAGAGAGCTGGTGCGAGCGACAGCGCGAGAGCAGCGTGAGGAGAGGAGGAGGAGAGTGAGCTCACGAGCTCGTGTGGGAGCTCGCCGGGAGCGCACGGCCGGAGCGGCACGCGCATGAAGAGAAGGAGTGCGTTGGGGAGATCATCCCCGACCTTGATGCAGCCGGAGCTGCAGGCGAGGAGGCGAGGCATGGCCACGCGCAGAGTGAGAGAGTGGAAGCAGGTTCTGGTTCTGAATTTTTCCTAGAATCAGACGTCTAGAGCGACGTCCAGATGATGGTGCGAACGTCTGGAGGTTATTCCAAACGTCTGAGGTAAGAGTTTTGCGAAGATACATTCCCTTTGCGGATACGACCATGCAGGCCACTCCGTAGAAACACTTTGCATGCCCTTTTTAAGAAGATTTTGGTGGATTTCGTGCAGGATTTGCTTTGGGAAGGTGTGGGGCATGCCCGCCCATGCATTTCAGACGTCTGGGCGACGTACCAGACGGCTGAAAGCACTTCCATACATTTAGAGAGGTGGTCGGATGACTAGAACTGGGTCCAGATGGTTCAGAAGAGTTCCTGGATGTCTGGGGTGGATGCAGAGACTGAGGTATGATACTGGACACTTTTAAGACATCTGGAAGTTGTTCCAGACGTCTGATTTTGCGCCAGTAACCCTATTTTGTCCCGTTTAAGGTCCATTTGAGGTCTGTTTAAGCAATTAAGATACCATTGTGTTCATTGTGAGTTCCTCTACTTGTTAGAAGGTTTTCTATACTGTTCTGATAGTTCCCTTGTGATTGTTCCTTGCTATAGGACTTCATTCCATTGCAGGTTCGGGACTTGCTGAGGCACGTGAGCCTACCATTCAAGCCCCCAATCCTCCTGGGTTTACTGGTAGAGTGGCTTCCCCTAATTTAAATTACAATCTGAATGCATGATTAGAACCTAGGATACAGCATGAATCCTAGAACGAGAAATACTAGAAATACCTGTATTGGATGAATGAATTGCAATCTTGAATGAGTAGATAGAAATGATAACAACTGCCTGTAAATAAATAACAGCTGCCTGTGAAATATGAAGTACTTGTGCTAGTTAACTGTTGCATGTAACTTTCCTGTTGTATACGTTAAATTACATAATACGAGCTACATGTATATAAATTGAGAATGGTAATGTGAATAATGAAAATACGAGCTACCTGTGTTTTAACCTGAGTATGGAAATGGGAACGATAAAAATACAAGCTGCTTATGTATAACCTGAGAATGGAAATAGAAATGATGAAACCTGGTATGGCATGACATGAGGAATATGAGCATGAATCCTAAGGGGAATTAGGAGTAGAACTCCTGGAAATAAATGGAATGGATCTGGAAATGTGAGTGGGGAAGTGAGCTGGCCCTTGAGTACGGAGTACCAAGGAGAGTGACTGTCCTCCTATTTAATGCAGAGCGGAGCTAGCCGCCCTTGGGTTGGGACCTGGGGTTAGGATTGGCCACTCTATACCAACTTCTTGGCCCTCGCATACACTGTACTGGGGAGAGCTACTAGTGTAGGGAGAGAGCTAACCACCCCATGGGACCCGGGGTTCAGCAAACCGCCCTACACTGACTTGTTAGGCCACTAGCCAAACCAAGGTAGTCAGGCGAGGGTGCACGGGCTGTGGAGGTTCTAGATCCTGTTTGATTTTTAGGGGCTAGACCCGTGTTACTGAGAGGGCTAGGCCCTATACTTTTCCGTGCTGTACTTTGGGCGCACTCGTTAGAGGAAACGACTAATCACATACCAGTACGAGGTAGCTACCCATGCATTTATCGCACGTGCGGTAGTCACCGTTACGTCTGTCCGTGACCTTGGGGTGGTTGACTGGGTGTAGGATCACCACAGGGGACTCTCCCAGCTAGGGGAGCACCACGTGTGCCTTCTACTCTTCCGAAAATACTGCAATCAAGATCATTCCCATGAGGAACATTCGAGATCAAGAAAAAGACCTAATAAATAACTAAGTTGTGAAAAGAAATAATTAGTTAAAGAAAGTAATTGAAAAACAACAGCTACCTGTCCACCTTTACTGCTTTAGTTAGTTGGTTGCCACTCTACTCAGCGTTCGCTGATGTTGTGTACTCATAACCCCTTTTCAGGTCCAGGTGTTGAGTAGCCAGAGCCTACGGCTGCAAAGGGTACTGGGCCCAGTAGAACTCAGTAGTTATAGCTCTTTTGTTGTACTCGTTCGTAGTAGTGAGTAGACTCTTGTATTTTTATGTTCTGTACTTTTATGTTCTGTACTTTATGTTCCTATACCTTGTTACCTTCTACTGTTGTGGTGGTAATATGTACTGTAGCAGTTTTACTTCTTTACTGCTGTACCTTTTTACTGTTAGTTGCTTAGCATAGTGAATGTGGTTTACTTTCCTGCTTTTTGGTTACATTCTTGTTGGACAACTGGGTCTTGGGATCAGTCGAGTCAGTCCGGTCTTGTGTCCTGTAGGGATTCGGGAATCGGGTCATAACAAGATGGTATCAGAGCAAGGTCATCCCGAGAAGTGAACCAACTAGCTTGAGAATAACCAATTCACGTGCTTGTAACTAGAGTAACCACCACAATGTACCTTTTGACATCTGTTCCGAAGTTCTTTTGCTGAATGTCTGTTGGAATTGACGTCTTCATGTTATGTTGTTCGTGTCTCCTTGCAGGAGATGCCTTGACGTGGAGTCATTGAGGTTGGCTGCGGACATGGCCATGGATGAGGTCGAAGGGGCGAACGTGTTAAGCCTGACATTTCAGTGGACCAGCCACTTCTTCCGGGAGTTCAGGCCCAGGACCTCGCCCAGCTGATATGCGAGATAGTACAAGAGGAGCTCCACCTGCCTCCACGAGCGCCTCTCCCTAGGGACGTGGAGGGGGAGTCCTCTGTGGACTGCGAGACCAATGCAGTGCTGGACATGGGGGAGGGGGTGGTCATCCACCACCCCCACCGCACTCTGACACTTCCAAGCACGAGCCCTCCCTGCCTGGAGGCGTGCCCGTTTCCCCACTTCAGCGACATTACGAGCTTTTCGGACAGTTCCGGAAGCTGAAGCCCCCCTCCTTCAAGGGGGATGAGGACCCGACTGAGGCGATGGACTGGTTAGAGCAGATCAAGAAGGTGTTCGACACCCTTCACCCCCCTGCAGAGTGTCGCGTGGCCTTTGCCACATACCAGCTGGAGAGCGCGGCACACAAGTGGTGGAGGGCGGTCAGAGGACAAGAGAGGGCAGAGCTGACGTGGGATCAATTTGTCACCCTCTTCTACGAGCAGTACTTCCCGCAGATGTTATAGGATCAGAGGAGGCGGGAGTTTCACACTATCCATAAGGGGACGATGACTGTGAGCGCGTATCATATGCATTTTTTGGAGCTGTCCCGTTTTGCTGTGACAACTGTGGCTACTGAGGAGGAGCACCTATGGAGGTTCACTGAGGGTCTCCGACCTGTTATTCGGGGGTATGTCAAACCCCTGAAGCTGCCCACATTCTCGAGAGTGGTGGAGGCAGCTATGACCTATGAGGAGATCAACCCAGCCACACGTGACACTGACAACGGACGGAAGAGGCCCTACTAGCCAGACTACTCGCAGGGCCGGCGAGAGAGGAGGCACGCGGCGCCTACAGGAGAGTCGTCACGCTTTGCGGGGCCGTCAGTGGCCTTTGGGGGCCCCCGACAGGGGCCAACTACTAGCACTGGACCCCCACCCAGCTGTTAGCAGGGACCTACCGAGGGCGGGAGTCGAGTTCCCCTTTGCTACCAATGTGGCCAACCGGGCCACATCAGGAAGGACTGCCCGTCTAGGGCTAGAGGTCAGCAAATGCTCCCTGCACCGAGCGCTGGAGGCCGAGCAGGAGGCCATGGTTCCCAGGCGCATGGGGGAGGACAGCAGTCGCGGGGAGGGTACCGACCAGTGACTACCCGTCCGACGTAAAGTGTAGCTGCTTCCTCTGCACCAAGAGTTGTGGGGCGTATCAACGCCCTAACACACAGAGACACCAGAGCTTCAGGTTCAGTGGTGGTAGGTATGGTTAAAGTTTCCGGCAAATTAGTTTACACACTTTTTGATTCCGACGCCACGTACTCGTTTGTTGCTGCTAGTTTTGCTGTCAGTTTGGGACAGGACTGTGTGTTGTTAAAGGATTTGTTTGTGATCAAAGGTCCAGGTGGTCAGCTGTTTGTAGCTGAGGAGGTCTACATAGACTGCAAGGTCAGTGTTGGGGAACACAGCCTCCCCACTGACCTGATTGTGATATCGATGGAGGACTTTGGCGTGATTCTAGGGATGGATTGGCTGTCCGCTTACCATGCTTTGGTGGAGTGTTTTGAGATGAAGATCATCTTCTCCATACCAGAGATGCCTTCTTTTGAGTTTCATGGACAGCCGATGGATGAAGGCTTTAGGTGTATTCTGCACTTCGGGCGGCGAGACTTTTGGGCCAGGGGTGTGAGGCTTTCTGGCTTGTGTAGTGGAAGAGCCCAGCCCAGTGGCAGACTTTCAGAGCATCCCGATAGTCAGAGAGTACCCCGACGTGTTTCCAGAGGAGCTGCCAAGACTACTGCCCAAGCATGAGATCGAGTTTGAGATATCACTAGCACCAGGGACCAGCCCCATTTCTATAGCACCTTACAAGATGGCACCACTTGAGCTGCAAGATTTCAAGTCCCAGTTGCAGGACCTATTGGAGAAGGGCTTTGTGAGGCCCAGTGCATCTCCGTGGGGAGCCCCAGTATTATTTGTGAAGAAGAATGGTACCCTACGCCTTTGTATGGACTACAGACAGCTGAATAGGGTCACCATCAAGAACAGGTATCCGATGCCAAGGATCGATGATTTGTTTGACCAGTTGTGAGGTGCCACGGTATTCTCCAAGATAGATTTGAGGTCTAGCTACCACTAGTTGAGGATCAGGGAGACCGACGTCTCCAAGACAGCTTTCCGCACCCGGTACGGACACTACGAGTTTTTGGTCATGCCATTTGGGCTGACCAACGCCCCCGCTGCCTTCATGGATTTAATGAACCGGGTGTTCAGACTGTATCTAGATCAGTTGTGGTGGTCTTTATTGATGATGTGCTCATTTACTCTCGGGATCAGGCACAGCACGGACATCACTTGCAGATGGTTTTGGACACATTGAGACGGCATAGGCTGTATGCCAAATACAGCAAGTGTGAGTTCTGGTTGAGGCAGGTGACCTTCTTAGGTCATGTGATTTCAGGGGATGGCTTGGCAGTGGACCCAGCCAAGGTAGAGGCAGTGCTCAGGTGGGAGAGACCACGTACAGTGACAAAGATCCGCAGTTTCTTGGGACTGGCAAGTTACTACCGATGGTTTATCAGGGGTTTCTCGCAAATTACACGTTTTATGACACAGTTGACCCAGAAGGACATGCCCTTTTCTTGTACAAACGCTTGTAAGGTGTGTTTTCAAGAGTTGAAGGAGAGGCTGACTTCAACTCCTGTACTTACCATTCCAGACAACAGTGGCGATTTCGTTGTGTACACGGACACTTCTTTGCAGGGGTTAGGGGGTGTGCTCATGCAACGGGGCCACGTTGTTGCTTACGCTTCACGGCAACTGAAGCCCCATGAGCATAGCTACCCTACCCATGACTCAGAGCTACCAACTGTTGTCTTCGCACTAAAGACATGGAGGTACTACCTGTACAGTGAGACTTTTGAGATATTCATAGATCATAAGAGCCTCAGGTATTTGTTTGATCAGAAGGAGCTTAACATGAGATAGAGACATTGGTTAGAGCTCCTGAAGGACTATGACTGCAGCATCCCCTACCATCCGGGGAAGGCCAACGTGGTGGCTGACGCTTTGAGCCAGAAGGCGCCCACCCACTTGGCCAGTTTATAGGCACAGAGTTGGAGACTCATGGAGTAGTTGGGCAGTTGGCGACCCCTAGAGTTACAAGGGCATTGTGGGGCAGTGACAGTGACACGGCAGACGAGACCAGAGCTGATAGACCGCATCATTACAAGGCAGATGACAGACACATACCTGCAGTCGTTGCAAGACAGAGTACTATCAGGGGACCCTGGAGACTTCTCCTTTACTGACAAGATACTACGCATGAGGGGACGTTTGTGAGTTCCCAGAGACGAGGAGCTGTTGAGAGAGCTCCTGACTGAGGCACACGATTCCAGGTTCACCATACATCCCGGGAACACGAAGATGTATCATAATCTAAGATGTGACTTTTGGTGGAGGGGGATGAAGCGGGATGTAGGTGAGTTCGTGTAGCAGTATTTAGTGTGCCAACAGGTAAAGGTCGAGCATCAGAGGCCTACAGGGCCGTTGCAGCCACTTCCCGTGCCAGAGTGGAAGTAGGAGAGCATCACCATGGACTTGGTGGTGGGGTTACCCATTACCCAGCAAGGACACGACGCAGTCTGGGTGATTGTAGACAGATTGATGAAGACGACACGTTTCTTGCCGATCTGAGTCACCTTGGGAGCAGTACAGTTGGCAGAGGGGTATATTCGTGACGTAGTACGTCTACACGGAGTTCCGCACGAGATTGTATCCGACCGGGATATTCGTTTTACGTCCCAATTTTAGGCTGAGTTTCAGCAAGCTTTGGGGACACGGTTGAGGTTCAATATAGCGTACCACCCCCAGACGAACGGACAGTCAAAGCACACGATACAGACACTTGAGGACGTTTTACGTGCCTGTGTACTGGACTGGAGGGATTCTTGGGAGGAGCACTTACCCCTGGCAGAGTTTACATATAATAATAGTTATCACTCGAGTATCAGCATGGCACCCTACAAGGCTCTGTACAGACGGAGGTGTACTGTGCCCTTGAGTTGGGTTGAGGTGGGGACCAAGTGGGAGGTTGGCCCCCGGCTGATCCGACAGAGTCAGGAGGTGGTTGAGCAGATTCACAGACGACTTCGCACTATCAGGAACAGACAGAAGAGTTATGCCGATCAGAAGTGCAGAGAGGTGCAGTTCAAGGTTGGGGATCATGTCTTTCTACGCGTTTCTCCCATGAAGGGACTGTAGCATTTTGGGATGAAAGGGAAGCTCCCACCGAGGTTTGTGGGGCCCTTTGAGGTCCTAGAGTGGGTAGGACCCGTTGCTTACAGGCTTGCCCTTCCTCCCCAGCTTTCTGGTGTGCACGACGTGTTCCACGTCTCCAACCTCAAGAAGTACATCGTCGATCCCAGTCACGTTCTGAGCCACGAGAGTGTCGAGGTGGGTGACGACCTGACCTACCCCGAGCGACCAGTGCAGATACTAGACAGAGCAGTCCGGAGTTTGAGACGGAAGCAGGTACCCTTGGTGAAGGTCTTATGGAGGAGCCAGAGGTACGAGGAGGCTACCTGGGAGCCTAAGGCAGAGATGCGAGAGCGGTACCTAGAGCTTTTTGAGGGTACATCTTTTCGGACCAGCTTCTGTCCTCTTTAAGTTTGTTATGCGTATATTGTTCTTTTTCCGTACCTTAGCTAGCTCAAGTTTCAGGGATGAAACTTCCTTTAAGTTTGTTATGATGTTAAGACCCGTGTTGTTTGGGCCTTTTAAGACGTCTGGACTGTGGGTCAGACATCTGGTCAAATGTCTGGACACCTTCCCAGACATCTGGAAATCAAAAATTTTGTGTACGAGCTCGCGTCTGCACGTAGGCTACGCGCAGATAGTACTCTCATTTTTCCTCCTTCTTCTCTCTCTTTTTCTCCCCCCTCCAGTGAACCCTAATCCCCAACTTTATAAACCCCTCCCCCTCTCCCGTTCTCCCCACACCAGCCATCTCCCCCTTCTTCTCCACTCTAGCGAGAGAGCCAGCTCAAGCGAGAGCACGAGAGAGGCGTCAAGGAGGAGCGGCGTAAGGAGAGGAGGAGGAGAGTGAGCTCGCGAGCTCATGTGGGAGCTCGCCGAGAGCGCTCGGCCGAGCAGCGCACGCATGAAGAGGAGGAGTGCATCGGAGAGATCATCCCTGACCTTACTGCAGCCGAAGCTGCAGGAAAGGAGGTGAGGAGCGGCCACGCATGGCGCGAGAGAGAGGAAGCAGGTTCTGGTTCTGGGTTTTTCCGAGAATCAAACATCTGGAGTGACGTCCAGACAATGGTGCGGACGTCTAGGGGCAGTTCCAGATGTCCGAGGTAAAAGTTTCGCGAAGGTACGTTCCCTTTGAGAATATGACCATGCAGGCCGCTCCATAGGAACACTTTGCATGCCCTTTTTGAGAAGATTTTGGTGGATTTCATGCAGGATTTTCTTTGGGAAGGTGCGGGGCACACCCGCCCACGCATTTCAGATGTCTGGGCAACGTACCAGACGGTTGAAAGCACTTCCAAATGTCCAAAGAGGTGGTCAGACGACTGGAACTAGGTCCAGACGGTTCAGAAGAGTTCCTGGACGTCTGGGGTGGACGCAAAGACTGAGGTATGATACTGGACACTTTTAAGACGTCTGGAAGTTGTTTCAGACGTCTGATTTTGCATCAGTAACCTTATTTTGACCCTTTAGGGTCCGTTGAGGTCTGTTTTATGCAATTAAGATAGCGTTGTATTCCTTGTGAGTTTCTCTACTTGTTAGAAGGCTTTCCATACTATTCTGATAGTTCCCTTGTGATTGTTCCTTGTTATAGGACTTCGTTCCGTTGTAGGTTCGAGGCTTGCTGAGGCAGGTGAGCTTGACGTTCAAGCCCCCAATCCTCCTGGGTTTACTGGTAGAGTGGCTTCCCCTAATTTAAATTACAATCTGAATGCATGTGTGGAATGAATGATTAGAACCTAGGTGATAGACGACTTTTCGCTTTGCGTTATAGTATTTAAGTGGTGGAAAAATCGACTAATAAAAAATAATGAAAATAACCACTCGCAGAAGAGCAGGTCGTATCCACAGGGAGGCAATTATGCAATCAATACTTAATTGTTTAATGTTATTTCGGATGGTGCGAAATCCCTATTCAAATTTAACTTAAAATGTGAAGGAAAGTAGATTTGCAATAACTTAAAAAGATAAGGGTATATGTGCAGTTTTCCATCACAGAAATCATCAATAAATTTATGATGAATTTATGCAATTTTCACGTGATGTGTACTAAAGACAATTAGTACTTAAGTTAAGCCCAAAATCAATCTTTAAACTAGTTAATATCAATACCGTGCAATTATAAAGAACTATGAGTGTTCGAATGCAATTCTGCCACAATATAATAATAATAATCAAATTAGGTGGCAATGGAATTGAATGTAAATTTTAATTGGTGGGAAAACAGGGCTTTTTTCCTCTTCGTCCTTGCGAGAGAGAGAGAGCACCGCGGGGCTGTTGCGAGGCTCAGGAGGACGGCGAGGTCAAGAGCTCTCCGGTATTTCGGATGGTGTGAAATCCTTATTCAAATTTAACTTAAAATGCGAAGGAAAGTAGATTTGCAATAACTTAAAAAGATAAGGGTATATGTGTAGTTTTCCCTCACAGAAATCATCAATAAATTTATGATGAATTTATGCAATTTTCACGTGATGTGTACTAAAGGCAATTAGTACTTAAGCCCAAAATCAATCTTTAAACTACTTAATATCAATACCATGCAATTATAAAGAACTATGAGTATTCGAATGCAATTCTACCATAATATAATAATAAAAAAATCAAATTAGGTGGCAATGGCATTGAATGTAAATTTTAATTGGTGGAAAACAGGGCTTTTTTTCTCTCTCCTCCTTGCGAGAGAGAGAGCACCGTGGGGCTGTTGCGAGGCTCAGGAGGACGGCGAGGTCGAGAGCTCTCCGGTGGTGGCAGCAACGGCGACGGAGGTGGCCGGAGGTGGTCGGAGCTCCGGCCTGTTGAACAAGAAGGCTGAGGTGCTGCTGCTGTGCCTGTGACTGGTGGTGTGCGGGCGTGCGCGCACTGGTGCGCGCCCGTGCAGGCGGTTGCAGAGGTGAAGGTGCACAGCTCCTTGAGGCGTGGCTGGAGGGAGATGCTGTGAGGGAGAGGCGCGCCTGTGGGCATGCGGTGTGATTGCACAGCAATCATAGGTCCTAATCAACCTAAATAATGTCTAAACCTATCTTAAATTGTGGATATTGCACTCATATCTTGCATATCATGCATTGCATCAGTCTATTTAGAATAAGATGAGATATCCTGCTAGTTAATTTTTTTTTATTGCTATTTACAGATAATAAAGTGATCCAAATGGAGATAGTGGAATAAAGCAATAAAGAAAGAAGACTGATCCAGATAAGAGGAGTGAGGAGGATAGCCCTATCCCTACCCTTAGAAACTCTAGGACAGCTTTCCCAAACCCAAAACAACCTCCATTAGGGTACCTTAGCCTCAAAACCCAAACATGGATAGCACTATCCATGTTCCTATCCCTCTCCCAAACACTTAGGAACCAAAACCAACCTTAGAAAACACAAAACCCACTCTCCAGCACCTTTTAAGACGTCCAGACATTTGGCTGGACGTCTGATTTCTGCAGAATAACAATCCAGGAAGCCAAAACTCATACTGACACATAATTGGATGTCTAATTTAGTGTCCAGATGTCCAATTTTGTAGTATAAGACGTCTGACCACTATCCTGGACGTCTGATACTGCTGTCTGGTTCCTGATTTTGGGTGTTGGAAGCCCTAGCTTGCCTATTTTGACCTAGGAACCCCATCGGACACCCTAGGAAACCTAAGTAGAGACCTCCTAAGCCTAGTCCACTATCCATAGCCCTACTCGTCCTATCCCTAACCTAATTGAACCATCCCATACCTAATTAGGTGCATCTACAGTTGATTGGGTGCACCCAAGCCCAATTAGATCCACCCAGGATCTAATTAACTCATACCTATTAGGGTTACCCTAGCCTAATCACATGCACACATCTAATTAGACTTTCCTAAGCCTAATTAGGTCCACACCCACTTAATCTAGATTGACTCAACCTATTTAGCACCTAATCCTACCAAAACCCATAACCTAGCCCTACGAAAATCACACACCCACACACACACGTACACCTTCCCATTTTACTCCCACCAAACCCATGCACACTCTCTTGGAAACCTAAAAACTTGTGTCAAACCTAGATCCAAAAATTGTGGCATTTGCTATTTTTGGAGCCACCAAAAGTGGCAACCAAATGGAGCCTTCCATAAGGGAAAAGTGAGGGCTACGAAATTGGAAAATCTCCATACACTCTCCCATCCATCCTCTCCACTCTAAACTTGCTTCCACCCTCCAAAACTCAAAGGCCGTCCTCCTCATCCTCCTCCAAGGCTCCATGGACGGCTAGCTAGATAAGCTTCTCTCCAAAGCTTCAAGGACGGCCATTGGTAGAGAAAGGGAGCAACACCCTCCTCTCTCCACTTGGGTGCACTAGCCCCCATCTTCTTCTTCTTTTTGGACGGCCATGAAGGCTCACCCATAGCCTCTTGTGGTCGGCCATCTCTTTTGGTAGGCGTGTAGACGGGTTTGCATACGCAAGGTCTAGCCTACACCCTCACACAAGGCCGATGGCCCTAGTGGCAACTTTCCGGCATGAGGGATTTTCTTCTATTTATATGCTTTCTAGTGTAGATGATGTGTGATAAATTTCTATGCATAAATAATGTTTCTGTGATTGATTGTCCTCATGTTTGCTTGCTTATATGACACTTTGGTTTGTTCACACCATGCACGGCCACCATGGCCTCATTTAGATTTACATAGTCACTTAGGTTTTTGCTAGTTTATCTAGATCTAGGTTTCAATTCGCTTTTCGAAATAAAAAAAAATCAAAAACACAAAAAGACAAAAATAGTAGCTTAGGTTAGATTTAGGTTATAAAAGCCGATCCAAATCTCGATTCATTTTCACGCCTCCCAGAGACGAACGACCGGGACTGAAGTTCTAAAAAGAATAAAGATCTACGAGAGTTTCGTTATCACAAATATCTTTGACGAGTGGCTTTTGCGACTATACTACGATTTCCAACAATTTCAAAATACGCGATTTCCACTCCCGTCACGATAGGAAGTTGCAGGGTGCGGGCATCTACTTGAGAGGTTGGAGCACGTGCGGTAAGGCGTGTAGGCGTGCCTTCAGGGTGGCGCGAGTGTGCTGGTGGCGCGGATGCAGGGTGGAGAGGCAGGCGCGCGGGCGGAAGGTGATGCGATGCAGCGTCTACAGCAGGGCAGTGGGGCACGCTGGCGTTGCTGCAGAGTGGAGAGGCGCGGCTTGGTGTGCGCGGGCAGGTGCTTGCAAATGGCTCTGAAGGGAGCAAGCAATAGGGCGTGTAGGCACGGTGAGCAGGGGGCAGCCTGCAGGCAATGCGGGCGCCTGCTATGCGATGCGGGCAGTTGGTGAGCGCCTACAGTAGGGGAGAGGCGTGCGGTTGGGTGGATGCACCTGCTGTGGCGTGGGCGTGCTGAAGGCAGATGGCGCTGAAGGCAGATGAGCGGTAGGGCGCACTGGTGTGCGCCTGCGGTGGCTAGAGGGAGATGCTGTGAGCAGGAGGCGTGAGGTTTTTCCCCGCAAGGGGGAAGAAGGCCACAGTGCACGCTTCTTCTCCTCTGGATGGCCTTCCTCTCTCCCCGCCTCTTCTTTTTAACTTCTCTCCTTTGCACGTGAGTTAAGGGATTTTCCCAAATCCCTGGTCATAGTTGTTGAGAAAGACGGCGGAAGAGGAAGATTACCCCAATGTCCAGCGAGGGAGGGGGGAAAGAGTTGTGGCTGTTATGTGTTGGGGAATTTATCCCCCCACCCTTGTTCTTTCTGCATTTTATTACCTGCACATAAAAACAACAAAATAATTAAGTTATAGAATGTTATAAACTTAAATTATGAGGTGTACGAATATTCTACAACTTAATTGCCATTATTAACATACCTAACTATACAATTAAATATACTTAGGCTTAATATTAGTCCATTTTAATAGACTCATCACTAGGATACGGCATGAATCCAAGGACGAGAAATACTAGAAATGCATGTATTGGATGAATGAATTGCAGTCTTGAATGAGTAGATAGAAATGATAACAACTGCCTGTAAATGAATAACAGTTGCCTGTGAAATATGAAGTACTTGTGCTAGTTAACTGTTGCATGTAACTTTCCTATTGTATACGTTAAATGACATAATACGAGTTGCATGTATATAAATTGAGAATGGTAATGTGAATGATGGAAATATGAGCTACCTGTGTTTAACCTGAGTATGGAAATGGGAACGATAACAATACAAGCTGCTTATGTATAACTTGAGAATGAAAATAGAAATGATGAAACCTGATATGGCATGACATGAGGAATATGAGCATGAATTCTATGGGGAATTAAGAGTAGAACTCCTGGAAATAAATGGAATGGATCTAGAAATGTGAGTGGGGAAGTGAGTTGGCCCTTGAGTACGGAGTACCAAAGAGAGCGACTATCCTCCTGTTTAGTGCAGAGCGGAGCTAGCCGCCCTTGGGTTGGAACCCGAGGTTAGGATTGGCCACTCTGTACCGACTTCTTAGCCCTTGCGTATACGATACCGAGGAGAGCTACTAGTGTAGGGAGAGAGCTAGCCACCCCATGGGGCCAGGGGTTCAACTAGCCGCCTTACACTGACTTGTTAGGCCCACTGGGCAAACCAGAGTAGTCAAGTAAGGGTGCGCGGGCTGTGGAGGGGCGAGACCCCTGTTTGGTTCTTAGGGGCTAAACCCCTGTTACTGAGAGGGCTAGGCCCTATACTATTCCGTGTTGTACTTTGGGCGCACCCGTTAGTAGAAACGACTTACCGCGTACCAGTGCAGGGTAGCTACCCATGCATTTATTACACGTACGGTAGTCACCGTTACGTCTGTCCATGACCTTGGGGTGGTTGACTGAGTGTAGGATCACCACGAAGGACTCTCCCGGCCAGAAGAGCACCATGTGTGCCCTCTACTCTTCAAAAAATACTACAATCGAGATCATTTCCATGAGGAACATTCGAGATCAAGAAAAAGACCTAATAAATAACTAAGTGGTGAAAAGAAATAATTAGTTAAAGAAAGTAATTGAAAAACAACAGCTACCTGTCCACCTTTACTACTTTAGTTAGTTGGTTGCCACTCTAGTCAGCGTTCGCTGACGTTGTGTACTCATAACCCCTTTTCAGGTCCAGGTGTTGGGCAGCCAGAGCCTACGACTGCAGAGGGTACTGGGCCCAGTAGAACTCAATAGTTGTAGCTCTTTTATGTTCTATACTTTTACGTTCTGTACTTTTACATTCTGTACTTTATGTTCATGTACCTTGTTACCTTCTGTTGTTGTGGTGGTGATATGTACTGTAGCAGTTTTACTTCTTTACTGCTGTACCTTTTTACTGTTAGTTACTTAGCATAGTGAATGTGGTTTACTTTCCTACTTTTTGGTTACTTTCTCGTTGGATGACTGGGTCTTGGGATCAGTTGAGTCGGTCCGATCTCGTATCCTGTAAGGATTCGAGAACCAGATCATAACAATCAGCTACCTACACATGCATACCTGAGGTTTAGCACTTCCTTGTCTCTTCTATCTAGTCATACTTGACCATTGTCAAAACAAGAAAATGCCTTTGTTCACAATTTTATGAATCTAGTAAATGGCATAGGTTTGAAATTCATAAACAAACAAATTTGCCATCAATATAAAAACAAGAACAAAAACTCGTTAAGCAAAAAATGATAAAATAGTCTAAAATAAAATGTGAAAAAATTATAGGTTGTTAATAACTATTCTTGAATTTCCATGGAAGCATGTCTTGCACTTGCTTTTCTTTGAAGGAGAAATGAGATTGCATATGAAATTACAAGTCAATGCTAAAACTCACAGTTGGCTTGAGAAGAACATAGACAACTCCAAATGATGCACTAACATATGGGACTTGTATAATAATTCATTTGTTAACTTGATGAAACACTTACAATCTTTTAGAGCTTTGGTTATCTAAAGCACTATCCAAATAACTAGAAAACAACATTGATTTAGCCTTAGCTATATTAATAAAATGTCATTTGTTCATCTTCAGACACATAGGTTAGAGTAAAATAAATTCATACCCAATGTGCCCACATCAATGCCTGGGATAAAGGAGAAAAAAAACCATATATATCAACATTCCTATTGCCATCATTTAATGAACAAACAAAATTTTCAGAATGTGCATATACTAACATATACAAGGGCTCCAAGCAAGGCTCCTTTATCTCCAACATGAGGATAGATGAGTGGCAGCACCAAGATCTAAAATATAGCTGAATTAGCCTTTAAGTTTAGAAAAAGTGCATCTTTACTAATTAGATATATGCCAAACCTTAACAACTAATACAAAATACTTTTGTATAGGAATTTTCCAAATTTTAAGCAGGAGAAAGCATTTCCTAGAAGCTACAATTGTTAATGGAGAAAAAAATTGACATAATCACCCACAAATTTATTCCTTAGAACAATACTGTGACATATACTCTTAATATCCATACACACATGCATGATATGCAAAATAAATATTAATATTCTTACTTTCAACAGAAAGTATTCATGACACACAAAAATGTATATTTTTGAATCAAATCTAACTTTTTCAAACTAACTTCCTGTAAGTTCAGGTTCAATTCTTATTCTCTGTTGAAACTAGTTGTGAGGCATGTGTCGAGATTTTGCAATGTTTTGTCAAACAAACAAAAAAAAAACTCCAGTTGGTTCAAGTCGATCAACAACATTAGTTGTCATTTCTCAATCCCTTCACAATTACTAACTATTCTTCCAAAAATTACTACTTTATTAGGATACATTTTATGGCAATTACATTTCCAAAAAAAAAGGAATATCACCAGAAATTCAAGTATAGGCTAACCATCAAAATGTAACTAAGATTAATAGACTACTAAGCACTACTGACGTGCTCATTGCCCTGAATAAGAGAAAAAGGAAATTCATAGAACAAAATTCACTCAACAAGGTCAAATAATTTGAAATTCATGTACAACACAAAGGATAAAATGCCAAGATCAATACAGCTAGTTAAGTAATAAATTACCATTTTCTTACTTTTATGCATCAGAATATTATAATGACTTAAAAACTTGTCAAGTAATTCAGAAAGAGCATCTGCTGCACATGATATTTCCTGATATATCCTACTTTGCAAAGTATGTAGAAAATCCAGACTTCTCTAAAGCATAAGAATACTGTCTATTCAACCAGTTACATACCAAGAACCAACCTTCATGCAACTAACCACCCACCAAACCAAGGCCATGCTCGTACTACCACAATTAATTGCCCATACTTTCAGGGACTTACCCACATGATTTCAGGGACCATATCACAAGAAGATCCTTCTGCCAAGGATTGAATTGTAATCTTTGAATCAATTGACAATTTATTTAGTGATTTCATTGTATTATTTTGTTCAAGCATGATTGACTTGACTTATGCTAGTGCTTAATTTCAATGATCTCCAATTATCTCTAATTAAGGCTTGAATAAATGGAATTAGGCATATGTCTTCAAGAAAAGCAAGGAAAGCACATTTGGATTTCTTCTCTATAGTTTTGAAAAAGATTGCCTGTAATCAAAAACTAAATCATTTGCCTCTAGTTCTTAAGTCAAATTCTTTTGTAAATACTTAGATAGTGGTATTCACGCAACATAATTGCTCCTAGGGAATGAACTCGGAATGCTCTCTATTTTGAGAAATTACAAATTTTAAAAGTTAATTTGCGTGATTCGACTATACTATGATGCATTCTTAATGAGACTCGTTTCGCGCATGTCAACCTTCGATCAAGCTCTACTCAAGCAACTTTGGCACATTGTCAAGGAGGACAATCCAACTAATAATTTCCAGCCTTATGCAAGCTAATAACTTCCTGCCTTATGTAAGGTAAATATCTCCTTGTTGGATATTTTTGGGATGCTCCATTGAAGAATGGTGACTCTAATTTATGGTCTAAATTTTGGAGACTAAGAGAAGTAACTTTTCAAAACAAACGTTGGATGGTTGGCAATAGGCAAAAAATTAACATCTAGAAAGATGAATTGTTGGGGAATTCAACGATATCAATCCACCTCACTATTCTTTCTCATGACACTCCAACTAAAGTGTCACAACTCTTATGTCACGACCCAGTCCCAGATCCCTAAAGGATCTGAGACCGGCGCGCTTCGGTTAATCCCAAGACCCAGTCATCCAACAAGAAATAACCAAACAACATTCAGCAAACCACAATCACACAATTACAGTAGCTAAGCAGAAAGAAAATTTACAGCAGGGGAAAAGGAACAGTAATATTATGTCATAATACAGCCATCTCAACAAAAACGAGTACAAATAGCAGAAGACAAAACTATAGAAACTCACTACCAAATAATAGAACTAAAGTTAGGCTCGACTAGGCTCAACGTCCTCAGCAGCCGGTAGCTCAGGCTGCTCAAATCCCTGACCTGTATAAAATTTATTTAACTGGAGTCAGCGAACGCTGAGTAGAGTGGTGGCTAAGAAGTAACATGCATTTAACAAGTAGTTAACATAAAATTTTTCATTTTCCAATTATATTATACATGTGGGTACGTAGAGATTTCTAATTAGGGTTTATTAATTAATCTTCTTATTCCCTATAGGAATGATTTTGCTTGCAGCTTCCCGTGATATAGGATGCCCACGTGGCACTCTCCTGGCCAGGGAAGTCCCACCGTGGTAGTCCTATACTCGGTCTACCACCCCGAGGTCACGGTCGTGATGTAGCGGTGACTACGGCACACGTGATAAGCACGCAGGTAGCTACCTCGCACTGGCACGCGGTCAGTCATTTCCACTAGCGGGTACGCCTCAACGTACAGTGCGGAACAGTATAGGGCATTGCCCTCTCAGAACAGAATAAAGGTCTTGCCCCTCAGGGGTCTCGCACCTCCTCAGTCTGTGTACTCTCGTCCAACTACCCCGGTTTGCCCAACGGGCTAACTAGAGTCGATGTAGGGTGGCCATACCTAGCCCCGGGTCCCCTTGGCCAGTTAGCTCCCCCTACACTAAGTAGCTCACCTCGGTACCACGTACACGAGGGCTAGTAAGAGTCGTCGTAGAGTGGCCAAACCCACCCCAAGTCCCAACCCAAGGGCGGCAAGCTCCCCTCTACACTACAAGAGATAGTTGCTCTCTTCGGTACCACATACACGAAGGTCAGCTTACCTCCCTGAACAACTTCCCATGGGCAGCAAATTTTCAGAACCAAACGGTTCTACGTATTACGGTGTTCTTGTCTACATTCCCTGTGGGGTTCGTACAGGAATTTCTTTTTCACATCCGGGTTGGAATGTATGGAACAAACAGTTCAATTTCCATTTTATCGCAATAGGGGTCCATTTTAGATAAAAACAGGCATCTTTTGATTACTCAATCATTCACATGAAATTTCCTCTATCCTTAGTGTTCATGCTAAGACCTAGGGTCAAGAATTTACTCTCGAGTATGCATTTATTACTTCCTAGGGTTCATCTCAAGTCCTAGGATTACTTACTTGAGTGTATTAAATTAGAGATTTAAGGTTATAAGCACTCTACCTGAGTAACCGGGTGGAATGGGGGCTCATATAGTGGCTCCCGACATCTTCGCAGGTCCCGTACACCCGACGTACTGGAGACCTAAAACATGGATTAATGGGCCAAAAGGTTCAGAATGATACAAACAAGGTATCATTATACGGAGAAACTCATACGGAAAAACAGAGATAGTTTGTTTGCAGAAAAGCAATAATAATAGGGCCTTGCACGGCCCAAAAACACGCTGTCAGACAGAAATCACACGTCTGGGAAAGGTCCCAGACGTCTTAAAACAGTTCTTAGGGATACCTCTCTCGACATTACTCTATCAGATGTCTGGAACTCAATGTCGACGCCCAAGGACTCCGTCAGACGTCTAGGGGTGCTCCTGGACATCTGAAACTGCCTTAATCTGCTCTCACCTTCTGACACATATACGTACGCTATCAGGACTTTGTTAGAGAGAAAAGCACGGAAAGTAGATTCTACCAGACGTCTTGCTCTACCTTCAGATGTCCGGTAAGACGTCTGGATGTCCCTCCGGCCGTCTGATTCCGCGAAAAAATGACTTCCGTGGAATCGATCTGGCTCCCCTTGCCTGCAGGTGCTATGGCAGAACGGCGCTGCACCCTCCCCTCCCGTACTTCCTCTCACTCGAGCTCTCCTCTCTTCACTTGCTCTCGCCCTTGCTCTACTCTCGGCTACAGGGTAGGCAACGAAGAGGAGGAGGAGAGGTTTATAAAGGGAGAGGAGGTGAAGGGGCGAGATGGTGAGGCATGGCGCGGAGTGGCGTCATAGGAGGAGGTGTGGTGAGGCGCGGTAAGGGAGGAAGTATGGCATACGTACGGTCCACGTCGAAAAGAAAAAGCATTTTCAGACGTCTGGTGAACGTCCCAGACGTCTGGTGAACATCCCAGACATCTTAAATGACCAAAGGGTGGTAGGTCGTTTCAATATAACAAACTTAAAAGAAGTTTCATCCCCGAAACTTGAACTGACTAGGATGCAGAAAATAATGTAGCAGTGTATAACAAACTTAAAGAGGACTGAAGTAGGTCCAAAGAGCCATACCTTCAAAAAGTTCTGGGTACTGCTCCCGCATAGCTGACTCAGGCTCCCAAGTTGCCTCCTCGTACCACTGGCTTCTCCATAGGACTTTCACCAGGGGTACTTCCTTCCACCATAACCTCCTAATGGCTCAGTCTAATATCTGTACCGATTTCTCGGGATAGGTCAGGTCATCTCCCACTTCGATGCTCTCATGGCTAAGGACATGGCTGGGGTCGACGATGTATCTTCTGAGGTTGGACACGTGAAATACGTCATGCACTCTAGAAAGCTAGGGAGGAAGGGCAAGCCGATAAGCGACGGGCCCTACCCACTCTAAGACCTCAAAGTGTCCCATATATCTCGGTGCAAGCTTCCCTCTCACCCTAAATCGCTGCAAACCTTTCATCGATGAAACACGGAGAAAAGCATAATCCCCAACCTTAAATTATACCTCCCTACGCTTTAGATCGACGTAGCTTTTTTTCCTGCTTCGGACAGTACACAGTCGTCGATGGATATGCTCGATCACCTCTTGACTCTGGGGTATCAGACGGGGACCAACCTCCCACTTGGTCCCCACTTCAACCCAACTCAAGGGAGTCATACACTTCCTCCCGTACAGAGCTTCATATGGTGCCATGCCAATGCTCAAGTGGTAATTGTTGTTGTATGCTAATTCTGCCAGAAGCAAATGCTCCTCCCAGGAGCCTCTCTAGTCCAATACGCAAGCACGTAAAAGGTCCTCAAGGGTCTGAATGGTGCGCTGCGACTATCCGTCTGTCTGGGGGTGATAGGTTGTACTGAACTTCAGACAAGTCCTCAAGGTTCGCTAAAATTCTGCCCAGAACTGGGAAGTGAAACGAGTGTCCCTATCTGAAATAATTTCGCGGAGAACCCCGTGAAGGCGTACTACGTCTCTGATGTATCTCTCTGCCAACTGTACTAGTCCAAAAGTGACTTGGATTGGCAAAAATCATGCCATCTTTGTTAATCTATCCACAATCACCCAGACTACATCGTGCCTTCTCTGTGTTACAGTTAACCCCACTACCAAATCCATAGTGATACTTTCCCACTTCCATTCTGGAATGGGAAGTGACTGTAATGGCCCTACAGGCCTCTAATGCTCGGCCTTCACCTGTTGGCATATTAGACACTGCTGAACGAAAAGGCCAACATCTCGCTTCATGCCTCTCCACCAAAAATTAGGTCGTAGGTCGTGATACATTTTCATGTTCCCGGGATGTATGATAAATCTGGAACCATGAGCCTCAGTCAAGAGCTCCTTCAACAGCTCCTCATCTCTAGGAACGTACAAGCGTCCCCTCCTATGCAGAACTCCGTCAGTGAATGAGAATTTCCCTCGGTTCTGTTGAACGTGCTAGTTGCTACGCTAACGTTTTTTATTTTGAAAAACCTGTCGTCGTAGTTTGAAAGCAAAGAACTCGTGTTGAACAAATAAAATTTATACCGAAATTGAAATTACGGGTCAAACACAGGGAGGCGGACGTTTAATTTAAAAACTACGCATTTGTTTTTATTTGTCACGAAGTAATTCAATTGATTAAAACTATCTAACTATTTACAATAAATAGAAGAGAGAGAGAGAGTAAGAGAGAGAGAATATTACAAACAGAAATCAAAACGAGATGTAGAATGAACAGGGAATTCATCATTAAAGAGATTGTTTGTTTCACTAAACATTACAACTAGAAAGCAGAAAATAATTACACTAGAAAGTAGTAAATTTACTCTAGAAAGTATTAAAAGAATGGAGAGAGAAATATCCTCCTCGACGATCGCTTGGAGGATGAACAGTACTACTCTAGAAAGTAGTAAATCTATTCTAGAAAGCAGTAAAAAGAATGGAGAGAGAAATATCCTCCTCAACGGTCGCTTTGAGGATGAGCCGGACGGGACGACGCCTGGACGAAGGAGGACGAAGGAAGACGAAGGAGGACAAAGCAGAAGAATGGGAATGGGGCAGCACGTCATCGTCGTCGCGGGATCCACTTCCGAAGGGGGACGAAAATTTGACTTTATCTCACGAGAACCATCCTGGGTGTGGGACAAGCTTCTCTTGAGCTTTGGGGAGGGAGAGAAGAGAAGGAAGGGATGAGAATTTCATGTGGAGGGGGTCTCCTTTTATAGTCGCAAGGAGTGAGGGCAATTTGGTCATTTAAATCTCAAAATATTAAATAAGGGGTCTTTAGTGATGGATAAAACTGTCGCTAAAGCCCCATCGTGGGCGTAGTGGGTGCTGCCCGCGCAGCTGCTTGCTTTCTCGCGTGCTCAACGCACTCTCATGTTCGCTGAATCAGCTTAAGTTGCACCTTCCCCTCTCCTCAATGCACGTCCGCCCGCGTACGATCCTACGTGAGGCACGGGCGTGCGATAGCGCGTTGGCACTATCGAGCGTACGCGGCCGTTGGATCACGATCTGATGATCAATTGAAGGCGTGCCCTCGCTTCAAATTCCGCTCGCTACGACTCGATCCCGCGCCAGCGCCTCGCGATAAGGTGCTAAACCGCTGCGCTACGCCATCTAAATGGTCGCGCGGATGCAATCAAGCGCGCGCATCCACGGCCGTTGGATCAAGATCCAACGGTAGGGAAGGGCGGATGCGGGAGCTTCAACGGGTGCATGCGGGCGATTGGGCGACCAAGATGGCACCACGTGGTGCCATCTTGGCCGTCCATCTTCTGGATGATGTAAATGGTTCCACGGGTGTCGGATTGACTCGATTTTTGTGTTGTTAGGCTGCGATCGTCGATCCGAATCCATCCGTGTGATCGGATTTGTCATTTGAAGTGTGGATTTACACCATCTTAGTCCTTGATCTTCTAGGGTTCCCCGGTCACTATCTGATGCTACAGATGCTTGATTAGGGCGATCTTGGAGTCGTTGAACTCCGATCGTCGCCCTGATCACATCTGTATGGTTGGATCTTTGATCCGAGGCCCCGATAAAATGTTTGCCCTGTACAAGCACATAAAAGGAGACAATTAAACTCCATTTTATTCAAACTACTCTAAATGCAAGATGATGCATGTTATGCATTATTTATAACATGCAATGCAATCCTACGCTTAAGAACATGCATAAATAGACGTCTTAAGTAGTGTAAACGTGCTTACATCAGGTTCTCTGCCAAAACTCGGTCTCGCTATGTCCGTAGATATGGGTCCATCATTTGTTTAACCATGATGTGATCCATCAGCTCTGGTCATGTCTGCCTCGCGATTGTCACTGCCCCGCAATACCCCTGTGACTCCTGGGGTCGCCAGCTGCTCAACTCCTCCATGAGCCTCCAACTTTGTGCTTGTAAGCAATCCAAGTGGGTGGGCGCCTTTTAGCTCAAGGCGTCAGCCACCACATTGGCCTTTCTTGAGTGGTAGGAGATGCTGCAATCGTAGTCCTTCAGGAGTTTCAACCAATGTCTCTGCCTCATGTTGAGCTAATTCTAGTCAAACAGATATCTGAGGCTCTTATGGTTAGTGAAAATCTTGAGCATCTCTTCATACAAATAGTGCCTCCAGGTCTTCAATGCGAGGACAACTGCTACCAGTTCTAGGTCATGGGTGGGGTAGTTATGCTCGTGGGGCTTCAGTTGCCGCGAAGCATAAGCGACAACATGACCCCTCTGCATAAGCACACCCCCCAATCCCTGCAACGAGGCATCTGTGTAGATGACGAATCTGCCGCCGCTGTCAAGGATGGCGAGTACAGGAGCTAAGGTCAATCTCTCTTTCAGCTTCTGAAAGCAAGACTCACACTCGTCTGTCCAGGTGAAGGGTACGTCCTTCCGAGTCAATTGAGTCAGGGGACAAGCAATCTGTGAGAACCCTCAGATAAATCGTCTGTAATAATCAGCCAGCCCCAGGAAACTGTGAATCTCTGTCACCGAACGTGTTCTTCCTCACCTGAGTACTGCCTCTACCTTGGCTGGATCCACAGCTAACCCATCTTTTAAGATCACATGGCCCAGGAAGGTGACCTGCCTCAACCAAAATTCGCACTTACTGTATTTGGCATACAACCTGTCCCGTCTCAAGGTATCCAAGACCATGTGAAGGTGTTGCTTATACTGCGTCTGGTCTCGTGAATAAATGAGCACGTCATCAATGAAAACAACCACGAACTAATTCAGATATGGTCGAAAGACATGGTTCATCAAGTCTATGAAAGCGACAGGGGCATTGGTCAATCCAAACGGCATGACCAAGAACTCATAGTGGCCATACTGTGTACGAAAGGCTGTATTGGAGACATCGATCTCCCTAATCCTCAGCTGGTGGTATCCTGACCTCAGATCTATCTTTGAAAATACCGTGGCATCCCTCAGCTGGTCGAAGAGGTCATCTATGCGTGGTAACAGGTATTTGTTGACAGTAACCTGGTTCAGTTGTCTGTATTCAATGCACAGCCGAAGAGTACCATCCTTCTTTTTCACAAACAGGACGGGGGCTCCCTATGGGGAGGCACTGGGCCTTATGAAGCCTTTCTCTAGCAGGTCCTGTAGGTGTGTCTTGAGCTCTCACAGCTCAAGCGGGGCCATTCGGTACGGTGCTGAAAAAATGGGGCCTGCCCTCGGTATCAGTGAGATCTCGAACTCGATCTCGCGCTCAGGTGGCAGTCCTGGCAGCTCCTCTGGAAAGACGTCGGGGTACTCACAGACCACCGGAATACTCTGTATACTATCCACGGGGCCAGGCTCTGCTAGGACGCAAGCAAGGAAGCCCTCGCACCCTTGACTCAGTAACTTTGCTGCCCGAAGTGCGGAAATGCACCTGAATCCTCCGTCTACAGGTTGGTCGTGGAACTCGAAGGGAGGCAACCGTGGTATGGAGAAAACAATCTTCCTCCCAAAATAATCTATAAGGACATGGTATGCGGCCAGCCAATCCATCCCCAAGATTACACCAAAGTCATCCATCGGGATCATGATCAGGTCTATCGGGAGATTGTGTCACCTTATCATGACCTCACAGTCAGTGAGAACCTCCTCGGCAACAAATAGCTGCCCACCTGGTCCTCTAATCAGGAAGGGCTCGTCTAAAAGTACACTGCTCACTCCCGTGCAGACAGCAAAACTCAGAAACAACGAATGCGTGGCTCCGTAATCGAAAAGAGTGTAGACGAGTCTACCTGAAATAGTAACCATACCTGCCACTACGGAGCCCGAAGCTCTAGCATCTCTGTGAGTCAGGGTGTTAACACGCCCTTCAGTCCTCGACACAGAAGAAACAGCCGTGCTCTGGGTCGGGCGGGAGGCAGCGGGCCGGTACCCTCCTCATGACTGCTGCCCTCCTCCTCGGGCCTGGTATCCGCGGTTGCCAAATCGGCCTCTAGTGCTCGGTGCTGGGAGCGTTGGCTGCATTCCAGTCCTAGATGGACAATTCCTCCGTATGTGGCCCTGCTGGCCACACTAATAACAGAGGGGTACGCAACTTCCCTCTGTCTGTTGTCCATGCTGGTGACTAGGCGGGGGTCTGCTGCAGTCGACTGATCCCTGTCGGGGACCCCCAAAGGTCCCTGGTGGACCCACAGAACGGGACGATTCCCCTGCTGGTGTCTGGTGCCTCCTCTCTCGGCGTCCCTGTGAGTGCTCCTGCAGTTAGGGCCTCTTCCGTCCTCCTCCATCAATATCTCGTGCGAACGGGTTGGTCTCCTCGTAGGTCATGACAGCCTCGACTATGCGGGAGAAAGTAGGTAACTTCAGAGGCTTTACATACCCCCAGATGGCGGGTCGAAGACCCTCGGTGAATCTCCACAGGCGCTCCTCCTCGGTGGATGCAGCTGTCGGGGTGAAGCATGACAGCTCCAGAAAGCGCGTACGGTACGCGCTGTCATTACCCCTTGGCAGAGAGTGTGGAACTCCTGCCTCCTCTGATCCTGCCAAGTCTGTGGGAAGTACTGCTCACAGAAGAGCGTCACAAATCGGTCTCACGTCAGCTCTCCCTCCTTCTGTCCTCTGACCGCCCTCCACCACCTATGAGCTGCACTCTCTAGCTGATATGTGGTGAAGGCCACGCGGCATTCTACAGGAGGACAGAGGGTGTTAAAGATCTTTTCCATCTACTCCAGCCAATCTTCTGCCTCAGACGGGCTTTCCTCCCCCTTGAAAGAGGGGGGCTTCAGCTTCCTGAATTGGCTGAAAACCTCATGGTGTAGCCGCAGCGAAGGATGGGGTGCACCTCTAGGCAAGGAGGACTCGTGCCTCGAAGTGTCTGAAGGGGGCGGTATAGGATCACCCCCTCACCCTCCAGCTCGTCCAGCGCCGTGGCGGCTTGCCTGCCCACGGAGGATTCCCCCTCCGCATCTCCAGGAAGGGAAGGCTGAGGAGGAGGCTGATGGAGCTCCTCACGTATAAGACTCCGGATCAATTGGGTGAGGTCCGGGGCCTGGATGCCCGGGAGGAGAGGTGGGGCGGCTCTATCCTCGGTCATCGCTCGTCCTCCCCTGCGACCACGTCCTCGGCCACGACCACGTCCGCGGCCTGCCTCAATAGTTCCTTAGCGAGGCATTTTCCACATAGAGATCGAGGAGAAACGAGATTATTGGTGCCTGTTTGACCAAAGAGAAGATGTGAGACTCGGAAACAATAACCCAGAGAAAGACGTTGCGATGGCTATCTTAGTTACATGTACAAGTGTGGTGTTTTCCGGACTACTTGGTTTATTTCTTGGGACGACCTTGTTCTGATACCATATTGTCACGACTCGATCCCATATCCCTACAGGATCTAAGACCGGCTCGCTTCGATTAATCCCAAGACCCAGTCGTCCAACAAGAAATAACCAAATAACATTTAGCAAACCACAATCACACAACTACAGTAACTAAGTAGAAAGAAAATTTACAGCAGGGGAAAAGGAACAGTAATATTATGTCATAATACAGCCATCTCAACAGAAACAAATACATATAGCAAAAGACAAAGCTATAGAAACTCACTACCAAACAGTAGAACTAAAGTTAGGCTCGACTAGGCCCAGCATCCTCAGCAGCCGGTAGCTCGGGCTGCTCAAATCCCTAACCTATACAAAATTTATTTAAATAGAGTCAGCGAACGCTGAGTAAAGTGGTGGCTAAAAAGTAACATGCATTTAACAAGTAGTTAACATAAAATTTTCCATTTTCCAATTATATTATACATGTGGGTACGTAGAGATTTCTAATTAGGATTTATTAATTAATCTTCTTATTACCTATAGGAACAATTTTGCTTCCAGCTTCCCGTGATATAGGATGCCCACGTGGCACTCTCCTGACCGGGGGAGTCCCACCGTGGTAGTCCTATACTCGGTCTACCACCCCGAGGTCACGGTCGTGATGTAGCGGTGACTACGGCACACGTGATAAGCAAGCAAGTAGCTACCTCGCATTGACACGCGGTCAGTCATTTTCGCTAGTGGGTACGCCTCAACATACAGTGCAGAACAGTATAAGGCCTTGCCCTCTCAGAACAGAACAGGGGTCTTACCCCTCAGGGGTCTCACCCCTCCTCAGTCCGCGTACCCTCATCCAACTACCCCGGTTTGCCCAACGGGCTAACTAGAGTCGGTGTAGGGTGGCCATACCTAGCCCCGGGTCCCCTAGGGCGGCTAGCTCCCCCCTATACTAAGTAGCTCACCTCGGTACCATGTACACGAGGGCCAGTAAGAGTCATCGTAGAATGGCTAAACCCACCCCAAGTCCCAACCCAAGGGCGACAAGCTCCCCTCTACACTACAAGAGATAGTTGCTCTCTTCGGTACCACGTACACGAAGGTCAGCTTACCTCCCTAAACAGCTGCCCATGGGCAGCAAATTTTCAGAACCATCCGGTTCTATGTATTACGATGTTCTTGTCTACATTCCCCGTGGGGTTCGTACAGGAATTTCTTTTTCACATCCGGGTTGGAATGTACGGAACAAACAGTTCAATTTCCATTTTATCGCGGTAGGAGTCCATTTTAGATAAAAACAAGCAGCTTTTGATTACTCAATCATTCACATGCAATTTCCTCTATTCCTAGTGTTCATGCCAAGACCTAGGGTTCAAGAATTTACTCTCGAGTATGCATTTATTCCTTCCTAGGGTTCATCTCAAGTCCTAGGATTACTTACTTGCGTGTATTAAATTAGAGATTTAAGGTTATAACCACTCTACCTGGGTAACCGAGTGGAATGGGGGCTCATACAGTGGCTCCCGACGTCTCCGCAGGTCTCGTACACCCGATCTACTGGAGACATAAAACATGGATTAATGGGCCAAAAGGTTCAGAATGATACAAATAAGATATCATTATACGGAGAAACTCGTACGGAAAAACAAAGACGGTTTGTTTGCAGAAAAGTAATAATAATAGGGCCTTGCACAGCCCAAAAACACGCTGTTAGACAGAAATCACACGTCTAGGAAAGGTCTCAGACGTCTTAAAACAGTTCTCAGTGATACCTCTCTCGGTGTTCCTCTATCAGACGTCTGGAACTCAATGCCGACGTCCAAGGACTCCGTCAGACGTCTAGGGGTGCTCCCGGATGTCTGAAACTGCCTCAGTCCGCTCTCACATTCTGACACATACACGTACGCTGTCAGGACTTTGTCAGAGAGAAAAGTACGGAAAGTAAAACTCTACCAGACATCTTGCTCTACCTTCGGATGTCCGGTAAGGCGTCTGGGTGTCCCTCCTACCGTCTGATTCCGCGGAACCGCTCTGGCTCCCCTTGCCTGCAGGTGCTGCAGCAGAACGGCACTGCACCCTCTGCTCTCACGCTTCCTCTCGCTCGGGCTCTCCGCTCTTCACTCGCTCTCGCCCTTGCTCTGCTCTCGACTACGGGGTCGGCAACGAAGAGGAGGAGAGGTTTATAAAGGGAGAGGAGGTGAGGGGGCGAGATGGCGAGGCGTGGCACGGAGTGGCGTCGCAGGAGGAGGTGTGGTGAGGCACGGTGAGGGAGGAAGTATGGCGTACGTACGGTCCGTGCCGAAAAGAAAAAGCATTTTCAAACGTCTGGTAAACATCCCAGACATCCAGACAGACGTCTAGTGAATATTCCAGACGTCTTAAATGACCTAAGAGTGGTGGGTCGTTTCACTTGAAATGTGCATGGGTTCTAGAGAAGGGAGATAGTGGATAAATTCTTCATGGTGGAAGTGCAAAGTCAAATAGTAGGGATTCATGTGGACATTTCAAAGGAGGATGAATTGATATGGAAGTCTCGTCCCAAAAGGGTTTTCACGGTTAAGTCTACATACAAGAAATTATTGGAAGATCGAAAGAGTTTCACAAATCAACAATTACTTCTCTCACAAAAAAATTTGGAGATGCAAAGGATTGGAGCCTCACACTAGATTGGTCAAGTGGAGATTAGTTAATGATAGCCTCCCTCTAGCTGGGGTTATGATGAGAAGAATCCCAGGCTATGATGGACAATGCCCTTTTTGCTTAGCAAGTTCAAAATCACGAGAATATTTATTCTTCCATTGCAATCTCACCAAAGCCTTACGGTAGAGATTTTTCCTAGACTAATTATAGAATGGAAGCGGTAGAGATCTCTCCTAAGCTTTATATATATATATAACTTTCGAGGTCAAAGGTGGCATCATGTACATGGATAAGAGGAGTTGATGAATGAAGCAATTGTGCATCAAATAAAATCTCATTCTGGATGAGAGAATAAATAGTCTATAAATCTATCCTCTTAAGTTAGTGAAGAGTTGAATTGAAAATCTGTCATTCCCACTAAGGTGGTACAAACCTACTTGTCATCTAATCTACCCGACGAACTCACATTAGATCATATCTATTTTCAAGGAAGATATAAAATGTCAATTTACATTTCTTCGACTTGGAGTGCAACAAGGTGCACAAGACGTGTGATTTTTCCTCCTTTTTAAGGAAAAAGACGTGTGAATTTGATCCGTGTAGCAACTTGCATGTGAAGGAAGCGCACAATTTGTCTCTTTGTTGAGTTTACTAATCCCCGTTAAATTTCTAGCTAATAGTTATGCTAAGATCTGCACATTGAAAGGATTTAGCCCACAACCCAATTCAATTCAAGTCCACTAGGCCAGGTTGGATCAAGTTAGGATTAATAAATTGAGATTGCTTGTGTTTAGCCAACTTGACTAAAATAAAGGTTGTGTATAGGGTTAGAAGTGCAACCTATACCGTAATCTTTGCATATATCTGAAATCATATATTATTTTCCAAAATATCTTATAAGTATCAAATCTCAAATTCTATCATATATATTATAAAGTTAAATTGCATTTTACTCTATTAAATTTAACATGTTGGATTCATTCCAGTCCAAAGCCAGTCCCTGTAAAGCCATATTTTAGCCATTGTCTCATGTTCCCGATTCCTATTACCCATTTCCAATTCTCCAACCCTCTTTTCCGTCTCCTCGTTTTTTTGAGACAAATAAGAAAATATGTAGAACAGAAGTTCAGTAGTTCAACTAGACAACAACTCAGTCCTATCCAAACAAACCCAACCTATTTTTATGGATTATGTTAGACCAAGGTAGGTTACAAGATAGGTTCATTTGTGTTAAAAAAAGCTCCCTACTTGAACACAATAATTAATGGCTTGGCTATACGTTTGGTTAATTGGCTAACATAACCCAATTAACCAACCTGTGAGCAACCTTATTTATACCAATGATTCCCCCATTTAGTGTCGTGTTCTCTCCCGATGGTAATGCAATTATGACATGATTACTTGCTATAAATTTTAGGGCTAGTTTATTTTGAGAGTTCAAAAAATAAGGAATATCTTGAGATTCCTTTGGGAGTTGGGGGAATCCAAGTTAAGATGGAAATCTAGATTTTGACACATTTGTATTTGAGAGGTTAGGCTTCAATATCCCTTACTGCACTTTGCCCCTCATTGTAGTAAACAAAAGCACATTATATCACATGTTGCAATCTAAATGCAAATAGACTCTCTTATTGCACAAAATGATAATCAAATTTCTTGAACTACCTTTAGCTATCACAAGAAGTTAGGTCTTCTCGTGCTTAGAAGTTGACTATATGGCTAATGATGAAAAAAAAATGTCAATGATTGCTATCCAACTCCCCATCTAACTTCCCCCCCACCCCACCAAACTAAAAATATTAGGAATTGGGTAGAGACTATGACCACTTCAATCTTCATCCTTGTGTTACCTTTTGGACAGCCGAGATGAGTCCTTTTGATTATGCATATAAAATATTGGCATTGATCACTTGTTTCTCCCAATGAAACATACTTTGACTAAGTAGACTTGTTATCTATGATTATTCAATTAGTTAACCATGCAGAAATTGAGTTACTATAGGAATGTTAGTTCTAGTTCCTTCAGACAAGGACCCAACCCAACTTGCCAAATTAAGGTGAGTTTTACCTTCTAAGTTTAATTTCTTATTAAGTATCAGTATGTATTATTCATATTAGAAGTCTCAATGGCAATTTCAAGAGGTATTATTACAAAATTCATGTTGTAGTGAATTTAGATACCTTTAATTAATCCTCTACTTTAATGCATGGCTCATATATAAGTTAAGTGGAGTCTATCCATTTGCAATTATAGACATTAATCAACCTATTCTATAAGCTGTAAAGTAGTTTTATATACAAGAAATTTGAGTATCTCTACCTATGTAGAAGGTCAACCAAAGATATAGATCTAAAAAGATATAGACCTAAGACTATCTCAAGGTTAGACAAACATTTGATCTTAGGTCCTGTTTGAAGCACCTGTCATACAATTCAAACTCGACATCTTACCTTAATCCTGAACTAAAACACTTCATCTTGGCTTTCTAACCTGAATTTAGTATCATCTTTGATTGGGATTAGTCTTTCTTCCACTCCTCAGTATCATATCAGTAGTTGAACTCATCAAACTACAAAGGCTTCCCTAGGAAACATGATCAAGGGCACTAACTAATGCAACTAGTCGTTTGGCAAGATTTAGATGACAACCCTTAGGATCCAACATCAAACTAGATTCAATATGACGAATTTGGGTCTCTTGATGTTTTGGATGCTCCCAAGTCTAAAATACACATAGGATAGCTCTCGAAGAATGAAATGAATTCTCCACCAAGTTCCAAGTGTAGAAGATTAATTACTACCTTAGAACCTGAGCAATCATTAATGAAGACAATGTTGATTACTAATATAGGGGCACAATCACCAATCTAGTCAATCATTACTATCTCAAAACTATCTCGTTTAATGACAATGATTACTTGTAAAACAAATAATGATGGGTGCCATTTTTGGTTTGTCAATCTCCAAGGGGAAATTATAAAAGGCCCATTGAGATCCTTATAAGTAAAGTCATCCAACTCTGTATAGAGCACTCTTATACCAACTATAACATCTAATGCATCAAAAGACTTGCATCTCTCTCGAGACGTAGCTCCAAGTTGGTGTGAATGTGGTAATCAACCCCCTTATCCATTATGTGCTCGTTTTCGCTGACTACTCAACCCTCTCTAGCTAGATCCGAGTTCAAACTAGTGGACACTCGGTGACAACTCTCTTGAACCACATCTGAGTTAGGCGACACATCATTTATTATCCATTATGGTGCTTAAACACATAACTACAAGGTTAATAACCTTGGCACACGAGCGGTAGGGGTATCCCAGTTGGGTTTCCCCGTCATCGTAAGTCCTCCATGAGCGGGGTGACGCGGGTTCAAGCCCTGGTCTAGGTGGGTCCCCTTGGCCCATGCGCTCATAGGATTAGGGGGCGGTGTTGCTCGCTAGGGTATCCCGTCGGACGTCCGAGACTTGCATCAGCAGACCGACCCTCTCCAATTTACCTCTGCAGCTACGCAGGGGGTTCTGGGTTATCAAAAAAAAAAAAAAACTTGGCACACTCCCATCGAGGCCCACGTCTAAACAACTTGATAGGATGATCAACCTATGCCCAACCACTTATTTCTTACCCTTTTTGAAAGTGAACTTGATGGTTGTTCCTCGGGAGATTTTATAGGTTTTTTTTACGTACCAATACTCCTATCGTGGCAGTTGGATTGACCTATCCCGATAAGAAGAATGTTTGAGAGGATCCAAATCCTTTACATAATTTTGTTCAACCCATTTGTTACCAAGGTTATAAAATCCAGTTAATTGGCATTCTTCCACGATTTGTGACTTAGCATATCAACTGATCATGCAACAACAAGACTTACATGGTGTTGCCCTCTCACCAATACCTAGAGAGTAACGATAGACATATGCTAATCCATATATATTCAAGATTATACCCAATTAAATTTTACACCTTGGGCTATCAGATTCAAAATTCAAACTTAATGGTATATATTCATACATTCATACAATTGGTGAAAATATCTATATACATACTGCCACGAGAATCGCTTCTTCAATCGTTTGTTACACGTATCTAAATACATTGGCACTATGCACCCTGCTCCATCACTCAGCATTTAATTGCATGCCCACAAAAGATGCTCTAAAACAAATAAACCAAGTGAATCTCATGAATCAACCAATGATTATATATATACAGAGATCGACCAACTTTTACACATATACATAGAGACAACAAACAAAATTACATGAGAAACAACTAAAAAAACGCCACCAGACTGCAATTGATATACACAAAAATTCACGTCACATGTCAAATCCCCAGCCTCAAGCTCAAAAAATCCCGGGAATCCACGGGACTCCCAGGAGGAGACAACCTCAGCTCCAAGCACACGCCGTCCCCCTCGGGACTCGCCTTCCCCAAGTGGGCGGCGGCGGCGGCGATCCTGTGCCGCCTCATGTGGCCCCCCAGCGCCTGCCCCACGGGGAACTTCAACCCGCACAGGGGGCAAACGTGGGACTTCCTCGTCGTCGTCGTGACCGGCGCCTGTGGCGCCCTCGCGTGGCCTGTGCGGTGCCCGCCGAGGGCCTGGAACGTCGCAAACGTCTTCCCGCACGTCTTGCACCCGAAGGATCGCCTTTTGAATGGCTTCCCCCGTGGGAGCAGTAGAACCAAGTTGGCTGCAGCCTCTTCCATCGTCTGCTCTTCCTCTCCAATGCAACTACTCCCCATAGACTGATAGGTATAACAAGTGTCGGAGTAATCTTGATGGTGTTGCTAACTGCTCCTTATTGTTCCTGGTTATGTGTGGTGTGTCAGTGTGTGTGTGCGTGTGTGTGTGTGTCTATGTATATAGAAGGAGAGTGGAATCGTGTGAAAGAATGTACGTGGTGATGAAACGCGTGAGTGTGTGATACGAAGGAGAGACCTTTTGTTGGGGACCTTTCGCGGGTGCTTCGGATGTGACGGTCGGAAAGGTTGAGTGAACGAACATGTAGATATATGTGGTTACCGAACGAGGAAGGACCGTGTCTGGATTTTCCTTGGTGGGGAGGCAACCGCGGGAGTCGCATCTGTCACGAAGTCGCTGCGTTGAAGTTTTCTGGCGCAGCTTAATTATCGGAGAATCATACTTTTCTTTTCTGTTTTCCTTTTTGTCTTTCTTTTGACATCTCTACACAGATGACATTAACAATTTTTTATATTATGTTCCTATAAACTTGATATTTAGATGTGTGTAACTGTAAACATATTCTTTTCTTTACGAAAAAATGCTATTAAATTGATGTGAGGTTAGATTTTAGTTACATTCAAAGAGCTAAGAAGGTAAAAAAATGGAAATAGAGCAAAAAAAAAAAGGCCGATAAAGATAAGTTTACGGATGTCTTTATATTGAGATGAAGGGAGAAAAAGTGCAGCAAGTGCTAATGCCTTGGCCTGGTTCGTTTGATTGATTATTCCTTTAAAATGGGACAGTCCAATTCGATTGCCTGATTGGGTTAATTTAGGTTACAAAAGATTAATCTAGGATAATTTATTTTAAGTCCGATGTAGGATAAGTTATCCTATAAATTAACCCTCGTCATCCCTCACCTTGAAGGAATGTAACAACCAATAATTATTCCACTACACAAATAGAATAACCTCCTATTACATTTTAAACAATCACAAGTTAATCCACGAGGAAGGGAGAAAAATCACTTCACAAATTCCATTACCAAGCACCCAAACAGATTTGACTACATGGCAAATCCGGCTACCCAACATATTATAGAGATCCAACAGTTGGGGAAGATCCAGCAGTCTAATAGGATTCAAGTGCTACCCGACTGCTAGGCAGGTCCTGCCTTATCCAAGAAACAACCAACCAACTATTGACAGGAGAGGAAATGTATAAGCATGGCACCGACATATGTGCTAACGGTCATCAGACGATTACCTAATTAAATACTACTAATAGCCAAGCCCTGGGATCATGAGAAAAGAAAGGAGGCCTGCAGTAAGAAGAGATTCATCCTATAAATACTTGAGATGGACTAACTTTTGATTTTTCACACAATTTAAGAGGAAAGGAAACAAATGAGAGATTGTATCATGAAATTACTAATAAAATTTAATAATACCATCTTCTCTTAGACGTACATCCTTTTAATGGAACTAAGTCATTAATTTCCTCCGTAAATTCCTTATGATTATGTGTTTGAGAAGAATTTCCTATTTTAAAAGTCTCAATCAAATCAATAAAATAATTTTTTACTTTCAAATATAAATATAGGAAAATCCTTTTAAAAATCTTTATCTCATAGGATTCTACCATTCACCTTAAGGTATTTGATACAAGATATATATATATATATATATATATGGACAAAAGCAACAATTATATATGTGGGCTACACTTTCATGGTTACTCAGGAAAAACGGAAAGAAATGACCGTAATATGGAATTCGATGGCAATGGTATGTCATCCATCGCCCATGCCAAACATCGTGATAGAGCTTGTGCTATTTCTCCTGTTTACATTCGCCATTTTTGACAAACGTTGCGTTCAGATTACATGGAGTACTTTTCAAAAACGGAAAATTACGCGGATGTTTCCGTATGGTCTAGTTAATTACGTGGTAAAGAATCGATGGAAACTGAATGCAAATGCAAAAATTCAAATCGATTGAATCAGTAATTTAAAATGGCAACTGGGTAACGAGTAAGAGCTGAACTCAGAGGCTAATTGAGAAATATTAATCCTCAAAATATATTGGTGTTTGAACTCAAATATAAGTGGATCGACTCACAGCATCTGCCCAAATTCCTTTAACGCACTTAAAATGATACGGTGGTTGAGGGAGTAGACTCTTGTCGAAAAGATCGGGGTTTAAATTTTATCTTACTAAAGAAAAACAAAGATGTTTCGATGCCATACTCTACAAGTTAGAAATCTGCGAAGGTTCACGATAAAGAATGCTTGCAACGAAATATCTGAACGTAGCGATATGCCGTTTAAAGTAGTAGCTGTGAGAGAGATCACTTCATAAGGCGTCGTGATACTAGGTTTCTCTTTTTTTTTTTTTTTTTTTATGGGCTGTGAGATTAACTTATGAACGAAGTATCCCGACGGAAAGCATACGTTAGTAAAGAAAATTTTATTCAGAATTCGAGGCTTGAACCGTTTGTGCGGAAACATTTTCCTGGGTGAGCTCTCAAGTCTCTACTCGTTGACAATTCGATTCACCTACGCTAAGTCTCAGAAGAAGAATGTTGAAGGAAAAAAAAAGGTAAATCGAGGATATAAGACACCGTAAAATAAATATGATTACTCATCCATTATTTCTAATGAAAGTGTTTCCGTGTAAGATTTGGCGGGAGTCTTGACAGGATGTCTGTAGTCTTGGGTTCTTGGTCCTGGGCCTTAAGCCCATATAATTTCCATCCCATCAAAGGGCTCGTTAATTAGAAATCACAATTGAAAAAAAAAACACTTAATTAGTAATCACAAAGGAGGTCCAGTGTCGCGACGTGACCTGCTAATAAGATAGTCGCTATTAACACTACCTAAAGTTAGGTACTATCAGCGTAATCTATGTGTCAAGATGGGTTGCGATAAGAAGTACCCCATGAAAATTCAACACCAAATCAAACAGAAGCCTGAATTTTCAGAAGAAAATTTGATGCGTAAAGGTGCTTCATAACAAGTCCAAATTTTACAGCTATATATCTAAAGCAAAAGAAGCAAACATCTAATTAATTCTAGAAACAAGTACAAGCCTACCATCCAAAGATACGATTACTCACGTCTATTTATAATCATAGAGCACACATATACAGATATATACGAGTATGCATATTCTTTTAAAGAGATCGAAACAAAAACGTAAATGAAGATTGCAACACAAAATCACATATGGATTTATATGAAACTTTTTTTTCGGCAAAGGAAAATACCATATTCGTTTGACAAAAAAGATTGATCATTAACAACCTTAGTGTTAATATATTACCTATCCAAGCTACTGTGAAATACCATCTTGTCTACGCTACCATGCATTGTGACATCACCATTATTCTTTATATCTATTTTAATTTTACTAAGTTCTAACATTAAATTTTCTTTATTAATCAACAAAAGAGTATAGCATACTAGTACGAAGAATTACGAGAAATAATATTTAAAGTAGTTAATTTTGTTGTTTTAACGGACTAATGTAAATGTAGATTAACTACATGGTAAACCTATACTCAATTGAAGGTAAAATGAGTTCAAATTTTTAATAAGTAGGCTTGCATTGACTGATTCCGGATTCTATTAAGATTAAAGAAAAAATCTTAAATAAAAATCCTAATTACGACCTCACTTAGATTAACAGAGTTCTAATAAAAATAAATATAATATAAACCTTAAAAAAATCATTGAAAAATATTTCATAAGATTTAAACTAATCAATTTAACCAAATGAATCCAATTTATCCTAGATCAAAGGCCAAAGTTAATATTCAATATGTTTTTTATTAAAATGCAAATTAACCAAACAAATTTCATCAAAACTCCAAAATTGAAGTCATAATTAAATTCCTTAAGTCGACATTAGGTTACCTTAAAAATTTGATATTTTTTTAGCCTCAAATTCACCTACTTTATAATTTGGCCCCTAACTTTTAAATTCCTTACGATTTGATCCAAATTTCTTTCATTATGGTCCTTGGCTGACATTAGAGCTTAGCAATGGGCCTGACCCTTCAAGGCCAACTTAAGCCCAACTCAAGCCCATTTAATTAAGTGGGTCCATCGGTTGAGCCCAGGCCCATTTAATTTATAAAATCCTAACTTAAGCCCAGCCCAATGTAAATGGGTCAAGGCCTAGACGAGCCATGCCCATTCATTATTAAAAAAGAAGGATGAAGTATGCAATTTAGTACCTAAAGATTCTAAAAATAATTAATAAAATTTGTATAACTTAATTCTAATTAATAGGAAATACGAAAGTATTAATCATCAAAATAATAAACTAATTAAAACTATAAACTTTTAAATTTAGTATACTTGTAATTTTAGTAATGCATCGAAGAAATTGGAAATATTCTAAACAATAACAAAGAAATTGGATAAATTTACGTTATTTATTAAGTTATCCCTACTATTTACCATTTTAAAGTTTAAATAGATTTCACATATAGGTTATTTATGTATATATATAATATATGTACCTTAAACGGGTCGGGCCTTAGGCTAGGCCAAGCTTGGGCCAACCTAGGCCCTGACCTTGGCCCATTTAATTAATGGGCAAAAATCTTGGCCCAAGCCCAACCCTTAAAGTTATGGACCTGGGCCCGGGGTGGGCTTGATGGGTTGGGCCCAGGGCTGGGCCAGGGCAACTTGGCCCGATGCTTAGCCGTAGTTGACATCATGCTAACGTCAGTCGTTTTCAACCTTCAGCCACAACAGTTCACGCAAGTTATTATTAGGTGTGAGTTTTGGATATTGATATCTCCTAATCTGCTCGTTGGATCCTCACCAAATTTGGTGAGTTAATTCCTCGATCAAATGTGAGCAATTTACCCAATTTCCATCTCTAGATTTCTTCTATAGAGCTTAGAAGTTGCGATCAAAGATAGTGTGTGTTCCTTTCTATCAAACAGCTCAATCACTTTGAGTTCTTACCTCATTTGCGAAGGCAATCACTCTTATAAAAATCGCCAAGGTCCACTGACTCTTTTTGGTCTAGTTTTGGCACACGCACACCCCTTCCTCCTTCTTCCTTGATGCCGCCATTAACAAGGAACTAAAGCTTCTTTGACCTCTCTCTTCATTCACTCCCATGTACAACAGGGAGAGGGCTTCTCTTCCTTTCTTCATCGTTGTCCTTCCTGCCAATGAAGATGGACCAATTCCTCTTCTTCGAGCTCCATCCTCAACCTCTTTCTTCACTCGAAGGCCTGCCACCGCCTCAGGTTTATCCTCTCTCTTTCGTCCAATTAATTTAGGGTTTTTGCTTACATTAGTTAGGTACAGCTGTAGGATAGCTTAATTAGGTTTATTATTACCTATGTTACACATTTCGACCACCTTCATTAGGGGCTTCAAAAAGCTCCTTCGCCACACACACACACACCTCTACGCACGCCCTAACCATAGGGCTTCTCTTCAGGGCTCCATCCCAAAGCTTTTGGGCTTGACGCAAGGTCAAAAGACCTCATATTTTACGTGCATGACATCGCCGGAGCTCCATCATCTTCCCCAACTCCAACCGTTGCCTCTGCCGCATCCACCACTCCAATTGCTTCTCCACCACCATCAGCAAGTCAGTGACCACCATGTGATCACCCTTTGCCTTTCATCGGCTTCATCCAACAATCAGATCAAGGATTTGACCTCTCTCAGGTGAGCCATCACCGAAGAAGACACTGAAGGCCAAGGTTTCAAGAGCCTTGGTCCTAGGAACCCAATCGCAGATTTCAATTTATTTCTAGGGTCTTTTTTGTAATATTTCTTGAACTAAAAAGGGCATATTTATTAATTCTAATTTTTCAGGGGTTTATTTGAAATGCGTGGATTTGAGTTTTATAATTTAATATTCATTAACCCACGATTAATTACCTTAATTGACTTATTAGAGATGAATTAATGTGTTTAAACCCCAATAAGCAATGCTTAATTGACTTCAATTTCACGCAAATTCTACTCCCTCCTTTAGTCCCACCTCATGAGATGAGGAGCGTGCGAGGCGCGATTTAAGTAATCGGTTAAGAAGGCTTCTTAGCCTTAATAGGGTGGGCTTCCCTACGCATATATAAGCACACATGAGCCCGTTACTATACATATTCATAGCCCATAAATTGGGTGGCCCGCTAGGGCGAGGGAGAGAGAGAGGCTCATTTGGGCCCAATTGTAGCTGGGCTAGACTAGAGTGCTACTCGTGCCAGACCTTTTTAGTGTAGAGAGAAAAGAGGGAGGCGCGAGAGTTAGAAGAAATTAGAGTATAGTTGGAGTGAAACAAGAGAGGAGAGTACTAAGGCTCAAAGTAGATCTTTAAACCAAATGCGCACATTTAGTCTCACATCATGAGTTTACAAGTGATTAGGGTTGCTCTTAAGAATTGCTCTCCATGGGCTTATCAGCCTAACTAGGGTGGCTCCCCATAGGGCATATTTAAGCCCATTAAGCCATAAGATATATATATATATATATATATATATATATAGAGCAAAGTGAGGCCTATATAGGGCGTGAGAGAGTTGTGGCCCATTTAAGCCCAATGGAAGGTGGGCTAGACTGTGGAATGTTGACTCGTGCCAAACCCAACATTTTTGGTGTAAAGAAGAGAAGAGAGAATTAGTGTTACGACCCAATTCCTGAATCCCTACAGGACCCGAGACCGGCTCCCCTCGACTAATCCCAAAACCCAGTCGTCCAACAAGAAATAATCAAAAAGCAGGAAAATAAATCACATTCACATATGCAATATAACTAAGCAATAAAAACGTACAAGCAGTAAAGGAAAGTAAAAGCTGCTATTCCAATACATACCACCACAACAACAGGAATAACGGAAACAAAAGCAACAGTAACAACAATAGTAGCTAAAAGTCGGAAACTGACTACAACAGTAAAGGGGGTACAACAAAAAGTGTAGAAAACTACGGTTGGGCTTGATTGGGCCCAGCACCCTCCGCAGCCGGAAGCTCGGGCTACTCAACTCTTAGACCTAAACAGTGTTATGAAAAAGGACAGAGTCAGCGAACGATAAGTAAAGTGGTAACTATACTATTGAAAGCGGTAAAAGTAACAGGTTTAATTATCTTTTCTAGTTATTTTATTTTTCATGCATTTCCTTTTCACCCCTTTTTCCTCAAACTTTCAAATTTTCTTGATTTAGCATGTTCTTCGTGGGAACAATCTTGATTACAGTCTTTCCTGAAGAGTAGAAGGTACACATGGTGCTCTCCTGGCCGAGAGTCCCCCGTGGTAGTCCTACACCCAGTCAACCAGCACAAGGTCACTGTTAGACATAGCAGTGACTACGGCACGCATGATAAATGCATGGGTAGCTAACCCGCACTGACACACGATCAATCATTTCCACTAGCGGGTATGCCCAAAGTACATCACGGAACAGTATAGGGCCTAGCCCTCTCAGAAACAGGGGTCTAGCCCCTCAAAACCAAACAAGGGTCTCGTCTATCCACAGTCCCTGCACCCTTGTCTGACTACCCCAGTTTGCCCAGAGGGCCTAACAAGTCGGTGTAGGGTGGCTAGCTGGACCCCAGGCCCCGTAGGGTGGCTAGCTCCCTCCCTACATTAGTAGCTTGCCTCGGTATCATGTACACGAGGGCCAACAGAAGTCGATGTAGAGTGGCCAATCCTAACCTCGGGTTCCAACCCAAGGGCGGCTAGCTCCAGTCTACACAAAAAGGGGACAGTCGCTCTCCTTGGTACCATGTACTCAAGGGCCAGCACACTTCCCGTCCACAATCCAGACTTTCCATCTAACCACAAGAGCTCTACTCCTAACTCCCCGTAGGGTTCCTGCTCATGTTCACCATATTATTCTGATCCAGATTCCATCATTCGCAATTCAGTTCTCGTTTATATACAGGCAGCTCGTATTTCCACAATTTAATACATGCAACTGATGATTTCACAGGTAACTATTCATTTATCTCAGGCAACTCATATTCTAATAGGCAGCTCATACTCTATTACAGGCAATGGCTAGCAGTTTAACTTATTCATGTATACAAATACAATCATGCAGAATAATTTGATTTATTCATTTCTCGGTCCTAAGGTTCATGCCACGTCCTAGGTTTCCAGTTGGCTAATTCCACAAATACATTCTTATTTAATAAGATTAACAGGGGTAGACCACTCTACCAGACAATCCGGGAGTAATGGGGGCTTAAACCGCAGACCCAGGCGTCTCTGCGAGCCCCAAACACGCAGTAGGTCAAAATTCTATACCAAGAAATACAACACAAAGAAAGATTCAGAAGAGTGTATAAAGGTTTATAGTATGTAGAGAAACTCACAAGGAAACTACAGATTCTTTGTTTGCGTAAAACAAATCCTGATCGAACCCCAAACGGGTCAAAAACGTGTCTACTGATCAAAATCAAATGTCTGGAAACAAGTCCATACGTCTTAAAACTTACATAATCTCACCTCAAGTTCCTACGGTGTCCTTAGACTTCCAGGACTCCCCTGCGACCGTCTGAAAGCAGTTCCAGACATCTGACCAGTCCTCCGATCGTCTGGAAGCACCTCCGGTCATCTGGTGAGCTGATTAGACATCCGAAAGTGCGTGGAAGGGCATTCGACGCACCTTCCCAAGGCTGCTCCTGCGTACGACAAAGCAGCCACCCTAAAATCAGTCAAACAAATCTTCTGCGATGCGTCCTACATGGCTGTAACAGCGAAGAGAACGTACCTTCACAATAAAGGTGCTTTCAGACGTCTGGTCTTGACTCCAGACATCCAGACGCTCAGCCAGTCGTCCAGACTGTACTCCAGACGTCTAATACTGGGAAAATTCCAGTATCAAAACGTGCTCCCAACGCTCATCACTGCGCTCCACCACGTTTCTCTGCACTCCGCCGCAGCTCCAGCTGCTGCAGGTGGTCGAGGATGTCGCTCCGGACTCCCTCCTCCTCCCGCACATGTCGCGGTGGTCGTGCAAGCTCCGACGAGCTTCCACCAAAGCTCCTGACCTCGGCTTCCTCCTCCTTGCTCTCACACGCTCCCTCGCTCACCTCCTCCTGGGGCTCCGCCACGCTCTGAAGGTGGAGATGGTGGTGTGTGGAGTGGAGAGGAGAGGAGGGGGAGGATGCTTTTATAGAGCTGGGGAGTTTAGGGTTTGGCAGGGGGGAGAAGGAGAAAAGAGAGAGAAAAGGAGAGTTCTGCGCGCCGCCTGCGCGCAGAACGCAGATCGCATACAAAAATATCATTTCCAGATGTCCAGGAAAGGATCAGACGTCTAGACAGATATCTAATTGACACTCCAAACGTCTTAAAAGGCTAAAAGTGGGATGGGTCTTTACACTTAGAAAAAAAGAGTGCTCACAAAAGAGGAGATTAAAAGATGAGAAGAATTGGAAAAGAGAGAGTAATCTTCTTTTTTCTCTTATAGTTTTGGCACTCGATCAAATGTTTATTTTTGAGTTTGATTACCTACTTTTCAACTATAATTTTTGTATATCAAACTCCTAGGTTTCAACTTTGTAAATAATTTGATAGTAATAAGTTGCGCGAACTCTTGCTCCCTGTGAACGACCTCGGACTCAAATTCGAAATTATAAATTGAAGTGTTGATTCACTCTAGTCATCGATACTATGAAGCATTTCCTTAAACTCTTGACTCAGCACACTCAACACATTGTTGGTGCAAGGGCACCATGATCGTTTATTTTGATGATAACAAAACACTTGTTATTGAACATTTTCTTTTGAGTCCAAGATTTCAAGACAATTGCAAATGGATACAAGTGTGAAGAGCTCGCATCCATGGAGAATTGGAGGAGCTTGACAGAGGAGAAAGAGCCTCGCGAGGAGAGAAAGCTTGAAGAACAAAGGAGATGAAGAATATGATAGATTTTCATTCATCTTGTTCTGTGTATTTTTGTTTCTTTTGTTGCTCTTTATTTCTTTCTTAGTGCATGTTAAAGAGCCTCAAAGTATCAACATTGTAGTCCTAGGAACACTTGCACAACCCTAGGATACTTAGGTTTTCTGTAGAGAACTTAGAAAACCAAAATAGGCTTCAGACAACCTGATCAAACGTCCAATCTTAAAATCAGACATCTGATCTTGGGCTTTAAGACATCTAAATGTTGAATCAGATGTCCAAACACTTAGGCTGGAGTTAGTAGATTCTGTCTACCTATTTCAGACGACCAGTCCTTAGTCCAAATGTCTTAGCAGACGTCTGATAACTTTGCTAGATGTCCTATTAGTGGAACATTAACTTAAGAATATAATCGTTAAGGATTGACCTTTAAGCTTCTATCAGACATCTAATAAGTGAACAGTAGCCCTTGATTAAGCCAAAATTACTTCTCTTGAGGGTTAAAGCCGTTTGTGCCTTTAGAAATCCATTCTCGCAGTTAATTATGTTTCCAGATGTCCAGACATAGTGCCAGACATCCAACCTAACGTCTGACCCACTTTCACAACAACCCTATTTAGGTCTAACTCAAGTCAGGAAGGAAACCCGTCTAGAATTAGACATCTAATTTAGTTTTCAGACATCTTAAGAGTGACTTCCAAACATCTGATATTTTTCCCAAACGTCTGATGACTCTGTCAGAATCATTAATGCTTCTAATTACGGCCTGATTTGCCTTGGGTTTGCTCCTAACGGCTACCTAAGGCTTCCAAAGTCTTCCTAAGCCTTCCTAGGCCATCTATAACTAGAGGAGTATCTTTGCCTTGCAAAGAGATACCAAGTAACACTTTCCACATCATTTTGTCCCTTTGATCATAAGAAGTGATCCTACTCTCCAAGCTTTTGTTCTACATCAAGAGAGCATCATCTTCGCTGTGCACCCACTCTCCCTTCGCGATTACGAGAGTGATGAAGTGCCGTTGCGTGGCCCATGCATTAGCGTCGTCAAGTCGACACACTTCCAGCAAAGGGAAGTTTCCTTACCTATAGTAGCTAAGTTTTCATATTTGTGGCTTTATATGTTGCTTTGTATTTATCTTTGTTATTCAGTTGGGTATTCGCTTTGTGAATTCCCATCTCCATCGAGAAACAAAATACTCCTCGTGAAGAGGAGGGGTTTGAGGCACGCTACCCTCGAGTTCAAAGTAGCATCGGTTGTAAGAGGTTGAACTACGCTCGTTTAAGTAATTCGGATTAGTGATTTGATTGACTCGGTCGATCAGAAAATCCTAACTCAAGAGGGTTAGGTGGTGGTTTTCACCCGGTTTGGGTTTCCCCCTAAAAATACCTGTGCACTTGTGTGATTGTTTATTTTTGTGAGATTGAATACTATTTTATTTCCACATTTTAGTTCTCACGCAAATCTTACCCCCTCTTGTAGGAATCTACAGTTGATATCAGAGAAGGTTCTTGCTTTATCAGCGTTACACACTGGCGAGGATCCAATGGAGGGAAGTAGTTCCGCAATTCAGATTTTCGAGGGACAGTCTACGACCCATCCAACATTCTTCAATGGGAGCAACTACCCTTATTGGAAGCTCAGGATTAAGACGTGGCTTCAAGCCAACGACTTCACCATTTAGGCTAGATGCGAGACGCCTTTCAACATCCTAGAGAGACCCACCGCAGGCTACTCACAGCAGCAGATTCGGGAGCTTTCACTTAATGCAAAGATGATGAACGCATTGTATTGCGCACTCAGTCTGGAGGAATTCAACCGAATCTCGCAGTGCGCCACCGCATAAGAGTTCTGGCACACATTAGAGGTAACTCACAAGGGTACCTCAAAGGGAAAGGCTTCTAAGAATAATAATTTATCGCAAGATTTTGAATCCTTTTCTATGAGGCCTAATGAATCCTTAAGTGAGATGAACACTAGGTTCACTCTCATTGTGAATGGGTTAAAAGCATTAAGGAAGACCTTTATCAAGGAGGAACTTCAAGGAAAGCTTCTTCGTTCCCTCGGACCGGAGTGAGAATAAAAGGTCACCGCCATCAAAGAGGCGAATGAAGTTGAGGAACTCAACATGGAGGTGTTCGGGGCGTAGATCACGTAAAAGATAACTGTGTTGTAGTATAGTGCGAAATACGTCTTGACAAATAAATTAACGGAACTTGTGAGTCCCGATCGATCATAGGGAGGCAGAAAACGCTTTTGATTTCATACTCATGTTCTAAATCTAATTACTAAATAGCATAGACAATGAATCGCAATATATATATATATCAACTAGAGAGTTTGAACATGAATTGCAACTATAACTAGACAATTTCTAAGCATGAACATAAACTATCTATGTAGCAGAACAAAGGCACCACGGGTGGTCCGTGGTGGCCTTCTGGAGAGTTGAGGAGAGCAGCAACGATCTGCCTGGGTGGCCTAAGGGATGCTTCAGACGGAGGCAGAGAAGGCGGGAAGAAGAACAGAGAGGAGTTGTAGGAGGAAGAAGAAGAAAACTATGGAATGAATTCAAAGGGGACCCTTAGGCCTCTTTTTATAGCTTTTGTGAAGGGTATTTAGGGCATTGGATCCCTTAATTCCGTGCAAAAGCTTTAGATTAATCAAATCCATTGATCGGGAGATCAACGGTCCTGATAAAGCCTTCCAAATCCTTCTTTATTCACAGTTTTAATCCGGTGCTGACATGTGGTGCAATGTGCACCCTTGGATCTACATCTGATGGTCTCTGCTCGCCTGCCACTCGCCACTGCCTCCGCATGCCCGCCGCTCGTCGCTTAATCGCGCCTCAACTCCTAAGCCCTCTCAGCCATCCAATCTTTTGATCAAATGGCTTAAAGAGTGTGTGCCACGCCCTCTCTATTCCTAAGGCGTGCATCTTCATCTGACACCCCTGCGCCCACCACTCGACCGCGCTTGATCCACCCAATGAAGATCCTACGATCAATCGCACCCGTCCTCGCCGCTCTCCCTGATTTCACACCAGGCGCTTCTCGAACCTACATTGGTTGCTTAAGCACGAAGGCGCTAACCAATGGCTGTGGATGAGTTTGTGTCAGGTTTCCAAATCTCCGCATGGCCATTCTCAGCCATTGGATGGATATCCAACGGTCAAGATCGCGTCCTTATCTGATGAAGCGGCTAGAGGCGGGCGGCGTGGATGCATCGCGGCCGATGGATGACAATCCAACGGCCCATGTCTTTCCTTCCAAGATTGGGGCACGGTGAGTGGCGGCTGCGATGGTGCCACGTGGAGCCATCGTGGCCGTCCATCTTCTTCTCCTTGTGTCTGATGATGTAGGCCTCTGATTGTGTTGATTTTTGCGCCGTTGGACTACGAACATTGATCCGAATCCATCCATGCCATTGGATTTGTCATCTGAGGTTTAGATATTCTTCAATTTGCCCCTTGGCTCTTGCTTCTTCTGTAGACTCCCTAGGGTGCTACGGGAGTCTGATTGATGAGCTCTTGGAAGCGTTGGACTCCCGTTGTCATTCCAAACAGATCCATAAGGTTGGATCGGTCATCTGCAGCCCTGAATTACCTGCAATTATTAATACCTCTCAAATAACACATTATTATGTATAAAACATATAAATCATCTAGGATGCAAAGTACGATGTGTATGCATGCTGCATGCCCATGTTAAGTTAGGTTCTACCTTAATTCAGGTGAATTAGGGACTATGATTGCTGTGCAATCATACCCCCATGCCTAAATCTTGCTAGTCCCTAGAAAGTGAACGACTAAATGCATTTTATCAAGAGTTTTACTAAAGGTTTATTTCTTTTTATTTCATCCGAAAATTCAGAATCTTGATAACCATGAATATGTAATGTTGTAGCTTCTGTAACGGATCCAAGCGAAGAGTCGATATACATTTAAAGCTTGTACTTAACCCTTAGTAAAATTATATTGGGATAAGCAAAACCTCTTCTCTCGGGGATATAAACTATTCTCTAATTTTAGCCTCAGCTTTTGGCTTAGGTAGAAGGCATCTGAGTTAACTAGATTTGTATTTGGTGGCTTACTCTCTTCTGGTGCTACATAGAGACTAATATTTCAGAATCTAGATTTCTAGATTATTGAATCAACTTAAAGAGAGGCTGGAAAACTGTTCCCTCTTTAATCTTTTGTACTTTTCTTCTTTCTCTCTCTCTCTCTCTCTCTCTTTTTCTTTTCTTTTTCTTTTTCTTCCAAAGCTCACATCTCACCAGATTTGCAACTATATTTGGTGGTCTTGCATGGCATCACACTTTAATTAGGTTCTAATAACCCCACGACTAAGTCAGACCCCTCAGCATATATTCAGGCGATCAGAAATACAGAAAAAATAAGTTAAGGCTGTATTTGGTGGTTCGTGTAGATGGTTGGTGTTTTTGCCTCAAAGCACTTTGACTTACATAACTCAAGCTTCTTAACATAACACTTCTTTTTTTCACTCAAATACCTCTTTTTTATACTTTGTTTCATTTTTTTAATCTACTAGCACAATGCCGTTACCAACATAACATAACGCAACAATGCAACACGACATACATACTTTTATTCATGAGGCATTATTTGGGATTTTTGGGGAGATCTTGGATGGCTTATTTGGTGGAAGTGCCTATTCTCGGCACCAGGTAGGGAACGGATAGGACGACGTATTTCTAACCTTGACATCAGTACCCTCCTTCAGCTGAGGATTCTGTAGAGGACGGTCGTGACTATCCACCTCAGTCCTAGTTTTATCAGAACCCACTCTCTATGCTTTTGACTTATTTGGTGGCTCTCGTATGGAATTTCTCACAGAATTAGTACGCAAGAACTGAAAGCAAAAACTATACCCAACTCCAAGTATTATTCAATTATTAAAGATTCCTTACACTAGCCTTAAAGTACCAGTAGACTCTCTACTCTCATCTCACATGTTTTGGTGGATCTACTAGAAGATGGTTCACCTGACTCCCTAATCACTGTCCAAGGGTTCAAGAGAAGAAGCAATCTTCTTCTCGACAAACTAGAGGTGTCTATCGATTTTCACAGTGGATCCATTGCAAATTCTACATGCAAGTGTGAGGTTATACTGGATTCTAAGCTTAGGAATCTACTAAAGAATAAATCTTTAATAAAACTTCTTGATAAAATGATCTAATCCCCCACTTGTTGGTAGAAAATTTTCAATTTTTATGGACTACCCCCCCCCCATGCCTAAGTGTTTGCATGTCCTAATGCATGAATAAAAGAAATTGGAATAAGGCAGGGTTTATGTGGATAGAAATCACCTGGAACTGTTTCCGAGTTGTCGTTCAACTCATGCCATCACTGTAATGCCATACATAATATGCAAAACAATATGCGAAAATGAAATATGCTATGTATATATGGTATGTATATATGTATACTTGCTAAGTTTAATGCCTCCAGCTGGGCAACTCGTTAGTCACACGTCCTCAAGAAGATGTATCGTTTCGTCAGTAGGAGGAGGTCCGAGGCAAAAATGGTTTGAGGCGCTGGCCATTAACCATAAAAACATGCCTAGATTTTGGGTCTGTAATTTGGACCGCCCCATTAGAATACGGGTGGACCACCAGAAACGGCCCCGTCCACTTGGACTTGAGCTTTCCCACAGAGAATTTGAGTCGAGAGTCAAACAACCAGACCTGCTGGTTAGGTGTGAACTCCTTCCTCTGGATGTGTCGATCATGGAAAGCCTTTGTCTTGTCTTTGTACATTTTTGCATTCTTGTAAGCTTCCCACCTAATCTCTTCTAACTCACTGAGCTGGAGCTTCCTTTCATAACCTCTAGCCCTAAGGTTAAAATTACACTTCTACACTGCCCAAAAGGCACAGTGCTCCAGTTCCATAGGAAGGTGACAGGACTTTCCATACACCATGAAGTATGGCGACATTCCAAGTGGGGCCTTATATGCGGTTCGATATGCCCATAGTGCATCAAGCAACCGATCGAACCAATCCTTCCTATCAAGTCTAACCATCTTTTGAAGGATAAGCTTGATTTGATAGTTTGATACTTCAGCTTGCCCATTGGTCTGTGGATGATACGGGGTAGAAATGCGGTGCTGCACCTCGTATTTCTTCAATAATGACCTGAAATGGGCATGGATGAAGTAACTACCCCCATCGCTTATCAGGGCACGGGGAACTCCGAATCTAGCAAAAATAAATTCCTAGACGAAGGATATAACAGTCTTCTGATCAGCTCATCTTGCCAGGATATCTTATACCCACTTTGAGACAATCTACTGTGAGGAGTATGTACTCAAAGCCATGCGAGTTTGGGAAGGGGCCCATAAAGTCGATGCCCCAGACGTTAAACACTTCTACGACAAGAATAGGTTGGAGAGGCATCATGTCTCTCCGGGTTATAGAACTGACCGACTGGCATCACTTACAACACTTGGAAAACTCATGTGTATCTCTGAAAATGGTTGGCCAAAAAAATCCCAACTATAAAATTTTTGCAGTGGTGTTTTGGCCTGAGAAATGACCCCCACAAGCATCACTATGGCAGAAGGATAGCACACTAGAGATTTCCAAATTAGAGACACATCTTCAGATGATCTAATCAGCCCCAATGCGAATGAGTAGTGGGTCATCCCAAAAATAGAATTTAACCTCTAATATAAATTTGAGTTTTTGACCCTTGTATAATCCCGCAGGTAGCCTGCCTACGACGAGATAGTTTGCTATATCAGCGTACCAAGGAAACTCAACAGAGTTAATAGAAAGCAGAGACTCATCCGAAAATTGATCTGATATTGGTGCGGAGTACAAAATATAGTCTGGGTCTAGCCGAGACAAGTGATCCACCACAACATTATGTGCTCTGGGTTTATCGCGAATCTCGACATCAAACTCTTGCAAAAGAATGATCTATCTGATATGGTGGGGTTTGGCTTCCTTCTTTGCCAACAAATGCTGAAGAGTAGAATGGTCAGTGTAGATGATAACTTTGGACCCGAGTAAGTATGACCTGAATTTCTCCAACCCGAATACCACAGCTAGCAATTCTTTCTCAGTGACTGTATAGCTACGCTGAGCCTCGTTCAACATTTTGCTAGCGTAGTGTATTACAAATGGATGGCACTCCCGACGCTGGCCAAGAACGGCTCTGACAGCAAAGTCAGGGGCGTCACACATCATCTCGAAGCTGAGAGACTAGTCGAGAGGTTGGAGAATAGGTGCACTTGAAACAATGCTTCGCAAGGTCTCAAAAGTGCTAAGACATGAGGAGTCTAAATCAAAGGGCGTGTCGGTTACCAGAAGATTCATTAATGGATGAGCAATTTTTGCGAAATCTCGAATGAATCTTCGATAAAATCCGACATGCCCTAAGAGTGATCTAATTTGCTTGACTGAGCTAAGAGGAGGTAATCGTGAAATGATTTTTGACTTAGCTCGATTGACCTCGAGTCCATTAGAGGAGATCCCCTGGCCTAGTACGATGCCATCCCTTACCATAAAATGGCTTTTTCCCATGAAAGTATTAGGTTAAATTCTATACATCTCCTCAGGATCTTTGTGAGGTTATCAAGACAAGACGAAAAATAATCTCTAAACACAGAGAAGTCATCCATGAACACTTCTACGTAGTCCTTGATCATGTCTGAAAAGATGGCCATCATGCATCGCTGAAAAGTAGTTGGTGCATTGCAGAGGCCGAAGGGCATCCGCTTAAAAGCGAATGTTCCGAAGGGACATGTAAAAGTCGTCTTGTCTTGATCTTCCGGGTTGATTGCTACTTGATTGTACTTGGAGTATCCATCCAGAAAGCAGAAGAAACTATGCCCGGCCAGCCATTCTAAAATCCGATCAATAAAAGGTAAAGGAAAATGATCCTTTTTGGTAGCTGAGTTTAGCTTCCTGTAATCAATGCAGACCTGCCAAGAATTTATGGTGTGGGTCGAGATGCATTCACCCAATTCATTTTTTATCACGGTGAGTCCCTCCTATTTGGGCACAATTTGACTGGGACTCACCCACTGGCTGTCGGAAATTGGATAAATAATGCCCGCATCCAGCCATTTAATGATCTCCTTCTTAATAACCTCCAACATATTTGGATTTAGGTGTCTCTGAGGTTGTCTTGATGGTCTCACTCCTTCATCAATGTAGATATGGTGAGTACAATATGAGGGGCGAATCCCGCAGAGATCAGCAATGCCCCACCCTATAGTAGCCCTATGTGCTTGCAGAATGGAAATCAATTGGTGTTCCTGATCAGAAGTTAAGTGAGCATTGATAATCACGGGATACATCTCACTTTCTCCCAGAAACACGTTGACAAACCTGTTTTCGTGCATTTTGAAATCATCGAAAATTGTAGTATAATCGCGCTAAAACTCTCGGCAAAAATATTTATAAAGATAACGAGACTTGGAGTCCCAGTCGTTCGTCTCTGGGAGGCATTTATGGAAATGTAGATTTGAAATCGATCTCTTTCGCTTTACTTGCTTAAAATCTCATGTCAGTTTATGGTGATTTATGTACTGATGTACGACATGCTAGTTGCCAAATGATAGTAATTAAAACATGCAACTTCAGTCACACCAAAAGATGATAACTAGGCACATGGTGATTTTCAGCATATATATTTATATATATAAAAGATGATGAGGATATCAGAGTTACAGAGCACAGGTAGAGGAATGCTTGTACAAGGAAATAAAACTACTCGCTACTAGAAAACGACTGCATACATGAATCTATGAGAGGATTTTGCATGCATCATTGGGGGAGAAGTAAGGAACTACACTATTAAGTAGTAAATAAAGCATGTAAATCTAAGAAGAACTATAATCTAATCTAGCAGAAATAAGGGCATTCGGAGGTGGCTCCGATGGCCTTTGAGTTGGTTGAGAGGAGAAGGAGGGGTGGCCAATGGTGCTTAGGCTGGCCCTTGGAGAGAGGTTGGAGAGGTGATCCAGCATCTTGGCACGGAGGTGGTGGTGGCCATGGCGAAGCAACTCGTGAAGGTGGAGTGAAGGTGGAATGTAGCTAATCTAAATGGAAGCCAAGAGTGCATGGATGCAAATGGCCACCCCTTAGGTCCTTTTATAGACCTAAGGGAAGCTCTCTATAGAATTATGGAATTCTCCAGAGAGGCCTATGGTGGGAGCTCGTGGGAGAGTGAGAGAGAGAGGATGGATGGTGGTTTTTAGATCACCAAATGTGGATCTAAAAATTGAATGGCTCCAACAACACATGGTAGAGAGTTCTAGAGAACTCTAGGCTAGGTATTTTTCGTGTGGATGGTGTGTGTGGGTGTGTGTGTGTGTTGAAACTTAGGTGGCTAGGTTGATTAGGTTAGGTTCTAGTGAGTTTAGGTCAAGGTAGGTCTCAAATTAGGGTTATAAACCCTAATTCACTAAGGTAAAGTGAAATTAAACTTAATACAAGTTTAATTGGATGTGTGAAAACTTAATTGAGAGTAAAATAACTCAATTAAGTCAAGTCTAGGTCAATTGGACTCTCACTGAGTCCAATTGGATAGTGTGCACTGAGATCAGGGCTCAATTAGACTCAATGAGTCCAATCGAATAGGCTGATGGAATTGACTAAGATCCAAGTCAATTAGGTTTAGTGAGGACCTAATTAGGTCCTTAGGGAGGTCTAGAGGTGATGTACTAGGGTTAGGGCACCTTAATTTAGGTTCCTATGGGGTTGGAATTGGGTTTAGGGACCTAGAGATCCAAGATCAAGGCTTGAATCTCAAAACAGGGTCTGGAGGGCAGTTCTGGACGTCCAATAATAGTGTCAGACATCTTATAGTGAAAATCAGAAGTCCAGACTTGTTGTCTGGACATCCAATCAGAGTCAAGAGGGATTCTAGGTTCTGTCTTGGATATTCTGCAAAAATTGGACGTCTGACGAAGTGTCTGGACGTCTAATAACACTGCAGAAGTGGGTTTAAGGTGTGTGGGAGTTGGCTAAGGGTTCTGGACATCCTATAACTTATCTGGACATCCAGATAGAGGCTAGAATTAGGGTTTTAAGGTTCCCTAAGGAGTGGTGACCTAATCTAAGGGTGGCTAAGGCTTGGGGAAGTTTCTAAGCTATCCTAAGGCTAGGATGGTCCTAAGTTCTTCATAATTTACTACTTTATTCCTACTTAAATAGAATAGCATACCTCAACCCCTCACATTATTGTCTACTACATCATATTCTAGGTCTTCTGCTCCAGCTCTACTGCAACTCCAGTTATTCTTTATTCTTCAGATCCAGCTTTAGATTTACCTTCTGGTCAGCTTATTACCTGTAATTGACATAATGCACCTAATCAACACATTATATTATTATTTTATGCATAGCTAAAAGAAAGCAGTAAGGATGCAAGTAATGCTTATGCATGCGTGAACTGTCCTAACTTATGTTAAGTCCTAGCCTAATTTAAGTCAATTAAGACCTATGATTACTGCGCAATCATACTCTGATGAGAGCCTCATCATGAGCCATAACTAGCTCATTTTGACCCAATAAAGAAGATAAAAGCTCCTACATAACCTAGAAGAAGGCCTAAATGAAGGAATAAGTGCTCTGAGAAGAAAACATGAAATAAAGGTTAAAACTGTAATTTTACCATTGCAGTACATAAATGGGATTTCTCAGAGGCAAAACATAGGTCAAAAGGTCTAAATAAGATAAAAGGTGGGTTGAGTCAATCAAAAATGGGTTTATGTGCAATCTAGGAATTAAATGACATTTAGTAACCCTAAAACAGACCTGCTTAAATCAACAAGGTTTCGGTTAGGATAAAAATCAATTAAATCCTCTAAAAATCATGGAAAAATATCCCCTAGGGTTTAGAACACTTAATTTGGCCTTTGGAACCCAGTTTGACCTAGATTAGGGTCCTAGCTCATCAATTAACCTAATTTAGGTTTTTACACAAAATGTCCAGTCAAACGTGGTCAAACCTAAAATCCAACTTCACCATTGGATTCCTTAGGTCAAAATTAGGTTTGTACCAAAATTTGGACCTAAGGGGAGGTCATCTTGACCTACTTTGCAATTTAGTACACCCAAATCACAATTTGGTCCCTATCTTTTGAAAATCATTGCAGAGAACCCCCTAATTTCCTCGCCACCTTTGCAATCAAGTCCTTCCACCATTATTGGGGCAAAATCCTTCTCCGGTGAGGATTAGAGAGGGAATACTCTCTGATTCCTCAGAGATCCCCTCCCAGAAATGGAAGGGAGATTCTCTGAGGAATTCCCTCCCATCTGAGGCCTGCCATGATCTCTAATTTGATCCCAATCTCTCTTACGAACGCACGAGAGATTTGGGCATCCACCCACTTTCCTTCTCCGGCGAGCCGTTGGAGATGATTGCGCGCCCTCCACGCACTAGAAAGTTCGGCCAGCACCTATAAAAGAATCCCCAAGTCCGGCCGCTCAAATTCAGACTTGTCTTGGCGGAGATTCCCCCAAATTTTCTTCTCTTCCATCTCCGGCCAAGGAACCCGCAAGCTCCGGTGACCTCCTCCCCTCCTTCTCGTCGCTCTGCTGCCATACCAGCAGCAGAGTCCACTTCGCCTCTTCCTCCCGCGTCGTGCCGTACCAAGCGCGCGTTCCCCTGACCTCGTCCTCATCGCCGCTCCCTTCCTCAGGGTTCTTCTTCTCCGATGACGGCAGCTACACGCCGTCCACTCTGCTGCCTCTCTCCCTTCCAGAACACTCCAGATACATTCCCCTTCTTCCCCTCTCTCTGTTCCCCCTTACATTTCATTCAATTACCCCTCGACCACGCCTGACCACCTCCATCTTCCATCCCTCCGGCCAACCTCCGGCGAATCGCTCCCGTCGCTCCTCACTTCCGCATGACTCGCCAACCAACTCAGAGGCTCCGCCTCACCACAAGGAACATCCTCCGCCCACCCACTGCCGCTCTACACCCACACAACGCTCCCCCGAACACACCCACATCTCCGGTCACAGGATGACCTAGGCACGCACGCCCAGGCCGTCCCACAACCTGCTGCACCGTGCACCACCTTCGCCGTGCCACGGCGAAGGTCCCCAGCTGATCTGATTAAGCCGAGAGGCTTGTTTTGTGTTTGACAGTATTCAAGCCCCTGCCACCATTGACAGTGACGCGGAGCAGCTCTAGGCTTCAGGACGTCCAGGCTTCAGGTGCAGCGGACTTGGGCAAGCAGTGCGAAGTTATCTGGTCCAGCAAGGAACGCAGCGAAGTCCGCAGCCTTGGCAATCGAGAAAGGTCTTCTGTGGGTGCGCGCGAGAGCAGGGCAGGACTAATAGTCCCACATTGGCGAAATACGAAGCGCAGGTATGATTTAAATTGATTTTGTGTTACTGTCTCTTCGCCTCCGAACGCACAGGGGTGAGGTCCCTTACCTTACCTACGCTTGCCTCGTCCGCGGTTTCACCTCGCGGATCTGGTGGGCTCCAACCCGACCCCATCTGAGCACACCTCACGCATCACCCTCACGCCGGTGCGCCTAGCCCCGGGTACGAAATCCGACCCGATTACCCGCGGCTCTGGGAGAGCGTCCTTTGAGAGAATTGCAGAGAGAGAGACATGCGGGTAGAGGGGGACGGGGTAGGTTTTTCTCTCTGTGCAAGCAGGCTGAGCATTGAAGAAAAGAGACTTAGCCGCAAGGAAGAAGAGGCTGACCGAGGCAGGGAAGAGAAGGAAGAAAGGACTGCAGAGAGAAAGAAGAAGAAGACAGAAGAGAAAAGAAGCAAAGGCAGGAAGAAGATCAAAGGAAGAAGAAGACCTGTACTATCAAAAGAAAAGAAGAGCCTACACATAAGAAGAAGGCAGAAGAGAGAAGTAAGGAGGAAGACTGCAGAAAAGGCCAAAACAGAATCAAAACAGGAAGAAGAATAGCTACATTTAAGATGCCTGATATAGAAATCAGACGTCCAATCCTGTTATTTTTTAGCAACTTTTTTTAAATCTCTCTGTGAATCAATTGTCTTTCATTTAAAAGTTGTATTCTTTAGTTTTTAAAAGTACTTAGATTGCTCCATGTGTTCGACCTCGGATACTCTGGTTTTCGAGTAATAAAATTCTCTATTTGTTTGAACGCTTTTTCGGCTATATTACAACGTGTTATTCTTTAAAACCCGATCAAGCGCGATAAACATACTCCAATGCTTAAATCTTGCTAGTCTCTAGCAAATACAAGACTAAATTATTCACATAAGGGTTCCTAAGGGATTGATTATTTTATCAAGTGTATGCCTGGAGATTTTTCTCCTTTTTGTTTTCATCCTATGCTCTAGAAATCCAGACAATCGTGAAAGTGTAGCTATGTAGCTTTTGCAAGGGATTCGAGTGAAAAACTAATTCACCTCTAAAGCCTGTACTTGACCCCTAGTAAAAATTCTAGCGTGATAGGCGGACTTCTTCCCTCGGGGTATTCAAAATATTCTATGAATTCCACCTAGCTTTAAGCTTAGGTAGAGAATTTTAGAGGGAAAAGATTATATATTTGGTGGCTCACTCTCGACTGGTGCTACATAGAGATTAGTACTATAGATTCTAGATTTCCAAATTATTACGTAACTCAACTCAGAGAAAGACGAGAAAAACTGTTACGACCCAGTTCCCGAATCCCTACAGGACCCAAGACCGACTCAACTCGACTAATCCCAGACCCAGTCGTCCAACAAGAAATAACCAAAAAGCAGGAAAATAAACCACATTCACTACGCAAGGTAACTAACAGTAAAAGCGTACAAGCGGTAAAGGAAGTAAAGCTGCTAAATAGTACATACTACCACAACAACAGGAAAGTAGAATAAAAGTACAGTAACAGGAACAGTAAACAAAGTCTGAGACTCACTAACAGAAAGGAAGTACAACAATAGTAAGAAACTACTGCTGGGCTCGACTGGGCCCAGTACCCTCTGCAGCCGGTAACTCGGGCTGCTCAACTCCTGGACCTGTAAAGGGTTATGAGAAAATGGAGTTAGCGAATGCTGAGTAGAGTGGTAACCAAACTATCTAAAGCAGTAAAAGCTAACAGGTGAATTTATCTTGTCCAATTATTTTATTTTACAAGTAATTCCTTTTTACCTATTGGTTTACTTTCACATTTCTTTCTTGATCTCACATGTTCCTCGTGGGAACGATCTTGATTGCAGTCTTTTCTGAAGAGTAGAAGGCACACGTGGTGCTCTCTTGGCCGGGAGAGTCCCCCGTGATAATCCTACACCCAGTCAACCACCTCAAGGTCACAGACAAACGTAGCAGTGACTACGGCTCACACGATAAGCACACGGGTAGCTACCACACACTGGCACGCGGTCAGTCGTTTCTGCTAGCAGTTACGCCCAAAGTACAGCATGGAACAATATAGGGCCTAGCCCTCTCAGAAATAGGGGTCTCGCCCCTCCACAGTCCGCGCACCCTCATCTGACTACCCCGGTTTGCCCCGTGGGCCTAACAAGTTGGTGTAGTGTGGCTAACTGAACCCCTAGCCCCGTAGGGTGGCTAGCTCCCTCCCTACACTAGTAGCTCTCCCCAATACCATGTACGCGAGAGCCAACAGAAGTCAGTGTAGAGTGGCCAATCCTAACCCCGGGTCCCAACCCAAGGGAGGCTAACTCCACTCTACACTAAGAAGGGGGCAGTCGCTCTCCTTGGTACCACGTACTCAAGGGGCAGCACACTTCCCACTCACATTTCCAAACCTTTCCATTCATCCACAAGAGCTCTACTCCTAACTCACCATAGGGTTCATGCTCATATCCACCATATTATTCCATACCATGTTTCATCATTCATAATTCTATTCTCGTATTATACGCATGCAGCTCGTATTTCCACAATTTAACATATGCAACAAGTGATATCACAGGTAACTGTTTAGTTATCTCAGGCATTTCATATTCTAACAGGTAGCTCGTATTTATTAACAGGCAGTTGTTTACAATTCAGCTCATTCATTTATGACTGCAATCTCAATCACGCATACAAACAATGCATCTAGTTCTCATCCTAGGATTCATGCCACATCCTAGGTTTCTAGTTATCTAATTATCATGACTGCATTCATGTTTTATAAATAGAACAGGGGAAACCACTCTACCAGATAATCCGAGAGTACTGGGGGCTCGAATTGCAGACTCACGTGTCTCTGCAAGCCCCAGACACGTAATAGGTCGAAGTCCTATACCAAGGAAAAAATCACAACAGAACATTTAGAACAGTATATATAGGTTTCTAACATGTAGAGGAACTCATAAGGAAACCACAGATATTTCATTTGCGTACAACGGACCCCGATCAGACCCTAAACGGGTCAAAAACAAGTCTGCAGACCCAAATCAGACGTCTGGAACCAAGTCCAGACGTCTTAAAAGTCACTAGAGTCTCACCTCAAGTCCCTGTGTCGACCTCAAATGTCCAGGACTCCTATTTGACCGTCTGGGTCAGATCGAGACGTTCGACCTATCCTCCAGTCATCTGGTAAGCTGTCCAGACGTCAGAAAAGCATGGGAGGGTGTGCCTCCCACCTTCCCAAAGCTACTTCTGCACACGACAGAGCAGCACGACCCTATTTAGCCAAGCAAATTACACTGCGGTGCGGCCTGCATGGCCGTAACCGCAAGGAAGACGTACCTGCGTGAAAACCCGCTTTCAGACGTCCGATGTCATCACCAGACATCCAGCTCGTCGTTTGGAAGACACTCCGGACGTCTGATACTGGAAAAACTCCAGTATCAGAACACGCTTCTGCTCCTCTCGCCGCACTCCGCCACAGCTCCTCCCTCTCAACTGTAGCTCCGGCTGCTGTAGGAAGTCGACGACGACGCCCCGGCGCTCTCCTCCTCCCGTACGAGCTGCGATGGCCATGCACACTCTGGCGAGCCTTCTCGAGCTCGCAACCTTGGCCTCCTACTCCTCCTCAAGCCGCTCCTCTTCCTCGCTCTTGCTCCCTCTCTCTCGTTCGTCTCTCTCACGACAGTGGAGAGGAAGGAAGGTGGTGGTGATGGAGTGGAGAGGAGAGGAAGGGGGCACTTATATAGGAAGTAGGTTAGGGTTCGGCGAGGGAGAGAAAGAGAAGAGAGAGAAGGAAAAAGAGTCTGCGAGCTGGCTGCACGAAGAACCAACTTCGCGTACAGATTTTTCAATTTCCAGACATCTAAGAAGAGGTCCAGATGTCTGGCCAGACGTCTGACTGACAGTCCAGAAGTCTTAAAAGGCACAAAATAGAATGGGTCTTTACAAAAACTATGCCTTCTTTTGATTCCTTTGTATTCATTCTCTCTTGCTCTTTTTCTTTTTTTTCTTTTCTTTCTTTTTCTTAGAGCTCACAATCTCACCAGATTCACATATATGACCTATATTTAGTGGTCTCACTTGGCATTAACACTTTAATTGAGTTCTCATAACCCTAACACTAAGTAGGAATTCCTCAGCCAGTATTCGGGCGGTCAGAAACACAGAAAAATAGGTTAAGGCCATATTTGGTGGATCTCAAATTTATTCGGTGGTATTGCCTCAATGCAAATGAAATAAATACTAAATATTCACAAACTCTTTTTTTTCTTGCTTTTTCTTCTTTTTCTAATTTTTTTCAATTTTTTTAATGTTTTTTCATCATTTTTTCCTTTTTTTCTTCTTTCAACACAGCACAACTAGCACATATCCATGAACTTTATTGAGGATGCATTATTAGGGATTGGTGATACTCAAGAGACATTAGGTGGCTTATTTGGTGGAAGTGCCTACTCACGGTACCGGGAGAAATGGATAGGATGGTGTATTTCTGACCTTGACATCAATACCCTCCTTCAGCCGAGGATTCCGTAAAGAATGGTCGTAACCATCCACCTTAGCCCTAGTTTTATGAAAACTCGCTCTCCGCGTATTTGCCTTATTTGGTGGCTCTCAAAATTTCACACAAAATGTATACGTAGGAACCGAGAGTGAAAACTACGCTTAATCTCTGAGTATCATCACCTAATTATCTAGGATTCTGGATTCCTTACACTAATCTTAAAGCACCAGTACACTCTACTCTCATCTCACACTATTTGGTGGATTTTTGGAGGAAAATCTGCCTGACTCCCAAAACACTATCCAAGGGTTCAGGAGAAGAGGCACTGCTTCTTCTCGACAGACTAAAGACGTTTATCATCCTTCACCGTGAATCCATTGCAAATTCTATGTGTGTGTGAAAAGTTGTACTAGATTCTAGATTACAGGAATCAACTAAAGGAAAAGAATCCTAATGCATTCTCTTGATAAAAATCTTATTCATGAATGTAATATGTATATATGCTATAAACAAGTAACCTCGTATAATTTTTACTTCGTAAAATTCCCGTATCAGGTAACATTCAGCTTGATCCGAAATTTCAGAACAGGAAGGGTGAGTGGGTGAGTCGGAAATGGCTGTTGCGGATGATTTCTAGCTCCAATACGAGCATTAAAGGTGGAGTCGATTGTTCTTTTATTTAGGATCCTAAAGTACGTGTAACACGCAGCTCCAAGGTCTTCCTAAGGTTTGGCACAAAAATTTTCCTGTTTTACTGTATCTATCCCCCATGCCTAAGTTCTTGCATGTCCTCATGCATGAATATAAAATAAAATAAATACAGCAGGGAGTAAATGGGTAAAAATCACCTGTAATTGCTCCTGAAATTATACATTCAGCACCGGCCAACCTGACAGTATGCAATATGCAGAAAGAAAATATGCTTACAGGAAAATATGCTATATATGAAAATGAATATGTATAGGGTGATGGATGCGGAGTAGATGCTGAGTTTAACGCCTCCAGCTGGGCGAAAACTCAATCACACGTCTTCAATAAGATGAACGATCTCGTCAGCTGGAGGAGGTTCCTAGGCCAAAAATGGCTTGAGGTGCTAGCCATTTACCGTAGATATATGCCCAGATTTTGGGTCCCTGATCTGGACTGCCCCAATAAGATATGGGTGAATCACAACATATGGGCCAGCCCACTTGGACTTGAGCTTCCCTGTGAAAAGTTTTAATCATGAATCGAATAACCAAACTTGCTAGTTGGGCGTGAATGCTTTCCTCCGAATGTGACAGTCATGAAAGGCCTTGTCTTGTCCTTGTATATCAATGCATTCTCATAGGCCTCCTGCCGGATCTCTTCTAATTCATTGAGTTGTTGTTTCCGTTCTTGACCTCCTGCATTGAGGTCAAGGTTACATTTTCGTACCGCCCTAAAGGCGCAGTGTTCCAGCTCTACAGGAAGGTGACAGAACTTGCCATATACCATACGATATGGTGACATTCCAAGTGGGGCCTTGTACACGGTCCGATATGCCCAGAGTGCATCAACTAATTTATCAGACCAGTCCATCCTGTCTAGTCTAACCATCTTCTGGAGAATCAGCTTGATCTGACTGTTAGACACTTCAGCCTGCCCATTGGTCTACGGGTGATACGGGGTGGCTATACGGTGATGTACCCCGTATTTCTTTAATAATGTCCTGAAGTGGCTTCCCCCGTCGCAAATCAAAGCGTGAGGTATTCCGAATCTCGCGAAGATGTATTGCCATACGAAAGAAATGACGATCTTATGATCAGCCCATCTCACCGGGATGGCCTCGACCCACTTCAAGTCATAGTCAACGGCTAGTAATATATACTTGAAGCCATGCGAGTTCGGAAAGGGGCCCATAAAATCGATGCCCCAGACATCGAACACTTCTACAACCATGATGGGCTGGAGTGGCATCATGTATCTCCTTGTCATAGAACCGACCGACTGGCATCGTTTGCAGTGTTGGGCGTATTTATGTGTATCTCTGAAAATAGTTGGCCAGAAAAATCCCGACTGCAAAATTTTTGAAGCGATTTTCCATCCCGAGAAATGACCACCACAAGCATCATTGTGGCAAAAAGATAACACACTGGGGATCTCAGAATCTGGAATGCATCTTCATATAATCTGATCTGCTCCAATGCGGAAGAGCAGTGGGTCATCCCAGAGGTAGAATTTGGCCTCCGCAGTAAATTTGAGTTTCTGGTCCTTGGATAGGTTCGTGGGAATCTTTCCTGCGGCAAGATAGTTTGTGATATTCGCGTACCAGGGGAACTCAATAGAGTGAACTGCCAAAAGGGATTCATCCGAAAATTGGTCGTGGATAGGTAGGGAATAAGGAATGTGGGCTGGGTCCAGTCTGGATAGGTGATCTGCCACAACATTCTGCTTTCCGACTTTGTTGCGAATTTCAATATCAAATTCTTGCAATAGAAGGATCCATTTGATGAGTAGGGGTTTGGCATCCTTTTTTGCCAACGAATGCCGGAGGGCGAAGTGGTCGGTGAAGATGATAACTTTGGACCCTAATAAATAAGATCTGAATTTCTCCAACCCGAATACTATTGCTAGCAGTTCTTTTTCGGTGACAGTGTAATTGCGCTGAGCCTCATTCAGCGTCTTGCTAGCATAGTATATGACAAAAGGTCATTTTTCCCGACGTTGGCCTAAAATAGCACCGACGGCAAAATCAGAAGCATTGCACATCATCACGAAATCAAGCAACCAGTCGGGTGGTTGGAGAATCGAGGAAACATAGACAGCGCTTCATAAAGTCTCAAAATCACATATAAATCTCCGATAGAAGCCGACGTGACCCAAGAATGATCTAATCTACTTGATCGAGCTAGGTGGGGATAAGTGGGAAATAATCTCAGATTTAGCCCGATCGACCTCGAGACCATTTTTAGAGATCCTGTGCCCTAGTACTATGCCATCCCTCACCATGAAATGGCTTTTCCCCTACGATAGTACTAGGTTTACCTCAATACACCGTTTCAGGATTTTGGTGAGGTTATCAAGACAAGATGCGAAATCATCTCCGAAAATGGAGAAGTCATCCATGAACACCTCCACATAGTCCCCAATCATGTTAAACACTGAAATGTTGCTGGTGCGTTGCAGAGGCCAAAGGGCATCCGCTTGAAAGCGAATGTTCCAAAGGGGCATGTGAATGTGGTCTTGTCTTGATCTTCTGGACTAATCGCTACTTGATTATACCTGGAGTATCCATCTAGAAAGCAAAAGAAACTGCGTCCGGCTAACCGTTCCAAGATTTGATCAATGAAAGGCAAAGGAAAGTGATCCTTCTGGGTAGCCATGTTCAGTTTCCTATAGTCGATGCAGACCCGCCATGATGTCGCAGTGCGGGTCGGGATGGATTCGCCTTTATTATTTTTCACTACGGTGAGTCCTGCTTTCTTGGGCACTATCTGGATTGGACTCACCCATTGGCTGTCAGAGATTGGGTATACAATACCTGCATCCAGCCATTTGATGATCTCCTTCTTAACAACCTCTAGCATATTCGGGTTTAGCCTTCTTTTAGGTTGTCTCGAAGGTTTCACCCCCTCATCTGTGTAAATGTGATGAGTGCAATACGAGGGGAAAATACTGTGGAGATCAACAATGCTACACCCTATAGCAGCCCTATGGTCTTGTAGCATAGAAATCAATTGATGCTCCTGTTCTTGGGTTAAGTAGGCACTAATAATGACCGGGTATGTCTCACCTTCGCCTAAGAACACATACTTAAGTGAGTCAGGTAAGGGCTTCAATTCAATCACGGGTGGGTCAGAGTCAGAGATGGGAATAGGAGGAGCAGATTCGAAGGTGGAAATCTGACGATCTAGATGGGTGTGAATTCCCGCTGATTCGTGACCTGTGAGATAGTCGGTTGTGACTGCGTTAACAGGAAACCCGTTAGCTGTGGTCACGTCTTCTTGTAACAACAAGGGCGATCCAGTAGTGTACGGATCTGGATATCTAGATTCAGGGTGCTGTAGTCAGAAATACACCCTAAACAATCGGATCCTCAGGGAGATATGTGCAGTGCAGTGGTCTCAATCCCGTGAGGATCGAGGTCCAAGAACCCTGATAGTGCGGATGAATGAGACATCAGGTCGTCACAAAGGAGCCCAATGTTACCACAGTATGCCTAATCTTCGTCTTCACCATCCTCCTCTATGCGATCACAGTCAAAATTCTTTGTTGCCCTGAATATGTCAAGTCGAAGTCGCTCATTACCTAGGGCTATCTCCATACACCCGGATGCACAATCAATGTTTGCTCAGGCTATCGCTAGAAATGGGCGACCCAAAATGATTGGTGCATCTCGAAGATTAGGAGGAACCTCCATATCGAGAATGAAAAAATCTGCGAGAAAGCAGAATCCGCGGACTTTTACGATCACATTCTCAACCACCCCCCTCGGTGTTTTTACTGATCTATCAGCCAGCTGAATCGTGATCGAGGTAGGCTTTAACTCCCCAAATCAAAATCGATCAAATACGACAGTGTGAGTTAGGTTGATGGACGAACCCAGATCTAGAAGGGCCCGATCAAATGGAGAATCCTGCAAGAAGCAGGATATGAGTGGGGTACCAGGGTCTTTCTCTTTCTGCAGCAAGTCGGCTAAAATCACGGTGCTAGCTTCTTTTGACAGTACCGCCTATCGTCTAATTCTAGGTTGTCGCTTCAGGGTACAATAGTCCTTGAAGAACCTAGCGACAGTAGGGATGTGATCAATTACCTCGAGGAGGGGGACCTGAATATGTACTTCCTTAAACATTGACTTCAGGTCCTCAGAACTCCGCATGTCCTTTTTCCGCACTACATTTCGCATCAGAGCCTCAGGAAAAGGGACGGGAATCTCAAGGTCAAGTGGCCTCTTACCCTTATCTACCGCAAGTGGCTCCTGAGATAAAGGAGTCGCACCCACCTGCAATGAAGGGTAAGAAAAATCAAGACCCGCCTGCCTATGTGGTGGGTCGAATGTCTTCCTTCCACTCCTCAATGAGACAGCATTTGCATCGACTTGCTGTCCATGAGGTGGTGGGGGAGCGGAAGGGGCAGAGTATGCGGGGTTCTGCATCAAAGGTAGCTAGCCTTGAGCATAACAGGGTGGTGCAGGAGGTGCCTGTAATATGGTGTGTGCCTGTCCCTGTGGTGCCTAAAACCTAGGCGGGGCACCTTGGTTCTGCACATACCGAAGGTTTGGGACAGGTTGGGAGGGCAAGGCTCCCTGAGTCCTATGCTCCTGCAACAGCTGGTTTGCCCATTCTGTATATTCTATATCTGGTCAACCATCTCCTTCATTATCTACAAGCTATCCTGTGTAGATTTCCTCATCGATTCTTGTAGCTCCTCTTTCAGTGCCTCCAGAGGGTCAGCCCACTTTGGAGGGTGACTGGCAGCTTGGTGCAATGGCTGGTATATAGAATGGGGTTGCTGCTGCTGATACGGGAATGGCTGCTGCCTAGGGTATGTGTTTTGTCCATTCCCGTATTGCCTGGTTTGGTAGTGTGGATCTTGATGTGATCTCTGTGAGTTACCAGACCAGGAAAAGTTCAGATGCTGGCGCCAACCAGGGTTATACGTCTCTGAATACGGGTTATTACGCCTGTATCCTTGAATAGCACTGACATCCTCATAGGCTGAAGATGTCTGAGACGTATATCCATCAAGGGGATACGTATTATAGTCTGTGGGTGGTGCATAACCCTGGTCATATGGTGCCAGATCGGGATTGTTTACTGGATCCTGATAAGGATCTCATAAATAAGGAGAAGATGCATCCCGAGTGAGTAGATTAACTCGAGCAGGGGGGCGCGGGGTGCATAGGAGGGTCTTGGAGCAGCAGAGTTCAGGTCAGATTGACCCTGACTAATTTTGTCAATCTTTTTCTTGATCAGGTTTATTCTACCCAGTTGCTTGACGATAATATCCATGTCGGCTCGAGTAGACTCAGTGTGAGCCTCATGGACACCAATCCGCTGCTAACCAGGCCGCTAGAACAGGTTCATAGATGCGGCATTCATCGAGTTCTCCGCCAAAGACTCGAACAACTCAAATGCGTTGTTCTCGTCTTTCGTAAGGAAATTCCCACCACTAGATGCATCGGTCAGATACTGATGTGTGTCATCCAGCCGATGGTAAAAGATCTGGGCTAGGTGCCATCTGGGTATACCATGGTGCGGGCATTTCTGGAGAAGGTCGTGAAATCGGTCCCAGGCGTCATGCAACTTCTCCCTAGCTCCTTGGGAGAAAGTCGTGATCGCGTGCCTCATCGCAATCGTTCGACTGATCGGGAAGAACTTTTGCAGGAATTCACATTGTAATTCCGGCTAGGTTCCACTTGGCTTCCCAATGGTTTGAACCAGTATGAAGCTTTGTCCCTCAAAGAAAATGGGAAAAGCTTCATCAAAACAATCCCAAGATCAACATTCCTGGGTCGAATCATTTCTGCAAGTCGACTAAGGTCCTCTAAGTGCTAGAATGGATCTTCGCTTGAGTTTCCATAAAAATGACTGCTGATCAAACCGATCACATTGGGCTTGAGCTCAAACGTGTCTCCGCCTACGGGAATCTTGACTAAGGGTGCGACGATCGGTGCAGCTAGATCATAGAAATCCTGAAGTTGTTCTCCTCACGATGGATGTTGCATTCTGTCAAGCGTCGTCAAGATATGGTTCATGCTCTGCTGATGTCGCTCCTCAAATTTAACAATCCGAGCCATCGGGTCCAAATTACCAGCGTCCTGACCCGGTCTAGGTCGAGGTCCAGGATTAGCTATTGTGGCTAAGGGAGTAGAAGAAGTGGGGGGAGAAGATGGTCCTAGTGAGGTGACTCGCCTCCTTAGGAGTGGCTCCCAAGGTCCAACTAGTTGAGGTCTAAGTGACCTCCTTCCTTGCATACACCACCCAACCCTAGGTTGGTGTAGCTAAGCCAAACAAGGCTAAGGCTCTGTCAATCAGATGGTCCTTATGATCTGGTGACCAGATTTTTCGTTCTAAGTTCGAATTCCTGAAGAAAATTTGTTGTACAACCGACTGAAAGTGATTTCCACCGCTCAAGCTAACCCAGCCAAGAGATTGAAAGCACCCAGTAGTACGACAACGAATTCGGGTAGATTTCGTATTTTACAATTTATTTTTAGCCCACTTTTCTTCAGTTGGGGTTTTTGGTAAGTGGCTCACAAGGTGACCAAGCTCACCAGCTAAGCACTAGACTTGATTAAGTCTAGTCTAGCCCACATGTGATCTCTAGGTTGTAACCCTAAAGATGCAACCTAGGGTTCATGCAATTCTAGGGTTTTTTTGTTCTTTTGTTTTGTTCTTCTTCAGTAGACCACAAGAATAAAAATAGTTCTCTAAATAAAAGTGGAACCTAATTAAATTGAAATTTTGCGAGTAGATTGCTTTTTCAATTATCTTTTTAGAGAATATTTTTTTGTAATTTTTACTATTTCAACCTAATTTCTAGAGATTTTTGAATGTCAGGGGGTCAAATCTAGAATTTTGACCCTAGGTCGATTTTTCAAATTAAAATAGAATCAAATGATCTTCAAAAATTAGGGAAAAATATGAAAATTAAAGACAATGAGATCAGCATTCAAACCCCACCATTTTTAGTCAAAACAGATTTGCAGATTACTCAGAATTGATTTTTGAATTTTGGAAAATTTTGAATCTGGGTCAGTTTGACACCCTTGCACTTCGTGAATTTTTCAAAATTTTCTACTTTGAACTCTTTCAAATGAATGGTGCCATTTGAAAGGTGATTTAAGAATAAAGGTCTAGCTTGAATTTCAGAATGTTTTTCTCATTAATTTTTCAGTAATTGAATTTTTAAATCAAAATTTAAAATTTGGCCGAAAATCCGAGGTTGGTGGAGAAGCTTTTGAAAGGGTGTTTGAATTTGAAATCCAAACTTTCCACCAAAAATTTTTTTTTTCTTTTTCAAAAGCTTTTGAAATTTTTTTTCAAGAAGGATTTTTTTTTCAAAGGATTTTCAAAATTTTTTTTTTTGCTTTTTCAAAACTAACCTAGGATTCAAAAAGAAACCTAATCTAACTACCTAGATTTTTTTTTCTTTTTCACAGAAATAAAAAGGCTTTTTTTTTTCAAATTGGTCTAACCTAGGGTTCAGAAAGGGAAATCCTAATCTAAGATGAGATGTGCACCTGATTTTTTTTTAATCTGCGCTCGTTGCGTGTGTAGATTCCTGTTTTTCCTATTTTCCTGCAATCAAAAGACAAGCAGAGGAAGATTTATCAGTGATAATTCTAGAGATCGAAATAAAAAATGACGTTGCCTCCCCGGCAACGACGCCATTCGACAGAAGCCATTTTCGCGCATTTTGAAATCGTCGGAAATCATAGTATAGTCGCACTAAGACGCTTGACAAAAATATTTATAAAGATAACGAGACTTGGAGTCCCGGTCGTTCGTCTCTAGGAGGCATTTATGGAAATGCAGATTTGAAATGGATCTCTTTCGCTCTACTTGCTTAAAATCTCATGTCGGTTTATGGTGATTTATGTATTGATATACAACGTGCTAGTTGCCAAAAGATAGTAATTAAAGCATGCAACTTCAATCACACCAAAAGATGATAACTAGGCACATGGTGATTTTCAACATGTATATTTATATATATAAAAGATGATGAGAATATCAGAGTTGCAGAGCACAGGTAGAGGAATGCTTGTACAGGGAAATAAACTACTCGCTACCAGAAAATGACCGCATACATGAATCTATGGGGGGATTTTGCATGCATCATTGGGGGCGAAATAAGGAACTACACTATTAAGTAGTAAATAAAGCATGTAAATCTAGGAAGAACTATAATCTAATCTAGCAGAAATAAAGGCATTCGGAGGTGGCTCCGATGGCCTTTGAGTTGGTTAAGAGGAGGAGGGGCAGCCAATGGTGCTTAGGCTGGCCCTTGGAGAGAGGTTGGAGAGGTGATCCAGCATCTTGGCGCGGAGGTGGTGGTGGCCATGGCGGAGCAACTCATGAAGGTGGAGTGGAGGTGGAATGTAGCTAAGCTATGGAAGCCAAGAGTGGATGGGTGCAAATGGCCACCCCTTAGGTCCTTTTATAGACCTAAGGGAAGCTCTCTAGAGAATTATGGAATTCTCTAGAGAGTCCTATGATGGGAGCTCCTGGGAGAGTGAGAGAGAGAGGATGGATGGTGGTTTCTGGATCCACCAAATGTGGATCTAAAAATTGAATGGCTCTTGGTTGCTAATTTTAGCAACCAAGCCAACAACACATGGTAAAGAGTTCCAGAGAACTCTAGGCTAGGTATTTTTCCTGGGAATGGTGTGTGTGGGTGTGTGTGGGTTGAAACTTAGGTGGCTAGGTTGATTAGGTTAGGTTCTAGTGGGTTTAGGTCAAGGTAGGTCTCAAATTAGGGTTGTAAACCCTAATTCACTAAGGTAAAGTGTAATTAAACTTAATACAAGTTTAATTGGATGTGTGAAAACTTAATTGAGAGTAAAATAACTCAATTAAGTCAAGTCTAGGTCAATTGGACTCTCACTAAGTCCAATTGGATAGTGTGTGCTAAGATCAGGGCTCAATTGGACTCAATGAGTCCAATCGAATAGGCTGATGGAATTGACTAAGATCCAAGTCCATTAGGTTTAGTGAGGACCTAATTAGGTCCTTAGGGAGGTCTAGAGGTGATGTACTAGGGTTAGGGCACCTTAATTTAGGTTCCTATGGGGTTGGAATTGGGTTTAGGGACCTAGAGATCCAAGATCAAGGCTTGAATCTCAAAACAGGATCTGGAGGGCAGTTCTGGACGTCCAATAATAGTGTCAGACGTCTTATAGTGAAAATCAGAAGTCCATACTTGTTGTCTGGACGTCCAATCAGAGTCAAGAGGGATTCTAGGTTCTGCCTTGGCTATTCTGCAAAAGTTGGATGTTTGACCAAGTGTCTGGACGTTCAATAACACTGCAGAAGTGGGTCTAAGGTGTGCAGGAGTTGGCTAAGGGTTCTGGACATCCTATAACTTATCTGGACATCCAGATAGAGGCTATAATTAGGGTTTTAAGGTTCCCTAAGGTGTGGTGGCCTAATCTAATGGTGGCTAAGGGTTGGGGAAGTTTCTAAGCTATCCTAAGGCTAGGATGGTCTTAAGTTCTTTATAATTTACTGCTTTATTCCTACTTAAGTAGAATAGCATACCTCAACCCCTCACATTATTGTCTACTACATCATATTCTAGGTCTTCTGCTCCAGCTCTACTGCAACTCCAGTTATTCTTTATTCTTCAAATCCAGCTTTAGATCTATCTTCTGGTCAGCTTATTACCTGTAATTGATATAATGCACCTAATCAGCACATTATATTATTATTTTATGCATAGCTAAAAGAAAGCAGTAAGGATGCAAGTAATGCTTATACATGCGTGAACTGTCCTAACTTATGCTAAGTCCTAGCCTAATTTAGGTCAATTATCACCTATGGTTGCTGCGCAATCACATGTACTTTAGCGAATCAGGTAAGGGCTGTAACTCTAGTAGCGGAGGGTGGGGAGAGGGTTTATGCAGGGGAGGAGAGGAAACAACCATGGAAATCTGCTGATCCTGACTAATGGAGAATCCATTTGCAATGGTCATGTAATCCCGTCTTAAGATATCAATGCTAGATAAGATAGGATAGGATAGTCAGGATCAGGGGTGTTAAGCGTAGATGGACACCCATGACAACCGGATCCATGGGATGAAATGTGTATGTCATTAGTCTCAGTCTCGTGTGAATCGCGATCTAAGACCCCTAATAGTGAAGATGAATGTACCATTGGGTCACTACAGAGGAGCCTAATGTTCCCACAAAAAGCTGAATCTTCATCTTCAGTGTCCTCCTCGATTAGATCGTAATCGAAGTTCTTTGATGCCCTGAAAATGTCCAATCTAAGCTTTTCGTTCACTAGGGCAATCTCCATGCACCCCGATGCACAATCGATGTTCACGCAAGCGGTTGTCAAGAACAGGCGACCTACAATAATCAGTGCATCACGGAGATTAGGAGGAACCTCCATATCAAGAATCCTTGGACTTTCATGATCACATTTTCAACCACCCCCCTCGGCGTTTTCACTGATCGGTCAGCCAACTATATGGTAACCGTGGTGGCCTTTAACTCCCCGAATCGAAATCAATCAAATACTGCGGTGGGAGTTAGGTTGATGGACGACCCCAAGTCAAGAAGGGCCCTATCAAAAGGGGAATCCTGTAAAAAGCAGGAAATTAGTGGTGTGCCTAGGTCTTTTTTGGGTGGTAAGTCGGCTAAGATAACAGCACTGGCTTCCAAATAATACTGCTTGTCGTCTGATTTTCTGTTGTCGCTTCGGAGTACAGTAGTCCTTGAAGAACCTAACAACAGCAGGGATGTGATCTATTACTTCGAGGAGAGCGACCTGAATGTGAACTTCCTTGAACACAAATTTCAGGTCCTCAAATTCCGTGTATCCTTTTTCCATGCTGAATTTTACGTTAGAGCCACGGGAAAAGGGATGGGAATCTTAGGGTCTAGGGCCTTCTTTCCTTTATCTAATGAAGATGGCTTGTGAGAGGAAGAGGGTTGTGAGACATCTTGCGGTAGAGCGCAGGAAAAATCATTACCCGCTTGGCTAGGTAGCGGGTCCTGTGTCGTCTTTCAGCTTCTTAGGGTAACAGCTTTTGCATCGGCGTGCTGTCCAGGAAGGGGCAGAGGAGCGGGTTGGCCTGAATACACGGGGTTTGGCAATAGAGGTGGCTGATCGAGCCCATAACCAGGTGGTGCGGGAGATGCTTGCAAAACAATGTGTGCTTGCCCCTGTGGTTCTTGGAATCTAGGCAGGGCACCCTAATTCTACACATATCTCGGGTTTAGGACAAGTTGGGAGGGCAAAGCTCCCTGTGATCTATGCTCCTGCATCATCTGGTTTTGCATTTTTTGTATGCTCTAAATTTGGTCAACCATTGCCTTCATTATTTGCAGGTTGTCTTGAGTAGATTTCCGAATTGATGCCTGCAATTCCTCCTTCTGAGACTCCAAAGGGTCGTTTCGCTTTGGAGGATAGTTGGCAGCTTGGTGCAATGGCTGATAAATAGAACGAGTTTGTTTCTGCTGAGATGGGAATGGCTACTGCCTAGGATACGTGTTCTGCACATTCCCGTATTGTCTGGACTGGTAGTGTGGAGCTTGACTGGTCTCTGTGGGTTACCAGACCAGGAGAAATTGGGATGCTGGCACCAACCAGGGTTATACATCTCAGAATACGGGTTGTTACGCCCGTAACCCTGAATAGCATTGACATCTTTGTAGGCCGAAGATGTCTCAAATGTAAATTCATCAAAAGAGCACATACTCGCATCGTCATGTGGTGCGTAACCCTAATTGTACGGTGCCAGATCCACATTGTTCACAGGTTCCTGGTACGTAGGATCCCGCAAAGATGGAGATTAAACATCCTGAGTGAACGGATATGTACGAGCAAAGGGGGCTCAGGATGCTTGAGAGGAGTAAGATGGAGTAGTGCTACCAAAAGATCCAGATCTCGCTCGCATTAATTCATCGAGCTTCTTATTGAGCAGATCCACCTTATCCAACTTTTTGATGATAATGTCCATGTCAACTCGGGCAAACTCGGCTTGAGCTTCGTGGATGCTGACTCGTTGCTGTCCAAAGCACTGGAACTGGTTCATTGAGGCGGCATTCATCGAGTTCTCTGCTAAGGACTCAAATAGTTGAAATGCGTTGTTCTCGTCCTTTGCGAGGAAATTCCCATCGCTAGATGCATCGACCAGGTACCGATGTGTGACATCCAGCCCATGGTAAAAGACTTGAGCGAGGTGCCATTTGGGTACACCATGGTGTGGGCACTTCCTGAGAAGATTGTGGAATCTATCCCAAGTGTTATGTAGCTTCTCTCCAGGGCCTTGGCCAAAGGTCGTGATCGCGCGCCTCATAGCATTTGTTCTACCGATCGGGAAGAACTTTCGGAGGAATACGCGACGTAATTCCTCCCAGGCTCCAATTGGCCTCCCGATAGTCTTGAACCAATAAGTAGCTTTATCCTTGAGAGAAAAAGGAAAAAGCTTCATGAGAACAATTCCGATATCTACATTCCTGGGTCGAACTAACTCTGCAATCCGACTTAGATCTTCAATGTGCTGGAAGGGATCATCATTCGAGTTTCCTTGGAAATGAGTCTGAATTAGACTTATGATATTCGGCTTCAACTCAAATGTGTCTCCGCCTATGGGAATCCAGACCTGAGGTGTTATAATTGTTGCCGCCAGATCGTAGAAGTCTCTCAGTTGTTCTCCGCGTGGTGGATGCTGCATCCTGTCAAGTGTTGTGAGAATCCTGTCGATGCTCTGCTCATATTTCTGTTCCGTTTCCTCGACCCTAGCTTCCAGATGAGCCATTAGGTCCTAATTCTGAGGGTCTTGACCAACTCGAGGACCAGGATTAGCCATCTCAGCTAATCGAGTGGAAGAAGGTTGAGAAGAGAGGTCGGGTGAGAATTGCCTTTGCCGCCTTGGGTTAGGCTCCTAAGGTCCCACAAGTTTAGGCACTGACGACCTTCTTCCTTGTATACACCAACTCAAAGGGTTGGTGTAGTCAAGCAGAACAAGACTAAGGCCTTGTTAATCAGAGTGGTCCTTTAGATCAGATGACCAAATTTTTTGTTTAAGTTTGTGTTATTAAAAAAAATTCGACGAGAGACCGACTGCAAGGAATTCCCACCTCTTACGCTAACCCGGCCAGGTTGGTTATGAGAGGACTACGAGGAAGGTTCTTCCTTCGACTTTCACCTTCGGTTCCGCTACCCCACAACCACGATTGTTTCACGCTACCCCATAAGCTTAGACACCAGATTTTGCAGGAGAGATTAGAACTACCCAGTAGTTTCAAGCCAAATGCAGGTTATTTGATATATTTTCATGAATTTTAACTTGTTTCTTCAATTTACTAGATGGTGGGTGGTCCACAAGGTGACTCACCTCACCAACTAACCTTTGGGCTCGTCGGAGCCCAAGTTAGTCTATGTGGTCCTATTGGCTCATGCACTTCTAAATTTTTCTCAAATTGAAAACCACAATTCAAATGTATACTCTCAAGTAAGATGGAATCCAAATGATTTGAAACTTGGCAAAAAGATTTATTTTTCAATTAGCTTTTCAGAGAGTATTTTTCCAAAATTTTTACTATTTCCAATGAGAAGTTATGAATTTTAAATAAACAAAGGGTCAAATTTGGGATTTAGACCCCATGTTGATTTTTCTATTGGAAACAATAACAAATATGCTCCAAAAATTTTGTAAAAATATGATAATGAAAGATAATTTGATTTTCTTTCAAATCCCACAAATCGTGAGTAAATTTTATTTGGATGTTGGTCAGAATTGATTTCTAAAGTTCATAAAAGTTCTATTTTCAAGCAATCTGACTAATATGTACTCCATGAATTTTTAAAAATTCCACAGAAAGAAATTATTTTTAGAAGAGGTGGTGTTGGAAAGATAATTTAAAGATCTAGTTCTAATCCAAATTTCAGAATTTTTGGATGATCAGAAACACAGCTATTGAATTTTAGAGTTGACACTTAATTTCTGGCCAAGTTTCTAATAAGAATGTGTGCACCTGATTTTTGTAGCGCCTGCTTTGCCTCGTTCACCGCTTTGTGCCATTGTACCTGCACACAAAAATACTATGTTAGAGATGAAATCAAAAGTCGCCATGCCTCCCTGGCAACAACGCCAATTTGTTCGAGACGTAGATCGCGTAAAAGATAACTACGTTGTAGTATAGTGAGAAATACGTCTCGACAAATAAATTAACGGAACTGGTGAGTCCCAGTCGATCACAGGGAGGCAAAAAATGCTTTCGATTTCATTCTCATGTTCTAAATCTAATTACTAAATAGCATAGACAATGAATCGCAATATATATATCAACCAGAGAGTTTGAACATGAATTGCAACTATAACTAGACAATTTCTAAGCATGAACATAAACTATCTATGTAGCAGAACAAGGGCACCACAGGTGGTCCATGGTGGCCTTCTGGAGAGGTTGAGGAGAGCAGCAACGATCTACCGAGGTGGCCCAACAGACACTTCAGACGAAGATGCAGAGATGAAGGCAGAGAAGACAGGAAGAATAAGAAGGGAGAGGAGTTGTAGGAGGAAGAAGAAAAAAACTATGGAATGAATTCGAAGGGGACCCTTGGGCCTCTTTTTATAGCTTTTGTGAAGGGTATTTAGGGAGCCCTTAATTCCGTGCAAAAGCTTCAGATTAATCAGATCCGTTGATCGGGAGATCAACGATCCTGATTAAGCCTTCCAAATCCTTCTTTATTCACGATTTTAATCTGGTGCTGACACGTGGCGTAATGTGCTCCCTTGGATCTGCATCTGACGGTCTCTACTCGCCCACCGCTCGCCACTGCCTCCGCACACCTGCCGCTCGTCACTTAATCGCGCCTCAACTCCTAAGCCCTCTCAGCCATCCAATCTTTGATCGAACGGCTTAAAGAGTGTGCACTGTGCCCTCTCGATTCCTAAGGCGTGCTTCATCACGCGTGTCTTCATCTGACACCCTTGCGCCTGCCACTCATCCGCACCTGATCCTCCCGATGAAGATCCTGTGGCCAATCGCGCAAGCGCTCGCCGCTCTCCCTGATTTTACGTCGGGTGCTCCATGAACCCGCATCGGTTGCTTAGGCACGAAGGTGCTAGCCAACGCACTGTGGATGAGTTTGTGTCGGGTTTCCAAATCTCCGCATGGCCATTCTCAACAGTTGGATGGATATCCAACGGTCGAGATCGCGTCCTCATCTGATGAAGTGACTGGAGGCCGGTGGTGTAGATGCATCGCGGCTGTTGGATGACGATCCAACGGCCCACGTCTTTCTTTCCAAGATTGAGGCACGATGAAGGGCAGCTACAATGGCGCCATGTGGCACCATCGTGGTCGTCCATCTTCTTCTCCTTGTATCTGATGATGTAGGCCTTCGATTGAGTTGATTTTTGCATCATTGGACTGTGAACACCAATCCGGATCCATCCATGTGATTAGATTTGTCATTTGAGGTTTGGATATTCTTCAATTTGCCCCTTAGCTCTTGCTTCTTCTGCAGACTCCCTAGGGTGCTACGGGAGTCTAATTGATGCGCTCTTGGAAGCGTTGGACTCCCATTGTCATTCCAAATAGATCCATAAGGTTGGATCAGTCATCTGTAGCCTTGAATTACCTACAATTATTAATACCTCTCAAATAGCACATTATTATGTATAAAACATATAAATCATCTAGGATGCAAAGTACGATGTGTATGCATGCAGAATGACGATGTTAAGCTAGGTTCTACCTTAATTCAGATGAATTAGGGCCTATGATTGTTGTGCAATCAGGAGGATCTCCTAGGCAATCTTATGGCCTACGAGACAAAGTTCAAGCAAAAGAAGGACACACCAGAACCAAAGTCGAAGAAGTCTCTCGCCTTCAGAGCCACATCGGATAGCGAGGTAAGTTCCGATGACAAAGACTTTAAGTTTTTACTTAAATTTTCCAAGTTTTGTAGGGACTCAAAGAAAGATAAGAAGGAGAAGGAAAAAGAGAGCCCGAACCATTGCTATCATTGCAACAAGAAGGGGCACATTCGACCCAAGTACCCTCTTCTCAAGAAGGAGAAGAAGGAGAAGGACAAGAAGTACAAGAAGAAGGCATTCCAAGCTACTTAGGATAACTCGATCTCAAAGGAAGAAGAGGAAGATCCCTAGAAGAATGAAACCGCTTGCATGGGATTCATGGCCATCGCAAGAGATAGTGACTTCGAAAATGAGGTAAACCTGGATTTACAAGATGTTTTGATTAGTTATTTAAAATTAGTAAGTCACTTAAAGTGGAAAACAAAAGCATTAAAAAGAATCGTAATTTTCTTAAATTAGAAAATGAAAGGTTAGAAAATTAACTTAAGGATCTAGAAACTAATTCTAGTCCTAAGGATGATAACTTGCTATTATAAAATAAAGACCTAATCAATGAAAATAGTAAATTGGTTGAGGAGAACACAAGTTTAAAAATTGAAATCTCTAGCTTAAAAATCAAGATGCATGTTATAGAGGATGAGCTTGCATGTCTTAGGAAGAATTCTGAAAATTTGTTAAATAGAGTTAGCAATAGCTCTAAGGTTGAGAAAGGATCTCCTTCAAGGAGACCAACTAGCAAAACCGAATCCAAGCTAACTTGGATACCAAAAGATCAACTTGAAACTTGCTTTGTAGGTTTCAAGAGAGAGTTCGACATCAAGGATTGGAATTACAAGATGAAGGATGGTCAACTCAATTTGGAAGGACCAAGGAGTAGACCAAGAAGGAAGACAAGAAGATCGACGAGAATACCCGTGAATGTTCGAATCACCACACGTCGACCCCCCAATTGGAGACTGGCGCCGATGCCCGAACCTCCAAGCTACGAATGGGAGCTCCATCTGATTTGGCAACCACCTCCATATGGGCCATTCTATTGGCCATGGTAGGTGACATAAACCTTTAACGCTATCACTTTATCAATAGCATGTAGATAGGGGGAGTTAAAATTCATGAGCTAATTGTCCATCTTTAAGGGGGAATGGTTAACATAGCTATATGTCCTTTAGAAAGGGGGAGATAACCATATAGCTATCGTGTTTCTTCAAAAAGGGGGAGAATATTATTCTTAATTAAACCCAAATTTAGAAGAGCACATTTTAAGGGGGAGTTGTAGGAGAATTAAAATTAATAAAACCTCTTTGATAATGTCAAAAATGGGGAGATTGTTATGCATTATTGTTTATGGTTTTGTCATCATCAAAAAGGGGGAGATTGTTGGTGCAAGGGCACCACGATCGTTTATTTTGATGATAACAAAACACTTGTTATTTAATGTTTTTTTTGAGTCCAAGATTTCAGGACAATTGCAAATGGATACAAGTGTGAAGAGCTCGCATCCATGACGAATTGGAGGAGCTTGACGGAGGAGGAGCCTCACGAGGAGCGAAAGCTTGAAGAACAAAGGAGATGAAGAATAGGATAAATTTCCATGCATCTTATTCTTTGTATTTTTGTTTCTTTTGTTGCTCTTTATTTTCTTTCTTATATGCATGTTAAAGAGCCTCAAATAATCAACACTGTAGTCTTAGGAACAATTGCACAACCCTATGATACTTATGTTTTCCGTAGAGAACTTAGAAAACCAAAATAGGCTTCAGACAGATTAATCAGACGTCAAATCTTAAAATCAGAGGTCTGATCTTGGACTTTAAGGCATCTGAACATTGAATCAGATGTCTAAACCCTTAGGCTGGAGTTAGTAGCTTCTGTCTGCCTATTTCAGACGACTGATGAGTCCATTTTAATGGACTATTGTTACGCCTAAGTAATTCAAATCTAACATAGTATGTTTGTTAATGATCACATTAGGTCATTAAATGATTGCATATGTCATTATTTAAGTTTACATTTATTCTATTACTTATTATGTAATTATTTTAAATTTCATGCAGGTCCCACAACAGCGAACTCGTTACAGGCTAATAATCGTGAAGAAGAAGGAGGAGGACCAACTGTAGAAAAGAATAGGGGGTGAAAAGATATTTTCCCCCCACAAATATCTAACCTACGTGTCGCCATCCTCCTTCAACAGAAAAACAGTGCTAGCCATATCTAGCAAGGGATTTTGAAAATCCCTTCACTCGCGGGAGAGAGGAGATATAGAAAGAGAGGTGGAGGGGCTTGGGAGGGGGGATCCATCGAGAAGTACTGTGTGCACTGTGGGGAGAGCGTGCACTGTGCACACCTTCCACCACCCTCACCACACTGCCACAGTGCCTTCACCAATCCCTTGCAACCCACAGCCGTGCCCTCCAGTGCCTGGCCAGCCACAACCTGCCCTCACCACGCACCTGCAACTGCTTGCACTGCCTTGACCGCGCCAAGCCCTCCACCGCTTGTCCAGCCCAGCCTGCCCTCACCGCACTGCCTTCACATCTTCCACTGCCCGCACCCACGTAGACCCACCAGTGCCCTGCAACCAGCCACACCCGCAGGCAACCCGCGCCCTTGCGCGCCCTCCACCGCCTGCCTTGCATGCCCTGCAGGCGCTGCACCCACGCCAGCTTGCACCAAGTGCCCTCTCCAGCGCTCCCACCACAAGCACTTGTCACCGCGCCTTGCAAGCAACCGCCCGCAGGCGCTCACACCACCAACCAGCGCCCGTAGTGCAGCCGCTCGTAGGTGTGCCCTTCCAGCCCGTAGGCAGACCACATGGAAGCAGACCGCCCGCACGTGGCCACGCCCACAGTGCAGCCACCCGCGCGCGCCCTAGCACACCCTTGCGTGCGTGCCCAGCACGTAGCCGTGCGGGATGCAGTAGTGTTGTTCCTCCTCTCCACACGCGGCCGTCCTCCAACAGAGTCAACAGGCTGGCGGCTATTCCCGACCGTCCGGCCATCGTTAGCCACCTTCGGCTGCAGCGTTACCACCATCGCGAAGCACGCGTCAAGGCAAACCAACCCGTCGACTCTCTCCGCCAACCGTGCACGGCCGTCCACGCGAGGAAGAGAGAGGAGAAATCCTCTGTTTTCTCCTCAATTAATATTTACATTTAATGCCATTGCTATTTAAATATTAATATTTTATTCAAGCCACATTGCATTAATGCACTCATAGTTTCCTGAAATTACTTCACTTGTGTTATATGCATCATTTAACTTTGAATTTTAAATCAGATTTGCATGCAAGTTGAATTTACATGATATGCGATTACACATGCATCATATACATATTTTTGGAGCTTAATTCCTGACATGAAAGTTGCATAAATAACCCTGAACTTTTAAGGAAATTGCAAGCTCCATTTAAAATAACATATTCCTTGCATTAAAGTAGCGAAAGTGTCTGCAAATAGTATATTCCTCTATTCGTGAATTTATTGGTCTATTCCTCCCTGTGGATGCGACATCTTTATTGTGGTTAAATTTGATATTTAGTTTTGATTGAGGGATTTTCCACCACATAAAACACAACGACATATCATTCTATGGCTATCATAAATAAGCGAGAATCTCTCCATCAAATGGCATCGTTACCAGGGACGCAACAGACGCAATAGATTCACGTTATTATTTTTGAATATTCTGAGTTGCGCAATTATCTGATCATTTTTTTTTTATTGTGTGAGGAATCTGACGAGGCGACGAGGTGCAACAGAGCGGTGACATCAACCTCGAGCTAAGCCACACGAGGAAAAGACGTAGGAGACCTGGATCCCGCTTTCACAAGGGATTCTCCGTCGTCACAAAATTTATTTCTGTCTTTTCGCCCTTGTAGTAATTGGGGCTGAATTTTTGGGGGTCTGTCCCCACCTTCTTTAGCTACTAGGGTTTACATTTTTTTCACATGCGTGATTCCATTTTCTGCTTGCTTGCCTTTAAAACCAACAAAAGAAAATATCGAGCTACCTGTTTAGAAGTCGCATGCCCTTAAGTGTGCGCATTTAGGGGTGATTAAGCAGCACATTAGATCTTGTTATTGCATTGCAAGCATATTAGCACGAAGATTGCTCGAGACAGGTACACCTTTCTAACTCTTGCATCCAGCTCATGTTCACGCATTTGCATTCAAATTAAAATTCAAGACCACCAAGTTGTTTGAATTTACTAATTCAGTGGTTGCATAACTAAAAATGGGACTGATAATCAGATTTAACCCTAAAATCAATTCACATTTGATCTAATTCTAAGGGGCTTGTCTGCATTTTCAAAAAATTAAAAAGATTTGAGGTGTGTTGCACACTTCTGACACTGAGCACGCACATTAGGCACTGCACTAAGGCTCGATCCCTTAAGGCTATAGGCACCGATCTCTTTATCGGTGCAAACTTTCCTATTGTGCTTTGTGGTGGTGGTGGTACTATCTTTTGACCAAGTGTTTTGATGCTTCACGGAGGGGGACACCCCTTAAAGGAACAAAAGGGTAGTTAAGGGGCACCACATACGCATCGCCTCAAAGGAAGGGTTCTCCCTACTTGCATCCCTTTGTTCGTCCTTGGAGTAACTTCTCACTTGATCACCTGGGAGTATCATCCAAGCAAAGTATAGGTCCTAAGGCACTCGAAGGTTGAATTAAGGCACGTAATTGCAGTGGAAAACTTGTTTGGCCATTTATATCAACTAATTCGACCTGCGCAACAAAGAAGGTTAAGATTTCAAGTCATCACTCTTCTTATACCACTTACGTGGGAACGGAGGGTTAAGCCTTGACCTTTTGACTTATCTTTGGAGTGGAGGTTTCACTTACTTAATAAGAACCTGAATTGTGATTGATATTGTATGCTTGGTAGATGCTCTCTTAAGGGTAGTCTAGTGTTTGATCCTGAGCCTGAGAGAATTCTTAGGAGAGCTCACTTAGGAGAGAAAAGAGAAGGAATGGCTAATCAAGGAGCAAATCAATAAAGGACCCTAAGGGACTATTTTATTCCAACTAACCAACCCGCACAAGCACTAAGACGACCGACAGGGGATAATCCATATGAGATCAAGAGCAATACCATATCTTTATTGCCCTCCTTTTATGGTACTACTAGGGAGGACCCCTACCGACATTTGAAGGAATTCACCGAGGTCTGTTCCACGGTGAAGCTCCAAGGCGTTATTGATGAATTTCTGATGAGGACTCTATTTCCTTTCTCCCTAAAGGATAAGGCCAAGCACTGGTATCATACCCTCGATGCAAGGGTAAATGATTGGGCCACCCTTAAGGGAGAATTTTTGAAAAAGTATTTTCCTATGAGTAAGACCAACCATTACAGAAGAGAGATTATGGGTTTTACTCAACAGGAAGGGGAGAAATTTCATGAGACTTGGGAGCGCTTTAATGACCTTCTTAGGTTATGCCCCCACCATCAGGTGCTAAGATGGCAATTGGTCGAAAGGTTCTATAACGGATTATTTGAAAGGCATAGGCAAACCATCGATGCAGCCTGTACAGGAACCTTCATGACCAGAACTGAGGATGAATCCTGGGCATTATTTAAAACATTAAGTGACAACTCCATACATCTGTCCTCTGCCTATCAAGAAAGAAAACCATCAATCTTGCAAAGGAAGATAGAGGCCCATGAAGCCAAGGCTTCTCAGGATTTGGCTTATCAAATTCAACTATTGAATAAAAACTTTGATAGGCTTTTAGCAAACCCCAGCATGAACCCACAAGCAGCCTCTATCTTTCAGGCTTCAAGAGAATGCTCCATTTGCCAAAGCACAACACACGCCACTGCAGAGTGCCATCAGGCAAATCAATTCCCTAAGTTGATTCAGGCCAACTTGAACGCAGCCCAAGGTTTCCACCCTCCTCGCAATAACCCTTATTCCAGTACCTATAATCCAGGGTGGCGGAACCATCCAAACTTCTCTTGGAAGCAAGGTGATGCTTCTAACTCAGGGAATACAAGACCCTTACCTCCCCAACCCATATACCAACCATCTTATGAAAACCCTCGGAATAAGCCCTCTGAGATGGATGAACTTAAGGCCATGATGAAAGCAATGTAAGAGCATCAGAATATGGTCATCCAATCTCAAGATAAGATGATTACTAATATGCAATCCCAAATTGGTCATCTTACTAAGGCAGTTAGGCAACGTGATCTGGGGAAGTTGCCTAGCTCTTCTGAGGAGAACCCTAAGGGCAAGGGGGTTGTATTCAGGGAGCACGCCCAAGCGGTGACCGTGTTAAGGAGTGAAAAAAAGATTGACATGCCTGATAACACTCCTACCATTATGTCTCAGAATTCCCCTTCTACACCTGACCCAACTTCCATCTGCACCGAGGAAGAGCCACACTGCTCTCCCTCACACAAAATCACCCACAATGAGGATGTCATCATTCCACCACCCCTATCCCACCATGACGACCCCTCTACCTAGAAGCTAAGGGTGCCCTATCCAAAGCGCCTATCTACTCCTAAGGAATCTTCTGTTGGCTTGTCTGGAGCCAAGGATAAGACGGAAGAGGTTATGGATACTTTTAGGCAAGTCCAGATTAACTTGCCTTTGTTGGAGCTATTAAACAAATTCCATCCTATGCCAAGTTTATGAAGGACCTGTGCACCCAGAAGCACCGATCTAGGAAACAAGTCCAAAACAAGGTCATCCTGCCTGACCATATTAGCTTGGTTCTCTAGCATGGAACACCCCCCAAAATGAAAGACCCAGGGGCCCCGTATATTTCAATGGTTATAGGTAACCAACACATTGACGAGGCTCTGCTCGATCTAGGTGCAGGGGTGAACATTTTACCGAGCTCTGTCTACGACCTTTTGGGAGGAGGCAACCTAAAGCCTAGTCCAGTAATCCTCTAGGTTGCAGACAGATCACTTAAGACATCACGGGGATTGTTGGAAGATGTCCTTGTGAGAGTGGAGGATTTCTTCTTCCTTGTTGACTTTCTGGTGCTTGATATAACCCATCAAATAAGCCCACAAAGCCGTCCATTATTCTGGGACGCCCCTTCTTGGCCACAGCCAATGCCTCTATAAATTGTAGATCTGGGGCACTTAAAATGGGCTTCGGGAGCAAGAAGATCCGGTTGAATGTTTTTGATACTTACAAGCAATCCGAATTTGAAGATTATTCTCAGATTGAGGTCATTGATGAAATAATTGAAAAGACTACTCCAGCACTCTTATGTAGAGATCCCCTTCAGAAGGTCATATCTAAGGAGCATCCCTCGATTATTAAAGAAATTGAAAGGGAAATGCTCGAATTAGAAGAGTTGCTGGGGATACACACTGAGTCTCTGTCCCCACCCTGGACCGTAAAGGTAGATCTGCTACCTGATGCTAGGACATCTCAACTAAAACCCTCAATCCAAAAGGCTCCTGAGTTGGAGTTGAAACCCCTCCCGAGCACATTGAAATATGCTTTCCTTGGCCCTAATAACACGCTCCCCATTATTATCTCATCTGCATTATCTGAATTGCAAGAGGGAGCTCTGCTTGAGTATTTACAACGGCACAAGGAAGCAATTGCCTGGTCAATTTCTAATATTAAGGGTGTTGATCCCTCTCTTTGCATGCATTATATATACATGGACGAGTCCGTGAAGCCTTTTCGAGACATGCAGAGAAGGCTCAATCCAAATATGCGGGAGGTTGTTAAAAAGGAGATTCTGAAATGGTTGGATGCAAGGATTATCTATCCTATTTCAGATAGTAAATGTGTCAGTCCTATTCATGTAGTTCCCAAAAAGGCAGGAATCATTGTGGAGGAGAATGACCAAGGAGAGCTGGTGACCACTAGACCCTTAACTGGTTGGAGGGTCTGCATTGATTACCACCGTTTGAACACGGCTACCCAGAAAGACCATTTCCCCTTACCGTTTATCGATCAAATTTTTGGAATGATTGGTGAGGAACAAGTGCTTCTGTTTTCTTGACGGGTACTCTAGGTATAATCAAATAGCCGTTTTTCCTGACGATTAGGAGCATACCACCTTCACGAGTTCGTATGGCACATTTGTGTTCCGCCGAATCCCATTCGGGTTATGTAATGCTCTTGCCACTTTCCAATGTTGTATGATGGCTATCTTTTCTAATATGATCAATGAGTTCGTGGAAATTTTCATGGATGACTTCTCCATTTATGGTGCTTCATTTGACCTATGCCTTTCGCACCTTGATAAAGTCTTAACCCGTTGCGAAGAGGCAAAGCTGGTGCTTAGCTGGGAGAAAAGCCACTTTATGGTCCAGCAGGGCATTGTATTAGGGCATATAGTTTCTGAGAGAGGATTAGAGGTGGACACTGCAAAAATCGATTCCATCTCTATGCTTCCATTGCTTGCCAATGTTGGTCAGGTTAGATCTTTCCTTGGCCATGCTGGATTTTATAGGCGCTTCATTAGAGATTTCAGTAAAATCTCTAAGCCACTCTGCGACCTGTTAGCGAAGGATGTCTCCTTCAATTTTGATGATAGATGTGGTGAGGCTTTCCAAGTCTTGAAGAAAGCCCTTATTACCGCGCCGATTCTCCAAGCACTAGATTGGACCCTCCCATTTGAGCTTATCTGAGGTGCTTCTGATTTTGCAATGGGAGTGGTCTTAGGTCAAAGGGTTGATGGCAAACCTCATTTGCTACATTATGCCAGCAAGACCCTTACGGATCCTCATCAAAACTACACGGTCACTGAAAAGGAACTACTTTCTGTAGTATTTGCTTTGGAAAAGTTTCGATCTTATCTTTTGGGATCCAAGGTTGTAGTGTTCACTAATCATTGTGACCTAAAGCATCTTCTTGCTAAAAAGGACACCAAACCTCACCTAATTCATTGGATTTTACTACTCTAGGAATTTGACCTGGAAATTAAAGGCAAGAAAGGAGTTGAGAATGTGGTAGCAGATCATCTATCTAGGACCCCTATTGAGGCATCAAACCCTGCTGGCGATATTCAAGAGACTTTCCCTGATGAGTCTCTGATGGCTGTGGAAGCTAAAACTCCTTGGTTCGCTGACATAGTGAACTATTTGGTCACGGGCGTTACCCCCAATACTTGGGACAAGCAAAAGCAAGACAGGTTTCTTGCTAACGCTAAATTTTATCACTGGAAGGAACCCGAGTTTTTTAGAGTAGGCCCTAACCAGCTTTTTTGCCGTTGCATCCCTAATGAAGAACAAAGAAGTGTTCTGAGTTTCTGCCATGACGACCTCCATTGTGGGGGAAATTTTAGTGGAAAGAAGACTGCCCATAAGGTTCTTCAATCTAGCTTTTGGTGGCCCACATTATTTTGAGATGCACATACGTATGTGGGCACATGTCTACGTTGCCAGCAGACGGGAACCATTGGAAAAAGGGATGAAATGCCCCAACAACCTATCCTCCCTGTTGAAATCTTTGATATTTGGGTTATTGACTTCATGGGTCCCTTTCCTGTGTCCTTCGGATATGAATACATTCTTGTGGCTGTAGACTATGTGTCAAAATGGATAGAAGCCATACCCACGCGAACCAATGACCATTCTGTGGTCTTGGGCTTTATTAAGGCTAATATCATTTCTCGGTACGGGTGCCTAAAGATGATCATAAGTGATGGAGGACCTCACTTCAAGAACGTACACTTCACAAGACTACTCCAAAATTTGGGAGTCAACCACATGATAGCCACACCTTACCATCCCCAAATGAGTGGACAAGTTGAAATGTCTAATAGGGAGATTAAGCGAATTTTAGAAAAAACTGTCAGGCCCAATCGGAAGGATTGGTCTAAAAAACTAAATGATGCTCTTTGGGCCTACAAAACTGCGTACAAGACTCCCTTGGGCATGTCTCCTTTCTGTCTTATCTACGGAAAAGCGTGCCACCTTCCCGTTGAAATCCAACATAAAGCCTATTGGGCTATTAAAAACATTAACTTGAATCTGGATAAAGCGGGAAGGGCACGTATGTTAGAATTAAGTGAGCTTGAGGAGCTTCGTAATGAAGCCTATGAAACTTCTGAAGCTTACAAGCAATGTACAAAAGTCTTCCATGATAAGCACATCATTAGAAAGACTTTTGAGCCCAACTAGTGGGTCTGGCTTTTCAATTCTAGACTTAAATTATTTCCTAGAAAGCTCAAGTCCCGCTGGGATGGGCCATACGTTGTTATCAATACTTTCCCTCATGGAGCTGTAGAAATTCAGAACCCTACTTCAGGTGCGAGCTTTAAGGTAAATGGCCAATGACTTAAACTTTATATTACTCTTTCAGATGGCCAGGTTTTAGACGCACTTCGGCTTGAGGAGCCGTAACTCCTCCCACTCTCCTCCTCAGGTGATATTCTTTTATGTCTGTTTTTTTTTCCAATGAGGACATTGTCGGTCTTAGGGATGGGGGGGTATAACCTGAGAATGTCTATAACATTTATAAATATTTGCATACATATATATATATAACTCTTATTTTCTTGAGCTGAATGGGTTAGTCCCTAGCAAAATATCTGTCATTAGAGGTTTTTCTTGAATTATTTCTTAAGTTTAGAATCCAGTACATTTATTTCACGTGCACGTAGACTGGGTAATGGATCCTTGAAGAAAACCAATAAGCATTTGTAGTCTACTGAACCCTTGGACAATTAATAGGGAGTCAGGCATACTATCTTCTAATAGATCCACCCCATATTTGTGAGATGAAAGTAGAGAGATTACTGGTGCGCTAAGTCTAGTGCAAGGACTCTTAAGTTTTGGACAATTAGATGATGATACTTCAGAGTTAGGCATAGTTTTAGCTCTTTGTTCCTGTGTGCGTACTTTGTGTGAATTCCTGAGTGTCACCAAATAAGGCAGATACATAGAGATTGAGTCTTAATAAAGCTATGACTATGGTGGATGGTTACGACCATCCTTCATAGAGTCCTCAGCTGAAGGAGGGTAATAATGTCAAAGGTCAGAAATATGCCTATCCCATCCATTCCTTCCCGGTGCCGAGAATAGGCACTTCCACCAAATAAGTCACACAATATTCTCTCGACCATCATCATCCCTAATAATGCCTCATAAATAAAAGTCTGTGTCGTGTTATGTTGATTTATAAAAAAAAAAAGAAGAAGAAGAAGAAAAAGAAGAAACAGAAAGAAGAAAAAAAAGAAATAGTTATATTAGATAAAAAAGAAGAAGAAAAGAGAGAGATAAAAGAAAAAGAAAAGAGTCCAAGTTTATAATGTTATTTATGTAACATTGTTTCTGAGTCAACAAAACACCTATATCGATCCACCAAATATGACCCATACCTACCTTTCAGTATTTCTGATCGCCTGAATACTGGCTAAGGACTCTAACTTAGTTGTAAAGTTATTAGGACTTTAATTAAAGTGTGAATGGAATGTGAAGCCACCAAACAGTGAGTACACTTACTAAATCTGGCGAGATTTGGGATCTCAGAGAGAAAAGAAAGAAAAGAGTGAGTGCCAAGGAACATCAAGAGAGCATAGTTGTTTAGCCTCTCTCAGAGTTGACTTGTCTAATAGTCTAGAGATCTAGAGTCTGTAGTACTAGATTACATGTAGCACCAGATGAGTGTGTGCCACCAAATACAAATCCATTCAACTCGATTCTCCTACCTAAGCCAAAAGCCGGGGTCAAATTACAGATTATCTTCTGCTTTATCCCCGAGGGAAGTAGTTGCCTAGCCTAACAGAAATATTTACCAACGGTGAAGTATGAACTCCCAATGCGAATTGGCTTTTCACGTGGATCTGTTACCTAGGCTATTATCACTTTACATTTGTCTGGATCTCCAAAGTTTTGAAATAAGAAAAGAAGAGATCTTCTTCTTACTTTTATTATTTTTCATTTTTGCTAAGGACTAGCAAATCTTAGACATGGGGGTATTTGATGAGTCCATTTTAATGGACTATTGTTACGCCTAAGTAATTCAATTCTAACATAGTATGCTTGTTAATAACACATTAGGTCATTAGATGATTGCATATGTCATTATTTAAGTTTACATTTATTCTATTACTTATTATGTCATTATTTTAAATTTTATGCAGGTACCACAACAGCGCACTCGTTACAGGCTAATAATCGGGAAGAAGAGGGAGGAGGACCAATTATAGAAAAAAATAGGGGGTGAAAAGATATTTTCCCCCCACAAATATCTAACCTACGGCTGTCGTCCTCCTTCAACAGAAAAACAGTGCTGGCCATATTTAGCAAGGGATTTTGAAAATCCCTTGACTCGCAGGAGAGAGGAGATATAGAGAGAGGCAGAGGGGCTTGGGAGGGGGGATCCATCGAGAAGTACTGCGTGCACTGTGGGGAGAGCGTGCACTATGCACACCATCCACCATCCTCACCGCATTGCCACAACGCCTTCACCAATCCCTTGCAAGCCATAGCTGCACCCTCCACCGCCTGGCCAGCCACAGCCTGCCCTCACCGCACGCCTGCAACTGCTTGCACTGCCTTCACCGCACCAAGCCATCCATCGCCTGGCCAGCCACAGCCTGCCCTCACCGCGTGCCTGCAACTGCTTGCACTGCCTTCACCGCGCCAAGCCCTCCACCACCTGTCCAGCCCAGCCTGCCCTCACCGCACTGCCTTCACATCTTCCACAGCTCGCACCCGCGTAGACCCACCAGCGCCCTGCAGCCAGCCAAACCCACAGGCAACCCACGCCCTTGCGCACCCTCCACCGCCTGCCTTGCGTGCCCTGCAGGCGCTACACCCACTCCAGCTCGCACCAAGCGCCCTCTCCAGCGCTCCCACTGCAAGCACCTGTCACCGCTCCCTGCAAGCAATCGCCTGCAAGCGCTCACACCACCAACCAGCGTCTGTAGTGCAGCTGCTCACAGGTGTGCCCTTCTAGCCCGTAGGCAAGCTGCACGCAAGCAGACCGTCCGCATGTGGCCACGCCCATAGTGCAGCCACCCGCGTGCGCCCTAGCACACCCTTGCGTACGCACCGAGTGCGTAGCCGTGCGATCTGTAGCAGTGCTGTTCCTCCTCTCCACACGCGGCCGTCCTCCTCCAATAGAGTCAACAGGCTGGCGGCTATTCTCCACCGTCCAGCCACCGCCGGCCACCTCCGGCTGCCACATTACCACCATCGCGAAGCACGCGTCGAGGCGAACCAACCCGTCGACTCTCGCCGCCAACCATGCACGGTCGTCCACGAGAGGAAGGGAGAGGAGAAATCCTCTGTTTTCTCCTCAATTAATATTTACATTTAATGCCATTGCCATTTAAATATTAATATTTTATTCAAGCCACATTGCATTGATGCACTCATAGTTTCCTGAAATTACTTCACTTGTGTTATATGCATCATTTAACTTTGAATTTCAAATCAGATTTGCATGCAAGTTGAATTTACATGATATGCCATTACACATGTATCATATACATATTTTTGGAGCTTAATTCCTGACATGAAAATTGCATAAATAACCCTGAACTTTTAAGGAAATTACAAGCTCCATTTAAAATAACATATTCCTCACATTAAATTCGCGAAAGTGTCTGCAAATAGTATATTCCTCTACTCGTAAATTTATTGGTCTATTCCTCCCTGTGGATGCGACATCTTTATTGTGGTTAAATTTAATATTTAGTTTTGATTGAGAGATTTTCCACCACATAAAACACAATGACATATCATTCTATTGCTATCATAAATAAGCGAGAATCTCTCCATCAACGACCAGCCCTTAGTCCAGACGTCGTAGCAGACGTCTGATAACTTTGCCAGACGTCCAATTAGTAGAACATTAGCTTAAGAATATAATCATTGAGGATTGACCTTTAACCTTCTATCAGACGTCTATAAAGGACCTTAGACGTCTGATAAGTGAACGGTAGCCCTTGATTAAGCCAAAATCACTTCTCCTGAGGGTTATAGCCGTTTGTACCTTTGAAAATCCATTCTCGTAGTTAATTAGGTTTCCAGACATCCAGACATAGTGCCAGATGTCCAACCTATCATCGACCCACTTTCACAAGAACCCTGTTTAGGTCTGACTCAAGTCAGGAAGGAAATCCGTTCAGAATTAGACGTCTGATTTAGTTTTCAGACATCTTAAGAGTGACTTCCAGACATCCGATGACCCTGTCAAAATCATTAATGATTCTAATTACGACCTGATTTGCCTTGGGTTTGCTCCCAACAGCTACCTAAGGCTTCCAAAGCCTTCCTAGGCCAACTATAAATAGAGAAGTACCCTTGCCTTGCAAAGAGATGCCAAGTAACACATTTCTACATCATTTTGCGTCCCTTTGATCATAAGAAGTGATCCTACTCTCCAAGCTTTTGTTCTACATCAAGAGAGCATCATCTTCGCCGTGCACCCGCTCTCCCTCCACGATTACGAGAGCGATTGTTGATAGGGCTAGATCGTGTTCTAACAGTTAGTTACGTCATAGTATAGGTGATCAAGCATTGTCAACAAATAAAAATTTATTACTCGAAAACCTAAGTATCCGAGGTCGAACACAGGGAGCAATTGGAATTTATTACTAATCTCAAGAATGTAATTGAACACTTAATTACTCAAAACTAAATTTAAAATATATAAATGCATAAGTTTAAAAGTTAATTGTGGCAAAAATAAGGAATTTGGATGTCTGATCATGGGATCAGATGTCTTAAAAAGATGTTTTCTTTTAACTCTCTTTTATGATTTCTCTCCTTTGTTCTGACTTTCTCTGATTTTTCCTCTTTTTCTTCTGTGGCCGTGTACTTCTTCTTCCTTGTTCAGTTCTCTGCAGCTCTCTGCTCTTTCCCTTCTTCTTCTTTCCTCTGTCTTCTGCAGTTTCTTTCTCTTTGTCCTCTGCGAGTCTTCTTCTTCCTTCCTTGGCTCTGCTTCCCTTGGCTTCAGCTTTTCTTCTTCTTTTGCTTGTCTTTCTCTTTCTTTATTTCTTCTTCCTTCTTCAGTTCCTCTTCTCTTTGGCTTCGCCCCTTCCCTTTGCCTTGCCTTTCCTTCTCTTTTTCCTCTGTGAAGCTTCCTTCCTTCTACTTCTCCTTCGCTTGCAGCGGCTAAGTCCCTACTTCCTTCTTCAGTTCCTTCCCTGCACAAACCAAAGAGAGCAAAACCTACCCCTCTACCCACACCCGCGTCTCTCTCTCTCTGTATATCACTCTTCAGAATGCTCTCCCAGAGCCGGGTAATCGGGTCGGGTCGCGCGCCCGGGTCCAGGCGCACAGGCGTGGGTGTGGTGCACGAGGAGTGCTCAGGAGGGTATCGGGCTGGGTCACCAGATCCGTGTGATGAGCTCACGGACGAGGCACGTGTAGAGGTGAGGGACCTCACCCCATGTGTTCTCGGAGGCAACCAGCCGATAGCACAAAATCAATATAAAGTACTCACGCGCCTTGTAACTTACCGAGGTGGGACTAATACTCACAGCTCTTTCTCGCGTGCCTGCAGCAGACCGTTCCTCCAATTGCAGCAACTGCAGGTCTCTTGATGCCACTTGCTAGAACAACTGGATGCGCAAGACCTCCCGAGTTTGCTGGACCTAGAATCCTGGAGCACTGCAGCCTGGAACAAGCTTGCAACCACCTCGAGTCATCGCTAGTGGCAGCTGGAGCTCGAACCCTGCCTGACACAAAAGGGGCCTTGTAGCTCAATCAGACCACAGGAACACCTTCACTGTGTCATAGCGAAAGTGAGGCGGTAGGTGGTAGGCCGTGGGGTGGCCAAGGCGTGCATGCCTAGGTCGCTCTGTGGCCAGACGGATGGGTTTGGTCTAGGGTCAGTTGTGGCGGTGTAGGTGGCCTGTGGATGAGTGGAGGATATTCAGTGGAGTATGGAGGAGGTTATGCGGTGGTCAGCGAGGCATGTGGGGCTACGGAGTGACGGAGGCGTCTCGCCGAAGGGTGGCCAGAGATGAGGAAGATGGTGGTGGACAGCGGCAATCGAGGAGAGTTTGGTGAAATAGGATGAGGGAAATGAAAGAGGGGATAGAGACGTACAGTTCTAACCTAACTAAGTGGATGAAGGGGGCAAGAGGGCGGCTGGCAGTACCTGCTGTCGCCAGAGAAGAAAGCGTCCAGTGGAGGAAGACGGCGGCGACGACGGGGCTAGGGCTGCTCGCACGGGTGTTGCGCAACGTGGAGGAGGATGAGGAGGACAGCTCTGCCACTGGTATTGTGGCAGAGTGACGAGGAAGAGGAGGAGGGCTCACCGGAGCTCGCTGGACCCCTTAGCCGGAGGAGAAGAAGAGGAAATTGAGGTGGAATTCCGGCCAAGTCGAGCTGAGGAGGTGCGGTCGGAGTTGGGGGTCAATTTATAGGCACTGGCAAGGACTCCTATGCTTGGAAGACAAGCTTCCAAGCGCAGGAATCCTCGCCAAAGATGGAATCAGTTAAGAGATCCAAATCTCTCGTGCGTTCGTACGAGAGATTGGGTGCAAATCAGGGATCAGGATTGAGTTCAGATGGAAGGGAATTCCTCATAGAATCTCCCTTCCAAATCTGGGAGGAGATCTCTGAGGAATCAAGGAGTATTCCCCCTCTCTTCCTCACCGAAGTAGGATTTCTCCCCATTAATGGCGGAGGGACCTGCTTGTAAGAGTGGCGAGGAAGTTAGGGGGGTCTGTGCAATGGCCTTCAAAAGATAGGAACCAAAATGTAATTGGGTGTACTAATTTGCAAAGTAGGTCAAGATGGCCTCCCCTTAGGTCCAAATTTTGATACAAACCTAATTTGTACCTAAGGAATCCAATGGTGAAGTTGGATTTTAGGTTTGACCATATTTGACTAGATATTTTGCACAAAAACCCAAATTAGGTCAATTGATGAGCTAGGACCCTAGTCTAGGTCAAAATAGGTTCCAAAGGCCAATCTGAAGGTTCTAAACCCTAAGGAATATTTTACCATGAATTTTAGAGGGTTTACTTTATTTTTATCATGGCCGGAACCTTGTTGAATTAAGCAGGTCTATTTTAGGGTTACAAGATGTCATTTAATTCCTGGATTGCACATGAACCCATTTCTGATTGAATCAACCCACTTTTCATCTTATTCAGACCATTTGACCTATGTTCTGCCTCTCATAAATCCCATTTATGTACTGCAATGGTAAAATTACAGTTTTACCCTTTATTTCATGTTTTCTTCTCAGAACACTTATTCCTCCAATTAAGCCTTCTTCTAAGTTATGCAAGAGCTTTTATTCTCTTTCTTGGATCAAAATGAGCTAGTTAGGGCTCATAAGTAGGCTCTCATCATACCCCCATGCCTAGCTTTTGCTAGTCCCTTAGCAAAATTTCAAGGTTTTAACTTCTGTTCTAAACCCTGAGTGTCTGTCGTCAGTTATGATAAGTGCTTCTCTTTTTCTTTTGTGATTAGGTCAGAATGCCGACAATAGGTCTAGAGGTACTCAAGTATCAACCAAAATCCAGACCTGACCCGCTTTAGCCTCAGTCCTCCGCAAAGGTTTTTAAGGCCCACAGAAACTAACTTAGGGTTTTTTGGATTCCATGGTTAAAGCACCCGTGCTTGAGACATTTTTAGCCTAGGTTCAATTTGCAGTGCATTTTTTTTGTAAGAGAGAGACAGAAAATTTATTTGTTTGGAGAGTTTTCTCTCTCTTTTCTTTTTTATTTCTAGCTTCGGACTGGCTTCTCAACACGGTCTGTATCGGATTCCTCGTCCCCATCATCAATCCTCAAGGGTCCCTGGCTATCGATGCTTCAAGATAGCACTGCCCATGGCAACCCCCAGAACCCTGGCTTTCAAGATTTTGAGATAATCCCGCCCATGGCGTTCCATGGCTGAATTCAGACCTTGGCGATCGACATTTCGTGATAATGCCGCCCATGATGTCTGAACCAACAGAGTGCTTACATGCCCCCGGTAGGATATTTAAATATCCTAAGAGACAATCACCGAGGAGATGATATGTTGTTACGCATCTTCGAAGGGAATTTCCCACCTCTCCATGCCGGGAACTCGTCCAAATCAACTTATGTTCATCGACCGCTCCTAATCTAGGTGACTTTTTCAGAACATTGAAACGCTTTTTGCGTGATTTTGATATTTATGCGCACTGAACTAGACTGTGTGTGAATTGGGGTGCTTAGGTTACCAAATCCCGCAAACCGAAGGTCAGTTAACGAGGCCGAATACTTCCTAAGCCTTAGACCTAATACTTAAGCTTCGCATTTTCCCCAACCTCTTGAGGATTATCGAGATTTAGCGGATAAGTGAATTTTTAAGCTAAAGAATCTAGCCCAAAAGGCCTAAGACCAGTGTTCCTGCTAATCTCTTGTTATGTCTCCTTAGCACTTTTCTTTTCTCTTTTCTTGATCTGGTCTAGAACTTCGGTTAATTCCTTAATCTCTTACTAATGACTATTTCTTTTTCTTTTTTTCATTTTGTGCTCCTTTTTGTCATTTTTGCTCTTTTTCTCCTCCTTATAATTATGTGGCTCACAAAATTTCTTCCCTCCTCCATTTTTTGTTCTTTTTCATAATTTTTCAATTTTTTTGTGTTTTTGACATATGTGAATTTTTTTTGTGAGAATCCTTGTGACTTTTTCTTGGTTCTGTATGTATGCATTTTATCACCCCCCATGCCTAAGTTTTGCAATGTCCTCATTGTAAACAGAGGGTGTGAAATAGTGTTGAGGTCAGGGACTTAGAACAGGATACATCGGGTGGGTGAATGGGTCGGAAATGACTGATGCGGATGATTTCAAGCTCTGATACGTGTACCAGAGGTGGGATCAACTGTCTAAGGCTGAACTCAAGGTGCAATGGACGTGGAGTACAGACGGATAATCAGACGGGTCTCTATTTTTGGAATGACGGGTAGCCTCCCGTTAAGCGCTAAATTCAATGCCTTCAGCTGAGCGGAAAATGGGGTGGAGAGGGAGTGGTCAAATCAGCGAAATTTTGTAAAACAAGCACCTTGATTAAGAGCTTGGTTGGTCCAACCAGGTGCTTGTTAAGATCAGTGGGCTAATGATGCAACCCAAACCCAATCAGTCTGGTGGGTTGAAAGATGTAGATTAACAGATGTGGAACCCACCATATGCAATGTGGCTCGGATGGATATGGAAGTGAAAACTCAGGTTTAGGCTAAGTCGAATCAGCCTGGTCAGAGTAGGGTTCCGAAAAATAATCAGTGTATGGTGTGGAAACCCTACAGGGGTGATCAAAGAATGATGGCTCCTATTTTTCAGTCTGATCAATACCCGATACCTGGTATAGATATGGAGTTGAATCATCTGCAAACGGCTCAGTGAGAGGTGAATCAGAATAGAAATTGAGTTCGGTTGCGGGTCGGGATAGAGAACAGGTTTTGATTAGTTCTGTATGTGTGGAACAGGTGGTTTCAAAGAACATTGGCTTGTTATAATCAGGAAGCAAATTTTCTCCGATGTTATTGTCAGATTCGAAATCGACGGAGAGTTTGCAAAAATCAAAATCTGAATGAGATTCAAGATAGTGAGTTCCACCATAGAATAAATCATATGTTGTAGATTCAGCAGCCTCACTGGGGTCTAGCCTAGATGTTAATTCTAAGCTTAAAAAGGTGTCCTTATCTGGTAGAGGCTCAGGTTCTAAGCTGGTAGGACAGACCCAATTGAAACCCCACTCGTCCAACTCCTCAGTTTCTGTATCGTAAATTAGCATGACTTCCGAAAAATTGATTAGTTCCTCTGAGGATGTTGGCGAGGGATATTCATCAAATAGAGGCCCAAACTCATGTTCTTTATTGAAAGATTGATCTTCCTCATATGGGGCCTTGAAATCTTCCCAATAGGTTTCAGATCTAGATTCTAGGCTTAGGATGTGGGTTGAATCACTAGAATCTAGGTCCAAATAACCTTCGAGGGTCACCTTATCAGAATAAGGGACGAAATTTACACCCTCGAGAGGTTCAGTTCTACTCTCATTATTACAGGAGTTTTGGGATTCTAAGCTTGGTGATTCATGGTCTAGAGTGGGCTCAACATTATGTTTTCCTGCATTTGGAGTTTCCCAACCTTCTTCAATATCAGGCACATTGTACTCCATCTGGGTTGGGAATCCACAACCATTTTGTGCCTCAAACTCGTGATCAGATTGATCCTCGATGTTGTCCCAAGATGGTTCATCCTCTATTTGTGGTATATACGGGTACTTCTAGTCGATAATTTGTTTTACTAATCTCATTATCTCTTCCCATTTTTCAAGATCATCTTGGTGTTGCTTCCAAAGTCGAGGATTTGTCATACATTGAAGGTATTCAAGATTGTGCAATTTTTCTATCTCAATGCATCCTGTGATGAGCAAGTCTCGAGTTGATCCTTTTGTGGCTTCTGCCAATAGTACTTGGGCACAAGTTATGATAAAGGTTGTTGTTGTTGGGACATCAACCTGAATGTTTTCTACTGGTGTTGAGGTTTTGTCTTCTTTTTCATAGAATTTCAGGGCATCCTCAATTATCCTATCTCTCATGGATCTCCGATATTCAGGTTTCTTGAATGGTAGTCCTAAGTGGTTTGGCTGCATATTTGGATCAGGTGGTGGAATCAAGATGTAGAATCAGAGTTTGAATCAAGATGTAGACTCAAGTTATGAAGTGATTAGATCTGAATCAAGAGTCCCACTAAAAATGTATGTGTGTGCTCTAAGGAGAAAAGATGAGGAACTGGAGATATTTTTGACCCAATCAAGACACCCAAAAACATTTGGATGACTATGGAGGTTCGGGGCGGATGATACCCCTGGATCAGAAGGTCATCCACCTGAGAATTACCTAGGCAGCCAGAGAGGGAGAGTCCTACAAAGACCCCTAAACGGTAGAGCATCCCCACGAGTTACAGGGTTTCTCCCACCCGACCTCTTGTCACTGAGATTCCAGGTAGACCAAAATAGGGACCTTGACCTCTCAAGTCTATCACTTTTATTTCAAAGGTGCTTTAGGGTTCTCACTTGAACTTTAGATGTTTTGATGTTGTGACCTAATTTAGAGGTTGGTTGGCCTACGGGGTCAACTTCACCTGACTTGTCCTATAGATGGCAGAATGATTCTAGGCTTGTGACCTAGAGATTACCTTGATTTGACTCCCAGTTTATTAGGTCCAAGATTTTAAGATTCAAGTGTTGTTAGAAGTCAATTTTGCTTAGGGTTTGTCATGTTTAGATCTCTTCAATCAAGGGCTTGGGTCACACACTGATGCGAGAGGGTTCATTTCCTTTTATACAGGCATGTATGAACTAGCACTTCAAGGCCCTACTGTAGAAACCCTAATTTGGTTCTATTTCCAATCCTCTTTTTCACAAAAATTCTCTTTGGACTTAGAAGCAAGAAGTGTGTTGTTCGCGGAGATTAAGCGTGATTTCTATTAGGCACATTAATTTTGTGGGATAGAATCTAAAAAAAAAAAAATCTCTCCAACTTCAAGAAGATTTGAAAATTTTTTTTGCAAAATCAGGAAACGTTGGCCTTAAAGATGGTGATTACTATAGAAAGAAGGCAATTGATTCCTAAATTAATTTCTTCCTTTTGTTTGTCCAGGATTAGGGGATGGTTTAAGGAAGAAAAGAAATTACCTGCCCTAGAATAGTTGACTTGTGGAAGGGATCTTCTCGTGAAATACCTGCAAGATCACAACAAAGCAACGTAGGGCAAGTTAGTGTTCAATATGATAAAAAGAATGTAGAAACTAGTGATAAATTGCGCGTTGCTCTCCGGCAACGGCGCCAAAATGTTGACGGGGCTAAATCGTGTTTTAACAGTTAGTTACGTTGCAGTATAGGTGATCAAGCGTTGTCAACAAATAAAAATTTATTACTTGAAAATCTAAGTATTCGAAGTTGAACACAGAGAGCAATTGGAATTTATTACTAATCTTAAGAATGTAATTGAATACTTAATTACTCAAAACTAAATTCAAAATATATAAATGCATGAGTTTAAAAGTTAATTGTGGCAAAAATAAGGAATTTGGACGTCTGATCATGGGATCAGACGTCTTAAAAAGATATTTTCTTTTAACTCTCTTTTATGATTTCTCTTCTTCTTTGTTCCGACTTTCTCTGATTTTTCCTCTTTTTCTTCTGTGGCCGTGTACTTCTTCCTTGTTCAGTTCTATGCAGCTCTATGCTCTTTCCCTTCTTCTTCTTCTTTCCTATGTCTTCTGCAGTTTCTTTCTCTTTTTCCTCTACGGGTCTTCTTCTTCTTCCTTCCTCGACTCTGCTTCCCTTGGCTTCATCTTTTCTTATTCTTCTGCTTGTCTTTTTCTTTCTTTATTTCTTCTTCCTTCTTCAGTTCCTCTTCTCTTTGGCTTCGCCCCTTCCCTCTGCCTTGCCTTTCCTTCTCTTTTTCCTCTGCAAAGCTTCCTTCCTTCTTCTTCTCCTTCGCTTGCAGCGACTAAGTCCCTGCTTCCTTCTTCAGTTCCTTCCCTGCACAAACCAAAGAGAGCAAAACCTACCCCTCTACCCACACTCGCATCTCTCTCTCTCTGTATATCACTCTTCAGAACGCTCTCCCAGAGCCGGGTAATCAGGTCAGGTCGCACACCCGGGTCCAGGCGCACCGGCGTGGGTGTGGTGGGTGAGGAGTGCTCAGGAGGGTATCGGGTCGGGTCACCAGATCCGTGTGATGAGCTCACAGACGAGGCGCATGTATAGGTGAGGGACCTCACCCCATGTGTTCTCGAAGGCAACCAGCCGATAGCACAAAATCAATATAAAGTACTCACGCACCTTGTAACTTACCGAGGTGGGACTAATTCTCACCACTCTTTCTCGCGCGCCCGCAGCAGACAGTTCCTCCAATTGCAGCAACTGCAGGTCTCTCGGCGCCACTTGCTGGAACAACTGGATGTGCAAGACCTCCTCGAGTTTGCTGGACCTGGAATCCTGGAGCACTGCAGCCTGGAACAAACTTGCAACCTCCTCGAGTCACCACTAATGGCAACTGGAGCTCGAACCCTGCCTGACACAAAAAGGGCCTTGCGGCTCAATCAGACCATAGGAGCACCTTCGCCGTGTCATGGCGAAGGTGAGACGGTAGGTGGCAGGCCGCGAGGTGGCCTAGGCGTGCGTGCCTAGGTCACTCTGTGGCCGGACGGATGGGTTTGGTCGGGGGTCGGTTATGGCGGTGTAGGTGGCCTGTGGATGAGTGGAGGATATTCAGTGGAGTATGGCGAAGGTTATGCGGTGGTTGGCGAGGCGTGTGGGGATGTGGAGTGACGGAGGTGTCTCGCCGGAGGGTGGCTGGAGATGAGGAAGATGGTGGTGGACAGTGGCGGTCGAGGAGCGTTTGGTGAAATAGGATGAGGGAAATGAAAGAGGGGATAGAGACGTACAGTTCTAACCTAACTAAGTGGACGAAGGGGGCAAGAGGGCGGCTGGCAGTACCTGCTGTCGCCAGAGAAGAAAGCGTCCAGTGGAGGAAGACGGCGGCGACGACTGGGCTAGGGCTACTCGCACGGGTGTTGCGCAACGCGGAGGAGGATGAGGAGGACAGCTCTACCACTGGTATTGTAGCAGAGTGACGAGGAAGAGGAGGAGGGCTCACCGGAGCTCGCTGGACCCCTTAGCCGGAGGAGAAGAGGAAATCGAGGTGGAATTCCGGCCAAGTCAAGCTGAGGAGGTGCGATCGGAGTTAGGGGTCAATTTATAGGCACTGGCAAGGACTCCTATGCTTGGAAGACAAGCTTCCAAGCGCAGGAATCCTCACCGACGATGGAATCAGTTAAGAGATCCAAATCTCTCGTGCGTTTGCACGAGAGATTGGGTGCAAATCAGGGATCAAGATTGAGTTCAGATGGAAGGGAATTCCTCATAGAATCTCCCTTCCAAATCTGGGAGGAGATCTCTGAGGAATCAGGGAGTATTCCCCCTCTCTTCCTCGCTGAAGTAGGATTTCTCCCCATTAATGGAAGAGGGACCTGCTTGTAAGAGTGTCAAGGAAGTTAGGGGGGTCTGTGCAATGGCCTTCAAAAGATAGGGACCAAAATGTAATTAGGTGTACTAATTTGCAAAGTAGGTCAAGATGACCTCCCCTTAGGTCCAAATTTTGATAAAAACCTAATTTGTACCTAAGGAATGCAATGGTGAAGTTGGATTTTATGTTTGACCATGTTTGACTAGACATTTTGCATAAAAACCCAAATTAGGTCAACTAATGAGCTAGGACCCTAGTCTAGGTCAAAATAGGTTCCAAAGGCCAATCTGAAGGTTCTAAACCTTAGGGAATATTTTACCATGAATTTTAGAGGGTTTACTTGATTTTTATCCTAATCGAAACCTTGTTGAATTAAGCAGGTCTGTTTTAGGGTTACAAGATGTCATTTAATTCCTGGATTGCACATAAACCCATTTCTGATTGAATCAACCCACTTTTCATCTTATTCAGACCATTTGACCTATGTTCTGCCTCTGAGAAATCCTGTTTATGTACTGCAATGGTAAAATTGCAGTTTTACCCTTTATTTCATGTTTTCTTCTCAGAACACTTATTCCTCCAATTAAGCCTTCTTCTAAGTTATGCAAGAGCTTTTATTCTCTTTCTTGGATCAAAATGAGCTAGTTAGGGCTCATGATGAGGCTCTCATCAGCGACGAAGTGCCGTTGCGTGGTTCACGCATCCGTGTCGTCAAGTCAACGCACTTCTAGCAAAGGAAAGTTTCCTTACTTATAGAAGCTAGGTTTTCATATTTGTGGCTCTATAGGTTGCTTTGTATTTATCTTTGTTATTTGGTTAGGTATTCGCTTTGCAAATTCCCATCTCCATCGAGGAACAAAATACTCCTTGTAAAGAGGAGGGGTTTGAGGCACGTTACTGTCGAGTTCAAAGTAACGTTGGTTGTAAGAGGTTGAACTACCCTCGTTTAAGTAATTCGGATTAGTGGATTTTGATCGACTCGGTCAATTGGAAAATCCTAACTCGAGAGGGTTAGGTGGTAGTTTTCACCCAGTTTGGGTTTCCACCTAAAAATACTTGTGTGATGGTTTATTTTTGTGAGATTGAATACTATTTTATTTCCACATTTTAGTTATCACGCAAATATCACCCCCTCCCGTAGGAATCTACACACATCCCTACCAATTTTTTTTCTTTCTCTACTTGTACGTTTCCATCCCTACAATTGCACCATTGATTTCACTTTCCCCTACTCATCAAGAGTGCTTCTGGTGACTCCAAATGATATGATAGTGTTTTCTTTCAATTCTTTCTACTTGAACAGTCTGAACATGGTGACCTAAGCATATATCTTCACTTTCCACACCTCTCATATGATGCCTTAGGGTTACACCTAAGCATATATCTGACTGCTACATAGTTAACATTGTTGAGTCACAAGTTCCAATAGATCTGCCATTAACCGACTCAATATAGTTAAGCTCATATAACAGTAGCATGCCTCCACCTTTTATATATCAATTGAAACTTTCTTGACTTTTCCATATGGTATTATCTTTTAAGGAATATTAAGGTGCTTACATTCTCTCTCACTTTAAGATGACAACATCCTCGTTACCATAAGCCCAGGCCCCCTCAAGAGTAATGGTGGCCCCCTCGATCATGGAAACTCCCAGTTATAGTGGTGGCTCTAACCTCAATAGTAATCCTTTCGTACTAGCCATTCTTGTAAGCAGTGACTCCACCTATGCACTTGCATAGCCCTATCCTTTTAATTACTAAGGGAGAGTTATGTTCTAATACCATTCTGTGACATCCCATCATCCCACCCTGAGCACACCACATAGCTGCTACCTAGTTAACTACGGGCCCAAATAAAGCTTCCACCAACTAGCTTAAATTGTTTAAACTAATGTTAACTAGTAGCATACCTCCACCCTTTACATACCACTTGAAATTTTCTTGAGTCTTCCATGTGGGACTATCTTTTGGGGGATATTAAGGTGTTTACATTCCTCTTGTGGATTTCTTTGCAAGATTTAAATGCTGCAATGTTGTGATCTCCCATGGGCAAGTGCAAAATGCAAGTTTGTGTCATTCCTTTGGTTTGTTGCTCCCATGTGACATGAGGGTTGGTAGGGTTTGTTGATCTTCAACTTATTTGTTCTCTCAATCTTAATCTTTACATAGAGCAACTTATTTATTCTCCCAATAATATCTTTATACAAGATGTTACTAGAAAGAACTCACTTTAAATCATTTAAAAGTTCATAGAGATTTCCATGGATTGGTGTTATCAATCTCATCTACAACCAAGACCATAGCCATCTTAGACTAAACCATGTAGTCTAAGCACAAGTTTCTCTCACTGGCATTTTCATCATAGAGTGCATGTAGTTCCTGCACCTCAATGCACAAGCTTGAGATTCCTTCATAAATATGTTGCACACAATCCTCCCATGTGCACGCATCATAGCTTAGATCATCAAGTGTTATGACCCAAAATTCAAATTCGAGGTCAAATCTAGATTAAGCATGCCAAGACAAATCTATTGACACTTGTTGGATGCGAATCGGTCAACGTAACCTGAAAACAAAGAAACATGAGTTTTGGTCAAACCTAGTCAACTCTCAGGTAAAATTTGCTCGGAAGGCATCATTTATGGTACTATTGGATTCCTTTTGATGTAAGCTTTCCAACGATTCTTATTTCGCAGAAATTTGAGTTGTGTAACAAAAGTTGCGTAGGAAATACATTTAATGGGGATGTAGGTGCACATGAATCGAAATTGCGAGTCTAAGGGGTTATTTTGCTGAAATTTGATGGCATCGCCATCATCCTCTATAACTAACTTAATTTGGCTAAGTTTTAAGGTTAAATTAACCTAATTAATACATTGAAAGGGTATAACTCAATCAGGGCTGAAAAGAGAGAAATTAATATAAAAAGAGGTTAATTCTATAATTTTCATGAATAATTATAAATGCAAATAGCTGGAGGGTAAACTTATGATTAATTAAAGGTCAATTGAACTTAATTGTTCTAAAAATGAGTTGATACTGAGTGATTTACGATTTTCATTCAAATTGAATGTCAATCCTTAATCAAATAAGCTAGAAGAAGAAGGAGAAAGGAAGAAGGACCCATCTATAGAAGAAAGAAATTGGTAGGTGATGAGAACCTCATCATGAGCCATAACTAGCTCATTTTGACCTAATACAAAGGATAAAAGCTCCTACATAACTCAAGGAAAGGCTTAACTCAGAGAATTCTGAGTTTAAGAAGAAAACAAGTCATAAGGGGTAAAAATGCAATTTTACCAGTATAATCTGCATACAGGGTAATTCAGGATCCAAACATAGGTCAAACAAACCAAATAAGAAGGAAAGTGGGATGATCTGACAAGGGCTACAGCAATTCCAAGGAACTAAATGATAATCTGTAACCTTAAAATAAACCCACTTCAATTCACGAGGTTCGAGGCAAAGTAAAAATATAATAAACCCTCTAAAATTCATAGAAAAATAATCTCTAGGGTTTAGAACCTTCAATTTGGCCTTCAGAACCCATTTTGACCTACATTGAGAACCATGCCCAATTAATAACTTAATTTGGGTTTTTGCATAAATTGACCGGTCAAAAAAGGTTTAATCTGGAAATAAAATTCACCATCGTAATCCTTAGGTCCCAATTAGTCATGTATAAAAACTTGAGCCTAAGAGGAAACCTTCTTGACCAACTTTACACTTTGGCCCTCATTCATTTACTTTTTGGCCCTCAACTTTTGAACCCTCACATTTCTACCCCTAACTCTCCTTCGTTCTTTGCATCCAGGTCCCTCCTGCCAAAACCTGACCATCACCATGCTCCGGCGACCTTGCGCGGAGCATGGCGCCGCGCAGGGTAAGGGGGAGGGTCTGGCGAGACAACCGGGGGTGCCCTGCGTCGTCAGCCGTCGCAGGAACACCCCCTGGTCGCTGCAACCCACCATACCGGCCGTGCGAACGCATGGACGGTATGGGTCTCCATCTCCGGCGTCCTCCGGCGAGGGAGACACGTCGTCTCCCTCCGCCTTCCTCTCTGATTCGGCCCCTATAAATACCCCCGTCGCTCCACCGTTCTTCCGGGCTTGGATCTGACGGAGATACCCCCTCAATTCCTCTCTTCCCACTCCGACAGACGCCCTCCTTGCTCCGATGGCCTCTCCTCCTCCTCGTCGCTCTGCCGCACTACCAGCTGCAGGGTTGCCCTCCCTCGCTCTTCCCGCGCCACGCCGCACCCAGCTGGCGCCTCTCCAGCCCTTTCCTCGCCGTCGCCCCTTCCCCTGGGCATCTTCTTCTCCGGCGACAGTCGATAAGACTGTCGCCCTGCTCCGGCCCCTTTCGTCTCGGTAGCTAGGTCAGAACTTCTCCCCATCTCCCCCTCTTTCTTTTCCTCACTGTCTTTTATTTGATTAAACCCTCGACCGCTCCTGTCCACCGTCACCCCCTTCGTCTCCGGCCAAACTCCAGCGAGACACCCCCATCACTCCACAACCCCACACGCCTCGCAGACCCTCACAGAACCTCCGCCTCCTCACCCTGATCAACCTCCGCCCTTCCACGTCCCGCCACTCGCCCTCTGCAGACCCCCCGAACAAACCCACTTCTCCACCCGCAGTTTGACCTAGGGCGACCCTCACGCTCTGCCCCGCCACCTGCCAGACCCCCCACCACCTTCGCCGTGCCACGGCGAAGGTTCTCCGCGTATCTGATTAGGTCGAGAGGCCGTTCCTCTGTGTACAGGTGTCTCGACCGCCGTCGCCATTGCTGTGTGGAAGGAGCACCTTCAACCTGCAGCTCCAGGTGCGCTTCACCCAGGCCTGACTCCCAGGCTGCGCAGGGCACCTCCGCAAAGAGTCCCAGGCTCGCAGCTGGGGCGAAGGCCTTGCGTGAAGCCGCGATTGCCCGCTGCTTTCTCCGCTGCGGGCGCTCAATTAGGGTGGGACATTTAGTCCCACCTCGGAAAGCCACTGAGGCGAACGGGCGCTTAAAGGCAAAAAGTGCCTTAAGCTGTTCGCCTCAGTTCACGGGGTGAGGTCCCCTTCACCCGCCCGGTTACCCGGCCTCGTCCGCGCTCACGCCTTGCGGACCTGGCTCGACCCGATTAGCCCGACCTGCACTCCTCGCCCACCACCGCACGCCGGTGGGCCTGGACCCGGGTGCGACCCGCGTACCCGATTACCCGGATGCTCTGGGAGAGCGTTCCTAAGAGCGAATTCAGAGAAAGAGAGACGCGGGGGGGGGAGGGTAGAGTAGGTTTTGCCCTTTGACGTAAACTCTGAAGTGTGCAGGCACAGGTGAAGAAGAAGGACCGCGGAAGAAGAAGAAAGCTAAGGGAGACACTGTAGCAACAAGCGGTTTAAGTCGTCTGATTGGAAAAATCAGACGACGTCCTGAAGGGAAAAGAAGAAAGAAGGAGAGACGACGTCCTGACAGGAAAAAGAAAAGAAGAAAGAAGAAGATCTGAAGAACAAAAGAACAAGGAAGAACACCAGAAGAAGAAGAGGAAAGAACAAGGAAGAACAACAGAAGAAGAAGAGGACCACAAGGAGATAAACACAGAAGAAGAACAGGAAGAACAAAAGCTAAAGAGGAGAAAGACAGAGAAAGAAAGAAGAAAAGAAGAAGAACTCAAATTTTCATCTCTCTCTCTCTCTCTCTTTATTTTTTTTGTAATAGAACATGTATATCTCTAGAATACAACTTGCTCCCTGAGTTCGACCTCGGGAACTCTTTTATTTCCGAGTAACAAATTGTATTAAACTGGTAATCACCTCTCTATACTATACTACGACGAAATAATAAAACTATAGAGAAAAGTAGCCCACCAGTAGGGACCAACTTGTAAGAAAAGGATCGATTCGTAAATATTTCTAAGGACCTGATCATAAATTTTCAGGGACCAAATTGAATATTCTTTTCATATGTTGAGAATTTGCTTCATATAGAGGGATTTTATTGCACTAATTATTTTCTTTGGATATTATTTGAATTATTTAATGCTAAATCATAATAATTGCCATCTTATTTAGCATTAAATGATTACAGAAATCCCAACCTATTTAAATTGCCTTGAGAAATTAATTGCCTATAGCTTCTTGGAAATTCTCTCTTTACATTTTAGAGCTTGGTTTGAAACTAAAATTTTGTTGACCACATCTAGTTCCTGGACTTAAAATTTAAAATAGTGGTAATCGCTCTTTAGCTTGCTCCCAGAGACAACCTCAGATTTTTCTGTTAATTTGAGTATTATACATTTAAATCTTAGATTCACTTTAATCAACCATACTATGACATGTGCTTTTAAGAAACGATCGAAGTGACTCTACATTTTGGTGCTATTGTCGAGGAGCAATGCGCAATCATCACTATTATTTGAGAATATTTCTTATTTCTAACATATCTGCCTTGTTTGGTTATTTTGCAAATTGGACCTAAGTTGCGGCAGACTGCTTGAATTGAAGGACAACCACTCCACAGCAGGTAATCTTTCTCCTATCTCCTTAATCTCCTCCTTCCTAGTATAAAACAAAACAAGAAAAATTAGGATTCAACCTTGCCTTATTTTCTTAGAAATATCATTTACGACAAGAATTTCTTATTTCTGAAATTTAACCATGGTTAAGGAGATATATCTGCTTAGAAGACACGACCTAAAACTTTCTGTACCTATAGGGACATATCTGAGATTAATTGAACCCTTGGACTAACACGTTCTTGATTGAGTCCAAAGGGATCATTAAACCTGAATCGGACTCCACTTTAGAGCCAAATTAAGGTTAAATTGTAGGGTTATCTAGAACACATTTACAAGCCATAAAGAAAATTATTATCCACATTATGTGCTACCTATGCCTTGTTTGAATCAAATTACAAATTAGAACCCTAAAATATAGGCTCTAAGATCACTTGAACCCTAAAAGAGGTGACTTAATAACCTGCTTGTCAAACCAAAATGGGGTGATTCGGGTGAGTTAACCTGGATTGCATCCGAAACGTTAGGACAGGTCAGGTGAAGTTGGTTCACTTGGTGAGCCAATCAACCTAGAAATTAGGACACAACTTAAATCAAACTCTAAATCAAGTGATAATTCGAGGCACAAATAAGCTTAAAATTTGGTAGACCTAAGATCCAATTCACACGTATCCGGTCTACTTGGAATCGCAATGACAAGAAAGGTCAGGTAGGGGAAACCCTGTAACCCATGGGGGTGCTCTACCGCGTAGGGATCTTCATAGGACTCCCTTTCTGGCTGCCTAAGTAATTCTTGGACAGGTGGATTTGTGATCTAGAGGCCATCTTCCTCGAACATGCCTAAGCCATCCAAAAATATTTGAGTGTCTTGATTGGGTCTGAATGAAATCTAGTCCCTCATCTTTTCTGTAGTGCATGCATGATAGGAGGTCCATAAGACCAGTCTTAAGACCTCTTCTACTAGTTCACTCACGTTGGGGCCAACACCCGACTAACTTATTTAGGTCCTTTTCTAATCTGATCCCTGTCTACTCTAACCCATCTACATCCAACCTAGGTTCTTCTTACTCTGGTTCTGACTCAATGGAGAACCCTAGTCCAGAAGGAGGAGACGACATCCAACACCTACAAAACCAGCTACAGACTCTCACAAATCTTATTAATGGACTGGCAAACCCTAAAGCAGGTCCACAAATGTGGGATCACTACAATCCTGTAGGAGTGGCTATAGAACCCAGAGTGTGTATTCCGGTTGGGGGACCTGAGATTGAGCTTAAACCAAATATTATCAAGCTTGATTCCCTATTTTCACGGAATGGGTTCTGAAGACCCATTCCAACACATTCAAGAGTTGAAACATTTGGTTCAGACCGTTAGGCCAACTGTTCAAAATTGAAACACTCTACTCATGAAGATGTTCCCTTTCTCACTTAAAGAGAAAGTTGCCCACCGGTATCAGTCTCTGAATTGACCAATCAATACCTGGGATGCATTACAAGTCAAATTTTTGAGAAAATACTTCCCAGTAGGGCGTACTAACGCCCTGAGGCATCAAATTACACATTTTCAGCAAAATACTAGGGAACCACTAATGAGAGACTCATCATGGCTCTTAATTATCCCTAATTAACTAGTTTCCCTAGTTAATTAACTAAGGATATGTATTATTAAGGGTTAATTATAATAAAGGGGATTAAATACTAAGGACCTTTAAAATAACATAAAAATACTAAATTAAATATCTATTAATCATAATTATAATTTAATTACTAATTTGGACTCAATAATAAATATTTAGCTAGTTAATTAATATTTAAATTAACTTAATCAATATCTAACCCTAAGTATGTAATTAACTTAATCATTTAATTAAATAAAGCTAAAAAGGGAAAAAATGTAAATTCAAGGCATAAATATATTATTTACTTAATTTATAATAACATAGAAAAAGTTGAAAAAAGAAATAAATTAAAATTAGCTTTAAATGCCTCTGTTTACGTTTAAGTCCTCAGGTTTTTATTCAATTGAGTCCTTTTATTCATTATAGGTCCTTAAGTTTTCTTGCACTAAGGTCCCTGTGAGCACTACCGACATCACCTTCTTCTTCTTCTTCAGTCTGGACGGCTTACGACAGTCGGTCACCGCACCCTTCGATTACCTTCCATCTCACGTCCAAACACCTTCGTTTCTACCGCCAAGCTTTGGCTCACCACCTTCTCTTCATCCGACGATGCGGATGGCTTCAAAATCCTATTTAGGACTGGCGAATGAGCTCACCGGCATCGGAGATGATGTCGAGTGTTGCTTTGAATCTAGACACCTATACGTCCAGGTTCAGCCCCCTTCTTCACCATCGATACCTATAAATACCCCCAACTCCTCCGATTTTCGCAAGTCAACTCCATTCCCTCTTCCCCCTACTGAGTTGACTGATAGGCTATTCCCTCCATCTCCAGCGACTTCCCTTTGCTCCCACCATCTACTTCCATTCATCTCCATCCCCTTCTAAGATCCACCATGCTCCACCGCGTCTTCGGATAAGGTAGCGACGACGAACACAACCTCCATGCTCCACAATCTCCTGCTGGACTTCTTTCTCCTACCCTCTGATTTCCTCCTCCGTCACGATCCTTCAACGGAGATCTCTCACGTCCTTCGTCCAGGTAACAGTAGAATTAGGTTTTATCTTAGTGTAGCTTAATGTAGTTTAGATAATTAGTAGTTAGTGTAGCTTAAATGTTTAGTTTTCCATCATCTTCTTTAGCTCCGACGAGCTCCTTGAGCTCGTCTAGAGCATCGTCTTGTCTTTTTATATCACCGATCACACTCCACACCTCTTCACGATCACTTCTATTTCATTAACTATACACTTTTATCAGCTTACGCACCTAAACCACTACCCCTTCACCGAAGACCTTCGTTGTCTATGGCGGAGGCACTCTAGCATAGAACACATCCACCAGGGGTCCTCCATTGCCTCTACATCACATTAGGACCCCAATCTACCTATTAATTAGCTATATAACCACCTCTACAGTAAACACCTAATTTCACTCCACCTTCTGAGCTCATTGTCCATGGCAACTCAGAAGGAGTTTAATCATCTAGTCAGACACCTATTCATCATCACCACACTTTATGACTTGATTCCCCCACTCAATTGAGTGAGAGGATCATCCTTGAGTTGAAGCGAACTCAGATTTTGTTTGTACCGAATTCTAACAATAAATCTTTAAATCAAATGTTGATTTGAGCAATTGAGGTGCTCCTGAGGTTCCTCATGACCTTAGGAGTCTTTAAGATCATTTATGATCAGTTCCATGGAGTCTTGATCTCCAACCATCTGTTTCATTGATCACCGGAGCTCCGATGAGCTCCGACGATCCAATTTCAGAGCTTGAGCCTTCAAAACTTTTAGAGAAGCTCTAGATCACTCACCTAAAGTCTCATAATCAGATTTTCGTGTCTAGACTTGAGTTTAATTAACTTTATATCTTCGTCGAGTCTCATCTTCTCCAACTCTGGCAGAGTTGGAAAGGCTTAAGTACTAAGGTCTAGAGCTTGAAGACAGATCCTTAAGCATCAGTAGACCTCAGGGAAGCTATTATAAATCATGAATAGGACTGATAGCTTCTAGTTTCTTCTATTGAACAAGCCTCCTTCTCAACCCAGGCGACAGTGCCTGTAAGCACTCAAGGTATGCTCAAAACTTGATTTTGGAATGCGGAATAGATTCATTGAGTTGATTTGAGGACATTTAGGTCTTTAATTTGAAGCTGTGACAATTTGTTTTAAAAGTCAACTTCTGATCTTTAATGGTCAAATTGAAGAAGAATTCAAGGGTTAAAAGCCTTTGATTTTAGGGGTTAATTGAGTTATTGAGTTAAATTAGAGCTCATTCAGAATGATTTAATTGAGTTTTATCGAGGATTGAGGAAGATTTAAGGAACTGCACAGTTTGGGTTCATTTGAACCCAACACTATTCTTGAGCCATTCTGTTGAGATTTAAAGCCAAATATCGCCCAGATCAATTGCATTTGATCTTCTTAAACTAACTAAAATGGTTCCTGATAGTTTAGTCTCTCTACTTGACTAATCTGCGTTCAAATCCAAGCTTTGAACTCTGAGCATGAAGCTTCTTGAGCTTCTGAGCGTTCCAAGTGCTTCCAGGCTAGTTTCCCTCTCTCAATCTATGAAGAATATTGGTCTAATGTATTCCAGATCCTTAATTAAGGGTAAATAATTCATTGCAGGTCCAATGACCTAAGAATACCCTCTCTGAATCCAGTTCCAGGCACTTGCAATAGTGCCTATTCATCTCTGAAATTCGTGGATTAACTTTGATCCAAAGCCCAAATTGGGGCATAAATTGAGAAATAGATCTCAAGAGCTTTCAATCAAGCTTTATCTTGCTCGATTTGACCCTTGGATCTGCTGGGAATCATCGATTGGAGATCATCCTGGAGCAACAACCATGAAAAGGAAAGAACTGCCTAAGTTAGTCCCACATCGGGGAACCTTGAAGAGACGCCATGGTATAATACCAAAATGTGCTAAGACCCTCCTGGTCGTCAGTGCAGGGCGCAACAAATGAGCATCTGATCCTATGGTATGTGTGTGTGTGCACGCAGGTGCATGCTTGTGTGCGTGGGCTCGTGTGGGTGTGGGTGTGAGCGGGCCTAATTGGGCCCAGTATTATGCATTGAGAAAAACAAAAAAATCCACAATTAAATGAATTAAGCCCGGGCCTAGTAGGGTTTGGTCCCACCCGTGAGGGTGCTGTGTATCCTCGAAAAGCCTGGGCTGCCCATTAAAACACATAATTTTGGATTAAGTAAAGGATAAATGGGCTTAAGTAAGTGAAAATGGTTAAGTGTGGAATTAGGAGTGCACAGTTAGAGAGAGAGCTCATGAGAGTAAGAGAGTAAGAAAAGAACAGAGGCTATGGAAAGATTAAGAGAGAAAGGAGAGAAATAAAAGCTTAAGAGAGAAGCTAAGGAAGAAGATAACTAAGAAGAAAGAGAGAGTGTGCTCGTAGAGCTTAAGTAAGAAATGAGAGAAGATAGAGAGATGAAGTGAAGAAAAGAAATGAATTGAATAAAGTGATCAGATGTCCAACACATGTATCAGAAGTCCAATTTTTACTTTTAAGTCGTTTACTCTTTTACTCAGACGTCTGATTGAAGGCTGAAGTTGATATAAAACATGTATTCGAGCTTTCTAATGTGTAATAAGGCATGTAAACTCTTGTGAACCTTTCTTTTGCCATATATGTTGTAATAATCATACTTTGACTCAATTGTATTCCTTGAATATCATTCTTGTATACTTGTTTCCTTTAAATGGAATATTGCTTGTTTTAGTTGTTAAATCTCTTGTGCAATTATTCATGTGCTTAAAGTATGATAATTATTAATCTGATTGATCAAATAGTTAGTAATTATGCCTTAGGAACTAATTGTGAATTAAGTTTACTATATACCTCCTAGTAAACGACTTGGACTCAAAAAGTTAGATAAAATTATAAATTTAAAATGTTAGGTTAACTTGACCCTATACTACACTTACGACACTAATTCGAGTTAACCTAAGTTACTTCTAATGCATTTAATTAAGACTAATAACCTTAATTAACTGTGTTGAGAAATAGCTCATCAACTACTTCATGAGGCATGGGATCATTTTCTTGATCTTATGTGGAAATGCCCACATCATAGAGTTCCTAAATGGGAACAGGTCCAATCTTTTTACCGGGGACTCCGTGAGGATATCCGACTTTTCATCGATGCAGCCTGTGGAGGAAACTTTATGGGCAAACATGAGTACACCGTTTGGAAAATTCTCGAGAATATGTCTGAGAATTCCATAAATAATGTGTCCATGGGTATGTTCGATAGGACGACTACCTATGCATCAACGAACACATGCGGACACATGAAGCACAAGACCTATCCTCCTCTGTCGACATGGAGATTGTGTCCAGTCAATTGGATAAGGTCTCTATAATAGAGAAGAAGCTTGATGATTTGACTCGCCAGCTGCAAAAGGTACCTTCTTCTCAACAAAACACGCATGCACATCCACTCGTAGGGAGGGAGGTCGTGCATAATATTCACCACACTAGGATGGATATGTATCCATCTTCTTCTGACTCAGGTTTCAAAGGAAACTCTGAACCTATTTATCATAGTTGGGGGTCCTCTAAAACCCAATATCCTGATTTCTCTGAAGTTGCTCAACCCTGTGAGGAACTCCACGCCATCTAGAACAACCCCTATTCCAATTCCTACAATCCTAGATGTCGTAATCATCCAAATTTTTCCTGGTCGGGGAACTCTTATCCTCAAAATCCTAGACCTCAATATCAACCCCGACCACAGAATCCGCACTCATATCAGCCAGCTCAACCTAGGCCCAATCCGAATTTTCAATATGGGCCTAGCAATGATAATCAAATGAGCATGATTCTTCAGACATTGGCTGATATGCAGAAGACCAATGCTACTATGCAGAGGCAGCATACCGCAGATATGGCAGATATGCACAAATGGCTGGGACTCGCCAGCCAAGCGCATTACCTTTGCAACCACTGCCAAACCCTAACAAAGTACTGAACCAAAGGTACGTTGCGAACCCAAAACTGGGCCAAATCCATTATCTGTAGTCGGATTGCTCTACACATGTTTACCAAGACAGGTCAAAAGCATCAACTTCTGTACCTGATACATCTCAGCAGCAGCAGCAGCCACCTATCCTACCCAACCCTCCATTTCCTGCTGGATTACATTCTGTAACAACCTGCAGCGATAAATGCACTACAGATCCTGAGCCTAAGAAATACACTAAACCTAAACCTAGTACATCTCAATCCGAGGTGATTATCAAGAATAACCAAGGATCAACGAAACCCACTCCAGATGAGCCTAGGAACACACCTTTTCCTGAGGCCCTCTTGACCAAAGGAAATAAGGGTAGGAAACCACCTCAAATTGACGAGGACTTGGTCAAGCTCTTTGAGTAAGTCCAGATTAGCATGCCCTTGATGGATGTTATTCGTCATGTACCGGCTTATGCAAGATTTCTGAAGAATCTATGTACACCAAGGCGAAAGCCAAAGAATTCTGACGGAAGTCCTATTTTGCTATCGGAGCAGGTTAACTCCATTATCTTGAGCAAGCTTCTGCAGAAACTAAAAGACCTTGGCACCCGTCTGATCTCCTGCAAGATTGGAGATTTAGAATTTAACCGAGCTCTTTTAGATTTAGGTGCATCTATCAACCTTATTCCCACATCTCTCCTAAATATTTTGAGGATCCTGAACTTAACCCTACGGAAGTGACCTTGCAGTTAGCAGATCAATCTATTAAGTCACCCCATGGAATTTTGGAGGATCTAGTTGTAAGAGTCTGGGATTTCTATTTTCCGATTGATTTTATTGTTTTAGACATGGATACACCAGAAAACCTGAAAGAGACACCTATAATCCTAGGGAGACCATTCCTAGCAAAAACTAGGGCGAACATTAATTGTGAGGAGGGCCAAATAAAAATTAAATTCAAGGATGAAATAATGAAGATTGACATTTTTAAGGCCCATAGAGGAATTAATTGTGGTGTGCTTCAAGAATTGAACAAAATCGATTCACTTCTTGAGGACCCAATTACTAATAATTTGGATTTGATTACTCTTAAGCAAGAACCTCTAGAAGCCCAATCACAGTTACACCTTGAGGAACCTAATCCACCTCTAGTTCCCCCTCAGGCTAGCCCCGACCTTCCCATTGCTACTGAGAATCAGGTACTTAAGTTGAAATAGCTTCCTGACAATCTCAAGTACATCTTTTTGGGTTCAAACAACACGTTTCCTGTGATTATCAACTCTTCTTTATCCACAGATCAAGAAATGCATTTGATTTCTATCCTCTAGGATCATTGCAAGGCCATTGGTTGGACCTTTGATGATCTCACCAGCATAAGCCCTTCTTACTGTACACACCATATCTTTACAGAAGAAAGCTCACGACCTAGCGCAAAGGACAACGCTGGCTCAACCCGAATCTTCAAGAGGTTGTGAAGAAAGAGATAATTAAATGGCTTGATGCGAATAGTATTTATCCCATCTCTGACAGCCATTTGGTAAACCCAATTCATGTAGTGCCTAAAAAGGCCAGGCTCATCGTTATTAAATCCAAGTCAGGAGAATCCATCCCCACCCGTATTGCAAATTCGTGGAGAGCCTGCATAGACCACAGGAAGTTGAATACCTCCATGAAGAAGGACCATTTCCCGCTGATGTAAACACGTTTATATCACATAAATTGTCTATTTTTGCACATTCGTAGATATAGAGTTGTATCATATATTATAAATATTGCATAACATGCATCATCTTGCATTTAGGTTAAGTTGTATAAATTTCAGGTTAATTTCTCCTTTTTACGGTTAGATGATAGGGCAACATTTAATCGGGGCCTTGGATTGAAGATCCAACCATACGGATTTGATCAGGGCGACGATCGGAGTTCAACGACTCCAAGATCACCCCGATCAGACTTCCATAGCATTAGATATAATCTGAGGAAGATCAGAGATCAATGGCCAAGGTGGTGTAAATTCACACTTCATATGACAAATCTAACCGCACGGATGGGTTCAGATTGACGATCACAGCCCAACGGCGTGAAAATTGGTCCAATACGACATCCGTGGCACCATCTACAACACATAGAAGATAAACGGCCAAGATGGCACCACGTGGCGCCATCCCAGCCAACCAACGCACGCCAAGGCCTCCCGCTCCACCTCTTCAAGAGAACTTTCAATTCTTGATCTCAACCGTTGGATGAAGATCCAACGGCTGAGATCGGCTGAGCACAAAAGCATCCACGCACCTCAAACGCACACGTAGCGTAGCGGTTAAGGCACTGCGTGAGCATCGAGTGCGCATTCGATTCGCAGTGTTGTGCTCTCCTTTTCACGCACGGGCGTGAAATCCAGCCATTCAATTGAGCACCAACGACACAAATCAATCGATCGGCCAGACACGCAATTGGACGCTCAAGTTCACACCCGATCTGACGTGTGGGCGCACGATGAAGGCACGAGTGAGATCGATTTCAAGCTATCCAATCTCGCAATCGGACGACTGATATTGTGCGTCCGTGGGAAGAGTGTTTTGTGCACAGAAGGAGAGGAGGCGGGGGCTACACATGTCCTTCAGCAACGTGGGGTCATTAATGACACTTAAATCTGTCACTAAAGACCCCCCATTTAATGTTTTAAGCAAAAATGACCTATTTGCCTATTCAAACTTCACCTATAAATAGCCCTACGACCCCCACACTTTCATCATCCCTTCCTCTCTTCTCTCACCCCCTCCAAAGCTCTAAGAGCTTGTCCCAAACCTGGGATGCTCCGTTAGAGTTAAAAATACAATTTTTCTGCCTTCTCACCTCCTTCATGGAGCATCCCACGGTGGTCCTCTCACTGCCATTTGGAAAGTGGATCCCGCTACGACATCGTCCTACCTTGTTCTGCGTCATCCTTCATCATTCTCCTTCGTCTCGCATCTCACCACCTTCGTCCAAGCTATCCGTCGTTGCAGCTCATCCTCCAAGCAGCCGTCGAGGAGGATAACTTCTCTCCACCTTCTTTTTTCTACTTTGTAGAGTAGATTTACCGCTTTCTAGTTGTAATCTTTCCAGCTTTCTAGTGTAATGATTAGTTGTAATGAACATCACTTGATGATTGTGAAATTCATGTTTATTCTATCTCTATTTTGTCTTTATTTGTAATATTCTCTCTCTTTTATTCATTATTATTTAAGTAGATAGCTAGTTTAGATTCTTTTCGACCAGCTATTTTACTTCATGACAAATAAAACAAACGTGATTTTTAATCAAACGTCCGCCTTCCTGTGTTCAACTCGAAATTCTTTTCGAGTTTTAGTTAAAATTTATTTATTGACGGTTTTTCTCGCAAATCGCACTAGAACGACAGGTTTTCAAAACTCAACTTCCGTTTGCGTAGATTTTCCGATGCAACATTTTGGTGCCGTTGCCTAGGAGGCGATGCTCTTTGATTTTTTGCATTTTCCTGCCTTACTTATCTTTTACCTCATTTCTTTCATTTCTTATTGTGATTGCAGTTACTCTCTTAAGACAGGCAAAAGTGGTAAATTGGAGTAAAGTAATGTTGAAGGGTTTGTAAGTTTACCCCGACCTCCCACCCACTAGTTTTCATTCCACCACGTAATAGCACAAACACAAATCAACCTTGGTGCTCTTATAAACTCTAAGATTAGTTTTTGATTGTTTGTTTGTCACCTCCACCTGCCTCACCCTCCACATATAAAAGAAAAATTTTAAAAAAAAAAAATCTCACAGAGGTACACAACCTCTTCTGATTTTCAAACTCAACCAGTAAACCGATCTTTGAACCCGGTACACACACCCAAACACATAATCGAGTAGAAATCAGCTTAGGTAACCACTTGTGTGCCTAACCAAGTGGTGCATCAAACCAATTGTTTGAGTTATTTTGGCTGCACCACTTCAACTAAAATCAACTCATCAAGTAGCTACCAAATAGGTTCAACTTCTAGGGATTTATCAGGCACTCCACATTTTTTTAAGCTTTAAAGGAAAACATCTTTACTTGTGCTTTCAAAACTTGGCGTGCCAACTGAACTTGATTGAATATACCTAAAGTTGAATCCTAAAAGCTACTAAGCAAGATTTAAATCCTAAAATTCACCACATCTAAAAATAATCTTGCTTGAAAACCATTGGTTGTGCACGCACACACATTTCAATCAATCATTAAGGGCACAACCCAGATAAAGGGCCCATCACATTCCAAAGCACATTCAAACCTAACCCTAATTAAAACAGAGTAGACGTTGGCCTTAAGGATTGGACTCGCTCTTCGGAGCCCAGACCGAGATTATTTTTTATTCGTCTGTTTCATCGTTCAATCTGATGTCTAGCTAAGGGAGCAGAATCAAACGATCACGGCTGGGGGGTACATTAGGAACCAGAGGTGTAAGCCAAAGGAAGAACCTTCTCCCCAGCCCCTCCCTCTAACTAGTTGGATTGGCCGGAAAGTAGATCAAATCATTTCTTTATCTCAAAATGGGTTCTGGGAGTCTGTAGGTCTTTAGGCTAGCCCACTTAAGGACAGGTTTATTTGTTTGTATTGCAGGGCACCTTTCTTCCTCCCATTCTATCATGGATCCTTCCACATCCTTTTTGTACTTCCACTCCTACCCTCCTACTACTACTTATTCCCAAAATGATTATTATTCCAACCAAACTTATTCTAATCCATCTTCTAGTTGGGATAATCTTGATTAAGAATACAATTCCGAACCTCCATGTTTAGGGTCTAACCCTGGACACCATAATCCTGATTCTTATCCTTCTCCGAGCTACATCGATTATAGATCACTGCCTTCATTTGGACAACCTAATATGATCTACAATCAAGAAGGATATGCTGATCCTTACCCTTCCTCAGATTATACTACGTATAGGTCATCACCCTTGTTTGAACAACCCGAAATGACTTATTATCAAGGAGGGTATCAAGAATCTCAATTCATTAACTCCCTTGCACTGAACCCAAACCCGCCCAACCTTGAACCAAACCATTTGCTTCAGGTGAACCAGGTCCAAGATAAGGTGTTGGCTAACTTAAGGAATACCACACAATCTTTAGAAGCTCAGCCAACACCTTACCCTAAACAATTGGAGCCCCTGATTGAAATGATTGACGATCTTAACAAGTATCTATTGGATTGGCTCTAGGATGTTAAGGATAAGGGCCCGGGTGAGTTTTTACTTGGGTAGTTATCTAAATTGAGGATGAGATTTGTGATTGCTTTAGTCCAATCTTGGGAGGATTCCTAGGATGAACCCCTAACGGGAGAGTCGATGTCAGAATCCGCTCAGGCACCTGTAAGGGGGAACACGTTTTATGAGACCAGAGTCGACCAGGTTGTTCTAGAGTAATCAAATAAGGATGATTTCATTTCTTCACCTAAGATCCCTGAGCCGGGGAATGAGAAAACATATTTCTCCATGAATCAAAAAGTGATTGATTTTGAGACTTACATTAATGCAGATTTAGAATTCTTTGATTCTAAAGGTGAAGAGTCATTATGCGAAGTCTCACATGAGTTTACAAAACACGATTTTAGTGAGACAACTGAGCCTAAGGAATTCGATAAATCATTCGATGTCCTTGAAATTGAGAAACTTGATTCTGTTGGGGCTTGCATGGTGGATTCAGATCTTGATTTCATGAAGGATTCAATTCAAAGACCTATTCCTCAATTACACCCCTTTGAGTATATTGATGATTTTATTTTTGAGATCACTAGACCCAAGTCAATTTTGATTCAGCAACAAATCTTGGACTTGGACATTTTAGATGGGGTGATTAATATGCAGGAGGTCCCAAAATTCAAAATTCTGATTGAGGATGATAGGAATTAGGAAATGATGATTTGGGAAGCCAATTCCGGAGGAAGCAAAAGACTGAGTCTAAGGGTGACTATTTGTCTGAAACCACCAACCTTCTACCAGGACCCTTATGACATCTTTGACTCAGAGGATATCCAACCCAAGCAAACATTCATTAATTATCCTTTTAAGCTTAATTTCTCTATTATCCGACTTTTTGGATTTGGGTTGCATCCTCACAAATTGCAGACTTGACCCCACTTGCATACTGATCTTAGGTTTTGGTTAATTTTTACTCAGAACCTTAGATATACTCGATCATGGGGTATGGATCTGCACCACAATCTGGTCCACATCTGTGGACATCTTCTCCTGGCAAGTCCAAAGATAGATTTTCTTATTCTGATGATGACCTACACGTGTGAATTCTTTATTTCTTCTTCTTTGTATAGTGTGCCTAGCTAAAGGCACTAAATTCAGTACTTATATAGTTTCTTTTCATCTCAGAGTGGACCTGTTATTCATGCAATTCAAGTGCTTTCTACTCTACTCCACTCTATTTCATGTCTTTTTAATACAATGAGGACATTGCATTAGATAGGCATGAGGGGGTGGATATTCATCTATGAATTATTTCGTTAGCTCTGTAGATTCTTTTGGTTGTCTTTTTATTTATTAAAAAAATTTATGGAATTAGTAAAGAGAACTGCAGCTTTAGAAAATTTTCAATCTTAAAGAATAAAACTGTATGATTTAAACACTTAGACCCTTCAGGTCTTCAGGCTTAATCAGCCCGAGTGTTCACTAAAATGTGGGCTTGTTTCTTGAGTTCTCTCCATTCTAAATTTAGATTTTAATTGGTTAAATAAGTTGGGGTGATAAGTACACGTCTTATCAACCCGCCCTCTGATTTGAGGAAATTTTAAGTCTAAGCATCTACACACTATTGGCACTGATTCGCTTTTCGACGATTTTAACGAAAATTAGGTAGCTAATGAACCTTCTAGGGTGGTATGGCTGGCAAGTTATCGTGGGTAACAGCCCATTGGTAGGTTATTCAGAGCCCAGTCACACGACCATTCTTTTCCTATTACCTTTAGGTAAATCTTAGATTAGGAAAGCCACCTACTTAAGAAAAAAGGAAAAATATCCAAAAAAAAAGGAGAAAAGAGAAGAAAAAGAAAAGAAAAGAAATAAGCCACACTTCACCGCACGAGTATGGCTGGCAAGTTATCGTGGATAACAACCCATTGATAGGTTGTCCAGAACCCAATTCAAGAAATGCATGTATAATTCCAAAACACTTAGGAAGAAGTGGAGAAGTTGAATAAGTCGTGGAGATATACACTGGGTTCGCCCTTGTATTGACCCCATAAAAATAAAAGTAGGGAGAAAGCTACCTATCGAATAGATACATCTTTAGGCAGAATTTCTTTTCAAGGTCGAATAGAAACGTGAAGTTCGTTGTAATTGCCAATCAGTGAGTCTATCACATTTCACACGAAAATGCTTAGAACTTAGGGCTCTCTTTGAATCTTGGGTGGGTTGAGTGGCCGTAGAAAGCTGCTCCGAAACTCTAAACTCAAAAATTCAAAAAAAATTTAGAAAAGAAGAAAAGAAGAAAAAGATCCTTCTTTGAATAAGGCGAGGGCTTGAGGTGGTTTGCATTTTGGCAGACACCCGGTCGCAGATGTGTCTTTGTAGTTCAGGTCGTATGTTACGACCCAATTCCCGGATCCCTACAGGACCCGAGACCGGCTCACCTCAAGTAATCCCAAGACCTAGTCGTCTAACAAGAAATAACCAAAAGCAGGAAAATAAACCACATTCACACATGCAATATAACTAAGTAGAAGAAACTTACAAAGCGGTAAAGAAAGTAGAACAACTGTCTCAGTACATGCCACCATAACAACAACAACTGAAAGCGGAAAAGAAACAGAAGTAGCGGAAACAGTAAACTAAGTGTCCATTACTTACTACAACAGTAGAGAAAAAGAAAGTGCTGAAGAAAGACTATGGCTAGACTCGGCTAGGCCCAACACCCTCTGCAGCCGGAAACTCGGGCTACTCAACTCCTGATCCTGAACAGTGTTATGAAAAGATAGAGTCAACGAATGCTGAGTAGAGTGGTGTTCGTATTATTTAAGTACAAGAACAGTAAAAACAACAGATTTAATTCTCATTTCTATTTATCCCATTTATATGTTTCTGTTTCATCTATTTCTCAAAGTATCCAAATATTTCTTGATCTTGCATGTTTCTCGTTGGAACGATCTTGATTGTAGTCTTTTTCGTAGAGTAGAAGGTACACGTGGTGCTCTCCTGGCTGGGAGAGTCCCCCATGGTAGTCCTACACCCAGTCAACCACCCCAAGGTCATTGTCAAGACGTAGCGGTGACTACGGCATGCGTAATAAGGGCACGGGTAGCTACCCTGCACTGACACGCTATCAGTTGTTTCCGCTGGTGGGTATGCACAAAATACAACATAGAACAGTATAGGGCCTTGCCCTCTCAGAAAAGGGGTCTCACCCCTCAAAACCAAACAGGGGTCACACCCCTCCACAGTCCGTGCACCCTCGCCTGACTACTTTGGTTTGTCCAAAGGACCAAACAAAGTCAGTGTAGGGTGGCTAGCTGAACCCCAGGCCCCATGGGGTGGCTAGCTCCCTCCCTACACTAGTAGCTCGCATCAGTACTACGTATGCAAGGGCTAACAGGAGTCAGTGTAGAGTGGCCAATCCTAACCTCGAGTCTCAACCCAAGGAAGGCTAGCTCCGCTCTACACTAAAAGGGGACAGTTTCTCTCCTTGGTACCACGTACTCAAGGGCCAGCACACTTCCAGTCTACATTCCAGATTCCGTTTATCCATAGGAGTTCAACTCCTAATTTCCCGTAGGGTTCATGCTCATGTTCACCTCATTTACCCAGATCCAGATCTCATGTTTCATAATTCATTCCCCATCCATGTACAGTCAGCTCGTGTTTTCATAGTTCAATTCTCCATAACATGCAACTGGTGGTTTCATAGGTAATTTCTCAATTGAATACAAACAGCTCGTATTCTAACATGCAACTCGTAATTATAACACAAGCATTTGCTAGCAATTTATCTTAACCATGTATTTAAGTAAACAGTACAGCTCAAACAGCTCATCCATTTTCTACCCTAGGGTTCATTCAACATCCTAGAGTTCCATTCAGCTAGTCCAACCAAGCACATTCCTATTTAAATATTAATAACTGAATTAAACCACTCTACCGGGCATCACGGGAGGAATGGGGGCTTGTGCCGCAGATCTCGTCGTCTCTGCGGGCCCCTAACACGCCACTAACTGGTAACCCGTACCAACGACCAATGTACATTAGACAAGCTCAAAACAATAGGTACTCAACACGAATACGTAGAGGAACTAGAGTAGAAAACAACGGTACTTCGTTTGTGGAAATCCGATTTCGTTTGGGCCTTAAACAGGCCAAAAATGAGGTTTCTGATCAAAATCAGGCATCTGGGACTAATCTCAGATGTCTTAAAAGACGTCAAAACTCACCTTGTGTCTCTTGTGGCTGATCAGATGTCCAGACCTCCTCTGTGACCGTCTAAGGATAGTTCCAGACATCGGACAAGGTCTCCAGTCATCTGGAAGCACCTATGGACGTCTGGTGATATGATCAGATGTCCAAAAGTACGTGGAAAAGCGCATCGTGTGCCTTCCCAAAGCTGCACCTGCAACGCAAATGCGGGCGCAGTCAGCCGACAACCACTCCTGCGCTGAGATCTTCTGCATGGCGGAAATCAGCGTAGGAATGTACGTACCTCACACGATACATGCTCTCAGACGTCCGATCTTAGCTCCGGACGTCCAGGTCCCTCGCCAGTCGTCTAGACATCACGCCAAACTTCTGATACTGGAAAACTTCTAGTATCAGAGCCTCCTCTCAGCTCGCTCTTCTCGCGCCTTCGCCCGCAACGACAGCTCCAGCCGCTGCAGGAGCTTGGGCAGCTCCTTGCCGACGTCCTCCACGCGTGCACGCACCCGCCGCTAGCCGTGCAAGCTCCGTCGAGCTCTCGAAGGTCCTCCGACCTTCCACTCTCTCCTTCCTCCCTCTCACTCTCCCTCTCTCGCCCCTCTCTTACCTCTCTTTTAAGCCTTGCTGCTGCCGCACAGGAGGTGCTGGAGGTGGTGGTTGCTGTGGTGTGAAGAAAGGAGAGGAGAAAGGAGGGTTATAAATAGGAGGGGAGTAGGGTTTGAGAGGTAAGGGAGAGAGAAGGGGAATGGCATCTGCGCGCCACCCGCACGCAAAGCGCAAAGTGCAATATGAAAATTTCACTTTCAGACTGCCGGGAACAAGTCTAGACGTCTGGACAGACGTCTGACTGAAATTCCAGACGTCTTAAATGGCTAAAAGTGTAACGAGTCATTACATCGTAGTTGAAATTCATAAGTGTTGAAAAAAAACTATTGCCCGAGAAATTTAACCTAATTCTCTTATAAATAGCATGTAGTTTTGCTAGGGACTAGCAAAAGATAAACATGTGGGTGTGATGTAAACACGTTTATCACATAAACTGTCTATTTTTGCATGTTCTTAGATATGGAGTTGCATTATATATTATAAATATTGCATAATATGCATCATCTTGCATTGAGGCTAGGTTGTATAAATTTTAGGTTAATTTCTCCTTTTTATGGTCAGGTGATAAGGCGACATTTAATCGGGGCCTCGGATTAAAGATCCAACCGTACTGATCTGATCAAGGCGACAATCGGAGTTCAACGACTCCAATATCGCCTTGATCGGACTTCCGTAGCATCAGATATAATCCGAGGAAGATTAGAGATCAGAGATCAAGGACCAAGATGGTGTAAATTTGCACTTCAGATGACAAATCTGACCACACCAATGGGTTCGGATCGACGATTGCAACCGAACGACGTGAAAATTGGTCAAATCCGACATTCGTGGCACCATCTACAACACATAGAAGATGGAAGGCCAAGATGGCGCCACGTGGCGCCATCATAGCCGCCCAATGCACACCAAGGCCTCTCGCTCCACCTCTCCAGGAGAACTTCAATGCTTGATCTTGACCATTGGATGAAGATCCAACGACCAAGATCAGTTGAGCACAAAAGCGTCCGCGCGCCTCAAACGCACGCGTAGCACAGCGATTAAGGCGCTGCGTAAGCATTGAGCGCGCGTTTGATACTCAGCGCTGCACTCACCTTATTGCGCGTGGGTATGAAATTCAGCATTCAATCAAGTGCCAATGGGACAGATCAACCGATCGGCCAGATGTGCGATTGGATGCTCAAGTTCACGCCCGATTTGACGCGCGAGCGCGCGATGAAGGTGCGAGAAAGATCAATTTTAAGTTGTTTGATCTCACGATTGGATGGCTGATATTGCTCGTACGTGGAAGGAGCATTTTGTGCACAGAAGAAGAGGAGACGAGGGCATGCGCACATCCTTCAACAACTTGGGGTCTTTAGTGACGCTTAAATTTGTCACTAAAGACCCCCCATTTAATGTTTTAAGCTAAAATGACTTATTTGCCCATTCAAACTTCACCTATAAATAGCCCTACGACCCCCACACTTTCATCATCCCTTCCTCTTTCCTCTTACCCCCTCCAAAGCTCTAAAAGCTTGTCCCAAACCCGGGATGCTCCATTAGAGTTAAAAATACAATTTTTCCACCTTCTCACCTCCTTCGTGGAGAATCCCGTGATGATCCTCTCACCGCCATTCAGGAAGCAGATCCCGTTACAACGTCATCTTACCCCGTTCTCCGTCATCCTTCATCGTTCACCTTCGTCCCGCATCTCACCACCTTCGTCTGGGCGCTCCATCGTTGCACCTCGTCCTCCAAGCAGCCGTCGAGGAGGATAACTTCTCTCCACCTTCTTTTTACCACTTTCTAGAGTAGATTTACCACTTTCTAGCTGTAATCTTTCCAACTTTCTAGTGTAATGATTAGTTGTAATGAACATCACTTGATTGTGAAATCCATGTTTATTCTATCTCGATTTTGTCTTTATTTGTAATATTCTCTCTCTCTTCTATTAATTATTATTTAAGTAGATAGCTAGTTTAGATTCCTTTCGACTAGTTATTCTGCTTCATGACAAATAAAACAAATGCAATTTTTAATTAAACGTCCGCCTCCCTATGTTCGACCCAAAATTCTTTTCGAGTTTCAGTTAAAATTTATCTGTTGACGGTTTTTCTCGCAAATCACACTAAAACGACGAGTTTTCAAAACTCAACTTCCGTTTGCATAGATTTTCCGATGCAACATTTTGGTGCCGTTGCTGAGGAATTTCCACAACAACATTTTGGTACTGTTTCCAAGGATTTTTCGATACAACACTCGTTACCCTTTATTAATCAGATTCTCAAAAAATTAGTGAGAAATCAGTACTTCTATTTGTAGGATGGATACTATGGCTATAATCAAGTGGCCATTCATCCTGAAAACCAGTAGAACATCACGTTCACCTCCCCTATGGGACATTTGTGTTCCATAGGATGCCATTCGAACTCTGCAATGCACCTGCCACCTTCCAGCGGTGCATGTTGGCAATATTCTCTGACATGGTAGGTTAATTTTTAGAAGTCTTCATGGATGATTTTTTTGTATTTGGAAAAACCTTCAATGAATGTTTGGTCCACTTGACTAAGATCCTCCAACGATGCATCAATGTAAACCTAGTTCTGAGCTAGGAAAAGAGCCATTTTATGGTTCCCCAGAGCATCATTCTTGGACACCTTGTGTTTGAATAAGGTATCCATGTTAACTGAGCGAAGATGAATTTGATATCTAAACTTCCAACTCCCTCCTCGGTCAAAGACATTGGATCCTTCTTGGGGCACATCGAGTTCTACCGACATTTTATCTCTGATTTCTCAAAAATCTCCAGGCCCCTTACTCACTTGTTATCGAAGGACATTCCCTTCGATTTCTCGGACCAGTGTGCCGAAGCTTTCAAAATCCTTAAAGACCGAGTCACCAAGGCACCAGTATTGCAACCCCTGACTGGTCTCTACCCTTTGAAATCATGTACGATGCTTCAGATTATGCTATGGGGGCAGTCCTTGGTCAGAAAATCAATGGGAAATCCGTAGTGATCTATTATGTGAGTAAAACGTTGGACAAAGCCCAACGTAATTACACAATCACTGAGAAGGAACTTCTGGCTGTTGTCTTCCCCTGGAGAAATTCCGATTGTACCTTCTCGGGTCCCGCATTATCATATACTCGGACCATACTACAATAAAGCACTTACTCGCCAAGAGGGGCACGAAGCCTTGTTTGATTCGTTAGATCTTGCTTCTGCAAGAATTTGATTTAGAGATTCGTGACAAAGTGGGTAAACAGAATGTGGTTGCAGATCATCTATCCCACCTTCCCTCATCTAATATTGACCCTTCAGTGCCTATTACTGAACATTTCCCGAATGAGCATCTTATAGGTATAGATGCTGGGCTTCCCTGGTATGCAGGCATTGTTAACTACTTGGCATCGAACCAAATTCCTCCTGATTGGCCCAAAGTCAAAAAGGACAAATTGATTTCAGATGCCAAGTATTATTTCTAGGAAGATCCATATCTTTTTTGCATTGGAGCGGATCAGATTATTCGACGATGTATTCCCAATATAGAGGTCAATGATATTATTTCATTCTGTCATGACCAAGCTTGCATTGGCCATTTTTATGGGCATAAAATCATAGCAAAAATCCTCCAAAGAGGCTTCTACTGGCCGAGTATATTTAAAGATGCACACAACTACTGTAGGGCATGTATTCGTTGCCAAATCTTAGGCAACATGGGCCATCGCAGTATGATGCCCTTAAACCCGATTATCATGTGCGAAATTTTTTATATCTGGGGGATTGATTTTATGGGTCCATTTCCAAGCTCGAATGGCTTCGAATATATTCTTCTTGCTGTAGACTATGTGTCCAAATGGATCGAAGGTGTTTCGACCTGAACCAATGACCATAAGGTCATTATCAGATTTATTTACGATAACATCTTCTCTCAGTTCGATGTTAGTAAAGCAATTATTTCAAATGGAGGGACCCATTTTGTGAATGTGCATTTCTAGTCTGTGCTTAGAAAATACGGGTATCTCACCACATTTCTACCCCATATCATCCGCAAACAAACGGACCGACCAAGCTGTCAAACGGGGAAATCAAAAAGACTATGCAGGTCATTGTTTGACCTAATAGAAAAGATTGGTCAACCCGACTTCCGGAAGCATTATGGGCTTATAGGACCGCCCATAAGACCCAATTAGGAATGTCTCCTTTCAGGACTGTTTACGAGAAGGCATGACACCTTCTTGTAGAAATGGAGTATAAAGCCTATTAGGCAGTATGGAAATGCAACTTGGACCTTGAAAAGGCTAGCATTCACTGTCGCTTGCAAATAAGCGAGCTCGATGAGTTACGCAATGATGCGTATGAGAACTCACGAATTTACAAGGAATAAAAGACTTACATGACAAGCACATTTCACGGAAATCATTTAGTCTTGGTCAAAAGGTACTTCTGTTTGATGCCAGTATCAAACTATTCCAGGGCAAGCTCAGATCTAAGTGGATTAGACCATTTCTTATAAGGAGGATTTTTGGTAATGGACCTGTGGAAATCTCACCTCTCTATCTTAACTCTATACCATTTGTTGTTAATGGCCAACGTCTCAAACTTGAACTTCATGACTTGAGATTGATCGGTGAGTCTCTTGACCTCCATTCCACTTGAGCAACATTACACCCAGTTGATGGCGGTAAACTTACCGCTTAACGAGAGGCAACCCGTCCTTTTAAAAAAAAAAAAAAATCGAGACCTTTCTTTATCTATTTGAAATTCACTTTATGGTTCCTAATTTAAGAAGTAACCTGTTCTAAAATTATGAACTAAATTGAATACGAACCCATCCTATTTGCAATGAGGGCATTGCAACGCTTAGGCATGGGGGGGATTCAAGTGAAATCATCTGAAAGTTATTTCTGAAACGTTCTCACCAAAAATACACTTAGATATTGCCAAAAAAGAAAGGAGAGAAAGAAGAAAAAGAAAGAGAGAGAGAGGAAGGAAAGAAAAAAAATCAATAAACATTTTTAGTTTGTCAAAACCCTTTGACATTCAATTATGGAGTCAGGCAAATTTTCTTCCATAAGATCCACCAAACAAGTGTGAGGTGAGAAAATAGTGTCTACTGGTGCTCTAAGTCTAGTATGCGGACTCTTAAGTTTTGGATAATTAGATAATAATACTCAAAGTTAGGCATAATTTTTGCTTTCAGTTCCTGTGTGCGAATATTTTGTGTGAATCCCTGAGAGCCACCAAATAAGGCAAATACACAGAGAGCGGGTTCTAATAAAACTAGAACTAAGGTAGATGGTTACAACCGTTCTTTACGGAATTCTCGACTGAAGGAAGGTGTTAATGTCAAAGGTCAGAAATACATTATCCTATCCGTCCCTTCTCGGTACCAAGAGTAGACGCTTCCACTGAATAAGTCACACAATGTCCTCTTGAACACCATCATTTTCCAATAATGACTCATAAATGAAAGTTGTGTTGTGTTCAGTTCCAAAAAAAAAAGAGAGAGAAAAAAAAAGAAAAGGGAAAGAAAAAAAATATACATATTAGATATCCTTGGAAATATATATATAAAAGAGAGAGTGTTTGAGTTCATAGTTGTGCTTATGTGTTGATTCGTTATGAATAAATTTCATTGAGGCATCATTACCTACTACCATTTATGATCCACCAAATACAGCCTTGACCTACCTTTCTGTATTTCTGACCGCCTGAATACTGGTTGAGGAATTCTGACTTAGTTATAAGGTTATCAGAACTTAATCAAAGTGTTAATGTCGTGAGAGATCGCCAAACATGTTAACAAATCTAGTGAGACTGTGAGCTCTTATTTAAAAAAAGTGGCGGGGGGGGGGGGGGGGGGGGGAAGAAAAAGAGAGTGAGCACAAAGAAACTAAAAGAGACCACAGTTTTTTAGCATTTCTCCAAGTTTATTTGTTTAGTAATCTAGAAATTTAGAGTCTGAAGTATTAGATTACATATAACACCAAAAGAGTGTGAGCCACCAAAAATAAAACCCTTCAACTCAGACATCTTCTACCTAAACCTAAAAGTCGAGGTTGAATCACAGACCCCCTACTATGACATCCCCGAGGGGAGAAATTTGCCTATCCTGATAAATTTGTACCAAACGTTAAGAATAAACTTTAAATGTATATTAGTAACTAGCAAGGAGGAAGAAGAGAGAAAAATATTTTTGAGCTAAACGACAAAAATACCCTTATGCTGAAAATCTTTGTTGAACTTTAGAATTTGCAAGGGACTAGCAAATGGTAGGCATGGGGGTATGATGACATCGCCATTATCCTCTATAACTAACTTAATTTGGCAAAATTCTAAGATTAAATTCACCTAATTAATATATTGAAAGGGTATAACTCAATCAGGGCTGAAGAGAGAGAAATTAATAGAAAAATGGGTTAATTCTATAATTTTCACAAATAATTATAAATGCAGAATAGCTGAAGGGTGAACTTATGATTAATTAAAGGTCAATTGAGCTTAATTATCTTAAAAATGATTTTATACTAAGTGATTTAGGATTTTCATTCAAATTGAACGTCAATTCTTAATCAAATTGGCGAATTTCGACCCTACTTCAATTAAAACAAATTCGATGGAAATAAATGTAATCTAAGACTTCTAAAAATTATTTAAAAATATTTTATAAGGTTTGACACAATCAATTTGATAATCGGAACCTGTTTTGACCTAAAGCAGAATCATAGATGGGAATTTAGTACATTTTGAGTTAAATTATAAATTGACCATGCAAATATCATCAAAACCTAAAATTGAAGTTACCATCAACTCTCTTATGTCTAAATTAGGTTATCATAAAAATTTGGGCTTCTTTGGACTTCATCTTGGCTAAGTTTATAATTTGGCCCTCAATTCCTTATTTCCTTACAAAAACCCCCTAGCTTTCTGATTTTCCTACGATCAGCCCCCTAACTCTTCATCTTCTTCACAAAAAGGTCCTTCATTGATGACTTGAAAGGATGGCACCTTTAACTCGCAGAGATGGCAAGTTTAACTCGTGGATTCTCACCACCTTAATATACGGCTGGCCTTGATGACTTGAAGGATTTGTTCCTCTCGATGTTGCGCACCCAACGATGGGCGTTTCGTCGTCAAAGACCTCCTCTGCTACCCAAGATCATTGACCGAAGTTGGCACCATTGACGCGAGTTGTTGTGAGAGAATCTCACAACAACCGGCCGTCGTTAACACCTGAGCATATCTATAAATCGTCGCTCATCCCTTCCATGTTCGAGTGTGCAAAGATTGGCGTGAACAACTCCCTATTCTTCTCCTCCCCATCGCACCATTATCGAGCACCTTGGAGCTTCTCCATCCTTCATCATGCATCTCTCCGCCAACAGATGCCATAGCCCTCTTCCTCGTTCCATCACCGTCCTCCCTACCAAAGGAGGCGGTCACTATCCTCGTCATCGCTCCAATCTGGCTCATCGAAGTTCTTCTCCTCCTCCAAGACTGGCCGACCACACCAGGCTTCTCCTCACCTCTTCCTCGCTCCTCAGGTATCTCTCTTCCTTCCATTCATCCTATAGATCATCTTACACCCCTTCCTTGTAGATATCGACCGAGTTTTCCTCCTCCTTGTGATCATCTTCCTCATGGCCGGCCAACTTCGGCCTAGCTCCAGCGATGTCCTCCACCTCGCTCCATGCTGTCTCACGCGCCACCGACCACCCCACAAACTCCACCTTGACGAGAGCGTCAAAACCTCTCAACAAATTTGGGGTTTCGACACCACCAACCGGACTCTCCTCGCTGCTGCCATCTTAGTCAAGTTCGCCGACCCTCCTCTGACCTCACAATGAATCAATGCCTCCATCACTTCCAGTGGGTCTACCCGAAGCTCGCTGGGCCCTTAGTTTGGAGCTTCGACGCTCCTTACACCAAACCAGCCAACCCATCAACGTCGGATCCACCGACCCTTCTCCGGCCACCTCCATGCATCGCTGCGCCAATCCAACGCCTCCTCCACCTTCAGTGCATCAAGTGGAAGCCTCTTGAAATGACCCGTGGCCCTTTAGGGTTGTTTAAGACGTCTGGATGAGCCATCAGACGTCTGTCCAGACGTCTGGATGGAGGGTCAGACGTCTGAAAGTGGAAGAGCCGGACCTGCTGTTCTTTTTCCACGCACACAGACACATGCAGACCCCCCTCTCCCACGCCACTCCATTCATCTCCACCAGCCACCACCTCCATCCTTCCTTCCTCCCTTCCTTCCAGCGTGGCAAGAGGAGAGGAAGCTGAGAGAGAGAGAGACGGGACGTGGAGGAGGAGGAGAGGAGAGATCGAGAGGACGAGCTCGCAAGGGAGCCGCAAGAGGGTGGGAGGAACTCAAAGGAGCTCGTGCTCGAGGAGGAGGACCGCACGGAGGTGGGCTCGCGGCCTCCTGAAGCTGCCGGCGTAGCAGCTGCAGGCGACGTGGAGGGGTTCCGCGTGGAGAAGAAGGCTCGCGGAGGTTCTGCATACTGGATATTTTACACTATCAGACGTCTGGAGCACATCCCCGACATTTGGAATAGCAGAAGGATGTTCAGAGCTAAAGCCGGACGTTTGAAAGCACACTCTATGCTAAGGTACGTGCTTTTTGTGCTGTTATGGCCATGCAAACCTCACCGCAAAGATCTTGTTTGACCTTTTCTGAGGTCTATGCATACGTACGTAGGGGGTAGGCCGTTGGAAAGGCGCGGGGTGTGCCCATCGAGGTGCTTTTGGATGTTTGGACACATCGCCAGACATCTGACCGTACCTCCAGACAACCGAAAGAAGAGTCTGACGTCTGGAGCTCACCTCAAACGATCGCGGAGGGGTCCAGACGTCCGAGGTAGCTACAGGGAACCCAGGGTAAGTTTGACGTCTTTTAAGATGTCTGGGATTAGACCCAAATGCCTGATTTTGGACAGTGTGATTGTTTTTGACCCGTTTAGGGCCCAAACGGAATCGGATTTCCGTAAACGAAATACCGTTGTTTTTTGCCTGAGTTTCTCTACGAGTTAGTATCACTTGTATATGATTTTTGACTCGTTTGATGTGGATCGTCAATTGTATAGGTCTCCACCCAGTCGAGTACGCGGGAGCCACGAAGGCAACGGGATCTGTGATCCAAGCCCCATTCCTCCTATGTTTGCCGGTAGAGTGATTTACATTAATATTATGATTTAAATAAATGAACTGCATGTTTAGAATAACTTGCATGAATCCTAGGATGAGAATGAACCCTAGGGTAGAAACAGATGGTTGAGCTACACTGTATACTTAAGAAACATGTAGAACCCTAGGATGAGAATGAACCCTAGGGTAGAAACAAATGGTTGAGCTATATTGTATACTTGAGAAACATGTAGAACCCTAGGATGAAAATGAACCCTAGGGCAGAAATAGGTGGTTTGAGCTATACTGTTTACTTGAGATGCCTGTAAAAACTTTAATGCTAGCAAATGTACTGGTTACTTAGTATGATGTCTTGTCAGTAGAAAATCACGAGACGCCTATTTTAAGAACGGAACCGGTAATGTAAATAGAGAAATAGGAAAGACTGGAATATGAAACAAAAGGAATATCAGCATGAACCCTACGGAGAATTAGGAGGAGAACTCCTATAGACTGGAAGTGGGCTGGCCCTTATGTACGCGATACCAAGGAGAGCCACAGTCCCTTTTGTGTAAAGGGGTATTAGCCGCCCGTTGGGTCGAGCCCCGGGGTCAAGCCTAGACACTCTACACTGATTTTGTTTGGCCCTCGTATACGTGGTACCGGAGTGAGCTACTTAGTGTAAAGAGGGAGCTAGCCGTCCCAGGGGGCCTGAGGATAGGACTAGCTGCCCTACACCGACTCTTGTTAGGATCACTGCGCAAACCGGGATAGTTGGACGAGAGTACGCGGACTATGGAGGGGCGAGACCCTTGTTCTGTTCTGTTATGAGAGGGCAAGGCCTTTTACTGTTTCGTGTTGTACCTTTAGGCATACCCGCTAGCGGAAACGACTGACTGCATGCCAGTGCGGGATAGCTACCCGTGCGTTTATCACGCGTGCCATAGTCACCGCTACGTCGCAACCGTGACCTCGGGGTGGTTGACTGGGTGTCGGATTACCACGGGGGACTCTCCCGGCCAGGAGAGCACCACATGTACCTCTTACATCATGGAAAAGACTACAATCAAGTTCGTTCCTGTGAGGAACAGGCCAGATCAAGAAATGATCTAAGTGAATAAAGGAACAACAAATTAGAAGTACTTAGTTGAACTAAATGAAAATGGATAGTTGTTTAATTGTATAAATTAATTGCTTGTTTTAATTACATGTAAATGGTTAAATTACCACTCTACTCAGCGTTCGCTGACTCTGAAAATTTTATAACCTTGTTCAGGCCAGGGAGTTAAGCAGCCAGCACCACTGACTGTAAAGGGAGTTGGGCTCAGTTGAGCCCAGCCTTAGCTGCGTTTCTTACTATTTTCCTTAGCTCCTATTGTAGCAGTGAGTATTTTTTTTGTTCTATGTAATACTGTTGCAGTACTTTCAGCGGTACTTTCCTCTGTCGTAGTTGTGATGGCCTGTAACATTGATAGACTTTTTCGCTCTGTTTCTCTTACCGTCTTTTGATTTATTTCTGCTTAGTTACATTGCATGTGTGGTTGTGATTTATTTCCTGTTTTTGGTTATTTCTCGTTGGACGACTAGGTCTTGGGATTAGTCGAGGCGGGCCAGTTTCGGGTCCTGTAGGGATCTGGGATCAGGTCGTAACACCTCTCGACACATTGCCTTAATCCTTGGAGTTCGGAACCTCACCGACCTCATCCATCACCGATGGCCTGCACCTCCCGTTGGAGACGTGAGGAGGAGAAAAGAAGGACCCATCTGCAGAAGAAAGAAATAGGTAGGGACCTGCTTGTAAGAAAAGGACCAATTTGTAAAAATTTTCAAGGACTCCATCGTAAATTTCCAGGGACCAACTTGAATATCTTTTCATATGTTGAGAATTTGCTTCATATATAAGGATTTTATTACACTAATTATTTTCTTTAGATATTATTTGAATTATTTAATGCTTAATCACAATAATTGCCATCTTATTTAGCATTAAATGATTACAGAAATCCCAACCTAGTTAAATTGCCTTGCGAAATTAATTGCCCATAACTTCTTGGAAATTCTCTCTCTACATTTTGGAGCTTGGTTTGAAACTAAAATTTTATTGATCACATCTAGTTCCTGGACTTAAAATTCAAAATAGTTGTAATCACGCTTTAGGTTACTCCCAGAGACGACCTCGGATTTTTCTGTTAATTCAAGTATTATAAATTTAAATGTTAGATTCGCTTTAATCAACTATACTACAACGCGTGTTTTTGCAAAACGATCAAAGTGACTTAGCAAAATCCAAATTCGAATTAATTTATAGTCAATTGAATTGTTTTGGAAACATTGGCACCCATGGTAGGTTAGAATGCCCCATAAAGCATGAAAAATGCATATTTTTGGTTAAACCTTTTTAGGTCATATGCGGTATCGTTGGATTTCTCTCGTCGTAAAGTTTCCAATAGTACTTGATTTGTATAAATCCGATGTGCATAGCTCAATTTACATCAAATATAATACAAATAGGATTAAAGCAGGAGTAAATAAATACTTGAAGGGCATTTTAAGGAATACCGCGTAGGCCCTCCATTATCTACAATTCAATCATGGAATGATAGCCTTAATGAAACCAATTGTGGCCTTTGAGTTTGGGTAAGTGATTGGGTTTAATTAATCAACACTTGATGTTTATCGATCAACACCTGATTAGTCAACCTTCTATTTGATTAATCAAATCTAGTCAAGTTCACATTTCTTAGAAAGTGAAATTTGATTGATCAATATAAAATTGATTGGTCAAACCTACTCTGTTTCTTGAATTTCTGGAAGCATACAAACTTCCGTTCCAAGGAAACACATCAAAATTGACACAAAACTCCTCATAACTCAATTCAAACTTTTAAACACCATCACAAACCCCTTTTTAGCACATAAAAAGGCATTATAACCCAATAATCAAGAAATGAATTCTATACTCACAAGCTCCAACATGAAAACCTAATATCATGACTCTTCTTAATCATCCACCGATAGTCTCAGGTAAAACCAAATTTCAAATACTCCAAACGAATCTGAATTCAATCTTGAACAAAATATATATACTTTAACCTCTATAAGTCAACAAAGAGGAGAGACAAAGAAGAGTAAATCCCTACCTCAAATTAGCCTTGGAATGCAAGATCACTTCTTAATAAGCTTTTCCTTGAAATAACCCTTAGAACAACAACCAACACTTACCTTGGCCTTCGTTTAGCACATCTCATGCCTCCCTTTCCTCCTCTTGAGGTCGTGAAAACTTTCCTACAACAGCAATGCCCTCCTCTCCTTCCCTTCCCTTCAAATCCCAAGGAAAAAAGGAGGATTAAGGCTAAGTTGGATGAAGAAGCAAGAAAGGAGCATTTACCTTCACCTAGATCTTGATTAGAGCCCCTAAACTACTCCTTCCAACAAGAGTAAGTTGGAGAAGAAGATGGTGGTGGAGGTCAGTGGAGAGGGAATGGGGAGAGGGAGAGATGATGGAAGAGATAAGTTCTCATAGGAGGCAAATGGCTTCATGCTTAATTTAGGTCCCTTATATAATTAGTGGCAATAATTGCAACATGCCCCTCCCACCTAAAGCTCAAATTAATAAGAGCTCCTTAAACCTCTTTTCATCACAATCGGCTCCTGTACCCAATATTTTGTACATGACCCAAATGGGTAGCTTCCCCAATTAGGTCCCAAAAATATCAATTAGGCTCTATGCCCTTTTCAGGCCATCATTAGTGATCTAATGAAGGTTATATTAGCCTAATTATGCCTTTGTAAATTCAAACCCTTGCATGTAACACTTGATCTCATAGTCACCACTTCACCTAGACCGAGACCCTAAGGTGAATAGTTAAGCAGTAGGGTGGGTATGGATCATTCTCCTAGCCAGGAGAGCACTTGATGTCGATTTTATTAGTCGAGATATCGCAGCAATATCTTCTCACACCTTTTGAGAGAATGATTATGGGCTGTTGATAACCATATAATGAGAAGGCACAAACAACTTGGAAAATTAAATATAATTAAGAAATAAAAGGACTATTGTGAACATAAGTACCTAATTTTGTTTCTTATAGTTTCTTTAGTTTCTTATTGCTATTTCACATTCAATTTGCTACTCTACTCGCTTTTGCTGACTTCCTTGTTTGAACTCCATACTTAAGTTTTGGCACGGAACAACTGGATTTTATGGTTGTGAGATGAGATAGTGCTAGTATGAGTTTTGTACTATAACTGCTCTATAGGGCCTTGTTTTTAGTCATAGCTTAGCTCTTTTCTTTCGGTTACTTTCAATATTATTTTCTTTAGACTTGTACTTCTTATTTCCTTTTTGTTAATGGCTATAGATGATTCATATGAACCTTGTTGACTAGATTATTATTTCTAGTTCAATCGACTTTTCTTTATTTAATAATGTGTGATGAAAACTTGAAATGCGATATTTATATTTTATGTTTATGTGTTGGACGATCGAGATTTTAGGTGATATTGAAAAATCAACTCGAGTCCCAACTAGGGTAGGGGTTCAAATTGTAACAAATGATATCAAAGTAATGTTATCTGATGATTGTGAAATTTGTTGCGAAAAGTTTTCAATTTGGAAAACCCGAGTCGTTGTAAAATTCACAAGAAAATTTGCTACTAAATAAAATTTATAACCAAAACTCTGGTGAATCCTGGGTCGAACACAGGGAGGCGAACGTTTGTAAAAAATCACACTTGGAATTATTGCCACAAAGTAGAATAACTAGTTGAAATTAATCTACGCAAGCTAAACTGCTTAAAGAATAAGCAATAGAAGGCAGAGAGAGAATATACAAAGAAGAGAAAATTAGAGAGAATAAATAAATATTACATTTAAATATTCTAGAGTCTATTACAACTACTTAAAGAAAACAAAACTACACTAGAAAGTAGTAAAAAGATAAGGGTGAAAAAATCCTCCTCGACAGCTGCTTGGAGGACGAGTCGCGTTGATGGAGCACCTAGAAGAGGGTGATGAGATGCTAGATGAGGGAGAATGGAGCTGGAGAATAGAGAACGAAGCAGGGTGACATTGTATGGGATCTGCTTCCCAAATGGTGGCAAGAGGACAACCACGGACGCTCCACAAATGGGGATGAGAATATGGAAAATTTATCTTTAAGACTCTGGTGGAGCATCCCAGGTATGAGACTAGCTAAAGGTTTGGAGAGGGTGAGAGGAGAAGAGAAGGGGTGAAGAAATGTGTGGTACAGGTGGTCCTTTCATAGGTGTAGTCTTGGCAGTAGTTTGGTCATTTAAATGGTTAGAATTTAATATAGGGGTCTTTAGTGACAAATGCATGTGTCGCTATAGGCGCACGACGCTGTAGCCGCACCTCCATGAGGGCCATCCATCGTACATCCTACCGCTCCCAATGTGCCACTGTAAAGACCCGTTCTGTTCTAAGCCTTTTAAGACATATGGACTGTCAGCCAGACGTCTGGACCCCTTCCCAGACGTCTGGAAATTGAAAATTTTGTACCCACGGTCGCGTCTGCGTGCTGGCTACGTGCAGACAGTCTCTTCTCTTCTCTCTCTCTCTTTTCTCCTCCACAAAACCCTAGTCGCCCCATCTATATAACCCCTCTTCCCCCCCTCCTCTCTTCTCCACTCCACCACCACTACCTTCCTTCTTCCTCTCCACTGCAGCGAGAGGGACGAGTGTGAGAGAGGGCGCGAGAGTGAGGAGCTAGGAGGAGAGGTGGTGTGAAGAGAGGAGGAGCTTGAGCTCGCGAGCTCGTGGGAGCTTGCCTGAGGACGCCCGGTGGGAGCAACGCGTGCGGAAGGAGCGCGTCGGGGGAGACGTCCCCGACACTCTGCTGCAGCTGGAGCTGCAGACGAGGAGGAGAGGCCGCGGCTACGCACGGCGAAGGGAGAAGAGGTTGGCCTGGTTCTGGGTTTTTCCCAGAATCAGACGTCTGGTAGGTTGTCCAGACGATGGGTTGGACGTTTGGTGACGACACCGGACATCTAAAAGCAGAGTTTCGCGAAGGTACGTTCCGCTTGCGGTTACAGCCATGCAGGTCGCACCCCAAAGTCGATCTGCATGGCTAAAAGTGAGTGATCCGGTCTGTTGCATGCAGGGATAACTTCAGGAAGGCGCAGGGCACGCCCTCCCACACATTTCAGACATTTGGACAGCTTACCAAAAAACTGAAAGCACTCCCAGACAACTAGAGGAGAGGTCATACATCTGGAGTTGGGTCCAGACGGTCAAGTAGGGGTTCTGGATGTCTGAAGTCGACGCAGGAACCTGAGGTGAGACCCTGGTGACTTTTAAGACGTCTGGACCTTGTGCCAGACGTCTGATTTAGGTCTACAGTTTTGTTTTTGACCCATTTAGGGTTCGTTTGAGGTCCATTTTACACAAAAAAAATATCTGTGGTTTCCTTGTGAGTTCCTCTACATGTTAGAAATCCTTATATACTGTTCTGAACATTCTGTTATGGTATGTCCCTTGGTATAGGACTTCAACCTATTGCATGTTCGGGGCTTGCAGAGACACGTGAGCCAGCCGTTCGAGCCCCCAGTACTCCTGGATTGTCTGGTAGAGTGGTTTCCCCTGTTTTAATTATAAAACATGAATGCATATGTGAAATTGGATAACTAGAAACCTAGGATGTGGCATGAATCCTAGGACAAGATGTACTTGCACTTTTGTATGCGTGTTTGAGATTGCAGTCATAAATGAATGAATAGAATTGTAAACAAATGCCTATAATAAATACGAGCTGCCTGTGAAATATGAAATGCCTGTGCTAGTTAAATAGTTACCTGTGACATTACTTGTTGTATATGTTAAATTGTGGAAATATGAGCTGCATGTGTATAATATGAGAATGGGAATGTCAATGATGAAACCTGATACGAAACAACATGATGAATACGAGCATGAACCCTACGAGGAACTACGAGTAGAGCTCCTGTGGATAAATGGAATGGATCTGGAAATGTGAGTGGGAAGTGTGCTAGCCCTTGAGTACGTGGTACCAAGGAGAGCGACTGTCCCCTGTTTAGTGTAGAGCGAAGCTAGCCGCCCTTGGGTTGGGACCCGGGGTTAGGATTGGCCACTCTATACTGACTTCTTTGGCCCTCGCGTACACTGTACCGGGGAGAGCTACTAGTGTAGGGAGAGAGCTAGCTACCCCACGGGCACGAGGTTCAACTAGCCACCCTACACCGACTTGTTAGGCCCACTAGGTAAACCGGGGTAGTCAAACCAGCGTACGCGGACTGTGGAGGGGCGAGACCCCTGTTTGGTTCTGAGGGGTGAGACTCCTGTTACTAAGAGGGCTAGGCCCTATACTATTCCGTGTTGTACTTTGGGCGTACCCGCTAGCGGAAACGACTGACCGCGTGCCAGTGCAGGGTAGCTACTCATGCGCTTATCGCGCGTGCCGTAGTCACCGCTACATCTATCCGTGACCTCGGGGTGGTTGACTGGGTGTAGGATCATCACGGGGGACTCTCCCGGCTAGGAGAGCACCATGTGTGCCTTCTACTCTTCGGAAAAGACTGCAATCAAGATCGTTCCCACGAGGAACATGCGAGATCAAGAAAGAGATCTGAAAAGTAAACCAATGGGTGAAAAGGAATGACTTGTAAAATAAAATAATTGGAAAAGATAAATTACCTGTTAGCTTTTACTGCTTTAGTTAGTTTGGTTGCTACTCTACTCAGCGTTAGCTGACTCCATTTTACTCATAACCCTTTTCAGGTCCAAGTGTTGAGTAGCCCGAGTCCCCGGCTGTAGAGGGTGCTGGGCATAGTTGAGCCCAGCAATAGTTCCTGTTGTTGTTGTACTTCCTTTTTGCTAGTGAGTTAGACTGTTGTTACCGTTTCTATTTTTGTACCTTGTTCTACTTTACTGTTGTGGTAGTAATATGTACTGTTAGCAGCTTTTATTTTCCTTTACTGCTTGTACTCTTTTACTATTAATTACTTAGAATTGTGAATGTGGTTTACTTTCCTACTTTTTGGTTATTTCTTGTTGGACGACTAGGTCTTGGGAGTAGTCGAGTCGAGCCGATCTCGGGTCCTATAGGAATTCGGGAACCAGGTCGTAACAACCACGTCATGTGGCCATCCACCTTCAGGTGTTCACATGCTCTCAAGCGCTGCACCACTCTCAGTCGTCCGATCACACAATCGGACAGTTGAGAATCACGCATGCTTCGCCTACAACATGCCTGTAGCGCTCGCATACGATGGCGCGTCATCGCCACGTAGCCACCTCCATCACCACTCATCACCAATCGAACGATGTAATTTCATGCGCTCTCTTTTCTCGCGAGTTAAGCCCCCTTGCTAGGGCTCGATTGCACGTCGTGTGCTGTGCATAGGGTGCTCGACCGTTGCATTGAGGGGCTTTCTTTGTCAAGTTCTTGTTTTAAGGCTACAACACTCTCAGATGTTGGATCTCGATCCAACAGCCGAGATCAAGCGGCCTTTGCTGAGGAGGAAGAGCACTGGAGGCTTTGAGCGGCTTGGATGGCACCACGTGGTGCCATCTGGGCCGTCCATTTTCCAATGCTTGTAGATGGAGCCACTGATGTTGGATTTGGTCGATTTTCGTGTCGTTGGGATGCGATCGTCGATCTGAACCCATTCGTGCGGTCAGATTTGTCATTTGAGATACGAATTTGCACCACCTTACCCCTTGACCTCTGATTTTCCTCAGACTACATCTGATGCTACGAAAGTTCAATCGAGGCGATCTCGAAGGCATTTGACTCCGATTGTCGCCCTAATCAAATCCATACGGTTGGATCTTCAATCCGAGGCTCCAAAATGATATCACCCTGTCCACTGGCCACAAAAAGGGCAAATTAACCTATATTTTATACAAACTACTCTAAATGCAGAATGATGCATGCTGTGCAATATTTATAATGTTGAATACAATTATACACCTAAGAACACGCATAAATAAACAGTTTATGTGAAATAGCTATGTCTACATCATTATCTCATATAACCATAACACAAATCGAAGGAGTTCAACGAGCTAATCACACATCACATATCATAGCCCATCAACCGAGTTTCAATCTAGAGTCCTTGAATTACTCTTTACTTCTTCAAGTCTTGTGTTCTATGTTTAATTTTTGGTAGCCTTCCTTGCAGAAGATACCTCTTAGGCGTGGATCTCTTGAAGGACGAGGGAGGTCGAGGTGGTTGCTAGAATAATCAGGACCAAGGTGTGTAGGCCTAGTAGGTAGCCTAGATGCTCAGTGAATTTTTTGGGCAACACTTTCTGTAGCAACAAGAGGAAAATGTAAGATCTTAGGAAATGCCGAGGGGGCAAGCATTCATGGGTAAGGGAGGCCACTGAGAGGTGGTGGGCGAGCAGGAAGCGGTGCAGGATGAGGGGTTGGAGATCCACCATCTCCCCCATGACTTAAGGATGGTGAAAATACGAATCACCACCTAAGCCAATGAACCCCTTGCTTCAACACCAAGAACTTTTTGTTGATTTCAAGAAACTGAAGTCTCCCATCTTCATGGGAGACGAAGGTCCTAATGAAGCTAGAGACTAGATAGAGTAAATCGAGAAGACCTTCAACACCCTCCTTCTACTTGTTGACTATCTTGTTCCATTTGCAGCATATTATCTAACCGATGTCACAAACAGATGGTGGTGGGTTATCCTCGAGCGAGGAGACCGTAAGGTCACTTGGGAGTAGTTTGTGGAACACTTTAATGAGTAGTGTTATCCAGAGACCTGGAAGCAACATCGACGTCGAAAGTTCCATAACCTACTACAGGGTGTGATGACAGTTAACGAGTATCGCATCAGGTTCCTCAAGATCTTCCAATTCGTACCATCGTCCGCAGATATTGAGGAGGAGAAACAATGAAAATTTACTAAAGACTTACGATTACTAATTTAGGATTATGTGAAACTCCTAAAATAACCTAACTTTTCCAATATCATAAAGGCAATAATGACTTACAAGATGACGGGCAAGCTAAAGAAGGATACTAAGTGGAGATTAAAAAACAAACTTTGATCGTATTTAGAAATATCAAGAAGAGTTAAAATTCTCACCAACATTATTTTAAAATTTCGCTTCACCAAATTCTCGTCACGATACTTTGTTGAAGATCTCATCGTAGCAATTTACTTTTTTTTTTCCCACTTTATCCAAATCACAGCAGATAAATCGTTAAAAGCTACCATCGTTATTGTTACCTTGACCCCATGTAAGAAAAAAGAATCGAATCCTCTCCTAAAAAAAAAGCAATAATCAGATACCATATCCTAAATCCCAAAGTATCTGGGGGAGGAGAAAAGGGAGGATCCCTTCCACAGATATACAGTTGAAGAGAGAGAGAGAGAGAGAGAGAGAGAGAGAGAGAGAGTGGCAGAAGAAGATGCCAGAAAGGGACAAGAATCGGATTTAATAGATCTTGGATTGCGTGAGTGAGCCCTCGTTTCTATCGGATCCCCCGTTTTTTTTTTCCCTTTTTCCGCCCCGAGCAGGCAAAGAGAGAGAGGGAGGGGATGAGGATGGAGAGAGCGGCGTTGGTAGGTGTGAACGGCGGTAAGGCGCGACGACAACGTGTACGCACGGCCACCCGATCCAGGCTGCCCCCAGATCTTCCGTAGTATTACGTGAATGCCACTGTGTTAGGTGGTCCCTCGCCCAATGGATTGACCCGGAAAATGCCCTGGACAGGCTGGAACCCCGCGGGCGCCTTCATTGCTCGCATCTGTCCCTTTTCAGCCCTATGAAATTATTATACTTTAATTACTTCCCAAAATTCGCCGATCGGGCTGGTAACTACAATGCCTAAATCCGTCTTATTCTAAGTACTTTCCATTGTTTCATAGATTACGTTCAAAGTACAATATTTAAGGAGTCGGGACGGATTCTTTTGTCAGAAGGGCCACGTTGGATAGAAGTTTAGGTCCATGCCATTCCCGATAGAGGGAAGTCAGATACATCGGCTAGCCTATGGCATATGAATGGTAGAATCATATTTTCTTTTTATTATTTGGTCAAGTAGATTGTGTGAAGGCAATGCCAGCCAAGTAAATTATATCGGTCCTATGAAAAAAGAGGAGGATATGACCATAATTTGCCTTTTTTCACCACTGCCCATGTATGACCAACTAGGTTTTATTGGTGTTAATTAAATTTATGTTAAAATTACATACCACTCTTATCTTCAGATACCCTTTGAGTTAGTTTCCGTGAGAGATTAAAAAATTGATATTAAAAAATATGAAATGTATGTTAACTTTTATTTTTATTTACTTGTAAATTGAAGTTAATATCAATTTTTGTTTACTTAAATTTATATTAAATTGTGATGTTAATTCTTATGTTATTTACTAAAATTGATGTTAACATTAATTTCTAGATAGTAAAATTTAGATGTGTGAAATTTACGAAGCTAACACATTTTTTACTAATATCTCTTAAAACTAATGTTAATAAAATAAGAGTTAATCCTCCAAACAAGTGTTAAGATTGTATAGATTAGCTATTCAAGTAAACAGAGATTAACCTCCTAAAATTAGAATTAACACCTAACGTAAACTAACCCTTCACGATTGATATTCTTAATACCACTATCAAATAAATATAAAAAAAATTAACATCACAATTTAACATTAATTTATATAAATATAAATTAATATTAACACCACTTTACAAATAATTATAATTATAAATTAACATCAATTTCACCTACCTCAATATTACTTTCCTATCCTCTAAATAAATTAACCTTTGATGCTACGAGTTGGAGCACTATTTTATGACAACAAAGGATTATGGTTGAAGCACTTTGAAGCAGCGTGTACGATCAAATTAAATTTTTTTCATGTTAAATAGTCAACAGATATGAACGAATAGAGGCGAAGAGAATGATATAGAAAATAAGAACAAAGAAAGAAAAGAACAATGGGGCATTCAGTCGTAAAATAAAAGATACTTTTATCTCCAATGCTTTCTCTCTCAACGTTTAATTGTATATGTAGAGTTAGCATGCAAAGTTCCTAAAAATTTCAATATATTTTATCTAACAAATTATCTATTTTGGTCAAGCAACAGATTGCAAAATGTGACTTCTGTTCTTATAAATTAACATATTACCAAAAACTACTTTTTTATCATTAAATTGTGGATTTTAGCATCAAGATTAAGTATCATAATCTATCATTAAATCCGCAACACTGTACAATTTGGAGTGAATCTACACATTGAAAATCCCTTCTTGTTTAAGTCTAAATACAGAAATTGAATCCTAGATGTACATCGGCAATCTTATCTTTATTTAATTAATTATTATTCAAGCATGAGATTATACAAGAGATTATACAAGAGCACAACTCTGACCTCATAAAGAGTAAAGTGATATCTAAAGTCAACATTGTAACATTTGTCCCTTTACACCTGATAGAACAAAGATCTAGGATGTTGAAGCTAGAATTTGTAGACATGAAATTGAAATAATTCAATTTTGAATGGAATCATATTATTGCTGGCACACAATACATGGGCTTTAAAAACTAGGCATGCAGGTGAGTTGTGGAGAAAAAAGGTTTGATATAAGAATATTTCAAATCAAACGACAAGTATGGAAAAGTCAAAAATAGACAAAAAGATTTATTTTGCTATACTTTCTTTTGATTTGGCAAGTGAAATTATATTTCAACTTAGAAGCAGTAGGAACTAAGAAATTAAGGAATTTTGATGTTTAGTTGGATTTGTTACCTTATTCAAGGAGTTAGGAAATTTTATTCAACTTGGGATGTTTGTTTGGTAGAGTAAAGTAATAGAATAAGAAAAAAATTAATTGAAAAGAGAGGTGAGGTGAAATTAATAAATGGACTTAGATAATTCCCTTTGGGGGTAGGGGGTGTTGGAGTTGTAAAATCTTAAATTAAGGATTCAATTTTGACACCTATGGATTCCTAAATTAGTGCCCCCAAAATCGTAAATTAAAAGCCTGATCCCACCAATCAAACAAGGCTTAGTAGAATTGTAAGAAGTCTCCTCAATCCAACACCATTTCTTTCATGGGTAGGATAGGGAATTAAAAGGAAGGATAAAATTGATGACTAGTGTAAAGGTGTTGAATGATGGACAATTTTGTAGGTTTATCTAAAGCTCTTTTCTTAAAAAATCTTCAAGAAGGAAGGGTGAGCAATTTCTTCAAATTTAAATACATTTAATGACAATATTTAAATTGTAAAAGATTTCATTTTTTTCTTGTTATATATGGTGATAGGCATTAGTACATAATAATAGCTATCAAGCTTTAGGATTTTTCATTTTACATGGTTCAAGCTACGAAACAAAGGTCTTTGCCATGGCATCTCAATCTCCCTTCTTGTCTCTATGTTTATAAGAGGGAATCTCTATAGAACATAAAAAATGGCAATGAAGTGAAGTTTTATGTGGATCACACATGGTCATGAGGTGTCACTAGCATTTGTTCAAACAAGGTATCCTTCCACCAAAGAATTCATGGTGCACATGTCGTTTCTCTTGAATAGTTTCCAAGGAAATGTCAGATGATAGAATGGCATCAAAAGAGCATCATGCAATCAAAGGAATAGGTCAAAGTAATACATAATGAGACATCATGTAGCTCAAAGAAATTATCCACCTTGAATTTAACTCACTTACATTTGATCAATCATTCCTTATTAATCACTTAAATTGTTGGAAAAATGACCTAAAAAGCTTATGTAGATTTACTTTCAATGAAATGAGCACCTAAGGAAGTATATATCAAAGTCAACTATTAGAATCCATAATCATTTTCATCTTTCAAAAGCCTTTGAAGAAGAGTTTAGTAGAAAAAAAATATCTAAATCCACTGTCTAACATTTTCATATATTTATAACATTTCAAAATTCTTCTAATTTCATCCCTATCGAGTGCAATCTTCTATTTCATTTCTTTTTGGATGAATTTACAACATAAATATTATGAATCAATCAAAACATTCCAAATGTTTAAAAGGAAAAAATGACACCTAAGGTAACAAAACTCTCCTATTCCTAAAAATAAAAACATGTATAATATTTTTATTTTAAAAGTAAAAACTTAAAAAAAAATTTATGTGATATAATTGGTCGTAGGAATTTTCTTAGAAACAACTTGTGAGAGGTTATCTTCGGATGCAATGTTCGCCCCCTCCCTCCCCATCCTTCTCGCACCACATAATATATGGTGATATTTGATAAGGAGAATGGATATGGGAAACAAAAATAAAAAAATAAGTGAAATAAATAAGTTAATATATTTGGAAAGATAAGTTATTTAAATTTATTTATTTATTTATAAAATAAATTAAAATTTCCAATTCTTTCAAGCAACATAAATTATTTATTCTATTATTTTATTTATTACTATTTTTTAATTTATTCCGCATATTTATTCTCTTTACCCAACACTGCCACTTAGGCTCTCCCAAACCTCTCCACACCCCCACAACCCCATCCCGTTTCCCGTAATTTCGACCAACGCCGAACCCTCTCTGCTCTCCGCATCACTCCCACCGCCCCCTTCCTATAAATATCCCTCCTTCCCTTCTCCTTCCTCTCCGATCTCTCTCTCTCGCACCGATCGGAAAATGGACCCAGAGAACTCCACCGTCAGCGTCGACGAAGTGGCGGTCCCCAACGGCTCTGCCTCCGCCGCCTCCTCCTCCTCCGCCTCCTCGTCCAACGATCACGGGTGGCAGAAGGTCGTGTACCCCAAGCGCCAGCGCCGCAACGCCCCTCCCCGCCCCGCCGATCCCCGATCCAACAGCCCCAACCCCTTCGCCGCCGTCGAGCAGAAGGCCCTCGAGCGCCACCGCGACCTCGCCGCCCGCAACGCCGCCCTGGCGGCGAAGGCCCCCGCGAAGCCCCTCCGCAGGGGATCGGACGACGAGGACGAGGTGGAGGACGACAGCGGCGAGGAGGAGGCGAAGAAGGCGGAGGGCGCGGAGGTGAAGAAGCCGAAGGAGAAAAAGCCGAAGAAGCCCAAGGTCACGGTCGCCGAGGCCGCCTCGAACATCGACGCCGCGGATCTCGCCGCCTTCCTCGCCGAGATCACCGTGAGTTTTGCCGCGATCGGCGTTTGTGAGAAGGGGAACTCTTTGCCGTTCTCGTGCGGTTTGTTTGAGAAATTTGTTGAAATGTGGGGATTTTGCAGGCGTCGTTCGAGACGCAGCCAGACATTCAGCTCATGAGGTTCGCGGATTACTTTGGGAGGGCGTTCGCCTCGGTTGCGGCGGCGCAGTTCCCGTGGACGAAGATGTTCAAGGAGTCACCTCTTGCGAAGATCATTGATGTGAGTTGCCCATTTCTCGAAATCCGGTTGGCATGCGATCTGAACTCGAGGTTTGCAAGGGAGATTACAAATTCGTGGCCATTTTTGCCGTTTGGGGATGAAAAGAGGATTTCTTTGTTTGAAGGATTCTCGTCGAGATACCCTGTTTGCTTAAAGTTGGTCGGTTAACGGTGGGGAGAGACACTTCATGTGCCATACATGCGTTTGTTCTTTCCGAATTGGCTTTTTAAAAAGTGGTTGGTGCCACGGATCTCGGCATTTGATTACAATTGTGATTATCAATTGGTGTTTTCTTTCATTTAAGCTTGTTAGGGTACGAAGAAAAGATACTTTTCGATATTTGAAGCTGATAAGGTTTCCTGTTGTGGGGGTCCATTACAGTAAATTACAAATATCTGGACAGATCTACAGAAGATTTACGTTTTAATTGGATCTGTTAGGTCCTCCAGACCTTTTTCTCTTTCGATTTCTGGAAATTCTCCGAGAAATTTGCTGTTAATAAAACTAGATATTATGTTTTTGGTGTTCTCTGCTGAATTCCATTTGCCTAAGGGAACAATACTCTGTTTAATTCAGGATTTTTTGTAACGTTCAAAATTCATGTAGGAAAGGCAATTTTTGTACAGAGACTACCAATGGTATGATCTTGGGGAAATATTGCTCTTTAATTTGCATTAACACTTAACGTTTAAGGACAAACTGAATAATTCAAAATGATACATATTATTCGACAGCTAGGAAGGTTGATGATTGTTTTACTGTATTATTTGACAACTTGGAAGCAGCATCTTATAGTCTTAAAATTCATTTTTTCTTTTATACTATCCTGAAGGGGGGCAGGACAAATTGCACAACTTTGTTAGCTAAATATGTTACAGAATGTTTCATCCTTTCTTGGCATGTGTTTTGCTTTATTATCTGTTTATCATCTAAAGAAAATATACTTTATTTAGCAATAGGGTGCTGCTATGATATTCTCCACAAGGATCTAAGGCCTTTGTATGTAATCTTCCATGAATTAAATAAAGAAGCCACACAAAATAATTTCTCTTGCAAGGTTCCTTTAAAAATAAAAAATTGCATTTGCAATGTCATGGGGAACCACAAATGTTAAATCGTTGCATGTAAAGCGATAGAAGGAAACTTTCATAGTCAAACTTTGGCATGCAACATCTTGCTGGAAGTGATTGCAATACCTACTCTATAAGTGAAGAACTTCCTTGGCAATGGCTTTCTATTTGACATGTAACCTCTTTACATCATGGAAGATTATAGCTTACGGAGAAAGTCATTGTGGAGTTGTCTTCAGTTTGTCTGATTGAGTTATCATCGTGTCCTTCCGAAGGATGTCAAACCTCTTTGGATTCAGCGTGCATAATTTTCTTGTAAATCACCATGTTAGGATTTTTCTTGTAGTCTTTCTTTCTTTGACCTGGTATTTCTGTATGAAATTATTGTTTTGTGCATGTATTTAACATCCAGAAAGCTTAGATGGCACACTTGCTTTGGGCAGACCCACTTTGAAGTTCCTGCTTGGCTACATTATAGTGCATTTTGCTTTACATGCTCTTTTCCTTTTGAATCAGGTACCCCTCTGCCATATACCTGAACCTGTAAATAAAACAGCTTCTGATTGGCTTGCTCAACGACCTGTTGGAAATCTTGGGGAATTTGTTTTGTGGTCCTTGGATGGCATCCTTGCTGAGCTGGTAAACCAACAACCAGCAACCAAGGGCTCCAAAAAACCTTCTCAACAGTCATCTCCCAAGGCCCAGGTAACAGTTATTGGCTTTCACTTTTTCTAATATCTTAGTTAGTAGTTTTTACTAGCTTCCTATCTGAACTTTTGACTCTATTGTTTGCTTCTTGCAAGGGTACCTTATCATTTTATTGCTAGCTGAGTAAGTTCTTTTTAGTTCCAACATTGTAATCTTTGGAAGAACAGGTTAAAAAGCTTGGACATTCACAAACACACCTTGTGAGGGTATGGAGTCTCATACTTCACATAATGAGAGACTAGTGTCAGATTAGCCATTCTTCCCAAGTAAAACCAGCAGTGTGCCTACTTTTTAGAAAGTGGAAATAAAATTAGAGAACCATTGCATGCTCCGGAACTATGGGCAATTGCACTCCATGATGCGAAAGTAACTAGAGATGGATGAAGATTAGTTCTTTGGCGTTAATCCTTGCAGTTACTTTCATGATTCTTCTTTCCTTTCAATTTTCTTTTGGGTTTATTTGTCTGGTCAACATGGATTAGATTGCTAAAAATACAACAGAGGAAAAGAAGAATAGAGAGATTATTTATTCATCCCTGCTCTTTCTTACCAGTTCCTTGTTCTAATCCTTTTGAGCCATCAAGTTTGCTTGATTCATTGTGGATTCTTAAGCTATGAAACTCTTTTGAGATATGAAGAATCAGTGATGATCATGAACCCAAAGAATCCATTCTCAAAATATTAAAGTCTGATCCTTTTTTTAATATGCAAAAGTGAACTATATTGGTGTTTTAAACGGTTTTTTTATAGGCAACCCCTGTAATCACTCCTTTTCATATGCATGGTAACGTGCCTTTGCAAACCCAAAGTTACAGGCATATCGTCCTTTTTTAGTTAGTTATACATGCATATTCATTCAAAAAGATGTATATTCATACTCAAAGAACCTTTTATTGAAGAGGTATGTTGTTGTAGTTAATTTAGACTTACAACAAACTTCTAAGATGCCATCATGAAAAAAAAAAGGTTAAATAAGACAACTTTATAATCTAATATGTTCATCATTTCACTTTTACATGCTCAATAACTAATGACATAAGTATGCTCTTGTGGAGTCTTAGCCATGAAGCTCTTTTGAACTCTAAAGATCTTGAATCCAATCAGGCCATTTTAGAGTATGTCTACGCCTGAACATTTTTAGAATTCGCATGTAATAAGTGAACTATTTTGATAGTACTTTACAAGGTTCTACATAGACACACACAGACTACAAACAGTCTTTTTCACATGTATTGTTGCAACTAGTTGTACATCAACTGTTAAGTACTTTTTTCTTTCTTGAAGAGGCATGTGATTATAATTGATATTAGGCCTCTTCAAAAAAAGTTAAACCTGCAACAAATGTTTGAGATGAAAAATGTGCAAAACAAATTGTTTAATAATCCAACAAGTTAATTGTCTATAGTATTTATTATTTCACTTCTACATGACCAATCAATCCATTCTAAATTGCATTTAAATTTGATTCTTGTTGTAATTTTCATGAGTTGAGTGAATGCATGCCAAACAACACACTGCAAAACACACACTCTTTCATATGCACATCTTTGCAAAGACAAGGTTTTTCTTGTTGTTAGTTGTAATGTTAAGACTATCGCCTCAGGCTATTGGGTTATCGGGCTACGGGGTCAGACGAGAAAGTCAAAGGTCCCCTTGGAGCTATTCTAGGCTAGTGACCTTATCTGGGCCATCACCCAGTCGCTTTCTTTGTCGCTTAGGTCACCTTGCGCCTCATTGCCTTACTCTTAATTCACTTTAGGTAAGAAGAACATGACTCTTATTTAATCTTAAGTTATATAGTTATAGATATATTTGTGTAATATATTGTTGTATATATATAATACATACATGCATATATGTTATTGATAGCTTTTATTTGTTCAATTTTACCTTCTCTTCCTAACTTAGACTATTGTTTGTCTGTTAAGACATATGTATAAGTCATACATATACATTATTGTATATCTGTAATGATATAATTATGACATATTGCAGTTTAATGATATGTGTATGTATATATTTTTTATTGTCAACAACTCTCTAATGATATATAACAATATATTTATAACTTATATTATTAAATTTGTATTATATTGTAAATATAACATATTATAATACATGTTATTGTCTTAAGTATGACTCAGAGGCAACCATTTGGGTTAGCATTTGGGGCTATTGGTGGATGTCTCTGCCTTGAGGAAGGCCTTCACTTTATTGTGGTACATTTCGCTCGGACATAATGGAGTGATTTACCATAGGGAGTTTCAATAGGAGTGCTTTATCATGATAATGCTCTTTGAATTTTTTATGTAATTAGCTCCTTTTATTAATCTAATGGAGGGGGAGGGTTAATATCCATTGTTAACCCTTCTTTCCATAAAAGAAAATACACGTCACTATCTTGTTTTGGTAGATGCATATAATATATATTTTGATTGTTTGTTTTGACCTATAATTATAAATGTAATATGTATGTTTACACATTGTATTATAATATAAATATGTATGTTATTGTTACTTAAATACACTAGATCATTATTTTTTTGTTCACTTAAATATTATTATCGTATGTTTCTTATGAAAGTTATGTTCCCATATGAGTTTATTAAGCATATTCGATATTTTAAGAAATAAAAAGATTTGTCGCCTCAATTTAATTGAGCAATCGCTTTTTTGTTGTCTCTCGCCTTGAACAATTAAGGAGCTTGTCACATTGCGGTTGCCTGGCAGCTTTGGTTAGTTATATGTTGACACTCAAGATACTTTTTTTTTTTTTTTTTTGAGGAGGTATGTGGTTATAGTTGATATTAGACCCACATCACACTCTTGAGATGGAAATCATGAAAAATCAAGTTGTTGAATTAGAAACAAAGTAAATTTATAATTTCACTTTTACATGAACATTAATTGATGACATTGATATACATTTTCTTTACTACATTGACCTTTGGTTGTTGGTGTTGCTATATCTCATTTGACATTGTTTTTGTTGTTGTCTGTAAGTTATTAATGTAGAGCTTTCTCAAAAAAAATCTTATCAATGTAGGGAAAAATTTGTTATAACATTATTGTCATAGAGTTTTCTTTATATATTTATATTTTTTTGCATTGATATTGTAGCATATTTGTGTCATTAGTTAACAGATGTATAACTGGACTTTCACACTTGCTCGCTGTGTAGGCCGTTTAGGGTACTCTTCAACTAAATATTGCATGTTGACTTTCTCAACATTGTTGGGTAGAATATCATAGTGTTAAGAAAATTTGCATTTTGAAACTAGTCAAATTAGTAACTTCGATGCATCTTTAAAGTATCAAGAGAATTTGTAGAAAGGTATAGCCGTTTGTTTCTGAAAGGGAAAAGGCTGGTTATCCTTGCGATAACCCCCCATCAATTAAAATGCCAAGAATGCGCAAAACCATTACAAAGGGCTACAAGTTACAATTTGGTTTCCCAAAAATGCACCAATGCTAAGATAGGACAGAATTCTCAATGGGGGGGGATTTGGCCCTTGAACAATGTTGCATTCCTCCCTAGCCAAACACCCTACAACGCTGCCAGCACCCTCGTGATCTCCTTTGATCTAAACACACACCGCTTTGTGGTTGGGTTTCCCCTCCTGAGCGACAACCAAAACCGCTTCTAGTTGGTGCAATCCACCTAACCAAGATCTAGCCTCCTCTAAACCTGAGCTGAGAATAGGCAGGAGAAAAAAAGGTGTTCGATGTTCTCCTTGCCCTCTTGACACAAAAAGCCTGTGATGTCTGCATCTTGTGCCCACCTAGCTTTCCAAACTCTGGTCATTATCCTTCCTCTTCCTACCAACCACACAAATAACATAATCTTCAGCGAGCAGTCTGCCTTCCAAATAACCCTGCAATCATAGAGGAAATCCATGTCCGTCGTCAGCTCCTTATTTTGCAGCCCATCATATGCCTTCTTAATTGAGAAGTGACCGTCATCCAAGATGTAGTAGTCCTGCCGGCCCCTTTCTACGTTGAAATGCTCCGGCTCTTGCAACAACATCGTAAGCTCCTCCAGCCTGTGATCCGACAGATTTCCTATCAACATAGGACATCACGACCCCTCCCAGCAGTCGCTAATCGTGGCCTCCTTATCCTGTGCTAGCGCGAAGAGCCTTGGAAATCTGGAAGCAATGGTGCCATCTCTCGTCCAGTCGACTATCCAAAACCTAAATTTGTTCCTCGTGCCAACCAATGGGAAGAAGAAATCCTGTACCCTTGGTGCCATTGACTCCAATCCCCTATAGAAAAAGGAAGCCCCTCTCCTTGGCTTCACCAATCTCTCCCAGTCCAAAGACCCTCCATAGCAAGCTTCCAGCACACTGCCTGGTTTGTCCTCCAACATACCTTTTATCCATCTGGTTAGCAAGCTGTCATTAGCCTGCAGACCTCTTCCCACGCCACAAGTCTTACTCCCTTCCCCGACGTCCTATAGTTGGATCAAAAGAAGTCCCTCAACAAACCTGTCAGTCTTCTCCCCACCTTCTGAAGGAGCTTGAAAATGGACATAAAACATGTCTGAATAGCGGAGAGGACTGCCTTAACCATAACCAGTTGGCTCCCTTGAGATAGCATCTACCAATCTGCCAACTTCCTCTCAACCCTCTCCACCAGAAGGACGAAGTCTCGTACACCTAGCCTGCTATCCGATAGAGGCAGGCCCAAGTAAGATAGAGGCAAAGTGGCTGTGGGCATGCCCAAGGCCCCTTCACAGTTCCTGGCCTCCTTGTCCTCCATTTGGATCGGAACAAAATGGACTTCCCAAAATTAATCCACAGACCAGAGGCCTTCACGAATTAATACACAAGTGGATAGAAGGAACACATATATTTAGACATCTGATTTAGTATGAATCAAGGATTCAAGACTCAAGTACATTGTAAGCAAATAGAACTCAACTTTTTTGGATTTATGGCTTTTATGCCATTTGAAAGTGTCTGTTGCTGTTCACTTGAGCCATTATGTTCACACTGTAAAACAGTGTTTGCCTTTTCATCAGTAGCATAACTTAGAAACCCTTTTCTTTTTTGAAGAACTCCTTGGTAACTCATCAAAGTTCTTTTGGTGTGATTATTTTGCGACTACCTTTCCTACATCAGGTTGCATTTTTCGTGGTTATGGCCATGACATTTGAAAGTGTCTGTTGCTGTTCATTGCAGCCATTATATGTTCACACTGTAAAACAGTTTTTGCCTTTTCGTCAGTAGGGTAACTTAGAAACCCTTTTCTTTTTTGAAGAACTCAGAAACTCATCAAAGTTCTTTTGTTGTGATTATTTTGTGACTATCTTTCGTACGTCAGGTTGCATTTTTCGTGGTTATGGCCATGACACTAAGGCGGAAGCCTGATGCGTTAATCAACATTTTACCGATACTCAGGGACAACCAGAAATATCATGGACAAGAGAAACTTCCCATCATTGCATGGGTGGTTGGCCAGGTATTGCATATTTCCTTGCTGACCTCAGTGAAGGGAGCAATGCTTTGTTCAAGTGGTTAAATTTTCCCTTGTGTTATAGGCCTCTCAGGGTGATCTAGCTGTTGGGATGTATTGTTGGGCCCGCAACCTGCTGCCTTTGATTTCTGGAAAAGCTAGTGCAAACCCACTTACTAGGGATGTGGTTCTGCAATCTGTGGAAAGGTATTACTGATTTTTTTTTTTTTAAATTTAAGTTCCTTTATACTTGAAGCTACTAAATTATAGTTGTTTTTATGCAAAATTTCACCATTTGTCTTGCATAAAAACTTGTATTTTTTTAATTTGTCTGCAGAATTGTATCTGCTCCCAAAGCTCGTTCTATTTTAGTGAATGGTGCCATCAGAAAGGGGGAGAGGCTCTTGCCTCCAACTGCATTGGAAATACTGTGGCGTGCTACTTTCCCAGGTGCCTCTGCTCGTGTTAAGGTTTGTCCCATGCATCTGTTCCCCTCAACCTAGTGACTTTGAATGTGTTGGTCTTGAGTATCCTGGTAAAGTGCAGGCAACTGAGAGATTCGAGTTTTTGTATCCTACACTCAAAGAAGTTGCACTAGCTGGTTCTTCTGGATCAAAGGCGATGAAGCCAGTTGCACAACAATTTCTGTCTATTTCTGTGAAAGCTATTATAGAAGGTAAGAGGGATGGTCCAAGCTTGTCTTCTTTGTTTGATAGCCAATATACATGGCAATGGTGTTTGATGACATATTCTCTCAAACTTGTAGACAATCCAGAGCTTTCAAAGGAAGCAACTGGTACCTTCATTTGGTGTTTGACCCAAAACATTGACTGTTTTAAGCAGTGGGTAATATCCAATATGTATCTCATTCCTCCAACGTTGCTGGAGTATATAAAATACATTTTCTGTAATTATAACCTGTTTTATTTCCCTGGTTTCTGTGTGATACCTAACTAGGAAAAGATACACCGGGAAAATGCAGAGGCCACGGCGTTGGTGCTTCGAAAGCTCTCTGCTGAATGGAAGGAGTACTCCATTAAAATCTCCTCTGAGATCCTCAAGCAAACTTTACGGAGTATAAGATCAAAGGTAAGTATGGACAAGGACATTTAATGGACTAACAGCTGGGACTCTCTTGTAGCATCTGACAATCTCCTTGATTAACTTGTGATGTAGAATGAGGAAGCTTTGGCTGAAGGGGATGCTAATGAGGCATCCATCAAGGAAGCAGACAAGTACTGCAAGGTGATCTTGGGACAGTTATCGCATCGCTCCAAGTGCATGAAAGCTGGGGCGTTACTACTCACCATTGGGGTTGTGGTTGGTGCGGTTGCTGTTTCTCCCAGTGTGGAGAACTGGGACTGGAGCAAGTTTTATACAACGTTGACCTCCCAAAAGCCATTTTAAAAGCGTGGCAACACTCATCCCTGCAGAGGGGAGCTGCCATAAGGCGGAGGAGTTTGTTTGAGATCCTGTTTTGACAACTAAAGCTACAGGAATGCTGCCATACATTGAAGAACGTAGGTAACTAGTGCTCAACTAAAAGTGTTTTTAGATGCTAAATGCTGATTACTTGGCTAATCATGCAAGGGTTTGCTGATGGTTTGAGCCAGAGAGAGAGAGAGAGAGAGAGACAGACAGACAGAGAGAAGCATAGGTCCCCCCTGATTATAGACGTTTTCATGTAGTTTGTGCTCCTTTTCTCCAGTCTTTTCTGACGATGTGAACGTCACAACTCGCTTATGAGTGTAGTCCTTTTGCTGGTGTTTATTTTTTCGTTTCCTTTTTTATTTTTTCGGTGAGGAGTAGATATGATGATACCGTATAATGTTGTGTTTCTTCATGTGAATTGTCTTCTTTGTATTTCTTTTTGACTCCGTTTGTACTACCTTGGTCGTCGTTAGAGCTGACCCTATAAAAAAAAGAAGGGTTTTATTGCCTCTGTGTAGTAGTAAAGTTACAATTTTGTTTGTATTATTCGTAACATGCCTTTAGATGAAAGGTCCATTTGAAGATTTTATTTTAAATTCGAGTTAGTTGGCGTCAAAGCAGATTTGTTTTTAATCCTCGAGGTGGCAGTGGACTCCACAACAGGACCCATCAATCCAAGCGGCAACCTTTCTTGGCAGATTTAGAAGAAATTGGTGTCTTTTTCAAAGATGCAGAAGCAAGATGCTTTGAACTCTATACCTAATGCATGATGCATTATTCCGATGTAAATAAAGGTCAGAAGATCCCCTTTTTTCTTCCCTGCATTCTAGTTGCCTCCAATACAAGCTAGTGTTATTTGCACCGAGTCTATCCTACCGCTAACAAAATGGAAGAAAAAAGAACTTATAGGCGTTCTCAAAATTGTCTTTTGTTTTGGAAAGAGAATTCAACGCCGAAATGAAGCTGGGGAGTGAATTCACTTTTCGAGAAGACAGGCAGCTCTCAGGGATTGGCCTCGTGATTGTGGAGAAAGGTTGCCGCTAATGTGAATCACACCTGTGCACCACTTTGTTGGGTCTTCCCTCCATGAGATCGTCTTCTAGCCATTCGAGCTTCAAGAATCTGTACCTTTCTACAAACGTCAAATGAAAGCTTCTAGGATTTGGGTATGGCTAATTGGATGAATGGTCCTCCACCAAATCGATTGAGATTAGTTTAGGAAGGAATGATTAAAGATGGAGTGCTGGATTTTTGTCCCATTCACCTTTTGATTGAGGTTAAATCTTGGGATGGTTCTACCACCCTCCCGAAGAATCAGGTAGTACATCGATACAACGTGACGGGTCAAATGCAAATGCGTATACACATCCCCATGTATATGCTTGGGTCCTTAATGCGGTTGCAAGTCGAATCTTTCATCCAATCTTCCCTCTTTGAGGGTATAATATGATTACGAGCTCCACTCCAACTTGTTCCTTGTACGAGGCTTCCCGAGTTACTTGAGGTATTTTCTTGGGTGAAGTTTATTTCTCACCTAGTCTTGTAATTCATTATGCTCAGATTTTCCTTAATCAGAATTTGTCCATGACCTGGAAAAACCTAACATAATTGGTAATCCTTCCAATTTTATAGAAAGCTTGATGATTCAATCCTTCATATGTACACTCACTTGCGGTGTGTTGCGAACTAGTGATCGGGTGCTCGGTGGTCATGGTCGCTCGAGATGGCCACTGTGTTGGGGCTGATTGGCCTTGTTGCGTGTCGTAGTGGGTTGTGAGAGTTGATCGGTGCGGCTAGATCTCACTTGATGGAGTTAGTTTTGCCTTTTGTTCTTGTATTTTTAATTTTGTTGTTGGGACAACGTGTGACCTCGTATCTATTATGGCTAAAGATTTCTAACGTGAGACGGATGTTGATTAATTCAATCTTCTCGTTAACGCGATTCTTCGAGATTTCATCTCGGTGGCGCTGCCATATCAATGAACGTGGGGTTGCTCCTCCTTCAGGTCTTGGAGGACTTCGATTGGATCCCTTGAACTGGATGCTTTCTTTTTTATTTTTCCTTTGTTTCTTATCTTCTTATTTCTGTTGTTTTGATCTTTCTCCCATTTTTACGGGGCATTACCTTCTCCTTTTAAGGGTGTTAGGCTTTTCCTTTTCTCCCCTCCCTTATGGGATCCATCCTTTTGTATTAGCTTCTACCCATTTTAATGGAATATTTATTCCCATAAAAAAAAGGTCAGGGGATTGCGATTAAGTGATCCTTAGCCAGGTTGCACCTCGTCTATTTAAGTCCTTTTCCTAGAATTCCCTTCTTTTCTCATCAAGCATTATCAATGCAAATATTATTATATCAGTCATTAAAAATCTAATCTTATAAATTCAATCTTTATAGGGGTTTTGACATATATGCCTCTACTAATATTGGTAAAGACACATATACCCCTACTATTTTTGCATTTACATATATACCCCCATAAATCTACCCTTACGAAGTTTGAAGACTAAAAAATAAAGAAAATTTTATATCCATATCCTTTATTATATTTCTCTCACACCAACCACCCCTCCACCTCTCGTCCCCGTCTCCTCCTCCTCTAACCCACCACCACCAATCTCCTCCACCTACCTCCTCCTCTGATGCACCACCACCACCCTCCTCCCCTCCTCCGCCCACCTCCTCCATTTCTCTCCATAAGTTCCCGCTAATGTGGGGTGGAGCATTGCCACTAGTAGCAGCAGTAGCAACACTGATCGAAGAGGAGGCAAAGATGGTTGGTGGCAACACTGTGATGAGAAAGAAGGTGGTGAGGAGGTTCAAGCTCAATGGTTTCACATTGCAGGTGGAGTGCCCTGACGAGGTTCTCTCCATCTTCCGCTTTCCCACCAACTTCAACAAAGCCCTAGACATCCTCTTCGAATAGATCGTCAACAGATCACGTATTACCACCACCCTCCTCCTCCTTCGACCCACCTCCACCCCAACCCCTCTTCCTCCTTTTATCTTCTCCTCCTCCGCTAACCCCCATCTCCACCCTGAGCACCTCCCTCCTCCTTCTCCCTTCTACCCCACCGCTGGCACTGCTACCCCACCCAACCCTACGACATCTCCACCTCGAGCACCTCCCTCCCTCCTCCTCCCCTCTACCCTTCCTCCTCCTTCCCTCCGCCCCACCCAACCCCATTGCTAGCACCGCTGCCCTGCCCTGACTAACCCCTTCCCCAAAGCCCTTGGTACCAAATAATAAAAGAAAGAAAAAAATTAGGAGGTTCGGAGTAAAAATTCTTTAATTTTTACTCTAAACTTTTCTCAATGATATAAAACTTAATAAATTGAAATTTATACGGATATATATGTCATCATAAAAGGTATATGATAAATACAAAAATAGTGAAGGTATATATATCTTTACCAAAATTAACAGGGATATATATCTCAAAATCTCATATTATAAATCATGTTTAACCTAAAATTCTTCTCAACCAAATAAAGTTATGGCTAAAAATCTTCTTGTAATGGCTGCCATTTCATTTTAGTCTATTTATGACCAGTTACGGTACTGAACTATAAACCCACATGCCTTCATCTAATTATATCTTTCTTTTTTTAGATGGATGGTGAGACAGAATCTCATTTGAATATGGAAAAAGATAAAATGCTATGGTTAGTTACCGCGCATATGTGAAGGTGCTTTTAAATCTTCTCTAACTTACGTTTAATAAGCATTATACCAAGGACATGGGATTATGCGTATAACATTAAATGATGTGGATATGACATGGAGGAGACTGAAAAATAGAAAAATGGGGAACGGAGGAAACTCTTGTAAACACTCACCGACGTGCATGCACCCATCATTTCCTAAATATGTTTCAAATCACGGATTATTGGTGATAACTTTTATGTTTGAATCAAATATTACTTATAATTTTTGAAATGTCAATTATAGGTAAAAATTATTGATAATTTTTTAATTTTTAATGGATGATGTATTCATTGTCAGGAATACATGATCTTTCATGTGATAATAACAAATATCACCGATAACATGAAATACACCAATGATTCCTCTAGTGGATTTCACATGGATGCATTTCCATGTGCAGTCCCCACTTATCTTTGATTTATGACCTTTGAATTTATTTGTTTTAATTTGAATATTGGGATAGAAATAACAAATTTTTCGTTGGATCTTAATTTGAGGGTACTCATCAGCATTACACTGTACTTATATAAAAATGAAAAACACAAGGGCGCATGTGAAATATCAAATGTTTATAAGAAATTCATGTAAAAAACACCTCCAAGATTTATGTTTCAATTATTTATTTCTACAGACTACGCACAAGTGAAACATCCAGGGTGAGGCAATGTCATCCTCACGATGATCTTAGCTTTGCCTTCGGGTGTCTTTGCACTTGAGGAAGGGAAGAAGTCCTCACCTCCTACGCAAACATCACCAATCAACTGAAAATTGTATTACCCAATAAGGTTACTAGTTAATATGGGTGTAAATCTCAATTATGACGAGTCAATTCTTAATAACATGATTAGAGTTTAGAGCAGTTACCAAGGACAGGGTAAATTGATGGGTGAAACCGTTCCACAAAATTTCAGCCCAACGTCGACATACTTGATCCCTTGAGAAGATCGCATAACTCGTTGGTAGTACTGATGGGATCCTTTAGATGGCTCAGATGATTCCCCTCTTTCGGGCAAAAGAAAAGTTCCGTAGGCTATAGGCAGACGTCTCAATTTGGCATGCTCGCCGATATAAATAATATTCAGCATATACGATAAAGCACATGGATGCACCAAATTTCCCGAATAGTTTAATGCTATGCAGTGGGATCGCGTGAGTGCTCTGCGGTTTCTTCGGAAATAATTAGACTTTCTTGGCTTTGGAGTGCCAAACTCACTTTCTTCTTGCTTGGCCTTGTGAATGACTACATATATAAAAAGATGATGTAGTTATCCATGTTAGCCTACTGGCCGATCTCTTTTTCCTCCCAAGATGTCAATCTCATGCTGCTCGCCTCAGGTAAATTCTTTGTTCGTCTTTGTCTACAATTAATTTCTCCTTTCAGAGAAAAAGGAAAAAAAAAAGATAGAACATATGCCATCCAGGCCCTTGATGGCAGCAGAGCATGGAACATCAGGCCAGAACTTGGCATCAGCAGGATGACAAGGGGGTCAGTTCGAGTTCCTGCAATAAGAGCAGTAGGGTCTCACATGGTTGGGCTACGAGTTGGTCCCATCGATAGTGAGATCGCTACGCGATCAAGCTTCCTGGGTGGATCAAGGATCATCATTCAGAAGAATTTCCAAAGAGCATTTCCTGTCAAGAATAACTCTAGGCAGTGTGCACCTTGTAAGACCTGGTTCCGCTTCTATATCCAAAACTTACATTGCTTAAACCTTCCAGACGACCACTTATTTTTGAATAATTTTCCATCTGATTACTCATCATGTAATAAATCATTATAAATATGAGTGACAAGTAAAAATATTTCATAACTTATGAGGATATGGCTTTCAGTGCAATAATGGTGCTGGCATAACAAATATGGCATGACAAATACAAAAAATCGGAGGATGCAGGTACATGGTTTTGCAAGAACCTGCAAGATATTGTACATATCAAAAAGAAAGGAAAACAATGAGAAACCAGTTATAGTCAAAGCTCACATTTTATTGCCAGGTCCAAAGTCTTGGTCCTCTGGAAGTTCGAGAACATAACCGCAGTAAAAACAACTGAGATAGCCAGAAAATTTCGGTGGATATTGGTACTCTTTGCCTAATTTCTCTTAAGTAGATGGGAAACAGTAGTCATAAAGCAAAATCATTATTTCTGCCTTTAATGATAGAGAGCATCTCAACACACGGATTAGTGTTTCCTACGGTATCATGGAATTCATGAAGATCAGGATTAATATGTAATCACTCAGATCTTTTGGAGGACCTCAGGGTCAAAAGGATTGGGGCAGGGTTATGATCTTTGGTCTAGGGATTCCAAGGGAACAAGGTAATAGCATTTTATTTTAATTATTCTTTCTTGGAAGTCATTGATCATGTTAAACTTGTATACTCTATCCATGTGTTTAATCATATAAATATAATTTCTCGAGAAAAATAATGTACCTTTCAAAATTTAGCTCTCTGTTCGTTCAATGCTACACTAATAACCTAATGCTCAACATAGTCAGCCTTTTTTTTTTTCTTTGTTTGAAAAACATGCATCCTTCAAAGTTCTATAAAAGATTTCAGTTTAATTTTTCTGATGGTGGTATTTTATCTAAATGCTTGTATATCATACAAATATTACCCACTTAATCATTTTTCTTCTGAAATTTCTAGAAAGGAAGGGCATACTGCTTGATGAAATTGAAGCGATAGAGTATAACATGGAGATAAGAAATAGGTTTCAAGTTTCCAGGTTTCCCAATTCTATTTAAGCGAAGAACAGTATAGTTGTAAGCATCTCTTGAAGTTTTCCTTTATGTTAAAAATCTAAAGGCAAAACAAAGCAAGAAGGGAAAAAAGACAAAAAACAAATACTAAACAATGATTCATGGTTATGGACTGGGCCTTTCTCCAGAAGTAAAAAAAGTGCCAAGGACCAGAGCTTATAGTTTCTTTGCCGATGAAAAACAGTGAATTTACATAGCACTTCACGCAATCCTTGTGTTAGGAATTTCAAAGTATTCCTATATTTTATTTGACTTTATTTTCAAGCTATTGGGAATCCTAATAACCTCAGGATTCTTGAGTCTAAATAAGAGTCAGAGTTTGGAATCCTATAAGGAATAAGATTTCATGTGGGATTGTGATACTTATATGGCGTCTATAAATAGAGCGAAGCCTCCAAACTCTAAATGTATTGGAGATAGAAGAGAGAAAGAGAGCAAGGGTTAAGAGAGTCATACATTCCGTCTTTTCACAGTGGAAGTTTTTTTCTACCCCAGTGGTCATGAGAGTTGACCGATTTGACCGATTACTGTTAAATTGTGCATCCTTATTTTTGTGCATGTGGTGCAAGTTTTTTACATGTTCTGCTGTGCCCAGCACTTTGCCCACAAGAAACATGAGAGAGTAGTCACATACAAGTGAATCATATTACAGAACTGTACTCAAGAAAAGACCCCCGACTCTTTCCTATTCCACCCTATGGCTATGAATTGATAGCTAAGAATCATCACTCCAAAATCATGCTTCTCTCCCCATCAAGTTGATCATCAACATAATTTAGCTTACTACGTAGCGTGGCCAACTCTCCACATTTTAACATAAAAAAAGATGGTTGATAAATGAAAATAAGCGAAATAATAATCAACAAGAATATCAAGCATGACAAAAATAACGTTTGGGTTTACATGGAAACCCTATTCATAAAGAACGAGAAGAAAACCATGGGAGAAGGCTCCTATAGGGCGAGTATCTATATTACTCTTCTCAAAGAATAAGTGAGTACAATGCCTATTTATAGGTCACCACGCACTACAACTCTCCACATTATATGATGTGGACTAAATTCCAACTACACATTCTCTCAACACTCCCCTTCAAGTTGGAGTATGGAATGCTTAGTTTGTACACAAAAATCCTCACTCTATAGCAGAACACAACAATCGTAATTGGTGTAACCGAGTCATAGCTCTCCTTAGGCAAGTGATGTTAGCTGTATTCTCATTCTTACTTTTAGGTGGGTGTGCTGATGTTGACACATCAACGAAGGTTGGAGTCTGCTAGAAGAACTGCTGTAGCTGACTCTGATATGGGCCTCTCCTATGGAGACCTTGGATGGTGCTGGTGCCTTTCCATTGGAGATCTCAGACATGGGCCTCTCGTCTGGAGCCATCGAAACTGGGCCTCTCCCATATGAAAACTCGAAGTCGATCTCTTCTCTGGAGACCAAGATAGTGGTCCTCTCATTTAAGAACCAATATCAACAAAGGAATTTCTCTCATGTGGGAACCTCAAACAATTAGACTCTCATATGGGATCACAACAATAAACTCTTACACTCCTCCTTTCTCCCATGCTCGTATGAGAAAAGAAATAAACATAGAGAAGATAGAAAAAGAATAAGACTAGAGAAGAGCTTCTCCCTCTCCTCTTAAAATTCATCATTTTTTAAACTTTTCTCCCTTTTTCTCTTTTTTTGTTTTTTTTCTTTCCTTTTCTTTCTTTCCTTTTCTTCTCTTCCAAATTTTTTTTTTATAAACTTCACCCTCCTTTTTTTATTTTTTTTTGTTGTTATTCCTTCACTCGCTTTTTTTTTGCATATATAAAAAGGAAAGATTAAATAAGGACACAAAGCAAAACAAAAGGAACCCTGCACTTTAGGGTTTAGATAGAACCTGTAGCTACCGCTTCTTCAAGATCCTTTTCAAGCCTCTTTGCCATGAGTCCAGTCACAAGGACTCCTTCGGAGGATGTCCACGCGTGCCACCTTTATCATACCGACACTTCCCCTTTAAGATCGCCTACTATTCTCGCCACTGACCACCGACTCCTTGTGGCAGTCGCATAGTCTTTGGGGTCATCTCATCTGCCATGCACCACACCACTGCATGCTTCAATCTTTGTTAGTGCCTCATGTGAGATCCTTGCCTCGTCTTGCGATTGCCGCCGATGCTCGCTTCGCCTTCACATGCTTGTCGTGATCTCGCCTTCGCCTCTTACTTCTCAAGTGATGATGGAGGCAATGTGTGCATTACCATGCATGCCTCGCGCTCTTCGTGCCGCCTCGTCGGATGCAATAGCGCCATCGTACCTCCTTCCTCGATGGCTGCTCCTTCATCGCATGCGACCTTGTCATCACAAGGCTCTCGTTAGCGCATGCTCTCCTTTAGCTGCTACTGCGAGATGCCCTTGTTGGCATCTCCTCCAAGAACACGAATAAAGATATAACAATAACAATATTCTTTTTCAACAAGAGAACCCAAGATTAACTTGCTCTGATGCCAAGTTGATAAATGAAAATAAGCGAAATAATAATCAACAAGAATATCAAGCATGAAAAAAATAACTACGGGAAATCCAACTCATAAAGAGTGGGGTGAAAACTACAGAAGAAGGCCTCTATAGGGTAAGTATCTATATTATTCTTCTCAAAGAATAAGTGGGAGTACAATGCCTATTTATAGGCTACCGCGCAATCCAACTCTCCACATTACACAATGTGAGACTAAATACCAACTACATATTCTCTTAACAAAGACAAACAAATATTCATGCCTATAAAAGGGATCATCGGAAATATGAGTACCTTTAGTTGGGCAATTCTTGGCTCATAAAACACAATATGTTCAATTTATACAAGGGACAAGCTGGCTGATATGTGGAGGCTTTCCATTCAATGGTAAGCCATGTAGCATTGTGACATCAATCTGGATAGAGAATAGGGATACATTTCCAGGGCAAAGCAACTGCCTTGACCTATCAGTCATTGATATTCCAGCACCTTTTTACCTAGGTTGAGTCGGGATTGCTATGTTCCTGAAAAATAAAATCAATTTGGATTCTTTTGGTAAATTGGAAATGGAGATCTTGATTTCCTTTGACTTTTATCTGGATAAGATTCTATGTGTTCAAGAAAAATGCAAACCTGATGGTCTCATCTGATAGCAATGAGCCAGAGCTTAGTTCAGGGTATCCCACCACATTACCTTGCAAAAACAAGTTCGGTGGGTTGACATGGCAATTAATGAGATTTATTCTTGGGCAACAATGGCAGAATAATTAACAGGAAAAAAAAACTTAATTAAAATTTCTCTTTTCCTAGATTTTGATTGGACTAGCATTTTGTATGATAATTAAATCAGGGAAGGGTGGAGGATGCTCTAATTAGATAATATCCCTTTGCCACTTCCATCTGCTTGTACTTTGAACTCTTCTCCACCAACCTTTTAAATTCCTCTTCTACTCTTTTCGAGCATTATTGCCATTAACAAGTGATTTTTATTTTTCTTTGTTAACCTGATCATAAATTTAATGCAGGTCATACTTTATTTGAGAAACAACAAAGGGAGATATTAACATGTAGTAACAATGACAAATACCAACCTTACAAAGGAATAAAGCAAGAGATCTTGGATGTGCTCAGTACCATACTCCTTCCACTCTTTCAAGAGCCACACAAACTCAAGATCATGGTACTTCCTATTTAGTTGCCATTATGGAGCCGTCCACAGCCATGAGGATGCTCACCCTCCTTTACCAGCACCAAGTTCATTCACCGTTAATCTTCATGATCGCACTAGCAAACAAGTGTTTGAGGTAGGTTGTGGGTCATTAGTCACAGGATCAATCTATGATATGAGGATTGAACTAATGTGAGGCTTGATATCATTTAAAGGCAGAGATAACACCTGTGCATAGACCAAATATTGACTTTGATGTAGGTAGGGATGATTGTGTTGCCACATTCCTCACAATTGCTGGTAGCCGTGAGTGGTACAATCTCCAACTATGAAGTTTGCTTCTTTCACACTAGTTTGCATCAATGCATTGACTCTCTGGAAAAAGAGAAAAAAACATGCATATATATGGAGATCGTGTTAGCAGTTAGCACCATTGTCGGAGGCGGCGAGTCAAGGTGATTGGAATAAGGGTTGTGACGATCTAGGAGTCCTCTGTCACCCTATCATGGGTGGAAACCCAGCAACCATGAGAGAGATATGAAGGTGGAAATATAGAGAGACAAGTATAGGGTAGTACATGTCATATCATCAACTTCATCTTCCTTTACATAAATAACATAGAGATGTCTACTGGACTCAGCATAGTAAATAAGACAAAGGACTACAGATGGTGACACAAAATGGAAATCCCCCATGCAGACCATATCTTCCCAGAACATGCATGACTTTTGCATGGAACCTACATCCTCTCTGTTCCATGCCATTTGTGTTCACTACCTCCTTCTGCTACTGATGCCTTGACTAAAACGAAAGGCCAACATAGGACAATGGACTGACGACTCTCTTGGACTTGTTGGTGCAACCCTAACGTGTTGGTGAAGCTTGCCACACGTCCTACAGCTAGGTGCCACATGGTACTTAGTTGGCATGTATCAACGGCCCCCACCCTCGAATATGGCATCGTCATCGAGACCCCAATTAGAGTAGTGATCGTGCAGTGCATGGCATTCTTGTCAACTTCATCCTCACCGACCTAAGGACTAAGACCTTGGTGGTGGCTTGGTTGTCTCGCTTGGTGGGCTATCAGTCAAAAATACGATCTAGGTAGTGTTGTTGATCATTGCGTGGCAACCACTCATTGGATGAAGTCAGTGTTGGTGGGTGACGGCCGTGGTGGAGCTTTAATTGCAATACATGAAAGATGTGGTGGATCTTACAATCGGGCGGAAGTCGGAGTTCATACGTGACCTCGCCAACTTTTCGAACTATGGGAAAAGGCCCGAGGAACTTCGTAGAGAGCTTGTTGTGAGGTCAGTAGCTGAGGATAGTGAAATGGAAGGGGGAGAGCTTAAGGAAAACCATTTGCCTGTTGGAGTAGGTGACGTCACCGTGGTGGCGATTTGCAATGGTCCGCATATGGTCTTGTGTGTGATGCAAGCGTTCGCGTAGCTTGCAGAGCATCACATCCTTGGCTATGGGTGTTTTAGCCACGTTCCTGGAGTGTGCCTTATCTTGCACATAATCGGCCAAGGAAGGGGGAGGACAACCATAAACCATCTTGAAGGGGGTCGCACTTGTAGTGGAGTGCCATTGTGTGTTAAAAGAGTATTCTGCCCAAGTAAGCCAGTGGACCTACGAGTGCAGGTGATCGCAGCAAAAAGAAAGCAAGTAGGTGCCTAAGCTATGGTTAACGGCCTTGGTCTAGCTATCGATTTGAGAATGGTAGGCTGAGTATTGGAGCTTGGTCCCTAAAGTCGAAATAATTCATGCTAGAAGAAGCTGGTAAATATGGCATTCCAATCACTTATAATGGCACGGGGAATCCCATGTAGGTGGACGATGGTATCGGTGACGACATGGACCACCTCCTTGGTAGTGTAAGGATGCTTGAGGGAAGCGAGATGGGCATACTTGAAGAGACGATCGACGATGACCTTGATAACAGTGAACCCACGATTAAAGGGCAAGGCTTGCATGAAATCCATGGATAATTCATTCTACATGAGTTGAGGAATCGACAGCAGTTGGAATAGGCTTGTTGAGGCAAAGGTAGACCCCTTATGCACCTGGCATATGTTTTAAAAGCGAACCCACTCGCACATAGCACAATGCATTCCTTACCAACAAAAATTATGTTGTAGGCAATGCAAAGTTTTGTCGTACTTGACATGGACCGCCATTGGAGAAGCGTGGTATTCTTCTAGGAGTTGTGGAATGAGTAGGGATGTAGATGCCAGGAAGAGTTGTCCTTTGTAGAGTAACATGCCATTCTCCAACGTGCAATGATGGATGTCGGGCTGGTCGTCGTTGGCACATGCTCGAGCTTCAACACAGTCAGTGTGATCACCATATTCAGCAATGAGGCACTCAAAATGGCGAAGGTGGACTCAAGGTCCTTGTCTTGGTAGGAAAGGGCATCCGTAGCGCAGTTGGTGATGCCCTTTTTATAGATAGTCTTTAAGTAATACGATGACAGTTTGGCTACCCAGTTTTGTTGTTCAAGAAGAAATTTAAGGCTTTAGTGATCAGTGCGGATGATAAAGTGGGTGGTCATGAGATACCAATGCCATTTATTGACGGCAGGAACCAAACTGTAAAGCTCCTTCTCATATGTAGAGTAAGCATGCCACGAGAGCTTGGTTAAGAAACATAAGAGGGTGGCCTGCTTGCATAAGGACAATGCCAACTCCCTTATTTAGTGTGTCACATTCAATGGTAACTAGGACATTGAAGTTAAGTAGTGCAAGCATAGGGCTGTTGGTGAGGGTGTGCTTAAGAGTGGAGAATGCCCATTTCGCCTCCTTGCCCCATTGGAAATTGCCCTTCTTTAAGAGTTGGTGCAAGGGTCCCACGATGGTACCATAACCCTGCATGAGGTAGCGATAATAATTGGTGAGATCGAGGAATCCTCGTAATGCTCGAACCAATGTGGGGTAGGCCACTCAACAATGGCGATCTTGGTGGGATCAACTTTGACACCATGCACGGATACAATATGGCTAGGGTAATCGACATATGTGGTGCCAAAGGAGCACTTGGTGCCCTTGACGTATAGCTAGTGGGTGTGTAGCTTGGCAAGGACGAGGTGGACATGCTTGACGTGCTCGTTACACGTGCGGTTGAAGATGAGAATATCGTCGAAGAAGACTAGGATGAAGCGATGTAACCAAGGCCAAAAGAGGTTCATCACTGCCTAGAAAGAGGACGGTGCATTACAAAGGCCAAAGGGCATAACGAGGAATTCATAATGCCCATTTTGTGTGTGGAAGGCTATCTTGTGGATATCTTCATTTTGATTTGATGGTAGTTAGATTGCAGGTCCAACTTGGTCAAAAATGTGGCACCATGTAGTTCATTGAGGAGATCATCAATGGCTGGAATGGGATAACGATCTTTCACTGTTCGGTCATTCAATGCTTGATAGTCGACACAAAAGTGCCAAGTACTGTCTTTCTTGTGTACGAGCAAGATTGGTGAGGTGAACGGGCTTCAACTTGGACGGATGAGCCCTTTATCAAGGAGGACCTGCACTTGCCTCTCCACCTCGTTCTTGTGAGTCCTCGCGAGGAGGTATGGTAGGCTGGGTGCTGGGTTTTAGGGGAATAGCGTGTGCATCATTGCATTCCAAGGAAGTCCCTGACACTCAGAGAAGACGGACAAAATCGCGGAGCACTTCTCGTAGCTTAGCGAAGGTGGTGTACATCTTCCATGGGGCTACTGCACCCTCCAGGCTCTTGACATGGAGGAGGTAGAGTTGATTACCTCCCTATAGCTTACTCTAGATTTTGTCAGCCATTAGGTTCCCTCACTTGGCAACATCCCTTGGAGGGTCATCGAACTGTCGGGGCCCTAGTAGTGAGTTGTAGGCTATCAAAGTCCCATGAGGTTTCCCTTAACGATTATATCCATGGGACACCAAGGATTAGCATCGAAAGTGCCAAGACTAAGTAAATAGGCACTAATGTAGTCGTACCCTTGGATGTGGACCATCAATGATTCACACACTCCATGGTGAAGAGGGCGATGTCGCCAGCCACCAAGATATGCACTGGTTGCCACAATTGTGCTCGCTCGACGTCATGTGGAATGAGGCACAAATCAATGAAGTTGTTGGAACTCCTAGAGTCTACCAACGCAACCTTATGTCCCACTGTGGTGAGGAGATGAAGCTTGATGAGGCCATGAGCATCAAGGCCCCTCATCGGATGGGCCAATAGCTACTCTGTGTCCATTAAGTTGTTGAGGCCTTTAGTTGCCTCCTTCCATATCTCGCCATCTTCAATCATAACATGTAGTGCCTTGCCCTTGCAACGGTGGCCCAACATGTATTTCTCATTGCAATTGTTGCAAAGGTTTTACTTATGGCACTCTGCCATTTCCGCTGACGTGAGGCGCCAGATGGGCAATGTTGACGAGCCCCCTTTGGGTTCACTTGTGGAGCCCTGCACTGTTGCTCTTGAGGTGTAGGGGTGCAGGCATGTCGTACCTCATGTCATCGCCCTACATGCCTGGCGTGCATTGTGTTCCTCGAAGACTTTGATTGTATTGAACGACTTAGGCCATTGTCTTTAGGTCGAGGATCATCACCTTGGTGCATATTTCGTTCTACGGTCCCGAAACAAAGATCTCAATGAAGTTCTCACTCAAGGGTGGGGCAAGATCTTGCAACGCTTTAAAGCGGGAGTGTTACTAGATCATCATGGTCATTTGCCATAGGTGGTAGAGTTGAGTGAACGATTGCTCGTATGCATTCTTGCCGAACCACGTGATGAGTTCCTCATGGAACTCTTTCCATGAGTTGAGGCGACCACTTTGTTCACCCCAATTCACTCATTATGAGATTTTGCCCTTGAGGTCTAGGATTGCAAGGGACACCTTTTCCTCTTTCGTGATGCCATGATACATGAGGTACCATTTGGCGTTGTAGAACCACCCGAGTAGGTTGTCCCCTCAGTTATAGCAAGGGAACTGGAGCTTCAGCCCTCACGTGATGGCGGAGCTCTCGTCGGAATTACTTCCTCCTCCCATGGCTCCGTAGGATTGGCCGGAGACCTAGTCAAGTCCTAGTCCCGATGCTTCTCCTTTGCGAGGTGGAGTAGCTTGTTTAAAGCATTCGCTTGCACTCACAAGAGATTTAGCATCTTGAGTGGCACAAGGGCGAGCTCTTCAAGCTGACTCTCCACTCCTGGCTCTATCGTGCTTGTTGTTCAAGGGTCGGTAAGCACTGCTACCAAGTTGCTAGCACCACCATCAGAGGTAGCAAGTGGAGGTGATTGGCGTAAGGGTTGCGGCGGCCTAGGAGTCCTCCATCGCCTCATCATGGATGGAAACCTAGCAACCATGAGAGATATATGAAGGTGGAAATATAGAGAGACAAGAATAGGGTAGTAAATGTCATATCATTACCTTCATCTTCCCCTTCATAAATAACATAGGAACATCTCCTGGACGCAACATAGTTAATAAGACAAAGCAAGGACTATAGACAATAAGACAAAATAGGAATCTCCCATGTAGACCATATCTTCCCAAAACATGCAAGACCTTTGCAATAGATAATATGAAAACCAAACCAAGCAATAGATAATATCAAAACTGAAAAAAAAGCCAAGAGAAGCAGAAAAAGAAGATAACTATTGCTGTAGTATGAGCCTACAACTTAGTCCATATGTGAAGAGATCCAGCAATGTCCCCAAGGTTTATATTTTATTCCTCAAGTAAAATGGTGTATTTGGGGCCACATTACAACATGTGCATTTTTTTTCACCAAAGCAAGTTGGAACTAGACTTGTATCTGTCATATCTGCTGATCCAACTAGAACATGGATGTTCATCGCTTGAAGTGAACAGAATTTTTATGAGATTTTTAATCTCATACAGGTATCTTGGTTGCCACATTGGTAAGCATCAAATATCCTCTGTAGAATACTTCCTACATTTTTTAGTTGCACAAGTGAAAAAACTCCATTAAGAAACATGAACTGTATACAGAAATGGCGAGGCTCCAATATCCCCGGTAGAATACCTCCAACCTTTTTGTCACACGTGACAAAACTCCACTAATTTCTTAGAAACATGAACAATATGGAGAAATCAAAGGATATTAAGCATATGATTCAATGTTATCCAAAGCTTGAACATGTTAAGATTAACTACCCTTTCTGATAATGTAATTTGCCAGTTAGACATTTCCGTCAATAAGTACATGAGAAAGATTAAAAATTTCAGATATTCTCAGGAGCGTTCAGTACACATGGAATACCCCCTACGTTTGACCATACATATGTTGATGGCCAAATGATGTTCCTCCTATTCGATGCTCATCTATTAGTATAAGCTATGGATTAACCATGAATTAGCCAATCTTTAGTACTTTACCAGGTTTTGGGAGAATAAAGCTCCTAAAACCCATCCAACAGCAGAGATCCAATCAAAACTCAAGACTGAGAAAGGGGGAAGTTCACTGATTGACACTAGCTTTAGCACCCAAAGATGCCATAGATTTGGAGGAGAGGGACAGAAGAAATGCCCTTAATCTGAAAGTTACCACTTCAAGATATGAGTGAAAAGTTGCATTCCTCCGTTACAGATAGAATTTTTTTTCTGGAACTTTAACCCAAGGAACATTTGTGCAAATGCCACTGATATTGATAGGGCAATCCAAGCATGTATAAATAGTCAGGGACATTTGCATAATATAAAAAATTCACAGGGGAACCTATGTAGACACCTATAAATTTCCCATTTTTCATCATATTGAGTTTGACAACTGTACCACAGAACTTATGGCATATTACTTGTGACAGATAACCACATTTGATTTTGACAATGGTCTCTATGTTCATATCAAGCATGCAATCTTTTACAGGGATTGCGAGGTGCCATATTGCCAGCACTGCTTTGACATTGGGGACAGCTGCTGTTCTTCCATTCTATGCCCTCATGACCCTAGCACCAAATGCTGAAATTGTGAGTTACATCAATCAGTTAAAGAAAGTTCAAACCAGTTCTTTAACAGTTCTATAAAGCCTAGCCTACCTTAACTTAAAAGATCCATTGAATTCTCCATCTCCTTTGATATATGCTGAACATTTTCTTGGAATTGCCCTTTGGTGCAGACCAGAAGAACCATGGAAAGCAGCATACCGCAAGTCATCCTTGTTGCCCTATATGCATATATTTCTTATCTTGCTTGGACTCCAGATATGCCACGGTTGTTATCTTCTGGAGAGTTCATGTTGCCAGAGGTAATGAGCCAATATTTGGTGCAAAAGAAGGGAAAAAAAAATCCAAAGATAATTTTCTTGAATTCATAAGTGCAAGAGATCATACCCTGTTGTGAAGTTAACAAAGGGACTTATCCTGAAATTTAGATATTTCCTCGCCGTAAGATACTTCTATCTTGTATGTGGTATTCCACTTTCTTTCCAACATCTCTGTAGAAGAAACAAACATTTTCATCTTTATTAGAAACCCTAATCCTCAATATGTAAAGGATTAGAGAAAGGAAAAATTACATAGGAAGCCTTTACAAAACTAATTAAATATAAAATTAGACAAAATAGACTAATCTTAACACTTTCCTTCAAGCTAAAGCATAAATGTCCATTATGTTCAGCTTAGAACATTTGTCAAATGAAGACTTTGGGAGTGTTGAAAAGATCAACGTTGTTAGTTTATTAAGCAAGCCTTAACTCTCTTTATATGGAGAGAGAGCTTAGGTATAAAAGAAAACATAATAAAACACAATAAAATATTTACCAAAAATAAGAAAAGTTAAAAATAGTAGGACAACCAACACTAACAAATTTGGCTTGAAAATATTCTTTAACACCTCCCTCCAAGTTGGAGCGTGCAACGCCCAACTTGTTATAAGAAATAAAAATAAACTTCCCCCCAATGTAGACATCTAGAGAAGCAGGCAGTAAATTAGAGGAGCAAATGGCAACTATAGCAGAGCTAGCAACCGCAGTAGAATAGGAAACGATCCCCAGTAGGTGAAGGAGATCTCAGAAGCGAGTCTTTCCTGTAGGGAAACTTGAAGTGGGCTCCTCCCTTAGACACCTTGAGTAAGCTTTCATGTTAGGGCCTCAAGGTAGGCCTCTCCCACATGGAAACTAGAAGTAGGCCTTTCTCTTGGAGACCTCTAGTGAGCTTCTCTCACATGGGGTCCTCGAAGAATGAGTCTCCCTCATATGGGATCTGCAATAGACTCTCATACACACTCCCCCTTTCTCCTTTCTTTTTTATTCATTTATTTAACATCAACCACCTTTTTCTTTCTTCTTCCTCTTATTTTTTCCCCTTTCTATAAAGCTAAGAAGTAAAACACAACTTAAAGAAAAATAGAGGGCTAATCAAAGTAAAATGCCCACATCTCTTTCTCATGTTAGGGTTTAAAGAACCCAAAGAAAGGTCGCTGTAAATAAGGGTGTTGCCATTGAACCCGTATTACTGGTTCTATGCAAACCCTCGCGATCTCTACGCTCTTGCTCACAAAGGACTTGGCTATGCCACATGTGGGGCACCTCTAGTCCTCTGAAGTGTTGCGAAGTCGAAAGCTTGAAGGATGGGGTAGGAGGGGCCCCCCATCGCCTGGTCGAAGCTGTGCTTGGAGGAGAAACACTCATAAATGCCAGTGTTGAGGATGAAGAAGCTCTCCTCCTCAAGGCGACACTACTTGAGGATGGCAAAGCTTATGCCGATGCTGCTGAGTGGTACTCATAGATGCCGAGAGATGTGAATAGGCTTTGTTGATATTGTCGAGCAACTGCTTGATTCAAAGAGAATGACATCATCGTTGACGAGCCCCAATCATTGCATCCATGAGACGATGTCACTAGCCCTTACCTCTGCTACGTGTAGTGGTTGCTACCCCCTCGACACAAGCATGCGAAGAGACTATGCATGCGTAGAGAGGGGCAATAGTAGCAATCGTGGTCTCTTTTTCTTGTAGGATTTAGGGTTTCTTTCCCAATGGGATCAAACCAACTCTGATACCATATTGCAAAGATCAACTTTGCTATTTTATTAAGCAAGCCTTAGCCCTTTTTATATAGATAGAGAGCTTAGGTATAAAATGAAAAATAATAAAAGGCTTATAAAAAATAAGAAAAGCTAAAAATAATATGATAACCAACACTAACAAATCTGACCCTAGAATATCCTAAACTAATTATTGTCTAACAAGGAGAGCCTTAGTGAAGGCATGAACTGCTTGATCCTAGGAAGAAACATGAGTGGTTTTAATAAGTCCCTTTTGGATGAGATCTTTGGTATAATGGTAGTCCACTTCCACATATTTTGTTCATTCACGAAACATTGGATTATTGACTATGTAAGTTGTTACCTTATTGTCACATCTCATTTCCATGGGGGAGTCCATAGATACGATACATGTGGATTACTAACACAGAACATATCCATATCATCTCTATCAGAACTTGTGCCATGGCATGGTATTCAGACTCAACACTTGGATTGAAGACAACTCCTTGCTTATTGCTTCTCCAAGTCATAAAATATCCTGCTACATAAGTACAGAATCCTATAGTAGATTTTTTGTCTTTAAGACACCCTACATAATCTGCATCTATGTAGGCTCGATGTTGCAGGTTGTGCCCTTGGTGAATAAAAGTCCCTTTCCTAGTGAAGCCTTCAGGTACCTAAGTACCATCATAGTTGCATTCTAATGCACTTTAGTTGGCTTGTGCATGAATTGATTGAGCTTTTCAACAGCTAATGAGATGTCAGGATGAGTTATAGTAAGATATAAGAGCTTTTTTCCTACCAAGGTTCTAAATTGGAAAGCATCCATTGGTGTTGCACTCTCATCATATAGATGGACCCTTGGTTCCATGGGAATACATGCAGGTTTTTCCCCTAACATACCAATTTCCTACAACATATCCATCATATACTTTCTCTGGGGTAGCACAACATCTCGATTGCTGCAAGCAACCTCGATCTCGAGGAAATATTAAAGAGGACCTAAGTTTTTGATTGCAAAGTTTTCTTTATGTTGCAAATCCCTTGAGTATCATCACCAGTGAGGATGGTATCATCACTATAAACAAGCATTACAACTAACCCCCAGGAAGTTTGTTGTACAAACAAGGAATGATCAGTTGAAGACTTGCGGAATCCAAGAAGCTCAACAACCTTAGAGAGCTTTAGGAACTAAGCTCGAGGGCTCTGTTTAAGCTCATATATTGCCTTCCTCAATTGGTAAACCTTGTAAAGCTCCCCCCGAGCCTCACATTGAGGTACTTGTTGCATGTAAACCACCTACTATAAATCTCCATACAAGGAATCATTCTTCATATCGTTGATGAAAAGGATAATCTCGTTGTACTACCACTGATATGAGAATTTAGATTGTAGAAAGTCATGCGATAGGAGAGAATGTATCAAAGAAATCTACACCATAAGTCTGAGTGAAGCCCTTTGCTATGAGTCTGGCCTTGTATTGCTAGATAGAGCCATACGAATTATACTTCATAGTAAATACCCATCTAGATCCAACAACAGTAGCATCCGAAGGTGGTTCTATGAGTTCTTAGGTTCTATGTGATTGGAGTGCACACATTTCCTCATCCATAACCTGCTTCCATTTAGAATCAAGGAGTGCTTTACGATGTGAAGAAGGTATGGATACAGTTGAGAGGGCTAATAGCAAACCGCCTGTATTATGGATCAAGACATTCATGGAAATATGCTTAGAAATAGGATGTAAAGTACAAGTCCACGGAGCCTTAAGGCTATGAGCACCTTTAAATCAACTGCAATAGTAGTATCTGGTTGCATGATCCATGTGTCATCACTAGGAAATACACCATTAGTAGGCAAAACATTTGTAGTTACCTCAGGGGTCGATTGTTGTGCTAGCTCAGAATGGGAGGCATGACGTTGGTAGGTAAACTTGTATGTATCAGAGGTAGGGATCCCTTCCAAGGCTACAAGAAGTACAGGCATAAGGGCAACTCCAAAAGGATTAGGGACCTTGGATCCAATAGTAGAGAAGTAGGGAATAGACTCATAAAAGGTGATATCAGCATTGACAAAATGTCACCGATCAACAAGATCATAGCGACAATACCCTTTCTGAGTCCATGAATACCCAAGAAAGACACTTCACTACCCTTAAATCCAACTTATCTCGATTCAGACTAGAAAGGTGAATAAAGGCAATACACCTAAAGATTCGAGGAGGGACAGTAAACAACTCCCTATTTGGATAAAGAAGCTGAAGAGGGATTCACCCATCATCTCAGAGGGCATGCGATAAATGAGATAGCAAGTTGTTAAGAAAGCATCTCCCCAATAGGTAGATAGAACATTATTGTGAATCAACGACGTCCTAGCAACATCAAGAATATGATGATGCTTACACTTTGCAACCCCATTTTGCTGAGACATATGAGGGCAACTTGTCTTATTGATGATCCCTTGGGATTTATAGAAATCATACAAGAAATGATTGCAGAATTCAAGAGCATTATCAAAGTGAACAATTTTAATTTTGGCATCAAACTGATTCTTTATTTCCAAAACAAAGTTTTTAACATTGATGCCAACATCTGACTTTGACTTCAAAAGAAACACCCAACAAAGACAAGAAAAATCATTAATGATCACTAAATAAAAGTGATGTACTAATCTATCAGGAGTACAACTAGACCCTAAGCATCCATATGGAGCAACTTAAACAGGGACTCAAAACCACGACTCTGATGTGGTGGGTCAGAACTCTTGTGGTACTTTCTTATCTAACAAGCTTTGCAATCAATCCTAGGAGTAGGAGCAAGATGAGGAATGATACGATGAAGCTTTGCCAATGGAAGATGACTAAGCCAAAGATGCCATTGAAGACTCGATGGTGGTAGTAGTAGGGAGAGAGACACTACAACAAAAGGAAACTGGAGCAACCAGTACACCCCTTGCTTTACGCCCACCACCAATTGTCTTCCTCATTAGAATGTCCTAAAAAATGCAATAGCTAGAGTCAACAATGGCTCGATAGTGAAGCTCCTTAGTAATTCTATTGACAGTCAACAACAGGTTGATAGGAAAATTTAGAATAAGTGACACATTTGTTAGGTGCATATCGGGGGCTATTTGAACCCCCCCCTCACTAGTAATAGGTGAGTGTTGCCCATCGACAACCTGAATCGTCTGACCTTTGGAAATGGATCGAAGTCAAATAAATTGACATCTATTACCACACAAATGGCAAGAGGCTCTAAAGTTTACTAACTAATTTGAATCATGCTTGTTTGGAGTTCGAGTGGATAATGCGACTAATCAGTAGTTTCTGTGAGGACCAAAATAGTAGGTGTAGCAATAGTAGAAAGTTGCTTTAGGTGCTGGAGAAACTCATCATAATTAGCTCTAACCACAGTAACAATGTCTTTAATGGTTTTGATAAATACTATTGCCTTCTTTGCATAGGTAGGCCGCCCATGCTCAGTCCAACATGTATCTTCAAAATGATCAATCATCCCATAGTATGTGCATGTGGGACGTCCTTTGGTTTGGAACTCACGTCCCCTACCACGCCCTTGGGTAGAGATTAATGTACGTCCTCAACCATAACTCGTGGCCAATGTCGAGGTCAACAACTCAAATGTCTCAATAAATAAAGGTATTGCAATTCGGCTCATCCTGATTCCTACTTTGATATTCCTCAAGCATAGGAAGCTTTAGCATAGTCAAAATCTAGGATTGTGTTATTGCATACTCAAATCCTAACCCGACCAAGAACTGTAGAACTGTAGCCTCCTTCCGATACGCCTTTTGCTACTTGCAGGTGCAAATTAGGTGACAAACATTATACTTCTCAAATAATGCCTTAAGGGTGGAATAGTATTGCAAGAGACTTGCCCTCTTGTCGGAGATGTGTTGTCTCACTATAGATCTGGAAAACTTTGTTGAAGTTCTTCTCATGAGAGTATGTGTCTTTCAAGCTATCTTACATTTCCTTTGTGGTTCTATAGTACATAATCTTGTGTCCCCAATCCGAGGAATGACAAAATTCATGATCTATGCACGAACCATGGCATCATCTTTTTTCCATGTAGCATTCTTGCCACTCTTTTGTATGGCCTCTGATTCGAGCAAGATGTACTCCTTATCTGACCTTCCATAGTTATTAGGAAGGTCTGCGACCATTGGATATAGTTGGTCTCATCTAACTTGACCATCAAACCAAAGAATAAGCTCTTGTAGGCCCCCATATCCATTATTTTCCCTAATGTCACCTCCGACAAATCTTCTGAAGCCATCTTCTCCTCAATTAGAGTTCGATCAAACCAAATAAGGTGGCATGGAACGTCTAATGCATCACCTCAACTAAACACGGCCTGAATATGTATGGAAACCAAGTTTTTGTGCACGGAGAATAACCTAGAATCATCGTAGAAAGGCAACCAGGGCCACCGAAGGAGTTGGAAGACCGAGAAAAGCACTTCAAAGGCGAGAGTGATCACCCGGGGGCCACCAAAGCCCAGCAACAAGCTGTGGGTGGCAGTGCTCTTGCTGTTGGTGGCAAGCACTGTCACTGGTGAGGCCTGAGATGGCAAGAGGAGGTCTTTATCAGACCCTAAGATGGTCCGGTGTGCCCTTTAAGCCTTGATTACAGCCATACAAGGTCAAAAACGAGACAACACCAGCTGCTCCTACTGGTTTCAGGCCAACTCCGGACAGTTTTCAGTGGCTGGGGTCTGGCAGTGGTCACCGGAGTGGTCGCCAGTTGATGGGGGACCCGATGGCGACATTGGTGCTGCCCCCCCAATAGGGTTTTGGTGACTTTCGATCGAGGCTGCAAATGAAGTTAGGGTTTTTTTGTTGTTGAAGAAAAAAGAGATAGGAATCAAGGTGGTTGTCAAACACCAGTCTAGGATCATTGCTTTGATACCATGCAAAAGAAATGAATATTTTTATCTCTATTAGAAACCCTAACCCTCTATATAAAAAGCCCTCACAAAACTAATCAAATATGAAATTAGGCAAAACAGACTAATCTCAACAGGTTTCTAATGAGTCATATTGACCCTTGTTGTAGATAAATGGCATTACGGAATTGTTCTCAAGTAAAATGTTCATCTCTGCTGCATGGCTTCATATGATAGTTGTCGACTTTTTCACTGCAAGGTTTGCATTATAGACAATATTTTCACTTGATTTAATGTTCTGTCAGGGCCATTCTAACGAGTGCTTATTATCATTCAAAGTTCTATATCCCTCAATGTTCTGATCACAAGCTGTCTTGCAGGCAAATATTCCTAGATGGATTGCAGAATAAAATTCATACACAACATTCAGTTGCCTTCTGCCTCTTCTGTTGTCCACTTGGTATTGTATTACATGTGATCACAAAGTTAACAACTAATAGAAGGGGGTGATGCAAATCAAGGATTTCTGCTCCTTGATCCTAGGTGGACACAAGGATACATGAAACCGATAAATTATTTGGTGATCTGGCTAGTCTGTCAACAAAAATTTCAATATTAAGTTCATGTCCTTCATTTCTGACTTTTGCTTGAAACCTCATTTATCTAGAGTGATTTCTTTTCTTTTGCTCAGAAACGGGCAGGAGCAGATTCTCTCAAAAAATAAAAAAAAGGTAGGAGCAGAATTTTCCATCCGCAGCTCCTTAAGCACTATCATCATAATACCCTACATCCACATCCATTCATGACATTTTCTTTGAAAAGAGAAAAGGAAGGCTACTCGAGGGTAGTAGCCTTCCCATTTTATTTCACAAAAAAACTGAGTGATATCATGATTACAAAGTTAATTGTTCTCCCCCTCAATAAAGCTCTTAGCCTTCAATATTCCATTCTTTATGTAGGATCTCTCACCACCAAAGATTACCCCATTTCTCTCCAACAACGGACCATAGGACAAGCAGAGCTGCTCTCTCCAAATTACATTGCCGTGCATCAGGTTGTCAATGATCCCTTCTAAAAGAACTCCAGAATGCCTAGAGGGAAACGCTGTCAATTCATTTGAAAAGCCAACTATGTTGAGACTCCTATTTGTTCTCGACTATTTTACCATTTTTTTTATATATTTTATTATTTCTTATTTTTGTTTTGGATGTGCATTGTTATTTACCCAAACCTCTATCTATAAAGAGGTATTGGACTTTTTATGAGAAATTGAATTGATCATTATTTCCCACTTGGTATTACAGCACGGTCCTAAGTCGGGTTGTGACATCCAACCAAGAAAATCCCTCCTAAACACTAACACCAAAAGCCCTGTTCTTTCCTCCACCGCTATCAGCCTACCTGCTTCTCTTCCCACTGGCACAGGGGCCTCTCATCGGCTCTCCACTAGTAGGGGTGGTCGAGTGGGGGCCTACAGGACCCCAAGCGATACTAGACCCCTGGGGCTATCTGCCACAGGGGCCATAGGAGGGGATCCCCATGCTGCTGCATCGCCTTAGGGGGTTCAAGCGGAGGAGCAGTTCCTGTGGGCAACGCAGCTAGTTCCTCTGGTGAGATTTGCACGCTGCTGCAGTGCCTGAGGCACTTCAGGTGATAATGCAGGGGCTTCAGGAAGTTTAGAAAGGCTCTCCAGTGAAGTATCTAGCGGCTCGAGAGGCGCTACTGGCAGTGGCACTCCTTTAGGCGGCAGAGTAGAGGGTCATTCTTCTCACTAAGGGTGTGCAGGGCTCTCCCCAAGCCACGTACACCCCGTAGCATCACAAGGGGACCTCTTCATGTTTTAAGTGTGGCCTTTAGGACTCCGGTGTTCCTGGATCTTCACGCCTAAGGCCTCTGTTGCCCATTCAGGGTCTTTTTCCTATGATTTGAAAGGTTTTTTCAGATCAGTTAGTGGCATTTTTCCTTTGCTTATTTGGCTCAAGATGGCAAGTTCTAACCTTTGGTAACCCACTTCATCCCTACTAGGCACAATGCTAATCTCAGGAGGAGTAGAGATGGCACTGGATATTGCTACTGTGACAGGGATGGTAGAGTATGCGGGCTTCTACAGAAGTATGACAGGAGTCACCATGGTGTAGGATGGTTAGTCGATTTCGGTACTTCATAGCATCTTTGTGGGAATCAGAATTATTTTCAATCACTCAATTCTATTGCACTTGGGAGAATGGTACAGGTTGCTGATGGCAGGCACATTCCTGCTGTTGGCTAGGGGGAAGTGTCTGTTGAAAGAGCGAAATTCGTTTTCGATAACAATTTTAACATAAAATATTGTCATTGTATTTCGTTGCGTGGTAAAAAATCACTTTTTAAAAATATTTATTAATCAAAATCTAACCATGAAGATAGTTAGGTCGTCTTCACAGGGAGGAATCAGCCTATTGTATTAGTGAATGATGCCTCAATTATTCAGGAAACTCAGTGGGTGTGCATGCTAATTCGTGTAATTCTTTTTCAACATAAGTCATCATTCTAAGCAATTGATAAAAAATGCAGGTGTTTAAATGCAAAATCCGCACAACCTAATATTCTGTTAACTAGTAATCTTGGCAATGGATATCAACGTAAAGATTAATCTTCAAGAAAAGATACCTTATTCATTGTAATCAATATCCTAATCATGAACAAATGTAATCATCTGTAATTCGGATAAACTGAAGGGATATTCATGCAAATCTAACTGAATATAATAATAAGATAAATAAATGAATAGGAAGTGCACAATGGCATTTTTAGTAATTTCTAATTCAAGTTGAAGTAGGGGATTCTCCCTCTGTCCTTCGTATGCACACATGGGTTGATGACGGCACGAACCGCTTGCGGCAGAGGTGCGTTGTGACGAGGGCTTTGAGATGGCGGTGACAGGGCGACTGATGGTTGCCAGAGGTGGTCGATCGGAGGAGCGTGGTCGCTGGCGGCGGTGGCTGCGTACGTCGCTGGAGTAGTTGCGCGTGAGCTGCGCGTGGCCGTGCATGGACTCTGAGCTTAAAGGAGGGTCAACGATGAGTTTGGCATCGAGATTGGAGGTCGAAGGAGGCCGGTTCAAGTGCTGCGTGCGGTGACTGTTTTGGGTTCTTCGTGAATAGAGGGTGGTGGTGGGTTGTGAAGAGGATGAGGGTGGTCTGTGGTGAAGAGAGGGTGGTCTGCGACAGTGGCTGGGTTGTGTTATGTTGGAGAATGTTGGGTTCACGCTGAGGTTGCAGGTGGTGTGTGTGGGGAAGAAGGTGAAGAGGAGGTTGATGGTGACGTAGAAGAAGGAAGAGGATGGCAATGGGCGAGGGCGTGGTGTTTTTGGTGGTGGACTGGTGATGGTGGTGATGCTCTCTATCACAGAGCACCACCGATTGAGGGTAGATTGTAGGGTCGATGGTGGAGCTCGCTCAAGCCACAGTACGTGCTTTGGGTTCACGGTGCAGGCGAGAGGGCCACGGTGGAGAGCGAGGAAGAGAGAAGATCCTCGCAAGGGGGAGGAGAGGGATGAGTGCCCCCTTTAGAAGCCCATGCCTTTTCTTTTTTAAAAACCTCCTGTTGTGGCTCTCTTAATTTGTTTCTTTTCCCCGAGGACTCAGCTTTTCCAACAGCAGTGGTGACGCGGTGGGATTGGATGGCGGTGCTGACAGACTCGGAGGGAGTTGTTGTGAGGAGGAAGGCGGTGTTGTATTTAGGCTGGGCAAATTTATTTATCGCCTGCATTATCATAAAATTATGTAATTAACTTATCTTTAACACATAAAAATATATGCAGGTTAAGCTAAATTGTCATTTAAATCATGAATAATTAAATATTATGAACATGTAATTAATAATTACTTAGGCTAATTAGCACTCCACTAAAGTGGACTGATCATATGTAACCCTTACGCTGCGGCTGCCAAGAGCACTACATGTACCGAAGTTTCCCATGAACTTGCTGTTCATGAGTAGGATTACGAAGGATTTTCATTGCAGGGTTATTTTTGATAAGGTTGAATGTATTATTTAGAATAAGTTTACTAGGAAGACCATCGCCAGAGGTACAGAGGAGAATGGTCATTATCACCTTGGCCAGGAGCCATTTGTAGGAGCTAGCAAGTATGATGGTGGGAGTGCCTTACAGTGGTACATTCATCTAGGTCACCTGCCTCTGGATTGCCTTAAGAGGGTGATTCCACATATTTCACCTACTACTACTATTAGGTGTAAGGCTTGCCAATTATGTAAGCATCATTGGTCTTCTTTTCTTGGTAGTACTTCTCTTGGGTCAGCAGCTGCTTTTGAATTACTCCACATGGATGCCTAGGGACCGAGTAGAGTTCCAAACAGGATGAGACATTATTATTATTATCTTGTTGTCGTTGATGATTTCAGCATAGTATCTTGGGTATTTCTTCTAAAAAACAAGGGACATGATGGAGGTGCTATAGAGACTCTTCTCTTGGAGATCAGGACTCAGTAATCTGCCACAGTGAAGATTGTACGGACGTATAATGCTCTCGAGTTCTACACTGCTAGGCTTATGGAGTTCTACAGGACTCGGGGGATTATCCACCAGACCATTTGTTCCCATACCTCACAGCAGAATGGGGTTGCAGAATGGAAGCACAAACACCTCTTCGAGGTTGCTTGCACTCTTCTTAACCACCATAGTGTTCTATAGAGATACTAGGGGATGCTGTTTTGATGACATGTTACCTCATTAATAGGATGCTGAGTTCAGTCTGTCACGAGCAGATATCGATCCTTCTATTACATCCAGATGGTAAGCTTTTTCATGTGTCTCTCAAAACTTTTGGGTGTGTTGCTTTTGTTCATATGCCATCACCAGGCCGTGACAAGCTTGCTCCTCGTGCTGTTAAGTACATCTTCTTAGGGAACTCCAGGAGTCAGAAGGGGTACCAATGTTATGATCCCATCCACCACAGGCATTATGTCAGTGTTAATGTGACTTTTTATGAGACGACACCATCTTTTTTAGTTGCTGGACAGGTGAGTGTTCATGGTAATGCAACTCCCATGCCTATTCCTCCTGCTCCAGTTGAGGTGATTCCGATCTCCACACCTCAACCGACTTCTTCAGGCTCTACTATCGTCCTGGATGACTACCAGAGATTGCATGGTGTGCTGTGCACGTATAGTAGACCTTATATGACACTACAGAGGCCACTGCCTGCACCAGAGACTGATACTCCACAGGTAGTTGAGATGAGTTCAGATGACAGTGATAGTTTAGTTCGACCTGATCCTCCGGACAATGTAGATTACAGTAGTAGTGAGATTCCTTCTGCAGAGGTTCAGTTAGAGGTGCCAGATGATTTTGACCTTCCTATTGCCATTAGGAAGGCACTCCGCATGTGTGAGTCTAGATATCGTGTTGTAGGCAGTTTGGCTATCGATGGTCTTAGTTCTTACTTTAGCAGCTTTTGCTAGGCACTTACAGCCTCACACATTTCATCTACCTACCAGCAGGCCATGTTTGGTTCAAAGTGGCATCAAGCCATGGAGGACGAGATGGTAGCGCTTCAAAGTAGACAAACTTGGGAGCTTACCTCGCTTCCTATAGGTGCACGACTAGTTGGCTCTAGATGGGTTTTTGCCTTAAAATACAACTCTGATTGGTCTATTTCAAGTTATAAGGCCAGGTTGGTGGCAAAGGGGTTCACCCAGACCTATGGGGTGGACTTCTTTGATATTTCTCAACTGTTGCGCGGCTTGCCACTGCTCGGGTACTTCTTTGTTGTGGCTTATAGAAATTGACGGTTACATCAGCTTAATGTGAAGAACACCTTTCTCTACGACAAAATTCAGGAGGATGTTTACATGCAGTAGCCTTCAGCCTTTGAGGTTCAGGGAGAGTGTGTGTGCAGGTTCAGGAAGGATATTTATGGCCTAAAGTAGATCCCGAGAGCTTGGTTTCATAAGCTTTCGAATGTGTTGCTGAGGATGCAGATGCAAAGGTCTTCTTCAGATCACTCTCTGTTTGTCAGGAAAATGGAGAATAGCGTAGTAGCACTATTAGTTTATGTCGATGACCTGATTATCACCGGAGATGATAAAGGTAGGATAAGACAGGTGAAGGAGTCTCTTGCACAGCAGTTTGTTATGAAAGATCTAGGCCAACTTAGATACTTTCTGGGGATCGAGGTTTCTAGGAACAGAGATGAGATTATTCTTTTTCAATGCAAGTATGTGGTGAATGTTCTTCAGGAGATAGGTATGTTGGGATCCAAGTCAGCTAATATTCCTATGGACCCCAAGCACATCTTCATGACGGAGAAGCAGAGGCAGCTCATAGCATAGTATACAGATAACTTGTGGGCAAGCTGTTATACCTATATCTTACCAGACCTGATATTACCTTGGCAGTAGGCAAGCTTAGCGAGTTTCTAGAGATGTCGACAAAGCTGCATTGGCAGGAATGTAGGTGTTGAGATATTTGAAGAAAGCACCAGGTCATGATATTCTTTTCCAGGGAGGCTCTTCTATGATAGTGGTAAGATATTTCGATGTTGATTATGTGGGATGTGTGGTTGATAGGAAATCCACCACTGGTTTTTGTACCTTTGTAGCAGGTAGTCTTGTTACCTGGAAGAGCAAGAAACATAGGGCAGTTTCTTGCTCCAGTGCAGAGTCAAAGTATAGGATGGTGACCCAGACTACTATAGAGATGATATGGATACGATCTTTACTGTATGATCTGCACATCCAGATTGATGAACCTATGGATATGCGATGCGACAATCAGGAAGCTACATACATAGCCAACAACTTGATGTTCTGTGAGTGCACCAAACACGTTGAGGTTGATTGCCACTACACCAGAGATCTCACACAGCATGGTTTACTATATACCACTTATGTTGCATCTAAGGATTAGATTGCTGATGTGTTCACAAAGCCTCTACCTCGATCAGCGTTCGACTATTGCTATTCCAAGCTAAGCATGATTGACATCTATGTGTAGTTTCGCCCTTGGAGGGGGTGAGATCAGCGTAACGTAAAAAATGCGGAATTGAAATAATAAACAATCTTCACAAAATAACAATCACACAAAAGGCACAAAGTATTTTTAGGTGGAAACCCAAACCGGGTGAAAACCACCACCTAACCCTCTCGAGTTAGGATTTCCCGATCAACCAAGTTGATCAAAATCCACTAAATCGAATCACTTTAAACGAGGGCGATTCAACCTCAATTACAACCACGCTACTTAGACGAGGGTAGCGTACCTCAACCCCTTCTCTTCACGAGAAGGATTTTGTCTCACGAAGGAGACGGGAATTCGCAAAGCGAATACCAAACCAAATAACAAAGATAAAATAAACAAGTAATCCTATAGAGCCAACAAAGTAGTTTTAAACCTAGCTTCTATAGGAATTAGGAAGCTCCCCTTTGCAAGGAGTGCGTCGAGTTGATGACGCGGTGCGTGAGCCACGTGACGGCGCAACTTCGCTCTCGTGAACAACGGCGGGAGAGCGGGTGCGCAACAGCTTGATGCTCTCAAGAGAATGGAACTAGAGCTTGGAGAGCAAGGGCTTCTCTTAGTGTCTTTTTGTGTGTGTTTATCTTTCTTGGTGTGTGTTTGAGTTGCAAAGGCTCCCCTCTATTTATAGAGGCCTTAGGAAGGCTTTAGAAGGCTTGGAAAAGCTTCCATAGCAGTTGGGTACAAAGCCCAAGTGAATCAGGCCGAAATCAGGACAATGATTACACTTGACAGGGTAATCAGACGTTTAATTCTTGCATCAAACGTCTGGAAGACCACTTTAAGACGTCTGATTTAAAGGTCAGACGTCTGATTTCAGGCGGGTTCCTTCCTGACTTGAATCAGATCTAAACAGGGTTCTTGTGCAAGTCCATCAGATGACATACAGGACGTCTGGCACTATGTATGGACGTCTGGAAACCTACTTTTTCTGTGGGAATGGATTTTCAAACATTGCAACGGCTAGAAAATCTCTGAGAAGAGATTTTGGGTCAGCCGATGCAAAATGGTCAATTATCAGACGTCTGGAAAGTCCTATGGATGTCTGATAAGGCTCTAACGGTCATATTCTACACTGTTTGCAAAGTCAGCCAATGGTCCACTAATTGGACGTCTGGCAAATCTATCAGACGTCTCCTAAGACGTCTGGTCTAAGGTCTGGACGTCTGATTTCATCAGACAACACTACTTAAGTACAGCCTAATTGTTATCAGACGTCTTAAAATACTTTATCAGACGTCTGATTTTGGAATTAGACGTCTGTAAACTCTGTTTGAACCCTATATTGATTTTCTAAGTGTTCTACAGAAAACCTAAGTATCTTAGCGTTGTGCGGGTGTTCCTAGGACTACTGTTAGGGTACTTTGAGGCTCTTTAACATGAATCTAAGTAACAAAAATAAAGAGCAACAGAAGAAACGAAAAATACAAGGAGTACAAGAGAAGGAAATCTATCCTATTCTTCATCTCCTTCCTTCTTCAATCTATCGCTCCTCACGAATCTCCTCTGTTTTCCATCAAGCTCCTCTAATCCGTCCTGGAGCTCGAACTCCGTTTAAGCGCGTATCCATTTGCAATTGGCCTAAAATCTAAGACTCCAAGTGTAAGTGTTAAATAACACGTATTTTGTTATCATCAAAATAAATGATCGTGATGCTCTAGCACCAACACTATGTTCCAGCTTGAGGGGGAGTGTTCAGACTCTTATTTGTCCTTGCCTATTTTACCATTTTTTGTGTATTTTGTTATTTCTTATTTTTGTTCTGGACATGCATTATTATTTACTCAAACTTTTCTCTATAAAGTGGTATTAGGCTTTTTCTGAGAAATTAGATTGATCATTGTTTTCCACTAACTGATTCAACATTGTTGATGCAAAATGGCATGCAAAAAAGGAGGTGGTCAATATCCTTTGCAACATCACCACAGAGGGAGCAAATTCATGATATTGTTAGAAAAAAATGCATTAATTTTCAAGAACTAGAAAATACTGGAAAGGACTCCAAAAGTTGGATCATCCAGCATAGAAGGTTACAACTTATAGAGGGCTTGCATGCAGTAGCAGGTTGAGCAACTAGCAGAATAGGTGAATACCTTATTATGCCCCCCCTGAAAGGACTCACTAAAACAACCTAATGTAACTTCTATAAATGCTTCCAGGTAAGAAGGATGCCAGCATAGGGATTTCATAACAGAATAATCATAATTACATCTCCTAGGATTTTTTTTTTCTTTAATGAAAGGCAATAGTTATAGTAACTCCAAGGAAATTCACCAATCTCATGTCATCATTGGAATCATAAAGAAAGTTCACAAGCCCTAGGGCCTTGAAAGTTCCGCAGCAGATTTTATTTGATCCCTTTTATAACTGATTCTGTAATACCCCCAATAAGGTCCATAATTAGCTGTCATTGCATATAATATAATTCTGTTGAAGACAAATCGGTTGCCAGGCAACTCCATCCATTTTTTTAATGCCAAAATAGCAGAAGATGATTAACACTTTGCAGGTTTAAATGCAAGTCTTATTTCAGAAGAATCCGATGTCGAGCAAGGCAACTTTTCTCAACGAATTAAATGTGAAGAGCACAATGTCGAATAACATTAAAGAGATTGAGAGGAAGCAGCTTGGACAGTAATTACTCCAATATATCCGAAAATAGCATGTTGTAGGAATATAAACAGAAGCCATCAGGAGGAAATGCTTTCCCTTATCCCATGTAGTATACATTGAAGGGATAAATATCAAAATAGCTCAATTTTGAGAAAAAATATTGAGATTGCTTAGTGAGAAAATTGGGAGTATTAATTACAGAGACATACAATATAATAGAGACCGGAAACTTTGCAATTGTCGTGATTTGCAACTGACATACTGTTGAGTTGTACTTGTAATCGGGTAATTGGGTCTTGGGAGTGGATCCCTTTAACCCTTTGTCTATAAATACTATAACGACCCTTACCTTTGTTAGTAGTTGAAAAGAAAAGAAAACCCTAGCCACCAGTGAGTGCTAAGTATCCGTTTCCGTGGTTTTTCACTTCTGCTGAGAAGAGTTTTCCATGTACATCGTTGTGCTTGTGTGATTGCTAATCTTGTCATTTGTAACATGATATCAGAGCAAGTTTAATCCCATTATTTCTTTGTCGAGGTCTTCCGTGTATGTAGTATGTGTTAAAGATCTCTACACAAATCTCGTGCGTGATGAGCATCTTCAAGTTTCACTAAGGCTTTCCCGTCACACGTAGGTCCCTCTGGTGATCCTCCTCTCCATGGTTGGCCTCTGGCAACATCTCCAATGACTTGATCTAGGGTTTCGGTGACTGCAGTGGTGCTTTAGCAACCCCAACTGAGGCAATAGTGCTTTGGTGACCACCGTGGGACCTCGCCCTCCACCTAATCTAGCTAGATTTAGCAAGAAAAGGCCATATCCGACCTTGCTACAGTTCTAGGCAGCACCACCTATCTCTGTTCTGGCATGGTGACGCTTCAATGACCTTGGCGATCGGTCCGACTGTCTCCTACAGGGAGTTCAAAATTCCATTTGCGGGATTTGGTATTTTGACATCGTTTGGTGCCTTGTTTCCCTATTTTTGCTACTATCAACTACCTTGGATTCCATTTTTCTGACGTTTGGTGGTTTGTGTGGTCTGATTGCTTGGAGTTTGTGCACAAATTCTTCTACTACTATAAAGGAACAAAAACAAGAGGGAAAGAAGGTCAAGTTGGGGCCCATGAAGTCTTAAACTTAATAGATCGAATTATCTTTTATGGTCTGCAACAGCAAGAATGAGTATGGCTAGCCATGGATGCATTGGCTATATACGAGGTACCAAAGTTGAGCTTGCAGAGGATGACCCTGCTTGGGAAACATGGTATCTTGAAGATAACCAAATCCAATCTTGAATTGTGAATTCTGTTTTAGTAGAACTTCAACCTCTTATTTTGAGGAAGAAAAATGCTTAGGAGATGTAGACTATCCTGGAGAGCATGTTTGGCCAGAAGGACATTTGTATTTATTAGCTAACAAGGGAGATTTGCAATCTTCGGTAAGGAGCAATGTCTATTACTAAATATTATAAGCTTCCTAACCAAGTGGGAAGACTTGGATTTTTACACAGATGAGACTTGTAAGGGTCCATCTAATTAGAAACTTCACTGGGACAAAGAATGGAAGACTCATACATTCATGTTTCTTAGTGGTTTGGACCAAGAATTTGAAAATGTTAGGAGTCAAATTCTCAATGTTTCTTCCAGTATTAAAGAGGTCTAGTTCCAGGTTGAGGCAAAGGAGGCCAAACTACATGTTATAGGAGGTAGATTTGGAGATGCAATTGATGAAATGAGAACTAATTTGGAGCGTTTAACATTAGTGAACTGAAGCTAGTTTGGAGCTAAGTTTATTGCAACAGATTGTGGTAAAGGAATTCAGAAGTGCACACACTATTAAAAAATTGGGCACATTATAGGCTCATGCTGGGATCTTCACCCTGGAAAGCACCAGGAGAGAAAGGCCAGCCGCGGTAAAAATAGACCTTAAATTAAAAGAAATGTAGCAACTATGGCATCTGAAGGGGGTGACTTACTCTTTGTGACATAATGATGGACCAAATTAAAGAGTTGAAAGCATTGTTCTCAAAAGCACTTGCAAGAAGGGATTCTAAATTGGATGCTCTCACAATGCTTTGTTTGTTTAAGGTAATAGAAGTATGGAGACCCCTTTTAATTCTGATTGGATTATTGATAGCGGTGCCTTTGATCACATGACCAGAGATGCAAAATGGTTTTCAAAATACAAACTTGGATCTAGTCGAGAACAAGTTCTTATGATAGATGATTCGAATGTTACTGTTGCAGGACAAGGATGCATCTCGTTGCTACAGTCTCTTATTCTTCATAGTTTTCTTCATGTTCTTGATTTTCCTTGGAATTAATTCTTTATTAGTAAAATAACAAAGGAGTTGAATTGCCAATTGATTTAGATAATTGTGTTTTGGATGATTTAGTGATATGGAAGAAGATTGGGATTGGTTTAGACTCTAATGGCCTCTACAAGTTGCCTGGGAAGGTTGTCCATGCACTTTAAATAGCTTTACACTTCAGAAAACATAATAAAGTTAGCATGGAGTTTGTTCATGTTTGGCACCAACATCTTGGTCGCTTGAGTTTTCTTTTCTCAAAGAAGTTGTTTCCAACCATGTTTTTTGAGATAGATGCTCAATCTCTGTAGTGTCCAATCTATGAACTATCAAAACATCATCGTGCTTCATTTTAAGAATCAAGCAATAAAAGTTCTCATTTGTTTGGTTTGATTCATTTTGATGTTTAAGGTCTTGTTATTGTTGTTGGTGGATATAAGTACGTTGTAAGTTTCATTGATGATTACTCTAGAAGAAGTTTACATGCAAATTCAGCTTGGTTATGAACAATGAAGAAAATGGTGCAAACTGAAAAAGGCCTTGTATGATCTTAAGCAATATCCTCATGACTAGTTTGAGAAGCTGAGAGTTATTATGAAGAAGCTCGAGTTTACTTAAGCTAATAGTGATCACACATTATTTTTGAAAGGACCAATAAAGGTGTAACCCTTATGTTGGTTTATGTTGACAATATGATCATCATTGGGGATAATGAGCTTAAGATGTGCCGGCTGAAAGATAAATTTGTAAATGAGTTTGAGATCAAAGATCTTAGCAAACTCGGGTATTTTTTGGGAATTGAGGTAGCATTATCTAAGGATGAATTGATTTTTTAAAGGATACTAGAAATTTAAGGTGAAAACTAGCTATAACGCCTATTAAAGCAAATCACAAATTAAGCCTTAAGGATGGAGTCATCTTGGTTGATGATTAGAAGAATAGATATCAAAGATTAGTGGGAAAACTCATATGTCTTACACTCACCAGACCTAACATCACTTATGCTGTCAACATAGTGAGTTAGTTCATGCATGCATCTACAGATGCTCACATAAAGGTTGTGCATTGAATATTGGCTTACTTGAAGAAAAATCCTGGAAAGGGAAATCTTTATGCTTGAAGTGATGAGTTAAAGATTAAAGCTTACACTAATGTGGATTAAGTTAGTTTCATTGATGATAGGTCTACCTCAGGATATTGTGTGTATCTTAATAGAAATCCAATAATTTGGAGAAGCAAAACACAATCTATGGTTGCTAGATCTAGCGCAAAAGTTGAGTACAAAGTTGTTGCATTGAGTGTCACTAAAATGCTATGGATTGAAATTATTTTATTCGACATCAAATTGTAGCCAAAGACCCCTATGATGCATTATTGTGATTCACCATCAATTTTGCAAATAACCTCGTGCTTTATGATTGCACCAAACATGTTGAGTTGGATAGACACTTCATTAGAGAGAAGAATGATGCAGGGTTATGCCTTCCATATGTAAAGAAAAATGATCAAGTTGCAAATGTCTTTACAAAAGGAGTGTCTATATCATGCTTTGAAGAATGCATGGGCAAGTTAGGTAAGTTTGATCTTTACGCCCAACTTAAGGGGGAGTTTTGGGTTGTACTTATAATCGAGTAATTAGGTCTTGGGGTTGGATTCATTTAACCTAGTGTCTATAAATACTGTAACACTCCCTACCTTTATTAGTAGTTGAAAAGAAAAGAAGACTTTAACCACCAGCGAGCACTAGGTATCTATTTCCGTGGTTTTCCCTTCTGTTGAAAAAGGTTTTCCACATACATCATTGTATTTATGTGATTGCTGTTCTTTTCATTTTCAACACAAACAATTCTGTACAACTTTCCAAGTTAACAAAATTTACAGGGCAGTCAAAAACACAGTCTTAGATTCACCATCAATGGGAAGCAGTGAAAGTAGCATTATGTCAGTTAGAGTTATAGGATTTAGTCAATTATAGGTTTGTTTTAATTAGGATGAAGAGTTCTAGTTGTTTTCTATTCTTGTTTTCTATTTTTTATTTTCTGTTGGGTTTAGTGTGTAATTCTTCCAACTTGACTCTATGTAAAGAGGTTAAGGAACTCTATTTTCGATAAAATAGCATTTATTTTTTCCACATAGTATCAGAGTGAGTTTTGGAAACTTAACCCAAGAAAGAGAAAGCCGCCATTGTTGCTTAGAGAGTGGGCCCATTGCTGCTGCCGTCGCTCCTCTCCACACGTGCATAGCCTTTTTACACGCGCGTGGAAAGGGGGTAGCAATCATTGTGCCCTCTCTTTTCTCTGTGTTGCACTCTCTCTCTTTCTCTCTCTCTCTCGCGATTCCTATTGTTGTCGCCCTTACTGCTGCTGTGTTGGTTGCTGCTACCACCGTGGCTCTTCAACGGCTGCCACCCACTACCTTCCACCCTACAGGGGTTTAGCAGCCCTCCTTTAGGCTGCTACTACCACCTTACCTCTTCCTTTGCCATCGCCCTGCCCTATTCAACCCTTCAGTGGCCATGTCTCGCCTCATTCTCCACTGTTGCACTGACTAAGGGGGTCCTTCTACCCTTAAGCCACTACTCAGAGGTTAATAAGGCCTCATCGGGTCCTTCTACACTACCACATGCAGACACAGGCACGTGGACTTCCCTCTGACGTAAGAACGATCTTCGTACTGTGGAGAGGACTAATGACTCTACTGAGGAGAGAGCCCTCCTCTACTGCTATTGTTGCCACAAGTCTTATGGGCATGCTCAAGGATTGATATATCGATATCGTCAGGTCAGCACATATCGATATCAGCCTTAATATCTTTTTTCCATGATATTGTCGATATATCGCTGATATCATGGACTTTTGTTGAACTTTAGAGCTGTACATGCTAGGGTTCTTGCTTCCTTGTAGTCAATCAAATATGTCAACTTTAGAGCTGGACATTCTCTGCCGACAATTCAGTCATTACACTTGGTTTTACTTATTGAAAAATAGGAAGAAAATTTTAAAACTTTGGTGAGAAATACATTAACATCTTCAAACCTCTATAAAAAGATGCATAAAAGTAAGCACTTTCATAATCCATGGGGGTAATTGAAAGGGTTATCTTATCATCTTCCTTTGATTAAAAAATGTCATCCATGATGGTTTTTCTTTCTTTCCCCCACAACAACCTAGGGTTGACAGGCTCACTTGTTTCAGCATGGCTTATTTAAGTACTTGCCAAGGTTTGACATATCGTGATATATCGGTGATATATTGCTGATATATCGCATATCAATGTGTTGGGTGTATTTTTCCCGGATATCGATGATATATCGCCGGTTGAGTGAGAAAAATGGTATAGTGGAGCTGTTGAAATGGGACGGCTGGGTAGGAGGTTGAAAATGGTAGGGCAGGACTGGGCGGGAGGCGTGAGATTGAACATGGCTAGACACAGACATAGGCAGGACTAGACTCGCGTTGTTCGGAACCCACACGCACACACGCATGCGCGCGCACGCACAAACACACGTTTTTTAGCTATTCCTTTATGATATATTAGTCATAAAAATGTTAATTTGACTTTTCTAATATTTTATGGCTTTCTGAGTAATTCCCAAAAATTCACCGATATCAACAATATATCAGCAATATATCCCCGATATATCCCCTTTTTCACTTGTCGATACGATATCGATATCAATATTTAAAACTTTGGACATGCTATTGCTACCAGTTCTTTTGATCGGGTAACTATGTTTGGAGCATCCCATCCTATTGTTGCCCATCATGATGATGGTGATGACTAGTGAAGGATTTAAGCGACATCCTCATCCCCTATCTTTTCTGCGTGCTTGTCTCTACTTCTACATAGGGAGCTCTTCCATTTTTTTTCCCTTTTCCTTGAGAAAGGGGTTTCCATAACCGTAAGATGTCTCCCACCTCTATTGTTGTCTATTGCCTTTCTGCTTGGGATCATCTCCTACCTGCCTACATTCCTCTCCCCATTTTCTTCTTCCCGAGAAAAGGATTTCCACTGGTGTAAGGTGACTACTTTGATTGACTGCCTGCTCCTCCAACCAGATAACGTCGTTATTAGAGGGGTGTCCACTTTGTCTCTACCTACAAGTTGGACGTGGCATGCTCCAACTTCGTGGGTGGGGGGGGGGGGGGGGGGGGGGGGGAGTGTTAGAGTCTTTAGAAAAATAGGCTTTAGCTATTTTTATTGATAGAGATAGAGTCAATTATTTCTATTCTTATTATCCATGTTATTTCTTTTCTTAAGCAATAAGTAGGACTACTTTGTAATTTCTCCACCCTGCCTCTCTCTATATAAAGAGGTTAGGGTTTTTCTATTTTTAATAGAGAAAACTATTCTACTTATTCTTCCACATGTTGAAGGATTATCTCCATTTTCCTTGGATATATCATCGCTGGGAAGTTGGGACATTGGATAAAAGTTCAACAAGTTCTTATAACACAGAACTTTCAACTAAAAATTTCATCAACTTACACACTATGTCCTCCAAAATTTCATCAAGCTCTACTTTCCAAACAAAAAAAGGAATTTCATCAAGCTATGGTACCTCCTACTACTGGATCTTGTAGGGGATGATTCTGATCCCTTCCTCAAGAAGGACATTAAATTTCTTCTCAACCTTCTCTTTAACATGACTGATCAACGCTAGCATTATCTCCAGAAGTTGCCTGAGCAAAATTTACAAAGAAGGTGGCATGGACTTCTGAAACCTTTGCTCCTCCAATCTTGAACCCTTTTAATCCTGCCTTCTCAATTAGCTCTCCTGCTGCCATGTCGGAGCCTAATGGATTCTGAAAGACTGATCCAGGAGTGTATTCACGTACTGGTTGAGTCTTCTGCCTTCTGTTTATGACATAACACATCAAATGTAATAGCTTAAAGAATATAGATGGGCAAATCAGATTTCTTGCTTAGACAGATTCTACAAAGCATCTGCTTTCACCCATTTGACATTCTTGAAAAGCAGAAGTACCAGACACCCATAGTGCATATTGTTCCTATTAGAAAGCTACCTCACCAAGTAGTCTTTCTGTCTCCTTTCTGCTGACCTGCATGCTATCAACTGGAAACTCGCTGCAAGAATGGCAGCCAAGTCTTCCATTTTCTGGAAGATTGACTTACGGTAAGCAAATGAGAGATCACACCTCTTCAATGTCTTGAGCTCACCTTTTCTGGTGAGAACATTGACACTTTCAATGGTGTCTGCAGTTTCCTACAGGAAATTAATGCAGCAAAATGGTAATCATTGACAATCCACCAAATTGAAGGCAAAGCATCTATTAATGTGGGAATAGAGCTACTCTTACCTGCCCATTAGCCCCGGCATTCATAAGTACAGCTCCTCCCACAGTTCCAGGCACACCTCCAGCAAACTCAAGACTCGAAAAGCCTTCTTGTGAGCACTGAACACCCAATCTATTATAGGGATAACTGCTGCCCACCATGTAAACACCATTTCCTTCACCGTCCATCATTTCTATTCGATTGAGCAAGATACAACCATCAAACCCTGGACTGTCAAACAGGCAGTTTGAGCCCTTCCCCACAACAAGAAATGGCATAGACCATCTGTGGAAGTACCTGGTAATATAGCAAGCATGTGATTCAAGACTCAAGTAGTTGGTCAATTGATCAGATCATACCCGGTGACAGCTACAAGGGTGGTATAAGGAGTTGATGTTTAGATCAGACATCTATATGAAGTATAAGCACATTCATGCCTACCTTACTGCGGCTTTTAAGGTGGATATAGATTACACACACTATAAATTACTTTTCTCATTTCAAACTGAAGATAGAGAATGATTCTTTAAATACGGGTAGGCCTGAGGGATTACTTACTAGGCTCAGACAACGACAAGAAACTAACACTAGCATGAGGACAATAATTATTTCCTCTGAACTCCCTTTCATGCTGGAGAATACATGTCAGACATGTTCGGCTGGTTGTAGATTCCATGATGAAAAGATCTTTAATAATGCATCACAATCCTATCTTGAATGGACTTAGCTTGTGTCAACTCACATGAAGCTCATGCCATAGCCCTATATTATATGTGTATGTATGCACGTGTGCATGCCTGTATGTAATGTACGTGTAGAGGGAATGAAACTGTTCTATTTCTCTATAGAAACCTTGGACCTCTATTTACAAGGAGAGACTAGGGAAGGACTGCAAACATGTGAAATAACAAAAAAAGGGTAAAAAGAAAGGAAAAACCATTAGAGACTTCTCTATACTCCTTAAGTTGAAACATAGATATCTACCATACTCAACTTGGAATAACAATGCTCAAAAGATGCTCAGGGATGCACCTTGGGAAACATGTCCGCAGTTGGATCTCCAGATACCACGAGAGGTGCAAATGAATCATTTTCGAATCATATCATTAGTGTAATGGCAATCTACTTCCATTTGCTTGGTTGTCTCATGGAAGATTGTATTGTTAGCAATGAAGAGGGTTACCTAGTATTCACATTTCATTTGCATAGGACCAGGCAAAATGATGCCTAAGTCACTAAGAACAGATCAAACCCACATAAGCTCACAAGTAGCTTGGGCCATAGCTTTGTATTTGGATTCAACACTGGATTTGGCCACCACTACCTACTTCATGCTTTGCTAAATAACTAGATTTCCTCCAATAAATATGCAGAACTTAGTGGTAGACTTCTTATCTCCAAACACCCTGCATAATCCACATTTGTATATGCTACCACGTCTAAGGACTTGCCACAAGTAAATGGCAGCCCTTTCCCTAGTGCATATTTCAAGTACTTGAGGATCATTATGGATGCATCCCAATGTACCTTCTATGACTAGTCCATAAATTGGCTCGCATTGTTCACTGCAGAGGCAATATCAGGGTGTGTAATGGTAACATACAACAATGTCCCAACAAGGCACCTATATTGTTTTGCATCTACTTGTCTTGAACCATCATCATATAGGTGTATATTTGGATCCATGAGAATAAATGAAGGCTTAGTACCCTACATGTCGATCTCTTGAAGAAAATCAACTATTTACTCTCTGAGAAAGTACAACTCCTTGCAAATGCCAAGCAGTCTCGATGCCAAAAAAATACCGCAGTGGCCCCATGTCCTTTGTGACGAAGTGTTTGACAAGGAATTCCTTAGTAGCTTCAATCCCACCTATATCATCACTAGTTAGTACCATGTTATCCACAAGTACTAACATAACAATTCTTTCTTTTGAAGTTTTCTTCACAAATAGAGAATGATTTATGGATGATCTCTTGAAGCCAATCTCCTCAATTACATAAGATGCTTTCTGGAACCATGCATGTGAACTTTGTTTGAGCTCATAGATTGTTTTGTGTAGTTTGCAGACCTCACTATAAGCCCCCTCAGTTTTGAACCCCGGAGGTTTCTATATGTAAAATTCCTTTTGGAGATCATTATAGAGGAATGCATTCTTCAAGTTTAATTGGTGAAGTGCATAGTCTAAGTGACTACAACTGATATAAGAATTTGCATGGTCAAAAGCCATGCAATAAGGGAGAAGGTATTGAAGTAATTCACTCCATAAGTTTGAGTGTAACCTTTGTCTACTAAGCGAGCCTGGTATCCTTTCATGGACACATTTAACTTGTATTTAACAGTGTATATCCACCAAGGTTCGAAATGCCAATTTTGACGCCGTGCCGATGAAATTCTAAGCGTGCATTTTGTGGGCATGCCGAGGGCACGCCGTGGAAATGCCTGTTTTTCGACGGCAAATTTCGACGATTTCGATGGCTCGAAATATGCTATTTCAGAGGCACGCCGAGGGCATGTCAACAAAAATGGCAGAAGTAGTCAAAATGATATCAATTTCAAGAAAATCAAATGCTGATTATGTAATAATAAGAGTTACAACTTTTAAAAAAAATAATAAGAGTGTTACATCATAATATTCATATACAACATAATCATATCATGTTAAAGTTCAATAATGAAATGTCAAATATTCTTACCATGTTAAGAATTCAGAGAATTTACGAATGGAAGAATACAAAGAATTTAAGAATACAAAGAACTGAAGAATGAAAAAATCAAAGTATATAGTTTCAAAGTGAAAGCTGAAACCGTAATGTTTTGATGCATTGGAAGTTAGAACCCAGAAGTCGGGACTTGGAACTCGAAAGTTAGATTTTACCAGAACCAAGAGTGTAATCCATATCTCTATCATGGGTATTATCACCACTTGATTGATACCATCGTTGACTATTGTGTCGATTAATACTTTGTATTCATGGTAACTCTCCCAAGACATATATGAATACATTGTCTAATAATCTATTATGTGCTGTTTGTACTCATGTTCATTCATACTAACTAAAATCCTAAGATAGGGAAATCTACTATCTGTGTGTCTGTCATGCATACGATTAGTTGCACGAGTTTGGGAGAATCCCGTTGTTCTAGAACCATCTTGTGATGATGGTGATCTTGTTGGAATTTGAGGGGGAGTTTGGAGTTGGAATTGAGGAGCAAAATAATCTTGGAAGGTACCATACCCATATGGTCGGCATTCTAGCGAAATGGTCAATGTACCGGCGAAATGGTTGGCGTACCAGCGAAATTCCCTCTTTTAGACAACTAAACATGTCGGCATGGTGACTACAAAAAAAATGCCATTTCGATGGCATGCCACCGGCATTTAAAACCCTGATACTTACGACCTACAATACTAGCATTTGTTAGGGGATCAACCAAACTCCAAGTTCCTTGTGAGATTAATGTAGCCATCTCATCCTTTATAGCTTGCTGCCACTTCAGATTAAGAAGTGCTTCTTGATGAGTAGTGGGTATGTGCACAGTCGAGAGACCTTATCATGGACATGTGCTTGGAAATGGGATGCAATGTGCATGAGCAAGTGCCTTTTCTTTAGGCAATGGGAAGGTTAATGCCATCATCTGTGGAGTCATCGGAAACCTCTACTGCCTCATCAAATTGAAGCTGCTGGTAATCTTCCTAATTCATTATACTATTATCTGCACTGGGAGTGTTAGAGCTCAAAGATGTATCAATACTGTCATGTATAGGAATTATCTCAAGCACAAATGATGGTATTGGCTTTGATGGGGGAAGGGGTCGTTTTATAGCTATTAGTGTAGAATAAAGGTCAGTTTGATCTTGTTGTCATGCCTATTGTTAAGAACAGGTGTGGGAACAACAGTCTCCTTATGAGTCCTCATGGGAATCATAGCTTCACTATCAGTAGTGGGAGCAACAATTCGGGATCTAGCAAAGGAGTAATCCAAGGACTCAAAGAAAGAGACATCGACAATAACATAGTGACATCTACCAACAAGGTTATAGCACTGGTATCCCTTTTGAGTCCTGGAATATTCCACAAATATGCACTTGATAGCTCAGGGAGAGAGCTTGATGAAAGAAAATACACCCACATACTTTAGGGGGCACCCCCAAAGAGTTCCTTATCAGGAAATAGAAAAAAAAAAGAAACTTCTTCGTTAAAAACAATAGAAGGCATTCGATTTGACAAATAACATGCTGTGCGAACAATATCACCCCAATAAGACAAATGAGCACTATTCTGGATAAGGAGGGTCTTAGCAACATCTAGAATATGACGATATTTTCTCTCAGCTACCTCATTTTGCTACAATGGACAAGGACAATTGGTTTGGTGGATGATTCCATACCCTTAAAATATAGAGCAAAGAGTATGAGTGTAGAATTCTAAAACATTATTGGTTCGAATGATTTTCACATAAGCAATGAATTGATTCTTTACATCACCAACCTCTGATTTCAACTTGAACATGAAAATCCAAGATAGAGGAGAAAAATCAACAATAACTAGATAAAATATGTGCCCCATATGATTGGAAGCATGACTTGGACCCCAAACATCAAGTAACTGAAATAAAGACTTTGCATTACAACTTTGTCAACTATGGAATGAACGCCTATGGTGTTTGCCCAGTTGGCACACCTCACATTAAAATGTAGTAGTAGGTAGGATATAAGGTATCACATGTTGGAGCTTAGGCAATGGTAAGTGATCAAATCTCAGATGCAGAGATGGCTCGATGATCCGTCAGATGGAATAGAGACATGTACCGTATATGGTGACTACAACAAGTGGTAAACACCCCTCTTCTCATGGCCATAACCAACATCTGCCCCGTTAATATATCCTGAAACATGAGAGACATAGTCAAAGATGGCTCTACAATTTAGGTACTTTGTAATTTGACTGACTCGTTTGACCATGGGTTCATCAACCTTCACATGTAGATCAGTCAAAAGAGACTTTATCCACATCAACTCTGTAGATGTCTGGGTCGTAGCCCTGTACCAAGACTTTACACTAGACTTGGAAACAACTATCTGCTTTTTGCTTCTCTAGGTCACCAAATTTCTTGCAACATAAGTACAAAAGCCCGTAAAGGACTTCCTATCATCACGGTTGCCTGCATAATCTATATTTGAATATCCAACTACTGCCATAGAAGTTCCTCTGGTAAAGAGAAGACCCTGAGTGCTCTCTTTAGGTACTTGAGCACCATCATAACAGCATCCCAATGCTACATCATGGGACTCTCCATGAACTGGTTCAACTTCCCTACAACAAAAGAGATATCAAATCTAGTAATGGTCCAATATCACAGCTTTCCCATAAGCTGCCTATATCACCTGCTATCCACTGTCTTCGCATCTCTGCCATATAACTGTACCTTGGGATTCATAGGAACATTGACTAGCTTGGCACCTAGCATACCGATTTCTTTCAGTATGTCTGAGGCATATTTTCTTTGAGACAGAACAAACATCTTTACTACGAGTTGCTTCTATCCCAAGAAAATATCATAGTGGCCCCAGATCATTCATAACAAACTGATCTGCCAAAGTCTTTTTTATCTCTGCCACACATGTCGTGTCATCTCTAGTAACTATCAGATCATCAACATATACCAAGAGTACAACCAATTATTTCCCAGCCTTCTTGACAAAAAGAGAATGATTAACAGACAACCTCTAGAAACCAACTGATTCCACCACCTGAGAGAGCTTTTGGAACCAAGCTCTCAGACTTTGCTTCAGGCCATAAATAGCTTTCTATATATGGCATACACACTCCCCCTGAACCTCATAGTCGGGGGGCTACTGCATATATACCTCATCCTGAAAATCTCCATATAGGACAACGTTTTTCATGTCTAGTAGGTGAAGCTGCCAATCCTTATGTATGGCAACAGAAAGCAGTATATGAACAGTGCATAGACGTGCAACCAGGGAAAAACTATCAAAGAAATCAACCCCGTAAGTTTGAGTGAAGCCTTTCATCATCAAATGAGCCTTTGTATCTAGAAATCGACTCGTTGGGATTGTACTTGAGTGCAGACACCCAACGACTACCTATTATAGTTGTCCCTGGAGGTTAGGGCATGAGCTTCCATGTGCCACGAGATCGAAATGCAGCCATTTCAAGCTTGATGTCATTTTGAATGTAACATGTCTTGCTAATATGTAGATAGTATCTCTGCAATAGCAAGTGCATAACAAAAGCTTCCAAAAGCCTTCCCAAGACTATTAGCAGCCAAGATGCCTGGCATATCATATCTAGCACAAATACAAGGGGCCTTCTGAATGGCAATTGAAAGATCTGAGTCCACTGGCATATCCACATGATCACCTCCTTAGTGTTACCTGTAGAATCGCCACTAAGCAAAGAATCATTAGTGTCTAAAACCTCTGTGCTTACTTGATCTGGGGAGGATGGATGAGATGGAGGGGGTATCTACATTGTAGTATGAGGTCGCCTGTGAGTAACAATGGGATCATTATATTTTTGAGGCATATCAGAGGTGGTGGTGCTAGTAGATGGCATTTCAGTAATCAGAATTTCCTTAAAAAGAATAGGAGGAACATGCATAAGAGTAGCAGTAGTATCAGGGGAAATCTCTTGTTTAGTGGTAGAAAGGTAAGCAATGGACTCATGAAAAGTAACATCAGCAGATATAAATTGACGAGCAAATAAGGAATCAAAACACAGATACCCCTTCTAAGTCTTAGAGTACCTTAAGAAAACACACTTCACCACCCTAGGAGTCAGTTTATCCTGTTTAGGAGTAAAGTCATGAACAAAGGCAACGCACCTAAAGACCTTAGGAACAATAGGAAACAACTCCCTATCGGGATACAACATACTCCATGGAATCTGTTCATGAATAGTAGAGTTAGGCCTCCTATTAATAAAAAAACATGCAGTCAAAACAGCATCATTACAATAAAGTGATGGCACAGAGTGATGTATCAAAAAGGTGCATGCAACATCAAGTAAATGATGATGTTTCCTCTCAACAACACCATTCTACTGAGAAGAATGGGTGCAGGTAGTCTGATGAATGATGCCATGGGATTTATAAAAAGAATGCAAGCGAATTCCAAAGCATTATCAGATCAAACAACTTTGATAATAGTTGAAAACTGGGCCTTTATTTCAATCACAAAATTTTCAATAATAGAGCCAACAACTGACTTACTCTTTAATAAAAATACCTATGACACTTGAGAAAAATCACCAATAATGGCAAAAAAATAATAGAGACTTAGCCGATCTAGAATCTAACTAGGCCCTCACATATCTATATGGATAAGCTAGAACAAAGAAGTAGACCCAACACTCTAAGACAATGAGAAACTGGCACGATGATGCTTGCCAAGCTGACAAGCATCATAAGTGATGATAGTCATGGGAGAGATACGAGGTACAACATGTTGGAGATTGTCTACAGAAACATGACCAAGGCAAAGGTGCCACTGGAAAAGAGATCTAACGGCAAAGGCAACCTTCCTATGGCCCACAGTAGCAACAATAGTAGTCTGGCTCAGACGGTATACCCCTCCCTTCTTCACGTCCTTCATTAATCGTTATCTTCATGAGCTTATCCTTTAAGACATAAGATCAGGCATCAAAAATTACTCTGCAGATCAGTTCCTTTGTAATGTAGTTGACAGACAATAAACTTATAGGAAAATCCGACACAAAAAACACATTGGACAATCGTAACGCGGAGGATAAAGGAATGTCCCCTTGGTCTGCAACATGGGAATGTCTCCCATCTACCACCTAAACTATGCATCCTAGAGGGATGAGAAGAAACTGTGATTCCAACTTAAGTGGCGCAATGCACCAGAATCTATCAACTACTCTTCATCCTGTTGTAACATAGAAGAAGAATAAGCTAGCTCGATACTTGAGGAGGCAAGGGCTATTGTCTTAAAAGAAGGTATTATTGACTAGGAGAGCTATGAAAAATGCTATAGTAGATCGTCAAACTCAGCATGAGAAATTGTCTCAAAAGGAACTTTGTAGACTCAGCAGCCTGATTGGCCACTATAGGATGACTATGCTTGGTCCAACAAGTGGTCTCTAAGTGTCCCAGATGTCCACAATAGGTACATGGGGTATGACATAAATCAAGCATCAAAAACACATTGGATAATCGTAATGTGGAGGATAAAGAAATCTCTCCTTGGCCTACAACATGGGAATGCCTCCCGTCTGCTACCTGAATTGTGCGTCCTCGAGGTACTGATATGAGAGATGAGAAGAAACTCTGACTCCCACAAGTGGTGTGATGCACTGGAATCTATCAACCACTCCATCCTACTGTAACACAGGAGAAGAACAAGCTAGTTTGGTACTTGAGGAGGAGGCAAAGGCTGCCTTTTTAGAAGAGGAAGGTACTGCCGACTGGGAAAGCTATGAAAAATGCTACAGTAGATCATCAAACTCAACATGAGAAACTGTCTCCGAAAGAACTTCTATAGACTCAGCAGCCTGATTGGCCACTGCAAGACGATCATGCTTGGTCCAACAAGTAGCCTCTGAGTGTCCCAGGCGTCCACGGTAGGCACATGAGGTATGACCATGCCCCCCAGATCTGCGACCATCGCCATGACCATGTCTAAGGGTTGTAGCAAGAGCAGAGGTCTGACTTGTGGTGTTAGTAACAGGAGACTGCATTGCAATCCTACTCAATCTGCTATATGTCTCCTCAAGAGAAGAAAGCTCAAACATGGTCAAAATCTGATCTCGTACAACGGTAAACTCAGGCCCAAGGCTTGATAGGAAGAGAGAGACAACCAATTCTCTCCTGGACTCCTTTTGAGAAGCACATGTGCATGCGAGCATGTAAGCATTATGTCTCTCCAAGCGATCCTTCATAGTGGAGTAATATTGAGCCAAAAAACGCCCCTCTTGGTGTAATTGGAATAACTCATATAAGTCTGGAAAACTCATGCAGAGTTCTTCTCATGGGAGTATGTCTCACGAAAGGTATCCCACATCTCCTTCGCAGTACTGTAGTACATGATCTCATCTCCTATCCTAGGGATAATGTAATTTATCATTTATGCACTAACCATTGCATTATCCTTATCCTAGGTTGCATTAACTTTTGTCTTTTCTGTAGGCTTTGGGTGATGCAGGATGTGCTCTTTCCATGGCCTCTTACTATTATAAAAAATGTTTGTAACCACTGGGGATAATTGGTCTCATCTAATTTAATCATCGAACAAAAAACTAAGCTTTTATATGCCCTTGTGCCCATACTCGAGTTTGAAGTCACCTTAGACAAACTAGAAGATGCCATCTTGCCTTTACACATGAACCCAAAGTCAATAGAGATCAATTAGGAAATCGGATTGGTACACAAACATGAGATTTTAGGTTTGAAATTGTGAATTTCAGACCAATCAAGGTGTAGCCACACCTATTAAAGGCAAAATCACTCCCTAATAGTGCAGCCTCTCCCTCCTAGATACGTAGAACCAATGAAACAGAGGAGGATGTAGAATCGTCCCTACCAAGATAATAGGCCCTTGCAGCAAGTGATGCTATTGATTGGAAGGCTTAACAGGCTAGGCGGTGTAGTAGCAATCCTAGCAGCGGCTTGCGCTGCCTGCAAAAGCCCCTGGCGACGATAGATGGTGCCGCTAGGGCTTAGGTGATGCGGCAGCGATCCCAGTAGTGGGTCGCGCTATGGATAGGGGCCCTTAGTGACGATTGGTAGCACCGTTAGGGCTCATATGGACCCCAATGGTGGCGCATGAGGCCTCCAAGTCACCACCAGCAATGATGCTAGTGGTGCTGTTGCTGCTACGTCACCCACCAAAGGAAGAAGGCTGACACTAGTCAGATCTGACAAGGAGACAAAGGGGTAACGGTGGAAGGTGTGAAGGACTTGTTTGGTGGTGGTACCTAGGGCATCAGTCTAGGCCTCTTGCTCTGATACTAAGTTGGGAAGAATAATTACATTAATTTCTTCTTAAACCCTACCTCTCTTTATATAGAAAGAGATGTGAGAACAAATTACATTATAACCCTAAATACAAGAAATAAATAACTCAACAGCCTTCCCACATATATGTCGCGAGGCTCCTAAATCTATGAGCCAATCAGTATCCTCGGTACTAGCATGGCAACTAAACATATCTGGGGGACCAGTGAATGCAACAATGTCTGCATTCCTTGAAGCAAAGCCCAAAGTGGCTGTGGAGGGGGTAGTGGCTAATATCTCATGGAGATTAAGTCTCTAAATCAACTCATCATACGTGATTTTGATAGTCAAAATAGCCTCTTGTCCTACGTCTAAAGCTGTAACTACTTGATGAGCACTAATAGGTTTCCCATGCTTAGTCCAGTACGCATCCTTAGTGCGACCCAGCTTCCCACAAAATGAGCACTAAGGCCTAGTATGACCCTGGCCTCCTCGGTCATGACCATGATCGTGAATGGATGGTCCTGAGAAGCAGCCATGGTAGAGATATGCTCTACACAAGTAGTAGGTGATAGAGAAACTGCAAGTCTACTTAATCGGTTGTATGCTTCTTCTATTGACGGTATCTCAAGCAATGTCAACATTTAGGAGTGAGCTGCATCATAGGCAGAATCTAGCATGGAAATGCCCCATCATAGTCTACATCTTGTATGTTTTCTGAGACTCACGTGAATAAATAGGGGTGTAGGCATTAAGCCTCTTAAAGGCTGACTTAAGAGCTAAGTAGTATTGCGCCAATGCCCTACCTTCCTATCTCATGTGTGTAATTTCATGATGTAGCAGAAGAATGCGTACTGCATTCTTGTCCTAAGAACAAGTCTGGTGAAGATTCTCCTACATCTCATTCATCGTCCTGTAGTACATAATCTCTGTAGCAATACACTAGATAATGGTATTCATGATATATGCCCTAACATGGCATTATCCTTTCTTCCAGGAAGTGTATTTCCTGATCTTTTGATTTAACTATGATTCAAGGAGTATGTGCTTCTTGTCATGACCCTAAATCAAATTGAAGATTGACTATGACCACAATAAATAGTTGGTCCTATTGAACTTCACAATTAGGTCAAAGACGAGGTTTTTGAACTCCCCTTGAGTTCCATCCCTTTGGGTGAGCGAGTCAACAATTTCTGAGGCCATTCTTTTTGATCTAGTTGGAGCTCAACAATAAAGAAAACAACAACCAACGATAAGGGCACCATCAAACAACCATAAAAATGCCACTATTCACTAGATAAGCAGATATTCAACCTTCCCTTCAGCAAAATCTTCACATATCAGATCTAAATAGGGAAAAAATACCACCTAAACACTCCTAGAAGCCTTGAAACAATCAAGAGACCTTACAACCCTCTACCAGCCCAAAGATGACCACCCGTGGCGATCTCAAGAATCAGGCAATTGTCTTCGACAATCGGCGAAGGTCGATGACCCTTACTGCAGTCAAGGGCCTTTAGGTGCTACTTCTTTTCCACCTCTAGGCTAATAGAGGCCTCACATTATTGCAACAACCTTCCAATTAGATGCAAGGTAGTCCCAATAGCACCCTTAGTGCTGCTAGTGGCTCTAGGCAGCTCTAGCGGTGACACTGCCTGCATCAATGGCGTGGTCGTAGCGTCTTCAATGGCTCCTCCTACTGATTGAAGACTAAGGCCGAAGAAGGGCTCCCCCTTAGGCTATGTACCTAAATTATTTATGAAGAAAGGGGGAGGGGGCAAGGGGAGGGAGGTGGTGTAAAAACCAAGTAGGTATGGAGTTCTGGCATAGGATTGCTACTCTGATACCATATAGAGAGAATGAAATTATTCTATTTCTTTATAGAAACCCTAGACCTCTTTTTATAGAGAGATGCTGAGAAAAAATTGCATACATGTCCATATAAGAAAGGAAATAACAAAAAAAGGACAAAAAAGATTGAAAACCATTGGAGAGTTCCCTACAATATGCATGCATGCATGCTTTTGGAAGGCAATAATGGCCTTGATCTATTTCAACTTCATTTAAATAGGCTCCTCCCCAAACATGGATACACAAACACGAGTGTAAAAGCTTGTAGACAGCATATTAGTAATATAGCAACTAGCAAGCATATCCCATTTTGAAACTCCCTTTGACTTTGACTTCTCTTGAGACTAGGAGATAGTTTCATATAACTTGATATCATGACAATTGCATTCATGAGACCATAGCAGCTTTCTAGCTAAATTGATAGGCTTTTCTAACAGCCAAGGCAACATATGAACTTCTCACGGCAGCATTCAAAAGCATCCCAACTCAACAGGAGACTATAAAATCTACCATTCTTAAATAGCTTGCTTTCTATTGAGATGGGCTGCGGGAGCCATCAAAATACTAGCACATCATGCTCCAAGCATACCTGTCTCCTTCAGCAAGTTTTTTTTTTTTTTTTTGCAGGAAACCTTCAGCAAAATTAAGAAACATGCTTCGATGAAAACCAGAGCTACTTTTGCTTCTAGCAACATCAATCTCAATGTGTTTGGCAAAATTTAAATCTAAGTTAGATCTTGGTATCAACTATATCCACATACCATTGCCAGCAAGAGCTGTCCATTTATACTCCCATGATGACCACTTGGATATTCATTTTCCAAGCCAAATATTCGATGCAATCAAACTGCTTAACTTCTTAGATAACTAGTCAAGCCATTCTCTAGGACTCTCTCCACAATGTCATAATAAGCATTCTCAGATGGAATGCAAGAGAACACTCTACGCCAATCTTGAAGCCTAGAGGTTGTTGCATGCAGTTGATTGCAAAGAACTTGCCACATAAAAATGCATTTTTACATCCAGTAGATGGGCCTATCGGAGTTGACTAGAAATAGCATATGCACAGTACTCAACTAAGCAAGAAGACACCTCACAAAATTATTCACGCTTCATATCACGGCATAACATATTGCTGTCAGCCTGGCCTTCAGCCTCTAAGATTTGCATTAGATATTCCATCGTAAATACTGACCTATAAACAACCATATTTACATCAATAGGCAGCCGGTTCCCAAGTGCCACGTGTCTTTAGACAATCCATTCTTTACCAAAAACCTGCTTATAGGTGGAATCTAGCAAAGCTTCTTAAGTTTATAATTATGAAGAAAATATCCTGAACTTTCACCCCAAATTATAAAAGGGCCCAACTTTAAAATAGGACGCTAAAGGTAATCTGCTAATGCCTTCCTAACATCAATGGGTAGATCCAAATTGAAATAACAGCAAATCCAATACCTTTTCTCCTAGTTACTTTTCCTCATAGGGAGTAAGGCTAGCTTCCTAGATTTTGAATGAAGTTACAAGGATGATGGAATCTGCCGTCTACATACAAGAAGTAAATCAATGGTTCAAAGATTACTGTAGTCTTGTGTTTCTTCAGTGCCTCAAAGCCATTAATTCTTTCAACATTTTAAAGAAGTTTCCATTTAATAGAGTTTCCATAATGTAAAAACTATTAATGCTATAACAGTAATGTCTGAGTGGGCCAAACGGGATAATGCTATGTCCTCCACATGCAAAGATAGATCACAAGAATTTTGAGTATCTGCATAGAAAAAAAAAACCTTCCCAACTGGGGAAATTATAAACTTTGCTTTTGAAAATTATCATCCAATCTTTGCATCACCATACAGGAGCACCAGGAAATTTGCCAAAGTCTAACCAAATTTGATTAATTGGTCACAATCATCATGGTTCGCATCCATTACCCGCACAATATACAAACTAATGACTTCATTCGATTTAGTTATAAACAAACTGGATCAACCCAGAAATTATTTGATTACATTAGAGATTAACAGTCTCGATATTGCTTAACAGCCACCGTAACTGCATCAAGAACCATATAAGCAGGCATCTTTAGGGGGCTTAAGATCTCGCAGCTTCATCTGAAATCCCGTCCATTCTCCATACGAGAGAGAACCGCAAGCGTGTCATTTTGCATCCTTTCTGATGTTTTCGGGGTAAAGACCACCAAGTGTCTTCTTCTTTGAGGCATTTTATCGAACAGGTTCCATACCTAACAGTGGCTACGAGTTGAGCGGGGCCCGTCGGACCACCAAGAAGTGACAGCAAGGGCCGTCGATCCGCCACGTGCAGAGGTCCCTGAGCTGCTTGCTCTGTCCCGAGGAGCGGCTGAGGAGGCGCTTCTCTACGTTCCTCGTCGGCTGGTGCAACCCCAAAAGCGGGACGGCCTTTTCTGGGCACACATCACAGGAATGAGAGATCCTCCCACTTGCCTTCGTGGAATAGGGACCGGAACAGACGTGTGCTTTAGCTGGATAATCATGTTCTTCCGTTCCCACCAGCCATGGGAGGAATAGGGTTGGGGGTGGTGAAGCGCAGCTATGGATAGGGATGAAGCCATCTTGATGATGTTGCAGTTAGACCGACGGAGAGAGAGACAGGGACAATGGAGGTGGCGGGAGTTTAGGTTGAGTTGAGAGTTGAGTTCCTCCGAAGGCAGGTGGATTTAGCTCCTCGCCGTCCGATCCTAATCCAACGTTTCGGACCTTCCATCATTTAACTGTTAAGGAAAGCCGTTTCTGATCATCGGCCCTCACAAAAGGATATGCCGCCTCGGCTAACTCTAAACACCATTTTTAAGATAAGGATAGAATTACGTGCGATAAAAAATTTTAGAAGTGGTATCATTTCTTTTTTTTATTTAAAAGTTAAAAAGATTATCTTATTGGATTAACCTGCCTATTTGTGCACTGAGTAAACGTAGTTTGCTTTTTCTTTGAGATAAGATGGTACGGATTAGCCTATTATCTTTGGTTAACTTCTTTTAATTCAGGTTAATTCAACTTAACAATCAAATTAGATTATCTTTATTTTGAAGGAATAACCTATCAAATAAGTTAGGCCTAAAAAAATTGAATAGGTCTCCAAGGGATTGATTTAGTAGAGCATCTTGTTATGAGATCAAATCTCATACCTATTATATTTACCTTCTTCAAATAAAAAAACAAAGAGAGAGAAAGACAAGAGAGAAAAAACAAGATGAGGAAAAGTGTTTTTCCAGGAGATCCCATACTCCGTGATTCTAGTCATGGTTTTATCATTTTTGGCTCTTATAAATTGTAGGATTCTATTTTTACAGACATGGGAAGTTTTGTAGTAAAATGCCAAATTGCCAATCTAGCATTGTATTGTCTTTATTTCTGCCACTTGATGGAAATTGGATTTAAGAATAGTTTGAGTATAGGAGCATTGAACTCTTGAATTTCTCTTTGGTTGCTTATGATTTTTTTATGTTTATCTGCATTCTTCGATTTTGTGAATTCCTCTTTGGTTGCCTGTGGATTTTTTTTTCCGTTTATCCCTAAAGGGTTTTTATCATGCACGGTGTTCTTGTAATCTATATATTGATATTTTATTGCATCAATTCAATCCTTCTTGTAACAACTTCCATCGGAGTATTCATTTCAATGGTTGGTATTTTCTTGTGAGATATGGAACCTGATATATATATATAGCAAATCGCATGAGTCCTTTCAATTAAAGTAATTGAATTGCATAGAATTAAGGAGGGAAGAACTCTTATATTTCAAGGAATTACACCAACCTTTGCAAGGTGAAAGCGCAAAAAGCAAAGAATTTTGAGTGGTTTAGTCGACTTTATATGCTGCCACTTGAATGATAGTATTCCACTTTAAAGTTAGAAGGTTTTGTAAGAGAATAACTACATAAAACATAGCTTTCTTAATACGTACAAGATCTGCAAATATTAAATATACTTCTAATAACTTGATGTGCCAGTGAGTAGCGAGAAAAGGAGGAGATTGACGATGGTGCGCACACAAATTCCATTGTAGTCAAGGTGAGAAGAATGCCGAACTCCATTAACCTCAAAAGGAGAAAGCTAGGAGATCATTAGCCTAAATCCAAGGGGGTACAATGGGGATAATTAGAATCCACTGAATTTTCAGGATAACCAAAACACTTTTCATTAACCAAATTTATCTATTAAAGATATATAGGGGCTCACATAGGTAAGCAACGTAATTAAAAGATAGATCTTCAAAGACATTTTCAAACGTTGCAACATTTTGAAAATCTACAATTTATTAAATAACAAAAATAAATTACATAAATTAAAATAAAATAATTATGAGTTTTTACGTATATTCTCTTATAATCCTTGAATATTATATATATAAGCCTGCATTTTTTGTTATTATTGAAACATCCCTTACATCTTTTCTCCGTTAATAAATATGTCCTTTCATTAGTCCACCATTAGCAAGTTAACCTGGTGGTTGTTATCTTAAGGGTATTTGTGTTAATGAAGAAATATGTGAGGGATATTTCTATAATAACAAAGAATATATGGGTATACATGTAATATTCAAAGATTACGAGAGTATATATGTAAAAATTTGTTACCATTTTTAGGTAATATTTTTGTAGTTCATCTCAAGTACCACAAAAATATAAGCAGGCACACTTAACAATTTACTTTCTTATGGATAAAATTAAATATAACTAGTATAACTATATATCCTTCATTTTTATGTATATGTATGCATAAGTCACTACACAATTTTATATATATACAATGTGATGGTGCCTCCAAAAAGAGGCAAAAGAGTCTGCGGTCTTGTTTAGACGAGGGATAAAAAGGGTCATTAGATAACATGATAGGTTTATGATGATTTCTATCGGCTCATTCAATTGCTTTAGTCTCTGTCTCAACTTGATGATGGAGGATCACGTAATATAATAAGTAAGATGAATTGGTATCTTGTCCTAAAAATGATTAAAAAGAAATTTATATATATATATATATGCTCATGTAATCATTAAATATTATGTATATACCCATGTATTTTTTGTTACTACAAAAATAGATGTGAGGGATGCTGTCGTAACAAAGAATGTAGGACTACATACTTAATATTTAAAGATTATAAGAACATAAATGTAAGAATTCCAAATAATTAACATGTGTGATCTTTTAACCTTTGGTGGCCCTCGTTGCATCAATCCCCTCCCACCTGGAAAACTTGTCGACCGACAAGTTCCATTCGGTGGATCGCATTGAGCAGGTGAGAGGTTGTCTCCTATGCCAAGTAGATAACTAAGGCTGGTGGCGTCGAGACAACAAGGCACAGGGCAATGGGGACAATCATGCATATGCTTACAAGATGGAGCTTGCAGGTGGTCGTAATAGGGGGATGGATATTGCCAAAGAGGGTGCTGCATGGTACCCATAGGATATATATATATATATATATATATATATATAGTTTTAATAGTTTGTGGTATGGGAGGCTGACTTGATGGTGGGATTGGGGTAAAAAGTGATGGTATCATGATATTCGTTGTGGTGGGTGTTGATGGTGGAGGAAAAGGTTTTTGATTTTTGGTAGTACGAGGAATGAGTTGTGTGCTTAGGGGATAGGTTAAAGAGGCTCCAGTAATAGGAAATAAACTCAAAAAAATTCTTTGTTGGTCAGGATTGATATCAAAATAGTGGAAAGATGGATCATTAAAATCTAAAGAACGATCCAAAAGCTTAGCTCCAATTCTACTTGACATGGTAGGGAAAGTGGGGAAGCGAGGGAGTGATGATGGAATGCGTAATTGTTGACGTTATTGAGGTGGGAAGTGAAAATGCGATATTCATTTTCGATAAAAACTTTAACATAAAATGTCGTGTCGTTATAGTTCGTTGCGTGGTAGAATGTCACTTTTCAAAACATTTTAATTCTCAGAATCTAACCACGAAAATAGTTAAGTCGTCTCCACAGAGAGGAATTAGCCTATTGAATGTTTTATTTGTTCAGGAAATCTCAATGTATATGCATACTAACTGGTGCACATGTTTTCAACATAATTTCTTGCTTTAAATAATTAATCAAGAATACAGTTGTGTATTTACAAAATCACCACTATATAATATCATGTAAAATAATGATCTTGATACTGGTAAATACCGTAACTACTAATTTCTAGAATAGAGCTTGTTCACCATAATATATATATATATATATATATATATATTACATGCATTAAATCATTCATGAGAAATATTCATCTATAAACAATTTTGATTAAGTAGAAGGATGGCTATGCAAATTCACCTCAATAATTTATTCAGTAAATAAGTGAATAGTATACTCGCAATGGAAAAAGTGGTAGTTTTTAATTGGAGGAGAAACATAGGATTTCTCCTCTCTCCTCACGTGAAGGGCCGCATGTGGATGGCTGCAAGAGTCAACGGAATGGTGCACCTCGATGAGTGCTTCACAATGGTGGCAGCGGCATGTCGCGAGGAGTTCAGTGGCGGCCGGCTGGAGGAGATGAAGCTCGCCGGCGAGGAGGTCTGTCGGTGGTGAACGGCAACAGTAGGTTGTTGGTGCTAGAGCACCACGATCATCTGTTTTGATGATAACAAAACACGTGTTATTTAACATTTGCACTTGGAGTCTTAGATTTCAGGCAAATTACAAATGGAGACGTGATTATACGGAGTTCGAGCTCGCATCCAGGATGGATTGGAAGAGCTTGATGGAGAATAGAAGAGATTCACGAGGAGCGATATATTGAAGAAGGAAGGAAATGAAGAATATGATAGATTTCCTTCTCGTGTACTCTTTGTATTTTTCGTTTCTTTTGTTGCTCTTTATTTTTGTTACTTAGATTCATGTTAAAGAGCCTCAAAGTACCCTAACAATAGTCCTAAGAACACCGGCACAACCCTAGGATACTTAGGTTTTCTGCAGAAAACTTAGAAAACCAATATAGGGTTCAAACAGCTTCTTCAGATGTCTAATTCTAAAATCAAACGTCTGATAATGTGTTTTAAGACGTCTGACTGTTGATTCAGACGTCTGATAACATTTAGGCTGGACTTGTTAGTTCTATCTGATGAAATCAGACGTCTAGACCTTAGTCCAGACGTCTGATGTCATTGCCAGACGTCTAATTAGTGGACCGTTGGCTAGCTTAACAAACACTGAATGATATGACCGTTAGAGCCTTATTAGACGTCCTTAAGCCTTTCCAGACGTCTAATAGATGACTGTTTTGCCTTGGCTGACCCAAAATCTCTTCTCAGAGATTTTCTAGCCGTTGCACTCTCTTGGAAATCCATTCCCACGAAAAAGTAGGTTTCCAAACGTCTAGACATAGTGCCAGACGTTCTGTATGTCGTCTGATGGAATTGCACTAGAACCCTGTTTAGATCTGATCCAAGTCAAGAAGAAACCCGCCTAAAATCAGACGTCTGATATTTTTCCCAGACGTCTTAAAGTGATCTTCCAGACGTCTGATAACCCTGTCAGTGCAATCATTGTTCCTGATTTCGGCTTGATTCTCTTGGGCTTTGCTTCCAACGGCTATGGAAGCTTTCCAAAGCTTTCCTAAGGCCTCTATAAATAGCGAGGAGCCTCTTGCATACACAAGACACACCTAGATACACCTACACACATCAAGAACAAGCATTTCCACTCTTTTATGTCCTAAAGAAGCTCTTGCTCTCCAAGCTCAAGTCCTACATCTTGAGAGTATCAAGCCTTTGCACACCCACTCTCCCGCCGTAATTCACGAGAGCAACGTTGCACCGTCACGTGGCTCACGCACCCACGTCATCGATTCGACGTACTCCTTGCAAAGGGGAGTTTCCTAATTCCTATAGAAGTTAGGTTTAGATCTTTGTTGGCTTTATAGGACTATATTTGTTATTTTATCTTTGTTATTTGGTTGGGTATTCGCTTTGCAAATTCCCGGCTCCTTCGTGGGACAAAATCCTTCTCATGAAAAGAAGTGGTTGAGGAACGCTACCCTCGCACTTGTAGCGTGGTTATAATTGAGGTTGAATTACTCTCGTTTAAGTGATTCGTTTAGTGGATTTGATCAACTTGGTTGATCGGAAAATCCTAACTCGAGAGGGTTAGGTGGTGATTTTCACCCGGTTTGGGTTTCCACCTAAAAATTATTTGTGCACATTGTGTGATTGAATTTTTTGTGAGATTACTTTATAATTTATTTCCGCAATTTATTACGTCACCCCCTCTTGGTGGGGTCGAAATTCTACAATTGGTATCAGAGCAGGTTCTTGCTGTTTCAGCGTAACAACCCGGCAAGAAGATCATGGAGGGGAGCATATCCGCAATCAGAATCTCCGAAGGGCAGTCCACCATCCGACCACCCTATTTCAACGGGAGGGACTTCGGATATTGGAAGTTGAGGATGAAGATGTGGCCCCAACCCACTGAGTTCGAGATATGGGGATGTTGCGAAACCCCATACGAGATCTTGAAGCGAACCCAAGGAGGCTACTCGCAGCTGCAGATTCGAGAGCTTTCACTCAACGCAACGGCAATGAATGCCCTGTATTACGCGTTGAGTCCGAAAGAGTTCAAGCAAATCCAAGAGTGCACTACCGCCCACGAGATATGGAAGAAGTTAGAAGACACTCATGAAGAGACGAGCTCAGAGGAAGAAGAAGAATTAGAGAAAAAGAATGAAACCGCTTGCATGGTGTTGAACGTACGAATCACTACGCTAACATGTTCGGTTTTGGAAAACCTGTCGTTGTAGCTTGAAAGCGAAGAATTTGTGTTCAACAAATAAAATTTATACCGAAATTGAAATTCCGGGTCGAACACAGGAAGGCGGACGTTTGATTTAAAAACTACGCGTTTCTTTTTATTTGTCACGGAATAATTCAATTTAAAACTATCTAATTATTTACAATAAATAGAAGAGACAGAGGGAGTAAGAGAGAAAGAGAATATTACACAGAGAAATCAAAATGAGATGTAGAATAAATAAGGAATTTATCATTAAGGAGATTGTTCATTTCACTCTTACAACTACAAAGCATAAAACAATTACTCTAGAAAGAGATAAATTTACTCTAAAAAGCATTAAAAGAATGGAGGGAGAAATGTCCTCCTCGACGATTGCTTGGAGGATGAGCAAAACTATACTAGAAAGTAGTAAATCTATACTAGAAAGCAGTAAAAAGAATAAGGAGAGAGAAATCCTCCTCGATGGATGCTTGGAGGACGAGCCGGACGGGACGACGCCTGGATGAAGGAGAACAAAGCAGAAGAACGGGAACGGAGCAGCACGCCGTCGTCGTCGCGGGATCCACTTCCGAAGGGGGACGAAAATTTGGACTTTATCTCGCGAGAAGCATCTCGGGTGTGGGACAAGCTTCTCTTGAGCTTTGGAGGGGTAGAGAAGAGAAGGAAGGGATAAGAATTTTGTATGGAGAGGGTCTCCTTTTATAGTTGAAAGGAGTGGGGGCAAAATGGACATTACAACTTCAAAATAATAAATGAGGGGTCTTTAGTGACAGATAAATCCGTCACTAAAGCCCCAACGTGGGCGTAGCTTCCGTGCCCATGCGCGCCTCCTCGGCTACCCGCTTCTTCAACGTATACACACGTCTCATGATCGGACGGCTTAAGTCATGCCTTTACCCACTGCGTTACGCGCCCGCCCGCGTGCGATCGCTCGTGACGCCGCGAGTTCAATCACGCGTGAACGCTATCGAACGCGCGCGGCCATCCGATCAAGATCCAACGCTCCACGCGCCTGCTCGCTTGCGCCTGATTTGAGGCTCGTGGGACTCGATCCCGCGACCTCTGCTTCGCCCGCAGCTTCATCTCCGCTGCTCTATGCGGTCGAAAAGGTTGCGCGGATGATTTTAAAGAGCCGCGTCCACAGTCGTTGGATCGAGATCCAACAGCGGAGAGGGGGCAGGTGTGCGGTCTTCATAGAATGTAGGCGGCCGTTTGTGCGGTCGAGATGGCGCCACGTGGCGCCATCTTGGCCATCCATCTTCTGGAAGTTGTAGATGGTGCCACGGATGTCGGATTGACTCGATTTTTGTGTCGTTGAGCTACAATCGTCGATCCGAATTCATCCGTGCGGTCGGATTTGTCATCTGAAGTGCGGATTTGCACCATCCTGGCCCTTGATCTTCTAGGGTTCCCCGGTCACTATCTGATGCTACAGATGCCTGATCAGGGGGTTAATCGTCGCCCTGATCAGATCCCGATAAAATGTTTTCCCTGTCCAAGCACATAAAAGAAGACAGTTAACCTCCATTTTATTCAAACTACTCTAAATGCAAGATGATGCATGTTATGCAATATTTATATCATGAAATGCAATCCTATGCTTAAGAACATGCATAAATAGACATCTTAAGTAGTGTAAATGTGTTTACATCATACCCTCATGCTTATCTTTTGTTAGTCCCTAGCAAAAACTATATGCTATTTATAAAAGAATTAGGTTGGATTATTTGGACTTGAGTTATTTTCAATCATTAAGAAATTGTCTACTTAGGAACTGAACTTTTAAAGACACAACAGTGCCCGGGTATCAGCCAAAATGTAGACCGCCTCAAGCCCTCGCCTTATTAAAAGAAAAATTTCTTTTTCTCTTTTTTAATTTTGTTTAGATTTTCAAATTTTAGGGTTTAAGAGTGGCTTTCTACGGCCATTTAACTCACCCAAGATTTGATGAGAACTCTAAGCTTTAAGCATCTTATTGTGATTGTGATAGACTCATTGACCGGTGATTAAAACGGACTTTGGATTTCTACACCTCTAGGTGACCTCAAAAAGACTTCTGCTTAAAGGTGTATCTTTACAACCGGTAGCTTTCTCCCTACTTTTATTTTTTACGGAGTCAACATAAGGGTGAATCCAGTGTATATCTCCCCGGTTTATTCTACTTCTCCGCTTCTTCCTAAGTGTTTTGGAAATTTTTAGTGCATTTACTGAGCTGGGTTCTAGACAACCGATCGATGAGCTGTTACCACCGACAACTTGTCAGCCATACTCGTGCGGCGAAGTGTGGCTTATTTCTTTTTGTTCTTTTCTCCTTTTATTTTTGATTTTTTTTTCTTTTATTTTTTTTTTAAGTAGGTGGCTTCCCTGGTCTAAGATTTACCTAAGGACAGGAGAAAGAGAAAGGTCTAGTGACTAGGCTCTGGATAACCTACCTATGGGCTGTTACCCACGATAACTTGCCAGCCATATCACCCTAGAAGGTTCATTAGCTACCCAAATTCTGTTAGAATCGCCGAACAACGAGTCAGTGCAAAGAAAGTGTGTAGATGCTTAAAACTTAGAAATTCCCTCAAATCAGAGGGTGGGTTGATAAGTCGTGTACTTATCACCCAAACTTATTTATTCCAATTATAATAGAATTAAGATAGCGATGACTCAAAGACAAATCCACATTTTAGTGGATACACAGGCTAATTAAGTCCAAAGACCTGAAGGGTCTTTGTGTTCAGATCTTAATGTAGTATTTCCTAAGATTGAAAATTTTCTTAAACCTAAATTCTCTTTCCTAATTTTGAATTTTTTTTTAATAAAAGAAAATAAAATAAATCTACGGAGCTGACGAATGAATTCAGAGATAAATATCCACCCCCCCATGCCTATCTAATGCAATGTCCTCATTGTATTAAAAAGACATAAAATAGAGTGGAAAAGCGAAGAAAGCACCTGAATTGTGTGAATGTCAGGTTCGCTCCGAGATGAAAATTAAAAAGAACTGTATATGTGCTGAGTTTAGTGCTTTCAGCTAGGCACACTATACAAAGAAAAGAAATGAAGAATTCACAAGTGCAGGTCAGAATTAAAATAAACAGAAGAATCTTCCGACCTGTCAACAAAGGTCCACAGATGTGGACCAGATTGTGGTGCAGACCCATCCCCCATAATCGAGAATATCTTAAGTTCTGGATAAAAATTACCCAAAACCTAAAATCAGAATGCAAGCGGGGTCAGGCCTGCGATTTATGAGGATGCAACCCAAGACCAAAAAGTCGGGTTACAGAGAATTGAAGCTCAAAAGGATAATCGTTGAATGTGTGCTTGAGTTGAACATCCTCGAAACAAATGTTGTAAGGGTTCTGATTTGATGGTTTCAGCTTAAAAGGAACCCTTCGACTCAATGTTCTACTTCCTCCGAAACTAACTTCCCAAATTAGAACTTCCCATCTCCTATCCTCCTCATTTAGCATATCAAATTCCAGGACCTCTTGTATATTAATCACCCCGTCTGAAATCTCCAAGTCTAAATGATGTGGCAGAATCAGAATTGACTTGGGTCTAATTATCTCAGAAACAGAATTATCGATAAGCTCAACGGGGTGTAACTGATAATCAGGGCATTGATTTGATTCCTCTAGAAAATGTGATTCTGGATCCGTAATGTGTGCCCTAATAAGATCAGTTTCCTCAGTTATTGGGCTATCAAATGATCTATCAGATTCCTTAGGCCCAATCGTCTCACAGAAATCGTGTTCAGAAAACTTGCGTGAGACTTCGCATTTTGAATCTTCACCATCAAAGAAATCAGGATCCATATCAATGTATGTCCCAAAATCATGTCACTTTCTGTTCCAAGGAGATATACGTTTCCTCGTAACCCGGCTCAGGGATCTCAGGTGAAGAAATCAGATCTTCCTTAATTGGTTACTTTAATTCAATCTGGTCAGCCTCGTAACACGTGTCCCCCCCAACAGGTGCCTGAGCGGGTTCTGTCATTGGCTTTCCTGAAGAGGGTTCATCTTGGGAATTATTCCAGGATTGAATCAAAGCAACCACGAATCTCATCCTCAATTTCGCTAATTTCCCAAGTAGAAACTTACCTGAGTTCTTATCCTTAACATCCTGGAGCCAATCCAACAAAGACTTGTTCAAATCATCAATCATTTCAATCAGGGGCTCCAATCTCTCAATGCAAGGTATTGGCTGAACGTCTAAAGATTGAATGAGATTCCTCAAGTTAGCCAGAACCTTATCTTGAACCTGGTTAACCTGAACCAAATGAGTTGGTTCAGGGTTGTGCGGGTTTGGGCTCAATGCAGGGGAATTAACGAATTGAGATTCGTTATACCCTTCCTGATAATAGGCCATTTTAGATTGTTGAAAAGATGGTGATGACCTAAAGGCAGTGAAATCAGAGGATGGGTAAGGATCGGTGTATCCTTCTTGATTGTAGATCGTATTAAGCTGTTCATGAAAGGAAGACGATCTATAATCGATGTAGCTCTGAGAAGGATAGAAATCAGAATCATAGTGTTCAGGGTTAGACCCTAAACACGGGGGTCCGAAATTGTATCCCCAATCCGAATTATCCCAACTGACTGATGGTTGATTACAATACGAGTTGGGATAATCGTCATGTTGAGGATAATTCATAACAGGAGGGAAAGAGCGGGAATGCGTGAAATATGTGGAAGGATTCATGAGACACGGGAGGAAGAAAGGTACCCTGTAATACAAACAATCAAACCTGTCCTTAAGTGGGTTAGCCTACAGACCTATAGACTCCCAAAACCTGTCTTGAGATAAAGGAACGATTTGATCTACTTCCGTCTGTTCAATCCAACCAGTTAGAAGGAGGGACTGGGGAGAAGGTTCTTCATTCGGCTTGCGCCTCCGGTTCCTAGTGTACCCCCCAGCCGCGATCGTTTGACTCTGCTCCCCTAGCTAGACATCAGATTGAACAGTAGAAACAGACTAATCGAAAATAATCTCGTTCTGGGTTCTGAAGAGCGAGTCCAATCCTTAAGGCCAACGTCTACTCTTTTTTATTTAGGTCTAGGTTTGAATGTGCTTTGGAATGTGATGGGTCCTTTAAATGGGTTGTGCCCTTAATGATTGATTGATTTGTGTGTGCGTGTACAACCAGTGGTTTTCAAGCAAGATTATTTTTGATGTGATGAATTTTAAGGTTAAAATCTTGCTTAGTAGCTTTTAGGATTCAACTTAAGGTGTTTTCAAACAGGTTTAGTTGGCACACCAAGTTTTGCAAGCACAGGTGAAGATGGTTTCCTTTAAAGCTTAAAAAGAATGTGGAGTGCCTGGTAAATCCCTAAGAGTTGAACCTAAGTGGCAGCTACTTGATGAGTTTATTTTAATTGAAGTGGTGCGGCCCAAACAACTCAAACAACTGGCCACAGATACACCACTAAGTTAGGCACTCAAAAAAAATGGTTAACCTAGAATGATTTCTACGCTGTTATGTGTTGCTTTGTGTGTACCGGTTCCACAGATCAGAACCCGGTTGAGTAGAAAACAAATCAAGTTGATCAAGTGCCTTGAATGTGGGTGTGTGTTGTGTGTTTGTTGAAAATTACCCCACAAGATTATCTTTTTGTTATTTTTTTTTATGAATGAGGGTGGAAATCCAAATAACCAAACTATTCCTAGGATTTATGCAAATACCTAGGTTAATTGGAATTTGGATTTAATGTGGCGAATGAAATCTATGGAGGGGGAAAGAATGGGGGATAACTTATAAAACCTTCCACAGCACTTTACTCCAATCTACCGCTTTTGCTCATCTCAAAAGAGTCCCTGCAATCACAATAAGAAAGGAGAGAAGTGAGGTAAATGATTTGTAAGTTACAAAACACGAAGAGAAATCAAAGATCGTTGCCTCCCCGTCAACGACGTCAAAATGTTGAACGTACGAATCGCTACGCTAACATGTTCAATTTTGGAAAACCTGTCGTTGTAGCTTGAAAGCGAAGAATTCGTGTTCAACAAATAAAATTTATACCAAAATTGAAATTCCGGGTCGAACACAGGGAGGCGGACGTTTGATTTAAAAACTACGCGTTTCTTTTTATTTGTCACGGAATAATTCAATTTAAAACTATCTAATTATTTACAATAAATAGAAGAGAGAGAGAGAGTAAGAGAGAAAGAGAATATTACACAGAGAAATCAAAATGAGATGTAGAATAAACAAGGAATTTATCATTAAGGAGATTGTTCATTTCACTCTTACAACTACAAAGCATAAAACAATTATTCTAGAAAGAGATAAATTTACTCTAGAAAGCATTAAAAGAATGGAGGGAGAAATGTCCTCCTCGACGATTGCTTGGAGGACGAGCAAAACTACACTAGAAAGCAGTAAATCTATACTAGAAAGCAGTAAAAAGAATAGGGAGAGAGAAATCCTCCTCGACGGATGCTTGGAGGACGAGCCGGACGGAACGACGCCTGGATGAAGGAGAACGAAGCAGGACAAAGCAGAAGAACGAGAACGGAGCAGCACGTAGTCGTCGTCGTGGGATCCACTTCCGAAGGGGGACGAAAATTTGGACTTTATCTCGCGAGAAGCATCCCGGGTGTGGGACAAGCTTCTCTTGAGCTTTCGAGGGGTAGAGAAGAGAAGGAAGGGATGAGAATTTCATATGGAGAGGGTCTCCTTTTATAGTTGCAAGGAGTGGGGGCAAAATGGACATTACAACTTCAAAATAATAAATGAGGGGTCTTTAGTGACGGATAAATCCGTCACTAAAGCCCCAACATGGGCGTAGCTTCCGCGCCCACGCGCGCTTCCTCGGCTGCCTGCTTCTTCAACGTATACGCACGTCCAGTGATCCTCAGCCGTCCGATTGCGAGATCGGAAGGCTTAAGTCACACATTTACCCGCTGCGCTGCGCGCCCGCCCGCGTGCGATCGCGCGTGACGCCACGCATTCAATCACGCGTGAACGCTATCGGGTGCACGCGACCGTCAGATCAAGATCCAACGCTCCACACGCCTGCTCCCTTGCGCCTGATTTGAGGCTCACGGGACTCGATCCCGCGACCTCTGCTTCGCCCGCAGTTTCGTCTCCGCTGCGTTACGCGGTCGAAAAGGTCACGCGGATGATTTTAAAGAGCTGCGTCCACAGCCGTTGGATCGAGATCCAACGGCAGAGAGGGGGCGGGTGCGCGGTCTTCATAGAATGTAGGCGACTGTTTGGGCGACCGAGATGGTGCCACGTGGCGCCATCTTGGCCGTCCATCTTCTGGAAGTTGTAGATGGTACCACAGATGTCAGATTGACTCGATTTTTGTGTCGTTGAGCTGCAATCGTCAATCCGAATTCATCCGTGTGGTCGGATTTGTCATCTGAAGTGCAGATTTGCACCATCCTGGCCCTTAATCTTCTAGGGTTCCCCGGTCACTATTTGATGCTACGGATGCCTAATTAGGGCGATCTTGGAGTCGTTGAACTCCAATCGTCGCCCTGATCACATCCATACGGTTGGATCTTTGATCCGAGGCCCCGATAAAATGTTTGCCCTGTCCAAGCATATAAAAGGAGACAATTAACCTCTATTTTATTCAAACTATTCTAAATGCAAGATGATGCATGTTATGCAATATTTATATCATCAAATGCAATCCTATACTTAAGAACATGCATAAATAGACATCTTAAGTAGTGTAAATGTGTTTACATCACATGGGTTTCATGGGAATCGGAGAAAGCGACATCGACAGCGAAAGCAATTCTGACAACGAGGTAAACCCGGATTTACAAGATGCTTTTAATGAGCTTTTTGAAGTTAGTAAATCACTAAAAAAGAAAACAATAGCATGAAAAAGAATCTTAGTTTTCTTAGAAGTGAAAATGAAAGATTAAAAATAAAACTCAAGGATCTAGAAGCTAGTCCTAAAAATGATAACCTGTTATTAGAAAATAAAGATTTAATCAATGAAAATACTAAATTGATTAAGGTAAATGCTAGTCTAAAATTAGAAATTTCTGATTTAAAGACTAAGACGAATATTATAGAAGATGAACTTGCATGTCTTAGGGAGAAATCAAATAAATTGATAAATAGGGTAGATAACCTATATAGCCCTAAGGTTGAGAAAGGATCTCCGTCAAGGAGACCCGCTAACAGATCTGGTTCCAAGCTCACTTGGATATCGAAAAAAGAATTGGAAACTTGTTTTGTAGGTTTTAGGGATAACTACAACACGAAGGATTGGACCTACAAGCTCAAGGCTAGTCAACTTGAGTTGGTAGAACCAAGGAGGAGAACAAGAAGACCGACAAGACGGCGAACAAACGATGGACCCACCGCACGTCGATCACCAGACTGGAGACCGACGCCAATGCCCGAGCCTCCAAGCTACGGATGGGAGCCCCATCCGATGTGGCATCCACCACCACCATTTGGGCCATTTTATTGGCCATGGTAGGTGAGGTAAAAATTCTTTACCCTATCTTTTTATCATTAGCATTTAGATAGGGGGAGTTAAAGAAAAATTATGAGCTAATTGTCAATTTTTAAGGGGGAGATGTAAGTTAGCTAAATTTCTTTTAGTAAGGGGGAGAAGAAAAATAGCTATCTTGTTGTTACAAAAAGGGGGAGGACATTACCTTTGTTAGAAGAAATTTGTAGAAGAGCATGTTTTAAGGGAGAGTTATAGGAAATTTAAAATCAATCAAACCTTTTTGATAATGTAAAAAAGGGGGAGGATTTTTTGCATTATTATTTATGATTTTGTCATCATCAAAAAGGGGGAGATTGTTGGTGCTAAAGCACCACGATCATCTATTTTGATGATAACAAAACACTTGTTATTTAACATTTGCACTTGGAGTCTTAGATTTCAGGCAAATTACAAATGGACACGTGATTAGACGGAGTTCGAGCTCGCATCCAGGATGGATTGGAGGAGCTTGATGGAGAAGAGAAGAGATTTGCGAGGAGCGATATATTGAAGAAGGAAGGAGATGAAGAATTGGATAGATTTCCTTCTCGTGTACTCTTTGTATTTTTCGTTTCTTTTGTTGCTCTTTATTTTTGTTACTTAGGTTCATGTTAAAGAGCCTCAAAGTACCCTAACAGTAGTCCTAAGAACACCGGCACAACCCTAGGATACTTAGGTTTTTTGCAGAAAACTTAGAAAACCAATATAGGGTTCAAATAGCTTCTTCAGATGTCTAATTCTAAAATCAGACGTCTGATATTGTGTTTTAAGACGTCTGACTGTTGATTCAGACGTTTGATAATATTTAGGCTAAACTTGTTAGTTCTGTCTGGTGAAATCAAACGTCCAGACCTTAGTCCAGACGTCTGATGTCTTTGCCAGGCGTCCAATTAGTGGACCGTTGGCTGGCTTAACAAACACTGAATGATATGACCGTTAGAGCCTTATCAGACGTCCTTAAGCCTTTCCAGACATCTGATCGATGACCATTTTGCCTCGGCTAACCCAAAATCTCTTCTTAGAGATTTTCTAGCCGTTGCACTCTCTTGGAAATCCATTCCCACAAAAAAGTAGGTTTCCATACGTCCAGACATAGTGCCAGACATCCTGTATGTCGTCTGATGGAATTGCACTAGAACCCTGTTTAGATCTGATCCAAGTCAGGAAGAAACCCGCCTAAAATCAGACGTCTGATATTTTTCCCAGACGTCTTAATGTGATCTTCCAGACGTCTGATGCCAGGATCAGATGTCTGATAACCCTGTCAGTGCAATCATTGTTCCTGATTTCGGCTTGATTCTCTTGGGCTTTGTTCCCAACGGCTATGGAAGCTTTCCAAAGCCTTCCAAAGCTTTTCTAAGGCCTCTATAAATAGAGAGGAGCCTCTTGCATACACAAGACACACCTAGATACACCTAGACACATCAAGAACAAGCATTTCCACTCTTTTGTGTCCTAAAGAAGCTCTTGCTCTCCAAGCTCAAGTTCTACATCTTGAGAGCATCAAGCCTTTGCGCACCCGCTCTCCCGTCGTAATTCACGAGAGCAACGTTGCGCCGTCACGTGGCTCATGCACCCGCGTCATCGATTCGATTCACTCCTTGCAAAGGGGAGTTTCCTAATTCCTATAGAAGCTAGGTTTAAATCTTTGTTAGCTCTATAGGACTATATTTGTTATTTTATCTTTGTTATTTGGTTGGGTATTCACTTTGCGAATTCCCATCTCCTTCATGGGACAAAATCCTTCTCGTGAAGAGAAGGGGTTGAGGAACGCTACCCTCACGCTTGTAGCGTGGTTGTAATTGAGGTTGAATCACCCTTGTTTAAGTGATTCGTTTAGTGGATTTGATCAACTTGGTTGATCGAAAAATCCTAACTCGAGAGGGTTAGGTGGTGATTTTCACCCGGTTTGAGTTTCCACCTAAAAATTATTTGTGCACATTGTGTGATTGAATTTTTTGTGAGATTGCTTTATATTTTATTTCCGTAATTTATTACGTCACCCCCTCCTGGTAGGGCCGAAATTCTACATAGGTGTCATTGTGTGAGGTCAAGGGTGGTTAGAGGATCAAGGCGAGATTGTTGGCATCAATGGTGAGAAGCTTTGAGGCTGGATGAGGTAGCTACGAGCAGTGGTGCACGGTCGCTGATGGGTTCTTCTGGAGAAGATGAACAATGCGTGGAGAGGAGGAGGAGTTGCTGCCGTTGTCGTGGCCACACGTGGTTGCGCGATGGCACGTGCACAAGGGTGCGCAAGGGCATGCACAAGAGCGCGCGAGGGGATGCGCTGCTATGCACGCGCATGGTTGGTGGTAAGGCCAGGCGTGGCCGCACATGGGCTGAAGGTGGATGAGGTGAGGATGTTGCACGCGCACAAGGGTATGGCTGCCTACGGGCATGGTTGCTTGCTGGTGCGTGGCCGCACGAAGTTGCGTGGCCTGCGAGTGCATGGCCGCACGAAGTTGCGTGGCCTGCGAGTGCGTGGCCGCGTGAAGATGCGTGGCTTGCAGGTGAGGGGGTTCACGGTGGTGGCCGCACGCTGTCACCTGCGTTTGCTGCTCCCCCGCCGGCCGGCTATAGCAGCCCCGGCAAGCTCGCCCTCACGGCCGAGCGCCTCCTCTTCTCGCGCAGCACCTCCTCCCACACTCGCCGAGGCTGCCACCGCCGCCGCTCGCTCACTCTCGCACTGGCTGGAAGGAGAAGAGGAAGGGGTGGAGGCGATGAGAGTGAGGGAGAGGGCGAGGCTTTTTAAAGCCGCGCGGGGAGAGAGAGAGAGAGCGAAACAGAGGGCAGCCTGCACCCGCAGGAGAGAGGGAAAAAGCGACCGCAGGTCTGCGTCCGCAGGCGTGCAGACGCAACGGCGCGTGCCGTCGAAATCGAATCCCAGACATCTGGAAGGGTTCCAAACGTCTGGTCCGACGTCTAGGCCACCTCCCAGACGTCTTAAAAGACATCTGAAGCCGCGTGTTCGTAACAAGAAGTGCCATGCAAACTTTGATAGCTACCTCCACTATGGAAGCAGAATTCATAGCGTGCTTCGAGGCTTCAAATCATGGAGTATGACTTTGGAATTTTGTCACAGCACTACGGATTATTGATGGCATTGAAAGACCATTTTAGCGTTACTGTGACAATAATTCGTAGGTGATATACTCCAACAGCAACAAAAGTTCATCGAGGTTGAAACACATTGATATCAAGTATTTAACAGTCAAGGAAAGAATTCAAAGTAGACAGGTGTCTTTTGAACACATTGGGACCAACTCCATGGTAGCAGATCCGCTCACTAAAGGGCTAATGCTAAACATTTTTCATGAGCATGTTGTCGTATGGGTATTGTATTTATTTTGTAATACATCAATTCAGTGGGAGATTATTCAATTTTGGTATTTCATGTATGGATATGTTTTGGATTATGCGTATAATAATAAAGTTTTCCACCCTTTGAACTCATTAGTCCTTACCATGTGATCTTTTGTATGATAATGTTTTTGGACTGGTTAAAATAGGCATGTGTAGATCACATTAATATGCAATTTTTATGCTATGTATCTATATCAGATCTATGTCATTACTTGCGTTAATGTATGTGATCATTATTTGGTCTAGTCGATTTCGTAATGGCCAAAACTAACTTTGGTCGTATGTTAACCAAGTATAGACAAGATTAGTGGAGATATGATTTATTGTGATGTTTTATTAATGTGTTCATATAGGTATATATGAATGTATGATTATGAGGATGATATATGTGATTCGAGTGAGAGATTGTTAGAATCATAATGCGAACCTACATGTATTATTATTGTGGAAATATATGTTAAATATATACATATATTTAAACATCACATTTAAGGTCATTAAAGTAGTCTAATTATATAAATTGACCATTCACATCTTATTAGGATATGAGATTTAATGCATAGAAACCTTATGGGTAAATGCAATTCCGTGATGGGTGGAATGCTATTTTATTCTAAGCGGTTATGGTCCCTGAAGGGGTGAAGGCAAAGTGGGTATTCGATTTTATGCATCCCATCGCAAAAAGGTTATAAATAGAGCCTATGACAGAACCCAAGGGGTACGCTCCCATTAAGTTTTTTTCCTCTCTCGCTCTCTGAACCCTCTAGAAGTACTATTGCCATCGTCTCTCGTTGTAGAAGTAAGCCCACGGCTCCAGAGGATCTACGTAATCTCCTTAACACTTCTGTTACGATGGATTCAGGTATCCCTCCATTATTTTCTTTTCTTTTTTCATTTTGGTTGATAGTATGAGGAATAGATTGTTATTAGGATTATAGAAAATCATTTGATTTTGATTTTTATTCGATGTTATTTCCTTTACACCAAACTCCATTGGCTTTAAAAGGAGGAAGATGAGAGATGGTAAGCCCTAATCCACAACAAAATAGTACTTTCATTAATCAAACCTACCTATTGCAAATAGATGGAGGCTTGTAGAGAAATAAAAGACATCCTTAAAATCGAAGTGCATTTCACAAGCTTTTGGAAATCTACAATTTACTAAATAAAAGAAGTTCCATAAACTAAAATAAAATAACTAACTATACCTTTTAATCTTTGACAATTGGCATTGCATCAAAACTTGAATAATATGAAGAATATTATTAATTAGTTTGCTTGTATGAAGGTAATAATTGCTAATGAGTTGAAGGGCATCTCTTATCCATTTGATCCCTGTAAGCAACTCAATTTCAGAAGAAAAAGTCTTTATAAGTTTAGTAACCAACGAATTATTAAATGATGTAAAAGGTGTAGGTGTATCTGAGTCTCATGCACTCATTATAGAATAAAAGAAAAATTGAAATAGTAAAATGAGAAATCTATTTTGCATAAGAACATGAGTTGTTAAATACATTTTATTACGTGGGTATTCTATCTTTCACTGTAGAGATAGTTTGTAATATTCAAGGAGAGTTAATTTGGAGTACTGATTTGCGAATTCTCTTCTTTATCTTATTGGCATTTCTTAATTTCAAGTGCCTTTACACCTTTATCTCTTACTTTTATATCATCCCCTTCTCCCTCTCCACACTGACCTCAATTCTCTTATAATCATCTGTTGGTGATACATGATCGACAATTTACTATCCTCTACAATTGGTAGGTAGAATTTCAAACTTCAAATGTCCCACGTATATTGTTTTAACTATATAAGCAAATGGGCAGTTGCCATACCTATTGAACAGTGATACAAGATTGGAGTTTACGGGAAAGTTATTTATTATCTTCAAATGGTACAGCTACCATCCCGAATGAGAGGTCTAATCAAGTTTGTCTTAAGCATAATTCCCGACAGTACATGTGCATTGATAGGAAGGCATGCGTGCTCAAAGTGCCTTTGGTTTATACGGGAGGGGTATCATTTTCGTTTGTCTTTTTTGTTTTTTTTGGAAGGATTAATAAATTATACTTTTTTTTAAATTTGTAGATTATTTTTTAGTTTGCCAAATTCAATAAGGTTTCGAGTCATAGTCCTTAAATATCATACTTCTTTCTTCACTTAACACCTACAATATATATGATATGAGTTATATATAATCGATTTTACCGTTTTGACTTTGTAATAAGTTGATTTTAATCTAATTCGCTCACTCGTCTTACTTTTGCACTCAAGATAAGAGATAGATATCTATATTAAAATTGTATGCCAACTTCCTTAATTAATGATTGATGATGAAGTTCAAATGGTAGCCACGCAAGAAACCTAATGGCATCACTTCCATCACTTTTGCATTTGCAAAGCCTTAAATGAACCACAATCACGCCAAAACTACATCAACCAATTGGAAGATCATTGAATGCAATCTACCGTAATGTTAGGCCATTAATGAGAAGGGAATAGAAGAAGAGGGAAAAGATACAGAGGAGAGAAGGCATGTGCAAATACTTGAGGTGACACACACCACACACCTCGGCCGCTGCACCGTATATAACCATCACTACATGCCGTTACATATATAATAGGACAAAGGAGGAGTATCAGGGGCACAAAGATTCTATCAATTGCCTTAGTAGTTGTCATGGTCTTCTGGTATTTGGATATATAACAACGTGTGAATGCCCATAACAGCAGGCAAGACATTTGCCATGGGAATGACGAGAGAGAATCCCCACTAATGAACCTTCTATCTTGTAGCCTTACATCAACACTTGATATGTTCCATCTCAAAGAAAAAGTATTGGAACTATTTGGCATCTATGTATCTCTGCGAACGTTGATTTTTTTGTGGCTTTTATTTCTCTATATAAATCATAGTCGCCGACAAAAATCAATTCGAATCGATCCCACCTGGAAATGAAATTTCGCATGCCCTTTCTATTTCCCACATTCACACAAAGTTTTAAAATACATTACAGTTATATGTATGTTAACTCCATTTGAACCCCATATAAAATTCCGTACGGTGGTTCTTTCATTTCATTCTATATCAAATGCGATTCAAATCCTTATGCTTCTAGAAAAGTTTTCATGTACTGCAACGAATTATACATCATAGCAAGAAACCACGTTGCCATTATTCTTGGTGATACCTTTTCACATAAGATGGATATGCATGGATGGGCCGACCTCTGAATGTTAAGTAATATGCATATGTTAAGGAATCCATGCATATAGTTTCGGTTGAACCAACCCCAAAAGAAGAACCATAATGAAGTGTATGGTATTATAATGTTACTCTCCGTTATATTGTGGGCAGTGGAAAAGAGGAAATCGCCAACTCCTCCAATTTGTGTCCCTCCGTGAATGGCGGTAACTCATTCCTGGAGGAATATTTTGTTGTGGTTAATCTATAAATTGATTCACTTCTAAAAGACATGAATCATAATTTAATATAATTAAAATTTATATTTAATGTGTATCGATACTTGTAAATCAATATCAGTATCATATATATTAAGTATCGATACTAGTGAATCAATATCGATGTTACGACTCAAATCAGTTCCACATGGAACTCGGGTCGGATCATCTCGATTAACCCAAGACCTGATCGCCCAATGAGAATTAAACTAAAACATATTAATTTCCACACACGCAGTATAGCTAAAGAAAAAGAAAAAAAGATTGAAAACTATAAAGTAACAGTAACTGAAACACAGTTCCATCAGAGAATGGCACGATTACATTATAGTCATCACAACATACTAGAAAATGAACGAAAATTGAACCACTAGTTCCAAGATAGATACTCACGATAACAAAAAGAGTTACTACAATGGAAAAGAAACGGAACAACTAAGGCTGGGTTCTGCTAGGCCTAGCTCCCTCCATAGCCAATGGAACTGGCTGCTCACTTCTCTGTCTTGGACATAAGTAGTAGACGTCAGTAAAAACTGAGTAGAGTGACAAGTGAACATTCAACTAATACAACTTAATAAAAAGGAAAATAATAAATGTTTCGGGCAACAGCAAACATTTCATACATTTGTATGTTTTATTTTTATTTTTAGGTACTAGTTATTTTGTAATTTTAGTTATTCTAACAAAAGGTTACATTATCTCTTAGTTTACATGTTCTCTAATGGAACGATCTTGCTGCAGTTTTCCCCGATGCAGAATGTGCATGTGGTCCTCTCATAGCGGAGAGAATACCTCGAGTTTGTTCTACACTTGGTCTACCACCTCAGTGTTATAGTTCGGCATAGCGGTGACTATGCCATACGTAATAAACGCACTACAGAATACCCCGTACTGGTACGCGGTCAGTCGTTTTTACTAATGGATACATTCTAAGTTGTACAACATAGAATAAAATAGGGGTTGCGTTCCTCATCGGTTTACGTACCCTCACTCGACTATCCCAGTTGACCTTTTGGGTCTAACAGGAGTTGGTACAAGCAGACCATTCCTACACTGGGTCCCAATCTAAGGAAAAGCTAACTCTCTCTCTACACAAGGGATGACTGACTCTCCTCAATACATACGTACCTGAGAGCCAACTCATTCTCGCACCATAGCCAACATCGGAGCATTTAGGCCTTTACAAAATTATTTCTTATGGGATCACTCCACTATATAAATTCTGTAAATTTTTAAATTCAATAATTTAGTCATTGAAGTAATTACCATATACAATTCAAACAATACTATATGGAAAGACAAGAACTTAGCTAATATAAGAACAAATCTGAGTTGAAAGCACGCATTTCTCGCCGTCAATTTTAGTATTCTAATCATATTTTCCAATTCAAGATACATTTAAATAATTTGAAATAATAATACACTGTATAACGGAGAACAATCTACAGGCACTCCAAAGATAAAAAGATCGTGGAAACTGAGCAATCGATCGACAAGTCATCATACAAGCCATGCCAAGTTTATAATTTTTAACAGAAAAAAGAAAAAAGGAATATGCAGCAATACCTATAATTAGCATAGAAGCCTTTTGGAGTTGCACAAAAAAGAGAAACCGTGCGGGGGCACAACATTATCGGTCTATGAGAACTATATAGTTTAACACAACTTCCTAACCGTAGTTGGAAGCAAACACATGGCGACACAATATAAGATTAAATCAGTGAATTAGATGGTGAAATTTTACGCGAACTAAAACTGATTTACGGATTAAAATCGTATTTCTAAATAAATAGGTAAAAAAAAAATGATCCACTACTCTACCTAGGTTATCTACGAGTGAAGGAGGTGGGGTCAGCCTGCCCGTGGTTTCAGTGGTGGCGGGGTGAACTCCAGTCGATGTTGAGCGATTTCGGGACATCGAACCTAAATCACCTCAAGGTTCCAATTAATGTTAATTGCTTGACTTTATCTTTAGTAACTCTATATTTACTCAAAATGCAGCATACAGGCATTTGAAACGTAGAGGGTCGAGATAACTTTCTATAGATACCTTATTTATACGATTCCAAACCCCATTTGACCATTGAATCGACTAGAATACAAGTTCATTTTCATGTGCACTGACCCGAGCCGGTCTGGGTGAACCGGTCGAGTGCTTGCCATTTCTCTCCTCGTGCTGTGTGCAGCAAACACAACACCCCCCCCCCCCCCCCCCCCGTCTTCTCCCACTCAAATCAATCCCACCATACGTGCCCTCCCTACCCTACAAATTTCTCAGCACGGTTGTAGAGAAATAGAAAAAAAAGCGTTGGGTTGCCAACCCCTCTCCTCGAAGCGCGTGTGGAAAAAGGAGGCTCCCTCCTTCCTCTCGTGCTGCAAATGGCCTTTGTGCCGCCCGAGGTTGGGAGGAGAATGGGGAACGAGGGGATCAAAAAAAATGAGACGAGGTGGGGTTTCGTAGGATTGGGAGTAGGATCTTAGGTAGTCGTTGGGATGAAGTGGATCACGTAGGAATTACGGAAAAACCTCACGAAAATCATTCTTTTCGTGTGGGTTCTCGAAGCAAACGGAAATCTCCCAGAATCATTGGACGGTGTACTTTATATGCCAAAATTTTGATAAAATCTTTGAAGTTCTGAAAATGATAAAGTGAATCTACCTTAGGTACTCGTGAAGATGTGTGAACATTATACTGGCTACTTCGAAGGATTTATAATTTTACGAAATCATCTTTCGATTTTTTCAACGTGATAAACTTAAAGTAGTTTTACCCTCGAAACTTAAGCGCAACCATGATGCGGAAAAAAGTAAGACAAGTGGATAACAAATTTAAAGAGGATTCAAGTTTGTTGGGAACAAGTACCCACAAAAAGCTTTGGATAGTGATCTCGTATCGTCGCTTCAGGCTCTTACGTTGCCTCCTCGTACCTCTAACTCCTTCACAGAACCTTTAGCAGTGGCACCTCCTTCCGTCTCAATCTCTTGACAGCTCTATCTAGAATCTGTACTTGCCTCTCTAGATAGGTCAGGTCTCATCTCCCACCTCAATGCTCTCGTGGCTCTGTATGTGGCTAGAGTCGACAATGTATCTCCTTAGGTTGGACACATGGAACACGTCGTGTATACCTGACAGCTTGGGTGGAAGGGCAAGCCGGTAAGTAACGGGTCCCACGAATCTCGACGCGAGCTTCCCTCTCACTCCAAATCGCTGCAAGCCTTTCATGGGCGAGACATGAAGGAAGACATGATCTCCAATCTCAAATTGCACCTCCCTACGCTTTCTGTTAGCGTAGGTCTTCTGCCTGCTCCTGACGGTACAGAGTCACTTGTGAATCTACTCTATCACCTCCTGACTCTGGTGGATCAACCTAGGACCAACCTCCCACTTGGTCCCAACCTCAACCCAACTGAGGGGAGTCGTACACTTCTGCCCATTTAATGTTTCGTAAGGTGCCATGCCGATACTTGAATGATAGCTATTGTTGTATGTGAACTCTGCCAAGGGTAAATATTCCTCTCAGGAGATTTCACTTTCATTGATGAGATCTTGTGCATGAGGGGGTGATTGTGCGTACCTAGAGATGAGGAGCTGTTGAGAGAACTTTTGGCAGAGTTGCATGGGTCCAGGTTCACTATTCATCTCGGGAACACCAAAATGTACCATGATTTGCGACATGACTTCTGGTGGTAGGGGATGAAGAGGGATGTTGGAGAGTTTATGCAGTAGTGCCTAGTATGCCTGACTTACAGGTATGAGTCCCATATTTGAGAAGTATCGATACTGATGCCAAGTACCGTTACCTATGGCTTATTAGTTGGGATTCAAGTTCAGTTGTATACTTGTTCAGTATCCTTGGTATACTGGTACTCGTGACATACTGGTATTACTCTAGAATTAAATTGATCTCAACGAGTATCAGTACCCACGATTAATACTGGTACTTTTTGAGTACTGGTGCCTCAACTTGTAGCTAACAGGTACTGATACTGGTGGTCAGTATCGATACTAGTAAGTTATAGGTCTTGGTCACTTCAGACTTAGAACTTAATCTGTGTCTCATGTGTATCGATCTCATGATGAGTACCGATATACACAAGTCATAGATATTGGGTCTTGAGAATTTGAAACCTGATTTGTGACTTACATGTACTAGTACTCATTATTAGTACTGGTATTAGCAAGCCACGATCACAAGTTTTGAGACCTAGATCCAAAATTGTATTGCACAAGTACCGTACTCATGATGAGTATAGGTACCAGTGACGGTTACGAAATTGAGAACTGAGTTTTCAAAGAAAATGAAATGTCTATTTGACCTAGATTTATGCAAAACCCTATCGTATGCTAATGGATCTTTCTGAATAGTATAACAACATATTAATAACAAAAGAGGCAAGACTTGTGAACAAATAATAATGTTTTATACACATATAATAATTTAGGTATATCCACATGTTTGGTTCTGTTTGCTGTAAATAGGAAATATCTGTGTTCATCTTTAGAGGAAACGAATGGGGCTATAATGGTACTTCCAAGAGATCCCACCTCTACCTATGCACTGTGGATGATGCTAGGAAGATTAGAGTTTTCTCCTCTTAGCGATTCTCCGCAGTTGTCGTCCTTCTTTCTCAAGTCACGATGAACTTGACAAAGAGAAATCAAATGATTCTCTTGGGAACCATAACCCCCTCAAAAATCACCAATTATGCGCACACTAATTTCCTAGGTGATTTGTAATTTTCGCCCATCAAAGAAATACCAATTACCAACTGATCTCTGCATATTAGCTTTAAACATCATATTAACTCTTTTGCATTTATGTCTAACATAATAACTTTAATTAATTACTTTAAGTTATGGGCATTAGGATGATAGCTTATAATCCTTTTTTTTATTTGATTATGTCCATACTAGTACACATATATTAGATTAAAATACAACATATCCAATTATGAGCTACCATAATTCATCTCCTGACCTCTATTTTAAGCTTCGGTACGTAGTTCCCTCACTACAATCTGAAGAACAAATGGACGACCATGGAATTGGTGGTGAATTTCGAGGGGGATGGTCTGCAAGTCATACACACGAGGGATTAGTTTTCTTTTGAAGCATCGATCGACCACATGGATATATATATATATATATATATATACCGTAAAGCATCGAAAATATCTCGACTTCTGCTGGAAGATCCAACCACTATCCTGGTAGTCCTATACCTGCACACACGCACACGAAATGCCCCTCTGCCGTCGATGGATACTCGTCGTTTACGTGGCTTGCAACAAATTAATGTCATTGCATCTAGCTAGTCATCGAAACATTTCTACCCAACTAATCGTCTGAACATGTCTACCGATCGATCCAGTTGGGGAGCTTCGTGGGATCTCCTAAAGTCTCGATCCATGAAGTGACGCCACGTTAATCTGAAAGCTCCCACACCCACCGCTAAAGAACAAACGCACACGCAAGTAGGTTATATAATAGGATCCTTATCAATCTGTAACAGGCAGACCCACCTCTTTTCAATAGTAACCAAAAGAAATGTGAGTAAATACAAAGAGAAGGATATGCATGCACGGTGCGTAAAGCATTAATATTTTAGTAATTAAAAAAGAGGGTCGTACTACAATAAAAAATCTTTCTTAATATTTATTTTTGTAAGCCTCCAAATAACTAAGGTGTCCTTATCTAGATGCTTAACTAAATAAATGTTTTGTTAGATATATCATTAGTATTTATTTGAGGCATTTTGTGACATATGCTTTCAAGACATTTGGTCCAAGCATCTCAGAAGGATCCATCACGGTAGACCTAACATAACATTTATTTTGGTTAAACGTCAAGATATTATTAAAGTTATTTGAATGTTTATCTAGATGCTTAACTAAATAAATGTTTTGTTAGATATATCATTAGTATTTATTTGAGGCATTTTGTGACATATGCTTTCAAGACATTTGGTCCAAACATCTCAGAAGGATCCATCACGGTAGACCTAACATAACATTTATTTTTGGTTAAACGTCAAGATATTATTAAAGTTATTTGAATGTTTTGGAGATAAACGTCAAGAACGGTCTTTTTTCCCTGTGGTGTCGTGATATGTGATGGAACTTAAAGAAGAGATCTTGGTGGATTATGTTGAGTTTTGGACTTCCGCGCTAAGGAGAGAATGCGTTAGTGGAAAATAATGAATGTTTGAGCACAAGAGATTTTTATTAGGTTTTATCTGAAGGAGTTGTTCATCTGTACTAGAGCTTTGTGCTCTAAATATATTATGTATAAAAGGTCATAGATTACAAGATTACTCAATTCTCCTTGCTCTCTCTTGATTTTAAGTAGACTAATCTATGTTTAGATATAGTGAAATAAGATGAGATGCCTTCTTTAGTATCATTTTTTGTTGAAATAAATGTATATAGGAAATAAATAAATAAAAATATATGCATTTCCAACATCTTTGCATATATCAAAAATATTAAATCAAGCAAGTCAAATATGATTTGACAAGATCTAGAATAAATAAAGAACAAATAACATGCAATATCACAAATAAACAAAACAAAGAAAGATTAGAGATTACTCCGATCGAAGTGCCTATAAAGGACTTTCCTTAGAGAAGGTATCGTCTCTCATAATATCGACACATCGGGATTTAACGAATTTCTCCCAGGATACGACGATTCACCTTCAAGATTCGACGCACTCCTATTATGGATATCCTCACAAATCACCTCAAGAGAACGAAGCTAAGGTAATTTGGTTGTCAATTAAATTCCTGATTGATCTGCCAATTAATTAGTTTGATCAATTAAAAATCTCTCGTGGATCACTCTCAACCTTCTGCAAGATCGACATAAATTGATTGGAGATTTTTTTACCAATCTCACATCGAACGAACACACCAAGAAAGAGAGATAAGAATGAGAGAGGGAGGGAAAGAGTCGAGAGAGCTTTTCTGCTCTTATTGTGTGTTAGATGAAAACCCCATCGTGGTCCTTATATAGAGCCCACAACTCGATGTTTATGGGAATTTTCGTTTTATGGAAATACGACAATTGATCGACCAATTTAGTCCCATTGATCGATCAAACTTGACTTTTTGGTCAACCAAACTAATTTATCGACCAAACTTAACTCATTGATTGATCAAAATAATTAATCGACCAATTTTACCTTTTGATTGACCAATCCAGGTCAAAATCATGAGATTAAAACTACGTAGCAAAAGAGTTCAAGTTCCAAGTTGATTCTTACCCGAGCCCAAGTTCGAGTCTGAGACTAAGCCTGAGCCAGGCCGAGTGGGACAAGGTGCACTCATGTGCGTGTGTGGTCCCTAGCCTCACTTCTCACTCTTTGCTACATAAGCTATGTGAGGTAGAAGTCTTTTACACCCACCAAGAGGTTTGTCCACTTCTAGTATGAGACTAAAAACCTCTACCAAATTTCATTGATTTCAACATGAATTTCCACGTCACCATATATCAATTGCATTTCGATTGATGCAATTATGCTCTCAAAGCTAACATTCCCCAATAAATTCATCGTTGAAATTTAACGATAAATTTCTCGGTTACCACACTCTACTTTTAATAAAGATACCTTCCGGTTTGAACCCTTACTTGAGTCATCTACCTTTACCACCATAAGAATAAAGAGAAACTAGTCTTAAACTCTAGACCTTTGATGTAGGGTGTATAGTGGTGACAACAAAATGAAGTTCTTAGTGATGATCTTCAGGATCAGTGCTCTTAAGGGCCATGCACCCTATCCTATTTCTTGAGTGTATTTAGGAAAGACCCTATTCCCTAAATTACGACCCACTGTAACACTCATATAGGTGGTGTTCTCTAAGGATGCACTGCTTACATCCTACCATAAAGGCTTGAACCCATTCAGAGCCTTTACTCTTCCTAAATTTGTAGCTTAAGGCACTCAGGCTTCTAGGGATTGGACTTAGATGCAAAAACATCTAATAATGAGTGCCAACCATCTCCTTATACAACTTGTGTTACTACATTGAACCTAATTTGTGGGATCATCACCCAGTTGGTTGGGTTGCTACTGCGGGTGAACTCTCAATGGGTCTCAGTCCCATCTCAAGCCTACACATAAGGACTAAAGATCTATTAAGTCCTTTAGTAAATGGATCTGTTGTGTTATCCTCGGATCCTTAAACTCCACAATAATCACTCCTTGAGACACTAAATCCTTTACAGACTTGAGTCTGATTTGGATGTGTCTCCTTGTTTTCTGATTAAACTTTGAACTCTTAATCTTTGTTATAACAGTCATGCTATCACAATGCCACGATATTGCAGGAAATGGCTTACCCACCATAGGGATTTATGAAAGAATTCCCTTTATCCATTCAGCCTCAATTCAGAAGTCCCTTTAGCCATTCAGCCACAATTCCAGTGGTGTCCAAATCACATAGCTCAGCCTCAAAGGTAGACTAGGCTAAAATGGTTTGTTTTGTAAACTGCTCGGAGGCTGCATGGTCTCCAGGGGTAAAGACATATCCTGTAACACCATTACTCCTGGAATCCTCCATTTGATCGATCCAACTTGCATTACAATATCCTTCCAAAATTGAAGGATATTTACCATAATGCAAATTAAGGGAAATAGTTCCTTTTAAGTACCTAAGTACTCAGTCCAAGGCATCCTAATGAGTATGGTCAGGTGAAATGACCCGTTGCCTTTTTAGTCAGATAAGACGTTTGGACTATCAGTAAGACGTATGGACATATGTCCGGACGTCCGAAAGTAGAAGAATATTGCATATTCTTTTCGCTCTGCGCGTAGGCAATGCGCAGAGTCTCGCTCTCTCTCCTTCACCCCCCTCACCCGAACCCTAAACCCACTCTATATAAACCCCCCCTTCTCTTCTTCTCACCTCCTCACACCACTTAAGCCATCACCACCTCCACCTTCTCCTGTGACGGCCATGCCCCCCTTCCATCTCTACTGCAGCCGCGGTGAGGAAGGAGAGGAACCGGCGAGGGGAAAACGGGGAGGAGTGAGAGCGAGAGAGTGCGAGGGAGTGAGAGCTGGGGAGGAGGACGACGGCCGCGAGAGCTTGGTGGAGCTTGAGGAGGAGTCGTGGGAGAGAGGAGGACGCCGACGAGGAGCTTCTCATGCTCCTACAGCTGCTAAGCTACTGCTGCAGGCGAAGGGCGAGCGGGGCGAGCTACGTGAAGGAGTTATGATACTGAAAGTTTCTAGTATCAGACGTCTAGAGTGACCTCCAGACAGTTGGCGAGGCACCAAGACGTCTGGAGCTGAAGCCGGACGTTTGGAAACACATATTGTGAGAGGTATGTATCTTCCTGCTCTACTTTTCCTCCATGCAGATCGTAGCGTAGGGGATGTCGGCTGATTTTTGTGCCTGCGTTGTTTTTACATAGGTGAAGGCTTTGGGAAGGCACGTGGTGCGCTTTCCCAGGTACTTTTGGACGTTCAATCACGCTGCTAGATGTCTGGAGGTACTTCCAGACGACCAAAGACCTTGTCTGACGTCTTGAACTGCCCCCAGACAGTTGCAGAGGGAGTCTGGACGTCTGAAGTAGCCACAGGAAGGGTAAGGTGAGTTCTGACGACTGGGATTGGTTAGTAATTGTGTTTTTGGCCCGGTTAAGGCCCAAACAGAATCGAATTTCCATAAACGAAGTACCGCTGTTTTCCACTCGAGTTCCTCTACGTGTTCGTGTTGAGTATCTACTATTTTGACCTCGTCTAATGTAAATTAGTCGCTGGTACAGGTTACCAGCTGGTGGCGTGTTCGGGGCTCGTGGAGACGACGAGATCTGCGGCATTGGCCCCCATTCCTACCGTGATACCCAGTAGAGTGGTTTATTGTAATTATTAAGATATGAATAAAGAATATGTCTGCTTAGATTAAATTGATTGAAACTCTAGGATGTGGAATGAACCCTAGGGTAGAGATGTATGGGCATGATATGGAACTACTCTAGTTTACTTGAGATGCATGTTAAAATAGAGCTGCTTGTATGTAAATGAGAAATTGAACTGTGAAACCATAAGTTGCATGTTTATCATTGAAAACTGAATTATGAAAACACAAGCTGCATGTATATGGGTGAGGAATGAGTTATGAAACACAAGATCTGAATATGGATAAATGAGGTGAATATGAGCATGAACCCTATGGGGAATTAGGAGTAGAACTCCTATGCATGAAAGGAATCTGGAATGTAGATGGGAAGTGTGCTAGCCCTTGTGTACACGGTACCAAGGAGAGCAACTGTCCCTTTTTAGTGTAGAGTGGAGCTAGCCTCCCTTTGGTTGAGACTCGGGGTTAGGATTGGCCACTCTACACCGACTCCTGTTGGCCCTCGCGTATGTGGTACCGAGGTGTGCTACTAGTGTAGGGAGGGAGCTAGCCACCCCATGGGGCCTGGGGTTCAGCTAACCACCTTACACTGACTTTGTTAGGTCCTTTGGGCAAACCGAGGTAGTCGGATGAGGGTACGCAGACTTTGGAGGGGCGAGACCCCTATTTGGTTATGAGAGGTGAGACCCTTATTTTGAGAGGGCACGGCCCTATACTGTTCCTTTCTGTACTTTGGGCGTACCTGCTAGTGGAAACGACTGACTATGTGTCAGTGTGGGGTAGGTACCGGTTCGCTTATGACTCGTGTCATAGTCACCGCTACGTCTCGACAGTGACCTCGAGGTGGTTGACTGGGTGTTGGACTACCACGGGGGACTCTCCCGGCTAGGAGAGCATCACGTGCACCTTCTACTCCATGGAAAAGACTGCAATCAAGATCGTTCCCACGAGGAACAAGTAAGATCAAGAAATACTCGGATACTTTAGGAAATAGATAAACCAGAAATACATAAGTGAGATAAATAGAAATGAGAATAAAACCTGTTTGTTGTTTTTACTTTACTTGTACATAGATAATATAAACACCACTTTACTCAGCATTCGCTGACCCCGTCTTTTCGTAACACTATTTAGGATCAGGAGTTGAGCAGCTCGAGTTTCCGACTGCAGAGGGAGCTAGGCCTAGTCGAGCCCAGTCGTAGTGGTTTCTTTTATAGTCCTTTGTTTCTATTGTAGTTGTGAGTACTAGACTTTAAATTACTATTCTCGTACATTCCTATTTTTTGTTTTTGTTGTGGTGGCATGTACTATTTTGAGATAGTTGTTCTACTTTTGTTTACTGCTTCGTTCTTTCCTTCTGCTTAGTTATATTGCATGTGTGAATGTGGTTTATTTCCTTGCTTTTGGTTATTTCTCGCTGGATGACTAGGTCTTGGGATTAGTTGAGGCAAGTTGGTCTCAGGTCCTGTAGGGATCCTGGAACTGGGTCGTAACAAGATGGTATTAGAGCAAGGTCGTCTCGAGAAATGAACCAATTGGTCTGAGAATAACCACTCACTTGCATATAACTAGGATACCCACCACAACGTATTGTTTTGATATTCATTTCTGAGACTTTTTTTAGATGTAATCCGATATCATTGACAACTCTTTTTCTATCTCTTGCGTCTCTTTGCAAGAGATGCCTCGTCGGGGAGTTCTCGAGGCAGGCCGTGGTTGTGGCCGTGGACGAGGTTGGAGGGGCAGACGTGCTGGACCTGAGGCACTAGTTGATCCACCTCTCCTTCTGGGCATTCAGGCCCAGGATCTCGCCCAGCTGATCAAAGACATCGTGCGAGAGGAGCTCCACCAGCCTCCATGGGCACCTCTCCCTGAGGACGTGGAGGGGGAGTCCTCAGTGGGACAGAGAGACCGTCCTAGTGCTGGACGAGCAGGAGGGGGAGGGGGTGTGATGGCGTTGTGACAACCGGGTTTTATTGTTATAGCGTTGTAGTATAGCCAGTTATTGCCATCATTTCAAATATATAAATTTTTTTTACTCGGAAAATAAAAGAGTTCCCGAGGTCGAACTCAGGGAGCAAGTTGTATTCTAGAGATATACATGTTTCTTTTACAAAAATAAAGAAAGAGAGAGAAAGAATTTGTTGTCTTTTCTTCTTTTCTCTTTTCTTCTCCTCGTCTCAGATCTTCTGTTATCTTCTTCTTCTTTATCTGCAGTGGTGATGTTCTTCTTCTGCAGTGGTGATGTTCTTCTTCTTTCAGCTGTTCCTGCTCTTCCTTTTTCTTCTGCAGAGCGGTCCTGCTCTTCTTCTTTTCCTTTCTTCAGATCTTCTTCTCTTTTTTTTCTTCTTCTTTCAGTTCTTCCCTTGTTCTTTTGTGTTCTCCTCTGCCTCGCCTTCTTCTGTTGTTCTTCAGATCTCCTTCTTTCTTCTTTTCTTTTTCCAGTCAGGACGTTGTCCCTCCTTCTTTCTTCTTTTCCCTTCAGGACGTCGTCTGATTTTCCAATCAGACGACTTAAACTGCTTGTTACTACAGTGTCTCCCTCAGCTTCCTTCTTCTTCCGCGGTCCTTCTTCTTCACCTGTGCCTGCACACTTCAGAGTTTACATCAGAGGACAAAACCTACTCTACCCTCCCCCCCCCGCGTCTCTCTCTCTCTGAAACCACTCTTGGGAAAGCTCTCCCAGAGCTGCCGGGTAGTCGGGTACGGGTCGCGCCCGGGTCCAGGCCCACCGGCGTGCGTGGTGGGCGAGGAATGCAAGACAGTCTAAGTCGGGTCGGGTCAGATCCGCGGGGCGTGAGCGCGGACGAGACTGGGTAACCGGGCGGGTGAAGGGGACCTCACCCCGTGTGCTGAGGCAGTAAGCCTCCAGCACTTTTTCGTTTTAAACGGCTGCGCCTCTTCAGACTTTTCCGAGGTGGGACTAAATGTCCCACCTCAATTGAGCGCCCGCAGCGGAGAAAGCAGCGGGCGATCGCGGCTTCACGCGAAGCCTTCGCCCCAGCTGCGAGCCTGATGTTTTGTCGAAATGCCTCGCAAGGCCTGGGAGTCGAATCTGGGCGTGGGGCGCCTGCAGCTGCAGGCGGAAGCAGCTCCTTCTGCACGGCAATGGCGGCGGAGGTCGGGTGGCCTGTTCACAGCAAAACGGCCTCTCGGCCTAATCAGAAGGTGCCGGGAGCTTCACCAGAGTGCGGCGAAGCTCGTGTGGGTGGTGGCGAGGCGTGGGGCGGCGTGCAAGGGCTGCCCTAGGTCGGACTGTGGGTCGGAGGATGGGTTTGTTCAGTGGGGTTGCAGAGGGTGATGTGGGGGAAGTGGAAGGGCAGGGGTTGATCAGGGTGAGGAGGCGGAGGTTCTGCGGTGGTCGGCGAGTCGTGTGGGATGCTGGGGTGATGGGAGCGGCTCGCCGGAGGATGGCCGGAGACGAAGGGGGTGACGGTGGACAGGAGCGGTCGAGGGTTTAATCAAATAAAAGATAGTGAGGAAAAGAAAGAGGGGGAGATGGGAGGAGTTCTGACCTAGCTATGGAGATGAAAGGGGCCGGGGCAGGGCGACAGTCGTATCGACTGTCGCCGGAGAAGAAGATGCCCAGGGAAGGGGCGGCGGCGAGCAGAGAGCCGGAGATGCGCCAGCTGGGTACGGCGTGGCGCGGGAAGAGCAGGGGAGGAAGTCTCTGCTGCTGGTATTGCGGCAGAGTGAAGAGGAAGAGGAGGAAGAACCGCCGGAGCTGGTGGGCGTCTGCCGGAGTGAGAGGAGAGGAAAGTTGGGGGTTTTCTCCGTCAGATCCGAGCTGGGAAGAACGGTGGAGGACGGGGGTATTTATAGGGACAGAATCAGGGAGGAAGGCGGAGGGAGACGACGTGTCTCCCTCGCCGGAGGACGTCGGAGATGGAAACCCATACCGTCCGTGCGTTCGCACGGCCGGTATGGTGGGTTACAGCGACCAGGGGGGTGTCCCTGCGACGGCTGACGACGCAGGGCACCCCCGGTTTACTTGCCAGGCTCTCCCCCTCACCCTGCGCGGCGCCATTCTTCGCGCAAGGTCGCCGGAGCATGGTGCTGGCAGGTTTTGCAGGGGGGACCTGAACGCAAAGAACGAAGGAGAGTTAGGGGCCAAAATGCGAGGGTTCAAAAGTTGAGGGCCAAAAAGTAAATATATGAGGACCAAAGTGTAAAGTTGGTCAAGGAGGTTTCTTCTTAGGCTCAAGTTTTTATACATGACTAATTAGGACCTAAGGAATCTGATGGTGAATTTCATTTCTATATTAAACCTTGTTTGACCGGTAAATTTATGCGAAAACCCAAATTAAGTTATTAATTGGGCATGGTTCTCAATGTAGGTCAAAATGGGTTCTGAAGGCCAAATTGAAGGTTCTAAACCCTAGAAATTATTTTTCTATGAATTTTAGAGGGTTTATTATATTTTTACTTTGCCTCGAACCTCGTGAATTGAAGTGGGTTGTTTTAGGGTTACAGATTATCATTTAGTTTCTTGGAATTGCTGTAGCCCTTGCTAGATCATCTCATCCCACTTTTATTCTTATTAAGTTGCTTTGACCTATGTTTGGGCCCTGAATTACCCTGTATGCAGATTATACTGGTAAAATTGCATTTTTACCCCTTATGACTTATTTTCTCCTTAAACTCAGAATTCTCTGAGTTAAGCCTTTCCTTGAGTTATGTAGGAGCTTTTATCCTTTGTATTAGGTCAAAATGAGCTAGTTATGGCTCATGATGAGGTTCTCATCAGGGTGATCCTCCACCACCCCCACCACACTCTGACACTTTCGAGCATGAGCCCTCCTTGCTTGGAGGCGAGGCCGTTCCCCCACTACAGCTACACCATGAGCTTTTCGGACAGTTTCAGAAGTTGAAGCCCCCTCCTTCAAGGGGGATGAGGACCCGTCTGAGGCAGAGGACTGGCTAGAGTAGATAGAGAAGGTGTTTGACACCCTTCGCCCTCCCGCGGAGTGCCGCGTGGCCTTAGCCACGTACCAGCTAGAGAGTGCAGCACACAGGTAGTGGAGGGCAGTCAGAGGCCAGGAGGAGAGAGAGCCGACGTGGGACCAGTTCGTGGCTCTCTTCTGCGAGCAGTACTTTCCGCAGACCTGGTAGGACCAGAGGAGGTGGGCGTTCCACACTCTCTGCAAGGGGACATTGACGGTTAGCGCGTATCGCACGTGTTTCCTGGAGCTGTAACGTTTCACCCCGACAGTTGTGTCTATTGAGGAGGAGAGCCTGTGGAGGTTTACTGAGGGGCTCTGACCTGCTATTTGGGGGTATGTCAAACCTTTGAAGCTGCCCACTTTCTCTCGTGTGGTTCAGGCAGCCATGACTTACGAGGAGACCAACCAGGCTGCACGAGACACTGACAGCGGACGGAAGAGGCCCTACCAGCCAGAGTACTCTCAGGGTCATCGGGAGAGGAGGCACATGATGCCCGTAGGAGAGCCGTCTTGTTCTATGGGGCCATCAGTGGCCTTTGGGGGCCCCAGAAAGGGGCCAATTGCCAGCACCGGACCCCCACCCAGCTGCCAGCAGGGACCTACGGAGAGAGGAGGTCGTGTACCCCTTTGTTACTAGTGAGGCTAGCTAGGCCACAACAAGAGGGACTACCCATCTGGGGCCAGAGCATAGCAGATGCTCCCCGCATCGAGCGTTGGAGGCCGAGCTGGTGGTCGTGGTCACCAGGTGCGTGGGGGAAGACAGCAGTCACGAGGAGGGTACCGGCCAGCTGCTGCTCACTCGACCTAGAGTGTAGCTACTTCGTTTGCACCGAGAGCTGAGGGGCATATCAACGCCCTGACACACAGAGACACCCGGGCTTCGGGTTTTATGGTGGCAAGTATGGTTACTGTTTCTGGTTGACTAGTGTACGTACTTTTTGATGCCGGTGCCACACACTCCTTCGTCGCTACGAGTTTTGCCGTCAGTTTGAGGTAGGGCAGTGTACTGTTAGAGGATCCGTTTGTGATCAAAGGCTCAGGTGGCCAGTTGTTTGTAGCCGAGGAGGTCTACACGGACTGCGAGGTCAGTATCGGGGACACAGCCTCCCTGTGACTTGATTGTGATCCAGATGGAGGACTTTGGCGTGATCCTAGGAATGGACTGGCTGTCTGCCTATCACGCCTTGGTGGACTATTTTAGGAGGAAGATCATCTTCCCCATACCGGAGTTGCCTTCCTTTAAGTTTCACGGACAGCCGATAGACGGAGGTTTTAGATGCATCTCTGCGCTTTGGGTAGCCAGGCTTTTGAGCTAGGGGTGTGAGGGCTTCTTGGCTTGTGTAGTGGCAAAGCCTAATCCCGTGGCTGACTTTTAGAGTATCCCGGTGGTTTGTGAGTACCCTGACGTTTTTCTAGAGGAGCTGCCAAGACTACCGCCTAAGTGTGAGATCGAGTTTGAGATATCGCTAGTACCGGGGACTAGCCCCATTTCTACTGCGCTGTACCGGATGGCACCGCTTGAGCTGTGAGAGCTCAAGTCACAGCTATAGGACTTGTTGGAGAAGGGCTTTGTGAGGCCCAGTGCGTTCCCGTGGGGAGCCCCTGTGCTATTTGAGAAGAAGAAGGACGGTGTCCTGCGACTTTGTGTCAACTACCGACAGATGAATAGGGTTACGGTCAAGAACAAGTATCCGCTGCCGAGGATTGACGATCTCTTCGACCAGTTGCGAGATGCCATAGTGTTCTCCAAGATAGATCTGAGGTCGGGTTACTACCAGTTGAGGATCAGGGAGACCAACGTCTCCAAGATAGCTTTCCGTACTCGGTACGGGCACTACGAGTTTTCGATCATGCCATTTGGGCTGACTAATGCCCCTACTGCCTTTATGGATTTGATGAACCGTGTTTTCAGGTCATACTTAGACCAGTTTGTGGTGGTGTTCATCGATGACGTGCTCTTTTACTCGCGGGATCAGGCGCAGCATGGACAGCATTTGCCCATGATCCTGGATACCTTGAGGCAATGCAGGCTATATGCCAAGTACAACAAGTGCGAGTTTTGGTTGAGACAAGTGACTTTCTTGGGCCACGTGATTTTAGGAGATGGTTTGGCTATGGATCCAGCCAAGGTAGAGGCCGTACTCAGTTGGGAGAAGCCATGCACAGTGACAGAGATACACAGTAGTGGTGATTTTGTGGTTTACATCGACGCCTCGTTGCAGGGGTTAGGGGGTGTGCTCATATAGCAGGGTCACGTTGTTGCTTACGCTTCACAGCAACTGAAGCCCCATGAGCATAGCTACCCTATCCATGACTTAGAGCTGGCAACAGTTGTCTTCGCGCTGAAGACATGGAGGCACTACCTTTACAGTGAGACTTTCAAGATTTTCACAGATCATAAGAGCCTCAGGTACTTGTTTGACCAGAAGGAGCTTAACATGAGACAAAGATGTTGGTTAGAGCTCCCGAAGGACTACGACTGTAGCATCTCCTACCACTCAGGGATGGCCAATGTGGTGGCCGACGCCTTGAGCCGGAAGGCGCCTGCCCACTTGGCTAGTTTACAGGCACAGAGTTGGAGACTCATGGAGGAGTTGGGTAGTTGGAGACCTCGGGAGTCACAAGGGTATTGTGGGACAATGACAGTGACGCGGCAGACACGACCAGAGCTGATAGACTGCATCATCGCAGGGCAGATGACCGATCCGTACTTATAGACGCTGCGAGACAGGGTGTTGACAAGAGACCCAGGAGACTTTTCCTTCTCAAAAGAGATACTGCGCATGAGGGGACGCTTATGCATCCCTAGAGACGAGGAGTTGTTGAGAGAGCTTCTGGTTGAGGCATATAGGTCTAGGTTCGCCATACATCTTGGGAACACAAAGATGTACCATGATTTGCGATGAGACTTTTGGTGGAGAGGGATAAAGCGGGATGTTGTTGAGTTTGTGCAATAGTGTTTGGTATGCCAGTAGGTGAAGGCCGAGCACTAGAGGCCTGCAAGGCCATTGCAGCCACTTCCTGTGCCAGAGTGGAAGAGGGAGAGCATCACCATGGACCTAGTGGTGGGCCTACCAGTTACACAGTGGGGACACGACGCAGTCTAGGTGATAGTAGATAGGTTGATGAAGACGGCGTGTTTCCTGCCGATCTGAGTCACCTTTGAGCTAGCACAGTTAGTAGAGAGATACATTAGAGATGTGGTGCGCCTGCATAGAGTCCCACGTGAGATTGTATCCGACAGGGATACTCATTTTATTTCCCAGTTCTAGGCTGAGTTTCAGTAGGCCTTGGGGACACGTTTGAGGTTCAGTACCGCTTACCACCCCCAAACGGACGAACAGTCAGAGCGCACCATACAAACACTTGAGGACCTTCTGCGTGCCTGTGTGCTAGACTGGAGAGGCTCTTAGGAGGAGCATTTATCCCTAGCAGAGTTTGCATACAATAACAGTTACCACTCGAGCATCGGCATGGCACCTTACGAGGCTCTGTACGGATGAAGGTGTACTGCACCCTTAAGTTGGGTCGAGGTGGGGACCAAGTACGAGGTTGGTCCCAGGCTAATCCAGCAGAGTCAGGAGGTGATAGAGCAATTCACAGATGACTCTGCACTGTCAGGAGCAGGTAGAAGAGCTACGCTGACCGGAAACGCAGAGAGGTGCAGTTCGAGGTTGGGGATCACGTCTTTCTCCGTGTTTCGCCCATGAAGGGCCTGCAACGTTTTGGGGTGAAAGGGAAGATTGTGTCGAGGTTTGTGGGGCCCTTTGAGGTCCTGGAGTGGGTAGGACCCGTTGCTTATCGGCTTACCCTTCCTCCTCAGCTTTCTAGAGTGCACGACGTGTTCCACGTGTCCAACCTCAGGAAGTACGTCACCGATCCCAAACACGTTCTAAGCCACGAGAGCATTGAGGTGGGTGACGACCTGACCTACCTTGAAAGACTAGTATAGATACTAGACAGAGCCATCCGGAGTTTGAGACAGAAGCAGGAACCATTGGTGAAGGTCATATGGAGAAGTTAGCGGTACGAGGAGGCGACTTGGGAGCCTGAGGCGGCGATGTGAGAGCGGTACCCAGAGCTTTTTGAGGGTATGTCTTTTCGGACCTACTTCGATCCTCTTTAAGTTTGTTATGCGCTTTTACGTTCCTTTTCCCTCACCCTAGCTAGCTAAAGTTTCGGGGATGAAACTTCTTTTGAGTTTGTTATGGTGAAATGACCCGTTGCCTTTTTAGTCGGATAAGATGTCTAGACTGTTAGTCAATCGTCTATCCAGATGTCTGGACATATGTCCGAACGTCCGAAAGTAGAAGAATATCGCATATTCTTTTCGCTCTACGTGCGAGTGGCGTGGAGAGTCCCGCTCTCTCTCCTTCACCCCCTTCACCCAAACTCTAAACCCACTCTATATAAATCCCCCCTTCTCCCTTTCTCACCTCCTCACACCACTCAAGCCACCGCTACCTCCACCTTCTCCTACGACGGTCACGCCCCCTTTCCATCTCTGCTGCAGCTGTGACGAGGAAGGAGAGGAATCGACGAGGGAAAAATGGGGATGAGCGAGAGTGAGAGAGTGCAAGGGAGTGAGAGCGGGGGAGGAGGACAACGGCCACGGGAGCTTGGTGGAGCTCGAGGAGGAGTCGTGGGAGAGAGGAGGACATCGACGAGGTGCTTCTCAAGCTCCTGCAGCTGCTAGCGCTGTCGCTGCGGGTGGAGGGCGAGCGGGGTGAGCTGCGTGAAGGAGTTCTAATACTGGAAGTTTCTAGTATCAGACGTCTAGAGTGACGTCTAGACGACTGGCGAGGCACCAGGACGTCTAGAGCTGAAGCCGGACATCTGGAAACGCATATCTTGTTAGGTACGTATCTTCCTGCGCTACTTTTCCTCCATGCAGATCATAACGCAAGGGATGTTGGCTGATGTTTGTGCCTACGTTGTTCGTACGCAGGTGAAGGTTTTGGGAAGGCACGCAGTGTGCTTTCCCAAGTACTTTTTGACGTCTGATCACGTCGCCAGACGTCCGGAAGTACTTCCAGACGACCGGAGACCTTATCGGACGTCTGGAGTTGCCCCCAGATGGTCGCAAAGGGAGTCTGGACATCTGAGGTAGCCACAGGAAGGGTAAGGTGAGTTCTGACGTCTTTTAAAACATCTGGGATTAGTCCCAGACGTCTGATATTGGTCAGTAACTGCGTTTTTGGCCCGTTTAGGGTCCAAATGGAATCAGATTTTTGTAAATGAAGTACCATTGTTTTCCACTCAAGTTCCTCTACATGTTCATGTTGAGTATCTACTGTTTTGACCTTGTCTAATATAAATTAGTCGCTGGTACAGGTTACCAGCTAGTGGCGTGTTCGGGGCTCATGGAGACGACGAGATCTGCGGCATTGGCCCCCATTCCTACCGTGATACCCAGTAGAGTGGTTTATTGTAATTATTAAGATAAGAATAAAGAATATGTCTGCTTAGATTAAATTGATTGAAACTCTAGGATGTGGAATGAACCCTAGGGTAGAGATGTATGGGCATGATATGGAACTACTCTAGTTTACTTGCGATGCATGTTAAAATAGAGCTGCTTGTATGTAAATGAGAAATTGAACTGTGAAACCATAAGTTGCATGTTTATCATTGAAAACTGAATTATGAAAACACAAGCTGCCTGTATATGGGTGAGGAATGAGTTATGAAACACAAGATCTGAATATGGATAAATGAGGTGAATATGAGCATGAACCCTATGGGGAATTAGGAGTAGAACTCCTATGCATGAAAGGAATCTGGAATGTAGATGGGAAGTGTGCTAGCCCTTGTGTACACGGTACCAAGGAGAGCAGCTGTCCCTTTTTAGTGTAGAGTGGAGCTAGCCTCCATTTGGTTGAGACTCGGGGTTAGGATTGGTCACTCTACTCCACGGAAAAGACTGCAATCAAGATCGTTCCCACGAGGAACAAGCAAGATCAAGAAATACTTAGATACTTTGGGAAATAGATAAAATAGAAATACATAAATGAGATAAATAGAAATAAGAATAAAACCTACTTATTGTTTTTACTTTACTTGTACATAGATAATATAAACACCACTCTACTCAACGTTCGCTGACCCTGTCTTTTTGTAACACTGTTCAGGACTAGGAGCAGCTCGAGTTTCCGGCTGTAGAGGGAGTTGGGCCCAGCCGAGCCCAGTCGTAGTGGCTTCTTTTATAGCCCTTTGTTTCTACTGTAGTTGTGAGTACTAGACTTTAAATTACTATTCTCGTACATTCTTGTTTTTTGTTGTTGTTGTGGTGGCATATATTATTTTGAGACAGTTGTTCTACTTTTGTTTACTACTTCGTTCTTTCCTTCTGCTTAGTTATATTGCATGTGTGAATGTGGTTTATTTCCTTGCTTTTGGTTATTTCTCACTGGATGACTAGGTCTTGGGATTAGTTGAGGCGAGCCGGTCTCAGGTCCTGTAGGGATCCAGGAACCGGGCTGTAACATCAGGACAACTTGTGTATTTACTCAACTTAGACACAGAGAAAGAAATATCCAGTCTACTACAGTTAGCTAAATACATCAAACTTCCTATTATCTGTGAATATCTAAGTTGTGAAACATGTGTTCCACTTTTATACTTATAGAGAGTTTTTGATGAATTAAAAGAAGTGCTTACAGGTTTGCAACCTTGATAGTCAAAATTTTCAAGAACTTTCTCAACATAATGAGATTGAGAAATAACTATCCCCTTTTCTTATTGAATCAGTTTAAGACCTAAGATCAGATTTGCAACACCCATATCCTTCATCTCAAGCTTACTACTTAAGAACAACTTAGTTTCACTCACAATTCTAATGTCTGACTCAAACAGTAATATGTTATCTACATATAGGCATACGACAATACACATATCACCCTTAACCATAGAGTAGACACACCTGTCGAATTCGTGACCCACTGTCACGACCCGATCCCAGATCCCTACAGGACTCGAGACCGGCTCGCCTCGACTAATCCTAAGACCTAGTCGTCCAACAAGAAATAACCAAATAAAATGCATCAATCCACAACCACACAAGTAATGTAACTAAGTAGAGAGAAATTGGCAACAAAAGGAGAAACAGAACAGTAATACTAAGATATTATATGCCTTCAAGAATAGAAATACAACCATCACACCCAATAACTAGTACATATATGTTAGAGAATACATTGGAAATGTACTAGAAAGTATAACTACAGAAACTCACTAGCAACAGAAACTATAGCTGGGACAATTAGGCCCAGCGTCCTCAGTAGTCGGTGACTTGGGTTGCTCAAATCCTTGACTTGTACAAGATTATACATCTGGTGTCAGGTAACGTGAGTAGAGTGGTGGCTAAAACATAAAAATGCATTTAACAAGTAGCTTAACATATTACTTTCTGATTCCAATTATCTTATAACGGTTTGCTATGTAGAGATCTCTAATCAGGATCCATTACATTACTTAATCTTCTTGTTCCCTAAAGGAACGATCTTGCTTGCAGTTTTCCCATGTTGTAGGATGCACACATGGCACTCTCCTAGCCAGGAGAGTCCCTCCGTGGTAATTCTACACCTGGTCTTCCACCCTGAGGTCATGGTCGCGATGTAGCGCTGACTACATCACACGTGATAAGCGCATGGGTAGCTACTTCGCACTGGCACGTGTTTAGTTGTTTCCGTCAGCGGGTACGCCAAAATGTACAGTACGGAATAGCATAGGTTCTTACCCTCTCGGAACAGAACAGGGGTCTCGCCCCTCCACAGTTCTCGTACCCTCATCCGACTATTCTGGTTTGCCCAATGGGCCAACAAGAGTTGGTGTAGGGTGGCCATGCTTAACCCCGGGCCCCCTGGGGCAACTAGCTCCCTCCTACACTACATAGCTCACCTCGGTACCATGTCGCGAGGGCCAACAGGAGTCGACGTAGAGTGACCAAACTCACCCCAGGTCTCAACCCAAGGGCGGTAAGCTTCCCTCTACACTTCAAGGGATAGTTTCTCTCTTAGGTACTACGTACACGAAGGTCAGCTCACTTCCCTTAACGGTTGCCCATGGGCGAAAATTCCAAAACCATCCGGTTCTCCGTGCTACGGTATTTTTATCTCGTTCTACATTCCTCGTAAGGTTTGTATAGGAATTTCTCTACATTCGGTTTGATATATACAGAATAGGCAGCTCAATCACAGTACAGGTTTGTTCATAATGTGGTCCATTCTAGCTAATACGGACAACTTATGATTTACTTAATCATTCACATGCATTTTTCTCTAGCCTTAGTGTTCATGTCACCACCTAGGGTTCAATTGAATAGATGCATTCTAGAGCATACATTTATTTCTTCTTAGGGTGCATCTCATATCTTAGGTTTAACTAATTGCATGCATTTTATTAATCTGGAGATTTATAGTCTGAACCACTCTACCAGGATAACCGGGCAGAATGGGGGCTCGTACAGCAGCTCCTGACATCTCCGTAGGTCCTGTTCAAAAGATGTATGGCGTAGACCCGGATAGGTTGTGTTAATATGGTGATTTTATCGTTGAAATGAGTATAGTGGTTAACCTAAATCGAGCCTAACCATCTCTTTTACAAAATTTTTTTGCCTGGCCTACTTGATTTTATCTTGGTCACTTTTAGGCCCAGGGTCGAACTCAGGGAAGTGGGATTAGAAGTGAAGAAGTTTCTACGCCTTTCCTACAATGAATCTTTTCCGTTCGTTTATTATGTTTTTGGTGTTTTTCTATTTAAGATTTCTTTTCTGATAATTTTTGTCCTTGAGGTACACCCTCAAAATCAGGTTCTTGGCTTTGAGCCAAATTAGGGTTCCAAAACTGGTCTTGCTATTCGTAAGACTGAGTACCTGCAAGTCAAGGATTATCTTTTCTCTTTTATATATTATTTTTTTTATCTTTTTACTGGCAGGAAAGAGAAACAAAAATAAAATAAATATAGTATATATATATTATATGTGTATAAGGGGTGGGGGTGAAGGTGGAGATGGCGTGTAGCACGATGTGGAGTCGGTCGTCATCTAGGAAGATGCAACCAACAGAACGAAGTGCCGCGTAGAGTGTAGGATGGATGGGTGGAAGATGTGTGCAAAAATGCTTTCTGTACGCGTGTATCAGGGAATATCAGCAACTGGTGCAGATATTCCCATGATACAACGTATGGTAGGTGATATGAAAATATATATATATATGTATGTATATATATAAATATATATCTGTATGTAAATATATATATGGTTATAAATATATAGGTATATATGTAGTTATATGTGTATATATATATATGTATATATATATGTGACGTGCGCTTGTGAGTGTGTGTTAAGAAGTGTCGTTATAGTCGCACTTGCAACGCCGGTTTTAAAGTAAAGAAACGGAGGTGAATCCGAGTGTCGGTCTCAGGGAGGTGTAAAAATTGGATTTTGCTTATCACTTGTTGTCACGGAAATCGTGGAGTTTTGCTTGCGAAAGGTGCAGTTTGAAAAGCGAGAGAGAGATAGAGAGAGAGAGGGAGAGATTAGGGTTAGAGTTGTTTCTTGCTTGATCATGCAACTTAAACAGAAATTAAAATAAACAACTGAACGGAAAGTAACTTCATTAATCATGCAGCTTTAGTTCACAAATTACAACATTAGATACATGCTTAAACATAAGTAAAGGAAAGCTTAAAAGAAAGGAAGAGAGAGAGAGGGGGGAGAGCGGCGAGGCAGCCACGGCGGTGGAGGAGGCTTCGTCGGCGGCTCGTCGTCTCTAGCGATTATAAGAGGGCCTAAAGCTAGCTAAGGGAGGGGTAAAGTAGTTGCAAGGGAAGTGAATGCCTTGAATGAGTGGTTGGAGGGGGTTTAAATAAAGAGAAGGGCTTTCTAAAAGAAGAAGGGGCTTTAGCGACGTCTGGGACGTCGCTAAAAACATTCCAAAAGCGTTGGTGAAGTCCTCTAGCCTGCCGGTCAACCGCTTGCACCGTTCTTCTTTGCACCCGATCCGCGGCCACTGCGTGAGAGCCGTCCGATCGAAGATTGGACGGTTGAGATCTTCCCCTGGATGCACTCGGATCACTCCTTGGGCACGCGTGTGCGCGAGCGTCGTCGCCCGATGTGCGCGCGCACGTGGGCGCTCGTGATCTGAGGGCGCACCATGTGGCGCGATCTCGGCCGTCCGCTGCTGATCGGGCGTCCCAATTTCGTTGCGCGTTCCTTCGTCTTTAATTCTCGGCACCCCGCAGCTCGAACCCGCATTGCGTGCGTACGGGCGTGAGCGCTAACCGTTGTGCCACGCCCGCGCTTTGTCGCGGCGACTGCGGGCGGGCGTGCGGTTCTCGGCCGTCCGATCGAAGATCGACGGTCGAGATTTGATCTCAGTTGAAGGAAGAGTGGCATGCGGTGGGGCGGGGGCGACGTGGCGCAACGAGGGCCTTTGATCACCAGATCAACGGTCAGAACTTCTTGGGCCCATTGTAGGAGCTCCAGATGTCAGATTTGGCTGATCTTGAGTCTGTTGGACTCCGTTCGTCGTTCTGAATCCATCTGTACCGTCTGATTGCTCATCTAAGGCCTGCTTTGACAAGTGCTTACACAAATGGCCATTAATACAGTTTTATAAGCAATCTTGGTACATGATGCATGCAATGCTCCCGTTCTACTTATGTTGTGCCTTTTATTCTTAAGATGGCCCCTATTTAACAGAATTATCACCCCCATGTGCAGTGTTATCATACCCCCATGCTTACTCCTTGCTAGTCCCTAGCAAGGTTTATTCTAGCCTTTATTTTCTTTCAGAATTTAAGAAGTAATTACTTAGACACTTCGTCACTTGTCAATAGGAGGAAATATACCAAGATCTTAATCTACAAAGACTAAGCAGTGCCTGGGTGTCTGCAAAAAAATGAATCGCCCGAATCCTTACTTTAATGTATATAACTATACATATGTATATGTATATATATATTTTTTAGAATTTTTTTTAGAATTTAGTGTGGGTTGGTAACTTTTTACGGCTACCCAACCCACCCATAACTCGGTCAAAACCCTAAGTGCTAAGCATCTTGGTGTGAAGATTGTGATAGACTCACTTAACGGTAATTCAGACAGACTTCGGGTTTCTACGCCCCTAGGTGACCGGAAGAGGAAATATATTTGCCTGAAGGTGTATTTGTTCGATTGGTAGCTTTCTCTCTACGTTTGTTTTAATTAGGGTCAACACAAGGATTTTTCCAGTGTATATCTCCCCGACTTATACTACTTCCCCGCTTCTTCCTTAAGTGTTTTGGTTCTTTTTGTGCAGTTATTGAGCTGGGCTATTACCCACGATCACTTGCCAGCCATACTCGTGCGGTGAAGTGTGGTTTATTTTCTTTTCTTCTCCCTTTTTTTTTTTTGCGTAGGTGGCTTCCCTAATCTCAAATGTACCTAGAGGCAATGAAGAAGGAATGGTCCCGTGGCTGGGTTCTGGACAACCTGCCAATGGGCTGTTACCCACGACAACTTGCCAGCCATACCACCCTAGAGAGTTCATTAGCTACCCAATTTCTGTCAAAATCTCCGAGGAGTGAGTCTGTGCAAAAATGTGTGCAGATGCTTAGATTCAAAGTTTTTCTGAGTTAGAGGGTGAGTTGATAAGTCGAATACTTATCACCTTATTTAGTAGGTGGATTAGAATAGCTTAAGGTTGTAAGGACTCGAAGCTAAATCCATATTTTAATGGACACCAGGGCTGATTAAGCCTGAAGGCCTGAAAAGTCTAAGTGTTTAAGTTCTTTTTGTATTATTTCCGACTATTGACAAGTTTCTAATGCCTAAGTTTTCTTCCTAAATTCAATTTTTTTTTTAATTTTATTCAGACTGATTAAATGAGTTCAGGATTATGCAATTTACCACCCCCCCATGCTTAAGTTGGACAATGTCCTCATTGGCAAGTACATGGATGCATAAGGGTTCAAAAAGATAGTACCTGAGTGACGTAAAATACTGGATCAATCTGAATCCTCTAGGTTGCCTCCCAGGAAGCGCTGAGTTTAACGCCTCCAGCTGGGCAGTGCTCCTGCCATCCCTCAACGAGGGTGACACTCTCTTTTGGGGGAACCTGGGCCAGGAAGTGCTTCAATCTTTGATCATTAACTGTAAAAGTGTGCCCAGTGTTAGGATCAGCGATTTCAACCGCCCCATTAGAGTAGGGCTTAACCACCCAAAATGGTCCTGTCCATTTGGACCTGAGTTTCCCCAGGAAGAGTTTTAGGCGGGCGTCAAATAGCCAAACTTGCTGGTTAGGCTCAAAGGTTTTTCTATGAATGAGTTGGTCGTGGACGGCTTTCATTTTCTCCTTATACAGTCGACTATTGTTAAAGGCGTCCCGACGAATTTCTTCGAGCTCAGATAATTGGAGCGTCCTCTACGCACCGGCTAACTGGGAATCCATGTTACATTGCTTGATAGCCCAGTAAGCCCGGTGTTCCAATTCGACAGGAAGATGGTAGGATTTGCCAAAGACCAGGTGATAAGGCGACATGCCTATCGTGGTCTTGAAAGCGGTCCTGTACGCCCACAGGGCATCATCAAGTCGCGTGGACCAGTCTTTCCTGTTAGGTCTCACAATCTTCTGTAAAATGTTATTGATTTGTTTATTTGAGACCTCAATCTGCCCGTTTGTTTGCGGATGATACGGGGTAGCAATGCGGTGGTTCACCTCGTATTTTCTAAGTAGGGCACGGAATTGGGAATGGATAAAATGGCTTCCTCCATCACTGATCATGGCCTTGGGTATTCCAAACCGGAAAAGATGTTCTTCTTAACAAAGTCCATGACGGTCCTGTGATCGCATCGGCGGGTGGCGACGGCTTCAATCCATTTGGAAACATAGTCTACCGAGACCATGATGTACTCGAAGCCGTTGGATGGTGGAAAGGGGCCCATAAAATCGATACCCCAAACGTCAAAGATTTCGACAATCAAAATGGGCTGGAGGGGCATCATATCTTTCTTGGTCATGGTCCCCAGCGTTTGGTAGCGTGAGAAAGTCTTGGCAAAGTTGTGTGCATCCTTAAATAGGGACGGCCAGTAAAATCCAGACTGCAAAACTTTTGCAGCTGTTTTCTTTCCAGAGAAGTGGCCACCACAAGCCTGGTCATGATAGAAGGAAAGCACACTCTGAACTTAGTCTTCGGGGATACACCTCCTGATGATATGGTCAGCACAGAGGAGAAACAGCATGGGATCATTCCAGAAATAGTGCTTGGCCTCAGCCAAGAACCTGTCCCGTTGCTGTCTGGACCAGCTGTGAGGGGTTTGTCCTACAACTAGGTAGTTGACGTAGTCTGCATACCATGGCATTCTCTTATCTTGCACAACCAGAATGTGTTCATCAGGGAAGGCGTCAGATAGAGGTAGGGAGGATCTAATGTGGTCTGGATGAAGTCTAGACAAGTGGTCAACCACCACATTCTTCGATCCAGCCTTGTCTCGGATTTCCAGGTCAAATTCCTGCAAAAGCAGGATCCATCTGATGAGCCTGGGCTTTGCGTCCTTCTTAGCCAACAGGTGCCAGATGGCTGAATGGTCATTGTAAATCATCACGTGGGATCCCAACAAGTATGATCGAAACTTTTTAAGTCCAAAGACTACAGCGAGTAGCTCTTTCTCTGTGACCGTATAATTTCGTTGAGTCTCATCCAACGTTTTGCTTGCGTAGGAGATCACCACGGGCTTCTTATCTTGCCTTTGTCCCAGGACAGCGCCTATGGCAAAATCTGATGCATCACACATAATCTCAAAGTCCTTGGACCAGTTTGGGGGTTGAAGTACAGGTGCAGTGGAGACTAAGTCCCGGAGGTTGTGATAAGCCTGGATGCAATCAGAAGACATATGGAATATGGTGTCGTTGGCTAAAAGGTTGGTCAAGGGTTTGGAAAGCTTGGAAAAGTTTTTAATGAAACTTCAGTAGAAGCCAACATGTCTTAGGAATGAGCGAATCTGTCGGACCAAGCTAGGTGGAGGAAGTTTGGAAATCAAATCAACCTTAGCTCGATCTACCTCGATGCCCCTATGCGATACAATGTGACCGAGGACAATTCCTTCTTGAACCATAAAATGGCTCTTTTCCCAACTTAACACTAGATTAACCTCAATACATCGTTTCAGGATTTTCTCTAAGTTGCTTAGACAATGGTCGAATGAATTTCCGAATACTGAGAAATCATCCATGAAGACCTCTAAGTATTCACCCACCATTTCTGAAAAAATGGCTAGCATGCAACGCTGGAAGGTCACAGGTACGTTGCATAACCCGAACGGCATTCGACGGAATGCAAACGTGCCATACGGGCAAGTGAATGTGGTCTTTTCTTGATCCTCCGGAGCAATTGCGACTTGGTTATATCCTGAATATCCATCCAGGAAGCAAAAATACTTTTGCCCTGCCAATCTTTCAAGGATTTGGTCAATGAATGGCAAGGGGAAGTGATCCTTCTTAGTGGCTTCATTGAGCTTCCTATAATCAATACACACCCGCCATGCGGTGGTGGTGCGGGTGGGGATGGATTCGCCATGATCATTAGTGACAACGGTGAGCCCAACTTTCTTGGGAACCACTTGAGTGCGGATCACCCAGGGGCTATCGGAGATAGGATAGATGAGGTAGGCGTTAAGCCACTTGATAATTTATTTCTTAACGACCTCCTGCATGTTTGGGTTTAAACGTCTTTGCATCTGGCGGGAGGGTCGTGCCCCGTCTTCCAGGTAAATCTTATGGGTGCAATAGGTGGGGCTCATTCCTCTTAAGTTAGAAATGGTCCAACCAATGGCGGCCCGATGTTCTGAAAGGGTCGCAGTCAACCTGAGTTCCTAATCCTTGGCTAGATGAGAATTAATAATCACTGAGAAGGTCTGGTCAGGTCCCAGGAAGACATACTTGAGGTTCTCGGGCAGTGGTTTAAGTTCAGGTGTAGGTGGAACCACAGTTGATGGAAAGGGAAAGGGTGGGAGTTGATCAACATCGATCTCCTCAAATGGTGTTGTGTGATGGTACTCAGCCTTACAGAGGTCCACGGGTAGTGATGGTGATGGGTCAAAATAGTCATTATGGGTTTGGTGGTCTGATACAGAACTAAGGGTAAGGCATTCCTCGATCAGAGTTTCCACAAGATCATGTTCCTCAACACAATCGCAATCAAAAGACTTTGTCACCTGGAAGATATCCAATTGCATTTTCCTATCCCCGAAGGCGATTTCCATACATCCCGTGTCACAATCAATGTTTGCCTTAGCCGTAGCTAAGAAAGGTCTGCCTAAGATTATGGGTGCATTCTGTAATTTTTCAGGGACTTCCATGTCTAGCACCAAAAAGTCGACCGGGAAATAGAAGTCCTTGACCCGAACAATCACGTCCTCGACAACCCCCTTCAGGGTTTTCACTGATCTATTAGCCAGTTGGATGGTGACAGGGGTTGGTGTCAACTCTCCGAAACCAAATTGGTGGTACAGGGTTGTTGGAATCAGATTGATAGAAGCACCTAAGTCCAGGAGCGCTCTATCAAATGTCATGTCCCCGATATTGCAGGAAATCAGGGGTGCTCCTGGGTCAGTTTGCTTGAGAGAAAGGTTGCTTGATATTACGGAACTTGCTTGTTCAGAGAGCACAACCTTCCTAGGTGCTTGAGGTCTCAGCTTACGCTTGGGTGTATAGGCATCCTTTAAAAACTTGGCGTAAGAAAAGATGTGTTTGACGGCTTCAAGGAGCGGAATATTAATCTGTACTTGCTTAAAGATTTCCAACAGCTCCTTAGTTTCCACAACATTCTTCTTTTTCTTGATTGTTTCCAAGGCCTCAGGGTAGGGGGTCTGAATGTGGATTGGTTCTATTTCTGGGTCCTTGGTTGGTGCCTCTTTTGAGTCAGGTATTTCAGCGGGTGAAGTCTCGGGGAGAGTAGGCCATTTGGGATCCTGGGTTTTGGTACCGCTTCTCAAGGTCACCGCATCCGCAGAGGCATTGGGGCATGGGTTGATCCTTGAGAAGACGAGGACGAAGAAGCACCAAACCCAGGGGGTATTTGTGGGGCTGGCTGGACCATGTGAGCCTGCCTGGGGTTGCCTTGGAACCCTTGCAAATTGGGGCCTCTGTTAATTATATTTCGCAAGTTCGGTTGTGGCTAGGAAGGTAGGGATCCTTGTTGTTTACAGTCCAAGAGTTGGCTTAACTGTCCCTTTACCAAGGCCATATCCTCCTGATGTTTCTGGTTCATGTCAGCCATCATCTTTATTAGGGTGTCCATTTGATTTTGTGGGGGAGCGGCCACCTTATTATGATTATATTGGGGTCTAACTGGTGGTCCTTACTGATAGGGGGCAAGTGTGGCTGCTGGTTTGGCCTGGGTTGGTTTTGGAATTGCAGTGGTTTCTGGTTTGTCCAACCAAAGTTGGGATGGTTACGCCAGCCAGTGTTGTAAGTGTTGGAGAAAGGGTCAGGTTTCGCAGAACCTTAGACAGCTTGCACATCTTCAAGGATAGCTGATGTCGATGGAGAGGGAAGAGAGTAATCAAGGGTTGAGGGAGCAAAGGTCCCTCCCTGGAACGTGGTCAGGGGTTGTTCCAGGTTCAGTTGGGTTAAGGGCTGGACCAGGTCAACATTATGTGCTCCCTTTGCTAGGGAAAAAGTCTGTAAGGGGTTCCTGGTCTGGTTCAGTAGCTCATCAATCTTTTTGTCCACTAATTCCACTCGATCTAGTTTCTTGGCAATGATGTCCATGTCAACCATTCCAGAATTTGCTTGTACCTCATAAATCCCACCACGAGGTTGACTGGACCTGTTAAACTGGGTCATGGGGGCATTGTTGAGCAAATTCTTACTCATAGACTCAAAGAGCTCAAATGCGCTCTCCTAGTCCTTGTTCAGGAAGTTCCCCCCGCATGAGGCATCGACGAAGTTTCGTAGGTTGCTGTCCTGACCATGGTAGAAAATCTGGGCCAATTACCACCTTGGTACTTCGTGGTGTGGGCATTTCCTCAAGAGTTCATTAAATCTTTCCCACGCCTCATGAAATTGTTCCCCACCCTGGAGTGTAAAGGTAGTAATAGCTCTTCTGAGGGCATTGGTCTTTCCTATGGGGAAGAATTTCTTTAAAAATGCATGCCTCAGTTCTTCCCAGGTGCTGATGGGTCTACCTTGGGTTCTAAGCCAATGAGAAGACTTGTCTCTTAATGAGAAGGGAAACATCTTGATTAGAACAATGTCAAGGCTAATGTTCCTAGGTTTCACAGTTCGTGCTATGCGGTCGAGATCCTCTAGATGCTGGAAGGGGTCCTCATTTGAGTTTCCATGAAAGTGGTTCTGGATCAAAGTTAAGACATTCGATTTTCGCTCAAAATCATCTCCCCCTTCGGGGATCCTAAGGTGTGGCTCGACTCTAATAGCAAAGGGATTATAGAAATCCCGGAGGGGCCTTGGCTGATCCTGAAATGGTGGTATATCGAGTGGTGGTTGCTCTTGTACGCCTTGGAAAGGTGGTGGTGGTTGTTCTTGTGGGTTCTGTAACCGTTGTATGGCCTACAAGATGGTGTGGATTTGTTGTTGCTGAAGCCGGTGGTTTGCATTAATTTGGGCTTGGATGATGGCCATTGTGTTTGGTGGGGGTTGATCCTACCCTAGGTTCTGCCATGTTTCTAACAGAATCACGTCGCCTAGATTCCTGCCCCAAAACACACAACTCGAGATGCAGTAAGCGTCTCCCGTGCATACACTAGAGAAGAACAGGAGGGGATGCGAAGGGCGACAGATGCGAGAAATGTGTTTCAATCAAGCACACAAGCCTAGTCCTTATGGTGTATTCCTTAGGAGACCTAGAAATCTCACAAAGGGTGATTAAGTCCGTAAGCACTGGACTCCGCTTCCCAAGGCTAATCTGGCTAGGTTGATTACGAGGGGATTGTAAGGAAGGTTCTTCCTTGGCTTGCGCCTTCAATTCCGTAGACCCCACAATCGCGGTCGTTTGACACTACCCCGTAGCCTAGTCACCAGATTCTACCAAGGGAATGAAAGCCAAGTGCCAAGCGAACAAAACCTCGCCTATCCAGACTTAACTTAGTTCTGCCTAGGGCACGTCTACTCAGTTTTAAAAAGGCTAGGATAGTGCTTGTGCTAGGGTTATGTGATGAGGCGTTGCCTGGGGTGGTGCCTCTTAATTTTCCACTTTCAAGGTGTGTGCTTCTATCAAAACATGGTTTTCAAGCAAGGATTTTTAAGATGTGGTGTCTTTTAGTGTTTCATCCTTACTTTAGTGCTTTTTAGGGTTGACGTGTCTTAATGTTTTCAGACAAGTTTCAGTGGGCACGTCAAGTTCTGCACACAATTCGGTGAAAGTAGATTTCCTTTTATTCTGTAGAGCCTCTAAAACCCTAATGTACTCATCCTAATGATCATGCAGCTTTTATTAGATGAGTCGATTTTAGGGTTGAGTGGTGCGACCCAGGTCAACTCACTGTGGCTTCGCAAACACCACTCAAAAAAAAAAGAAAAGAGCACTCTAAGAATTTATTCAGAATGTTAGAGTGTACATTTTTTGTGGGGTGATATGTTAAGGATGTGGGTCAAGCAATCATACACCACGCCAATTTTTTTCAATTTTTATAATTTTTTTTAGTTTTTTCATGTAAGCAAACAATCATGAGTGAAGAATTACTCACTATCGGTCCTTGTTGCGCCTACTCCCTTGTTACCGTCGTGGGATGCGTCGCTTCTTCGTCCAAGCGTCGAATTCCTGTAACCATCAAGTAAAAAGGAAACAAGGAATTAGACGATGTGAGAATGGATGTGGAATGGAGGTGACAAAACAAATCCGTTGCCTCCCCGGCAACGGCGCCAAAAACTGATGTGCGCTTGTGCATGTGTGTTAAGAAGTGTCGTTATAGTCGCACTTGCAAGGTCGATTTTAAAGTAAAGAAACAGAGGTGAGTCCAAGTGTCGGTCTCAGGGAGGCATAAAAATCAGATTTTGCTTATCACTTGTCACGGAAAGCGCGGAGTTTTGCTTGCGAAAGGTGCGGTTTGAAAAGCGAGAGAGAGATAGAGAGGGAGAGGGAGAGATTAGGGTTAGAGTTGTTTCTTGCTTGATCATGCAACTTAAACAGAAATTAAAATAAACAACTGAACGGAAAGTAACTTCATTAATCATGCAACTTTAGTTCACAAATTACAACATTAGATACATGCTTAAACATAAGTAAAGGAAAGCTTAAAAGAAAGGAAGAGAGAGAGAGGGGGGAGAGCGGCGAGGCAGCCACGGCGGTGGAGGAGGCTCCGTCGGCGGGTCGTCGTCTCCGACGATTACAAGAGGGCCTAAAGCTAGCTAAGAGAGGGGTAGAGTGGTTGCAAGGGAAGTGAATGCCTTGAATGAGTGGTTGGAGGGGGTTTAAATAGGGAGAAGGGCTTTCTAAAAGAAGAAGGGGCTTTAGCGACGTCCGGGACGTCGCTAAAACCATTCCAAAAGCGTCGGTGAAGCCCTCTAGCCCACCGGTCAACCGCCCGCGTCGTTCTTCTTCGTGCTCGATCCGCGACCGCTGCGTGAGAGTTGTCCGATCTTCGAGATCCTCCCTTGGATGCGCTCAAATCGCGCCTCAGGCATGTGTGTGAACGGGCGTCGTCGCCCGGCGTGCACGCGCGCGTGGGCGCTCGCGATCTGAGGGCACGCCGCGTGGCGCGATCTCGGCCGCCCGCTGCTGATCGGGCGACCCAATTTCGCCGCGCACTCCTTCGTCTTTAATTCTCCGCACCGTGCGGCTCGAACCCGCGTCGCGTCCGTGCGGGTGTGCGCGCTAACCGTTGCGCCACGCCCGCGCTTTGTCGCGGCGACTGCGGGCGGGCGCACGGTTCTTGGCCGTCCGATCGAAGATCGACGGTCGAGATTTGATCTCAGCTGAAGGAAGAGTGGTGTGCGGTGGAGCGGGGGCGACGTGGCGCAACAAGGGCCGTTGATCACCAGATCAATGGTCAGAACTTCTTGGGCCCATTGTAGGAGCTCCGGATGTCGGATTTGGCCTATCTTGAGTCCGTTGGATTCTGTTCGTCGTTCTGAATCCATCCGTGTAGTTCGATTGCTCATCTGAGGCCTGGTTTGACAAGTGCTTACACAAATGGCCATTAATACAGTTTTATAAGCAATCTTGGTACATGATGCATGCAATGCTCCCATTCTACTTATGTTGTGCCTTTTATTCTTAAGATGGGCCCTATTTAACAGAATTATCCCCCGCATGTGTAGTGTTATTAATATGTATATATATATAGATATGTAAATATATGTATAGATAGATATATGTATATGTATGTATATATAACTATATAGATGTATATATATATATATAGTAATATATGTATATAGATATGTATATATATATATAGTTATAGATATATATGTATATATGTATATATATTTGTATATATATATATATATGTATAAGTATATGTGTGTGTGTATATATATATATATATATATATGTATCTATGCTTATACTTAGTTATATAGGTAATAATATATATATATATATTTATATATTTATACGTATATAAATATATGTATATATGTAAATATATATGTGTATGTATCTATATATATAAGTATATAGATATATATATATATATGTATATAAATAAATAAATAAATAAATATATATATATATATATATATATATATATATATAAAAGTATATAGTAGTGTATAAGTAAGAGTGTGTGTGTGCGAGAGTGTGAGTGTGTGTGTGTATGTGTCTGCAGAGAGAGTGAGAGAGTGTTGTGAGAGAGAGAGAGAGCGCTTCTACTGGAGTGAAGGAGGCGAGTTAAGACATCTGGAGCCCTAGCGCGTCATCTGATGGCCATGCATGCGTGCAGGCACGTAGGCACGTGAAGAGGCATGCGCACGCAGGAGGGAGTGGGCGTGGGAGGAACTGCAGCGTGCTGCATTGCGCGAAGAGGTAGGTGCGGGCGAAGGCGCTATGCTTTGAGGCGGGCGAAGACGCGGGCGCTTTAGACGGATGCGGGCGTACGCGGGAGCGGGCGCGCGTGGACGGGCAGCAAACGGTCTCGACGCGTCGGGTGACCGGATAAGTGAGAAACTTACCGGTCACCGCACTGTAGCCATAGTGTTTCGCTGAAACACGTGAACAGTGGCTACAGTGTGCGCTCGGCTCGCGCGACCGGGTGTTCGCGGTGCTGTGAGTGCCGGAGCCGTTGCGCGAGCTGGCGCACGCACGGAAGGTCTGCGCCAGCTGCTGGCGAGCGCAAAGAGGGCTGGGCCGCAGGTGAAACTTCGCGACAAGGCACATGGAGAGGGGCGTGGGTGGCCTGCTGGCGTGTGCGGTGGAGCTTCGCGACAGGGCGCGCGATGGCCGGCGCCTTGCTGCTGCTGCTGCGGAGCTTGAGCTTCAAAGTTTGAAGCTCCTGTGGCAATGGCGGGGTTGGCTTGGAACGATGAAACATGGAAGAGAACCACCACGCCCACCAGCTCTTTGATGAGCTGGGCGGTGGTGGTACTCACAGTGGTGGTTGTGCACCACTGTGAGTTGCTCCTGCTCGCAGCGTGGCTCTTCAAGGAGAAGAGAGGCTGTGTATGGAGGGGAGATGGGAGGAGACGGCCTGGAAGGAGGAAGCTGCTGTGTGTTGGTGTTTTCTTTTGTGTGGACCAGGCTCCGCCGCGAGGAAGATGGTTGTGCTCTTTTTAAAGAAGAAGAAGGCAAGCACAGCCATGCCCTGGTTGTGCATGGCTGGCAGGGAGAGCCTGTTGCAGAGAATGGTTTGGAGAAGAAAGCTGCCATGCCTTGCCGCCATGGAGAAGAAAGTCCAAATAAAAATAAAAATAAAGATGGTGAATTTTGCAAGGCAGCACTTGAGGAAAACGTAAATTTCACGGCCCTTTTATTCACTCTCCCCTCTCAATTAAATGCATGCATGCGTGTATTTTTACAAATGCGACTATGGCTACCTAATATGCACTGGCAATGCTAGGAAATAGCACAAGATGGCACAATTGTTGGTGTATTTTTGCTGTGCAATCATACCCCATGCCTATCTTTTGCTAGTCCCTAGCAAAACTTTTTTTTTTTGTATTTAGAAATGATCTTAAGCTGAAGATTTTCTTCCGAGGTGACATAGGTGTGTTTATTTTTGGATATTGTGAGAACCAATTGTAGAGAAGATTACCAGTACTTTAAGTCTCACATGACATAGATCATCTCTCAACTAACCTGGACTCTTGATATTTAAACCTTAAGTACGATTTTCTGGATCCAGGAGGTTTTTGCCGTACTCGAGAGCTCAAGAGATTATGGCTTGTGCTTAGGGAAGGATCAAGACTGACCAGATGAACATTAAGACTCAAGCCTAGGGTTTCACGAATTTTTAAGTATAGGTTAGTCCCAGTTTCCGCTCGTGTCTTCAGATTGACCCTTAAAAAGATGACGGAAAACTCAACTCTCATTTTCTGACATTTGAGGCTCAAAGAAAACAGGGTATTTGCCCTGAAGAACTTTTTTGTAGGAAGATTTTATAGATATTTGTGAGATATGCTGACTTATTTGCATCTTTTTCTTTTTTTTTGAAACACGTGTCAGTATATCCCTTACAATATTATTTGGAGGAGCACACTTTTCTTTTTGGTGGGAGAGTTCCCTTTTGGTGGAAAGAGTCTCTCCTAAACACAAGACTAAAGCCTAGGATAAAAAGTCTACCTGCACGCACAGGTAAGGACTCCACCTTCCCTAATGAACACTAGGGTTGGATCTTATGTTCACCTGGTCTTTCTTGATATGTGTAGTGTGAACCAAGATTACTTAGGCTCTCAAGTAGAAGCAAACCAACGAATCTTGTACTGGTGTCTCAGGTACAAGAATACATCCTTAGTTAGGAGAGATTCTAATCTATCTTGTCAATGCTCAAGTGAATTAAGCCTAGCCTGAGCGAATCAAGCTTCTGTGACCTGGAAAGCCTTCAAAGCAGTGGTTGAATATCCATAAACACTTATTGTATTTTTGTTTCAGCCTTCAGATCATTACTAAACAACCTTTTTTTTTTTTTTTTAACATATTTATAGATAGATGAGAACTGCATGATACCCTAAAATACTCAGATCCTAAGGATGCCTATCCACCCTCCCATGCCAAACGATGCTATGTCCTCATATGCATGCAGGGTAGGGTAGAGAAAGGATGAAAGATCGAGTAATGAGAGCTGAGGTGCAGGGTATACAGTAGGGTGGTAGGGTGGGTGGATGGTGGGTGGTGAAGTGAAAAGTGAAGTGATTGTGACAGTGGCGTGAAAAGTGATGGTGGATGGTGAGTGTTGTTGGGGTGCCTCCCAACGAGCGCTGAATTTAACGTCCCCAGTTGGACTCAGAATGAGGCACAACATTAGTTACCCTCCAGCAGGGCAACAGATTCTCTAACGGGGGCAGGTTCATGAGTAAGATAGGGTTTCAAATGCTGCCCATTGACCGTAAATTTATGCCCAGATTTGGGATCTTCAATCTCAACGGCCCCGTTGGGAAATGGTCTCGAGACCAGGAAAGGACCAATCCATTTGGACTTCAATTTCCCAGGAAAGAATTTGAGCCGGGCATTGTAGAGCCAAACTTGCTGAGATGGCTCAAATTCTTTCCGCCGAATACGGCTGTCGTGAAAAGCCTTAGTGCATTGTTTGAAAGTTAAGGCAGAATCATAGGCTTCACGATGGAGCTCTTCCAGCTCCTGGAGTTGGAGTTTCCTTTCTCGACCACATAGGTCTGGGTCGAGGTTACATTGGCAAACTGCCCAATAAGTGCGGTGCTCCAACTCCACGGGCAAATGACAAGGCTTCCTGTAAATGATTATGTAAGGAGACATACCAAGGGGAGCCTTGAAGGCGGTCTGATACGCCCAAAGTGCATCAATCAGCTTGTCAGACCAATCCTTATGGTCAGGCCGAACCGTTTCTGGAGAATTTGCTTGATTTGCCGGTTCGACACCTCTGCCTGGTCGTTTGTCTGAGGATGATACGAGGATGCGATACGATGGTGGACTCCGTATTTCCTCAGAAGTGCCTGAAAAGAAGCATGGGTAAAGTGGCTTCCTCCATCCGAGATAATGGCTTGAGGGATCCCAAAGCGTCCAAAGATGTGGTTTTTGATAAGTCGAGTGGATATAATATGGTCAGCACGGCGCGTGGGAATAGCCTCGATCCATTTCGAAACATAATCAACAGCCACGAGAATGAATTCGAAGCCGTTGGAAGGAGGAAAGGGACCCATGAAATCAATTCTCCAAATGTCGAAGATTTCCGCAGCTAGGATGGGTTGTAAGGGCATCATGTCACGACGTGACATTGACCCTAACGACTGGCACCTAGTGTAATTTTTGGCATAATTGTGTGCATCCTGGTGAAGGGAGGGCCAAAAGAAACCGCACTGCAGTACCTTGGCTGCAGTTTTCCTCCCAGAGAAATGGCCTCCGTAGGCCTGATCATGGCAGAAGGATAGCACACTGGGGAATTCGCTGTCAGGAACACAGCGACGGATGATTTGATCAGCACCTATTCGAAAAAGAAGTGGATTATCCTAGAAATAATACTTTGCTTCTGCCATGAGACGCTCGCCCTGGTTTTTAGGCCAACCACGTGGAAGGGATCCAGAAGCAAGGTAATTGGCAATGTTGGCATACCAAGGTCCACTTGCCACATTAATTGCCAATAGGTGCTCATCAGGAAAAATCTCATTGATCGACAGAGTAAGTCCAATATTGTCAAGGTCCAGTCTGGAAAGATGATCAGCCACAACATTCTAGGCTCTGGCCTTATCGCGGATCTCAATGTCAAATTCTTGGAGCAGAAGGATCCAACGAATCAGTCTAGGCTTGGCATCCTTCTTGTGCATGAGATGGCGAATGGCCGCGTGATCAGTGAAAACAATAACGTGTGAGCCCAGAAGGTAAGAGCGGAATTTCTCCAGCCCAAAGACGACCGCTAGTAGTTCTTTTTCAGTGGTAGTATAATTATGCTGGGCCTCGTCCAACGTCTTATTGGCGTAGTACACCACGAAGGGGTGTCTATCGCGTCTTTGTCCCAGGATGGCTCCAACTACAAGGTCGGAAGCGTCACACATGAGTTCAAAGTCGAGGGACCAATCAGGTGGTTGGGGAACAGGGGCCTTGGTGACAGCATTATGCAGCTGCGTAAATGCTCGTATGCAGTCGAGGCTCATATCAAAGGGTACATCGGTCGATAGGAGATGAGTTAAAGGTCGAGAAATCTTGGAGAAATCTTTAATGAATCTCCTATAGAAATCGACATGTCCTAGGAAGGAGCGGATTTGTTTGACAGAGCCAGGCACAGGTAAATCAACAATTACATCAAGCTTAGCTTTGTCAACCTCGATACCCCTATCGGAGATGATATGTCCAAGAACAATTCCCTCGTGTACCATAAAATGACTTTTTTCCCAGGAAAGCACGAGGTTTACATCAATACATCTCCTAAGGATACAAGTCAGGTTGGCAAGACATTCATTGAAAGATGGTTCAAAGACAGAAAAGTCATCCATGAAGACCTCGAGAAAGTCACCCACCATGTCATGAAATATTGCCAACGTACATCTCTGGAAAGTTGCTGGCGCGTTACAAAGTCCGAACGGCATCCTTCTAAATACAAAGGTGCCAAAGGGGAGGGTAAAGGTGGTTTTCTCTTAGTCCCGGGGGTCAATTGCCACCTGGTTATATCCTGAGAATCCATCTAGGAAATAGAAAAATTTATTTCCCGCTAACCGCTCCAGGATTTGGTTAATGAAAGGTAGCGGAAAGTGATCTTTCTTAGTTGCAGCATTGAGTTTCCTATAATCTACACACACTCTCCAAGATGTAGGAGTGCGCGTAGGGATGGATTCGCCCCTGTCATTGACACGGATGGTGAGTCTCGCCTTTTTGGGCACAACATGAATCGGACTCACCCAAGGGCTGTAGCTGATCGGGTAGATTATACCCGCATCTAGCCATTTAATAATTTCCTTCTTAATGACCTCTCACATGTTAGGGTTGAGACGTCGCTGCATCTCACGGGAAGGTCGAGCCTCCTCCTCTGTATATATACGGTGAGTGCAATAGGAGGGGCTAATGCCAGACAAGTCTGATAAAGACCATCCAATGGCTACCTTATGCTCCATAAGGACCTTCGTTAGTTTGCACTCTTGCTCCCTGGTCAATTTTGAACTAGTGATTATGGGGAGCATTTCATTTGGTCCCAGGAAAACATACTTAGGTGTACTAGGCAGCTCGGGAGTGGATGGTGAAAGGTTTGGCATTTCTTGGGACGAGAGTGTCCCAAGCGGATTGGAGAACAAGTTAGGAGGAAGAAATTGGCCGTCAGATTGGCCAAGAAGAGGGGCTTTTTGGATAGATGGATCCAAAAAGGAATAGCCCTAGTGGGTAGCATGTGGGATCAAGGTCCCAGTGTGGAGTTGCAAATCCGCCTGATTTGGCAGGAAAGAAAGGGCAATCCGGTCTTCAAGAGTGTGGATCGGCGGTGAGTAGCCCGGATATGACTCAGACCACGAGGTATGGGAAGCGGAGAAAACCTCGTCAGAAGTCTGGCCAGGAGAAGGTACGGGAATAGGGAGATGGGGGAATGTCACAATATGTGTCGGTCAGGCAATTGTCAGTGTTTAAAGGCAGTCCGCAACAGTCAGAATAGGTCCCAATTAGTCCGATACACGTGCTGATGGCCATGTCCTCGTTAGACGTGTCATCCTCGATACAATCGCAATCAAAGTTCTTGGCTGCCTTGAAGATGTTAAGCTTGAGCTTTTCAGATCTAACGGCAATCTCAATACAGCCCGACTCGCAGTCGATATGGGTGCGGGCTGTGGCCAAGAAAGGTCGACCAAGGATGATCGGACAATTAGAAAGTGAGCTAGGAACTTCCATATCTAAAACAAGAAAGTCAACAGGAAAATAGAGACTGTTGATCCTAACCACCACGTCTTCCAGCACACCCTTTGGAATTTTGACAGAACGATCTGCCAACTGTAACGTGATAGGGGTGGGTTTCAGATTTCCCAAGGAAAATTTTTCAAGCATGATGGTTGGTATAAGATTGATGGAAGATCCTAGATCAAGCAGGGCATGGTTAGAATTGTAGCCTTGGATGCTACAGGAAATAAGTGGTGTGTCCGGATCTTTCTGCTTTGGTGGTAGATTTGACACTATAGCACAACTCACATGAGGTGAGAGAACCACCGGATTCTTAGTTTTCTTTGATTGTCGCCTAGGTGTTGTGTAGTCTTTGAAAAATCGAGCCACAGTAGGTATGTGGTCGATAGCCTCGAGTAGGGGTACCTTGATTTCAACATCCCTGAAAAAATTACATAGGTTATCAAAGGCCTACGTATCCTTCTTCTTGCCTTTTGACTCCCTCAGTAGAGCCTCAGGGAATGGGACTGATTTTGGCACCAATTTGGGTGCATCGCCTTGTCGCGAATGCGGTGCGCATCCCGAATGAGAGGGCGATGAAGAAGACGGGCCAGGATCAGGTTGAGGCGGATCGACGGTTTGCTTACCGCTCCTCGTAGTGATCACATTGGATGATGCGGGTCTAGTGGGATCATACGGCGGAGGAGGGTTCGCAATAGGGACATAAGAGTGAGGTGCTGCAGCGGGATTAGCCTGAAATCCTGGTGGAATTCTCGGAGCCTGCAGAATTTGATGAACCTGCCCGTGAGAAGGTCGTACCTATGGTTGAGGACCACGGGATACGAAATTTCGTGGGTTTGGAACAGGTTGGGCTGGAAGAGTGCCCTGAGATCAAGTCGCCATGCGTAGTTGACTGATCTTAGCATTCTGCTGCACCAATTGGTGCTGAAGAGAGGTCATGTTCTCTTCATGGCACTTTGACATTTCCGTCATCATTCGCATCAATTTGTCAAGAGGACTTGATGCATGTTCTGTTTACAGTAAGCAAGGACCTGATGGTGGATTCGCCATAGGATTAGACTGGGCCCTTGGGATGATGGGTGCGGACGGTCGCATTGGTCCACCTGCGGGGTTTTGGCGCTGCGGGTTGTTGAACCATGCGAAGTTTGGATGATTTCGCCACCCTAGGTTATAAGTGGCAGAGAACGGGTTGTTCCCCAGGGCGCAAGCGTCTTCTATGCCAGAAGATGTGTCCGCATGTAAATATGCATCCGAGCAGACGGAGGCTTGGTCCTCCGTGTCGAAATACTGGCTTGCAGAAGCCAGATGCACATGACTTACCGAGTCGCTCGGCGCGACACTCGATAAGGAAGGTCTTACGGGGTTTCTTGGATAAGCCTGGTGTTCAAAGAATTGGGATTGTGATGAAGTGGTGAGGTGGGGGTGTTTGCCATAGAATGGGCGGGGTTGGCCAGAAGCTCGTCCAGCTTCTTGTGCACGACGGAGACTTCATCCAATTTCTGTGCGATAAGGCTGAGGTCTGTGGATGAATGGGAGGGTCCCGTGTCAACTTCGTGGACATTTCGGGGCAGGTTGGTACGATTAAAGGAGACAATGGAGGCATTGTTCATTGAGTTTTCGCTCATATTTTCAAATAATTTGAATGCTCCATTCTCGTCTTTATTCATAAAATTCCCTCTGTAGGAAGCATCTGCAATCTGCTTCAAAGTCTCATTTAGCCCATAGTAGAAGATCTGGGCTATATGCCACTTAGGCAGACTGTGGTGTGGACACTTCCTGAGGAGGTCATTATATCTCTCCCATGCCTCATGAAACTGTTCGCCACTTTGTTGCGTAAATGAAGTGATAGCATGACAAAGCGCATTGGTTCGCTTGATTGGGAAGAACTTCTTGAGAAATGCTGTTCGCATCTCTTCCCAAGAGTGGATGGTTCTCCCAAGGGTGCATAACCACTGCGACGCTTTATCTCGCAATGAGAACGGGAACATTTTCATGAGGACTATAGGTAACCCGATATTTCTTGATTTAACTGTTTCAATTAATCGGGTTAGGTCTTCCAAGTAGAGAAAATGATCTTCACTTGTAAGACCATGGAAGTGAAAATTTATTAGGCCAATTATGTTAGGTTTTGGTTCAAAGTCGTCCTCGCCTATGGGGACCCGAATTTGTCTTATGGTCTCTATAGCAGCGAGATTCTGATAGGAGCTAAGAGACCTAGGCTCCTCTCGTTCGGGAGGGTTCTGCATTTCCTCCAATGTTTCCCTAATGGCTTCAATTTGTTCATTATACATTTCCATTTGGGCTTGGAGGCGGGTTATGGGATATAAGGCTCCACCACCTGGTGGGTTTTGAGGACGGTTTCCTCCCTCGGGATTTGGGGGTGGGCGTGCAGCCATGTTTGTGGAGGAGGAGGAAAATTCGGCTTCTTTTCTAAATTTATCAGATAATTCACACAGTTCAGGGTTTTGTGACCTCCTCCCAAACATGCACTATCGCAGAAAGAATTGTGGGGATATGAAGGGAAAAGGAGATGAGAGAAATGACGCCGCAAAGGTACACTTGATGACAAATCAATACAATCAAATTCTTAACCTCTACAGTGTGCCCTTAGACCTAAAGATCTAAGTTACCTACTATCACGAACTATGGAACTGCATGCGAGCACCGTGGAACCACCGGGGCAGATTGAAAGGCTGTTTGCCCCAGTCTTAGACACCCGATAGCACGCGGGAACCCTCACCAGCACGTAGGCGCTACATGCAGGTAGTTAGACCTCCAATCCTTAATAAGGGTCAAGTTGCTACCAATTTTAGTTAGAGGCTTAGGATTAAGTGTTTCTGGAATGTGAAGGGCGTTATTTACAGGTAATGCCCAACTGATTGATTTTATAGAGTGTGTAAACTAAGCATGCAACGGGGAAATCTCCCCGAATTGAAGTTTTAATTGGTGAATGGTTTTTAGAATTCAGCCTTAAATAGTATGTATTTTAAGATTTTGCTGAATTACCAATTCAACCAATCTCCGGGTTTTGAGAGAATACAAGTTTTCTTCTAAGCCCAACAAACCCTTCTTCAATGTCAGTTGGTTAATGCATGCTAAAATGCAATGGGCTTCCCTAAATGGAGATTTCTATGTGTGGATGCATGAATCAATTTTAGATTAGTGTGAAAGGGAGCCAAAACACTTCAATTCAAGTGCTCCCAATCACCAAAATGATTTCCACACACAAGGCTCAACCATAAGATAAAGAAAATCAAATTTTTGGGGTTGAAGTATTCGGGATTAAATCTTAGGCACGTGAAAGGTCATGGTGGGGTTGGAATCAACTCAATTCCAAGTCTCCCTACCAAAAAGGCGATCCCGAATTGCAGATAAATGAGGCAAAGAAGGGTGGTAATCAAACCTTTTATTTTTGCCTCAAAGAATACTTCACACGGTGAAAAATTCAAGAATCAAGATTCTTGGATCTTCGCTATGAGAAGTTTAGCGGGAAATCTCGGGGCGGTGGGAGTAAAGGCAAACAATCAATCAAGTGAATTTTAATCCACTTGCCCCATGAGATCCCAAGAAGTTTTTCTAGTTTTTTTTTATCTCTTTTTTTTTTTTATATTATTAGGGTGACAAGTTGACCTAAGTTGCTAAGAAAGAAAGACCTACTTGTTCAGCAACGTGTGCGAAGCTCCAGTGTGGTGTCGGCGACTTCACGCTCTTGTTCCTGCCTTGGATCTGCTCACGTTTCCGGCTTCGTCTGCCTGCCTTCTCCTTGCAACTGGTTCACCTGCACAGCAACAAACAAAAACGCCTGTGAAGAGAAGGGTGTGAGAAGAGAAAAATTAAAGGAATGGAGTAAAAACTTACTTGAATGCGCACTTCCCCGGCAACGGTGCCATGAAAAGATGTATGGCGTAGACCCGGATAGGTTGTGTTAATATGGTGATTTTATCGTTGAAATGAGTATAGTGGTTAACCTAAATCGAGCCTAACCATCTCTTTTATAAAATTTTTTTACCTGGCCTACTTGATTTTATCTTGGTCACTTTTAGGCCTAGGGTCGAACTCAGGGAAGTGGGATTAGAAGTGAAGAAGTTTCTACGCCTTTCCTACAATGAATCTCTTCCATTCATTTATTATGTTTTTGGTGTTTTTCTATTTAAGATTTCTTTTCTGATAATTTTTGTCCTTAAGGTACACCCTCAAAATCAGGTTCTTGGCTTTGAGCCAAATTAGGGTTCCAAAACTGGTCTTGCTATTCGCAAGACTGAGTACCTGCAAGTCAAGGATTACCTTTTCTCTTTTATATATTATTTTTTTTATCTTTTTACTGGCAGGAAAGAGAAATAGAAATAAAATAAATATAATATATATATATTATATGTATAAAGGGGTGGGGGTGGACGTGGAGATGGTGTGTAGCATGATGTCGAGTCGGTTGTCGTCTAGGAAGACGCAACCAACAGGACGAAGTGCCGCGTGGAGTGTAGGATGGATGGGTGGAAGATGTTTGCGAAAACGCTTTCTGTACGCGTGTATCAGGGAATATCAGCAATTTGTGCAGATATTCCCATGATACAACGTATGGTAGGTGATATGAAAATATATATATGTATGTATATATATAAATATATATATCTATATGTAAATATATATATGGTTATAAATATGTAGGTATATATGTAGTTATATGTGTACATATATATATATGTATATATATAGATATGTAAATATATGTGTATATATATATATATATATATATATATATATATATATATATATATATATATATATATATATATGTAACTATATAGATGTATATATATATATATATATATATGTATATATATATAGTAATATATGTATATAGATATGTATATATATATATATGTATGTATGTATCTATACTTATAATTAGTTATATAGGTAATAATATATATATATATATATATATTTATATATTTATATCTATATATATAAGTATATAGATATATATATTTATGTATATGTATGTATGTATACTAATACTTAGTTATATAAGTACTAATATATGTATGTATATAGTAGTGTATAAGTGAGAGTGTGTGTGTGTATGTGTCTGCAGAGAGAGTGAGAGAGTGTTGTGAGAGAGAGAGAGCGCTTCTGCTGGAGTGAAGGAGGCGAGTTAAGCCGTCTGGAGCCCCAGCACGTCGTCTGATGGCCACGCGCGCGCACACAGGAGGGAGCAGGAGTGGGAGGAACCGCAGCGCACTGCGCTGTGCGAAGAGGCGGGTGTGGGTGAAGGCGCTATGCGCTAAGGCAGGAAAAGACGCAAAGAAGCGGGCGCTTGCAGACGGATGCAGGTGTCGGCGTACGCGGGAGAGGGCGCACGCGGACGGGCAACAGACGGTCACGGTGTGCTAGGTGATCGGATAAGTGAGAAACTTACCGATCACCGCACTGTAGCCACAGTGTTCCGCTGAAACGCGTGAACAGTGGCTACAGTGCGCGCTCGGCTCGTGCGACCAAGTGTTCGCGGAGCTATGAGTGTGGGAGCCGCTGCGCGAGCTGGCGCACACGCGGAAGGTCTGCGCTGCTGCTGGCGAGCGCGAAGAGGGCTGGGTTGCGGGCGAAACTTCACGACAGGGTGCGCGGAGAGGGGCGCAGGAGGCCTGCTGGCGTGCGCGGTGGAGCTTCGCGACAGGGCCCACGGTGGCCGACGCCTTGCTGCTGCTGCTGCGAAGCTTGAGCTTCAAAGCTTGAAAGTCCTGTGGCAATGGCAGGGTTGGCTTGGAATGATGAAACAGGGAAGAGAACCACCACGCCCACCGGCTCTTTGATGAGCTGGGTGTTGGTGGGACTCACAGTGGTGGTTGTGCACCACTGTGAGTTGCTCTTGCCCGCAGCGTGGCTCTTCAAGGAGAAGAGAGGCTGCGTATGAAGGGGAGAGGGGAGGAGGCGGCCTAGAAGGAGGAAGCTGCTGTGTGTTGGTGTTTTTTTTTGTGTGGACCAGGCTCCGCCACAAGGAAGAAGGCTGTGCTCTTTTTAAAGAAGAAGAAGGCAAGCACAGCCATGCCCTGGCTGTGCATGGCTGATAGGGAGTGGCTTGCATGCAGCTGGCAGGGAGAGCCTGTTGCAGAGAATGGCGCGGAGAAGGAAGCTACCATGCCTTGCAGCCGTGGAGAAGAAAGTCAAAATAAAAATAAAAATAAAGATGGTGAATTTTGCAAGGTAGCACTTAAGGAAAACATAAATTTCACAGCCATTTTATTCACTCTCCTCCCCTCTCAATGAAATGCATGCATGCGTGTATTTTTACAAATGCGATTATGGCTACCTAATATGCACTGGCAATGCTAGGAAATAGCACAAGATGGCACAATTGTTGGTGTATTTTTGCTGTGCAATCACCTATACACTTGACGGATTGGAGACCTAAGACATGGATTGACAGGCCAAAAGGGTTCAAGTGCTACAGACAAGGTACTTTTACATGGAGAACAATGTATGGGAAACAAAGACGTTTCGTTTACGGAAAATCGACATTGTTTGGGCCTTGTACGGGCCTAAAAACACGAGATCTGACAGAAATTAGATGTCTGGGAGGGATCTCAGACGTCTTAAACTAACTTACAGGCATATCTCTCTCAGGGCACCTCTATCGAACGTTTGGAACGCAGTGCCAACGTCCGAGGGTTCCGTTAGACATCTGAAGATGCTCCCGGACGTCTGAAACTGCCTCGGTCCTCGCTCCGACGTGCCTCCCAACCTCTGACACATGTGTGTGCATTGTCAGGATTTGGCAGAAAAATATGGGAAAACAAATCTCTACCAGACGTCTCATATTACCTTCGGACGTCCTCCCCAACGTCTGGAGGTCACTCAGGATGTTTGATTCCACGGAAAATGACTTCCGCAGAACCGTTCTAGGCTCTCCTTACTGCAGAAGCTGTAGTAGAGCAGCACGGCACCCTCCGCTTCTCCGCTCTCTCTTTGGCTCCCTGCTCTCCGCTCGCTCTCTCCCTCTCTGGCTCAGCTGTGACGGCGTGAGACGAAGAGGAGGAGGAGGGGGTGAGGGGAACGACGTGGGTGAGGGAGTGGTATGGAGTGGGGAGGAGTGCGAGAGATGGCTGTCGCAGGGGAAGGAGCGTTGAGGCGTAGGGTGAGGGAGAAAGGCGTGGCGTGTGTACGGTACGTGTGGAAGAGAAAAAGTATTTTCAGAAGTCCGACGATCTCCCCAGACGTCTGGATAGACATCTGGTGAACATTCCAGACGTCTTAAACTACCAAAGGGTGACGGGTCATTTCACCCACAAAGCCAAAAGATTGGATAGTCTTATCAAACTTTTCATGCCATTGTTTGGTTTCTTGTTTCAAATCATAAAGAGATTTAACAAGCTTGCGAACCTTTTTCTCATTTTTAGGAGCTACAAATCCCTTAGGCTAGTCCATATAGATCTCCTCTTCAAGATCTCCATGAAGAAAGGTGGTCTTCACATCCATCTGATGGATAGTGAAATCATAAATGGAAGCCAATGTAATAAGCATCCAGATAGTAGTTATCCTAGTTACTGGAGAATATGTATCGAAATAATCAATACCTTCCATTTGCTTAAACCCCTTGACAACAAGTCTAGCTTTGCATATCTCAATAGATCCATTAGGTCTGAGTTTTCTCTTAAACACCCACGTGCACCCAATAGCAGGACACCTTGGAGGTAAATCGACCAACTCCCATGTGCCATTAGAGATGATTGAGTCCATCTCATTCTTAATGGCATCTTTCCAATGCTTAGCTTCAGAATAAGCCATAGCATCACGATAAGTGGGGATCATCCTCGATTTGGTAAGCAAAAAATCACTTCCCAAATCCTTGGCAATTCTTGGCCGTTTACTTCTCCTAGGTTCAAAATCTTCTACTTTATTGGGTTCATAATGGGAAGAGCGATCCCCCACATTAGTCATTCTTTCCACTTGATCAGGAATAGATCCAAATGTGGTGGATAGATCGTATGAAGTCACATTTTAAGGTAATCAAGTCTTCATAGGGAAGACATCTTAAAAAAATGTAGCATCGCGAAGCTCAACAATAGTGTTTACATCTATGCCTAAAATCTCAAATTTTTTAACAAAAAATCTATAGCCATAACTGTATCAACATAACCCAGGAAGGCTGTGTCAAACGTCTTAGGTCCAAGCTTCTTCCTCTTGTGTTCTTGGACAACCACCTTTGCAAGGCAGCCCCATATTTTGAGGTATTTCAAACTTGGTTTCTTGTTTCTCCAAATCTCAAATGGGCTACTTTCTTTATGCTTGATGGGAACTGTGTTCAAAATATGGCATGCTATATTCAAAGCATTCCCTCACATGTAAGTAGGTAATCTTGAGTTTTACAGGAGAGCGTTGACTAAGTTAGTTAGGATCCTATTCTTTCGCTCTATTATCCCATTAGATTGTGGGGAATATGGGGCCGTCACTTCATGAACTATGCCAAAAAGTTGACAATGTTTATCAAATAAGTTGGATGTATATTCCCCTCCTCTATCTGACCTCAATCTCTTAAGAGTTTTCTCAGTTTGTATTCCTGCTTCTTTTTTGAAGATAAGAAATTTACTTAATACCTCATCTTTAGACTTAAGCAAACACACATAGTAGTATTTACTACTGTCATTTATAATGGTGATAAAATACTTTTTATTGTCCCTAGTCAACACACAGTTAAACTTGCAGGTATCCATGTGCACCAAATCTAGAACCTCAGTATCTCTAGTAGTAGAGTGAAAATGTTTCCTAGTTTGTTTAGCCTACACACATGTCTCACATTTCTCAGTTTTATCTATGGTGTGTTTAGGAATCATGCTTAGTTTCATCATTTTTTTCAAAGAATTGAAATTTACATGACCCAATCTATCATGCTATATATCACAGGATTCACTATTACTGCAAATAAATTAATTGAATCGAATAAAAACTAACATTATTTAGAGTATATTTAGATGATGCATTCATATCAGATCTTACTTTAAATAATAGATCAAAATATGGCAAGTGCTCCTTTACATAGAATGTTCCATATCTCAACATAACAACTTTATTATATTAAAAGTTCAACTCAAAACCCTCTCTAACCAATAAAAAATCAAAAGGAACATTCTTCTTCACTACAGGAACATGTAGCACCCTACGTAGTGTCCAGATTCGCCTCTAGGAAAACCTCAAGTCCACGTGTCTGAATCCTAGCACCTTGGCTACAGAATCATTTCCCATCTTCATAGTCTCGCCATTGCAGGCCTGATAAGAAGAAAAGAATGATCTATCAGTACAGATATGTACATTGGCTCTAGTATCTACGAGCCATTTAGTAGGATTGTAAATAACATAGAGTTCAAGCTTTATTGAGACATACCCATTACTAGGCCCGGCATTCTCGCTGATCACATTCACTTGAAGATTCCCATCCGTGGTCTTCTGTTGAGCTTTATTAGGAGGACAATCCTTCTTTTAGTGACCAACTTGCCCATAGTGCCAACATGGTTTGTTCTTGGATTTCTTCTGGATCTTTGGTTTGTGTTAATGTGCTAAAGTTAGTTTAAAACATGTGTCATAGTACAGTGACTAAAGTGACGAAAACACTTAAATTTATAATCATAAAATCAAAAGAGTTCTGAGGTCGTCTCAGGGAGCAAATCAATTGCAATTTAACCATTAATCAATGAATATAAAATGAAGTGTAATATATTGACGCAAAAATAGATAGGTCAAGCATTAAATGTTAATTTAATAGGAAAAAATAATTGAACTTAAAAGTCTAAAAATTTGTTTTTCAACTAGCATAAATAACCTCAACACTTAGGCTTATTTTCAACTAATCAGACGTCTGCCTTAGCCCTTAGATGACTTAAGTTTCCATCTCAAAGCCTGTAATGACCTGTTACATTTTTAGCCATTTAAGACGTCTATCCAGACGTCTGGACATGTGTCCAGACGTCTGAAAGTGAGATTTTTCACACTGCACTTTGCGCTCTGCGCACAGGTGGCACGCAGAGGTTTCTCTCTCCCTGCACCCACACCTCGCAAACCCTACTTCCCCTCCTATTTAAACCCCCCCTTCTCCTCTTATCCTCACACCACTCAGCCACCGCCACCTCCACCTTCTCCTGCTAGCCGCATTCCCCTCCTCCTCTGTTACAGCTGCAGCAAGGAAGGAGATCCATTAGCGAGGGGAGAGCGGGGAGGAGCGAGAGCGAGAGAGTACGAGGGAGTGAGAGCGGGGGTGAGGAGGAAGACGACCGTGGGAGCTTGTTGAGCTCAAGGAGTTCGCAGGAGAGGAGAGGATGTCGGCAAGGAGTTGCTCAAGCTCCTGCAGTGGCTGGAGCTGCCACTGTGGGCGGAGGTGCGAGCGGAGCGAGCTACGAGGAGGTTTTGATACTGGAAGTTTTCCAGTATCAAACGCCTGGAGTGAAGACCAGACAACTGGCGAGGAACCTGGATGTTAGGAGCTAAGGCTGGATGTGTGAGAGCATGTATCGCGTGAGATACATACATTCCTACGCTGATTTCCGCCATGCGGAAGATCTCAAAGTAGGAGTTGGGCTGAAACCATGCCTACATTTTCGTACGCAAGGCAGGCTTTTGGAAGGTGTATGGTGCGCTTTCCCAAGCACCTTTGGACGTCTAATCACATCACCAGACATCCGAAGGTGCTTCCAGATGATCGGAGACCTCGTTCGATGTTTGGAACTGTCCCCAGATGGTCACAAAGGGAGTCTGGATGTCTGATCAGCTGCAGGAAACACAAGGTGAGTTTTTAACGTCTTTTAAGACGTACGTCTAGGATTAGTCCCAGATGTCTGATTTTGATCAGAAACTGCATTTTTGGCTTGTTTAAGGCTCAAACAGAATCGAATTTTCGTAAATGAAGTACCATTGTTTTCCACTCGAGTTCCTCTATGTATTTGTGTTGAGTATCTACTATTTTGAGCTCATCTAATGTACATTGATCGTTGGTACAGGTTACCAGCTGATGGCGTGTTCGGGGCCCGCGGAGATGATGAGATCTACGGCACAGGCCCCCATTCTGCCTGTGATACCCGAAAGAGTGGTTTAATTTATTTATTAATATTTAAATAAGAATGTGCTTGGTTGAAATAGCCGAATGGAACTCTAGGATGAGGAATGAACCCTAGGGTAGGAAATGGATGAGCTTGTTTGAGTTGTACTGTTTACTTGAATGCATGATTAAGATAAATTGCTAGCAAATGCCTGTATTATAATTACGACTTGCATGTTAGAATACGAGTTGCCTGTATTCAATTGAGAAATTACTTGTGAAAACACCAGTTGCATGTTATTGAGAATTGAGCTATGAAAACACGAGCTGCCTGTATATGGATGAGGAATGAATTATGAAACATGAGATTTGGATCTAGATAATGAGGTGAACATGAGCATGAACCCTACGAGGAATTAGGAGTAGAACTCCTTGACGGGCGTGGCATTCGTGTATTTTGAAATCGTTGGAAATCGTAGTATAGTTGCAAAAACCACCCGTCAAAGATATTTGTGATAATGAAACTCTCGTAGATCTTTATTCTTTTTAGAACTTGAGTCCCGGTCGTTCGTCTCTGGGAGGCGTGAAAACGAATCGAGATTTGGATCGGCTTTTATAACCTAAATCTAACCTAAGCTACTATTTTTGTCTTTTTGTGTTTTTGATTTTTTTTTATTTCGAAAAGCGAATTGAAACCTAGATCTAGATAAACTAGCAAAAACCTAAGTAACTATGTGCATCTAAATGAGGCCATGGTGGCCGTGCATGGTGTGAACAAACCAAAGTGTCATATAAGCAAGCAAACATGAGGACAATTAATCACAGAAACATTATTTATGCATAGAAATTTATCACACATCATCTACACTAGAAAGCAGATAAATAGAAGAAAATCCCTCACGTCAGAAAGTTGCCACTAGGGCCATCGGCCTTGTGTGAGGGTGTAGGCTAGACCTTGGGTATGCAAACCCGTCTACACGCCTACCAAAAGAGATGGCCGGCCACAAGAGGCTATGGGTGAGCCTTCATGGCCGTCCAAGAAGAAGAAGAATATGGGGGCTAATGCACCCAAGTGGAGAGAGGAGGGTGTTGCTCCCTTTCTCTACCAATGGCCGTCCTTGAAGCTTTGGAGAGAAGCTTCTCTAGCTAGCTGTCCATGGAGCCTTGGAGGAGGATGAGGAGGACGACCTTCAGGTTTTGGAGGGTGGAAGCAAGTTTAGAGTGGAGAGTATGGATGGGAGAGTGTATGGAGATATTCTAATTTCGTAGCTCTCTCTTTGCCCTTATGGAAGGCTCCATTTGGTTGCCACTTTTGGTGGCTCCAAAAATAGCAAATGCCACAATTTTTGGATCTAGGTTTGACACAAGTTTTTAGGGTTTCCAAGAGAGTGTGCATGGGTTTGGTGGGAGTAAAATGGGAAGGTGTGCCTGTGTGTGTGGGTGTGTGTTTTTCGTAGGGCTAGGTTGTGGGTTTTGGTGGGATTAGGTGCTAAATAGGTTGGCTCAATCTAGATTAAGTGGGTGTGGACCTAATTAGGCTTAGGAAAGTCTAATTGGGTAGGAGTGAACCTAATTAGGTCTAGGTCAAGTCTAATTAGATGTGTGCATGTGATTAGGCTAGGGTAACCCTAATAGGTATGAGTTAATTAGCTCCTGGGTGGATCTAATTGGGCTCGGGTGCACCCAATCAACTGTAGATGCACCCAATTAGGTATGGGATGGTTCAATTGGGTTAGGGATAGGACGAGTAGGGCTATGGATAGTGGACTAGGCTTAGGAGGTCTCTACTTAGGTTTCCTAGGGTGTTCGGTGGGGTTCCTAGGTCAAAATAGGCAAGCTAGGGCTTCCAACACCAAAAGCAGGAACCAGACAGTAGTATCAGACATCCAGGATAGTGGTCAGACGTCTTATACTACAAAATTGGATGTCTAGACACTAAATTAGACGTCCAATTCTGTGTCAGTATGAGTTTTGGCTTCCTGGATTGTTATTATGCAGAAATCAGACGTCCAGCCAGATGTCTGGACGTCTTAAAAGGTGCTGGAGAGTGGGTTTTGTGTTTTCTAAGGTCGGTTTTGGTTCCTAAGTGTTTGGGAGAGGGATAGGAACATGGATAGTGCTATCCATGTTTGGGTTTTGAGGCTAAGGTGCCCTAATGGAGGTTGTTTTGGGTTTGGGAAGGCTGTCCTAGGGTTTCTAAGGGTAGGGATAAGGCTATCCTCCTCACTCCTCTTATCTGGATCAGTCTTCTTCTTCCTTTATTGCTTTATTCCGCTATCTCCATCCTTGATCACTTTATTATCTGTAAATAGCAATAAAAACCATTAACTAGCAGGATATCTCATCTTATTCTAAATAGATTGATGCAATGCATGATATGCAAGATATGAGTGCAATATCCACAATTTAAGATAGGTTCAGACGTTATTTAGGTTGATTAGGACCTATGATTGCTGTGCAATCACTCCTGTGGATAAATGGAATCTGAAATGTAGATGGAAAGTGTGATGGACCTTGAGTATGTGGTACCAAGGAGAGCAATTGTCCCCTTTTAGTATAGAGTGGAGCTAGCCTCACTTAGGTTGAGACCCAGGGTTAGGATTAGCTACTCTACACTGACTCATGTTGGCCCTCGGGTACATGGTACCGAGGCGAGCTACTAGTGTAGGAAGGGAGCTAGCCACCCCACAGGGCCCGGGGTTTAGCTAGCCACCTTACATCAACTTTGTTAGGTCCACTGGGCAAACCGAGGTAGTCAGACGAGGGTGCATGGATTGTGGAGGGACGAGACCCCTATTCTGAGAGGGCAAGGCCCTATACTATTCCGTGCTGTACTTTGGGCATACTCGCTAGCGGAAATGACCGACCGCATGTCAATGCGGGGTAGCTACCCATACACTTATCATGCATGTCGTAGTCACTGCTACATCTTGACAGTCACCTTAGGGTGGTTGACTGGGTGTAGGACTACCACGGGGGACTCTCCCGGCCAGGAGAGTACCACGTGTACCTTCTACTTTACGAAAAAGACTGCAATCAAGATCGTTCCCATGAGGAACAAACAAGATCAAGAAATACCTGGATATTTTAAGAAATAGATGAAACAGAAACACATAGATGAGATAAATATAAATTAGAAATAAATCTGTTGTTGCTTTTACTGTACTTGTACTTAAATAATACAAACACCACTCTACTTAGTATTCGCTGACTCTATCTTTTCATAACACTGTTCAGGACCAGGAGTTGAGCAGCTTGAGTTTCCGACTGTAGAGGGTGCTGGGCCCAGTTGAGTCCAACCGTAGTCTTTCTTCAGCACTTTCTTTTTCCCTACTGTTGTAGTGAGTAATGGACACTTAGTTTACTGTTCCTGCTACTTCTGTTTCCTTTCCGCTTTCTGTTGTTGTTGTGGCGGCATGTACTGAGATAGTTGTTCTACTTTCTTTACTGCTTCACACTTTTCTTCTACTTAGTTATATTGCATGTGTGAATGTAGTTTATTTTCCTGCTTTTGGTTATTTCTTGTTTGACGACTAGGCTTTGGGATAGGTCGAGGCGAGCTGGTCTCAGGTCCTGTAGGGATCTGGGAACCGAGTCGTAACAAAGCCTCTTCACAAAAGCAAGGCAAAATTCACGCAATCCATACATGAATCCCAAAACCAAAACCACCTTAATATGGGTGTGCATGAGTGCCCACATGTGGGCATATGCATTTGTTAGTGAGAGGAGATGGGGACCCGACCCCCTGCTACTTGGGCGAGTAGTAAGGGGGTGGGTTCCCCTTTATGTGTGAAATCGGCCGCTATTCTCAATGAGGTGGGACTATGTAGTCCCCCTCCTCTTCTTCGTTCCTTGCCTTCTCCTTCGTTCTTCAACACTGTGAAAGAGCTCTACAAATTGAGGCTCAATTGGTCTTGGATGACCAAATCAACATCTCAGTGGTGTTGTGATTGCACAGCAATCATGCAACCTAAAACACCTTAATTGAGCTAGATTCTAGCATAACTTTGAGTCAATACATGCATAAGCATCGTAATTTGCATACTAGTTAGTTTATTAGTCATATAGATAATATCATCATTTTATGACCTAAAAGAGAGATAATTTTAATTGTAGATGATTCGAAGCTGCGGAAGTCAGATTAGACTAGACAGATCTGATCAGAACGACGATGGAAGTTCAATGCTTCCGAAATCATCTTGATTAGACAACCAGACAATCATGTGCATCCATAGAAGAATAGAGATGGTGGAGCCAAAGGACAAAGATCCGAGCCTCATATGAAAAATCCAACTGCATGGATGAATCTAGATTGATGATCGCAGTCCAATGGAGCAAAAATCAACTCGATTGGAGGTCTACAGCACCAAATACAAAGAAAAGAAGATGGATGACCATGATGGTGGCACGTGGCGCCATCACAGCCGCTCCATCACCACTGCCCCATCTAGGAAGGTCGCATCGCATGCTGTGGGCCATTGGATCTTCATCCAATGGCCACGAGCGCGCCACGTCCTCGCCTAGACTGGACAAGCATAAATACAAATAAACAAGTATATATAACAAAAGGTTTGCGTAGCGTAGTGGCTAGCGCACGCGTGCATGTGTGGGTGCAGGTCGAGCCCTACGCTGCTCAAAATTGAAGTGAGCGTACGTGGGCGCAATTGCGCGTGATTGGACGTACTGAAGTGCTGTGATGTGGCGCAATCAGAGTGCATAGCGGGTACACGTGATCTCACGCGATTGCTTCAACGCTAATTGATGTGGGCTCGTGCGTGTGTGTTTAGAAGTGTCGTTATAGTTTGCACTTGCGACGTTGATTTTAAAGTAAAGAAATGGATGTGAGTCCGAGTGTCGGTCTTAGGGAAGGGTGAAAATCAGATTTTTCTTGTCACTTATTGTCACGAAAATCGTAGGGTTTTGCTTGCGAAAAGACGCAGGTGAAAAGCGAGAGAGGGAGAGAGAGAGAGATTAGGGTTAGAGTCATTTCATTTGTAACATGCAATTTAAATAGAAAATAGAGCAAGCAACTGAATGGAAAATAACTTCATTAATCATGCAGCTTTAGTTCATGAATTACAACATTAGATACTTGCTTAAACATAAGTAAAGTAAAGCTTAAAAGAAGGGAAGAAAGAGAGAGAGAGAGAGGGAGGGCGGCGAGGCAGCCACGGTGGTGGAGAGGGCTCCGTCGGTGGCTCGTCGTCTCTAGCGATTACAAAAGAGCTTAAAGGTAGCTAGGAGAGGGGTAGAGTAGTTGCAAGTGGAGTGAATGCCTTGAATGGGTGGTTGGAAGGGGTTTAAATAGGGAGAAGGGCTTTCCAAATGAAGAAGGGGCTATAGCGACGTCTGGGACGTCACTAAAACCCTTCCCAAAATGTCGATGATGCCCCCTGTCCGCCGGCCGTTCGCCCGCAGCCATTCTTCCTCACGCCCGATCTGTGTGCGCGTGCCATGAGCTGTCCGATCGAAGATCGGATGGCTGGGATCTCGCGCGAGGCGTTCGCCTTGATAGTGCCCTTGCGCCCGCGTCATCATGCGCGTCTGGCCAGGGCACATTTGCGGGTGCCACGTCGGGCTATCTCGTCCGTTCGCTGCTGATCAGGTGGCCCAATTTCGCCCGCGTGTGTCACCTTCTCCGAATTTCAGCTCCGCGCGGCTCGAACCCATGTCGCATGGGAGCGGGCGTGCACTCCAACCGCTGTGCTACGCCTGTGCTTTGTTGCGGCGACCGTAGGCGTGCGCGCGATTCTCAGCCGTTCAATCGGAGATCGACGACTGAGATCTGCTTTCCAGATGAAGGAGGAAGCGGGCGCGATCTGGACGCGGTGAGTGGGTGCCACGTGGTGCGTCGTGGGTCGTTGATCATTAGATCAATGGTTAGAACTTCTTGGGCCCATTGTGGGAGCTTCGGATGTCGGATTTGGTCGATTTCGAGTCCGTTGGACTCTGTTCGTCGTTCTGAATCCATCCATACGGTCTGATTGCTCATCTGAGACCTGCTTTGACAAGTGCTCATACAAATGGCCATTAACACTATTTTATAAGTAATCTTGACATATGATGCATGCAATGCTCCCATTCTACTTATGTTGTGTTATTTGTGCCTTTTATTCTTAAGATGGGCCCTATTTAACAGAATTATCACCCCCAGATGCAGTGTTATCATACCCCCATGCTTACTCCTTGTTAGTCCCTAGCAAGGTTTATTCTAGACTTTAATTTCTGTTAGAATTTAAGAAGTAATTACTTAGACACTTCGTCACTTGTCAATAGGAGGAAATATACTAAGATCTTAATCTACAAAGACTAAGCAGTGCCCGTGTGTCTGCCAAAATACGAATCTCCTGAATCCTTGCTTTAATGTATGTAAATATATATATATGTATATATATATATATTTTTAGATTTTTTTTTGGAATTCAGAGTGGGTTGGTAACTTTTTACAGCTACCCAACCCACCCAAAACTCGGACAAAACTCTAAGTGCTAAGCATCTTGGTGTGAAGATCGTGATAGACTCACTCAACGGTAATTCAGACAGACTTCGGGTTTCTACGCCCCTAGGTGACCGGAAGAGGAAATATTTTTCCTGAAGGTGTATTTGTTCGATTGGTAGCTTTCTCCCTACATTTGTTTTAATTGGGGTCAGCACAAGGATTTTTCCAATGTATATCTCCCCGGCTTATACTACTTCCCCGCTTCTTCCTTAAGTGTTTCGGTTCTTTTTGTGCAATTACTGAGCTAGGCTCTGGACAATCGACCAATGGGCTGTTACCCATGATCACTTGCCAGCCATACTCATGCGGTGAAGTGTGGCTTATTTTGTTTTCTTCTCCTCTTTTTTTTTTTTTGTAGGTGGCTTCCCTGATCTCAAATGTACCTAGAGGTAATGAAGAAGAAGTGGTCCCATGGCTGGGCTCTGGACAACCTGCCAATGGGCTGTTACCCACGACAACTTGCCAGCCATACCACCCTAGAGAGTTCATTAGCTACCCAATTTCTGTCAAAATCTCCGATGAGTGAGTCTGTGCAAAAATGTGTGCAGATGCTTAGACTCAAAGTTCTTCTGAGTTAGAGGGTGAGTTGATAAGTCGTATACTTATCACCTTATTTAGTAGGTGGATTAGAGTAGCTTAAGGTTGCAAGGATTTGAAGCTAAATCCATATTTAAATGGACACCAGGGCTGATTAAGCCTGAAGGCCTGGAAAGTCTAAGTGTTCAAGTTCTTTTTGTATTATTTCCCACTATTGACAAGTTTCTAATGCCTAAGTTTCTTCCTAAATTCAAATTTTTTTTTTAATTTTATTTTATTCAGACTGATTAAATGAGCTCAGGATCGTGCAATTTACCAACCCCCCATTCTTAAGTTGGACAATGTCCTCATTGGCAAATATGTCCTCATTGGCAAATACATGGATGCAACAGAGGTTCAAAAAGATATTACCTAAGTGACATAAAATACCGGATCAGTCTGAATCCTCTGGGTTGCCTCCCAGGAAGCACTGAGTTTAACGCCTCCAGCTGTGCGGTGCTTTGTGTCATCCCTCAATGAGGGTGACACTCTCCTTTGGGGGAACCTGGGCTAGAAAGTGTTTCAATCTTTGACCATTAACTGTAAAAGTGTGCCTAGTGTTTGGATCAGCGATTTCAACCGCCCCATTAGAGTGAGGCTGAACCACCCGAAATGGTCCTGTCCATTTGGACCTGAGTTTCCCTGGAAAGAGTTTTAGGTAGGCATCGAACAGCCAGACTTGTTGGTTAGCTCAAAGGTTTTTTTATGGATGAGTCGGTCGTGGATGGCTTTCATTTTATCCTTATATAGTCGACTATTCTCAAAGGCATCCCGACGAAATTCTTTGAGCTCAGAGAGTTGGAGCACCCTTTACGTACCAGTTAACTGTGAATCCATGTTACATTGCTTGATAGCCCAGTAAGCCCAGTGTTCCAGTTAGACAGGAAGATGGCAGGCCTTGCCAAAGACCAGGCGATAAGGCGACATGCCTATCGGGGTCTTGAAAGCGGTCCTGTATGCCCACAGGGCATCATCTAGTCGCGTGGACCAGTCTTTTTTGTCAGGTCTCACAGTCTTTTGTAAAATGTTCTTGATTTGTCTATTTGGGACCTCGGTTTGCCCATTTGTTTGCGGATGATACGGGGTAGCAATGCAGTGGTTAACCCTGTATTTTCTAAGTAGGGCACGGAATTGGGAGTGAATAAAATGGCTTCCACCATCCCTGATCATGGCCTTTGGTATTCCATACCGGGAGAAGATGTTCTGTTTAACAAAGTCTATGACAGCCTTGTGATCGCATTGGAGGGTGGCGACGGCTTCAATCCATTTAGAAACATAGTCTACTGAGACTAGGATGTACTCAAAGCCGTTGGATGGTGGAAAGGGGCCCACAAAATCGATACCCCAAACGTCGAAGATTTCGACAATCAAGATGGGCTGGAGGGGCATCATATCTTTTCTGGTCATGGTCCCCAGCATTTGGCAGCGTGAGCAAGTCTTGGCAAAGTTGTGTGCATCCATAAATAGGGAGGGCCAGTAAAATCTAGATTGCAGAACCTTCGCAGCTGTTTTCTTTCCAGAGAAGTGGCCACCACATGCTTGGTCATGACAGAAAGAAAGCACACTCTAAGCTTCATTCACGGGGATACACCTCTTGATGATCTGGTCGGCGCAGAGGTGAAACAGCATGGGATAATCCCAGAAATAGTGCTTGGCCTCAGCCAAGAACCTGTCCCATTGCTGTCTGGACCAATTGTGCGGGGTTTGTCTTACAACTAGGTAGTTGACATAGTCAGCATACCAAGGCAGTCTCTTGTCTTGCACAGCCAGAATGTGTTCATCGGGGAAGGTGTTCGATAAAGGCAGGGAGGGTCCAATGTGGTCTGGGTGAAGTCTAGACAAGTGGTCAGCCACCACATTCTTTGATCCAGCTTTGTCCCGGATTTCCAGGTCAAATTCCTGCAAGAGCAGGATCCATCTGATAAGCCTTGGTTTCGTGTCCTTTTTCGCCAACAGGTGCCATATGGCTGAATGGTCAGTATAGATGGTCACGTGGGATCCCAGCAAATAAGGTCAGAACTTCTCAAGTCTGAAGACTACAGTAAGCAATTCTTTCTTTGTGACCGTATAATTTCGTTGGGCCTCGTCCAATGTTTTGCTCGCGTAGTAGATCACCACAGGTTTCTTATCTTGTCTTTGTCCCAGGATAGTGCCTATGGAAAAATATGATGCATCACACATAATCTCAAAGTCCTGGGACCAATCCGGGGGTTGAAATACAGGGGCTGTAGAAACTAAGTCCCGGAGGGTGTGATAAGCTTGGATGCAATCAGAGGACATGTGGAATATGGCATCGTTGGCCAGAAGGTCGGTTAAGGGTTTGGAAAGCTTGGAGAAGTCTTTAATAAACCTTGGGTAGAACCCAACGTGTCCCAGGAATGAGCAAATCTGCTAGACCGAGCTAGGTGGAAGAAGCTTGGAAATCAAATCAACCTTAGCCTGATCCACCTCGATGCCCGTATGCGATACGATGTGATCGAGGACAATTCCTTCTTGAACTATAAAATGGCTCTTTTCCCAACTTAACACCAGATTAACCTCAATACATCGTTTCAGGATTTTCTCCAAGTTGCTCAGACAGTGGTCGAATGAATTCCTAAATACAGAGAAATCATCCATAAAGACCTCTAAGTATTCACCCACCATTTCAGAAAAAATGGCTAGCATGCAACGCTGGAAGGTAGCAGGTGCATTGCATAACCCGAACGGCATTCGATGGAATGCAAACGTGCCGTAAGAGCAAGTGAATGTGGTCTTTTCTTGATCTTCCGGAGCAATTGCGACTTGGTTATATCCTGAATATCCATCCAGGAAGCAAAAATATTTTGCCCTACCAATCTTTCAAGGATCTGGCCAATGAATGGCAAGGGGAAATGATCCTTCTTAGTGGCTTCATTGAGCTTCCTATAATCAATACACACCCGCCATGCGGTGGTGGTGCGGGTGGGGATGGATTCGCCATGATCATTGGTGACAACGGTGAGCCCAGCTTTCTTTGGAACCACTTGAGTGGGGCTCACCCAGGGGCTGTTGGAGATAGGATAGATGATGTCGGTGTCAAGCCACTTGATAATTTCTTTCTTAACGACCTCTCGCATGTTCGAGTTTAAACGTCACTGCATCTGGCGGGAGGGTCATGCCCCGTCTTCCAGGTAAATGTTATGGGTGCAATAGGTGGGGCTAATTCCTCTCAAGTCAGAAATGGTCCAACCAATGGCGGCCAGATGTTCTGAAAGGGTCGCGGTCAACCTGAGTTCCTGATCCTTGGTTAGATGAGAATTAATAATCACAGGGAAGGTCTGGTCAGGTCCCAGGAAGACATACTTGAGATTCTCGGGTAGTGGCTTAAGTTCGGGTGCGAGTGGAACAATGGTTGACGAAAAAGGGAAAGGCGGGAGTTGATCAACATTGATCTCCTCAAATGGTGTTGTTTGATGGTAATCATACAGAGGTCCACGAGTAGCGATGGTGACGGATCAGAACAGTCGTTGCAGGCTTGGTGGTCTGAGACAGAACTAAGGGTGAGGCATTCCTCGACCAGAGTTTCCATGAGATCATGTTCCTCAACACAATCGCAATCAAAAGACTTTGTCGCCCAGAAGATATCCAATTGCATTTTCTTGTCTCCGAAGGTGATTTCCATACATCTCGTGTCATAATCAATGTTTGCCTTAGCCGTAGCTAAGAAAGGCCTGCCTAAGATTATGGGTGTGTTCTGTAATTTTTCGGGGACTTTCATGTCGAGCACCAAGAAGTCGACCGGGAAATAAAAGTCCTTGACTCGTACAATTACGTCCTCGACAACCCCCTTCAGGGTGTTCACAGATCTATTAGCCAGCTGGATGGTGACAGGTGTGGGTGTCAACTCTCCGAAACCAAATTGGTGGTACAGGGTTGTTGGAATCAGATTGATAGAAGCACCTAAATCCAGGAGTGCTCTATCAAATGTCATGTCCCTGATATTGTAGGAAATCTGGGGTGCTCCTGGGTCAGTTCGCTTGAGCGGAAGGTTGCTTGATATTATGGAACTTGCTTGTTCGGAGATCACAACCTTTCTAGGTGCTTGAGGTCTTGGCTTACGTTTAGGTGTACAGGCATCCTTTAAAAACTTGGTGTAAGCCAGGATGTGCTTGACGGCTTCAAGGAGCGGAATATTAATTTGTACTTGCTTAAAGGTCTCCAAAAGCTCCTCAGTTTCCACAATATTTTTCTTCTTCTTGATTGTCTCCAAGGCCTCAGGGTAGGGGGTCTGAACATGGATTAGGTTTATTTCTGGGTCCTTGGTTTTTTTCTGGTGCCTCTTCTGAGCTGGGTATTTCAGCGGGTGAAGTCTCGGGGAGAGTCGGCCATTTGGGATCTTGGGTTTTGGTGTCGCTTCTCAAGGTTACCGCATTTGCAGAGGCATTGGGACCATGGGTCGATCCTTGAGAAAACGAGGACGAAGAAGCACCAAACCCAGGGGGTGTTTGTGGGGCTGGCTGGACCAGGTCAACATTATGTGCTCCCTTTGCTAGGGAGAAGGTCTGTAATGGGTTCCTGGTCTGGTTCAGTAGCTCATCAATCTTTTTGTCCACCATTCCACTCGATCTAGTTTCTTAGCAATGATGTCCATGTCAACCATTCCAGAATTTGCTTGTACCTCATAAATCCCACCACGGGGTTGACTGGATCTGTTAAACTGGGTCATGGAGTCATTGTTGAGCGAATTTTCGCTCATGGACTCAAAGAGCTCAAACGCACTCTCCTCGTCCTTGTTCAGGAAGTTCCCCCCGCGTGAGGCATCGACGAAGTTCCACAGGTTGCTGTCCAGACCGTGGTAGAAAATCTGGGTCAATTACCACCTTGGTACTTCGTGGTGTGGGCATTTCCTCAAGAGTTCATTAAATCTTTCCCATGCCTCATGGAACTGTTCCCCACCCTGGAGTATGAAGGTAGTAATAGCTCTTCTGAGGGCATTGGTCTTTCCTATGGGGAAGAATTTCTTTAGAAATGCATGCTTCAGTTCTTCCCAAGTGGTGATGGGTCTACCTAGGGTTCTAAGCCAGTGAGAAGCCTTGTCTCTCAACGAGAAGGGGAACATCTTAATTAGAACAATGTCAAGGCTAATGTTTCTGAGTTTCACAGTTTGTGCTATTCGGTCAAGATCCTCTAGGTGCTGGAAGGGGTCCTCATTTGAGCTTCCATGGAAGTGGCTCTGGATCAGACTTAGGACATTTGATTTTAGCTCAAAATCATCTCCCCCTTCGGGGATCCTAAGGTGTGGCTCAACTCTAATAGCAGAAGGATTGTAGAAATCGCGGAGGGGCCTCGGTTGATCCTGAAATGGTGATACATCAAGTGGTGGTTGCCCTTGTGGGCCTTGGAAAGGTGGTGGTGGTTGCCCTTGTGGGTTCTGTAACCAGTGTATGGCTTGAATGATGGTGTGGATCTGTTGTTACTGAAGCCGGTGGTTTGTATTAATTTGGGCTTGGATGACCGCCATTGTGTCTGGTGGGGGTTGGTCCTCAACCTCATCTACCCTAGGTTCAACCTTGTTTCTAGCAGAATCAAGTCGCCTGGATTCCCGTCCCAAAATAAACAACTCGAGATGTAGTGAGTGTCTCCTGTGCATACACTAGAGAAGAACAGGAGGGGATGCGGAGGGTGATAGGTGCGAGAAGTGTGTGTTCAATCAAGCAAACAAGCTTAGTCCTTATGGTGTATTTCCTTAGGAGACCTAGAAATCTAAAAAAGGGTGATTAAGTCCGTAAGCACTGGACTCCCCTTCCCAAAGCTAATCTGGCCAGGTTGATTACGAGAGTATTGCAGGGAAGGTTCTTCCTTTTACTTCCGCTACCGGTTCCATAGACCCCACAATCGCGGTCATTTGACTATGCCCCGTAGCCTAGTCACCAGATTCTACCAAGGGAATGAAAGCCAAGTGCCCAGCGAACAAAACCTCGCCTATCAAAACTTAACTCAGTCCTGCCTAGGGCACGTCTACTAAGTTTTAAAAAGGCTAGGATAGTGCTTGTCGTAGGGTTATGTGATGAGGCGTTGCTTGTGGTGGTGCCTCTTAATTTTCCACTTTCAGAGTGTGCTTCTATCAAAGCATGGTTTTCAAGCAAGGATTTTTCCAAGATGCGGTGTCTTTTAGTATTTCATCCTGACTTTAGTGTCTTTTAGGGTTGACGTGTTTTAATGTTTTTAGACAAGTTTTAGTGGGCACGTCAAATTTTAAACACAATTTGGTGAAAGTAGATTTCCTTTTATTCTGTAGAGGCTCTAAAATCCTAATGTTCTCATCCTAATGATCATGCAGCTTCTATTAGATGAGTCGTCTTTAGGGTTGAGTGGTGCGGCCCAAGTCAATCCAAGGTGACTTTGCAAACACCACTCAAAAAGAGAAAAGAACACTTCAAGAATTTATTCAGAATGTTAGAGTGTACATTTTTTTGTTGGGTGATATGTTACGGATGTGGGTCAGGTAATCATACACCATGCCAATTTTTTTCAATTTTACAATTTTTTTAGTTTTTCAAGCAAGCAAACAACCATGAGTAAAGAGCTACTCACTATCGGTCCTTGTTGCGCCTATTCCCTTGTTACCGTCATGGGCTGCGCTGCTTCGCTGTCCAAGCGCCGAATTCCTGCAACCATCAAGTAAAAGGAGACAAGGCGTTAGACGATGTGAGAATGGATGTAAAATGGAAGTGACAAAACAAATCCATTGCCTCCCCAGCAACGGTGCCAAAAACTGATGTGGGCTCGTGCGTGTGTGTTTAGAAGTGTCGTTATAGTTTGCACTTGCGATGGCGGTTTTAAAGTAAAGAAACGGATGTGAGTCCGAGTGTCGGTCTCAGGGAGGTGTGAAAATCGAATTTTTCTTGTCACTTATTGTCACAAAAATCGTGGGGTTTTGCTTGCGAAAAGGCGCGGGTGAAAAGCGAGAGAGGGGGAGAGAGAAGGAGAGAGAGAGATTAGGGTTAGAGTTGTTTCATTTGTAACATGCAATTTAAATAGAAAATAGAGCAAGCAACTTAATGTAAAACAATTTCATTAATCATGCAGCTTTAGTTCATGAATTACAACATTAGATACATGCTTAAACATAACTAAAGTAAAGCTTAAAAGAAGGGAAGAAAGAGAGAGAGGGAGGGAGACGAGGCAGGCATGGTGGTGGAGAGGGCTTCGTCGGCGGCTCGTCATCTCCGACAATTACAAAAGAGCCTAAAGGTAACTAGGTGAGGGGTAGAGTAGTTGCAAGTGGACTGAATGCCTTGAATGGGTGGTTGGAAGGGGTTTAAATAGGGAGAAGGGCTTTCCAAATGAAGAAAGAGCTTTATCGATGTCTGGGACATCGCTAAAACCCTTCCCGAAACGTCGGTGAAGCCCCCTGCCCACCGATCACTCGCCCGCAGTCGTTCTTCCTCGTTCTCGATCTGTGTGTGTGCGCCACGAGCTGTCCGATCGAAGATCGGACGACTGGGATCTCGCGCGAGGCACTCGCCTGGATTGCGCCCTTGTGCCCGCGTCATCGCGCGTGTATGGCCAGGGCGCATCTGCGGGTGCCACGCCGCACTATCTCGTCTGTCCACTACTGATTGGGCGTCCCAATTTCGCCCGCGCGCGTCGCCTTCTCCGAATTTCAGCTCCGCGCGGCTCGAACCCGCGTCGCGTGGGCGCGGGCGTGCGCTCCAACAGCTGCGCTACGCCAGCTGCTTTGTCGCGGTGACCACGGGCGTGCGCGCGGTTCTCAGCCGTTCAATCGAAGATCGACGGCTGAGATCTGCTTTCCAGATGAAGGAGGAAGCGGGCGCGATCTGGACGCGGTGAGCGGGTGCCACGTGGTGCGTCGTGGGTGGTTGATCATCAAATCAACGGTCAGAACTTCTTAGGCCCATTGTGGGAGCTCTGGATGTCGGATTTGGCCGATTTTAAGTCCGTTGGACTCCGTTCGTCGTTTTGAATCCATCTGTGCGGTCAGATTTCTCATCTGAGGCCTGCTTTGACAAGTGCTCATACAAATGGCCATTAATACTATTTTATAAGCAATCTTGACATATGATGCATGCAATGCTCCCATTCTACTTATGTTGTGCTATCTGTGCCTTTTATTCTTAAAATGAGCCCTATTTAACAGAATTATCACCCCCAGATGTAGTGTTATCACTAAGGCAATGGCACTCGTTATGATTGGACGGCTGACGTTAAGGTGGGATTAAGGCTTGAGCGGAGAGAAGGAAAAGACGAAGGTGCGGGTGAGGAGGATCCAGAGACGTGTGTTGGAGGATCGAGGATGCACGGCTTGCCACGTGTCGCCACCAGAGCAAATCCTAACGTAAAAGGCTTTTTGAAGGCTATTGTGAGGCCAAATCAGAGCTGTTGATCTCCCGATTGATGGATCTGATTAGTCAAAGGGTTGTTGCACGAGATTAAGGGTTAAAATACCCTTTTTTCCCTCCATCAAAACTATAAAAGAAGGCCTAGGGCCCTCTAGTTGAAGGCATCAACTTAGAATCTCTTTCTTCCATGAACTCCAGATCTCTTCTATCGTCTTCTCTGCAATTCTCTATCTCGGCACTCTGGATTTGAGGTGCTACCGCACCTCGCACAAGCATCCCACAAGCGACGCCATTTCTCTGCCACGTTCTTCTCTCTCTCTTTCTATCTATCTATTTGTCTCTATTAGCATTTTCTACTGTGAAAAACTTTATCTAATTGTAATAAAATTTTGATTCTCTAAATATCTGCTTTGTACATATATACATATATATACATCTAGTTAGAATTAGTTTTATTGAAACGCTTATGCAAAAATCAAGATTGCCTCCCTGCGAACGACTCGGTACTCACTGGAGTTTTATAAATTTATTTGTCGACGTGTTTTCGTGCTATACTAAAACTAAATAACTCTTAAAATGCGAATTACGCGTTGAACAAGTTGGCACCATTACCGAGGAGGCAACGAAGATTTTTGAGGCTTTTTGGTGCGTATTTGAGATTTTTAACTTGTTACATTTTTCGTTGATTTCTTGTGTGCAGGAAACGAAGAAATCTGAACCAAACACGACAACGGAGAAAGTGCGGATTTGAACCTCAGGTAAGTCCCTGTAGTTTAGATCAGTTAGATTTAGGATTTTCTTGAACCCTATGATTAGTTAGAATTTGTTTGCTCATTAAAAATAAAAGAAAAAATATCTCTTGATTTTGGGCTGAAATAAAACTTTATCTTAAAAATTCAATTCTTGAAGTTCCGCATGTCCAAAAATTCTCAAATATTTTCTGAACGTATATTTTAAAGTCGGGAATAACATATCCAAAATTTGCAACAATCAGAGTTTTAAAAAAATTTTAAAAATTTGCGTACTTATATGTTATCAATACAGATTTTGTTCCTAATTTTTCAAAGTTCAAAATATCATAAGAATTTTTATATAACTCCAATTGAAATGAAATTTATGGTACTGGATTTATGAGAAAGTCAAGAATTTTAAAAAAATTTGACAAAAATAGTTTTTGCTTGTTTGATTGAACAAATTATCTGATTACGAACTAGGGGTCAAAATAGGCTTCAAAACCCTGAGTATAGTTTAAATCTGAAAAAAATAGAAAACGTGCATTAAAATTCTTGAAAAAATATTTTACGAGTGCCTATTTAGTGGTGAAATAAGGACCAATTGATTTCATTGCTTGGGTCACACCACTCATCATTTTGGACCTAAAAGAATCATTTAGAACTATTTATGCTTAGGTTTTCACGCTAAGGATAGAGCAGACTTGCATTTCCATACTTAAAGGAAATCTATCAAACAAATTGAGATTTACAAAACTCTTTGTGTGCCTCATCAGAACCTTGATTGAAATTATCTAATTATGTGAACCATAAAATTCATTAACACAAGCATTTGAATATTAAAAGATACTTCATTATAAGAAATTGCTTGTGAATCCTGTTTGCCTGAGCACTTCACACATTTAAAAATCAATTTTAAGCGAAAACACCCCCTTAATGCCCATCATATTCCAAAAGCACATCAAACCCAAACCTAAAATTGAGTAGACATGCCCTAGACAGGATTAATAGACTTGGGGACTTGAAACTAGATTGGGCTAAGGTCAAGGTCTTATCTACTTGAACCCACTAGTGACAAGAAAGGTCGGTGCGGTAATCGCGTTAACCTTTAGTGGTGTCCCGCTGTGCAGGGTGTCCTAAGGGGTCCCACCTTTCTGGCTAGCCAAGTAATTCAAGGGTTGATCTAACCCAGTCATGTTTTGGGGAGTTAGGATCTGGTTTAATTAGGGTTGACACTCTAAGGACCAGTTTGATTGCTTACATTGAGCGGGCGGGGTTTCTCTCATCTGTCTTCTCTCTCATCTAGAGACATTCTTCTGGTGCATGCAAGGTAGAAGATCTCAAAATCCTGATTTGCTACCACCATTAGAAAGAAATCCTAGGAGAAGACATTTATCCATGATCTGAATCTAAACCCTCTGCAATGGCTACTCATCACAAGGAAGAAGAGATTGATGAACAAAATCTGGATCCTATGACTCTCTTACAAAGGCAGATCACTAAGCAGGACCAGCATCATGACCGACAGATGGAAGTCATAGTGCAGGCCATCACTCGACTCCAAAACAGAAGGGCAGATCGGCCCCTCCGTGACTTTTATAACCCTCCTAATGCCCAACCTGAACCCTTTGTTAGGGTACCTCAGGATGGGGAAGATTTTGAACTCAAACCTCAGATCATTAACCTGATTCCCCACCTCCATGGCCGTGAATCAGATGACCCCTTCCACCACCTTGAAGAGCTCCTACACATAGGAAGAACTTTTGGCCCTAGGAACATGAATGAAGGCACCTTAATGATGAAAATGTTCCCATTCTCCTTGAAAGATAGAGCTGCACATTGGTTGAGGACAATTGGTAGACCAATCCTAACTTGGGAATACCTGAGAAGCACATTCCTAAAGAAATTCTTCCCCATAGGAAAAATTAATGCCCTTAGATGTGCCATAACAAACTTTAAGCAGAATCTTGGGGAACAACTACAGGAGGCTTGGGAGAGGTTCAATGATTTAGCTAGGAAATGCTTTCATCATGGGATTCCGAAGTGGAACTTGACCCATATTTTTTATTATGGGTTGAGTGATAATCTAAAGAATTTTGTTGATGCAGCATGTGGGGGCAATTTCCTGAGTCAGGATGATGAGGGAGCCTTTCAATTGTTTGAGAATATGAGTGAAAATTCCCTTAACAATGCCTCAACGTTCGCCTTTAACAGAGCTAATCAACCAAGAAGCGGAGTTTATGAAGTTAACAACAATTCAAACTTGGTTGATTTAGAGCTAATTGCACAACGTTTAGATAAGGTGGAACTCTTCGGAAAAAATGTGGAAAATTGGATAAGAAACAGGATAATCTTCTAAAAGGTGGGAGTTCCTTAGGTATACAATCTAGATTAAACCCTATGCCTACCCAAGGAATGAATATGTTAACCCACAACTAACTCCCCAATCCACTAGGTCAGGAATCAATGCATAACATTAATGACCTAACAATGGCTCCACCTATGAGCCAATTGTGCTTGGACTCATCTCTTTCTGGGTACCAAGGAGGGACCTTGATGCCCTTGAATTCTGAACTAGGCAGCTCGATGCCTAGTTATCCTGAGGATGTGAATGCACTCCAGGGTTACACTAGAAATGAGCCTTATTCAAACACTTACAACCTTGGATGGTGCAACCATCCTAACTTTGCTTAGTCAAGTCAGAAACTCGCCTAGGGTCCTAACTTGACTAAGCCAAACACTTATGGGCAACCTAGTAGGTATACACAACCACGCACATATCAACCACAACCTACTCAGGAAAACCAGCCCTCTGATTTGAGTCTGGTCCTCAAAGAAATGAGAGAGATGAATTTGAGACATAAAGAAGAAATGAATCAATTGAGGACAGAATTGACGAGACGACTAAACCAGCAAGTAGATGCTAGATAACACGGGATGCTGCCATCCCAACCTATCCCAAACCCAAGAAACTTCAATAGGGTTAATTAGCACAACACACAGGAGCAACAAGCACACCTAATTCAGCTTGCTCCCAGCACCCACCAGGTTTTGTTAACCCTAACCCAACCCAGGCTAAACCATTTTGCAAAACCCATCTTACCCTTCTAACCCTAATGCACATGCCTGTGCTGTCACTTTGAGAAGTGGGAAACAAATCCAAGATCCTTCTACATCAAAATCTTTCCAAGATCTTAAGGAGCCTAAATCTGACTTGGGAAACCAAACTAATTTAGGAAACAAGACTCAGGTTTTGAATACTCATGATTTTTCTCAAGCACCTTTTCCTGAAGCCTCGATCAAATCTAGGGAAAAGAAAATCGATCAATCTGAGGAGTGGCTTGAGATTCTAAAGCAAGTCCAGGTAAATATACCACTAATTGAGGCTATTGAGAATATCCCAACCTGTGCAAAATTTTTAAAGGAAATGTGCACACTGAAACGCCAGGCCAAATCATCAAAAAGGGTAGTAATTTCTGAATAAGTCAGTGCCATCATCTTAAACAAGCTCCCTTCTAAAAGGAAAGATCTAGGGACCTCCTTAATTTCATGTGAAATAGATGGATTCATCCCGAATCGAGCCTTACTGGACCTTGGTGCCTCCATCAACTTAATCCCCACAGAATTATATGAAGAATTGAATTTAGGCCCCTTGCAACACACTGATGTGACCCTTTAGCTTGCTGCTAGATCAACCAAAATTCTGAAGGGCCTTCTACAGAATGTAATTATAAAAGTGAGGGATTTTGAGTACCCTGTGGACTTCCTTCTAGATATGGAGGCATCAAAAAACTTGAACCACACCCTGGTAATCTTAGGGAGACCTTTCTTGGCCACGGCCAAGGCCCTAATCAACTGTGAGACGGGGATTATGCACATCACCTCTGGAAGGCAAAATTGTCAAGTCAATATCTTTAAAACTTCCCAAAAGAATAAGGTGAATTGTGGTTCCATTGAGGTTGTAGGAACAATTGAACAAGTGTTGGCAATCCATACTAAAGATGATCCAAATCCTACCAAAGCTCAAGACTAGCACGAAGGGAAAGGGGATGTACTTGAGAATAATTCTGATCTACCATCTCCCATGGAAAATCAAATTGAATAGGACATTAGTGAGATTGAGAAACTTCTAGGAGTAACTTATGATGACTTAGATGATAATATAAGGAATCCTCAATACATCCACCCTGAAATTCAAGAACTTTTGAATTCTGAGGGAGTTCAATAAAATGGGCAATCTAAGGACAAGAACCAGGAAGTAACCCCAGAAGAAGAAGTTCAACACATAATGGACTGGGGAAGAACTTATAAGACAACTGGTTCAAATGGATGGCTTGACTCAGAAGAAGTGACTTCGGATGAGGAAGAGGAAATTTCTGATGAAGATTTTGATGAATTCCACACGACTCTACCCCTATCTTCATATGACTCAGAGCCTGAAGAACTCATGATTTTTGATATTAACTACCATTATGAAGATCCTTATGATTTTGATTCAGAACCAGATCTAAATCTCAATCATGATCTCGATCCAGACCCTCTACCACCTCTTTTTGATCTATGGAACTGGATTAACGAATAGGCTTTGCATCTTCAACCTCATCCACCTGACCTTATTTCATATTACAAATCAGAAAGACTCTTTGGAATAGGGCTGCATCATCAGCTGGTCTGCATTTGTGGATCACTGATTCTGCGACCAAATGATCATATCTTTCTACTAATCTTGAATTCCCCTGCAACTGTTATTACTTCTTCTCTTAACCCACAGTATTGAACTACATATTTTTGGGTTTAAGCCTGGCAAATGACGTTAAACTTAGCGCTAGCTGGGAGGCAACCCAGTATTCATTACAGGTAGCTTTGCATCTTCTGCATCCACATTGACTTGGATTAACAAGCATAGTCAGGTGATATCCCCTCCTCTTGCTTATTATATTTTTATTTTCATGCATACATTTCAATGAGGACATTGTAATGAATAGGAATGAGGGGGTGGACATTGCATGTCTTATCTTTATGTCTGAAAAAAAAAATGCATTTAGGCATAAAGAATTTTTATTAAGGTTTTATTAGGGATTTATTCCTAAGTTGATTCCTGAGTTTAGAATCCAGTATAATTTCACACTTACACGTAGAATTTGCAATGGATCCTTTGTGAAGACCGATAGACATCTTTAGTTTGTCGAGAAGAAGCATTGCTTCTTCTCCTATAACCTTGGATAGTAATTAGGGAGTCAGGCAAACTATCTTCTAACAGATCCACCAAACAAGTGTGAGGTGAGAGTAGAAAGTTTACTGGTGCTCTAAGGCTAGTATGAGGAATCTTAAACTCTGGATAATGAGATAATGATACTCGGAGTTAGGCATAGTTTTCACTCTCGGTTTCTGCGTACAAGTTCTTAGTGTAAATCTCTTGAGAGCCATCAAATAAGGCAAATACGTAGAGAGTAGGTTTTGATAAAACTAGGACTGAGGTGGATGGTCACGACCATCCTTTACGGAATCCTCGGCTGAAGGAGGGTATTAATGTCAAGGTCAAAAATACACTATCTTATCCATTCCTTTCTCGGTGCTGAGAATAGGCACGTCCACCAAATAAGCCATCCGATATCCTCTTGAACATCCCCCATTCCCGAATAATGCCTCATGAATAAAAGTCGTATGTGCTACTGTGTTGCATTAGTAGATGTCTGGATGAAAAAGAAAAAGTGGTATAAATGTTTATGCATATAGAAAAAAAAATACATATACAAAAAAAAGAGCAGAAAAGAGACAGAAAAAGAAGAAAAGAGAAGAAAAAAGAGTTTTTAAGTGTTTTTAGAGTTTATTTCAAGTGTATTGAGGCAACAACACTCATCACCCTCATACAACCTTGACCTACTTTTCTGTATTTCTGGTTGCCTGAATACAGGTTGAGGAATGCTGACTTAGTCATAGAGTTATCAAAACCTGATCAAAGTGTTAGTGCTAGGAGAGACCACCAAATATACTGATAAATCTGGTGAGGTTGTTAGCTTAAAAAGAAAGAAAAGAAAAAGAAAAAGACAAAGGAAGAGAAAGAAAGAGAGAGAACGAGTACAAAGGAATTAAAGAGAGCATAATTTCTCGCCTCTCTCTTAGTTGAATTATTTAATAATTTGGAAATCTATGTTCTAAAGTAGTAGTCTATATGTAGCACTAGATGAGTGCGAGCCACCAAAAATAAATCCACTTGACTCAAAGAAAAAATCTTCTACCTAACCCAAAAGTTGGGGCTGAATATACAGGTTACCTTATAACCCCGAGGGGAGAAGTTTGCCTATTCCAATAGATTTTTACTAAGGGTCAAGTATGAGCTTTAGATGTGGATTGACTTTTCACTTGGATCCGTTGCATAGACTACAACAAAACACATTCACGATTATCTGGATTACTAAAGTATTGGATGAAAACAAAAGACATAAATCTCTTGTCAAACTCTTGATAGAAATCTATCATGCAGGACCACTTTGCATTTAGTCTTGCATTTGCTAGGGACTAGCAAGATTTAGGCATGGGGGTGTGATTGCACAGCAATCATGTAACCTAAAACACCTGAATTGAGCTAGATTCTAGCATAACTTTGAGTCAATGCATGCATAAGCATCGCAATTTGCATACTAATTAGTTTATTAGTCATATAGATAATATCATCATTTTATGACCTAAAGAGAGATAATTTTAATCACAGATGATTCGAAGCCGCGGATGTCAGATCAAACTAGACAGATCTGATCAGAACAACGACGGAAGTCCAACGCTTCCGAAATCGTCCCAATCAGACAACCAGAGCATCGTGTGTAGTCCATAGAAGAATGGAGATGATGGAGCCAAAGGACAAAGATCCGAGCCTCAGATGAAGAATCCAACCGCACGGATGAATCCAAATCAACGATTGCAGTCCAACGATGCAAAATCAACTCGATCGGAGGTCTACAACACTAGATACAAAGAAAAGAAGATGAACAGCTATGATGGTGCCACGTGGCACCATCACAGCCACTCCCTCACCACCGCCTCATCTAGGAAGGTCGCATTGCACGCTGTGGGTCGTTGGATCTTCATCCAACAGCCATAGGCATGCCATGTCACTTGCCCGTACTGGATAAGCATAAATACAAATAAGCAAGTGTATATAACAAAAGGTTTGCGTAGTGCAGTGGCTCGCGCGCACATGCATGCGTGGGGTGCGGGTTCGAGCCCTATGTTGCACGAAATTGAAGTGAGCACGCGCGGGTGCAATTGTGCGTGGTTGGATGTGTTGAAGCACGGCGATGTGGCGCGATTAGAGCGCGTAGCAGGTATACGTGATCTCACGCGGTTGCTTCGACGCTAAGGTAGTGGCGCTCGTTACGATCGGACGGTTGATGTTAAGGCGAGATTAAGTCTTGAGCGGTGAGAAGGAAAAGATGAAGGTGCGGGCGAGGAGGATCCAGAGACGTGCGATGTAGGATCGACGATGCACGGCGTGACATGTGTCACCACCAGAGCAAATTGGAGCATAGATGGCTTTTTGAAGGCTATTGTGAGGCCAAATCAGAGACATTGATCTCTCGATTGACGGATCTGATTAGCCAAAGGGTTGTTGCACGAGATTAAGGGTTAAAATACCCTTTTTGCCCTCCATCAAAACTATAAAAGAAGGCCAAGGGCCCCCTAGTTGAAGGCATCAACTTAGAATCTCTCTCTCCCATCAACTCCAGATCTCTTCTACTATCTTCTCTACAATTCTCCATCCCGATGCTCTAGATCTGAGGTGCTGCCGCATCTTGTACAAGCATCCCACAAGCGGTGTCATTTCTCTGCCACTTTCTTCTCTCTCTCTCTATCTTTCTATCTATCTCTATTAGCATTTTCTACTGTGAAAAACTTTATCTAATTGCAATAAAATTTTGATTCTCTGAATATCTGCTTTATACATATATACATATATATAGTTAGAATTATTTTTATTGAAATGCTTCTGCAAAAATCGAGATTGCCTCCTTACGTACAACCCGGTACTCATCGGAGTTTTATAAATTTATTTGTCGATGTGTTTTCGCACTATACTACAACTAAACAACTTTTAAAACGCAAATTACATGCCGAACATGTTGCTCAAGGGATTCCGCATTAAGAGACTGTGAAGACTTGGTTAATTGCTCATCGAAGAAGGTCAACGTTGCCGGAGAAGATGTTGTTGTCGTTTAGTACATATAACACCAAAATACGAGCTTTGGGCCCCAATTAAAAGGTTCAAAAGATTCACTGTGAGGTGAAGAATGTGGTGGTGGTTCAAAAGATTCACTATAGAATCCTACGGGAGGGGGTGAGATTTGCGGAATATAAAAAAGAGTGCAGAAATATGTAAACAATCTCACACAAATAATCAATCACACAAGTGTATAAGTATTTTTAGGTGGAAATCTTAACCGAATGAAAACCACCACCTAACCCTCTCAAGTTAGGATTTCCCGATTGACTGAGTTGATCAAATCCACTAACGAACTACTTTAATGAGGGTAGTTCAACCTCTTACAATTGACACTACTTTGAACCCGAGAGTAGTGTGCCTCAAACCCCTTCTCTTCACGAGAAGGTTTTTGTCTCATGGAGGAGACAAGAATTCCCAAAGTGAATACCCAACCAATTAACAAAGATAAAATACAATACAATCTATAGAGCCCCAAATAAACCTAGCTACTATAGGTAAAGAAAATTTCCTTTGTTGGAAGTGCGTTGACTTGACGACGCGGGTGCGTGAACCATGTGGGGCACTATGTCGCTCTTGTAATCGTGAAGTGAGAGTGGGTGCACAGCTGCTTGAAGCTCTTAGGTGTAGAATGAACAATTGGAAAGCTAAAGATTATTCTACTTCTCTTGGACAGAAAAGATGTGGAAATAATATTGCTTGGTGTGTCTTGGTGTATTCTTGCAAGGCAAGGGGCCTCTCCTATCTATAGATGGCTTAGGAAGGCCTAGGAAGGCTGTGGAAGCCTTAGGTAGCTGTTGGGGATCATTCCAAGGCAAAACAGGCCACAATTAGAGTCATTATTGATTCTGGTAGGGTCATTAGACATCTGGGAAAAAGATCAGATGTCTAGAAGACTCTCTTAAAACGTCTGGAAACTAAATCAGATGTCTAATCCTAGACGGGTTTCCTTACTGACTTGAGTCGAACCTAAACAAGGTTCTAGTGTAATCTAGTCAAACGACATATCAGATGTCCAGCACTAGGTCTGGACGTTTGGAAACCTAATTAACTGCGGGAATGGATTTCTCAAGGCACAAATGGCTATTAGCCTCAAGAGAAGTGATTTTGGCTCAATCGAGGGCTAACGGTCACTTATCAGACGCCTAAGGTCCTTTACGAACATCTGATAGCCTAAGGGTCATTTCTCAACGATCATATTGTGAAAGCCAATGTTCCACAATTGGACATTTGGCCAAGTGATTAGACATTTGCTAAGACGTCTAGGCTAAGGGTTGGTCGTCTGAAATCAACAGACAGAAGGCTCTAAGACTATCCCTAAAAGTTTGGACGTCTAATTCAACATTCAAACGTCGTAAAGATCACTATTAGATGTCTGATATTTGTGTTAGACGTCTGAAAAGGCTGTTTGAAGCCTATTTAGGTTTTCTAAGTCTTCTACGGAAAACCTAAGTATCCTTGGGTTGTGCAAGTGTTCCTAGAACTACAATGTTAGGTAACTTTGAGGCTCTTTAACAAATATCTAAGAAAATGAAAGAGCAAAGAATGAAAACAACAATTACAGAGTACAATGACTAAAGAACATCTATCCTATTCTTCTATCTTCAAGCTCTCTCTCCTCGCAATGCTCCTCCTCCGTCAAGCTCCTCCAATCCGCCATGGATGCGAGCTCAAACTTCATCTTTACACTTGTAACATTTACAATCGACCTAAAATCTAGGACTCAAAAGCAAATGTAAAATACCATGTGTTTTGTTATCATCAAAATAAACGATCGTGGTGCCCTTGCACCAACAATCTCTTCCTTTTTGATAATGACAAAAGCATAAATAATAATGCATTACAATCTCCCCATTTTTGACATTATCAAAAGGGTTTAATTAATTTTAATTCTCCTACAACTCCCCCTTAAAACATGCTCTTCTAGTTTGGGTTACTTTAATAAGAATGATATTCTCCATTTTTTTTGTAACAACATGATAGCTATAAAATTACCTCCCCCGTTCTAAAGGAAATATAGCTATGTTAACCACTCCCCCTTAAAGATGGACAATTAGCTCATTTATTTTAACTCCCCCTATGTACATGCTATTTATAAAGAGATAGGGTTAAAGTTTTACCTCACCTACCATGGCCAATAGAATGGCTCAAATGGAGGTGGATGCCAAACCAGATGGGCCTGCCATCCGTAGCTTGGAGATCCAGGCATTGGTGCTGGTCTCCAATCGAGCGGTCAACGCGAGATGGCTTGGTTGATTGTTCGTTGTCTCGTCGATCTTCTCTTCTCCTTCCTCGGTCTACTCCTTGGTCCTCCCAATTCGAGTTGACCATTCTTTAACTTGTAGGTCCAATCCTTCACATTGATATCTTCCTTGAAACCTACAAAACAGGACTCCAAATCTTTCTTTAGTATCCAAGTCAATTTGGATCCGTATTTGTTAGTTGGTCTCCCTGAAGGAGATCCTTTCTCAACCTTAGGGCTATACAAATCATCTACTTTGTCGATCAATTTATTATATTCTTCCCTAAGACATGCAAGTTCTTTCTCTACAACATATGTTTTAGTCTTTAAATAAGAAATTTCCATTTTTAAACTAGTATTTTCCTCAATCAACTTTCTATTTTCATTGATAAGGCCTTTATTTTCTAACAACAAATTATCATTATTAGAACTAGAACTACTTTCTAGGTCCTTAAGTTTTATCTCTAATATTTCATTTTCAATTTTTAGAAAACTAAGATTCTTTTTAATGTTTTTATTTTCTACCGTAAGTGACTTACTAATTTTAAATAACTCATCAAAAGCATCCTGAAGTTAAGAATTTACCTCATCGTCCCTGTCGTCGTTGTCGCTATCCGTGATTGCCATGAAACCAAGGCACACGGTCTCCATATCGAATTCTTCTTCTTCCTTCGAGCTTGTCTCTTATGAGCTACTTCGAGGGCATGCCAAATCTCGAATGCAGTCGTGTATTGTGAAATCCGATCGAACTCTTTCAAACTTAGCCCACAATACAAGGTGTTCATTGCTTTGGTATTTTGCGACAAAAGTCGTGTTTGTTCATCCGAGTAACCTCCTACAGGTTTCTTGGGAATCACAAATGAGGATTCACATTTTTCCCAAACCTGGAAGTCATAGGCTTGCAACCACATAGACATACAGGTTTTTCAATATGTAAAATTAGTACCTTCAAAATACGGTGGTTGCGAGGTGTCGTGTCCTTCCGTGTGTACGAACGTCTTTCCCTCCATGATCTCATGATCTCTTGCCGGTGTGTTATGCCAATCTGCAAGATTTACTCTGATACCAACTTTAGATTCCTACGGGAAGGGGTGAGATTTGCAGAATATAAAAAAGAGTGTGAAAATATGTAAACAATCTCACACAAATAATCAATCGATAGGATCTAAAATAATAGATGGCTATTCACACAAACACTTAAGCACAATCAATTCAAACCACAAAGAACACAAAATATATAGTGGTTCCTCTCACTTGGGTACTCCACTACCTAAGCCTCCTAGCTTAGGGTTTTTAACCCGATTCCCTCAACCTCGAGAAATTAATTTACTAAACCAAGGTAATTAACAGGTTACCTCAACCCATTTACAACAACGGGTTTGTTACAACCCAACGAGAAACAAGCTCAAATACAAATTAAAGAGCAGGTGTAAGACAAAAAGAATCTTACAACTAAAACCTAAGCCTCTCAACAAATGTAAATATAATGTTATCGATTTGAGAGCCTAGTGAAGACATGAATGTATGAAAGAAAATCACGTCAATGCGTTTGCAAAAGCATGGAAAGATTGAGAGCAGAAAACTCTATTCTTCTCTTCAAATATGGTGGAAAACATGAAATATAGAGCTCTAGAATTTTTTCTTATCTTTCTTGTATCTCTTGTGTGCAAACAAAGAGTCCAAGACTCATTTTATAGAGTTTAGGACCTCAGGTAGTCAAATAGACGTTGGGATTTAATTCCCAACGTTCACATTTACAAAATTAATATTCGAGCTATTCTGTTTTAGGCCAATGGCTAGCTGGTACCGGTACTAGCAGCTCACTGCCACCACTACATGAGTCCTGGTATCGGTACTTATCATAGGTATCGGTACTTGTGACTCCCAGGTTTGGAATTCCTTGGGCACAATAACCTACCTGTATCGGTACTCATCATAGGTACCGGTACTTGTAAGGTTTAGGCCAAAATTAAGGCTTCAATCTGTGGCTAACATGTACCTGTACTCATGGTTGGTACCGGTAGTTGTTGTTCACTGTTTGAGAAAAATTCTCAAACCTGTGCCTTGCAAATACCAGTATTGATGAACAGTACCGATACTTACTTACAAGTACCTGTTTTAAGTGTCTTAATTCATTACGTACTTTGAAAATGTTCGCAATATAAATCCTAATTTATCTCTAATTAATTTTACGATCTAAGTTATGATTCTTTGTTAAGAGGCATATATAATCTATAAATATAAAATCTAAACTAGAAAAACTAAAGGTCAAAGATGATCTTCTCCTCATCAACTCTTCCTTGTCATCTTGTGATGAGAGCCTCATCATGAGCCATAACTAGCTCATTTTGACCCAATAAAGAAGATAAAAGCTCCTACAAAACCTAGAAGAAGGCTTAACTGAAGGAACAAGTGCTCTGAGAAGAAAACATGAAATAAAGGTTAAAACTGTAATTTTACCATTGCAGTACATAAACGGGACTTCTCAGAAGTAAAAAATAGGTCAAATGGTCCAAATAAGATAAAAAGTGGGTTGAGTTAATCAGAAATGGGTTTATGTGCAATCTAAGAACTAAATGACCCTTGGTAACCCTAAAACAGACCCGCTTAAATTAACAAGGTTTCGGTCAGAATAAAAATCAAGTAAATCCTCTAAAAATCATATAAAAATATCCTCTAAGGTTTAGAACACTTAATTTGGCCTTTGGAACCTAGTTTGACCTAGATTAGGGTCCTAGATCTTCAATTAACCTAATTTGGGTTTTTACGCAAAATGTCCAGTCAAACGAGGTCAAAACTAAAATCCAACTTCACCATTGGATTCCTTAGGTCCAAATTAGGTTTGTAACAAAATTTGGACCTAAGGAGAGGTCATCTTGACCTACTTTGCAATTTAGTACACCCAAATCATAAATTGGTCCCTATCTTTTGAATGCCTTTGCAGAGAGCCCCCTAGGTTCTTCGCCTCCTTTGCAAACCGGTCCTGCCGCCATTGCTAGGGCAGAACCGAGCTCCGGCGAAGTTTCGAGAGAGATTGCTCTCTAATCCCTCAGAGATTCCCTCCCATAAATGGAAGGAGGATTCTCTGAGGAATTCCCTTCCTTATAAAGCCAATTACAATCGCTGGTGTGAACCCAATCTCTCGTGCGAACGCACGAGAGATTCGGGTATCCACCTTCCTTCCAACTCTGGCAAGCCGGCAGACCTAATTGCGCGGTCTCCACGTGCTGGTAGGTGCGGCCAGCACCTATAAAAGACACCCCAGACCCTGCCGCAGAAGGCAAGCTTGATTTTGACGGAGATCCCTTCCAAATTCCTCCCTCTCCCATCTCCGGCCAAACGACCCACAAGCTCCGGCGACCTCCTCCCCTCCTTCTCGTCGCTCTGCTGCCATACCAGCAGCAGAGTCCTCTCCGCCGCTTCCTCCCGCGTTACGCTGTACCCCGCGCGCGCGCTTCTGACCTCGTCTTCGTCGCCTCTTCCTCCCTCAGGGTCTTTCTTCCCCGACGACGGCGGTTACGAGCCGTCCTCTCCGCCGCTTTCCTTCCTTCTAGACAACCACAGATACGTTCTCCATCCTCTCCTCTCTCCTTTCCCCCAACTATTTTACTTGATTACCCCTCGACAGTACCTAACCGCCTCCATCTTCCTCGCCTCCGACCCCACTCCGGCGAGCCGCCCACACCACTCCGCCACTCCACACGGCTCGCCAACCACCTCGAGAGCTCCGCCTCACCACCAGGAACCCATTCCACCCCATCACTGCCACTCCAGACCTCCACAAGCACCCCCCGACCAACCCACCATCTCCGACCACAGGTTGACCTAGGCACGCACGCCTAGGCCGACCGGCAACCTGCAGCGTCACCCACCGCCTTCGCCGTGCTGCGGTGAAGGTTTCCAGCTATTCTGATTGGGCCAATAGGCCGTTCTGTTGGATGTCAGGTGTAAGCCCCAACCGCCATTAACAGCCGAAGCAGCAGGGAGCTTGGAGCAGCAGCAGGCATCAGGCTTCCTAGGCGGCAGGTGCAGCAGATTCTCGCAAGTGTCGCGAAGCAACCAAGGCCAGCCAGTAGCGCCAGCAGAGTCAATAGCTTGGGCAATTGCATACGAGAGTCTGCGGGCGCGCGTGAAATCAGGGCGGAAGCTTTAGTCCCACATCGTGGGATTGCAGCACTCAGGTACGCTATAAATTGTATTTGTGCTTTAAGCCGGTTGCCTCCGTAAGCACAGGGGTGAGGTCCCTCACTACCCTCACACGCCTCATCCGCGGCTTGACCTTGCGGATCTGGCTGGTCCGACCCGACCTAGACCTACGCACTCCTCGCGCATCACCACTTGCCGGTGCGCCTGGTCCCGGGTGGGAACCCGACCCGACTACCCGTGTGGCTCTGGGAGAGCGTCTGTGAGTGCATTTGCTTGAGAGAGAGAGACGCCTGGGTAGAGGGACGGGGGTAGGTTTTTTCTACTCTGTGGTGTGTGCAGGAAGGAAGAACTGACCCAGGCAGTGAACACTTAGTGGCTACAGAACCGGAAGAGAAGAAAGAAGAGGCTGCGTAGCAGTGAAAGGAGAATTCTTCGCAGAGAAGAAGAAGAAGGAAGACAAGGCAGAAGAGAGAGAAGAACGAAGAAGAAGACAAGGGAAGACTGCAAAGAGATCAGAAGAAAAAGAAGAAGAAGAAAGAAGAAAGGCAAGGCAGGAGAAGAAGGAAATATACCAGAAGCAAAGAAGGGAGAAGAGCCACGAAGAAGAAGAGAGAAAAGAGAGATCACATTTAAGACGTCTGATACACAAATCAGACGTCCAATTCTACTTTTTTTTTCCAAATCCTTTTTTAAAATTCTCTCTTTGAATGAGTTATATTTGCATTTAAACAGTTGTATTATTTGGTTTTACAAAGTACTGAGATTGCTCCCCGTGTTCGACCTCGGATACTTCAGTCTTCGAGTAATAAAATTCTTTATATTTGTTTAGACATTTTGTCGGTTATACTACAACGTGACATCCTTTAAATCCACACAAAACGTCGACAAACATCTTGCCTCCTCTCTGACACGATCTTTTTCTTCTCACCATCATGCCTCCATCATTTCCTGTTTTCCTTGATCTTCACCTAAATATGAAAAGAACTCAATTGCAAACATTAATCCATAATAATTTTGTTAACACCAAAACAAGATGTGGAACAAGGTTCCAACATCAATAACATAAGTGCAGAAGTATTTTTAGGTGAAAACTCAAACCGGGTGAAAACCACCACCTAACCCTCTCGAGTTAGGATTTCCCGATCGACCGAGTCGATCAAATCCATTAACTAACTACTTTAACGAGAGTAGTTCAACCTCTTACAAGCGACACTACTTTGAACCTGAGGGTAGCATGCCTCAAATCCCTTCTCTTCACGAGAAGGTTTTTGTCTCACGAAGGAGATGGGAATTCACAAAGTGAATACCCAACCAATTAACAAAGATAAAATACAATACAACCTATAGAGCCCCAAATAAATCTAGCTACTATAGGTAAAGAAACTTCCCTTTGCTGGAAGTGCATCGACTTGACGACGCGGGTGCATGAACCACGTAGAGGCACTACATCGCTCTTGTAATCTTGGAGTGAGAGTAGGTGCATAGCTGGATGAAGCTCTCAGGTGTGGAATGAACACTTAGAAAGCTAAAGCTTCTTCTACTTCTCTTAGACATAAAAGATGTGGAAATAGTATTGCTTGGTGTGTCTTTGTGTGTTTTTGCAAGGCAAGGGGCCTCTCCTATCTATAGATGGCTTAGGAAGGCCTAGGAAGGCTGTGGAAGCCTTAGGTAGCCATTGGGGATCATCCCATGGAAAAACAAGCCGCAATCAGAATCATTAATGATTTTGACAGGGTCATCAAATGTCTGGGAATAAAATCAGATGTCTGGAAGACACTCTTAAGACGTCTGGAAACTAAATCAAACGTCTAATCCTAGACGGGTTTCCTTACTGACTTGAGTCAAACCTAAACAAGGTTCTAGAGTAATCCAATCAGACGACATATTGGACGTCTAGCACTAGGTCAGGATATATGAAAACCTAATTAACTCTGGGAATGGATTTTGCAAGGCACAAACGACTATTAGCCTCAAGAGAAGTGATTTTGGCTCAATCGAGGGCTAACGATCACTTATCAGACGCCTAAGGTCCCCTACGGTCATCTGATAGAAGCCTAAGGGTCATTTCTCAACGATCATATTGTGAAAGCAAATGTTCCACTAATTGGACATCTGGCCAAGTCATCAGACGTCTGCTAAGACGTCTGGACTAAGGGTTGATCGTCTGAATTCAATAGACAGAAGTCTCTAAGACCAGCCCTAAAAGTTTGGATGTCTAATTCAACATTCAAACATCTTAAAGATCACTATTAGACGTCTGATATTTGTGTCAGACGTCTGAAAGGCACAGTACGTAATGGATTTCAGTAAAATCCTAGGAACACTTGCACAAGCCTATTTAGGTTTTCTATGTCTTCTACGAAAAACCTAAGTATCCTTGGGTTGTGCAAATGTTCCTAGGACTACAGTGTTAGGTAACTTTGAGGCCCTTTAACAAATATCTAAGAAAATGAAAGTGCAAAGAATGAAAGCAACAATTACAGAATACAATGAATAATGAACATCTATCCTATTCTTTTGTCTTCAAGCTCTCACTCCTCGCAATGCTCCTTCTCCTCTATTAAGCTCCTCCAATCTACCATAGATGCAAGCTTGAACTCCATCTTTACACTTGTAACATTTGCAATTGACCTGAAATCTAGGACTCAAAAGCAAATGTAAAGTACCATGTGTTTTGTTATCATCAAAATAAACGATCGTGGTGCCCTTGAACCAACACAAATCAACATCTCAGTGGTGTTGCTCAAGGGATTCCACATCAAGAGAGGGTGAAGACTTGGTTAATTGCTCATCGGAGAAGGTCAACGTTGCTGGAGAAGACACCGTCGTTGTTGAGTACCATAACACCAAAATGCAAGCTTTGGGCCCCAATTAAAAGGTTCAAAAGATTCACTGTGAGGTGAAGAATGTGGTGGTGGTGTTGATTGGGTGAATTTAGGTGTAGATTGGCCGGATGGAGGCAGAGTAGGCAACGACATGGTGTGGTGTTCGGCCGAGAATTCAGGGAGTCAAAAGTCCAAATTTCTTGAGGGCTTTTTCTCCCCAAGATGTGGTGGATGTGGTGATGCTTGTGGGGTATGTGGCATGGCGGTTGGTGTGGTGTGGCCGTTCAAAGCTCATCAGAGCTTTGTCAACCATGAAGAAGGGGTCAAATGGTGAGGAGAAGATGCCTAAACTAAGTTCTAATGCCCTAAATCTATTTTAGGAGAGAAAAGGAGGAAGAAACACTACTTAATTGGACAAAAATAGGGAGAAACACGTCCGACTTAGCCGGTTGGGTGTGGGGAAGATGGCGCCTCCGGTGAGGGAGAACGACGATGAGGAAGGGGGAAGGAGACCTAGCTATGGTTGGCTAGCGTCAAACGAGTATGGGGAAGACGATGGCCCGTCCAATTTGGCCGTTGGATGCGCAGAGGAAGGGGAACAAGGCAGTCATCGGAGTCGAAGTATGCATGGCCGGTTGGAGGAAGTGGAGAAGGATTTTTGGCCAATTTTTGACTAATTTCTTCATGGGAGGATGTAGAAGCTTAATAGAGGTAGATTTGGCTCTGAATTGGCTCAAATTCGTGAGATTCCTCACAAATTTCGGTAAGGAAATCCATGGAAATTGAAAGCTTCGTTGGAGCTCCTCACTCCAAATTGGAGCACGAGATCTTGTGCATTTGGAAGAGGATCTCTCATGATGAATCCCTCTAAGTTTGGAGGGATTTGGAGGAGATTTGAGAGGTCAATCCCTTAATCAAAGGATGCAGATTTTGGGTTGATCTTACTGCTAGTTCCCTTCTTTGAATGAGGGGGATGAAGATGGTGGGAGGATCTAAATGCAAGAGCAAATTGAAACCTAGGGGCATTTGTGTAATATTCAGATAGAGTAGGTTTAAAATGCAAACTCGGTCAAGATGAACATCGATTGAGCTCAAAATTTGGGGTTAGCCAAATTTGGACCCAACAAATCTAGTGGTGACCTTAGATTTGAGTTTTGACACACTTTGACTTGGTAAAATACATAGAAGCCCAAAATAGAGCAAATTCCCGCTTAAGTCTTTATTTTTGGTCAAAATGGATTTCTTTGGTCAAAGTAAGTTTCAAACCTCATAGAATATTTTTAAATAATTTTTAAGAGATTTAGATTACATTTATTTCTATCAGAACCTGTTTATTTGAAGTGAGACTGTAATTAAGATTTTTATTAATAAAATAATCATCTAAACATGAAAACTCCTATTTCAATCAGCTCAGGCCCACTTTTTTGGAAATTAAGCTCAGTTGACCTTACATTAGACACTAATTATCCCCTTAGTTAATCTACATTAGTGATTTCTCATTAAAATAGCAGAATTAACCTAATTTCCTATCTTCTCACATTCAGTTTAGAAAGGAATTATGATCCTCAGATGCTTATTCAGGAGCATTTATCATTGGATTTTGACTAGAGTAAGCAAGTTATGATGGATGATGGTGTTACCATTAGTTTGGCTTTTATGTTATTTTTATTGTTCTTATTTTTATTCTCCTTGCCATTAGATGTCATGACATTCACTTTAGACTCCACAGGCACTACAGGTTTCTGTTTCCTATGCTCTTTCTCAATAGCAATGGCTATCATCAAGTCATCAAGAGAAATCTTTTCCTTTCTATGTTTAAGAGTCATCCCGAAACCCTCCCAAGATTTAGGGAATTTCTCAATGGTGGACATGACTTGAAACTTCTTACAAAGTTTCATTTCAGCCTCTGCTAAATCATGAAGCAATAATAGAAATTCGTGTGCCTACTCTGATACTGATTTACCCTCAGCCATTTGGAATTTAAGGAATTTTGCGATAGAGTATTTTTAAATACCAAGATCCTTGGTATTATACTTCTTGTCCAACTCTCCCATAGCCCCTTTGCAGTGGATATGGATGTGCTATATACATCAAATAGCACATTGGATAAAGTCAATAAGATGCAACCATGACAAATACAGTTGCATGCATTCTCCTCATCCATCGCCTTTTGGCCTTTAGGAGTGGGTTTTTCTTCATCCAAAACTGGGCATTCGATTTCCAATGTTGAGATCAAACTAGTGGTGGTCAACCAAATTCTCATGCGTTGTTGCCAACGCTTGAAATTTTGCCCACCAAACTTCTCGGGCATACCAGATAAGTGTACATGTGATTTAATAGTCATTTTCGACATCCTAAATATTTTAGATTTAAGTGAACCTTTTTTAAGATTATTGAAATAAACACACATAGGAAAAAAATAAATAAAAATATATGCATTTCCAACATTTTTGCATATATAAAAAATATTAAATCAAACAAGTCAAACATGATTTTGTAAGATCTAGAATAAAATAAAGAACAAATAACATACAATAGCACACATAAACAAAATGAAGAAAGATTAGAGATTATTCTGATCGAAGAGCCCATAAAAGACTTCCTTTCGAAAAGGTATCACCCCCCACAATACTAGTGCGTTGGAGTCTGACAAACTCCTCCTAGGATACGACGATCCACCTCCAAGATTCAACGCACTCCGATCTTGGATGTCCTTGAAAATCACCTCAAGAGAACGAAGCCGAGGCAATTTAGTTTGTTAATTTGGTTTGTTAACCAAAATTTCGATTGATCTACCAATTAATTGGTTTGATTAATCAAAAATCTCTCATAGATCACTCTCAACCTTGTGCAAGATAGACAAAAATTGATTAAAGATTTTTCTACCAATCTCATGTCAAATGAACCCATGAAGAAAGAGAGATATGAATGAGAGAGGGAGGCAGAGAGTGGAGAGAGCTTTTCTGCTCTTATTGTGTGTCAAATGAGAGTCCCCTTGTGGCCATAATACAAAGCCCACGACTCGACGTTTATGAAAATTTTCAGTTTATGGAAATACGATAATTGATCGACCAATTTAGTCTTATTGATCGATTAAAATCAATTGATCGATCAAACTTGACTTTTTGGTTGATCAAACCAATTGATCGACCAAACTTAACTCATTGATCAATCAAAATAATTGATTGACCAATTTTACTTTTTGATCGACAAATCCATGTCAAAATCATGATATTAAAAATCTGGAAGAAAAGTTTCCAAGTTCCAAATTGATTTTCACTCGAGCCTGAGCCCGAATCGGGGTGAGGCAGGGCACTCGTGTGTGCATGGCCCTCAGCCTAACCTCTCACTCTTTACTACATAAGCCATGGGAGATAGAAGCCTTTTACACCCACCAAGAGGTTTGCCTACTTTCTAGTATGGGACTAAAAAACTCTACTAAATCTCACTGATTTCAATAGAATTTATACGTTACCATATATCAATTGCATCTTGATTGATCTAATTAGGCTCTCAAATTTAACATTCTTACCCTTATATGCATGAGTAGGATCAGAAAGTAATACAAAAAATATATTTTGATGACTAATTTGATAACTTAGATGAACTCTTGGACCTCAAGTTTTAATTCAACAATCTAGGGGCACCACCATATAAGGTTTTGTTGGTGTATTTTATCTTTGTCCACCTATTAAGTTCTTTGGTAACTAGACATGCATGAATGTTGTAAGAGCCTATCAATATTCTCTACCTTTTTCTAGTTATAATAATGTTAGTTACGACCTTGCTTGCCTAACATGAAAATTGCCATTCCTTATATGTAGGTGCAAGGCTAATCTAGCCATAAGATTTTATGGAGATTTAGAGTAATTAAGAAGAGCATGGATAGCCAAGGGATCCATCTATTATTGTGAGGAGAGAAAAAATAGATATATAAGTGTTGAGATAATTAATATAGGCAAACATTGAGACATGTCCCTTAGGTCAAGAGATACGATTCTCTAGATAACTCAGCATAGATGTCACAACCCTCTACCTTAAGCATCTTTCTTTTTATCTGAGTTGTATTACCAACAACAGTAGAATAAATGTAAAAAGTACAAAAGCTAAAAGATTAAAATTCACCACTTGAGGTCAAGTAAGTAACTTTATTCGCATTTCTTATGCTTTATCAACATCTAAGTACAACAGGGTGAAAGTAATATATTAGCAATTGGTTCAAGGCAAAATCTAATTATTTATCATTTCTTATTTCATTTTTTATTCTTATTGAATTCCACTCCTACCATTGTATTCGTACTCTTAAAGTTTATTCTAGCTTATACACATATTACAAGCTATACCTTTCACAACATATAGAAAATGGCTTTATCTCTCATCTTTACCATTTAGTCTTTGTTTTTCTTTCTATTCTTATCCATAAGGGTACAATATTCTCATATTTAGAGTTTTCTTATCTGCCTAGGTTTGGATTCTATACTTGTTCTTGCAAATAGAAGTATAGTAACCTTCTAGTACAAGGATGCCATCTATTAATAAAAGTAGTGTTAGGCTCTCTTGGGTTTTACTAACAAATGTATGTAACCTAGTGCACCATATATATTGTATCACTCACTAACCTTGTGGTTCCAAAACAAGAGCCAAGTTTGCTTATTACAATCATCTAAGCCTAGTTACTTAGATGACAGTTAAATAAAGACCACAATTATCTTTCAGAATGAAATTCACCTAGTCTAATAGGTATTGTCACAGACTCAGTATTTTTAAGGATAACATCCTTGCATATTAACATTTGTCCAAATCTTGTCTGGCTAAAAAAATGGGAGGTTGTCACCCTTAGGAGCACTTACTATTTTGCAAACAATTCTTACCTAGTTTTTGGACTTGAGTTGTGGCTTAGCTAAGTAAATGGAGATTTCACTCCATCCATATATATTTTTATACATTGATGTTCATTGACTATCTCCTTAACTAAAAGTCATAAAGTTAGGTTTGGCAAGTCTTTGGTCTAATTCATTCTTTGAAGATTTTAGACACTTAATTCTATTTGTTATAGCTGGCTTCAAACTTTCTTACTATTGGCTAACTATTTATGGTAGTCGAATATATAATTTCTAAGTATTTTGATATTCAATTAGTTAAGTTGATTTTATGTTATTTTGTTATTTAAATTGTACAACTGAGTATAACCTTTGCCCATCTAGTTATGACCTACTGCAAAGATGGGATAACATTAGAGTGGAATGAATAGTGCTCTTTCACGACTCTAATTTGAACTAGTTTAACTTGTAACAATTGTTGAATAAGCAAGCTATCCTAAATAGTACTGCAAATTAATTACATTAATAGAGAAATAATCATGCACAATATATTCAAATTGTCGTGACCTTGTCCCCTAACTTTGAAAGATTAGGAACTTTGACTACCAAATTATAAATCATGTAGCACCCTAAGACCTTTTCTTTAATTATTTTCATAAGCACATAAAATAAAACATTCAAAGAAAATGAACAACTAACTAAGCATGTTGAAGGAAAAGTTCTACCACTACTATTAAATAGTTACCTCAAATAAGTCTTCCATTGATACATCAAGTTACTAAATAAACACAAACTATAAGTAATAGTATGATAACTCTTATAAAAATATAGGGTTTTTACATAGATGCCATTGAAAATCATTGAAATTAATTTTTTGCCACTGTGTTGCAAATATTGCTATTAATGTCATTTAAAAGTATGACCCTTTTGTGAAAATAATGTCACTTAGATTAACATTTGTCTGATTTGGGTTAACAGACATTAAGCCCCCCTTTCTTTCCTTCCTCCCCCTCCTCCATCCTCCTTTCAACATCATGACCACCACCATTGCCAAAGCAATAGTAGCAACAACAACAACAACAATAGCAGTAGCAACAACAACCATTGATGGAGGGGTGGTGGAATGGGGGGGGGGGGCAGGTTGGAGGAGGAGGACCAAGCTAGAGGAAGAGGAAAGAGGAACAACCATCAATGTGGACATCGCCAATGATGGAGAGGTCGAGATGAAGGAGGAAGGAGAAATAGGAGGAGGCTCGCATCCCTAATAAATCATATTCATCCTATCCATCCCCAAAGATAGATTAAATCACCACCATCTATTTCCTTTTGAGATTAGCACTTTTAATTTAACTTGAGTCAACTTTTCTCTAATGTTGGTTAGTGGACTAAAGAGAGATGCAGGGGTGGCATTTATGTTAATGTCGTAAGTTTCACAATGGCATTAAAGACAATATTTGCAAGCCAGTGGCAAAAAAATAATTTTGATGTTTTTCATTGGCATCTATGTAAAGCCCCAAAAAATATAAAACCATTTAGCGAAATTCTACTCTAAGATTGAATCTACAAGTTCCTTCCACTATTCCTCGTCATAATACCATCATTTCTTACATTGCTATGGTCTGGACTCTCCATCATCACCATGATGGACAATTAACATAAAAGGCAAGGAATGAGCAAAAGCTTAGAAAGAGAAAGAAAATTAAGCTAACATGTAAATACTAAGTAGTTAAGTGCATTGAGCACACGTATTCCCTCCATTTACAGGTGATAGGATCTAAAATATGGAATATCTACGTGCACAAAAACTCAAACACAAAATCAGTAATAATAAGAAAATTTGCAAAAATATCAATCCACAGAAAATGCACAAGATGTATAGTTGTTCCCCTCACCTGGGTACTCCATTACCTAAGCCTCCCAGCTTAGGGGTTTTAACCCGATTCCCTCAACCCCGAGGAAATCAATTTACTAACCGAGGTAATTCATAGGTTACCTCAACCCAATTATAACAAAGAATTTGTTACAACTCAACGAGCAACAAGCTCAAATAAAAATGAAAGAATAGGTGTAAGACAAAAAGAATCTTACAACAACATACCTAAGCCTCTCAACAATAATATAAAATTAATACCAATTTTAGAGCCTAGAATGAACATGAATGCCTTGACAATGCGTGAAGAAATCACGTCGATGTGCTTGCAAAATCGTAGAGAGATTGAGAGCAGCAAACTATTCCTTCTCTTGAAAATATTGTGAAAATATGAAATATAGCTCTAGAATTTTTCTTCTCTATTTCTTATGTGCAAACTAAGGGTCCAAGGGTTTATTTATAGAGTTAGGACCTAGTTGGGACATCTGCTAGACGTTGGGGTTTAAATCCCAATGTTCATATAGCCAAAATTAATTTTCTAGCCATTTAGTTTTGAGCCAACGGCTACCTAGTACAGGTACTAAAGTATGGGTACCGGTACTCGTTGCTTCCAGATTTGAGTTTCAAACACTTAACACAAATCTGTAACCCACTTGCACCGGTGCTGATCATGAGTACCGGTATTCGTTCCCTCCAGTACCGGGACTGATCATGAGTACCGGTACTCGCGGGGTACAGGTTTGTTTCTTTGAAAAAATCCAAACCTGTAACTCACATGTACCGGTACTAAACTTTAGTACCGGTACTTGTGGGTTAACAAGTACCTTTTTTAAGTGATTTAATCAATTACGTTCTTCGAAAATGATCGCAATATTAATCCTAATTTATCTCTAATTATTTTTATGTTCTAAGTTATATTCCTTTGTTAAGAGGCATATACAATCTATAAATATAAAATCTAAACTAGAGAAACTAAAGGTCGAAGAAGATCTTCTCCTCCTCGACTCTTCCTTGTCATCTTGCCTCCTCCATGACATGATCTTTTTCTTCTCACCATCATGCCTCCATCATTTCCTGTTTGCCTTGCTTCTTCACCTAAATCCGAAAAACACTTAATGGCAAACATTAATCCATAATAATTTTGTTAACACCAAAACAAGATGTGGAACAAGTTTCCAACAACAGGTTTAGTTGAAAGTCCTAAGGATTTATTTAACAACTAGGATCATCAATCACTATCTTAGATCTCGATCTCTTCATTAAAGAATGATCAGTTGGGAGAACCTTAGAGATAACACCCCAACTAACAGATAGCAAGCGTGCTAGAAGAGTCGTCACCATCAAAAAAGGCCACCCCGTGGACAAAAGATTTGTCCATGGTATCACAGAAGCATGAAAAATAAGGTGTTTTAAAATTTTCTTGATTCAACAAATCGGTTGATACTCGAAAACCAAATCAATCAAGAAATAAAACACCTAAACCAGAAACCACATGGGAAGAATTAGTTTCTTCCCATTTTGGGGTTCCCACGAGTATTAAGATTACATATGGGGTGGTGTAGAAGAACACCCCATGTGTTGTGCCTCTCACAATAAGTTCTGGCATGGTTTTAGGACATACTTCTTAGTAGGAGGATGAGACCTCAGATGCCAATCACAATCAATTCTATCCTCGATCCACGAACCCTTTGTGTTTTTGAAGCAACAATTAATCACCTTGAAACTCCTACACGTGTACAGAAGACCACTAATCAAGGTCGTAGACTCACGACCCCCTTCACAGATTGATTGATTAAGAAGGCCACCGGTCAACTCACTCCAGCTAGGAGGACGACTTCTCCCAAGAGAGAAGTCCTTAGTTGCTAGTAAACCACTAGCAATGACAATCAACCAATAATCTAAGAGTTGGTCATCCAACTCCTTTGTTTGTTGACCTAGAAGAGAAGACAGGCTTGGGAGAATTGCCCCTTCTTCTTCCTCTCTCCCTGATGGCAGTGGAATTCTCTTTGTGAGAAAAAGGAAGTTGATTTAGAGTTGATTAGGTCTTAAAGGGCTTGCCTTTGGGAAATATTTATAGAAAATCCCAATAATCTTAATATGGTAGGAGACATTAGATTAAATCCAATGGTTGGAATTTATTCCTGATGATAATGTCATCATCAGCCATAACTAGCTTTAATTAATCACAATCAAGAGACAAATGCTCCTATATAATCATTGGAGAGTCGTAATTCACTGCATATCCATTTTGAGAAGAGTGCATTAAAACAGGGATTAATCTACAGTTTTAACAACATATTATGAATGCAGAGTAACCACGGGTTTTCCCAGGGGTTAATTGAAAGTCATATGTTCATAAATGTCTAATAAGAGGGTTCGTGTAGACAGAAATGGATTTTCCTGCACTTCGAGACCTAACACAACACCCGAAACCCTAATTTCAGACCCGCTTAAATAACAAGGGTTATGGACATGATAAAATTCATATAAATATTCTAAAATTCATATAAAAATATCCTATAAGGTTTGATACTCTTGATTTGACCATCTGAACTTATTTTTACCTAAAATAGAGTCTTGGATGGATAGTTGCCTTAATTTGGGTTTCTACGCAAATTACCAAGTCAAACTTGGTCAAAACTGAAATCCAACTTTACCATCAGATTTCTTAGGTCAAAATTAGGTTTATACCAAAATTTGGGCCTAATAAGAGATTATCTTGACCTAGTTTGCATTTCAGTCCAATCAGACTCTTTCTATCTCACACAAGCCCCTAGCTTTTGAAATCCTTGCGAAAAACCCCCTCAACTTTCTCATCTTCTTTGCATTTAGGTCCTTTATGCCATGGCTGTGTGAACATAGCTTGCTGTTAACCTTCAATCAAGGAGTTCCTTTTGATTTCACGCCTAATCTCTTCCAAAATTGGAAGAACTCTTGAGAAGATCTTCAATCTGAGTCGCATCTTGGGCTCTGATTCTTACCTAAAACCTAATGCAAACGATTTCAACACAAGAGTTTCCTATTTCGCGAAGGTCTCAAGCTTCCAAGCTTGGTTTCCAAGCTTGGAACGCCCCTTTGAGCCTAATAAAAGGTCCCTTGATGCAAGGCCATCTTCCTTAGCTTGGTTTGGATCGGATTCCACCCTTCTTCTCCTCTCTCCGACCAAATTCCCCGCAAGCTCCAATGAGCTTCTCTGTCCACCCTCTTCTTTGGCTACCATAGACTATAGACAGTCGATTCTCTTTCCTTAAGTTCATCTGCGTCTTGCAATACTAGCAGGCGCCATCTTCCTCCATCTTCGCCGTTCTCTCTCAACGGAGTCTTCACCTTCTCCGGCACCGGCCATACCACAACTGACGTCTCCTTCCCCTTTCGTCTGTTAGCTTAGGTTAGTTAGGTTCCCCTCTCCCTCTACTTCCTTTTCCCTCTCTTTATCCCTCAATTCAACCCATGACGCTGCTGTTCGTTGATAAGTCCACTTTTGTGAACTATTATTTAGCTTAAGTACTATTTAATTATTTGTTCTTAGTTGTTAAATAATTAAGAGTTATATGGCAATTCACCTTGACCTGCATTTAATTTTATGCTTTAATTTTTACATTTAATAGCATACTTTATGATAATATAATTGATTTGATAAATGCAAGTTAGGTGCAAGATCAGGAGTTAATTTTTACTTATATAAGACGTCTGGGACTTGGATTGGACATCTGGAATTATTAATTACAAATCCGTGGCATTATGTTTTTAAGACGTCTGATGCTCCATATAGACGTCTGATGAAGGAACCAGCCGTACTTATCTACCGTTCCAACCACTCATGATCGTCGCGAGTAGTTGGAGATACTTGCGGCCAAAGGAAAAGGAGGAGAGTGGGGTTCAAAAAGAAGCGGCATCCTCCGAGGATAGGGCAAGTGCATTTGCATTTTAGGTGCATTTAGGTTAGCATATAAAAAAAAAATTTTTCTTTTCTTGAGCTGATTGGGTTAGTCCCTAGTAGAATATCTTTGTCATTAGAGGTTTTTCTTCTTGAATTATTTCTTAAGTTTAGAATCCAGTAAATTTATTTCACGTGCACGTAGACTTGGTAATGGATCCTTGAGAAAAATCGATGAGCATTTGTAAGTCTACTGAACCCTTGGACAGTTCATAGGGAGTCAGGAATACTATCTTCTAATAAATCCACCTCATATTTGTGAGAAGAAAGTAGAGAGATTACTGGTGTGCTAAGTCTAGTGCAAGGACTCTTAAGTTTTGGATAATTAAATGATGATAATTCAGAGTTAGGTGTAGTTTTCAGTCTCTGTTCCTAGGTATGTACTTTGAGTGAATTCCTGAGAGTCACCAAATAAGGCAGATACACAAAGATTGAGTCTTAATAAAGCTATAACTATGGTGGATGGTTATGACCATCCCTCATAGAGTCTTCAGCTGAAGGAGGGTAATAGTGTCAAAGGTCAGAAATATGCCTGTCCTATCCATTCCTTCCCGGTGCCAAGAATAGGCACTTCCACCAAATAAGCCACACAACTTCCTCTTAACCATCATCATCCCTAACAATGCCTCGTAAATAAAAGTCTGTATCGTGTTGTGCTGAATGAAAAAGAAACAAAACAAGAAAAAAAAAATATATATATATAAAGAAGAGAAGAAAAGAGAAAAGAAGTAGAAAAAGAAGAAATAGAAAGAAGAAAAAGAAGAAAAAAAGTTATACTAAAAGAAAAAAAAGGAAGTCCAAGTGTATGATGTAGCACTGTTTCCGAGGCAGAAAAACACCTATCGCGTTCCACCAAATATGACCCATACCTACCTTCTAGTATTTCTGATCGCCTGAATACTGGTTGAGAACTCTAACTTAGTTATAGAGTTATTAGGACTTTAATTGAAGTGTAGATGCCATGTAAGGCCACCAAATAGTGAGTATAATTTCTAATTCTGGCGAGATTCGTGATCTCAGAAAGAAAGAAAACAGAGAGTGCCCAGGAACATTAAGAGAGCACAGTTGTGTAGCCTCTCTCAGAGTTGACTTGTCTAATAATTTAGAGATTTAGAGTGTGTAGTACTAGACTATATGTAGCACCAGTTGAGTGTGTGCCACCAAATACAAATCTATTCAACTTGATATCTCCTACCTAAGCCAAAACCGGGGTTAAATTACAGATTATCGTCTGCTTTATCCCTGAGGGAAGTAGTTGCCTATCTCAACAGAAATTTTTGCCAAGGGTGATGTACGAACTCCTAATGCGAATTGGCTCTTTCACTTGGATCTCTTACCTAGGCTATCAGCACTTCACATTTGTCTGGATTTCTAAAGTTTTGAAGTAAGATCAGAAGAAGTCTTCTGATTACTTCTATTATTCATTTTGCTAGGGACTAGCAAAACTTAGGCATGGGGGCATTTGATAAGTCCACTTTTGTGAACTATTATTTAGCTTAAGTACTATTTAATTATTTGTTCTTAGTTGTTAAATAATTAGGAGTTATATGGCAATTCACCTTGACCTGCATTTCATTTTATGCATCAATTTTTACATTTAATAGCATACTTTATGATAATATAATTGATTTGATAAATGCAGGTTAGGGTAAGATCAAGAGTTAATTTTTACTTATATAAGACGTCTGGAATTACTAATTACAAATCCGCAGCATTATATTTTTAAGACGTCTGATGCTCCATATAGACGTCTGATGAAGGAACCGGCTGTACTTATCTACCGTTCCAACCACTCGCGATCATCGCGAGTAGTTGGAGATACTTGCAGCCGAAGGAAAAGGAGGAGAGTGGGGTTCAAAAAGAAGTGGCGTCCTCCGAGGATAGGGCAGATCTTCCTCCCTTGGCGGGTGATAGCGATTTCACGCGGTTTGTTAAAATACGTCGTTGTAACACGTAAAACCGATCAACTCTTAAATTTATATTCCTAGATAGGGGAGTATCTAGGGTCGTCCAAGGAGGCCAAATGTTTGCAATAGTGATTCTCTTGCTTGGAATACAATCTCAACTTTCTTTCTGGTATTTTTCAATGTATCATTTTTTTGTTTTAAATTAAGACAACATGCGGAATGGTGACGGGAAGGTGATTTACACTTCAATTTAAAATACTACTTCTAAGTGGCAAGTAGAGCCTCTCCCTAAGCTCACTCTAGGCAAGTGGAAACCTAGAATAATTAGGGAGAGGAAGTGAAGAATGCTGAAAATAAGCAAATAGAAATGCAAACAAGATATACGAAGAAGGCAACTAGATAATTGATAAAGTGTTTAACAAAAATGCCTAGTAGAGGAATGCTTCTACTACTAGATAATTGAAGTAAAAGAAAACACAAATCCTCTAAATAGATGGTGAAGAAGAGGGCTTCTTGCTCCAAGGTTGGTGGCTCCCAAGCTTGAAAAGAATCCTTCAACTCCTTCCTTGCAGAACTCCGCCAAGGTGATGACCTCCAAGGCAAGCCCTAAGGGGGCGTGCCCTAAGTTTCTCTCCAAGGGTGGACGTCCACCCTAAGCTTTTCTTCTTTGCCTGGCCGTCCTCCTTGAAGTGGGAGAGTCCTCCTCCTTGGCGTGGCCCAAGTTGAAGAGAGTGGGGAGAAGAAGGCACCAAAAGGGCTGGTGGTGTGCCCCTTTAATCTCCTTCTCTACTCCTTCTCCTTGGGCGTAGGTATAGGTGGATGTAGGTAGAAAATACACTAAGGGAGGATGGGAATTATGTGGTGGTAGGGTAGGGTATTTATAGGATGGGAAGGGGGGTGGTTATGGTGTTTTTTTTGGAGGGAAATGAAGGGGTGCTTAGTTATTTTTGGAGGGAAAAATGGGAGGGAAATGAAGAGGTGCCTTGGTTTTCCCTCCAAAAATACCTTCTAGAAGGCAATTTTGGAGGGAAAAAATGGAGGGTGGAGATGGGCTTTGATGGTGGATGTAGGGTGGTGATGGAAGGGATAGTTGGCACCAAAATAAAGTAGGAGTAGGTGGTCTTTTTGCTGGAGCTTAGGTAGTAGGGTAGTCGGTTTTGGTGCCATGGAGGTGGACTAGCTATGTTAAGCAGCTTAGCTAGCTTAGCTAATAGGGAGTAGAGTTGGAGGCATTTGGAGCTAGGGTTTTCAGGGAGAAGAGCTGAGGAGGAGAAGTCTGGAGCTGGAGCTGGAGCTGGCTGCTGCTGAAGAGGCTGGCATGGGGCTACTCTAGCTGGCTTAGCTTACTAGTTCTTTGCTAGTTGCTAAGCCAAGCTAAAGTGAGCTAGCTTCTACCAAAATGAGCTGAGGTGAGCTAGGTCTGGTGCTCCCGGGGAGAATCAAGCTGGTTGAGGTAGCTAAGGTAGCTTAGCTCAACTGAGTTGAGCTAAGCTGAATCCCCGGGAGCTGGACTTGAGCTTCCTGAGCTGAGATGAATTCTTCTTCAGCTGCCTGGAGTTGAGTGGAGCTGGATGTAGCTGGATCTGAGCTGGGGTGAACTCCTGTCAACTCAGCTGAGCTAGCTAGAGCTCCCTGTGAACTAGTGGGAGCTGAGATGAGATAGACTCAGCTAAGTTGAGCTGGATCTAAGCTGAGGTGAACTCCTGTCAACTCAGCTGAGCTAGCTAGAGCTCCCTGTGAACTAGTGGGAGCTGAGATGAGCTAGACTCAGCTAAGTTGAGCTGGATCTGAGCTGACTTGAGCTAGGGTGAGCTAAGGTGAACTCTCTTGAGCTACCATCCAGTTGCGATTAGCTAAATGGAGCTGGGATGAGCTAACCCTAGTTCAAGTAAGCTAGGTTTCAGCTGTGGTGAGCTGGATCAAGCTGGGTTCCAGCTAGTCTGGACTTCTCCTTCACCATTTGCCTTCTTGAGTGCCAGGGTTTTAGGGATCTTTGCATCTGTACATCCCTAACACTCACAAAAACACATTAAAACGACAATAAAAAATGCAATGCATGCCTATCCTAATTTATGCCTAAATGCAGCCCAAAAACCCATTTGCGGAGTAAAATACTAAGAGCTAGGTTAGTTTTAATGCATAAGAATGATGATAAACTGGCGTTTATCAGCGGGGATCTTCTCCCTCTCACCACTGTGGAACAAATGCACTTTGTGTTTCAAGCTTGCATCGTGGTTTCTGCGCCCTGCAACTTCCCTCCGCAAGCGCCTGCCTGCTTGCCATCTTCCAGCGCCCCTCATCACCATCTGCCCCCGCCGCACCAAGTGCTTGCAGGCACCGCACCATCAGCCTGCCCACAACCCGGCCGCGCGCCTCCTTCCTGCAAGCAGACCGCAGGTGCTTGCTTGCCATCTTCCTCTTTCCCGCTCTTGCGCACCCGCAGCGTCCACTTCGCCCATCTGCAGGCCATAGTGCCCGTACGGCCGCCTCAGCTACCCATCTGCAAGTGCCCGCACGCCCTTCAGCAGGCGCGGCACCGCTCGCCCACGCACTGCACCCATAGGAGCTAACTGCAGATTGCCGCGCTCGCACGAGCAGACCCGCGGCCACAGAAGCAACCTTCGCCGATCCTCATCTCCTCTGCCGGCTGGCCGCCTCTGGCCGTCATCGTCGACACCACTGCCACCATCGGAGAGCCCCCGTCCTCGCCGTCCTCCTGAGCCTTGCAACTGCCCCACCGGTGCTCTCTCTCTCTCGCGAGGAGGAGAGAGAGCAAATACTCTGTTTTCTCCACCATTAAAATTTACAGAAAATGCCATTGTCAAGTTACTATTCATTTATTTTCTGAATTAGTATATTGTTGCACAATTTGCGTGGACACCCCATGCTTAATTCGAAATTACATATAATTGATTTCTCCTTCTGAGTGACATACAATCTAAGATATTAATTATAGTGTTATTAGTTAGGAGATTAACATTAACATTGTTTGTTATTACCAAGGTCATTATTTAGAATATTATATTGTTGTAATTTTGCATATGCACCCTCATCTTCTTGATTAATTATCTATATTGCAAATTTATGTGAGAAAAAGAAAAGCACGAAATAGCATGCATATCTATTGAGTTTTCTGAATAAATGTGACACTATTTATTAATTTAAATAGGCTAATTTCTCCCTGTGGAGATGACCTAACTATTCGTGGTTAGATTCTGACAATTAAAATGTTTTTGAAAAGCGATTTTCTACCACGCGATTAAATACAACGATACATCATTTTATGATAAAGTTTTAAACGAAAACGGAGATCGCTCTTTCATTCACCCTTCATCTTCTCCACGTTCGACCACACCTCCGACGAGTCCTCCACACCACCATGATAAACGTTAGTTTATCATCAATTTTATGCATTAAAACAAACCTAGCTCTTAGGATTTTGCTCTGCAAACGGGTTTTTGGGTTGCATGTAGATAGAAATTAGGTTAGGCAAGCATTACATTCGTTAGTGTATTTTTAATGTGTTTCTTGGAGTGTTAGGGATAAGCAGATTGACAGATCCCTAAAACCCGTCGAGTTGCCCCCGTCGATCCGCAGCTCCACCCAACTCGTCAACCGTTGCAAAAGCTCCGCCTTATCACGCTGAACATCCTCTGCCCACCCACTGCCACTCTACACCCACTCAACGCACCCCCGAACACACCCATATTTCCGATCACAGGATGAACTAGGCACACATGCCTAGGCCGTCCCGCGTCCTGTTGCACCTCTCACCACCTTCGCCGTGTCACGGCGAAGGTCTCCTGGTGGTTTGATTAGGCCGATAGGCTGTATTCGTGCACGACAGGTTCTGGAGCCCTACCGCCATTGTTGACGATTGAAGTAGCTTCCAAGCAGGCTCCAGGCGTCGGGGCAGCTGCGCTCCAGGTGCTTTGGACTGGGGTGAAGTCTGTGTAGACTTTTGCTTCAGCACTTGGCACCAACAGCGGCAGCAGCTGAGCAGATTGCGAGGAGGTTCTCCTGCGGGTGCGCGCGAGGAGAAGCAACCGTTTAGTTCTCGAAGCGCCGCACTTGTTTAAATTGATTTTGTGCATACGGCTATTCACCTTCGAATCCACAGGGGTGAGGTCCCTCGCCCATCACACCCGCCTCGTCCGCGGATTCACCTCGCAGACCTGGCGGGATCCGACCCGACACCACCGAGCACACCTCGTGCACCATTTCACGCCGGTGCGCTTGGTCCCGATTACGCAACCCGACCCGTTAACCCAGCTCTGGGAGAGCTTCCTGTGAGCGGTTTGCAGAGAGAGAGATACGTGCGGGTAGAGGGAAGGGTTAGGTTTTGCTGTGCCTTGTGTGCAGGAACAGAGTGCAAAGGAGGAAGGCTAAGTACTTAGCCGCAGGAAGAGGAGAAGCAGAAGAAGAGAGGCCGTGCAGAAGAAAAGGGAAGGAAGGAAAAGAGGAGAAGCACTGTAGCAGACTGCAGTTAAGTCATCTGACTGCTGTATCAGATGACGGATGAGCAGCCTTCAGAGGAGATAAAGCAGAGAAGAAGAAGGAAAGAAGAAAGCTTTGCCGTTGAAGAAAAGAGAAAGAAAAGAAGAGAAGGAAGAAAGAAGAAGGCTTTGTAGTTGAAGAGCAGAAGAAGAAGACGAGCAGCCAGGAAGAAGGAAGAAAGAAGAAGACTTGGCTGCCAGAAAGAAAGAGAGAAAGGAAAAGGAAGAAGAGAGAAAGAAGAGAAGAAGACAGGAAGAGTAGAAGAAGAAAGAAGAGGGAAGAAGACAGGATCAGAAAGAAAGCACAAAGAGAAGAAGAGAAGAAGAAGAAGCCAAGACAAAAATCTATCTCTCTCCCTCTCTCTCTCTTATTTTTGTAATTCAATAGAGAAACTTTGTACTTTTAGAATTCCAGTAGCTCCCTGAGTTCAACCTCGGGAAAACTATTTCCGAGTAAATTTCTATGGTAATGACAACCGTAGCTGTCTTATCTTATATTACAACGATTGTATTATAATAAACATAAAGACACCACAAAGCAGCACTACGGTTGGCACATCACCATTTTCTGGTGCCGTTGCCGGGGAGCAACGGCTATTCTAGAAGCTATAAAATCTCTATTTGTAGGTTTCTATTAATCTCTTCTCTTATTGTGTGCAGGTACAAGAAAATCAAGAAGTAGCCGCACAACAACCACTCCGAGGATAGGTAATTTTTTTTTCTATCCTCTCACTTTAACCCTCAATTCTAAAGAGGTAGAAAAAGAAAGAACAAGCAATATAGGTACAACCTGTCTTCCATACCTAGTAAACCATCAAAGTTGCATGTTTTCAAATTTCAACCCACCATTCCTACACACACTATTAAGGTAATTAAGGGCTAACACCTTCTTACCTGAGCCCTAATTACCAAATAAGGAGTTAACTGGACCAAGTAGAGCCAACATAGGATTTAACATTAGGGTTTCAGAGACACACCCCTTAATCAAGAATTGAGAAAATCCCAAAAGAAGTGTGCCTAAGCCATTGATTGAATATACCTATTCAGAAAAACCCTAAACAATTGGCTCTCTAAAAACACTTGACTCCTAAAAGACAAGACCTAATAAGTTCTCAAAGGAATCAAGAGGTGAAGTTGATCCCTTGGGTCAACCAACCTTAAAATTAGGTCACTCTTGCACTAAAAAGGCTAAAGTTCAAGTGAAAACCTAAGCACCTTGATTTTAACCTAAAATTGGTAGGCTTAAGAGGTCAAGGTCTCCATTCTGATCTACCTGGATTCTCAGTGACAAGAGAGGTCGGGTGGGGGAAACCCTGTAACCTGTGGGGACGCTCTACCGTGTAGGGGTCTTCGCGGGACTCACCCTCTCTGGTTGCCTAGGTAATTCTCAGGTGGACGATCTTTCTAATCAAGGGGTCCATCTGCCCTGCACCTCTATAGTCACCCAACAATTTTTTGGTGTCTCGATTGGGTCCAGTACCTTCTAATCTCATCACATCCTTCGGTGCATGTACGGTAGGAGGTCCTTAAGACCACCCTTAAGACCTCCTTTAGAAATTCACTCTCGTCGAGGCCAAGCCTCGACGCCCTTGTTTATGCAACCCCACCACATTAGTCCTTTCCTCTGATATTGAACCAAGTCTCCCTTCTTCCATCTTGGCACAACTTGAGTCTACATCGAACTTCTGATTCTATATCTTGATTCCACCACCTGATTCAAATTTGCAGCCTAATTACTTGGCATCACCCTTCAAGAGACCTAAATCTCAAAGATCCATGAGAGTAGGATGATTGAGGAAACAATTGAGTTCTATGGAATCAAATATAAACCAATAGAAAACATTTAGGTTGATGTCCCAACAACCACAGCTTTCATCATAAACTGTGACCAAATTCTGTTGACAGAAATTACAAAAGGATCAACCCGAGACATACTCATGACAGGATACATTGAGATAGAAAAATTACACAAATCTGAATACCTTCAATGCTTAACAAATCCTGTACTTTGGGAACAACACCAAGATGCCCTTGTAAAGCGGGTAGAAATGATGAGATCACTGGAACAAATTATCAACCAAAGATACCCGTATATACCAGAAACAAAGGATGAACCATCTTGGAACAGTATTAAGGATCAATCCAGTTTCCTAGATCTTGGGACTGAGGCACAGGGTGGTTGTGGATTCCCAACCCAGATAGAAGACAACATTGAATTAGGTTGGGATATTGCAGGAGAACACAATGATGAACTGACCCTAGACCATGAATTGCCAAGCTTAGAATTCCAAAACTCCTGTAATAATGAGATCAGAACTGAACCTTTTGAGGGTATAAATTCCGCCCTTTATTTTGATAAGGTGACCTTCGAAGGTTATTCAGACTTTGATTCTAGTAATCCTACCCACATCCTAAACCTAGAATCTAGATCCGAAACTTATTGGGAAGATTATGAGGCCCCATATGAGAAAGATCAAATTTTTAAAGAATATGATTCCGGGCCTCTATTTGAAGAATATCCCTCTCCAACATCCTCAGGAAATCTGATTGATTTTTCAAAAGACATGCCAATTTATGATACAGAAACTGAGGAGTTGGATGAGTGGGGTTTCAATTGGGTCTATCCTACCAGCTTGGAGCTCGAGCCTAGACAGAACACCTTTTTAAGTCCAGAATTGACATATAGGCTAGACCCCAGTCAGGCTGCTGATTCCACATCTGATGATTTATGCTACGGTGGAATTCATGATCAAGAATCTCATTTAGAACTCAATTTTCGCAAACTCTCTGACAACTTCGGATCTGACTATAATTTCGGAGAGACTCTCCTTCCTGAACACACCAAGCCCATCTACGACCTCAGTTCACATGACTCATTCTCTTACTCCGATTCTGAGGTCCTAGTTACTGAGATCATTGATAACACAAAATCATTCTTTTTCAATCCTCAGGAACCAAAAACAGAAAATGCCAAGAGTGATTACAACCCAGAATTCAAATTTTTTCTCGAATCAGATTTCCTTCATCCTACAGACACTCTTCAGGCATTTGATAGTTACCCAGAGCACTCTCTATAGAAAACCACCTATCATTCGTTTCTAGAAGAGCCCTCATACACAGTTGCCACCTCGTCCGCACACACAGAACTGATCAAAACCTTTTCCCAACCCCGACCTGCAACCGAACTCAATTTCTATTCAGATTCCCCTCTCACCGAGCCAATTACATTTCCACATAGGGTTTGGAACACTGATCAGACTACATACCATGCTCCATCATTCTCTGATCATCCCTGTAGGGTTCCCGCGTCAGTCACTCATTATTCTACGGGTCCCTATTCTGACCAGGCTGATTCGACTCAGCCAAACCCTGTATTCACACTTCCACATCCATCTGAGCCACATTGCATATGGTGGGTCCCACACCTTTTGATCTACATCTATCAACCCACCAGATTGATTGGGTTTGGGTTGCATCATCATCCTGTTGATCTTAATAAGCACCTGGTTGGACCAACCAGGCTCTTAATCAAGGTGCTTGTTATATTAAACTCTGCTGATTTGACCATCCCCTCTCCATCTCATTTCCCGCTTGGCTGAAGGTGTCAAATTTAGCGCTCAACGGGAGGCAGCCCGTCATTCTCTTTGAAAACCTGAAACCTTTTCTGACACCTTTGTGCACTTAAAGTTCACACTTTAGGACAGCCGACTCCACCTCAGGTGCTTGCATATGAGATTAGAAATCGCTCGCAACAGTCACGGCTTTGATTCTCTAGTGGTTGATCAGGAATAATCAGGTTGTCCTCTAGATGCAGTTCTTCAACCACGGCTTTGACATCACATATTTCCTCTATAACCCCGCAATTAATCCCTTGTTGGGCTTTGAAAATGTCAATCTTCAGATTTTGATTCCCAAATTTTAATTCTATTTGGCCCTCTTCGCAGTTTATATTGGCCCTAGCAGTGGCCAAAAAGGGTCTCCCTAATATGATTGGTGTGTCCCTTGGGTTCTTAGGTGCATCCATGTCTAGTGCTATGAAGTCCACTGGAAAATAAAAATCTCGTACCCTAACAATGACATCCTTGAGTATTCCTTTGGGTGACTTGATGGATCGATCGGCTAACTGCAATGTTACCTCAGTGGGTTTAAGTTCAGATTCTTCAAGGTGGTCAAGGAGGGATGTAGGTATTAAATTTATGGAGGCACCTAGGTCTAGTAGGGCTCTATCAAATTGGGTTTCACCAATTTTACAAGAAATCAAGGGAGTTCCTGGGTCTTTAGCCTTGGGTGGGAGTTTGCTCAAAATGACAGAGCTGGCTTGCTTTGACAGTACGATTGGGTTCCCATCCTTGGTTCGCGGCTTACGTTTAGGTGTACATACGTCTTTCAAGAATCTTGCGTAAGCCGGTATGTGGCGGATTGCATCCATCAACGGGATGTTTATCTGGACCTGTTCAAAGAGCTTGACCAGATCCTCCTCGGGAGCCACGGGTTTGGTTATTCTTTTTCCTTTGGTCAAGGCCTCAGGGAATGGGATCCTAGCTGGTTCCTCTAAGATAGGTCCAGGTTCTTGATCTGGGACAGTAGTATCTTGGATAACTATCCTAAGGTCTTGGCCACTATCAGGCTTGGAGTGGTTCGGATAATGTGGGTCTTGGGTTGTTTTACCACTACGTGTTGTTACAGAGTTCAACCCGGCCTGATTTGGGTTAGGTAGGAGGGGTGGCTGCTGCTGAAATCCTGCATAAGATGTTGAAGCCTCCATCCCGTCTGGTGATGGAGTAGCAGGGGCCTGATAAATCACATGTGTTTTGCCTGAATTTGGATTCATAACGCGCTTCTGGGTTAGCACGTTATTTGGGTTGGGCAGAGGTTGCGAAGGAAGGGTGCTAGGTTGGCGGGAATTTGCCATCTGGGCTAGTTGGTTGCGAACCTCTGTGATCTCATCCTTGTGTTGTTTTTGCATTGCCACATTCGTCTTTTGAATGTCAGCCAGTGTTTGAAGGATAAGAGTCAGTTGATCCTGATTTTGCCCGGATTGGTAGGTGGGATTGGGCCGAGGCTGAGGCGGCTGATATGGACGAGGGACTTGTGGACGGGGTTGATATGGTGGTCTTTGAGAATTTCCCGCCCACTGAAAGTTAGGATGATTTCGCCATCCAGGGTTGTAGGTATTGGAGAATGGGTCATTCTGGATGGCGTTGAGGTCCTCGCAGTTTTGAGGAGCCTCAGGAAAGTCAGAATACGAGGGTTCAGAGTTCCCCCAACTCGAGTAGAAGGGATCGGAGGTTACTCCGGTTCGAGAGGCAGACGGGGGTGGATATGGGTCCATCCCCTTGGCAGGTTGGTGATATATGTTTTGCACTGTTTCCCTTGCCAGAGGAGGTCGTGCAAAAGAGTTTTGCACAGAGGTGGCTTGCTGCAAATGTCGAGTTAGCTCGTCCACCTTCTTTTCTATAATAGAGACCTTGTCCAATCGACTGGCCATCAGTTCCAAGTCGACGGAAATGGACAGGTCCTGCATCTCATGTGTCCCTCTTAGATTTGTCGATGCGCGGGCATTCGTCCTGTCGAATAAGCCCATGGAGTCATTATTTATGGAGTTCTCGCACATGTTTTCGAGAATCTCCCACACCGTGTCCTCATGTTGACCCATGATGTTTCCTCTGCATGTTGCATTGACGAATAAGAGAATATCTTCACGGAGTCCGTGGTAAAAAGACTGGACTTGTTCCCACTTAGGAACTCCGTGATGGGGGCACTTTCGCATGAGATCAAGGAATTGATCCCAAGCTTCGTGAAGAGGTTCTCCCTGTTGTTGAGTGAAATGGGTGATCTGGTGGCGCAAGGCATTCGTCCGGCCAACAGGGAAGAATTTTTTCAAAAATTCGGACTGCAATTCCTCCCATGTGTTGATCGGATGGGTCTGAGTCTGATACCAATGTGCGGCCTTGTCCAAGAGGGAGAACGAAAACATTTTCATGAGTAGGATATCCCGATTTTGTACATCTGACCCGAAGGTCTGGGCCAGATGCTTGAGTTGTTTAATGTGTTGGAATGGATCCTCAGAGTTAAGCCCATGGAACTTTGGTATGGCATGAATCATATTGGGCTTCAGTTCAGAATCAGGTCCTCCAATTGGGATTCGTACTCGGGGTTCGATTGCCACCGCAGCGGGATTATAGTGATCTCGCATCATAGGTCGCTGCGGTGGGTTTACAAAGTTCTGAAAGAGATCGTTCAGGCGTTGAAGTTGGTGTTCAAGGTTATTCTCCTCTTCAATGGGTTGTGCCATGATGGGAGAAGGAGAATCAGGATCTGAATCAGATGAAAGATTTATGTGGTGGGGTTGCTGCACAAACAAGGGCGTCGAGGCTTGGCCTCGACGAGAGTGAATTTCTAAAGGAGGTCTTAAAGGTGATCTTAAGGACCTCCTACCAAACATGCACCGGAAGATGTGATGAGATTAGAAGGTGCTGGACCCAATCAAGACACCCAAAAATTGTTGAGTGACTATAGAGGTTCGGGGCAGATGGACCCCAGGATCAGAAGATCGTCCACCTAAGAAATACCTGGGCAGCCAGAGAGGGAGAGTCCCGCAAAGACCCCTACACGGTAGAGCGTCCCCACGGGTTATAGGGTTTCCCCCACCTGACCTCTCTTGTCACTGCGGTTCCAGGTAGACCAGAATGGGGATCTTGACCTCTTAAGTCTACCTTTTTTATTTTAAGATCAAGGTGCTTATTGTTCCACTTGAACTTTTAAGTATTTTGAGTGAAAAAGTGACCTAATATTAAGGTTGGTTGACCCAAGGGATCAACTTCACCTCTTGTTCCTTTGAGAGCTTTTAGGTCCTTTCTTTTATGGTTCAAATGGATTAATAGCCTGATTTGCTTAGGGTTCTTCTTGTATAAATCGTTTCAAATATGGTTTAGGCACACCTCTTTTTGGAAAGTTTGTTTCTTTGTTTTAGAGAAGATGTGTCTCTAAAAACCCTAGCTTTGCAATCCCTAACTTGGCTCTAGTGGTTCCAATTTAGTTGCCTTAGAAATTAGCACCTAGGGCTCAATCAAGAAAGTTTTAGCCCTGGTTGCCTTGGATGAACAGACAAAAATATGTTGAAATGAAAATCAGGCAACTTGATGAGTTACTAAATATGAAACATGTAGCCCTAAGTTGATTTTTCTCCTTTTTTTTTCTCCTTTTTAGATTATGAGAGGGTTAAGAGAGAGGGCTTATGGAAATTACCTGTTCCTTGGAGAGTCTGTTGTGCAGTTATTGTTCTTTCCTTTTTGTTTTGCTTTCCCTGCTTGAACACAACAAAAGAGAAGTTAAGTCAGATATTAGATAGAAAAGTTGTAATCAAAAGCTTTAAAAGTGCCCGTTGCTCCCCGGCAATGGCGCCATTTTGTTCGTACGCTCTCGATCGAGTTTAAAAGGAATGTCACGTTGTAATATAGCCGACAAAGAGTTCAAACAAATAAAGAGTTTTTTATTACTCGAAAATCAGAGTATCCGAGGTCGAACACAGGGGGCAAATGAAATTTACTACTAATCAAAATGTAATTGAACACTCTAATTTACTCAAAATGTTAACTCAAATATGAATGTATGCCATTAAAAGTAATTATGATAAAAAATATGAAATTGGACGTCTGATCTGGTGATCAGACGTCTTAAAAGCATTTTCCCCTTTTCTTCTTCTGATCTTCTTTCTCTTCTTTGCTTGCGAAGGCTTCTTCTTCTTTCCTTTCCATCTTTTCTCTTGTTTCTTCTCCTGCCTTGCCTTCCTTCTTTCTTCTTCTTCTGATCTTTCTTTCTCCTCTTCTCAGTAGTCTCTCCTTCTTCTTCCTTCCTTCAGATCTCTGCCTCTGCTTCCTTTTTCTTCGGTCCCTTATGTTCTTCCTGCCTTTCCTTGCCCTGCTTCCTTCCTTCTCCTATTCTTCTCAACGTTTAGCTTGCCTACACAGAGAACAAAACCTACCCGTTTCCCTCTACCCGAACGTCTCTCTCTCTCCCCACAGTTCGCTCAAGGACTCTCTCCCAGAGCCACACGGGTAGTCGGGTCGGATTCGCACCCGGGACCAGGCGCACCGGCAAGTGGTGATGCGCGAGGAGTGCGTAGGTTTAGGTCGGGTCAGATCGAGCCAGATCTGCGAGGTCAAGCCGCGGATGAGGCGGGTGTGAGGGCAGGTGAGGGACCTCACCCCTGTGCTTACGGAGGCAATGGGCTTAAAACACAAAAATAATTTATATGATACCTGTGTTTTGCAATCCCACGATGTGGGACTATCTGGTCGGTCCTGCTTTCGCGCCCGCAGAGCTTTCGTCGCGCGATTGCTCCAGTTGCCGGCCTCTCTTTGCGACTTGCTAGCCTCACTCACTCCACGACACTCGCGTGAGTCTGCTGCACCAGCAGCCTGGGAGTCCTGGTACCTGAAGCTGCTGCAAGCTCCTTGCTGCTTCGGCTGATAATGGCGGCCGGAGCTTAAACCTGTCACACACAAGAACGGCTTATTGGCCCAATCAGATTGGCTAGAAACCTTCGCCATGGCACGGCGAAGGCGGTGGGTGGTGCTGCAGGCTGCAGGTCGGCCTAGGCGTGCGTGACTAGGTCAACCTGTGGCCGGAGATGTTGGGTTGTTCGGGGGGTGATTGTGGAGGTCTGGAGTGGCAGTGGTGGGGTGAAGTGAGTTCCTGGTGGTGAGGTGGAGCTCACGAGGGGGTTGGCGAGCCGTGTGGAGGGGCGGAGTGGTGTCGGCAGCTCGCCGGAGGGCGGTCGGAGGCGAGGACGATGGAGGTGGTTAGGCACTGTCGAGGGGTAATCAGATAAAATAGCAGGGGGAAAAGAGAGAGGAGAGGAGGGAGAAGGTATCTGGAGTGGTCTGGAAGGAAGGGAGGCGGCGGAGAGGACGACGCGTAACTACCGTCGTCGGGGAAGGACCCTGAGGGAGGAAGCGGCGACGAAGATGAGGTCAGGGGCACGCGCGCGTGGTACAGCACGTCGCGGGAGGAAGTGGCGAAGTTGACTCTACTGCTGGTATGACAGCAGAGCGACAAGAAGGAGGGGAGGAGGTCGCCGGAGCTTGCGGGTCGTTTGGCCGGAGATGGGAGAGAGGGAATTTGGAGGGGATCTCCGTCAAAATCAAGCTTAGGTTCTGCGGCAAGAGGTGTAGTCTCTTTTATAGACGCTGGGCCGGGTGTGCAGAGCGTGGAGGGCACGCCAGCGTTTGAGGTTGGTCACCGGAGATGGAAAGAAGTTAAGATACCCAAATCTCTCGTGCGTTCGCACGAGAGATTGGGTTCACACCAGCGGTTGTGATCGGCCTTAAATGGAAGGGAATTCCTCAGAGAATCTCCCTTCCATTTCTGGGAGAAAATCTCTGAGGAATCAGAGATAAATCCCTTTCTAAACTTTGCCGGAGCTCGGTTCTGCCCTAACAATGGCGGAAGGACCGGATTGCAAAGGGGGCGAAAAACTTAGGGGGATCTCTGCAAAGATATTCAAAAGATAGGGACCAAATTGTGATATGGGTGTATTGAATTGCAAAGTAGGTCAAGATGACCTCCCCTTGGGTCCAAATTTTGGTACAAACCTTATTTTGACCTAAGGAATCCAATGGTGAAGTTGGATTTTAGGTTTGACCATTTTTGACTGGATATTTTGCGTAAAAACCCAAATTAGGTTAATTGAAGAGCTAGGACCCTATTTTAGGTCAAACTGGGTTCCAAAGGCCAACTTAAGTGTTCTCAACCCTAGAGGATGTTTTTCCATGATTCTTAGAGGGTTTACTTGATTTTTATCCTGACCGGAACCTTGTTAATTTAAGCGGGTCTGTTTTAGGGTTACCAAGTGTCATTTAATTCTTAGATTGCACATAAACCCATTTCTGATTGACTCAACCCACTTTTTATCCCATTTATATCATTTGACCTATGTTTTGCCTCTGAGAAATCCCGTTTATGTACTGCAATGGTAAAATTGCAGTTTTAACCTTTATTTCATGTTTTCTTCTCAGAGCACTTGTTCCTTCAGTTATGCCTTCTTCTAGGTTATGTAGGAGCTTTTATCTTCTTTATTGGGTCAAAATGAGCTAGTTATGGCTCATGATGAGGCTCTCATCATTGAGGAAAATGAAAAGCTTAAGTATTAGGTCTAAGGCTTAGGGAGTATTTGGCCTCATTAGCTAACTTTTGGTTTACGGGACTCAGTAACCTAAGCACCCTAACCCCACACACAGCCTGGTTTAGTAAGCGTAAAAATCAAAATCATGCAGAAGCGTCGAAAAATTCTGAAAGGAACACCTAGAGTAGGAGCGGCCGATTAAGACAAGTTGATTTGGACAAGTTCCCAGTGCGGAGAGGTGGGAAATCCCCCTCGAAGATGCGTAACAAAATATCATCTCCTCGATGCTTGTTTCTTAGGATATTTACATATCCTACTGGGGGCATGTAAGCACTCTGCTGGTTTAGATTCCATGGATGGCATTATCACAAAGTGTCAATTGCCAGGGTCTGGATTCGGCCGCAGAACACCATGGATGGGATTATCTCGAAATCTCAATAGCTAGGGTTCCGGAGGTTGCCATGGACGGTGCTATCTTGAAGCATCGATTGCCAGGAACCCTTAAGGATTGATGATAGGAACAAGGAATCCGATACAGACTGTGTTGAAAAGCCAATCCTAAGCTAGAACTAAAAAGAAAAAGAGAGAGAAAACTCTCCAAACAGAATAATCTTCTATCTCTCTTTCGTACAAAACACACTGTGAACTGAGCCAGGGCTAAAATCATTTCAAGCACGGGTGCTTTAACCACAAAGTCCAATAGACCTTAGGTTAGTTCTTGCGGGCCTTAAAAACCTTTGCCAAGGACTGAGGCTGAGGCCAGACAGATCTGGATCTTAGTTGGTACTAGAGTACCTTTTAGGCCTATGGTCAGCATTCTAACCTAATCTAGGTTCAAATGAAAAAGCACTTATCTGAAACCATTAAGAACTTCATGGTCTAGAACAAAGGTTGAAACCTTAAGTTTTTGCTAAGGGATTAGCAAAAGCTAGGCATGGGGGTATGATGAGAACCTCATCATGAACCCTAACTAGCAAAATCTAACCTTGATATGCAAGAAAAAGCTCCTACATAACTCAAGGAAAGGCTTAACTCAGAGAATTCTGAGTTTAAGAAGAAAACAAGTCATAAGGGGTAAAAATGCAATTTCACAAACGTAATTTGCAAACAGGGTAATTAAGGGTCCAAACACAGGTCAAACTAACCTAATAAGAAGGAAAGTGGGATGATCTGATCTAACAAGGGCTACAGCAACTCCAAGAAATTAAATGACATTCTGTAATCCTAAAACAAACCCACTTCAATTAACGAGTTTCGAGGTAGGGTAAAAATCAACTGAACCCTCTAAAATTCATAGAAAAATAATCTCTAGGGTTTAGAACCTTCAATTTGGCCTTAGAAACCCATTTTGACCTACATTGAGAACCATGCCCAATTAATGATTTAATTTGGGTTTTTATGTAAATTGGCTGGTCAAACATGGTCTGACCTAGAAACAAAATTCACCATTAAAATCCTTAGGTCAAATATAGTCATGCATAAAATCTTGAGCCTAAGAAGAGACCTCCTTGACCGACTTTGCAATTTGGTCCTCATCATTTACTTTTTGACCTTTAACTTTCGAAACCCTTGCATTTTGACCCCCAACTTCCTCGTCGTTCTTTGCAGAATGGTCTCTCCTGCAAGTCTCTGCGCAACGCTATGCTCCGGCGACTTTGCGCAGAGCATGGCGCCGCACAGGGTGAGGGGAACATCCTGCAAAGTGAACGCGGAGTTCCCTGCGACGTCTACTGTCGCAAGGACTCAGCCATGCCGCCTGACGACCCCCACACCTTCCGTGCGAACCCACGGAAGGTAGGGGTCTCTTCTCCAACCATACTCTGGCGTGGCGCGCACGTCGCCAGCCTACGTCCGCCTCTCCACCACCCCCTTTATAAGAACCAGCATCGTCAGCCGGTTCAAGCAGTCTGGTCTTGGCGGAGAAACCCTCAACCTTTCCTCTCTCCCCACTCAGACAGGAAACCCACCAGCTCCGGTGACTACTCCTCCTCCTTCTCGTCGCTCTGCTGCCATACCTGCAGCAGAGCCAGCTTCGTCTCATCTTCCCTCATCGCGCCGCACCAAGCGCTCGCCTCCCTGCCCACTTCCTCGCCGCCGCTCTCTCCCTCTGGGTGTTTCTTCTCCAGCGACAATCGATACGACTGCCTGCCGCTCCGGCCCCCTTCGTCCCTGCAAGTAGGTTACAGTTACTCCCCTTCTTCCCCTATTTCTTTTCCCCCATCTATTTTGGTTGATTGCCTCACGACCACGCCTGTCCACCATCACCTTCCCCTCCTCTGACCACTCTCTGGCACGTCGATCCGCAGCTCCACCCAACTCGCCGACCGTCGTAAAAGCTCCGCCTCATCACGGTGAACATCCTCTGCCCACCCACTGCCGCTCTACACCCACTCAACGCACCCCCGAACACACCCATATTTCCGATCACAGGACTACCTAGGCACACACGCCTAGGCCATCCTGCGACCTGTTGCACCTCACACCACCTTCACCATGTCACGGCGAAGGTCTCCCGGTGGTTTGATTAGGCCGATAGGCCGTATTCGTACACGACAGGTTCTGGAGCCCTGCCGCCATTGTTGACGATTGAAGCAACTTCCAAGCAGGCTCCAGGCATCGGGGCAGCTGCGCTCCAGGTGCTGTGGATTGGGGTGAAGTCTGTGCAGACTTTTGCTTTAGCACTTGGCACCAACAGCGGCAGCAGCTAAGCAGATTGCGAGGACGTTCTCCTGTAGGTGCACGCGAGGATAAGCAACCGTTTAGTCCCACATCGTAAGTTCTCGAAGCGCCGCACCTGTTTAAATTGATTTTGTGCATACGGCTATTCGCCTCCGAATCCACAGGGGTGAGGTCCCTCGCCCATCACACCCGCCTCTTCCGCAGATTCACCTTGCGGACCTGGCGGGATCCGACCCAACACCACCGAGCACACCTCGCACACCATATCATGTCGGTGTGCCTGGTCCTGGTTACGTAACCCGACCCGTTAACCTGGCTCTGGGAGAGCTTCCTGTGAGCGGTTTGCAGAGAGAGAGAGATACGTGCTGGTAGAGGGAAGGGTTAGGTTTTGCTGTGCCTTGTGTGTAGGAACAGAGCGCAAAGGAGAAAGGCTAAGTACTTAGCCGCAGGAAGAGGAGAAGTAGAAGAAGAGAGGCCGTGCAAAAGAAAAGAGAAGGAAGGAAAAGAGGAGAAGCACTGTAGCAGACTGCAGTTAAGTCGTTTGACTGCTGTATCAGACGACGGATGAGCAGCCTTCATAGGAGATAAAGTAGAGAAGAAGGGAAGAAGAAAGCTCTGCAGCTGAAGAAAAGAGAAAGAAAAGAAGAGAAGGAAGAAAGAAGAAGGCTCTGCAGCTGAAGAGAAGAAGAAGAAGACGAGCAGCCAGGAAGAAGGAAGGAAGAAGAAGACTTGGCCGCCAGAAAGAAAGAGAGAAAGGCAAAGGAAGAAGAGAGAAAGAAGAGAAGAAGGCAGGAAGAGCAGAAGAAGAAAGAAGAGGGAAGAAGACAGGATCAGAAAGAAAGCATAAAGAGAAGAAGAGAAGAAGAAGAAGCCAAGACAAAAATCTATCTCTCTCCCTCTCCCTCTCTTATTTTTGTAATTCAATAGAGAAACTTTGTACTTCTAGAATTCCAGTAGCTCCTTGAGTTCGACCTCGGGAAAACTATTTTCGAGTAAATTTCTATGGTAATGACAACCTTAGCTGTCTTATCTTATACTACAACGATTGTATTATAATAAACATAAAGACGCCACAAAGCAGCACTGCGGTTGGCACATCACCAAGCACAGTTGTGTAGCCTTTCTCAGAGTTGACTTGTCTACTAATCTAGAGATTTAGAGTCTGCAGTACTAGACTATATGTAGCACCAGTTGAGTGTGTGCCACCAAATACAAATCTATTCAACTTGATATCTCCTACCTAAGCCAAACACCGGGGTCAAATTATAGATTATCGTCTTCTTTATCCCTGAGGGAAGTAGTTGCCTATCTCAACAAAAATTTTTGCCAAGGGTGATGTACGAACTCCTAATGCGAATCGGCTCTTTCACTTGGATCTCTTACCTAGGCTATCAGCACTTCACATTTGTCTAGATTTCTAAAGTTTTGAAGTAAGATCAAAAGAAGTCTTCTGATTACCTCTATTATTCATTTTTGTTAGGGACTAGCAAAACTTAGGCATGGGGGCATTTGATAAGTCCACTTTTGTGAACTATTATTTAGCTTAAGTACAATTTAATTATTTGTTCTTAGTTGTTAAATAATTAGGAGTTATATGGCAATTCACCTTGACCTGCATTTAATTTTATGCTTCAATTTTTACATTTAGTAGCATACTTTATTGTAATATAATTGATTTGATAAATGCAAGTTAGGTGCAAGATTAGGAGTTAATTTTTACTTATATAAGACGTCTGGAATTATTAATTACAAATCCGCGGCATTATATTTTTAAGACGTCTGATGCTCCATATAGACGTCTGATGAAGGAAACGGCCGTACTTATCTACTGTTCCAACCACTCACGATTGTCACGAGTAGTTGGAGATACTTGCAGCCGAAGGAAAAGGAGGAGAGTGGGGTTTGGAAAGAAGCAGCATCCTCCGAGGATAGGGCTGATCTTCCTCCCCTGGTGGGGATCTTCTCCCTCTCTCCACTGTGGAACAAATGCACTCTGTGTTTCAAGCTTGCACCGTGGTTTCTGCGCCCTGCAACTTCCCTCCGCAAGCGCCTGCCCGCTTGCCATCTTCCAGCGCCCCTCATCACCATCCGCCCCTGCCGCCCCAAGTGCTTGCAGGCACCGCACCATCAGCCTATCCACAACTCGGCTGCGCGCCTCCTTCCTGCAAGCAGATCGCAGGCGCCTGCTTGCCATCTTCCTCTTTCCCGCTCTTGCGCACCCGCAGCGCCCACTTCGCCCATCTGCAGGCCACAGCGCCCGCACGGCCGCCTCAGCTGCCCATCTGCAAGTGCCCGCACGGCCTTCAGCAGGCGCGGCATCGCTCGCTCGTGCACTGCACCCGCAGCGGCCACTTCGCCAATCTGTAGGCCATAGCTCCCACACGGCCATCAGCAGGCGCGGCACCGCTCGCTCGCGCTCCGCACCCACAGGTGCTAACTGCAGACCGCCGCGCCCGCATGAGTAAACCCGCGCCACAGCCGCAGCCACAGCAGCATCCTTCGCCGGTCCTCATCTCCTCTGCCAGTCGGCCGCCTCCGGCCATCTCCGTTGATGCCGTTGCCACCATCGGAGAGCCCCTGTCCTCGCCGTCCTCCTGAGCCTCGCAATTGCCCCGCCGGTGCTTTCTCTCTCTCGCGAGGAGGAGAAAGAGCAAATGCTCTGTTTTCTCCACCATTAAAATTTACAGAAAATGCCATTGTCAAGTTACTATTCATTTATTTTCTGAATTAATATATTGCTGCACAATTTGCGTGGACACCCCTTGCTTAATTCAAAATTACATATAATTGATTTCTCCTTCTGAGTGACATACAATCTGAGATATTAATTATAGTGTTATTGGTTAGGAGATTAACATTAACATTGTTTGTTATTACCAAGGTCATTATTTAGAATATTATATTATGGTAATTTTGCATATGCACCCTCATCTTCTTGATTAATTATCTATATTGCAAATTTATGTGAGAAAAAGAAAAGCACGAAATAGCATGCATATCTATTGAGTTTCCTGAATAAAAATGACACTATTTATTAATTTAAATAGGCTAATTCCTCCCTGTGGAGATGACCTAACTATTTGTGGTTAGATTCTGACAATTAAAATGTTTTTGAAAAGCGATTTTCTACCACGCGATTAAATACAACGATACATCATTTTATGATAAAGTTTTAAATGAAAACGGAGATCGCTCTTTCATTCGCCCTTCATCTTCTCCACGTTCGACCACACCTCTGATGAGTCCTCCACACCACCATGATAAACGTTTGCTTATCATCAATCTTATGCATTAAAACAAACCTAGCTCTTAGGATTTTACTCTGCAAATGGGTTTTTGGGTTGCATGTAGGTAGAAATTAGGTTAGGCATGCATTACATTCGTTAGTGTATTTTTAATGCGTTTCTTGGAGTGTTAGGGATAAGTAGATTGACAGATCCCTAAAGCCCTAGCACTCTTGAAGGAAATTGATGAAGAGGAAGCTCAATCAGTCTAGGACTCAGCTAATTTCAGCTCATCATGGCTGGATACCAGCTCCCTTGGACTATGGTTAGCTCCATTCAGCTCCATTCATCTTACCTTAGCTGAATGGTATCTCAAGACAGCTCATCTCAACTCAACCCAGCTTAAGTCAGCTCAGATCCAGCTCAACTTAGTTGAGTCTAGCTCATCTCAGCTCCCATCAATTCACTGGGAGCTCTAGCTAGCTCAACTAAGTTGACAAGAGTCCATCTCAGCTCAACCCCAGCTCATTCCAGCTCCACCCAGCTCATGGCAGCTGGACTCCAAGCTACTTAGCTACTACTTGTCAACTAGTAGCTTAGCTAGCTCTAGAGTTCTCATCAGAGGCAGTTTCAGCTCAACCTAGCTTCGGCCAGGTTGAGGTTTGCTCAACTGAGCTCAACTACCTAAGCATGGCTGCTTGCATAAGAACTAAGTGGCTAAGCTTAGTAGTTGAGCTCCCCTTGAAGCTGCCTTAGCAGACCTAGCTCCAGCAGAGCTTCCACCAGCTCCTCCTTCATGAAACCCTAGCTCCTCCACCTCTACTTTACTAGCTAAGATCCAGCTCCAGCTAAAAATCCATGGTCGTCCACTCCTCCACCTTAACCCTAACTAACCTTAACCTAAGCCAACCCTTTTTGGCGCCAACCCACCATAACCACCACCCTAGACACCCCTTCATGGTGCCAAAAAGCCCTAGACATGCCTTCACTTTGACGCCAACATGAACCCCCATCCTAGCCCTACACCTCTCCCTCTATCCACATCTAAACCCTAAACCCTACACCTAACCCCTTCTAGAAACCCACTAGTGGCGCCAACCCTAAGCCACCATAACCAACCCTAAACCACCACTATTTTGGTGCCAAAACAGCACCCACACCCTTCCATCTTGGTGCCACCTATATCTACCCTTAATCCCATAACCACCACCATAAAAAGCTATCCTAGTCTTCCCTTATGTCCATGCCAACCCTACCCCTTTAACCAAACTAAAGTTGGCGCCAACTCTCCCCTAACCACACCTACTCATACCTCTTCAAGTGGCACCAACACACCCTAGCCCCTCATCTCATAACCACCACCACATAACTCCATCTCCACCCTACAACACACCTAACCAAACCCTTAACCCTAGCAACCACCTAGGGTTTGTGCCAACCACCAAGTACCCTTCCATTTTGGCGCCAACAACCCTTGCCCTAGGATCCTATAGCCACCATTTAACCCCCATCATAATCGTCCATCCTATAACCAACCCTACTAATGGGAACACCATCATAAGTCCTAACTAGATCATTTTGATTCAAAGAAGAGAATAAAAGCTCCTACATAACCAACTGGAGGTCCTAATTCACTGAATAACCTTTCGAAGAGAAAATCAAGAAACAAGTCTCAAGGGCTAAACACAAGTTAAATGGTCTTAATAAAATAAAAAGTTGGTTGGTTCAAACAGAAAAGGGTTCATGTGAATGCTAAGAATTAAATGATTTCTTGTAACCCTAAAATAGATCCACTTGATTTAACAAGGTTTTGGTCAGGATAAAATTCACCTAAATCCTATAAAAATCATATAAAAATATTCTTTAGGGTTTAGAACCTTCAATTTGGCCATTGGAACCTATTTTGACCTAAAACAGGGTCTCAGATAAATATTTACCCTAAATTGGATTTTTGCGTAAATTACCCAGTCAAACCCAAAATTCAACTTCACCATTGGACCCCTTAGGTCCAAATTAGTTTATTACCAAAATTTGGACCTAAGGGGAACTCATCTTGACCTACTTTGCGAATAAGTCCAACCTGATTACATTTCTACCCCTATCTTTTGAAAACCCTTGCATTTGACCCCCTAGCTTCTTTGTCGTCCTTACAAATAGGTACCTCCGCCATTATAGCAGAAGAAATCCTACTCCGACAAGCTTTAGAAGGAGGATTCTCCTTGATTGCTCAGAGAATCCCTCCCAAAATTGGAAGGGAGATTCTCTGAGTAATCCTCTTCAATCTAAACCCATTGATGAGCCCTAATTTATACCCAATCTCTCATGCGAACGCATGAGAGATTTGACTCTTTTTGAGCTTCCAACTCTGACGAACTTGCCATGCTTGGAAGCTTAGCTTCCAAGCACAAACCCAACCTCCAGAACCTATTTAAGAAACCCCAACTCATTCTGCATCTCCGCAGCTTGGAATTGGGCCAGTCCACCCTCAATTCTTCTCTCGTCGTCGGTCACAACATCTTCGCAAGCTTGGGTGGTTTCGTCCTCTCTCTCTCATCGTCCAACCACAATACCAGTGGTTGGGTTGCCTTCCTCTCATTCATCCACGTCAGCTGTACCAGCCTTGACGCCGCCTCTACCCTTGTCTTCGCCGCCACCTCATCTATGGAGATCTTCGTCTCCGGTGTCGACCGTACCAGCTCAGATGCCTCTCCTGTCTCCTTTGTCCTTAGGTTAGGTCAGTTAACTTCTCTTTCCCTCCTACTCCTGTTCCCCCTCTTTATTTCTCGAAAATACCCCTCGACACCACCGATCACCCTCACTTTCTCCACCTCCGGCCAAACCTCCGGCGAGGCATCCCCATCGCTTCGCACCTCCACTCGCCTCGCCAACCACCATACGACCTCCACAACACCCCACTGATCATCTCCCACTACCCTAATCACTCCGCCACTCACCCAAAAATGCTCCTGAACACACCCACTCAAACTACCACAGGGTGCCCTGGGCAAGCGCACTCATGCAGTCCCATGCCACGCTGACCACCGTAGCACACTCATCGTGCCTCGGCGAAGCCTCCTGAACATTATGACGTGGCCGTGAGGCCGTTTATGTGATTGCAGGTCCAGGGGGTCTCCGCCAATGATGAACAACAAGGAGCCTGCTTGCAAGCTTCTCCAGGTCCGCCTGCTCCAGGGTTGTGTCCCACGCTGCACGGGGCACACTCGCGCACAACTCCAGGCATCTAATTTGTGTCGAAGGCAAAAGCTGCAGCTATAATCAAACGAAGCATCGTTGCTGCGGACACGCGTGAGGAAGGTGGAAAGTTAGCCCCACCTCGTAAACTTTTGGTGCACTGCAGCTACATAAATTATTTTTCTGCATAGGCTTTATCGCCTCCTACTCACAGGGTGAGGTCCTCTCTCCCCCTCTCATGGCCTCATTCGTGGCACTGCCCACACGGACCTGGCCTCGACCCGTTTACCCGACCGACTCACCCCTCGCTCACCACCCATGCCGGTAAGCCTCGACCCGGGTCTCCGTTAGGTCCAATTACCCGACCCGAATGTGGCTTTGGGAGAGCGAACCGAAATAGAGAAGAGAAGAGAGGAATGCTACGCAGGGGAAGGGGGGTTTTGCTGTGGAAAGCTTGGCTCCACACTTAGCCAAATCCAAGGAAGGAAAAGGAAGAAGGAAGGAGAAGGGTCAGGCGAAGAAGAAGAAAGGAGGAGCTAAGGCAGAAGTCAGAGGAGAAGGAAGGAGCTGAAGAAGAAAAGAGCCGCAGAGAAGCTAAGGCAAAGAAGAAGAAGAAAGAAAGAAGGGAAGGAAGAAATTGAAGGCAAAGGACAGGCAAAGATGAAGAAGAGAAAAGCCAAAATTAGAAGAAGAAGGAAGGAGATGCCAGAGAACAGAGAAGAAAGAAAATAAAGAGAAAGAGAAAGAAGAGCAGTAGAAGAGAGAAATCAAAGAAAAAAAAGCACTATAGCACTTCATTTTTAAGATGCCTGATTTTGTAATCAGACGTCCAATTTTTCAAAAGTCTATTATCCATATTATCCATATACTCATGCTTTAAATTTTTAATTGGATTTTTGAGTAGTATTATGTGTTCAAATTGCATTCATTATTGAGCTTAGTGCGTAAATTCCATTTGCTCCCTGTGTTCGACCTCGGACTTTAAATTCGAGTAATAAATTGTATTTGTTTTGAACACTTTTTCGATTATACTACAATGCAACTTTTCTAAAACTCGATCAAGCACTCCCAACACCTACCCCTCCTACTCCTATTAAAACTCCCTACCACCACCATTAAAATCCAACCTTGGCTACATTTTTTCTACCCATATTTCCACCTACATAGAAGGTCAAGAGAAGAAGAAGAAGAAGATTAAGGGGATACTCTGTCCCCTTGGTGCCTTCCCCTCTTCTCTTCTCTCTTGACCCCACGCCAACCAAGGGAAGAAGCTAGGCATTGGAAGGAAACCTAGGGTGCATGCCTACCCTAGGAGGAGGATTTAAGGGTGGTACACAACCACCCTTGGAGGAGGAATCAATGTGGTCCATGCCACCTTAGGAGTTTTTGAAGGTGGAATTCCATCCACCTTGGAGGAGATCAAGCACACCCCCCTTAGGCTTGCTAGGAGTACATCAAATTGGAGGAGCTTGCCATGCAAAGGAGAAGAAGGAACCTTCTTTTCAAGCCAATGAGCAACTTGGCTTGGAGCAGGAGGAGCTTCACCTTCTTCATCATCATCAGCAATTAAAAGATTTTGTTTCTTCTTTATGTGTCTTTTCAAATTTTAGAAGCTTTCCTATACTTGTAGACAATTTCCTTTAATATAGAAAAAGTTGCCTTCATTTCTTATTGTATCTTTAATTGCACTACTTGCTTTATCTTAGTATAATTTCACTCTCTCTTTCTAATTAACCTAGGCCTTCACGTGCCTAGGTTGAGCTTAGAAAGAGGATAATTTTGTCACTTAAATTTTAGCGTATTAGTTGTGGTACATTTTCCCGTCAACAACTTTGTATTTGTCCCTTTATTTCAAAAAACCCAAAAGGAAAATGAGATATTGAAAAACAACAAAAAGAAAGGTGATTTCTACTTTTCAAGCAAGAGATTGATTTCGCAAAATATTGCCTCCTTGGACAACTCTAGATACTTCCCTATCTAGGTTAGAAATTTTAAAAGTGACTTGGTTTTTGTGCATTACAACGGTAAAACCCTAAATTAACAAACCATGCAAAAATATGATCACACCACTAACCACCGTTTAGCCTGCCAACGACTCCATAACCTTTGCCTCATCCACCCGAACCAAACCCCCATCCTTATTACACCTTTCACTCACTCCCATGACCCACCGAACACACCCATCATCGACCACCTTCTTCGCGTTCGCCCAACCTCCATAGACTTCCTCACGCCACACTACCACCACCGTCACCTTCGCCAAGCCCATGCGAAGTTCCTGAGGTATTCTAATGTGGCCGTGAGGCCTTATTCATTGTTTCAGGTCATCACCGATTCTCCACCATTGCCGCCATCATATCCACCCTCGTTCATCACGCTCCGACCACGAAAGCTCCAGAATCCACCTCTAGGCTTGGCAGAACTCTTCTAGATACCTCTCCAGGCCTTCAATTGGAGGCCTCACCGACGAATTCGACCTCAATTGGAGATGCCCTTGCTATTGGTGCATGCGAGAAAAGAGACTTAAAGGCACATTGTTAAGAAAATAATTCCTACACATGGATATATTGAATTTGTGTTCTACCCTCTTTGCCTAGTAACACGAGGGCTCGAGTCCCTCACTACCCCATTCGCTCGATAACCTGCCTATGCCACTCCTCGATCACCACTCACATCGATGACTTTGGACACTGTACATGACCTGAATACCCTAATATGGATCCGATTACGTTGGGTCTAAACTTGAGAGAAGAGGATGAAGAGAAATCATGAGAGAGCAGGGGAGGGTTTTGCTCTCTTGGTCTTATGCTCTTGTGTGACACTTAGTCACTGAAGGCCTTGGCTCCCCTGTGCTGTGAAAGAGAAGGATTGAGAAGAAGAAGAAAGCGAAGCTGAAGTGAAGAAGAAGAGAAAGGCTTTGAAGAGCCTTGTGCACTTCAGTCGTCTGGAAGGAAAACCTGTCGTCTGGTTGAGCATTATTTGAATGTTACTATTGAATAATTTAAGTACTATAGTTGATATTGAATATGAGATGCATGCTTAATCAGAGGATTTAATTGGTGATTCTCTCTATTCTTTTTATCTCTAGATACATTAAATAACTAATGTGATAGGTTATTATTCATTGAATATCTGTCTGAATGTTCAATTAATTGTGCTCATTTATTCTACATGAGATTAATGTTGTGAATTTCACATTTGCTCCCAGTGTTCGACCTTAGACTCCATTGTAGATTCTGAGTTATAAATTTATTTATTTTCGAGCGATTGAGACTTTACTATGACGATTACATCTTTTAAAATCTCATTTGATCGTGTAAATATTTTGGCACCGTTGCCGGGGAGCAACGCACAATTCACACATTGATCTTATCCTTCTTGATTTTTTATTTGAGTACTAACTTGCCTTGTTTGTTTCCTTGTGATTTTTGTGAGGTACATCACGAGGAGATCTTCTGCGCAAATCAACCACTCCGTTGGCAGGTAATCTCTCTTCTTCCCTAATCAACCTCTAAATCTTGCAAGATAAAAAGGAAACAAATCAATTAGGATTCACCTGTCGTAATTTCTTAGTGATCATTATTTAAATGGTAAGTTTCCTGATTTGCGATTTCAAAATCATTATCTGATTGAAGTTGAGATGATTTTTTTTAGAGATCCCCATCCTGATTTCTTGTACCTACTAGGGATTATGCTTAATTTCTAATCTTCTTGAACTACGCACTTCTTGTTTGAAGTCTAAGGAGAACATTTTGAGATCAATTTGGACTTGAATAGAGCCAATTAGGGTTTCTACTGTAGGGTTTTTTGGAGTATTAGCTCACATTTTTCTTGCATAAAAGGAAACATACCCTCTTGCATTTGTGAGCTAACCAATCCCCTGATTGAAATGATCTAATCAGAAGAATCCTAAAATTAGGCTCTACATTCACTTGAACCCTAAAATTGTGGACCTAATAACTTGAGAGTCAATTCAAGGTGATCTTTGGGTCTTAACTTAGATTTCATTATTCATCTTTTAGGGCAAGTCAAGTGAAGTTGGTCTACTTTGTAGGCCAATCGATCTCCAAATTAGGTCACAAAATAAATCAATTTCTAGTTAAGTGAAATCCAAGGCACAAATTAGGAATAAAATTAGTAGACTTAAGGTCTCAATACGCACATACCGGTCTACTTGGAACTGCAGTGACAAGGAAGGTCGGTTGGGGGAAACCCTGTAACCCGTGGGGATGCTCTACCCTGTAGGGGTCTTTGCGGGGCTCTCCCTTCCAGGCTACCCAGGTAATTCTCGGGTGTGCAAATTTTTGATTTAGAGGTATTACCTGCCTTGAAACAAGCCTTAGTCATCCAAAAATCTTTGGGTGCCTTGATTGGGTCTAAATCACATCCAGTCCCTCATCCTTTCTCTAGATCACACACATAGGAAGGTCCTTAGGTTTTTTAACCTAAGAGGCCTCATTAGATCTTTTACGGGATTTTTGATCTGATATGTTTACTTCAATCTAAACCTGAATTTGATTCTGAATCCTAATCCAGCACCTGATTTGAAAATGCAACCTGGAAATTTAGGAAGACCAATTAGGAAACCTGAACCCCAAGTGATCATAAAAGACAAAGTGATTGAGGCTACCCTTAAATATTTTGAAGATTGTCTAGCCAGCGAGATTCAGGTTAATGTCCCAAAAACAACAAAATTCATTTTGAATCATGCTTGTCTACTACTTACTCAATTAAGAAATGGTTCAACCCAGGAGGCCCTCATACCAGAATTCAATGAAGCTTGGGAATTGCATAGCATGGAGGGTTTACATTGCTTTGCAAATCCACCACTCTGGTAGATACACCAAGATATCATTGAGCAACGTGCAGATATTCTAAATCTATTGCTATAAGCCATTAATGATACATCTTGGCATGATTTAGACACTTAGAATTGTTGTGGACCCCCAACCTAAATGGAATTAGATACAAACTATATACAGAATGACACACCTGATCTTGAGATGGGTTGGGAGGATTCGATTGCAGCAGTTCACAATTTCGAATCAGCCCTAGAAAATCAAGAAGCTGGCCATCTAGCCTAGATTCCCTAGACACCTGTAATGATAAGCCTGAATCAGAACTTCTCGAGAATGTAATTCCTGAGCCTTATCCTATTAAGGTAGTTCTCGAGAATGATTCTGACATCCCAATAGAACCTAGTGAAGATTCTAGTGACCCAATACCTACCTTTGGCCTAGAATCTAGATTCAAGCCTATTTGGGATGATCATGAGGCATAATGTGATGAGAATCAGATTTGAATCTAGATTATGATTGTGGGCCAATATTTGATGATTACACCTCTTCAACATCCTTAGAGATACATATTGATTTCTCGAAAGTCAAACCAATTTATGATACAGAAACTGAGGGGTTGGAAGAGCTGGGATTTAATTGGGTCTATCCTAGGAACCAAGAACCTGAGCTTATATCTAATAAGGACACCTCTTTGAGCTTAGAATTGGAAATTAGGTTAGATCCAAGTCAGGTTGCTGATTCTACACATCTTGATTCATTCTATTGTGGAAATCCCGATCTGGAATCTGGTTCAGAAACTGATCTTTGCAAATTCTTCGATGATTTCTAATCATACTTTGATTTCGGAGAGCCTTTGTTTCCTGACGATTATGAACCAATTTATGACCTTAGTATCCTTGATCCTGAGATCATTGAGTCAAAATCATGTTCCATTGACATGGAATCATTCTTTTATGATCTGTAGGAATCAGAAACAGTAAGTTCCGAGAGTGTCTGCAATCCAAAATTCGAATATTTTATGGACTGAGATTTCCATGATCCTTTAGGCACTCTCCAGGCATTTACCTTTGATTTTGACGAACATCATAAGGACCCTTTAGATGAACCAACCTTTGAATCTTTTCTAGAGGAGCCCTCAACACACACAGATCTCATAGAAGCCACACCTTCTAATCCACATACAGAGCCTTCCAAAATTCGATCTCAATCCCGACCCGCCATTGGAATCAACTTCTACTCTGATTCACCTCTCTCTGATCTGGTCGCATATGATTCTTCTCCATCTTTTGATCGGATTTGGACATTGATCAGACTGCAAATCACGTCCTATCCATCTCTGATCACACCAGAGGGTTCCTACATCCTCTACAGCTCCATTTTCTTTTGAGTATCCCTGCTCTGACCAGGCTGAATTGACATAGCCAAACCCCAGATTCTCATTTCCATATCTATTTGAGCTTCAAAGTATTTGGTGGGCTCCGTACCTATTGATTCATATCCATCAACCCACCAAATTGATTGGGTTTGGGCTGCATCATCGGCCTGTTGATCTGAACAAGCACCTGGTTGGACCAACCAGGCTTTTGATCAAGGTGCTTGTTCTACAAAACTCTTCTGATTTGACCACCTTTGTAGAAGTTGGGAAATCTTCTTTCATGAAATGTGAATCACCACGATATGGGTTGTTTCAAAGAGGACCATATTGTTCAGGTAAATATCCTTCTTCCTTTTCATCAATGTATAATCTAATCCTTGTTTCTAGCACATCTAGAACACCTTCTTCTTCTTTTTGTTTTCCCAGAACTTTGATTCGATCCATTGAATTTAGCAGTTAACGGGAGGCAACTCGTCATTCCAAAAATCTGTGACCCTTCTGATCATCTTTTGAGCTACACTCCTATTGCACTTTTGAGTTCAACTTTAGAATAGCCGACTCCACCTTTGGTACTTGTACCAGAGCTTGAAATCGTCCACAACAGTCATCCCGACCCGTTCACCCACCCTTTGATTCTGTTCTAGTCCTTGAACCCAACTATTTGGTACCCTCCGATTTATAATGAGGACATTGCAAAACTTAGGCAGGGGGGTGTTAAAGTGCAGACATATGGAAATTCAATTATCTGAGGGGTTCTCATAAAAAAAATATACATATTAAAAAATCAAAAAAAATAAAAAAATTAAAAAAGAACAAAAAGATTTGGAGGAAGGGGAGGAATTTTGTGAACTCAAATGCAAATCTGTCTTGAGGAGGAAAAGAGAGGTGAATTCAAATGTCAAAAAGGAGCAGCATTCAAGAACAAAAATTGATGGTCATTAGCACTTGATTATGGAGATTACTTAAGTTCTAGACCTAATCAAAAAGAAAAGAAAAATTAAGGCTCGAGAACAAAGAGAGAAAGAGATTAGTATGAGTGCTAATCTTAGGCCTCTTGGGCTTGTTTTAGGGCTTAAACATTCACGTATCCGTTAAAATCTAGATTAATCCTCAAGAGGTTGAGGAAAGTGAGAAGCTGATGTATTAGGTCTAAGGCTTAGGGATTATTTGGCCCCATTGCCTGGCCTTTGGTTTACGGGACTTGGTAACCCGAGCACCTAAAATCACACACTTAGTTTGGTTCAATGTGCTTAATAAAGGAAAAATCTACCAAAAGTGTTATGTTATGAAAAACCATCTCGAAGATCTAAGCTTATGATCGACTTGACAACATAAGTTGATTGGACGAGTTCCCAGTGCGGAGAGGTGAAAAATTCCCCTCGAAGATGCGTAATAACATATCGTCTCCTTGGTGCCTGTCTCTTAGGATATCTAAATATCCTATTGGGGGTATGTAAGCAAATTGTGCTGATTCAGGTGCCATCGATGGGATTATTTGAAAATGTCGATTGTTAGGGCTTGAATTTAGTTACAAATCGCCATGGGTGGCACCATCTTGAAGTGTCGAAAGCCAGGGTTCTGGGGGTTGCCATGGGCGGTGCTATCCCAAAGCATCAATTGCTAGGGACCTTTCGAGGATTGATGGTGGGGACAAGGAATTCGATACAGACCGTGTTTAGGGCCAATTCGAGGTTGGATCTAGAGAAATCTGAAAAGAAAAGAGAGAGAAAACTCTCCAAATGAAAAAACTACTTCTATCCCTCTCTCTTACAAAAAAATGCATTAGATAACTGAACCTAGACATGCTACATTCTACGCACGGGTGCTTTAATTGCTGGTTCAACAAACCTATGGGTAGTTTCTGAGGCCCTTGGAAACCTTCGCAACAGACTTAGGCTGAAGCTGGTTAGGTCTGGATCTTGATTGATACTTGAGTACCTCTTGGCTTACTATGAGTATTCTGACCTAATTTCTAAAAAATGGAATAAATCAGGACTCTGAACATCAATGCATGGTCTAGAACTTTAGTTCTTTTCATAAGAGTTTGCTAAGGGATTAGAAAAAGTTAGGCATGGGGTATGATGATAACATCATCATCAACCATAACTATCTTTAATTATCACAATCAAGAGACAAATGCTCCTACATAATCGCCGTAGAGTCGTAATTCAAGGCATATCCATTTTGAGAAGAGTACATTAAAATAGGGATAAATCTACAGTTTTAATAGCATATTATGAATGTGTTGAATTATGGATGGCTATGCTATCGGAATTGGTTTTGAAAACCCGTCGTTGTAGTTCGAGTAGCGAAGGAAATCCGTTCAACAAATAAAATTTATACCAAAAAATCTGTAAAGAAATTCCAGGTCGAACACAGGGAGGCTATGTCGATCAAAATTCGAAATTATATTTTTATGTTTTTGAGTAAAAGGTGAAATAATCACAATGAAATCAATATATACAATAAGAGAGAGTGAGAGAGAACAATCACTTGATATTGCATATTGTGTTTACAACTAAGAAAGTGAGAAATGGTTACAATAGAAAGCGAGAAATTAGTACAATTAGAAAGTAGGAGAATTCTACTCTAGAAAGCAATAAAAAGAATGGGAGAGAGAAGTTATCCTCCTCGACGATCGCTTGGAAGATGAGCTGGACGAGACAACACCTGGAAGACGAGGAATGGAGCAAGAAGGAGGATGAAGCAGGAGGAACGAGAATGAGGCAGCACGTCATCGTCGTTGCGGGATCTGCTTTGGGAACGGGGGTGAAAACTTTGTTTTAGCTTTTGAGGAGCAACCCGGGTGTGGGACAAGCTTCTCTTTAGCTCTGGAGAGTGAGAGAGGAGAAGGAAAGGATAGATCAAATGGATGGAATATGGTCTCTTTTTATAAGCTTTTGGATGGGGGCATTTTGGTAAAAATATAGAGGAGAACGTGGGCTTTGATAGCACCCATGTTCCCATGTTTTCCTTGATTACGTGTTCCTTCATTGTGCATCTCTTCACGTGATTGGAGTTGAGAACTAGCAACCCTTGGATGAACATCTTATGGCTGTGGATCTCTTCTGATAGCAATTCTTCATCTCTTCATCAGAGGTCGGTGCAGCTCTATAGACGACTTAAATCACCGCAGCCTCTTCACATGAAGGATTCTCCCCGCCTCCTCGTGTCTCAAACGCTCCTGCGTGTACCTACAATGCATCCAAGCTGGCCATGTGGTGCCCCCGCCACCGCACATCGCACATCAGATGGTTCAATTTCTCTCTTATATGCACAAGGAGAGAAACTCCATCTAAGAGTCGAACTCGTGGCCTGCGACACCTAAGGATCTTACCCACTGCGCTATGCGCGTGGATAGACAAGAAGAGCATTCTCGTGCCATTTAATGTTGACCGTTGGATCTTGATTCGACAGTTGAGATTAGATGTAGAATTCCTTTCACATGAGATGTGGCTTGAGGGAGGCAACCTGATCAACTCTAAGCCGTTGGATGAGAAGGTAGGGCAGCGAGTGATTTGGAGGGTCTGGATGGTGCCACGTGGCATCATCTGAACCATCCATTTTCTATTAGTTGTAAATGGTGCCACGAATGTCGGATTGGACCGATTTTCACGTCGTTAGGCTGCGATCGTCAATCCAAACCCATCCGTGTGGTCAGATTTGTCGTCTGAGGTGCGGATTAACACCATCTTGGCCCTTGATCTTTAGGGTTCCTTGGTCTCTCTCTGGTGCTACGGATATCTGATTAGGGTGATCTTGGAGTCGTTGAACTCCAATCATTACCCTGATCAGATCAGTACGGTTGGATCTTCGATCCGAGGCCCTGATAAAAAGTTGCCCTGTCCCTGACCATAAAAAGGTGACAATTACTATATAATTTCTACAACTTGATCTAAATGCATGATTATGCATGTTATGCACTATTTACAATGTATAATGCTAATATGACACCAAGAACAATGCACATCACACCCCCATGCCTATCTTTTGCTAGTCCCTAGCAAAAATTACATGCTATTTATAAAAGAATTAGGTTAGATTACTCAGGCATAAATCATTTTCAACATTACGAAATTTTTACTTAGGACCTGAACCTTCAAAGACACAACAGCACCTTGGTATCTGCTAAAATGCAGACCGCTTCAAGCCCTCGCCTTATTCAAAGAAAAATCTCTTTTCCTATTTTTCTTCTTTTCTATTATTTTTTTTGGATTTTTGAGTTTGGGGTTATAGAGTGGCTTTCTACGGCTACTGAACCCACCCAATATTTGATGAGAACCCTAAGTTCTAAACATCTTTTTGTGAATGTGATAGACTCGTTAATTGGCAATCACAATGGACTTCAGGTTTCTACGCCCCTAGGTGACCTTAAAAAGAGAGTTCTGCCTAAAGGTGTATCTTTACAACCGGTAGCTTTCTCCCTATTATTTTTTTATGGGGTCAACACAAGGGTGAGTCCAGTGTATATCTCCTCGGCTTATTCTACTTCTTCGCTTCTTTCTAAGTGTTTTGGGGATTTTTAGTGCATTTCTTGAGCTGAGTTTTGGACAATCGGTCAATGAACTGTTACCACCGACAACTTGCCAGCCATACTCGTGCAGCGAAGTGTGACTTATTTCTTTTATTTCTTTTTCTTTCTTTTCTCCTTTTTCTTTTTCTTTTTAAGTAGGTGGCTTCCCTAGTCGAAGATTTACCTAAAGGTATAAAAGAGAGAGTGGTCAAGTGACTAGGCTCTGGACAACCTACCTATGGGCTGTTACCCACAATAACTTGCCAGCCATATCACCCTAGAAGGTTTATTAGCTATCCAATTTTCATTAAAATCGTTGAACAACAAGTCAGCGACGAAATAGTGTATAGATGCTTAGACTTAAAGTTCCCTCAAATCAGAGGGCGTGTTGATAAGTCGTACACTTATCACCCAAACTTATTTAATCAAATTAAAATAGAATTCAGGATGGAGAGGACTCGATAACAAATCCACATTTTAGTAAATACCCGGGCTGATTAAGCCCAAAGACCTGAAGGGTCTTAGTGTTTAGATCCTACTGTAATATTTCCTAAGATTGAAAGGTCCTAATGTCCAAGTATTCCTTCCTAATTTTTTTTTCATAAGAAGACAAATAGAATTTACTAAAATTCCACAAACCTGACAAAATGCTTCAAAAATGAATCCACCCCCCCATGCCTAGCTGATGCAATGTTCGCATTGAGAATAAAAGATATGAAAGGATGGGTAGAATGTAGAAGATATCACCCGAATATGAAGCTCAGGCCAGCTCTGAGTCAGATTGTACAATTGCTGAGTTTAATGTCGTTAGCTAGGAGAAGTCCAGCCAAAGAAGTCACAACATGGCTAGAGCAACCGTGGCTAAGACAGGTTTTGGAATAATACGGTCAATAACGGGTTTCAGAAGTTGACTGTTGACTTTGAATGAATTACCAGTCTTCGGGTTAGAGATTTGAATAGCTCCGTTTGGAAATATCTGGTCGATAATGAACGGGCCATTCCATTTCAACCTAAGTTTGCCGAGAAAGAGCTTAAGTCAAGAATCAAATAGCCAGACTTCTGGTTCGGCTCAAAGCTCTTTCGAGAAATTAATTCTTCATGAAGAGCTTTGGTCTGAGCTTTGTAGATCTTGGCATTCTCATATGCATCATTTCTAAGCTCCTCCAACTCAGATAGTTGGAGTTTCCTGATCTTCCCTGCTAAACTTAGATCTAGATTGCACTGCTTGATTGCCTAGAATGCTCTATGTTCAATTTCTACGGGTAAATGGCATGCCTTTCCATACACTAGACGAAACGGAGACATGTTGATGGGCATTTTATACGCTGTATGGTAGGCCAAAAGTGCATCCTCAAGCTTTTGAGTCCAGTCTTTGCGATCAGGCCTAACTGTTTTCTGTAGAATATTCTTGATCTCCCGATTGGAGATCTCTGCCTATCCATTCGTCTGGGGATGGTAAGGTGTGGAGATTATGTGATTAACCCCATATTTTACCACCAAATTACGGAACTGGGCATTACTGAAATGAGTACCACCATCGCTGATAATGGCTCTCAGAATCCCAAACCTGCTGAAGATGTTCTTCTTGACAAAATCGTTGACCACCTTGTGGTCATTGGTTCGAGTGGGAATCGCCTCAATCCATTTGGACACGTAATTGATAGCTATGAGAATAAATTGATGTCCAAATGATGGGAGGAAAGGTCCCATGAAATCGATGCCCCAAACGTCGAAGATTTTGACATGAAGAATCGGGTTTAGAGGCATCATATCTCTCTTGGTTATGCTCCCAAGTGCCTGGCATCGTGAACATGACCTCGAGAAATCTTGGGCTTCCTTGAATAAAGACGGCCAATAGAATCCAGATTGCAAAATTTTTGCACTCGTCTTTTTCCTAGAGAAGTGTCCACCACATGCAGATTTATGGCAGAACTCGAGTATACTCTTGAATTCATTCTCTGGAATGCATCGGCGAATAATCTAATCAATGCCGATGCGGTACAGTTCAGGGTCCTCTCAGAAGTAATATTTGGCCTCAGATTTGAGTCTATCCCGTTGTTGCTTGGTCCAATCTTGGGGGATTGACCAACGGCCAAATAATTAACAATGTTAGCAAACCACGGGGTTTGGACACCTGAAATTGTAAGGATGGTTTCATCTAAAAATGTATCAGCAATTGGAATGTCTCGATGAGAAGAATCACTCAGAAGTCTCGACAGATGATCTGCTGCCACATTTTGTACTCTGGATTTATCCTTGATTTCAAGATCAAATTCTTGAAGTAGAATAATCCAAAGAATAAGTCGGGGTTTGGCATCCTTTTTGGCCAAGAGATGTCTCAAGGCTGAGTGGTTGGTATATATGATGACGTGAGACCCTAAGAGATAAGCCTTGAATTTCTCCAAAGCAAATCTACAGCTAGTAATTCCTTCTCAGTAACAGTGTAATTCCTCTAGGCCTTGTCCAGAGTTTTACTAGCGTAGTAGATGACAGAGGGCTTCCTATCAACTTTCTGACCCAAAACAGCCCCGACCGCATAATCAGAAGCGTCGGTCATGATCTCAAAAGGGGCTGTCCAAACTGGTGGTTGCAACACTGGAGCACAAGTGACTGCTGTTTTAAGAAAATCAAATGCCTTATGGCATGATTCATCGAACTCAAACGGCGTTTCTTTGGCGAGAAGATTGCTCAGAGGATGAGCAACCTTCGAAAAGTCCTTGATGAATCTCCTGTTGAATCCCACATGCCCAAGAAATGATCGAGTTTTTTTGACAGATGTGGGAGGAGGAAGTTTAGTGATAGCATCAACCTTAGCTTTATCCACTTTGATTCCCCGTTCAGAGATTACATAACCTAAGACAATGCCTTCTTGTGTCATGAAAATACACTTTTCCCAGCTAAGGACCAGTCTTGTTTTGATGCATCGTTTAAGAATCATTTCAAGATTAGCTAGACAAGAGTCAAGCGATTCTCCAAAAATAGAGAAATAGTCCATGAAGACTTCCATAAACTCTCCCACCATGTCAGAGAATATGGCCAGCATACACCTTTGAAAAGTCGCAGGTGCATTGCATAAGCCGAATGGCATCCTATGGAAAGCAAAGGTTCCGTAGGGACAGGTGAAAGTAGTTTTTTTTCTAATCCTCGGGATGGATAGGAACTTGGTTGTATCCCAAGTAACCATCAAGGAAACAGAAGTACTTTTGCCTGGCTAATCTTTCTAAGATTTGATCAATGAAAGGCAGAGGAAAATGATCCTTTTTCGTGGTTGTGTTCAACTTCCTGTACTTGATACAAACCCTCCAAGAGGAAGCTGAATAAGTTGTGACAGATTCTCCTTTCTCATTAGTTACAACGGTAATCCCGACTTTCTTGGGAACAATCTGCACGGGACTTACCCAAGGACTATCAGAGATTGGATAAATGATTCCTACATCGAGCCACTTGATAATCTCCTTCTTGACCACTTCTCACATATTTGGATTTAATCTCCTCTGCATCTGGCGAGAAGGGCGAGATCCATCTTCCAAAAATATTCTGTGATTGCAATAAGATGGCTCGATCCCCCTAAGGTCATGAATGGTCCAAACAATTGCCTCCTTGTGTTCCTTTAGGACCTTAATCAGTTTAATCTCCTTCTCCTTTGTTAATTTAGCACTGATAATCACAGGGAGAGTTTTATGTGGTCCAAAAAATTGATATTTCAGATTATCAGATAATGGTTTCAGTTCAAGTTGGGGCGGGTTGATGATTGAAGGTAAGGAAGATGTTGATGAAAACTCATCAAGAGGAAGAGGTTGGGAGTGAACAAAATCAATAACCTCTTCAGAAGATGGCAGGTCTGCCATAGAGGGTTGCGGGTCCAATTCATCATCAAAGGAGGAACTTTCAAATGCAGAAACCATCATACAAGTCTCAATATTCACATTATCATCCTCAAGTTCCTTAATAAATCTACAATCCTCGAATTTATTAATTGCCTTAAAAATATCCAATTTCATTCTTTGACCCCCAAAGGCGATTTCCATGCTACCGCTTTCATAGTTAATGTTGGCCTTGGCGGTAGCCAGGAACGGACGCCCAAGAATGATTGGTGTGTTCCTCAAATTTTCAAGTACATCCATGTTAAGGACAAGGAAATCTATAGGAAAATAGAAATCCTCAACCTTAACAATAACATCTTCAATAACACCTCGCAGATTTGTGACTGAATGGTCCCCTAACTGTAGTGTTACTGAAGTCGGCCGAAAGTTCACCTAATCTGAACTTATCGTAAAGAGAAGTTAGAATTAGGTTGATGGATGCACCCAGATCTAGCAGTGCTCTATCAAAAGTGTAATCTCCAATGACACAAGAAATCAAAGGAGCACCTGGATCTCTCTTTTTCTGAGGGAGGTGGTGCAGGATAACAGAATTTGCCTGCTCAGAGAGTACCACCTTCCTCGGAATAGATTCTCTCAACTTATGCTTTTGTGTATATAAATCCTTTAAAAATTTCACGTAAGCCAGTATATATTTGATAGCGTCGAGGAGCGGGATATTGATCTCGACATTCTTGAAAATATTCAGAAGCTCCTCATTACTATCAACAGGCTTCTTCTTGATTTGTTCAAGGCCTCGGGAAAAGAAACATGAGTCGGATCTTCAGAATCAAGTTCCTGAGCCTTGATTTCTTCTCTAGAGTTCTCTTTTCTCTCCTCAGGTTCTTCAGGATTCGGTAAATCAGAACAGTGTGGTTGTGGATCTTGAGTTTATTTACCACTCCTGAAGGTAACAGAATCTACGGATGCATACGAGTTTGGGTCTTGGGGAAGGCCAGGAAAGATTGAAGGGGCTTCATTAGCCAAGAACCATTGATTTGCAGAAGAAGAAGAAGAGGAAGGACCCTGCTCAACCACCTAAGCATGTGCGTGTGGGTCCCTCTATTCCCGTACCCATGGGCTTGATTACTCGAATTCAGGATATTACGTGGGTTGGGTACGGGTTGAGATGGTAAAGATCTGGGTTGACGAGTATTAGCTATGAGCCCGATTTGAAGTTGTCTACTGAGGTTTTCATTTGCTGCATGAGCTAGAACATAGATCCTTGCATCTCTACCATTTGTTGGTTCGAATCAGCCTACCCTACGGGTTGACCAGTGTTCCAAGCTAGCTGACTGACCTGATTAGGGGCAACTAAGTATAAACATGACCTTGACCCATTGGTCATTGTGGAGCATAGTTGTTGGGTTGGAATTGGGTTTGCTGCCTCGGGTTTTTCCAGGAGAAGTTAGGGTGGTTTCTCTAACCTGGATTATAAGCATTGGAGTAAGGGTTGGATCTAACATTCTCCTGTACAGCACAAACATCCTCATAGGGTGAGGATGGAGAGAAAGAAAGGGAAGGATCAGAGAAACTAGGATCAAAGGCCCCAGTTTGGAACCCAAGGGGTTCCGAATAATGCTGTCTTGTAGGTTGAGCCGCATCAAGTTGATTCATGAACTCCCGTCCGGAAGGAGCTCACCATGAATGGAATCCTAAATTCTAGGATTGAGTGGATCGAGAGTTTCTCATTGAGTATCAAGCCATCCACTCCATTTTCTTAGCAACAAAGTCCACCTAATTAGTTTATTACAAATCAATTCCATATCGAATGAATGAGAGTCATGGACTTCATTAACATTTGATCTGGGCTGCTGGGATCGATTAAAAGTATCCATGGAGGCATGATTGATCGAATTCTCACTCATCTCCTCAAACAAATCGTGCTTGCTGTCTACGTCTTTGTTGAGGAAGTTGCCTCTGCAAGAAGCGTCCACGTGATTTCTGAGTTGCTCAATCAACCCGTGGTAGAAAATCTGCACGAGTTGCCATTTCGGCACCTTGTGGTGTGGACACCTCCGCAATAGGTCCTGGAATCACTCCCAAGCAACATGAAACTGCTCCCCCGACCTCGGGTAAAGGTAGTAATTGCCCATCTCAAAGCACTGGTACGTTCGACAGGGAAGAATTTCTTCAGGAAAGCTGATTTCAACTCATCCCAAGATGCAATTGGTCTTCCTATAGTCCTATACCAATGAGCGACTTTATCCCTAAGAGAGTGGGGGAAGAGCCTCATGATCATTTGCTCCTCATTCACATTTCACGCCTTGGTGGTCTGGACCAAAGTGGTCAAGTCGTCCAGGTGCTGAAATGGGTCTTTAGAGCCAAGCCCATGGAAATGTTTGATTAGGCTTAACACCTGGGGCTTGATTTCTACGTCTTCGGCAGGAATCTGGACGTCGGGATGTTCCCCGTAATTTGAAGGATCATAAAAATCCTTCAAGGGCTGAGCGCTTTGCATTCTCTGCATTTGTTCCAGCTGCCTTAGAAATACCTCCTATGGATCCTGAGGTAGAGGAGGTTGTTGATCAGCCATGGGATCAATTTGGCTAAAATCCAATCTATGCCTCCTAGAATACTCTAGTGGCCCTTCCAATCGGGGATTCAATGACCTTCTTCCCAGCATAAACTAGGAAAAGGTCAGAAGGACTGGGGATAGGAACCCTGCAGCACAACAAAACAAGCCTGTCCTTAAGTGGGGTACCCTAAGGATCTACAAACTCTCAGAACCCATCTTAAGATTATAAACGATTTACTCTATTTGTGTCTGCTCAATCCAACCGGTTAGAAGGAGGGACTGGGGAGAAGGTTCTTCCTTTAGCTTACGCCTCCGATTTCCAGTGTACCCCTCAGCCACAGTCGTTTGACGCTACTTCCCTAGCTAGACATCAGATTGATCAGTACAAGTAGGTTAACCGTAAACAATCTCAGACTGGGCCCCAAAAAGTGAATTAGTCCTTAAGGCCAATGTCTACTCAATTTTATTTGAGGTCTGGGATTGTAGTGCTTATGGAATGTGGTGGGCCCTTAAAATGAGCTGTGTCCTTAATAATCAATTGAGTATGTGTAAGTGCGTGCACAACCAGGGTTTTCAAGCAAGATTATTTGTGATGAGTAGATTTTAATGTTCAAATCTTGCTTAAGTAGCTTTTAAGGTTTAGAATTAGGTTTAATTCAATCAAGTTTGAGGCAAACCAGGTTTTCAAGCATTAGTGAAGATTGCTTTCCTTTTGAAATCAGAAATAAAGTGGAGTGCCTAGTATGAACCTAGATTGAAAACCCTAAGAGGAAGCTACTTGGTGAGTTGATTTTATGTTAAGTAGTGCGGCCCAAACAACTCAAACAATTGGCCACAATTGCACCATTGAATTAGGCACATAAAAATAATTAACCTAGAATGATTTCTACTCTTTTATGTGTTGATTTGTGTGTACCGGTTCCATAGATTAGAATCCGGTTGAGTAGAAAAAATCAAATAGGTTAAGTGCCTTGAATGTGGGTGTATGTTGTGTGTATGTTGAATTACCCCACAAAAATATCTTTTTATTTTTTTATATGCAAGGGTGAAATGAATGTGGGTGGAAATGCAAACAACCAAACTAGTCTTACGATTTATGCAAACACCTAGGTTAATTGGAATTTGAATTTAATGTGATGAAATGAAATCTATGGAGGGGGAAGAATAGGGAGCACTTACAGTCGTCTTCAACTGCACTTTACTCTGATCTACCGCTTGACGATTCCCTGATAGAGGTATCTGCAAAACAATAGACATGAGATAAAGCCAGTTAGAAGATAGTAAAGTGTGTGAAATGCGAAAAAGAAGATTGAAAAATCGTTGCCTCCCCAGCAACAACGCCAAAATGTTGAATGACGGATGACTACGCTATCGGACTTGGTTTTGAAAACCCATCGTTGTAGTTCGAGTAGCGAAGGAAATCCGTTCAACAAATAAAATTTATACCAAAAAATCTGTAAAGAAATTCCGAGTCAAACACAGGGAGGCTACATCGATCAAAATTTGCAATTATATTTTTGTATTTTTGTGTAAAAGGTGAAATAATCACAATGGAATCAATATAGACAATAAGAGAGAGAGAGAAAGAAGAATCACTTGACATTGCATAATGTGTTTAGAACTAAGAAAGCGAGAAATGGTTACACTAGAATGCGAGAAATTATTACAACTAGAAAGTAGGAAAATTCTACTCTAGAAAGCAGTAAAAAGAATGGGAGAGAGAAGTTATCCTCCTCGACGATCGCTTGGACGATGAGCCGGATGGACAACGCCTGGAAGACGAGGAACGGAGAGGGAAGAAAGAGGACGAAGCAGGAGGAACGGGAATGAGGCAGCACGTCATCATCGTTGCGGGATCCACTTTCGGAATGGGGGTGAAAACTTGGTTTTAGCTTTTGAGGAGCATCTCGGGTGTGGGACAAGCTTCTCTTAAGCTTTGGAGAGGGAGAGAGAAGGAAGGGATAGATCAAATGGATGGAATATGGTCTCCTTTTATAGGCTTTTGGATGGGGGCATTTTGGTAAAAATATAAAGGAGAATGTGGGCTTTGATAGCACCCACGTTCCCATGTTTTCCTTGATTACATGTTCCTTCATTGTGCATCTCTTCATGTGATTGGCATTGAGAACTAGCAACCCTTGGATGAACATCCTACGGCTGTGGATCTCTTTTGATAGTAATTCTTCATCTCTCCATCAGACGTCGGTGCAGCTCTATAGACGACTTAAATCGCCGCAGCCTCTTCACACGAAGGATTCTCCCTGCTGCCTCATGTCTGAAACGCTCCTGTGTGTACCCGCAACGCATCCAAGCTGGCCACGTGGTGCCCCCATCGTCGCACATCGCACATCGGATGGTTCAGTTTCTCTCTTATATGCACAAGGAGAGAAACTCCAGCCAAGAGTCGAACTCGTGACTTGCAGCACCTAAGGATCTTACCCACTACGCTATGCGCGTGGATAGACAAGAAGAGCATTCTCGTGCCATTTAATGCTGACCGTTGGATCTTGATTCGACGGTTGAGATTAGTTGTGGAATTCCACTCACATGAGATGTGGCTTGAGGGAGGAAACCTGATCAAATCTTAGCTGTTGGATGAGAAGGTAGGGCAGCGAGCGATTTGGAGGGTCTGGATGGTGCCACATGGCATCATTTGGATCGTCCATCTTCTATTAGTTGTAGATGGTGCCACGGATGTCGGATTGGATCGATTTTCACGTCGTTAGGCTGCGATCGTCGATTCGAACCCATCCGTGCGGTTAGATTTGTCGTCTGAGGTGCGGATTAACACCATCTTGGCCCTTGATCTTTAGCATTCCTCGATCTCTATCTGGTGCTACAGATATCCATTTAGGATGATCTTGGAGTCGTTGAACTCTAATCATCGCCCTGATCAGATTCGTATGGTTGAATCTTCGATCTAAGGCCCTGGTAAAAAGTCACCCTGTCCCTGACCATAAAAAGAGACAATTACTATACAATTTATACAACTTGATCTAAATGCATGATTATTGATGTTATGCACTACTTACAATGTATAATGCTAATGTGACACTAAGAACTTGCATTAATAGACATTTTAGTTTAATCAGATGTATGCACATCAGAATGCAGAGTAACCATGGGTTTCCCCATGGGTTAATTAAAGGTCATAGGTTCATAAATGTCCAATAAGAGGGTCTGTGTAGACAGAAATGGGTTTTCGCGTACTTCGAGAGCTAACACAGCACCCGAAACCCTAATTTCAGACAAACTTAACTAACAGAGGTTTTGGTCAGGATAAAATTCATCTAAACCTTATAAAATTCATAGAAAAATATCCTATAAGGGTTGATACTATTGATTTGACCATCTAAACCTATTTTGACCTAAAATAGTCTCAGACGGACATTTGCCCTAATTTGACTTTCTACGTAGAATACCTAATCAAACTTGGTCAAAACTGAAATACACCATCAGATTCCTTAGATCCAAATTAGGTTTATACTAAAATTTGGGCCCAATCAGAGATTATCTTGACCTAGTTTGCATTTCAGTCCAGTCAGACTTTTTCTATCTCACACAAGCCCCTAGCTTTTGAAATCCTTACGAACAACCCCCCAACTTTGTCATATTCTTCGCTTTTAGGTCCCTTCTGCCATGGCTGTGTGAACACAGCTTACCGTCGACCTTCCTCACTAAGGTTAGTTAGGTTCCCCTCTCCCTCTACTTTCTTTTCCCTCTCTTTATCCCTCAATTCAACGCACGACATCGCCGTTCGCCCTCCATCTTCTCCACATCCGGCCGCACCTCCGACGAGTCCTCTACACCACCACAGACCACCATTTGGCTGGCCAACGACTCCATAACCTTCACCTCATCCACTCGAACCAAACTCCCATCCTTATTACACCTTTCACTCACTCCCATGACCCACTGAACACAACCATCGCCGACCACCTTCTTTGCATTCGCCCAACCTCCACAGACCTCCGCGCGCCACGCTACCACCACCGTCACCTTTGCCTAGCCCAGGTATTATAATGTGGTCGTGAGGCCTTATTCATTATTTTAGGTCATCGCCAGTTCTCCGCCATCGTCGCCATCATCTCCGCCCTCGTTCATCACACTCCGGCCATGAAAGCTCCAGAATCCACCTCCAAGCCTCGCGAAACTCTTCCAGATACCTCTCCAGGCCTTCAAATGGAGGCCTCACCCGTGAATTCAACCTTAATTGGAGAAGCCCTTGTTGCTGGTGCACACGAGAAAAGAGCCGTGGCATTAGTGCCACATCTCTAAGAAAAGAACACTTGTGCACGGATATATTGAATTTGTGTTCTACCCTCTTTGCCTAGTAACACAAGGGGTCAGGTCCATCATTACCGTATTCACCGGATAACTCTCCTATGCCACTTGTTGATGCGATATAGAGAGGATTAAGATTAAGTTATCACCATTGAAGTGCAAAATCCTTAATCGATCTCTCAACAAATAAAATTTATAAGCTCAGATATCTAGAAAGGAAGTTCAAGGTCGAACACAGGGAGCAAATAGGAATTCACATGCTAATCTCAATTAAAAGTATAAATAAGCACAATGAATAAGCACAATAATGATATTCAATGAATGCTAATCTGTCACGTTAGATGTTTAATGAATAACATAAGTATTTCTAGACTTAAAGATGACAAAAAGATACCTAGAACAAAATAATGGTGATTTAGATCACCAATTATTTTCCTAAGCACATGTATATCAATTACTCAATCATATTAAATAAATGAACAGTACTCAGACTTCTAATTTGAGAATTAGATGACTTAAAATTGTCATATGCTACAGTACTCTAATTTTCTTTTTATCTTCTACTTTGGCTCTTCTTCCTTCTTCTTCTTCTCTTCTCCTTCTTTCTTCTGCCTTTCTTCTTTATTCCTTTTCTTCTTCTTCTCAGGCATGGCCATGGGTTTCCTTTCTTTTCTTTCCTTCACAAAGCTTCCTACCTTTCCTCTTCTTTTCCTTTCTTCCCTTCTCACAGCAGCTAAGTGTTAGGCTTTTCTTCTCTGAAGCAAAACCCACCCTCCCCCGCTCTCTCTCTTTCCTTCCTCCTCTCCTCTTTCTCTGATATTCGATTTAATCGGGTAATCGGATCACGTACCCAGGTCCAGGGCTGCAGGCATGGGTTGCAGCTGAGGAGTGAAGGCAATAGGAAGGTCGGGTTAAGTGAGGTATATGGGGACCTGATGGGAACACCATCATGAACCATAACTAACTCAATTTGATATGATTAAGTCATTAAATGCTCCTACATAACCGTCAGAAGGCCATAATTTCAGAGAAAGACAATAACATAGGGTTAAAACTGTAATTTTACCATCATATCTCAATTGCAGTACAATCACGAGTTTTCTCAGGGGTTGAACAAAGGTCAAATGGTCTTAAGAGTCTAATAAGTGGGTTATAATAGACAGAAAAGGGTTTTCATATGTTACAGGAATTAATGGACATCTGAAACCCTAAAAACAGACGTGCTTAATTAAATAAGGTTCTGATCAGGATAAAATTCACCTAAACCCTCTAAAATTCATAGAAAAATATTCTGTAGGGTTTCGTATGCTTGATTTGACCATTGGAACCCTCTAAAGGAAATTTCATCAAGGAATTCCCTTCCTTTTGAGCCAAATCCTAAGCCTTAAAACCATCCCAATCTCTCATGCGAACGCATGAGAGATTCAAGTATCCTAGAGAATACCAACTCTGACGACATTCAAGCTTCCCAAGCTCAAAACAGCCTCTAGAGGCCTATAAAAGAACCCCCAGATCAAACTGAATTCCCTAGATTCGATTTTGGTTAGAAACTCCCCAATTTCCTCTTTCCTCATCTGACTGTATAGCTCCTCGAGCTCCGATGACTCCCTCCGACTCCTCTCGTCGTCTGACCACAATACTAGTGGCTGATTCTTCTTCCTCACCTTCCTCCGTGTCGTGCAATACCAGCCGCTGTCGCCGTCCCCCTCTATCGGAGTATCTTCTTCCCTGACGCCGGCCTACCAACATCGGTGCTGTTCTCCCCCTTTTCGTCTACTAAATTAAAGTTAGATTAGGTTCTTAATTCTCTTAGGTTAGTTTTATACCCAAAAATCCCAAAAATCTCCCCTCGATGTCATCGTTCCCACCATCGTCCTCACCTCTGGCCACTCCTTCAACGAGGGCTTCCGTCCGCTACACACATCCATCCCCCTCGCCAACTGTCCCTACACCTCCGCCTTGACCCAAGGGGCAAAATCCCTTTATCTATTTCACCGATTCATCACCCAAACTAGCCCTCGAACAACCCACCTTTTCTCACTCTTCTCCGTCACTATTCGACCTCCACCCTCACTCGCACCACATGCTGCACCCACCACAGCACTCGCCACTCAACAGCGAACCTGCTGAGCCATCTGATGCGGCCACGAGGCCCTTTTTCTTGATTTTCATGTGCCAAGTCCTCCATGCCATTAACGGTGAGCTTGAGCGAAGCTTGAAGCTCTCATTAGCCGTTGCAGCTCTAGGAGGAAGTCCCAGGCGTAGCGGAATTCCTCCAGGATCACAAACCAGGGACCAATTTGGCCCTTTGACTGGGACTTTGACTGTAGTTGAACGAAGCAGTTGTTGCAGCTGCACGCAGAAGAAGTGTGGTGGGATAGTCCCACCTCAGAAGCTGACAATTGCCCGCAGCTACATATATTGATTTTCTGCCACAGGCTATTCACCTCAACAGAACACAGGGGGTGAGGTCCCCGCTCACCCATCACCTGCACCTCGCTAGTGATCCGTCACCCGCGGGCCTGGTGCATATCCGACCCGCCTAAGCCCTATTCACACCTCAGCTGCGATATCACTCCCGCTGCCTTGGTCCCAAGTACGCTCAGTCCGACTATTGATTACCCGAGGCTCTAGGAGAGCGGATCCCAGAGAGAGAAATGAGAGAACGCATGGGGGTAGGGGGGGTTTTGCTCTGTGGTTCAACGGTTGACACTTAGCCTTTTAAGGAATTTTCCCCCCTTGTGCATGAAGAAGGAAGAAGAGGAGAAGAGGTTGAAGACAGGTACAAAAAAGGAGAAGTGTAGAAGCAGAATGAAAGAAAGAATAGAAGAGGAAGAAGAAAAACAGTGCTTCTCTAGCACTGTAGCATCTGTTGGTTAAGTCATCTGGTCACCAGACCTGATGTCTGATTTGAGGCTTGATACTTTGAACGATCGATTTAGAAAACTGTTGAGATATTTAAATTGGTTGAATGCTTGATATATATATGTTTAGAGAGTAGTTGGTGGTTTAAATCACCATTGTTTTAGCTTCTCTATTTTTTATTGCCTCAAGAGACATGAGAATTCATTGAATATCTAATGTGATAGATTAGTATTTATTGAATATCATTACGTGGTTTAAGTTCTTGTTCTCAGTTACATATTATTTGAGATTAATGTGTGAATTCTTATTTGCTCCCAGCGAGTTACCTTGAACTTTCATCTGAGTTATAAATTTTATCTATTTTCAAGCGATTTCGACCTATATTGCAACGCATTGATTTTAAAATCCGATTCAGAGCGATTAACATTTTGGCGCCATTGCTGGGGATAGATTCCTTAGCAATAGCCCATAAATAGGACCTCACCCCCGGTGTTGTTGAGGCAAACAACCCTAGTGAGAAATTCAATTTATGTGCAGCCAATGCCATTTCACTTGCCGATGTGGGACTAAATCCCACTCCTCTTCCCTTTGTGTATCCAAGCAACAGTAGGCGGTCCGTTCATGCAATTGGAGTGGCTGCTGCAGTCCTCTTGCTTAATTGAAGACGTGGATGTGTACATAGGATGTTCCTGCATCACCTGGAGATGAATTGGGTGAAGAACATGGCCAGAGGACTATGCTTGTGGTCGAACGAGGTGATGGCGGCAGAGAATGACAACGAGTACCTGAAATCATCAACACGGCCTTTCGGTCACATTAAAATAACTCATAAGGTTCGCCGAGTGCTTGCGAGTGTAGTGGGGGTGGTTTTGTGGTGGATGGTGGAGCTTGGTGGTCAAGCAAGGTCGATAATGGCTGATAGATGATGGGTTGTTCGGTGGGTGGTGTGAGTGGTTGAATCAGCGAAATAGGAGAGGGGTTTTGGTCATGGTGGAATGATGGAGCTTCTGGGAGTGTTGGCGAGGTGCACGGTGCAGTGGAATGAGTGGATGACCTTGCTGGAGGTACGGCCAGAGAAGGAAGAGATGATGGTGAACGTGTGCGTCGAGGGGTATTTTTAGGTTTTTGAATAGGAAAACTAACCTAGAACTCTAAAAGAACCAAACTACCTATTCTAATGGGACAAAGGGGATAGGATTGACATCGGTGGTGGCAGACCGACGCTGTGGAAGATGAAGTCTCCGTGAGGGGGACAGCGGTAAAGAAACAGAGAGGATGGCCCTCGCTTTGACTGGCGAGGCATGGAGGAAGATGAGAAAGAGGATGGGTAGGCCAATTTGTTCATTGGCTGCTCCTAGGAAGACGAGGAAGGATGATCGTCGGAGCTTGGTCAGAGAAGGGCTGGAGGTAGGGTTAAGAAAAGGTTTTTGGTCCCAAACCTTGCTAAGGAGGTAAGGAATGCAATATGGGTCCTTTTATAGGTCTTAAGGAGAGATTCCAAGCATGGAAGGAAGCTTTCAAGCTTTGCCCAATTTGCGCATGTGGGATACCCACATCTCCCATGCGTTCACATGGGAGATTGGGAAAGACTTAGGGTCCAAGGTCGAGTTTGATTGAAAGAGAATTCCTCAAGGAATCTCTGGTTCAAATCTGGGACTGATTGATTGAGAAACAAGTGAGAAAATCTCTCTTGAATCGCGCTGGTGAGGTGTAGCTATTCCTAATGGTGGCAGAGACCTGGATGTGAAGATGATGAAGTTAGGGGGTCCTTGCAAGGATTTCAAAAGTTAGGGGGTATGTGTGTGAGAGAAAAGAGTCAGACAGAACCAAAATGCAAACTTGGTCAAGATAATCTCTGATTGGGTCCAAATTTTGATACAAACCTAATTTGGACCCAAGGAATTTGATAGTGAAGTCATATTTAGGTTCCGAATAAGTTTTACTAGGTAATTTGCATAGAAACCCAAATTAGGGCAGCTATTCATCTGAGACTCTATTTTAGGTCAAAATGGGTTCTAATGGTCAAATAAAAGGTACCAAACCTTAGGGAATATTTTTTTTATGATTTTTAGAAGGTTTAGGTGAATTTTATCTTGATCAAAATCTCAGTTAATTAAGCGGGTCTATTTTTAGGGTTTCAGATGTCATTGAATTCTCGAAACGCATGAAAACTCATTTCTATTTGCATTAACCCACTTATTAGACATTTATGACCATTTGACCTTCAATTAACCCATGAGAAACCCCGTGATTGTTCTGCAATTAAGATATTCTATTAAAACTACAGTTTTACCCTTGTTTTAATGCATTTCTCTTGGAAAGGATATGCAATGAATTAGGGTTCTTTGGCGGTCATGTAGGAGCATTTTTTCTATTGATTATGACTAAATAAAGCTAGATATGACTGATGATGATGTTATTATCATACCCCCATACCTACCTTTTGCTAGTCCCTTAGAAAAATCCTATGAAAAGAACTTGTATTCTAAACCATGCTTTTATGCTCAAAGTCCTGATTGATTCTTCCTTTTAGAAATTAAGTCAGAATGCTAATACTAAGCCTACAGGTACTTAAGTACCAATCAAGATCCAGACTTGACCAGCTTTAGCCTTAGTCTGTCGTGAAGGTTTCTAAGGCCCGTAGGAACATGCTAAGGTTTGTTGAACCCAGCGGTTAAAGCACCCGTGCTTATAACATGGTTAGTCTAGGTTCAGTTTGTAGTGCGTTTTTGTAAGAGAGGGATAAAAGAACTTTTTCATTTTTGGAGAGCTTTCTCTCTCTTTTTCTTGATTATTTCTAGCTTCAGATTAGCTCAAAAACAAGGTCTATATCGGATTCCTAGCTCCCACCATCAATCCTCATAGGGTCCCTGAAAATTAATGCACCGCCCATGGCAACCCGCAAAACCCTGGCTTTCGACAGTTCGAGATAGTGCCGCCCATGGTGTTCTGTAGTTAAATTCAAGTCTTGGCAATCGACATTTCGGGATAATCCCGCCCATGGCACCTGAACCAGCATAAGGTACTTACATGCCCCTGGTAGGATATTTAGATATCCTAGTAGGCAAGCACCGAGGAGACGGTATGTTATTGCGCATCTTTGAGGGAAATTTCCCACCTCTTCACGCTAGAAACTCATCTAAATCAACTTGTGTTGATAAGCCGCTCCTAATCTAGGTAGCTTTTTCATAATAGAATAAATCCCTTTGCGTGATTTTGATTGATTGAACGCACTGAACCAAAGTTGTGTGTGGATTAGGGTGCGTAGGTTACCTAGTCCAGCAAACTAGAGGTCAGTTAACGAGGCCGAATACTCCCTAAGCCTTAAACCTAATACGTAAGCTTTGTATTTTCCTCAACCTCTTGAGGACAATTCAGATCTTAATGGATACTTGAATTTTTAAGCCTAAAACAAGCCTAAGAGGCCTAAGATCAGTATTCATACTAATCTCTATGTCTCTCTATTATTCTAGGACTTAATTTTTCCTTTTGATTTGGTCTAGAACTTAAGTAGATTCCATAATCATTTACTAATGACTCGCTTTTTGTTTCAAAAAGTTACTCCTTTTTGGCATTTAAATCACCTCCTCTCTTCCTCCTAAAAAATGATATGCAATTAATCTCTCAAAATTTCCTCCCCTTTCTATTTTTTTGTTCTTTTTCAATTTTTATTTTTTTGGTTTTTTGAATGTAAGTTTTTTGTGAGAACCCTTCAGAAGCCTGAATTTTTATATGTTTGCACTTTAACACCCCCCCATGCCTAAGTTTTGAAATGTCCTCATTATAAACCGGAGGGTATGAAATCAGCTTGGTTCATGAGTTAAAACAGGGTCAATGGGTGGGTGAATGGGTCGAGATGACTGTTGCGAACGATTTCAAGCTCTGGTACGAATACCAAAGGTGTAGTTAGCTGTTCTAAAGGTAAACTCGGAGTGCAGTAGACGTGAAGCTCAAAAGGATAATCAGAAGGATCTCAGGTTTTTGAAATGATAGGTTGCCTCCTGTTAAGTGCTAAATTCAATGCCTTCAGCCGAGCAGAAAGTGGTCAAGGAGAAGGAGTGGTCAAATCAGAGGAATTTTGTAGAAGAAGCACTTTGATCAATAGCCTGGTTGGTCTAACTAGGTGCTTGTTTAGATCAACAGGATGATGATGCAGCCTAAACCCAATCAATCTGGTGGGTTGATGGATGTGGATCAGAAGATATGGTGCCCACCAAATACTCTGAGGCTCAAGAAGATATGGAAGTGAAAATCGTGGATTTGGCTAATTACAATAGGCCTAGTCAAAGTAGGGATCCTCAAATGAAAATGGATCTGTGGAGGATGTAAGATCCCTATGAGAGTGATTAGAGAAGTTGGAATGTGATTAGTAGTCTGATTGATTTCCAAATCCTGATCAAAAGATGGAGAAGAATCATATGTGATCGGATCATCGAGAGGAGAATCAGAGTAAAAGTTGATTTTGGTTGTGGGTTGAGGTTGGGTTTGGATTTGAGAAGGTTCTGTATGTGGATTTGAAGAGGTGGCTTCCTTGAGAACTATGTGTGTTGAGGGCTCCTTGAGAAAGGATTCAAAAGTAGGTTCATCTAGAGAGCTCATAATGGCCATCAAAATCAAACGTAAATGCCTAAAGAGTGCTTATAAGATCATGAAAATCTGAGTTAGGAAAAGATTTGAACTCGGGATTGCAGGCACTCTTGGCACTTATTGTTTCTGATTCCTAAGGATAAAAAAGGAATGATTCCATCTCAATGGAACCTGATTTTGAATTAGTGATCTCGAGATCAGGGACCTCAGAGTCAGAGTTGAAGAATGGGTCATGGATATTGAGGTAGTAGATTGGTTCATAATTGTTAGGAAACACAGGTTCTTCGAAATCAGAGTAGGATTCGAAATCATTGGAGAACTTGCAAAGATCATGTTCTAAACCTGATTCTAGATCGGGAGTTCCACCACAGAGAGAATCAAGATGTGTAGAATCAGCAACTTGACTTGGATTTAACCTATTTTCAGATTCTGAGCTTAAAAAGGTATCCTTATTAGGCATAGGCTCAAGTTCTTGGCTCTTAGGGTAGACCCAGTCGATTCCCAACTCTTCCTACTCCTCAATTTATGTATCATAGATTGGCGAGACTTTCAAAAAATCAATTAGAGTCTCTAAGGAGGTTGGAGAGGTGTATTCGTCAAATACAGGCCTCGAATCGTATTTCAAATTTGAAATCTGTATTTCATTACGTGGGACCTCATACTCATCCCAATTAGGCTCACATTTAGATTCTAGGTTGAAGGTAGGCATTAGGTCACTAGTATCTAGGCTAGACTCTATAGGGATGTCGGAATCATTCTTAAGAATCACCTTAACAGGATAAGGCTCGAGATTTACATTCTCTAGAAGTTCTATTTTAAGCTCATCATCACAGGTGTCGGGGAAATATAAGCTCGATGGGCCAGCTTCCTGGTTTCCTAGGGTTGGCTCGGACTTGGGAACAACTGCAATTAGATCCTCCCAACCCATCTCAAGATCAGGAATGTCAATTGCTATGAAATTTGAATCTGAATTCATCTGGGTTAGGGGTCCATAACAACTATGATCATCAAACCTAGGATTTGGGAAATTACATGGTTCACTGGAATTACTCTAAGATGTCATATTAACTTCTAACTAGTATGTTTAATCAATGGATCTATATAGCATATTCAGCAATTCTCCCTATTTTTCCAAAAAATTCTGGAGTTCTTCTGGAACTGAAGGATTTGACCATATTGCAGCCGATCGTTGTTGTGTAATTTCACCAATTCAATGTGTTCTGCTAAGAGATCATCCCGAGTTGAACCGTGATTTAGTTGTATCCATATCATCTCTATATGGTTCAAAATGTGGTCCATTATTTTCTTGAATTTGTCCTGAATGTACCTTTTACAATATTCTTCGTGGTGTCTATAAGCATTCACAATTATTTTTTCTTTCATGCTCATTTGGGACTTAGGTTTCCTAAACAGTCTTCTTAGATTTCTAAGTTGCATTTTCAAATCAGGTAGTGGAATCAAGATGTAGAATCAAACTCAAGATTAGATTGGAACTTGATTATATCTGAAAGAAATTCCTAAGAAGATCTAATGAGGTTCCTTAGGTTAAAAACCTAAGGACCTTTCTGTGTGTGTGCTCTATAGAAAAGATGAGGATTGGATGTTATTTGGACCCAATCAAGGCACCCAAAGATTTTGGATGACCAAGGTAGTTTCGAGGTAGATGAAACCTCTGAATCAGAAATCTGCACACCCGAGAAATACCTGGGTAGCCAGGAAGGGAGAGCCCTGCAAAGACACCTACACGGTAGAGCATCCCCACGGGTTACAGGGTTTCCCCCACCGGACCTTCCTTGTCACTGTGGTTCCAAGTAGATCGGAAAGTATGGACTTAAGACCTTAAGTCTATCAATTTTAGCCTAATTAGTGCCTTGGATTTCACTTTATTTAGAAGTTGATTTTGACTTGTGACCTAATTTGGAGGTTGGTTGGCCTACAATGTAGACCAACTTCACCTGACCTGCCCTAAAGATGGCAGAATGAAATCTAGGTTAAGACTTAGAAATCACCTTGAATTGACTCTCAAGTTATTAGGTCCACAATTTTAGGGTTCAAGTAAATCTTAGAGCTTGATTTTTAGGGTTCTTCTTGATTAGATCTTTTCAAACAGGGGCTTGGGTAGCACACAATTGCAGGAGGGTTAATTCTCTTTAGTGCAGGCAAATGTGTAGTAACACTTCAAACCCTAATGTTGAAACCCTAATTGGCTCTATTTCAAGTCCAATTTAATCTCAAAATATTCACCTTGGTTTTCAAGCAAGAAGTGCGTTAGCCCATAGTGATTTACAAATTAAGCATAGTCCCTAATAGGTACGACAATTTGGGTAGGGAATTATAAATAGAATTGCCTCAAGCTTTCAATCAGATATGAAAATTTTCGCAAATCAGGAAAACATACCTTTTTAATGATGATTTACTAAGAAATAAGGCAAATGAATCCTAATTGATTTTGTTTCCTTTTCTCTCTTCCAAGGATTAGGAGATTAGGGAAGAAGAGAGATTACCTGCCCTGGGAGTGGTTGATTTGCGTAGAAGATCGCCTCGTGATGTACCTCACAAAATCATAAGAAATCAAATAGAGCAAGTTAGTGTTCAAATATAATCAAATAAAACAGAGAATAGTAGTGAATTGCGCATTGCTCCCCGACAACGATGCCAAAATATTGATGTGATCTAGAGAAGATTAAGATTAAGTTGTCATCATTGTAGTGCAAAATCCTCAATCAATCTCTCAACAAATAAAATTTATAAGCTCAGATATCTAGAAATGAAGTCCGAGGTCGAACACAGGGAGCAAATAGGAATTCACATGCTAATCTCAATTAAAAGTATAAATGAGCACAATGAATAAGCACAATAATAATATTCAATGAATGCTAATATGTCATGTTAGATGTTCAATAAATAACATAAGTATTTCAAGACTTAAAGATGACAAAAAGATACCTAGAACAAAATAATGGTGATTTAGATCACCAATTATTATCCTAAGCACATGTATATCAATTACTCAATCATATTAAATAAATGAACAGTACTCAGACATTTGATTTGAGAATCAGACGACTTAAAAATGTTATCTGCTATAGTACTTTGATTTTCTTTTTATCTTCTGCTTTGGCTCTTCTTCCTTCTTCTTCTTCTCTTCTCCTTTCTTCTGCCTTTATTCTTTAATCCTTCTCTTCTTCTTCTCAGGCACGGCCAAGGGTTTCCTTTCTTTTCTTTCCTTCACAAAGCCTCCTGCCTTTCCTCCCTTCTTCTTCTCACAGTGACTAAGTGCCAGGCTTTTCTGCTCTGAAGAAAAACCCACCCTCCCCCCTCTCTCTCTCTTTCCTTCTTCCTCTCTTTTTTTGATATTCGGTTTAATCAGGTAATCAAATCGTGTACCCAGGTCCAGGGTTGTAGGCGTGGGTCACAGCTGAGGAGTGAAGGCAATAGGTGGGTTGGGTTAAGTGAGGTATATGGGGACCTCACCCCCTGTGCTGTTGAGGCAAACAACCCTAGTGAGAAATTCAATTTATGCACAGCTGGTGCCCTTTCACTTGCCAATGTGGGACTAAATCCCACTTCTCTTCCCTTTGTGTATCCAAGCAGCAGCAGGCGGTCCCTTCGCGTAATTGGAATGGCAGTTGCAGCCCTCTTTGACGGAGAGAGTTTCGCTTATTTATGATAACACTAGAAGGATATGTCGTTGTAATTAATGTGGTGAAAATCTCTCAATCAAAAATTAACATAGATATGAATTTAAACCACAATAAAGGATGTCGTATCCACAGGGAGGAATAGACCAATAAATTCATGAGTTAAGGAATACATAGTTCGCAACTTTAATACGAGGAATATGCTATTTTAAATGAAGCTTGCAATTTCCTTAAAGGTTCCGGGGCATTTATGCAGTTTTCACATCAGGAATTAAGCCCCAAAAATATGTGTATGATGCATGTGTAATGGCTTATCATGTAAATTCAACTTTCATGCAATTCTGATTTGAAATTCAAGGTTAAATCATGCACATTACACAAGTAAAGTAATTTCAGGAAAGTCTGAGTGCATCAATGCAATGTGGCTTGAATAAAATATGAATATATAATTGGAAATGGCATTGAATGTAATTATTAATTGAGGCAAAAATAGAGGATTTCTCCTCTCTCTTCCTCATGTGTGCGTCCGTGCACGGTTGGCCGCGAGAGTCAACGGGGAGGTGCGCCTCGACGAGGGCTATGCAACGGTAGTGACGCGGCGGCCAGACAGAGGAGGACGGCCGCTGGCCTGTTGGAGGAGGAGGCCGCTGCTGCAGCCCGCGCACGTAAGGCGTGCAGGGTGAGCACCGGAGTGGCCTGCAGGCTGGCGTGAGGCAGTGCCTACGGGCGTGGAGCCTGTGGGCGCTTGGCGTGCTGCCGCTTGCGGTGAAGGGCGCTTGGCCTGTAGCACCTGCAGAGGGCGCGTAAGGTACTGGAGAGGGGGGCGCTTGCAGTGGAGGACGGTTGGCCTGTAGCACCTGTAGAGGGCACGCAAGGGCAGTGAGCGCGTGCGGTGGGAGCACTGTGGTGAGGGCGCGCTGCAGGCAAGAGTGCTGGTGGCGTGCCTGCGGTGAGCGGTGAAGTGCCTACGGTGAAGGGCTCTGGAGGGGGCGCGCCTGCAGAAGGTGATGGCGCTGGAGAGGGGGGCGCTGCGGTGGGCACCTACAGTGGAGAGGGCATGGTGCCTGCAGATGGTGCAGGTGTGGGTGCGGTTGGTTCTTGTGTGCAGTGGAAGGCTTGGGTGCAGGCTGGCCTGCGGGGGTGCGAGCGATGGGTGCGCGAAGGTGCTTCCTGCTGTGCAGCGCCTGCAGGCGTTGGTTGGAGGGAGCGGTGGACGGTGGGTGCTGTGCAGGCTAGAAGGGCATTTGCGGTGGGAGGCTTGGTGCACAGTGCAAGCACGGTTGCACAGGGCATGCGGCCTTCAATGGATATCCCCTCAAGGGGGAGGAAGAAGATTCGAAGATCCAGATCCCCTCCTCTCCTATGCAAGTCCCCTCTTAACTCCTCTCCCCTACGCCAATCAAGGGATTTTCAAATCCCTTCCTAATTTTAGCCGACGCTTGTTGGGTTTTGTTGGCCGTAGGTGGAGATATTTGTGGGGGGGAAATATCTTTCCACCCCCCTGTTCTTTTCCACATTTGATCCTCCTCCCTCTTCTTCCTGATTATTAGAGTAGATTAATTGGAGAAGATGAGTGCGCTGTTGCAGGACCCTGCATGAAATATAATTACATAATAAGCAATAGAAGAAATGTAAACTTAAATAATGACACATGCAATCATTTAATGAACAAATGTGATTATTAACCAACATACATTGTTAGAATTGAATTACTTAGGTGTAATAATAGTCCATTAAAAGGGACTCATCACTCTTGCTTAATTGAAGACCTGGACATGTACGTAGGATATTCCCGCATCACCTGGAGATGAATTGGGTGAAGAACATGGCCAGAGGACTACGTTCGTGGTCAGACGAGGTGACGGCGGCGGAAAGCGACGACGAGTACCTGACAATCATCAATACGGCCTTTCGGCCACATTAAAATAGCTCATAAGGTTCGCCAAGTGCTTGCGAGTGTAGTGGCGGTGGTTTCGTGGTGGATGGCGGTGCTTGGTGGTCAAGTGAGGTCGATAATGGCGGATAGATGAAGGATTGTTCAGTGGGTGATGTGAGTGGTTGAATCAGCGAAATAGGAGAGGGGTTTTGGTTGTGGTGGACCGGTGGAGCTTTTGGGAGTGTTGGTGAGGTGCGCAGTGAGGTGGAATGAGAGGATGACCCCTTTGGAGGTGTGGCCGGAGATGGAAGAGATGACGGTGAACATGTGCGTCGAGGGGTATTTTTAGGTTTTTGAATAGGAAAACTAACTTAGAACTCTGAAAGAACCTAACTGCCTATTTTAATGGGATAGAGGGGGTAGGATTGACACCGGCATTGGCAGACTAGTGCTGTGGAAGATGAAGTCTCCATGAGGGAGACGGCGGCGAAGAAAGGGAGAGGATTGCCCTCGCTTTGACTGGCGAGGCATGGAGGAAGATGAGGAAGTGGATGAGCAGGCCAATTTGGCAGTTGGTTGCCCCTAGGAAGATGAGGAAGGAAGACCATCGGAGCTTGGTCGGAGAGGGGCCAGAAGTAGGGTTAGGAAGAGGTTTTTGTCCCTAAACGTTGCTAAGGAGGTAATGAATTCAATATGGGTCCTTTTATAGGTCTGAGAGAGGGGTTCCAAGCATGGAAGGAAGCTTTCAAGCTCTGTCCAATTTGTGCATGTAGGATACTGATCATGAAAATACGCGGTTTGTTAATTAGTCAATTTAGTGTCGTTGCTCCACGTAAATCTGCTTTCGCTTTTAAAATTTATAAGACCTAGATAGTGGGGTATCTAGGGTCGTCTAAGGAGGAAGGTTTGCAATTTTGTTTCTCTTGACTTGAACAAGGAAATCAACTTTCTTTTTGGTCTTTTAAATATATACTTTTTATAGATTTTTGAAATAAAGGCAACATGCAAGTTTTTGTTGATAGCAGGAAAACAACTAATACCTAATTCAATAAAGCTAACCTTAAGGTGACAGGTAGAGCCTCTCCCTAAGCTCACCCTAGACACGTGGAGGCCTAAAATAATTAGGGAGAGGGAGTGAAACAAATTCTAGGAAAAAATTGTAAAAAGCTATGCAACAAAAATTGAAAGAAGGCAATTTAAATTAAAGCAAAATTGTTTACACAAAACCTATAGAGGAATGCTTCTACTCTACTTGAAAATACAAGAAAAATAAAACACAAATACTCTATATTGATGGTGAAGAAGAGGACTTCTTGCTCCAAGCCAAGTAGCTTCTTGACTTGAAAAGATAACTCCTTCTTGAGATGCTCCTCCAAATGATGTCCTCCAAGGTGGTGGCTACCACCTTTAATTCTCCTCCTCCAAGGGTGGACGACCACCCTAGGTCCTTCTCCTTTGCCTAGCCGTCCTCCTTGAAGTAGAATGGCCCTCCTCCTTGGCGTGGCACAAGTTGATAGTGGGGAGAAGAAGGCACCAAAGGGGTGGATGATGTGCCCCCTTAATCTTCTTCTCTACTCCTTCTTCTTGGTTGTAGGTGTAGGTGGGTATCGGTAGAATGATACACTAATGGAGGATGGGAATTATGTGGTGGTAGGGTAGGGTATTTATAGGATGGGAAGGGGGTGGTTATGGTGTTTTTTTGGAGGGAAATGAAGGGGTGCTTGGATAATTTTGGAGGGAAAAATGGGAGGAAAATGAAGAGGTGCCTTGGTTTTCCCTCCAAAAATACCTTCTAGAAGGCATTGATTTTGGAGGGAAAAAATGGATGGTGGAGATGAGTTTTGATGGTGGATGTAGGGTGGTGATGGAAGGGATAGTTGGCACCAAAATAAACTATGAGTAGGTGGTCTTTTTGCTAGAGCTTAGGTAGTAGGGTAGTAGGTTTTGGTGCCATGGAGGTGGACTAGCTATGCTAAGCTAGCTTAGCTAGCTTAGCTAGTAGGGAGTAGGGTTGGAGGCATTTGGAGCTAGGGTTTGTGAAGAGGAGCTGGATAGAAGAAGTCTGGAGCTAAACTGGAGCTGGCAGCTGCTGAAGAGGATGGCATGGAGCTACTTTAGCTGGCTTAACTTGCTAGTTCTTTGCTAGCTACTAAGCCAAGCTAAAGTAAGCTGGCTTTTGCCACAAAAAGCTGAGGTGAGTTGGGTCTGGTGCTCCCAAGGAGGATCAAGTAAGTTGAGGTAGCTAAGCTAAGTCCCCGAGAGCTGGACTTGAGCTTCCTGAGCTGAAATGAAGTCATCTTCAACTAGCTGGAGTTGAGTGGAGCTGGATGTAGCTAGACCTGAGCTGGGGTGAACTCCAGTCAACTCATCTGAGCTAGTTAAAGCTCCCTGTGGACTAATGGAAGCTGAGATGAGCTAGACTTAGCTAAGTTGAGCTGGATCTGAATTGACCTGAGCTAGGGTGAGCTAAGATGAGCTCTCTTGAGCTGCAATTCAGCTGAGATGAACTAAATGGAGCTAGGATGAGCTAACCCTAGTTTAGGTGAGCTGAATTCCAGCTATGGTGAGTTGGATCAAGTTGAGTTCCAACTGGTGAGAGCTTCTCCTTCACCAGTTGCCTTCCTGAGTGCTAGGGTTCTAGGGATCTGGCAATCTGTATATCGCTAACACTCACAAAAACACATTAAAAAATAAAAAAAAGTGCAATGCATGCCTAACCTAATTAATGCCAAAATGCAACCCAAAAACCCATTTGCGGAGTAAAATCCTAAGGGCTAGGTTTGTTTTAATGCATAAGAATGATGATAAACTGGCATTTATGAGATACCTACATATCCCATGCGTTCGCATGGGATATTGGGAAAGACTTAGGGTCCAAGGTCGGGTTTGATTGAAAGAGAATTACTCGAGGAATCTCTGGTTTAAATTTGGGACTGATTAATTGAGAAACGAGCGAGAAAATCTCGCTTGAATCTCGCCGGTGAGGTGCACCTATTCCTAATGGCGGTAGAGACCTGGATGTGAAGAAGATGAAGAAGTTAGGGGGGTCCCTTCAAGGATTTCAAAAGTTAGGGGTATGTGTGTGAGAGAAAAGGGTCAGATAGGACCAAAATGCAAATTTTGTCAAGATAATCTCTGATTGGGCCCAAATTTTGGTACGAAACTAATTTGGACCCAAGTAATATGATGGTGAAGTAAGATTTAGGTTTTGACTAAGTTTGATTGGGTAATTTGCACAAAAACCTAAATTAGGTCAACTATCCGTCTGAGACGCTATTTTAGGTCAAAATAGGTTCCATTGGTCAAATCAAAGGTACCAAACCATAGGGAATATTTTTATATGATTTTTGGAAGGTTTAGGTGAATTTTATTCTAACCTAAACATAAGTTACTTATGCAGGTCTGTGATAAACGCTAGTTTATCATCATTCTTATACATTAAAACAAACCTAGCCCTTAGGATTTTACTCTGCAAATGGGTTTTTGGGCTGCATTTAGGCATAAATTAGATAAGGCATGCATTGTATTTTCATTTGTTATTTTAATGTGTTTTTGTGAGTGTTAGGGATGAACAGATTTATAGATCCCTAAAACCCTAGCACTCAAGAAGGCAAATGGTGAAGAAGGAGCTCAGACTAGCTGGAACTCAGCTTAATCCAGCTCACCACAGCTGGAACCTAGCTCACTTGAATTAGAGTTAGCTCATCCCAGTCCCATTCAGCTAATCTCAGCTGATTGGCAGCTTAGGAGAGTTCATCTTAGCTCACCTTAACTCAAGTCAGCTCAGATCCAGCTCAACCTAATTGAGTCTAGCTCATTTTAGCTCCCACTAGTCCACAGGGAGCTCTAGCTAGCTCAGCTAAGTTGATTGGAGTTCACCCCAGCTCAGATCCAGCTACATCCAGGTCCACTCAACTCCAGCTAGCTGAGAAGAACTCGTCCCAGCTCAGGAAGCTCAAGTCCAGCTCTCGGGGACCCAGCTTTGCCCAAGCTAATTGAGCTGAGCTACCTTAGCTATCTCAACCAGCTCAATCCTCCCCGGAAGCACCAGACCCAGCTCACCTCAGCGCCATTCAATAGAAGCTAGCTCACTTTATCTTGGCTTAGTAGCTAGCAAAGAACTAGCAAGCTAAGCCAGCTGGAGTAGCCCCATGTTGACCTCTTCAGCAGTTGCTAGCTGCATTTCAGCTCTGGACTCTTCAGAACCAGCTCCTCCCTCCAAGCCCTAGCTCCAACACCACCTCCTCTACTCCACCATTAGCTAAGCTAGCTTAGCTTAGCTTAGCTTAGCTATGCTCCAGCTTCCTTGGCTTGTACCACCCAAAAACCCACCTAACAACTCCACCCAACTAGCTCCACCTAAGCTCCACATAAGCTAACCTACTTGGCACCAACCTAGCCTACCCACCACCTCCAAAAGACACCTAAAAGTGGTGCCAAAACCACCCTAACTACCCCTTGTTGGCACCACTTTTCCCTCCAAAAATCCCCTTCATCTCCACCACACATCTCCCCTTAAACCCATCTCCACCCTCCACATAACCCCACCTTCCAGAAACCTCAAAGTTGCACGTCAACCCATGGCACCTCTCCATGGTTGGTGCCACTTTTAGGTGCCTCTCGACCAAGCCTAACTGCCCCCCTTACACCACTTAGGTGGAGCCAACAACCCTTAACCCTAGGATCATCTAGCCACCTCCATCCTTCCATCTTAGCCCTCCATTTCAAGAGGCACCTTAACCCCTCATCCTACCCTATAAAAAGACCACTACCCACCACCATTCAAACCATCCTTGGCTAGCAAATTCACTCTCATATTCTACCTAGAGCCCACACCCAAGAAAGAAGAAGAAGAAGAAGATTAAGGGGATATTCTATCCCCTTAGTGCCTTCCCCTCTTCCCTTCTCTCTTAAGCCACACCAGCCAATGGAGAAGCCAGGCAAGGAAGATATTTGGAGGAGATCTTGAAGGTGGTACACACCACTTTGGAGGAGCTTTTGAGGGTGGTGCACGCCCACCCCTTGGAGGAGAGCATTGAAGGTGGTAGCATCCACCTTGGAGGAGCTCTCAAGGAAGGAGAAGGAGGCCCTCTTTTCAAGCCAAGGAGCAACTAGGCTTGGAGCAAGAAGACTCTGTTCTTCACCAAATTTTGCAAGGGGATTTGTGTTTCTTTTATTGCTTTTAAATTTTTTTCATTTCTAGTAGAAGCATTCCTCTACTTGTCCCTGAAAAGAACACAAATTCTAGTTAATCAAATTGCGTTCTTTTTAATTTTCTGTTGCAATTGTTACTGTTGTTCTAGCACTTATTCTACTTCCACTCCCTAATTACTCTAGGCCTCCACTTTCCTAGAGTGAGCTTAGGTAGTGGACTTTTTAATCTCTTAAGTTTCAACTTAGCATTTTAGGTGTTAGCACCTTTTCATCACAATTTGCACTTTGCCCGTATTATTTCAAAACACAAATATATATATATATATATATATATATATATTTATTTATTTAAAATACAAAAAAAAATTTGAGATGTATTTTTAGCAAGAGAATTGTATTGCATTTTTGCCTCCTTGGATGACCTTAGATACTCCCCTATCTGGGATATAAATTTAAAAGTGTATGCGAATTCGCGTGTTACAACGACGTTAAAAACCTGCTTTTACAAATCACGCGTATTTCGCATCGCTTTCTGGCACCATTGCCGAGGAGGCACGGCTTTGCTTATTCTTTCTTCTCTTGCTTGAAGTGGATCTCATCCCCTTCTCTTTCTTTTCTTTTGTGTGTGCAGGAACTATTGTAGGAAGAAAGTGGGAATCTGGAAGCGAGAGCTCAAATTTCCTTTTCTTCCCGCGAAATTCAGGTTGGTTCCCCATTTCTTGTCACATTTAGGCTAAAAGACTACCAAAAAAATACTAAACTTGGCTTTCAGGATCCTAAACACTTTAATTAAGTGGAGTGGTGCCTAAATAAAATCCATTGTTTGCTTGAATGTTTCTTTAACACCACTCCATTGCAAGTATTGGTGTTCTATTTTTCAGGTCCAGATTTCTATCCGAACTTGAAAAATTGATTCCTAACACCACAGGCCTCCTAAAATCTTAAAATTTCATACATTGATTCCAAATTAAGTTAGGAACATTTTTTCCAAATTTTAGACCAATTGGCTTTGCATTTAATTTTTAAAAATTCGTGGACTGCAGAAGAGTCACACCCTCTAATCTTCCTGTTTGCTACTGTCTGTGAATTTTTAGAATTTTTATACTCATCCAATTTTTGTGGAATTTAGCTTTCTGGAATCCTTGTAAAATTTTACACATCATATAAAATGACCAAAATTTTCTGAGGTCGGTAATAATAATGAAAAGTCCAAAATACCCACGGGTATTATTTCTGGACTTTGACACCAGTACAATTAAAAATTTAAAACAATTATCAAACAAATTCCTAAAATCTTACAAAAATCTTTTCTGGAATCCTTGTTTGATTTCACTCAAGGTAGTGGTATTGGTTGCATTGTTTGGACTACTATCTTTTCAGAAAGCCTAAAAATAACTCATTGGTAGTTAAATTTCTGTCCTAGGACCAATTGGATTAAGGTTTCTTTTTTTCTTATTTCTAGATACAAACAACAAAAGGAAACATATATTCACCCATACAACTTGATTTCCTCTTGTTTGTAGAATCTCAAAGTTGTTTGAAAACTTAAAAAGAAAACCTTAAAAATACACTAAGTTAAATCCAATCCTAAAAGACAGAAATACAATAATTGTGTGACAACTTGATTTTCATTGGAGCCACTTTCCAATTCTTGCACACACATAAAAAAATCGAAATAACAGGGCAACAACCCAATTAACGCCCTCCACATTCCGTGTGCATTGTAGTATCCTAGACCTAATTAAAATTTGTAGCAACTTGACCCCTAAGGCTTCATCAACTTAGGCTTGCTATCTAGGTCTTAAGTTTTCTTTAGTTAGTACCAATTCTGTCATCTATATCTGGTGTTCAAGCTGAGGGGCCATGTCAAACGACCAAGTGCGGGTTTGTACAAGCACCTAGGGTTTTCCCTGGAAAACGTTTGGGCCCAAACCTCCCCTTAAGCAACTTGGCTAGATTTGTTAATAGAACGGGTATTCACTATTGATTACTTATTTCCTACATAGACCAAGTCTTAGGTTTCTTATTAGGGAGTTGCATTTAAGTTAGGTCTAGCTTTGTTTGTTTGAATTGCACACTTTCTCTCATCTCTTTCTCTTCTCCTCCCCTCCAATTCTTCCCAAGTAGTGCATGCACGGGCGACGGTCCCAAAAACCACACCTTGAGGGACCATCTGATTTCTCCCCCCGCAGCAGAAAATCATTGTTTTCTTCCCCCTCCTCTTCTAAAAAAATGGAAAACCCAGGAAGCCGTCAAAAGAATTCTGCTTCCACTTCTAACCCGTCAGCCAACCCACAAGCTGACTTTACCCTCCCTTACCTCTCTAACTTGGAGCAACCAGAAATACCAGTAGGGCCAGGTGGCCCTCCAATTATAAACCAAAATCCAAATCCCTTTGCATTAATGGTTGACCATTTGGTTCGACTACAACAAAATCAAGAAGATCTAGCTAGGACTGTCACGAACCTAGCTAATCAAGGACAAAATCCACCACCCCGCCAACAGCCTATCATTCCTCTTAAGGATTTCTATGATCCTTCTAATTATGAGGAAAGACCAGGGGTGGTCATACCACAAGAGGATTTCGAGATCAAACCAGCCATTCTAAACCTTATCAAACATTTTCATGGTCTTCCAAGAGAGGACCCTTTTTGTCATCTCGAGGAATTAACTGTCCTCGCTCAAACCACTCGTTCCCGCAATGTGCAGGAAGACGTGTGGTTAATGAGACTTTTTCCTCTCTCTCTTAAAGACAAAGCATTTCATTGGTTTAGAATGGTTGGACGCCCTATTACCACCTGGCCCCAATTAAAAGGCGCTTTTCTTAAAAAAAATTTTCCGATCGGTCGAACAAATGCGTTAAGAAGATCCATAACGACCTTTCAACAGAAAATTGGTGAACCCCTCCACGAAGCCTGCTAAAAATTTCAAGAACTTCTAAGAAGTTGTCCCCACCATGAAATTCCACAATGGCAGTTAGTGCAAATCTTCTATCATGGATTAGAAGATCAATTGAAACAATTTATGGATGCCTCATGTGGGGGCAATTTTCTTAACAAAGACGCAGAAAGTGCCTATCTTCTCTTTGAAGAAATGAGTGAAAACTCATTTAACATGACTTCAATGGGCACTTTTGGCAGATCACAAAACCCCAGACATGGAGTCCATAAAATTGACTCCAAATCCACCTCTGTTCTAGTCACTCAAGATGATCTATATATGTTAGCTCAATGGTTGGACCAGATGCAAATTCACCAAAAGAAAATGGAAGAAAAGCTCATAAATAAACCAGCTCCACACATTCACTCTCCACACACTAACCCCGCACACATTCTCTGAAGAGAAAATCAACACAACATTGATGCCACATCTGCTGGCCAGCAATTTCTGGCTAATTTCCCGCAAGATTTGATCGGGAATTTTGATCAAAATATTTTTGATCCCACCTCAGAAAATATTTATGCTCTCCAGGATCAATTTAGAAACCCCTCCAACACTTCCAATTAAAACTGGAGGACTAACCCGAATCACTCCTGGAAAATCCCAAATCCGATTCCTTTTCCCAAACAAAACTATTTTGGGAATTATGGGCAACCTATGTATCAACCTGAACCATCCCAGGATGATATTAATAATCAGGTCAGGAAAACTCTACAAGGAATGCAGACTCAAATGACAGAAGTAACCCGCATGATTACCAACTTGCAACACCAAGTTAAGGTTACTCCTGATCATCGACCTATTTGGAATTTACCTTCCCAACCCATGCCTAACCCAAATAATCAAAGGAATCAGTCCCAAGGTGGATATCCCAGTCAACCCATTCAACCAGCACCTCAGCATCCACCAAGTTTCAATAACAGCCAGGCTTCTTGTCCTCATCCTAGAAACAACCAGACTGCAAATGCAGTTACTTTGAGGAATGGGAAAACCACTCACAATCCCCTACCTGTTAAAGAAACCCACTTTAATGAAACACAGATTAACTCTTCCCCTCCTATTGTTCAGGAACCAATTCATGCAAAACAAGGAAACCCTGCCCCATTCCCACAAGCCCTCCACTCTTCAAATAAGAAAAAGAAGAAATCCGAGCCCACTGAGAAGGAATTAATGGATTTATTTGGGCAAGTAGAAATTAATATCCCTCTCCTAGATGCCATTAAATATATCCCTACCTATGCAAAATTCCTAAAAGATTTATGTACTCCGAAAAGGTAGCCCAGAAACTTAGGAAAGGTGATTCTTCCAGAGAGAGTCAACTTAGTTGTGCAGAGCCGACTGCCTCTTAAGAGAAAAGATCCTGGTGCCCCCCTAATTCAAGTTATCATTAATGATACCTCATTTGATCGTGCTTTGTTGGATCTTGGTGCCTCAATTAATCTTATCCCTACAATTGTTTTTGAGGAATTTAAGTTCGGTGAATTGAAGCCTGTTGAGGTTACTCTCCAATTAGCCAACCGATCTACGATTAAACCAAGGGGAATTGTTGAGGATGTTCTTGTCCGGGTCAAAAATTGTCTATTCGTAGTAGACTTTTTAGTCCTGGACATAGAGGTACCAAAAGCACTAAAGTTTGCCCCCATTATTCTTGGAAGACCATTCTTAGCCACCGCCCACGCAAATATTGATTGTGATTTTGGAAAGATGAAGATCATGTGTGGCGGTGAATCTGTAACCCTAGACATTTTTCAAGCTTCTAGGTGGTTCTAAGAACCAGATTTCTTTGATGATTCGGATTTAGAAATAGAAAACATTGTGGAGGAAACTTTGCAGATTTCCCATTTAGGTTATTATTTTGCCATCAATATGGTTCTTGAACAATCCACTTCTTCTTACCCTTCTACCTTAACCACAAGTCCAGCTAACCTTCTAGCTGACCCGTTCACTCTCACCTCACCACTAACCCACAAAGCAGAAACTCTTTTGGAGTCGGGACCACAATTGGAATTAAAACCTTTGCTCGACTCCCTTAAATATGTCTTCTTGGGTCCTAATCAGACCCTGCCCCTGATTATAAATTCTGGACTTACTAGGGCACAAGAGCACAAACTCTTCCAGGTTTTGAGTAAATATCGAAAAGCTATTGGTTGGACCCCTTCTGATCTTAAGGGTATTCATCCGTCCTATTGTATGCATCGTATATATTTAGAGGACGATTCTCGCCCCTCCCGCCAACCATAAAGGCGCTTGAACCCTATTATGCAGGAGGTGGTAAAAAAGGAGATTATTAAGTGGCTGGATGCTAATATCATCTACCCCATTTCTGACAGCTCCTAGGTTAGTCCAATACAAGTTGTGCCCAAAAAGGCTGGACTAAAAGTTGTCACTAATGATAATGGGGAGAATGTAGCCACTCGAACCACTTCTTCTTGGCACGTGTGTATCGATTACCAAAAATTAAACACCGCCACCAAGAAGGACCATTTCCCGCTCCCCTTTATTGATCAAATCTTGGAGCGGTTAGCCGGACGAGATTTTTACTATTTTCTGGATGGTTATTCCGACCATAATCAGGTAGCGGTTCATCCTGAGGGCCAGGACAAAACAACTTTCACCTGCCCCTTCGGTCTTTGCAACGCACCTGCAACTTTTCAAAGGTGTATGCTTGCAATATTTTCAGACCTGGTAGGTGAATGTTTAGAAGTCTTTATGGATGACTTTTCTATTTTTGGAGATTCTTTTGACCATTATCTCAAAAATCTTGAAAGAACTCTCCAAAAATGCATAGAAGTCAATCTAGTCCTCAGTTGGGAAAAAAGTTATTTCATGGTCCAGGAAGGTATTGTCTTGGGCCATGTTATTTCAAAACATGGAATCACGGTAGATAAAGCAAAAATAGATGCTATATCTAAGCTTCCACCGCCCACTACTGTCAAATAGATCAGATCCTTTTTGGAGCATGTGGGTTTCTACCATCGATTTATACAAAATTTTTCCCAAATCTCCAAGCCCTTAAGTCAGCTTCTCACTAAAAACCAGCCATTTGATTTTAATGATAAGTGCCTGGAGAGTTTTTTGAGGTTGAAGAAAGAAGTTACTGAGGCACCAAGTTTGCAGGGACCTGATTGGAATAGTCCTTTTGAATTAATGACAGATGCCTTAGATTTTGCTGTAGGGGTCGTTCTAGGGAAAAGAATTGGCAAGAAGCTCGTTGTGATCTATGATGCTAGCAAAACTCTTGATGATACACAATGGAATTACACGGTTACTGAAAATGAACTTCTTGCCATTGTATTTGCCGTAGAAAAATTTAGATCTTATCTATTGGGGTCACATGTCACTGTATATACCAACCACTCAGCAATTAAATATTTGCTGACAAAGAAAGATGCAACACCCTGTCTTATCCGTTGGATTCTGCTGCTCCAGGAATTTGACCTGGAAATCAAGGATAAGGCGGGATCGCACAATGTAGTGGCCGACCATCTCTTTCGTCTTATGACGAATGACATAATGACCCCACCAGATCAGTTCCCCGATGAAAGCATGTTAGCTACTACTACCCTCCCTTGGTTTGCGCCCATCGCAAACTACTTAGCAACAGAACGAATCCCCGCTGATTGGCCAAAAACAAAACGGAATAAGTTCTTTGCTGATATTAAATATTATTTTTGGGATGAGCTCGACCTTTTCCGCATTTGTGCCGATCAGGTCATTCTACGATGTGTACCTGATTCTGAAATCATGATATTTTGACACATTGTCACTCAATGGCCTGTGGTGGACATTTTTCGCGCAAGAAAACTGCAGCTAAAATCCTTAATGCGGGATTTTATTGGCCCAGCTTGCACAAAGGTGCTCATGACTTTGTTCGGTCCTGTGTGCGTTGCTAGAGCATCGGCAACATGACTCGAAAGGTTATGATGCCCCTTAATCCTATTTTAAAGGTTGAAATTTTTGATGTTTGGGGCATCGACTTCATGGGACCATTCATCAACTCTGGTGGGTATTTATATATATTAGTCGCAGTCGACTATGTTTCAAAATGGATAGAAGCAATACCCACCCGCACTAGTGATCACCATGTGGTTGTCGAATTTCTCAAGGAAAATATTTTCTCAAGATTCGGCATACCAAAGGCCATTATCAGTGACGGAGGTTCACATTTCACCCACTCACAATTCCGTCACCTTCTTTTTAAATATGGGGTTAATCACAAAATTTCCACACCTTATCACCCCTAAACAAATGGCCAGGTTGAAGTTTCTAACTGAGAAATTAAAAATATTCTACAAAAGACGGTTAGGCTCGACCGTAAAGATTAGTCCACTAAATTGGACGATGCTTTATGAGCCTACCGTACGACTTTTAAAACCCTGCTCGGTATGTCTCCCTTCCGTCTGATTTTTGGGAAGGCATGCCATCTCCCGGTAGAATTAGAACATAGGGATTTTTGGGCAATAAAACAACTCAACATGGATTTATCTGATGCCGGTAACCATAGAAAATTACAATTAACTAAAATGGAAGAATTACGTAATTTTTCCTATGAAAATGCGAGGATTTATAAAGACCGAATAAAGAAATTTCACGATAAATATATTGTTCGAAAACACTTTGACGTTAATCAACGCGTTTGGCTTTTCGATGCAAGATTACGTCTTTTTCTTGGCAAATTAAAATTCAAATGGACTGGCCCCTTTATTGTCCATAAAACATATCCATACGGCGCTGCTGATCTTTTTGATCAAAAAACTAATTCGACCTTTCAAGTCAACGGCCAACGTTTAAAGTCCTATTTTGATCATATGCCTAAAATTCCGTCTGAATCTTTTAATCTTACTGAGCCAGCCACCCTCGATCACTAATGCACACTATGCCCGGTTGAATGGCGTAAAAGATAACACTGGATGGGAGGTAATCCATCATTTTTTCCTACTTTCCTTTTTTTCTTCTCTTTCCAAGTTTTGATCATTCTAACTCGACCATTCTTCACTAAGGTGATACCTTTTCCCTCCTAATGCATGAGGACATTGCATATAGCATGGAGGGGTGTTTTAAAACTTGCCGATCTATTTAGGATTTTTAAAGCCTAAAAGCATGCATTTTTTCTTTTATTTTTCTGCTTGCATACCCAAAAAAATAAAAATGTTGAAAATTTTTTGAGGAAAAATTTTGAAATCGGGACTAAGGTCAAAAAATTCACTTTTGGTATAATGGGATTTAATCTTTAACGAACTAGGGAAGAGGATGTGGATCTGATCATTAAAATTTTAGGATCTATTTTAGACTAGATCAAATATCCTTCTCTAAAAATTCCACCTGAACTCATGATAGTTCAGGTGACTTGATCCTATTTTGTAATGTGGAAAGTATTTGGCTTAGTTTTTGATTCAAAAACTTGCATGTCTTGAGAAACTTCTTGTGTCAATTTTCACACACAAGTCAACACTTAAAAATAACTAAAAATTTGAAAAACTCCCGTGTTTGGACTTAGTAAATGTTTGAAACAAATCATTGATTTGAGTTCCTACCGCCGAGAAGGAGGAAAATGCCTCCTTTGAGGACGCGATGTCAACATGTTACCGCCTTGACTCTGCTTCATATCTATATTTCATATCTTTAGACGGAGCTTTAAAGTGCATTTTAGTAGCTCAAGTGTTTCGGACGGTGCTCTACCTATGTGTCGGAGTAAGAGCTTGAGTTTACTTGGAGCGCCCCTTTACACCGCATCGTGTTTTGGGGTTGTGAGCTCTTGGGTGGTGTCATGGATAGTGCTATCCCAAAGTATTGGTGCCAGAGCCCCCTCGAGGAATGGTAACCGGTATGATGATCTCGACACATCTGTTGTAAGACTAAGCAAAAAATAAGCATGGGGGAGAAAAGAAAAGTAGTAATAACTAAATTAACACGCCCTTATAAATGTTGGCTTTTCACAAGCACAGACACAAGGTTTTAAAGAATTTTGTAAGTTGCGAATCAGATTCATGAGCCAGAAAAATCCCAAAAGCAAAAATTTCAAGCCATCTGAATTAACAAGGGGTTAATTTGTGAATTTTCTAGAGGATATATTGATCTCGTTTTGTCTAATGGTTGGATCCAAAAACAAATCCCGATGTCTATCTTTAAAAAATCCTGTACCTCCTGTGTTTAGATCAACCAAGGTCCCTTAATCTTTTTCTCCTCAAAAGTCGAAAAAATTAGATTTCCCAAAAATTTCGCTTTCCAAAAGATTTGAAGTTTTGCTAAAAGAATAGCAAAAGATAAGCATAGGGGTGTGATAAACGCCAGTTTATCATCATTCTTATGCATTAAAACGAACCTAGCTCTTAAGATTTTACTCTGTAAATGGATTTTTGGGCTGCATTTAGGCATAAATTAGATTAGGCATGCATTGCATTTTCATTTGTTGTTTTAATGTGTTTTTGTGAGTGTTAGGGATGAACAGATTTATAGATCCCTAAAACCCTAGCACTCAAGAAGGCAAATGGTGAAGAAGGAGCTCAGACTAGCTGGAACTCAGCTTAATCCAGCTCACCACAGTTGGAACCTAGCTCACTTGAATTAGAGTTAGCTCATCCTAGCCCCATTTAGCTAATCTCAGCTGATTGGCAGCTTAGGAGAGTTCATCTTAGCTTACCTTAACTCAAGTTAGCTTAGATCCAGCTCAACCTAATTGAGTCTAGCTCATTTTAGCTCCCACTAGTCCATAGGAAGCTCTAGCTAGCCCAGCTAAGTTGATTGGAGTTCACCCCAGCTCAGATCCAGCTACATCCAGCTCCACTCAACTCCAGCTAGCTGAGAAGAACTCATCCCAGCTCAGGAAGCTCAAGTCCAGCTCCCGGGGACCCAGCTTAGCCCAAGCTAATTGAGCTGAGCTACCTTAGCTATCTCAACCAGCTCAATCCTCCCCGGAAGCACCAGACCCAGCTCACCTCAGCGCCATTCAACAGAAGCCAGCTCACTTTAGCTTGGCTTAGTAGCTAGCAAAGAATTAGCCAGCTAAGCCAGCTGGAGTAGCCCCATGTTGACCTCTTCAGCAGCTGCCAGCTGCATTTCAGCTCTGGACTCTTCAGAACCAGCTCCTCCGTCCAAACCCTAGTTCCAACACCACCTCCTCTACTCCACCATTAGCTAAGCTAGCTTAGCTTAGCTTAGCTTAGCTATGCTCCAGCTTCCTTGGCTTGTACCACCCAAAAACCCACTTAACAACTCCACCCAACTAGCTCCACCTAAGCTCCACATAAGCTAACCTACTTGGCGCCAACCTAGCCTACCCACCACCTCCAAAAGACACCTAAAAGTGGCGCCAAAACCACCCTAACTACCCCTTGTTGGCACCACTTTTCCCTCCAAAAATCCCCTTCATCTCCACCACACATCTCCCCTTAAACCCATCTCCACCCTCCACATAACCCCACCTTCCAGAAACCTCAAAGTTGTGCGCCAACCCATGGCACCTCTCCATGGTTGTTGCCACTTTTAGGTGCCTCTTGACCAAGCCTAACTGCCCCCCTTACACTCCTTAGGTGGCGTCAACAATCCTTAACCCTAGGATCATCTAACCACCTCCATCCTTCCATCTTAGCCCTCCATTTCAAGAGGCACCTTAACCCCTCATCCTACCCTATAAAAAGACCACTACCCACCACCATTTGAACCATCCTTGGCTAGCAAATTCATTCTCATATTCTACCTAGAGCCCATGCCCAAGAAAGAAGAAGAAGATTAAGGGGATATTCTGTCCCCTTAGTGCCTTCCCCTCTTCCCTTCTCTCTTGAGCCACGCCAGCCAAAGGAGAAGCTAGGCAAGGAAGATCTTTGGAGGAGATCTTGAAGGTGGTCCACACCACCTTGGAGGAGCTTTTGAGGGTGGTGCATGCCCACCCCTTGGAGGAGAGCATTGAAGGTGGTAGCATCCACCTTGGAGGAGCTCTCAAGGAAGGAGAAGAAGGAGGCCCTCTTTTCAAGCCAAGGAGCAGCTAGGCTTGAAGCAAGAAGACTCCCTTCTTCACCAAATTTTGCAAGAGGATTTGTGTTTCTTTTATTGCTTTTAAAGTTTTTTCATTTCTAGTAGAAGCATTCCTCTACTTGTCCCTGAAAAGAACACAAATTCTAGTTAATCAAATTGCCTTCTTTTTAATTTTCTGTTGCAATTGTTACTGTTATTCTAGCACTTATTCTACTTCCACTCCCTAATTACTCTAGGCCTCCACTTGCCTAGAGTGAGCTTAGGTGTGGACTTTTTAATCTCTTAAGTTTCAACTTCACATTTTAGGTGTTAGCACTTTTTTGTCACAATTCGCACTTTTCCCGTATTATTTCAAAACACAAAAATATATATATATATTTAAAATACCAAAAAGAAAGTTGAGATGTATTTTTAGCAAGAGAATTGAATTGCAATTTTGCCTCCTTGGAGGACCTTAGATACTCCCCTATCTAGGATATAAATTTAAAAGCATATGTGAATTCGCGTGTTACAATGATGTTAAAAACCCACTTTTACAAATCACGTGTATTTCGCATCAGTGTGTTTTTAGGGTTTCAGATGTCATTTAATTCTCGAAACATGTGAAAACTGATGTAAACACATTTACACTACTTAAGATGTCTATTTATGCATGTTCTTAAGCATAGGATTGCATTTCATGATATAAATATTGCATAACATGCATAATCTTGCATTTAGAGTAGTTTGAATAAAATGGAGGTTAATTGTCTCCTTTTATGTGCTTGGACAGGGCAAACATTTTATCGGGACCTCGGATCAAAGATCCAACCGTATGAATGTGATCAGGGCGACGATTGGAGTTGAACGACTCCAAGATCGCCCTAATCAGACATCCATAGCATCAGATAGTGACCGGGGAACCCTAGAAGATCAAGGGCCAGGATGGTGTAAATCCGCATATCAGATGACAAATCCGACCGCATGGATGAATTCGGATTGACGATTGTAGCCCAACAACACAAAAATCGAGTCAATCCGACATCCGTGGCACCATCTACAACTTCTAGAAGATGGACGGCCAAGATGGTGCCACGTGGCGCCATCTCAGCCGCCCAAACGGCCGCTTGCATTCTATGAAGATCGCGTACCCGCCCCCTCTCCGCCGTTGGATCTCGATCCAACGGCTGTGGACGCGGCTCTTTAAAGTCGTCTGCGACACCTTTTGGGCGAGGCAGCGCAGCGGTCCAGTGCCTTATTGCGAGGCGCTAGCCCACGTTCGAGCCTCGCCAAGCGATTTCTGAGGCGAGCAGGTGAGCCTTCATCAACCGTCAGATCGCAATCCAACAGCCGCGCGTGCCCAACAGCGTTGACGCACGATTGAACGCGCGAAACGGACACGCAATCGGACGCGCGGGCGGGCGCGCAATGCAGCGGGAGAGGGCGCGACTTAAGCCGTCCGATCTCGCGATCGGACGGCTGAGGATTGCTGGACGTGCGTGTACGTTGGGCGCACGGGCAGCTGAAGCAGCACGCATGGGCGTGGAAGCTATGCCCACGTCAGGGCTTTAGTGACGGATTTATCCGTCACTAAAGACCCCTCTATTATTTTGAAGTTGTAATGTCCATTTTGCCCCCACTCCTTGCAACTATAAAAGGAGACCCCCTCCATACGAAATTCTCATCCCTTCTTTCTCCTCTCTACCCCTCCAAAGCTCAAGAGAAGCTTGTCCCACACCCAGGATGCTTCTCACGAGATAAAGTTCAATTTTCGTTCCCCTTCGGAAGTGGATCCCGCGACGACGACGGCGTGCTGCTTCATTCCTGTTCTTCTACTTTGTCCTCCTTCGTCCTGCTTCGTTCTCCTTCATCCAGGCATCGTCCTGTCCGGCTCGTCCTCCAAGCAACCGTCGAGGAGGATTTCTCTCTCCCTATTTTTTTTACTGCTTTCTAGATTAATCTACTCGTCCTCTAAGCGACCGTCGAGGAGGACATTTCTCCCTCCATTCTTTTAATGCTTTCTAGAGTACATTTATCGCTTTCTAGAGTAATTGTTTTATGCTTTCTAGTTGTAATGAACAATCTCCTCAATGAAAAATTCCTTGTTTATTCTTCATCTCATTTTGATTTCTCTGTGTAATATTCTCTTTCTCTCTTACTCTCTCTCTCTCTTCTATTTATTGTAAATAATTAGATAGTTTTAAATTGAATTATTCTGTGACAAATAATAAGAAACACGTAGTTTTTAAATCAAACGTCCGCCTCCCTGTGTTCGACCCAAAATTTTAATTTCGGTATAAATTTTATTTGTTGAACACGAATTCTTCGCTTTCGAACAACGATAGGTTTTCCAAAACCAAACACGTAAGAGTGGCGATTCGCAAAACGTTTCAACAAAAACCTATTTCTGTCTGTATGAATCCACTTATTAGACATTTATGACCATTTGACCTTCAATTAGCCCCTAGGAAACCCGTGATTGTTCTGAAATTAAGATATTCTGTTAAAACTGCAGTTTTACCCTTATTTTAATGCATTTCTCTTGGAAAGGATATGCAATGAATTAAGGATCTTTGGCGATTATGTTGGAGCATTTTATTTGTTGATTATGTCTAAATAAAGCTAGATATGGCTGATGATTACGTTATCATCACCACTCCTCGGTCATCACCCGCATCGATGACCCTGGACACTGTACATGACCCGAATACCCTAATATGGATCCGATTACGTTGGGTCTGGGCTTGAGAGAAGAGGATGATGAGAAATTATGTGAGAGAGGGGGAGGGTTTTGCTCTCTTAGTCTTGTGCTCCTGTGCGACACTTACTCTCTGGCTCCCCTGTGTTGTGAAAGAGAAGGATCAAGAAGAAGAAGAAGAAAGAGAAGCTGAAGTGAAGAAGAAGAGAAAGGCTTTGAAGAGCCTTGTGCACTTAAGTCGTCTGATTGAGCATTATTTGAATGTTATTATTGAATAATTTATGTACTATAGTTGATATTGAGTATGAGATGCATGCTTAATCAGAGGATTTAATTGGTGATTCTCTCTATTCTTTTTGTCTCTAGATACATTAAATAACTAATGTGATAGGTTATTATTCATTGAATATCTGTTTGAATGCTCAATTAATTATGCTCATTTATTCTACATGAGATTAATGTTGTGAATTCCACATTTGCTCCCTGTGTTTGACCTCGGACTCTATCTTAGATTCTGAGTTATAAATTTATTTATTTTCGAGGGATTGAGGCTTTACTACGACGATTACATCTTTTAAAACATCAATTTTGAGCATAAACAATTCCCAATTGTCATTTGCAAGATTGGCTCATTAATTATTTTATCCAATGGAGTTTTAGTAACTAAAAATACATTTAAATTGCATCCAAACTCTTTTGGATCAAGATCAAGCATATTTAACCCAAGTAAATGCCAAATCAAATACTATTGAACTCACATAATATTTAATTGCTTTACAATTAAGAGACCACCAAAATCATTATTGGTTTTATCACGCTAATAATAAAGCATTTAGGATTCGTGATTTACGGACTATGCCTCCCTTAAATATTCCAGGTACCCGTGAATCCTTCACACTAAAAGACTTATTTAACTTCGATGATTAATTTCCAAATCCATTGTCCTTTCGATTGGTGATAAAGCACCACGATCATTGATTTGATGATAACGAAACATGTTATATTTAACATTGTATTTAGAGATGAATATTTCAGGCTTAGGGTTGGATGAAGCTTGATGAAAGCTGAGCATCAAAGAAATAAGGAGATGAAAATAGAAGGATATGAGCATCAGGGAGATGAGGAGATGAAGATAGAAGAAGATGAGCATCAAGGAGATGAGGAGATAGATGGAGTTGTAGTTAGATTTATTTTATTTCATTTTTAGAATGTAAATGAGCCTTGCATTATCCGTAGGATACCTTTAGAACTTTCCTATCCTCATTTTTCTAATTCAGCATACAAAACTTTGTTTCTGATTGGATTTTCAGACGTCCTATGATTCCTTCAGATGTTTGAATTTGCTTGGTTAAATGTCTAATCTACTTTATTAGATGTCTAGGCTCTTGTCCAGAACCTAGAATCATGTCCAGAATCCTTAACCACTATCACCTAGGATTTCAAATGTCTATGCTCATATTCAGACGTCTAGTATAGTCTTTAAGATGCCTCTTCAAGCTTCTGATATCTCTTTAACTTTAGAAGAACAACGGTCATAATTTTTGTTGTCTTTCAGATGTCTGTTGTCTTCTTGAGACGTCTGAAAATGACCAATGTTCACTTTCTATCCAACGTTAAGATTGCTCGCAATTGATTATGTTCGTTACTTTTTGATTTTGGAACGTTGTAGGCCATTAGATGTCTTTGCATTTATTCAGACTTCTAATTCTTCTTTAAAGACATCTACACTTTTTACTAGACGTCCAGTAAGACATCCGATCATTTGTCTTCAGATCCCTGTTTGGATCCAACCTCATTCCAGTAACAAGCACTTTGACCCTGAAGTTTTTCAGATGTTCGGCTTTATTCTCAGACGTCTGAAATGACTCCTTCGGACATCTATCAAGACTTTTAAGATGTTTGATACAGTCTGAGTAATTGCTTTGTAGCCATTCTACCTTAATTTATTCCATTCCAATTCAAATCCCAATGACTACCTAGGCTTAAATCTAACCTCCTACACCAATATATACCCACCAAGAGTTGCTTTAAGCACACACTTAAAGAAAGAAATACTCTAGTGCTAACTTTCTATTATCCTATTTTAAGCTTTTTAAAGCTATTGTGCTCCATTGTGCTTTTTTGTTCTTAGAGATTCTTGAGAGTAACATCACTCCCACTCTGATTTTCTGCATCACATAGGTTTGTAAAGGGAGTATCATAGCCTATTTTATATTCTATATCATTCAAGGCTCATAGGTTTGTTTACATCATTTTGTTTTGTTAGTTTATTTGGGTGCTCGAGCTATGGATTTCCTATTTTCTCTTAGTAGAGGAGCCAAACTCTCCTTGGGGGTTGTCCAGGAGAGGGAAATTATTTTTGAGGAACACCACCCTCAGATTAGTGGTGTGGTTTAGTGATTCCCATTGAATTGGGGGCAAAATCCTAGATTGGGAGATCTAGGTAGTAGTTTTTTCCCGAAAGGGTTTCCTCTCTGAATACCTGCATTAGTTGTTGCGATTGTTTTTACTGAATATTATTTCACAATTCAACCCCCCCTTCTTATGCTGCTAACATTTGGTATCAGAGCTTGGTTTATTCTTGCGCATAGGAGTTAAATCCTGAGCAAGACAATCCGATGGCATCAAGGGTGTTTGCAACAAACGGAAACTACGGATTCTCAATGACAAAACCCCCTTACTTCAATGGTATGAATTATTCATATTAGAAGCAAAGGATGGAAGTCTTTCTTCAGTTTGGAGACTACACTCTTTGGGAAATGCTGGAAACACCATTTGAAAAGCTGATGAAACCTGAAAATGGAGCCTTGACAGATGACAACAAGAAGAAGCTCTCACTTAACCCAAAAGCTATGAATTCTTTGTATTGTGTGCTTAGCCTCAATGAGTTTAATCAGATTTCTCAATGCATAAGTGTATATGAAATCTGGAAAACTCTTGAGATTACTCATGAGGGAACGAATAAGGTAAAAAATTCCAAAGTTGTTTTACTAACCCAAGAATTTGATAAATTTGAAATGCAGAAGAATGAAAGCGTAAAGGACATGTACACCCGCTTCGCTTTCATTGTCAACGACTTGAAGGCTCTAGGAAAGACCTTCATAAGAGGTGAACTTGAAGGTAAGATCTTATGTTCTTTAACTAACATTTTTTAGTCTAAAGTCACAGCTATAGAAGAAGCGAATGAAGTAGAAAATCTAGATATGGATCAACTCCTTGAAAATCTCATGGCATATGAAACCAAACTCAATCAAAAGAAGAAAGGATCAGATGAAGGGAAGAAAAAGTAGTTAGCTTTTAAAGCCCTTTCAGAATCAGAAGATAGTGATCAGGAAGATGATGAAGATCTTGAGTTTCTCACATGTAAGTTTTGAAAATTTTTGAAGAATAACATGGAGTTCAAGAAAAAAAGAGATAAGAAAGAAACCAAAAGGGAACCAATCATTTGTTATAATTGTAAAAAGAAGGGACACATTAAAATGAATTGTACACTTCTTAAGAAAGATGGTGAAAGGAGCAAAATAAAAAAAGAGAAATATACAAAGAAATTGTTTAACTATTACAAGAAGAATAAAGCTATGCAAATAACTTGGGATGATTCGAGTGAGAGTGAACAAGATGACAACAATTCAAATAAAGAAGATTCTACTTGTCTTGGATTCATGGCACTTGAGGACGAAAGCAACGAAAAAAGCAATAATGAGGTATCACCTTCTTATGCTTATACTATAGAAGAATTGCCAGATGCTCTAGAAGAAATTTATGAACTTTGTAGGTTTTTAACAATAGAAAACAAAAGGTTAAAAAGTGATTGTAGTTCTTTTGAGTATGAAAAGCATGAGCTTGTAATAGAAAATACAAATCTTATTATGACTAAAACTCAACTTTTTGAAGAGAATAAGACTTTGAAAATAGATATTACATTGTTGAAAGATAAAATAGATTTTATTGAAAATGATCTAGCTAGTCTTAAAGAGAATTCAAATAAGCTAGTTAACGATCTTGTTAAGATTTCTAAGGGTAAGCAAAAAATAAATGATAATCTAGCTAGCACACACTAAGAAAGATTTTTGTGCACCAAAGCCAAAAGGATGGAATCCAAAAAATAAATACTCTTAGATGAGAAAAGCTAATCCTAAAGGACCAAAGAAACATGGGTACTTAGATCTTTTGTTTATTCTTATTTTGTAGATGATTGCTAGATCCAAGTCATTATCTATATGGACTTCATCAAGGACGGATCAAGGTACTTGGAGAACCAAATGGCTATGGAGGGTGGAATCCATACCATTGGCAATAATTCAAACACTTGGTACCACTTTCATTTAGTAAGGTTGGAGGTAAATTTTTTTTGTTTATTTCATTGATTTTGATAAGGGAGCTTATAATGATTAAAAAAAAAAAAAGGGAGAAAGTAGATGCTTGTTGTTAGGGGGAGTTATTTGAAATTGATTAGCTAAAATTTTAAATTAAAAGAAGTCAAATGAACATAGTTTAATAGTTAGTAGTTGATCTTTTTAAATAGAGAAGCATAGATTAAGGGGGAGATTAAAATGGTTATAATTACATCTTTTTGGTAATGTCAAAAAGGGAGAAATTCCTTTTGATTTATATGATTTTGTCATCATCAAAAAGGGAAAGATTGTTGGTGATAAAGCACCACGATCATTGATTTTGATGATAACAAAATATGTTATATTTAACATTGTATTTAGAGATGAATATTTTAGGCTTAGGGTTGGATGAAGCTTGATGAAAGTTGAGCATCAAGGAAATGAGGAGATGAAGATAGAAGGAGATGAGCATCAAGGAGATGAGGAGATAGAAGGAGATGTAGTTAGATTTGTTTTATTTCATTTTTAGAATGTAAATGAGCCTTGCATTATCCTTAGGATACCTTTAGAATCTTCCTATCCTCACTCTTCTAATTCAGCATGCAAACTTTATTTCTGATTGGATTTTCAGGTGTCCTATGATTCCTTTATACATTTGAGTCTACCTGGTCAGAAGTTTGATCTACTTTATTAGACATCTAAGCTCATGTCCAAAACCTAGAATCATGTTCAGAATCGTCAACCACTGTCACCTAGGATTTCAGACATCTGTGCTCATATTCAAACGTCTAGTATAGTCTTTCAGATGCCTCCTCAATCTTTTGATATCTCTTTAGCTTCAGAAGAACAATGATATTAACTTTTGTTGTCTTTCAGACGTCTATTATCTTCTTGAGATGTCTAAAAATGACCAACATTCACTTTCTATCCAACGTTAAGATTGATCGCAATTGATTATGTTCATTACTTTTTGATTTTGGAACATTGTAGGCCATTAGACATCTTTGCATTTATTCGGACTTCTAATTCTTCTTTTTAAAATGTCTACACTTTTTCTAGACGTCCAATAAGACATCTGATCATATGTATTCAGATCCCTATTTGGATCCAACCTCATTCCAGTAATGAGCACTTTGACCCTGAAGTTTTTTAGATGTTTGGCTTTATTCTCAGACGTCTGAAATGACTCCTTCAGACATTTATCAAGACTTTTAAGATGTTTGATACAGTGTGAGTAATTGCTTTGTAGCCATTCTACCTTAATTTATTCTATTCCAATTCAAATCCCAATGACTACCTAGGCTTAAATTTGACCTCCTACACCTATATATATCCACCAAGAGTTGCTTTAAGCCTACACATCAAGAAAAGAAATACTATAGTGCTAGCTTTCTATTATCCTATTCTAACCTTTTTAAAGCTATTGTGCTCCATTGTTCTTTTTTGTTCTTAGAGATTATTGAGAGCAACATCACTCTCACTCTGATTTTCTACATCACATAAGTTTGTAAAGGGAGTATCATAACCTATTTTATACTCTATATCATTCAAGGCTCATAGAGTTGTTTACATTATTTTATTTTGTTAATTTATTTGGGTGCCGGAGTTTTGGGTTTCCCGTTTTCTCTTAGTAGAGGAGCTAAACTTCCCTTGGGGGTTGTCTTGGAGAGGGGAATTGTTTTTGAGGAACACCACCCTCGGATTAGTGGTGTGGTTTAGTGATTCCCATTGTATTGAGGACAAAATCCTAGATTGGGAGATTTTGGTAGTGGTTTTGTCCTGGAAGGGTTTCCTCTCTAAATGTGTACGTTAGTTGTTGCGATTGTTTTTACTGAATATTATTTTACAATTCAACTCCGCTTCTTGTGCTGCTAACACTTCCTACAACGGGTTAGATAATTCATTTTCTCCTTAATTATATCATTGGGATGAGAATAAAGATCAACTCCTTTCCAAAAGAACTATCCTCTTCTCTTTCATGTAGTCATAGAGTCCCGATTAGACTCAAGCATAAATGAGAAGAAGATAATCCTTTGAGAAAGGATCCGATCTCCATTCTTATTACGACCCGATCTCAGCTCCCTACAGGACCCGAGATCGGTTCACCTCGACTAAATCCCAAAGTTGTTCAACTAGAAATAACCAAAAGAAAAAAACATTCTACATCCACACATGCAATGTAACTAAGTAGAAATAAATAAGAGACAGTAATAAAAATCAGAATGAGAAGTCTAAAAAATATTACATGCTACAAGTGGAAGGGTACTATAACCTACATAGCCAACACAACTACTACAGAGTGAAATATAACATGAACATAGTAGGAACAACTAATACATACTAAAGGTACTCACTACTACGAAAGTCTTCTTAACAGAAAAGATAAAAACACTACGGCTAGGCTCGGTTGGGCCCAACACCCTTAGCAGCCAGGGGCGCTAGCTACTTAACTCCCTAACCTGAACATTATTATAGAATCCGTGGTCAGCTAACGCTGAGTAGAGTGGCGGTTAAGCCATTTACATGCAATTTAACATAAAGAAACAAGCAAATAACTAATCATTCATTTCCATTTATTTCAACTAGGTATTTCTGATTCTGTTATTCTGATAAGAATTTACAACATTTCTTAATCCTCTTGTTCTCTAAGGGAACGATCTTGATTGTAGTTTATTCCATGATGTATGATTTATACGTGGTACTCTCCTAGCCGGGAGAGCCACCGTGGTAGTCCTACACCCAGTCTACTACCCCCGAGGTCACGGTGGTGATGCAGCGATGACTACGGCATGCGCGATAAGCGCACAGGTAGTTACCCTGCACTGGCATGCAGTCAGTCATTTCTGCTAGCGGGTATGCCCAAACGTACATCATTTCTGCTAGAACAGAACAGGGCCTTACCCTCTCAGAACAGGGGTCTCGCGGCTCAATAGTCTGCGTACCCTCTCTCGACTATACCGGTTTGTCCAGTGGGCCTAACAAGAGTCGGTGTACGATGGCCAGTCCTAACCCTGAGCACCATGGGATGGATGGCTCCTCCCCTACACTAAAGTAATAAGAGTCTGTGTAGGGGGCCATTCCTAACCCTGAGTCTCAACCCAAGGGCGGCTAGCTCCCCCCTACACTAAAGTGATGGTAGCTCTCCTCGATACCGCGTACATGAGGGCCAGCTCACTTTCCATGTAAAAGGGACAGTTGCTCTCCCTGATATCGCATACTCGAGGGCCAACTCACTTTCCTCCTACATACGATATTCATTTCGTATATGTGAGTTCATCTTCTAGTTCCCTGTAGGGTTCATGCATTGTATTCATTTCATTTCATTTCACGACATGCATATCTCGTTGTTCACATTTCGATTCTTAACCATATAATAGGTAGCTCGTGATTTAATAACTGAAAGAAGCATCACATCATTTAACTATTCATTTTCTAGCAGTAAGGGTTCTAACATACATTTCAGAATAGACCGTGTGGCTCAAGCAATGTTCATTCACTCAATTCTGTCCTAGGATTCGTTCCATATCCTAGGGTTCAATCAATTCATTCTAAGATAGCATGCATTTTTGATTAAGTCATAGTATTGAGATAAACCACTCTACCGAGATACACATGTGGAATGAGGGCTCGAATCGCAGATCCCGTCGTCTCCACAGGCCCCGTATACTCTACTGGTTGGAGACTTATACAATTGACCAAATCACATCAAATGAGTTCAAAACAGTATACGAGTGACACAAACATGTAGAGAACTTCGAACTGAAAACAACGATACTTCGTTTGCGTAAAATCGACTCTGTTTAGGCCTTGAACGGGCAAAAAATGTGTACTCTGACTAAAATCAGTCGTCTGGGACTAAACTCAAACGTCTTAAACGACCACATAGGCTCATCTTACTTTCCTGCGCTAATTTCGAACATCTGGAACCCCTCACGATTGTCCTAGGGTCGTTCCAGATGTCTGTTAGTGCACCCGGACATCTGAGATGGTCACTAGATGTCTGCAGAGACGTCCAGACGTCCTAAAGCATCTCGAAGGATGCACCACATGGCTTCCAACATCTCGTACCTGGGCATGCACACGCAGGTTCAAAAAAATGACACATACACTTAACATACGTGCATGCAGGCGTGTACAGAGTACATACCTTGGCACTCTGTGTGCTATCAGACGTTCGACGCCAGCTCCGGACGTCTTGAGGCTTCTCCAGACATCTGGATAGCATCCCAGACATCTGATACTGCGGAGAAATGATTCCACAGAATGCCTTGCGAACCTTCTCCCCGCGCAGCCCTCCGCCTGCAGAATCGCAGCTACTACTCCAGCAGCTGCAGGAGGTTGCGGAGCTCCTCTCCACGAGCTCCCTTGGCTGCACCTCGTCTCCCGAGCTCCTTCGGCCGCACCTCCTCTCCCACGGTCTCCCTCTCTCTCTCCCACGCTCTCCCTCTCTCCTTCTCCTTCGTCTCGAGCTCCCCTCCTTCCCCACTCGTGGCTGCAAGGGGATAGGGAAGAGGAAGGGAGGCTGCCGATGCAAGGTGGTGGGGTCAAGGTGGAGGTGGTGGTGTGGAGATGGAGAGGGTGGAGGGGTGTGGGGTTCTTTTTAAAGAGAGGAGGGTGTGTGAATGGGTGTGTGCGTGGGTGTGTTGTGTGGGAAGAGAGAGAGGGAAAAATTGTGAGATTTTTCCCTCAAGGTTTCCTCTTTCCCGCAAAACCTACAAATTTAAACCCAGGGGGTTTAAAATTACACTTACACCTCTACCCTTTCGGGAAAATCTTGAATGACCCTTGGGAAGGGTCATTTCAATTCTCATCCCAATGATACAAAAGTTATTAGAAATAATATAATCCAAGGAGAGATGGTAGCCATATGATGGGATTAAACCTTGAGAGTAATATTATCCTCAAGTGTAAAGGATTTATAGGTATTTGGAATACCTAAAGGAGGTGTAGTCCATAGTTCATGAATCTTAAATGTTTCAGTACTATTGATGTGATAAAATCAATAGTGATTTTGATGGATTCCTACTTGAAGAGAAATCAAATATTATTGAAGGAGTTGATTATTATTTGATTTAACATTTAATTGGGCCTAAAATATTTGGTCTTGATACAAAAGGATTTGGATGGCAATTAAATGTGGTTGGAGTACTAAAATTCAATTGGCTAAAATCTTTGAAGGGCCAATCATGCAATTATTTAAATAGGAATAAATCCCAACCATTAGATTCAATCAAATGGTTCACATCATATTATGATTATAAATATCTCCCAAAGCAAGGCCTCTAAACCTAACCAATTCCAATCAATTCGCTAATTCTCGGGAGTGATCCACCACTACTGAGGAGGAAGAGGATGAAGAAGAGGTGCATTAGCTAGGTATCCCCTTTTGTTCAAGGTTGACCTATGTAGGACTTGGACGACCAATTCCTGAGTTGCTAGTTGACTAGTTGTTCCAGTGGTCAACTAGCAATAACATCTTTCTCCTCTAAGAGGAGACCTCCCCTCGGTGTAGGTTGATCGATGGCCCTATTGGTCAACCTATTTGTAAAGAGTTGTGCTCTTGCAACCCTATTGGTGATCTTTTAGTCGCATGAGGAATTCTGACGTGAGGGTTGCTTCGAAAATGTGAAGAGTTCGTTGTTCGAGGACAGAGATGGGTGTTTTCAACATCAAGGGTCTTATTCGCCTACCAAGAAGAATGTTCTGAGGCCGCATTGAGGCTTATTGCAGGAGGCACTACCTGTGTGATGTTGTTCTATGCCACCACACAAGTATAAACTCTTTATTCGTAGGGATCTCAGAATGGGAGAAAGTAGGTCTTCCTATATGGTTCCGATTACTAGTCATTTAATTCTTGATTCTTCAATTTATGGGCATGAATTGATCTTGAATTAAAAAGTTTAAACAACATTTTTCCATGCTTCCACGATGCTACGGGCAAATCCTTCACCTTTAGTTTGAACCCCTTATCCCTCCGAGTCTAGGTCCCTTCGATGGTCCATATCTTCTCACTAGTTGCAAAACCTAATCCAGTTGTTGATATACTTATTGGTGCATTCATAGGCCTGGATGAGGATATCATTAAGGAATATCATAGGAGTTTCATTCAAAAACCTGAAAAATGGGTAGCAATATATGATTTCCAATGTAATAAGGTTTCATCGATGGAAAAGAAAGCCTAGCTTTGGATTTAATCTTTCCAAGCTAAGCTACTAGGTAGATTCGAGGATGCAGCTAGTAGGTATTTTCAAAAATGGACCAAAGAGAACCAAAATCAATTTAATTATGAGCTTGGAACGTAAAATACACTTGGCTATGATTTTCCTTTACATCAACATAGTACAATTTTCCACTTGCCTAGTGGCCATAACCCATCTAATAGAGATAAGTAGAAAATAAAATGCCTTTAACTATACAAATCACCGAAACATTTGCATCCAGACAAGTTCACGAGGGCATGAATGTGAAAAGAATAGGATAGCTTTGTTGTAATAGTGATCTTTCATGCTTAGGGAAAGAGGGACTGCTGTTGCCGTGTGAGGCAAGCTCTTTCTATACTTTCGCCGTGGGTTTCACATTTTCGTGCTTGGTTTAGGTGCGTTCTTTTTTTAATCCAGATACACCAAGTACCTTGTGATTAAATGAAAATCGATCATTTTGAGTCACATCAAATATGCTTCCCTACTTTACCTCCAATCCAGAACTATCACACTTCTATTATTATATTTTACTGATTACCACTCCACATAAATGGCTTAGTCAAACACGTTCATCTTTTCGAATAAACAATACGAAAAAGACATGTAGAAAAGGAGTCTCACGAGCATAGAATATTTTTGTTCAAAATCTACAAACCTTCTTTAAAGGGATCACGAAAGAGAATTTTTTTCTTGATTTTTCTAAATGTCATTTTTCTATAGTGAATTTAGATGTTATTGGATGGGCATCTTCCTTTCTCACCTCCCAAGCCATCAACGAAGTGTTCCTATCTACTAAAGTTTTGATTGTACAAAAGGAACAAGAGGATAGGTACTTTCACTAGATTGGATTTGGTCCATGATTGTAAATTTCTAAACATGCAAATGGAGCGTTTTAATTATTAAAGTTTAAATTTGAGTGTATTTGAATAGAATGAGCCTTAAAACTCATGTGAGCTTTTTAAGATGCACTCAAGTCAACCATCGAAAATCTTCAAACCTAATTAACAAGAAGAAAATGCTAACTTTTATAATTAATGCTTCATTCCATGAGTTAACCATTTAGTCCTATTTTAATTTATGTCTTACAACCACTCATGCTTAAGTTTGTAATATCTTTGTAATGATTGATGATCCCACTTGTAATACATTTGGCTTTAGCAATAGCCATTTACTCCAATTTGATGGTAGTGATACCATAAAGTTGAGTTCGGGTCCTAATGGTTTCAAAGTTGAATTCTTCACTAACTTCTGGGACCTTGTCAAATCGGATGTTGTTGAGGCTATTACTTTCTTCTTTATCTCTATATCTGCCCCCATAGCCTTCAACAACACTTTCATATCCTTAGTCCCCAAAACTCCACTTTTTCAGACCTTTCCCATTATCATCCTATAAGTCTTTGCAATGTTCTCTACAAAATTGCTTCTGGGATTTTGGTCAAACACCTTTGCCTCCTCCTTCCCAAAATTATTTCCCCTTAGCAGATTGGTTTCATCAAAGGTAGACTTGACGATCACATTGCTTCTACTTTTGATCTTTCTCAATGAATTGATCGTAAAACTTTAGGCTCCAATGTTATTGTCTAGCTCGATCTTGAAAAATCTTTTGACCATGTTGATTGGAGTGTTCTTTTCAAGGTTCTCCACCTCATTGGCTTCTCTTTTGACAATATTTCTCTTATCAAAGTCTTCGTGCAGCATGAAGGTTCCTCTATTCTGGTGGATGGGAGCTCTTTGGAGTTTTTCCTTGTTTCCTGTGGTTTGAGAGAAGGAGATCCTATCTCTCCTTTCCTCTTTGATATTTTCATGGAAACTTTCATTTGAGGTATAAATGAGCTTACCTTTTTTGGCAACATTCAACCCTACTCGGTGAAAAGAGGTGTCGCCTCCTCCCTGCCCTCTTCTACGTGGATGATGTTATTATCTTTACGAATGGTAACCTTTCCTCCATCCGCAATCTTGCTTCCTTCATTAGAGATTTTGAGTCTTCTATGGGATAATCTGTCAGTCTCTCTAAAAGTTTTTGCTTTGTGGGTAGACACTTTCCTCCTTCCCATAAAGACCGCATTCTCTCTATTTTGGGCTTTAGATTGGGCTCCTTCAATTTTACCTATCTCAGCTGTCCTATTTTTTCTGGTAGGGCCAAGATTTCTTATTTTGATCCCATTGTTGACAAGGTCAGATCCAAACTTGCTGGTTGGAAGGCCCACCTCTTTTTCAGCTACAAGACTGCTCCATATCAAGCATGTCTTAACCTCTACTACTATTCATGCACTTTCTGCCATTGAGGTTCCTAAGTCTATTATTCATAAACTCCATGCTCTTTTTGCTGATTTTTTCTGGGATTCCTTTGATCATAACCACCACTGGATTGCTTGGAGTTCTATTTCTCGTCCTATTGATTTTGGAGGCCTTGGCATCCTTTACTTAAGCCTTTTTATTAAAGCCTTGAGATTGAAAAGAGCCTAGAATATCTTTTTTGGGGACTCCTCTCACCACTCTTTGATGAGGGATCTTTTGCTTGGCAATCCTAATTCCGAGTCCTCTCTCCCCCTCCGATCTCGTCTGCTTCTTCAAGCTCTTAGGGAGATGAAACCTTTCATTCGTTGGGAGGTCCATGAAGGATCCAGTGACTTTTGGTTTGATTTGTGGATTGGCGACTCTCCTCTCTACTCTCTCTTTCTTGAAGGTTCTACTCCCTCCCGGATCTCCATCCGTAGAGCATTCCCTCTCCTCTCTAGTGCTCCCTTTTGCACCATCATCCCTCCTATTCTGCTTGACAAGATTTCCAACCTCCATTTAGACTCTCATAAGGACTTGCTGATTTGGACCCCTACCCCCTCTGGAATCTTCTCTCTCTTTGGCTTACCAACTAATGTTCCGTACCTATCCTAAGGATTCCTCTGCAATGCCTCTTTGGAATCTCAAGCCGCCTCTTAGAATTTCTCTTTTTGTTTAGAAGCTTCTTAAGGGCAGTCTCCCCACTGATGATAATATCATGAGATTAGGGATTCCTATTGCCTCCAAATGTCTCTGTTGTCCTTCTAATCCTATGCTTGAAACTCTTCTTCACCTTTTCTTGAATAGTTACCTGGTTTGTGATATCTCCATTTGGACTTTTCTAGAATTACCTAAGCTTTAAGGACCCTTCCCTCTTTCTTGACATCATCTCGAATCCTTCCCATTCTCTTCAACTTAAGGCTGTTAAAGGTTTGATTTGCTTCATCTGGTATAATGTTTGGTGGGTCCGCAACTCTACTAAACATGATGGTTTCAATTCTGCCAAGCTTCACCTTTTTCTTGAGAAACATTGGAGGAACCTTTAGATGGCTAGTTGGCTTAAGTCCTCTTGTCCATCTTGCCTCTCCCTTAGTTGGGTTCACCCTTCTCAGGGCCTTAAAATCAATGCTGCTTCTTCTATTGTGGGGGGTCGCTGTGTTTCATGTTGGATTGTTAGGAACTGCATGGGGAATTTCATTATGGCTGCTACTGCTAGTCTTTCACGCGGTTTGTTAAAATACGTCGTTGTAATGCGTAAATCCGCTTTCGCTCTTAAATTTATATTCCTAGATAGGGGAGTATCTAGGGTCATCCAAGGAGGCAATATGGTTGCAAAATTGATTCTCTTGCTCGGAATAAATCTCAACTTTCTTTTTGGTATTTTTTTCAATATATCATTTTTTTTTTGTTTTTAAGCTAAGGCAACATGCGAACTGATTTACACTTCAATTTAAATACTACTTCTATGTGGCAAGTAGAGCCTCTCCCTAAGCTCACTCTAGGCAAGTGGAGGCCTAGAATAATTAGGGAGAGGGAGTGAAGAATACTGAAAATAAGCTAATAGAAATGCAAACAAGAAATGCAAAGAAGGCAACTAGATAATTGATAAAGTGTTTTATAAAAGGCCTAGTAGAGGAAAGCTTGTACTACTAGAAAAATGCAAATAAGAAAAGAAAACACAAATCCTCTAGATAGATGGTGAAGAAGAAGGCTTCTTGCTCCAAGGTTGGTGGCTCCCAATCTTGAAAAGAGTCCTTCAACTCCTTCCTTGCAGTGCTCTGCCAAGGTGATGTCCTCCAAGGTAAGCCCTAAAGGGGCGTGCCCTAAGCTTCTCTCCAAGGGTGGACGTCCACCCTAGGTCCTTCTCCCTTGCCTGGCCGTCCTCCTTGAAGTGGAAGAGTCCTCCTCCTTGGCGTGGCTCAAGTTGAAGAGAGTGGGGAGAAGAAGGCACCAAAAGGGCTGGTGGTGTGCCCCTTTAATCTCCTTCTCTACTCCTCCTTGGGCGTAGGTATAGGTGGATGTAGGTAGAAAAATACCCTACGGGAGGATGCCCCAAAATGGTGGTAGGTGGTGGCTTTTTATAGAATAGGAAGGGGGCTATGGTGACCTTTGAAATGGATGGCCAAGATGAGTTGATGGAGGTGGTTGGAGATCCCATGGCCAAGGAGAGTTGGCGCCACCTTAAGGGACACCAAGGGGGTAGTTATGGGTGTTGACACCCCTTAGTGTTGGCGCCAAAATGGGCTTTCTAGAAGGCTATTAGGTGGCGCCACCTTAAGGTTCTAGAAGGGGGGTATGTGGATGGCTAGGATGTGTTATATGGGTAGGTGTAGGGTGGATGAAGAGGCTGAAAGTTGGCACCAAAATGGGGGTGGTTAGGGGTGGTTTTTGGTGCCAACTTGAAGTGTCTTTTGGTGGAGATAATGGGGTGAAGGGGTGGCTAGGTGGTGGCGCCAACTTAAGTAGGGTAGCTAGCTTAGGTAGGCTTGAGTTGGTGGAGCTAGCTAGGGTTGATTTTTAAGGTAATGGATGGCCAAGGAGCTGGTTGTTAGCTAAGCTAAGCTAAGCTAAGATAAGCTAAGCTAGCTTAGCTAAAGGTGGAGTAGAGGAGAAGGTGTTGGAGCTAGGGTTTTGAGGAAGGAGCTGAGGAGGAGAAGTCTGGAGCTGGAGCTGGAGTTGGCTGCTGCTGAAGAGGCTGGCATGGGGCTACTCTAGCTGGCTTAGCTTGCTAGTTCTTTGCTAGTTGCTAAGCCAAGCTAAAGTGAGCTAGCTTCTACCAAAATGAGCTGAGGTGAGCTAGGTCTGGTGCTCTCGGGGAGAATCAAGCTGGTTGAGGCAGCTAAGGTAGCTTAGCTCAACTGAGATGAGCTAAGCTGAGTCCCCAGGAGCTGGACTTGAGCTTCCTGAGCTGAGATGAATTCTTCTTTAGCTGGCTGGAGTTGAGTGGAGTTGAATGTAGCTGGATCTGAGCTGGGGTGAACTCCTGTCAACTCAGCTGAGCTAGCTAGAGCTCCCTGTGAACTAGTGGGAGCTGAGATGAGCTAGACTCAGCTAAGTTGAGCTGGATCTGAGCTGACTTGAGCTAGGGTGAGCTAAGGTGAACTCTCTTGAGCTGCCATCCAGCTGAGACTAGCTGAATGGAGCTGGGATGAGCTAACCCTAGTTCAAGTAAGCTAGGTTCCAGTTGTGGTGAGCTGGATCAAGCTGGGTTCCAGCTAGTCTGGGCTTCTCCTTCACCATTTGCCTTCTTGAGTGCTAGGGTTTTAGTGATTTGTGCATCTGTACATCCCTAACACTCACAAAAACACATTAAAATGACAATAAAAAATGCAATGCATGCCTATCCTAATTTATGCCTAAATGCAGCCAAAAAACTCGTTTGTGGAGTAAAATCCTAAGAGCTAGGTTTGTTTTAATGCATAAGAATGATGATAAACTGGCGTTTATCAGGGGTCGCTGTGTTTCATGCTGGATTGTTAGGAACTGCATGGGGAATTTCATTATGGCTGCTACTGCTAGTCTTTCTAGTGTCTCCTCTAAGGCTACTCTCATTAGAGCCGTCATCCATGCTATCTCCTATTTTTCTGATGATTCTTTTCAGGTGGAAATGGATTCGGTTTTACTTTACTATTAGTGGTCTGGTAAGCTTCAAGTTGCTTGGTAGATTAAAAAGCTTTTTGCTTCTCTTCGTGAGCGCTCTTGCAGGATCCACTCCTTCTCCTATGTCCATCCACTTGTCAGTGAAGCTGCTTCCAGGATTGTGGACCTCGGCGATGGCAACTGGCAATGTTTCTACCATTTGGATCAGCTCCCTCTCAAGATTGCTGGCATTATCAAGTTGGACCGCATCCAAATGCCTTATATTGTTTCCTTGTAATCCCTTTCTTTCTTTTGTTTATTTTGCTAGGCCATGAGTTGTGGTCACCTTTTTATTATGGGGCAGGTTTTAGTCTAGTCCCCCTGCCCCCATCTTTCTGGCCTCTTGGGAGCGGGGGATGAATAAAATTGCTCCTGTTTCTTAAAAAAAAAAAATCTTTATGGTAGCGATAGCTTCATATTCCTCTATCTTGGACCTCTTTCCTTTCAGCAGCAGAGTACCATTTAAAAAAACCAACACGAGTGGAAGTTCAAACATTATAGGAAAGGAAGACTTTTCTTTATGTTTATCTCTCTAAGAGTCTAGATAATATTGTTATTATATAGATATTTAATTGAAATAAATGTCAAGAAAGATCTATCATGACGTATCATTTAGAGATGTTTGGTTTGAACCTATGATGACAAATCCTTTCAAGACGTTTGGACTAAACCTCTTGAAATGGCATGTCATGATAGATCTTACTTAATGTTAATGTTGATTAAACTTCTAGATAATCTTATTTGGATGTTTAGGAAATAAGTGTCTAGAAAAGTCCTTTTTCTTGTAGTGAAATTTACAATTCCTTACCAATCACATTGCTACGATCACCTATTTTATAGTAGCTCCATATGGCTCGATCTTGTAGTGAAATTTACTACGATCACATTGCTTCTACTTTTGAGCTTTCTCAACGTATTGATTGTAAATCTTTTGGCTCCAATGTTATTGTCCAGCTCGATTTGGAAAAAGCTTTTGATCGTGTTGAATAGAATGAAGGCATCGCCATCATTCACAATATCTAACATAATTTGGATAAGTTTTAAGGTTAAATTCACCTAATTAACACATTGAAGGGTATAATTCAATCAGGGTGGAAGAAAGAAAAATTGATAAAAATTGGGAATAATTCTACAATTTTCATGAATAATTCTGTAATTTTCATGAACAATTTTAAATGCAAAATAGCTGGAGGGTGAACTATGGCTAAATCAAAGGTCAATTGAGCTTAATTATCTTAAAGTGGGTGGGTACTAAATAATTCAAGATTTACATTCAATTTGAATGTTAATCCTTAATCAAATTAGTAAAATTCTAACCCACTTTAACTAAAATAGCTTCAATGGAAATAAATGTGATCTAAAACTTTTAAAAATCAAGTAAAATATTTTATAAGGTTTGGCATAGTCAATTTAATAATCAGAACCTATTTTGACCTAAAATAGAATCATAAATAAGAATTTAGTAGATTTTGGGTATAAATGTAAATTGAACATGCAAACATCCTTAAAATCCAAAATTAAAGTCACCATCAAATTCCTCATATCCAAATTAGGTTACCATAAAAATTTGGGCTCATTTGGACTTCATCTTGACTTTATTTACATTTTAACCCTTGAAAATCAATTCCCTTACAAATGAGCCCTTAACTTTCGATTTTCCTCACAATTACCCCCCCCAGATTCTTCATCTTCTTCGTGAGAAGGTACCTTGACCTTCAGGCAGCCTTTGCATGTAGCTGGGCGAGTTTTGCACACGAAGTTTGACCACCTCAGACCACGGTTGCATTCAACGACCAACGAGATGTTCTCCTCGTCATTCTGCATCCACCAGTGGTGGTTCCACCGCCAGAGACCACGTCGGCTGCTTGCAATCATCGGTCAAAGTTGGTGCGGTTGTTGTGAGTTGTTATGAGCTCTTCTCGCAACCTTCGGCCGTCAGAATGACTTTATAAAGCCTCACAAGGTCTTTCTGAATGGGGTCGTGCAAAGATTAGCGTGAACAACCCCTCTTCTCCTCCCCATCACGCCATTATCGAGAACCTTCGAGATTCTCTGTCCTTCTTCATTGTTGCACCTATCTGCTGATGTGCATACATCTGATTAGCCTAAAATGTCTATTAATGCACGTTCTTAGTACCATATTAGCATATTGCATTGTAAATATTGCATAAAATGCATAATCATGCATGTAGGATAAATTGTACAAATGTATAGTAATTATCTCCTTTTATGGTCAGGGACAGGGCAACTTTTTAATCAGGGCTTCGGACTAAGGATCCAACCGTACGAATCTGATCAGGGCGACAACGGGAGTTCAACGACTCTAAGATTGCCCTGATCGGACATCCGTAGCACCAGATATGGTCTGAGGAAGCCTAGAGATCAAGGGCCAAGATAGTGCCAAATTGCACTTCAAATGACAAATCCGACCACATGGATGGGTTCGGATCGACGATTGCAGCCTAACGATGCAAAAATCGATCCAATCTGACACCCGTGGCACCATCTACAACACACAGAAGATGGATGACCAAGATGGTGCCACGTGGCACCATCTCAGCCACCCGATTGGCCCCAAGGACCTGCCGCTACTTTTCTTCTTCACCCGCTCGAGGAATCTCTACTGTTGGATGCCCATCCAATGGCTGAGAATCAGCCTCGCCGCCGCTCAGCACCGCTCTTTATCTTCTGAAGGCGCGGTAAGGCGTGATTTGGGCAGTTGGATCTTGATCCAACGGCTGTGAGCGTGTGCGCTTAAATCCTTTTCACGACAAAGACCGAGGTGCAGCACAGTGGTTACGCTACTGTGGGCGAAGCATAGGTTGCGAGGTCGAATTGCCATGCGTTGGAAATCAGAGCGAAGAGTGGGGGCGTGTCGATTTTGACCGTCAGATGGCGATCATGAGGCAGATGAAATGGAGACGTGGTGTGAGGACATGTGTTGGATCACGTACACATGCGATGACGCGCGTCTGCACGCCTCATCGCACGCGGGCATGCGGTGAAGGCGTAGATGAAGGTTCGAGAGGAGAAATCTAAGCCGTCTGATCTAGTGATCGGACGGCTAAGATTTGAAAGACATGCGCAGGCGTTGAGGGTGCAGAAGGCGGGGAGGCACGTGCAGTGTGTGCACACGTCATCCACGACCGACCTTTAGCGACATTTAAGTTCGTCGCTAAAGGTCCCCTCTTTATTATTTTTGAAGTTAAAATGTCCAAAATACTCCCACTCCTTGCAACTATAAAAGGAGACCCTTCCCCTACGAAATTCTAATCCCTTCCTTCTCCTCTCTTCCTCTCCAAAGCTTAAGAGAAGCTTGTCCCACACCTAGGATTCTCCTCAAGAGCTAAATCCAAGCTTTCGCCCCCATTCTGGAAGTGAATCATGTGATGACGACGACGGGCTGCCTCGTTCCCGTTCTTCCGACTTTGTCCTCCTTCTTGCCTCGTCCTCCGTCTTTTAGGCATCGCCTCCATCCGGCTCATCCTCCAAGCATTCGTCGAGGAGGATAACATCTCGATTCCTTCTTTTATTGCTTTCTAGAGTAGAATTTTGCTTTTTCTAGTTGTAACAGTTTCCCGCTTTCTAGTGTAATCATTTCCTACTTTCTTAGTTGTAAAAACATTATTCAAATACCAAGTAATTGTTCTCTCCCTCTCTCTCTCTCTTATTGTTTATATCGATTCTATTGTGATTATTTCATCTTCAAACAAAAACACAAAAAAATATAATTGCGGATTTTGAGATCGACGTAGCTTCCCTATGTTCGACTCGAAACTTCTTTACGGATTTTCGATATAAATTTTATCTGTTGAATGGATTTCTTCGCAACTCGAACTATGACGACGGGTTTTCGAATCCAACTGTGAACGCGTGGTTTTCCACACTTAACAACTGCCAACAGAGGTCGCAGTCCTCTTCCTCGTTCCATTGCCGTCTTCCTTGCCAAAGGAGGCACTCCCTATCCTCATCGTTGCTCCAAACTCCCTCGCCAAAGTTCTTCTTCTCCAAATCCGACGATCACGTCGGCCTCCTCCCTGACCTTCCCTCCTCTCAGGTACCCTCTTATCTTCCCCTCTCCCTATAGGGTATTTTCCCCCTTTTAGATCTAGGATTCGGCCACCACACCCTCTTCTTCTCCATCATCTTCTTCACGTACGACGAGCCCCGATCACGCTCTGGTGTTGACTTCGGCAAGCATGCCTCACCAATCCATCCTCCGACTTCACTCTCCATTGACTCCACAAGCTCCACCTCTATGAGAGCATCAAAACCCTCAACCAATTTAGGGTTTTGATGTTGCCAACCACCCACTCGACGCCCCTTGCCGCCGCTGTCTTCGTCGAGTTCGTTGGCCCTCCTCTAGCTTGATCGCAGCTAATCTCCACCGCCATCATCTTCAGTAAACAATGGCGAAGCTCCTTGTCCATTTGGTGTGGAGTTTCGACGCCTTTCGCACCAACGACACCCGCCGGCCGACCCACCTTCGCTGGCCTTCTCTAGCCACCTCCGAGCATAGCTGCGCCAATCCAACGACTCCTCTACCTTCAGTACACCACATGGAAGCTTCCCGACACCTTGGCTTGAAGCTTGGAGCTCCGAGCACGTCGGTCTCCTCCATCGCCGACGGCTTGCACAAGCAAGAAGAAGAAGAGGAGAGGAGGAAGAAGGCCAGGGACCTAATTGCATAACTCTAGGGGCCTGGCTGCGAAGAAATAAAGCCATAGGGACCTAATCGTAGAACTCTAGGGACCAGAATGTAAGAGAATAAAATACTTCCAAAATTGATATGCAGAGTTTGTTGATTTGGTTTAAATCTTGATTCTGAATGGCTTTTTATTTCAAAAATTTGTTCAAACATTATTGAGTGCTCAAGGTCATTTACATTCGATAATTTTATTAAGTAATTATTGCATTTGAGTTTGTGATTAATATCTTTATGCATAAAAACAAATGCAGCTTTGAACTTGTTCGTTTAAAAATTAACATTTGATACAAGTTCGGTTATAAAATAGTGGTATTTGCGTATTTTTCTTGCTCCCAGAGACGATCTCAGATTTTTCTGATTAATTTGACTATTATAAATTTAAATGTTAGATTCTCTTTAATTAACTATACTACGATGCATGCTTTTGAAAACGATTGAAGCAATACCAACATGGAGCGTTCTTTTCAAGGTTCACTGCTTTGGTTTCTCTTCTGACAATATTTCTCTTATCAAAGCCTTTGTGTAGCATGATGGCTCCTCTGTTTTGGTGGATGGGAGCTCTTTGAATTTTTTCCTTGTTTCTTGCAGTTTGAGACAAGGAGATCCTATCTCTCCTTTCCTCTTTGACATTTTCATGGAACCGTTTATTCAAGGTATCAAGGAGCTTGCCTTCTTTGGTAAAATTCATCCCTACTCAGTTAAAAGAGGCGTCACCTCCCCCCCTGCCCTTCTTTATGCAGATGATATCATTATCTTTACAAATGGTAACCTGTCGTCCATCCACAATTTTTCTTCCTTCATTAAAGATTTTAAGGCTTCTATGGGACAATCTATCAGTCTCCCTAAACGCTTTTGCTTTATGGGTCGGCGTTTTCCTCCTTCCCGTAGAGACCGCATTCTCTCTATTTTGGACTTTAAATTGGGCACCTTCCCCTTTACCTATCTCGGCTGTCTTATTTTTTCTGATAGGGCCAAGATTTCTTATTTTGATCCCATTGTGGACAAGGTTAGATCCAAACTTGCTGGTTGGAAGGCCCACCTCCTTTCCTCTATTGCTAGACTTCTCCTTATCAAGCATGTCTTGACCTCTACTACTATTCATACGCTTTCCGCCATTGAGGTTTCTAAGTCTGTTACTCGGAAACTCCATGCTCTTTTTGCTGACTTTTTCCAGGGTCCTCTGATCATAGCTCTCACCACCACTGGATTTCTTAGAGCTCTATTGTGCGTCCCTTAGATTTTGGTGGCCTTGGCATCCTTGACTTAAATCTCTTCATTAAGGCCTTGAGCTTGAAAAGAGTTTGGAATATCTTTTTTGGAGACTCCCCCCACCACTCTTTTATGAGGGACCTTTTGCTTGGCAATTCCATCTCAGAGTCCTCCCTCCCCCTTTGGTCTCATTTGCTTTCTCCAAGCTCATAAGGAATTGAATCCTTTCATTTGCTGGGAGGTGCATGAAGGCTCCATTGACTTCTGGTTTGATTTGTGGATTGGTGACTCACCTTTCCACTCTCTCTTTCCTGAAGGCTCTTCTTCCTCCTAGATCTCCATTCGTAGAGCGCTCCCTTTGCCCTCTAGTACTCCTTTTTGCTCTACCATCTCTCCTATTTTGATTGCTGAGATTTCCAACCACCAATTAGACTCTCTTAAGGACTTGCCGATTTGGACTTTGGCCTCTTTTGGAATCTTCTTTGTCTCTTTGGCTTATCACCTGATGTTCCACTCCTTTCCCAAGGACCCCTCTGTTATGTCCCTTTGGAATCTCAAGCTGCCTCTTAAAATTTCTCTTTTTGTTTGGAAGCTTCTTAAGGGAGGTCTCCCTACCATTGATAATATCATGAAATTAGGGATTCCCATTGCTTCCAAATGTCTCTATTGCCCTACTAGTCCTGCGCTTGAAACTCTCCCTCACCTTTTCTAGGATAGTCACTTGGTTTGTGATATCTCCACCTGGACCTTTAACCAGAATTACCTGGGTTTCAAAGACCCTTCCTTCTTTCTCGACATCATCTCGAACCCTTCCCATTCTCGTTGGCTCAAGTCTATTTAGGGTTTTGTAACGACCCGGTTCCCGAGTCCCTACGAGACACGAGAACCGGACCGACTCAACTAATCCCAAGACCTAGTCGTCCAACGAGGAAGTAACCAAAAGAGCAGTAAAATAAACCACATTCAGCATGAATATAACTAACAGTAAGAAAGTACAGCAGTAAGGAAAGAAACTACCACAGTATGTACCACCACAATAGTAGAACAACATTCATAATATAATTTGAACTGCAGGTAAAGAAAGTACAGCGGAAACAAGAACTACTCACTACAACGTAACAAAAAGAGGTACAAGAGACAGTGGTAACTCTACTGGACCCTACTCGTCCCAGCGTCCTCTGCAGTCGCTGACCCTGGCTGCTCAACACCTGGTCCTGAAAAAGGTAACGAGTGTAACACGTCAGCAAAACGCTGAATAGAGTGGCAACTAAACTAAAGACAACAATAGAGTGTACAGTAGCTGTTATGTTCGATTACTTTCTTTATTCACATCTTTCAATTGTCTCACTATTTCATTTATTCCTCAGATCTTTTTCTTGATCTCGAATGTTCCTCGTCGGAATGATCTTGATTGCAGTCTTTTCCAAAAAGTAGAAGTAGCACGTGGTGCTCTCCTGGCCGGGAGAGTCTCCTGTGGTGATCCTACCCTCAGTCAACCACCCCAAGGTCACTGACAGACGTAACGGTGACTACGGTACGTGCGATAAACGCACAGGTAGCTAACCCGTACTGGCACGCGGTCAGTCGTTTCCATTAACGGGTGCGCCCAAAGCACAGCACGGAACCAGTCCAGGGTAGAGCCCTCTCAGTAACAGGGGTCCAACCCCTCCACAGTAACCAAACCGGGGCCTTGCCCCTCCACAGTCCGCGCACCCTCGCCTGACTACCCTGGTTTGCCCCAGCGGGCCTAACAAGTCGGTGTGGGAGGCTAGCAGAACCCCAGGGCCTGTGGGGTAGCTAGTACCTCCCTACACTAGTAGCTCTCCTCGGTACTACGTACGCGAGGGCCAGCAAGCCGGTACAGAGTGGCCAGTCCTAACCCCGGGTCCCTGGGGCGGCTGGCTCCGCTCTGCACTAAACAGGGGGACAGTCGCTCTCCTTGGTACTCCGTACTCAAGGGCCAGCTCACTTCCCCAATACTATTCCATTCACTTTTCAGGAGTTCTACTCCTACTTCCCCGTAGGGTTCCATCCTTTTTACTCAAACATCCAGGTTTCACTTTCCAGTTTCACATTCTTACAATCCATGTTCTCAACCACGTTATTTATTCACAACAGGCAGCTGTTAATTCAAATTACAGGTAGCTTTATATCTCTTTCCATTTTCCAAGACTGCAGTATTATACATTCCACTAGTTTTCCCATCCTAGGATTCATGCCATATCCTAGGATCTATCATACAATCTAGTTTTCCAGCCGTAGGATTCATGCAACACCTAGGAGCTATCATTCCATCTATTTCTCATTCCTAGGATTCATGCAATGTCCTAGGTTCTATTTATGGTTCCATAATTTAACAGATTTTATTAATAACTTAAAGCCACTCTACCAGGTACAACGGGAGTAATGGGGGCGTGATCGGGAATCCCGCGTGCCTCCGCGACCCCCGAGACTGCAACGGAACGGGGTCCTATCACAAGGATCAAACACAAGGAGTATCTCAAAACAGTGTATAGCTACTGTAGACGGGTAGGGGAATTAATTCTGAAAAGAACGCAACTCGAATCGCGGAAAATGGAACCCAAACGGGCCCTAAACGGGTCGAAAACGACGACACTGTGCAAAATCAGACGTCTGGAACTTCTTCCAGACGTCTTAAAAAGTGGATCAGAGAATTACCTTGTTTTGCGTGGTTTCTCAAACGTCCAGAAGCCTGCGGGGACGTCTGACCTAGTTCCCAGACGTCCGATGGTCACCCCGGATGTCTGGAGGTCGCTCCCGCCGTCTGGTACTACAGCCAGACATCTGATCCGCGTTGGATGGCGAATCACCGAGCCTGCGCACACCCATCTCTCTCCCTCAGCACGGTTAGTCGATAGGAAGGAAGAAGAAGACGAAAAACTCACCTTTCAGACGTCTGGATAGTATTCCAGACGTCGACCCCGCCGTCTGGCTATCAGCATAGACGTCTGATTCTGGAAATTTTTCCAGAACCAGGGCACGACTCGCCCTCCGCTCGCGACGCCGTGCCTCGTCGCACCTCGTGCGCCTGCTGCTCGAGCCGCAGCAGGCCTCCCTCGTCGTTTTGCGCCCGCTACGCTTCCCACCGGCCGGCCCTGGCAGCCCCGGCGAGCTCGCCCTCACGGCTGAGTGCCGCTCTCGCACGCAGCACCCCCTTCGCGCTCACTGCGGCCGTTGCCGCCACAGCAACCCCGCACCCGCTCTCGCGCACTGGAAGGAGAAGAGGAAAGGGGTGGAGGCGACGGGAGGGAGCGCGTGGCCTTTTAAGGCTGCGCGAGGAGGAGAGAGAATCGCGGCAGTGCACCTGCAGCCGCAGAGGGAATAACGAATATGCAGGTCTACGCGCTCAGGCGCGCAAACAACCCGCGCGTGTCAAAAAATAACTGATTTCCAGACGTCTGGAAACGATCCCAGACGTCTGGAAACGATCCCAGACGTCTGGTCAGACGTCTGTATGTGATCCCAGACATCTGGGCCACCTCCCAGACGTCTTAAAAGACGCCTGGGGCACGCGTTCGTAACAGGTTTGATTTGCTTTATCTGGTATAATGTTTGGTGGATCTGCAACTCTACGAAACATGATGGTTTCAATCCTGTCAAGCTCCACCTTTTAGTTGATAAACATTGGAGGAACCTTCAGATGGTGAATTGGTTTAAGTCCTCTCACCCCTCCTACCTCTCCCTTAGCTGGGTTCGCCCTTCTCAGGGCTTTAAAATCAATGCTATTGCTTCTATGGTGGGGGATCATTGCATTTATGGCTAAATTGTTAGGAACTCCTCGAGGAATTTCATTATGGCTGTGGCTACTACTCTTGCTGGTGTCTTCTCTAAGGCTATTGTCATTAGAGCCATCATCCATGCTATTGCTTGCTTTTTTGATTATTCTTTTCAGGTGGAAATGGATTCAATTTTGCTTTACTACTGGTGGTTTGGTAAGCTTCAAGTTACGTGGTAGATTAAAAAGTTTTCACTTCTCCTTATGAGCGCTCCTTTAGGATCCACTCCTCCTACGTCCATCCACTTGTTAATGAGGCTACTTCCAGGATTGCAGACCTTGGAGATGGCAACTAGCGATGTTTCTACTGCTTAGATCAGCCCCCTCTCAATATTGTGGGCATTATCAAGTTGGATTGCATTCAAATGCTTTATATTGTCTCCTTGTAACCGCTCTGCTTTCTTTTTCTTATTGTACTAGGTTACGAGTCGTGGTCCTCTTTTCTATGTAAGGGATAGGTTTTGGTCTAGTCCCCCTGCCTCCCCTCTTTCTGGCCTCTTGGCAGCTGGGTATGAATAAAATTGCTCCTTTTTTTTTTTTTTTTTAAAGGTGATCTTTACCAATTACGCTAAGTCATCGTAGCCAAGATGGTTTAATTTCAAGGAATTACACTTCTAACTAGTGACTTAGCAACAACGATACATATTCATTTTGACGACATAGCCGGGTGATGGGCACACACAAGTTTTTTGTAAGGTACAAATTTACAAATTTGTTTTTGCCTTTGTTAAAGAAATAGGTAAAGAGTAAGGGAGGACTTGGAAATATCACTTGTAAAGACCCATTCTATTTTGAGCCTTTTAAGACGTCTAAACTGTTAGTCTGACGTCTGGGCCCCTTCCCAGATGTCTGGAAATTGAAAAATCTGTACGCGAAGTTGGTTCTGCACACAGCCAACGCACATACCCTTTTTGCTTCTCTCTCTTCTCTTTCTCCCCTTCGCCGAACCCTAACCCACTATCTATATAAGAGCCTCCTTCCTCTCCTCTCCACTCCACCACCACCACCTTCCTTCCCCCTCCATAGCCGTGAGAGAGGCACGCGAGAGAGAAGGAGCAAGAGTGAGGAGGAGGGGCGGCATGAGAAGGAGGAGGAGGCCAAGGTCGTGAGCTCGTGGAGGCTTGCCGGAGTGTTGCACGGCCATCACGGCACGTGCAGGAGGAGGAGAGTGCCGAGGCATCGTCCTCGACTTCCTGCAGCAGCCGGAGCTGCAGCCGAGAGGGAGGAGTTGCGGCGGAGCACGGCGAGAGAAGTGGGAGCGCATTCTGATACTGGAATTTTTCCAATATCAGACGTTCGAGGTGCTTTCTGGACGACGGGCTAGATGTCTGGTGATGACACCGGACATTTGAAAGTGGGCTTTCGCGCAAGTACGTCTTCCTCGCGGTTACAACCATGCAAGCTGCACCGCAGTGTGATTTTCTTGGCTAAAAAGAGGACTGCTGCTCTGTCGTGTGCAGGAGCAGCTTTGGGAAGGCGCACGACATGCCCTTCCACGCTTTTCGACGTCTGGACAGCTTACCAGACGACCGGAGGCACTCCCAGATGATCGGAGGACAGGTCAGACGTCTGGAGCTGGGTCCAGATGGTCGTGGAGGAGTCTTGGACGTTTGAGGTCGATACAGGGACTTGAGGTGAGACTCTGGTGACTTTTAAGACATCTGGACTTGGTTCCAGACGTCTGATTTGGGTCTGCAGACTTGTTTTTGATCTGTTTAGGGTCTGATCGAGGTCCGTTTTACGCAAACGAAATATCTGTGGTTTCCTTGTGAGTTCCTCTACATGTTAGAAACCTTTCTATACTATTCTGAATGTTCCATTGTGATATGTTCCTTGGTATAGGACTTTGACCTGTTACGTGCCTGGGGCTTGCAGAGGCACGTGAGTCTGCAGTTCGAGCCCCTAGTACTCCCGGATTGTCTTTAAGGCGGTTTCCCCATGTTCTATTTATAAAACATGAATGCAGTTATGATAATTAGATAACTAGAAACCTATGATGTGGCATGAATCCTAGGACGAGAAATAGTTACACTGTTTGTATGCGTGATTGAGATTGCCGTCATAAATGAATGAGTTGAATTGTAAACAACTACCTGTTAATAAATACGAGCTGCCTGTTAGAATATGAAATGCCTGAGATAATTAAATAGTTACCTGTGATATCATTTGTTACATATGTTAAATTGTGGAAATATGAGCTGCATGTGTATAATACGAGAATGGAATTGTGAATGATGAAATCCAGTATAGAATAATATGGTGAATATGAGTATGAACCCTACGGGGAGTTAAGAGTAGAGATCATGTGGATGAATGAAAAGGTCTGGAAATGTGAGTGGGAAGTGTGCTTGCCCTTGAATATGTGGTACTAAGGAGAGTGACTATCCCCTTTTTAGTGTAGAGCAGAGCTAGTCGCTCTTGGGTTGGGACTCGGGGTTATGATTGACCACTTTACATCGACTTCTATTTGCCCTCGCGTACACGGTACCGGGGAGAGCTACTAGTGTAGGGAAGGAGCTAGCCACCCCACGAGACTCGGGGTTCAGCTAGCCACCCTACACCGACTTGTTAAGCCCACTGGGCAAACCAGGGTAGTCAAACGAGGGTGCGCGAACTGTGGAGGGGTGAGACTCCTGATTGGTTCTGAGGGGCTAGACCCCTGTTACTGAGAGGGCTAAGCCCTATACTGTTCCGTGCTGTACTTTGAGCGTACCCACTAGCGGAAACGACTGACCGTGTGTCAGTACGGGGTAGCTACCCGTGCACTTATCGCGCGTGCTGTAGTCACCGCTACGTTTGTCTGTGACCTCGGGCTGGTTGACTGGGTGTAGGATTACCACAGGGGGACTCTCCCGGCCAGGAGAGCACCATGTGTGCCTTCTACTTTTCGGAAAAGACTGCAATTAAGATCATTCCCATGAGGAACATGAGAGATCAAGAAAGAAATATGAAAGTAAACCAATGGGTGAAAAGGAATTACTTGTAAACTAAAATAATTGGAAAAGATAAATTTACCTGTTAGCTTTTACTACTTTAGATAATCTGGTTATCACTCTACTCAACGTTTGCTTACTCCATTTTCTCATAACCCTTTATAGGTTCAGGAGTTAAGTAGCCCGAGTTACCGGCTGTAGAGGGTACTGGGCCCAGTCGAGCCTAGTAGTAGCTCTTACTGTTGTTTTACTTTCATTCTGTTAGTGAGTTTCAGACTTTGTTACTATTCCTATTACTGTACTTTTATTCTACTTTCCTGTTATTGTGGTGGTATGTACTGATTAATAGCTTTTACTTCATTTACTACTTGTATGCTTTTACTGTTAGTTACCTTGCATAGTAAATGTTGTTTACTTTCCTACTTTTCGATTATTTCTTATTGATGACTGGATCTTGAGATTAATCAAATCGAGCCAATCTCAGATCCTATATAGATTTGGGAATCAGATAGTAACATCACTCCCAAAACCTCCTTTGCGTTAGTTACGGTCAATAATTCTTTTTAAGTTATTTGAAAGAGATGCAATATTATTGGAATCCAAGCAAGGTTTTGCCATCATTTGTTTATTACAGCCACTTGCTTCCATCGTTGTCCCCAGTCGTGGATATACATAGATAATAGATGGACAGATATGAAGCCTTTTATATATAACTGTGGAGTCCTCAATACCATTCCCTACCCCCGAGACAACCACAGGATTTCCAGTGGGATCTCTTCTCCGTCCCTCCGTGAGAGTATGGTACTATAGTTGCACCATGACCACCAAGAGAGGCGGCGAACATGAGGAGGAGATGGAGCTCAGGAGGGGGCCATGGACTCTGGAGGAGGACACCCTTCTCATCCACTACATCGCCTGCCATGGGGAGGGGCGTTGGAATCACTTGGCGAGATGCTCAGGTAATAATTAAGAACACCCTGTAGCTCTAAAAACCTTAATGACTTCATGAGAACTCCACAATTAAATCCTCCCTTCTAACCCAAAAATGTTGATTTTCCTTGACGGGATTTCCTTTGTTTATGGTTGTTTTTTGTATGCATGCTCCTCTACAATTGGGTTCACAGGTTTGAAGAGGACAGGCAAGAGTTGCAGGCTGCGGTGGCTTAATTACCTCAAACCAGATGTGAAGCGTGGGAACCTCACCCCCGAGGAACAGATTTTGATCCTTGAGCTCCACTCCAAGTGGGGAAACAGGTCCACCTCTCACGCCGAGATCCAATCTTTCCACACTCTATATATATATATATATATATATATATATATATATATATATATATATATACAAGAGTACAATTAAACGTTTGATGTAATTAATTAAAAGTTCATCCCAATTGAAGACATCAAAGGACACACGGAGAACTCGGTGCCGTTTTTTCCCTTCTCGTACGTGTGTGCGCACGCGTGCTGCAACATAGCAAATGGAAATTAACTACAAGCATAAATCTTGGCATGATTGTTGAATGAAATCACGAACTGCAATCAAATTTAGCTTATATTAGTACCCTCACCTGCGTATATGTGTGTATTTTCCAATCAGGTGGTCGAGGATTGCGCAACATCTACCGGGGCGAACCGACAACGAGATCAAGAACTACTGGAGGACAAGGGTGCAAAAGCAAGCGAGGCAGCTCAGGGTGGACGCCAACAGCGACCTCTTCCGCGACGCGGTTCGATTCTTCTGGATGCCGAGGCTCATGGAGAAGGTGGGCACCTTGCAACCACTCAAACGCTCACTACCACCACCCCCGCTGCCACCTCCTCCTCCTCCTCCTTCGAGCGCGCTCACGGGATTCTACAACGCGGTGCAATTTGAGACCTGCACCCCAAGCTCGACGGCGGCGATGGCCGCCTTGGCGCATCCTCGAATCGAACCCAAGGATGCGTTTGGGAAGATGGGCCACAGTACTGAGGCAGTAGTACTGGGGGGTGGGGAGGGCTCCTATGGGCTAGAGAGGGTCGTAGGAGGTGAGCCGACGCTGTCGACGCCCGTGGCCGGGCCCCCGGTTGGCAGCAGTACTGGGGACTCAGGGTTCGATTGCACCATGCTGGACGATAATTGGGGTGGTGATGGGCTGTGGAGCAACATGGAGGATCAGTGGTTCCACGGCGGCATACAGGTGAATGAATGGGGGGATGTGATCTGATCGCATCTCCTCCTTTTTTAGCTTAAATTTGATGTGAAAGCACTTTGGAGTGTTCGCTTAAATGGAACAGTACTCCAGCTCGTGTTCTGGTCATCGTTTTGCATCTTTTCTGTGACTTTGCGGGTGCAAGATGGGGGCGGTGCGTGCATGCATGTTGCAGCAGTGGCGCTCATGTAGTTGTTATATATTAAGGTCGGTAGAAATTACAGAAAGAGAGAGAGAGAGAGAGAGGTATGTGTTTCTTTGATGTCATGCCTTCACTATAGCTGTGGGAGATGATATATGTGTAGTCACTTCAATTGGATCTTTTTGTAATGGCCCCTGTGTGTGTGGAGTGGGCCAAGCTTGTGTGACCTGTCTTCTTTCCTCCCGAGACGTTGATATCTTAGGTTCACTAGCGTCCTGTGGGTGTTTCCGGATAGCACGTGGAACGAGACATCATTCACAGTTATTCTCCATTTCTTATGCTGCGATGGATGTTGCCTTTGGAACACGACTCTAATTTTAGCTTTTTGGCAGCGGTTTCTCGAAGGAAAGTTACTGTACTGTAAAAAAAATCGTTGATCATTAGCTTCTATCGCAATTGTTCTGACGTCAGTTTTTTTTTCTTTCTTTGGAGGTAGATAAGGTGTTGTATTGCACAATAAAGCTTTGTAGGTACGAAATGGGAGAGGGAGGTACCCCACAGTGTGTGCAGTATTATATGGACTTCTCTGTAAATAGAAGAAGATAGGTGGTCCTGTGTAAATGTATTCTGTCTATATATAAAACACATAAGAAAAGATGAGTACGTAATACATTGCCACTCTCCACATAAATATTTTCCTCGCTTCCTTTGTGGTTTACATGGTATTAGAGCACAGAAATTGGGCATCGATCTAATATTGGAGGTAATGCTATGACAGATCATTGCTCTCTTATGCTAGATTGTGCACTTGCTCGTAAGATCACTTTGAGATCATCTTGCTCATGTGTGATCTTGTGTGGATTCCATCGTGTGTGATCCTTTTCGTGTTATTGAGCTTCTTGGTGTTCTTTATCCTAAATTCTTCATGTATTCTGGAACCGGAGCTCTTCTTCTCTGCCGATTTTTAATTCTGTTGCCGGGCTTCCTAATTCTTCAAACTTAATTCCAGTAATTTTTCTCTCTAGCGAGCATGATTTCTATTGCTATTAAATGCTTATGATATGGTTGGTTTGGTTGACGACTCTCTTAGACCACAAGACAAATTTGTTACTAAAGATGATAGCTCTCATGTTCAATGACCAATATATGTTATGGGATCAGTTACTGTAAAACTAGTTATTATCTTCAGTTTCTGAGGATATTGCTGCTCAACTCTCAAGTATGTCTTTTGCTCATCAAATTTGGACTTTCCTTCTTCCTTATTTTGCCCAACAAAACCGTGCAAGGTTGTTGCAGTATGAAGCTGAATTAAGTAATTTAAAGAAAGGTAATTTGTCCATAAATGATTGCACTAAAAAGGCAAACTTGATAGCTATGAACCTTGCTGTTGCTAGTAACCCTTTGGATGAGGAGGATCTTGTGCTTGCTATTCTACATGGCTTGGAGTTGTTACATCCTTTTCTCATATGCTCCTATTTCTTATGATGAATTAGTTGGCTATCTTCTTGCTCTTGAGCAATGAATTACACAATATCAACCTTTGCTTTTTTTTTAAAACAAAAAACCAGGATCAAGTTTTATTTATCCCCCAATCCGAGGCCATAAAAGAGGAGGCAGGGAGACTAGATCAAAATCTGTCCCATACAAGAAAAGAGGACCACGACTTGTGGTCTAGTACATAAAAAAAAAACAACAGAGCCTACAAAAGCACAAAAACCCTAGCAATTGAAGAATAGCACGCCCTGCAAGAGTCCAACTGCATCATCAAGAGTCGTAGGAAGCCAGGTTAGCCAATAATGTATGGGAAGTGAATTTGGTCGAGATTAATGATCCCGCAACTTCTAGCATCAAGATTCTGCTCCATAGGGTAAAATCTCCAAGGCCCAGTATTCGATAATGCAATGTATTTGGCAAGAGCATTGACCATAGGATGAACAAATCGCATCTCCATAAGATTGCTCTAGTAGTTTTTGACCTGGTAGAATATCCATTGCGCCCTCCATGGTATTGTAATCTTTTCTTTCCACCACCAAAAGAGAAGGGTAGAATCCACCTTTGAAATCAGGGGAGAATCCTTTTGATCCCAATTAAAAATGAAATGGCGGATAGCATAAAGCAAAGCCATCTCCTTTTGACATTAATGCAACCTAGAAGTGGTAGCTTTGTATAAGTTCCCGTTGTGATCGCGGACCACCCAAGCCTTAGCAGGCCAGTCAACATGGATGGCCGCAAAATTGACTTTATAGCTCATCAGAGGATGAATCCAAGACAATGAAAAATGCTTTGGGAAAAAAGTTTTAAATTAGTTCTCCATGCAAAACTGATTCCAACTATGCTCCAGAATGGGGGCAATTTGATTGAAATTAAAGCCATCATTCTTGACTTTGTTTTGAGTCCACCAAATATGGTACCAAATGAAAACAATAATGCCTTTAATTCATCCAGAATGAAGATGCTAACTATCATCAGACAAGATAGAGGAGAATTGAGCAGGATCAATGGGAGATAGGCAGCATTTCCGAAAGACCCAAAAGAGATAAAGCTAGCCACCTCACTATGAGCAAAAGGATGACTAAGGGATTTAGAATAAGAAGAGTAGAGGCAGCAGCTACATTTGGAGACTAAGGAAATACCCAGCCGTTGAATGTTGATGTCTGTAGGAAGCTTATCCTAGATAACCCTCCAGGTAAGGAGAGTCATCCTCAAAGGAAGTTTGAGGGACCACAAAGATTTATGACACAGCTAGATGGGAACCTCTCTAAAGTTCATGAGATAGGCAAAAGAAACAGAGAATCTGCCATGTTGAGAGGGCAACCAAATCGGGGAGTCCTTAGCATCACAAAGCAAGGTATGGGTGATTTGGTCCCAGGTCTCATTAGGAATAAGATTGGAGAATGGGACTTAAAGAAGATTAGCAATGACATCTTTCACACAGATAGGGGGGATTGGCCCTCTTAAGGAAGGACATCCTTAAGAGGGGATTCCCCAATCCAAAGGTCAACCCAGAAATCAATTGCCCCCTCTTTGACCTCCCATTTCATAAAAGGTTTTAGTTGGAGATATGCCATAGCCAGAGTTTGAAGCCTATTGGGAAGGTGGCTGGGGAAATTCTCCAAACTACCATACAAGGAACGCATCAAAAGGGAAAAGGGGCTCTTTCCAAAGAGGATGTTCCACACTCTCTTCGTGTGGAACGCCTTGATCACCAATGAAAGATCCCGAATCCCTAAATCACCACAAGCAGTAGGTTTGCAAATGTGTTTCCAAGAAACCCAGTGATGATGTTTAGAGTTAACATTTGAGCCCCAGAAGAAGTTGGCAAAGATACCCTCTATCTTTTCAATTAGAGGCTTGGGGACATCAATGACAGATAAAATGTGGATAGGAATAGAGGATAAAACATGCTTGATAAAGAGTCTGGCAACATTAGATAGGAGCTTAGTTTTCCAGCCAGCCAACTTAGACTTGATCTTATTAATGAGCTTATGAAAATAAGCAATTTTAGTCCTCCTCGAGAATATAGGGCATCCCAGGTAAGTGAATGGAAAAGAACCAAGTTGAAAGCCAGATATAGAGAGGATACGATTAAGTCTCCCAAAGGGCAAATGATTCCCAACAAAGCAAAAGCTCTTCAAAAGGTTGAGTTTCTGACCAAAATTTGATTCAACCTTGTGGATGAAGCTCATAAGATTGTTAATAGTTCTAAGGTTACCGTTGAGGAACAGAATAATATCATCCGTATAAAGCAAGGCAAAAGGAGAAGACACCTCGCTCTTGATAGAGAAGGGAGAGATTTGACCTAAATAAGCCATTTCTTCGATCCCATGGATGTATGGCTCCATGAAGATATCAAAAAGGAAAGGAGAAAGTGGATCACCTTGCCTTAGCCCCCAGGAGGTCTTAAAGAACGGAGCTGAACTATCATCAATTAAGGTAGAGGAACCCTCATGCCGAACAAAGCCTTTGATAAGATTAATGACACTGTTGGAAAACCCATATTTAAGGAAGATATGGAAGAAGGCATCCCATTCCACCCTATCATATATAAGCTTTCTGTAGGTTCAATTGAAAGATAACATTAGAACCATGGACCTTGCGATTCAAACGTTGAGTTAGCTCAAAGGTGGTTGAGATGTTATAAAAAATAGATCTCCCATGAATAAACTTGGCTTGCTTCGAAGAAATGATCTTAGGCATTAGTGGTGCAAGTCATTTGACAAGAATAGCTAAGACCATCTTATAAATGACATTACAAAAGTTAATAGGTCTGAAGTCAGAAAGCTCAATGATGTTAGGTTTTTGGGAATAAGAGCAATGAAGGAGGAGTTAAAAGCTTGAGGAGTAGAATTTCCAGAGAAGTGTTCAATGACTTTGGTGAAATCCTGTTTGATAATATCCCAAGAAGAGCGATAAAACTCAACATTGAAGCCATTCGAGCCTGGGGTGCTGTTAGAAGGCATAAGGGAGATAGCTTCAAGAATTTCAGATTCAGAAGGCAAATGAAGAAGAGCATTCGAACCATTAATAGAGATCAAGGGAGGAATAACTTGTAAAAATCTATCAAGGCTGCTAATACCGTTAGAACTAAGGAGGGTAGCAAAGAAATTAGACGCCTTAGAAGTAGCCACCTCCCAGGAGTTGTTCCCAATCAAAGAGGAGAGGGAATTCCTTTTACATTTAGCAAAACGCTTCTTGATAGTCACAAAGAAGAATGCATTGTTACTTTCCCCCTGAATAAGCCAAGGAATTTTCGCTTTTTGGGATAAAAAATCAGAGTTTAGAGAAAGCGTCATTTGGTTGGATGCGGACATCCGAGAGCTCAACAGCAGAGGCCTCATCCCAGTGGGAAGCTAACTTGGCCTCAGGATCATTATGTCAATCCTCAAGATTTCCAACCAAGACATGGATGCCGTCAAAATTCGTTCTATTCCAACTCTGAAGGGACCTCCTAAGAGAATCGAGTTTAGCGTAGAAGAGGGAGATAGGGTTGGTAGACAGTAAACGAATAGGGAGAGACTAGACATGAGTAACCAGATCCTTAAAATAGGTATCTCTTATCCACATATTTTGGAAGCGAAAAGGACAAGGTCTGGAAGGGAGGAGGTTCTTATACACCCAAACCATAGGGGCATGATTTGAGTTTCTTCTAGATAGGAACTTAGCTTTAGGAGTCAGATTCATACACGAAGGGGAGACAAAAATACGATCCAATTTTTGGTAAATTCTAGCACTTCCATTCCTACTGTTACACCAAGAAAGTTGGTTACCATCCATAGGAAGTTCAAGAAGGCCAAGGGAATCCTTCTAGGAATGAAAGTCCCTCTCCTGGGAATCACGGAAAGGGTTTCCACCCCATTTTTTAGAAGCTTTAAGGATGCAATTAAAGTCCCCACCTATGATCCAAGGAAGATGAATAGTAGAGTGAATGTTTTGAAGATGACCCCAGAGTAGGGTGCGAGCATCAGTGGAGCAAGAGGCATAAACCCTTGAGACAACCATTGTGCCTTCTTGACAGGCACACATGATTGTGAGAGATTGCAAAATGGAATGAAGAGGAGAGACCTGAAGAGAGTCTTTCCAGAAACACCAGATATTAGGGGCTTGAACATCAACATGAATGTGGTGAAACCCAATGATGTCCATAAAAGTAGCAGCAAGGTTGATATTAGAGAATGGCTCAAAAGGAAAATGAGATCAAGGGAATGTTCATGGATCAAGAACTTAATCCGATTGATAGTGGGGAGGATCATGGTTCCCCGACAATTCCAAAAGAGGCCCTTCATTGAGAATGAGATCTCGAGAGCGATTTACAGAGACTTCTAGTCATCCTGCCCTCACCTCTCACGGTCTCACCCCCATGGACTCCTCTCGACCTAAAGGTAAAGTGTGCCACATGTGTGATCGTGTGAGAGGGAAGGGATTCAATGGAAAGACAATCAAGGGAATTTTGAGAATCGATTTCAGATCTTAAAAGAGAGTGGCTGACATCATTGCTCACTATAGTAGTCTCCTCATTATCAATAATTTCCATAATCCGAGGGGGGTTCGGGTCAGGAGGGTCAGGAGTGGGAATAGGAAGGTAGATCCCCCAGGTAGAAAACCTATCCTTGTTTGTGTACATTTTAGATTTAATAAAATTCTTAGGTTTATCATCCGAAATAAGTTGGGTGATAGGAGGGGAACCAACATGCTTAGTCAGATTAGGGCTAGTAAAAAGCAGGGTGTTTGCAAAGAACCAGTTTAAACATAGGAAGAGATCATCATAAGGAACATTTTCAGGGGATAGCATAATTTCCTTATCATTACTACAGCCACTAATCAATTGAGTTTTTCGAAATAAAATCAATGTCAATATGAACATGAAACCCCAAGTGATCAAACCGAAGAGGGGAAGCATGAGCATGTTGGAAATCAAACGGAAAACCCAAAGCACAATCATCTCCAGACGGATGAAAACCCATCTCAGAATCATGCAAAATCACTTGATCAATCTCACGAGACTGAGGTAATTAAGAATATACCTTAGTTGGATTTTAAGAACTCATTGGGGGTGCCACCAGGTTTTCCAAGACAAGATCCGCCATAGAAAGAGGTTTCTATTGCTTCTTTGCAGTAATCCGAACCTTGGCCTTCTTCTTTTTGTTGTTCATCTTCACCACCAAAGGATCACGAAGACCCTGCGATCCCTCCACAGAAGATGGAGTTATACATCGAGGCCCTGAGTAAAATCCCTCCCCAGATCCTTTGGCGATGAGTGGACAGAGGCCTCTGCTTGAGCCTCCCTACATGGAGAATACTCCTTAGATGGAGGATCCCCCACAGGAGGCCAAAGGTGAAGCTTAGAAGTCGGAACAGAGGAAGACGTTTGAGGAAGGCCAATCTCGGAATGTCTTGCATGAGCAGAAGATGCACAAGGCAGAGCATTATGTCCGATTTTAAAGCACATGGCACAGCATAAAGGCATATGCTCAAAAACCACCTTTTGTATGAGGAAATCATCCCCACTGAGGATCTGAATGAAAGCAGGCCATTTAGCAAGAAGATCCACCTCCACACAGACTTTAGGGTAACTAGGTCTCAACCCTTGCACGGTCCTTTGATCCACACACACTGGTTTAACCAGTTGGTGATGTAAACACATTTACACTACTTAAAATGTCTATTTATGCATGTTCTTAAGCATAGGATTGCATTTCATGATATAAATATTGCATAACATGCATCATATTGCATTTCGAGTAGTTTGAATAAAATGGAGGTTAATTGTCTCCTTTTATGTGCTTGGACAAGGCAAACATTTTATCGGGGCCTCAGATCAAATATTCAACCGTATGGATGTGATCAGGGCGACGATTGGAGTTCAACGACTCCAAGATTGCCCTAATTAGGCATCCGTAGCATCGGATAGTGACCGGGGAACCTTAGAAGATCAAGGGCCAAGATGGTATAAATCCACACTTTAGATGACAAATCTGACCACACGGATGAATTCGGATCGACGATCGCATCTCAACGACGCAAAAATCGAGTCAATCCGACATCTGTGGCACCATCTACACTTCCAGAAGATGGACGGCCAAGATGGTGCCACATGGCACCATTTCGGCCGCCCAAATGGCCGCTTACATTCTATGAAGACCGCGCACCCGCCCCCTCTCCACCGTTGGAACTCGATCCAACAGCTGTGGACACGGCTCTTTAAAACCATCCGCGCGACCTTTTGGGCGAGGCAGCGTAGCGGTCCAGTGCCTTATCGCGAGGCGCTGGCGCACGTTCGAGCCTTGCCAAGCGATTTCTGTGGCGAGCGGGCGCGTTTTGACCAACCGTTAGATCGCAATCCAACGACCGCATGCACCCGATAGCGCTCACGCACTATTGCACGTGCGGCGTCACGCAGCATCGTAAGCGCCAGGCGGGAGCGGTAGCGGGCGAAGATGCGTCTTAAGCCGTCCGATCTCGCGATCGGACGACTGAGACTTAGCAGACGTGCGCAGGCGTTGCGTGCGTGAGCAGGCGAGCAGGCGTGCGCGAGCCGCCCACGACGCCCACGAAGGAGGCTTTAGTGACGGTTTTATTTGTCACTAAAGACCCCTCATTTATTATTTTAAAGTTGTAATGACCATTTTGCCCTCACTCCTTGCAACTATAAAAGGAGACCCCCTCCATATGAAATTCTCATCCCTTCCTTCTCTTCTCTGCCCCTCCAAAGCTCAAGAGAAACTTGTCCCACACCCAGGATGCTTCTCGCAAGATAAAGTCCAAATTTTCGTCCCCCTTCGGAAGTGGATCCCGCGACGACGACGGCGTGCTGCTCCGTTCCCGTTCTTCTGCTTCGTCCTCCTTCGTCCAGGCATCGTCCCGTCCGGCTCGTCCTCCAAGCGACCGTCGAGGAGGATAACTTCTCTCTCCCATTCTTATTTACAGCTTTTCTAGTGTATAATTTTCCTGCTTTATGGTGGATATTTATCTCTGAATTCATTCGTTAGCTCCGTACATTTATTTTTTTTTCTTTTATAAAAAAAAATTTGGAATTAGGAAAGTCAATTTGGGTTTAAGAAAATGTTCAATCTTAGGAAATACTACATTATGATTTGAACACAAAGACCCTTCAGGTCTTTGGACTTAATTAGCCTGTGTATCCACTAAAATGTGGATTTGTCTTTGAGTCCTCGCCATCTTAATTCTATCATAATTGGAATAAATAAGTTTGGGTGATAAGTACACGACTTATCAACCCGCCCTTCGATTTGAGGGAATTTTGAGTCTTAAGCATCTACACACTATCTTTGCACTGACTCGTTGTTCGGCGATTTTAATGAAAATTGGGTAGCTAATGAACCTTTTAGGGTGATATGGCTGGTAAGTTATTGTGGGTAACAACCCATAGATAGGTTGTCCAGAGCACAGTCACTGGACCTTTCTCTTTTTGCTGCCTTTAGGTAAATCTTAGACTAGGGAAGCCACCTACTTAAAAAAAAAGAAAAGAAAAAAAAAGTCAAAAAGAAAAGGAGAAAATAAAAAAAAGAAATAAGCCACACTTCGCTGCACGAGTATGGCTGGCAAGTTGCCGGTGGTAATAGCTCATCGACCGATTGTCCAGAACCCAGCTCAGTAAATGCACTAAAAATTCCCAAAACACTTAGGAAGAAGTGGAGAAGTAGAATAAACCGGGGAGATATACACTGGATTCACCCTTGTGTTGACCCCGTAAAAAAAATAAAAGTAGGGAGAAAGCTACCGGTTGTAAAGATACACCTTTAGGCAGAATTCTTTTTGAGGTCACCTAGAGGCGTAGAAATCCGAAGTCCATTTTAAATGTCGGTCAACGAGTCTATCACAATCACAATAAGATGCTTAAAGCTCAGGGTTCTCATCAAATCTTGGGTGAGTTGAATGGCCGTAGAAAGCCACTCTTAAACCCTAAAATTTGAAAATCCAAAAAAAAAAATTAGAAAAGAGTAAAAAGAGAAAAAGAAATTTTTCTTTCAATAAGGTGAGGGCTTGAGGCGGTCTGCATTTTGGTTGATACTTGAGTACTGTTGTGTCTTTGAAAGTTCAATTCCTAAGTAGACAACTTCTTAATGATTGAAAATAACTCAGGTCCAAATAATCCAACCTAATTTTTTTTAAATAGCATATAGTTTTTGCTAGGGACTAGCAAAAGATAGGCATGGGGGTATGATGTAAACACATTTACACTACTTAAGATGTCTATTTATGCATGTTCTTAAGCATAGGATTGCATTTGATGATATAAATATTGCATAACATGCATCATCTTGCATTTATAGTAGTTTGAATAAAATTGAGGTTAATTGTCTCCTTTTATATGCTTGGAGAGGGCAAACATTTTATCAGGTCCTCGAATCAAAGATCCAACCGTATGGATGTGATCAGGGCGACGATTGTAGTTCAACGACTCCAAGATCGCCGTAATCAGGCATCCGTAGCATCAGATAGTGACCGGGGAACCCTAGAAGATCAAGGGCTAGGATGGTGTAAACGGTCACTTACATTCTATGAAGACCACGCACTCGCCCCCTCTCCGTCGTTGGATCTTGATCCAACGGCTGTGGACGTGGCTCTTTAAAACCATCCGCGTGACCTTTCGGGCGAGGCAGCGCAGCGATCCAACGCCTTATCGCGAGGCGCTGGCGCACGTTCGAGCCTCGCCAAGCGGTTTCTGAGGCGAGCGGGCGTGTTTTGATCAACCGTCAGATCGCAATCCAACGGCCGAGCGCGCCCGATAGCGTTCACACGCTATTGCATACGTGGCGTCATGCAGCATCGTACGCGCCAGGCGGGAGCGGCAGCGGGCGAAGATGCATCTTAAGCCGTCCGATCTCGCGATCGGACGGCTAAGACTCAGTAGACGTGCGCAGACGTTGCGCGCGTGAGCAGGCGAGTAGGTTCGCGCGAGCCGCCCACGAAGGAGGCTTTAGTGACGGTTTTATCCATCACTAAAGACCCCTCATTTATTATTTTAAAGTTGTAATGACCATTTTGCCCTCACTCCTTACAACTATAAAAGGAGACCCCCTCCATATGAAATTCTCATCCCTTCCTTCTCTACCCCTCCAAAGCTCAAGAGAAGCTTGTCCCACACCCGGGATGCTTCTCGTGAGATAAAGTCCAAATTTTCGTCCCCCTTCGGAAGTGGATCCTGTGACGACGACGGCGTGCTGCTCCATTCCCGTTCTTCTGCTTCGTCCTCCTTCGTCTAGGCGTCGTCCCGTCCAGCTCGTCGTCCAAGCGACTGTCGTGGAGGATTTTTCTCTCCTATTCTTTTTACTGCTTTCTAGTATAGATTTACTGCTTTCTAGTGTAGTTCTGCTCGTCCTCCAAGCGACCGTCGAGGAGGAAATTTCTCCCTCCATTCTTTTAATGCTTTCTGGAGTAAATTTATCACTTTCGAGAGTAATTGTTTTATGCTTTGTAGTTGTAAGAATGAAATGAATAATCTCCGTAATGATAAATTCCCTGTTTATTCTACATCTCATTTTGATTTCTCTATGTAATATTCTCTTTCTCTCTTACTCTCTCTCTCTCTTCTATTTATTATAAATAATTAGATAGTTTTAAATTGAATTACTTTGTGACAAATAAAAAGAAACGCATAATTTTTAAATCAAACATTCGCCTCCCTGTGTTCGACCCGGAATTTTCATTTCGGTATAAATTTTATTTGTTGAACACAAATTCTTCACTTTCAAACTACAACGACAGGTTTTCCGAAACCAAACATGTTAGCGTAGCGATTCGTGCGTTCAACATTTTGGCACTGTTGTCGGGGAGGCAATGATTTTTTATTTCTCTTCGCGTTTTGTAACTTACAAATCATTTACCTCACTTTTCTCCTTTCTTATTGTAATTGCAGGTACTCTTTTGCAATGAGCAAAAGTGGTAAATTGGAGTAAAGTGCTGTGGAAGGTTTTGTAAGTTATCCCCCATTCTTTCCCCCTCCATAGATTTCATTCGCCACATTGAATCCAAATTCCAATTAACCTAGGTGTTTGCATAAATCCTAGGAGTAATTTGGTTGTTTGGATTCTCACTCACATTCATTCCACCTTCATTTATATATAAAAAAAAAAGATAATTTTGTGGGGCAATTTTCAACAAACACACAACGTACACCCACATTCAAAGGCACTTAACGGAATTGATTTGTTTCTACTCAACCGGGTTCTGATCTATGGAACCAATACACATAAAGCAACACATAAAAGAGTAGAAATCATTCTAGGTTAATCATCTTTGTGTGCCTAACTTAGTAGTGCATTTGAGGCCAATTGTTCGAGTTGATTGGGCCGCACCACTTCAAATAAAATCAACTCATCAAGTAGCTGCCAATTAGGTTCAATTTTTAGGGATTTACCAGGCACTCCGCATTCTTTTTTTTAACTTTAAAGGAAAACATCTTCACCTGTTCTTGCAAAACCTGGTGTGCTAATGAAACTTATTTGAAAACACCTAAAGTTGAATCCTAAAAGCTACTAAGCAAGATTTGAACCTTAAAATTCACCACATTAAAAATAATCTTGCTTGAAAATCATTGGTTGTGCATGCACACACAAATCAATCAATCATTAAGGGCACAACCCATTTAAAGGGCTCATCACATTCCAATGCACATTCAAACCTAGCCCTAAATAAAACAGAGTAGACATTGGCCTTAAGGATTGAACTCGCTCTTCAGAACTTAGAACGAGATTATTTTCGATTAGTCTGTTTCTACTGTTCAATCTGATGTCTAGCTAGGGGAGCAGAGTCAAACGATCGTGGCTGGGGGGTACACTAGGAACCGGAGGTGCAAGCCGAAGGAAGAACCTTCTCCCCAGTCCCTCCTTCTAACTGGTTGGATTGAACACACGGAAGTAGATCAAATCATTCCTTTATCTTAAGACGGGTTTTGAGAGTCTGTAGGTCTTTAGGCTAACCCATTTAAGGACAGGTTTGATTGTTTGTATTGTAGGGCACCTTTCTTCCTCCTGTGTCTCATGAATCCTTCCACATATTTCATGCATTCCCGCTCTTTCCCTCCTGTTGTGAATTATCCTCAACATGACGATTATCCCGACTCGTATTGTAATCAACCATCAGTTAGTTGGGATAATTCGGATTGGGGATACAGCTCCAGACCTCTGTGTTTAGGGTCTAACCCTGAACACTTTGATTCTGATTTCTATCCTTCTCAGAGCTACATCGATTATAGATCGTCTTCCTTTCATGCACAACCTAATACGATCTACAATCAAGAATGATACACCAATCTTTACCCATCCTCTGATTTCACTGCCTTTAGGTCATCACCATCTTTTAAACAATCTGAAATGACCTATTTTCAGGAAGGGTATAACGAATCTCAATTCGTTAATTCCCCTGCATTGATACCAAACCCGCCCAATCCTGAACCAACTCATTTGGTTTAGGTTAACCAGGTTCAAGATAAGGTTCTGGCTAACTTGAGGAATATTATACAATCTTTAGAAGTTCAGCCAATACCTTGCATTGAGAGATTGGAGCCCCTGATTGAAATGATTGATGATTTCAATAAGTTTTTGTTGGATTGGCTCCACGATGTTAAGGATAAGAACCCGGGTGAGTTTCTACTTGGGAAATTAGCAAAATTGAGGATGAGATTCGTGGTTGCTTTGATTCAATCTTGGGATGATTCTCAGGATGAACCCTCTTCAGGAAAGCCAATGACAGAACCTGCTCAGGCACCTGTTGAGGGGGACATGTGTTATGACCAGATTGAATTAAAGCGACCAATTAAGGAAGATTTGATTTCTTCACCTGAGATCCCTGAGCCGGGTTACGAGGAAACGTATGTCTCCTGGGAACAGAAAGTGCCAACTAATTTTGGGACATACATTGATACGGATCCTGATTTCTTTGGTGAAGATTTAAGTTGCGAAGTCTCACGCGAGTTTTCTAAACATGATTTCTGTGAGACGGTTGGGCCTGAGGAATCTGATAGATCATTTGATAGCCCAATAATTGAGGGAACTAATCTTAGGGCACACATTACAGATCCAGAATTACATTTTCTGGAGGATTCAATTCAATGCCCTGATTGTCAGTTACACCCCGTTGAGCTTATTGATGATTCTAATTTTGAGATAATTAGACCCAAGTCAATTTTGATTCTACCACATCATTTAGACTTGGAGATTTCAAACGGGGTGATTAATTTACAAGAGGTCCTGGAATTTGATATGCTGAATGAGGGGGATAGGAGCTGGGAAGTTAATTTTGGAGGAAATGGAAGATTGAGTCGAAGGGTTCCTTTTAAGCTAAAACCATCAAATCAAAACCCTTACGACATTTGTTTCGAGGATGTCAAACTCAAGCACACATTCAACGATTATCCTTTTGAGCTTCAATTCTCTGTAACCCGACTTTTTGGTCTTGGGTTGTATCCTCATAAATCGTAGGCCCGACCCCGCTTGCATTCTGATATTAGGTTTTGGGTAATTTTTATCCAGAACCTAAGATATTCTCAATTATGGGGATGGGTTTGCACTACAATCTGGTCCACATCTGTGGGCCGCTGTTGTTAGGTCAGAAGATTCTTCTGTTTATTCTAATTCTGACCTGCACTTGTGAATTCTTCATTTCTTTTCTTTGTATAGTGTGCCTAGCTAAAGGCACTAAACACAGCACATAAACAGTTTTTCCTAGTTTTCATCTCTGAGCGGACCTGACGTTCACGCAATTCAGGTGCTTTCTACGCTTGTCCACTCTATTTTATGTCTTTTTAATACAATGAGGACATTGCATTAGATAGGCATGGGGGGTGGATATTTATCTCTGAATTCATTCGTCCGCTCTGTAGATTTGTTTTTTTTTCTTTTATTAAAAAAAATTTGGAATTAGGAAAGACAATTTGGGTTTAAGAAAATTTTCAATCTTAGGAAATACTACATTATGATTTGAACACAAAGACCCTTCAGGTCTTTGGACTTAATTAGCCCGTGTATCCACTAAAATGTGGATTTGTCTTTGAGTCCTCGCCATCTTAATTCTATCATAATTGGAATAAATAAGTTTGGGTGATAAGTACACGACTTATCAACCCGCCCTTCGATTTGAGGGAATTTTGAGTCTTAGGCATCTACACACTATCTTTGCATTGACTCATTATTCGACGATTTTAACGAAAATTGGGTAGCTAATGAACCTTCTAAAGTGATATGGCTGGCAAGTTACCATGGGTAACAACCCATAGGTAGGTTGTCCAGAGCCCAGTCACTGGACCTTTCTCCTTTTGCTGCCTTTAGGTAAATCTTAGACCAGGGAAGCCACCTACTTAAAAAAAAATCAAAAAGAAAAGGAGAAAAGAAGAAAAAGAAATAAGCCACACTTCGCTGCACGAGTATGGCTGGCAAGTTGTTGGTGGTAAGACCTCATCGACCGGTTCTCCAGAACCCAGCTCAGTAAATGCACTAAAAATTCCCAAAACACTTAGGAAGAAGCGGAGAAGTAAAATAAACCGGGGAGATATACACTGGATTCACCCTTGTGTTGACCACGTAAAAAAATATAAAAGTAGGGAGAAAGCTACCGGTTGTAAAGACACACCTTTAGGTAGAATTCTTTTTGAGGTCACCTAGAGGTGTAGAAATCCGAAGCCCATTTTAAATGCCGGTCAACGAGTCTATCACAATCACAATAAGATGCTTAAAGCTCAGGGTTCTCATCAAATCTTGGGTGAGTTGAATGGCCGTAGAAAGCCACTCTTAAACCCTAAAATTTGAAAATCCAAAAAAAAATAATTAGAAAAGAGTAAAAAGAGAAAAAGAAATTTTTTTTTGAATAAGGCGAGGGCTTGAGGCGGTCTGCATTTTGGTTGATACTTGGGTACTGTTGTGTCTTTGAAAGTTCAATTCCTAAGTAGACAATTTCTTAATGATTGAAAATAACTCAGGTCCAAATAATCCAACCTAATTCTTTTTTAAATAGCATATAGTTTTTGCTAGGGACTAGCAAAAGATAGGCATGGGGGTATGATGTAAACATATTTACACTACTTAAAATGTCTATTTATGCATGTTCTTAAGCATAGGATTGCATTTCATGATATAAATATTTCATAACATGCATCATCTTGCATTTAGAGTAGTTTGAATAAAATAGAGGTTAATTGTCTCCTTTTATGTGCTTGGATAGGGCAAACATTTTATCGGGGCCTCAGATCAAAGATCCAACCGTATGGATGTGATCAGGGCGACGATTGGAGTTCAACGACTCCAGGATCGCCTTAATCAGGCATCCGTAGCATCAGATAGTGACCGGGAAATCCTAGAAGATCAAGGGCTAGGATGGTGTAAATCCGCACTTCAGATGACAAATCCGACCGCACGGATGAATTCGGATCGACGATCGCAGCTCAACGACGCAAAAATAGAGTCAATCCGACATCCGTGGCACCATCTACAACTTCCAGAAGATGGATGGCCAAGATGGCGCCATGTGGCACCATCTCGTGCGCACAAATGGTTGCTTACATTCTATGTGGCACCATCTCGATCCAACAGCTGTGGACGTGGCTCTTTAAAACCATCCGCACGACCTTTTGGGCGAGCCATGGTAGTAGTCCAGCACCTTATCGTGAGGCGCTGGCACACGTTCGAGCCTCGCCAAGCGGTTTCTGAGGCGAGCGGGCACGTTTTGATCATCCGTCAGATCGCAATCCAACGGCCGTGCGCGCCCGATAGCGTTCACGCGCTATTGCACGCGTGGCGTCACGCAGCATCGTACGCGCCAGGCGGGAGCGGTAGCGGGTGAAGATGCGTCTTAAGCAGTCCGATCTCACGATTGGACGGCTGAGACTCAGTGGACGCGAGCAGGCGAGCAGGCGCGCCCGAGCCACCCACGACGCCCACGAAGGAGGCTTTAGCGACGGTTTTATCCATCACTAAACACCCCTCATTTATTATTTTAAAGTTGTAATGACCATTTTGCCCCCACTCCTTGTAACTATAAAAGGAGACCCCCTCCATTCGAAATTCTCATCCCTTCCTTCTCTTCTCTACCCCTCCAAAGCTCAAGAGAAGCTTGTCCCACACCCAGGATGCTTCTCGCAAGATAAAGTCCAAATTTTCGTCCCCCTTCGGAATTGGATCCCGCGACGACGACGGCGTGCTGCTCTGTTCCCGTTCTTCTACTTCGTCCTCCTTCGTCCTGCTTCGTCCTCCTTCGTCCAGGCGTCGTCCCGTCCGGCTCTTCCTCCAAGCGACCGTCGAGGTGGATTTCTCTCTCCCTATTCTTTTTATTACTTTCTAGTATAGATTTACTGCTTTTCAGTGTAGTTCTGCTCATCCTCCAAGTGATCGTCGAGGAGGACATTTCTCCCTCCATTCTTTTAATTCTTTCTAGAGTAAATTTATCACTCTCTAGAGTAATTGTTTTATGCTTTGTAGTTGTAAGAATGAAATGAACAATCTCCTTAATGATAAATTCCCTGTTTATTCTACATCTCATTTTGATTTCTCTGTGTAATATTCTCTTTCACTCTTACTCTCTCTCTCTCTTCTATTTATTGTAAATAATTAGATAGTTTTAAATTGAATTTCTTTGTGACAAATAAAAAGAAACGCGTAGTTTTTAAATCAAACGTCTGCCTCCCTAGGTTCGACCTGAAATTTTCATTTCGGTATAAATTTTATTTGTTGAACACGAATTCTTCGCTTTCAAACTACAACGACAGGTTTTCCGAAACCAAACATGTTAGCGTAGCGATTCGTGCATTCAACATTTGGTAAGCAAGTGACATGAGTGCGTTAGGATGAACTAGTTGCAAGTTAAGACCCGGAAGCCCAACCCAAACGAAGCCCAGGTAGCTCTAGAGTCAGTACGAAAGGAGTGGGTCCAATGAATAAACTGAAGAAGGATGTTCCCTAGTGAAGTTGATCCAAGCAAGAAAAGCTTAGAAAAATGCAAATACGAAGAGCATCGGACTAGTCAATGCCTCACGTCCAATGAGATCAATGAGAAACCAGGGAGATGAACCCTACTAATGTTGACACATTTAATTAGGCTAAAATGCCTATTCATGCATGTTCCTAGGCTTAGATTTGCATTTCATATTATAAATATTGCATAGCACGTATCATCTTGCATTTAGAGTAGTTGTGTATATTTTAGGTTAATTACGTCCTTTTTATGGCTAGGAGGGAAGGAGATTTATTCAGGGCCTTGGATGGATGATCTAACCGTACGGATCTGATTAGGACAATGATCGGAGTCTAATGCCTCCGAAATTGCCTAGATCAGAATCTTGTAGCATCATATGAAGTCTGAGGAAGATAAATAGTTAGGGGGCAATGTGACATCCATACAGGCTTTAGATGAAAAATCTGACCATACGGATGGATCTAAAGCAATGATTGCAGTCCGACAGAATGAAAATCACCTCGATCCGAGCACCGTGGCATCCTCTACAATAGAAAGGAGATGGATGGCCCAAATGGCACCATGTGGCACCATCTAGGCTGCCCAATGCCAGCCAGCAACAACCACAGGCGCCTTGTAACGACCCGATTCTCGAATCCCTGCGAGACATGAGAATCGGACCGACTCGACTAATCCCAAGACCCAGTTATCCAATGAGAAAGTAACTAAAAGAGCAGTAAAATAAACCACATTCAACATGTACATAACAAGCAGTAACAAAATACAGCAGTAGAGAAAAGAAATACTATAGTATACACCACCACAACAGTAGAGAAATAAACATATACATAAACATGAAGCTTACAATAAAGAGAGTACAGGGAGTAGCAGAAAACTGCTCACTACAGCGGAAAGAGAAGTACCGAAGGTATGATGAGAGCCTCATCATGAGCCATAACTAGCTCATTTTGACCTAATAAAGAAGATAAAAGCTCCTACATAACCTAGAAGAAGGCTTAACTGAAGGAACAAGTGCTCTGAGAAGAAAACATGAAATAAAGGTTAAAACTGCAATTTTACCATTGCAGTACATAAACGGGATTTCTCAGAAGCAAAACATAGGTCAAATAGTCCAAAGTGGGTTGAATTAATCAGAAATGGGTTTATGTGCAATCTAAGAATTAAATGACACTTGGTAACCCTAAAACAGACCCGCTTAAATTAACAAGGTTCCAGTCAGAATAAAAATCAAGCAAACCCTCTAAAAATCATAGAAAAACATCCTCTGGGGTTTAGAACACTTAATTTGGCCTTTGGAACCTAGTTTGACCTAGATTAGGGTCTTAGCTCTTCAATTAACCTAATTTGGGTTTTTACGCAAAATGTCCAGTCAAACGAGGTCAAACCTAAAATCCAACTTCACCATTGGATTCTTTAGGGCCAAATTAGGTTTGTACCAAAATTTGGACCTAAGGGGAGGTCATCTTGACCTACTTTGCAAGTTAGTACACCCAAATCACAAAGAGGTCCCTATCTTTTGAATATCCTTGCAGAGAGCCCCCTAGGTTCCTCGCCTTCTTTGCAAACCGGTCCTGCCGCCATTGCTAGGGCAGAACCGAGCTCCGACGAAGTTTCGAGAGAGATGGCTCTCTAATTCCTCAGAGATTCTCTCCCAGAAATGGAAGGGAGATTCTCTGAGGAATTCCCTTCCTTCTAAAGCCAATCAAATTCGCTGGCGTGAACCCAATCTCTCGTGCGAACGCACGAGAGATGTGGGTATCTTTCTTCCTTCCAACTCCGGCGAACCGGCTGACCTAATTGCGCGTCTTTCACGCTCTGATAGGAGCGGCCAGCACCTATAAAACACCCCTCGGACCCGGCCACTCATCTTAAGCTTGATTTTGACGGAGATCCCCTCCAAATTTCTTCTCTCCCATCTCCGGCCAAACGACCCACAAGCTCCGGCAACTGCTTTCCCTCCTTCTCGTCACTCTGCTGCCATACCAGCAGCAGAGTCCTCTCCGCCTCTTCCTCCCGCGGCACGCTGTACCCTGCGCGCAAGCTCCTGACCTCATCTTCGTCGCCGCTTCCTCCCCTAGGGTCTTTCTTCCCCGACGACGGCAGTCACGAGCCGTCCTCTCCACTGCCTCCCTTCACTCCAGACAACCCCAGATACGTTCTCCATCCTCTCCTCTCTCTTTTCCCCCTGTTATCTCCCTTGATCGACCTTCGACAGACGCTAACCACCTCCATCGTCTTCGCCTCCGACCGCACTCCGGCGAGCCGCCCACACCACTCCAGCCCTCCACACGGCTCGCCAACCACCTCGAAAGCTCCGCCTCACCTCCAGGAACACACTCCACCCTCCCACTGCCACTCCAGCCCTCCACAACCACCCCCCGACCAACCCACCATCTCCGGCCACAGGTTGACCTAGGCACGCACGCCTAGGCCGACCTGCGGCCTGCTGCACTGCCCACCGCCTTCGCCGTGCCACGGCGAAGGTCTCTATCTATTCTGATTTGGCCGAGAGGCGCGTTTTGTGTACGACAGGATTCGAGCTGCTGCCGCCATGGACAACCTCTGATGAAGCTCCCGCGAGGCTCCAGGCACCCGGTCTTCCAGACTACAAGTGCTGCATACTAACGCAAGTGTCGCGAGGTGAACGAATCCAGCCGAGGAGCGCTAGCAGAGCCAGCAGCTGCGGGACAATCGCACGACGAGGTTTCTGCAGGCGCGCGTGAAGGCGAGACCAGATAGTCCCACATCGTGGGATTGCAACCGGCAGGTACCGTATAAGTTGTTTTTACGCTTTATTCTTATCGCCTCAGTAAGCACAGGGGTGAGGTCCCTCACTGACCCCACCCGCCTCGTCCGCGGCCTGACCACGCGGACCTGGCGGATCCGACCCGACCTAGACCTACGCACTCCTCGCGCATCACACACCTGCAGGTGCGCCTGGTCCCGGGTACGATCCGACCCGATTGATACTGTGGCTCTGGTAGAGCGGTTAGAGTGAATTGCTTGAGAGAGAGACACGCGCGGGTAGAGGGAGAAGGGTTAGGTTTTGTTCCCTGTGCAGGCAGGCTGATTGCAGGAGAAGGACTTGGCCGCTGCAGAAGAAGGAGAAGCAAGACAAAGAAGAAGAAGAAGGCAACGAAGAAAGGAGAAGCAAGACAGAAGAAGAAGAAAGAAAGAAGTCTTTGCAGGAGAAGAAGGAAAGCAGAAAGGTTAGAAGTCTTCGCAGGAGAAGAAGAAGAAGGACAAGGGAAGATTGCAAAGAGATCCGAAAGGCAAAGCAGAAGAAGAAAAAGAGAAAGAAAGATCACATTTAAGACGTCTGATACATAAATTAGACGTCTAATTCTATTTTTTTTACATCTTTCTTAAAAACTCTTTGAATCAATTATATTTGCATTTAACAGTTGTATTCTTGGGTTTTACAAAGTACTGAGTTTGCTCCCTGTGTTCGACCTCGGATACTCTAGTTGTTCGAGTAATAAAATTATTTGTTTAAACGTTTTGTCGGTTCTACTGCAACGTAATACGCCTTTAAATCCGCACAGAAACGTTGACAACATTTTGGCGCCGTTGCCGGGGAGCAACGGGCACTTGTAAAGCTTTTGAGTACAACTCTTCTATTTAATATCTGACTTAACTTCTCTTTTGTTGTGTTCAATCAGGGAAAGCAAAACAAAAAGGAAAGAATAGCAACTGCACAACAGACTGGAGCAGGTAATCTCCATAAGCCCTCTCCCTTAACCCTCTCACAAAAAAAAAAAAAAAGAAAAAAAAAAAAGGGGAGAAGTCAACTTAGGGCTACCTGGCTTATATTTAGTAACTCATCAAGTTGCCTGATTTTCATTTCAACATATTTTTGTCTGTCATCCAACTAAGGCAACTAGGGCTAAAACTTTCTTGATTGAGCCCTAGGTGCTAAATTCTAAGGCAACTAAATTGGACCCATTAGAGCCAAGTTAGGATTGCAAAGCTAGGGTTTTTAGAGACACATCTTCTCTAAAACAAAGAAACAAACTTTCCAAAAAGAAGTGTGCCTAAACCGTGTTTGAAAATATTTATACAAGAGGAACCCTAAGCAAATCAGGCTGATAATCCATTTGAATCATAAAAGGAAGGACCTAAAAGCTCTCAAAGGAACAAGAGGTGAAGTTGATCCCTCGAGTCAACCAACCTTAATATTAGGTCACTTTTTGCACTCAAAATACTTAAAAGTTCAAGTGGAACATTAAGCACCTTGATCTTAAAATAAAAAAAAGGTAGACTTAAGAGGTCAAGATCCCCATTCTGGTCTACCTGGAACCGCAGTGACAAGAGAGGTCGGGTGGGGGAAACCCTGTAACCCGTGGGGACGCTCTACCGTGTAGGGGTCTTTGCGGGACTCTCCCTCTCTGGCTGCCCAGGTATTTCTCAGGTGGACGATCTTCTGATCCAGGGGTCCATCTGCCCCGAACCTCTATAGTCACCCAACAATTCTTGGGTGTCTTGATTGGGTCCAGCACCTTCTAATTTCATCACATCTTTCGGTGCATGTTTGGTAGGAGGTCCTTAAGACCACCTTTAAGACCTCCTCTAGAAATTCATTCTCGCCGAGGCCAAGCCTCGACGCCCTTGTTTGTGCAGCAACCCCACCACATAAATCTTTCATCTGATTCAGACCCTGATTCTCCTTCTTCTCCCATCATGGCACAACCCATTGAAGAGGAGAATAACCTTGAACACCAACTTCAACGCTTGAACGATCTCTTTCAGAACTTTGTAAACCCACCACAGCGACCTATGATGCGAGATCACTATAATCCCGCTGCGGTGGCAATTGAACCCCGAGTACGAATCCCAATTGGAGGACCCGATTCTGATCTAAAGCCCAATATGATTCATGCCATACCAAAGTTCCATGGGCTTAACTCTGAGGATCCATTCCAACACATTAAACAACTCAAGCATCTGGCCCAGACTTTCGGGTCAGATGTACAAAACCGGGATATCCTACTCATGAAAATGTTTTCGTTCTCCCTCTTGGACAAGGCCGCGCACTGGTATCAGACTCAGACCCGCCCGATCAACACTTGGGAGGAATTACAGTCCGAATTTTTGAAAAAATTCTTCCCTGTTGGCCGGACGAATGCCTTGCGCCACCAGATCACTCATTTCACTCAACAACAGGGAGAACCTCTTCACGAAGCTTGGGATCGATTCCTAGATCTCATGCGAAAGTGTCCCCATCACGGAGTTCCTAAGTGGGAACAAGTCCAGTCTTTTTACCAGGGACTCCGTGAGGATATTCGTCTAATCGTCAATGCAACATGTGGAGGAAACATCATGGGCCAACACGAGGACACGGTGTGGGAGATTCTTGAAAACATGTGCGAGAACTCCATAAACAATGACTCCTTGGGCTTATTCGACAGGACGAATGCCCGCGCATCGACGAATCTAAGAGGGACACATGAGACGCAGGACCTGTCCACTTCTGTTGACCTGGAATTGATGGCCAGTCGGTTGGACAAGGTCTCTATCATAGAAAAGAAGGTGGACGAGCTAACTCGACATTTGCAGCAAGCCACCTCTGCACAAAACTCTTTTGCACGACCTCCTCTGGCAAGGGAAACAGTGCAAAACATCTATCACCAACCTGCCAAGGGGATGGGCCCCTATCCACCCCCGTCTACCTCCCAGACCGGAGTGACCTCCGATCCCGTCTACTCGAGTTGGACAAACTCTGAACCCTCGTATTCTGACTTTCCTGAGGTTTCTCAGAACTGCGAGGACCTCAACGCCATCCAGAACGACCCATACTCCAATACCTACAACCCTGGATGGCGAAATCATCCTAACTTTCAGTGGGCGGGAAACTCTCAAAAACCACCATATCAACCCCGCCCACAAGCTCCTCGTCCATATCAGCCGCCTCAGCCTCGGCCCAATCCCACCTACCAATCTGGGCAAAATCAGGATCAACTGACTCTTATCCTTCAAACGCTGGCTGACATTCAAAAGACGAATGCGGCAATGCAAAAACAGCACAAGGACGAGATCACAGAGGTTCGCAACCAACTGGCCCAGATGGCAAATTCTCGCCAACCTGGCACCCTTCCTTCGCAACCTCTGCCCAACCCAAATAATTTACCGACCCAGAGGCGCATTATGAATCCAAATCCAGGCCACGCACATTTGATTTATCAGGCCCCTGCTACTCCCTCACCAGACAGGATGGAGGCTTCTACATCTTATGCAGAATTTCAGCAGCAGCCACCTCTCCTACCTAACCCAAACCAAAGTCAGGCTGGATTAAACTCTGTAACAACACGTAGTGGTAAAACAACACAAGACCCACATTATCTGAACCACTCCAAGCCTGATAATCGCCAAGACCCTAGGGTAGTCATCCAAGATACTACTGTCCCAGATCAAGAACCTGGACCTATCCTAGAGGAACCAGCTAGGATCCCATTTCCTGAGGCCTTGACCAAAGGAAAAAGGACAACCAAACCTGTGGCTCCTGAGGAGGATCTGGTCAAGCTCTTTGAACAGGTCCAGATAAACATCCCGTTGATGGATGCAATCCGCCACATACCGGCTTATGCAAGATTCTTGAAAGACATATGTACACCTAAACGTAAGCCGCGAACCAAGGATGGGAATCCGATCGTACTGTCGGAGCAAGCCAGCTCTGTCATCCTGAGCAAACTCCCACCCAAGGCTAAAGACCCAGGAACCCCCTTGATTTCTTGTAAAATTGGTGAAACCCAACTTGATAGAGCCCTACTAGACCTAGGTGCCTCCATAAATTTAATACCTACATCCCTCCTTGACCACCTTGAAGAATCTGAACTTAAACCCACTGAGGTGACATTGCAGTTAGCTGATCGATCCATCAAGTCACCCAAAGGAATACTCGAGGATGTCATTGTTAGGGTACGAGATTTTTATTTCCCAGTGGACTTCATAGTACTGGACATGGATGCACCTAAGAACCCAAGGGACACACCAATCATATTAGGGAGACCCTTTCTGGCCACTGCTAGGGCCAATATAAACTGCGAAGAGGGCCAGATAGAATTAAAATTTGGGAATCAAAATCTGAAGATCGACATTTTCAAAGCCCAACAAGGGATTAATTGCGGGGTTATAGAGGAAATTTGTGATGTCAAAGCCGTGGTTGATGAACTGCACATAGAGGACAACCTGATTATTCCTGATCAACCACTAGAAAATCAAAAACCGCTAACAGAGGAGTGCGAACACAATCTAGACACACCTATGACTCCTACCATTGCTCCCGATACAAACCCTGAACCACCCGCTGCTGCTGACAATCCTGTCATGGAACTCAAGCCCCTTCCTGAACATCTAAAATATGTCTTTTTGGATTCAAATCAAACGTTTCCTGTGATTATCAATTCTCGACTCACACCTGACCAGGAACTCCGTTTGATTTCTGTTCTCCAGCAACATCGTAGAGCCATTGGATGGACTCTAGATGATTTGACTGGTATAAGCCCTTCATACTGCACGCATCGAATCTATACAGAAGAAGGCTCACGACCTTCAAGAGAAATGCAAAGGCGACTAAACCCTAACCTACAGGAGGTCGTGAAAAAGGAGATCATTAAGTGGTTAGATGCAGGGATCATCTACCCGATCTCCGACAGTCGTTGGGTGAGTCCAACACAAGTGGTACCTAAGAAGGCAGGACTTACCATCATCACGACTGATACCGGGGAAGTCATTCCTACCCGAATAGCTAATTCGTGGAGAGTCTGCATTGATTACAGAAGACTAAATTCCTCCACGAAGAAGGATCATTTCCCACTACCGTTTATTGATCAGATCCTCGAGAAACTAGCGGGAAATAGATTCTTCTGCTTTCTTGACGGGTACTCCGGTTACAATCAGGTGGCAATCCATCCAGAGGACCAAGAAAAGACCACATTCACCTGCCCCTTCGGGACGTACGCGTTTCGAAGGATGCCGTTCGGTCTCTGCAATGCACCTGCAACTTTTCAGCGGTGCATGCTTGCCATATTCTCAGATATGGTAGGTGACTATCTGGAAGTCTTCATGGATGACTTTTCAGTTTTTGGACAATCATTTGACGATTGCCTCCAACACTTGGTCCATATACTCAGGCGGTGCATCGAGGTGAATTTGGTTCTTTCCTGGGAAAAGAGCCATTTCATGGTGCCTGAGGGAATTGTCCTGGGACATTTAATCTCAGAGAAAGGCATCCAAGTGGATCGAGCTAAGGTTAACCTGATTTCCAAGCTCCCTATGCCTAGCTCGATTAAGGACATCCGATCTTTTTTGGGGCACGTCGGTTTCTACCGTCGATTCATCCCTGATTTCTCCAAAATCGCGCGCCCCCTGACCAATCTGCTTTCCAAGGATGTGCCTTTCGGAATTTCCAAGGAATGCACTCAAGCATTTGAGATCTTACGTGACCGAGTCACCCAAGCCCCAATCCTACAGTCCCCTGATTGGTCTCAACCCTTTGAGATCATGTGCGATGCATCTGACTTCGCTGTAGGAGCGGTTTTGGGACAGAAAATTGACGGGAAACCTGTGGTCATTTACTACGCCAGCAAAACACTGGATGAGGCTCAGCGTAACTATACGGTTACTGAGAAAGAGCTGCTGGCCATAGTATTTGCCCTGGAAAAATTCAGATCATACCTTCTGGGTTCCCGTGTTATCATATACTCGGATCACACAGCTGTGAGGCATCTCCTGGCCAAGAAGGACGCGAAACCTCGATTAATCCGCTGGATCTTGCTGTTACAAGAATTTGACATCGAGATTCGCGACAAGGCGGGAAAGCACAATGTGGTAGCTGATCATTTATCCCGCCTTCCTCCTGAAATTATTGATCCGTCAGGACCTATTACAGAATATTTTCCTGATGAGCACCTCCTGACTATCAGTACAAGTCTTCCATGGTTCGCCGATATTGTTAATTACCTGGCATCACATCAGATTCCGCCCGATTGGTCGAAGGCCAAAAAGGACAAATTGCGTTCCGATGCCAAGTATTACCTATGGGAAGACCTGTATCTCTTCCGCATTGGTGCTGATCAGATAATCCGACGATGCGTCACGGAAGTGGAAATCAAAGACATACTCTCATTTTGCCATGACCAGGCATGCGGTGGACATTTTTCGGGACATAAAACCGCATCGAAAGTCCTCCAGTGTGGTTTCTACTGGCCCACAATTTTCAAAGATGCATACAATCACTGTAAGGCATGTTCCCGTTGCCAGACTCTAGGCAACATGAGCCATAGAGACATGATGCCTCTACAGCCGATCTTGGTATGCGAAATTTTTGATATTTGGGGGATTGATTTCATGGGACCCTTTCCTACCTCGGATGGCTTCGAATACATTTTACTCGCAGTTGATTATGTTTCCAAGTGGATAGAAGCCATTCCGACCCGAACCAACAATCATAAAGTCGTTATAAAATTCCTTCATCAAAACATTTTCTCAAGGTTCGGGATTCCGCGTGCTATAATTTCCGACGGAGGGACCCATTTTACAAACACTCAGTTCAGGTCACTGATGATCAAATACGGGGTGTCACACCGAATCTCTACTCCTTACCACCCCCAAACTAATGGTCTAGCTGAGCTATCTAACCGAGAGATCAAGAAGATCCTTCAGGTTACTGTTCGACCTGATAGAAAAGATTGGTCTTCTCGGCTTCCGGAAGCATTGTGGGCCTATAGGACCGCCCACAAGACCCAATTAGGAATGTCTCCCTTCAGACTAGTGTACGGGAAGGCATGTCACCTCCCCGTCGAATTGGAGCATAAAGCCTATTGGGCAGTACGGACCTGTAATCTCGACCTTTCTAAGGTTGGAACCCACAGAAGATTTCAAATGAGCGAGATCGATGAATTACGCCACGACGCATATGAGAACTCGCGAATTTACAAAGAACGGGTTAAAGCTTTTCACGACAAACACATTTCTAGAAAGGTCTTTCATCCTGGTCAAAAAGTTTTACTCTTTGATGCTCGACTTAAACTATTCCCAGGAAAGCTAAGATCCAAGTGGGTCGGACCCTACCTAGTCCGCCAAATCTTCGGAAATGGAGCTATTGAAATCAGCCCACTCAGCCACGATTCTGAACCATTTGTCGTGAATGGGCAGAGACTCAAGCCGTTCATTGACATGACCGATATAGATTTGACTGAGTCATCCTTTACCCTCCTTTCCTCTTGAGCTCATTACGCCCAGCCGATGGCGTAAAACTCAGCGCTTAACGGGAGGCAACCCGTCATTCTTTGAAAAACCTGAAACCGTTTCTGACATCGCTATGCGGAACTCATATTGCACTTTAGGGTTCATCCATTAGAACAGCCGACTTCACCTCAGGTATACCTACTCGAGATTAGAAATCGTTCGCAACAAGTCGCTTCGACCCATTCACTCACCACACACCTGTCCTAATACATGAACTAAGCTGAATTCGAACCCACCTAATTTACAATGGGGACATTGCAAATCTTAGGCATGGGGGGGGTATGAAAGTGCAAAATGTCAGAAAATTCATATCAAGAAAGGGTTTCATTTAAAAAAAAAAAAAAAAAAAAAAAAGGACTTGATAGAGGGGAGGAACAATTCAGGGTCATACAAATGAGAGGAGGAAAAGAAAGAAAAATGACAAAAAGAGCAAAAATAAAGAAAGGAGCACAAAAGGAAAAGAAAAAGAAAAAGTCATTAGTAAAAGATTAAGGGGTTAACTGAAGTTCTAGACCGAGTCAAGAAAAAGAAAAGAAAAATGCTACGGAGATATAACAAGAGATTAGCGGGAACGCTGGTCTTAGGCCTCTTGGGCTAGATTTTTAGCTTAAAAATTCACGTATCCGTTAAAATCTGGACAATCCTCAAGAGGTTGAGGAAAATGCGAAGCTTAAGTATTAGGTCTAAGGCTTAGGAAGTATTCGGCCTCGTTAACTGACCTCCGGTTTGCGGGATTCGGTAACCTAAGCACCCAAATTCACACACAGTCTGGTTCAGTGCGCATAAATATTCAAAACACGCAAGAGCGTTTAATATTCTGAAAAAGTCACCTAGATTAGGAGCGGCCAATCAACACAAGTTGATTTGGACAAGTTCCCAACGCGGAGAGGCGGGAAATTCCCCTCGAAGATGCGTAACAACATATCGTCTCCTCGGTGCTTGTCTCTTAGGATATTTAAATATCCTACTGGGGGCATGTAAGCACTCTGCTGGTTCAGATACCATGGGTGGCATTATCACGAAATGTCGATCGCCAGGGTCTGAATTCGGCCACGGAACGCCATGGGCGGGATTATCTCGAAATCTCGAAAGCCAGGGTTCCGGGGGTTGCCATGGGCGGGATTATCTCGAAATCTCGAAAGCCAGGGACCCTTGAGGAGTGATGATGGGGATGAGGAATCCGATACAGACCGTGTTGAGAAGCTAATCCGAAGCTAGAAATAAAAAGAAAAGAGAGAGAAAAGCTCTCCAAACAAATAAATCCTCTATCTCTCTCTTACAAAAAAAAAAACGCACTGCAAACTGAGCGTAGGCTAAAAATGTCTCAAGCACGGGTGCTTTAACCGTAGAGTCCAACAAACCCTAGGATAGTTTTTGTGGGCCGTAGAAACCTTTGCGGAGGACTGAGGCTAAAGCAGAACAGGTCCAGATTTTGGTTGGTACTTGAGTACCTCTAGGCCTATTGTCGGCATTCCTACCTAATCACAAAAGAAGCACTTATCATAACTAAGGACACTTTGGGTCTAGAATGGAAGTTAAAACTTTGAAATTTTGCTAAGGGACTAGCAAAAGCTAGGCATGGGGGTATGATGAGAGCCTCATCATGAGCCATAACTAGCTCATTTTGACCTAATAAAGAAGATAAAAGCTCCTACATAACCTAGAAGAAGGCTTAACTGAAGGAACAAGTGCTCTGAGAAGAAAACATGAAATAAAGGTTAAAACTGCAATTTTACCATTGCAGTACATAAACGGGATTTCTCAGAAGCAAAACATAGGTCAAATAGTCCAAAGTGGGTTGAATTAATCAGAAATGGGTTTATGTGCAATCTAAGAATTAAATGACACTTGGTAACCCTAAAACAGACCCGCTTAAATTAACAAGGTTCCAGTCAGAATAAAAATCAAGCAAACCCTCTAAAAATCATAGAAAAACATCCTCTGGGGTTTAGAACACTTAATTTGGCCTTTGGAACCTAGTTTGACCTAGATTAGGGTCTTAGCTCTTCAATTAACCTAATTTAGGTTTTTACGCAAAATGTCCAGTCAAACGAGGTCAAACCTAAAATCCAACTTCACCATTGGATTCTTTAGGGCCAAATTAGGTTTGTACCAAAATTTGGACCTAAGGGGAGGTCATCTTGACCTACTTTGCAAGTTAGTACACCCAAATCACAAAGAGGTCCCTATCTTTTGAATATCCTTGTAGAGAGCCCCCTAGGTTCCTCGCCTTCTTTGCAAACCGGTCCTGCCGCCATTGCTAGGGCAGAACCGAGCTCCGACGAAGTTTCGAGAGAGATGGCTCTCTAATTCCTCAGAGATTCTCTCCCAGAAATGGAAGGGAGATTCTCTGAGGAATTCCCTTCCTTCTAAAGCCAATCAAATTCGCTGGCGTGAACCCAATCTCTCGTGCGAACGCACGAGAGATGTGGGTATCTTTCTTCCTTCCAACTCCGGCGAACCGGCTGACCTAATTGCGCGTCTTTCACGCTCTGATAGGAGCGGCCAGCACCTATAAAACACCCCTCGGACCCGGCCACTCATCTTAAGCTTGATTTTGACGGAGATCCCCTCCAAATTTCTTCTCTCCCATCTCCGGCCAAACGACCCACAAGCTCCGGCGACTGCTTTCCCTCCTTCTCGTCACTCTGCTGCCATACCAGCAGCAGAGTCCTCTCCGCCTCTTCCTCCCGCGGCGCGCTGTACCCTGCGCGCAAGCTCCTGACCTCATCTTCGTCGCCGCTTCCTCCCCTAGGGTCTTTCTTCCCTGACGACGGCAGTCACGAGCCATCCTCTCCATTGCCTCCCTTCACTCCAGACAACCCCAGATACGTTCTCCATCCTCTCCTCTCTCTTTTCCCCCTGTTATCTCCCTTGATCGACCTTCGACAGACGCTAACCACCTCCATCGTCTTCGCCTCCGACCGCACTCCGGCGAGCCGCCCACACCACTCCAGCCCTCCACACGGCTCGCCAACCACCTCGAAAGCTCCGCCTCACCTCCAGGAACACACTCCACCCTCCCACTGCCACTCCAGCCCTCCACAACCACCCCCCGACCAACCCACCATCTCCGGCCACAGGTTGACCTAGGCACGCACGCCTAGGCCGACCTGCGGCCTGCTGCACTACCCACCGCCTTCGCCGTGCCACGGCGAAGGTCTCTATCTATTCTGATTTGGCCGAGAGGCGCGTTTTGTGTACGACAGGATTCGAGCTGCTGCCGCCATGGACAACCTCTGATGAAGCTCCCGCGAGGCTCCAGGCACCCGGTCTTCCAGACTACAGGTGCTGCATACTAACGCAAGTGTCGCGAGGTGAACGAATCCAGCCGAGGAGCGCTAGCAGAGCCAGCAGCTGCGGGGCAATCGCACGACGAGGTTTATGCAGGCGCGCGTGAAGGCGAGACCAGATAGTCCCACATCGTGGGATTGCAACCGGCAGGTACCGTATAAGTTGTTTTTACGCTTTATTCTTATCGCCTCAGTAAGCACAGGGGTGAGGTCCCTCACTGACCCCACCCGCCTCGTCCGCGGCCTGACCACGCGGACCTGGCGGATCCGACCCGACCTAGACCTACGCACTCCTCGCGCATCACACACCTGCAGGTGCGCCTGGTCCCGGGTACGATCCGACCCGATTGATACTGTGGCTCTGGTAGAGCGGTTAGAGTGAATTGCTTGAGAGAGAGACACGCGCGGGTAGAGGGAGAAGGGTTAGGTTTTGCTCCCTGTGCAGGCAGGCTGATTGCAGGAGAAGGACTTGGCCGCTGCAGAAGAAGGAGAAGCAAGACAAAGAAGAAGAAGGCAACGAAGAAAGGAGAAGCAAGATAGAAGAAGAAGAAAGAAAGAAGTCTTCGCAGGAGAAGAAGGAAAGCAGAAAGGTTAGAAGTCTTCGCAGGAGAAGAAGAAGAAGGACAAGGGAAGATTGCAAAGAGATCCGAAAGGCAAAGCAGAAGAAGAAAAAGAGAAAGAAAGATCACATTTAAGATGTCTGATACATAAATCAGACGTCTAATTCTATTTTTTTTACATCTTTCTTAAAAACTCTTTGAATCAATTATATTTGCATTTAACAGTTGTATTCTTGGGTTTTACAAAGTACTGAGTTTGCTCCCTGTGTTCGACCTCGGATACTCTAGTTGTTCGAGTAATAAAATTATTTGTTTAAACATTTTGTCGGTTCTACTGCAACGTAATACGCCTTTAAATCCGCACAGAAACGTTGACAACAAGGTACTACATGTAACACTACTTGGCTCTACTAGGCCCAGCGCCCTTCGCAGCCGCTGACTCTGGCTGCTCAACACCTGGTCCTAAAAAGGTAACAAGGGTGACACGTCAGCGAAACGTTGAGTAGAGTGGCAACTAAAAGCTAGAAGAAGCAGTAGAGTGGGTAGTAGCTGTTATATTTTACTTTCTTTCTTTATATTTTTCCATTTATTCACTATTGATTTATTCCTCAGATCCTTCTCTTGATCTTGAATGTTCCTCACGGGAACGATCTTGATTGCAGTCTTTCCCAAAAAGTAGAAGTAACACGTGGTGCTCTCTTGGCCGGGAGAGTCCCCCGTGGTAGTCCTACCCTCAGTCAACCACCCCAAGTTTGCTGACAGACGTAACGGTGACTACGACAAGCGCGATAAATGCACAGGTAGCTACCTCGCACTGGCACGTGGTCAGTCGTTTCCATTAACGGGTGCGCCCAAAGCACAGCATGGAACCAGTATAGGGCAGAGCCCTCTCAGTAATAGGGGTCCAGCCCCTCCACAGTAACCAAATAGGGGTCTTGCCCCTCCACAGTCTGCGCACCCTTGCCTGACTACCCTGGTTTGCCTAGTGGGCCTAACAAGTTGGTGTAGGAGAGCTAGCAGAACCCTGGAGCCCGTGGGGTAGCTAGTGCTCTCCCTACACTAGTAGCTCTCCTCGGTACTGTGTACACGAGGGCCAAAAGTTGGTACAAAGTGGCCAGTCCTAACCCCGGGTCCCTGGGGCGGCTAGCTCCGCTCTGCACTAAATAGGGGGACAGTCGCTCTCCTTGGTACTCCGTACTCAAGGGTCAGCTCACTTCCCCAATTCTATTCCATTCACTTTCCAGGAGTTCTACTCCTAATTCCCCGTAGGGTTCAAGCTCTTTTAATTCAGCCAATTCAGGTTTCACCGTTCCAGCTTTATGTCCATACAATTCATTTTCTCAACAGTAATTATCCATTCATAACAGGCAGCTGTTAACCAATTTACAGGCAGTTATCATTTCCTTTCCACTTTTCCAAGACTGCAATGTTTATATACTCAACTAGTTTTCCAGTCCTAGGATTCATGCCATACCCTAGGATCTATCATTTAATCTAGTTTTCCAGTCCTAGGATTCATGCAATTCCCTAGGATCTATCATTCAATCTAATTTCTCAGTCCTAGGGTTCATGCAATTCCGTAGACCCTATTAATTGTTTCGTAATTGTACAAATTTTGTTAATTAAATTAAAGGGCCACTCTACCTGCGAAATCGGGAGTATTGGGGGTGTGGTCGGCAATCCTGCGCGCCTCCGCAACCCCTAGAGCTACAACGGAACGGGGTCCTAATACAAGGATCAAAGACAAGGAGCCACTCAAAACAGTATACAATTACTGTAAACAGGTAGAGGAAATAAATCTGGGAAGAATGAAACTTGAAACGTGGAAAACGGACTCCGAATGGACCTAAACGGGTCAAAAACGACGAGTCTGCCCAAAATCAGATGTCTGGAACTTCTTCCAGACGTCTTAAAAGGTCGATCATGCCATACCTTGTTCTGCGCAGTCCTTCAGACGTCCAGAAGCTCACTGGATCGTCTGAAGTCAGTTTCCAGACGTCCGATTGTCACCCTGGACGTCTGGAGGTCCTCTCCGTCGTTTGGTACTGTGGCCAGACATCTGATCCGCGTGGGATGGCGAGCCCTCGCGCCCTCCCGAACAACACCTGCGCACACACGCAACCGCTCTCATCACGAAGAGGCACAGAGAACGCGGCGGACGGCTGCATGGTCGTACACGCGTAAATAGAAGAAGGTAGGAAAATATAGTACCTGTCAGACGTCTGGACCTTCCTCCAGACATCTTAACCGTCACCTTGACGTAAGTCCAGACGTCTGATTCTGGGAAATTTTCCCAGAATCAGAACCCTACTCGTTCTCTGCCCGCCACGCACGGTCGCGCCGCGCCGCGTTCGCCTGCTGCTCGAGCTGTAGCAGCTCCTCCACGACACCCCACGCCCGCTGCCCCCCCACTGGCCGGCTCTAGCTGCCCTGGAAAGCTCACACCTTCGCGGTCGAGCTTTCTTCTTCCTCTCGCAACACTCCTCCTTCCCACACGCCTGCTGCAGCCGCTGCTGCCGCACTCGCTCGCTGGTAGGGAGAAGGAGAAGATGAAGGCGGTGGAGTGAGGATGAGGGAGAGGGGAGCGCTATTTGAAGGCAACGTGGGGAGAGAGAGAAGAGAAGTGACGTCGTCTGTAGGGAGGGAGAGAAAGAGCAGAACGAAGGCGACGGGTTCAGTCTGCGCACGCACGCGCGCAGACGCGAACCCGTATGCTGAAAAAATTAAATACCAGACGTCTGGGAAGGGTTCCAGAATTCTGGCCAGATGTCTGGGCTACTTCCCAGACGTCTTAAACTACGTCTGATGCCCATGTTCTTAACAATATAACAAACTCAAAGGAAGTTTCATCCCCGAAACTTAATCTAACTAGGGTGCGGGAAAGAACAAAATATATATAACAAACTCAAAGAGGACCGAAGCCGGTCCGAAAAGTGGTACCCACGAAAAGCTCTGGGTACCGCTCCCGCACTACCGCCTCAGGCTCCCAGGTAGCCTCCTCGTACCGCTGGCTCCTCCACAAAACCTTCACCAGGGGTACTTGCTTTCGTCTCAGACTGCGGATGGCTCTATCAAGAATCTGCATTGGCCGCTCAGGGTAGGTCAGGTCGTCGCTCACCTCGACGCTCTCGTGACTCAGGACGTGACTTGGATCGACGACATACTTCCTGAGGTTGGACACGTGGAACATGTCGTGCACACCAGAAAGTTGAGGAGGGAGGGCAAGCCTGTAAGCAACGGGTCCAACCCGCTCCAGGACCTCAAAGGGCCCCATAAACCTCGGCGCGAGCTTCCCTCTCACCCCAAACCGCTGCAGGCCCTTTATGGGCGAAACACGAAGGAAGACGTCGTCCCCAACCTCGAACTGCACCTCTCTGCGTTTCCGATCCGCATAGCTCTTTTGCCTGCTCCTGACATTGCGAAGTCGCCTGTGAATCTGCTCGACTACCTCTTGACTCTACCGGATGAGCCTGGGGCCAACCTCCCACTTGGTCCTCACCTCAACCCAACTCAAGGGTGTCGTACATCTCCGTCCGTACAGAGCCTCGTAGGGAGCCATGCCGATGCTTGAGTGATAACTGTTATTATATGTAAACTTCGCCAGGGGCAAGTGCTCCTCCCAAGAGCCCCTCCAGTCCAGTACATAGGCATGCAAAAGGTCCTCAAGTGTCTGTATCGTGTGCTCAGACTGTCCGTCCGTCTGGGGGTGGTAAGCTGTACTGAACCTCAACCGCATCCCTAGGGCCTACTGAAACTCAGCCCAAAACTGGGATGTAAACCGGGTATTCCGGTCGGATACGATCTCCCGCGGAACTCTGTGTAGACGTACCATGTCGCGGATATACCTCTCTGCCAACTGTGCTGGTCCCAAAGTGACTCGGATCGGTAAGAACCGCGCCGTCTTCGTCAATCTATCAACGATTACCCAGACTACGTCATGTCCTCGCTGGGTAACAGGTAAGCCCACCACCAAGTCCATGGTAATGCTCTCCCACTTCCACTCTGGCACTGGAAGTGGCTGTAGCGGCCCTGCAGGCCTCTGATGCTCGGCTTTCACCTGCTAGCACACTAAATACTGCTGCACGAATTCACCTACATCCCGCTTCATCCCCCTCCACCAAAACTCGCGTCTCAAGTCATGGTACATCTTCGTGTTTCCGGGATGTATGGTGAATCTGGAACCGTGTGCCTCAGTCAGGAGCTCTCTCAATAGCTCCTCGTCTCTGGGAATGCACAGACGTCCCCTCAGGCGCAGCACCTGGTCTGTGAAAGAGAAGTCCCTCGGGTCTCCTGACAGTACTCTGTCACGTAGGGACTACAAGTACAGGTCAGCCATCTGTCCTGTGATGATGCAATCTATCAGCTCTGGCCTCGTTTGTCGTGTTACAGTCACTACCCCACAGTGCCCCCGTAACTCTAGGGGTCGCCAACTGCCCATCTCCTCCAAAAGGCTCCAACTCTGCACCTGTAAACTGGCCAAGTGTGCGGGCGCCTTTCGGCTCAAGGCGTCAGCCACCACGTTGGCCTTTCATGGGTGGTAGGAAATGCTGTAGTCATAGTCCTTTAGGAGCTCCAACCAACGTCTCTGTCTCATGTTGAGCTCCTTCTGATCAAAAAGGTATCTGAGGCTCTTGTGATCTGTGAAAATCTCGAAGGTCTCACCGTACAAGTAGTGCCTCCAGGTCTTCAGCGCGAAGACAATAGCTCCCAGCTCCAGGCCATGGGTAGGGTAGCTATGCTCATGGGGCTTCAGTTGCCGCGAAGCGTAAGCGACAACGTGACCCCTCTGCATGAGCACACCCCCTAACCCCTGCAAGGAGGCGTCTGTGTACACAACAAACCCGCCACTATTGTCAGGGATGGTGAGCACGGGAACCAAAGTCAGCCTCTCCTTCAGCTCCTGAAAACACGCCTCACAGGCATCTGTCCAAGTGAAGGGCACGTCCTTCCAGGTCAACTGTGTCATAGGACGTGTAATCTGTGAAAAACCCCTGATGAACCCTCTGTAGTAGCCTGCCAGTCCCAGGAAACTACGAATCTCAGTAACCGTACATGGTCTCTCCCACCTGAGCACTGCCTCGACCTTGGCTAGGTCCACCGCCAAGCCATCTCCAAAGATCACATGACCTAAGAGGGTCACCTCCCTCAACTAGAACTCGCACTTGCTGTATTTGGTGTACAGCCTACGTCGTCTCAGTGTGTCCAGAACCATCCGCAAGTGCCGTCTGTGCTGCGTCTAATCTCGAGAATAGATGAGCACATCAATGAATACCACTACAAACTGGTCCAAGTACGGTCTAAACACCTGGTTCATCAGGTCCATGAAGGCAGCGGGGGCATTGGTCAGCCCAAATGGCATGACCAGAAACTCGTAGTGTCCGTATTAGGTGCGGAAAGCTATCTTGGAGACGTCTGCCTCCCTGATCCTCAACTGGTGGTTTCCAGACCTCAAGTCAATCTTGGAGAATACCATGGCACCTCGTAGCTGGTCAAACAAGTCGTCGATCCTCGGCAGCGGATATCTGTTCTTGATGGTGACCCTATTTAGCTGTCAGTTGTCCACACAAAGGCGTAGGGTACCATCCTTCTTCTTTACAAACAGTACCGGGGCTCCCCAGGGAGACGCACTGGGCCTCACAAAGCCCTTCTCCAAAAGATCCTGCAACTGAGAGTTGAGCTCTCGTAGCTCAAGTGGTGCCATCCTATATGGTGCGATGGAGATGGGGCTGGTCCCTGGTACTAGTGAGATCTCAAATTCGATCTCACGCTCGGGTGGTAGTCCTGGCAACTCGTATGGGAACACGTCGGGGTACTCTCTGACCACTGGGATACTCTGGAAGTCTACCACAGGGCTGGGCTCTATCACTACACAAGCTAGGAAGCCCTCACACCCCTGGCTCAAAAGTCTCACCGCCCGAAGAGCAGAAATGCACCTGAAGCCTCCGTCCACTGGCTGACCGTGGAACTCGAAAGAAGGCAAATCCAGTATGGAGAAGACGATCTTCCTCTCAAAATAGTCCACCAAAGCGTGGTAAGTAGACAGCCAGTCAATCCCCAGAATACTGCCAAAGTCCTCCATCTATATCATAATCAGGTCAGCGGGAAGGCTATGACACCCAATACTGACCTCGCAACCAATGTATACCTCCTCAGCTACAAATAGCTGACCACTCAGACCTCTGATCACAAACGGATCCTCTAACAGCATATAATCCTGCCCCAAGCTAACTGCGAAACTGGCTGCGACAAATAAGTGCGTAGCGCCGGAATTGAAAAGTGTGTAAACGAGTCTGCCGGAAACTGAAACCATACCTGCCACCACTGATCCCGAAGCTCTGGCATCCCTGTGTGTCAGGGCGTTGATACGCCCCTCAGCCCTAGGTGTGGATGAAGTAGCCACACTCTGCGTCGGACGGGTAGCTGCTGGCCGGTACCTTCCTCGTGATTGCTGTCCTCCTCCTCGCGCCTGGAAACCGCGGCCTCCTGCTCGCCCTCCAGTGCTCGGTGTGGGAAGCGTCTGCTGACCTCCTGCCCTAGACGAGCAGTCCCTCCTGATGTAGCCCAGCTGGCCACATTGGTAATAGAGGGGAACCCGACTCCCGCCCTCGGTGGGTCCTTGCTGTCGGCTGGGTGGGGGTTCGGTGCTAGCAACTGGCCCCTGTCGAGAGCCCCCAAAGGCCACTGATGGCCCTGCAAAACGTGATGGCTCTCCTGCGGGTGCCACGTGTCTCCTCTCTCGCCGACCCTGTGAAAAGTCTGGCTGGTAGGGCCTCTTCCGCCCACTGTCAGTATCTCGCGCGGACGGGTTGGTCTCCTCGTAGGTCATAGCTACCTCCACCACCCTCGAGAACGTAGGCAGCTTCAGGGGTTTGACATACCCCCGAATCGCAGGCCGGAGCCCCTCGGTGAACCTCCAAAGGTGCTCCTCCTCAGTGGCTACTTCTGTCGCTGCGAAGCGGGACAGCTCCAGAAAGCGTGTGCGATACGCGCTCACGGTCATCATCCCCTGGCAGAGAGTGTGGAACTCCCACCTCCTCTGGTCCTGCCACGTCTGGCGAAAGTACTGCTTGCAGAAGAGGGTGACGAATCGGTCCCAGGTCGGCTCGTCCCTCTCCTGCCCCCCGACCGCCCTCCACCACCTGTGTGCCGCACTCTCCAGCTGGTACGTGGCAAAGGCCACGCGGCACTCCACCGGGGGGCGAAGGGTGTCGAAAACCTTCTCGATCTGCTCGAGCCAGTCCTCCACCTCGGTCGGGTCCTCATCCCCTTAAAGGAGGGGGGCTTTAGCTTCCGGAACTACCCGAAAAGCTCGAAGTGGAGCTGCAGTGGAGATGCTGGTGCACCTCCAGGTAAGGAAGCCTCGTGCACAGAAGCGTCGGAGGAAGGTGGGGGCGGTGGCGTCCCATCCCCTCCCCCGCACTCAGTGCCGTGTCCGTCGCGTGGTCCTACAGAGGACTCTCCCTCCACTGCCCCAGGGAGAGGCGCTCGGGGCGGTGGGTGGAGCTCCTCTCGCACTATATCCCGTATCAGCTGGGTGAGGTCCTGGGCCTGAATAGCCGGGAGCAGTGGCTGGTCCACTGAGACGTCGGCCGCAACATGCCCACCTCGCCGACCTCATCCTCGGCCGTGCCCAAGGCCCGCCTCGCTAGTCCCTCGATGAGGCATCTCCTGCAAGGAGACGCGAAACAGAACGGAAACACGTCAATATGGAATGATATCTAACGAAGAAGTCTAAGAGCTCATGTCAAAAGAATGTTGTGGTGGCTACTTTAGTTACATACACGTGAATTGGTTATTTTCCAGTCAATTGATTCACTTCTTGGGATGGCCTTGCTCTGATACCATCTTGTAACGACCCGATTCCCGAATCCCTGCGAGACACGAGAATCGGACCGACTCGACTAATCCTAAGACCCAGTCGTCCAACGAGAAAGTAACCAAAAGAGTAGTAAAATAAACCACATTCAACATGTATATAACAAGCAGTAACAAAATACAGCAGTAGAGAAAGAAATACTACAGTATACACCACCACAACAGTAGAGAAATAAACATATACATAAACATGAAGCTTACAATAAAGAGAGTACAGGGAGTAGCAAAAAACTACTCATTATAGTGGAAAGAAAAGTACAGAAGGTACTATAGGTAACACTACTGGGCTCTACTAGGCCCAACGCCCTCCGTAGCCGCTGACTCTGGCTGCTCAACACCTGGTCCTGAAAAGGAAACAAGGGTGACACGTCAATGAAACGCTGAGTAGAGTGGCAACAAAAAGCTAGAAGAAGCAGTAGAGTGGGCAGTAGCTGTTATATTTTACTTTCTTTCTTTATATTTTTCCATTTATTCACTATTGATTTATTCCTCAGATCCTTCTCTTGATCTTGAATGTTCCTCATGGGAACGATCTTGATTGCAGTCTTTCCCGAAAAGTAGAAGTAACACGTGGTGCTCTCGTGGTCGGGAGAGTCCCCCGTGGTGGTCCAACCCTCAGTAAACCACCCTAAGGTCCCTGACAAACGTAACGGTGACTACGGCACGCGCGATAAATGCACGGGTAGCTTCCCCGCACTGGCACGCGGTCAGTCGTTTTCATTAACAGGTGTGCCCAAAGCACAGCACGGAACCAGTATAGGGCAGAGCCCTCTCAGTAACAGGGGTCCAGCCCCTCCACAGTAACCAAACAGGGGTCTTGCCCCTCCACAGTCCACACACCCTCGCCTGACTACCTTGGTTTGCCTAGTGGGCCTAACAAGTCAGTGTAGGAGAGCTAGCAGAACCCCGGGGCCCGTGGGGTAGCTAGTGCTCTCCCTACACTAGTAGCTCTCCTCGGTACTGTGTACACGAGGGCCAAAAGTCGGTACAAAGTGGCTAATCCTAACCCCGGGTCCCTAGGGCAGCAAGCTCCGCTCTACAATAAACAGGGGGATAGTCGCTCTCCTTGGTACTCCGTACTCAAGGGCCATCTCACTTCCCCAATTCTATTCCATTCACTTTCCAATAGTTCTACTCCTAATTCCCTGTAGGGTTCAAGCTATTTTAATTCAGCCAATTCAGGTTTCACCGTTCCAGCTTTATGTCCATACAATTCATGTTCTCAACAGTAATTATCCATTCATAACAGGCAGCTGTTAACCAATTTACAGGCAGTTATCATTTCCTTTCCACTTTTCCAAGACTGCAATGTTTATATACTCAACTAGTTTTCCAGTCCTAGGATTCATGCCATACCCTAGGATCTATCATTCAATCTAGTTTTCTAGTCCTAGGATTCATGCAATTCCCTAGGATCTATCATTCAATCTAATTTCTCAGTCCTAGGGTTCATGCAATGCCCTAGACCCTATTAATTGTTTCGTAATTGTACAAATTTTGTTAATTAAATTAAAGGGCCACTCTACCCGCGAAATCGGGAGTACTGGGGGTGTGGTTGGCAATACCGCGCGCCTCCGCAACCCCCAGAGCCGCAACGGAATGGGGTCCTAATACAAGGATCAAAGATAAGGAGCCACTCAAAATAGTATACAATTATTGTAAACAGGTAGAGGAAATAAATTTGGGAAGAATGAAACTTGAAACGTGGAAAACGGACTCCGAATGGACCCTAAACCGGTCAAAAACGACGAGTCTGCCCAAAATCAGACGTCTGGAACGTCTTCCAGACGTCTTAAAAGGTCGATCATGCCATACCTTGTTCTGCGCAGTCCTTCAGATGTCCAGAAGCTCACTGGATCGTCCGAAGTCAGTTTCCAGACATCCGATTGTCTCCCTGGATGTCTGGAGGTCCTCTCCGTCATTTAGTACTGTGGCCAGACATCTGATCCGTGTGGGATGGCGAGCCCTCGCGCCCTCCCGAACAACACCTACGCACACACGCAACTGCTCTCATCACGAAGAGGCGCAGAGAACGCGACGGACGGCTGCATGGCCGTAAACGCGTAAATAGAAGAAGGTAGGAAAATATAGTACCTGTCAGACGTCTGGACCTTCCTCCAGACGTCTTAAGCGTCGTCTGGACGTAAGTCCAGACGTCTGATTCTGGGAAATTTTCCCAGAATCAGAACCATGCTCGCTCTCTGCCCGCGACGCATGGCCGCGCCGCGCCTCGTTCGCCTGCTGCCCGAGCTGCAGCAGCTCCTCTCCAACACCCCACGCCCGCTGCCCCGCCGCCGGCTGGCTCTAGCTGCCCCGGCAAGCTCGCACCTTCGCGGTCGAGCTTTCTTCTTCCTCTCACAACACTCCTTCCCACACGCCCGCTGCAGCCACTGCTACCGCCCTCGCTTGCTCGCTTGCAGGGAGAAGGAGAAGATGAAGGCGGTGGAGTGAGGGTAAGGGAGAGGGGTGCACTATTTGAAGGCAGCGTGGGGAGAGAGAGAAGAGAAGCGGCGTCGTCTGCAGGGAGGGAGAGAAGGAGTAGAACGAAGGCGGCGGGTTCAGTCTGCGCGCGCACACACGTAGACGCGAACCCGTACGTTGAAAAAATTAAATACCAGACATTTGGGAAGGGTTCCAGACGTCTGGCCAGACATCTGGGCCGCTTCCTAGACATCTTAAACTACGTCTGATGCCTGTGTTCATAACACGCCTCCTGATCATCGTTGATCTCACACCATAACCGTTGTTGGGGTTTGTCCGCACCCTTAGTACCCATGCTCTCCTCGAGACTCAACCATGCCCTTACCTCAACGGTAGCATGCTTGGCTTGCAAAGAAGCAGCGTCGGTTCAATTCCTCCAAAGGACTCCAATTTTCAATCAGGCACATGTGGAGCAAAAGGGCGCCAGCGCACAAAGCCAGCACACGCAAGTGAGATGTGCGTGGACCAGCTCGAGTACAGGCAATGCAGCCGCGTGTAGTAACAGTCAACGCATGTCAGCATGTGCATGAAACATGGCCGCGTGATGCATGCGCCCGTGACAGCAGGTGTGAGCAGGCATTGGTTGGCATGAATCTTCAGTGACAGATGGGTAGATCTTTAGCGACGTTTATGGATGTCAGTAATTACCCACATGTGACCAAGCGTTTCATCCTCCACTATAAAAGGATCCATATCCCTCCATCCACCACCATCTCTTCCTTTCTTCCTCTTACCATCTCCAAGGCTCTAGAGAGAGCTTGTCCCAAGACTGGGATGCTCCTCTAGAGTAGAATCAAATATTTTTTCCTCCCCTCATCCCCATTTGTGGAGCATCCTACGGCCTTCTTCTTACCTACTTCGGGAAGTAGATCCTCATCGCGACACCGTCCTGCCCTGCCCTTCATCCTCCGGCTCCATCCTCATTCGTCCCACTCCTCACCACCTTCCTCCAAGCGACGTCAGAGTGAGTCATCCTCCAAGCAACCTTCGAGGGTGATTTCTCTCACATATCTCTATCTTTATTGCTTTCGTAGTATAGTTTTCCCGCTTTCCTTGTTGTAATAAACATTTGATTATAAAAATACATGATTGCTTCTCTCTTTCTTTGTCTCTCTCTTTTTATTTTGCAATTAGATTAGCTAGAATTCATTGACCTGATCTCTTACCCTATTGAAATACCAAAAGAAATAACAAAAGATAAAAATGACAAAAACAAATGAAAAGCGAAACATGGGTTTTCAAAACCAAACGTTTTCCTCCCTATGTTCGACTCGGGACTCACTTTTCGAGTTTCGGTTAAAAATTGTATTTGATAATGTATTTTGCGAACTACGACGACTGATTCTCGAAACCCTGATTTTACTTCACCAAAACCCGTTCATCATTTTGGCGCTATTGCTAGGGAGGCAATGCTTTTTGATTTTTCTCACATTTTCACGCATTACTTACCTATTCTTCTAACCTATCTTTCTTCTTCGATTTATTGTCTTGCAGGAACTTGATCGAGGAGCTGAAGGTGGTAGATTGGAGTAAAGTGTGGGTAGAGACATTTGTAAGTTTATCGCCCCCACCCACCCACTAGATTTCCATTCCATAACCTAATAACTCAAACTCAAATCAACTTAGGTGCTTGCATAAACCTTAGGATAGATTTGATTGTTTGATTATCACTTCGCCTCATCTCACCCACCCGCATAAATTAAAAAAAATAATAATAAAAAGTTATCTGATTGTTGGATTTATTAAAAGAGACACACATTAACACCCACAATTCTCGACTTAAGGTGCACCACTTTACATTGATTCTACCACTTAATCGAGATCTGACCTGTGGATTCGATACACCTTAACTCAACACACACATAAGTCAGTAGAAATCTGATTAGGTTAAGGCTTTTTATGTGCCTTAATCAAGTGGTGTAATAGGCCAATTGCTTGAACTGTTTGGGCCGTGTTGAAGCGACGGGTTACTATGCTTTTGAATTTGATTTTGAAAACCTGTCGTTATAGTTTGAAAAGCGAAGAACTCAGGTTCAACAAATAAAATTTATACCGGAATGGAAATCCTGGGTCGAACTCAGGGAGGCTACGCCGATCTAAATTCGCAATTATATTTTTTTTTGTGTTTTTGTTGAAAAGCGGAGTAATTACAATGAAGCACTATAAACAATCAGAATAAGAGAGAGAGAGAAAACATTCACTTGATACTTCAAAATGTTTATACAATTAAGAAAGCGAGAAATTGCACTAGAAAGCAGGAAAACTATTACAATAGAAAGCAGGAAAATTTTACTCTAAAAAGCAGGAAAAACAAATGGGAGAGAGAAGTTATCCTCCTCGACGATCGCTTGGAGGACGAGCTGGACGGGACGACGCCTGGAAGACGAAGAACGAAGCGGGAAGAAGGAGGTCGAGGTAGGAAGAATGAGAACGGGGCAGCACGTCGTCGTCGTCGCGGGATCCTCTTCCGAAATGGGGGTGAAAATTTGACTTTATCTCTTGAGGAGCATCCCGGGTGTGGGACAAGCTTATCCTGAGCTTTGGAGAGGGAGAGAAGAGAAGGAAGGGATGAGAATTTCGTATGGAGGGGGTCTCATTTTATAGTTGCAAGGAGTGAGGGCATTTGGTCATTACATGTTGAAAATCATTAATTTAGGACCTTTAGTGACGGATAATTCCATCACTAAAGGCCTAAGCGTGGCCGTAGTGGGCGACATGCGCGCTCGCTCACCTCCTCGCATCTCAACGTGTGTTCACGTTCTACAAATTTCGGCCGTTTGATTGTGAGATCGAACGGCTGAGAGTGCTCCTTGCCTGCCTCATCCGCGTGAGATCTTGCGTCACCTCATCACGTCAGATGGCGCGTTCAACTGATTGGGCACGTGCAGCCGCTCGATCTCCATCATGCGATCGATTACGCTGGCCCGCTCGCTCCAATTGACACACCCCGCAGCTCGATCCCACGCCTCAACTTCGCGTTAAGGCGCTCGACCAACACGCTATAGGCGCGTTGGTGTTGAGTGCTTAACTTAAGCACGCGCGCTTCATAGTCGTTGGATCTTGATCCAACGACGGAGAGGCGTTGGCGCTAGAGGCTTCAACGGTGCGTGCGGCTAGTTGGGCGGCCGAGATGGCGCCATGTGGCACCATCTTGGCCGTCCATATTCTGGGTGATGTAGATGGTGCCACGGGTATCGGATTGAATCGATTTTCATGCCGTTAGGCTGCGATCGTTGATCCAAATCCATCCATGCAGTCGGATTTATCGTCTGAAGTGCGGATTAACACCATCTTGGCCCTTGATCTTCTAGGGTTCCTTAGTCTTTATCTGATGCTACGGATATCTGATTAGGGCTATCTTGAAGTTGTTGAACTCCAATCATTGCCCTGATCAGATCCGTACAGTTGGATCTTCAATCTGAGGCCCCGATAAAAAGTCACCCTGTCCCTGACCATAGAAGGAGACAATTAACCTCCATTTTATTCAGACTATTCTAAATGCAAGATGATGCAAGCTATGCAATATTTATAGTATGTAATGCAATTCTATGCTTAAGAACATGCATAAATAGACATTTTATGTAATATAAACATGTTTACATCGCACCCTCATGCTTATCTTTTGCTAGTCCCTTGCAAAAACTACATGCTATTTATAAAAGATTTAGGTTGGATTATTTGGGCATAACTTATTTTCAACATTAAGAAATTTTTTACTTAGGATCTGAACTTTCAAAGACACAATAGCGACCGAGTATTTGCCAAAATGCAGATCTCCTGAAGCCCTTGCCTTATTCAAAGAAAATTTTCTTTTTCGCTTTTTCTTCTTTTCTAATTTTTTTGAATTTTTGAGTTTAGGGTTAAAGAGCGACTTTCTATGGCCATTCAACTCACCCAAGACTTGATGAGAACCTTAAGTTCTAATCATCTTATTGTGAATGCGATAGACTCGTTGATCGACAATTAGAACGGACTTCGGGTTTCTACACCTCTAGGCGACCTTAAAAAGAGAGTTCTGCCTAAAAGTGTATCTTTACAACTAGTAGCTTTCTCCCTACTTTTATTTTTATGGGGTCAACACAAGGGTGAATCCAGTGTATATCTCCCTGATTTATTCTACTTCTCCACTTCTTCCAAAATGTTTTGGAAATTTTCAGTGCATTTCTTGAGCTGAGTTCTGGACAACCAGTCGATGAGCTATTACCACTGACAACTTGCCAGCCATATTTGTGCGGCGAAGTGTGGCTATTTCTATTATTTTCTTTTTCTTTTCTCCTTTTCTTTTACTTTTCTTTTTGACTTTTTTTTTTTAAGTAGGTGGCTTCCCTGGTCTAAGATTTACCTAAAGGCAGCAAGAAAAGAATTGTCTAGTGACTGGGCTCTGGACAACCTACCTATGGGCTGTTACCCATGATAACTTGTCAGCCATATCATCATAGAAGGTTCATTAGCTACCCAATTTCCATTAAAATCACTGATCAACAAGTCAGTGAAAAGAAAGTGTGTAGATGCTTTAGACTTAAAGTTCCCTCAAATCAGAGGGTGGGTTGATAAGTCGTGTACTTATCACCTGATGAAAACCTCATCATGAACCATAACTAGCTTACTTTGATCTAATAAAGTGAACAAAGGCTCTTACATAACTTAAAGGAGGGCCTAATTCAGGGAATTACTAATCTAGGAAGAAAACATAAAATAAGGGGTAAAACTGTAATTTCACCATTGTAGTGCACCAATAGGATTTTTAAGGGTCTAGACATAGGTCAATTGGACTTAATAAGAGAAAAAGTGGGATGGTTCAGTTAGAAAAGGGTTATTGTGAAATCTAGGAATTAAATGACATTCTGTAACCCTAAAATAAACCAACTTAAATTCACAAGGTTTCAGGAAAGATAAAAATCAATTAAACCCTCTAAAATTCATGAAAAAATATCCTCGAGGGTTTAGAACCTTCAATTTGGCCTTTGGAATCTTTTTTGACCTAGATTGGGGTCCATGCCTAATATTTGACCTAGTTTGGGTTTTTGTGCAAAATATCCATTCAAACGTGGTCAAACCTAAAATCAAACTTCACCATTTGATTCCTTAGGTCCAAATTAGGTTTATACCAAAATTTGGACCTAAGGGAAGGTTTCTTGACCCACTTTGCAAATTAGTCCACCAAATTACATTTAAACCCTGAACTTTTTGAAACCCTTGCAAATTTCCCCCTAACTTCTTCGTCTCTTTCCTCATTTCGGTCCCTCTGCCATCGCAGCAGGGACCATACCTCCAGCGACTTTGCACGGAGGTTTTCTCCTCGTTTGCATGGGGAGCCGCCCCCAGATTTGGAAGGGGAGCTCCCTGCGAAGCCCCTTATCGCATGGGCAGCTCCCCATGTCTTGAAACCCACCATACCTCTTGTGTGAACGCTTGAGAGGTATGGGTCTCCCTCTGGCCTTACCTTCGACGTGGCATTCTCGCCTCCTCCGTATGCTTCTCGCTCTACCTACGCCTATTTAAGGAAGCACAGACGTCGCCGCTTCCTTAAAGCTTGAATTGGCTGAAGATTACCCCCAAATTCATCTCCTCCTCACTCCGGTCGACTGCCGGAAGCTTCCGGCGAGTCTTCCTCCCTCTTCTCATCGCTTTGCCACCGTACCAGTGGCAGAGCCAGCTCCGCCATTCTCCTCCGCGTCGTGCCGTACCAGCGCATGTCCTCTGACCCTCTTCGTCGTCACCGTCATCTCTCCCCTGGGCCTCTTCGTCTCCGACAATGGTAGTACCTGCCGCTCATCCTCTGCCTCCCCCTTTCACTCCAAAACTGTCAGTTAAGTTCCTCTCCCTCTACTCTTCATTTCCCCTTCAACAATTTTTAGTTTCGACCCCTCGACCGCCACTACCACCACCATCATTTTCACCTCCGACCACCAACTTCGGTGAGGCCACTCCACCACCACAGACCACCTCACCCCTCGTTGATCAATGCCTAAGCAACTCCCCGACTCACTGATCATCCTCCGCACCTTCACCAACAGCCACACACTCTGTACACCTCCACGGACCACACCCCCCTGCATGCACACAGTGTGACCTAGGCACGCTCCCACAGGCAGTCCCACACCTCGCTAACCATCTCTGCACATTCGCTGCACCTTGGCGAAGCTCCCTAAGCCTTTTAATGTGACCGCGAGGCCGTTTTGGTGCTTTCAGGTTCCAGGGGCTCGCCGCCATTGACGCACAGCTCGAAGCTTCCTTGCAAGCTTCTCCAGGCCGTGCCCACTCCAGGGCACAATATCAGGTCACGCGGATTCCCTTCGCTCATGACTCTAGACCTCCAATTGCAGCTACAAGTCTTCATTGCAGCTGAAATCAAGCGTGACATCTGCTGCAGGTGTTCGCGAAATGAAGGTGGTGTAAATTCCTACTTGGAGGGGGTGAGATCAGTGTGACATAAAAATAATATGCGAAAATAAAATATAGAACAATCTCACACAATGAACACAACTATTTTTAGGTGGAAACCCAAATGGGTGAAAACCACCACCTAACATTCTCGAGTTAGGATTTTACGATCAACCAAGTTGATCAAATCCACTAACGTACTACTTAAACGAGGGTAGTACAACCTTAATTACAGCCACACTACTTTATACGAGGGTAGCATACCTCAAACCCCTTCTATTCACGAGAAGGATTTTGTCTCACGAAGGAGACGGGAATTTGCAAAGCGAATACCCAACCAAATAACAAAATAAATTACAAATAGTCCTATAGAGCCAACAAAGATAATCTTAACCTAAGCTTCTATAGGAGTAAGGATGCTTCCCTTTGGTGGAAGTGCGCCGACGACGTAGATGCATGAACCATGCGGTAGCACTTCTTCGCTCTTGTAAACTACGGCGGGAGAGCGGGTGCGCAAATGATTAATGCTCTCTAGATGTAGAACTTGAGCTTGGAGAAAAAGAGCTTTCCTTGGACACAAAAGAGTGGAAAGTATGCTGCTATGTGTGTCTTGGTGTTTCTAGGTGTGTGTTTGAGTGGCAAAGGTTCCCCTCTATTTATAGGGGCCTTAAGATGGCTTTGGAAGGCCTTGGAAGGCTTCCATAACCGTTGGGTGCACGCTCCAAGAAAATCAGGTCGAAATCAGGATTAATCATTACACTGACAAGGTTATCATACATCTTGATGAGAGCCTCATCATGAGCCATAACTAGCTCATTTTGACCCAATAAAGAAGATAAAAGCTCCTACATAACCTAGAAGAAGGCCTAAATGAAGGAATAAGTGCTCTGAGAAAAATACATGAATTAAAGGTTAAAATTGCAATTTTACCATTACAATGCATAAACGGGATTTCTCAGAGGCAAAACATAGGTCAAATGGTCTAAATAAAATAAAAAGTGGGTTGAGTCAATCAGAAATGGGTTCATGTGCAATTTAGGAATTAAATGACATTTGGTAACCCTAAAACAGACCTGCTTAAATCAACAAGGTTTCGGTCAGGATAAAAATCAAGTAAATCCTCTAAAAATCATGGAAAAATATCCTCTATGGATTAGAACACTTAATTTGGCCTTTGGAACCCAATTTGACCTAGATTAGGGTCCTAGCTCATCAATTAACCTAATTTGTGTTTTTACGCAAAATATCCAGTCAAACGTGGTCAAACCTAAAATCCAAATTCACCATTGGATTCCTTAGGTCAAAATTAGGTTTGTACCAAAATTTGGACCTAAGGGGAGGTCATCTTGACCTACTTTGCAATTTAGTACACCTAAATCACAATTTGGCCCCTATCTTTTGAAAATCATTGCAGAGAGCCCCCTAATTTCCTCGCCACCTTTGCAATCAAGTCCTGCCACCATTGTTAGGGTAGAACCGGCCTCCGGCGTGGTTTAGAGAGGGAATACTCTCTGATTCCTCAGAGACCCCCTCCCAGAAATGGAAGGGGGATTCTCCGAGGAATTCCCTTCCATCTAAGGCCAAACACGATCTCTGGTGTGAACCCAATCTCTCGTGCAAACGCATGAGGGATTTGGGTATCCACTCTCTTTCCTTCTCCGATGAACCGTCAGAGATAATTGTGCAGCCCTTCGCACACTAGAAAGTTCGGCCAGCACCTATAAAAGGATCCCCAAACCCGGCCGCTGATCTTCAGACTTGTTTTGGCGAAGATTCCCCCAAATTTTCCTCTTTTCCATCTCCGGCCAAGAAACCCGCAAGCTCTGGCGACCTCCTTCCCTCCTTCTCGTCGCTTTGCTGCATACCAGTAGCAGAGTCCACTTCGTCTCTTCCTCTCGCGTCGCGCCGTACCAAGCGCACGTTCCCCTGACCTCGTCCTCGTCGCCGTTCCCTCCCTCAGGGTTCTTCTTCTCTGACAACGGCAGTTACATGCCGTTCACTCCCCTGCCTCCCTTCCAGAACACTCCAGATACGTTCTCCATCTTCCCCTCTCTCTTTTCCCCCTTTTATTTCATTTAATTGCCCCGCGACCGTCGCTGACCACCCTCATCTTCCACGTCACTGACCGACCTCCGGCGAGCCGCCCCCATCATTCCGGCCCTCCACACGACTGCCAATCATCTCATAAGCTCCGCCTCACCACAAGGAACACTCTCTGCCCATCCATCATCCTTCTACACCTCCACCACAGCCCCCGAACTCACCCACACCTTCGGTCACAGGACGACCTAGGCACGCACGCCTACGCCGTCCCACGACCTGCAGCACCGTGCACCACCTTCGCCGTGCCACGGAGAAGGTGCCCAGCTGGTTTGATTAGGCCAATAGGCCGTATTTGTGTTTGACAGGATTTCAGCCCCTGCCTCCATTGACGGTTGGAGCAGCTCCAAGCTTCAGCAGCTCCAGGCGTCAGGTTCTCCAATCTTCAGGTGCAGCATATTCGGGACAGTAGTGTGAAGCATCTAAGTCCAGCAAGGAGCTCAACGACGTCTACAGTTGTGGCGATTGCACGAAGGCTCTGCGGGTGCGCGCGGGAGCGGGGCAGAACTAATAGTCCCACATCGGTGAAACGCGAAGCGCAGGTATACTTTAAATTGTTTTTGTGATATTGCCTCGTTGCCTCCGAACGTACAGGGGTGAGGTCCCTCACCTTATCCCACACTCGCCTCGTCCGCGGTTTCACCTCGCGGATCTGGTGGGCTCTGACCCGACCCAACCTGAGCACTCCTCGCGCATCACCCACCTGCCAGTGCGCCTGGTCCCGGGTGCGAAATCCGACCCGATTACCCGTGGCTCTGGGCTAGTGTCCTTGAGTGAATTTCAGAGAGAGAGAGGGACGTGCGGGTAGAGGGACAGGGTATGTTTTGCTCTCCTGTGCAGGCAGGTCGGGCGTCAAAGGAAAGAGACTTAGCCGCAAGGAAGAAGAAGAGAAGAAGCAGAAGAAGAGGCTGAGCGAAGAAGAGAAGAGAAGGAAGAAAGAAAGGACTGCAGAGAGAAGGAAGAAGACCAAGGAAGGAGAAGATTTCGCAGGAAAGAGAAGTTCAAGGAAGAAGAAGACCTGTAGATCAGAAGAAAGGAAGAAGGAACCTACGAAGAAGAAGAAGGCAGAAGAGAGAAGAGCAAGCAAAAATCAGAGAAGGCCAAGGCAGAATCAAAACAGGAAGAAGAATAGTTGCATTTAAGACGTCTGATATAGAAATCAGACGTCTAATCCTGTTATCTTTCAGCAATTCTTTTTATAACTCTCTCTCTTTGAATCAATTGTTCTTCATTTAAAAGTTGTATTCCTTAGTTTTAAAAGTACTGAGATTGCTCCCTGTGTTCGACCTCGGATACTCTAGTTTTTCGAGTAATAAAATTCTCTATTTGTTTGAACGCTTTGTTGGCTATATTACAACGTATTATCTTTTAAAACCCGATCGAGCGCGGATAAACATTTTGGCGCCGTTGCCGGGGAGCAACGGGCACTTTTAGATCTTTTGATTACAACTTTTCTATCCAATATTTGACCTAACTCCTCTCTTTTGTTGTGCTCAAACAGGGAAAGCAAAAAGGAAAAAAGAGCAACTGCACAACAGACAGTCCAAGGAGCAGGTAATTTCCATAAGCCCTCTCTCCTAACTCCCTCAAAACCTCAAAAGAAGAAAAAAAGAAAGAACAATCAACTTAGGGCTACCTGTTTCATATTTTGTAACTCATCAAGTTGCCTGATTTTCATTTCAACACATTTTTATCTGCTCATCGAACTAAGGTAACTAGGGCTAAAACTTTCTTGATTGAGCAATAGGTATTAAATTCTGAGGCAACTAAATTGGACCCACTAGAGCTAATTTAAGGATTAAAAAGCTAGGGTTTTTAGAGACATACCTTATCTTAAACAAAGAAACAAATTTTTCCAAAAAAGAGGTGTGCCTAAACCTTGTTTGAAAAGATCTATACAAGAGGAACCCTAAGCAAATCAGGCTTTTAATCCATTTAAACCTTAAAAGAAAGGACCTAAAAGCTCTTAAGGGAACAAGAGGTGAAGTTGATCTCTTGGGTCAACCAACCTTAAAATTAGGTCACTTTTTCACTCAAAATACCTAAAAGTTCAAGTGGAACATTAAGCACCTTGATCTTAAAGTAAAAAAGGTAGACTTAAGAGGTCAAGGTCCCCATTCTGATCTACCTGGAACCGCAGCGACAAGAGAGGTCAGATGGGGGAAACCCTGTAACTCGTGGGGATGCTCTACCATGTAGGGGTCTTTGTGGGACTCTCCCTCTCTGGTTGCCCAGGTATTTCTCAAGTGGATGACTTTTCTGACTAAGGGGTCCATCCGCCCCGAACCTCTATAGCCACCCAACAATTTTTGGGTGTCTTGATTGGGTCCAGTACCTTCTAATCTCATCACATCCTTCGGTGCATGTTCGGTAGGAGGTCCTTAAGGCCACCCTTAAGACCTCCTTTAGAAATTCACTCTTGTCGAGGCCAAGCCTCGATGCCCTTGTTTGTGCAGCAACCCCTCCACATAAATCTTTCATCTGATTCAGACCCTGGTTCTCCTTCTTCCATCATGGCACAACCCATTGAAGAGGAGAATAACCTTGAACACCAACTTCAACGCCTTAATGATCTCTTTCAGAACTTTGTAAACCCACCGCAACAACCTATGATGCGAGATCACTATAATCCCGCTGCTGTGGCGATCGAACCTCAAGTACGAATCTCGATTGGAGGACCTGATTCTGAACTGAAGCCCAATATGATTCATGCCATACCGAAGTTTCATGGGCTTAACTCTGAGGATCCATTCCAACACATTAAACAACTCAAGCATCTAGCCCAGACCTTCGAGTCAGATGTACAAAACCGGGATATCCTACTCATGAAAATGTTTTCGTTATCCCTCTTGGACAAGGCCGCACACTGGTATCAAACTCAAACCCGTCCGATCAACACATGGGAGGAACTGTAGTCCGAATTTTTGAAAAAATTCTTCCCCGTTGGCCGGACGAATGCCTTGCGCCACCAGATCACTCATTTCACTCAACAACCGGGAGAACCTCTTCATGAAGCATGGGATCGATTCTTAGATCTCATGCGAAAGTGCCCCCATCACGGAGTTCCTAAGTGGGAACAAGTCCAGCCTTTTTACCAGGGACTCCGTGAAGATATTCGTTTATTCGTCAATGCAACATGCGGAGGAAACATCATGGGTCAACATGAGGACACGGTGTGGGAGATTCTCGAAAACATGTGCAAGAACTCCATAAATAATGACTCCATGGGCTTATTCGACAGGACGAATGCCCACGCATCGATGAATCTGAGAGGGACACATGAGATGCAGGACCTGTCCAATTCTGTCAACTTGGAACTGATGGCCAGTCGGTTGGACAAGGTTTCTATCATAGAAAAGAAGGTGGACGAGCTAACTCGACATTTGCAGCAAGCCACCTCTGCGCAAAACTCTTTTGCACGACCTCCTCTGGCAAGGGAAACTATGCAAAACATATATCACCAATCTGCCAAGGGGATGGACCCATATCCACCCCCGTCTGCCTCTCGGACCGGAGTGACCTCCGATCCATTCTACTTGAGTTGGGGGAACTCTGAACCCTCGTATTCTGACTGTCCTGAGGTTCCTCAGAACTGCGAGGACCTCAACGCCATCCAGAATGACCCATTCTCCAATACCTACAACCCTGGATGGCGAAATCATCCTAACTTTCAGTGGGCGGAAAATTCTCAAAGACCACCATATCAACCCCGTCCACAAGCCCCTCATCCATATCAGCTGCCTCAGCCTCGGCCCAATCCCACCTACCAATCCGGGCAAAACCAGGATCAACTAACTCTTATCCTTCAAACACTGGCTGACATTCAAAAGACAAATGGGGCAATGCAAAAACAGCACAAGGACGAGATCACAGAGGTTCGCAACCAACTGGCTCAGATGGCAAATTCCCGCCAACCTGGCACCCTTCCTTCGCAACCTCTGCCCAACCTAAATAACGTGCTAGCCCAGAAGCACGTTATGAATCCAAATTTAGGCTAAGCACATTTGATTTATCAGGCCCTACTGCTCCATCGCCAGACGGGATGGAAGCTTCGACATCTTATGCGGGATTTCAGCAGCAACCACCCCTCCTACCTAACCCAAACCAAAATCAGGCCAGATTGAACTCTGTAACAACACGTAGTGGTAAAACAACCCAAGATCCACATTATCCAAACCACTCCAAGCCTGATAATAGCCAAGACCCTAGGATAGTCATCCAAGATACTATTCTCCAAGATCAAGAACCTGGACCTATCCTAGAGGAGCCAACTAGGATCCCATTTCCTGAGGCCTTGACCAAAGGAAAAAGGATAACTACACCCGTGGCCCCCGAGGAGGATCTGGTCAAGCTCTTTGAACAGGTCTAGATAAACATCCCATTGATGGATGCAATTCACCACATACCGGCTTACGCAAGATTCTTGAAAGACATATGTACCCCTAAACGTAAGCCGTGAACTAAGGATGGGAATCCAATCATACTGTCAGAGTAAGCCAGCTCTGTCATCTTGAGCAAACTCCCACCTAAGGCTAAAGACCCAAGAACTCCCTTGATTTCTTGTAAAATTGGTGAAACCCAATTTGATAGAGCCTTACTAGACCTAGGTGCCTCCATAAATTTAATACCTACATCCCTCCTTGACCACCTTGAAGAATCTGAACTTAAACCCACTGAGGTGACATTGCAATTAGCCGATCGATCCATCAAGTCACCTAGAGGAATACTCGAGGATGTCATTGTTAGGGTACGAGATTTCTATTTCCCGATGGACTTCATAGTACTGGACATGGATGCACCTAAGAACCCAAGGGACACACCAATCATATTAGGGAGACCCTTTTTGGACATTGCTAGGGCCAACATAAACTGCGAAGAGGGCCAGATAGAATTAAAATTTGGGAATCAAAACCTGAAGATTGACATTTTTAAGGCCCAACAAGGGATTAATTGCGAGGTTATAGAGGAAATATGTGATATCAAAGCCGTGGTTGATGAATTGCATATAGAGGACAACCTGATTATCCTTGATCAACCACTAGAGAATCAAAACCCGCTAACAGAGGAGTGCGAACATGATCTAGACACACCTATGACTCCTACCATTGCTCCTGATACAAACCCCGAACCACCCGCTGCTGCTGAAAATCCTGTCATGGAACTCAAGCCCCTTCCCGAACATCTGAAGTACGTGTTTTTGGATTCAAATCAGACGTTTCCTGTGATTATCAACTCTTGACTCACACCTGACCAGGAGCTCCGTTTGATTGTTGTTCTCCAGCAACATCGTAGAGCCATTGGATGGACTCTCGATGATTTGACTGGCATAAGCCCTTCATACTGCACACATCGAATCTACATAGAAGAAGGTGCACGACCTTCAAGAGAAATGCAAAGATGCCTAAACCCTAACCTACAAGAGGTCGTGAAAAAGGAGATTATAAAGTGGTTAAATGCAGGGATCATCTACTCGATTTCCGACAGTCGTTGGGTGAGTCCAATACAGGTGGTGCCTAAAAAGGCAGGACTTACCATCATCACGACTGAAACCGGAGAAGTCATTCCTACTCGAATAGCTAACTCATGGAGAGTCCGCATTGATTACAGAAGACTCAATTCCTCCATGAAGAAGGATCATTTCCCACTACTATTTATTGATCAGATCCTCGAAAAACTAGCGGGAAATAGGTTCTTCTGCTTTCTTGATGGGTACTCCGGTTACAATCAGGTGGCAATCCATCAAGAGGACCAAGAAAAGACCACATTCACCTGCCCCTTCGGGACGTACGCATTTCGAAGGATGCCATTCGGTCTCTGCAATGCACCTGCAACTTTTCAGCGATGCATGCTTGTCATATTCTCAGATATGGTAGGTGATTATCTGGAAGTCTTCATGGATGACTTTTCAGTTTTTGGAGAATCATTTGACGATTGCCTCCAACACTTGGTCCAAATACTCAGGCGGTGCATCGAGGTGAATTTGGTTCTTTCCTAGGAAAATAGCCATTTCATGGTGCCTGAGGGAATTGTCCTGGGACATTTAATCTCGGAGAAAGGCATCCAAGTGGATCGAGCTAAGGTTAACCTGATTTCCAAGCTCCCTATGCCTAGCTCGATTAAGGACATCCGATCATTTTTGGGGCACGTCAGTTTTTACCGTCGATTTATCCCTGATTTCTCCAAAATCGCACGCCCCCTGACCAATCTTCTCTCCAAGGATGTGCCTTTCGAAATTTCCAAGGAATGCATTCAAGCATATGAGGTCCTACATGACCGAGTCACCCAAGCCCCGATCCTACAGTCCCCTGATTGGTCTCAACCCTTTGAGATCATGTGCGATGCATCTGACTTCACTGTAGGAGCGATTTTGGGGTAGAAAATTGACAGGAAACCTGTGGTCATTTACTACGCCAGCAAAACACTAGATGAGGCTCAGCGTAACTATACGGTTACTGAGAAAGAGCTGCTGGCCATAGTATTTGCCTTGGAAAAATTCAGATCATACCTTCTGGGTTCCCGTGTTATCATATACTCGGATCACACAGCTGTGAGGCATCTCCTTGCAAAGAAGGACACGAAACCTCGATTAATCCGATGGATCTTGCTGTTGCAAGAATTTGACCCTGAGATTCGCGACAAGGCAGGAAAGCAAAATGTGGTAGCTGATCACTTGTCCCGCCTTCCTTCTGAAATAATTGACCCTTCTGGACCTATCACAGAACACTTTCCTGATGAGCACCTCCTGACTATCAGTACAAGTCTTCCATGGTTCGCAGATATAGTAAATTACCTCGCATCACATCAGATTCCGTCCGATTGGCCGAAGGCCAAGAAGGACAAATTGCGTTCCGATGCCAAGTATTACCTATGGGAAGACCCGTATCTATTCCGCATTGGTGCTGATCAGATAATTCGATGGTGCGTCGCGGAAGTAGAAATCAAAGACATACTCTCATTTTGCCATGACCAGGCATGCAGTGGACATTTTTCAGGACATAAAACCGCATCAAAAGTCCTCCAGTGTGGCTTTTACTGGCCCACAATTTTCAAGGATGCATACGATCACTGTAAGGCATGTTCCCGTTGCCAGACTCTGGGCAACATGAGCCATCGAGACATGATGCCTCTACAGCCGATCTTGGTATGCGAATTTTTGATATTTGGGGGATTAATTTCATGGGACCCTTCCCGATCTCGGATGGCTTCGAATACATCTTACTCGCAGTTAACTATGTTTCCAAGTGGATAGAAGCCATTCCGACCTGAACCAACAATCACAAAGTTGTTATAAAATGCATTCATCAAAACATTTTCTCAAGGTTCGGGATCCCACGTGGTATAATTTTCAATGGAGGGATCCATTTCACTAACGCTCAGTTCAGGTCACTGATGACCAAATACGGGGTGTCACACCGAATCTCTACTCCTTACCACCCCCAAACTAATGGTCTAGCTGAGCTATCTAACCGAGAGATCAAGAAGATCCTTCAGGTTACTGTTCGACCTGATAGAAAAGATTGGTCTTCTCGGCTTCCGAAAGCATTGTGGGCCTATAGGACTGCCCATAAGACCCAATTAGGAATGTCTCCCTTTAGATTAGTGTACGGGAAGGCATGTCACCTCCCCGTCGAGTTGGAGCATAAAACCTATTGGGCAGGACGGACTTGTAATCTAGATCTTTCTAAGGCTGGAACCCACAAAAGACTTCAAATGAGCGAGATCGATGAATTACGCCACGACGCATATGAGAACTCGCGAATTTACAAAGAACGGGTTAAAGCTTTTCACAACAAACACATTTCTAGAAAGGTCTTTCATCCTGGTCAAAAGGTTTTACTCTTTGATGCCCGACTTAAATTATTCCCAGGAAAGCTAAGATCTAAGTGGGTCGGACCCTACCTAGTCCAACAAATTTTCGGAAATGGAGCCATTGAAATCAGCCCACTCAGCCACGATTCTGAACCCTTTGTCGTGAACGGTCAGAGACTCAAGCTGTTCATTGACATGACTGATATGGATTTGGCTGAGTCATCCTTTACCCTACATTCCTCATGAGCTCATTGCTCCTAACCGATGGTGTAAAACTCAACGCTTAACGGGAGGCAACCCGTCATTCTTTGAAAAACCCGAAACCTTTTCTGACATCTCTATGCGGAATTCATATTGCACTTTAGGGTTCATCCATTAGAACAACCGACTTCACCTCAGGTATCCCTACCCGAGATTAGAAATCGTCCGCAACAAGTCACTTCGACCCATTCACTCACCACACACCTGTCCTAATGTATGAACTAAGCTGAAATCGAACCCACCTAATTTACAATGGGGACATTGCAAATCTTAGGCATGGGGGGGTATGAAAGTGCAAAATGTCAGGAAAATTCATATCAAGAAAAGGTTTCAATAAAAAAAAAGAAAAAAAGACTTGATGGAGGGGAGGAACAATTTAGGGTCATACAAATGAGAAGAGGAAAAGAGTAAAATGACAAAAAGGAGCACAAAATGAAAATAAAAAGAAATAGTCATTAGTAAAAGATTAAGGGGTTAACTGAAGTTCTAGACCAAATCAAGAAAAAGAAAAAGTGCTAAGGAGACATAACAAGAAATTAGTAGGAACGCTGGTCTTAGGCCTCTTGGGCTAGATTTGTTAGATTAAAAATTCACGTATCCGTTAAAATCTGGGTAATCCTCAAGAGGTTGAGGAAAATCCGAAGCTTGAGTATTAGGTCTAAGGCTTAGGAAGTATTCGGCCTCGTTAACTGACCTCCAATTTGCAGGATTCGGTAACCTAAGCATCCCAAATTCACACACAGTCTGGTTCAGTGCGCATAAATATTCAAATCACGCAAAAGCTTTTAATGTTCTGAAAAAGTCACCTAGATTAGGAGCGGCCAATCAACACAAGTTGATTTGGACAAGTTCCCAGCGCGGAGAGGTGGGAAATTCCCCTCGAAGATGCGTAACAACATATTGTCTCCTCGGTGCTTGTCTCTTAGGATATTTAAATATCCTACTGGGGGCATGTAAGCACTATGCTGGTTCAGATACCATGGGTGGCATTATCACGAAATGTCGATCGCCAGGGTCTGAATTCGGCCATGGAACGACATGGGCGGGATTATGTCGAAATCTCGAAGGCCAGGGTTCTGGGGGTTGCCATGGGCGAGATTATCTCAAAATCTCGAAAGCCAGGGACCCTTGAGGATTGATGATGGGGATGAGGAATCTGATACAGACCGTGTTGAGAAGCTAATCTGAAGGTAGAAATAAAAAGGAAAGAGAGAGAAAAGCTCTCCAAACAAATAAATCCTCTATCTCTCTCTTATAAAAAACATATTGCAAACTGAACTTAGGCTAAAAATGTCTCAAGCACGAGTGTTTTAACCGCGGAGTCCAACAAACCTTAGGTTAGTTTTTGTGAGCCGTAGAAACCTTTGTGGAGAACTGAGGCTAAAGCGGGTCAGGTCCGGATTTTGTTTGGTACTTGAGTACCTCTAAGCCTATTGTCGGTATTCCGACCTAATCACAAAAGAAAAGGAGAAGCACTTATCATGATTGTTGACAGACACTCTGAGTCTAGAACGGAAGTTAAAACCTTGAAATTTTGCTAAGGGACTAGCAAAAGCTAGGCATGGGGGTATGATGAGAGCCTCATCATGATCCATAACTAGCTCATTTTGACCTAATAAAGAATATAAAAGCTCCTACATAACCTAGAAGAAGGCCTAAATGAAGGAATAAGTGCTCTGAGAAGAAAACATGAATTAAAGGTTAAAATTGCAATTTTACCATTGCAGTGCATAAACTGGATTTCTTAGAGGCAAAACATAGGTCAAATGGTCTAAATAAAATAAAAAGTGGGCTGAGTCAATCAGAAATGGGTTCATGTGCAATTTAGGAATTAAATGACATTTGGTAACCCTAAAACAGACCTGCTTAAATCAACAAGGTTCTGGTCAGGATAAAAATCAAGTAAACCCTCTAAAAATCGTGGAAAAATATCCTCTAAGGTTTAAAACACTTAATTTGGCCTTTGGAACCCAGTTTGACCTAGATTAGGGTCCTAGCTCATCAATTAACCTAATTTGGGTTTTTACGCAAAATGTCCAGTCAAACGTGGTCAAAAATAAAATCCAAATTCACCATTGGATTCATTAGGTCAAAATTAGGTTTGTACCAAAATTTGGACCTAAGGGGAAGTCATCTTGACCTACTTTACAATTTAGTACACCCAAATCACAATTTGGCCCCTATCTTTTGAAAATCATTGCAGAGAGCCCCCTAATTTCCTCGCCACCTTTGCAATCAAGTCCTGCCGCCATTGTTAGGGCAGAACCGACCTCTGGCGTGGTTTAGAGAGGGAATACTCTCTGATTCCTTAGAGACCCCCTCCCAGAAATGGAAGGGGGATTCTCTGAGGAATTCCCTTCCATCTAAGGCCAATCACGGTCTCTGGTGTGAACCCAATCTCTCGTGCGAACACACGAGGGATCTGGGTATCCACCCTCTTTCCTTCTCCAACGAACCGTCGGAGATAATTGTGCAACCCTCCGCGCACTAGAAAGTTCGACCAGCACCTATAAAAGGATCTCCAAACCCGGCCGCTGATCTTCAGACTTGTTTTGGCGGAGATTCCCTCAAATTTTCCTCTTTTCCATCTCCGGCCAAGAAACCCGCAAGCTCTGACGACCTCCTTCCCTCCTTCTCATCGCTTTGCTGCCATACCAGCAGCAGAGTCCACTTCGTCTCTTCCTCTCGCGTCGCGCCGTACCAAGCGCATGTTCCCCTGACCTCATCCTCGTCGCCGCTCCCTCCCTCAGGGTTCTTCTCCAACGACGACAGCTATGCGTCGTCCACTCCCCTGCCTCCCTCCCTTCCAGAACACTCCAGATACCTTCTCCATCTTCCCCTCTCTCTTTTCCCCCTTTTATTTCATTTAATTGCCCCGCGACCGTCGCTGACCACCCTCATCTTCCACGTCACCGACCGACCTCTGGCGAGCCGCCCCCATCATTCCACCCCTCCACACGACTCGCCAACCATCTCATAAGCTCTGCCTCACCACAAGGAACACTCTCCGCCCATCCACCATCCTTCTACAGCTCCACCACAGCCCCCCGAACTCACCCACACCTTCCGTCACAGGACGACCTAGGCAAGCACGCCTAGGCCGTCCCATGACCTGCAGCACCGTGCACCACCTTCGCCATGCCACGGCAAAGGTGCCCAGCTGCTTTGATTAGGCCAATAGGCCGTATTTGTGTTTGACAGGATTCCAGCCCCTACCGCCATTGACGGTTGGAGCAGCTCCAAGCTTCAGCAGCTCCAGGCGTCAGGTTCTCCAATCTTCAGGTGCAGCATATTCAGGACAGTAGTGCGAAGCATCTAAGTCCAGCAAGGAGCGCAACAACGTCTGCAGTTGTGGCGATTGCACGAAGGCTCTACGGGTGCGCACGGGAGCAGGGCAGAACTAATAGTCCCACATCAGCGAAATGCGAAGCGCAGGTATACTTTAAATTATTTTTGTGATATTGCCTCGTTGCCTCCGAACGCACAGGGGTGAGGTCCCTCACCTTATCCCACGCTCGCCTCGTCCGCGGTTTCACCTCGTAGATCTGGTGGGCTCCGACCCAACCCAACCTGAGCACTCCTTGCGCATCACCCACCTGCCGGTGCACCCGGTCCCGGGTGCGAAATCCGACCCGATTACCCGTGGCTCTAGGAGAGCGTCCTTGAGTGAATTTCAGAGAAAGAGAGGGATGTGCGGGTAGAGGGACAGGGTAGGTTTTGCTCTCCTGTGCAGGCAGGTCGGGCGTCGAAGAAAAGAGACTTAGCCGCAAGGAAGAAGAAGAGAAGAAGCAGAAGAAGAGGCTGAGCGAAGAAGAAAAGAGAAGGAAGAAATAAAGGACTACAGAGAGAAGGAAGAAGACCAAGGAAGGAGAAGATTTCGCAGGAAAGAGAAGTTCAAGGAAGAAGAAGACCTGTAGATCAGAAGAAAAGAAGAAGAAGGAACCTACGAAGAAGAAGAAGGCAGAAGAGAGAAGAGCAAGCAAAAATCAGAGAAGGCCAAGGCAGAATCAAAATAGGAAGAAGAATAGTTGCATTTAAGACGTCTGATATAGAAATCAGACGTTTAATCCTGTTATCTTTTAGCAATTCTTTTTATAACCCTCTCTCTTTGAATCAATTGTTCTTCATTTAAAAGTTGTATTCCTTAGTTTTAAAAGTACTAAGATTGCTCCCTGTGTTGTACCTCGGATACTCTAGTTTTTTGAGTAATAAAATTCTCTATTTGTTTGAATGCTTTGTCGGCTATATTACAACGTATTAGCTTTTAAAACCCGATCGAGCGCGATTAAACACATCTGATCCTAGCATCAGACGTTTGGAAAACCAATTTAAGACGTTTGGGAACAAAATCAGACGTCTAATTTTAGGCAGGTTTCCTTCCTGACTTGAATCAGATCTAAACAGGGTTCTAGTGCATTGTCATCAGACGACATACAGGACGTTTGGAACTAAGTCTGGACATCTGGAAACCTACTTTTCTGCGGGAATGGATTTCCAAGAGAGTGCAATGGCTAGAAAATCTCTGAGAAGAGATTTTGGGTTAGCCAAGGGAAAACGGTCTTGTATCAGATGTTTGGGGTCCTCTACGGAGGTCTGATACGAGGCTAACGGTCATTTCCGTCAGTGTTTGCTAAGGCAACCAACGGTCCACTAATTAGGCGTCTGGCAAAATCATCAGACGTCTTCTAAGATGTCTGGACTAAGGTTTGGACATCTGATTTCATCAGACAGAACTAACTAAGTCCAGCCTAAACATAATCGGACATTTGAGTCAACAGTCAGATGTCTTAAAAGTATTTATCAGACGTCTGATTTTCAGATTAGATGTCTGAAAATGCCATTTGAACCCTATATTGGTTTTCTAAGTTCTCTATAGAAAACATAAGTATCCTAGGGTTGTGCAGGTGTTCCTAAGACTACAGTTAGGGTTCTTTCAGGCTCTTTAACATGAGTGTAAGTAACAAAATAAAGAGCAACAAAAGAAACAAAAAAATACAAAGATTACAAAGAAAAGAAATCTATCCTATTCTTCATCTCCTTCCTTCTTCAAGCTATCGCTCCTCGCGAAGTTCCTCTGTTCTCAATCAAGCTCCTCCAATATGTCCTGGATGCGAGCTCGAACTCCGTCTAATCTCGTCTCCATTTGCAATTGACCTGAAATCTAAGACTCCAAGTGCAAATGTTAAATGACACATGTTTTTTTATCATTAAAACAAACGATCGCAGTGCTTTAGCACCAACAATCTCCCCCTTTTTTATGATGACAAAATCATAAATAATAATGCAAAAAATCCTCCCCTTTTTTGACATTGTCAAAAAGGTTTAATTAATTTTAAATTTCCTATAACTCTCCCTTAAAACATGCTCTTCTAAAAATGAGTTGAATTTCTTTTAACAAGTGTAATGTCCTCCCCTTTTTGTAACAACATGATAGCTATTATTCTTCTCCCCCTTACTAAAGGAAATTTAGCTAACTTACATTTCCCCCTTAATAATTAACAATTATCTTATAATTTAAACTCTCCCTATCTATATGCTAATGATAAACAAAGATAGGGTAAAAAAGGGTTTTACCTCACCTACCATGGCCAATAAAATGGCTTAAATGGTGGTGGTGGATGTCACATCGGATGGGGCTCCCATCCATAGCTTGGAGGCCCAGGCATCGGCGCCAGTTTCCAATCTGGCGGTCGACGTGCGGTGTGTCCATCATTTGTTTACCGTCTCGTCGATCTTCTTGTCCTTCTCCTCAGTCTACTTTTTGGTCCTCCCAACTTGAGTTGACCAGCCTTGAGCTTGTAGGTCTAGCCTTTTGTGTTGTAATCACCCTTGAAACCTATAAAGCAAGATTCCAAATCTTTCTTCGGTATTCAAGTGAGCTTAGATCCGGATTTGTTAGCGAGTCTCCTTGATGGAGATCCTTTCTCAACCTTAAGACTATATAAGTTATCTACCTTATTTATCAAATTATTTGATTTTTCCCTAAGACATGCGATTTCTTTTTCTATAATATTCATCTTAGTCTTTAAATTAGAAATTTCTAACTTTAGACTAGCATTTTCTTCAATTAATGTAGTATTTTCATTGATTAAATTTTTATTTTCTAATAGCAAGTTATTATCCTTAGGACTAGTTTCTAGATCCTTGAGTTATTTTTCTAACCTATCATTTTCATTTTTAAGAAAGCTAAGGTTCTTTTTAACATTTTTATTTTCTATCTTAAGTGATTTACTAAGTTCAAATAGCTCATCAAAAGCATCTTGTAAATCGGAATGTACCTCATTGTCGGAGTTGTCGTTGTTGCTATCACTTCCTCTGACCATGAAACCAAAGCGGTTTCTTCCTCGGGGTTCTGCTCTTCTTCTTCTTCTGAGCTCGAGTCATCCCAAGTTGCTTGGAATGCCTTCTTCTTAGACTTCTTCTCTTTTTCCTTCTTCTCCTTCTTGAGAAGTGGGCATTCTGGTCATAAATGCCCTTTCTCGTTGCAGTGGTAGCAACGTCTTGGGCTTTCCTTCTCCTTTTCTTTCTTTGATTCCCTACAAAACTTGGAGAAGTTTTTAAGTAAAATATTAAAGTCTTCGTCGTCAAAACTTACCTCGCTATTTGACGCGACTTTGAATGCAAGGGCCTTCTTCGGTCTTGGTTCTGGTGTGTCCTTCTTCTGATTCAGCTTTGTCTCATAGGCCATTAGATTGCTTAGGAGATCCTCCATATTGAACTCCACCTCGTTTGCTTCCTCAATCGCGGTGACTTTCTGCCCCCATTCTGGTCCAAGGGAACGGAGTAGCTTTCCTTGAAGCCCCCCTTGGTAAAGGTCTTCCCTAAAGCTTTCAAATTATTTACTATGAGAGTGAACGTAGTGTTTATCTCACTTAAAGTTTCATTAGTCTTCATAAAAAATGATTCAAATTCTTGTGAAAGTAAATTAATTTTAGAAGACTTTACCTTAGTCGTACCTTCGTGTGCAACTTCTAAAGTGTGCCATACCTCGTATGCAGTGGTGCACTGAGATATACGGTTGAATTACTCCGGGCTAAGGGCGCAGTATAACGCATTCATAGCTTTCACATTGAGGGAAAGCTCGCGGGTTTGCTACTGCGAATAGCCTCTCTCTGGTTTCTCCGGGACTTCATATGGGGTCTCACAACGTTCCCATAATGCGAAGTCGGTGGCTTGAAGCCACATCTTCATCCGTAACTTCCAGTAGCCGTAGTTGCTTCCATTGAAGAAAGGCGGTCGGACGGTGGACTGCCCCTTGACGATTCTGGTGGCGGTGATGCTTCCCTCCATCGGATCTTCGCCGGTGTGTAACGCCGAAATTGCAAAACCTACTCTGATCCCAATTGTAAATCCCTACTTGGAGGGGGTGAGATCAGCGTTGTTGAACGAGCGAGTTGCTACACTAATGTGTTTGGTTTTTAAAACCTTGTCGTTGTAGCTTGAAAGCGAAGAACTCGTGTTCAATAAATAAAATTTATACCAAAATGGAAATTCCAGGTCGAACACAGGGAGACTACGTAGATCTATATTCGTAATTATATTTTTTTTAGAATTTTTCTTGAAAAGCAAGGAGATGTAATTACAATGAAGCCATAACAACAATCAGACTAAAAAGGGAGAGAGAGAGAGAACATGCATTCAATAATTCAAAATGTTTATACAATAAAACCAAATAAGAATTACACTAGAAATCAGGAAATCAGCTACACTAGAAAATAGGAAAATTCTGCACTAGAAAGCTGTAAAGAAGAATGAGAGAGAGAAGTTATCCTCCTCGACGATCGCTTGGAGGATGAGCCGGATGGGACGACGCCTGGATGAAGGAGGATGGGGCAGGACGAAGGAGGTCGAAGTAGAAGAAGGGGAACGGGGCAGCATGTCGTCGACGTCGCGGGATCAGCTTCCGAATGGGGGACGAAAATTTGACTTTATCTCGCGAGGAGCATCCCAGGTGTGGGACAAGCTTCTCTTGAGCTTGGGAGAGGTAGAGAAGAGAAGGAAGGGATGAGAATTTCGTGTGGAGGGGGTCTCCTTTTATAGTTGCAAGGAGTGGGAGCAATTTGGTCATTACAACTTTAAAAACATTAATTTAGGACCCTTAGTGATGGATAAAACCATCGCTAAAGGTCTGAACGTGGGCGTAGTGGGCGACGCGCGCTCGCCCACTCGCTTGCCCGCACACGCACGTCCGGCCATTCTCAGCTGTCTGATCGCGAGATCAGACGCTTAGATTGCGCTACGCCTGCCTCCTCAGCGCGCGCCTGCCCGCGTATGATGCCGCATCTTCGCCGCGTGTGCAATAGCGCGTGGGCGCTATCAGGTGCATGCGATTGTTCGATCGCGATTCGACACTCCTCGCACCCGCTCGCCCGTGCCTGATTTGAGGCTCTCGGGGGCTCGTTCCTGTGACCTCTGCTTCGCTCGCAGTGTAGTCTCCACTACACTGTGGAGGAGAGTTGGTCGCAGAGATGGTTTTAGCGGTGCGTGCTCATGGCCGTTTGATCAAGATCCAATGGCCCAGATCGCATGTTGGATCTTCTTTGGAGAGGCAGCGGTGGTCTTGAGGGTCGGTTGGATGGCTGAGATGGTGCCACGTGGCGCCATCTTGGCCTTCCATCTTCTGGATGATGTAGATGGTGCCACGGGTGTCGGATTGAGTCGATTTTCACGCCGTTAGGCTGCAATCGTCGATCCGAATCCATCCGTGCAGTCGGATTTGATGTTTGAAATGCGGATTCACACCATCTTGGCCCTTGATCTTCTAGGGTTCCCCGATCACTATCTGATGCTACAGATGTCTGATTAGGGCGATCTTGGAGTCGTTGAACTCCAATCTACGCCCTGATCTCATCTGTATGGTTGGATCTTCGATCCGAGGCCCCGATAAAAAGTATGCCTTGTCCATGAACATAAAAGGAGACAATTAACCTCTATTTTATTCAAACTACTCAAAATGCAAAATGATGCATGTTATGCAATATTTATAGCATGCAATGCAATCCTATGCTTAGGAACATGCATAAATTGTCATCTTAAGTAGTGTAAACCTATGCTTAGGAACATGTATAAATTGTCATCTTAAGTAGTGTAAACGTGTTTACATCATATCCCCATACCTATCTTTTGCTAGTCCCTTATAAAAATTATATGCTATTTATAAAAGAATTAGGTTGGATTATTTGGGCATGAGTTATTTTCAATCATTAAGAAACTGTCTACTTAGGATCTTAACTTTCAAAGACACAATAGTGCTTGAGTATTTGCCAAAATGCAAACCGCCTCAACCCCTCGCCTTATTCAAAGAAAATTTTCTTTTTCTCTTTTTCCTCTTTTCTAATTTTTTTGGATTTTCAAGTTTTAGGGTTTAAGAGTGGCTTTCTACGGCCATTCAACTCACTTAAGATTGGATGAGAACCCTAAGTTGTAAGCATCTTATTGTGAATGTAATAGACTCGTTGACCGGCAGTTAAAACGAACTTCGAATTTCTATGCCACTAGGTGCCCTAAAAATAATTCTGCCTAAAGGTGTATCATTACAACTGGTAGCTTTCTCCCTACTTTTATTTTTTTACGGGGTCAACACAAGGGTGAATCCAGTGTATATCTCCCTGGTTTATTCTACTTATCCGCTTCTTCCTAAGTGTTTTGGGAATTTTCAGTGCATTTATTGAGCTGGGTTCTGGACAACCGGTCGATGAGCTGTTACCACCAACAACTTGCCAGCCATACTCGTGCGGCGAAGTGTGGTTTATTTCTTTTTTTCTTTTCTTTTCTCCTTTTCTTTTTTTTTTAAGCAGGTGGCTTCCCTGGTCTAAGATTTACCTAAAGGCAGCAAAAAGAGAAAGGTCCAGTGACTGGTTTCTAGACAACCTACCTATGGGTTGTTGCCCACGATAACTTGCCAGCCATATCACCCTAGAAGGTTCATTAGCTACCCAATTTCCATTAGAATCGCCGAATAACGAGTCAGTGCAAAGAAAGTGTGTAGATGCTTAAAACTTAAAAATTCCCTCAAATCAGAGGGTGGGTTGATAAGTCGTGTACTTATCACCCAAACTTATTTACTCCAATTACGATAGAATTAAGATGGCGAGGACTCGAAAGACAAATCCACATTTTAGTGGATACACAGGCTGATTAAGTCCAAAGTCCTGAAGGGTCTTTGTGTTCAGATCATAATGTAAAATTTTCTAAGATTGAAAAGTCCTAATGTCCAACTATTCCTTCCTAATTTTGATTTTTTTTCATGTATAAATAAGAAGAGAAAAATGATTTACATGAATTTCACAAAGCTAACCAAATGATTCAAAAATGAATCAACCCCCCCATGCCTAGTTGATGCAATGTCCACATTGAAAAAGAGACATGAAAGAAAGGGTAGAATATGAAAGATGTCACCTAAATATGAAGCTCGTATTAGCCTTGTGTCATATGTACAACTACTGAGTTTAATGTCGTCAGCTAGGCGAAGTCCAGCCAAAGAAGTCACAAAATGGCTAGGGCAACTGTCTGACACGAGTTTTGGAAGAATACAGTCAATAACAGGCTTCAGACGTTGACTGTTGACTTTAAATGTGTTACCCGTCTTTGGGTTAGAAATCTGAACGGCTCCATTTGGAAAAATCTGGTCAATTATGAATGGGCCATTCCATTTAGATCTAAGTTTGCCAGGAAAGAGCTTAAGTTTAGAATCGAATAACCAGACCTTCTGGTTTGGCTCAAAGCTCTTGCGGGAAATCAGTTGATCATGTAGAGCTTTGGTCTGAGCCTTGTAGATCTTGGCATTCAAATAAGCATCATTTCTAAGCTCCTCCAACTCAGATTGTTGGAGTTTCTTGGTCTTCCCAGCTAAATTCAGATCTAAATTGCATTGTTTGATTACCTAGAATGCCCTGTGTTCAATCTCTACGGGTAGATGGCAAGCCTTTCCATACACCAAATGGAATGGAGACATGCCGATGGGCGTTTTATACGTCGTATGGTAAGCCCAAAGAGCGTCCTCAAGCTTTTGAGTCCAGTCCTTGCGATCAGGCCTAATCGTTTTCTGCAGAATGTTCTCGATCTCTCGATTGGAGATCTCGGCTTGTCCATTCGTCTGGGGATGGTAAGGTGTGGAAATTCGGTGATTAACCTCATATTTGGCCAATAAATTCTGGAATTAGGCAATAGTAAAATGAGTGCCACCATCATTGATGATAGCCCTCGGAATCCCAAACCTACTGAAGATATTTTTCTTGAAAAAATCGATGACCACCTTGTGGTCATTGGTTCAAGTGGGAATCGCCTCAATCCATTTGGACACATAATCAACAGCAACAAGAATGTACTGATATCCAAATGAAGGGATAAAGGGTCCCATGAAATCAATGCCCCAAACATCAAAAATTTTGATAGGAAGAATTGGGTTTAGGGGCATCATATCTCTCTTAGTTATGCTCTCGAGTGCCTGACATCGAGAACATGACCTTAAGAAATCTTGGGCATCCTTGAATAAAGACGGCCAATAGAAGCTATATTGCAAGATTTTTGCAGCCGTCTTTTTCCCGGAGAAATGTCCACCACACCCAGATGCATGGCAGGACTCGAGTATACTGTTGAATTCATTCTCCGGTATACATCGGTGAATAATCTGATCAGAGCCGATGTGGTACAGCTCAGGGTCCTCCCAGAAGTAGTATTTGGCCTCAGATTTGAGTCTATCCCATTGTTGCTTGGTCCAATCCTAGGGGATTTGACCAACGGCCAAATAGTTAACAATGTCAGCAAACCATGGGGTGTGGACACCTAAAACTGTAAGAATAGTTTCGTCCGGAAAAGTGTCAGCAATCGAAATGTTCGGACGAGAGGAATCACCTAGGAGTCTCGACAAATGATCCACTAGCACATTTTGTACCCCGATTTTATCCTTGATTTCAAGATCAAATTCTTGAAGCAGAAGAATCCAACGAATAAGCAGGGGTTTAGCATCCTTTTTGACCAAGAGATGTCTCAAGGTCGAGTGGTCGGTATAGATAATAACATGAGACCCTAAGAGATAAACCCTGAATTTTTCCAAAGCGAACACTACAGCTAGTAATTCCTTTTCAGTAACAGTGTAATTCCTCTGGGCTTCATCCAGAGTTTTACTAGCGTAGTAAATGACAGAGGGCTTTCTATCAATTTTCTGACCCAAGACAGCCTCGACCGCGTAATCAGAAGCGTCGGTCATGATCTCAAAAGGGGTTGTCCAAATTGGTGGTTGCAAAATTGGAGCACAGGTGACTGCCATTTTCATGAAATCAAATGCCTTTCGGCATGATTCGTCAAAAACAAACGGTGTTTCTTTGGCAAGAAGATTGCTCAAGGGACGAGCAACCTTTGAGAAATCCTTGATGAATCTTCGATAGAATCCCACATTGCCAAGAAATGATCGAATTTGTTTAACAGATGTGGGAGGAGGAAGTTTAGCGATAGCATCAACCTTAGCTTTATCCACTTCAATTCCCTATTCAGAGATTACATGACCCAAAACGATGCCTTCTTGGGTCATGAAATGACTCTTTTCCCAGCTAAGGACCAATCGTGTTTTGATACATCACTTAAGAATCATTTCCAGATTAGCCAAACAAGAGTCAAATGATTCTTCGAAAATAGAGAAATCATCCATGAAAACTTCCATAAACTCTCCCACCATGTCAAAAAAATGGCTAGCATACACTTTTGAAAAGTCGCAGGTGCATTGCATAACCCGAAAGGCATCCTATGAAAAGCAAAGGTTCCGTAGGGACAGGTGAAAGTAGTTTTTTCCTGATCCTCAGGATGGATAGGAACTTGGTTGTATCCCAAGTAGCCATCAAGAAAATAGAAGTACTTCTGCCCAGCTAATCTTTCCAAGATTTGATCGATGAAGGGCAGGGGAAAATGATCCTTTTTAGTGGCTGTGTTCAGCTTCCTATAATCAATACAAACCCTCCAAGAGGAAGCTGAACGAGTTGTGACAGATTCACCTCTCTCGTTAGTCACAACTATAATCTCGGCTTTCTTCGGAACAATCTGTAGGGACTCACCCAAGGACTGCCAGAGATTGGATAAATAATTCCTGCATCGAGCCACTTGATGATTTCCTTTTTGACCACTTCTCGCATATTTGGATTTAATCTCCTCTGCATCTGGCGAGAAGGGCGGGATCCATCTTCCAAGAATATTCTATGATTACAATAAGATGGCTCGATCCCCTGAGGTCATGAATGATCCAACCAATTGCCTCCTTATGTTCCTTCAGGACCTTGATCAATTTAATCTCTTGCTCCTTTGTCAATTTAGCATTGATAATCACAGGGAGCATTTTCTGAGGTCCTAAAAATTGATATTTCAAATTCTCAGGCAATGGTTTCAATTCAAGCTGGGGCGGGTTGATGATTGATGGTAGGGTAGATGCTGAAGATTCAACAAGAGGAAGAGGTTGTGAGTGAATAAAATCAATAACCTCTTTAGAAGATGGCAGGTCAGCCATAGAGGGTTGCAGGTCGAATTCGTCATCCAAGGAAGAACTTTCGATTGAAGAAACCATCAAACAAGTTTCAATGTTTTCATTATCCTCATCAAGTTCCTCAATAAATCCACAATCCTCAAATTTATTGATCACCTTAAAAATATCCAATTTCATTCGTTGATCCCCAAAGGCAATTTCCATGCTACCGCTTTCACAATTAATGTTGGCCTTAGCGGTAGCCAGGAATGGATGCCCCAGAATGATGGGCGTGTTCCTTATATTATCAGGTACATCCATGTCAAGGACAAGGAAATCTACAGGAAAATAGAAATCCTTGACCTTAACTATAACATCTTCAATAACGCCTCGAGGATTTGTGACCGAGTGGTCCGCTAATTGTAGCATTACTGAAGTTGGCTGAAGTTCACCTAACCCAAACTTCTCGTAAAGAGATGTCAGAATTAGGTTGATGGATGCACCCAGATCCAAAAGTGCTCTATCAAATGTGTAATCTCCGATGACGCAAGAAATCAATGGAGCACCAGGATCTCTCTTTTTCTGAGGGAGGTAGTGCAGGATAACAAAACTAGCCTGCTCAGAGAGTACCGCCTTCCTCGGAATAGATTCTCTCGACTTACGCTTTTGTGTACATAATTCCTTTAAAAATCTTGCGTAAGCCGATATGTGATTGATAGCATCAAGGAGCAGGATATTGATCTCAACATTCTTAAATAGATTCAGAAGCTCCTCATTGCTATCAACAGACTTCTTTGATTTGATTAAGGCTTCAAGAAAAGGAACATGAGTCAGATCTTTGGAATCAAGTTCCTGAGCCTTGATTTCTCCTCCAGAATTCTCCTCCCTCTCCTCAGGTTCTTCAGGATTCAAAAGATCAGAATAGTACGGTTGTGGATCTTGAGTCTGCTTACCACTCCTCAAAGTGACAGAATTTGCAGATGCAAAAGAATTTGGGTCTTGGGGAGGGTTAGGAAAGATTGGAGGGGCTTGATTAGCCATGAATTGTTGATTTGCAGAAGAAGAAGAAGAGGACGAGGAACCCTGCTCAACCACCTGAGCATGTGCGTGTGGGTCCCTCTGATTTCCGTACCCATGGGCTTGGTTGCCCGAATTCATAATATTTCGCTGGTTGGGTACGAGTTGAGATGGTAGAGATTCGGGTTGACGAGAGTTAGCAATGAGCCTGGGCTGCAAGTTGTCTAGCGAGGTTTTCATTTGCTGCATGAGCTGGAGCATGGATCCTTTCATCTCTATCATTTATCGGTTCAAATCAGCCTGCCCTGCGGGTTGACGAGCATTCCAAGCTGGCTGATTGACCTGATTCGGAGGCAACTAAGTATATACATGACCCTGACCCATTGGTAGTTGAGGAGCATAGTTGCTGGGTCAGAATTGGGTCTGTTGCCCTGGGTTTTTCCAAGAGAAGTTAGGGTGGTTTCTCCAACCTGGATTATAGGCATTAGAGTAGGGGTTGGATCTAACATTCTCTTGTACAATACAGACATCCTCATAGGGTGAGGATGGAGAGAAAGAAAGGGAAGGATCAGAAAAACTGGGATCAAAGGCCCCAGTTTGGAACCTGTGGGGTTTCGAAAAATGCTGACTCACAGGTTGAGCTGCATCGAGTTGATTCACGAACTCCCGTCCAGAAGGAGCTCGTGAAGAATGGAGTCCCGAATTTTGCGATTGAGTGGATCGAGAGTTGTTCATGGAATTGCCAGCCATCCACTCTTCCATTCTCTTAGCAACCAAGTCTACCTTATCAAGTTTGTTACAAATCAATTCCATATCAAATGAATGAGAGTCATGAACTTCATTGACATTTGATCTGGGCTGCTGGGATCGATTAAATGTATCCATGGAGGCATAATTGATTGAATTCTCACTCATTTCCTCAAATAAATCATGTACACTATCTGCATCTTTATTGAGGAAATTGCCTCCGCAAGAAGTATCCACATGATTTCTGAGTTGCTCAGTCAACCCATGATAGAAGATCTGCATGAGTTGCCATTTCGGCACCTCGTGGTGTGGACACCTCTGCAATAAGTCCTGGAATCACTCCCAGGCCACATGAAACTGCTCCTCTGGCAGCTGGGTAAGGGTAGTGATTTCCCGTCTCAAAGCATTGGTACGTCCGACTAGGAAGAATTTCTTCAGAAAGGCCGATTTCAACTCATTCCAAGTTGTAATTGGTCATCCTATTGTCCTATACCAATGCGTGGCCTTATCCCTAAGAGAGTGGGGGAAGAGTCTCATGATCATTTGCTCCTCGTTTATGTTTCATGTCTTGGTGGTCTGGACCAAAGTGGTCAAGTCCTCCAAGTGCTGAAATGGATCTTCAGAGCCAAGCCCACGATAATGTTTAATCAGGCTTAACACCTGGGGCCTGATTTCTATGTCACCGGTTGGAATCTGGACACCGGGACATTTCCCGTAATTTGAAGGATCATAAAAATCCTTCAAGGGCTAAGTGCCCTGCATTCTCTGGAACAATTCCTGCATTCTCTGCATTTGTTTCAGCTGCCTTCGAAATTCTTCCTGTGGATTTCCAAGCAGAGGAGGCTGTTGGTTGGCCATGGGATCAATTTGACCAAAATCCAATTTGTGCCTCCTAGAATACTCTAATGGTCCTTCCAATCGGGGATTCAATGACCATCTTCCCATCATAAACTAGGAGAAGGTCGGAAGGACTAGGGATAGGGACCCTGCAGCACAACAAAACAAGGCTGTCCTTAAGTGGGGTAGCCTAAGGATCTATTGACTCCCAAAACCTGCCTTAAGATTGTAAATGATTTACTCTACTTGTGTCTATTCAATCCAACCAGTTAGAAGGAGGGATTGGGGAAAAGGTTCTTCCTTCGGCTTTCGCCTCCGGTTCCTAGTGTACCCCCCAGCCACGATCGTTTGACACTACTCCCCTAGCTAGACATCAGATTAATCAGTACAAGTAGGTTAATCAAAGACAATCTCAGACTAGGCCCAGAAGAGCGAATCAGACCTTAAGGCCAATGTCTACTCAATTTTATTAAGGCCTGGGATTGTGGTGCTTATGGAATGTGATGGGCCCTTAAAATGGGTTGTGCCCTTAATGATTGATTGAGATTTGTGTAAGTGCTTGCACAACCAGGGTTTTCTTTTTTCTTTTTTTTTTTTGAGAAAGAAAGGAATGCTATCGAATCACCGATAGCAAACCAGGAGAGCTATTATTGATAATAAAAAATATTTACAAGTTCGACCCCCACTGCTATATGAGACTCCAGCATAAATTTACAATATTTTCCACATACACTGGTGTCTCCTGAAAAACACACTCATTTCTAGCCCTCCATACTGCCCATAACATAGCCACCATAAGTATATAAGGCTTATTCCCATCCACAAGATAGCACCACAAATTCCCCCAAGTGGGTAAGGACTCGTTGCATACTCTCCTTCATACATAATTAGTGATCGCACATGAAGAAAAGATATGAACGCTAGAATCATTATGCATCCCACATAAATAACAAAATTGGGTGGGGGTCCCCATCCTTCTGTGCCTCAGATCTCCAATAATCAATCCATCCCTCCTGCAGAGCCATAAGAAAATTTGTAACTTTAGTGGTATTTTTAACTTCCATAGCTTTTTCCCCATTTCTTCATCTTCCGCCATCCTGGAGGACATTATCAATCTGTCATAAGCAGCCGCAATAGAAAAATTACCTTCCCATTTGTATGTGTCATATTCATGAGGCATGGGTTTGAAAGCAGCAAGCTCTTGTATGAGACGTTCATTCTCTACACGAGTTCTTGTTTCATGATTATTCCACCCACCATTATTTAACAACCACTGCTCCGAATCCATGTCCCAATAATCGGCTACCACCGCATTTTTATTTGCAGCCGCAGCATAAGCAAGGGGGAACCTGTCTTTAAACGTCCCTCCATGTACCCAATTTTCCAGCCAAAACTTGAAGCTTTTTCCATCACCTAAAACTGATTTGAAAAAATTCCAATTATCCTTCAGGGCGTGCACCACAGAAGACCAAAAGTGGGACGGTTTACGTGGGTTAAGACGATTTATCTCATCATTGGTACTCCCGTAACTATCCTGGATAATTTTTGTCCATAATTTTTTCCCCCTGTAGCAATCAAACAACCCACTTCAATAGTAACGCTTCATTGAATTCTTTAAGGGATCTAACACCCATACCTCCCATCTGCTTTGGTTTGCAAATTGATTCCCACTTCAAGGGTTGAAAAAAGGCCCCTTGATGAGAGGCCCCTTTCCAAAAAAATCTTCTCCACATCACCTCCAGCTTTTTCCAAATAGAGTTCGGAGCTCTAAGGACAGAGAAAAAGAAAACGGGAATCGAAGTGATAACAGAATTAAGTAATATACACCTCCCCCCTTTTGATAAGTATCTACTGCTCCAGCCCTCCAATTTCGTAGCTACCTTTTCAAAGAGGAAAGACCAATCTGCTTTCTTCATCTTAGAATATTTCAAAGGCAGACCCAGATATTTAATCGGCAGTGGAACCACAGGTGTACCAAGAATGGTGGAGATCTCATTCTGTAACCCACTATTCATCCCAAAACAGACCAGGGAGGATTTACTTCCATTCAATCTGAGACCAGAAACCTCTCCAAAAATTTTTACCATATGTAACAAAGCCTGCACTTCTCTCTTCCCCCCTTCCACAAGAAAAATAGTATCATTAGCGTATTGAACTATAGGGGCTAGAGCCCTATGATTAGACAATGAATACCCCTTTATAAAACCATCCACTGCCAGTTTGCAGGCAAATCTAGCCAAAGTATCCACCGCAAGGTTAAAAATCAGAGGGGCAATAGGGCAACCTTGCCTTACTCCACATTGGGGCTGAATCCAAGAGCGACACGGTTTACCATTTATCAATGGGGAAAAAGAGGCTGTCGTAATGCACCTCTTCACCCATTGAATCAATAAGGGTGGAAATTTCCTCCTAAGAATCTCCCACAAGTATGACTAGGAGACTGAATCATAGGCTTTGGAAAAATCTACTTTCCATAAGAAAGCCTTCGATTTTCTCCTTCGCCAACCCATAACAATCTCCTACGCAATAATGAATGACTCTTGTAACGATCTCCCAGGAAGAAAAGCTGACTGAACAGGCATTATCAAGTCCTTTAAAACCTCCCACAATCTGTTAGCAATAACCTTACTAATGATAAGGTAGATGGAATTAGATAGCGTAATGGGTTTGTAATCAGAAAAGCTTTCCGCCCATGATTTCTTAGGCAACAGAAATAGATAAGATTTGTTCAGCCTCTCAAATCCGGAGTTGCCCAATTCAAACTCATGAATAACCTTTAACACATCCACCTTAACAACATTCCATAGCTCTCTGTAGAAAAACACTTGAAATCCATCCAGACCGGGAGCACCTTCATTATTTAACTCTTTAATAGCTTTTAGCACTTCTTGTTCAGAAATAGGGGTCACAAGCATGTCTCTCTGTTCATTAGTTACATAAGGGAAGTCCATTGCTGCCAGCCTCCAAGAACCTCTTGAAGCAGCCTTGGAAGTTTCTTTAAAAAATTTACTTGCTTCAGATCTGATCTCCTTAACAGAGGTAATATTTCTTTCTTCAACTTTAATAGATGAAATAAGGTTGAATCTCCTTCTAGCACTGGCTGCAAGATGGAAAAATTTTGTGTTCGCATCACCTTCTTTAAGCCATAGCTGTTTGGATTTTTCATGCCAATCCATTTCTGTTTTCAGATCTTCATCCCCCACAACTGCTTACATCTGCTACCTCAGCTGCTGTTCCTGTTGGTTCAAAGCCAGCCTGCACTCTTTCAGATCCAAATCCCTGATGACTGTCAAGGCTTCCCTCCTCTTCTGGTCTCTGATCAGATTCACAGCCTGCCCATATTCCTTCAACATTTCATGCAGACCAGCCAATTTTGCAACAAACTGCTGTGTGGCAGTGCCTTGAACATCCTTGCTTTGCCACCACTGAGAAACCATTTGCATGAAGCCTTCTTCCTAAGCCAAGATCTCTTGAGTTTGAAGTATGATCCTGTGTCTGCATTCACTCCACTGTCCCAAACCAAAGGTGTGTGGTCAGAGAATGGCCGATCAAGGCTCAAAACAACTGATAGTTGATATCTCTCTAACAAACTAGGACTGCCAAAGAATCTATCCAATTTGGAAATCTATCCACTGCCATTCCTCCAAGTATACTCCACACCACTGATGGGATATTCAGTCAAGCCCATGTTCTACACAGCCAATTGGAAGCCAGCTATAGAACTGTCCATTCTCCCATCCAGGTTATCATCACCAGAAAGATAACAATTGAAATCACCCCCTAACAACCATGGGGTCTCTTGCACTCTTTGATGCATTGCATAGAGTTCCTCCCACAAGCCAACTCTATCTGCTGCCACACAAGAACCATATATGCAAGATATAAACCATTCCATATCTCCTTGGGGAGATTGACATCTACAAGAAATTAAAAACCTATCACGAATAATTTCAGTTATTGAAATGGAAGATTTTCTCCACCAAAAAGCCAGTCCTCCAGACCGATCAGTAGCACCCTTAGCCGCAATATCATTATGGCCCAATTGCTTAAAACAGTCCCATTCTTGACCATTTTCCCTCTCCAAGTGAGTCTCTTGTATAAGAGCATAGTCTATCGCCCACTCAGAGAGATATCTACACAATGAAGCCCTTCTCTGTTTGTTGCGTAGCCCACGCACATTCCAAGACAAAACTCTCATTCCTCATTAGAAAGATCCCCATTGGCCTTGGAGCCCACATATTCAACCATAATGGATTTAGCAATATTTTGCTCCTCAATAGGGGGCAAGGACTCCTTCCTTCTCCTTCTCAACATGTATGGAGATCTACCCACACCTCTTTTTTTATTAGAACCACTGCCATACTACAAGTCAACAGGAATAGCAAGCTGCATCTGGACTGGCTCTTTAAGCATCAAATCCCTTCCTGTCCTACCCACTTCCATACTGTAGTTCATCTCAAAATCTGCCATTGGAGTCTCAACAACCTCCAGACAACCGTCCTCTTTGACTATCATAGCTTGTCTGCTATCAGCAGCTGTAACATCATCTTCCATCTGATCTTCCTCAGCCATGGCACAGTGACAGTCCTTCCTCTTTTTGGGTTCAGGAGCATCAGCAGGAGGAGTGCGTCCACATCTATCACTCTGTTTTCTCGCCTCATTGTTGGTTCCAGGCTTCAGTTCTTCCTCAGACGACTTATCTTGACCACATTCAACCTGCCCAGACACCTGTCCAAGAACAGCAAGCCTAACAAGCCAAGAAATGCCCCCACATCTGATTGTGATCGAATCAGGAATTGAGCCAACATTGGTAACTTCCACCTCGATTTTTAGAGACCTAATGTCCCCCTCTCCGATCAAAACTTCAGAACCATGACAGATTGATGCAAAACCTACTAACATTTTAGAGACAACCCCCTTTAATCACAGGTGCAGTGGCAGACCAGAGATCTTAAGGAGAATCCTCCTAGAGGTCACTCTTTGTGGAGGCCGCTCAGACAGAGCCCCATCAAATGGAGAGACCATTCTCCAAATCACAATGAAGTCTTGAAAAATACTTGAGCAAAATCTCAATCGTTCCACATCTAGCATGCCCAAACCAGACACCAAGAAGTGAGACTAGGATAACATGGCTACCTTCTAGCCTGCAAATAGAAGATCCAAGGAACATACCAGGTTCTAAAGCATTTTGATCGACGGCCTGCCTGCCATGATCTCTCCAATCAAAGCACCTCTCAGTGTGATCTCTGTAGTCAAGATCTCTTCTGAAGATGGGATCTCAACTTCAATTGTGTGCCTACGCAATGCCGGCGGTGGTGGATGAGTTTTATTCTTAACCCTCTAGACAGGATGCGAGACTGCCCTCTGTGATCGAAAAGAAATCCTCCTAGGGCATGACTCGCGCTTGTGTCCTTCACTCCTGCATTCCAAGCATATCAGGGGGTTTTTACAAATCGCTGCCACATGCCCCCTTCGTCTGCATCTGAAGCAAAGAACCTCTCCATTCTTACTCCTCCAGGTACATCTTCGAGCATTTTCAGACGACCTAAAGAACCTCTCCTGCCAGATCCGCTCCCTTCTCCAGGCCCTCTATCTCCACGTCCTCCATTCACCTTCTACTCTAGCCCTGGACGGCTCCACCCCATTGCCGCCCTCTGCCCAACATCGATCACCCTCCGCTAGCCTTCTCCCCATCCTCAATTTAAACCCACAACCAGGGTTTTCAAGCAACATTATTTGTGATGCGTGGATTTTAATGTTCAAATCTTGCTTAAGTAGCTTTTAGGGTTTCAAATTAGGTGGAATGCAATCAAGTTTCTAGGCAAACCAAGTTGTTAAACATGGGTGAAAATTGTTTTCCTTTAAAACCAAGAAGAAAGTGGAGTGCCTAGAATAGACCTAGATTGAAAACCCTAAGGAGGAGCTACTTGATGAGTTGATTTTAAGTAGAGTGGTGCGGCCCAAAGAACTCAAACAACTGGCCACAAATGCACCACTAAGTTAGGCACACAAAGATGGTTAACCTATAATGATTTCTACTCTTTTATGTGTTGCTTTGTGTGTACCGGCTCCACAGATCAGAACCCAGTTGAGTAGAAACAAATCAATCTGGTTAAGTGCCTTGAATGTGGGTGTACATTGTGTGTTTGTTGAAAATTGCCCCACAAGATTATCTTTTTGTTATTTTTTTTATATAAATGAGGGTGGAATGAATGTGAGTGAGAATCCAAATAACCAAACTATTCCTAGGATTTATGCAAACACCTAGGTTAATTGGAATTTGGATTTAATGTGGCGAATGAAATCTATGGAGGGGGGAAGAATGGGGAGCACTTACAGTTGTCTTCAACTGCACTTTACTCCAGTCTACCGCTTGATGATTCCTTGATGGAGGTCTCTGCAAAACAATAGACACAAGAGAAAGCAAGTTAGAAAACAATAAAGTGTAAGAAATGCGAAAAGAAGTTTGGAAATAGTTACGTCCCCGACAATGGTGCCAAAATGTTGGATGAGCGAGTTGCTACGCTATTGTGTTTGGTTTTTAAAACCTTGTCGTTGTAGCTTGAAAGCGAAGAACTCTTGTTCAACAAATAAAATTTATGCCGAAATGGAAATTCTACGTCGAACACAGGGAGGCTATGTCGATCTATATTCGCAATTATATTTTTTTTAGAATTTTTCTTGAAAAGCGAGGTGATGTAATTACAATGAAGCCATAACAACAATCAGAGTAAAAAGGGAGAGGAAGAGAGAGAGAGAACATGCATTCAATAATTCAAAATGTTTATACAATAAAACCAAATAAGAATTACACTAGAAAGTGGGAAATCAGCTACACTAGAAAGCTGTAAAGAAGAATGGGAGAGAGAAGTTATCCTCCTCGACGATTGCTTGGAGGACGAGCCGGACGGGATGACACCTGGACGAAGGAGGACGGGGCAAGACGAAGGAGGTTGAAGCAGAAGAACAGGATTGGGGCAGCACGTCGTCGACGTCGTAGGATCCGCTTCCGAACAGGGGACGAAAATTTGACTTTTTCTCGCGAGGAGCATCTCGGGTGTAGGACAAGCTTCGCTTGAGCTTTGGAGAGGTAGAGAAGAGATGGAAGGGATGAGAATTTCGTGTGGACGGGGTCTCCTTTTATAGTTGCAAGGAGTGGGGGCAATTTGGTCATTACAACTTTAAAAACATTATTTCAAGACCTTTAGTGACGGATAAAACCGTCGCTAAAGGTCTGAACGTGGGCGTAGTGGGTGGCGGCATGCCCACTCGCTTGCCTGCGTGCGCAACGCACACGCACGTCCGGCCATTCACAGCCGTCCAATCGCGAGATCGGACAGCTTAGATCACGTTACGCCCGCTTCCTCAGCGCGCGCCCGCCCGCATACGATGCCGTGTCTTCGCTGCACGTGCAATAGCGCATGGGCACTATCGGGCGTGCACAACCGTTCGATCGTGATCTGATGCTCCTCGTGCCCGCTCGCCTGCGCCTGATTTGAGGCTCGCGGGGGCCCGATCTCGCGACCTCTACTTCGCCCGCAGCGTCGTCTCTGCTGCACTGTGGAGGAGAGTTGGTCATGGAGATGGTTTTTGCGGCGCGTGCTCATATCACGCGCTGGATTTTCTTTGGAGAGGCAGCGGTGGTCTTGAGGGTCGGTTGGACGGCTGTGATGGCACCACTTGGCCGTCCATCTTCTGGATGATGTAGATGGTGCCATGGGTGTCGGATTGAGTTGATTTTCGCACTGTTAGGCTGCGATCGTCGATTTGAATCCATCCGTGTGGTCGGATTTGACATTTGAAATGCATATTAACACCATATTGGACCTTGATCTTCTAGGGTTCCCTGGTCACTATCTGATGCTACAGATGTCTGATTAGGGTGATCTTGGAGTTGTTGAACTCCAATCGGCACCTTGATCACATCTGTACGATTGGATCTTCGATCCAAGGCCCTGATAAAAAGTTTTCCCTATCTATGAACATAAAAGGAGAAATTAACCTCCATTTTATTCAAACTACTCAAAATGCAAAATGATGCATGTTATGCAATATTTATAGCATGCAATGCAATCCTACACTTAAAAACATGCATAAATGGACATCTTAAGTAGTGTAATCGTGTTTACATCAAGCATGATGTAAAAATAATATGCGAAAATAAAATATAAAACAATCTCACACAATGAACACAGTTATTTTTAGGTGGAAACCCAAATCGAGTGAAAAACCACCACCTAACCCTCTCAAGTTAGGATTTTACGATCAACCAAGTTGATCAAATCGACTAACGTACTGCTTAAACGAGAACCACCACCTAACCCTCTAAAGTTAGGATTTTACGATCAACCAAGTTGATCAAATCGACTAACGTACGGCTTAAACGAGGGTAGTACAACCTCAATTACAACCATGCTACTTTATACGAGGGTAGCGTACCTCAAACCCCTTCTCTTCACGAGAAGGATTTTGTCTTATGAAGGATATGGGAATTCGCAAAGCGAATACCCAACCAAATAACAAAGTAAATTACAAATAGTCCTATAGAGCCAACAAAGATAATCTTAACCTAAGCTTCTATAGGAATAAGGATGCTTCCTTTTAGTGGAAGTGCATCGACGATGCGAATGCGTGAACCATGTGGTAACGCTTCGTCTCTCTCGTAAACTACGGTGGGAGAGCGGGTGCGCAAATGATTAATGCTCTCTAGATGTAGAACTTGAACTTGGAGAGCAAGAGCTTTTCTTGGACACAAAAGAGTGGAAAGTATGTTGCTATGTGTGTCTTGGTGTTTCTAGGTGTGTGTTTGAGTGGAAAAGGTTCCCCTCTATTTATAGAGGCCTTAAGAAGGCTTTGGAAGACCTTGGAAGGCTTCCATAGCCGTTGGGTGCAAGCTCCAAGAAAATCAAGTCGAAATCAGGATTAATCATTACACTGACAAGGTTATCAGACATCTGATCCTGGCATCGGACGTTTGGAGAACCAGTTTAAGACATCTGGGAGCAAAGTCAGACCTCTGATTTTAGGCAGGTTTCCTTCCTGACTTGAATCAGATCTAAATAAGGTTCTAGTGCATTGTCATCAGATGACATACAGGACGTTTGGAACTAAGTCTGGACGTTTAGAAACCTACTTTTCTACGGGAATGGATTTCCAAGACAGTGCAACAGCTAGAAAATCTCTGAGAAGAGATTTTGGGTCAGCCGAGGCAAAACAGTCATGTATCAGATGTCTGGGGTCCTTTACAGACATCTGATACGAGGCTAACGGTCATTTCCTTTAGTGTTTGCTAAGGCAGCCAATGGTCCACTAATTGGATGCCTGGCAAAATCATCAGACGTCTGGACTAAGGTCTGGACGTCTAATTTTATCAGGCAGAACTAAGTCCAGCCTAAATATAATTGGACGTCTGAGTCAACAATTAGACATCTTAAAAGTATTTATCAAACGTCTGATTTTCAGATTAGACGTCAGAAAAGGCCGTTTGAACCCTATATTAGTTTTCTAAGTTCTCTACAGAAAACTTAAGTATCCTAGGGTTGTGCAGGTGTTCCTAGGACTATAGTTAGGGTTCTTTGAGGCTCTTTAACATGAGTTTAAGTAACAAAATAAAGAGCAACAAAAGAAACAAAAAATACAAAGATTACAAGGAAAGCAAATCTATCCTATTCTTCATCTCCTTCCTTCTTCAAGCTGTTGCTCCTCATGAAGTTCCTCTGTTCTCAATCAAGATCCTCCAATCCATCCTGGATGCGAGCTCGAACTTCATCTAATCACGTCTCCATTTGCAATTGACCTGAAATCTAAGACTCTAAGTGCAAATGTTAAATGACACGTGTTTTGTTATCATCAAAACAAATGATCGCGGTGCTCTAGCACCAACAGGTGGGACATTTAGTCCCACCTCATAAGCTGACGAGCAGGAGGCGACATATAAATTGAAAAACTGCTAGAGGCTTATCGCCTCCAACTTACGGGGTGAGGTCCCTCTCACCCGACAGATCGGCCTCGTCCGCGACCACGCCCTACGGACCTGGTCTTGACCTGACCCGACTAGCACACCTCGCCCACCACCGCACACCGGTGGGCCTGGTCCCGGGCATGCATACCTAACCCGTTTACCCAAGAGGCTCTAGGAGAGTTGTGTCCTAAGAGTGAAATAGAGAGAGAGAGAGAGATGCGGGGAGGGTATAGGTAGGTTTTGCTTCTCTATTTTGTGTAGGGAAGAAGGAGGAAGAGGAAGCAGCTGTGGGGAAGAGGAAGAGAAGAAGAAGAAGCGAGCTGAAGGAAGAGGAAGTTGAGGACTTAGTCGCACAAGAGAGAAGAAGAAGGCAGCGGAAGGAGCCAATGAATAAGAAGAGGACTGCAGAAGAAGGGCATCTGAAGGAGAAGGTCTGCAGAAACTAAGGAAGGAGGAGGCGCAGCAGCTCAAGGAGAGAAGAAGTCAAAGAGGAAAAGAAAGAGAAGGAAGGAGCTGCCGCAGCAGAGAAGGAAGAAGGAGCCTAAAGAAGCACTGTAGCAGAACACCACTTAAGGCGTTTGATTCACAGATCAGACGTCTGAAGATAGGAAAAATAGAGAAAGAAGAGAAGAGAGAAAGCAAAGAAAAAGGAAAGAGAGGAGAAGAAGGAAGAAAAGAAAAAGAATTTATTTCTTTTTATGTTTTTACTCTCTAGCCTTCGTATACAGTGCATTGTTACTAAACATTATCTTTCAAGTTTTGTTATTTTCTGCTTCTAAATACCAATTTGCTCCCTGAGTTCGACCTCGAGATATTTTTGATTTTCGAGTAATAAATAAAATTTGATAATCGTTTTGTCGTGGTAATACTACAACGAATATACTTTTAAAACTTGTTGAACGAAAGCGGCTATCAATTTTTGGCGCCGTTGCCGGGGAGCAACATGCATTTTAGAAGCTTTAAATCACAATTTTTGATTTTATACTGACTTAATTTCTCTCTTATTGTGTTTGTTTCAGGAAAATCCGAGGAGAGACAAGCAGCTGCATAGCAATCACACTAAGAAATAGGTAACCTTTTTAACCCTCTCTTTTAATCCCCTCACAATCTCAAGAGGAAAAACAAAGGAAAATCAATCTAGGGCTACCTATTTTCCATACTTAGTAATCCACAAGAGTTGCCTGGTTTTTAATTTCAATACATTTCTAAGTGCATATCCATTTAAGGTAACTAGGGATAAAACCTTCTTGATTGAGCCCTAGATACCCATTTCTGAGGCAACTAAACTGGACCAACTAGAGCCAACCTAAGATTACAAGCTAGGGTTTTAGAGACACATCTTCCTCTAAACAAAGATTCAAAAAAATTCCAAAAAGAGGTGTGCCTAAGCCTTGTTTGAAAAGACCTATCCAAGAGAAACCCTAAGCAAATCAGGCTCTTAATCTACTTGAACCATAAAAGAAAGGACCTAAGAAGCTCTCAAAGAAACAAATAAGTGAAGTTGATCCTTTGGGTCAACCAACCTTTAAATTTGGTCACTTTGCATAAAAAAGGCTTAAAGTTCAAGTGGAACCCTAAGCACCTTGATCTTAAATAAAAGTGGTAGACTTAAGAGGTCAAGGTCCCCATTCTGGTCTACCTGGAATCTTAGTGACAAGAGAGGTCAGGTGGGGGAAACCCTGTAACTTGTGGAAGCGCTCTACCGTGTAGGGGTCTTCGCAAGACTCTCCCTCTCTGGCTGCCCAGGTAATTCTCAGGTGGACGACCTTCTGATCCAAGGGTATCATCCGCCCCAAACCTCTATAGTCACCCAGCATATTTTGGGTGTCTTGATTGGGTTCAGTACGTTCTAATCTCATTCAGTCCTTCAGTGCATGTTTGGTAGGAGGTCCTTGAAACCTCCTTTAGAAATCCACTCTCCCCGAGGCCAAGCCTCGATACCCTTGTTTGTGCAGCAACCCCTCCACATAGACCTTTGCTCCGATTCTGAACCTAGTTCTACTTCTTCAATTATGGCACAACCTGTTGAAGAAGAAAATAATCTTCAGCACTAGCTTCAGCGTCTGAATGACCCCTTCCAGAACTTCATGAACCCACTGCAGCATCCCATGATGCGAGATCACTATAATCCCACTGCGGTGGCAATAGAGCCTCAAGTCCGAATCCCGACTGGAGGACCTGATTCTGAATTGAAGCTCAATATGATTCATGCCATACCGAAATTCTATGAGCTTAACTCCAAGGATCCATTCCAGCATATCAAACAACTTAAGCATCTGGCCCAGACCTTCGGGTCAGATGCACAAAACCGGGATATCTTACTCATGAAGATGTTCCCTTTCTCCCTTATGGACAAGGCAGCTCATTGGTATCAGACTCAGACCCGTTCGATCAACACATGGGATGAACTTCAATCCGAATTTTTGAAAAAGTTCTTTCCTGTTGGTCAGACAAATGCCTTGTGCCATCAGATTACTCATTTCACCTCGCAAATGGGAGAACCTCTTTATGAGGCATGGGATCGATTTTTGGATCTCATGAGAAAGTGCCCCCATCAGGGAGTTCCTAAATGGGAACAAGTCCAGTCTTTTTACCAGGGATTCCATGAGGACATTAGATTATTCGTCAATGCAACCTACAGAGGGAATATCATGGGTTAGCATGAGGACATAGTGTGGGAGATTCTCGAGAATATGTACAAGAACTCCATCAATAATGACTCCATGGGTTTATTTAACCGGACGAATACTCGCGCATCGACAAATCTTAGGGGAGCACATGAGATGCAGGGCCTGTTCGCATCCGTCAACTTGGAACTAATGGCCAGTCGGTTGGATAAGGTCTCTATTAAAGAGAAGAAGGTGGACGAGTTGACTCGGCATTTGCAGCAAACCACCTCTACGCAGAGCTCTTTCGCACAACCACCTCCTGCAAGGGAAGCTGTGCAAAACATCTTCCACTGATCTTCTCCGGGGATAGACCCGTATCCACCCCCATTTGACTCCAGGACCGGAGGGACCTCCGATCCTCTTTATTCTTGTCGGGGGAACTTTGATCCCCCATACTCTGACTTTCCTGAGGTTCCTAGGACCTCAACGTCATCCAGAATGACCCATTTTCTAACACCTACAACCCTGGATGGTGAAATCATCCCAATTTCCAGTGGGTGGAAAATTCTCAGACCCAAAGACCACCTTATCAACCTCGTCCATAAGCCCCTCGTCCTTATCATCTGCCCCAGCCTCGGCCCAACCCCACCTATTAATATGGGCCAAACCAAGACCAAATGTCCCTCATCCTCCAAACACTGGCTGACATTTAAAGAACGAATGCGGCAATCCAAAAATAACACAAGGACAAGATCACAGAGGTCTACAACCAACTTGCCCAGATGGAAAATTCTCGCCAGTCGGGCACACTTCCTTCACAACCTCTGCCAAACCCAAATAACATGTCAACCCAGAGGCACGTTATGAACCCAAATCCAGGTCACGCACACATGATTTATCAAGCCCCTTCTGTTCCATCACTTGACGGGATGGAAGCTTCAACATCTTACGTGGGTTATCAACAGCAACAACCCATCTTACCAACTCCCAACCAGAACAAGGCAGGATTAAATTATGTAACAACTTGGTTGGGCTCGGATAGGTTGTGTTAATATGGTGATTTAATCGTTGAAATGAGTATAGTGGTTAACCTAAATCGAGCCTAACCATCTTTTTACAAAATGTTTAACCTGGCCTACTTGATTTTATCTTGGTCACTTTTAGGCCTAGAGTCGAACTCAGGGAAGCGGGATTAGAGGTGAATAAGTTTCTACGCCTTTGCTACAACGAATCTCTTCCGTTCGTTTATTATGTTTTTGGTGTTTTTCTATTTAATGATTTTTTTTTCAATAATTTTTGTCCTTGAGGTACACCCTCAAAATCAGGTTCTTGGCTTTGAGCCAAATTAGGGTTCCAAAACTGGTCTTGCTATTCGCAAGACTGGGTACCTGTAAGTCAAGGATTATCTTTTCTCTTTTGTATATTCTTTTATCTTTTTAATGGAAGGAAAGAGAAATAAAAATAAGGTAAATATAGTATATATATATGTATATAGGGGTGGGGGTGGAGGTGGAAATGGCGTGTAGCATGGTGTCGAGTTGATCGTCGTCTAGGAAGATGCAACCAACAGGATGAAGTGCTGCGTGGAGTGTAGGATGGATGGGTGGAAGGTGTGTGTGGAGACACTTTCTGTAAGTGTGTATCAGGGAATATCAGCAACTGGTGCAGATATTCCCGCGATACAACGTGTGATAGGTGATATGAAAAAAAAATATATATATATATATATGTAAATATATAAATATATATTTATATGTATATATAGGTATGGTTATAATTATATAGGTGTATACGCAGTTATATATGTATATATATATGTATACGTATATATATATATATAGATATGTAAATATATATATATATATATAGTAATATATGTATATAGTTATAGATATGTATATATGTATATAGATATATTAGTATAAGTATCTATGTATATAGATATATGTAGATAGATATATATATATATATATATGTATTTATAGTTATAGATATATATGTATATATGAATGTATATTTGTATATATATATGTATAAATATATGTGTATATATATGTATATATACTTATACTTAGTTGTATGGGTAATAATATATATATATGTATATGTATATTTATACATATATAAATATATGTATATATGTAAATATACATGTGTATATATATATATATATATAAGTATATAGATATATATGTATATATATGTATGTATGTATGTATATGTACTTATATATAAGTGTATAGGTACTAATATGTATATATATATATATATGTGTGTGTGTGTGTGTGTATAAATATATATAGGTCTATATATATATAAGTGTGTATATAAGCGTGTACAAGTGAGAGTGTGTGGGTATGAGAGTGTGTGTGTGTGTGTGTATGTGTCTGCGGGAGGGAGTGAGAGTGCTGTGAGAGAGAGAGAGAGAGCGTCTGCTGGAGTGAAGAAGGTGCGGGCGTTTAAGCTGTCTGGAGGCTGCACCCGTCGTCTGATGGTCCACGCGCAGGCGCAGGCGCGTAGGTGCGAAGATGCACGCGCACGCCGGATGGAGTCGACGTGGGATGAAGGTGTAGTGCAGCGTGCTGCAGACCACAGCGCACTAAGATGAACAAGGGCGAAGAAGCAGGCGCTGCAGCAGGCGAATGCAGACGCTGGAGCAGGCGCGGGCTGGAGACGGATGCAGCGCGGAGAGAGAGTGCGTGGTGACCGGATAAGTGATAAACTTACCGGTCACCGCACTATAGCAGCATGAGATCGCGGCTACAGTGCAAGGGCATAAAGTTGACCGGCTGGCGCGCAAGAAATCGGCTGGGCTGCAGGCGGGGATTTGCGACAGGGCGTGCAGAGAGGGGCGAAGGTGACCTGCTGGCGCGCGTAGAGCACGGCTGGGCTGCGGCCGGGGATTTGCGACAGGACGCGCGGAGAGGGGCGAGGGCGACCTGCTGGCGCGTGCAGAGCACGCAGAATAGGCGCCTGAGGTGCGTGGTGGCCTACGCTGCTGCTGGCTGCCGCTGCTTCTGCTTGAGCTTCCGAGCTTGAAGCTCCTGTCAATGGTGGCAATGGGTTGGAATGATGAAAACAAAGAGGTGAACCACCATGCCCACCAACTCTTTGATGAGCTGGGCGGTGGTGGGACTCATAGTGGTAGTCGTGTACCACTGTGAGCTACTCCTGCCCGCAGCGTAGCTCCTCAGGAGGAAGAGAGGCTGCGTATGGAAGGGAGAGGGGAGGAGACGGCCTGGAGAAGGAGCTGCTGTATGTGTTGTGTTGGACCAAGCTTTCCCAAAGAAGATTGCTGTGTCCTTTCTAAAGAGGAAAGAGGCATGCACAGCCATGCCCTGGGCTGCATGAATGGCTGTGCATGCAGCTGGCAGGGCAAGCTGTGCAGAGAATGGCGCGAGGAAGCAGAAGCCATGCCCTGCAGCAGCGCGGAGAAGAAGAATTTCAAAGCCAAATAAAAATAAAGATGGTGATTTTGCGAGGCAGCACTTGAAGAATTTGTTAATTACAAGGCCAATTTATTCACTCTCCTCCCCTCTCAAATAAATGCATGCATGCGTTTATTTTTACAAATGCGACTATGGCTACCTAATATGCACTGGCAATGCTAGGAAATAGCACAAGATGGAACAATTGTTGGTGTATTTTTGCTGTGCAATCATACCCCCATGCCTATCTTTTGCTAGTCCCTAGCAAAACATTTTTGTATTATATTTAGAAATGATTTTAAGCTGAAGATTTTCTTCTGAGGTGACATAGGTGTGTTTATTTGTTGGATATTGTGAGAACCAATTGTAGAGAGGACTACCAGTACTTTACGTCTGACATGACATAGACCATCTCTCAACTAACCTGGACTCTTGATATTTAAACCTTAAGTACGATTTCCAGGACCCAGGATGGTTTTGCCATACTCGAGAGCTCAAGAGATTATGTCTTGTGCATAGTGAAGGATCAAGACTAACCAGATGAACATTAAGACTCAAGCCTAGGGTTTCATGAATTTTTAAGTGTAGGTTGGTCCCAGTTTCAGCTCATGTCTTCGGATTGACCCTTAAAAAGATGACGGAAAACTCAACTCCCATTTTATGACATTTGTGGCTCAAAAAAATAGGGTATTTGTAACTTTCCCTGAAGAACTTTTGTAGGGGGAAGACTTTATAGATATTTGTGAGATATACTGACTTATTTGCATCTTTTTTTTTTTTTGAAACACGTGTCAGTATATCTCTTACAACTTTATTTGGAGGAGCACACTTTTCTTTCGGTGGGAGAGTTCCTTTTTGGTGGAAAGAGTCTCTCCTAAATACAAGACTAAAGCCTGGCATAAAAAGTCTACCTGCATGCACATGTAAGGACTCCACCTTCCCTAATGAACACTAGGGTTGGATCTTATGTTCACCTAGTCTTTCCTGATATGTGTAGTGTGAACCAAGATTACTTAGGCTCTCGAGTAGAAGCAAACCAATGGATCCTGTACTAGTGTCTCAGGTACAAGAATACGTCCTAAGTTAGGAGAGATTCCGATCTATCTTGTCAATGCTTCAAGTGAATTAAGCCGAGACTGAGCGTATCAAGCTTCTGTGGCCTGGAAAGTCTTCAAAACAGTGGTTGAATATCCATAAAAACTTATTGTATTTTTGTTTCATCCTTCAGATCATTACTAAACACCATTTTATATATATATATATATATAGATGGAAACTGCATGATACCCTAAAATACCCAGATCCTATGGATGCCTATCCACCCCCCCAAGCCAAACGATGCTATGTCCTCATATGCATGCAGGGTAGGGTAGAGGAAGGATGAAAGATCAGGTAACGAGAGCTGAGGTGCAGAGTATACAGCAGGGTGGTATGGTGGGTGGATGGTGGGTGGTGAAGTGAAAAGTGAAGTGAGCGTGACAGTGGCGAAGTGTTGTTGGGGTGCCTCCCAACGAGCGCTGAATTTAACGTCCCTAACTAGACTCAGAATGAGGCACAACATTAGTTACCATCCAGCAGGGCAACAGCTTCTCCAACGGGGGCAGGTTCATGAGTAAGATAGGGTTTCAAACGCTGCCCATTGACAGTAAATTTATGCCCAGATTTGGGATCTTCAATCTCAATGGCCCCATTGGGAAATGGTCTCGAGACTAGGAAAGGACCAGTCCATTTGGACTTCAGTTTCCCAGGAAAGAACTTGAGCTGGGCATTGTAGAGCCAAACTTGCTGAGATGGCTCAAATTCTTTCCGTCGAATACGGCTGTCGTGAAAAGCCTTAGTGCGTTGCTTGAAAGTGAATGCAGAATCATAGGCTTCACGACGGAGCTCTTCCAGCTCCTGGAGTTGGAGTTTCCTTTCTCGACCACATAGGTCTGGGTCGAGGTTACATTGGCGAACCGCCCAATAAGTGTGGTGCTCCAGCTCCACGGGAAAATGACAAGGCTTCCCGTAAATGATTCTATAAGGAGACATACTAAGGGGAGCCTTGAAGGCGGTCTGATACGCCCAAAGTGCATCAATTAGCTTGTCAGACCAATCCTTACTGTCAGGCTGAATCATTTTCTGGAGAATTTGCTTGATTTGCCGGTTTGACACCTCAGCCTGGCCGTTCGTCTAAGGATGATACGGGGATGCGATCGATGGTGAACTCCGTATTTCCTTAGAAGTGCCTGAAAAGAAGCATGGGTAAAGTGGCTTCCTCCATCCGAGATAATGGCTCGAGGGATCCTAAAGCGTGCAAAAATGTGATCTTTGACAAATCGAGTGGATATAACATGGTCAGCACGACGCATGGGAATAGCCTCGATTCATTTCGAAACATAATCAACAGCCATAAGATAAATTCGAAGCCGTTGGAAGGAGGAAAGGGACCCATGAAATCAATTCCCTAAATGTCGAAGATTTCCGCAGCTAGAATGGGTTGTAAGGGCATCATGTCACGACGTGACATTGACCCTAACGACTGGTACCTAGTGCAATGTTTGGCATAATTGTGTGCATCCTGGTGAAGGGAGGGCCAAAAGAAACCGCACTGCAACACCTTGGCTGTAGTTTTCCTCCTAGAGAAATGGCTTCTACATGCCTGATCGTGACAGAAGGATAACACACTGGGGAATTCGCTGTCAGGAATACAGCGACGGATAATCTGATCAGCACCTATTCGAAAAAGAAGTGGATTATCCCAGAAATAATACTTTGCTTCTACAATGAGATGCTCGTGCTGGTTTTTAGGCTAGCCACGTAGAAGAGAACCAAAAACAAGGTAATTGGCAATGTCGGCATACCAAGGTCCACTTGCCACATTAATTGCCAATAGGTGCTCATCGGGAAAAATCTCATTAATCGGCAGCGTAAGTCCAATATGGTCAGGGTCCAGTCTGGAAAGATGATCAGCCATAACATTCTGGGCTCCGGCCTTATCACGGATCTCAATGTCAAATTCTTGGAGCAGAAGGATCTAACGAATCAATCTAGGCTTGGCAACCTTCTTGTGCATGAGATGGCGAATGGCCGCGTGATCAGTGAAAACAATAACGTGTGAGCCCAGAAGGTAAGAGCGGAATTTCTCCAACCCAAAGACGACCGCCAGTAGTTCTTTTTCAGTGGTAGTATAATTACGCTGGGCCTCGTCCAATGTCTTACTGGCGTAGTACACCACGAAGGGGTGTCTATCGCGTCTTTGTCCCAGGATGGCTCCGATTGTAAGGTCGGAAGCGTCACACATGAGTTCAAAGTCGAGGGATCAATCAGGTGGTTGGAGAACAGGGGCCTTGGTGACAACATTACGTAGCTGCGTGAATGCTCATATGCAGTTGGGGCCTATATTGAAGGGTACGTCGGTCGATAGGAGATGAGTTAAAGGTCGAGAAATCTTGGAGAAATCTTTGATGAATCTCCTATTGAAACCGACGTGTCCTAGGAAGGAGCGGATTTGTTTGACAAAGCCAGGCACAGGTAAATCAGCAATTACATCAAGCTTAGCTCTGTCAACCTCGATACCCCTATCGGAGATGATATGTCCGAGAACAATTCCTTCGTGTACCATAAAATAACTTTTTTCCCAGGAAAGCACGAGGTTTACATCAATACATCTCCTAAGGATACGTGTCAGGTTGGCAAGACAGTCATCGAAAGATGGTCCAAAGACCAAAATGTCATCCATGAAGACTCGAGAAAGTCACCCACCATGTCATGAAATATCGCCAGCATACACCTCTGGAAAGTTGCTGGCGCGTTACAAAGTCTGAATGGCATCCTTCTAAATGCAAAGGTGCCGAAGGGACAGGTAAAAGTGGCTTTCTCTTGGTCCCGGGGGTCAATTGCCACCTAGTTATATCTTGAGAATCCATCCAGGAAACAGAAAAATTTATTTCCCGCTAACCGCTCCAGGATTTGGTCAATGAAAGGTAGCGGAAAGTGATCTTTCTTAGTTGCAGCATTGAGTTTCCTATAATCTACACACACTCTCCAAGATGTAGGAGTGCATGTAGGGATGGATTCGCCCTTGTCATTGACACGGATGGTGAGTCCTGCCTTTTTGGGCACAACGTGAATCAGACTCACCCAGGGGCTATCGCTGATCGGGTAGATTTTACCCGCGTCCAGCCACTTAATAATTTCCTTTTTAACAACCTCATGCATGTTAGGGTTGAGATGTCGCTGCATATCGCGGGAAGGTCGAGCCTCCTCCTCCGTATATATACGGTGAGTGCAGTAGGAGGGGCTAATGCCAGTTTAATTCAGATAAAGACCATCCAATGGTTGCCGTGTGTTCCATAAGGACCTTCGTTAGTTTGTACTCTTGCTCCCTGGTCAATTTTGAACTAATGATTACAGGGAGAGTTTCATTTGGTCCCAGGAAAACATACTTAAGTGTACTAGGCAGCTCTTTCAGCTCGGGGTGGATGGTGAAAGATCTGGCATTTCATGGGACGAGAGTGTCCCAGGCTAATCAGAAAACAAGTCAGGAGGAAGAAGTCGGCCCTCAGATTGGCCAAGAAGAGGGGCTTCTTGGATAAATGGATCCAAGAAGGAATAGCCCCAGTGAGTAGTACATGGGCTCAAGGTCCCAGTGTGGAGTTGCAAATCCACCTGATTTGGCAGGAAAGAAAGGCAATCCAATCTTCAAGAGTGTGGACCGACGGTGAGTAGCCCGGATATGACTCAGACCACGAGGTATGGGAAGCAGAGAAAACCTCGTCAGAAGTCTGATCAAGAGAAGGAACAGACAAGGGAGGGATGGGGGAACGTCACAATATGTGTCAGTCAAGCAATCGTCAGTGTTTAGTGGCAGTCTGCAGCAGTCAGAATAGGTCCCAATTAATCCGATACACGCGTTGACGGCCATGTCCTTGTCAGACGTGTCATCCTCGATGCAATCGCAATCAAAGTTCTTGGCTGCCTTGAAGATGTTAAGCTTGAGCTTTTCAGATCCAACGGTAATCTCAATACAACCCGACTCGCAATCGATATGGGCGTGGGCTGTAGCCAAGAAAGGGCGACCAAGGATGATCAGACAATCAGAAAGTGAGCTAGGAACTTCCATATGTAAAACAAGAAAGTCAACAAGAAAACAAAGACTATTGACCTTAACCACCACGTCTTCCACCACACCCTTCAGAATTCTGACAGAACAATCTGCCAACTGTAACGTGACAGGGGTGGGTTTCAAATTTCCCAAGGAAAATTTTTCGAGCATGATGGTTGGTATAAGATTGATGGAAGATCCTAGATCAAGCAGGGCACGGTTAAAATTGCAGCCTTGGATGCTACAGGAAATAAGCGTTGTGCCTGGATCTTTCTGCTTCAGTGGTAGATTTGACAGTATAGCACAACTCGCATGAGGCGAGAGAACCACCGGATTCTTAGTTTTCTTTGACTGTCGCCTGGGTGTTGTGTAGTCTTTGAAAAATTGGGTGATAGTAGGTATGTGGTCGATAGCCTCGAGCAAGGGTACCTTGATTTCAACATCCCTGAAAAAATTATGTAGGTTATCAAAGGCCTGCGTATCCTTCTTCTTGCCTTTTGGCTCCCTCAGTAGAGCCTCAGGGAATGGGACTGATTCTGACACCATTTGGGTATATCGTCCTCTCGCGAATGCGGTGCACATACCGAATGAGAGGGCGATGAAGAAGACGGGCCAGGATCAGGTCGAGGCGGATCGACGGTCTGCTTACCGCTCCTGGTAGTGATCGCATTGGATGATGCTGGTCCAGTGGGATCATAAGGCGGAGGAGGGTTCGCAATAGGGACATAAGAGTGAGGTGCTGCAGCGAGATTAGCCTGAAATCCCAGTGGAATGCTCGGAGCTTGCAGAATCTGTTGAACTTGCCCCTGAGAAGGTCGTACTTGTGGTTGAGTACCATGGGGTACGAAATTTCACGGGTTGGGAACAGGTTGGGCTGGGAGAGTGCCCTGAGATCGAGTCACCATGCGTAGTTGATTGATCTCAGCATTCTGCTGTGCTAATTGGTTCTAAAGAGAGGTCATGTTCTCTTCATGGCACTTTGACATTTCCGTCATCATTCGCATCAATTTGTCAAGAGGACTTAACGCGTGTTCTATTTGCGGTACGCAAGGACCCGATGGCGGATTCGCCATAGGATTAGACTGGGCCCTTGGAATGACGGGTGCGGACGGTCACATTGGTCCACCCGCGGGGTTTTGGCACTGTGGGTTGTTGGACCATGCGAAGTTCGAATGATTTCGCCACCTTGGGTTATAAGTAGCAGAGAACGGGTTGTTCCCAGGGAGCAAGCATCTTCAATGCCAGAAGACGCATCCGCATGTAAATACGCATTCGAGCACACGGAGGCTTGGTCCTCTGCGTCAAAATACTGGCTCGTAGAAGCCAAATCCACATGACTTACCAAATCGCTCGGCGCGACACTCGGTAAGGAAGATCTTATGGGGTTTCTAGGGATATGCCTGGTGTTGGAAGAATTGGAATTGTGACGAAGTGGTGAGGAGGGGGTGTTTGCCATAGAACGGGCGGGGTTGGCCAGAGGCTCGTCCGGCTTCTTGTGCACGACGGAGACTTCATCCAATTTCTGTGCGATAAGGCTGAGATCTGTGGATGAATGGGAGGGTCCCGTGTCAACTTCGTGGACATTATGGGGTAGGCTGGTACGATTAAAGGCGACAATGAAAGCATTGTTCATTGAGTTTTCGCTCATATTTTCAAATAATTCGAATGCTCCATTCTCATCTTTATTCATGAAATTTCCTCCGCAGGAAGCGTCTGCAATCTGCTTCAAAGTCTCATTTAACCCATAGTAGAAATCTGGGCTATATGCCACTTAGGCAGACCGTGGTGCGAACACTTCCTGAGGAGGTCATTATATCTCTCCCATGCCTCATGAAACTATTTGCCATTTTGTTGCATAAATGAAGTGATAGCACGGCGAAGCGCATTGGTTCGCCTGATTGGGAAGAACTTCTTGAGAAATGTTGTTCGCATTTCTTCCCAAGAGTGGATGGTTCTCCCAAGGGTGCGTAACCACTGCGACGCTTTATCCCACAATGAAAACGGGAACATTTTCATGAGGACTATAGGTAACTCGATATTTCTTGGTTTAACAGTTTCAGCCAATCGGGTTAGGTCTTCCAAGTGGAGAAAAGGATCTTCACTTGCAAGACCATGGAAGTGAAAATTTATCAGGCCAATTATGTTAGGTTTCAATTCAAAGTCGTCCCCATCCATGGGGACCCGAATTTGTCCTATGGTCTCTGTAGCAGCGAGATTCTGATAGGAGCTAAGAGACCTAGGCTCCTCCCGTTCGGGAGGGTTTTGCATTTCCTCCAATGTTTCCCTAATGGCTTCAATTTGTTCATTATACATTTCCATTTGGGCTTGGAGGCAAGTTATGGGATCCAAGGCTCCACCATCTGGTGGGTTTTGAAGGTGGTTTCCTCCCTCGGGATTTGGGGGTGGGCGTGCAGCCATGTTTGTGGAGGAGGAGGACGATTTGGCTTCTTTTCTAAAATTATCAGACAATTCACACAGTTCATGGTTTTGTGAGCTCCTCCCAAACATGCACTACCACAGGAAGAATTGGGGGGATACGAAGGGAAAAAAGATGAGAGAAATGACGCCGCAAAGGTACACTTGATAACAAATCAACACAATCAAATTCCTAACCTCTACAGTGTGCCTTTAGACCTAAAGATCTAAGTTACCTACTATCATGACCTATGGAACCGATTGCGAGTACCGCGGAACCACCGAGACAGATTGAAAGGCCGTTTGCCCCAGTCTTAGACACCCGATAGCATGTGGGAACCCTCACCAGCACGTAGGCGCTACATGCAGGTAGTTAGACCTCCAATCCTTAATAAGGGTCAAGTTGCTACCAGTTTTAGTTAGAGGCTTAGGATCAAGTGCTTTTGGAATGTGAAGGGCATTATTTACGGGTAATGCCCAAGTGATTGATTTTGTCAAGTGTGTAAAGCAAGTATGCAATGGGAAAATCTCCCCGAATTGAAGTTTTAATTGGTGAATGGTTTTTAGAATTCAACCTTAAGTAGTATGGATTTTAGGATTTCACCGAATTACCAATTCAACCAATCTCCATGTTTTGAGAGAATACAAGCTTTCTTCTAAGTCCAACAAACCCTTCTTCAATGTCGGTTGGTTAATGCATGCTAAAATGCAATGGGATTCCCTAGATGGAGATTTCTATGTGTGGATGCATGAGTCAATTTTAGGTTTGTGTGAAAGGGAGCCAAAGCACTTCAATTCAAGTGCTCCCAATCACCAAAAAAGATTGCCACACACAAGGCTCAACCATAAGATAAAGAAAATCAAATTGTTGGGGTTGAAGTATTTGGGATAGAATCTTAGGCACATGAAAAGTCGTGGTGGGGTTGGAATCAACTCAATTCCAAGTCTTCCCACCAAAAAGGTGATCTCGAATTGCAGATAAATGAAGCAAAGAGGGATGGCAATCAATCTATTTATCTTTGCCTCAAAGAATACTTCACACGGCGAAAGATTCAAGAATCAAGATTCTAGGATCTTTGCTATGCGAAGTTTGGCGGGAAATCTTAGGGCAGTGGGAGTGATGACAAATAATCAAACAAGTGATTTTTAATCCACTTGCCCCAAGAGATCCCAAGAAGTGTTTTTGTTTTTTTTTTATTTTTTAATTAAGGTGACAAGTTGACCTAAGTTGCTAAGAAAGAAAGACCTACCTGTTCAGCAACGTGGGCAAAGCCCCAGTGCGGTGTTGGTGACTTCACGCTCTCCTTCCCACCTTGGATCTGCCCACGTCTCTGACTTCGTCTGCCTGCCTTCTCCTTGCAACTGGTTCACCTGCACACCAACAAACAGAAACACCCGTGAATAGAAGGGTGTGGGAAGAGAAAAATTAAAGGAATGGAGTAGGAACTTACCTGAATGCGCACATCCCCGGCAACAGTGCCAAAAAAAGTTATGGTCGGGCTCAGATAGGTTGCATTAATATGGTGATTTAATCGTTGAAATGAATATAGTGGTTAACCTAAATCGAACCTAACCATCTTTTTACAAAATTTTTAACCTAGCTTACTTGATTTTATCTTGGTCACTTTTAGGCCCAGGGTTGAACTCAGGGAAGAGGGATTAGAGGTGAATAAGTTTCTACACCTTTCTTACAACGAATCTCTTCCGTTCGTTTATTATGTTTTTGGTGTTTTTCTATTTAATGATTTTTTTTTCGATAATTTTTGTCCTTGAGGTACACCCTCAAAATCAGGTTCTTGGCTTTGAGCCAAATTAGGGTTCCAAAATTAGTCTTGCTATTCGCAAGACTGAGTACCTGCAAGTTAAGGGTTATCTTTTCTCTTTTGTATATTTTTGAATCTTTTTAATGGCAGGAAAGAGAAATAGAAATAAGGTAAATATAGTATATATATATGTATATATTATATATGTATATAGGGGTGGGGGTGGAGGTGGAAATGGCATGTAGCACGGTGTCGAGTTGATCATCGTCTAGGAAGATGCAATCAGCAGGACAAAGTGCCACGTGGAGTGTAGGATGGATGGGTGGAAGGTGTGTGCGGAGACGCTTTCTGTATGCGTGTATCGGGGAATATCAGCAACTGGTGCAGATATTCCCACGATACAACGTGTGATAGGTGATATGAAAAAAAATATATATATGTAAATAAATAAATATATATTTATATGTATATATAGGTATGGTTGTAATTATATAGGTGTATATGTAGTTATATATGTATATATATATATGTATACGTGTATATATATAGATATGTAAATATATATATATATAGTAATATATGTATATAGTTATAGATATGTATATATGTATATAGATATATTAGTATAAGTATCTATGTATATAGATATATGTGTGTATATATATATATATATATATATAGTTATAGATATATATGTATATATGTATGTATATTTGTATATATGTATGTATATATGTATATATGTAAATATATATGTGTATATATATATATATAAGTATATAGATATATATGTATATATATGTATGTATGTATGTATGTATGTATGTATATGTACTTATATATAAGTGTATAGGTATTAATATGTATATATATATATATATATATATATATATATATATAGGTCTATATATATATAAGTGTGTATATAAGCATGTACAAGTGAGAGTGTGTGTGTACGAGAGTGTGTGTTGTGTGTATGTGTCTGCGGGAGGGAGTGAGAGAGTGCTGAGAGAGAGAGAGAGAGAGCATTTGCTGGAGTGAAGAAGGCGCAGGCGTTTAAGCCGTCTGGAGGCTGCACCCATCGTCTGATGGTCCACGTGCAGGCGCAGGCGTGTAGGCGCGAAGATGCACGCGCACGCTAGAGGGAGCGGGAGTGGGATGAAGGTGTAGCGCAGCGTGCTACAGACCGCAGCCCACCACGCTGCGCACTGAGGTGAACGCGGGCGAAGAAGCGGGCGCTGAAGCGGGCGAGTGCAGATGCTGGAGCGGGCATAGGGAGAGATGCGGGCGTGGGCTGGCGACGGTTGCAGCGCAGAGAGAGAGTGTGTGGTGACCGGATAAGTGAGAAACTTACTGGTCACCGCACTGTAGCAGCGTGAGATTGCGGCTACAGTGCAAGGGCAAAAAGTTGACTGGCTGGCACGTGAGAAACCGGCTGGGCTGCGGGCGGGGATTTGCGACAGGGCGCGTGGAGAGGGGCGAGGGCGATCTGCTAGCACGGGCAGAGCACGGCTGGCTGCGGGCGGGGATTTGCGACAGGGCACGTGGAGAGGGGCGAGGGCGACCTGTTGGCATGCATAGAACACGCGGAACAGGCGCTTGAGGCGCGTGGTGGCCTGTGCTGCTGCTGGCTGCCGCTACTTCTGCTTGAGCTTCCGAGCTTGAAGCTCCTGTCAATGGCGGTGATGGGTTGGAATGACGAAAACAGAGAGGTGAACCACCACGCCCACCGGCTCTTTGATGAGCTGGGCAGTGGTGGGACTCACAGTGGTAGTCGTGTACCACTGTGAGCTACTCCTGCCCGCAGCGTAGCTCCTCAGGAGGAAGAGAGGCTACGTATGGAGGGGAGAGGGGAGGAGACGGCCTGGAGAAGGAGCTGTTGTATGTGTTGTGTTGGACTAGGCTTTCCCAAAGAAGTAAGCTGTGCCCTTTTTAAAGAGGAAAGAGGCATGCACAGCCATGCCCTGGGCTGCTTGCATGGCTGTGCATGCGACTGGCAGGGCAAGCTGTGCAGAGAATGGCGCGAGGAAGAAGAAACCATGCCCTGCAGCCACGCAGAGAAGAAGAATTTCAAAGCCAAATAAAAATAAAGATGGTGATTTTGCGAGGCAGCACTTGAAGAATTTGTTAATTACAAGGCCAATTTATTCACTCTCCTCCCCTCTCAAATAAATGCATGCATGCGTTTATTTTTACAAATGCGACTATGGCTACATAATATGCACTGGCAATGCTAGGAAATAGCACAAGATGGCACAATTGTTGGTGTATTTTTGCTGTGCAATCACAACCCGTAGTGGTAAAGCAACCCAAGACCCACCTTATCCAGACCACTCCAAGCCTGGTAGTGATCCAAGCCCTAGGATAGTTTTCTAGGATGGTCTTGTCCCATATCAAAAACCTGGACCTATTCTAGAAGAACCAACCAAGGTTCCATTTCCCGAGGCCTTGACCAAAGGAAAAAGGACAACCAAACCCGTGGCTCCTGAGGAGGACCTGATCAAGCTCTTTGAACAGGTCCAAATAAACATCCCCTTGATGGATGCAATCCGCCACGTACCGGCTTACGCATGATTCTTGAAGAACGTGTGTACACCCCAGCGTAAGCCACGAACTAAGAGTGGGAGTCCGATCTTACTGTTAGAGCAAGCCAGCTCTGTAATCTTAAGTAAACTCCTACCCAAGGCAAAAGACCCTGGCACTCCTCTGATCTCATGTAAAATTGGTGAAACTCAATTCGATAGAGCATTGCTAGACCTAGGTGCCTCCATAAACCTAATCCCCACATCCCTGCTTAACCACCTTGAAGGGTCCGAGCTCAAACTGACTGAGGTGACATTGCAGTTAGCTGATCGATCCATTAAGTCACCTGAGGGAGTTCTCGAGGATGTTATTGTTAGGGTGCGGGATTTCTACTTCCCAGTAGACTTTACAGTTCTAGATATGGATGCACCTGAGAACCCAAGGGATACACCAATTATACTAGAGAGGCCTTTTCTGGCCACTGCTAGGGCCAACATAAGCTGTGAGGAGGGCTAAATAGAGTTGAAATTTGGGAACCAAACCCTTAAGATTGACATCTTTAAGGCCCAACAAGGGATTAATTACGGTGTTGTAGAGCAAAAATGTGATATCAGAGCCGTGGTTGATGAACCACATATTGAGGATAACCTAATCATCCCCAATCAACCACAAGAAGAACTAAACCCACAATTAGAGGAATCTGAACCAAATCTAGATACACCCATATCTCCTACCCTTGTTCTTCACACACTCTAAACCACCCGCTGCTGCTGATAATCCCATCTTGGAACTCAAGCCCCTTCCCGATTATTTGAAATATGTCATTTTGGGTTCCAGTCAGATGTTTCCTGTGATTATACACTCCAGACTCACCCCTGATCGGGAATCCTGTCTGATTACTGTTCTCTAGCAACATCGTAGAGCCATTGGATGGACTCTCGATGATTTGACTGGGAAAAGTCCCTCTTATTGCACACACCACATCTATTCCGAAGAGGGCGCACGACCTTCGCGTGAGATGTAGAGACGTCTGAACCCTAATCTGTAGGAGGTCGTGAAAAAGGCGATCATCAAGTGGTTAGATGCAGGGATCATCTACCCGATCTCCGACAGTCGATGGGTGTGCCCAATCCAGGTTGTGCCTAAGAAGGCAGGGCTCACCACCATTACGACTGAAACAGGAGAGGTCATACCGACCCGTATAGCCAACTCGTGGAGAGTCTACATAGATTATCGAAGACTCAATTCCTCCATGAAGAAGGATCATTTCCTACTATCATTTATTGATCAGATTCTCGAAAAACTAGCGGGAAATCGATTCTTCTACTTTCTTGACGGGTACTCTGGTTACAACCAAGTGGCAATTGATTAGCCCATATTTGTGGGCTATTTAAGTATGTAAATGCCTAGACATTAAATTAATTTTAACATTTAGGTAGCATACATTAGGATGTAAATAAATTAATTCATATTTTTTGCTTAAGTACATAATTCATGCATTTAAAATTAACCTAGGGTGAATGCATTTAATTAGTTAATTAATTAGATGCACTATTTCAATTAACATAGAAGTTAAGGTGTTATGTATAAATAACCCTAATTATTTTATTCTTTTATTCTTTTTCTCCTTGCACAGGTAACTCCTCCGGCTTCGCCTCCTCCTCCTACGCATCACATTCACGCTACGGCATTTTGAATTTGAAATCAGTGTGGCCGTGGCTACAAAAGGAGAAGGGAGAGCTGCCGTTGAAGGGAGGCCCCCACCCCTATTCATCACTGTGCAGAGAGTGCACCACTCTCATCCACTCCACCACCACCAGCCTCAACCGTGGCGGCAAGCCTCCACCACCGTGGGTGTGTGGTGTGACAGGCCGCATTGCCATTCGGAGCTTGCTCGCATCACCGTGAATGCACGCTGCTCCACCATAAGCACACATAGGTGTGCATGAAACCATCTTCACTGCCATCACCAGCATCCACCTCCATCTTCTTCCCTATCCTCTATTTTTTCCTCCACTCCACCAAAAAGAACCCAAAAACCTTGCCACTTCCACGCGCGGCTCCCAGCTGCTGCACACACCTGCTCTCTCCTCACTGTAGCCACCTTCAGCCCTATCAAGTGCACCACCGCACTTCCATCCTCCAGCGCATCCACCTCCTGCGCACACGCCAACACCGTGCACCATCTGCCCACGCGCGCCTTCACTAGCAGTGCTTGCAACTCACCGCGCGCCCTCACTTCATTCTCCAGCGCACCCTACCAAGCGCCCCAGCCACCGCATGCCCACGTCTCCTCGCCTTAGCACCTGCACGCACCCGCGCCATCATCTGCAGTGCCCTTTGCAGCACCTGCAATGGCGCCAATAGGACCACCGCATGCACTTGTGATCCCTGCAGAGCCCACACCTCCACCCGCCCCCACTGCAGCACCCACGCGCCTTCACCAGCAGCGCCTGCAACCTTCCGGCCACAAGTTCCCATGTACCCAAGTGGCTTGCAGAGCGCCCACGCACCCTCGCGCCCATGCCTCCGCACGCCAGTAGCGCTCCCAGCACCCGCGTGCGCCTTCACCAGCAAGCGCAGCCAGCAGCAGGCTCCACCACCGCTACTCCTTTCCTCCGGCAGGCCGACTCCGGCCATCTCACGACGCACCACCGCCACCACCGTGAAGGCCTCGCTTCAGCCGACCTCTTGTAGGAGTAGCTTCTCGAATGAGCCTCTCTCCCGATCGCGAGGAGGAGAGAGGTAGAATCCTTTGCTTTTACTCTAATTAATAATTACATTTTATGCCATTGCCAGGAAAATGAATTTTGATTTATGATTATTTTATTATGGTAAAATTGCAACTTCATACTCAAGCTTTCTTATAATTGCATGGCTTTTGTGATTCACATCTTTTGACATTGGTTTTGGATTAAGATGTGCTCAAATTTTCTCTAATGCATGTCAATTGGAAATTACATAGATTCATCACATATTTATTGAATATTTCAGTGAGGAAAAATTGCACATCTACCCTTACATTTTTGAGTTATTGTGAATCTTCTTTTCGTTGCATTTCATGTCAGATTTGACTATGGATTTTGCACTTGATTAAACGAATACGAAATAATCGAGATTTTATTGCGTCATTGCCTCCCTGTGAAGACAACCCGCTCATCTACAAGTGGTTTAATTTTAATTTTAATTGTTTTGTTAAGCGATTTTCTACCACTTTGATCCTACAACGATAAAGCATCTTATTCGAAAGGGAAAACTATCTTATCAAATGGCACCGTTGCCAGGGAGGCAACAGGGTTAATTAAATTGCATTCATTCATTCATTCATTCACATTGGTTTAAATTTTGAATCATATTTAACTCTAAATTTTTTTTTTCTGATGCGAGTGCAACGATCTACAACACACATTCTACGACTCGCAATCACACCAGTCATCGTGAGAGGCGACCCTTGACGTCGCCAGAGGAGAAATTGATCGAGCTACCTTGCAAGGAACTAGATCGCTAGGAGGAGAAGGACGAGGACTCGATGATCATCTCTGTACATTTAGTTGTTGATTTGATTAAAGTAGGATTAAGACTTTAGACTTAATTTTTCATTACACATTTGGTTTGAAACCCTTGTTTTGGGGTATAGTTGAGGGGTTTGTTCCCCGATTTTGTTTTAAGTCCGTGTTGGGTAATTTTTGGGAGCCTATTCCTTTTTCTTTAGATTTAGGTTTTTAATTTATTTTGTGGATTGTTTACCTTTAATTTGCTTGTGCATAAGTAGCTAAAAAAAACTAAAACAAAAAAAAAAATATGAGCTACCTGCTAGAAGCTGCTTGCCCTTAGGTCGAATCATTTAGGACTGAATGAGCAGCATCTAGATCTAATTCTTGCCTTGCATATTGCATGAAGAATGCTGGAATTAGGTATGCACTTCTAACTTTGCATTTCTACCTATCATGCAAATGCATTTGGACTAATTTCAAGACCACCTAATCTGTATTGAATAGATCTAACAAGTGGTCACATATTTTCTAGAAAAAGGACTAATTAAAGGAGGGACATTTTAAAAACCAAGGATTTGATTTTCAAACTTGGCATGTGATTCAAAATTCAAAATCGTTTGCGGTGTATGCACACTTATATCTCTTGCACCACGGCACGCTTTTAGACACTCCTTAGGTTTGGAAATACTAGGACAAAAGACCTCCTATCGTTGGATTATGAAGTGTTTAGAACTTGAGATCAAAGGTTTTGTAACTCCAAAGAGGGGGATACCCTGTCACGGATTTTTGGGGGTAGTTGAGAAGCACCGTGAAAGCACAGCTTCAAGGGAAGGCTTAGGCCTACTTGCATCCCTCGATCTTCCGTCTTTGGATTTGCTCTACCATTTGAGATTTAGGGAAGAACACCTAAGCTCCAACTAGGTCATTTTAGGCATCTTGAAGGTTGCCAATAGGTGCGTAATTGATTGGGCAACTTGCTTTGTCACCTACAATTTGAACTAAAGTCAAAAGCCTAAATTTGTAAAGACCGAACAAGTCCTTTTGAATTGTGTTTGTAGTGCATGCTTGGTAGGTGTTCTCTTAGGAGACAACTTGTGTTTGATCCTGAACCTGAAAGAATCTTAAGAAGAAGCCTTCCAAGGGTAGAAATGGCCGGTCAAAGGAACCTTAAGGAATATTTCATTCCAACAAATCAAGTTGGCCCTGCACTACATAGACTTGGAGGAGACAATCCTTATGAGATCAAAAGCAGTACCATATCCTTATTGCCCTCCTTTTATGGTATTGCTAGGGAAGACCCTTACAGGCATATAGAGGAATTCACTGAGGTCTGTTCCACGGTGAAGCTGCAGGGCGTTACTGATGACGCTCAAATGCGGACCTTCTTTCCCTTCTCCCTTAAGGACAAAGCCAAGTATTGGTATCACACCCTTGATGATATTAACACTTGGGATGCCCTAAAGAAGGAGTTTTTGAAGAATTACTTCCCCATGAGCAAAACAATCACTTTAGGAAGGAAATTATGAGTTTTGTTCAAAAGGATGAGGAAGCTTTCCATGATACGTGGGAGTGCTTTAATGATTTGCTGAGACTTTGCTTACATCACCAGGTGCCTAAATGGCAACTGGTTGAAAGGTTCTACACCGGACTTAATGATTCGCATAGGCAAACTATGGATGGTGCCTGTGCAGGAACCTTTCTATCTAAGACTGAGGATGAAGCTTGGAACATTTTTGATACTTTGAGTGAGAATTCTATTCACTTGAATTCTGCTTACATAGATAGAAAGCCCACTCTCATGCAAAGAAAGTTGGAGGCGAATGGGACAAGGGACACCCAAAATTTAGCCTATCAAATTCAATTATTGAATCAAAACATGGAAAGGCTTATGTCGAACCCGAGTCCATTCGTATCTAACACCTCCACATCCCAAGCTTCCGAGTGCTCAATTTGCCAAGGCAATACACACGCCACTGTGGATTGCCACTTGGCCTCCCAATTCCCTGAGCTTGTACAAGTGGATCTGAATGCCGCTCAAGGGTTTCGTCCTAGACCTCGTAATGACCCTTTTTCCAACACTTATAATGAGGGATGGAGGAACCATCCAAACTTTTCATGGAGACAAAGAAAATATCTCAAATTCAGGGAATTATAAACCACAATCCTTTCAAAACCATCAAATGAACCAACCTCAGACCTTTGCCCAACCTAAGACCTCTGAGATGGATGAATTGAAGGCAATGTTGAAAACTATGCAAGAAACTCAAAGTGCCATCACCCAATCTCATGACAAGGCTATACATGAGATGAAATCACAAATAGGACACCTTGTTGAGGCTGTTAGATAGAGGGAAACTGGGAAGCTCCCTAGTGCTGCTGAGGAGAATCCCAAAGGAAAAGGGATTGTCTTTAGGGAGCATGCTCAAGCGATGACTATTCTGAGGAGTGGGAAAGAAATTTCTAAACTCGATGCTCCTATAGTCCACTCCCTAAGAAAACATCCACCTCGACTTTCACCCCCACCGGAGAAGACTTGCCCAAATCTTCTCCTCTTGAAATCACCTCACCGGAAGAAGTTGCCCCCGTTCTACCCCTTACTCGACATGACAGCCCTTCCACCCAAAGATTGAGAGTGACTTTTCCAGAGCGCTTATCCACCTTTGGGCAGACTTTTGTTGGCTCATCTGGAGCCAAAGATAAGACGGATGAGATCATGGAAACTTTCAAGCAAGTTCAGATTAACCTGCCTTTGCTTGAAGCTATCAGGAAGATTCTGTCTTATGCCCGCTTCTTAAAAGACCTGTGCATGAAAAAGTGACAATCTAGGAAACAAGTCCAATCAAAAGTTGTCCTGCCTGAATCTGTTAGCTCAATTGTTCAACATGGCACACGCCCGAAACTTAAGGACCCAGGAGCCCCATACATCTCAGTAGTTATTGGTGACATACAGATTGATGAGGCTTTACTTGATTTGGGTGCGAGGGTGAACATCCTTTCGAGCTACATGTATGAACAACTTGGGGGAGGCAATCTGAAGCCTAGCCCTGTAATCCTTCAAGTTGTAGATGGATCACTTAAGACACCACGAGGGATTTTGGAAGATGTCCTCGTAAGAGTGGAGGATTTCTTTTTTCCCATTGACTTCTTAGTTTTGGACACTGACCCTACCAACAAGCCAACCAAACCCTCCACCATTTTAGGCCGCCCCTTCCTTGCAATTTCGCATGCTTCAAACAATTGCAATACTGGGGCATTGAAAATGGGCTTTGGGAACAGGAAAATCTGGCTTAATGTGTTTGATGCTTACAAACAAGCCAGACTTGAGGATTGTTCTCAAGTTAAGGTGATAGATGACCTGATTGAAAAGGCAACCCCTGCAATGTTATGTGATGACCCCCTTCAGCATGTCATGCTAAATGAGCATTCCCATCTCTTGGAGGAATGTGAAGGGGATATACTAGAACTTGAGGAATTGCTGGTTGTTTCTGCTGAGTCTCTTTCCCCATCATCTCTACCTAAGGTAGATCTGCTACCTGAGATAGGGACATCTATTACGAAACCCTCAACCATACAAGCCCCCGACCTTGAGTTGAAACCCCTCCCTGACACTCTCAAGTACGTCTTCCTAGGTGCCAATGATATGCTCCCCATTATCATTTCAGTTGTGCTATCTGAGGCACAGGAGGGAGCCCTGATTGAATGCTTGTCTAGGCACAAGGAAGCTATTGCTTGGAGCATTGCTGACATTAAGGGTATAGACTCTACACTCTACATGCACCACATTTATATTGATGATTCCATCAAGAAATTTAGGGACATGCAGAGACGTCTGAACCCTAATATGAGGGAGGTGGTTAAAAAGGAAATCCTGAAGTGGCTGGACGCTGGGATCATATATCCCATTGCAGATAGTAAATGGGTAAGTCTTATTCATGTGGTGCCAAAGAAAGCAGGCTTTACTGTGGAATTCAACGACCAAGGTGAACAAGTTGTCACTAGACCCTCAACTGGATGGAGGGTCTGTATTGATTACCGCAAGCTGAACACCGCTACCCAGAAGGATAACTTTCCCTTGCCTTTTATTGATCAAATTCTCGAGAAATTGGTAGGGAATAAGTACTATTGCTTTCTCGATGGATATTCTGGGTACAACCAGGTTGCAGTCTTCCTTGATGACAAGGAGAAGATGACATTCATGAGTCCTTACGGTACTTTTGCATTCAGGCATATGCCGTTTGGATTATGTAATGCCCCTGCAACCTTCCAGCGGTGTATGATGTCTATTTTTTCGGACATGATTGATGAGTGTGTTGAAGTGTTTATGGATGACTTGTCCATTTATGGCTTGTCTTTCGACTAGTGTCTCCTGCACTTGGAGAATGTGTTGAAGCAATGTAAGGAGACTAGTTTAGTCCTCAGCTGGGAGAAAAGTCATTTCATGGTACAGAAAGGAATTGTACTTAGGCATGTTGTATCCGAGCGAGGTTTGGAAGTAGATAAAGCCAAGATTGATTCTATTTCCAAACTCCCATTATCCACGAATGTCAAATAGATTGGATCCTTTCTGGGCCATGCCGGCTTTTATAGGCACTTTATTAAAAATTTTAGTAAAATTTCTAGGCCACTTTGTGACTTATTGGCGAAGGAATCTTCCTTCAATTTTGATTCAAAGTGTGCCGAGGCCTTTCAAACTCTAAAGGAGGTCTTGAGCTCTACGCCTATTCTCCAAGCTCCTGATTGGACACTCCCATTTGAGCTAATGTGTAATGCTTCGGATTATGCAGTGGGAGCAGTCCTTGGACAAAGGGTTGAGGGAAGACCTCATATGCTACATTATGCCAGCAAGACTTTAACCGAACCTCAGCAAAACTACACCGTCACTGAAAAAGAATTACTTGCTATAGTTTTTGCTCTGGAGAAGTTTAGGTCTTATCTACTTGGGTCTAAGGTGGTTATTTTTATTGATCATGCGGCAGTGAAACATCTCATTGCTAAGAAAGATTCTAAGCCACGTCTGATTAGGTGGATCCTACTCCTTCAAGAATTTGACTTGGAGATACGTGAAAAGAAAGGAGTAGAAAATGTTGTGACTGACCACCTGTCTCGCCTTCTACTTAATGATTCTCTTTCTGGAGACATTCATGAGACATTTCTCGATGAAACTCTGATGGCGGTAACACCAACTTTACCTTGGTATGCAGATACCATAAATTACTTGGTCAATGGACAAACTCTTGGCTCTTGGGTTGAGTAGAAAAGAAAGAGATTCATTTCCCAAGCAAGATATTTTCAATGGGAAGAGCTAGAATTATTTAGAATTGGACAAGACCAAGTATTGATACGTTGTGTACCTGAAAAGGAACAACAAAGTGTGCTGAGTTTTTTCCATGAACTTCATTGTGGAGGACACTTTGGTGCTAAGAAAATTGCTTTTAAGGTTCTCCAGTCTGGTTTTTGGTGGCCTTCCTTATTTAAGGATTCTCATAATTTTATTAAGGCCTGTATTAGATGTCAACGGACTGGAATGATTGGGAAGAGGAATGAAATGCCTCAACACCCTATTCAATCTGTTGAAATTTTTGATGTGTGGGGAATTGACTTTATGGGCCCCTTCCCGTCGTCCCATGGTTATGAATATATCTTGGTGGCAGTTGATTATGTCTCTAAATGGATAGAGGCCATTCCTACGTGCACAAATGGCCACTCTGTGGTTTTGAAATTTGTGAAGGCCAATATCATATCTCGTTTCAGCTGCTCCAATACCATTATAAGTGATGGGGGACCTCATTTCCGAAACCACTACTTCAATCAGCTAATCAGGAGTCTGGGAGTGACTCACAAGGTCGCTACCCCTTACCATCCTTAGATGAGTGGCCAGGTTGAAGTGTCAAATAGGGAGATAAAAAATATTTTGGAAAAGATCATTAGATCTGATAGGAAAGACTGGTCCCAAAAGCTCGATGATGCTTTGTGGGCATATCGAACGGCCTATAAGACCCCTTTGGGTACTTCTCCCTTTCGGATTATGTATGGGAAAGCATGTCGTTTACCTGTTGAATTGGAACATAAGGCACTTTGGGCTATTTGAAGTGTTAACATGGATTTAGAGAAGGTGGGTAAGGCATGACTTCTGGAATTAAGTGAGCTTGAGGAGCTGAGGAATGATGCTTATGACACCTCTCAAGCTTATAAAGAAAGAACTAAGGTCTTGCATGATAAGTATATACTTCGAAAGACCTTTGAGCCCAACCAACAAGTTGGCTTTTCAATTCCAGACTTAAGCTTTTTCCTGGGAAGTTAAAATCTCGTTGGGATGGGCCTTACATAATCACTGAAGTGTTTCCGCATGGAGCTGTGGAGATTAAAAGCCCTTCCTCTTCAGCAACTCCCTTTATCGTTAACGGTCAACAGTTAAAACCATACATTACTTTGGATGGCCATTTGGTTGGTGAGGTCACTCTTGAGGAGCCTTAGCTCCTACCATTCTCCTCCTCAAGTAATATCTTCCTTTAACTATTTTTGTTTCCAATGAGGACAATTTTGAACCAGGCATGGGGGAGAGGACCTGAGGCATTTTGTTTATAGCATGTCTACATTTTGCATTCATTCATGCATATTGCATTTAAAAAAATAAAAAATTAGAAAATTAAAAAATTAAAAAATAAAAAAAAAGTTTTGAGCTTAACTGGCTAGGTCCTGCATTCTTAAGCAAATCAGAACTCTAGGTTAGACTAAGTTGATTCTAGGGTCGAACTTTAGAAGCTAAATGAGCTATTAGCTTTAGACCTTTAGGGTCTTTTGTGGACTTAAAAACTTAAGTAGGAGTTAAGTTGTAGACCATTCCTCAAGAGGTTGAGGAAGGAAAGCTAGGGATTGAGTTAAAAGGTGGGGTAGTACCTGGAGTCTTGTTCTACCTTTTGGTTTACGGGTCCTTGTAACCCAAGCATCCAAATTTCACACACTTGGTCTTGTGTAAGTGATCACCTTAATTCCTTTCTTAAAAGAAATTTGGTTCTCTTAGTTTTGACTTAGAAGAGGCTTGACAACACAATTCGATTGGAAGAGTTCCTGCTGCAGGAGAGGTAGAGTATATACTCACCTTGAGGATGCGATGATAACATATTACCTCCTCGGTGCTTGTCTCTTGGGATATCCATCCTACTGGGGGCATGTAAGCGCATTGTGCGGTTCAGGTACCATGGGCGTCCCTATCTCGAAGTGTTGATTGCCACAGGCCTAAATTCGCTTAAGAAATCCATGGGCGATACTATCTCGAAGTGTCGATTGCCAGGAGTTCTTGGGGTCGCTATGGGCGGTGCTATCTCGAAGCATCGAAAGCCAGGCACCCTTCGAGGTACGGTGATGGAGACAATGAATCCGACACACACCGTGTTGATAGTTGATCCAAGGTTAAACTTAGAGAAATCAAACAAAAAATATATATATATATATATTACTAAAAAAAATCATTTTCCCTTTAACTCAAATAACTCAGACCAACGCACATGTACGGATGCTTTAATCTCAGGGATCAATAAACCTTAGGGTAGAGTCAGAAATCAGGGAAACTTGTGCCTACAACTCGTCTTTAGCCGACCTAGTTTGTAACTTAACAACTACTTGGGAACCTTAGGTCTAAAGTCTGAACTGAAAATGTTTCTAAAGGAAGACTGATTAGGTTGGCTAGTCTACTTGGAGTGCTAGATTTTGCTTGATTTTGCTAGGGACTAGCAAAAACTAGGCATGGGGGTATTTGATTAGCCCATATTCGTGGGCTATTTAAGTATCTAAATGTCTAGACATTAAATTAATTTTAACATTTACGTAGCATACATTAGGATGTAAATAAATTAATTCATATTTTTAGCTTAAGTACATAATTCATGCATTTAAAATTAACCTAGGGTGCATACATTTAATTAGTTAATTAATTAGATGCACTATTTCAATTAACATAGAAGTTAAGGTGTTATGTATAAATAACCCTAATTATTTTATTCTTTTATTCTTTTTCTCCTTGCACAGGTAACTCCTCCGGCTCCGCTTCCTCCTCCTGCGCATCACATTCATGCTACAGCATTTTGAATTTGAAATCAGTGTGGCCGTGGCTACAAAAGGAGAAGGGAGAGCTACCATTGAGGGGAGGCCCCCACCCGTATTCATCACCGTGGAGAGAGTGCACCACTCTCATCCACTCCACCACCACCGGCCTCAACCGTGGCGACAAGCCTCCACCTCTGTGGGTGTGTGGTGTGACAGGCTGCACAGCCATTTGATGCTTGCTCACATCACCGTGAATGCACGCTACTCCACCATAAGCACACACAAGTGTGCATGCTACCATCTTCACTGCCATCACCAGCATTCACCTCCATCTTCTTCCCCATCCTCTGTTTTTTCCTCCACTCCACCAAAAAGAACCCAAAAACCTCTCCATTTCCACGTGCAGCTCCTAGATGCTGTACACACCTGCCTGCTCCTCATCGTAGCCACCTTCAGCCCTGTCAAGTGCGCCACCGCACTTCCATCCTCCAGCGCACACGCCAACACCGTGCACCATCTGGCCACACGTGCCTTCACCAGCAGCACCTGCAACTCACCGCATGCCCTCACTTCATTCTACAGCGCACCCTGCCAAGCACCCCAGCCACCGCACGCCCGTGTCTCCTCGCCTTAGCGCCTACACGCACCCGCGCCATCACCTGCAGCACCCTCTGCAACACCTGCAGCGCGCCAACAGGACCACCGTGCACGCCTGTGCGCCCTGCAGAGCCCGCACCTCCACCTGCCCCCGCTGTAGCACCCGCGCGCCTTCACCAGCAGCGCCTGCAACCACCCGGCCATAAGTGCCCGCGCGCCCAAGCGGCCTGCAGAGCGCCCGCACGCCCTCGCGCCCACGCCTTCGCGTGCCTGCAGCACCCCAAGCACCCGTGCGCGCCTTCACCAGCAAGTGCAGCCAGCAGTAGGTTCCACCACTGCCACTCCTTTCCTCCGGCAGGCCAGCTCCAGCCATCTCGCGATGCACCACCACCACCACCGTGAAGGCCTCGCTTTAGCCAACCTCTTGTAGGAGTAGCTCCTCGAATGAGCCTCTCTCCCTATCGCGAGGAGAGAGGTAGAATCCTCTGCTTTTACTTTAATTAATAATTACATTTCATGCCATTGCCAGGAAAATGAATTTTGATTTATGATTATTTTATTGTAGTGAAATTGCGACTTCATACTCAAACTTTCTTATAATTGCGTGGCTTTTGTGATTCACATCTTTTGACATTGGTTTTGGATTAACATGTGCTCAAATTTTCTCTAATGCATGTCAATTGAAAATTACATAGATTCATCACATATTTATTAAATATTTCAGTGAGGAAAAATTGCACATCTACCCTTACATTTTCGAGTTATTGTGCATCTTCTTTCCATCGCATTTCATGTCAGATTTGACTATGGATTTCACACTTGATTGAACGAATACGAAATAATCGAGATTTTATTGCGTCATTGCCTCCCTGTGGAAATGACCCGCTCATCTACGAGTGGTTTAATTTTAATTTTAATTATTTTGTTAAGCGATTTTCCACCACTTTGATCCTACAATGATAAATCATCTTATTCGAAAGCGAAAACTGTCTTATCAGCAATCCATCCAGAGGACCAAGAAAAGACCATGTTCACCAACCCCTTCGGGACGTACGCATTCCAAAGGATGCCTTTCAGTCTCTGCAATGCACTCGCGACTTTTCAACGATGCATGCTTGCCATATTCTCTGATATTGTAGGTGATTATCTGGAAGTCTTCATGGATGACTTCTCAGTATTTGGGGCATCATTTGACGATTGCCTGCAGCACTTGGTTCAAATACTTAGGCGTTGCATTGATGTGAATCTGGGTCATTCCTGGGAAAAAAGAGCCACTTCATGGTGCCTGAGGGGATCGTCCTGGGACATCTGATTTCTGAGAGAGGCATCCAAGTTGATCAAGCCAAGGTTAACTTGATTTCCAAGCTCCCTATGCCTAGCTCGATCAGGGACATCTGATCTTTTCTGGGGCACGTTGGTTTTTACTGTCGATTCATCCCTGATTTATCGAAAATCACCTGCCCCCTGACCACTCTTCTCTCCAAGGATGTACCTTTTGAAATTTCCAAGGAATGCACTCAAGCATTTGAGATCCTTCATGACCAAGTGACCTATGCCCCGATCCTACAGTCCCCTGATTGGTCTCAACCCTTTGAGATCATGTGCGATGCATCTAACTTCACTGTAGGAGCGGTTTTGGGGTAGAAAATTGATGGGAAACCCGTGGTCATCTACTACGCTAACAAGACACTTGACGAGGCTTAGCGTAACTGTACAGTTATGGATAAAGAGCTGCTAGCCATAGTATTTGCCCTTGAAAAGTTCAGATCATATCTCCTGGGTTCCCTTGTTATTATTTACTTGGATCACACAGCTGTAAGGCATCTCCTTGTGAAGAAGGATGTGAAACCTCGATTAATCTGATGGATCTTGCTATTGCAAGAATTTGATCTCGAAATGCGCGACAAAGCGAGAAGACAGAACGTGGTAGCTGACCACTTGTCTTGCCTTCCTTCTGAGATCATCGACCCTTCCGGACCCATCACGGAACATTTTCTTGATGAGCACCTTCTGACTATTGGTACAAGGCTTCTATGGTTTGCTGACATAGTAAACTACTTGGCATCACATCAGATCCCATCTGATTGGCCGAAGGCCAAGAAAGACAAATTACTCTCCGATGCCAAGTATTACATTTGGAAAGACCTGTATCTATTCCGCATTGGTGCTGACCAAATTATCGGCGATGTGTCCCAGAAGTTGAAATCAAAGACATACTCTCTTTCTACCATGACCAGGCATGCGATGACCATTTTTCTCGGCACAAAATCGCATCAAAAGCCCTCCAATGTGGCTTTTACTGGCCAACAATCTTCAAGGATGCATACAATCACTGTAAGGCATGCAACCGTTGCCAAACTTTGGGTAACATGAGCCATCGCGACATGATGCCCTTACAACCGATTCTCGTATGCGAAATTTTTGACATTTGGGGGATTGATTTTATGGGCCCCTTCCCCATCTCGGACGGCTTCGAGTACATTTTACTCATTGTTGACTTTGTGTCCAAATGGATCGAAGCCATTCCGACCCGAACCAATGATCATAAAGTTGTTCTCAAATTCATTCACCAAAACATCTTCTCATGGTTCGGGATTCCTCGAGTGATCATTTCTGATGGAGGGACCCATTTCACAAATGCTCAGTTCAGGTCACTGATGACCAAATACGGGGTGTCACACCGAATCTCTACTCCCTACCACCCCCAAACTAATGGTTTAGCTGAGCTATTAAACCGGGAGATCAAGAAAATCCTTTAGGTTACTATTCGACCTGACAGGAAGGATTTGTTATCCCAGCTTTCGAAAGCTTTGTGGGCTTATAGGATCGCCCACAAGACCTAGTTAGGCATGTCTCCTTTCAGACTAGTGTACGGGAAGGCGTGTCACCTCCTTGTCGAATTGGAGCATAAAGCTTATTGGGCAGTACGAAACTACAACTTAGATCTTTCTAAGGCTGGAACCTACAGAAAGCTTCAGATAAGCGAGATTGATGAATTACGCCTCGATGCGTATAAAAACTTACGAATCTACAAAGAGTGGGTTAAAGCCTTTCATGACAAGCACATATCTAGAAAGATCTTTCATCCTGGTCAAAAGGTCCTACTTTTTGATGCCCGACTCAGATTATTCGCAGGGAAGCTGCGATCCAAGTGGATCGGACCATATATAATCCGACAAATCTTTAGAAATGGAGCCATCGAGATCAGTCCACTCAGCCACGATTCCGAACCCTTCGTCGTGAATGGTCAGAGACTCAAACCATTCATTGATGTGACCAATACAGATTTGGCTGAGTCATCCTTTACCCTCCATTCTCCCTGAGCTCATTGCGCCCAGCCGATGGCGTAAAACTCAATGCTTAACTGGAGGCAACCCTTCATTCTTTCAAAAACCCAAAACCTTTTCTGACATTTCTTTGCACTTTAGGGTTCATCCTTTAAGATAGCCGACTCCACCTTAGGTACCCATACCTAAGATTAGAAATCATCTGCAACACTCACCTCGACCCACCCACTCATCCAACACCTGTCCTAATGAATGAACCAAGATGAATACAAACCCACCTAATTTACAAAGCGGACATTGCAAATCTTAGGCATGGGGGGTATGAAAGTGCAAAATGAATGACAGCTCATAACAAGAAAAGGTTTCAACAAAAAAATCACATATGTCAAAAACACCAAAAAAGTAAAAAATTTTTGAAACAACACCAAAAAAATAATATTTTTTTAAAGAAAAGAACAAAAAAAAAACTAAAGGAGGGAAGAAATTTTTGTGGGCTTTATATAATTAAAAGGAGGAGAAAAAGAGCAAAATGCTAAAAAGGAGCACAAAATGAAAAAGAAAGAGATAGTCATTAGTAAGAGATTAAAGGATTAACTGAAGTTCTAGACCACATTAAGAAAAGTAAAGAAAAAATTGCTAAAGAGACATAAAAAGATTAGTAGGAACGCTGACCTTAGGCCTTTTTGGCCAGACTCTTAATACCCGTTAAGATCTGGATATTCCTCAAGAGGTTGAGGAAAATGAAAAGCTTAAGTATTAGGTCTAAGGCTTAGGGAGTATTCAGCCTCGTTAACTGACCTTCGATTTGTGGGACTTAGTAGCCTAAGCACCCCAATTCACACACAGTTTGGTTCAAAATCACTCAGAAGTGTTTTAATATTCCGAAAATGTTGCCTAGATTAGGATTGGCTGATCAACACAAGTTGATTTGGATAATTTCCCAGCACGGAGTGGTGGGAAATTCCCCTCGAAGATGCGTAACAACGTATCATTTCCTCAGTGCTTGTCTCTTAGGATATTTACATATCTTATCGTGGGCATGTAAGCACTCTGTTGGTTTAAATACCATAGATGGCATTATCACAAAATGTCAATTGCTAGGGTTTGAATTCAGCCACAGAATGCCATGGGCAAGATTATCTCGAAATCTCGAAAATCAGGGTTCTGGGGGTTACCATGGGCAGTGCTATCACGAAGCATCGATTGTCAGGGACCTTTGAGGATTAATGATGGGGACGAGGAATCCGATATAGACCGTGTTGAGAAGCCAATCCTAAGCTAGAATTAAAAAGAAAAGAGAGAGAAAACTCTCCAGACAAATAAATCCTCTCTCTCTCCTACAAAATGCACTGCAAACTGAACCAAGGCTAAAAATGTCTCAAGCACAGGTGCTTTAATCACAGAGTCCAATAAACCTTAGGGATGTTCCTGCAAGCCTTAAAAACCTTCGCTAAGACCGAGGCTAAAGCTAGATAGGTCCGGATCTTGGTTGGTACTATAGTACCTTTAGGCCCATTGTCGGCATTCTGACCTAATCAAAGAAGAAAAAGCACTTATCATAAGTGGTGAAAGAAATTCATGGTCTAGAACAGAAGTTAAAACCTTAAAATTTTGCTAAGGAATTAGCAAAAGCTAGGCATGGGGGTATGATGAGAACCTTATCATGAACCTTAACTAGCTTACTTTGATCTAATAAAGTGAACAAAAGCTCCTACATAACCTAAACGAAGGCCTAATTCAGGGAATTACTAATCTGGGAAGAAAACATAAAACAAGGGGTAAAACTGCAATTTTATCATTGGAGTGTACCAACAGGATTTCTAAGGGTCTAGACATAGGTCAATTGGACTTAATAAGAGAAAAAGTGGGATGGTTCAGTCAGAAAAGGTTATTATAAAATCTAGGAATTAAATGACATTCTGTGACCCTAAAATAAACTCACTTAAATTCACAAGGTTCTAGGCAAGATAAAACTCAACTAAACCCTCTAAAATTCATCAAAAAATATCCTCTAGAGTTTAGAACCTTCAATTTGGCCTTTGGAACCTGTTTTGACCAAGATTGGGGTCCATGCCTAATATTTGACCTAATTTGCATTCTTGTGCAAAATGTCCAGTCAAACGTGGTCAAACCTAAAATCCAACTTCATCATTGGATTCCTTATGTTCAAATTAGGTTTATACCAAAATTTGGATCTAAGGGATGGCTTTCTTGACCCCACTTTGCAAATTGGTCCACCAAATTACATTTAGACCCTCAACTTTTTGAAACCCTTGCAAATTCCCTCCTAACTTCTTCATCTCTTTCTTCATTTCGGTCCCTCTGCCATCGCAACAGGGACCATACCTCCAGCGACTTTGCGTGGAGGTTTTCTCGTTTGCATGGGGAGCCACCCCCAAATTTGAAAGGGGAGCTCTCTACGAAGCCCCCTACCGCATGGGCAGCTCCCCATGCCCTGAAACCCACCATACCTCTCGTGCGAACGCTCGAGAGGTATGGGTCTCCCTCTGGCCTGACCTCCGGCATGGCATTCCCACCTCCTCTGTACGCTTCTCGCTCTGCCTACGCCTATTTAAGGAAGCACAGACCTCGTTGATTCCTTAAAGCTCGAATTGGCCGAAGATTACCCCTAAATTCGTCTCCTCCTCACTCCGGCCGATTGCCTGAAGCTTCTGACGACTCTTCCTCCCTATTCTCGTCACTCTGCCACCGTACCAGTGGTAGAGGCAACTCCGCCGTTCTCCTTCGTGCTGCGCCGTACCAGCATGCGTCCTCTGACCCTCTTCATCATTGCCGTCATCTCTCCCTTGGGCCTCTGCGTCTTCGGCAACGGTAGTACTCGCCGCTTGCCATCCGCCTCCCCCTTTCGCTCCAAAAATGTCAGTTAAGTTCCACTCCCTCTACTCTTCATTTCACCTTCATCAATTTTTAGTTTCGACCCCTCGACCGCCACTACCACCCCCATCATTTTCACCTCCGGCCACCAACTCTGGTGAGGCCGCTCCACCACCACAGAAAACCTCACCCCTCGCTGATCGGTCCCTAAGCACCACCCTGACTCACTGATCATCCTCTGCACCTTCACCAACCGCCACACACTCTGTATACCTCCAAAGACCATACCCTCCTGCATGCACACAGTGTGCCGTAGGCACGCTCCCACAGGCAGTCCCACGCCTCATCGACCATCTTTGCACATTCCCCACAGCTTGGCGAAGCTCCCTGAGCTTTTTAATGTGGCCGTGAGGCCGTTTTTGTGCTTTTAGGTTCCAGGGGCTCTCCGCCATTGACGCACAGCTCGAAGCTTCCTTACAAGCTTCTCCAGGCTGTGCCCACTCTAGGGCATAGTCCCAGGTCGCGCGGATTCCCTTCGCACATGACTCCAAATCTCCAATTGCAGCTACAAGTCTTCACTACAGCTGAAATCAAGCGCGACATCTACTGCAGGTGTTCGCGAAATGAAGGTAGGACATTTAGTCCCACCTTGGAAGTTGACAAGAGAGAGGCGACATATAAATTGAAAAACTGCTAGAGGCCTATCGCCTCCAACTCACGGGGTGAGGTCCCTCCCACCCGACCGATCGACCTCGTTCGCGACCACGCCCTGCGGACCTGGTCTTGACCTGACCCGACTAGCACACCTCTCCCACCACCGCATGTTGGTGGGCCTAGTCCCAGGCACGCATACCTGACCCATTTACCCGAGAGGCTATAGGAGAGCTGTGTCCTAAGAGCGAAATAGAGAGAGAGACGTGGGGAGGGTAGAGGTAGGTTTTGCTTCTCTGTGTTGTGCAGGGAAGAAGGAGGAAGAGGAAGCAGCTGTGGGGAAGAGGAAGAGAAGAAGAAGAAGCCAGCTGAAGGAAGAGGAAGCTGAGGACTTAGCTGCACAAGAGAGAAGAAGGCAGCGGAAGGAGCCAACGAAGAAGAAGAGGACTGCAGAAGAAGGGCATCTGAAGGAGAAGGTCTGCAGAAACCAAGGAAGGAGGAGGTGCAGCAGCTCAAGAAGAGAAGAAGTCAAAGAGGAAAAGAAAAAAAGAGAAGGAAGGAGCTGCCGCAGTAGAGAAGGAAGAAGGAGCCTGAAGAAGCACTATAGCAGAACACCACTTAAGGTGTCTGATTCACAGAATCAGACGTCTGAGGACAGGAAAAATAGAGAAAGAAGGGAAGAGAGAAAGCAAAGAAAAAGGAAAGAGAGGAGAAGAAGGAAGAAAAGAAAAAAATTTATTTCTTTTTATGTTTTTACTCTCTAGCCTTCAAATACAGTGCATTGTTATTAAACATTATCTTTCAAGTTTTGTGATTTTCTGCTTCTAAATACCAATTTGCTGCCTGAGTTCGACCTCAGGATATTTTTGAATTTTGAGTAATAAATAAAATGTGATAATCGTTTTGTCGCGGTAATACTACAACGAATATACTTTTAAAACCCGTCGAACGAAAGCGACGATCATCACCCAAACTTATTTAATCAAATTACAATAGAATTAAAATGGCGAGGACTCAAAAAACAAATCCACATTTTAGTGGATACATGGGCCGATTAAGTCCAAAGACATGAAGGGTCTTTGTGTTCAGTTCCTAATGTAATATTTCATAAGATTGAAAGGTCTTAATGTCCAAGTATTCCTTCCTAATTCAATTTTTTTTTATGCATATATAAGAAGAGAAATACAATTTACAAGAATTTCACAAAGCTGACAAAATGTTTAAAAAATGAATCCACCATTTGTGTGTACCGGTTCCACAGATCAGAACCCAGTTGAGTAGAAGCAAATCAAGTAGGTTAAGTGCCTTGAATGTAGGTGTATGTTGTGTGTCTGTTGAAAATTATCCCACAAAATTATCTGTTTATTTTTTATTTTTATAAGTGAGGGTGAAATGTGAGTGAGTGAAAATCCAAACTAATCCTAGGATTTATGCAAACACCTAGGTTAATTGGAATTTGAATTTAATGTGATAAATGAAATCTATGGAGGGGGAAGAATGGGGAGTACCTACAGTCATCTTCAACTGCAGTTTACTCTAGTCTACCGCTTGACGATTCCCTGATGGAGGTCTCTGCAATACAATAGACACAAGAGAAAGCAAGTTAGAAGATAATAAAGTGCGTGAAATGCAAAAAGGAGATCGGAAATCGTTGCTTCCCCGGCGACGGTGCCAAATTGTTGAAGCGATCAATGTCTGAAGCCTGTTATTGACCGTACTCTTCTAGAGCCCATCTCAGACACGGTTGCGCTAGCCATATTATGACTTCTTCAGCTGGACTTCGCCTAGTTGACGACATTAAACTCAGCAGTTGTACATATGACACAAAGCTGACCCGAGCTTCATATTCAGGTGATATCTTTCATACTCTACCCTTTTTTTCATGTCTCTTTTTCTCAATGTGGACATTGCATCAGCTAGGCATGGGGGGGTGGATTCATTTTTGAATCATTTTGTCAGCTTTGTGAAATTCTTGTAAATTGTATTTCTCTTCTTATATATACGTAGAAAGAAAATTGAATTAGGAAGGAATACTTGGACATTAGGACTTTTCAATCTTAGGAAATATTACATTAGGATCTGAACACAAAGACCCTCCAGGTGTTTGGACTTAATTGGCTCGTGTATCCACTAAAATGTGAATTTATTTTTCGAGTCCTCGCCATCTTAATTCTATTGTAATTTGATTAAATAAGTTTGGGTGATAAGTACACGACTTATCAACCCACCCTCTGATTTGAGGGAACTTTAAATCTAAAGCATCTACACACTTTCTTTTCACTGACTTGTTGATCAACGGTTTTAACGAAAATTGGGTAGCTGATGAACCTTCTAGGATGATATGGTCAGCAAGTTATCGTGGGTAACAGCCCATAGGTAGGTTGTCCAGAGCCCAATCACTGGACCATTCTCTTCTTGCTGCCTTTAGGTAAATCTTAGACAAGGGAAGCCACCTATTTAAAAAAAAAAAAGAAAGTCAAAAAGAAAAGAAAAAGAAAACAAAAGAAATAAGCCATACTTCACCGCACGAGTATGGTTGGTAAGTTGTCGGTGGTAACAGCTCATCGACCGGTTGTCCAGAACCCAACTCAAGAAATGCACTGAAAATTCCCAAAACACTTAGGAAGAAGAGGAAAAGAATAAATCGGGGAGATATACACTAGATTCACCCTTGTGTTGACCCCATAAAAATAAAAATAGGGAGAAAGCTACCGATTGTAAAGATATACCTTTAGGCAGAACTCTCTTTTTAAGGTCACCTAAAGGCATAGAAACCCGAAGTCCATTCTAATTGCCGATCAACGAATCTATCACATTCGCAATAAGATGCTTAGAACTTAGGGTTCTCATCAAGTCTTGGGTGAGTTGAATGGCCGTAGAAAGCCACTCTTTAACCCTAAACTTAAAAATCCAAAAAAATTAGAAAAGAAGAAAAAGAGAAAAAGAAAATTTTCTTTGAATAAGGCGAGGGCTTGAGGCGGTCTACATTTTGGCAGATACCCAGGCACTGTTGTGTCTTTGAAAGTTCAGATCCTAAGTAAAAATTTTCTTAATGTTGAAAATAACTTATGCCCAAATAAGCTAACCTAATTCTTTTATAAATAGCATGTAGTTTTTACTAGGGACTAGCAAAAGATAGGCATGGGGGTGTGATGTAAGCATGTTTATATTACATAAAATATCTATTTATGCATGTTCTTAAGCATAGAATTGCATTACATACTATAATTATTGCATAGCATGCATCATCTTGCATTTAAATTAGTTTGAATAAAATGGAGGTTAATTGATGTAAACATGTTTACATTACATAAGATGTCTATTTATGCAGGTTCCTAAGCATAGAATTGCATTGCATACTATAAATATTGCATAACATGCATCATCTTCCATTTAGATTAGTTTGAATAAAATGGAGGTTAATTATCTCCTTTTATGTTCAGGGACAGGGCAAACTTTTATTGGGGCCTCGAATCGAAGATCCAACCGTACAGATATGATCAGGGCGACGATTGGAGTTTAACGACTCCAAGATCACCTTAATCAGACATCTATAGCATCAGATAGAGACCGAGGAACCCTAGAAGATCAAGGGCCAAGATGGTGTGAATCCGAACTTCAAATGACAAACTCGATCTCACAAATGGATTCAGATCGATGATCGCAGCCTAACGGCGCAAAAATTGACTCAATCCGACAACCGTGGCACCATCTACATCATCCAGAAGATGGACGGCCAAGATGGTGCCACGTCGCGCCATCTCAGCTGCCCAATCGGCCACTGCATCCGCTGCACCCTCGCTTCTTCATCGCTTCTCCGTTGTTGGATGATCATCCAACTGTTGTGGATGCACGCGCCTAAATCGTAACCACGACACAAATGCTTGTGTAGTGCATTGGTCGAACGTGCTCGCAAGATCAGGAGGCACGCATTCGAGCCTACACGAGCGGCTGCTGAGGCGTAGGTGAGTGGGCTCTGCGATCGCTCAATTGCGATCGCTCAATCGCGATCGAGTGGCCATGGGCGCTCATCCGTTTCATGCGCTATCGCACCCCGCACGTGACGCGAGATCGCACGCGGGCGTTACGCGCGGAGGAGGCAGGTAAGGGTGCATCTCAGCCATTCGATCTCATGATCGAACGGCCGATGGGGCTTTAGCGAAGATGAGCGGAAGATGAGCGGGCAGTGCTATGCTTTCGAATTTGAGCGAGCGAAGAAGCGACGGGTTACTATGCTTTCGAATTTGGTTTTGAAAACCTATCGTTGTAGTTTGAAAAGCGAAGAACTCGGGTTCAACAAATAAAATTTATACCGGAATAGAAATCCCGAGTCGAACTCAGGGAGGCTACATCGATCTAAATTTGCAATTATATTTCTTTTCGTGTTTTTGTTGAAAAGCAGAGTAATTACAATGAAGCACTATAAACAATCAGAATAAGAGAGAGAGAGAGAAAACATTCACTTGATACTTCAAAATGTTTATACAATTAAGCAAGCGAGAAATTACACTAGAAAGCAGGAAAACTATTACACTAGAAAGCAGGAAAATTCTACTCTAGAAAGCAGGAAAAAGGAATGGGAGAGAGAAGTTATCCTCCTCGATGATTGCTTGGAGGACGAGCCGGACGGGACGACGCCTAGAAGACGAAGAACGAAGTAGGAAGAAGGAGGTCGAGGTAGGAAGAATGAGAACGGGGCAGCACGTCGTCATCGTCGCGGGATTCGCTTCCGAAATGGAGGTGAAAATTTGACTTTATCTCTTGAGGAGCATCTTGGGTGTGGGACAAGCTTCTCTTGAGCTTTGGAGAGGGAGAGAAGAGAAGGAAGGGATGAGAATTTCGTATGGAGAAGGTCTCCTTTTATAGTTGCAAGGAGTGACGACATTTTGATCATTACATGTTGAAAATCATTAATTCAGGACCTTTAGTGACGGATAAATCTGTCATTAAAGGCCTGAACGTGGTTGTAGTGGGCGGTGCGCGTGCCTACTCACCTCCTCGCATCTCAACGTGCGTTCATGTTCTTCAAATCTCGGCCATTCGATCGTGAGATCGAACGGCTGTGAGCACTCCTCGCTCGCCTCATCCACGCGCCTCATCCGCGTAAGATCATGCGTCGCCTTGCTGCGTCAGATGGCACGTTCAGTCGATTAGGCACACGTAGCTGCTCGATCTCCAACGTGCGGTCGATTGCGTCCGCACACCCGCTTTAATTGAGGTGCCTCGTGGTTCGATCCCGCGCCTCAGCTTCGCATTAAGGCGCTCGACCAATGCGCTGTGGGCCCATTTTTGTCGAGCACTTAACTTAAGCACGTGTGCTTCACAGCCATTGGATCTTGATCCAACGGCGGAGAAGCATTGGCGCTAATAGCTTTAGCGGTGCGTGCGGCCGGTTGGGTGGCCGAGATGGCACCACGTGGCACCATTTTGGCCATCCATCTTCTGGGTGATGTAGATGGTGTCACGGGTATCAGATTGAGTCGATCTTTGCGCCGTTAGGATGCGATCGTCGATTTGAATCCATCCGTATGGTCGGCTTTATTGTTTGAAGTGTGGATTAACACCATCTTGGTCCTTGATCTTCTAGGGCTCCTCAATCTCTATCTGATGCTATGGATATCCGATTAGGGTGATCTTGGAGTCGTTGAACTCCAATCATCGCCCTGATCAGATCTGTACGGTTGGATCTTCAATCCGAGGCCCCGATAAAAGTCGCCCTGCCCCTAACAATAAAAGGAGACAATTAACCTCCACTTTATTCAGACTAATCTAAATGTAAGATGATGCATGCTATGCAATATTTATAGTGTGTAATGCAATTCTATGCTTAAGAACATGCATAAATAGACATTTTATGTAATATAAACATGTTTACATTAGGCCGCACCACTCAATGTAAAATTGATCCATCAAGTTGCTTACCACTTCGGGTTTTATTTTTAGGGCTGAACCAGGCACTCCACAATATTTTTAATTTTTAAAGGAACATATCATCACCCGTGTTTTCAAAACTTGGAGTGCTTTACTAAACCTTGATTGAACCAACCTAAGGATTAAACCCTAAAAGATACTAAACAAGGTTAAACCCTAAAAGACACATCATCAAATAACCTTGTTTGTAAACCCCGGTTGTGCACGCATACACATTTGAATTGATCATTAAGGGCACAACCCATCAAAGGGCCCGTCACATTCCAAGAGCACGATCATCCCAAGCCTAACTAAAACTGAATAGACTTTGGCCTTAAGGATTGATTCGCTCTTCGAGGCTCAGATTGAGAATTTTTTTTATTAATATGCTTCTACTAGTCCATCTAATGTCTAGCTAGGGGAGTAGCGTCAAACGACCGTAGCTGGGGGGTACACTAGGATCCGGAGGTGCAAGCCAAAGGAAGAACCTTCTCCCCAGCCCCTCCCTCTAATTGGTTGGATTGGCCAGATAGAAGTAAAACGAATCGTTTCTATCATCTCAAGCTGAGTCCTGGGAGTCTGTAGGTTTTTAGGCTACCCACATAAGGATAGGTTTGGTTGATTGTACTGTAGGGCACCTTTCTCTCTTCTGTTTTCCCTCCTACTGGACAATGTATCCTACCACATCTTTCACACATTTCCAATCCTACCCTCCTACCAACACGTATCCTCAAGATGATTACTATCCTGACTCAACTTATGATTACCCATTTCCTAGCTGGGATAACTTTAATTAGGGATATGAATCTGGACCTCAGTGTCCAGGGCCTAACCCTGGACAATAAGACTATGATTACCATCCTTCCCAGAGCTACAATGCACCCTTTGATGATCAACCTAACCAGATCTACAACCGTGAAGGATATGTTGATCATAATACTTACCCCCCTCAGTATTCCATTGAATATAGGTCACCACCATTCTTTGAACAACATGAAATGACCTACTATCAGGGAGGGACCTGAGAACCTCGATATCTTGACTCCCCTAGATTTAACCCAAACCCACCCAAATCTGAACTGAACCATTCGGTTAAGGTGAACCAGGTCAAAGACAGGGTGTTGGCTAACTTGGAGAACACCATATAATCTTTAGAAGCTCAACCAACACCATGCACTGAAGCATTGGAGCCTATGATCAAAAGGATTGATGAGCTTAATAGCTCTTTATTGGATTTGCTCCAAGATGTCAGAGATAGGGACCTGAGTGAGTTTCTACTTGGGAAATTATCGAGATTGAGGATAAAATTTGTGGTTGCCCTAGTCCAATCTTGGTATGATTCTCAAGATGAACCTTCTTCAGGAGAGCCAATGTCTGAACCCACTTAGGCACCTGTTGGGGGGGATACAATTTCTGAGAATGGGGATGACCAAGTTGGGTAGAGCAACCCATTGAGGATGAACCAATTGATTCACCTAAGATCCTCGAGGCAGGGAACGAAGAAAAATATGCCTCCTTGGATTATGAAATGACATATGATTTTGAGACATATATAAATGTGGATCAAGAATTCTTTGACTTTGAGGGTGAAGAATCTCTTAGTGAAGTCTCGCTTGAGCATAAGGAAGATGATTTTAGTGAGACAAATGGGCCTGAGGAATCTGATGAACCATTTGATAGCCCAGCAATAAAGGAATTTGATTCGGTTGGGGTTAACTTGGAGGATTCGAATCCTGATGATTCAATTAGTGACCTGTTGTCGTGGCTTGATCGTGTTTTAACAGTTAGTTACGTCGTAGTATAGGTGACCAAGCGTTGTCAACAAATAAAAATTTATTACTCGAAAACCTAAGTATCCGAGGTCGAACACAGGGAGCAAATGGAATTTATTACTAATCTTAAGAATGTAATTGAACACTTAATTACTCAAAACTTAATTCAAAATATATATATGCATGAGTTTAAACGTTAATTGTGGCAAAAATAGAGAAATTGGACGTCTGATCATGGGATCAGACGTCTTAAAAAGATGTTTTCTCCTGTCTGCTTCTTCTTCTTCTTCTATCTTTTGATTTTCCTCTTTTTCTTCTGTGGCCGTGTACTTCTTCTTCCTTGTTTCTCTTCTCTGTAGCTCCTTTCTCTGCTCTTGCCTTTCTTCTCCAGTGTCTTTCTCCTTCTTTCTTTTTGCAGGTCTTCTTCCTTCCTTGACTCTGCTTCCCTTGGTTTCAGCTTTTCTTCTTCTTCTTCTGCTTGTCTTTCCCTTTCTTTATTTTTTCTTCCTTCTTCAGTTCCTCTTCTCTTTGGCTTCACCTTTTCCCTCTGCCTTGCCTTTCCTTCTCTTTTTCCTCTACGAAGCTTCCTTCTTTAACCTTCCTTCTTCTTCTACTCCTTTGCTTATAGCAGCTAAGTCCCTGCTTTCCTTCTTTTGCTGCTTCTTCCTTAGCGTCCTCTTCCTGCACAAGCACCACGCAACAAAACCTATTCCCCCTACCCTTCCTGCACGTCTCTCTCTTTCTTTGAATCTCTCTTCGGTACGCTCTCCCAAAGCCGGGTAATCGGGTTGGGTTGTGTCGTCGGGTCTAGGCGCACCGGTGTGGGTGTGGTGCATGAGGTGTGCTCAAGAGAATAGTCGGGTCGGGTTACCAGGTCCGCGGGATGAAATCGCAGACGAGGCATGGATAGGTGAGGAGGGACCTCACCCAAATGATTTGGTGGCGAAGAGACAATATCACAAAATCAATTTATTTCGCACACCTCACTTACAGGTTCACGAGGTAGGACTAATGTTCCACCCGCTGTTGCTCACACGCTCGTAGGAGATCTTTCGTCCAATTGCAATAGCTGCAGGCCTTGCAGCGCCAATTGCTTGGACAACTGGATGAGCGAGACCTCCCCGAACCTGCTGGACTGGAATCCTGAAGTGCTTCAGCCTGGAGCAAGCTTGCAACCTCCTCGAGCCGTCGCTAATGGAGGCTGGAGCTCAGACCTTGCACGACAAAAAAAGGGCCTTGAGGCTCTATCAGATCACAGGAGGACCTTCATCGTGTCACAGCGAAGGTGAGGCTGTAGGTGGCACGTCGTGGGGCGGCCTAGGCGTGCGTGCCTAGGTCGCTCTGTGGCCGAATTGATGGGTTAGGTCGGGGGGTGGTTGTGGTGGTGTAGGTGGTCTGTGGATGAGTGGAGGATGTTCAGTGGAGTGTGGTGGAGGTTGTGAGGTGGGTGGCGAAACGTGTGGAGTTGCAGAGTAATGGAGGCGTTTCATTGGAGAGTGGTTGGAGATGGGGAAGCTGGCGGTGGACCGTGGCTGTCGAGGTGCGTTTTGTGAAATAGGTTGAGGGGAATTGAAGAGGGGATAAAGATGAACAGTTCTAACCTAATTAAGTGGACGAAGGGGGAGAAAGGGTGGCTAGCAGTACCTGCTGTCTCCGGAGAAGAAGGCGTCCGGTGGAGGAAGACGGCGGCGACGACGGAGCTAGGGATGCATGCGGGGGTGTTGCGCAACGCGGAGGAGGATGGGGAGGACAGCTCTGCCACTGGTATTATGGAAGAGTGATGAGAAAGAGGAGGGAGGCTCGCCGAAGCTCGCTGGACCCCTTGGCCGGATGGGAAGAAGAGGAAATCGAGGTGGAATTCCAGCCAAGTCGAGCTAAGGAGGTGCGGCCGGAGTTGGGGGTCAATTTATAGGCACTAGCAGGGACCCCTGTGCTTGGAAGAGAAGCTTCCAAGCGTTGGAATCCTTGCCAGAGATGGAAGCCTGCTAGGTACCCAAATCTCTCATGCGTTCGCATGAGAGATTGGGTGCAAATCATAGATCAGGACCACGCTCAGATGGAAGGGAATTCCTCAGAGAATCTCCCTTCCAAATCTGGGAGGAGATGTCTGAGGAATCAGGGAGTATTCCCCCTCTATTCCTCGTTGGAGTAGGATTTCTCCCCATTAATAGTGGAGGGACCTTATTGTAATAGTTGCGAGGAAGTTAGGGGTGTTTATGTAATGGTTTTCAAAAGATAGGGGCCAAGATGTAATTGGGTGTGCTAATTTGCAAAGTAGGTCAAGATGACCTCCCCTTAGGTCAAAATTTTGGTAAAAACCTAATTTGGACCTAAGGAATTCAATGGTAAAGTTGGATTTTAGGTTTTACCACGTTTGACTGGAAATTTTGCATAAAAACCCAAATTAGGTCAATTGATGAGCTAGGATCCCAATCTAGGTAAAACTAGGTTCCAAAGGTCAAATTGAATGTTATAAGCCTTAAGGGATATTTTTCCATGAATTTTAGAGGATTTACTTGATTTTTATCCTAACCAGAACCTTGTTGAATTAAGCAGGTCTATTTTAAGGTTACAAAATGTCATTTAATTCCTGGTTTGCACATAAACCCATTTCTGATTAAACCAACCCACTTTTTATCTTATATAGACCATTTGACCTTTGTTCTGCCTCTGAGAAATCCCGTTTATGTACTGCAATGGTAAAATTGTAGTTTTAACATTTATTTCATATTTTCTTCTCAGAACACTTATTCCTTCAATTAAGCCCTCTTCTAAGTTATGTAGGAGCTTTTATTCTCTTTCTTAGGTCAAAATGAGCTAGTTAGGGCTCATGATGAGGTTCTCATCATACCCCCATGCCTAGCTTTTGCTAGTCCCTTACCAAAATTTTAATGTTTTAACTTTTATTCTAGACCCTGAATGTCTGTCAGCAGTTATAATAAGTGCTTTTCTTTTTCTTTTGTGATTAGGTTAGAATGCCGACAATAGGCCTAGAGGTACTCATGTATCAACCAAAATTCGGACCTGACATGCTTTAGCCTCAGCCTTCCGTAGAGGTTTCTAAGGCCCGCAGAAACTATCCTAGGGTTTGTTGGACTCCGCGGTTAAAACACCCGTGCCTAGGTTCAATTTGCAGTGCGTTTTTGTAAGAGAGAGATAGAAGATTTATTTGTTTGGAGAGTTTTCTCTCTCTTTTCTTTTTATTTCTAGCTTCGGATTGGCTTCTCAACATGGTTTGTATCGGATTCCTCGTCCCCATCATCAATCCTCTAGGGTCCCTAACAATCGATGCTTCGTGATAGCACCACCCATGGCAACCCCCAGAACCCTGGCTTTCAAGATTTTGAGATAATCCTGCCCATGGCTTTCCGTGGCCGAATTCAGACCCTGGCAATCGACATTTCGTGATAATGCCGCCCATGGTATCTGAACCAGTAGAGTGCTTACATGCCCCCGGTAGGATATTTAAATATCCTAAGAGACAAGCACCGAGGAGATGATATGTTGTTAAGCATCTTCGAGGGGAATTTCTTGCCTCTCCGCACCGGGAACTCGTCCAAATCAACTTGTGTTGATTGGCCACTCCTAATCTAGGTGACTTTTTCAGAACATTGAAATGCTTTTTGCGTGATTTTGATATTTATGCTCACTGAACCTGACTGTGTGTGAATTGGGGTGCTTAGGTTATTGAATCCCTCAAACCGAAGGTCAGTTAACAAGGTCGAATACTTCCTAAGCCTTAGACCTAATACTTAAGCTTCGCATTTTCCCCAACCTCTTGAGGTTTATCCAGATCTTAGCGGATACGTGAATTTTTAAGCTAAGAATCTTGCCCAAGAGGCCTAAGATCAGCGTTCCTGCTAATCTCTTTTTATGTCTCCTTAGCACTTTTCCTTTTATTTTTCTCTTTTATTGATCTGGTCTAGAACTTCAGTTAATTCCTTAATCTCTTACTAATGACTATCACTTTTTCTTTTTCATTTTGTGCTCCTTTTCGTCATTTTTTCTCTTTTTCTCCTCCTTATAATTATGTGGCTCACAAAATTTCCTCCCTCCCCCATTTTTTTGTTCTTTTTTCATAATTTTTCAATTTTTTTTTGTTTTTGACATATGTGATTTTTTTTGTGAGAATCCTTTTGACTTTTTCTTGGTTCTGTATGTATGCACTTTATCACCCCCCCATGCCTAAGTTTTGCAATGTCCTCATTGTAAATAAAGGCTGTGAAATAGTGTTGAGGTCAGGGACTTAGAATAGGATACATCAGGTGGGTGAACGGGTCGGAAATAACTGATGCGGACGATTTCAAGCTCTGGTACGTGTACCAGAGGTGGGATCAACTGTCTAAGGATGAACTCAAGATGCAATGGACGTGGAGTATAGACGGATAATCAGATAGGTCTCTATTTTTGGAACGACGGGTTGCCTCCCATTAAGCGCTAAATTTAACGCCTTTAGCTGAGTGGAACATGGGGTGGAGAGGGAGTGGTCAAATCAGCGAAATTTTGTAAAACAAGCACCTTGATTAAGAGTCTGGTTGGTCCAACTAGGTGCTTGTTAAGATTAATGGGCTGATGATGCAGCCCAAACCCAATCAGTCTGGTGGGTTGATAAATGTAGATCAAAAGATGTGGAACCCACCATATGCAATGTGGCTCAGATGGATATGGAAGTGAAAACTCAGGTTTAGGTTGAGTCGAATTAGCCTGGTCAGAGTAGGGTTCCGAAAAATAATCAGTGCATGGTGTGGAAACCCTATAGGGGTGATCAAAGAATGATGGCTCCTGTTTTTCAGTCTGATCGATATTCGATACCTGGTATAGATATGGAGTTGAATCATCTGCAAATGGCTTAGTGAGAGGTAAATCCGAATAGAAATTGAGTCTGGTTGCTGGTTGGGGTAGAGAACGAGTTTTGATTAGTTCTATATATGTAGAGGAGGTGGCTTCAATTGGCTTGTTATAATCAGGAAGCAGATTTTCTCCGTTGTTATGGTCAGATTTGAAATCATCGGAGAGTTTGCGAAAATCAAAATCTGAATGAGATTCAAGATCATGAGTTCCACCATAGAATAAATCATATGCTGTAGATTCAGTAGCCTGACTGGGGTCTAGCCTATATGTAATTCTGAGCTTAAAAAGGTGTCCTTATCTGGTAGAGGCTCAGGTTCTAAGCTGATAGGACAGACCCAATTGAAACCCCACTCGTCCAACTCCTCAGTTTCTGTATTGTAAATTGGCATGACTTCCGAAAAATCGATTAGTTCCTCTGAGGATGCTGGCGAGGGATATTTATCAAATAAAGGCCCAAACTCATATTCTTCATTGAAAGATTGATCTTCCTCATATAGGGCCTTGAAATCTTCCCAATAGGTTTTAGATCTAGATCCTGTGCTTAGGATGTGGGTTGAATCACTAGAATCTAGGTCTGAATAACCTTTGAGGGTCACCTTATCAGAATAAGGGACGGAATTTACACCCTCGAGAGGTTCAGTTCTACTCTCATTATTGCAGGAGTTTTGGGATTCTAAGCCTGGTGATTCATGGTTTAGAGTGGGCTCAACATTATGTTTTCCTGCATTTGGAGCTTCCCAACCTTCTTCAATATCAGGCACATTGTACTCCATCTGGGTTGGGAATCCACAACCATTTTGTGCCTCAAACCCGAGATCAGATTGATCCTCGATGTTGTCCCAAGATGGTTCATCCTCTGCTTGTGGTATATACGGGTACTTCTGGTCAATAATTTATTTTACTAATCTCATTATTTCTTCCCATTTTTCAAGATCATCTTAGTGTTGCTTCCAAAGTTGAGGATTTGTCATACATTGAAGGTATTCAAGATTGTGCAGGTTTTTTATCTCAATGTACCCAGTGATGAGCAAGTCACGGGTTGAGCCTTTTGTGGCTTCTGCCAATAGTACTCGGGCACAAGTTATGATAAAGGTTGTGGTTGTTGGGACATCAACCTGAATGTTTTCTACTGGTGTTGAGGTTTTGTCTTTTTTTTCATAGAATTTCAGAGCATCCTCAATCATCCTATCTCTCATGAATCTCCGATATTCAGGTTTCTTGAATGGTAGTCCAAAGTGGTTTGGCTGCATATTTGGATTAGGTGGTGGAATCAAGATGTAGAATCAGAGTTTGAATCAAGGTGTAGAATCAAGTTATGAAGCGATTAAATCTGATTAAAGAGTCCCACTGAAAATGTATGTGTGTGCTCTAAAGAGAAATGATGAGGGACTGGAGATGTTTTTGACCCAATCAAGACACCCAAAGACGTTTGGATGACTATGGAGGTGCGGGGTGGATGATACCCCTAGATCAGAAGGTCATCCACTAGAGAATTACCTGGGCAGCCAGAGAGGGAGAGTCCCACAAAGACCCCTACACAGTAGAGCATCCCCACAGGTTACAGGGTTTTCCCCACCCGACCTCTCTTGTCACTGAGATTCCAGGTAGACTAGAATGGGGACCTTGACCTCTTAAGTCTACTACTTTTATTTCAAAGTTGCTTTAGGGTTCTCACTTGAACTTTAGGCGTTTTGATGTTGTGATCTAATTTGGAGGTGGTTAACCCAAGGGGTCAACTTCACCTGACCTGTCCTATAGATGGAAGAATGATTTTAGGCTTGGGACCTAGAGATCACCTTGCTTTGACTCCCAGTTTATTAGGTCCAAGATTTTAAGATTCAAGTGATCTTACAGCTTAATTTTTCTTAGGGTTTGTCTTGCTTAGATCTCTTCAATCAAGGGCTTTGGTAGCACACTAATGCGAGAGGGTTCATTTCCTTTTATATAGGCATGTGTGAACTAGCACTTCAAGGCCCTACTGTAGAAACCCTAATTTGGTTCTATTTTCAATCCTCTTTTTCACAAGAAATTCTCTTTGGAATTAAAAGCAAGAAGTGTGTTGTCCGCGGATATTAAGCGTGATTTCTATTAGGCACATGAATTTTGTGGGATAGATTCTAAAAAAAAAATCGCTCCAACTTCAAGAATTGAAAAATTTTTGCAAAATCAGGAAACGTTTGCCTTAGAGATGGTGATTACTATAGAAAGAAGGCAATTAATTCCTAAATTAATTTCTTCCTTTTGTCTTTCAAGGATTAGGGGATGGTTTAAGAAAGAAAAGAAATTACCTGCCCTGGAGTAGTTGACTTGCGGAAGGGATCTTCTCATGAAATACCTGCAAGATCACAACAAAGCAAAGTACGGCAAGTTAGTGTTCAATATGATCAAAAAGAATGCAAAGATTAGTGATAAATTGCGCGTTGCTCCCCGGCAACGGTGCTAAAATGTTGTTGTAGCTTGATCGTGTTTTAACAGTTAGTTACGTCGTAGTATAGGTACCAAGCGTTGCCAACAAATAAAAATTTATTACTCGAAAACCTAAGTATCCGAGGTCGAACACAGGGAGCAAATGGAATTTATTACTAATCTCAATAATGTAATTGAACACTTAATTACTCAAAACTTAATTCAAAATATATATATGCATGAGTTTAAAAGTTAATTGTGGCAAAAATAGAGAAATTGGACATTTGATCATGGGATCAGACGTCTTAAAAAGATGTTTTCTCCTGGGTGCTTCTTCTTCTTCTATCTTCTGATTTTCCTCTTTTTCTTCTGTGGCCGTGTACTTCTTCGTTGTTTCTCTTCTCTGCAGCTCCTTTCTCTGCTCTTTCCTTTCTTCTCCAGTGTCTTTCTCCTTCTTTCTTTCTGCGGATCTTCTTCTTCTTCCTTCCTTGGCTTTGCTTCCCTTGGTTTCAGCTTTTCTTCTTCTTCTTCTGCTTGTCTTTCCCTTTCTGTATTTTTTCTTCCTTCTTCAGTTCCTCTTCTCTTTGGCTTCGCCTCTTCCCTCTGCCTTTCCTTTCCTTCTCTTTTTCCTCTGCGAAGATTCCTTCCTTAACCTTCCTTCCTTCTTCTTCTTCTCCTTCGCTTGCAGCAGCTAAGTCCCTGCTTTCCTTCTCTTGCTGCTTCTTCCTTAGCATCCTCTTCCTACACAAGCACCACGCAACAAAACCTATTCCCCCTACCCTTCCCGCACGTCTCTCTCTCTCTCTGAATCTCTCTTCGGTACGCTCTCCGAAAGCCGGGTAATCGGGTTGGGTCGTGCGGCCGGGTCCAGGCGCACCGGTGTGGGTGTGGTGTGCGAGGTGTGCTCAAGAGGATAGTCAGGTCGGGTTACCAGGTCCGCGGGATGAAATCGCAGATGAGGCGTGGATAGGTGAGGAGGGACCTCACCCTAGTGATTTGGAGGCGAAAAGACAATATCACAAAATCAATTTATTTTGCGCACCTCACTTACAAGATCACGAGGTGGGACTAATGTTCCACCCACTGTTGCTCGCACGCTCGTAGGAGATCTTCCGTCCAATTGCAATAGCTGCAGGCCTTATAGCGCCAATTGCTTGGACAGCTGGATGAGCGAGACCTCCCCGAACCTGCTGGACCTGGAATCCTGAAGTGCTTCAGCTAGGAGCGAGCTTGCAACCACCTTGAGCTGTCGCTAATGGAGGCTGGAGCTCAAACCTTGCATGACACAAAAAGGGCCTTGCGGCTCTATCAGATCACAGGAGGACCTTCGCCGTGTCACGGCGAAGGTGAGGCGGTAGGTGGCACGTCGCGGGGTGGCCTAAGCATGCGTGCCTAGGTCGCTCTGTGGCCGGATTGATGGGTTAGGTCGGGGGACAGTTGTGGTGGTGTAGGTGGTCTGTGGATGAGTGGAGGATGTTCAGTGGAGTGTGGTGGAGGTTGTGAGGTGGGTGGCGAATTGTGTGGAGTTGCAGAGTGACGGAGGCGTCTCATCGGAGAGTGGTCGGAGATGGGGAAGCTGGCGGTGGACCATGGCTGTCGAGGGGTGTTTTGTGAAATAGGTTGAGGGGATAAAGATGAACAGTTCTAACCTAATTAAGTGGACGAAGGGGGAGAAAGGGTGGCTGGCAGTACCTGCTGTCTCCGAAGAAGAAGGCATCCAGTGGAGGAAGACGGCGGCGACGACGGAGCTAGGGATGCATGCAGGGGTGTTGCACGATGTGGAGGAGGATGGAGAGGACAGCTCTGCCACTGGTATTATGGCAGAGTAATGAGAAAGAGGAGGGAGGCTCGCCAGAGTGACGGACGTGGCATTCGCGTATTTTGAAATCGTTGGAAATCGTAGTATAGTCACAAAAACCACTCGTTAGAGATATTTGTGATAACGAAACTCTCGTAGATCTTTATTCTTTTTAGAACTTGAGTCCCGGTCGTTCGTCTCTGGGAGGCGTGAAAATAAATCGAGATTTGGATTGACTTTTATAACCTAAATCTAACCTAAGATACTATTTTTGTCATTTTGTGTTTTTGATTTTTTATTTCGAAAAGCGAATTGAAACCTAGATCTAGATAAACTAGCAAAAACCTAAGTGACTATGTGCATCTAAATGAGGCCATGGTGGCCGTGCATGGTGTGAACAAACCAAAGTGTCATATAAGCAAGCAAACATGAGGACAATCAATCACAAAAACATTATTTATGCATAGAAATTTATCACACATCATCTACACTAGAAAGCATATAAATAGAAGAAAATCCCTCACGCCGGAAAGTTGCCACTAGGGCCATCGGCCTTGTGTGAGGGTGTAGGCTAGACCTTGGGTATGCAAACCCATCTACACGCCTACCAAAAGAGATGGCCGGCCACAAGAGGCTATGGGTGAGCCTTCATGGCTGTCCAAGAAGAAGAAGAAGATGGGGGCTAGTGCACCCAAGTGGAGAGAGGAGGGTGTTGCTCCCTTTCTCTACCAATGGCCGTCCTTGAAGCTTTGGAGAGAAGCTTCTCTAGCTAGGCGTCCATGGAGCCTTGGAGGAGGATGAGGAGGACGGCCTTCAAGTTTTGGAGGGTGGAAGCAAGTTTAGAGTGGAGAGTATGGATGGGAGAGTGTATGGAGATTCTCTAATTTCGTAGCTCTCTCTTTGCCCTTATGGAAGGCTCCATTTGGTTGCCACTTTTGGTGGCTCCAAAAATAGCAAATGCCATAATTTTGGGATCTAGGTTTGACATAGGTTTTTAGGGTTTCCAAGAGAGTGTGCATGGGTTTGGTGGGAGTAAAATGGGAAGGTGTGCGTGTGTGTGTGGGTGTGTGTTTTCCGTAGGGCTAGGTTGTGGGTTTTGGTGGGATTAGGTGCTAAATATGTTGGGTCAATCTAGATTAAGTGGGTGTGGACCTAATTAGGCTTAGGAAAGCCTAATTGGGTAGGAGTAACCTAATTAGGTCTAGGTCAAGTCTAATTAGATGTGTGCATGTGATTAGGCTAGGGTAACCCTAATAGGTATGAATTAATTAGATCTTGGGTGGATCTAATTGGGCTCGGGTGCACCCAATCAACTGTAGATTCACCCAATTAGGTATGGGATGGTTCAATTGGGTTAGGGATAGGACAAGTAGGGCTATGGATAGTGGACTAGGCTTAAGAGGTCTCTACTTAGGTTTCCTAGGGTGTCCGGTGGGGTTCCTAGGTCAAAATAAGCAAGCTAGGGCTTCCAACACCCAAAATCAGGAACCAGGCAGCAGTATCAAACGTCCGGGATAGTGGTCAGACGTCTTATACTACAAAATTGGACGTCTGGACACTAAATTATACGTCCAATTCTGTATCAGTATGAGTTTTGGCTTCCTGGATTGTTGTTCTGCAGAAATCAGACGTCCAACTAGATGCTTGGACATCTTAAAAGGTGCTGGAGAGTGGGTTTTGTGTTTTCTAAGGTTGGTTTTGGTTCCTAAGTGTTTGGGAGAGGGATAGGAACATGGATAGTGCGATCCATATTTGGGTTTTGAGGCTAAGGTGCCCTAATGGAGGTTGTTTTGGGTTTGGGAAGGCTGTCCTAGGGTTTCTAAGGGTAGGGATAAGGCTATCCTCCTCACTCCTCTTATCTGGATCAATCTTCTTCTTCCTTTATTGCTTTATTCCACTATCTCCATCCTAGATCACTTTATTATCTGTAAATAGCAATAAAAAAATATTAACTAGCAGGATATCTCATCTCATTCTAAATAGACTGATGCAATGCATGATATGCAAGATATGAGTGCAATATCCACAATTTAAGATAGGTTCAGACATTATTTAGGTTGATTAGGACCTATGATTGCTGTGCAATCATACCCCCATGCCTAAACCTTGCTAGTCCCTAGCAACTGCAAGACTAAATTATTTACAGCAAGGGTCCCTAAGGGACTGGTTATTTTATCAAGTGTTTGCATAGAGATTTTTCTCCCTTTTGTTTTCATCCTATGCTCTAGAAATCCAGACAATCGTGAAGGTGCAACTATGTAGCTTTTGCAACGGATTCGAGTGAAAACTAATACACCTCTAAAGCCTGTACTTGACCCTAGTAAAAATTCTAGCAGGATAGGCTGACTTCTTCCCTCGGGGTATTCAAGATATTCTATGAATTCCACCCGGCTTTAAGCTTAGGTAGAGGATCTTAAAGTGAAAAGATTACATATTTGGTGGCTCACTCTCGACTGGTGCTACATAGAGATTAGTACTATAGAATCTAGATTCCCAAATTATTAAGTAACTTAACTTAGAGAAAGACGAGAAAAACTATGCTCTCTTTTGATTCCTTTGTATCTATTCTCTCTTGCTCTTTTTCTTTCTTTTTCTTAGAGCTCAGAACCTCACCAGATTCACACATAGGATTTGTATTTGGTGGTCTCACTAGGCATTAACACTTTAATTGAGTTCTCATAACCCTAATACTAAGTCGGGATTCCTCAGCTAGTATTCGGGCAGTCAGAAACACAAGAAAAATAGGTTAAGGCCATATTTGGTGAAGCTCAAATTTTTTTGGTGGTATTGCCTCGATGAAATAAACACTAAATATTCATTCTTTTCTTTTCTTTTCTTTTCTTCTTTTTCTAAATTTTTTCTTTTTCAGTTTTTCTTTCTTTTCATCATTCTTTTTCTTTTTCTTTTCTCTTTTTTTTTTAATAATTTTTTTTTCAGCATAACACAACTGGCATACATCCATGAACTTTATTAAGGAGGCATTATTGGGGATTGGTGGTACTCAGGAGACATTGGGTGGCTTATTTGGTGGAAGTACCTACTCATGGCACCGGGAGAGACGGATAGGACGGTGCATTTCTGACCTTGACATCAATACCCTCCTTCAGACGAGGATTCCATAAAGAATGGTCGTAACCATCCACCTTAGCCCTAGTTTTATGAAAACTCGCTCTCTGCGTATTTTCCTTATTCGGTGGCTCTCAATATTTCACACAAAAATGTATACGCTAGAACCGAGAGAGAAAACTATGCCTAATCTCTAAGTATCATCACCTAATTATCTAAGATTCTAGATTCCTTGCACTAATCTTAGAGCACCAGTACACTCTACTCTCATCTCACACTATTTGGTGGATTTTTTTTGGAAGAAAATCAACCTGACTCCCAAAACTCTGTCCAGGGGTTCAGGAAAAGAAGCACTGCTTCTTCTCGACAGACTGAAGATGTTTATCAGCCTTCACCGTGAATCCATTGCAAATTCTACGTGTGTGTGAAAAGTTGTACTGGATTCTAGATTACAGGAATCAACTAAAGGATAAAATCCCTAATGCATTCTCCTAATAAAATAATCTTGTTCATGAATGCAATGTCTATATATGCTATAAACATGTAACCTCATATAATTTGTACTTCGTGAATTTCCCATATCGGGTTACAATCAGCTTGACCCTAAATTTAGAACAAAAGGTGAGCGGGTGAGTTGGAATTGGTTGTTGCGAACGATTTCTAGCTCCAATGAGAGCACTGGAGGTGGAGTCTGCTGTTCTTTTATTTAAGGTCCTAAAGTACATTTTACATGCAGCTCCGAGGTTTTCCTAAGTATTGGCATAAAATTTTTTCATTTTTTTCAGTATCTACCCCCCCATGCCTAAGTTCTTGCATGTCCTCATGCATGAATGTAAAAGAAAATAAATGCTGCAGGGAGAGAATGGGTAGAAATCACCTGTAATTGCTCCTGAAATTATATTCAGCACCGGCCAACCTGTTAATATGCAATATAAAAGGAAGTATGCTAAAACAAAAATATGCTATGTATAAAAATGATGGTGGAATGTGGGGCGAATGGTATCTATATGTGCTGAGTTTAACGCCTTCAGCTGGACGAAAGCTCAAAAAGGATATACCAATACAGTATTGAGAATGGTGAGTAAAATGATAAGAATTTTAGTCTCATTTGCCAACAGTGGACCGCAAATACGAACTAGCTGTCCATGAATTCCAAGTCCAAATAATCGGGAAAATATGTAGATGGGGCTTGGGATTATCTGCAGCCAGATGCTACAAAAGAAAGATAGATAAATACGGGTGCCTGGAAGGAATGAAGGTGAAGGCATCCCGAAGAGGTGATGGAGAATGTGGGTGGTAGGGGTATGGGTGGAGTTGTGTGGGGTGAAATCATATGGGTCCTGATAATGGTTATGAATGGAAGGCATGACCCACGTAGTGTGGTCAGATCTGGAGATCAAGGTCCAGTGATCAGTCTCTGTCTCTACCAAAGATGTTTGGGTCTCATCTTCTTCTTTTATCTCTTCCAAATTGTCCAATGCCAATTCCCAATTATCACATGATTCCCCAAAATTCCTAGCTTCTTCTGATAACTCATCATATGTTATTCCCAATAATCTTTCAATTTCTTGAATATCTGTTTCATAAGGGGATATTTCCTTCTTCTCACTTGGATGAAGTTGGGCATTAGATTTAGTAGTGAGTCCCTCCATGAAAGTGGAATGGGCTGAATCATTGATTGAGGAGTTGTTATAGTCTTTTTGATTTTGTTGCTCTGTATATTAGATCATTTGAATTAATTCATCAATGTCTCCATGGGTATTCTCAAATACAACAAAATTATATTCAGGTCCCTTAATGTTTGGTTCCTCAAAATGAAATGATTGGTACTCAGGCCCTATATCAAGATCAAGATTCTCAAATAAATCTCCATTCTCAGCTTCCATAGGGTTATCAATATCATCCACCTCGGGTGTTTGATCAACAAAATCCTGCATGACCACCACTGAATCGTGAATCGGTTGTGACACACCTGACCCAGATTCAAACATTTCTGGTTTTTGTTGCTCATCCCGGATTCTATGAAGCTCTTTCCTTATATCATCATATTCTCTTGCACTAGCTTCTTTTATTTCATGAATTATTTTGATTAATTGAGTAATCTGGGATTCATTGCAAGGGGCAAGGGTTTGAATTGGGCTAGGTCGATCAAGATAGTCAACCATACTATCAATGAATTGATCTGGTAGGGAGGGTGACTTATGTGATCTAGTGGATTGTTGATTCGGGTCGTGTGGTTCTACCCAGGTGTCAATTGCCATAGTTTCTTCCGAATTACCCTTCGACTCACTTTCCATGTCATCCAGAAAGTACCCTGACTTTGTCTTCTTAGTGGCTGCATACATATAAAAGTGAATCTTCTCATTGCCACTACTCACCTCTATACATCCTGAGTAACAGTCAATCCGTGCATTGGCCACAGCCAAGAAAGGTCGACCCAGAATAATGGGAGAATTACTTAGCTTCTCCGATATATTCATGTCCAAGACAATAAAATCGACTGGAAAGCTAAGACCTTGCACTTTAATAATCACATCCTGAACTACCCCCTTCGGTAGTTTGATGGAGCCATCTGCCATTCTAATGGTGACAGGTGTGTGGTGCAGATCTCCAAGTTTGGTGCGGTCAAAAAGGGTGGTAGGAATCAAGCTAATGGAAGACCCTAGATCCACAAGGGCTTTGTTGAAGGTGAATCCCTTTATGGCACAAGATATGAAGGGTTTTCCAGGGTCAGTCATTTTGGGTGGTATAGTGCCAGAAACAAATGCACTTATGTTAGTTGATAAAACCACCTCTTTAGGTGTGCAAGTCATTTTTTTCTTTTGTGACTCTTTCTTTAAGGCCTCAGGAAAGGGTAAATAGGTCAAATCAACTTCAGAGGCCTTTTTCTTCTTTTTGTCCCTTGAGTCTGAGTCAGAGCTGGATGTGGGTTTGGTCTTATGATTTTTGGTTGAGTCCAAATCAGGTCGTTTGGGTGGGCTCTTAGCTTTTCTCTTCCTTTTAGAGGCCATAGATTTGACCCCCGCACAAGGGCATGTTTGATAGATTGGAGGAGGGGTCAGAAGAATAGGTGGAGAATAGGAGTGAAAAGGCATTTGCATTTGGGGATAAAGTGATTCTTGAAGTCTCTTGATTTGATCCCCTTGAGATTTCACATGATTTTCCAACTTAGTCAGCCTTTCTTCATTTTTCTTGTCAAAGTCCAACAAAATGTTCATGATATCTTCAAGGGTGGTTGCGGGTTGGGCTGGACTAGATGGTTGCCCTAAAGTGGATTGAGTGGAGTATTGGGCTGGCCTAGATTGATGTTCAGTCTGAGTCGATCTCTGTGGTGGCCATGAAAGATTAGGATCGTTTCTCCACTCAGGGTTATACGAATTTGGATATGAATCAATAGGTGTATCGCCCTGAGTGGGGCTGACTACAGAGGGAGTTGATTGAGAACCTGTTATGTGGTCCTGTACTTGTGATCCATTATTCCAATTCATTAGAGATATCTCATCAGGTACAGGTGTATCAGAAATAGTGCCTTCCTTAATTGATCTACCCAAATCATGGATTAGGTCCAAAGGTGCCTTTTGAGTTGGTTGAGTCCAGGATGCCTCCCCATGGTAGCAAGAATCAGTAGAATAGCTAGTGGTTCCAAAATATGGGTCACTAGACCCACTAGGCTGGTTGTTCCAAGTCTCTTGTCCCTGGGAGGAGTGATAAGATTGAGATTGTGCCTGAGATCGTCTAATTTGCTCCAGAAGCTTGGCACATTGATCTGTATAGTCCTTGTTATATTCCCGGAATTCAGCAACTATGGCTTTCAATTGGTTCTGATCTAGATAAGGGTCAGATCCATGAGATTCAGGTTCTAAATAAGCTGGGGGATAAGGATAATCATATCTCAACTGGTTAGGATGAGTCTCCCAACCAAGAGGAGTTGAAATCATGGTTGGGTTGGGAGATGGAGGACCTCGAGGGTCAAAAGAATGATATGGGTTCATGGATATTTGAGAGAAGATGCGAATAAAGATAAGAGATAGTCTTCACATCAAATCCATTCTCATGCAATCACACCCAAATCAGGCTCAAAAAGGTTTGTTTTGAGTCTCTAAATTTAAACCCTAATGTGAATTACCTAGGGTTTGTGCTTCTTCTAAAATCTACAGTCAGACCTTAGTCTGACTTGAAATCACTGCCCAAATCAATAACTGAAGAAAAATATTATGAAATTTGGTAGAGACCTTAATTTTTCAATAAATTTTTCATGGAATATTTTTTCAATATTTTTACTGTTTCATGCAATTTTTCACGAATTTTTATTTTCAAGGGGGTCAAACAGACCAAATGGACCCCCTGCGAGAAGTTCAGTTTGAAACAGTATCAGAAAAAATCCAAAAATTCTTGAAAATTCATAGAAAAAACTAGGTTTCAGTGGCTTTCCAACCCCACAAATTTCAAAGATATCTGATTTATGTAAAGGACAGAATTAACGTTTAAATTTATAAAAAATCAGAGCACAGACTATTCTGACACTCTTTCACTTCGCGAATTTTTAAACTTTTTGTAGTGATAATTTTTCCAAATAAAAGGTGGATTTGGAAAGATAGTTTGAAAACATAATACCAGACCAAATCCCAAGATTTTTGGACTCCAAATTTCATAGCAATAAAATTTTGAAAATCGTCAATATTTTCTGGCCGAATTTTCAAATTTGATTTTGGTGTGTTTAAATAGTCTCCAAGTTAAAACACACACCAAAGAAAATGATTTTTTTTTTTTAATTCAGATCTGAAATTTTGAATTTGAATGTATAAATAGATTTTTTTTTTCTTTTTTTCTAACCTAAGGAAGCAATAAACTAGAGGACGAAGAAGATACCTGCAGTCTTCACCACGGGTCGATGTGTACGTAGATCTTCATCTTGACACCCTACAATCAAAACAAACAGAAGTTAAGTAAATCCAAATCTAAACTCACGTGTTACCTCCTCGGCAACGGCGCCATTTGACGAACGTGGCATTCGCGTATTTTGAAATCGTTGGAAATCCTAGTATAGTCGCAAAAACCACTCGTCAAAGATATTTGTGATAACGAAACTCTCGTAGATCTTTATTCTTTTTAGAACTTGAGTCTCGGTTGTTCGTCTCTGGGAGGCATGAAAATGAATCGAGACTTGGATTGACTTTTATAACCTAAATCTAACCTAAGCTACTATTTTTGTCTTTTTGTGTTTTTGATTTTTTATTTCGAAAAGCGAATTGAAACCTAGATCTAGATAAACTAGCAAAAACCTAAGTGACTATGTGCAACTAAATGAGGCCATGGTGGCCGTGCATGGTATGAACAAACCAAAGTGTCATATAAGCAAGCAAACATGAGGACAATCAATCACAAAAACATTATTTATGCATAGAAATTTATCACACATCATCTACACTAGAAAGCATATAAATAGAAGAAAATCCCTCACGCCGGAAAGTTGCCACTAGGGCCATCGGCCTTGTGTGAGGGTGTAGGCTAGACCTTGGGTATGCAAACCCGTCTACATGCCTACCAAAAGAGATGGCCGGCCACAAGAGGCTATGGGTGAGCCTTCATGGCCGTCCAAGAAGAAGAAGAAGATGGGGGCTAGTGCACCCAAGTGGAGAGAGGAGGGTGTTGCTCCCTTTCTCTACCAATGGCCGTCCTTGAAGCTTTGGAGAGAAGCTTCTCTAGCTAGCCGTCCATGGAGCCTTGGAGGAGGATGAGGAGGACGGCCTTCAGGTTTTGGAGGGTGGAAGCAAGTTTAGAGTGGAGAGTATGGATGGGAGAGTGTATGGAGATTCTCTAATTTCGTAGCTCTCTCTTTGCCCTTATGGAAGGCTCCATTTGGTTGCCACTTTTGGTGGCTCCAAAAATAGCAAATGCCACAATTTTTGGATCTAGGTTTGACACAAGTTTTTAGGGTTTCCAAGAGAGTGTGCATGGGTTTGGTGGGAGTAAAATGGGAAGGTGTGCGTGTGTGTGTGGGTGTGTGTTTTTCGTAGGGCTAGGTTGTGGGTTTTGGTGGGATTAGGTGCTAAATAGGTTGGGTCAATCTAGATTAAGTGGGTGTGGACCTAATTAGGCTTAGGAAAGTCTAATTGGGTAGGAGTGAACCTAATTAGGTCTACGTCAAGTCTAATTAGATGTGTGCATGTGATTAGGCTAGGGTAACTCTAATAGGTATGAATTAATTAGATCCTGGGTGGATCTAATTTGGCTCGGGTGCACCCAATCAACTGTAGATTCACCTAATTAGGTATGGGATGGTTCAATTGGATTAGGGATAGGACAAGTAGGGCTATGGATAGTGGACAAGGCTTAGGAGGTCTCTACTTAGGTTTCCTAGGGTGTCCGGTGGGGTTCCTAGGTCAAAATAGGCAAGCTAGGGCTTCCAACACCCAAAACCAGGAACCAGACAGCAGTATCAGACGTCCAGGATAGTGGCCAGATGTCTTATACTATAAAATTGGACGTCTGGACACTAAATTAGATGTTCAATTCTGTGTCAGTATGAGTTTTGGCTTCCTGGATTGTTATTCTGCAGAAATCAGACGTCCAGCCAGATGTCTGGATGTCTTAAAAGGTGCTGGAGAGTGGGTTTTGTGTTTTCTAAGGTTGGTTTTGGTTCCTAAGTGTTTGGGAGAGGGATAGGAACATGGATAGTGCTATCCATGTTTGGGTTTTGAGGCTAAGGTGCCCTAATGGAGGTTGTTTTGGGTTTGGGAAGGCTGTCCTAGTGTTTCTAAGGGTAGGGATAAGGCTATCCTCCTCACTCCTCTTATTTGGATCAATCTTCTTCTTCCTTTATTGCTTTATTCCACTATCTCCATCTTGGATCACTTTATTATCTGTAAATAGCAATAAAAAAACATTAACTAGCAGGATATCTCATCTCATTCTAAATAGACTGATGCAATGCATGATATGCAAGATATCAGTGCAATATCCACAATTTAAGATAGGTTCAGACATTATTTAGGCTGATTAGGACCTATGATTGCTGTGCAATCACGGAGCTCGCTGGACCCCTTGGCCGGATGGGAAGAAGAGGAAATCGAGGTGGAATTCCGACCAAGTCGAGCTAAGGAGGTGTGGCCGGAGTTGGGGGTCAATTTATAGGCACTAGCAGGGACCCCTGTGCTTGGCAGAGAAGCTTCCAAGCGTGGGAATCCTTGCCGGAGATGGAAGTTTGCTAGGTACCCAAATCTCTCGTGCGTTCGCACGAGAGATTGGGTGCAAATCATAGATCAGGACCACGCTCAGATGGAAGGGAATTCCTCAGAGAATCTCCCTTCCAAATCTGGGAGATCTCTGAGGAATCAGGGAGTATTCCCCCTCTATTCCTCGTCGGAGTAGGATTTCTCCCCATTAATGGTGGAGGGACCTTCTTGTAAAAGTTGTGAGGAAGTTAGGGGTGTTTATGTAATGATTTTCAAAAGATAGGGGCCAAGATGTAATTGGGTGTACTAATTTGCAAAGTAGGTCAAGATGACTTCCCCTTAGGTCTAAATTTTGGTACAAACCTAATTTGGACCTAAATAATCCAATGGTGAAGTTGGATTTTAGGTTTGACCACGTTTGACTGGACATTTTGCATAAAAACCTAAATTAGGTCAATTAATGAGCTAGGACCCCAATCTAGGGCAAACTAGGTTCCAAAGGCCAAATTGAATGTTCTAAACCCTAGGGGATATTTTTCCATGAATTTTAGAGAGTTTACTTGATTTTTATCCTGACCAGAACCTTATTGAATTAAGCGAGTCTATTTTAGGGTTACAAGATGTCATTTAATTTCTGATTTGCACATAAACCCATTTCTGATTAAACCAACCCACTTTTTATCTTATTCAGACCATTTGACCTATGTTCTGCCTCTGAGAAATCCTGTTTATGTATTGTAATGGTAAAATTACAGTTTTAACCTTTATTTCATGTTTTCTTCTCAGAACACTTATTCCTTCAATTAAGCCCTCTTCTAAGATATGTAGGAGCTTTTATTCTCTTTCTTAGGTCAAAATGAGCTAGTTAGGGCTCATGATGAGGTTCTCATCATGACCCCATTCCTCATCTGCATCCCAAAGAGCTGACTTTTGAAATCATTATGCCCAAGTCAATCCTGATTCAGCCACAATTGTTGGACATGGGTATTTTAGATGGGGTGTACAACGATCTGGAGGTCCTAGAAACCTTGATCTTGGAGGATAGGAAGTTGGAAATAAAAATCTAGGAAGCTACTTCTGAAGGAACTACGATTTTGGATCTAAGGGTTCCTATTGACCTAAAACCACCTACTTTCTACCCGAACCCTTATGATATCTTTCACGTGCAACCCAAGCTTAGAATCATTGATTATCTTTTTGAGTTGAAATCTAAAAGGACATCCGAATCTAGTGAATCAAATCTACCTTTCGTCCGACACTTTAGTCTTGGGTTGCACACCACAAAATCGTAGGCTTGACCCCTCAAATACAACAATCTTAGGTTCTGGGTGATTTTCATCCAGAACCTTAGAACCACTCGATCCTAGGGCATGGGTCAGCACCATAATCTGGTCCACGTCTGTGGACATCTTCTACTGATGGGTTTAAGGATCAATCTTTTAATTTTGATTCTGACCCATACCTGTGAATTCTTAACCTCTTCTTTTTTTGTATTTTATGCCTAGCTAAAGGCATTAAACTTAGCGCGTGTGTTACTCTCTTCTCTCTACAGAGCTGACTGGATTGTCACGAAACTCAGGTGATATTCTGCTATTCCGCCCGTTTCATGTCTTTATTTCTACAATAAGGACATTACATCATTTAAGCATGGGAAGGTGGATACTTAATCCTGAAATTATTTCGTTAGCTTTGTAGAATTTCTTTTATTTTCTATAAAAAAAATTAAAAATTCAAAACGATAAAAAAAGAAAAAAATAGAATTAGGAGAAGAGAACTTAGGCTTTTGGAAGTTATTAACTTTAGGAAATGATACTTTAGGACCTTAACACTTAGACTCTTCAGATATTTGGGTTTAATTAGCCTGGGTGTCCACTTGAATGTGGACTTAGTCTCGAGTCCTCGCCAAGTAATTTTACTTTAATTTGGTGAATAAATTGGGATGACAACCTACCCTCTAATTTGAGGGGATTTTAAGTCTAAGCATCTACACATTATTTGCACTGACTCACTTTTCGACGATTTTTATGGAAATTGGGTAGCTAATGAAGTACCTAGGGTAGTATGCCTGGCAAATTGTCGTGGGTAACAGCCCATTGGCCGGTTGTCTAGAGCCCAGCTACATGACCATACTCATTCTATTACTTTTAGGTAATCTTAGATTAGGGAAGCCACCACCTAGAAAGAAAGAGAAAAAAGAAATACTTAGAATAAAAAGAGAAAAAGAAAAAAATAGAAAAAGGAGAAAAAAAATAAAATCACACTTCACCGCACGAGTATGGCTAACAAGTTGCTATGGGTAACAGTCCATTGGCCGGTTATCCAGAGCCCAGCTCACAAAAATGCATAAATAATTCCCAAAACATTTAGGGAAGAAGAAGGGAAGTATAATAAACCGAGGAGATATACACTAGGTTCATCCTTGTGTTGATCCCAAAAAAGATAAAGTAGGGAGAAAGCTATTGTTTGAAACTCTTAAGGTCACTTGGGGTCGTAGAAATCCGAAGTTCATTTTAATGGCTGCCTAGTGAGTCTTTCACTCTTTTCACTAGTTGCTTAGCCGTTAGAGTCCTTTTTGAGTCTTTGGCAGGTTGGGTAGCTATAAAAAGTTATCCCAAAACTCTCAAACTCCAAAAGTTCAAAAAAATTAGAAAAGAAGAAAAACAAAAAAATGTATCTTCCCTTTTTAAATAAGGCAACTTGGGCGGTCTACATTCTGGCAGACACCCGGGTACTATTGAGTTTTCGTAGTTTAAGATTGATAAACACGTATAAATTCATCGAAAAATGCTTATTTATGATAGTTCCTAGGCCTAGCATTGCATATCATGATATAAATATTTCACAAATATCCATTGCATTGCATTTAGGATAATTGTATATTATGTACATTAATTCCATCATTTTACATAGCCAGGAGGCATGCGACATCTTTACAAGCTTCGGATGAAGAATCCGATTATACAGATGAATTTAGAGTGACGATCACAGTCCATCAATGCGAGAATTACACCGATCAGAGCTCTGTAGCATCCTTCACAAGAAGAAGAAGATGGACGGCCCAGATGGCACCACGTGGTGCCATCCAGGCTGCCCCAACTAAGCCAAGGAGTCTCCAAGCCCGTCGCAAGATTAAATCACAGCTGTTAGATCTTAATCCAACAGCTGAGATGTGCACTCCACGGCTGAAGAAGCATCTCATCTCACCCAGCCTCAGGTAGATCAAGCGAGGAGTCATCTCGACCATTGGATCTTCATCCAACAGTCGTGGGTGCGGAAGCTCAATTTGTAAGCAGAGCAGATAACGATCCTCAGCACAGTGGTTTGCACCTCAGCTCACAACGCACGGCCATGCTTTCGAAGCCCCACCAGCGGATTTTATCCGCTGAAGCACAAGCGGAAGGGAAATTAAGCTGTTGATGGAAGATCGAGCAGCGAAGGAAGCAGCTACATGGACGCACAGTTGAGCGCGGATGTTGCATGTGGTCGCCGACACACGTCGAGAACGCACCATCTGACGCACACAGCTAAGACGTCTAGGAGGTGCATCCGACGGCTGAACATGCGAGGCGCGCGATTCAAATTTTGCGAAGGGGCGTGATCTTCTCTCGGCCGTGCGATCCTTCATCCGACGGTCAGGATTCATCCACACCTACGTGCGTGATGACGGCTGCATGCGTGAGCGGTGGGCACGTGATTTACAGCTATAGAAGAGCGGGCCTTTAATGACATTTGCAGCTATCACTAAATGGCCTGCGCAGTGCATGCTCCAACCATGGCAATGAAGAGGCGCAGATCTTTTGGCGACAGCTTGAGCTAACTTTAGTGATGCTTGTGGCTGTCACTGAATGCTTGTGCGTGGGATTCTCTTCTTCCCATCCACTATATAAAGGCCTGCACACCCCCTTGCCAAGGCATCTCTACCTACTCTACTCCCACCCCCTCCTAAGCTCTAGCAAGCCTACCAATGCTCCATTAGAGCTTACTCTCAAGCTCCCAAGGCTCCCATTAGTGTAGCGAACCTCTACCTTATCAAATATTCCTCCATCTTCCCATCCCCATTCATAGGTCGCCTTGGAGTTGTCCTCCTACCTCCATTCCGATAACAGATCATCTCTGCCTTCTCACCTCCATTCTGGAGCCACGCTGAAGCTTTCACCTACCCGACATCCCTCTACATCTCACCTCCGTCGTCCTGCTCCTAACTTCCTTCGTCCGAGCTTCCACCAGGCGTCGTCGTCTCACCGAATAGCCCATTCGGGAGATTTCTTCTCACTTCCCTCTCTTTTTATGCTTTCGTAGATTATTGTAATAGACATTCATGCAATACATCACATTTGATTCCATCTCGATCTTTTGATTACTTGTCTTTTATTTCAAAAATAAAGAAAAAGACAAAACCCTAAAACACCAAAAAGAAACAAATCAAAGCACGATTTTCATACAATGTAAATATCGCCTCCCTGTGTTCGACCCGGGACTCTCTTGGAGTTTCGGTATAAATTTTATTTAATCACGAGTTTTGCAACTACGACGATGGGTTACTCGTAACCCCGATTTCAAACACATGAAACACGTGTGATCATTTTGGCACCGTTGTCGAGGAGGCAATGGAATTTACCTTATTATTTTCTGCGCTTCTTTGCATTTACATAGCACTAACTCTGCTTGTCTTTGATCTACTATCTTGCAGGTACCCTAGCAAGGAGATCCAAGTGCGGTAGATCAAAGTAAAGTGCAGGTAGAGTGTTTTGTAAGTGTCCCCCACATTTCCACACCACTAGTTCATTTCGCCACAATCATAACCAAGACCTAACCTACTTAGGTGTTTGCATAAACCCTAGGATAGACTTTGTTTGTCATGTTTGCTACCTTCACCCATCTCACCCACATTTTATAAAAACAAAAAAAAATAAAAAAGATACTTTTTGTGGGACGAATCAATTTACACACTTTATACACCCACATCAAAGACACATAACCTGACTTGATTTTCATCTACTCAACCGGGATCTCGACCTGTGAACCTGGTACACAAATTCAACACATAAAAGAGTAGAAATCATATTAGGTTAATCAACTTTTTGTGCCTTAATCGGTGGTGCATTTGAGATGATTGATTGAATTGTTTGGGCCACACCACCTAATCTAAAAGAGGTTCATTTTGTAGCTACCCCATAGGATTCAATAACTAGGTCAAGCCAGGCACTCCATATTTTTCTTGATTTCTAAAGGAAAATACTTGAACACATGCTTTTAAAAAAACAAACTTGGTTTGCCTCACAAAATTTGGTTGAAAGCGCTTAATATTTGAATCTTAAAAGCTATTAAGCAAGATTCAAACTCTAAAACTCACCTCATCACTAATAATCTTGCTTGAAAGCCCCTTGGTTGTGCACATTCACACATTCTTAAACAAATCATTAAGGGCACAACCCATTAAGGGCCCATCACATTCCAGAAGCACCATTGTCCCAAGCCTAATTAAAATTGAGTAGACGTTGGCCTTAAGGACTGGTTCGCTCTACAGGATCCAGATTGAGATTATTCACGATTAACCTACTTATACTAGTCAATCTGATATCTAGCTAGGGGAGTAGCTTTAAACAACCACAGCTGGGGGGTACACTAGGAACCAGAGGCGTAAGCCAAAGGAAGAACCTTGTCCCCAGTCCCTCCTTCTAACTGGTTGGATTGCCTAGACATAAGTAGAGTAATTCGTCCATAATCTTAGGATGAATTCTGAGAGTCTATAGACCTTTAGGCTACCCCATCTAGGGACAGGCTTGTATTCTTGTGCTATAGGGCTCCCTCTCTTCCCCGTCCTTCCGACTTCCTTCCAGTGCATGCTTGGAAGGAGGTCATTGAATCCTAGATTGGAAGGACCTTTAGACCATTCTAGGAGGCGGAGGTTGTGCTATAGCTAAGAAGATCCCATGGCTGATCAACAACCACCTCCCCCGCCTCTGAACCGGCAAGAGCTAATTCAGAGGCAGTTGGAAGAATTGCAGCAAATGCAACAATGGTTCCAATGTATGCATGGTTAGGGTGCTCGACCCTTGAAGGATTTTTATGATCCTTCAAACTATGGGGAACGTCCCGGTGTCATGATTCCCGCCAGAGACATAGAACTCAAGTCCCAAGTCTTAAGTTTGATTAAGCACTTTCATGGGCTTGGCTCGGAGGACCCATTCCAGCACTTGGAGGATCTGACCACTTTGGTTTAGACCACCAAAGCAAGGAATGTGAACGAAGAGCAAATGATCATGAGGCTCTTCCCCCACTCTCTCAGGGATAAAGCCACACATTGGTACCAGACTATAGGAAGGCCGATAGAAACTTGGGTTGCTCTTAAGTCAGCTTTCTTGAAGAAATTCTTCCCTATTGGAAGGACCAATGCCATGCGACGGGTGATTACCACTTTCGCCTAGTGGCCGGGGGAACCATTTCATGGTGCCTGGGAGAGATTCCAAGAACTTTTGAGGAAGTGCCCACACCACGAGGTGCCGAAATGGCAACTCATGCAGATTTTCTATCACGGGTTGGTTGAACAACTCCGTAATCACGTGGACACTTCCTGCTGAGGAAATTTCCTCAATAGGGATGCGGATAGTGCATACGACCTGTTTGAGGAAATGAGCGAGAACTCAATTAATCATGCTTCCATGGATGCATTCAACCGGTCCCAACAACCCAGGTCAAGTGCTGATGAGATCCAGGATTTTCATTCATTTGACATGGAATTGATTTGTAATAAATTGGATAAAATGGACTTGGTTGCTAAGAGAATAGAAGAATGGATGTCTGGGAATTCAGGAAACACTTCTATACCTACTCAATCTTAGAATTCAGGATTCCATTCCTCACGAGCTCCCATGGGGAGGGAATTCATGAACCAACTTGATTCGACTCAACTTGTGAGCCAGGATTTCTCGGAACCTTATGGGTTCCAAACTGGGAACTTTGATCCTAGTTTTTCTGATCCTTTCTTCTCTCCATCCTCATCCTATGAGGATGCGTATGCAATGCAGGAGAATGTTAGGTCTAACCTGTATTCCAAAACTTATAACTCGGGTTGGAGGAACCACCTTGACTTCTCCTGGAAAAGTCAGGGGCAACAGACCCAAACTTGACCCAGCAACTATGCATCTCAAAGACCTATGGGTCAGGGTCAAGTATACTCCTAGTTGCCCCCGAGATAGGTTACTTAGCCATCTTGGAATGCCCAACAATCTATAGGGAAGGCTAAGTTAAACTGGTAGATGGTAGAAATGCAAGGGTCCATGCTTCAGCTTATGCAGCAAATGAAGACATCATTGGATAACTTGCAATCCGAATTAATTGCTAACACTTGACAACCTGGATCTCTACCATCCCAACTAATACCCAACCCACGCAATGTGCAAAATCAGGGCAATAGAGCCCAAGGGTACGAGAATCAAAGGGACCCACATGCACATGCTCAAGTGGTTGAGCAGGGTCCCTCATCTTCTTCTTCTGGTTACATGACTAACCAAGGTCCTCCAATCTTCACTAACCCACCTCAAGACCCAAACCCGTATGCCTCTGCAAACTCTATCACCTTGAGAAGTGGAAAGCAAACCCGGGACCCTAAATTACCTTCTAGATGCCAAAACCCTGGGGAGTTTAAGAGACAAGAGGAGATTGAAGAAGACAATAAGGCCCAGGGACTGGAAATTGAAAAAACCACCCATATCCTATTCCCTGAAGCCCTATTGAAAACCAAGAAGAAGAAAACCCTAGATAGCAATGAGGAGCTCTTGGATTTATTCAAGAGCGTAGAGATCAATATTTCTCTCCTCGATACTATTAAGCATATCCCGGCTTACGCTAAATTTTTGAAAGAACTATGTACCCAAAAGTATAAACCAAGAGAACTCACTCTGAAGAAGGTGATTCTTTCTTAGCAGGAAAATTCTGTGATCTTGCATCACCTTCCTCAAAAGAAGAAAGATACAGGTTCCTCCTCAATCTCATTCATTATTGGGGAATACACTTTTGATAAGGCACTATTGGATCTAGGTGCATCCATCAACCTAATCCCAACTTCTCTGTATGAGAGGTTTGGGTTAGGTGAACTTAGGCCAACCTCAGTAACGCTACAATTAGCGGATTGTTCGATCACCACATCGAGGGGCATTATTGAGGATGTAATCATCAAGGTCAAGGATTTCTATTTTCCCGTAGATTTCCTTATCCTTGACATGGATGTACCTAATGATTTGAGGAACGCATCCATTATTCTGGGGCGTCCATTCCTAGCTACAACCAAGGCCAACATAAACTGCGAAAGCGGTAGTATGGAAATCGTCTTTGGGGATAAGAAGCTAACTCTAGATATTTTTCAGGCGATAAGAGGATTTGAGGATTGTGGATTCATTGAGGAGCTCGAGGATCAAGATTTTGAGACTTGTATGACGATCAGTGCACTAGAGGACTCCACCAGCTTTAGCGAACCCAACCCACAACCCTCTGTGGCAGAACTACCACATCCCGAAGAGGCTGTTGATTTTATTCATTCCTAGCCTCTTCCACTAGGTCATCCTGATGAATCTTCGTCAGCATCCTCCCTACCTTCTATTTTAAACCCACCTTAGCTTGAATTGAAACCATTGCCCAAAAATTTGAAATATGAGTTCTTAGGACTTGAAAACATGCTCCTTGTGATTATTAGTGCTGATTTGACCAAGGAGCAGGAATCGAGGTTAATTAAGGTCCTTAAGAACAATAAGGAGGCAATTGGTTGGACCATCCACGACCTCAGGGGGATCGAGCCAACTTATTATAATCATCGTATTTTTATGGAAGTTGGATCCCACCCTTCTCAGGAGATGCAAAGGAGACCAAACCCGAATATGCGAGAAGTGGTCAAGAAGGAGATAATCAAGTGACTCGATGCTAGGATTCTTTACCCAATCTCAAATAGTCCATGAGTTAGCCTTGTCCAGATTGTACCCAAGAAGGCAGGAATAACTGTTATGACTAACGAGAAACGGGAAATCTTCACCACTTGTTTAGCTTCTGCTTGGAGAGTCTGTATTGACTATAGGAAGCTGAACACAAACACTAAAAAGGATCACTTTCCCTTGCCATTCATCGATCAAATCCTTGAAAGGTTAGCTGGGCAAAAATACTTTTGCTTCTTGGATGGTTATTCAGGATATAACCAAGTCCCTATCCATCCCGAAGGCCAGGAAAAGACAACCTTCATATGTCCCTACGAAACCTTTGCATTCCGTAGAATGCCATTCGGGCTTTGTAATGCGCTTGTGACTTTTCAAATGTGCATGCTGGCCATCTTTTCTGACATGGTGGGATATTGTCTTGAGGTGTTCATGGATGATTTCTTCATTTTTGGAGATTCTTTTGAGTCTTGCCTAGCTAACTTGGAATTGATCCTCCAGAGATGCTTCAAAACACAGCTGGTCCTTTGTTGGGAAAAGAGCCACTTTATGACTCAGGAAGGCATTGTCCTGGGTCATGTGATCTCTAGTCGGGGTATTGAAGTTGATAAAGCTAAGGTGGATGCTATCTCTAGGCTTCCTCCACCCACATCCATAAAAGAGATCCGCTCTTTCCTTAGACATGTGGGTTTTTACAGAAGATTCATTAAGGACTTCTCGAAGGTTGCTCGGCCCTTGAGTAACCTTTTGGCCAAAGTGACACCGTTCAAGTTTGATGAATCATGCCGTAAGGAATTTGATTTATTAAAAATGGTAGTCACTTGTGCCCCGATGTTGCAACCACCAATCTGGACAGTCCCATTTGAGATTATGGCTGACGCATCTGATTATGTTGTCAGGGCTGTCTTGGGTCAAAAGATTGAGAAAAAGCCCTCTGTGATTTACTACGCTAGCAAGACTCTGGATGAAGCCCAGAGGAACTACACCGTTACTGAAAAAGAATTGCTAGATGTAGTTTTTGCTTTAGAAAAATTCATGGCTTATCTTTTAGGTTCTCATGTCATCATCTATATCGACCACTCGGCCTTGAAACATCTCTTGGCCAAAAAGGATGACAAACCCTAGCTTATTCGCTGGATTCTACTGCTTCAAGAATTCGATTTTGAAATCAGGGATAAAGCTGGGGCACAAAATGTAGTGGCGGATCACCTCTTGAGAATCCTAATTGATTCTCCTCATCCGGATGTCCCAATCTCTGATACTTTTCCGGATGAAACTATCCTTATAGTCTCACGTATTCGAACCCCCTGGTTTGTGGATATTGTCAATTATTTGGCCGTTGATCAAATCCCCCAGGATTGGACCAAACAAAAATGGGATAGACTCGTGTTTGAGGCCAAATATAATTTTTGGGATGATCTGAACTGTACTGCATCAGTGCAGAATAGATTATTCATCGATGCATCTCGAAAATCGAGTTCCATAGCATACTTGAGTTTTGCCACACATCTGCATATGGTGGACACTTTTTCGAGAAAAAGATGGCAGCAAAAATCTTGCAATCCGGATTCTATTGGCCGTCATTATTTAAGGATGCCCAGGAATTCTCAAAGTCATGCACCCGATGCCAGATACTCAGGAACATGGCTAAGAGAGATATGATGCCCCTGAACCCAATTCTTTCCGTTGAAATTTTCGACATTTGGGGCATCAACTTTATGGGACCCTTCCCTCCTTCACTTGGACACTAGTATATTTTGGTCGTTGTTGATTATGTGTCCAAATGGACTGAGGCAATTCCCACCTAGACCAATGACCACAAGGTGGTCATCGATTTTGTGAAGAAAAATATCTTCAATCGGTTCGGGGTTCCTAAGGCAATTAGTAGTGATGGTGGCACACATTTCACTCATGCCCAAATTCAAAATTTACTGGGGAAATACAGGGTGAATCTTTGGAATTCCACACCTTACCACCCTCAGACGAACGGACAGGCCGAGGTCTCCAATTGGGAGATCAAAAACATTTTGCAAAAAATCGTTAGGCTTGATAGGAAGGATTGGACCCAAAAGCTAGATGATGCCCTTTAGGCCTACTGTACGGTGTAAAAAATGCCTATTGGTATGTCTCCGTTCTGTCTGGTGTTTGGTAAGGCGTGTCACTTACCCATAGACTTGAACACAGGCCATTTTGGGCCATCAGGAAGTGTAATTTTGACCTAGAGTTGGCTGGGAAAACCAGGAAACTCCAACTATCTGAGTTGGAGGAGCTTTGAAATGATGCTTATGAAATGCCAGAATCTATAAGGCAAGGACCAAAGCTCTCCATGACCAGATGATTTCACGAAAGAGCTTTGAGCCGAACTAGAAGGTCTGGCTTTTCGATTTTTGATTGAAGTTTTTCCTTAGAAGACTCAAGTCTAAGTTGGATGGCCCATTCGTTATTAAGAGGATTTTCCCTAATGGGGTCGTCTAAATCTCTAACCCAAAGAGGGGCAATATCATCAAGGTCAACGGACAACATCTCAAACCCTTTGTTGACCATGTGCTCCCTGAACCCGTCTCGGAGAAGGTTGCTCTTACCTTGCCTTAACCACCGCAGGCCGATCATCGCCCAGCTGAAGGCACTAAACTTAGCACATGTAAAGACTATTCCAAGCTGACCAGAGTCTTACAGAAACCAGGTGCTCTTCTTCCACTTCTACTGTCCTACATGCTTTCATTTTTAACAATGAGGACATTGCAATAGATAAGCATGGGGGGTGGAAATATCATATAATCTTTTTGTCAGCTATAACAGTAATTTCCTATTTTTTTGATTCTATTAGAAGAAAAAAAAATTAGAATTAGGAGATGAGAACTTAGGCATTAGGAGTTGCAAACTTTAGGAATTGATACTTTGAGACCTGAATACTTAGACACTTCAGGTCCTAAAGCTTAATTAGCCCACGTGTTCACTTGAATGTGGACTTAGTCTCGAGTCCTCGCCAATTAAAATTCATTTTAATTTGGTAAATAAATTAGGATGATAAGTATGCGACTTATCAACCTACCCTCGGATTTGGGGGGACTTTAAGCCTAAGCATCTACACACTTTCTTTTGCACTGACTCACTTTTCAACGGTTTCTTCGGAAATTGGGTAGCTAATGAACTATCTAGGGTGGTATGTGTTGGGAATCGTAAAGCGCTTTTTTGATAAGAAAAAGCATTGTAGTATAGTGCATAATACGATCAACAAAAATATTTATAAAGATAACGAGACTTGGAGTCCCGGTCGTTCATCTCTGGGAGGCATTTATGGAAATGTAGATTTGAAATAGATCTCTTTCGCTCTACTTGCTTAAAATCTCATGCCGGTTTATGGTGATTTACGTATTGATGTACGACATGCTAGTTGTTAAAAGATAGTAATTAAAACATGCAACTTTAATCACACTAAAAGATGATAACTAGGCACATGGTGATTTTCAACATATATATTTATATATATAAAAGATGATGATGATATCAGAGTTGCAGAGCATAGGTAGAGGAATGCTTGTACAGGGAAATAAAACTACTCGCTACCAGAAAATGACTACATACATGAATCTGTGGGGGGATTTTGCATGCATCATTGGGGGAGAAGTAAAGAACTACACTATTAGGCAGTAAATAAATCATGTAAATATAAGAAGAACTATAATTTAACCTAGCAGAAATAAAGGCATTCGAAGGTGGCTTCGATGGCTTTTGAGTTGGTTGAGAGGAGGAGGGGCAGCTAATGATGCTTTGGCTGGCCCATGGAGAGAGGTTGGAGAGGTGATCCAGCATCTTGCCATGGAGGTGGTGGTGGCCATGGTGAAGCTACTCGTGGACATGGAGGTGGAGTGGATGTGGAATGAAACTAAGCTAAATGGAACCAAGAGTGCATGGGTGCAAATGGCCACCCCTTAGGTCTTTTTATAGACCTAAGGGAAGCTCTCTAGAGAATTATGGAATTCTCTAGAGAGGCCTATGGTGGGAGCTCGTGGGAGAGTGAGAGAGAGAGGATGGATGGTGGTTTTTAGATCCACCAAATGTGGATCTAAAAATTGAATGGCTCTTGGTTGCTAATTTTAGCAACCAAGGCAACAACACATGGTAGAGAGTTCTAGAGAACTCTAGGCTAGGTATTTTCGTGTGGATGGTGTGTGTGGGTGCATGTAGGTCGAAAATTAGGTGGCTAGGTTGATTAGGTTAGGTTCTAGTGGGTTTAGGTCAAGGTAGGTCTCAAATTACGGTTGTAAACCCAAATTCACTAAGGTAAAGTGCAATTACTTAATACAAGTTTAATTGGGTGTGTGAAAACCTAATTGAGAGTAAAATAACTCAATTAAGTCAGGTCTAGGTCAATTGGACTCTCACTGAGTCCAATTGGATAGTGTGTGCTGAGATCAGGGCTCAATTGGACTTAATGAGTCCAATTGAATAGGCTAATGGAATTGACTAAGATCCAAGTCAATTTGGTTTAGTAAGTACCTAATTAGGTCCTTAGGGAGGTGTAGAGGTGATGTACTAGGGTTAGGGTACCTTAATTTTGGTTCCTATGGAGTTAGAATTGGGTTTAGGGTACTAGAGATCTAAGATCAAGGCTTGAATTCCAAAACAAGAACTGGAGGACAGTATGAGACGTTTAATAAAGTTGTCATGACATCTTATAGTGAAAAATCAGAAGTCCAGACTTATTTTTTGGACGTCCAATCAGAGTCAGGAGGGATTCTAGGTTCTATCTTGGGTATTCTACTGAAATTGGACATCCGATCAAGTGTCTGGATGTCCAATAACGCTGTAGAAGTAGGTTTATGGTGTGAGGGAGCTGGCTAAGGGTTTTGGACATCGTATAACTTATCTGGACATCCAGATAGAGGCTAGAATTAGGGTTTTAAGGTTTCCTAGGGTGTGGTGACCTAAGCTAAGGATGGATAAGGCTTAGGAAAGCTTCTAGGCTATCCTAGGGCTAAGATGGTCCTAAGTTCTTCATAATTTACTGCTTTAGTCCTACTTAAATAGAATAGCATACCTCAACCCCTTACATTATTGTCTACTACATCTTATCTAGGTCTTCTGCTCTAGCTCTACTGCAACTCCATTTATTCTTTATTCTTCAGATCTAGCTTTAGATTTACCTTCTGGTCAGCTTACTACCTATAATTAACATAATGCACCTAATCAGCACATTATAGCATTATTTTATGCATAGCTAAAAGAAAGCAGTAAAGATGCAAATAATGCTTATGCATGCATGAATTATCTTAACTTATGCTAAATCCTAGCCTAATTTAGGTCAATTAAGACCTATGATTGCTGCGCAATCATACACCAATGCCTAAATCTTGCTAGTTCCTAGCAAATGCGAGACTAAATTATTCACAGAAGGGTCCCTAAGGGATTGATTATTTTATCAAGTGTATGCCTAGAGATTTTTCTCCTTTTTGTTTTCATCCTATGCTCTAGAAATCCAGACAATCGTGAAAGTGTAGCTATGTAGCTTTTGCAACGGATTCGAGTGAAAATCTAATTCACCTCTAAAGCCTGTACTTGACCCCTAGTAAAAATTCTACCGGGATAGGCGAACTTCTTCCCTCGGGGTATTGAAGATATTCTATGAATTCCACCCGGCTTTAAGCTTAGGTAGAGAATCTTAGAGGGAAAAGATTATATATTTGGTGGCTCACTATCGACTGGTGCTACAGAGAGATTAGTACTATAGAGTCTAGATTCCCAAATTTTTATGTAACTCAACTCAGAGAAAGACGAGGAAAACTATGTTCCCTTTTGGTTCCTTTGTATTCATTCTCTCTTTTTCTTTTTCTTTTTCTTTTCTTTTCTTTCTTTTTCTTAGAGCTCACAATCTCACCAGATTTACACATATGACCTGTATTTGGTGGTCTCACTTGGCATTAACACTTTAATTGAGTTTCCATAACCCTAACACTAAGCTAGAATTCCTCAGCCAGTATTCGGGCGATCAGAAACACAGAAAAATAGGTTAAGGCCATATTTGGTGGATCTCAAATTTATCCGATGGTATTACCTTAATGAAAATGAAATAAACATTAAATATTCACAAACTCTTTTTTTTCTTGCTTTTTCTTCTTTTTCTAAATTTTTTTTCTTTTTTTTCTTTTTCTTCTTTTTTTTCTATGTAAATTTTTCAACACAACATACGCTAGCATACATTCATGAACTTTATTAAGGAGGCATTATTAGGGATTAGTGGTACTCAAGAGACATTAGATGGCTTATTTGGTGGAAGTGCCTACTCATGGCATCGGGAGAGATCGATAGGACAGTGTATTTCTGACCTTGACATCAATACCCTCCTTCAGCTAGGATTTCAAAAAGAATGGATGTAACCATCCACCTTAGCTCTAGTTTTATGAAAACTCGCTCTCCACGTATTTGCCTTATTTGGTGGCTCTCAAAATTCACACAAAAATGTATACGCAGGAATCGAGAGCAAAAACTATGCCTTATCTCTGAGTATCATCACCTAATTATCTAGGATTCCGAATTCCTTACACTAATCTTAGAGCACCGGTACTCTCTATTCTCATCTCACACTATTTGGTGGATTTTTGGAAGAAAATCTACCTAGCTCCCAAAACACTGTCCAGGGGTTCAGGAGAAGAAGCACTGCTTCATCTCGACAGACTAAAGACGTATATCAGCCTTCACTGTGAACCCATTGCAAATTCTACGTGTGTGAAAAATTATACTGGATTCTAGATTACAGGAATCAACTAGAGGATAAATCCATAATGCATTCTCTTAATAAGATAATCTTATTCATGGATGCACTATGTATATATGCTATAAGCAAGTAACCTCTTATATTCATACTTCATGAAATTTCCCTTTCTAGTTACATTCAACTTGACTGTAAATTTAGAACAAAAGGGTGAGCGGGTGAGTCAAAAGTCGTTGTTGCAGATGATTTTTAGCTCCAATGCGAGCATTGAAGGTGGAATCGGTTGTTCTTTCGTTTAGGGTCCTAAAGTACATTTGACATGTAGCTCCGAGGTTTTCCTAAATGTTGGCATAAAAATTTTCAGTTTTGTCGTACCTACACCCCCATGCCTAAGTTCTTGCATGTCCTCATTAATGAATATAAAATAACATAAGTACAACTGGGAGTAAGTGGGTAGAAATCACTTGGAATTGCTCCTGAAATTTTAACTTTCAGCATCGGCCAAACTGTTAGTATGTAATATGCAAAAGAAATATGCTTAAAAGAAAAATATGCTATGTATAAAAATGGTTATGTATAGGGTGATGGTAGAATGTGAGGTAGATGCTGAGTTTAACGCCTCCAGCTGGGCGAAAACTCAATCAGATGTATCAGTTCTAGCATAGGAGCCGGTCAAGATAAGAGAAAGATGTGCTCGTATGCTCCTAGAATCAGTGGTCTGGAGATACGAACCAACTGATTGTGCACCCCTACTCCAAAAAGTATAGCTATAAGAAGGTGTGGAGTAGTGGTGGAAAATAGAGGATAATCAGAGGGGGGTCATGATGTTGATTCAGCTAATTTATCATGTCCCACAATTCAGCAGGAAGTTACTGAGGGAGTAGATCAAAATGTATCTCAGAACCAAAATCTGACTCATAGGGATTCTCATAACGATAATTGACATCAAAGATCATGCCCTCTCCAAGCTCTGGATCATATGGGGGTATCCGTGAAAGTAGAAGATCTGTGGGGCGGTCCTTGAAATCCTCATTAGAAATTACTTCATCCTCATCAGTATTCTTCTCTGATTCATCGGAAGCTGACTCTTCCAGATCTGAGTTGAGCCATCCATTAGATTGACTAGGATGGTAGGTGCATCCCCAGCTCCTTCTGCTCAAAGCTTCACCCTCATATGCATTGGGTTCCTCAGTAATTCCTGCCTCAGGTAGCATATTTATTTCTTCGCTCAAGTCATCCATAGCTACTTCTGGTCTTTGGATGTCAGGATTAAGGATAGAAAGTGTAATCTTAGAATCTATAACATCTAAATTAGGGATATAGGTGAAAGAAGAAGAGTGCAGATCAGAAGATGTTGGCTCTAGCACAAGTTCACCTACAATGGGAAGTGGCCTAGGCTAATCAGTAGTGTCACATGTAATGTTTGCCTCAAGATCCATATCCTCAAATGGATCTACTTCCCTTATCACGGTTGGGTTATCTAACCCAAGAGGTATCTCCTAGGATTCAGGATAATCCGATTGTGGCTCAGTCCTGGAGATATCAATCCTTTCCTCAGTTTCTTGAATGGAGTTCTCAGATGAACCCATTCAGAACATTTCCTGCTCCTGTCTCATATCTGAGCTAGATTCTCTTCCCTTAAATTATCTTCCGGCATCTGCTCCCGAGAATCTCCTATGTGTCCATTTGGCATAGTCGTTTCAGATTCTTCGAGGTCTTCAAGGCTATTTTCCACTTGTATCTCAAAAGCAATAGTTCTTGAGTTTCCTGATTTTGTCCAATTAGCCTTGTTATCCCTGCTATTCCCTAAAGGAGCTCCATCATAGCTTGTTGATATGGAATCCAGCTTTGTCTTTGGTTTAGCTCAGTGATAGCTTGGATTTCATGTAGATAGGATGGGGCCTTTTCCTTAGAGCTAGCTATAGCTCTCTGTATTCTGTAATGCGGTCGCATATGCACTGGTAGCTCTTCAGGGGTTCCAAGGGGTGAATCATGTCTACCCATATTCCATGGGTGAGAGGCAAGAGTATGAAATCCATATCCTGGGTTATAAGATGCGGTCCTTTGAGGGACCGGATGGTATGGATCATAATATCCAGGGTTAGGATATGGGTTAACCATTTTGGTAACTCGAGGAGAAGGATCAGGTGAAGCGAAAAGTCGCCTTCACCACCTTGGGTTATGATCCCAAGGTTGAGCTGATTCAGTGACCCGAGCTCTCAGATAAGCTCGTAGATCTAGCTCTTCTAGGTCTTGATTAGGTCCAGATCCAGGGTTAGCCATTATGGCTAAGTAGATAGAAGAAGAGGGTGGGGGAGAAGATGGCCCAAGCGAAGTGACTCGCCTCCTTGGGAGTGGCTCCCAAGGTCCAACCAGTTGAGGTCTGAGTGACCTCCTTCCTTGCATACCCCACCCAACACCTAGGTTAGTGTAGCCAAGCCAGACAAGGCTAAGGCTTTGTCAATCAGATGGTGCTTATGATCGGATGACCAGATTTTTCACTTTAAGTTCAAATTCCTAAAGAAAAATTCATCATACAACTGACTAAAAGCGATTCCTGCCTCTCAAGCTAACCCAACCAATCTGACTATGAGAGGACTAAGGGGAAGGTTCTTCTTTCGGCTCACGCCTCCGGTTCTGTTACCCCATAGCTGTGGTCGTTTGACACTACCCTACAGACTTAGTCACCAGGTTCGGCAAGAGAGGTTGAAGCCACCTAGTAGTATGACAACGAATTTGGGTTTGCTTACGTGTTTTAAAATTAATTTGAGCCCATTTTTCTTCAGTTGGGGTTTGTGGTGAGTGGTCCACATGGTGACCAAGCTCACCGGCTAAACACTAGACTTGACTAAGTCTAGGTTAGCCCAAATGTGGCCTCTAGAATGTATCCCTAAAGATATAACCTAAGGTTCATGCAATTCTAGGGTTTTCTTCTTTGAGATTTCAACAGACCAATGAAACACAAATAATTCTCTGGATAAAATTTGAATCCAAATAAACTAAAATTTTGTAAGTAGATTCCTTTTTCAATTATCTTTTCATAGAATATGTTTTTGTGATTTTTACTATTTCAATCGAATTTCTATGGATTTTTTAATGTCAGGAGGTTAGAACTAGAATTGTGACCCCTGATTAGTTTTTCAAATTGAAATAGTATCAAATGATCTTCAAAAATTTTGGAAAAATATGGGAATTAAAGTCATTGAGATTAGCTTTCAAACCCCAGCATTTTTAGTCAAAACAGATTCGTAAATTGCTCGAAATTGCTTTTTGAATTTTGAAAATTTTCAAATCTAGGTCAGTCTAACCGCTTTGCACTTCGTGAATTTTTAAAAAGTTTTCACTTGGAGTTTTTTCAAATGAATGGTTCGTTTGAAAGGTGGTTTAAAAATGAAGGTCTAGCCTGAATTTCAGAATTTTTTGCTCATTACTTTTTTGGCAATTGAATTTTTAAATCAGAATTTGAAGCTTGGCAGATCAAAAGGTGGTGGGAAAGCTTTTGAAAAGGTGTTTGAATTTGAAATTCAAACTTTCCACCAAATGATTTTTTTTAAAAGATTATTTTTTTTCAAAAGATTTAAACATTTTTTTATTGCTTTTTTTTCAAAACTAACTAACTAATCCTAAGATTTAAAAAGGGAAACCTATTCTAACTACCTTTTTTTTCACAAAAATAAATAGGCTTTTTTTTTCAATTGAAATTGCTAGAAGAAAATCTAACCTAAGGTTCAAATCAAACCTAGACTAAGAAATATATGATGTGCAACTGGTATTTCTTTTTTTTCTGCGCTCGTTGTGTGCGCAGATCCCATTTTTTTCCTATTTTCCTACACTTCAAAAGACAAGCAGAGGAAGATTTATCAGTGATAATTCTAGAGATTGAAATAAAAAATGAAGTTGCCTCCCCGGCAATGGCGCCATTTTGTTAGGAATTGTAAAGCACGTTTTTGATAAGAAAAAGCGTCGTAGTGTAGTACACAATACGATCAACAAAAATATTTATAAAGATAACGAGACTTGGAGTCCTGGTTGTTTGTCTCTGGGAGGCATTTATGGAAATGCAGATTTGAAATTGATCTCTTTCGCTCTACTTGCTTACAATCTTATGCCGGTTTATGGTGATTTACGTATTGATGTACGACATGCTAGTTGCCAAAAGATAGTAATTAAAACATGCAACTTCAATCACATCAAAAGATGATAACTAGGCACATGGTAATTTTCAACATATACATTTATATATATAAAAGATGATGATGATATCTGAGTTGCAGAGCTCAGGTAGAGGAATGCTTGTATAGGGAAATAAAACTACTCGCTATTAGAAAATGACTGCGTACATGAATCTATGGGGGGATTTTGCATGTATCATTGGGGGAGAAGGAACTACACTATTAAGTAGTAAATAAAGTATGTAAATCTAAGAAGAACTATAGCCTAATCTAGCAGAAATAAGGGCATCCGGAGGTGGCTCTGATGGCCTTTGAGTTGGTTGAGAGGAGAAGAAGGGGCGGCCAATGGTGCTTTGGCCGGCCCCTTGAGAGAGGTTGGAGAGGTGATCCAGCATCTTGGCATGGAGGTGGTGGTGGCCATGGTGAAGCTATGCGTGGACATGGAGGTGGAGTGGATGTGGAATGAAACTAAGATAAATGGAACCAAGAGTGGATGGGTGCAAATGGCCACCCCTTAGGTCTTTTTATAGACCTAAGGGAAGCTCTCTAGAGAATTATGGAATTCTCTAGAGAGGCCTATGGTGGGAGCTCATGGGAGAGTGAGAGAGAGAGGATGGACGGTGGTTTTTAGATCCACCAAATGTGGATCTAAAAATTGAATGGCTCTTGGTTGCGAATTTTAGCAACCAAGGCAACAACACATGGTAGAGACTTCTAGAGAACTATAGGCTAGGTATTTTCATGTGGATGGTGTGTGTAGGTGTGTGCCGATCGAAACTTAGGTGGCTAGGTTGACTAGGTTAGGTTCTAGTGGGTTTAGGTCAAGGTAGTTCTCAAATTAGGGTTGTAAACCCTAATTCACTAAGGTAAAGTGCAAGTAAACTTAACACAAGGTTAATTGGGTGTGTGAAAACTTAATTGAGAGTAAAATAACTCAATTAAGTCAGGTCTAGGTCAATTGTACTCTCACTGAGTCCAATTGGATAGTGTGTACTGAGATCAGGGCTCAACTGGACTCAATGAGTCAAATTGAATAGGCTGATGGAATTGACTAAGATCCAAGTCAATTGGGTTTAGTGAGGACCTAATTAGGTCCTTAGGGAGGTCTAGAGGTGATGTACTAGGGCTAAGGCACCTTAATTTAGGTTCCTATGGGGTTAGAATTGGGTTTAGGGGGTTAGAGATCCAAGATCGAGGCTTGAATTCCAAAACAGGAATTGGAGGACAGTATCAGACGTCTTTTAGTGAAAAATCAGAAGTCCAAACTTGTTTTCTAGACATCCAATCAGAGTCAGGAGGGATTTTAGGTTCTGTCTTGGGTATTCTGCAGAAATTGGATATTTAACCAAGTGTCTGGACGTCCAATAACACTGCAGAAGTGAGTTTAAGGTGTGCGGGAGTTGGCTAAGGGTTCTGGACATCCTATAACTTATCTGGACTTCCAGATAGAGGCTAGAATTAAGGTTTTAAGGTTTCCTAGGGAGTGGTGACTTAAGCTAAGGGTGGCTAAGGCTTGGGGAAGCTTCTAGGCTATCCTAGGGATACGATCGTCCTAAGTTCTTCATAATTTACTGCTTTATTCCTACTTAAATAAAATAGCATACCTCAACCCCTTACATTATTGTCTACTACATCTTATTCTAGGTCTTCTGCTCCAGCTCTGCTGCAACTCCAGTTATTCTTTATCCTTCAGATCCAGCTTTTGATCTACCTTCTGGTTAGCTTATTATCTATAATTGACATAATGCACCTAATCAACACATTATAGCATTATTTTATGCATAGCTAAAAGAAAGCAGTAAAGATGCAAATAATGCATATGCATGCATGAATTATCGTAACTTATGCTAAGTCCTAGCCTAATTTAGGTCAATTAAGACCTATGATTGCTACGCAATTAGTATGGCTGATAAGTTATCGGTGGTAACAGCTCATCAGCTGGTTGTCCAGAGCCCAGTCACAAGACCATTTTCATTGTACTGCCTTTAGGTAAATCTTAGATCAGGAAAGCCACCTATTTTAAAAAAAAAAAGAAAAGGGAGAAAAAAAATAAAATCACACTTCACCACACGAGTATGGCTAGCAAGTTGTCGTGGGTAACAGTTCATTGGCCTATTGTCCAAAACCCAGATCACAAAAAAAAATGCACAATAATTCCCAAAACACTTAGGGAAGAAGCGGGGAGGTAGAATAAATCGGAGAGATATATACAGGGTTCGCCCTTGTGTTGACCCCATAAATAAAAGAAGTAGGGAGAAAGCTACTGTTCGAAAAGATAAACCTCTAGGCAAGGTCACCTAGGGTCGTAGAAACCCGAAGTCCATTTTAATAGTCGCCTAGTGAGTCTTTCACTCTTTTCACTAGATGCTTAGCACTTAGAATCCTTTTCAAGTCTTGGGCTAGTCGGGTAGTCGTAAAAAGATATCCTGGAACTCTCAAACTCGAAAAGTACTAAAAAAATTAGAAAAGAAGAAAAACAAGAAAAGATTTTTTTTGTATCTTGATTGCGCAGCAATCATAGGTCTTAATTGACCTAGATTAGGCTAGAACTTAGCATAAGTTAGGGAAATTCACGCATGCATATGCATTATCTACATCTTTACTACTTTACTTTAGCTATGGATAAAATAATGTTATAATGTGCTTATTAAGTATATTATGTCGATTGTAGGCAATAAGCAGATCTGGAGCTGGATCTGGAGCAGGATCTGAAGCTGGATCTAAAATAACGGGAGTTGTAGAAGAGCTAGAGCAGAAGGCCTACTTTAGATGTAGGAATAATAATGTAAGGGGGTTAAAGATTTTCTATTCTATTAAGTAGAAATAAAGCAGTAAAATGTGAAGAGCTTAGGTCCATCCTAGCCCTAGGATAGCCTAGAGACCTCCCCAAGCCTTAGCCACCCTTAGATTAGGTCACAACACCCTAGGAAGCCCTAAAACCCTAGTTCCAACCCTTATCTGGACGTCCAGATAAGTTATAGGATGTCCAGGACCCTTAGCCATCTCCCGCACACTTCAAACCCACTTTTGCAGTGTTATTGGACATCCAGACACTTTGTCAGACGTCCAATTTCTGTAGAATACCCAAAACAGAACCCGAAATCCTTCCTGACTCTGATTGGACGTCCAGACAACAAGTTTGGACTTCTGATTTTGAGTATAAGACGTCTGATTCTATTATTAGACGTCTGATACCGCTCTCCAATTCCTATTTTGAGATTTAAGCCTTGATCTTGGATCTCTAGGTCCCTAAACCCAATTCCAACCCCATAGGAATCTAAATTAAGGTGCCCTAACCCTAGTACATCACCTCTAGACCTCCCTAAGGACCTAATTAGGTCCTCACTAAACCTAATTGACTTGGATCTTAGTCAATTCCATTAGCCTATTCAATTGGACTCATTGAGTCCAATTGAGCCCTGATCTCAGCACACACTGTCCAATTGGACTCAGTGAGAGTCCAATTGACCTAGACCTAAATTAATTGAGTTGTTTTACTCTTAATTAAGTTTCCACACACCCAATTAAACTTGTATTAAGTTTAATTGCACTTTACCTTAGTGAATTAGGGTTTATAACCCTAATTTGAGACATACCTTGACCTAAACCCACTAGAACCTAACCTAATCAACCTAGCCACCTAAGTTTCGACCCACACACACCCACACACACCATCCACACGAAAATATCTAGCCTAGAGTTCTCTAAAACTCTCTACCTTGTATGGTTGCCTTGGTTGCTAAAAATAGCAACCAAGAGCCATTCAATTGTTAGATCCACATTTGGTGGATCTAAAAACCACCATCCACCCTCTCTCTCACTCTCCCACGAGCTCCCACCATAGGCCTCTCTAGAGAACTCCATAATTCTCTAGAGAGCTTACCTTAGGTCTATGAAAAGACCCAATGGGTGGCCATTTACACCCATTCACTTCCTTGGCATTCATTCCACTTAGGCTAGCCACTTCCATCTCCACTCCACCTCCACGAGTTGAGCACCACCATGGAGACCACCATCTCCATGCCAGGATGCTGGATCAGCTCCCCAACCTCTCTCGAAGGGCCAGCCTAAGCTCCATTGGCAGCCCCTCCTTCTCTCAGCCACTCAAAGGCCATCGGAGACCACCTCCGAATGCCCTTCCTTCTGCTAGATTAGTAGCTTATCTTTTCGTATATTTAGTACTTTTATTTACTGCTTAGTAGTATATTCTTACTTCTCCCCCAATGATGCATGAGAAATCCCCCCATCGATTCTTGTATGCAATCATTTTCTGGTAGTTAGGTTTGATTTTCAAGCATTTATGTATAAGCTTTCATTTATAGTTCTGTTGCAAACAACTCTCTCACTGAATGAATAAAAAAAAAAGTTATATATATATATATATATATTTGTCTCCATGTTATGAAATCACAATGATCTTATTGATTGCTATCATATTTGCATGATTCAAGTTGCCTGTTTTAATTGTCTATCCATTCTGCAAATAAGCATGTCGTACTTACATACGTAATAATCATGAACCGATATGCGATTCTAAATAAAGTAGAGCTGGATAAGATCGATTTCAAAAGTAAAAGCAATGCCTCCCAGAGACGAATGACTGGGACTCAAAGTCTCGTTATTTTTACAAAACAATATCTTTGTTGGATCGTATTTCGCAACTATACTACGATGCTTTTATCAAAAATGCTAGCTACAATTTTCTCCCAACATACCTTCTCTTCTCAAATAAGGTGAGGGCTTAGATGGTCTTCATTCTGGTAGACACTTGGGCACTATCGAGTTTTTGTAATTAGGTCTTGGGGTTGAGATTTTCTAAAGCAATCGACGAATTTTGCCTAAATACTCGAATCCTGATTCTACTTTTATACATAGCATTTAGGTTAATTTTGCTAGGGACTAGCAAAAAGTAAGCATGGGGGTATGATAAACACGTATAAATTCATCGTAAAATACTTATTTATGATAGTTCCTAGGCCTAGCGTTGCATATCATGATATAAATATTGCACAAATATCGATTGCATTGCATTTAGGATAGTTGTATATTATGTACATTAATTCCATCATTTTACATGGCCAAGAGGCAGTGTGACATCTTTACGGGCTTCGGATGAAGAATTTGAACATATGGATGAATTCAAAGCGACGATCACGGTCCATCAATGTGAGAATCACCCCGATCAGAGCTCTGTAGCACCCTCCGCAAGAAGAAGATGGACGGCCCAGATGGCACCACGTGGTGCCATCCAGGCCACCCCACCTGAGCTAAGGTGTCTCCAAGCCCGCCGCAAGATCAGATCCCAGCCGTTGGATCTCAATCTAACGGATGAGACATGTGCTCCACCGCTGAAGAAGCATCTCATCTCACCCAACCTCGGGCAGATCAAGCAAGGAGTCATCTAGACCGTTGGATCTTCATCCAACGGTCGTGGGTGTAGAAGCTTAATTCGTAAGTAGAGCACATAATGATCCTCAGCATAGTGGTTTGCGCCTTAGCTCACAATGCACAGCCATGCATTTGAAGCATCGTGTATGGATTTTATCTGCTGAAGCGCATGCGGAAGGGAAATTAAGCCGTCGATGGAAGATTGGGCAGCGAAGGAAGTAGCTACGTGGACACACAGTTGAGTGCGAATGTTGCACGCGGCCGCCAATGCACCTTGAGAATGGACCATCTGACGCGCACAGCTAAGATGTCTGGGAGGTGCATCCAATGGCTGAACATGCAAGGCACGCGATTCAAATTTTGGGAAGGGGCACGATCTTCTCTCGGTCATGCGATCATTCATCCGACAGTCAGGATTCATCCGACGGTCAGGATTCATCCGCACCTACGTGCACGATGACAGCTGCGGGTGTGAGCAGTGGGCGCGGGATTTACAACGACAGAAGAGTGGGCCTTTAGTGACACTTGCAGCTGTCACTAAATGGCCTGCGTAGTGCATGCACCAGCCATGGCAATGAAAAGGTGCGGATCTTTTGGTAACAACTTGAGTGGCCTTTAGTGACGCTTGTAGTTGTCGCTGAATGCTTGTACGCGGGATTCTCTTCTTCCCATCCACTATATAAAGGCCTACACACCCCCTCGCCAAGGCATCTCTACCTACTCTACTCCCACCTACTCCTAGTCTCTAAGAAGACTACCAACGCTTCATTAGAGCTTACTCTCAAGCTCCTAAGGCTCCTATTAGTGTAGTGAACCTCTGCCTCACTAAATATTCCTCCATCTTCCCATCCCCATTCATAGGTCACCTTGGAGCCATCCTCCTACCTCCATTCTAGTAGCAAATCATCTCCGCCTTCTTACCTCCATTCTGGAGCCACGCTGATGCTTTCCTCTACCTGACGTCCTCCTGCATCTCACCTCCATTGTCCCGCTCCTCACCTCCTTCGTCTGAGCTTCCACCAAGCGCCGTTGTCTTGCCGAACAGCCGATTCGGGAGATTTCTTCTCACCTCCCTCTCTTTTTATGCTTTCGTAGATTATTGTAATAGGCATTCATTCAATACATCACATTTGATTCCATCTCTATCTTGTAATTGCTTGTCTTTTATTTCAAAAACAAAAAAAGTAACAAAACCCTAAAACACCAAAAAGAGGCAAATCGAAGCACGATTTTCATATAAAGTAAACGTTGCCTCCCTATGTTCGACCTGGGACTCCCTTGGAGTTTCGGTATAAATTTTACTTGATCACAAGTTTTGCAACTCCGACGACGAGTTACTCGTAACCCCAATTTCAAACACACGAAACACGTGTGATCAAGGACCTTAGTTAAAAATTCCTTTTGTTAATAAACAACAAATGCCTTAAGTAATAGAGCCCTAATTCCATTTTTATATATAGTGTGTAGTTTAATTTTGTTAGGGACTAGCAAAAGATAGGCATGGGGTATGATGTAAACACATTTAATTAGGTTAAAATGCTTATTCATGCATGTTGTTAGGCTTAGATTTGCATTTCATATTATAAATATTGCATATTATGCATCATCCTACATTTAGAGTCGTTGTATATATTTTAGGTTAAGTACGACCTTTTTATGGCTAGGAGGGAAGGAGATTTATTCAGGGCCTCTAATGGACGATCTTGTAGATTCCTTACGGGAGGGGGGTGAGATTTGCGTGATGCGAAAAATAAGCGAAAATAATGTAAAATAATCTTACAAAGATCAATCACACAATTTGCATAGGAATTGTTAGGTGGAAACCCAAACCAGGTGAAAACCACCACCTAACCCTCTCGAGTTAGGATTTTCCGATCGACCAAGTCCATCAAAATCCACTAACAAACTACTTTAACAAGGGTAGTTCAACCTCTATTACAACCACGTTACAAGTACGAGGGTCGTGTTCCTCAGACCCCTTCTCTTCACGAAAAATATTTTGTCCCTCGATGGAGATGGGAATTCGCAAAGCGAATACCCAACCAATTAACAAAGAAAGATTACAAAGCAACCCTATAGAGCCACAAAGTATGAATCCTTAAACTTAGCTACTATAGGTAAAGATTACTTCCCTTTGCTGGAAGTGCGTCGGTTTGATGACACGGGTGCGTGAATCACTGGGTGGCACTTCGTCACTCTTGTAGCTATGGAGGGAGAGTGGGTGCGCAACAACGATGAAGCTCTCTTGAAGTGGAACAAAAGCTTGGAGAGCTAGGGCTTCTTCTCAGGATTAAATGGACACTAAAGATGTGGAAATGTGTTGCTTGGTGTGTGTTTGCAAGGCTAGGGTACTCCTTTATTTATAGAGGGCCTAGGAAGGCTTTGGAAGACCTTGGAAGGCTTCCATAGCCGTCGGGAATTATCTCAAGGCAGAATAGGCTAAAATTAGAATCATTAATGATTCTGACAGGATCATCAGATGTCTGGGAAAAAGATCAGACATCTGGAAGTCACTCTTAAGACGTCTGGGAACTAAATCTGACATCTAATTCTAAATGGGTTCCCTTACTGACTTTCATCAGACCTAAATAGGGTTCTAGTGTAAATCAATTAGACGACGTACAGGATATCTAACACTAGGTCTGGATGTCTGGAAACATATTTTACTGTGGGAATGGATTTCCCAAGGTCCAAATGGTTATATTAGTCTAGGAAAGCGATTTTGGGTTAGTCAAAGCTCAACGGTCACATATCTGACGTCTGGGGTCCTCTATAGACGTTTGATAGAAGCTTAATGGTCATATTCCTCAACGTTTACTTTGTTAGCCAACGTTCCACTGATTGGACGTCTGGCACAACCATCGGATGTCTTCTAAGACGTCTGGACTAAGGTCTGGATGTCTAATTTCAACAAATAGAACCTACTAAGTTTAGCCTAAGTTATTGGATGTCGGAGTCAATAGTTAGATGTCTTAAAAGTTAATATCAGATGTTTGATTTCCAAATTGGACGTCTGATCAGGCTATTTGATGCCTATCTTGGATTTCTAAGTTCTCTATGAAAAGCCTAAGTATCCTAGGGTTGTACAAGTGTACTTAGGACTACTGTGAGGGTACTTTGAGGCTCTTTAACATGCTACTAAGAAATAAAAGAGCAAAAAAACAAAGATATACAAAGTGCAAGAGAAGATAGATCTTATTCTTTTGACTTCATGCTTTCGCTCCTCGCGAAGCTCCTTCTCCTCCGTCAAGCTCCTTCAATCTGCCATGAAAGCGAGCTTGAACTCCATCTCTACACTTGTTTCCATGTGCAATTTGACCTGAAAACTAGGACTCAAAAGCAAATGTTAAATAACAAGTGTTTTGTTATCATCAAAATAAACGATCGTGGTGCTCTAGCACCAATAGATCTGACCATATGGATCTGATCAGGATGATGATTGGAGTCCAATGCCTCCGAAATCATCAAGATCGAAATCTCGTAGCATCATATGAAGTCTGAGGAAGATAAATGGCCAGGGGAAATGCGACATCCACATGGGCTTCAAATGAAAAATTTGACCGTATGGATGGATCCGGAGCGACGATCGCAGTTCAGCAGTGCTGAAATCACCTCGATCCAAGCACCGTGGCACCCTCTGTAAAAGAAAGAAGAGGGACAGTCCAGATGGTGCTATGTGGTGCCATCTAGGCCACCCAACACCGGCTAGTAGCAACCACAGTCTCCCCCTCATCATCATTGATCTTGTACCACAGCCTTTGGATCAAGATCCAACGGTTGGGGTTTGTGCACACCCTCAGCACCCATGCTCTCCTCGAGACTCAACTGCGCCCTTGCCTTAACGGTAGCATGCTTGGCTTGCAAAGAAACGACACCTGTTTGATTCCTCCAAAGGCCTCCAATCTTCAATCAGGCATGCATGGAGCAAAAGGGCGCTATTGCACGAACCCAGCACAAGCATGTGAGATGCGTGTGCACCAGCTCGCGTACCCGCAACGCAGCAGCAGCCAACTCATGCCAGCACGAGCGTGCAACGTGGCCCTGTGATGCACGTGCTAGTAGCTGTGAGCGGGCGTTGGTTGTTGCGGATCTTCAGCGATAGATGGGAAAATCTTTAGCGATGTTTACAGACGTCAGTAATTACCCTCATGAAACCAAGCCCTTCATCTTCCACTATAAAAGGATCCATGCCCCTCTATCCACCACCATCTCTTCCTTTCTTCCTCTCACCACCTCCGAGGGTCTAGAGAGAGCTTGTCCCAAGCCCAGGATGACCCTCTATAGTAGAATCAAATATTTTTCCCTCCCCTCATCCCCATTCATGGAGCATCCCGTGGTTGTCTTCTCACCTACTTCGGGAAGTAGATCCTCGCCGCAACACCATCCTGCCCCGCCTTCCATCCTCCGGCTCTGTCCTCGTTTGTCTCGCTCCTCACCACCTTCCTCTGGGCGATGTCAGAGCGAGTTGTCCTCCAAGCGACCATCGAGGGGGATTTCTCTCACCTATCTCAATCTTTATTGCTTTCATAGTATAGTTTTCCCACTTTCCTTGTTGTAATAAACATTTGATTATAAAAATACATGATTGTTTCTCTCTCTTTTTGTCTCTCTTTTATTTTGCAAGCGGATTAGCTAGAATTCATTAGCCTGATCTCTTGCCCTATTAAAATACCAAAAAAAATAACAAAAGATAAAAATGACAAAAACAAATAAAAAGCAAAACGTGTATTTTCAAAATCAAACATTTGCCTCCCCGGGTTCGACCTGAGACTCACTTTTCAAGTTTTGCTTAAAAATTGTATTTGATAACGTGTTTTGTGAACTACGACGACAAGTCCTCAAAACCCTGATTTACTTCACCAAAACCCGTTCATCACCTACTAGAAAGGAACTCTTTCATCACAAGAAAAGAGGGCTTAGGGTCCATCGCATGGATGATCACAGAAAAATCATAAGCCTTAGCCATTTCTGAGACCTTCGAGGTAGAAAAGGAGGTGCACAAGGTACCCACATGGACCTCCAGAAGGCAAACAGGAATCGAAAGCTCAACAAAAGGCGCTAGCTCAGAAAATCGATGGTCTGCCACCACCAAGGCAAAAGAGGGTCCTTGCGGGGACGAGGATTGGAGATCTCACATTGTAGAGGGCGAGGCTGGCTTTGAGGAAGCCATCCCAAATGTCGAACCCACAAACCTAAAGGGCAAAATGACCTAAAACATGAAGATTAGGAAAAGCAACGAGCAAAATCGAAACAAAGCGAAAGCAAAAACTAGCGAAAGAGTAAACAGAAAAGGGCAGAGCGCAAAACCACAAGGCACTCTCCGCAATGAACCTACCCTAGGGGGGTCACCTCGGTGGCTTGTAGGAGTGCCATGTAGAGGAGCCTCTCAACTACCCTTCAAAGCAAAGAGGAGGGTAAGGGGGCTCTCTAGAGGAGGAAGGGAAAAGCCCTAGCACAATGCAAGAGAGGAAAATGGGGAAAATGGGAGAGAGCAAGGGGGAAGGGAAGAGGGGGAGAGGGAGCGCTCCAAAACATAAAGGCTGCTCTCTACAGCTAGGAGGACTCCTCTGGACTTTACATACGCAATTCGAGAGAGAGATATCAACCTTTGCTTGCTGCTCAACTTCCCTCAAGTTGAATCCTCAACTCACCTCGTATCCTCTAGCAAAGTTTCCTCTAGAATCTCTTCCTAGACTTTCCAGCAAGCTCTTCTCAATAGTGTTTCTTCGGAACAATTCCTCAATATTATAAATATATGCTTCCAGCACTCATAACCGTTCTAATTGGCTTAAAGGTCTTATTATTTTTATATGGTATCTCACCTTGTGGGTTTGGAACAAAATTAAGAATGAAGGCATTAAATTCAACGATATTCCTTTCTTTTTGGAGAATAATTAGAGGAGATTCAATATTGTCACCTGGTTCTGTCTTAGGTGACCCACTCAATTTGCCTTATCTTGGGTGACGGGAACACCATTATAGACCCTAACTAGCCACTTTTAGTTAGGATTGAAAGATAAATGCTCCTATATAACCATCTGAGGGTTATAACTCCACTCCATTCTATTTTGAGAAGAGAACAGGAAACTAGGGTTAATTCTGTAATTTTAACAACATATCATAAACACAGAATACCCACAGGATTTTTCAGGGGTTAACTGAAGGTCAAATGAGCATTAAATACTAATAAGTGGGTCCATGTAAAAAAAAATGAGGTTTCACATATTTCAAGAACCAATACAGCACCTAAAATCCTAATTTCATACCCTCCTAAAATATAGAGGTTCTGGTTAGGATAATATTTGTATAAATCTCCTAAAATTTATATAAAAATATTCCTTAAGGTTTGGTATCCTTGATATGGCCATATGAACCTATGTTGACCTAAAACAGAGTCACAAATAGAATTCTACCCTAATTTGGATTTCTACACAAATTACCTAGCTAAAGTTGGTTAAAACTGAAATCAGACTTCACCATCCGATTCCTTGGGTACAAATTAGGTTCGTATTAAAATTTGGACCCAATCAGAGTCCATCTTGACTTAGTTTGCATTTTAGTCTATTTAAACTCTATTCCTCTCAATTAAACCCCTAACTTTCAAAATATTTACGATCAGGTCCCTAACTTTATCGTCATCTTTTGCAAAAGGGTCCCTACCGCTATTGGTGTGAACAGAGCTCCTCCGCCAAGATTCGAGCGTGGTTTTCTCGATCGATTCTCAATTAAACCCTACCAAAATTGGAAGGGAGATTCTTTGAGAGATCCTCTATCATATGAACCATAGATTGGACCTTGATTCGCATCAAGAAGCCCGTGCAAATGCTCGCAATCTCAGGGATCTTCTTCCCTGAGTTTTTGAGCTTGCCAAGCTTCGTTCCTTGTTTAGACCCCCTCCTAAGGCCTTTAAAAGGAGCCCTCGCACGAAACCAAGATCCTTAGCGAAGTTTTGAGTCGGAAAAACCCTCTCTTCCTCAACTTTTGCCATCCGCACCTTCGTCTCCAGTGAGCCTCTCTGTCCTCTTCGTTGAGTCGGTCAATGGTCAAATTGACCAGCTCAACATCTTCCCCTCATCCTCACGACCGTCACTAGCCAAAGCATGTTTGTCATCTCCCTCTCCTTCCTCGCCATCGTATCGCCATCGACTTTCCTTCTCCGATGACGGCCTATCATAGCCAGTCGCCCGTGCTCACTCTCTCCCTCTGTAAATCTCCCTTCGTATTCCTCTCACTCTCCTGATCCTCCCCAACCCCTTAGATTTTAGGTCTCACCTAAACCATCACCGTACCCACTTCGTCTTCCTCTGCTCCGGCAATGCTCCGGCGAAGCCCCTAGTACACCACACAGCACCAAAACACCTGCCACCACGCCCATTAGCTTCGCCATCACCCCGCTACCAAAAGCCCTAACAACATTAGGGTTATTGATCACTTCAACCACCCACCGAACACCATCAACTTCACGCACTTTCCTTGACTTCGCTACACCACCATAGACACTCTCACACCACTTCATGACCACCACCGTGTTCCTTAGAACATGACGATCCTTCTGAGATCCTCTGACGTGGTCGCGAGGCAGTGTTCTCTATTTCAGGTACCTGCCGGAGCTCCGTCACTGCCTCATCTTCTTTAGTCCCGTTTGTCATCTCCAGCCCCCAACTCATCCAATTGTCGATCTCAATTGATGTGGAGTCTTCATCTGCAATTGTCTAGGTAGGCAATGGAAGCCATCAGCTACATCTTTTGCCCCAATTGGAAGCTCAACCTCCTGTTGCTGCTACGCGAAGAACGCTCGATGGGATAGTCCCACATCGTGGACTGAAGTTCCTCTAGTAGCGCATATAAGCAAAAAGTGCAGTGGCTTTATCATCTTCAAACACTGGGGTTTGGTCCCTACCTGCACACTCCCCGTACACTGCACACCACACGTGCTCATCCACGTCCTCGCCCACACTCACGCCTCATGGGTCTGGGCGGTGGATCCGATTACCCACTACCCAGGTCTAGTCCAATTTTGAGCTTGGAAAGAAAGAAGGAACATCTGGGAGAGAGGGGAGTGGGTTTTGTTGCCTTGGGATTTGAGCCCTCTCCTCTCTCTATACTTAACGAGGTTTTTGTGAGGCCCTTGAGCCTTTGTTGATGCCGCTGCTGTGCCTCTCCTGAGGTTTGAAGGAGAGAGGAGCCTTGTGCTTCTCTTGAGAGGTTCTTGAGTCTCTTCTGTTAAGGCATCTGAACCTTTGGTTGACGTCTGAGGCACTCTGTTGGTTACTATTGAGATATTTAAAGTATTTGATATTGATTGTGGTTTACTGTTGAAACATTTAAGTGGTTGTGAGCTTAAACTAAATGGGTTAATTTGGTGATTTAAATAGCCATTTTAACACAATCTTTTTGCACTATTCCTCTGATTTTATTGAAATATCATTTTGAGTATTATTGATTTCAATTGCATATATATTTCTTGTGATTGGTGAATTAAATTTCATGTTTGCTCCCTGCAAATGATCTTGGACTTCACTTTCTGAATCTGAGTTTATAAATTTAAATGTTTTGAGTGATTTTGTTCTATACTATGATGCATTCCTTAAACAACGACAATTTCGCCTAAATATTTTGGCGATGTTGCCGGGGAGCAACGCGTAGTTTAATTTCACTGATTACAATTTATGATCTGATTCTAACTTATTCCATTTAATTTGTTGTGGTTGTGCAAGGTACTCATCAAGAAGATCAGCCATATGACAACCACTCCAGGGGTAGGTAATGTCGTTTCCTTCTTCTCACGCCCCTATTTTTAGAAAGAATTAAAAAGAAAAATCAATTAGGGTCAACTCGCATTCTTTCTTAGAGTTAATCACTTGAGTTACCTGATTTGATTTATTTTAGTCATCTCTATCTAGATTTCTGCCCCTACTATGGATTTAAGGTGCCTCGAGCTATTCACTTTCTTGATTGAGCCTTAAGTGCCAAATTTGGAAAGAATTGGACCTAGAAACGGGTCAAATTAGGGTCTCTACTTTAGGGCTTGAGGAAAACACACTTGCCTGAACTAAAAGAGAATTGATTTCCCGCATTGTGTGTCACCCAAACCTTGTTTGAATTGACCTAATCAAGAAGACCCCAAAAGAAGGCTCTAACATTCACTTGAATCCTTAAAACTTGGGACTTAATAACCTGCTTGCAAACTACTTAGGGTGATTTTTAGATTTATTACCTAACTCATCCTAAACTTTAAGGGCAGGTTAGGTGAAGTTGGCCCGCCTTGTGGGTTAACCAACCGTCAAATTTGGTCACAAATCACAATTAATTCTAAAGTTCAAGTGAAATTCAAAGCACCATAATTTAGGATTAAAAATTGGTAGACTTAAGGGATCAAGTTGCTCATTCCAGTCTACTTGGATTCTCAGTGACAAGGAGGGTCGGGTAGGGGAAACCCTGTAACCCGTAGGGATGCTCTACCATGTAGGGGTCTTTGCGGGGCTCTCCCTTCCTGGTTGCCTAAGTATTTCTCGGGTGAGTGATTTTCTAATCAAGAGGTATCATCCGCCTCGAACCTCCTTAGTCATCCAAAGATTTTTGGGTGCCTTGATTGGGTCTATTACACATTTGTTCCTCATCTGGCTCACTAGTGCATGTTCAGGAGGAGGTCCTTAAGACCACCCTTGAGACCTCCATTAGCAGTTCATTCCCGTTGAGGCCAAGTCTTGACTTACTTGTTTGTGCTACCTTCCGACCATATTGATATGTCTTCCAACTCTTCTGCTTATGAGCCCAGATCTCCTTCAGCTACATGCATGGAAAATCAAGAAGAAGAACCCAATCTCTAGAATCAACTACAATGCCTCGATGATTTATTCCAGGCATTCATGAACCCACCGCAACTTCCTCTGATGCGAGATCATTACAATCCTGCTACAGTATCAATCAAACCTAGGGTATATATCCCGGATGGAGGACCTGATACTGAACTTAAGCCCAATATGCTTCATGCTATCCCTAAATTCCATGGGCTAAACTTCGAAGATCCTTTCCAGCACATCCATCAGTTTAAACATCTAGCCCAGACCTTTGGGTCACCTGTTTAGAATCGAGATATCTTACTCATGAAGATGTTCTCTTTCTCCCTTATGGATAAGGCTACCCACTGGTACCAAACTCTGACCAGTTCGGGCAACACTTAGGCCGAACTCCAATCTGAATTCCTGAAGAAATTTTTTTCGATTGGTCGGACAAATGCTTTGAGGCACCAGATCACACACTTTACAGAAAATCTGGGAGAACCACTTCATGAGGCATGGGATCACTTTCTGGATCTCATGCAAAAATTCCCCCATCACGGAGTTCCTAAATGGGAACAGATCTACTCTTTCTATTAGGGACTCCGTGAGGATATTAGACTCTTTATCAATGCAACCTGTGCTGGCAACATCATGGGTTAGCATGAAGACACCGTTTGGGAGATTCTCAAGAATATGTACGAGAACTCCATAATCAATGAATCTATGGGTATGTTCGACCAGATGACTACCTGTTCATTGACAAACACACGGGAGGCACACGAGACTCAAGGCCTATTTGCATCTGTTGATCTGGAACTGATGGCCAGTCACCTAGATAAGGTCTCTGTTATCGAGAAGAAGGTGGACAAATTGACTCGACATCTGCAGAGAGCCACCTCAGCATAGTAGAGCACGTATGCGCAACCGCCCTTCTGTAGGGAGGCTGTGCATAATATTTATCACCACTCTCATCAAGGGAAGGACTCATATCCACCCTCGTCTGATCTTAGGTTTAGAGGGAACTCTGGAACTGCCTACTCTAGTTGGGGGAACTCTGAACCCTCGTATTCTAATTTCTCTGGAGTTCCTCAAACCTGCGAGGCTCTCTACACCATCCAGAATGATCCATTCTCAAACACCTATAACCCTGAAGGGCGTAATCATCCCAACTTCATGTGGTCTGAGAATAATCAAAATCCAAGATCTCAATTCCAGCTCTGATCACAAGCTCCATGCCATATCAGCCCGCTTAGCCTAGGTCTAATCCAAATTATCAATTCGGACCATCAAGGGAAGATCAAATGACTCTGATTCTACAAACCCTGGTTGACATTCAAAAATCCAACGCGGCTATACAGAAATAGCACAAAGACCAGATCACAAAGGTTCGAAATTAGCTCACACAAATGACGTGTACTCACCAACCTAGTGCACCTCCCTCCCAACCTTTGCCAAATCCAAACAACATGTCGACTCAAAAACACGTGGTGAATCAAATCCAAGGGCAAGCAAGCTACATTCAGCCAGGCTCATTGACTCATACCTACGTGTTTACCTCAGTTGATCTGAATCACACCATGACCTATCCTATTGTTCAACAACAAGTTCCAATTCTCTCTCCTCCACCTCCACATCATTACTGTGCTATGATCAACTTTGTAAGCATGAGAAAAGATCACAAACCCAAGCCTTGAGGCCCATCTCCCAAATCTTACCCAACCTATGATCAACAAAACAAGGTCAAGGACAAAACCAAGAGGTAGAAATAGACACTCGTCCCCCAAGATAGCCAATCCATTCCCCTATCCCAGATTTTATGCCACCTCTACACTAGAGGACTGTCGAAATCTGACGTAATAGGACCATTGAGGATTGCACAAGTCACTATTCCGTTACTTGATATCATCACTCTCAATCCCACCTCACCTGACTTATCCAAAAAAGAAGTGGAAGAACCATCACAAGGGAAGGTAGTACTGTCTGAAAGTGTGAGTGCCATAATCCAAAATAATCTACCTCCTAAGAAATCTAATCCAGGCACCTCGCTGATACCCTGCACGATCGGTGGTACAAATTTCAACTGGGGTATATTGGATCTTGGCGCGTCTGTCAACCTAATCTCAACCACCTTATTTGAGAAACTATGGATTAGACAGCTAAAACCCACTACTGTTACTCTACGATTAGCTGACCGAATCGTAATCACCCAGATTGGGCTGGTAGAGGATGTGGTAGTTAGAGTCAATGATTTCAGCTACTTAGTTGATTTCCTAGTTCTTGACATGGAAGCACCACAACAAATACAAAATATGCCCTTGATTTTGGGAAGACTTTTCTTGGCTACTGCAGGAGCCATAATTAATTGTGAACCAGGGCACATGGTAATTCCCTATGGAGATAAATGAACTGAGATTAATATTATGGAGGCATCATCTAAAGGAAAAGGAAAATGCTCGGCAGAACAACTAGGTTTGATTTAAGATCTCATGACCGTTTCGGTATTAGAAAACCTAGAGCCAGAACTGGAAGATTTCCACATGATGGAGGATCTTGAGTTAGCGGAACATGATTCTAGAAAATTAAGAGTAGTAGAGTCTTTCACCTTTGATCTTGAGGACATACACATGGATTTCGAGGGACAAAATAACAATCGACAAGAGTCCTATTTTTATTCCATGGATCTAGAGACATTTCACTATGATGATTATTTTGAGGATCTCCAAGAATTAGGCATGGTAGATACTGGGAGTGACCACAACACAGAGTATGAATCCTTTACAGATTTGGAAAGTGATGATTAAAAAGGCACTCTCTAGACATTCACTTGTGATTGGGATGAAAACTATAAAAAAGAATCATTAGATGACCTAATCTTCGAGTCATTTTTTAAGGAATTGATCTTACACCCATTAGATAAAAATAAAGATGACTCATTAAAAAAGGATCCATTGGCTCACATTGCACAAGAGGAACCACACATCTAGGAGATAAGCACCAAGGAGATGATATGTTATTACGCATCTTCGAGGGAAATTTCCCACCACTCATACATTGGTAACACTACCATTCTCTTTATCTAACTCAATTTGACTCATTCAAAAAGATAATTTCACATAATTGATATATAAAATGGTATAATTCAATCTTGGCTGAATTAAGAAGAATTAATATAAAATAGGATAATTTTGTTATTTTAACAATCAAATACAAGTGCAGGTTAACCAAGGAGTGAACTTATAATTAATTGAAGGTCAAATAAGCTTAAAGTTCAAATAAATGGGGTTGCGTTGATTGATTTAGGGCTTATCTAAAAAATGAAAGCTAATTCATATTTTAGAAAATCTAATTTTAGCCTCACTTTAATTCAAGGGGTTATAATTAAAATAAATGTAACCTAAACATTATAAAAATCATTGAAAAATATTCCCTAAGGTTTAGAATGATCAAATTTATAAAAAGAATCAAATTTGACCTAAAACAAAGGCCAAAGATAATATTTATTACATTTTGAGTTAAAATGCAATTTGACTAGTCTAACATCATTACAATCCAAAATTGATGTCACCATTAGATTCCTTGAGTTCCAATTAGGTTAACCCTAAATTTTGAGCCTAATTAGAGTCTATCTTGACCGAGTTTGCAAATTACTCTCTTAGTTTATGATTTTTGCAAAAAAGCCCCCTAACTTTTGAATTTATTACAAAAATGCCCCTGTAAGCACTTTCCCCTTTAGTGGCCTTCTTCTCACGCATGGTCACTCCTCTACCATTGACCTTGTCTTTGATCGCGAATCCTCGCGGGTCCGATTAGGAAATATTGCCAAACCGTGGGGATTTGCTTAGTTTTTGATTTCGCATGCATTGGCATCTTCAATGTGCGAAATCTTTGCCTCCATCGACACAACCTTCATCGTTGTTGCTGCATCACCGGTTGCGAAATCTGGCCACCAACCTACGCCATCTTTGATGTTCTTATTACGTTGTGAGCTATAAAGCTTTGCCTCCATCCACTGATCAATGTCGTCAAGATTTGGTCGCATTTCCTTCCCATATTCTTCGGGGCAACCTCCTCCATTTCAAAGCCTAGCAACTTCCTTTGATCATCTCTTCTATGCATGCTCCAACCTTAAGGGCAGCACTATCGTCTTCCCCGTCTTCATCATACCCTCGCCAGCCAAAGCAGGGCCATCTTAACCCCTTCCTCACTGCTGGTTACCTTTCTGCCATCATCTTCTTCCTCACATTCAGCCGGCCAACGTCGGATGCTCTCCAACTCCACTCATCTACTCTTAGGTATCTCCTCTTCTCCTTCCTTTATAGTATAACTTAGGCTCTTTATATCTAGGAATTACCCTTCGATTCAATCGCCTCCTGTTTTTAAATTTCACGATCGATTTAGGATGTTCAAAACCTAAAAACATGCATTTTTGTTTAATTTATTTCCTGCTTGCATACCTAAAAAAAATGCAATTTTCTTTAATTTATTTCCTGCTTGCATACCCAAAAAAATAAAAATGTTGAAAACTTTTTGAGGAAGAATTTTGAAATAGGGACTAAGGTCGAAAAATTCACTTTTGGTACAATGGGATTTAATCTTTAACAAACTAAGGATGAGGAAATGGATCTGATCATTAGAATTCCAGGGTCTATTTTAGATTAGATCAGATATCCTTCTCTAAAACTCCACCTGAACTCATGATAGTTCAGGTGACTTGATCCTATTTTGTAATATGGAAAGTATTTGACTTAGCTTCTGATTCAAAAACTTGCGTGTCTTGAGAAACTTTTTGTGTCAAGCCAACACTTAAAAATAATTAAAAATTTGAAAAACTCCCTTATTTGGACTTAGTAAAAGTCTGAAGCAGATCATTGGTTTGAGTTTTCACCACCGAGAAGAAGGAAAATACCTCCTTTGAGGATGCGATGTCAACATGTTACCACCTCGGTGCTGCTCCATATCTATATTTCATATCTTTAGACGGAGCATTAAAGCACATTTTAGTAGCTCAAGTGTCTTGGACGGTGCTCTACCTATAGTGTCGGAGCAAGAGCTTGAGTTTGCTTGGAGCGCCCCTTTACACCGCATTGTGTTTTGGGGTTGTGAGCTCCTGGGTGGTGTCATGGACAGTGCTATCCCGAAGTACTGGCGCTAGAGCCCCCTCGAGGATTGGTAACGAGAATGATGATCCCAACACATCTGTTGTAAGACTAAGCTGATAATAAGCATGGGGGAGAAAAAAAAAAGAATAAATAAATAAATTAACATGCTCCTATAAATGTTGGCTTTTCGCAATCACAACGATTTTTGCAAGTTGCGAATCAGATTCATGAGCCAGAAAAATCCTAAAAACAAAAATTTCAAGTCATCTGAATTAACAAGGAGTTAATTTGCGAAGTTTCTGGAGGATATATTGATCCTGTTTCATCTAATGGTTGGATCCAAAACAAATCTCGATGTTTATCTTTAACAAATCCTGTACCTCTTGTGTTTAGATCAACCAAGGTCCCTTAATCTATTTCTCCTCAAAAGTAGAAAAAAATTAGATTTCCCAAAAATTCCATTTTTTTAAAAAAATTTAAGTTTTGCTAAGATACTAGCAAAAGATAAGCATGGGGGTGTGATAAACTCCAGTTTATCATCATTTTATGCATTAAAAGAAACTTAGCTCTTAGGATTTTGCTCCGCAAACAGGTTTTTGGAATGCATTTAGGCATCAATTAGGTTAGGCATGCATTGTATTTTTTATTATCTTTTTAATGTGTTTATGTGAGTATTAGGGATATGCGGATTGTCAGAACTCCAAAACCCTAGCACTCAAGAAGGCAACTGGTGAAGAAGAAGCTCAAACTAATTGGAACTCAGCTTGATCCAGCTCACTTGAACTAGGGTTAGCTCATCTTAGCTCCATTCAGCTCATCTTAGCTCACCCTAGCTCAGGTCAGCTCAGATCCAGCTCAACTTAGCTGAGTCTAGCTCATCTCAGCTCCCATTAGTCCACAGGGAGCTCTAGCTAGCCTAACTGAGTTGACTGGAGTTCACCCCAGCTCAGGTCCAGCTACATCCAGCTCTACTCAACTCCGGCCAGCTAAAGATGACTTCATTCCAGCTTAGGAAGCTCAAGTCCAGCTCCCGGGGACTCAGCTTAGCTCAACTCAGTTGAGCTAAGATACCTTAGCTGCCTCACCCAACTTGATCCTCCCCGGGAGCATTAGAGCAAGCTCACCTCAGCTCCTTTTAGCAGAAGCCAGGTTGCTTTAGCTTGGCTAAGTAGCTAGCAAAGAACTAGCAAGCTAAGCTAGCTAAGGTAGCTCCTTCCAGCTCTCTTCAGCAGCCACCAACTCTAGTGCAGCTCAAGATAAATACCTCCAACTCTTCTCCCTGAAAACCTTAGCTCCAATTGCCTCCAACTCTACCCCTACTAGCTAAGCTAGCTAAGCTGTTTAACTTAGCTAGTCCACCTCCATGGCACCAAAACCTACTACCCTACTACCCTACTACCTAAGCTCCAGCAAAAAGACCACCTACTCCTACTTTATTTTGGTGCCAACTATCCCTTCCATCACCACCCTACATCCACCATCAAAACCCATCTCCACCCTCCATTTTTTTCCCTCCAAAATTGCCTTCTAGAAGGTATTTTTGGAGGGAAAACCAAGGCACCTCTTCATTTCCCTCCCATTTTTCCCTCCGAAAATAACCAAGCACCCCTTCATTTCCCTCCAAAAAAACACCATAACCACCCCCCTTCCCATCCTATAAATACCCTACCCTACCACCACATAATTCCCATCCTCCCTTAGTGTATTTTTCTACCTACATCCACCTATACCTACGCCCAAGGAGAAGGAGTAGAGAAGGAGATTAAAGGGGCACACCACTAGCCCTTTTGGTGCCTTCTTCTCCCCATTCTCTTCAACTTGGGCCACGCCAAGGAGGAGGACTCTTCCACTTCAAGGAGGATGGCCAGGCAAGGGAGAAGGACCTAGGGTGGACGTCCACCCTTGGAGAGAAGCTTAGGGCACACCCCCTTAGGGCTTGCCTTGGAGGACATCACCTTGGCGGAGCACTGCAAGGAAGGAGTTGAAGGACTCTTTTCAAGATTGGGAGCCACCAACCTTGGAGTAAGAAGCCCTCTTCTTCACCATCTATCTAGAGGATTTGTGTTTTCCTTTCTTTATGTCAATTTTCTAGTAGTAGAAGCATTCCTCTACTAGGCATTTTTGTTAAACACTTTTTTTTAATTATCTAGTTACCTTCTTTGCAATTTCTTGTTTACATTTCTATTTGCTTGTTTTTAGCATTCCTCACTCCCTCTCCCTAATTATTCTAGGCCTCCACTTGCCTAGAGTGAGCTTAGGGAGAGGCTCTACTTGCCACTTAGAAGTAGTATTTTAAATTGAAGTGTAAATCACTTTTTCCGCCATCAGTTCGCATGTTGCCTTAGCTTAAAAACAAAAAAAAAATGATATATTGAAAAAAATACCAAAAAGAAAGTTGAGATTTATTCCGAGCAAGAGAATCAATTTTGCAACCATATTGCCTCCTTGGACGACCCTAAATACTCCCCTATCTAGGAATGTAAATTTAAGAGTTGATCGGTTTTACGCGTTACAACGACGAATTTTAACAAACCGCGTATTTTTGTTATCACCTTTTGGACCTAAGACTTGGTCTATATAGGAAATAAGTAGTCAATAGTGAATACTCGTTCTATCAACAAATCTAGCCAAGTTTCTTAAGGGGAGGTTTGGGCCCAAACGTTTCCCAGGGAAGACCCCAGGTGCTTGTACAAACCCGCGCCTGGTCGTTTGACACAGCCCCTCAGCCTGAACACCAAATACAGATGACAGAATTGGTATTAACTAAAGAGGCAACGGCGCCAAAAAGTGATAGCAATTTCACGCGGTTTGTTAAAATACGTCGTTGTAACGTGTAAAACCGATCAACTCTTAAATTTACATTCCTAGATAGGGGAGTATCTAGGGTCGTCCAAGGAGGCAATATGGTTGCAAAATTGATTCTCTTGCTCGGAATAAATCTCAACTTTCTTTTTGGTATTTTTTTTCAATATATCATTTTTTTTTGTTTTTAAGCTAAGGCAACATGCGAACTGATGGTGGAAAAAGTGATTTACACTTTAATTTAAAATACTACTTCGAAGTGGCAAGTAGAGCCTCTCCCTAGGCTCACTCTAGGCAAGTGGAGGCCTAGAATAATTAGGGAGAGGGAGTGAGGAATGCTAAAAACAAGCAAATAGAAATGCAAACAAGAAATTGCAAAGAAGGCAACTAGATAATTAAAAAAAAGTGTTTAACAAAAATTCCCAGTAGAGGAATGCTTCTACTACTAGAAAATTGACATAAAGAAAGGAAAACACAAATCCTCTAGATAGATGGTGAAGAAGAGGGCTTCTTGCTCCAAGGTTGGTGGCTCCCAATCTTGAAAAGAGTCCTTCAACTCCTTCCTTGCAGTGCTCCGCCAAGGTGATGTCCTCCAAGGCAAGCCCTAAGGGGGTGTGCCCTAAGCTTCTCTCCAAGGGTGGACGTCCACCCTAGGTCCTTCTCCCTTGCCTGGCCCTTGAAGTGGAAGAGTCCTCCTCCTTGGCGTGGCCCAAGTTGAAGAGAATGGGGAGAAGAAGGCACCAAAAGGGCTGGTGGTGTGCCCCTTTAATCTCCTTCTCTACTCCTTCTCCTTGGGCGTAGGTATAGGTGGATGTAGGTAGAAAAATACACTAAGGGAGGATGGGAATTATGTGGTGGTAGGGTAGGGTATTTATAGGATGGGAAGGGGGGTGGTTATGGTGTTTTTTTGGAGGGAAATGAAGGGGTGCTTGGTTATTTTTGGAGGGAAAAATGGGAGGAAAATGAAGAGGTGCCTTGGTTTTCCCTCCAAAAATACCTTCTAGAAGGCAATTTTGGAGGGAAAAAAATGGAGGGTGGAGATGGGTTTTGATGGTGGATGTAGGGTGGTGATGGAAGAGATAGTTGGCACCAAAATAAAGTAGGAGGAGGTGGTCTTTTTGCTGGAGCTTAGGTAGTAGGGTAGTAGGTTTTGGTGCCATGGAGGTGGACTAGCTAAGTTAAACAGCTTAGCTAGCTTAGCTAGTAGGGAGTAGAGTTGGAGGCATTTGGAGCTAAGGTTTTCAGGGAGAAGAGTTGGAGGTATTTATCTTGAGCTGCACTAGAGTTGGTGGCTGCTGAAGAGAGCTGGAAGGAGCTACCTTATCTAGCTTAGCTTGCTAGTTCTTTGCTAGCTACTAAGCCAAGCTAAAGCAACCTGGCTTCTGCTAAAAGGAGCTGAGGTGAGCTGGGTCTAATGCTCCCGGGGAGGATCAAGTTGGGTGAGGCAGCTAAGGTATCTTAGCTCAACTGAGTTGAGCTAAGCTGAGTCCCCGGGAGCTGGACTTGAGCTTCCTAAGTTGGAATGAAGTCATCTTTAGCTGGCCGGAGTTGAGTAGAGCTGGATGTAGCTGGACCTGAGCTGGGGTGAACTCCAGTCAACTCAGTTGAGCTAGCTAGATCTCCCTGTGGACTAATGGGAGCTGAGATGAGCTAGACTCAGCTAAGTTGAGCTGGATCTGAGCTGACCTGAGCTAGGGTGAGCTAAGATGAGCTCTCTTGAGCTGCCATTCAGCTGAGATGAGCTGAATGGAGCTAAGATGAGCTAACCCTAGTTCAAGTGAGCTGGAATCCAGCTATGGTGAGCTGGATCAAGCTGAGTTCTAGTTAGTTTGAGCTTCTTCTTCACCAGTTACCTTCTTGAGTGCTAGGGTTTTGGAGTTCTGACAATCTGCATATCCCTAACACTCACAAAAACACATTAAAAAGATAATAAAAAGTGCAATGCATGCCTAACCTAATTGATGCCTAAATGCAGCCCAAAAACCCGTTTGCGAAGCAAAATCCTAAGAGCTAAGTTTGTTTTAATACATAAAAATGATGATAAACTGGCGTTTATCACCTCCTCATCATCTTCTCCACATCCGATGAAGCTCCAGCTTGGAGCTCTACTTCACTCCACACACTCTTTCTCATCGCCGACCACCAAGAAACTTTTAGCACCTCAAGGGGAGCAAAAGCTCTCAATCTGTTGAGGGTTTTGCTACCTTTTGGTCCTCGTTGAACACCACCCACGGTTGCCTCCACCAACCTTGCACCAAATCACCACCACCACCACCTTCTTCAAGCCTCAGCAAAGTACCTCAGCCATTTTCCTAAGGCTGAGTCCCTCTCTCTCGCTCGAATGACCTTCGTCGTCGTCGCTGCCACCCCCACTGACATCAACACCCATCTACCTACCATCTCCGAGCTCACAAGCTTCACGAGTAGCTTTGTGGCACTCCAACAAAGATGTATGACCCCTCCATGCATCGACAAGGTGCCTTAAAGCACCTTAACTACATCATCGAGGTCACCCTTACTGCCTCTCCAACGAATAAGAAGCCCATAACCAGTTCTACTGGTAGGGACTGAGTTGAAGGAAAAGACAAATTTGTAGGGACCAAATTGAAAATTTACAAGGACCAAATGCCCAAAAATTAATAAGCTTTAAATTTTTAGGGACCGATTGGTAAATCTGTTGATCAATTGATAACTTGTCATGGTTATTGAACATTTAGAGATTTTATTACATTATCTTATCCTTTAGGCATTGTTGAATTATTTAGTGCTAGATCATAATAATTTTTATTTTATTTAATCAAGCATTAAGTAATCAAGGAGACCCCTAATTATTAAAGTTAAATTGCGAAATCAATTTCTTGTTGAATTGCTTACATATTTAATTCCACATTAGTGGATTGCAGGGCTTGCACGAATATTATCTAGAAATCTATTGTCATAGTCCTTGATCGGTTTAACTAATCGATTTTCTAAAAATAAAAAGATAGAAGCCCAATAAATCTTCTCTTAGTCTTATTGAACTAGATTGCCCGCAATTGAAAGTTAGACTACCTGCATCTAGTTTCTGATTCTAAATTTGGTAAAATTTTGGTAGTGATAAGTTGCACATTTCTCTTACTTCTAGCGAACGACCTCGGATTTTAATTTTCTAGAATATAAATTTAAAAATTAATTTGCGTAATCTGACTATACTACGACGTAATTTTATCTAATCTTGTTTTGTGCATATCAACCCATGACATCGCAAAAGAGTGAAAAATGGTATTTTAAAATTTTCAAAAACAAGGTGAAATCGATGCCAAAACTTAATCAAGCAATAAAACAAAAAATGCCCTAAACCTAAACCATATGGAAGAAACTGATTTTCTTCTATTCTGGGATCCCACGAGTATAAAGGGGGTTATACCTTCATGGGTGGCATAGCATAACACCCCATGTGGAGTGCCTCATCCAACAAGTCCTAGTAGACCCAAAACTCCTTGATGAGTGAATAAGGCCCTTCGTGTCAAGGAAGTCCGATCAATCATGAATGTGATTCACAAACTCTTCACAAATCTAAAGCATCGCCTCAAAATTACGCATGCACTTTGAGAAGGCCTCCAATAAGATCACAGAGACACGACCCTATAGTGGCCAGTTGACCAACAGAAGCGGTTGGTTAACTAGCTAAACAAGGGAACAATTCCTTGATAGAAGTGCCTTCAATAGCCGAACGTCCAATAATGAAATTAGCTGCCTGGCTACAGTAGCACCAGGCGTCCAATAAGCTGATCAGACATCTACCTATAGAGGGGAGGCTTAAAGTGTCTCTTCCTCTTCTTTCCTAGCGATGTGGCTCTCAAGAATTGATGTGGCTAATTGCAAATCAATTGATTTGAGAGATTGGAATTATTTGGGAGATATTTATAAGGTTAGGACCTTGGGTTCATGATTATGATATAGTGATCATATTCTAGGTCCAATTCCTCAAAAGGAACTGATCTACCCTTTATTCTACTCCAAGTAAAGTTTAGTTTCAATATGAATCTCAAAAGGATAATAGCATCGTTGTAGCACGAAATCATGACTGTTCAAACTTTTCAAACCCATTAAAGTGATTAAATCGATTAAATATGAGTCATCTCACAGGTCTCTAATATCCTAAACTAACAAATTTTTGATATTTTGAAATATTCATTTTTTTATATATATTTTTAAGAGGGGATAAGCTTATGGGCCTAAGGATAGGGACTAAAATGCAACAATAGGGACCTAAATATAATTTGCATGAAAATGATTTTTTTAATTTTTAAAAAATCATGCTAAATGTTTAGAGTGCAACTAAGAACCCTACGCAATTTCATGCAACTAAGGACTAAATTCATGCTAATTTTTAAAATGCAACAATAAGGACCTAAAATGCAACTAAGAACCCTACGAAATTTCATGCTAATAGATTTTCTAGAATGCATGGCAAAAAATAAAAAAAAACCTTTTAAGACTTAATCATAATAATCTAATGACCTGAACATAATTATTATAAACTTATGACTTGATCAACAACCAGAGCTTCGAAGGGAATTAGGCCACCTAGCTACTTATGTAAGTGAAAGACCTGAACAATGGTCAACCTTATTGTTGGCCTTCCTACCCAGTAGTGACTACGTGAGGTTGTACCTTGAGAGGAATATGTAGAGGTTGACTCTCACTAGCTCTCGATAGCCAAGCTCCCTACCCTTTATCGTCAAGGTGTTAAGTTTACAGTGATGGAAGAAGTATCCTAGGTCTCATATGAGACTTGTGATGGGAACTCTATTAACCACCTCAAATATATCTTAGGTGTAATGTTCCTTGAGGTGAAGATGCTTACTGCTAGGCCTTTCCCATAACCTTAAAAGGGCAACTCCATAGAAGCTATGAGTGATTCAATGAACTACCACCCAACTCCATGGACACCTACGAGCAATTGAAGCTTCTCTTCTTGGACCAATTTAGGATCTATTAGAAGCCACGAGGGATCCAACTATGCCCTCAACGATTATATAGGGTTCGTTGGATAACCTATGAGATTACCTCCTCAAGTTCAAGTCCTCATGCTTGGTCTTTGTTGTGACTCCTACAAGTAGCTGCACCACAAAAAGCCCCTTGATGTGACCTTTGAAAACTTGTTACCACCAAATCCCAACCATCCAATCCTAAGCCTACGTGATCAACATTATGCCAACAGGAAGCTAGCCTAACCATTGAGACATGATCAACAACTACCACCCCAAACTACTAGTTTTTGTGTTGGAGTTGGTGGCGAAGGTAAAAAGAACAACCAAGTTACATTCTCAAAGGATAAGGGGAAGGGCATGTAGAATGGTAAGTATTGCAAGTTCCATGGAGGGAAAGGGTACACAACTAATTAATGCCATCACTTGTGCTTTCAAAGTGGCAAAATCCGAGGTTAGACAAGGTGGATTTGTCCAAGTTTGTGCACCCAGAAGCCTTGAAGCACCTACCACCATGAGAGAGGATTGCACCTTCAACCAAGAGGATCCTGTGACCTAACATGGCCTCCTCAAGGGGATGTCCACCATCTATGTCATCCACCATGAATATAATGACTATGGTCCCACCAATGACGATCCCTTCTTCGACTATAGAAGGGGGATGACCTTGGGAGTGACGTTGACCTCGATGACTGTGTAATGATCTCTACACTACCATTAAAGCCACGCATTTGCACCAGCCCCATAATGAATCTGACCTAGTCTCCGTCCACCGCCGACATCCTCCAAGACCAAGTAACCAAGAAATTGTCTTGTCTTCTTCAAATCTCTTTAACAATAGATTGTCAAAAAATGGATTGAATGTTTGATCGATGTTATTAAGCGTTTAATTTCCTTCTCTACTCAAGGTAATGGTGGAAACTATTCCCAATAATCAAATAATGAGTTCTCATAATCATTCATTTGATTTTTTTATTAATATTTCAGCATTTGATTGTTCAATGTATTTATAGTTTGTTCATAATTTAAAGAGGTATAGTTTGTTCATAATTTAAAGAGGTGCATCATTTTATTTCAAATTATAACCATTCTAAAGCATCTATAAGTTGGTTTTTAAATCTTAAGTGCTTCTATAGACATCCTCAAAGTACATTGCAAAAACATATATAACTCTTATTAGTATTCAAATGTTCTTGATTTATCACTTGGAAAGCTTCTAAGAGCATTAAGACTCCCATATTATTATTGTATCCTGAGGCTCTTCAACTTACTATCTTTCAAAGTTCCTTTATCTTCAAACTTTAACTGAAAAGAAGTATGAGGGAGTATTCTCAAGTCCTTATCTTGTTCATTTTCATTTGATTAAATCTATAGGACTTGTATTTTGATTTGTTTCAATTTCAATTTTGTATTTCTGTACCTAAGTTTGGGTTTCCCTTCTCCTTTGAAGAAGAGGAGATGTAATCTTCCAAGAAAAGTGTTTTATATAAAAGAACACTACTGTTGTTCTTGTAGCGTAATTTTAGGGGATAATAGAATCCAATCCTTAGTTTTTGTGAAAATCCTAATTTGGGAATCTAGGAAGAAGCTTTCCTAAAAAAGGTTTCCTTATCTTAATAATTTGTGAGATTGATTTTTTTGTTATTTGATATATATTTTGTTTTAATACAATTCACCCAACTCTGATGCCATTTTTATGGTGAAGCTTCGTCCATCCTTGTAATGGCTGACTTGATATTTGACCTCAATGCCATAATGGAAAGGCCTAAGACTCATAGGTTCCTTTGTGCCCTTCCTCTAGCTACCAAGAAATTAAGTACATGACTTCCAAGAGAGTCAAGACGACCTGGATGGACAAAAAAATGGCCTAGCATTGCAATTCCTTACATATCAAAAACTAGTTGACCAAGAAAGACCTATGTACAACATAATGGAGAGGGAAGAAGCTATTGGTTTTATGTATGTCCTAAGAGAGTTATCCGAATAATGTAATATGATTACATTACATCTAAATAAAAAGGATTAGATTATTTTTCAATAAATGAATTGGGTCCCTTAGTATAAATAGGGTAATGTACTTAGCCAAATTGAATAAACTCAATGTGTATTGATTCAGAGATCAAAACAATTTAGAGGATTTGATAGTACATCAAGAAACTATGTGATTCAATCAATTATTTTCGATTTGAATTGGGATGAAAACCTTCTTTAGAGGTCATTGATTGCACTACAATCATGCAACCTAAAATACCTGAATTAAGCTAGATTCTAGCATAACTTAGGAATAATGCATTCATAGGCATCATAATTTGCATTAAGGTTAGTTTGATTAGCTGCATAGATAATGAGAGATGATTTTAATCGTAGATAATTCAAAGCTGCGGATGACAGATCAGACTAGATAGATTTGATCAGAACAACGATGGGAGTCTAATGCTTCCGAAATCGTCTTGATCAGACAACTAGAGCATCGTCTATAGTCCATAAAAGAATGGAGATCGTGGAGCCAAAGGACAAAGATTCCAGCCTTAGATGAAGAATCCAACCACATGAATGGATCCGGATCAACGATTGCAGTCCAACGGCGTAAATTTCAACACGATCGGAGGTCTACATCACTAGATACAAGGAAAAGAAGATGGACGGCCACGATGGTGTCACGTGACACCATCACAATCGCCCCCTCATCGCCACCCCCATTTAGGAAGGCTACCCTTTGCATGCTGTGGGCCATTGGATGGCCATCCAATGACCATGAGCGCACCACATCTCCCACCTCACCATGCCTCATTAAAAGAAGGATAAGATCAGCCATTGGATCTTCATTCAACAGCCAAGAATAAGTTGCCTTAAAATAAAAATGCAACAAACCAAAGGTGCAGTGCAAACAGTCCACACCTTCACCCTTAAGCAAAGGGTATGCGTTCAAGCAGGTGCTGTGCGAGAAATCAGGAGCGAGCGTAATTGGACCGTTGGATGGCGAACGAGCAGCGCAGACGCGACCACGTGGCAAGATCTAATCTCATAGTGGATGGATGCGGGATCCAACACGCATGTAACGCGCGAAACCACGTGTTTCCTTTGACGCGAATGATCGGACGGCTGAGGATGAGGCGCTCAAATTGAGTGAGCGGCGAGCACGAAATTGAGTAGGCACACGAGGGTGAATCAAGAGCATTCGATCGTAGATCAAGGGCCATGGAAGCACCATGTGTCGCCACCAGGATTAATCTAAGCATAGAAAGTGATTTTGAAAGAGTTTTGAGGCCAAATCAGGCCCGTTGATCTCCCAATCGACGGATCTGATTAATCAAAGGTTGTTGCATGAGATGGAGGGCTAAAATACCCTCTGTGTCTACCATCAAAGCTGTAAAAGAAGGCCCAGGGCCACCCAATTGAAAGACAACTCCTACTAGAAGTCAAATCAACTCCTGCTATCAACTCCAGACATCTCTTCCATCTTCTTCTCTACGATTCTCCATCCCTCTGCAACTCTACTCCAACCTTCATCCCAATGCTCTGGATCTAAGGTGCTGCTACATCTTGCACAACCATCTTACAAGCGGCATCGTCTCTCTGCCTCCTTCTATCTCTCTCTCTATTTCTCTCTCTTTATCTCTCTCTAGTTATCTATCTATTTATTTCTAGTAGCATTCTCTATTGTGAAAACTCTATTTAATTACAATAAAATTCTTATATTCTAAATGCATGATATCTGATTCATATACATATATGCATATAAATATCTGTTTAGAGCAAGTTCTATTGAAAAGCTTCTGCAGAAATTGTGATTGCCTCCATGTGAATGACCCGGTACTCACCGGCTTTTATAAATTTATTTGTCGACGTATTTTTACGCTATACTACAACTTGATAATCTTTTAAACGTGATTTACATGCCAGATAAGTTGGCACCATTGTCAGGGAAGCAACGAAATTTTCTTTTAAGCTTTTTAGTATGTATTTGTGATTTCTAACTTGCTATTAATTTTGTGTATGTAGAAAACAAAGAAATCTGAACTAGACACGACAACGGAGAAAGTGCAGGTTCGAATCTCACGTAAGTACCCATAATTAGATTAGTTAGATTTAGGATTTGTTTGAACCTTAGGATTAATTAGAATTTGCCTGCTTATTAAAAAAAAGGAATCTCTCTTGTTAGTGATTTTCGGGCTGAAAGAAAATCTTAAATTATAAATTCAATTCCCGAAGATCCGCACAACCAAAAATTCTCAAATTTTTATTGGATGTGAGTATTGAAGTCAAAAACAACATATATAAATTTCATTCAAATTTGAGTTATAAGAAAATCTTAAAAATTCATGCACTGATCTATTATCAATACAGTTATTATTCTTGATTTTTAGAGTTCAAAATATCATCAGAATTTTTATACAACTCCGATTAACTTGAAATTTATGGAAATAAATTTCTGAAATAATCAAGAATTTAGGAAAAATCTAAAAAAATATTTATTGCATGTTTGATTGCACAAATTATTAAATCATGAACTGGGGGTCAAAATAGACTACAAAACCCCTAGTATACTTTAAATCAGAAAAAATAGAAAACGTGCATTAAAATTCTTGAAAAAATATTTTTTGAGTGCCTAGTTAGTAGTGCAATAGGACCAATTGATTGTATTGCTTGGGTCGCACCACTAATATGATCTTTGGACTTAAAAGAAACATCTAGAACTATCTGTGTTTAGGGTTTCACGCTAAGGATAGAGCACACTTACATTTCCATACTTAAAGGAAGTCTATCAAACAAATTGGGATTTGAAATATTCTTGTGTGCCTCATCAAAACCTTGATTGAAAATATTAACTCAAGTGAACCCTAAAATGCATTAACGCAAGCATTCGAACCTTAAAATTCACTTCATCATAAGAAATTGCTTGTAAACCCTTTTGCCTGAGCATTTCACACATTTTAAATTCAATTTTAGGGGAAAACACCCCCTTAACACCCATCATATTCCAAAAGCACATCAAACCCAAGCCTAAAATTGAGTAGATGTGCCCTAGCAGGACTAATAGACATGGGGACTTGAAACTAGATTGACTAAGGTCAAGGTCTTGTCTACTTGGACCCACTAGTGACAAGAAAGGTTGGTGCGGTAACCGCATTAACCCTTAGTGGTGTCCCGCAGTGCGGGGTGTCCTAGGGGGTCCCACCATTCTGGTTATCCAAGTAATTCAAGGGTTGACCTAACCCAATCGTATTTTGGGGAACTAGGATTAGGTCAATTTAGGGTAAACACTACAAGAACTAGTTTGGCTACTTACATTGAAGGGGCAGGGGAATTCTCTCATCTATCTTCTCTCTCTCACCTATTAACTTTCTTCTAATACATGGATGCTAAAAGGTCTCTGAACCCTGACTTGGTACCACCTTTAGAGAGTAAACTAAGGAGAAGACCCAATTTTTATGAATACATTCCAATAGCCAATTGCCATGAGGAAGAACTGATTGAGGAGAAAACCATGGACCCATACTCTTTTGCTTCACACTTTTCTCACTATCCTAACCCTTCCCTTACTTCAACTACTTCAGGATGTGAGAACTCTCCTCAACACCCGGGACTTGATTCCCTTGCCTACAACTCATATTCCCTGGGTATAGCTAGGCCTACCTCGAATTCCACATGAGTCGTTGGATATTAAGGATCTCTTCAACCTCAAAAGACACTCTCCATGCAGGACCAGTACCTAATTGGCATGACCAACTACCTTGACCGGTTCAACCAAACTCATCTCTCCCTAGATTAGGGATATGCCTTAGAATCCCAATACCTAGAATACCAATCCTATCCTCGAAAGCACTATGCAAATTATCCCAATCCCAACTAAATAACTTCACCTTCTCATTGGGATAACCCTACACCAACCAACCATGGATATGATTTTACCCTAAGTATTTAGATGATAGATATTATGATTCAACTGAGGAAAGATATCCTGGAAATTGTTATCTCAGCCCGCTCAAATCCCCAACCATGATGGTGATCCTGAGATCACGCAATTACTCTAAGTAGTCCAGGGGATGAGAGAAGCTAATAAAAGAAATACAGATAATCTGACAAACCAGCTCAATAGAATCTAGAAAGTACAAGGTGATAAAATTGGTTCGAGTATGAAACAAGTTGGTGGTAAGCCACTCAAGGTTGAGGATCCAACTTTAAGTATGACATCTTATCAAATCCCAACCTCTATATACATTGAACCAACCCACCAGCCCTGTGATTATACAGAACAAATCCTTTTTGATATCCCAAAAATTGGCTTTGAGGAGGAAGGCTCACTTGAGGAATTATATCTTGATTTAGGCCCTGAATTGCAACCATTCTATTTTTAGGAGCCAATCCATGGTGAGCTGGAGTATGAGTCTTTCATGTTTAAAGACACACAATTGGACTACATGGATGATTTGTGAAAATCAGAGCAAGATCAAGAACATAGAAAGATTAGGGACAGTGACATTCCCAGCCAAGCATGGTTGATGGCTCTAATGTCATCTTGTCTGAGGATTACCATGATTAGATGTGCTTAAATGATTCAATATCTGGATTTGGCGATACTAATCATTCTAAGATATCACATATAGAAGCCAAATCTGCTGTCACTTCTGTTTCAGCTAATTCGCACCCTTCTCTTCCCATCCACTAGAGTTCTGAAAAAAAATCTGACTCTTATCCTCAACATCTCAAGATTGAACAAGACAAACAATCCCCTTATGAAAAAGATGTTCAAGAAATTGCAGAATTACTGGGGATGACTTATGAAGATCTATCTGAGGAAGCAAAGAATTTAGTTGAATCATGGAATCCTGAGGAGCTTGACTTGAGTGATGAGAAACAAGAAGACATTCCCTCAGAAGATATAGTCTAAGAGAAAAACAATTGGGATCAAATTCAAAAGTCCACAGAACAAAAAGGATTTGAGGTGTTGACTAATCTAAACCTCGATCTTACTCCCCCTGGGGCTATGATTCTAAGGATTAATGAATTTCTATCCATTACATTTGAAGACTTGCATCATGATTCAGGCGACTTGAATGAGACTTTTGATCACCTTAGGGATAAGATTGAGGATTCTGATAAGTCCAAAACTATTGAGATGGACCACTGGATCGTATTTGACTTAACTACTCTACATCCATCTACATCTGACTTAACTTACGAAGTGGTTTCTTATACCATTTTAGACTACACCACCCGGGTCCCTCCTTTCATTTCCCATCACTTTCAGGACCCATATGATTTATTCCCCACAAACCACACTTTATCCACCTCATCTACCTTCCTCATGAATCACATCTTAAGGTTTCCACTATCTACTTTCCACTCTAGCACCCACACTAATGTTTCTCTCTTTTGTAGCATCTGGCTGCAAATAGTTCCAAGCCTACTCACTTTATTTTTCCTACCTTTTGCGCTTGGTATTCACCATCAGCTGATCCGCATTTGTGGATCACTGATCCTTGCATTGCATGATCATATCTTCATTTTAATCCTGACTCAACCTATTATTTGATCATTCATTTTTGGGTTTAAGTCTGGCAAATGACGTTAAACTTAGTGCTGGCTGGGAGGCAACCCGGTACTCTTAACAGGTAGCTCTACATCCTCTGCATCCATGCTGACCTAGATTAACAAGAATAGTCAGGTGATATCCCATCCTCTTGCTTATTATAGTTTGATTTTCATGCATACATTTCAATGAGGACATTGCAATGAATAGGCATGGGAGGTGGATATTGCATGTATTATTTTTATGTCAGAAAAAAATTGCATTTAGGCATAAAGAATTTTTATTAAGGTTTTATTAGGGATTTATTCTTAAGTTGATTCCTGAGTTTAGAATCCAGTATAATTTCACACTTACACGTAGAATTTGCAATGGATCCTCAGTGAAGACCGATAAACATCATTAGTTTGTCGAGAAGAGGCAGTGATAAACGCCAGTTTATCATCATTTTTATGCTTTAAAACTAACCTAGCTCTTAGGATTTTAGTCTGCAAACGGGTTTTTGGGCTGCATTTAGGCATAAATTAGGATAGGCATGCATTGCATTTTTTATTATTGTTTTAATGTGTTTTTGTGAGTGTTAGGGATGTACAGATTCACAGATCCCTAAAACCCTAGCACTCAAGAAGGCAATTGGTGAAGGAGAAGCCCAGACTAGTTGGAACCCAGCTTGATCCAGCTCACCATAGCTGGAACCTAGCTTACTTGAACTAGGGTTAGCTCATCCCAGCTCCATTCAGCTAATCTCAGCTGAATGGCAGCTCAAGAGAGTTCACCTTAGCTCACCCTAGCTCAAGTCAGCTAAGATCCAGCTCAACTTAGCTGAGTCTAGCTCACCTCAGCTCCCACTAGTTCACAGGGAGCTCTAGCTAGCTCAGCTGAGTTGACAGGAGTTCACCCCAGCTCAGATCCAGCTACATCCAGCTCCCCTTAACTCCAGCCAGCTGAAGAAGAATTCATCTCAGCTCAGGAAGCTCAAGTCCAGCTCCCGGGGACTCAGCTTAGCTCAACTCAGTTGAGCTAAGCTACCTTAGCTGCCTCAACCAGCTTGATTCTCCCCGGGAGCACCAGACCCAGCTCACCTTAGCTCAGTATGGTAGAAGCTAGCTTACCTTAGCTCGGCTTAGTAGCTAGCAAAGAACTAGCAAGCTAAGCCAGCTAGAGTAGCCCCATGCCAGCCTCTTCAGCAGCAGCCAGCTCCAGCTCCAGCTCCAGACTTCTTCTCCTCAGCTCCTCCCTCCAAACCCTAGCTCCAACACCTTCTCCTCTACTCCTCCATTAGCTAAGCTAGATTAGCTTAGCTTAGCTTAGCTTAACTATGCTCCAACTTCCTTGGCTTGTACCACCCCAAAAACCCACCTACCAACTCCACCCAACTAGCTCCACCTAAGCTCCACATAAGCTAACCTACTTGGCACCAACCTAACCTACCCACCACCTCCAAAAGACACCTAAAAGTGGCGCCAAAAACTACCCATAACCACCCCTTAGTGGCGCCACTTTTCCCTCCAAAATCTCCCCTCATCTCCACCACACAATCTCCCTTGAACCCATCTCCACCATCCACCTAACCCCCCTTGTAGAAGACCCCATGTTAGCGCCAACATGGTGGTGTCTCTCCACCACCAAAAGACACCAACACCACCATAACCACCCCCTTTAACACCCCTTGGGGTGGCGCCAACTAACCCTAGCCATAGGATCACCAACCACCCTCATCCTTCCATCCTAGCCCTCCATTTCAAGGGGTACCTTAACCCCCCATCCTACCCTATAAAAAGACCACTACCCACCACCATTCAAGCCATCCTTGGCTAGCCTTTTCACTCTCATATTCCACCAAGAATCCCACGTCCAAGAGAGAAGAAGAAGAAGAAGATTAAGGGGATATTCTGTCCCCTTGGTGCCTTCCCCTCTTCCCTTCTCTCTTGTGTCACGCCAGCCAGAGGAGAAGCCAGGCAAGGAAGATCTTGGAGGAGATCTTGAAGGTGGTCACGCCACCTTGGAGGAGTTTTAAGGGTGGTGCACGCCCACCCCTTTGGAGAGAGCATTAAAGGTGGTAGCTTCCACCTTGGAGGAGCTCTCAAGGAAGGAGAAGAAGGAGGCCCTCTTTTCAAGCCAAGGAGCAGCTAGGCTTAGAGCAAGAAGACAACCTTCTTCACCATTGTTACAAGAGGATTTGTGTTTCTTTTCTTGCTTTTAATTTGTTCAATTCTAGTAGAAGCTTTCCTCTACTTGTCCTTGAAAAGAACACTCATTCTACTCAATCAAAAATTGCCTTCTTTTAAGCTTTTTATTGCAGTTGTTTGTTTTGGTTCTAGCACTTATTTCACCTTTTCTTCCTAATTACCCTAGGCCTACACTTGCCTAGAGTGAGCTTAGGAAGAAGATATTTCTATCTTTTAGATTTTTAATCATTTGTAGGTGTTAGTTCTTTTCGCTACAATCTGCCGTTTGCCCTCGTCTTTTCAAAATACAAAAAAATTACATATTGAAAAATATTAAAAAGAAAGTTGAGATTGTATTCCAAGCAAGAGAATCATTATTGCAATGTTTGCCTCCTTGGACGACCCTAGATACTCCCCTATCTAGGATATAAATTTTAAAAGCGAAAGCGGATTCGCGTGTTACAACGACGTTAAAAAACTGCTTTTACAAATCACGCGTATTTCGCTCACTTTTTGGCGCCGTTGCCGGGGTGGCACAGCTTTGCATTAACTCATTTTCTCTTGCTTGAAGTGGATCTCATCCCCTTCTCTTTCTTTCTTTTGTGTGTGCAGGAACTACAGCGGGAAGGCGGGAATCTGGAAGAGAAAGCTCAAAGGTCCTTTTCTTCCCGCGAAAATTCAGGTTGGTTCCTCTTTCTGGTCACATAAATAATTAAAACTACCAAAAATATATTAAACTTGGCTTTCAGGACCCTAAACACTTAAATTAAGTGGAGTGGTGCATTTTAAAATCCATTGTTTTCTTGTATGCTTCTTTAACACCACTCCATTGCAAGTATTGGTGTTCTATTTTTCGGGTCCAGATTTCTGTCCGGACTTGAAAAATCGATTACTAACACCCCAGGCCTCCTAAAATCATAAAATTTCATAGAGTGATTCCCAATTAAGTTAGGAACATCTTTTCCAAATTTCAAATCAATTGGATTTGTATTTAATTTTTAAAAATTCGTGGATTGCAGAGAGGTCATACCCTCTTATCTTCCTATTTTACTATTGTCTGTGAATTTTCAGAATTTTTATACTCATCCAATTTTTGGGAAATTGAGCTTGTTGGAATCCTTGTGAAATTTTATATATCATATAAAATCATAAAAATTTTCTGAGGTCGGTGGTAGTACTAAAAAGTTCATAATACCCACAGGTATTATTTCTGGACTTTGACACCAGTACAATTAAAAATTCAAAACAATTATCAAACGAATTCCTAAAATCTTACAAAAATGTTTTCTGGAATCCTTGTTTGATTTTATTCAAAGTAGTGGTGTTATTTGACTTGTTTGGACCACTACTTAATTCTGAAAGCCTAAAAAATAACTCATTGGTAGTTAAATTTCTGTCTTAGGGATAATTGGCTTAGGGTTTCTTTCTTTCTCTTTTGAGGATTAATTCAAAGGAAATATACAATCACCCATACAACTTGTTTTCCTTTGATTGTGGGTTTTCAAACTTGTTTGAAAATTTAACTAAAGAAACCCTAAAATACATTCAATTAAATCAAATCCTAAAAGACAAAAATACAAAAAAAAAAAAATTGTGTGACAACTTGATTTTCATTGGAGCCACTCTCCAATTCTTGCACACACACAAAAAAATCAAATAACAGGGCCACATCCCAATAAACGCCCTCTACATTCCATGTGCACTATAGCATTCTAGACCTAATTAAAATTTGTAGCAACTTGACCCCTAAGGCTTTATCAACTTAGGCTTGCTATTTAGGTCTTAAGTTTTCTTTAGTTAGTACCAATTTTGTCATCTATATCTGGTGTTCAGGCTGAGGGGCTGTGTCAAACGACCAGGCGCGGGTTTGTACAAGCACCTGGGGTTTTCCCTGGGAAACGTTTGGGCCCAAACCTCCCCTTAAGCAACCTGGCCAGATTTGTTGATAGAACGGGTATTCACTATTGACTACTTAATTCCTACATAGACCAAGTCTTAGGTTTATTTTTTTAGGGAGTCACAACTAAGTTAGGTCTAGAATTTGATTGCTTGTGTGCACACTTCTCTCATCCCCATCTCTTCTCCTCCCCTACCATTTCTTCCATTTTGCACGGGCGGCGGTCCAAAACTCCACACTTGGAGGGACCACTTGATTTTGCCTCCCCAAAAAAGGACTTTTCTTGCATTCTTCCTCTTCTTTAAAAATGGAAAATCAAAATTGGTCTAACCTGCATGCTAATTTTTCTTTCCCCTATTTTCCCACCCAGGAGCTACTTAATCAGGCCCCTCCACCTAATCTCTACTCTATCATGGCTCAGCTACAAGTTAAGCAACAACAGTTGCATAAGGATTTAACAAACCTAGCCAACCAAGGGAGTCCTGCCACACCTGCCCAAGCTCCACACATTCCACATCTCACCCCTTTTAACACCCGCAAGAGAGAAAATCTGCATAAATCCCATGCTGAGTATAATTATTATTCTGAGGCTTTCTACGGTTCAACAGGGAATTATGTTTATCCCAATCATCACCCCAGCCAAAATATCCCTACTTTCCAGGAGAAATTGAAAAATTCCTCTAATGGGGGGAATTATCCAGCTCACTCCTGGACCAATCTGATTCCGCACCAACAACAGAACCTGTTTGGAGGGTATGGTTCAAATCAGACTTATCAATCTGGGCAATCTCAAGAAGACATTAATGCCCAGATGATGAAAACCCTGCAGGAGTTACAAAGAAAAACAAAGGAAACAACCTGTCTTATTAACAATCTCAATGATCAAATTGGGGATATTCCGACTCAAAGACCTGTAGGACACTCACCATCCCAACCCACACCAAACTTTATCAATCACAGGAACCAACACCCGAGTGGCTACCAACATCAGAACCACATGGTCCAGCCTCCTATTAACCCAATATCACAGCACCAACCCAGTTTCTATCAAAATCAGGCCCCCCCACCTCCTCCTAGTGATCACCAAGCTGCGTATGCAGAGACCTTGAGGAGTGAGGAAACCACCATGGATTTAAGGCCTTCACATTCAAATGATGAAACTGATTCTCAACCAATGCAGATTGACTCCCCTAACCTCAATAAGGAAGAAGAACAAGGAATCCCAAAAACACCTGATTCAAACCCTATTTCCTACTGTCAAAAACTGCAATCCATCAATCCAAAATCAGAGCCCTCTGACCACAACCCTTTGGACGTATTTGAGCAAGTTGAGAGGAATATTCCCTTCCTAGATTCTCCCCATGCCTCTAAAAAATGTACTTCAAAAGGGCATGATCAGAATCTAGAAAGGTTGGTCCTTTCAAAGACAGCCAGCTCAGTTTTTCAGAGCACGCTACCTTTCACAAAAAAGGACCAGGGCACATCACTCATCTCAGTTGTCATAACTGACACCATTTTTTTTCGCGCCCCTCTCGACTTAGGTACCTCTAGTAATCTCATCCCCCCGGTCTTATTTGAGGAATTTCGATTCAGTGATTTAAAACCTACTAAGGTTCAATTTCAATTGGAAGACCGATCTACCATTCAACCGTGGGGAGTTGTTAAGGATAGTATCATCAAGGTCCAGAATTGTCTATTTCCGGTAAATTTTCTGGTCCTTGACATAGAGGTACCTAAGGCTCTTATTAATACCATTCTTGGAAGACCCCTTTTGATTACCGCAACAGCTAATATCCATTCTCATTCTGGGAAAATGAATATAAGTTGCAGTAACCAGACCTTCTCATTAGATTTCTTTCTAGCTTCCAAGAGGTCCATTGATCACAAAATTTTTGAGGACACTGATAATAAAATGGAAGCAGTATTTGAAAAGTATATGTTGATCCAATCTCATTCACCTTTGACCACTATTGATCTAGATTTTATTGATTCTTATGTGGTCCAAGACTTTCCAGATCAACTAGGGTTTGATTTTCCCCCTTTTCATCTTCCTGATTTTTCACCAAAAATATCCACACTAACTTCACCCATCTTGCATATCACTAACTCCTTTCCCCTCCCTTTTCTATTAGACCTACCACCTAATCCACCTGAGTTTGGCCTTCATCATCAATTAAAACCATGGCCAGATTGGGGTCCTTTTTCCATTTCTCTATTTTATTTTGATCCCTTTTTCTTTACCACTCATCTTTTTAGGGATCTTGAGGAAGACACTTTTATTAAAGACATTCAAGTGTCCAATTATTTACATGATTTTCCATCTTCCGTGCATACCTTCACGCCCGGCTGAATGGCGTAAAAGATAGCACTGGATGGGAGGTAACCCATCATTTTCTTGCGTTCCTTTTTTTTTTTTTTTTTTTTTTTTCATCCTAAACCCGACCGTCATCACTAAGGTGATCCCTTTTCCCTCCTAATGCATGAGGACATGGCATATCTTAAGCATGGGGGGGTGTTTTTAAATTTTTATGATCGATTCAGGATGTTCAAAACCTAAAAACATGCAATTTTCTTTAATTTATTTCCTGCTTGCATACAAAAAAAAAAAAAAATTATATATATATATATATGTTTGAGGAAAAATTTTGAAATCGGGACTAAGGTCGAAAAATTCACTTCTGGTACAATGGGATTTAATCTTTAACAAACTAAGGATGAGGATTTGGATCTGATCATTAGAATTCCAGGGTCTATTTTAGACTAGATCAGATATCCTTCTCTAAAATTCTACCTGAACTCATGATAGTTCAGGTGACTTGATCCTATTTTGTAATATGGAAAGTATTTGACTTAGTTTTTGACTCAAAAACTTGCGGTTCTCGAGAAACTTCTTGTGTCAATTTTCACACACAAGCTAACATTTAAAAACAACTAAAAATTTGAAAAACTCCCTTGTTTGGATTTAGTAAAAGTCTGAATCAGGTCATTGGTTTGAGTTCCCACCGTCGAGAAGAAGGAAAATACCTTCTTTGAGGACGCGATGTTAACATGTTACCGCCTCGGCGCTGCTCTATACCTGTATTTCATATCTTTAGACGGAGCATTAAAGCGCATTTCAGCAGCTCAAGTGTCTTGGACGGTGCTCTACCTATAGCGTCGGAGCAAGAGCTTGAGTTTGCTTGGAGCGCCCCTTTTCATCGCATCGTGTTTTGGGGTTGTGAGCTCCTGGTGTCATGGACAGTGCTATCCCGAAGTACTGGCGCCAGAGCCCCCTCGAGGAATGGTAATGGGAATGATGATACCGATACATCTGTTGTAAGACTAAGCTAAAAATAAGCATGGGGGAGAAAAAAAAAACAAATAATAATAATAATAACACGTCCTTATAAAGGTTGGCTTTTCACAAGCACAGACACAAGGTTTTAAAGGAATTTGCAAGTTGCGAATCAGATTCACGAGCCAGAAAAATCCTAAACATTTCAAGTCATCTGAATTAACAAGAGGTTAATTTGTGAATTTTCTGAGGATATATTGATCCCGTTCTATCTAATGGTTGGATCCAAAAACAAATCCTGATGTTTATCTTCAACAAATACGGTATCTCCTGTGTTTTAATCTACCAAGGTCCCTTAATCTCTTTTTCTCCTCAAAAGTAAAAAAAAAAAAAAAATTTAGATTTCCCAAAAATTCCATTTTCCAAAAAAATTAATGTTTTGCTAAGAGACTAGCAAAAGATAAGCATGGGGGTGTGATAAACGCCAGTTTATCATCATTTTTATGCTTTAAAACTAACCTAGCTCTTAGGATTTTAGTCTGCAAATGGGTTTTTGGGCTGCATTTAGGCATAAATTAGGATAGGCATGCATTGCATTTTTTATTATTGTTTTAATGTGTTTTTGTGAGTGTTAGGGATGTACAGATTCACAGATCCCTAAAACCCTAGCACTCAAGAAGGCAATTGGTGAAGGAGAAGCCCAGACTAGTTGGAACCCAGCTTGATCCAGCTCACCATAGCTGGAACCTAGCTTACTTGAACTAGGGTTAGCTCATCCCAGCTCCATTCAGCTAATCTCAGCTGAATGGCAGCTCAAGAGAGTTCACCTTAGCTCACCCTAGCTCAAGTCAGCTCAGATCCAGCTCAACTTAGCTGAGTCTAGCTCACCTCAGCTCCCACTAGTTCACAGGGAGCTCTAGCTAGCTCAGCTGAGTTGACAGGAGTTCACCGCAGCTCAGATCCAGCTACATCCAGCTCCCCTTAACTCCAGCCAGCTGAAGAAGAATTCATCTCAGCTCAGGAAGCTCAAGTCCAGCTCCCGGGGACTCAGCTTAGCTCAACTCAGTTGAGCTAAGCTACCTTAGCTGCCTCAACCAGCTTGATTCTCCCCGGGAGCACCAGACCCAGCTCACCTTAGCTCAGTATGGTAGAAGCTAGCTTACCTTAGCTCGGCTTAGTAGCTAGCAAAGAACTAGCAAGCTAAGCCAGCTAGAGTAGCCCCATGCCAGCCTCTTCAGCAGCAGCCAGCTCCAGCTCCAGCTCCAGACTTCTTCTCCTCAGCTCCTCCCTCCAAACCCTAGCTCCAACACCTTCTCCTCTACTCCTCCATTAGCTAAGCTAGATTAGCTTAGCTTAGCTTAGCTTAACTATGCTCCAACTTCCTTGGCTTGTACCACCCCAAAAACCCACCTACCAACTCCACCCAACTAGCTCCACCTAAGCTCCACATAAGCTAACCTACTTGGCACCAACCTAACCTACCCACCACCTCCAAAAGACACCTAAAAGTGGCGCCAAAAACTACCCATAACCACCCCTTAGTGGCGCCACTTTTCCCTCCAAAATCTCCCCTCATCTCCACCACACAATCTCCCTTGAACCCATCTCCACCATCCACCTAACCCCCCTTGTAGAAGACCCCATGTTAGCGCCAACATGGTGGTGTCTCTCCACCACCAAAAGACACCAACACCACCATAACCACCCCCTTTAACACCCCTTGGGGTGGCGCCAACTAACCCTAGCCATAGGATCACCAACCACCCTCATCCTTCCATCCTAGCCCTCCATTTCAAGGGGTACCTTAACCCCCCATCCTACCCTATAAAAAGACCACTACCCACCACCATTCAAGCCATCCTTGGCTAGCCTTTTCACTCTCATATTCCACCAAGAATCCCACGTCCAAGAGAGAAGAAGAAGAAGAAGATTAAGGGGATATTCTGTCCCCTTGGTGCCTTCCCCTCTTCCCTTCTCTCTTGTGTCACGCCAGCCAGAGGAGAAGCCAGGCAAGGAAGATCTTGGAGGAGATCTTGAAGGTGGTCACGCCACCTTGGAGGAGTTTTAAGGGTGGTGCACGCCCACCCCTTTGGAGAGAGCATTAAAGGTGGTAGCTTCCACCTTGGAGGAGCTCTCAAGGAAGGAGAAGAAGGAGGCCCTCTTTTCAAGCCAAGGAGCAGCTAGGCTTGGAGCAAGAAGACAACCTTCTTCACCATTGTTACAAGAGGATTTGTGTTTCTTTTCTTGCTTTTAATTTGTTCAATTCTAGTAGAAGCTTTCCTCTACTTGTCCTTGAAAAGAACACTCATTCTACTCAATCAAAAATTGCCTTCTTTTAAGCTTTTTATTGCAGTTGTTTGTTTTGGTTCTAGCACTTATTTCACCTTTTCTTCCTAATTACCCTAGGCCTACACTTGCCTAGAGTGAGCTTAGGAAGAAGATATTTCTATCTTTTAGATTTTTAATCATTTGTAGGTGTTAGTTCTTTTCGCTACAATCTGCCGTTTGCCCTCGTCTTTTCAAAATACAAAAAAATTACATATTGAAAAATATTAAAAAGAAAGTTGAGATTGTATTCCAAGCAAGAGAATCATTATTGCAATTTTTGCCTCCTTGGACGACCCTAGATACTCCCCTATCTAGGATATAAATTTTAAAAGCGAAAGCGGATTCGCGTGTTACAACGACGTTAAAAAACTGCTTTTACAAATCACGCGTATTTCGCTATCAGGCAGTGCTTCTTCTCCTAAGTCCTTGGACAGTAATTAGGGAGATAGGCAAACTATCTTGTAACAGATTCACCAAACAAGTGTGAGGTGAGAGTAGAAAGGCTACTGGTGCTCTAAGGCTAGTATGAGGAATCTTAACTTCTGGATAATTAGATAATGATACTCAGAGTTAGGCATAGTTTTTGCTCTCGATTTCTGTGTACAAGTTCTTAGTGTGAATATCTTAAGAGCCACCAAATAAGGCAAATATGAAGAGAGTAGGTTTTGATAAAACTAGGATTGAGGTGGATGGTCATGACTATCCTTTACGAAATCCTTGGTAGAATGAGGGTATTAATGTCAAGGTCAGAAATATACTGTTCTATCCATTCCCTTTCCGGTGTCGAGAATATGCACTTCTACTAAATAAGCCACACGATATCCTCTTGATCATCCCCCAATTCTAAATAATTCCTCGTGTATAAAAGTTGCATGCAAAATTGTGTCACATTACTAGATGTTTGGATGAAAAAGAAAAAGAAAAAAAGAGGTATATATGCTTAAACAAAAAGAAGAGTAGAAAAGAAAGAAAGAAAAAGTAGAAAAGAAAAAAAAGAGAGTTTATAAGTGTTTTTAGAGTTTATTTCAAGTGTATTGAGGCAACAACTCCTACCACCCTCATGATCCACCAAATACAACCTTTACCTACTTTTTTGCATTTCTGGCTGCTTGAATACGGGCTGAGGAATTCTGACTTAGTTATAGAGTTATCAGAACTTAATCAAAGTGTTAATGCCAGGAGAGACCACCAAATATACTGATAAATCTGATAAGATTGTGAGCTCAAAAAGAAAGAAAAGAAAAGATAAGATAAGAAAAAGAAAAAGAAAAAGAAAGAGAAGGAAAGAGAGAGAATGAGTACAAGGGAATTAAAGAGAGTACAGTTTCTCTGCCTCTCTTTGAGTCGAATTATTTAATAGTCTGGAAAGCTAGGTTCTAAAGTACTAGTCTACATGTAGCACTAGATGAGTGTGAGCTACCAAATACAAATCTACTTAACTCAGAAATCTTTTAGCTAAGCCAAAAGCTGGGGCTGAATATACAGGCTACTTTATAACCTCGAGGGGTGAAGTTTGCCTATCCCAATAGATTTTTACTACAGGTCAAGTATGAGCTTTAGATGAGGATTGGTTTTCACTTGGATCCATTGCATAGGCTACAACAAAACATGTTCACAATTATCTGTATCTGATTAAGGGCCCTCCCGATCGATGGATCTGATTAATTAGAGGTTGTTGCATGTGATGGAGGACTAAAATACCCTCTTTACCCCCCATCAAAGCTATACAAAAAGGCCCAGGGCCTCCCAGTTGAAAGACAACTCCTGCTAGAACTCAAATCAACTCCTGCTATCAACTCCAGACATCTCTTCCACCTTCTTCTTTATGATTCTCCATCCCTCTGCAACTTTACTCCGACCTTCATCCCGACGATATGGATCTGAGGTGCTGCTGCATCTCGCACAAGCATCCTATAAGTGGCATCATCTCTTTGCCTCCTTCTATCTCTCTCTCTAGCTATCTATCAATCTGTTTCTAGTAGCATTCTCTATTGTGAAAACTCTATCTAATTACAATAAAATTCTAATCTTCTGAATGCATGATATCTAATTAGTATACATGTATACATGTATAAATATCTAATTAGAGCAAGGTCTATTGAAAAGCTTCTACATAAATTATTATTGCCTCCCTGTGAACGACCTGGTACTTACTGACTTTTATAAATTTATTTGTTAACATGTTTTCGCGCTATACTACAACTAAATAATCTTTTAAATGCAATTTACATGCTGGACAGTCATCTCTTGATTGATATTGCTGAATAGAGATTCAGAACTATCATAGAGGCTGGGTTAAGGAGTTAACCTGAGGAAACAAGAGATAGCCAAATTCCTTCTCTAATGATATCATGGAGAAGGCATATCCTTTGACCTAGAACATATATGTGTCTCTATTCACAAATACATGCATTTTGGTGGACCAATAGTAGATGCATCTATCTTGGTGCTAATAGTAGAAAGTTGGTGTATGTAGGAAGGGATAGGAGGTACATGATCTCTAGAATGGATTACACAAATCTATTACATAGGCTTATGTGACAAATTGGAAGAATGAGCTCACTCTGAGTATATTGGAAAATAACAATTTCACATGAGGTGGCAGAATCCTAATCACACTCCATGCAAGAAAGAGAAGAAGACAGTCCTTTCAAAAAGATTCTGGTCTGCATTCTCATCCCAATGATACAAAGAGATGTCAAAAATAATATTATTCAAGGAGGAATGACAGCTATCTAATGGGATTAGACTTTAGGATAATATTATCCTACATTTGTGAAGGATTCACAAGTATTTGGAATACCTAGGGAGGCGTAGTGCGATAATTCCATGAATCCTAGACACTTTATTATTTGCATGATGAAACCAATAATGATTTTGATGGGTTCCTGCTTGTAAGATAAATCAATTGTTATTTAAAGAGTTAAATTGCATTTGACTTAGTAATTAATTATACTAATTTGATTAGGTTAAAATTCAAGGGTTCGATTGCAATTAATTAATACTTGAAGACTAAATCCTAACGTCCCTTAAGTTATTATGTGCTTATCCTATAAAATTTACATAGGATTAGATCCCAACCCTAAAATGGAAATCCAAGATTCCCATCATATTAGGATTAGGGTTGGAATCCCTATAAATACATCCTAAGGAAAACCCTAATCCTCAATTTAATCAAAAATTAATCTCCACCAAATCCTCCAATTATAAAGGGAGAGAAGAAGAGAGAATGTAAGTGTTGTCGCCTTCTCTAATCTCTTCAATATTAGATGTGCAAGCTTCTTATCAAAAGTTTGGAAGCCCTACCAGATGTCCAAACTCCCTTCTAGACATCTAGGAAGAAGGTGTTTTGATGTGTAGAATTTGTTCTACGTGGTCTCTCACGTACCTTCTTCTAATCGTCAAGACTCACCAAGAAAGGAGGACGAGTGTCTTCCTCAATTCTTTCAGAGTTTGCAAGATTCAATGTGATTGAAGATCGTTAACACAAAGGGCTTTCATCCACGCATTGAGGAGAAAGGCTCAAGGCACGCTGAGACTTATTGTAGAAGGCACTGCTCTTTGGGATGATGATCTACACCACCTGCGAAGGTATAATTGTCTATCTCGTGGGAACTCAAAATAGGAGAAAATTAGTTTCTCTCATATGGTTACAATTTTACGATGCTTTTATTTGATAGTTTGATTGAAATTTAGCATCGATTTGATCATGGTTTTGAAAATTTCAAACGTCCAATTCAAGCTTCTGCGATGCCACGGGTTGATCTGATTGACTTCCCACAGAAGCAACTTGACAGAATGATCAAAAGCAACTATCATCCACTCATGTTTATTACAAATATTACAATCTAGTCTTCAATGACTCCAATAGGTTCAATATCTTTCTCCTATCCATCATCTTCTAGGTTGACTACTTCAATGTGCTTTTCATTAAGTAGCATGCCAAAGTCATGAGTGAGTACCACATCTAATGGTGGATAATGCTTTTCCACACCAAAGATATGGCGAATTATGCTTTCAAAAGGTAGAAAATCAAGACGATGATCCAGCAACCTTGATAGAATCATGAAACTCCAATTTACAGGAATGTAATTAATGATACTGTTGAGAGCGGAAACCTATGCGTTTGCAGTTGGATTTGAAAACTTGTCGTCGTAGTTCGAGTCACGAAGAAATCTGTTCAATAGACAAAATTTATACTGAAAATCTGCAAAGAAGTTCTGGGTCAATCACAGGGAGGTGAACATTTGATTAAATATACACATTTTATTTGTTTGTCACCAAACAGATTAGCTGGTGGAAAACTAGCTATCTATTTAACAAATAATAAATAGAAGAGAGAAAGAGAATATTAAAAATAAAACCAAAAGAGAGGTAGAATAAACATGGATTTCATTATAAGAAGTTATTCATTACACTACTCATTACAACTAGAAAGAGGGAAATCTACACTAAGAAGTAGTAAATCTACTCTAGAAAGTAGTAAAGAGAATGGAGAGAGAAATATCCTCCTCGACAATTGCTTGGAGGATGAGCTGGATGGGATGACACCTGGAAGACGAGGAATGGAGCAGGAAGAAGGAGGCTGAAGTGGGAGGAACGGGAACGAAGTAGTATGTCATCTTCATCGCGGGATTCGCTTCCCAAATGCAGAGAGAGGACAACCGTGGGATGCTCCACAAAGTAGGACGAAGGTGGAAAAATTATGATTTCCACTATAGAGGAGCATCTCGGGTTTAAGACAAGCTCTTAGAGCTTTGGAAGGGGTGAGAGAAGAGAAGGGATGAGAAATTCGTAGGGTAGGGGTCTCCTTTTATAGTAGCAAGGATTGGGGGCATTTTGGTCATTACAATATCAAAAACATTAATATGGGACCTTTAGTGACGGACTTAAACGTCGCTAAAGGTCCGTCTTGGGCGATGTGTGCGTGCGCTGCGCGCCCCCGCTCCTCTTCCACGCCCTAAATGCCTACACATGTTTGGGTGATATCACGATCGAATGGTTGAGATCTTGCCTCACAACACCCATTCAAAACGCCTTTATTGCGTACGTGCATGCGATGAGGCATGCAGATGCACGTCATCGCACGCGTACACGATCCAGCGCATGTCCTTACGCCACGTTTCCTCCCCTCGACCGCCCAGGGACAGTCGAATTGCACCAGCGCCCGTGCCTGTCTCGATTGAAGCACTCAGCGAGGCTCGAACGCGTGACCCTTGCGTCGCCCACAGGGGCGCGACTGCTGCGTTGAGGCCTCATCTTTGTTGCGCAGAGGATTTAAGCACGTAGATCTATGGCTGTTGGATGGACATCCAATGGTGGAGATTCGTCGAGCGGGTCAAGAAGAAGAACAGAGGTGGGTCCTTGGGGTCGGTTGGGCGGCTGAGATGGTGCCACGTGGCACCATCTTGGTCGTCCATCTTCTGTGTGTTGTAGACGGTGCCATGGGTGTTGGATTGGACTAATTTTTGCACCGTTAGGTTGCGATCATCGATCCGAACCCATCTGTGTGATCAGATTTGTCGTTTAAGGTGTGAATTAACACCATCTTGGCCCTTGATCTCTAGGCTTCCTAGGACTATATCTAGTTCTACGGATGTCCAATCGGGGCGATCTTGTAGTTGTTGTTCTCCCGTCGTTGCCCTGATCAAATCCGTACGGTTGGATCCTCGATCTGAAGCCTTGATTAACAAGTTGCCCTGTCCTTGGCCATAAAAGGAGACAATTAACCTACATTTTATACAGACTAACCTAAATGCAAGATGATGCATGCTATACAATATTTATAGTATGTGATGCAATTCTATGCCTAAGAATACGTGTAAATAGATAGTTTATGTGATATAAACATTTTTACATCACACCCCCATGCCTATCTTTTGCTAGTCCCTAGCAAAACTACATGCTATTTATAAGAGAATTTGTCAGATTTCTTGGGCAATAGTTATTTTCAACACTTACGGATTTCAACTAGGACCTGAACTACAGAGACACACCAGCACCTGGGTATCTGCCAAAATGCAGACTGCCACAAATTCTCACCTTATTCAAAGAGGGATCTCTTTTTCTCTTTTTCTTCTTTTCTAATTTTTTTGGATTTGTGAGTTTAGGGTTACAAAGTGGCTTTCTACGACCACTCAACCCGCCCAAGACTCGATAAGAACCCTAAGTTCTAAGCATCTATTTTTGAAAGTGATAGACTTGTTGATCGGCAATCAGAACGGACTTCGGGTTTCTACGCCCCTAGGTGACCTTAAAAAGAATTCTACCTAAAGGTATATCTATACTACTGGTAGCTTTCTCCCTACTTTTATTTTTATGGGGTCAACACAAGGGTGAATCCAGTGTATATCTCCCTGGCTTATTCTACTTCTCTGCTTCTTCCTAAGTGTTTTTGGATTTTTTATGTGCATTTCTTGAGCTGGGATCTGGACAACTGGTCGATGAGCTGTTACCATCGACAACTTGTTACCCATACTCGTGCAGCGAATGTGGCTAATTTCTTTTTGTTTCTTTTTTTTTCTTTTCTCCTTTTCTTCTTTTTTTTTCTTTTTCTTTTTGAACTATCATTTTCTTTTTAAGTAGGTTGCTTTCCTGGTCTAAGATTTACCTAAAGGTAGTAGGAAAAGAATGGTCCAGTGGCTAGGCTCTGGACAACCTACCTATGGGCTATTACCCACAATAACTTGCCAACCATACCACCCTAGAAGGTTCATTAGCTACCCAATTTTCGTTAAAATCGCTGAACAATGAGTCAGTGACGAATAGTGTGTAGATGCTTCGACTTAAAGTTTCCTCAAATCAAAGGGCGAGTTGATAAGTCGTGTACTTATCACCCAAATTTATTTAATAAAATCAAAATAGAATTCAGGATGGCGAGGACTTGATAAACAAATCCACATTTTAGTGGATACCCGAGCTGATTAAGTCCAAAGACCTAAAGGGTCATAGTGTTCAGATCCTACAATTTTATTTCCTAAGATTGAAAATTTTCTAAAGCCCAAGTTCTCTTTCCTAATTCCATAATTTTTTTTTTATAAAAACAAAATGAATCTACGGAGTTGACGAAATAATTCACCGATGAATATCCAACCCTCCATGCCTATCTAATGCAATGTCCTCATTGTATTAAAAAGACATGAAACAGAGTGGAGTAGAGTAGAAAGCACCTGAATTGCATGAATAACATGTCTGCTTCGAGATAAAAAGAAATTGTATACGGGCTGAATTTAGCGCCTTCAGCTAGGCACACTATACAAAGAAGAAGAAATAACGAATTCACAAGTGTAGGTCAGAATCAGAATAAAAAGATTCACCTTAGGACCTGCCAACAGATGTTCACAGATGTAGATCAGATTGTGGTGCAGACCCATACACCATGGTCGAGTATATCTAAGGTTTTGGATAAAAATTACCTAGAACCTGAAATCAGTATGCAAGGTGGGTTGGGCTTGCGATTTATGAGGATGCAACCCACGACCAAAAAGTTGGGCTACAGAGAATTCGAGATCAAGAGGATAATCAATGAATGTGTGCTTTGGTTGGACATCCTCAGAACAAATGTCGTAAGGGTCTTGGTTTGATGGTGTCAGATTAATTGGAACCCTTAGACTCGGTCTTCTACTTCCTCTGGAGTGTGCTTCCCAAATCAAAATTTCCTAACTCCTATCCTCCTCATTCAGAATATCAAATTCTGGGACCTCCTACATATTAATCACCCCATCTGAATTTTCCAAGTCTAAAAGATGTGACTGAATCGGAATTGACTTGGGTCAAGTTATTTCAAAAACAGAATCGTTAGTAAGCTCAATGGGGTGTAATTGACAATCGGGGCATTGAATTGAATCCTTTAGAAAATGCGATTGTGAATCCATCATGTGAGCCCTAATATAATCAATTTCCTTAGTTATTGGGCTATCAAATGATTTAACCGATTCCACTGGCCCAATCATCTCATAGAAATCGTATTCTATAAACTCACGTGAGACTTCACAAATTGATTCTTCACCCTCAGAATCAAAGAAATCTAAATTCATATTAATGTATGTCCCAAAATCATCCATCACTTTCTGATCCATGGAGACATACGTTTCCTCATACCCCAGCTCAGGGATCTCAAGTGAAGAAATCAGATCATCCTTAATTTGTTACTCTTGGTCAATCTAGTTAGCCTCGTAACACGTGTCCCCCCCAACAGGTGCCTGAGTGGGTTTTGTCATTGGCTCTCCTGAAGGGGGTTCATCCTGGGAATCATCTCATGATTGAACTAAAGCAACCACAAATCTCATTCTCAATTTCATTAACTTCCCAAGTAAAAACTCACCCAGGCCCTTATCCTTAACATCCCAGAGCCAATCCAACAAATACTTATTCATATCATCAATCATTTCACTCAGGGGCTCCAATTCTTCTTTGCAAGGTATTGGCTGAGCTTCTAAAGATTGTATAGCATTCCTCAAGTTAGCCAAAACCTTATCTTGGACCTGGTTAACCTGAACCAAATGGCTTGGTTCAAGGTTGGGCGGGTTTGGGATCAGTGCAAAGGAGTTAACAAATTGAGATTCGTAATACCACCCTGATAATAGGTCATTTCGGGTTGTTCATGAAGTGGTGATGACCTAAAGGCAGTGTATTCAGGGTATGGGTACGGATCAGTGTATCCTCCTTGATTGTAGATCGTATTAGGTTGCCCATGAAGGGATGACGATCTATAATCGATGTGGCTCTAAGAATGATAAAAATCTTGATGATGGTGTCCAGGATCAGATCCTGAACACAAAATCCTAGAACTGTATCCCCAATCGGAGTTATCCCAACTAACAAATGGTTTATTACAATACGAGTCGGGATAATCATTTTGTTGAGGATAAGTCATAACAGGAGGGAAAGAGCGGGAATGCGTATAAAATGTGGAAGGATTAATGAAAGACGGGAGGAAGAAAGGCGCCCTACAATATAAATAATCAAACCTATCCTTAAGTGGGCTAGCCTAAAGACCTACAAACTCCTAGAACCCGTCTTGAGATAAAGAAACGATTTGATCTACTTCTTTCTGTTCAATCCAACCAGTTAGAGGGAGGGATTGGGGAGAAGGTTCTTCCTTCGGCTTGCGCCTCTAGTTCCTAGTGCACCCCCAGTCGTGATCGTTTGATTCTACTCCCCTAGCTAGACATCAAATTGAACAGTAGAAATAGACTAATAAAAAATAATCTCATTCTGGGCTTCGAAGAGTAAGTCGAATCCTTAAGGCCAACCTCTACTCCGTTTTAATTAGGGTTAGGTTTGAATGTGCTTTGGAATGTGATGGGCCCTTTATCTGGGTTGTACCCTTAATGATTGATTGATGTGTGTGTGCACCCACAACCAGTGATTTTCAAGCAAGATTATTTTTTATGCGGTAAATTTTAGGGTTCAAATCTTGCTCAGTAGCTTTTAGGATTCAGCTTTAGGTATTTTTAATCGAGTTTTGTTGGCACACCAGGTTTTGAAAGCATAGGTGAAGATGTTTTCCTTTGAAGCTTAAAAGAACGTGGAGTGCCTGGTAAACCCTTAAGAGTTGAACCTATGTGGAAGCTACTTAATGAGTGGATTTTAGTTGAAGTGGTACGGCCTAATCAACTCAAACAATCGGCCTGTTGCACCACTTAATTAGGCACACAAGTGATTACATAATCTGATTTCTACTCGATTATGTGTTTGGGTGTGTGTACCAGTTCCAAAGATCAGTTTACCAGTTGAGTTTGAAAATCAAATGAGGTTGTGTACCTCTGTGATTTTTTTTTAATTTTTCTTTTTAAATGCGGAGGGTAAGGTGAGTGTAGGTGTCAAAAAAACAATCAAAACTAACCTTAGGGTTTATAAGAACACCTACGTTGATTTATGCTTGTGTTATTACGTGGTGGAATGAAAACTAATGGGTGGGAGGTGGGGGTAAACTTACAGAACCTTCAACAACACTTTGCTCCAATCTACTGCTTTTGCTTGTCTCCAAAGAGAACCTACAATCACAATAAGAAAGGAGAGAAGTGAGGTAAACGATTTGTAAGTCAGAAAACGTGAAGAATCAAAGAGCGTCACCTCCCCGGCAACGGTGCCAAAATGTTGAGAGTGGAAAACTATGCGTTCGCAGTTGGATTCGAAAACTCGTCATCGTAGTTTGAGTTACGAAGAAATCTGTTCAATAGATAAATTTATACTGAAAATATGTAAAGAAGTTCCGAGTCGAATATAGGGAGGTAGACGTTTGATTAAAAATATGCATTTTATTTGTTTGTCACGAAACAGATTAGCTGGTCAAAAACTAGCTATCTACTTAACAAATAATAAATAGAAGAGAGAGAGAATATTACAAATAAAACCAAAAGAGAGGTAGAATAAACATGGATTTCATTATAAGAAGTTGTTCATTACACTACTCATTATGACTAGAAAGAGGGAAATCTACACTAGGAAATAGTAAATCTACTCTAGAAAGCAGTAAAGAGAATGGAGAGAGAAATATCCTCCTCGACGATTGCTTGGAGAACGAGCCGGATGGGACGACGCTTGGAAGACGGAGAATGGAGAGGGAAAAAGGAGGTTGAAGTGGGAGGAATAGGAATGAAGCAGTACGTTGTCGTCGTTGTGGGTTCCGCTTCCCGAATGCAGAGGACAACCGTGGGATGCTCCACGAAGGGGGATGAAGGTGGAAAAATTATGATTTCTACTCTAGAGGAGTATCCCAGGTTTGGGACAAGCTCTTAGAGCTTTGGAAGGGGTGAGAGAAGAGAAGAAGGGATGAGAAATTCGTAGGGTAGGGGTCTCCTTTTATAGTTGCAAGGATTGAGGGCATTTTAGTCATCATAATATCAAAATCATTAATATGAGACCTTTAGTGATGAACTTAAATGTCGCTAAAGGTCCGTCGTGGGTGATGTGTGCATGCGTTGCACACGCCCGCTCCTCTTCCGCACCGTAAATGCCCATGCACTTTTGGGTGATATCAGTCGTCTGATCATGAGATCGAATTGTTGAGATCTTGCCTCACAACACCCGTCCAAAATGCCTCTGCCACGTGCATTCATGCGATGGGGCATGCAAATGCACCTCATCGTGTGCGTATGCTATCCAGCACATGTCCTTGCGCCATGTCCCCTCCCCTCAGCCGCCAGATCTTCATCTGACGGCCAAATCGCACCCGTGCCCATCTGGATTGAGGCGCTTAGCGAGGCTCAAACATGCGACCCCTACGTCGCCCACAAGGGCGCGATTGCTACGCTGAGGCCTCATCTTTGTCGCGTGGAGGATTTAAGCACGTAGATCTGTGGCCATTGGATGGGCATCCAATGGTGGAGATTTGTCAAGCGAGTGAAGAAGAAGAGTAAAGGTGGGTCCTTGGGGCTGGTTGGGCAGCTGAGATGGTGTCACATGGTGCCATCATGGCCATCCATCTTCTGTGTGTTGTAGACGGTGCCACGGGTGTCGGATTGGACCGATTTTCGCGCCGTTAGGCTGCGATCATCGATCCGAACCCATCTATGCGATCGATTTGTCTTATGAGGTGTGGATTAACACCATCTTGGCCCTTGATCTCTAGGCTTCTTGGGACTATATCTGGTGTTACGGATGTCCAATCAGGACGATCTTGGAGTCATTGAACTCCTGTCGTTGCCCTGATTAGATCCGTATGGTTGGATCCTCGGTTCGAAACCCTAATTAATAAGTTGCCCTGTCCCTGCCCATAAAAGGCGATAATTAACCTACATTTTATACAGACTAACTTAAATGCAAGATGATGCATGTGATGCAATATTATAGTATGTGATACAATTCTATGCCTAAGAACATGCTTAAATAGACAATTTATGTGATATAAACATGTTTACATCAGATACACACAAAACGTTGATGACTTTTGAAAAGAAATTACCATTCAAAATAGGTTTGAAAATAAGGCTTTTACTGATAATGTAGGCAATAATTTAAGTTGCTAGTTTAAGATTTATCATCTTAAATGGATCAGTGTTACAATGTACACAAAGTACATCTATCAAATGCAAAATTGGAAAATCAAGATTTTCAAGTGAAACTCTTCAACTTTTATTGGTAATTAAGTAAACTAGATTTTTTTCTTTTAGATTCAAGCTTTTATGAAAGATAGCTAAAAGTTAGATTTCTTTCATCTAAATTCAATCTTTTATGAAAGATAATTGTAATAAATAATGGTGGACTTATTTGTTCAATAAATGTGTTTAAATAGTTGAACATAACATTAAACCCAAGAACTATCTAGGTTCAAAATAAACTCAGTCTTTAGAAATCTAAACACATTGAAATGATAAAGATCCACAATAGGACCAAACAATGGGAACATCTTTAAGGATTGCCATAGATATGATTTGCAAGCATTGAATCCTAGCATTCAAAACTAGGTGCTTCTTGGCATATAACTTAATTACTTGATCTTGAGCCATCTTCACTAAATCACCACATAAAGGGTAGAATATTTGTTGATGTGACTTCTAGGTGAGCTTTAGGTATTGTTTTAAAGATCCTCTAGGTCTTTAAAAATCAAGAATAAGTGTCAAATTTTGTAATCAATTTCCTAATAGGCTTGATGAGCTAGGCTATTTTCCAAAATAGTTTGAAAATGTGGCCCAATTCTAAACATCTATCAATCTAATTGTTTAAATGTTGTTTAATCGCTTGCAAATCCCAACTTGTTTACAAATCCCAACTTTAAAAGTCTATCAATCAAACATCTATCAATCTATTTGCTACAATGAACATCGACTTGTTTACAAGTCCAAGTTCATTACATCTTTTCTTGCCATCTTGTAATTGTAATATCACTAGTCAGCACTTAGGGCTAATACGAGTCAATTTATAAGGTTGGCACTAATCAACTTCTAAGGTTGATAAACCTAATTTAATGGTATTAATTAGCTTCTAAGGTTGATCAACCTAATTCAATGTCGAATCCTTACTATTTGATCCTTATAGTCAACCCCTAAGGCTGATCAACCTAATTTATATCGTTTGTAGGACATTGGTCTATTTTGTCAAAGTTGATCTTTTCTCTAAAATGGCTACCCACATATATCATACAAATGGATGTTGTCAAAGGAGATGGTCTACAATCAACATTTTTAATTATTTATTCACAATGAGATATACTTCACTGCTAGTGCAATAAGCTACAAACCCAATCATCATCATAATATACATATGCTAACATGCAACATTTTCTTTGCAAACATGTCTCTTATTATTCAAAAAAGGAAAAACAAATCCTCCTCCATTAAAAGGATAAAATTTTAGCATAGAATACCACATTCTTTTCTTTACTAGTGCACAGATGTGTACTTGCCAAGAAGGGGATACATATCTAACCCCATTATTAATCAATGACAACCAAACATTGATTATTGCTCTTACAAGAGATATATTTCCATCAACCACTACCAATATAATAATTATATAATTCTATTCAAATCATCTAGCATAAATACTCAACTAATTTATATAAAAAACATCTACCTTAATCCAATTGTTAATATGTTCTTAAAGTTTCCAATGTACTAATACATTTCTCGAAATTTTTGAAGAGTATATATTAGTGTTGTTGTCCTCTTGTCTATTCCATAGTTATTGAGATATTTTGCATCAATGATCTCAAATGACTTTTTCGTTTGATTCCTCTCATTTGTTCTCACTTAATTTGCTTAAATGATATGTTAGTTGAATAAGTAAGCTCTCATTCAAAAGTCCAAGATTCAAATCTCACCTCATTTTAAAGTAAGAAGTCCATTTCATTAGTTTTAGAATCTCAATATCATTGTACATTACTAAAAGGAAAATATGATTTTTGATAATATATTTAACACAAATATATAAAGCTAATTGAGGTCGATGATTGGAGATCTTGTCATTAACTCCAAAACATTCAAATGAGGAAATGATGTGATTGTATGCTTCATAGCAATAATGCAAATTTACTTTTGTAAAAGATTGAGATGTGAACCCTAATGTGTGTCCTGGCATGGCAACTAGCACTTAACCACATAAAATCCAATACATGGCATGAGACACAATAGATTGTTTCATTTAGAAATATGGTAAAGTCATGTTTTCCCCCATGGCAAAACTCATAGTACTGTCCCTTACAAAAAAAAAAGACATATATCCTTTCGTTATAGCTGCTGGAGATGTGATAATGTGGATGGTAGAAATTCACTTACGTAGAATGGATCGTGGATTGAGGCATAGATCCCTCATTCCTCTTTCAATTAGTGAAATCTCTTGTTCCAATCAATCATCTCCCATTGTGAGGATAAACCGTGATTCCAAAAAAAGTCCAATTAGGTGAGATTGTTTGGGTCGATCCATGAATTAACTGATTAGATAGATGATTGATGAGTCAAAAATTCGCAAAGAAAAGAAAGCTTAGGATTTTGGAGAAACCTGTCTTCGTAGTCACGAAAATCCATTTATCAGATAACATAATTGAAACCCAATGAGTCCTCGGTTGAATATAGGGAGGAGATGTTTGATTTAGAAAATCCACGTTTGTTTTATTTTGTTTTGGTATTTTATGATTTATTTTTTTTGGGTGTTTTTATAGGGCAAAAATCAGGTTAAAATAATCTAGACTACTCTACTCGTAGAATAAGAGAGAGAGAGAGAACAACTATTTATAATCAAATGAAATGTTTATTACAAAGACTACATGCAGGAAATTAAATCTACTTTACAAAAAGCAATAAAAGAGAAGAGGTAGAAGAATCCCCTTGTTAGTGTTGAGGGGGATCTTGATAGGAGTTTTAAGTGTGTCTCATTGTAGTAAAATTTGCTAAATAGCCCTCTCAACAAATAATATTTATAACTCGAATATCTAAAAGAAGTCCAAGGTTGAACATAGGGAGCAAATATGGAATTCATGTGCTAATCTTCAATTGTATATAAATGAGCATAAGAAATCAAGCACAATAATGATATTCAATGAATACTAATCTATCACATTAAATATTCAATGAAGCTCAATATATCTCGAGACAAAAAGAATAGAAAAGCCAAAAGTGGTGATTTAAATCACCAATTAAGCCTTCTAAGCATGCATCACAATTTAACCAAATAATCCAATAGTAATCAGAGGTCTGGCTCTCAAATCAGGTGACTTAAATGTTGCCTGCTACAGTGCTCCTTCAAAGCTTTTGCCTTCTTATCTCAAGAGCCTCTTCAACCTTAGTTTCTTCTTCTTCTAAGGGTCTTCTCCCTCTCAGCGACTAAGTGTTGCACAAAGCACAGAGGAGCAAAACCCTCCCCTCCCCCACTTTCTCTCTCCTTCCTTCCTTTCCTCTTCTCTCAAATATCCGAACCTAATTGAGTATACGAGCATGCAGTAATTGAGTCCAGGGCTACCAGCAGTGGGTAGTAGCCGAGGAGTGTATAGTAGGTGGGTCACGTTGTTTGCGGGTGAGTGGGGACCTCACCCTCAAGTGTTTGAGGTGATAAGCCAATATCAGAAAAATAATTTATCTCGCAGCTACGCCTCCTAAATCCACGATGTGGGACTAAACCCTACCCCTTCTGCTCGCGCGCTACTGCAATGAGGCTTTGTTTAATTGGCGTATCAATTGTGGTTTCTTGCTCAATTGAGGACCTAGAGCTTGACCTGGGCCTTGTCCGCAGTGCCTGGACATAAAACCAGAAGCTTGAGTGGCTAGAATACTAAGAACGGGGTCGGAGAGATGACACGATGGCGGAGCTCTGGCCAAAGACCTGAAAACAAGAATAAGGCCTCATGACCACATTAGAATATCTCAGGGGGATCGCCGAGTGATGGCGGATGAGGTGGTGGTAGTTTTGTGGTGTGTGGAGGTGTGTGGTGGTCGTCGGAGTTGGTCAGTGGCATGTTTGGATGAGTGATAGGGTGGAATAGGAGGAGGGCTTTGGTCATGGTGGAATGGCGGAGCTTGTGGACTTGTTGGTGAGGAGTTTGGAGGTGTGTAGCGTGCAAATGACCTCGCTGGAGGTGTGGCCGGAGTGGAAGATGAAGGTGGCGTGCGATGGTGCCGAGGGCTAATTTTTGGGTTTTGGATAAAGGGAATTAAACTAATAACCTAAGGGAACCTAACTAACCTACTCTAATGGTCAAAAGGGGTAGGATGGCGCCGGTTATGGTATGGCCGACGCCGGAGAAGGGAATACCTCCGATGAGGGAGAACGGTGAGGAAGAGAGGGGAAGATGACCCTCGCTGGTTTTTTTTTTTTTGAGGGAGTAAGGAATGCTATCGAAAATGATAGCAAACTGGGAAAAAAGTTATTAAAAGGTCAACTATAAGTAATTACAAAGAATCACTCCACTCTCCAATAAGGGATTCACACCCCCTTACAATTTTGCCCACACACACCAACACCCCCTTGAACACTTTTTCGTTCCTCATTCTCCACACATACCCAAGCAAAGTCGCCATTGCTAAGTTTGGTCTACCATTCATTTGAAATTCCCTCCATAAGCCATCCCACGTGGGTAATGGGTATCCACAAACAGCCCTCTATGCTTGGTCCATCACTAAACATGAGGAGAAGCGATGTCTCATGCTATCAGTAGCAAACGCACATAGAGGATAATTCATTGGCTGGGTACCCATCCTTCTTTGTCATAGCTCCCTTGTGACAAGTCCTTTTCTACACAGCCAAAGGAAAATTTTGACTTTGAGAGATATGCATAGCTTCCATAATCGTGCGCACTGAATATCAATTTCGTCCATGTTGGCTTGACCACTCTCATTCACCAAGATTTTGTATCCTTTAGCAGTGGTATACTTCCCATGAGACCATTCAAACCTGTCCACACCACCTTTTGGCTCGAAGGCAACCAGATCTTGTACCAGCCTACCAAATTCTTCACGCAATCTTCTACCTTCACGCAGATTGCAACCAGTAGAAGCCCACTCATTATGGTCTGCATCCTAGTAGGAGGCCACTGATGCTGAATTGTTTGGTGTGGCATCGAAGGCACATGGGTATTTCTCCTTTAGCAATCCCAATTGTGACCAATAGTCAATCCAGAAAGTGAAGTCAGAGCCATCTCCAATCACCAACTGGAAGTGATTCCAATTGTTCTACAATGCCTTGGCTACAGAACTCCAAAATGGTGACGGTTTGCACGGGTTCATTCTTGCCCAATCCACATGCGGGGATCCGTATGAACCCTGGATCAGATCAGTCCAAATGTTGTTGCCCCCATCGAACAACTTGATTACCAACTTTAGCATCAAAGAACCATTAAATTCTTGCAATGATCGTATCCCCATGATTCCATTTTCCTTGGGTCTGCATAGCCTCTGCCATCTCATTGGTTAGAGGAACTTCCCTTCACATTTTGCCCCTTTCCAAAGGAACCGTTTGCGGATCACATCCAATCTCTTCCAAATAGATTTTGGTGCTATGAACATAGAGAAGTAGAACACTGAGATAGATGTGATAATAGTGTTAAGGAGGATAAATCTACCACCCTTCGATAGGAATCAAGCACTCCAATTTTCAAGTTTGGCAGCGATTTTATCAAACAGGATGTTCCAATCATTTTTTTTCAGTTTTGAATCTCGCAATGGTAGCCCCAAATACTTCATAGGAAGAGTAGTGAGTAGCGTGTGCAGCACATCAGAAATCACATCACGTTCCTGACCTTTCCTCCAAACAAATCAGTGAAGATTTGCCACCATTAAGCTTCAAGCCAGAGATCTCCCCAAATATGGACACCATACTGTATAATATTTCTACCTCCTTTCTTCCTCCCTCCATAAAGAGTACCGTGTCATCAGCATATTGTAGAATCGAGAAAAAGGCACGAGAGTTCGTCACCAAATAGCCTCTCACCACTCCTGCACTAGATAACTTACAGCCAAATCTAGCAAAGAGTATCCACAACCAAATTAAAAATTAGAGGAGCCAGAGGACAACCTTGTTGCACTCCACATTGTGGCTAGATCCAATTACCACGTGGTTTCCCATTAATCAATGGAGAAAATGATGCTGTAGTTATGCATCTTTTCATCCATTGGATCCAAATGTGAGGGAAACCCCTTCATTTCATTATTTCCCAAAGCTAGGGCTAAGAGACCAAATCGTAGGCCCTTCTGAAGTCTACCTTCCACATATAGGCCTTACATCTTCTTTTGTGCCATCCCATTACAATCTCCTATGCAATAACAAAGGATTCCTGCAGAGATCTATCTGGGAGGAAGGCAGATTGTACGGGGCTGATCAGGTCCTTCAATACCTTCTTCAGTCTATTGGCCAAGATTTTACCAATAATTAGATAAATGGAATTAGACAACGTGATCGATCTAAACTCCGATAAGCTTTCTGCCCCTAGTTTCTTTCGTAGTAGGAAGAGATATGATCTATTGATTCTCTCAAAGCTGGAGTTCCCCCCTTGAAACTCTCTTATGACCTCCAAGATGTCATGCTTAACTGTTGGGCATAATTCTCTATAGAAGAAAATCTGGAACCTGTCTAGTCTAGGAGACCCTTTGGCATTCAAATTCTGCATGGCTTCTATCACCTCTTGTTCTGAAATGGGCATTATCAGCTGGTCCCCCTCCACGTTCCCCACTCTTGGCATATCTGAAGATGTCATCCTCCATTGACCTCTTCGCAAGGATCTAGTAGAATCTCTAAAAAATTTGATTATTTCCCTTTGGATATCATTCATAGAAGTTAGGACCTGATCTCCAGCTCTCAACGAAGAAATAAAGTTATAGTGCCTCCTAGAGCTAGCTGCTAAGTGCAAGAACTTTGTATTTGCATCCCCTTCTTTCACCATAGTTGTCGAGACTTCTCCCTCTAGTCAATCTCTCTCATCAAATCCTCCTCTGCCACCACCGATTGGCAAAGGGCATGCTGACCTTTTTCCACTTCTGATAGCAGGCCCAAGTTTTCTCTGTTATCTAGGCACTTCACCCTCTTTAATGCCTTCATGCGTCGTTGATCCCTCACAATCTCAGTGGTGTGTCTGAACTCCTTCAACAGGGTTCTTAGTTCCCTTAGTTTAATGGCTACTCTGAATGTTGCCGAACCCTCCACATGTTTAGAATTCCACCACGAAGCAATCATATCCCTGCAACCCTCCTCCTTCAACCATGATTTCCTGAATTTAAAATAGGTACCACATGAGGTAGCTTCCCTACAATCCCACAAGAGTGGGGTGTGGTCTGAAAATGGTCGATCCAAGCCCATTACTGACGATAATTGAAATCTCTCCATTAGTTCAGAGTTACCAAAAAATTGATCCAACTTGGACATTTGCCTGTTGCCATTTCTCCATGTATATTCTGCTCCAGTCGAAGGGTACTCATTTAAGCCTAGCTTTGATACAGCTAAATGGAACCCAAGAAACAACTGGTCCACCCTCCTACTCGCCCTATCTCCCTCTGATAGATTGCAATTAAAATCTCCCCCTACTAGCCATGGTTTCCCATTCAATCTTCCTGCCACATGCCCCAGTTCTTCCCACAGCAAAGCTCTCCTATTGGCTGCACATGGTTCGTAGATGCATGTAATGAATAGATCATGCTCCCCACATATAGTTCTGAAATTGTAGGTCAATTGGAAAGTTTCACTCCATGTTTGTACTAGCTGTAGGCGTGAACGCTTCCACCAGACAGCCATGCCACCTGATCTACCTACTGTTGCAATGTATCTCACATCTACTTGGCCTACCTACATCAAGGAGGACCACATAGAGGCATCCCCTTCTTCAAGATGTGTTTCCTGAAGCAATGCGCATTCCACCTCCATTCTTGTAGATAGCGGGCCAACGATGCCTTTCGAACTCCATCGCGTAGCCCACGCACAATACAAGTGAGGATCTTCATCCCATTACTTGGCTATCGCCCACTATAGTTTTTGCAATATGCTCCACCTTCAGAATGGTTGCAATGGCTTTCTCATCCATCATCTTTCCTCCCCCCACTGTGCGTCCCCTTAATTTATAAGGCGACCTGACAACCTTCTCCTTTGAAGAAGGTCCAACACCAAATTTAAGGTTTCCCAATCAACTTGGTGAGAGTGTCTCCACTGCCATCCCATCTTGCCTGTCCCCCTGATTCCTCCCTTGCATACCTTCCATTGCACTATCTTCTTCTTGATCCCCTCTTATGTCAATACCATCATCCACCACCCTGCCAGATTGCTCCACCTCTTTTGTCTTCTCCTCCATGACCACAAGCACATGGTGTTCTTTCCTCTTCTTGGATTCTGGACAATCTTCAGAGCCTGTTCTAATGCCTTGGGAACCCTTTCCTCCACTCACAACCTCAGCAAAGGATCTTCCATCCTCTTGCTTGGTAATTTTAACTTCACCAAAGGAAATTTTAAATTAGTAAAGGACCCTCGCTGGTATTGCGAGTGGCAGAGGAGCTTGAGGAGGAGAGACCGATCAGCTATGGTTTGTGACGGCTAGCGAAGAAGGTAAGACAAGAAGCTTTCCGGAGCTTGCAGAAGGATTGGCTGGAGAGAGGAGAAGAACATGGAGAACCAGTCCAAACCAAGCTAAGGATGACGACCTTGCATTGTGGGTCCTTTTACAGGGGTTAGAGTCGAGTTTCAAGCTTGGAAACCAAGCTTGAAAACTCAAAATTCATGGAATAGGTTTAGGACTTCCAAGAGTTCGCATGAACTCTTGGACGAAAATTGAAAGTCAAGATCAATCTAAGATTGAAGAGCAACTCTTCATGATTCTTCCTTCTAAATTTGGAAGAGTTTGGTCATGAAATCAGGGTATAATCCCTGATCAAAGGTTTCTGGTGATGGGTTTAGGAGTTTCAAGGCAGAGGGGACCTGTTGGTGAAGAAGATGATGAAATTAGGAAGATATTTGTAAGGATTTCAAAAGTTAAGGGCATATGTGTGAGAGAAAAGAGTTAGACAGGATTGAAATGCAAATTAGGTCATGATCTCTGATTGGGCCTAAATTTTCGTACAAATCAAATTTGGATCCAAGAAATTTGATGGTGAAGTCGATTTTAGGTTTTGACCAAGTTTGACTAGGTAATTTGTGTAGAAACCCAAATAAGGGCGACTGTCTATCTGAGACTCTATTTTAGGTCAAAATGGGTTCAGATGGTCAAATCAAGGATACTAAACCTTAGAGAATATTTTTATATGATTTATAGAAGGTTTAGGTGAATTTTATCCTGATAGAAACCTCAGTTAATTAAGAAAGTTAGTTTTTAGGATTTTAGATGTCCATTAATTCTCGAAATGCATGAAAACATGTTTTTATCTGCATGAACCCACTTATTAGACATTTATGACCATTTGACCGTTAATTAACCCCTAGGAAATCCCGTGATTGCTCTGCATTTAGGATATTATGTTAAAACTGCAGATTTACCACTATTTTAATGTTAATCTCTCAGAATGGATATCAATGAATTACAGTCTTCTGGCGGTTATGTAGGAGCATTTATCAATAGATTATGAATAAATAAAGCTAGATATGGCTGATGATGACGTTATCATTAGTTAGCTACTTGGGGATGAGCCGCATTGGCATGACGCCCAAAAGAAGGTGGTGAGGAGCTGGAGGAGGGAGGATGAAGCCGGAAGAATTAAGGATGAAGCAGGATGGTGTCGCAGTGGGATCCACTTCCAGAAAGGGGGGTGAGAAGATGGCCATGAGGTGCTCCACGAATGGGGATGAGAGAGAAGGAAAATAATTATTTTTACACTCTAGTGGAGCATCCTGGGCTTGGGGCTAGCTCAAGAGTGATTTTAGAGCTTAGAGAGGGTAAGCATGGAGAAGCAAGGGATGGATTGAAATGGGAGGTGGGTAGGGCTATTTATAGGCTTCATATCGCATCATTTAGGCACAAGAGGCAGCAAATGCACCGCGCACAGCACGACCCATGTGCAGTACACGTAGCATGCGCAGCTGTGCATGCATAGCTAGCAATGCATTGGTTGAAATAAGGGGCTCTCGATCGTCCACCCGCCATTGTAAGGCCATGATCAAACTGACGTCGAAAAATTCATTTAGATAATTCGTTCGTTGTAGCACACATTTACGACATCAATTTTAAAGAGAAAATGAAATGATGAGTTCAAGTGTCGAACATAAGGAGGCATGGAATCGGATCAATCAATCGCTTAGTACCACAAGATATTTTATTCGATTTGCTTGCATGAAGGAGAGAGGGAGAGGGAGAGAGTAGGGTTTGAAATTCGAGTTAAAATAGGCGTCGCTAATTATGCATGACAACAATGCAACATAATGTAATAAGAACATGGAATGGCATGGATAGAACTAAATCCCAAGACAATAATTATGATAATGAGAACTATTATATTGCATAAGCAGAATGTCTTGCAATTATAAGCAGGTACACTAGAGGAATGCATAAAGAAATGCAACACTAAGTTAAAGAAAATAGGAAAATGAATGCAAGTAGTAGGAGGGCATCGAGGTAGCCACGGTGGTGGAGGAAGCTTCCGTTGGTGGCTCTACGGTTCCAAGGGCTTGTTTTGAGCTCTAGAAGGTGGTGGGATCATGCTAGGTAGATGATAGGAAGAGATGACTTGCAATAGGGGTCCATAGGGCCTTTCATAGGACTTGTGCCAAATCATTTAGCCCAAAATTATGTCGAAACACGTGCTTGTCTTTGGCCAACTCACGCACAGCCGCACGCCAGCACATAGCCAGTGGATGCACAATGCACAACCCATGCGCACGCACCCGCAATCCGTGTGCTCATGTCCATAGCTGTCTGATGGACGATAAAGGCTCTAGATCTCATGTGAATGCACGCTCCAGATTGCACCACACTTGATCAAATGGTAGATGAAGTGCTTAGACATCTTAAAGAATCGCGTACCCCCGCACGTGTGATCACATGTATGATTGCGCATCAGATCACGCGTACACGAATTGCGTGCATCGAATGGTGCCACGTAGTCGCTTTAGCATTCTCCCGATGGAGATTTGGTGACTGTTGAGTGTTTTACGATGATTTATGAAATACACATTGTAGTATAGTTGACAAAATCGCTACATCATTTAAATTTATAAAGAGTGCTCGAAATAGATGGGAGTCTGAGGTCGTTCGTAGGGAGCAAATGTGGAATTCACAACACAAATCAATAACATAGGCAATGAGCACAATAATATGTAATGAATCAATAAGAATATATTCAATATCAACCAAATTGTATCTCAAGAAATAGTAGGACAAAAAGAATAGAAAGGGCTATAAAAAGTGGTGATTTAAATCACCAATTAATCCCTTGAATTTAAGCAATCTCACAATTATCAATTAAGCCAAATGTTTCAATAGTAACCTGAATCACATATCAGCCAAATAAATTCATAGTACCAAAACCAAGGGCCTCAATCAGATATCATCAAGTAAGGCTTAGATGCCTTAAACAATAAGGTAGAGAGCCTCAGCAAGATGCACAAGGGCACCAAGCACAACTCAAAGCCATCTCAAGGTTAAGCCTCAGAGAGGGTAAGTGTTCGGAATATCAGCACGCACCCCGAGGTTACAAAACCTAAAGCAAAACCCTATCCCCTCCTCCTTAGAAATTCCCCTCTATATGCTAATCGGACCTTTAATCAGGTAATCGGGTCGAGTATAGGGTCTAGACCCACGGGCAGTGAATCGCGGATGAGGAGTGAGAGGCATGTGAGGGAGGGACCTCACCCTTCCATGTGTTAAGGCAGACAACTAAGATCACAAGTTCAATTTATCTACTGTGCTGGTCTCATACGTTAACGATGTGGGAATGTCCCTACTTTCTTTGCGTGGCATATCTGGCAATGTTCATGGCCAATTGAAGCAGCTACTCTGCTCCCTTCGATTGAAGCTGCAAGTTGCTTTGTAAGATGGTTCTGCAATGCCTGGACGTAAGTAATGACTATGACAACCGAAGGGCGATGGTCAAAGGCAAAGGAAGCGAGCTCATCGGCGATGCCTGAGATAGCAAAACATGGCCTTGAAGCCCAAATTAAAAGGCTCTTGAGGATCGCCGTGCGGCGAGAAGAGTAGCGGTGATGATGGCGAAGTGTTTCATGGTCACATGTGGTCGGATGGAGTCAGAGATGACCGTGGGTTGTGGGTTTTGTTGACAGTGGCCTCAAGGGGTCGAAAGCTCCAATAAAGTTGGGGCTTTTGATCTCTAGGGTAAGATGAAGATCGTGGTGGTGGCGACGAGTTGTGTGGGTGCATGTGGTGGCCGAGAGAACTTGCCGGAGTTTTGTCGACCATAGGGAAGATGGTGGTAAAATAGCGCGATGAGTGTTCACCTGCGTCGAAGAAGGTGAAGATTCTAGAGGGGGAACGGCGAGGAAGAAGGGGTCTAGGCGGCTCCTGAGTTGGCCATTGAGGAGCAGACAAAATCAGGGAAAAAGGATGACCAGCCAATTTGGCTGTTGGTAGTCCGTAGGACGAAAGTCGAGGAGGCTCACTGGAGCTTGGTAGAAAGGCTGGGGAAAGGAGAGGTGGAAGATTTTGGGCCTAAACCTTGCTAGAAAGGGTGGTTGAAGCTCGGGGATTTTTTATAAAGCTCATACCTAAGCTCTAAACAAGGGAAGAGGCTTGATTGAGCCTCAGTCTCAAAGGAAAGAAGTCCCCAATTTCCTCGAGCTCTCCTGAGCTCTAGGATCAATTCTGATCCCTTAAATGGGGTTGGTTGGATTCTTAATTATCTGATCAGCAATCTCTCTAATTTTGGAGGGATTTGGAGTTGAATCGAGAGAGATCTCCTCTCATGAAGGTCAGTGGGCTTGGGTTTACATTTGCCATGGTGATAGGTGCTTGAGCGCTAAGGTGACGACAAAGTTAGGGACCTATGTGTAAAAGATTTTGAAAGCTGGGTCAGATTGAGAAAAATAGAGATTTAAGGGATTGAGATGCAAACTAGGTCAAGATGGACTCTGATTGGTTCCAAATTTTTTCCTTAACCTAATTTGGACCCAAGGAATATAATGGTGAAGTGGGATTTTAGTTTGGACCATGTTTGACTGGACAGTTTGCACAGAAGCCCAAATTAAGGAAAAATCCTGTTTGAGACTCTGTTCTAGGTCAAAATGGGTTCAGATGGTCAAGCCAAGGTACCAAACCTCTTAGAATATTTTTCTATGAATTTTAGGAGGTTTAGATGAATTTTATCCTAACCAAAACCTCTTTAATTCAAGCAGGTCTGAAATTAGGGTTTTGTGTGCTATTTTGATTCTCGGAGTGCATGAAACCCCGTTTCAATTTATGTGGACCTACTCTTTGGACTTTAATGTTCATTTTACCTTCAATTAACCCCTGACAAACCCCGTAGTTACTCTGCATTTATGATGTGATGTTAAAATTACGGAATTAACCCTATTTTAATGTTCTCTTCTCAAAATGGATTTGCATGGAATTACGGTCCTCAGGCGATCATGCAGGAGCATTTATCTTTGTATTTCCACTAATTCAAGTTAGTTGTGGCTAATGATGGTGTTGCCATCATACCCCCATGCCTAATGTTTGCTAGTCCCTAGCAAAATCTCATGGAAAGAACTAGATCTCTACACTATGCTTTTGATGTTTAGATGCTTGATTTATGCCTCTCTAGAAATTAGATCAGAATGCCAATAATAGGCCTAGAGGTACTCAAGTACCAGCCAACATTCAGACCTGACCAGCTTCAGCCTGGGTCTACTATGAAGGTTTCTAAGGCCTGCAAAATCTGCCCAAAGGTTCGTTGACCCCAGTGGTTAAAGCACCCATTCGTAGGTGTATTGTGTCCAAGTTTAGTTTGCTAGTGCATTTTGATAAGAGAGAGATAGAGAAGGATTTTTTATTTTGAGTTTTCTCTCTTTTCCTTTTATATTTCCTTAGATCTAGCCTCGAAGTGGCCTTAAACACGGTTTGTATCGGATTCCTTGTCCCCACCATCAATCCTCAAAGGGTCCCTGGCTTTCGATGCTTCAAGATAGCACCACCCATGGCAACACCCAGAACCCTAGCTTTTGACACTTCGGGATAGTGCTGCCCATGATGTTCTATAGCTAAATTCAGGCCCTAGCAATCGACATTTCAGGATAATTCCACCCATGGCACCTGAACCAGCACAAGGTGATCTCATTACCCCGGTAGGATATTTACATATCTTAGGAGATAAGCACCAAGGAGACGATATGTTAATACGCATCTTCGAGGGGAATTTTCTACCTCTCTGTGCCGGGAACTCATCCAATTAACTTGTGTTGTCGAGCCGCTCCTAAGATAGATCTTCGAGTTGGCTTTTTAGTACAGAACACTTTTGGCATTATTTCTTCATTAAGCACACTGAACTAGACTAGTGTGTGATTTTGGATGCTTAGGTTATCAAGTCTCGCAAATCAAAGGGTAGGTAACACGGCCGAACAATCCCTAAGTCTTAGACTTACTACATTAGCTTCACACTTTCCTCAACCTCTTGAGGACTAATCTGGATATTAATGAATACGTGAGTGTTTAAGCCCTAGAATAAGCCTAAGAGGCCTAAGATCAACACTCATACTAATCTCCTTGTCTCTAGCATTTCAGGTCTTAATCTTTCTTTTGATTTGGTCTAGAACTTAAGTAAATCACATAGTCAAATGCTACGGCTATCATTTTTTTCTGATCTTGCTCCTTTTTGACATTTTGTATCTCCTCCTCTTTTCCTCCTAGAGAAAGATTTTTAATCAATTCTCAAAATTTTCCACCCCTTTCTCCATTTTTTTTATATATGTATTTTTTTTGTGAGAAACCCTTAGAGAATTGAATTTTCATTTGTTTGCACTTTAACACCCCCCATGCCTAAGTTTTGCAATGTCCTCATTGTAAACCAGGAGGGTATGAATTCAGCTTGGTTCAAGGTTCAAAATAGGGTCAAAGGGTGGGTGAATGAGTTGGGATGACTGTTGTAGACAATTTCAAGCTTTGATATGAGTACCAAAGGTAGAGTCGGCTGTTTTAAAGTTGAACTCTCAAGTGCAATAGGAGTATAGCTCAAAAGGATGATCAGAAGGGTCTCAGGTTTTCAAAATGACGGGTTGCCTCCCGTTAAGTGCTAAATTCAATACCTTCAGCCGAGTAGAAGGTGGTCAAGGAGAAGGGGTGGTCAAATTGGAGGAATTTTGTAGAACAAGCACCTTGACGAGTAGCTTGGTTGGTCCAACCAGGTGCTTGCTTAGATCAATGACTGATGATGTAAACCAAACCCAATTAGTCTAGTGGGTTGATGGATGTGAAGCAATAGGTGTGGAGCCCACTAGATACTTTGTTGCTCAAAAAGATATGGAAATGAGAATCTAGGGTTTGGCTGAATCGGCTTAGCTTGATCAGAGTAGGGGTCCTCAAAAGATAATGGAACTGTGGAAAATGTAGGAACCCTACGGGTGAGATCAGAGAAGGATAAGACATGATTCTTAGTCTGATTAATGTCTGATTCTCGTTCAAATGTTCAAGGTGAATCATATGCAATCGAATAAGAGAGAGGTGAATCATAGTAGAAATTGATTCCAGTGGCGGGTCAGGGTTGGGATCGGATTTTGGAAGGCTCTGTATGTGGTGTGGTTGCTTCGAAATCAGAGTGTGGTGTGGGCTCTTCTAAAAATGATTCAAAGATAGGTTCATCTAGAGAGTCTTCATGATGCTCATCCAAATCAAATGTAAATATGCCTAGAGAGTGCTTATAGGATCATGGAAATCTGAGTCATTGAAAGATTCAAACTCTAGATTGTGGACACCCTCGGCATTTACTATTTTTGATTCCTGCAGATCATAACAGAATGATTCCAACTCAATGGAACATGATTTTGAGTCAATGATCTCGGGATCAGGGACCTTAAAGTTAGAGTCAAAGAATGGGTCATGGATGCTGAGGTCATAAATTGGCTCATAATCGTTAGGAAACAAGGTTCTCCGAAATCAGAGCATGATTCGAAATCATCAGAGAATCTACGAAAATCAGTTTCTGAACCTGATTCCATATTAAGATTTCCACCATAGAACAAATCATGATGCATAGAATCAACAACCTTACTTGGATCTAACCTAATTTCAAATTCTGAGCTTAAAGAGGTATCCTTATTAGGCATAGGCTTGGGTTCTAGGATCCTAGGGTAGATCCAATCAAATCCTGACTCTTCCAACTCCTCTGATTCTGTATTGTAAATAGGTGTGGCTTTCGACAAATCGATTTATCCCTCTGAGGAGTCTGGAGAGGTGCAGTCATCAAATACAGGCCTAGAATCATAGTTCAGATCTAATATCTGGTTCTCATCAAATTGGGCCTCTTAATCATTCCAAATAGTCTCAGATCTAGATTCTAGGTCAAGGGTAGGGATTTGGTCACTAGAATCTGGACATGGTTCTATTGGGATGTCAGAATCACTCTCGAGGATTACTTTAATAGGATAAGGTTCGTGTTGGTTGCACAAAATCGGTGTTTAAGATTGATACGTTGTAGTACAGACCAAAATTTCTCGTCAACAAATACAATTTATTACTCGAATTTAAGTCCGAGGTTGAACACAGGGAGTAAGTATTGCAATCACGCACTAATCCCAATTGACAATATAAATGAGCACAATTAATTACTCAAAAACTAATATGCAATGTATAACATGAGTATATGAAGAATCTAATGAGGCAAAAAGACATCTAAGGCAAAATAATGGTGATTGGATCACCAATTATTAGCTTAGATACACATATAATAATTACTTAATGATCTAAATAAATGAGTAGTATCAACTACTTTAAATCCACGCAAGCTTTAGTGCACAGTGCACTCCCTGTCAAACAGATCAGACGACAGAGCTCTCAATCAGATAGCTTAACCGTCCACTGCTATAGTGCCAAGAGGGCACTCTTCTTCTTCTTCTTCTCTTCTTTCTCTGCTCTTCTTCTGCACTATCTCCTTTCTTCTTCTTACACACAGGGGAAAGCACTCTTGAATTTGGCTAAGTGTTAGCCAATGCACAGAGAAAAACCCACCCCTCTTTCCATGCTCTCTCTCTCTTTCTCCTCTTCCAGAGATAACCAGGTATTCGAGTTTGGATTAGAGCATACCCGGGACCAGGGCTGCAGGCGTGGGTCGCAGCCGAGGTGTGAGTATAGCTTAGGTCGGTAATCAGGTATAAGCCAGGCTTGAGTGGAGGTGTCATGGGCGAGGCATGAGGGGTGCGTGGGGGACCTCACCCCCTATGTTATTTGAGGCGAATGGCTAACATGAGAAAATCAATTTATGCGCTACAGGGGGCACTGTGCTCAATGAGGTGGGACTAAATCCCACAGCTTCTTCGTGCAGTTGCGGATGAAGCCTCATCCAATTGCTCTGAGACAACAGTTGGGCCCTTCGATCAACTACCTAGGAAGTCTCCTGGGACTATTCCGCAGTACCTAGAGCACAAATTGGGGAAGAATCACGGCTGGAGGATTGTGAATGTGGTCGAGCGAAGTGACGGCGATGGTAGAGGATGATGAAACCTGAAATTCAAGAAAACAACCTCTCGGCCACGTTAAACCAGCTCAGGAGCATCGCTGGACCACGGCAAGTGTAGTAGCGGTGGTTTCCTGGTGTGAGAGTGCATGTGGAGGGTGGACGGTGACGAAGTTGGAGGTCAGTGATGGGTGTGTTCAGGGGGTGGTCTTGAAGGTCGAGAGGATGGAATAGGAGAGGGGTTTGGTTCGTGGAGTCAAGGAAGAGGTGTAGAGGGTTTCGGTGAGGCGGATGGAGGGGTGTAGTGATGGGGATGCTTCGCTGGAGGAGCTACTGGAGACGGAGAAGACGAGGGTGATTCATGGTGTCGAGGGATTGAAATGAAGTTTGAAAGGGGGAGAATTAACCCAAGAGTCTAAGGGAACTAAACTTCCTAAAATAACAGACGAAAGGGGGGAGATCGACTTGCCAGGGGTACGTCAAAGTCAGGGAAGAAGATACTCCAGTGGGGGTAGGATGGCGAGGATGATGGAGGGAGAGACGTCGGCTGGTATCGCACGACACGGAGGAAGACGAGGAAGAAGAATCCATTGCCGATATTGCAGGCGGACGACGAGGGAGGTCAGAAGAGGTCGCCAGATGTCGAGTAGCTATTCAGTCAGAGAGGAGGGAGGAATTAAGGGTGATTCTGGCAAAATTCGAGCATAGGGAAAGCGATTTGTCATGGGGACCCTTTTATAGGCCTCAGGGAGTCGGTTGGAGCTTGGAAGCCAAGCTTTCAAGCTTGGAAAGTTCGCCAGAGTTGGAAACCTAAGAGATACCCGAATCTCTCATGCATTCACATGAGAGATTGGGAAGGTTATGGAGATTGAAGTTTGATGCATTGGAAAGAAAACTTCTCAAGGAATCTCCCTTCCAATTTTGGAAGGGATTCATTGATTAGAGAAGTTCTCTTCAATTAAAGGTCACCAGAGGAGGATTCCTCCATGATAATGGTGGAGGGACCTATTTGCAAAGAGTGACGGCAAAGATAGGGTCCTATTTGTAAGGAATTTAAAAGTTAGGGGTATGTATGTGAGAAAAAAGATTCAGACTAGATCAAATTGCAAACTAGGTCAATATAATCTCTAATTGAACCCAAATTTTGGTAAAAACCTAATTTGGACCCAAAGAATTCAATGGTGAAGTTGAATTTAGGTTTTGACCAAGTTTGACTGGGTAATTTATGCAAAAACCTAAATTAGGGTAATAGTTTGTTTGTGGCTCAGTTTTGGGTCAAGACAAGTTCTGATGGTCAAATTGAAGGTACCAAACCCTAGATAATATTTTTATATAATTTTTAGAGGGTTTATGTGAATTTTATCTTGAACAAAACTTCAGTTAATTAAGCGGGTCTATTTTTAGGGTTTCAAATGTTATTTAATTCTTGAAACATGCAAAAATCCATTTCTGTCTGCATGGAACCATTTGTTAGACATTTATGAACATTTTACCTTTGATTAACCCCTGAAAAATCTTGTGATTGTTTTGCAATTGAGATTTGCTGTTAAAACTGCATTTTTATCCTTATTTTCTTATATTTCTCTTAGAATGGATTTACAATGAATTAGGGCTCTTTTGGTAGTTATGTCGGAGTATTTATTCCTTGATTATGGCTAATTAAAGCTAGATATGGTTGATGATGATGTTATCATCTGTCCGGGAATTGCATCCACGAGAGGTTCTGATTCAAGCTCACTATAGGTGTTTAGGAAATCAAGGCATGATGGACTAGCTTCATGGCTCTGTAAGGTTGGTTCAGAATTGGGAACACTTGTAACTGGATCCACCCAACGCATATGAAGATCAGGATGTCATTCTTCACAAAGTTTGAAGCTGATTCCATTTGGGTTGGGGGTCCACAACAACCTCTATTTTTGAACCCGGGCTCTGGGAAATCGCATTGATCCTCAATATTGCTCCAAGATTTCTCATCAATTTCTAAGGGGATATGTGGATATTTTTAATTGATGGATTGTTTCAACAGATTTATCAAATTCTCACATTTCTCAATGTCATCTTGGTGCATTTCCCAAAGTAGTGGATTTGCCTGACATTAGAGATACTAAAAATTATGCAATCTCTTTAATTCAATGTATCCTATCATGAGAATATCCCAAGTTGAACCATTTATCATTTGTGTCAACATGAGTTAGGCATGGTTCACAATTGAGGCTATTGTTTCTGACACATTAACCTGAATTCTGCTAACTGGATCTAAGGTTTTTTAATACTCATCATGATGTTTAAGAGTAGCCTCGATCATTCTCTCTTTCATGCTCATTTGGGATTTAGGTTTCCTAAGCAGTCTTCCTATGTTGTTAGGTTGCATTTTCAAATCAGGTGGTGGATCAAGATGTAGAATCAAATTCAGGTTCAGATTGAATTGATTATATCAGATCAGATTTCCGCAAGAAGATCAACTCTAATGGAGGCCTCTAGGTCAAACCTAGGGACCTTTCCTGTGTATGTGCTCTAGAGAATAGATGAGGGATTGGATGTTTATTTGACCCAATCAAGGTACCCAAAGATTTTGGATGACTAAGGCTGTTTTGAGGCAGATGATACCTCTGAATCAAAAATCCACACACCCGAGAATTATTTGGGTAGCCAGGAAGGGAGAACCCTTCAAAGACCCCTACACGGTAGAGCATCCCCACGGGTTACAGGGTTTCCTGCACCCGACCTTCCTTATCACTGCGATTCCAAGTAGACCAGAATGTATGAATAGAGACCTTAACTCTACCAATTTTAGTCCTAATTTGTGTCTAAGTTTCATTTGACTAGAAGTTGATTAAATTTGTGACCTAATTTGGAGGTTGATTGATCCACAAAGTGGACCAATTTCACTTGACCTACCTTAAAGATTGAGGATGAAATTTGGGTCAAGACCCAAAATCACCCTAAATTTGACTCTCAGGTTATTAGCTCCAAACTTTACGATCCAAGTGAATTTAGAGCCTTGATTTTAGGGTTTCGTTGAATAGATCATTTCAAACAAGGACTTGGGTGGCACACAAATGCGGAAGGGTCGATTTCCTTTATTGCATGCAACTATGTACTAACACTTCCGAACCCTAACAAGAAACCCAAGTTGGCTCTATTTCCAAGTCCAATTTGCTTTCAAATGTAACACCTTGAACTCAAACAAGAAAGTGAGTAGTCCAACATATTCAGAAAATTAAGCATAAATCCCTAATAGGTACAGGAAATCAGGATGGGGATCTCTAATCAAATCATGTTGCTTTAATCAGATATCAAATTAAGTTCTCAAATTTGGAAACTTTGCCTTTAAATGATGATTACTAAAAAAAACAAGGCAAGTGGATCCTAATTAATTTGTTTCCTTTTTCTCTCCCCAAGATTAGGAGGTTGATTAGTGATTGCATAGCAATCATGGGTCCTAATCAGCCTAAATAATGTCTGAACCTAGCTTAATTTGTGGATATTGCACTCATATCTTGCATATCATGCATTGCATCAGTCTATTTAGAATAAGATGAGATATCCTGCTAGTTAATAGTTTTTATTGCTATTTGCAGATAATAAAGTGATCCAGGATGAAGGAGATAGTGGAATAAAGTAATAAAGGAAGAAGAAGATTGATCCAAATAAGAGGAGTGAGGAGCATAACTGTTATTCAGCTCTCAATCGAGTTTTTAAATGAGTCGCATTGTAGTACAGTCGATCAAGCATTGAAAGAAAATAAGTTTTTATTACTTGAAAACCTAAGTATCCGAGGTCGAATACAGGGAGCAAATGGAATCTATTCACTAATCTCAATAATATAATTTAAACACTTAAATTTACTCAAAATCTAATTCAGAGTATAATGTAGGAGTTTATGCATATTAAAATGTAGCAATAAAATAGAGGTTGAATCAGAGGTAAAAATATTTGATTCTTCGTTTGATCTTCTCTTCTCTTTCTCTTCTTCTCTGTCTTTGGCCTTCTTCTTCCTTGATTTCTCCTTCCTTCTTATTCTTCCTTTCCTCTACCTTAGCCTTGTCTTTCTCTACCTCTCTTCTTCTGTTATTTGCCTTTGCTTTCTTTGTCTTTGGCTTCTTCTTCTTTTTCCTTCCTTGCTTGGCCGCACCTTCTCCTTCCTTCTTCCTTCTGCCTGTAGCCCTTTGCATTCCTTCTTCTTTCCTCTGTTGCCTTAGCTTCTGCCTCAACTTCTTCCTTAGTTTCAGCCTTCTCTTCCTTCTCCTTCCTTCTTTCTTCAGCCGCACCTTCTTTGCCTACAATGCTTTCTCTTTCTGTTGGCCTTGGCTTCTCCTTCAGCTTCCTCAGCTTCTGCCTTCAGCCCTTAGCTTTTATTCTTTCTTCTTCAGCCGTGCCTCTTCCTTCTCCTTCTTTCTCTACTGCTGCACCTTCCTCTTCTGTCTTAGCTTCCTCTTCCTTCTTTCCCTACACAACGAAGAGCAAAACCTACCCCTACCCTTCCCCGCGTACACTCTCTTTATTTCTCTCTTGGGTTTGCTCTCCCAGAGCCAGCCGGGTAATCAGGTCGGGTTACGCGCGCTTGGGTCCAGGTGCATGATAGCGAAAATACGCGGTTTGTTAATTAGGTCGTTGTAACGCATAAATCCGCTTTCACTCTTAAATTTATATTCCTAGATAGGAGAGTATCTAGGGTCGTCCAAGGAGGAAATATGTTTGCAATAGTGATTCTCTTGCTTGGAATAAATCTCAACTTTCTTTTTGGTATTTTTTCAATATATCATTTTTTTTTGTTTTTAAGCTAAGGCAACATGCGAACTGGTGGCAGAAAAGGTGATTTACACTTCAATTTAAATACTACTTCTATGTGGCAAGTAGATCCTCTCCCTAAGCTCACTCTAGACAAGTGGAGGCCTAGAATAATTAGGGAGAGGGAGTGAAGAATACTAAAAACAAGCAAATAGAAATGCAAACAAGAAAACTTGCAAAGAAGGCAACTTGATAACTGAAAAAGTGTTTTACAAAAAGGACTAGTAGAGGAATGCTTCTACTACTAGAAAAATTAAAATAAAGAAAAGCAAACACAAATCCTCTAGGTAGATGGTGAAGAAGAGGGCTTCTTGCTCCAAGGTTGGTGGCTCCCAAGCTTGAAAAGAATCCTTCAACTCCTTCCTTGCAGTGTTCCGCCAAGGTAATGTCCTCCAAGGCAAGCCCTAAGGGGGCATGCCCTAAGCTTTTCTCCAAGGGTGGACGTCCACCCTAGGTCCTTCTCCTTTGCCTGGCTATCCTCCTTGAAGTGGAAGAGTCCTCCTCCTTGACGTGGCCCAAGTTGAAGAGAGTGGGGAGAAGAAGGCACCAAAAGGGCTGGTGATGTGCCCCTTTAATCTCCTCTACTCCTTCTTCTTGGCCGTAGGTATAGGTAGAAAAAATAACTAATGGAGGATGCCCCAAAATGGTGGTAGGTGGTGGCTTTTTATAGAATAGGAAGGGGGCTATGGTGACCTTTGAAATGGATGGCCAAGATGAGTTGGTGGAGGTGGTTAAAGATCCCATGGCCAAGGTGAGTTGGCGCCACTTTAAGGGACACCAAGGGGGTAGTTAAGGCTTTGGTGCCCTTTAGAATTGGCGCCAAAATGGGCCTTCTAGAAGGCTATTAGGTGGCGCCACCTTAAGATTCTAGAAGGGGGGTATGTGGATGGCTAGGATGGGTTATGTGGGTAGGTGTAGGGTGGATGAAGGGGCTGAAAGTGGCGCCAATATAGAGGTGGTTAGGGGTGGTTTTTGGCGCCAAATTTAGGTGTCTTTTGGTGGAGATAGTGGGGTGAAGGGATGGCTAGGAGGTGGTGCCAACTTGAGTAGGGTAGCTAGCTTAGGTAGGCTTAAGTTGGTGGAGCTAGCTAGGGTTGACTTTGAAGGTGGTGGATGGCAAAGGAGCTGGTTGCTAGCTAAGATAAGCTAAGCTAAGCTAAGATAAGCTAGCTTAGCTAATGGAGGAGTAGAGGAGAAGGTGTTGGAGCTAGGGTTTGGAGGGAGGAGCTGAGGAGGAGAAGTCAGGAGCTGAAACTGGAGCTGGCTGCTGCTGAAGAGGCTGGCATAGAGCTACTCTAGCTGATTTAGCTTGCTAGTTCTTTGCTAGCTGCTAAGCCAAGCTAAAGTAAGCTAGCTTCTACCATGATGAGCTGAGGTGAGCTAGGTCTGGTGCTCCCGGGGAGACTCAAGCTGGTTGAGGCAACTAAGGTAGCTGAGCTAAGCTAAGTCCCCGGGAGCTGGACTTGAGCTTCCTGAGCTGGGATGAGTTCTTCTTCAGTTGGCTGGAGTTGAGTGGAGCTAGATGTAGCTGGATCTGAGCTGGGGTGAACTCCTGTCAACTCAGCTGAGCTAGCTAGAGCTCCCTGTGGACTAGTGGAGCTGAGATGAGCTAGACTCAGCTAAGTTGAGCTGGATCTAAGCTGCCTTGAGCTAGGGTGAGCTAAGATGAACTCTCTTGAGCTGCCATTTAGCTGAGATTAGCTGAATGGAGCTGGGATGAGCTAACCCTAGTTCAAGTGAGCTAGGTTCCAGCTGCGGTGAGCTGGATCAAGCTGATGTGAGCTGGATCAAGCTGAGGTGAGCTGGATGAGGCTGAGTTGAGCTGGATCAGGCTGAGTTCCAGCTAGTCTGGGCTTCTCCTTCACCATTTGCCTTCTTGAGTGCTAGGGTTTTAGGGATCTATATATCTGTACATCCCTAACACTCACAAAAACATATTAAAAGGATAATAAAAAAATGCAATGCATGCCTAACCTATTTTATTCCTAAATGCAGCCCAAAAACCCGTTTGCGGAGTAAAATCCTAAGAGCTAGGTTTGTTTTCATGCATAAGAATGATGATAAACTGGAGTTTATCACACCCCCATGCTTATCTTTTGCTAGTCTCTTTGCAAAACTTAAAATAGAATTTTTGGGAAATCTAATTTTTTTGACTTTTGAGGAGAAAAAGAGTTTAATGGACCTTGGTAGATTAAAACACTAGAGGTACGGGATTTGTTAAAGATAAACATCAGGATTTGTTTTTGGATTCAACCATTAGATAGAACGGGATCAATATATCCTCCAGAAAATTCTCAAATTAACCCCTTGTTAATTCAGATCACTTGAAATGTTTGCTTTTAGGATTTTTCTGGCTCATGAATCTGATTCGCAACTTGCAAAATCCTTTAAAACCTTCTGTCTGTGATTGTGAAAAGCCAACATTTATAAGGACGTATTATTATTATATATATATTTTTTTTTTTTTTTTTTTTCTCCCCCATGCTTATTTTTAGCTTAGTCATACAACAGATGTGCCGGGATCATCATTCCCGTTACCATTCCTCGAGGGGGCTCTGGCGCCAGTACTTCAGGATAGCACTGTCCATGACACCACCCAGGAGCTCACAACCCCAAAACACGATGTGGTGAAAAGGGGCGCTCCAAGCAAACTCAAGCTCTTGCTCTGACACTATAGGTAGAGCACCGTCCAAGACACTTGAGCTGCTAAAATGCGCTTTAATGCTCCGTCTAAAGATATGAAATATAGATATGGAGCAACGCCGAGGCGGTAACATGTTGACATCGCGTCCTCAAAGGAGGCATTTTCCTCCTTCTCGGCGGAGGGAACTCAAACCAATGATCTGTTTCATACTTTTACTAAGTCCAAACAAGGGAGTTTTTCAAATTTTTAGTTATTTTTAAGTATTGGCTTGTGTGTGAAGAGTGACACAAGAAGTTTCTCAAAACATGCAAGTTTTTGAATCAGAAGCTAAGTCAAATACTTTCCGTATTACAAAATAGGATCAAGTCACCTGAACTATCATGAGTTCAGGTGAAATTTTATAGAAGGATATCTGATATAGTCTAAAATAGACCCTGGAATTCTAATGATCAGATCTATATCCTCATCCTTAGTTTGTTAAAGATTAAATCCCATTGTACCAAAAGTGAATTTCTCGACCTTAGTCCTGATTTCAAAATTTTTCCTCAATAAGTTTTTAACATTTTTATTTATTTATTTATTTATTTATTTTTTGGGTATGCAAGCAGGAAATAAATTAAAGAAAATTGCATGTTTTTAGGTTTTGAACATCCTAAATCGATCGTAAAAATTTAAAAACACCCCCTCATGCTTAAGATATGCCATGTCCTCATGCATTAGGAGGGAAAAAGGGATCACCTTAGTGAAGAACGGTCGGGTTTAGGATGAAGAAAACCTGGAAAAAGAAGAAAAAAAGGAAAGCAAGAAAAAAAATGATGGGTTACCTCCCATCCAGTGCTATCTTTTACGCCATTCAGCCGGGCGTGAAGGTATGCACGGAAGACGTAAGATCATGTAAATAATTGGACACTTGGATGCCTGCAAAAAAGGTGTCTTCTTCTAGATCCCTAGAAAATTGATTAGAAATAATATTGGGATCAAAGTTGGATGGAAAATGATAAGTGTAGCCCGAGTCTGGCCATGGTTTTAAATTAGGTTGGGTGCCAAACTCGGGCGAGGTTGGTGGTAGGTCCGTAAGAAAAGGGTCGGGGAAGGAATGGTGAGGATTGGGTGAAGTTAGTGTGGAAAAGTTAGGTGCGTGAATAGTGGGTGGGTTAAGGTGCTTAGGGGGGGTATCAGGAATAAATTTAGGGTCAAGACAAGTTTCTGGATCACAGATTTCGCCGACCACTGATTCTGAATCAGAGTCCTCAAAAAAATTGTGGTCAGTAAGGGTATCTATTAACATTGTCTCCTCCACCATATTGGAAATTTCAGTATCTGAGTCCTCAAAGAAGTTATCATCATGGAATCTCCTGGAGGATTTAAAAATATCTAAAGTGATAGTTTGGCCAGCACAGTTAATATCCATTTTGCCTGTGTGGCAATTGATATTTGCCTTTGCGGTGGCCAAAAAAGGGCGTCTAAGGATTATTGGGGAGTCCAGTAATGATTCAGGTGCCTCAATGTCAAGAACCAGAAAGTCTGCAGGGAAGACACAATTCTGGACCTTGACTAAAACATCCTCGATAATCCCACGAGGTTTGATTGTAGATCGGTCGGCTAATTGCAGGGTAACCTCGACGGGTTTTAATTCACCGATCTGAAATTCTTCGAATAAACTCGTGGGAATAATATTAACTGAGGCACCAAGATCAAGGAGGGCGCGATTAAATGTAGTGTCATCAATAATTACAGAAATTAAAGGTGCCCCCGGATCTTTCATCTTAGGAGGCAGCTTACTCTGTATGACAGAGCTTATTGTCTCTGAAAGATGCACCTGTCCTAGATTTTTGGCCTGCCTTTTAGGAGTACAAATCTCCTTCAAAAATTTAGCATAGACAGGTATATATTTAATGGCATCTAGGAGAGGAATACTGATATGAACTTGCCCAAATAGCTCCATGAGTTCTTCTGTAGTGGGCTCAGATTTCTTTTTTTTATTGGTGGTGGGGTAGAGAGCTTGTGGGAAAGGGACAGGAATCTTGTCTTGAGATTTTTGTTTTTCTTTTCCTTCCTGATGGGGAGGTGGGGAGTCAATTTGCACAGGTATCTTACCAGGTTCGTGTGAAGGCTCGGGGTCAGTGGTGGTTTTCCCACTCCTCAAGGTAACTGCATGTGCAGTCGGATTATTATTTGGAGGAGGTGGGGGGCCTGTGATTGCAGAAACCTGGGCGGCTACTGAGGTGGTGGATTAGGAGGAGGATGATTTGGATAATGTGGATTTCTGCCCATATAATGGTTCCCTTGGTGATTAGGGTTGGGTATGGGTTGGGACGGAAGATGTCCTACAGGTCTTTGCGTGGGAGTAACCCCAATCTGATTGTTCAGATTTGTGATGTTGCAGGTTACTTCCGTCATTTTTGTTTGCATATCCTGCAGGGTTCGCAGCATCTGGGCATTGATATCTTGTTGGGATGGCCCAGGATGGAAGTTTGGATTCGACCCATACCCATTAAAATGATATGGTTGGGAGGAAACTTGATTATTCCAGGAGTAGTACGGGTAATTTTTCCAATTGGAAGAATTTTTAAAGGGCTCCTGGATGGCAGAAATATTCTGGGTGGGGTTAAGATCTGGATAGTTGTAATTCCCCAGTGAATCATGGGCAACCTCAGAATAATTAGCAGGAGTAGTGTTGAGATTGTGCAAATTTTCTTTTCGTGGAAAGTTAGGTTGGGTTAGATGTGGGTGTGGAGCTTGAGTTGATGTGGCGAGTCTTTCCCCAATTTTTTTCTGATTAATATGCATCTGGTCGAGTTTCTGAGCGATCAATTGAAGATCGTCTTGGGTGACCGGGATAGATTGAGTGTCTATTACATGAACACCAAACTGTGGGTTTTGGGTTCTGCAAAATGTGTTCATGGAAGCTTGATTAAATGAGTTTTCACTCATTTCTTCAAACAGATCATAGGCACTTTCAGCATCTTTATTTAAGAAGTTGCCGCCACACGAGGCATCGACAAAATGTCGGATTTGATCTTCTAATCCATGATAGAAGATTTGCACGAGCTGCCATAAAGGAATCTCGTGGTGCAGGCAACTTCTTAAAAGGGCTTGAAATCTTTCCCAAGCATCATGGAAAGTTTCACCAGATTTTTTGTGAAAGGTCGTAATAGATCTTCATAAAGAATTGGTACGACCTATGGGAAAGAATTTCTTGAGGAAGGCACTGTTGAGTTGAGGCCATGTTGTGATGGGTCGGCCAATGGTCCTGAACCAATAAGCAGCCTTATCTTTAAGAGATAATGGAAAAAGCCGCATCAGCCATATGTCTTCTTGCACATTTCGGGAACAAGTTATCTGTGCAAGAAGAGTTAGCTCTTCAAGGTGGCTGAAAGGGTCTTCCCTAGGAAGGCCATGAAAGTGTTTAATTAGGTTCAGGACCGTAGGCTTGATCTCAAAGTCCCCCTCCGGTATAACCACCCCTGGTCGTTCCTCATAATAAGACGGATCATAGAAATCTTTTAGAGGAACAACAGGCTGCTGACAGGGTGGTGGGTTGGCCTTGGATTGGCTAGGTTTTGGATGTTCCTAGTCAATGTTTGTTGATTGGAATTTAATTTATTAATCTGATCGGCCATCAATTTTAAAAGATCAGGTAGGGGGTCTTGATGTTGTGTGTGGGGCAACTCAAGATTAGGGAGCTCCAAGTGTGGGAAGTTACTGGTGGTTGGGTTTTGAGTGGAAGGGTTAGAATTTGGGTTAGTGGTGGGGTTAGAGGTGGACGTGGAAGGGTCAGTGGACCTATTTTGTTGTGTTTCCATTTTCTCAGGAGGAGAAGATAGAAAAAGTGGTCTTTTTGCGTAGGGGGCGAAATCAAATGGTCCTTCCAAGTGCGGATTTTGAGACCGTCGCCCGTGCATAAAATGGAAGAACGGGAGGGGAGGAGAAGAGAAAGAGGTGAGAGAAAGTGTGCAATTCAAACAAACAGAACTAGACCTAACTTAAACGTGACTCCCTAATAATAACCTAAGACTTGGTCTATGTAGGAAATAAGTAGTCAATAGTGAATACCCGTTCTATCAACAAATCTAGCCAAGTTGCTTAAGGGGAGGTTTGGGCCCAAACGTTTCCCAGGGAAAACCCCAGGTGCTTGTACAAACCCACGCCTAGTCGTTTGACACGGCCCCTCAGCCTGAACACTAGATACAGATGACAAAATTGGTATTAACTAGAGAAAACTTAAGACCTAAATAGCAAGCTTAAGTTGATAAAGCCTTAGGGGTCAAGTTACTACAAATTTTAATTAGGTCTAGGATGCTATAGTGCATACGGAATGTGGAGGGCGTTTATTGGGTTGTTGCCCTGTTATTTGATTTTTTTGTGTGTGTGCAGGAATTGGAGAGTGGCTCCAATGAAAATCAAGTTGTTACACAATTTTTTTATTTTTGTCTTTTAGGATTTGATTTAATTAAATGAGTTTTAGGATTTTTCTCTTTAAGTTTTCAAACAAGTTTGAAAGTTCACAATCAAAGGAAAGACAAGTTGTATGGGTGATTGTATATTTCCTTTTAATTGAGTCTCTAAAGAGAAAGAAGAAACCCTAAGCCAATTATCCCTAAGCCAGAAATTTTACTACCAATGAATTATTTTTAGGCTTTCAGAATTAAGTAGTGGTCCAAACAAGTCCAACAACACCACTACTTTGAAGAAAATCAAACAAGGATTCCAAAAATGATTTTTATAAGATTTTAAGAATTTGTTTGATAATTATTTTGAATTTTTAATTGTACTGGTGTCAAAGTCTAGAAATGATACCTGTGGGTATTATGGACTTTTCAGTATTACCACCGACCTCAGAAAATTTTTGTGATTTGATATGACATGTAAAATTTCACAAGGATTCCAGAAAACTAAAATTCACAAAAATTGGATGAGTATAAAAATTCTAAAAATTCACAGACAGTAGCAAAATAGGAAGATTAAAGGGTGTGACCTCTCTGCAATCCATGAATTTTTAAAAATTAAATACAAATCCAATTGATATGAAATTTGGAACAAATGTTATAAACTTAATTGGGAATCACTCTATGAAATTTTATGATTTTAGGAGGCCTGTGGTATTAGGAATGGATTTTTCAAGTCCAAACAGAAATCTGGACCCGAAAAATAGAACACCAATACTTGCAATGGAGTGGTGTTAAAAAAGCATACAAGCAAACAATGGATTTTATAATGCACCACTCCACTTAATTAAGTTGTTTGGGATCCTGAAAGCCACGTTTAATATATTTTTGGTAGTTTTAATTAATTATATGACCAGAAAGAGGAACCAACCTGAATTTCGCGGGAAGAAAAGGAACTTTGAGCTCTCGCTTCTAGATTCCCGCCTTCCCGTTGTAGTTCCTGCACACACAAAAGAAAGAAAGAGAAGGGGATGAGATCCACTTCAAGCAAGAGAAAATGAGTTAATGCAAAGCCGTGCCTCCCCGGCAACGGCGCCAAAAAGTGATAGCAAAAATACGCGGTTTGTTAATTAGGTCGTTGTAACGCGTAAATCCGCTTTCACTCTTAAATTTATATTCCTAGATAGGAGAGTATCTAGGGTCGTCCAAGGAGGCAATATGTTTGCAATAGTGATTCTCTTGCTTGGAATAAATCTCAACTTTCTTTTTGGTATTTTTTCAATATATCATTTTTTTTTGTTTTTAAGCTAAGGCAACATGCGAACTGGTGGCAGAAAAGGTGATTTACACTTCAATTTAAATACTACTTCTATGTGGCAAGTAGATCCTCTCCCTAAGCTCACTCTAGACAAGTGGAGGCCTAGAATAATTAGGGAGAGGGAGTGAAGAATACTAAAAATAAGCAAATAGAAATGCAAACAAGAAAACTTGCAAAGAAGGCAACTTGATAACTGAAAAAGTGTTTTACAGAAAGGCCTAGTAGAGGAATGCTTCTACTACTAGAAAAATTAAAATAACGAAAAGCAAACACAAATCGTCTAGGTAGATGGTGAAGAAGAGGGCTTCTTGCTCCAAGGTTGGTGGCTCCCACGCTTGAAAAGAATCCTTCAACTCCTTCCTTGCAGTGTTCCGCCAAGGTAATGTCCTCCAAGGCAAGCCCTAAGGGGGCGTACCCTAAGCTTTTCTCCAAGGGTGGACGTCCACCCTAGGTCTTTCTCCTTTTCCTGGCTGTCCTCCTTGAAGTGGAAGAGTCCTCCTCCTTGGCGTAGCCCAAGTTGAAGAGAGTGGGGAGAAGAAGGCACTAAAAGGGCTGGTGATGTGCCCCTTTAATCTCCTTCTCTACTCCTTCTTCTTGGCCGTAGGTATAGGTAGCAAAAATAACTAATGGGGGATGCCCCAAAATGGTGGTAGGTGGTGGCTTTTTATAGAATAGGAAGGGGGCTATAGTGACCTTTGAAATGGATGGCCAAGATGAGTTGGTGGAGGTGGTTAAAGATCCCATGGCCAAGGTGAGTTGGCGCCACTTTAAGGGACACCAAGGGGGTAGTTAAGGCTTTGGTGCCCTTTAGAATTGGCACCAAAATGGGCCTTCTAGAAGGCTATTAGGTGGCGCCACCTTAGGATTCTAGAAGGGGGGTATGTGGATGGCTAGGATGGGTTATGTGGGTAGGTGTAGGGTGGATGAAGGGGCTGAAAGTGGTGCCAATATAGAGGTGGTTAGGGGTGGTTTTTGGTGCCAACTTTAGGTGTATTTTGGTGGAGATAGTGGGGTGAAGGGATGGCTAGGAGGTGGTGCCAACTTGAGTAGGGTAGCTAGCTTAGGTAGGCTTAAGTTGGTGGAGCTAGCTAGGGTTGACTTTGAAGGTGGTGGATGGCCAAGGAGCTGGTTGCTAGCTAAGATAAGCTAAGCTAAGCTAAGATAAGCTAGCTTAGCTAATGGAGGAGTAAAGGAGAAGGTGTTGGAGCTAGGGTTTGGAGGGAGGAGCTGAGGAGGAGAAGTCAGGAGCTGAAACTGGAGCTGGCTGCTGCTGAAGAGGCTGGCATAGAGCTACTCTAGCTAGTTTAGCTTGCTAGTTCTTTGCTAGCTGCTAAGCCAAGCTAAAGTAAGCTAGCTTCTACCATGATGAGCTGAGGTGAGCTAGGTCTGGTGCTCCCGGGGAGACTCAAGCTGGTTGAGGCAACTAAGGTAGCTGAGCTAAGCTAAGTCCCCGGGAGCTGCACTTGAGCTTCCTGAGCTGGGATGAGTTCTTCTTTAGTTGGCTGGAGTTGAGTGGAGCTAGATGTAGCTAGATCTGAGCTGGGGTGAACTGCTGTCAACTCAGCTGAGCTAGCTAGAGCTCCCTGTGGACTAGTGGGAGCTGAGATGAGCTAGACTCAGCTAAGTTGAGCTGGATCTGAGCTGCCTTGAGCTAGGGTGAGCTAAGATGAACTCTCTTGAGCTGCCATTTAGCTGAGATTAGCTGAATGGAGCTGGGATGAGCTAACCCTAGTTCAAGTGAGCTAGGTTCCAGCTGCGGTGAGCTGGATCAAGCTGATGTGAGCTGGATCAAGCTGAGGTGAGCTGGATCAGGCTGAGTTGAGCTGGATCAGGCTGAGTTCCAGCTAGTCTGGGCTTCTCCTTCACCATTTGCCTTCTTGAGTGCTAGGGTTTTAGGGATCTATATATCTGTACATCCCTAACACTCACAAAAACATATTAAAAAGATAATAAAAAAATGCAATGCATGCCTAACCTATTTTATTCCTAAATGCAGCCCAAAAACCCGTTTGCGGAGTAAAATCCTAAGAGCTAGGTTTGTTTTCATGCATAAGAATGATGATAAGCTGGCATTTATCAGTGCACCGGCGTGGGTGGTGCACGAGGAGTGCAGAGTTTAAACAGGTCAGTCAACCAGGTCCACGGGGACGTGGGTCGCGGACGAGGCGGGTGAGCATGGGCAAGGGGACCTCACCCTGTGTCTTAAGGTGAAATGCTTAAAGCACAAATTCAATATATGGGACTCACCTCACTCTTGAGTTTCCGAGGTGGGACTAAAAGTCCCACCTACTTCACTTATGTGCCCATAGGAGGCTTTCGCTCAATTGCCGCAACTGGGCTCTCCTTCAAGGCCAATTGCCTGCTGAATGTGTGCACGAGTCCAACCCGTACCTCCTGGACCTCGAGACCTGGATTGAAGCACCTAGGTTGAAGCTCGCGAGCTCCTTGCCCGTGCGTCAATGGCGGAAAGGGGTCAGATCTGAAACTCACAAAGATGGCCTTTTGGCCTCATTAAAGCACATGGGGGGCTTCGCCGTGGCATGGCGAAGGTGCTGCAGTTGGTGGCTGGCCGCGGGGTGGCCTAAGCATGTGTGCCTAGGTCACTCTGTGGCTGTGGTAATGGGTGTGTTCGGTGGGCGAGTATGGAGGTGTTGGCGGTCAATGGAGGGGCGGAAGATGATCAATGGGTGATGGTGGAGGTTATGAGGGGTCTGGCGAGGTGGATGGAGGTGTGGAGGTGACGGAGACACCTCGCCAGTGGTCTGTCGAAGATGGGAATGATGGTAGTGGTCTGTGGTGTCGAGGGGCTAAAAATAGAAGTAAAGATAGGGGAAATAAAGAGAAGAGAGAGGGGAAGAGTTTTTACCTAATTAACGGACGAAGACGGATAGAGAGGCGGCTAGTCGTACCTGCCGCCGCTGGAGAAGATGAGTCCAGTGGAGGGAGAATGACGACGATGAAAGGGCTGGAGGCACGTGCGCAGGTATGGCGCGACGCAGAGGAAGGTGCTCAAGACGTCTTTGCCACTGGTATTGTGGCAGAGTGACGAGAAGGAGGAGGAGGAATCGCTAGAGCCTGCTGGACGCTTGGCCAGAGGAGAAAGGACGAAGTTAGAGGTGGTTTTCCGGCCCAGTCAAGCTGAAAATGTGCAGCCGAAGATGGTGGTCCTTTTATAGGTACTAGCAAGGGCTCTTGTGCTTGGATGACAAGCTTCCAAGTGCAAGAGTCCTCGTCAGAGAAGGAAATAGTGGGAGATACCCATATCTCTCGTGCGAGATTGGGTGCAAATCAGATCCTAAAATTGTGTTTAGATGGAAGGGAATTCCTCAGAGAATTTCCCTTCCAAATCTGAGAGATCTCTGAGGAATCAGGGAGCAATCCTCCTTGGATCCTCACCGGAGTAGGATTCCTCCGCTTTAATGGCAGAGAGACCTAATTACAAAGGGTGGCGAGGAAGATAGGGGGGTCTGCGCAATGGTTTTCAAAAGCTAGGGGTCCAAATGTAATTGGGTGGATTATTTTGCAAAGTAGGTCAAGGTGACCTCCCCTTAGGTCCAAATTTTGGTACAAATATAATTTGGACCTAAGGAATCCAATGGTGAAGTTAAATTTTAGGTTTGACCATATTTTACTGGACATTTACACAAAAACTCCAAATTAGGTCAAATATCTAGCTAGGACCCCTACTTAGGTCAAAATAGGTTCCAAAGGCCAATTTGAAGATTCTAAACCATAGGGGATATTTTTCCATGAACTTTAGAGGATTTATTTTACTTTTATCCTGACTAGAACCTTGTTGAATTAAGTGAGTCTGTTTTAGGGTTACAAGACATCATTTAATTCTTAGATTGCACATGAACCCATTTCTGACTGAATCAACTCATTTTTCATCTTGTTAAGACCATTTGACCTATGTTTAGCCCTTGATAAATCCCATTGATGTACTGCAATGGTAAAATTATAGTTTTACCCTTTATTTCATGTTTTCTTCTCAGAGTAGTAATCCCTTAAATTAGGCCCTTCTCTAGGTTATGTAGGAGCTTTTATTCTCTTTCTTAGGTCAAAATGAGTTATTTATGGGTCATGATGATGTTCTCATCAATAGCCTTATCCCTACCCTTAGAAACCCTAGGATAGCCTTCCCAGACCAAAAACCACCTCCATTAGGACACCTCAGCCTCAAAACCCAAACATGGATAGCACTATCCATGTTCTTATCCACCCTATCCCTCTCCCAAACACTTAAGAACCAAAACCCACCTTAGAAAACCTAAAACCCACTCTCCAGACATCTAGCTGGACGTCTGATTTCTGCAGAATAACAATCTAGGAAAGTAGAACTCATACTGGCATAGAATTGGATGTCTAATTTAATGTCTAGACATCCAATTTTGTAATATAAGATGTTTGACCACTATTCTAGATGTCTGATACTGCTCTCTGGTTCCTAATTTTGGTGTTGGAAGCCCTAGCTTGCTTATGTTGACCTATAAACCCCACCAGACACCCTAGGAAACCTAATTAGAGACCTCCTAAGCCTAGTCCACTATCCATAGCCCTACTTATCCTATCCCTAACCCAATTGAACCATCCCATACCTAATTAGGTGATTCTACAATTAATTGGGTGCACCCGAGCCCAATTAGATTCACCCAGGGTATAATTGGCTCATACCTATTAGGGTTACCCTAGCCTAAACACACACGCATCCTATTAGACTTGACCTAGACCTAATTAGGTTCACTTCTATCCAATTATATTCTCCTAAGACTAATTATGTCCATACCCACTTAATCTAGGTCAACCTAACCTAGATCTACCAAAACCCACAACCTAGCCCTATGAAAAACACACACCCACACACACCTTCCTATTCTACCCCTACCAAACCCACGCACACTGATAACACCGCACATGTGGGTGATAATTCTGTTAAATAGGGCCCATCTTAAGAATAAAAGGCACAACATAAGTAGAATGGGAGTATTGCATGCATCATATACCAAGATTGCTTATAAAATTGTATTAATGGACATTTGTGTAAGAACTTGTCAAAGCTTAGAATGACGAATGGAGTCCAACGGACTCAAGATCGGCCAAATCCAACATCCGGAGCTCCTATAATGGGTCCAAGAAGTTCTGACCGTTGATCTAATGATCAATGGCCCTCGTTGCGCCACATCGCCCCCTCTCACCGCACGCCACTCCTCCTTCAGCTGAAATCAAATCTTGGCCGTCGATCTTCGATCGGACGACCGAGAATCATGCGCCCGCCCGCTGTTGCCGCGACAAAGCAGCGGGCGTGGCGCAACGGTTAGCGCGCACACCCGCACGCATGCGACGCCGGTTCAATCCATGCGGTGCGAAGAATTGAAGACGAACGAGCGCGCGACGAAATTGGGCCGCCCGATTAGCTGCGGGTGGCCAAGATCGTGCCACATAGCGCGCCCTCAGACAACGAGTGCTCACGTGCACGCGCATGCCGAATGACGACACCCACGTACACGTGCACCCGAGGAGTGATCTGAGTGCGCCCATGGGAAGATCTCAGCCGTCCGATCTTCGATCGGACAGCTCTCACGCAACTACTGCGGATCAAATGCGAAGAAGAACGACGCGAGCATGTGATCGGCGGGCTGGAGGGCTTCACCGACTCTTTTGGAATGGTTTTAGCGATGCCCCGGATGTCGCTAAAGCCCCTTCTTCTTTTAGAAAGCCCTTCTCCTTATTTAAACCCCCTCCAACCACTCATTCAAGGCATTCACTTCCCTTGAAACTACTCTACCCCTCTCCAAGCTAGCTTTAGGCCCTCTTGTAATCATCGGAGACAACGAGCCGCCGATGGAGCCCCCTCCACCACCGTGGCTACCTCGCCGCTCTCCCTCCTCTCTCTCTCTTCTTCTCTTTTAAGCTTTCCCTTACTTTTGTTTGAGCATGTATTTAATGTTGTAAGCTGTGAACTAAAGCTGCATGATTAATGAAGTTACTTTCCGTTCAGTGTTTACTTGATTTCCTGTTTAAGTTGCATGATCATGCAAAGAAACGACTCTAACCCTAATCTCTCTCTCTCGCTTTTCAAACCGCACCTTTCGCAAGCAAAACTCCATGTTTTTCGTGACAACAAGTGATAAGCAAAATCTGGTTTTCATGACTCCCTGAGACCGACACTCGGACTCACCTCAGTTTCTTTACTTTAAAACCGGCGTTGCAAGTGCAACTATAATGACACTTCTTAACACACGCACAAATGCACGTTAGTTTTTGGCACCATTGCCGAGGAGGCAACGGATTTATTTTGTCACCTCCATTCCACATCCATTCTCACATCATCTAATGCCTTGTTTCCTTTTTACTTGATGGTTGTAGGAATTTGGTGCTTGAACGGCGAAGCGACGCATCCCACGACAGTAACAAGGGAGTAGGCGCAACAAGGATCGATAGTGAGTAATTCTTCACTCATGATTGTTTGCTTGCATGAAAAAACAAAAAAATTGAAAAAATTGAAAAAAAATTGGCATGGTGTATGATTTCTTGACCCACATCCTTAACACATCACCCCACAAAAAAATGTACACTCTAACATTCTGGATAAATTCTTGGAGTGTTCTTTTCTCTTTTTTGAGTGGTGTTTGCAAAGCCACCTGAGTTGACCTGGGCCACACCACTCAACCCTAAAATCGACTCATCTAATAGAAGCTACATGATCATTAGGATGAGTACATTAGGGTTTTAGAGCCTCTACAGAATAAAAGGAAATCTACTTTTACCGAATTGTGTGCAGAACTTGACGTGCCCACTGAAACTTGTCTGAAAACATTAAGACACGTCAACCCTAAAAAGCACTAAAGTAAGGATGAAACACTAAAAGACACCACATCTTAAAAATCCTTGCTTGAAAACCATGTTTTGATAGAAGCACACACCTTGAAACTAGAAAATTAAGAGGCACCACCCTAATCAACGCCTCATCACATAACCCTAGTACAAGCACTATCCTAGCCCTTTAAAACTAAGTAGACGTGCCCTAGGCAGGATTGAGTTAAGTCTCGAAAGGCGAGGTTTTGTTCGCTAGGCACTTGGCTTTCATTCCCTTGGTAAAATCTGGTGACTAGGCTGCGGGGCAGTGTCAAACGACCGCGATTGTGGGGTCTACGGAACCGGAGGCGTAAGCCAAAGGAAGAATCTTCCTTGCAATCCCCTCGTAATCAACCTGGCCAGATTAGCCTTGGGAAAGGGAGTCCAGTGCTTACAGACTTAATCACCCTTTGTGAGATTTCTAGGTCTCCTAAGTAATACACCATAAGGACTAGGCTTGTGTGCTTGATTGAAACACATTTCTCGCATTTGTCACCCTCCGCATCCCCACCTGTTCTTCTCTAGTGTATGCACGGGAGACGCTCACTGCATCCCGAGTTGTGTGTTTTGGGGTAGGAATCTAGGCGACGTGATTCTATTAGGAACATGGTGGAACCTAGAGTAGATGAGGCTGAGGATCAACTTCCACCAGACACAATGGCCATCATCCAAGCCCAAATTAATGCAAACCACCGGCTTCAGCAACAACAAATCCACACCATCATGTAAGCCATACAATGATTACAGAACCCACAAGAACAACCACCACCACTTGATATACCACTATTTCAGGATCAGCCGAGGCCCCTCTGCGATTTCTATAATCCCTTCGCTATTAGAGTCGAGCCGCACCTTAGGATCCCTGAAGGGGGAGATGATTTTGAGCTAAAACCAAATGTCTTATGTCTGATCCAGAACCACTTTCATGGAAGCTCAAATGAGGACCCCTTCCAGCATCTAGAGGATCTCGACTACATAGCACGAACTATGAAACCTAGGAGCATTAGCCTTGACATTATTCTAATCAAGATATTTCCCTTCTCATTAAGAGACAAGGCTTCTCATTGGCTTAGAACACAAGGTAGACCCATCACCACCTGGGAAGAACTGAGGCATGCATTTTTAAAGAAATTCTTCCCCATAAGAAAGACCAATGCCCTCAGAAGAGCTATTACTACCTTTACACTCCAGGGTGGGGAACAATTTCATGAGGCATGGGAAAGATTTAATGAACTCTTGAGGAAATGCCCACACCATGAAGTACCAAGGTGGCAATTAGCCCAGATTTTCTACCACGGTCTGGACAACAACCTACGGAACTTCGTCGATGCCTCATGCGAGGGGAACTTCCTGAACAAGGACAAGGAGAGTGCGTTTGAGCTCTTTGAGTCTATGAGCAAAAATTCGCTCAACAATGCCTCCATGACCCAGTTCAACAGGTCCAGTCAACCCCGTGGTGGGATTTATGAGGTACAAGCAAATTCTGGAATGATTGACATGGACATCATTGCCAAGAAACTAGATCGAGTGAAATTGGTGGACAAAAAGATTGATGAGCTACTGAACAAGACCAGGAACCCCTTACAGACTTTCTCCCTAGCAAAGGGAGTGCATAATGTTGACCTGGTCTAGTCCTTAACCCAACTGAACCTGGAACAACCCCTAACCACGTTCCAGGGAGGGACCTTTGCTCCCTCAACCCTTGATTACTCCCTTCCCTCTTCATCAACATTGGTTATCCTTGAAGATGTGCTAGCTGTCCAAGGTTATGCGAAACCTGACCCTTTCTCCAACACTTACAACACTGGCTGGCGTAACCACCCCAACTTTGGTTGGACAAATCAAAAACCACCGCAATTCCAAAACCAGGTCAGGCCAAACCAGCAGCCACACTTGCCCCCTATTAGTAAGGACTACCAGTTAGACCCCAATATAATCAGAATAGGGTAGCCCCTCCCCCACAAAATCAAATGGACACCCTAATAAAGATGATGGCCGACACGAACCAGAAACATCAGGAGGAAATGGCCTTGGTAAAGGGACAGTTAAGCCAACTCTTGGACTGTAAACAACAAGGATCCCTACCTTCCCAGCCACAATCAAACCCGCAAAACATAATTAACAGAGGCCTCAATTCGCAAGGGTTCCAAGGTAACCCCGAGCAGGCTCACTTGGTCTAGGCAGCCCCGCAAACACCCCCTGGGTTTGGTGCTTCTTCGTCCTCATCTTCTCAAGGATCAACCCATGGCCCCAATGCCTCTGCAAATGTGGTGACCTTGAGAAGCGGCACCAAAACCCAAGATCTCAAATGGCCGACTCTCCCCGAGACTTCACCCGCTAAAATACCTGACTCAGAAGAGGCACCAACCAAGGACCCAGAAATAGAACCAATCCACATTCAGACACCCTACCCTGAGGCCTTGGAAACAATCAAGAAAAAGAAGAATGTTGTGGAGACTGAGGAGCTGTTGGAGATCTTTAAGCAAGTACAGATTAATATTTCACTCCTTGAAGCCGTCAAGCATATCCTTGCTTACGCCAAGTTTTTAAAGGATGCCTGTACACCCAAGCGTAAGCCGAGACCTCAAGCACCTAGGAAGGTTGTGCTCTTTGAACAAGCAAGTTCCTTAATATCAAGCAACCTTCTGCTCAAGTGAACTAACCCAGGAGTGCCCCTGATTTCCTGCAATATCGGGGGCATAACATTTGATAGAGCGCTCCTGGACTTAGGTGCTTCTATCAATCTGATTCCAACAACCCTGTACCACCAATTTGGTTTCGGAGAGTTGACACTAACTCCTGTCACCATCCAACTGGCTGATAGATCAGTGAAAACCCCGAAGGGGGTTGTCGAGGACGTGATTGTACGGGTCAAGGACTTCTATTTCTCGGTCAACTTTTTGGTGCTCGACATGGAAGTCCCTGAAAAATTATAGAACGCACACATAATCTTAAGCAGACCTTTCTTAGCTACGGCTAAGGCAAACATTGATTGTGACACGGGATGTATGGAAATCGCCTTCAGGGACAGGAAAATGCAATTGGATATCTTCCGGGTGACAAAGTCTTTTGATTGCGATTGTGTTGAGGAACATGATCCCATGGAAACTCTGATCAAGGAATGCCTCACCCTCAATTCTATATCAGACCACCAAACCCGTAATGACTGTTCTGGCCCGTCACCATCACTACCCGTGGACCTCTGTAAGGTTGAGTACCATCACACAACACCATTTGAGGAGATCAATGTTGATCAACTCCCGCCTTTTCCCTTTCCATCAACTGTGGTTCCACCTGCACCTGAACTTAAGCCATTGCCCGAGAATCTCAAGTATGTCTTCCTAGGACCTGACCAGACCTTCCCAGTGATTATTAATTCTCATCTAACCAAGGATCAGGAACTCAGGTTGACTGCGACCCTTTCAAAACATCGGACCACCATTGCTTGGACCATTTCTGACTTAAGAGGAATTAGCCCCACCTATTGCACCCATAAGATTTACCTGGAAGACGGGGTACGACCCCCCCACCAGATGTAGAGACGTTTAAACCCAAACATGCGGGAGGTCGTTAAGAAAGAAATTATCAAATGGCTTGACGCCGACATCATCTATCCTATCTCCGATAGCCCTTGGGTGAGCCCCACTCAAGTGGTTCCAAAGAAAGCTGGGCTCACAGTTGTCACCAATGATCATGGTGAATCCATCCCCACCCGCACCACCACTGCATGGCGGGTGTGTATTGATTATAGGAAGGTCAAGGAAGCCACTAAGAACGATCATTTTCCCTTGCCATTCATTGACCAAATCCTTGAAAGATTGGCAGGGCAGAAGTATTTTTGCTTCCTGGATGGATATTCAGGATATAACCAAGTCGCAATTACTCCGGAGGATCAAGAAAAAACCACATTCACTTGCCCGTATGGCACATTTGCATTCCGTCGAATGCCATTCGGGTTATGCAATGCACCTGCGACCTTCCAGCATTGCATGCTAGGCATTTTTTCAGAAATGGTGGGTGAATACTTAGAGGTCTTTATGGATGATTTCTCTGTATTCGGGAATTCATTCGACCATTGTCTGAGCAACTTAGAGAAAATCCTGAAATGATGTATCGAGGTTAATCTGGTGTTAAGTTGGGAAAAGAGCCATTTTATGGTTCAAGAAGGAATTATCCTCAGTCACATCATATCGCATAGGGGAATCGAGGTAGATCGGGCTAAGGCTGGTTTGATTTCCAAACTTCCTCCACCTAGCTCGGTCCGACAGATTCACTCATTCCTAGGACATGTCGGCTTCTACCGAAGGTTCATTAAAGACTTTTCTAAGCTTTCCAAACCCTTGAATGACCTTCTAGCCAACGACGCTATATTCCACATGTCTTCTGATTGCATCCAGGCTTATCACACCCTCCGGGACTTAGTCTCCATCGCACCTGTACTTCAACCCCCAAACTGGTCCCAGGACTTTGAGATTATGTGTGATGCATCAAATTTTGCCATAGGCGCTATCCTGGGACAAAGGCAAGATAAGAAGCCCATGGTGATCTACTACGCGAGCAAAACGTTGGATGAGGCCCAACGAAATTATACAGTCACAGAAAAAAAGCTGCTCGCTGTAGTCTTTGGACTTGAAAAGTTTCAATCGTACTTGCTGGGATCCCACGTGATGATTTACACTGACCATTCAGCCATCCGGCACCTATTGGCCAAGAAGGACGCAAAGCCTAGGCTCATCAGATGGATCCTGCTTTTGCAGGAATTTGACCTGGAAATCCGAGACAAGCCCTGATCAAAGAATGTGGTGGCTGACCACTTGTCTAGACTTCATCCAGACCACATGGACCCTCCCTACCTCTATCTGATGCCTTCCCTGATGAACACATCTTGGCTGTGCAAGACAAGAGAATGCCATGGTATGCTGACTATGTCAACTACCTGGTTGTAGGACAAACCCTGCACAGCTGGTCCAGACAGCAACGGGACAGGTTCCTGGCTAAGGCCAAGCACTATTTCTAGGATGATCCCATGCGATTTTGCCTCTGTGCTGACCAGATCATCAGGAGGTGTATCCCCGAAGATGAAGTTCAGAGTGTGCTTTCCTTCTGTCATGACCAGCCTTGTGGTGGCCACTTCTCTGGAAAGAAAACAGCTGCAAAGGTTCTGCAGTCTGGATTTTACTGGCCATCCCTATTTAAGGATGCACACAACTTTTCCAAGACTTGCTCATGCTGCCAAACGCTGGTGACCATGACCAAGAAAGATATGATGCCCCTCCAACCCATTTTGATTGTCGAAATCTTCGACGTTTGGGGTATCAATTTTATGGGCCCCATTCCACCATCCAATGGCTTCGAATACATTTTTGTCTCAGTAGACTATGTTTCCAAATGGATTGAAGCCATCGCCACCCGCCGATGCGATCACAGGACTGTCATGGACTTTGTTAAGCAGAACATCTTTTCCCGATTTGGAATACCCAAGGCCATGATCAGTGATGGTGAAAGCCATTTTATCCATTCCCAATTCCGTGCCCTACTTAGAAAATATGGGGTAAACCACCGCATTGCTACCCCGTATCATCTGCAAACAAATGGGCAAACTGAGGTCTTAAATAGACAAATCAAGAATATTTTACAGAAGACTGTGAGACCTGACAGGAAAGACTGGTCCACATGACTTGATGATGCCCTGCGGGCATACAGGACCGCTTTCAAGACCCCGATAGGCATGTTGCCTTATCTCCTGGTCTTTGGCAAAGCCTGCCATCTTCCTGTCGAATTGGAACACCGGGCTTACTGGGCTGTCAAGCAATGTAACATGGATTCCCAGTTAGCCGGTGCGCAAAGGATGCTCCAATTATCTGAGCTCGAAGAAATTCGTCGGGACGCTTTTGAAAATAGTCGACTGTATAAGGAGAAAATGAAAGCCGTCCACGACCGACTCATTCATAGAAAAGCCTTTGAGCCCAACCAGCAAGTCTGGCTGTTTGACGCCTGCCTAAAACTCTTCCCGGGGAAACTCAGGTCCAAATAGACAAGACCATTTCAGGTGGTTAAGCCCTACTCTAATGGGGTGGTTGAATCGTTGATCCTAACACTGGGCACACTTTTACAGTTAATGGTCAAAGATTGAAGCACTTCCTAGCCCAAGTTCCCCCAAAGGAGAGTGTCACCCTCGTTGAGGGATGACATGGAGCACCGCCCAGCTGGAGGAGTTAAACTCAGCGCTTCCTAGGAGGCAACCCAGAGGATTTAGACTGATCCGGTATTTTACGTCACTCAGGTACTATCTTTTTGAACCCTTATGCATCCATGTACTTGCCAATGAGGACATTGTCCAACTTAAGCATGGGGGGTGGTAAATTGCACAATCCTGAGCTCATTTAATCAGTCTTAATAAAATAAAATAATAAAAAAAAATTGAATTTAGGAAGAAAGCTTAGTCATTAGAAACTTGTCAATAGTCGAAAATAATACAAAAAAGAACTTAAACACTTAGACTTTTCAAGCCTTCAGGCTTAATCAGGCCAGGTGTCCATTAAAATATGGATTTAGCTTCGAATCCTTGCAACCTTAAGCTATTCTAATCCACCTACTAAATAAGGTGATAAGTATACGACTTATCAACTCACCCTCTAACTCAGAAAAACTTTGAGTCTAAGCATCTGCACACATTTTTGCATAGACTCACTCCTCAGAGATTTTGACAGAAATTGGGTAGCTAATGAACTCTCTAGGGTGGTATGGCTAGAAAGTTGTCGTGGGTAACAGCCCATTGGCAGGTTGTCCAGAACCCAGCCACGGGACCATTTCTTCTTCATTGCCTTTAGGTACATTTGAGATCAAGGAAGCCACCTACGAAAAAAAAAAAGAGAAGAAAAGAAAATAAACCACACTTCACCGCACGAGTATGGCTGGCAAGTGATCGTGGGTAACAGCCCATTGGTCAGTTGTCCAGAGCCCAACTCAATAACTGCACAAAAAGAACCAAAACACTTAAGGAAGAAGCGGGGAAGTAGTACAAGTCGGGGAGATATACACAGGAAAAAATCCTTGTGTTTACCCCAATAAAAACAAACGTAGGGAGAAAGCTACCAATCGAACAAATACACCATCAGGCAAATATATTTCCTCTTCTGGCCACCTAGGGGTGTAGAAACCCGAAGTCTGTCTGAATTACCGTTAAGTGAGTCTATCACAATCTTCACACCAAGATGCTTAGCACTTAGGGTTTTGACCGAGTTTTGGGTGGGTTGGGTAGCCGTAAAAAGTTACCAACCCACACTAAATTCCGAAAAAATTCTAAAAAATATATATATATATATATATATACATATACATATGTATAGTTATATTCATTAAAGCAGGGATTCGGGCGATTCGTATTTTGGCAGACACCCGGGCGCTGCTTAGTCTTTGTAGATTAAGATCTTGGTATATTTCCTCCTATTGACAAGTGACGAAGTGTCTAAGCAATTACTTCTTAAATTTTGAAAGAAAATAAAGGCTAGAATAAACCTTGCTAGGGACTAGCAAGGAGTAAGCATGGGGGTATGATAACACTGCACATGGGGGTGATAATTCTATTAAATAGGGCCCATCTTAAGAATAAAAGGCACAACATAAGTAGAATGGGAGCATTGCATGCATCATATACCAAGATTGCTTATAAAACTGTATTAATGGCCATTTATGTAAGAACTTGTCAAATCAAGCCTCAGATGAGTAATCGGACCGCACGGATGGATTCAGAATGACGAACGGAGTCCAATAGACTCAAGATCCGCCAAATCCGACATCCAGAGCTCCTACAATGGGCCCAAGAAGTTATAACCGTTGATCTGATGATCAACGACCCTCGTTGCGCCACGTCGCCCCCGCTCACCGCACACCACTCCTTCAGCTGAGATCAAATCTCAGCCGTCGATCTTCGATCAGACGACCGAGAACAACGCGCTTGCCCACGGTCGCGATGACAAAGCAGCAAGCGTGGCGCAACGGTTAGCGCGCATGCCCGCACGCACGCGATGCGAGTTAGAGCCGCACGGTGTGAAGAATTGAAGACGAAGGAGAGTGCGACGAAATTAGGCCGCCCTCAGACAGTGAGCGGTCACGCGTGCGCACACGCCGGGCGACGACGCCTGCGCACACGTGCTCCCAAGGCACAATCCGAGCATGCCTAAGGGAAGATCTCAGTCGTCTGATCTTCTATCGGAAGGCTCTCACGTAACGGCTGCAGATCAGGCGCGAAGAAGAACGGCGCGGGCGTGTGACCGGTGAGCTGGAGGGCTTCACCGACGCGTTTGGAATGGTTTTAGAGATGTCCCGGACATCGCTAAAGCCCCTTCTTTTAGAAAGCCCTTATCCCTATTTAAATCCCCTCCAACCACTCATTCAAGGCATTCACTTCCCTTGCAACTACTCTACCCCTCTCCTAGCTAGCTTTAGGCCCTCTTGTAATCACCGAAGACGACGAGTCGCCGACGGAGCCCCCTCCACCACCGTGGCTGCCTCGCCGCTCTCCCTCCTCTCTCTCTCTCTCTTCTTCTCTTTTAAGCTTTCCCTTACTTTTGTTTGAGCATGTATTTAATGTTGTAAGCTGTTAACTAAAGCTGCATGATTAATGTAGTTACTTTTCGTTCAGTGTTTACTTGATTTCCTGTTTAAGTTGCATGATCAAGCAAAGAAACGACTCTAACCCTAATCTTTCTCTCTCTATCTCTCTCTCGCTTTTCAAACTGCACCTTTCGCAAGCAAAACTCCACACTTTCCGTGACAACAAGTGATAAGCAAAATCCAATTTTCATGCCTCCCTGAGATCGACACTCGGACTCACCTCCGTTTCTTTACTTTAAAATCGACGTTGCAAGTGCGACTATAACGACACTTCTTAACACACACGCACAAGCACACGTCACACACCCTCTTGGAAACCCTAAAACTTGTGTCAAACCTAGATCCTAAAAAGGTGGCATTGGCTATTTTTGGAGCCACCAAAAGTGGCAACCAAATGGAGCCTTCCCTTAAGTACAAAGGGAGAGCCACGAAATTACACACCATTTTTCAATCCTCTCCTCCACCTCTCACTTGCAACCACACCTCTCATCCTTTCCTCTCAAGGTCATCCTCCTCTTCCAAGGCCCCCTCCATGGACGGCTAAAGAAGAAGCTCCTCCAAGGCATCTTCATTTGGGCGGCAAGAAGGAGAGCACTAGGGTGCAACACCCTCTTCTCCTCTTTTCACTTAGGCATGTCCTTTCTTCTCCATAGAGAGGACGGCCCCTCTCTTTCTTCTTCTTCTTAGACTGCCATAGAGAAGACCCCTCCTCAAGGTCTTCTCAAGGATGGCCATTGGTAGAGAAAGGGTGCAACACCCTCCTCTCTCCACTTGGGTGCACACACCCATCCTCCTCTCTTTAGTGGACGGCCATGAAGGCTCACCCAAAGCCTCTTGTGGCCAGCCATCTCTTGTTGGTAAGTGATAGCGATTTCACGCGGTTTGTTAAAATACGTCGTTGTAACGCGTAAAATCGATCAACTCTTAAATTTATATTCCTAGATAGGGGAGTATCTAGGGTCGTCCAAGGAGGCCAAATGTTTGCAATAGTGATTCTCTTGCTTGGAATACAATCTCAACTTTCTTTTTGGTATTTTTCAATATATCATTTTTTTGTTTTAAATTAAGACATGCGGAATGGTGATGGGAAGGTGATTTACACTTCAATTTAAAATACTACTTCTAAGTGGCAAGTAGAACCTCTCCCTAAGCTCACTCTAGGCAAGTGGAGGCCTAGAATAATTAGGGAGAGGGAGTGAGGAATGCTAAAAACAAGCAAATAGAAATGAAAACAAGAAATTGCAAAGAAGGCAACTAGATAATTAAAAAAAAGTGTTTAACAAAAATGCCTAGTAGAGGAATGCTTCTACTACTAGAAAATTGACATAAAGAAAGGAAAACACAAATCCTCTAAATAGATGGTGAAGAAGAGGGCTTCTTGCTCCAAGGTTGGTGGCTCCCAATCTTGAAAAGAGTCCTTCAACTCCTTCCTTGCAGTGCTCCGCCAAGGTGATGTCCTCCAAGGCAAGCCCTAAGGGGGCGTGCCCTAAGCTTCTCTCCAAGGGTGGACGTCCACCCTAGGTCCTTCTCCCTTGCCTGGCTGTCCTTCTTGAAGTGGAAGAGTCCTCCTCCTTGGCGTGGCCCAAGTTGAAGAGAGTGGGGAGAAGAAGGCACCAAAAGGGCTGGTGATGTGCCCCTTTAATCTCCTTCTCTACTCCTTCTCCTTGGGCGTAAGTATAGGTGGATGTAGGTAGAAAAATACACTAATGGAGGATGGGAATTATGTGGTGGTAGGGTAGGGTATTTATAGGATGGTAAGGGGGGTGGTTATGGTTTTTTTTGGAGGGAAATGAAGGGGTGCTTGGTTATTTTTGGAGGGAAAAATGAGAGGGAAATGAAGAGGTGCCTTGGTTTTCCCTCCGAGAATACCTTCTAGAAGGCAACTTTGGAGGGAAAAAAATGGAGGGTGGAGATGGGTTTTGATGGTGGATGTAGGGTGGTGATGGAAGGGATAGTTGGCACCGAAATAAAGTAGGAGTAGGTGGTCTTTCTGTTGGAGCTTAGGTAGTAGGGTAGTAGGTTTTGGTGCCATGGAGGTGGACTAGCTAAGTTAAATAGCTTAGCTAGCTTAGCTAGTAGGGAGTAGAGTTGGAGGCATTTGGAGCTAAGGTTTTCAGGGGGAAGAGTTGGAGGTATTTATCTTGAGCTGCACTAGAGCTGGTGGCTGCTGAAGAGAGCTGGAAGGAGCTACCTTAGCTAGCTTAGCTTGCTAGTTCTTTGCTAGCTACTAAGCCAAGCTAAAGCAAGCTGGCTTCTGCTAAAAGGAGCTGAGGTGAGCTGGGTCTAATGCTCCCAGGGAGGATCAAGCTGGGTGAGGCAGCTAAGGTATCTTAGCTCAGCTGAGTTGAGCTAAGCTGAGTCCTCGGGAGCTGGACTTGAGCTTCCTAAGCTGGAATGAAGTCATCTTTAGCTGGCCGGAGTTGAGTAGAGCTGGATGTAGCTGGACCTGAGCTAGGGTGAGCTAAGATGAGCTCTCTTGAGCTGCCATTCAACTTAGATGAGCTGAATGGAGCTAAGATGAGCTAACCCAAGTTCAAGTGAGCTGGAATCCAGCTATGGTGAGCTGGATCAAGCTGAGTTCCAGTTAGTTTGAGCTTCTTCTTCACCAGTTGCCTTCCTGAGTGCTAGGGTTTTGGAGTTCTGACAATCTACATATCCCTAACACTCACAAAAACACATTAAAAAGATAATATAAAGTGCAATGCATACCTAACCTAATTATGCCTAAATGCAGCCCAAAAACCCATTTGCGGAGCAAAATCCTAAGAGCTAAGTTTGTTTTAATGCATAAAAATGATGATAAACTGGCGTTTATCACACCCACATGCTTATCTTTTGCTAGTCTCTTAGCAAAACTTAAATTTTTTTTTAAAAATGGAATTTTTGGGAAATCTAATTTTTTTCTACTTTTGAGGAGAAATAGATTAAGGGACCTTAGTTGATCTAAACACAAGAGGTACAGGATTTGTTAAAGATAAACATCGAGATTTGTTTTGGATCCAACCATTAGATGAAACGGGATCAATATATCCTCCAGAAACTTCGCAAATTAACTCCTTGTTAATTCAGATGACTTGAAATTTTTGTTTTTAGGATTTTTCTGGCTCATGAATCTGATTCGCAACTTGCAAAAATCCTTTAAAGTCTTGTGCCTGTGATTGTGAAAAGCCATCATTTATAGGAGCATGTTAATTTATTTATTTATTCTATTTTTTTTTTCTCCCCCATGCTTATTATCAGCTTAGTCTTACAACAGATGTGTCGGGATCATCATTCCTGTTACCAATCCTCGAGGGGGCTCTGCGCCAGTACTTCGGGATAGCACTGTCCATGACACCACCCAGGAGCTCACAACCCCAAAACACAATGCGGTGTAAAGGGGCGCTCTAAGAAAACTCAAGCTCTTACTCCGACATTATAGGTAGAGCACCGTCCAAGACACTTGAGCTACTAAAATGAGCTTTAATGCTCCGTCTAAAGATATGAAATATAGGTATGGAGCAGCACCGAGGTGGTAACATGTTGACATCGCATCCTCAAAGGAGGTATTTTCCTTTTTCTCGGCGGTGGGAACTCAAACCAATGATCTGCTTCAAACTTTTACTACGTCCAAACAAGGGAGGTTTTCAAATTTTTAATTGTTTTTAAGTGTTGGTTTGACACAAAAAGTTTCTCAAGACACGCAAGTTTTTGAATCAGAAGCTAAGTCAAATACTTTCCATATTACAAAATAGGATCAAGTCACCTGAACTATCATGAGTTCAGGTGGAGTTTTGGAGAAGAATATCTGATCTAATCTAAAATAGACCCTGGAATTCTAATGATCAGATCCATGTCCTCATCCTTAGTTTGTTAAAGATTAAATCCCATTGTACCAAAAGTGAATTTTTCGACCTTAGTCCCGATTTCAAAATTCTTCCTCAAAAAGTTTTCAACATTTTTTTTTTGGGTATGCAAGCAGGAAATAAATTAAAGAAAATTGCATTTTTTTTAGGTATGCAAGCAGGAAATAAATTAAACAAAAATGCATGTTTTTAGGTTTTGAACATCCTAAATCGATCGTCAAATTTAAAAACACCCCCCCATGCTTAAGATATGCCATGTCCTCATGCATTAGGAGGGAAAAGGGATCACCTTAGTGAAGAACGGTCAGGTTTAGGAGGAACAAAACCTGGAAAAAGAGGAAAAAAAAAAGAAAGCAAGAAAAATTGATGGGTTACCTCCCATCCAGTGCTATCTTTTACGCCATTCAGCCGGGCGTGAAGGTATGCATGGAAGACGGAAAATCATGTAAATAATTGGACACTTGAATGTATTTAATAAAAGTGTCTTCTTCAAGAACCCTAAAAAGATGAGTGGTAAAGATAAAGGGATCAAAATAAAATAGAGAAATGGAAAAAGGACCCCGGTCTGGCCATGGTTTGAATTGATGATGAAGGCCAAACTTAGGTGGATCAGGTGGTAGGTCTAATAGAAAAGGGAGGGGAAAGGAGTTAGTGATATGCAAGATGGGTGAAGTTAGTGTGGATATTTTTGGTGAAAAATCAGGAAGATGAAAAGGGGGAAAGTCAAACCCTAGTTGATCTGGAAAGTCTTGGATCACATAATTATCCTTAGAATAAGAATCAATAAAATCTAGATCAATAGTGGTCAAAGCTGAATGAGATTGGATCAACATATACTTTTCAAATACTGCTTCCATTTTATTATCAGTATCCTCAAAAATTTTATGATCACTGGACCTCTTGGAAGCTAGAAATAAATCTAATGAGAAGGTCTGGTTACTACAACTTATATTCATTTTCCCAGAATGAGAATGGATATTAGATGTTGCGGTAATCAAAAGGCGTCTTCCAAGAATGGTATTAATGAGAGCCTTAGGTACCTCTATGTCAAGGACCAGAAAATTTACCGGAAATAGAAAATTTCAGCCCTTGATAATACTATCCTCAACAACTCCCCGCGGTTGAATGGTAGATCGATCTTCCAATTGAAATTGAACCTTAGGAGGTTTTAAATCACTGAATCGAAATTCCTCAAATAAGACTGGGGGGATGAGATTACTAGAGGTACCTAAGTTGAGAGGGGCGCGAAAAAAAATGGTGTCAGTTATGACAACTGAGATGAGCGATGTGCCCTGGTCCTTTTTTGTGAAAGGCAGCATGCTCTGAAAAACTGAGCTGGCTGTCTTAGAAAGGACCAACCTTTCTAGATTCTGATCATGACTTTTTGAAGTAAATTTTTTAGAGGCATGGGGAGAATCTAGGAGGGGAATATTCCTCTTAACTTGCTCAAATAAGTTCAAAGGATTGTGGTCAGAGGGCTCTGATTTTAGATTGTTGTATTGCAGTTTTTGAGAGTGGGAAATAGGGTTTGAATCAGGTGTTTTTGGGATTTCTTTTTCTTCTTCCTTATTGAGGTTAGGGGAGTCAATCTGCATTGGTTGAGATCAGTTTCATCATTTGAATGTGAAGGCCTTAAATCCATGTTGGTTTCCTCACTCCTCAAAGTCTCTGCATACGCAGCTTGGTGGTCACTGGGAGGAGATGGGGGGGTTGATTTTGATAGAAACTAGGTTGGTGCTGTGATATTGGGTTAATAGGAGGCTGAACCATGTGGTTCTGATGTTGGTATCCACCTGGGTGTTGGTTCCTGGGATTAATAAAGTTTGGTGTGGGTTGGGATGGTGAGTGTCCTGCAGGTCTTTGAGTCGGAATATCCCCAATTTGATCATTGAGATTGTTAATAAGACGGGTTGTTTCCTTTGTTTTTCTTTGTAACTCCTGCAGGGCTTTCATCATCTGGGCATTAATGTCTTCTTGAGATTGCCCAGATTGATAAGTCTGATTAGAATCATACCCTCCAAACGGGTTTTGTTGTTGGTGTGGAACCGGATTGGTCCAGGAGTGAGCCGGATAATTTCCCCTATTAGAGGAATTTTTCAATTTCTCCTGGAAAGTAGGGACATTTTGGGTGGGGTGATGATTGGGATAAACATAATTCCCTGTTGAACCATAGAAAGCCTTAGAATAATAATTATACTCAGCACGAGATTTATGCAGATTTTCTCTCTTGCGGGTGTTTAAAGGGGTGAGATGTGGAATGTGTGGAGCTTGGGTAGGTGTGGCAGGACTCCCTTGGTTGGCTAGGTTTGTTAAATCCTTATGCAACTGTTGTTGCTTAACTTGTAGCTGAGCCATGATAGAGTGGAGATTAGGTGGAGGGGCCTGATTAAGTAGCTCCTGGGTGGAAAAATAGGGGAAAGAAAAATTAGCATGCGGGTTAGAGGACCAATTTTGATTTTCCATTTTGAGAGAAGAGGAAGAATGCAGGAAAAGTCTTTTTTGGGGAGGCAAAATCAAGTGGTCCCTCCAAGTGTGGAGTTTTGGACCGCCGCCCGTGCAAAATGGAAGAAATGGCAGGGGAGGAGAAGAGATGGGGATGAGAGAAGTGTGCACACAAGCAATCAAATTCTAGACCTAACTTAATTGTGACTCCCTAGAATTTAACCTAAGACTTGGTCTACCTAGGAAACAAGTAATCAATAGTGAATACCCGTTCTGTCAACAAATCTAGCCAAGTTGCTTAAGGGGAGGTTTGGGCCCAAGCATTTCCTAGGAAAATCCTCAGGTGCTTGTACAAACCCGTGCCTGATCGTTTGACACGGCCCCTCTGCCTGAACACCAGATATAGATGACAGAATTGGTATTAACTAGAGAAAACTTAAATCCTATATAGCAAGCCTAAATTGATGAAACCTTAGGGGTCAAATTGCTACAAATTTTAGTTAGGTATAGGATACTACAGTGCACATGGAATGTGGAGGGTGTTATTGGGATGTTGCCCTGTTATTTAGATTTTTGTGTGTGTGTGCAGGAATTGGAGAGTGGCTCCAATGAAAATCAAGTTGTCACACATTTTTTTTTGTATTTTTGTCTTTTAGGATTTGATTTAATTAAATGTATTTTAGGGTTTCTCTAGTTAAATTTTCAAACAAGTTTGAAAATCCACAATCAAAGGAAAACAAGTTGTATGAGTGATTGTATATTTCCTTTAAATTGAGTCTCTAGAGAGAAAGAAAGAAACCCTAAGCCAATTGTCCCTAAGATAGAAATTTAACTACCAATGAGTTATTTTTAGGCTTTCTGAATAGATAGTGGTCCAATCAATGCAACCAACACCACTACCTTGAGTAAAATCAAACAAGGATTCCAGAAAAGATTTTTGTAATATTTTAGGAATTTGTTTGGTAATTGTTTTGAATTTTTAATTGTACTGGTGTCAAAATCCAGAAATGATACCCGTGGGTATTGTGGACTTTTCAGTATTACCACTGACCTCAGAAAATTCTTGTGATTTTATGTGATGTGTAAAATTTCACAAGGATTCTAGAAAGCTAAATTTCCCAAAAATTGGATGAGTATAAAAATTCTAAAAATTTGCGGACAGTAACAAAACAGGAAGATTAGAGGGTGTGACCCCTCTGTAATCCACGAATTTTTAAAAATTAAACTCAAATCCAATGGTTCTGAAATTTGGAACAGATGTTTCTAACTTAATTGGAAATCACTCTATGAAATTTTATGATTTTAGGACGCCTGTGGTGTTAGGAATCGATTTTTCAAGTACGGACAGAAATCTGGACCTGAAAAATAGAACACCAATACTTGCAATGGATTGGTGCTAAAGAAGCATACAAGCAAACAATGGATTTTATAATGCACCACTCCACTTAATTAAAGTGTTTAGGGTCCTTAAAGTCAATTTTAGTGTATTTTGATAGTTTTTTAGCCTAAATGTGACAAGAAAGGGGAACCAACCTGAATTTCACGGGAAGAAAAGGATCTTTGAGCTCTCGCTTCCAAATTCCGCCTTCCCGCTGTAGTTCCTGCACACACAAAAGAAAGAAAGAGAAGGGGATGAGATCCACTTCAAGCAAGAGAAAATTAATTAATGCAAAGCCGTTGCCTCGCCAAAAAGTGATAGCGATTTCACGCGGTTTGTTAAAATACGTCGTTGTAACGCGTAAAACCGATCAACTCTTAAATTTATATTCCTAGATAGGGGAGTATCTAGGGTCGTCCAAGGAGGCCAAATGTTTGCAATAGTGATTCTCTTGCTTGGAATACAATATCAACTTTCTTTTTGGTATTTTTCAATATATCATTTTTTTGTTTTAAATTAAGACATGCGGAATGGTGATGGGAAGGTGATTTACACTTCAATTTAAAATACTACTTCTAAGTGGCAAGTAGAGCCTCTCCCTAAGCTCACTCTAGGCAAGTGGAGGCCTAGAATAATTAGGGAGAGGGAGTGAGGAATGCTAAAAACAAGCAAATAGAAATGCAAACAAGAAATTGCAAAGAAGGCAACTAGATAATTAAAAAAAGTGTTTAACAAAAATGCCTAGTAGAGGAATGCTTCTACTACTAGAAAATTGACATAAAGATAGGAAAACACAAATCCTCTCGATAGGTGGTGAAGAAGAGGGCTTCTTGCTCCAAGGTTGGTGGCTCCCAATCTTGAAAAGAGTCCTTCAACTCCTTCCTTGCAGTGCTCCGCCAAGGTGATGTCCTCCAAGGCAAGCTCTAAGGGGGCGTGCCCTAAGCTTCTCTCCAAGGGTGGACGTCCACCCTAGGTCCTTCTCCCTTGCCTGGCTATCCTTCTTGAAGTGGAAGAGTCCTCCTCCTTGGCGTGGCCCAAGTTGAAGAGAGTGGGGAGAAGAAGGCACCAAAAGGGCTGGTGATGTGCCCCTTTAATCTCCTTCTCTACTCCTTCTCCTTGGTGTAGGTATAGGTGGATGTAGGTAGAAAAATACACTAATGGAGGATGGGAATTATGTGGTGGTAGGGTAGGGTATTTATAGGATGGGAAGGGGGGTGGTTATGGTGTTTTTTCGGAGGGAAATGAAGGGGTGCTTGGTTATTTTTGGAGGGAAAAATGGGAGGGAAATGAAGAGGTGCCTTGGTTTTCCCTCCAAAAATACCTTCTAGAAGGCAATTTTGGAGGGAAAAAAATTGAGGGTGGAGATGGGTTTTGATGGTGGATGTAGGGTGGTGATGGAAGGGATAGTTGGCACCAAAATAAAGTAGGAGTAGGTGGTCTTTTTGCTGGAGCTTAGGTAGTAGGGTAGTAGGTTTTGGTGCCATGGAGGTGGACTAGCTAAGTTAAATAGCTTAGCTAGCTTAGCTAGTAGGGAGTAGAGTTGGAGGCATTTGGAGCTAAGGTTTTCAGGGAGAAGAGTTGGAGGTATTTATCTTGAGCTGCACTAGAGCTGGTGGCTGCTGAAGAGAGCTGGAAGGAGCTACCTTAGCTAGCTTAGCTTGCTAGTTCTTTGCTAGCTACTAAGCCAAGCTAAAGCAAGCTGGCTTCTGCTAAAAGGAGCTGAGGTGAGCTGGGTCTAATGCTCCCGAGGATGATCAAGCTGGGTGAGGCAGCTAAGGTATCTTAGCTCAACTGAGTTGAGCTAAGCTGAGTCCTCGGGAGCTGGACTTGAGCTTCCTAAGCTGGAATGAAGTCATCTTTAGCTGGCTGGAGTTGAGTAGAGCTGGATGTAGCTGGACCTGAGCTAGGGTGAGCTAAGATGAGCTCTCTTGAGCTGTCATTCAACTGAGATGAGCTGAATGGAGCTAAGATGAGCTAACCCTAGTTTAAGTGAGCTGGAATCCAGCTTTGGTGAGCTGGATCAAGCTGAGTTCCAGTTAGTTTGAGCTTCTTCTTCACCAGTTGCCTTCCTGAGTGCTAGGGTTTTGGAGTTCTGACAATCTGCATATCCCTAACACTCACAAAAACACATTAAAAAGATAATAAAAAGTGCAATGCATGCCTAACCTAATTGATGCCTAAATGCAGCCCAAAAACCTATTTGCGAGCAAAATCCTAAGAGCTAAGTTTGTTTTAATGCATAAAAATGATGATAAACTGGCGTTTATCAGTAAGCGTGTAGAAGGGTTTGCATACCTAAGGTCTAGCTTACACCCTCACACAAGGCTGATGGCCCTAGTGGCAACTTTCCAGCGTGAGGGATTTTCTTCTATTTATATGCTTTCTAGTGTAGATGATATGTGATAATATTTTATGCATAAATAATATCATGATGTTTCTATGATTGATTGTCCTCATGTTTTCTTGTCTCCATGTTACTTAGGTTCGTTCACACCATGCACGACCACCATGGCCCCACTTAGATGTACATAATCACTTAGGTTTTAGCTAGCATGTCTAGATCTAGGTTTCATTTTGTGTCTCAAAATAAAAATCAGAAAACACAAAAAAGACAAAAATATTAGGTTAGGTTAGATTTAGGTTAGAAAAGTCAATTCAAATCTCGACTTGTTTTCACGCCTCCCAGAGATGAATGATCGAGACTCAAATTCTAAAAAGAAAAGAAATATATGTGAGTTTCATAATCAATTAAATATTTTGATCACGGGTTTAGAGCGACTATAGTACGATTTTTGACAATTTAAAAAATGCTCAAACACACACTTGTCAAATGGCGCCATTGCCGAGGAGGCAACGCGTGAGTCTAGATTTGGATTTTCTTAACTTCTATTTGTTTTGATTGTAGGTCAAGACAAGGATCCGCACATGCATCGACCCGTGGTGGAGGCCACAGGTATTTTCTTCATCCTCTATTTGTTGCTTTCTTAGGTTAAAAAAAAATCAAAAAAATATATATAGATAAAAAATAAAATTCAAATTTTCATATTTGAATTTACAAAAAAAAAAATTCTTTCTTTGGTGTGTGTTTTAACTTGGAAACTATTTAAACACACCAAAGTCAGATTTGGAAATCCAACCAGAAATTGTTGACGATTTTCTTTTTCTCGAAACTACGAGGAAAGCTATCGTGGTACGATAGCAATCTGGAGGGCATTTTATTTCATACTAAACAGAAAAATAATGGAGAACTACACATTGGATCCCTATCTATATATGAGGGACCAACACTCATTTATAATTTGCTTGCAACAGACTGGTCTCTCCTGAAATAACTTCTCATTTCTTACCCTCCAAACACACCACAGGGTTACATCCATACACATATATGGTCTTCCAGGTGTTGCAAACCTTTTCCATAGAGACTCCCACGTAGGCAGAGGTTCCTGGAATATTTTTCTCCATATCATGTCAGTGACTAGACATGAGGAAAATATGTGGGACAAATTGTCGGTGTGTAACCCGCATAGATAGCAGTCATTTAATGTTGTCCCCATTCTTTTGTGTCTAAAATCTCCCGTGATCAGGCCTTCCCTCTTGCACAACCATAAAAAAATTTGCACTTTCAGTGGGATCTTCAATAGCCATGTCTTCTTATCAACCAGGTCACTTTCCATATTTCTGTTTAATCTGATGATTCTTTCATATGCCTGCTGGGCTATGTATCTCCCATTCTAGCCGTATGTATTTTCCACACCTTGTCTTGGACAAAGCTGCTGTAAATCAGATATTAGACTTTGCCTTTCCTCCCACTGCCGAGTACCCTCTCTGCTAATTTTAGGCCCATCAAACCTCCAGCAGCCACTGGAATCTGACCATAAGCTACTGACAGGGGCATCTTTATCTGCAGTAGCTGAAATGCTCTTGGGTAGGACTCTTTTAGAATATCGAATGGTGACCAATGTTAATTCCATAAACTGAAATCATGGCCATCTCCAAGCTTGGGCTGCATCAACTGCCAATTACTTTTAATTGCTAGGATGACCGATCTCCAAAAAGGGGATGGTTTGGTTGGATATAACCTCTTCATAACACCGTTTGATCCACCATAATAGTCATTGATAAGTTCTGTCCATAATTCTTCCTTGCCCTCAAAAATCTTGATCACCCATTTAATCAGAAGAGCCTCATTATATTCTTTAAGAGCCTTGATCCCGAGCCCACCTGCTTCCTTTGGCTGGGAAATTTGATCCCACTTCGTGGGCTGCATGAACCTCCCCTCGTGTCTAGCCCCTTTCCAAAAGAATTTCTTGCGCATTACATCTACACATTTCCAAATAGATTTCGAGGCTTTGAAGATAGAGAAGTAGAACACCAGGATAGAGGTAATCACTGAATTTAGAAGGATCAGTTTCCCACCTTTTAACAAAAATTTACTGCTCCATCCTTCCAACTTGACAAAAATCTTATAAAAAAGAACATTCCAATCACTCTTCTTCAGTTTCGAGGATCGCAGTGGCAGCCCCAGGTATTTAAGTGGCAGCTTAAAGTGAGGCGTTCCCAGCGTAGCTGACAATGTGTCATGTTCTTGTTTATTCAGGCCAAAGCAGATCAAGGTAAGTTTTTCCCTATTTCATTTCAGACATGAAATGTCTCCGAATATCTTCACCATGTGTTCTAAAGCATGGGCTGTAGCAGTTGACCCCTCCACAAAGAAAACTGTGTCATCTGCATACTGTAAAATAGGGGCCATAGTCCTCCTGTTGGAGAGTGAATAGCCTCTTATAACACCAGCCTCTGTCAATTTACATGCATATCTTGCAAGCCCATCAACTGCAAGATTAAAAAGTAAGGGGGTTAATGGACATCCTTGTCTAACCCCACATTAGGGTTGAATCCAGGCACCACATGGTTTCCCATTGATCAGCGGGGAGAAGGAAGTAGTTGTGATACACCGCTTCATCCACTGGATCCAAATGGGAGGGAAACCTCTTCTTTTGAATACTTCCCAAATGTAGGGCCATGAGATTGAATCATAGGCCTTTTGGAAATCCACTTTCCACATAAATGATTTGCATTTCCTTCTATGCCACCCACACACCATTTCTTGGGCCATAATGAATGATTCTTGGAGGGATATGTTGGGTAGAAAGGCAGATTTTACAGGATGGATCAATCTTTGTAGAATAGTCCTCAATCTATTAGCCAGTATCTTGCTTACCACTAAGTAAATGGAATTCGATAAAGCAATCGGTCTAAAATCTGAAAATTTCTCGGCCCCCTTTGTCTTTGGCAATAGAAAGAGAAAAAATTTGTTGATCTTGTCGAAACCTGCATTGCCCCTCTCAAACTCTCTTATGACGTCCATCACCTCATTGCCAATCACACTCCACATTTCTTTATAAAAGAAAACTTGAATACCATCCGATTCGGGGGAGCCCTCAATGTTTAGATCTTTAATGGCATCTATAGTTTCCTTTTCAGTGATAGTAGCCGTCAACTTAGAAGCCTGATCATCTGTAACTCTAGGCACATCACTCGCAGCCATCCTTTAGCCACCTCTCTTTGCTGTCCGTGATGAATCCCTATAGTACCTAATAGCCTCTGCTCATATTTCTTGCATAGAAGACAGTCTTTTCCTATCTTTGAGAATGGAAGAAATAAAGTTTACTCATCTACGAGAGCTGGCTGTAAGGTGAAAGAATTTTGTGTTGGCATCTCCCTCCTTGAGCCAAAGCTGTCTAAACCTCTCCCTCTAGTCGATCTCCTGCTTGAGATCCTCCTCCACTACCACACCCTGCCACATTCTTCTGGTTGCAAGTTCCTCATCAAATAATGGGCATGCTGCTTCCTTAGAATCTAGTATCTGGATTTTATTTAGAGCCTCTACACGCCTCTACTACCTTAGTGTAATCACCGTAGCTCCATACTCTTTCAAAACAGTGAGTAGAGCAGCCAGCTTGGAAGCAAGCCTGATAGTAGTTGAGCCCTCCATCTGTTTGGTTTTCCACCATGAGCCAACCATCTCGCGAAACCCAGGCTCTCTCAGCCATGATCTTCTAAGCTTTAAATATGAGCCTATTTGGACCTCTTCCCCACCGTCCCAGACCAAGGGAGTATGGTCTGAGAAAGGTTGATCCAGTCCAGCAACATTAGGTAGTTGGAATCTATCAAGGATAGTAGCATTCCCAAAGAATCTGTCAATCTTTGACAAAAGGCCATTGCCATTACGCTAAGTGAATTCAGCTCCTGAGGATGGATATTCATTCAAACCAAGAGACTGAACTACTAGTTGAAACCCAATAGAAGTGCTACCCATGACACCATTCAGCCTATCAGTCCCTGTCAATACACAGTTGAAGTCCCCTCCTATTAGCCAAGCTTCCCCTTGCATGAATTCTGTAGCTGCAGCCCAATCATCCCAAAGTTCCTGTCTTATAGAAGCAGCACATGGGCCATACACACCAGTAATCCAGATGACATCTTGCCCCTGATGTCTTTGGAATTTGCAGGTCACCAAGTAGCGAGCCTTATGTACATCCTGCAGGTGTAACCAACCCCTTCTGCACCAAATAACGATGCCCCCAGACTTGCCATGTGCATTAAGCATCACACACTCATTTGCCCCCGTAGCCTTCATATCATTCCATGCTCTATCAGATTCATTCTCAATGTGGGTCTCTTGTATGATCGCACAATTGATCTCCCACTCTCTCAAATATCTCATCAAAGAAGCCCTCCGGTTCTTGTCGCTCAACCCATGCACATTCCACGTAAGGACTCTCATCTTCCCTCTTGAGACCCCTCCCTCTTTTGGTTTTGGCTCTTACTAACTTGCATAATCGCAGCTACAGTGTTCTCATCCAGGGGCATATAAGAATTTGGCCTCCTCTGTCTGAGCCTATACGGTGATCTGCCCCCGCCAGTCTTGGTAATAGATCCAGTACCAAATTTTAGGCCCTCCACCTCTTTTAAATTTGGCTGGGTCTTTAAGGAATTAGTCGAGATTTCTTTCAACACTTGTATCTCAGTGTTACCGGACACTGATTGTGGATCCCCCGCAGCTTCAATCACAGGCATCACTGTCTCATTCCTGACTGATTCCTCCTACTCCTCATCCATCATCTCCCCCATTTCCCTAAGGTGGTGGTCCTTACATTTTTTTGTTGCTGGTGCCTCATCAGGAGAAGGCCTGCACGATACTTGTGCATTCGTCTCTTCAGCAACCTGCATACCAGACATCTTATCCTGCCCCTTCTTCACAGCATTGTCACCCACAATGAATCTTAAGAGTATCAACCAGGAGCTACCCCCACACCTCAGGATCAACCTGTCAAGGACTGAACCTGATTTGAAGACATCCACCATAACACAAAGGACCCGACCATCACCCTCCATCAAACCAGCATCTACATCTTCTGCCATTATAGCAAACCCAGGAATCATGGTCGCCACTACCTCTCTTGATCTTAAATGTAGCAGCAGACCTTTAATCTGAAGTCTCCCCGATCTAGAGCCTAATCTCTGTGGCGGTCTCTTTGGCAAAGCTCCATCAAAGGGAGAGACTAATCTCCATATCACCATTAAACCTTCAAAGGAACTTGACTGAAAGTGCATACGTTCGACATCCATCATCCCCAAGCCAAAAAGCACAAATCGTGTGGGAGATAGAAAAATGATTTGCCAACAGTTGGTCGATGGGGATAGAGAACTTACCAGTTTTTGGAGGTTTTCTAAAGATGGGTTACCGATCATTACCTCATCAATCAGAGCCCCTCTTAGTACCAGTTCTGCCGCTCTTATGTTCCCTATCATAGGAACCGCAACATAGATCGTGTGACCCCTGTATGTATGAGGGGGCAGCGGTGGTGGCGGTTGTACCCTAAAATTCAAACCTCCAAAGTGCAAGTTCGACCAACCCTTCATCTGCCCTTCATTTGCCTTACACGAGTCCTGCTTATGGTCGTGACCTCCACATGCAAGGCACACAATGGGGAAGCGACATACAGCCACCATATGGCCACAACGTTGGCATCAGAAGCAGACGATCTTCCTGTTGCCCTATGAACTCCCTCTATTTGTCTTCCTCATACTCGCCTCCCATCTACCAGCAGCAACGAAACATCTCCTTTCCTTCTGCCTCCATGCCCTAGATCTCCATGTGGTCCATCCCTCATCATCCCGGTTTCTCCCCCTTATCGCCCCATGATAGCCTTCCGTCATCATCCTGGTAAATTGTTGTCAATTTTAAAAAAATTATTTCCATCAAATTAGGCATCCAAAATCTTGGGATTCAGTCTGATCTTAGGGTTTCAAAAAAGCTTTCTAAATCCACCTTTTATTTGGAAAATTCACACTATACAAATTTTAAAAATTCGTACAGTGGAAGGGGGTCAGAATAGTCTATACTTTGATTTTATCCAACTTCAAATAGTAATTCTGACATCTACTAAAATCAGATTGATCAAATATTTGTGGGGTTGGAAAGCCACTGAAGCCTAGTTTCTTCTACAAATTTTCAAGAATTTTTGGATTTCATTTGATACTGTTTCAAACTGCATTTCTCGTAGGGGATCCATTTAGTTTGTTTGACCCCCTAAAACATAAAAATTCATGAAAAATTGCATGAAATAGTAAAAATCTTAAAAAAATATTCCCTGAAAAAACTATTGAAAATGAAAGATCTCTACCAAATTTCATCTTATTTTGATTTATTTACTAATTTAGGGAGTGATTTCAAGTCAGACTAAGGTCTGACTGTAGATTTTTAGAAGCACAAACCCTAGGTGTTTCACATTAGGGTTTAAATTTAGAGACCCAAAACAAACCTGTCTGAGCCTGAATTGTGTGTGATTGCATGAGAGGGGATCTGATTTGATTGGTTGTCTTCCCCTCACCCACTTGATTTGAAATTGATTTACATTGCAACCTAGGCAACCAATTAGGTCTATTTCACTTAGTAGTGGTGCATTAGGACCACTGTTTTCCTTGATTAGGTCGCACCACTTCTACCTTATTGGACTTAAAAGAATCATATTGACCTATCTAATATTAGGGTTTCCACACTAAGGTAGAGCACATTTGCATTCCATACTTAAAGAAAATTTACATAACGAATTGGGACTTGCAAACCTTGTTGTGTGCTCCACTACAACCTTGTTTGAATTGACCTAAACAAATAAACCCTAAAAGAAAAGAATTAATACAAGCACTTGAACCATAAAATCCACTACACCAATTAAAGCTTGTATTGAAAATCCTTTGCCTATGCACTTCACACTCACAAATCTAATTTTAAGGGCAACACCCCCAAAATGCCCAATCACATTCCAAGAGCACTCTAAGCCCAAGCCTAAAACTAAGTAGACGTGCCCTAGGTAGGACAAATTTACTTGGTAACCAAAATTTAATTGGGTAAAAATCAAGGGCAAGTCTATTTGGACCAACTGGTGACAAGAAAGGTCGTACGGTAATCGTGTTAACCTCTAGTGGTGTCCCGCCATGCGAGGTGTCCTAAGGGGTCCCACCATTCTGGCTAGCCAAGTAATTCAAGGGTTGGTTTAACCCAATTCCATTTCAAGATACCAGGTTTAGATCCAATTAGGGTATACAATTTAAGGCTACCTTATTTGCTTGATTTGGGGTTCTCTCATCTTTCTTCCTAAGCCTTTGCCTTAATTCCACGAACCCCTTGTAGCTGGTTGTGTCTTCCTAAGGAAGACTATCTCTTATCTCTATTTGCATCTTTTCTCAAATATCCATGAACCCATATCATTCTTTTGACCCTCAGGGTCCTCCATCTCCCAACCCAACCATGATTTCGACTCCTCCTGGTTGAGAGACTCATCCTATCTAGCTAGGATATGATCATCCTTATCCCCCAGCTTATTTAGAGCCTGAACCTCATGGATCCGACCCTTATCTACATCAGAACCAATTGAAAGCCATAGTTGCCTGATTGCGTAGCAATCATAGGTCTTAATTGACCTAGATCAAGCTAGAACTTAGCATAAGTTAGGCTAATTCATGCATGCATACGCATTATTTGCATCTTTATTGCTTTTCTTTAGCTACGCATGAAATAATGTTATAATGTGCTGATTAAGTGCATTATGTCAATTGCAGGCAATAAGCTGATCAGGAGCTGGATCTGGAGCTGGATCTAAAGCTAGATCAAGAATAACGGGAGTTGCAGCAGAGCTGGAGCAGAAGGCCTAGTTTAGATGTAGGAATAATAATATAAGGGAGTTAAAGGTTTTCTATTCTATTAAGTAGGAATAAAGTAGTAAGATATGAAGAGCTTAGGTCCATCCTAGCCCTACGATAGCCTAGAGACCTCCCCACGCCTTAGCCACCCTTAGATTAGGTCACAATACCCTAGGAAGCCTTAAAACCCTAGTTCCAGCCCTTATCTGGACGTCTAGATAAGTTATAGGACGTCCAGGACCCTTAGCCATCTCCCGTACACCTCAAACCCACTTTTACAGTGTTATTGGACGTCCAGACACTTTGTCAGATGTCTAATTTCTGCTGAATACCCAAAACAAAACCTTGATTTCCCCCTGACTAAGATTGATTGAGTATAAGTTGTCTTATCACATTATCGGACGTCTGATATTGGTCTCCAGTCCCTGTTTTGAGATTCAAGTCTTTATCTTGTATCTCTAGCTCCCTAGACCTAATCCCAACCCCATAGGAACCTAAATTAAGGGATTCTAACCCTAGTACATCACCTCTAGACCTACCTAAGGACCTAATTAGGTCCTCACCAAATCCAATTGACTTAGATCAAAGTCAATTACCTTTACCTAAGTCAATTGGACTCATTAAGTCCAATTGAGCTTAGATCTCAACCCACACACGTTTAATTGGCATAGTGAGAGTCCAATTGACCTAAACCCAACCTAATTGAGTTATTTCACTCTCAATTAGGTTCACACTCATTCAATTAAACTTAGGTTAAGTTTAATTGCATTTTCCCCTTAGCAATTAGGGTTTGTAACCCTAATTCAAGACCTACACCTACCCAAACCCCTTAGGACCTAACCTAAGCCACCTAGCCACATAGAGCACGACCACACACACACACACACATACCCATTCATGCACACACACTTCTATAGAGTTCTCTATAACTCTCTTGAAGTGGCGCCACCTCTTGGTTGCCAAATTTAGCAACCAAGAGGCATTCAAATTGAGATCCACAATTTTTGGATCTCAAATACCACTTCTATCCTCATGTGGCCGGCCACTCTTGGGCTCTCTGTAGAGAGTTCCACACCTCTGTAGAGAGAAGCCCTTGAGTCTATAAAAGGTCCCCATGGGTGGCCAAGTGACCCCATTCACTTCCTTGGCAATTCACACTCTTGGCTCCATTGGTTCCATTCACGCCCACTTCCACTTAACTAGCCACTCCACCTCCACAAGCTCATCACCACCATGGAGGACATCATGCCGGGATGCTAGATCACTCCTCTCTCTCTCCAAGGGTCGGCCTAAGTTACATTGGCCGCCCTTCATTCTCGTCCCGACCATTCCAAGGCCATCGAGGACCACCCCTGAATGCCCTTCCATTCTGCTAGATTTAGTTTATGCTCTTCATAAGTTTTATTGCTTTCATTACTACTTAATAGCATAGTCTTACTTTTCCCCTAATGATGCATGCAAAATCCCTCCATCATTCTTGTATGCAGTCGTTTTCTAGTAGCTAGGTTTAAATTTCAAGCATTTATGTACAAGCTTTCCTCTAAAGTTCTTGTTGCAAACAACTCTCCAATGGAATGAATGAATATGCATTTATATATATATATATATATATATATATATATATATATATATGTTTGAAATCACCATGAGCTTAATAATTGTCATTCTTTTTGCGTGATTCAAGTTGCCTATTTTTCAATTGTTTATCTATTCGCAATAAGCATGTCGTTTCCTGAGAATATTGAAAATCTAACGATAGACGCTTTCTCCGTAAATAGTCACCACCTCACTAGAATCGTGCGCACAGAAACTCACACGTTCACCTTTGTGATTTACTTAACGCACGCACACGTAATCCGAGTCCATAACAGAAGTGGTGAAATCTTAATTAGGAGATTGGAAATCGGTGTGCGTTTTTAAACAAAGTAGAGCGGCAAAAAGATTGATTTCTAGAGTAAAGCAAACGCCTCCTAGAGACGAACGACCGGGACTCAAAGTCTCGTTACTTTTACAAACTTAATTTTTGATGAACATTTTTGCGCGACTATACTACGATTCCGACAACTTTCAAATGCGCGACAATGGTTTCCGTCAAATGGCGCCATTGCCGGGGGGCAATGTCATTTTCTATGATTTCGATCTTTGAAATTATCATTGACAAATTTCTCTCTACTTTGTTTTTGATGTGCAGGAAAAACAAAAGAAAAATGGGATCTGTGCACACATCGAGTGCGGTAAAGAAATAATCCGGGTGCACATCATCGTTCCTTTTAGATTAGGCCTTTTTTCTGAATCCTAGGATTAGGTTTTACTTTCTGCAATTTCCTTTGAAAACTCTTTAAAAAAAAAGGATTTTACTCATTTTCATGAAAAAAAGAAAAAAAAGAAAAAATTTTGAAAAAAAAAATCTACATTAGGTTCCCTTTCGAATCTAGACTAGTTTGAAAAAAAAAAAAGATATTTTCTTTGAATCTTTTGAAAAATTCTTTGCCAAAAAAAAATGTGTAAGAGTTTTGAAAAAAAAAAATCTTCTTTTTGGTGGAAAGCTTAGATTTCAAGTTCAAACCTCTTTAAAAGCTTTTCTACCATCTTCTGATTTTTAGCCAGAATTCAAGTCTAATTTAAAAATTCGATTGCCGAAAAATTAGTAAGCGAAAAATTCTGAAATTCGAACCAAACCTTCATTTTCAAACTATATTTCAAATGCCACATTCTTTTGAAAAAATTCCAAGCATACAATTTTTAAAAATTCGCAAAGTGCGCGGGGGTCAGACTGGCCCAGATTCAAAATTTTTTAAATTTCAAAAAGCGATTCCGCGCAATCTGTAAATCTATTCTGACTAAAAATGGTGGGATTTGAAATATGATCTAATTAGCTTTATTTTCCAAATTTTTATTGAATTTTTGAAGGTCAATTGATATTGTTGCAAAGTGAAAAATCGACCAGGGGTCAAAATTCCAAATCTGACCCCCTGGCATTAAAAAATCCCTAAAAATTTCAGTTTAAATAGTGAAAATTCCAAAAAAAATATTCTATAAAAAGCTAATTGAAAAAGAAATCTACTCGCAAAATTTCAAGTTAATTAGACTCCATTACTGTCAGAGAACGAACATTACTTTTGTGGTCTGCTGAAACAGAAAAACAAAAAACTCTTAGAAGTGCATGAAACTTAGGTTGAATCTTTAGGGTTACAGCTTAGAGACCACACTTTGGCCTAACCTAGACTTAATCAAGTCTAGTTAGCCGATGGGCTTGGTCACCTTGTGGGCCACTCACCACAAACCCCACTGAAGAAAATGGGTTAAAATTAATCTTAAAACACGAAATCAACCTGAGTTCGTTGTCATACTACTAGGTGTTTTTAACCTCTCTTGCCAAACCTGGTGACTAAGTCTACGGGACAGTGTCAAACGACCGAGGCTCGGGAGTTAACGGAACCAGAGGCATAAGCCAAAGGAAGAACCTTCCCCTTAGTCCCCTCGTAACCAGACTGGCTAGGTTATCTTGAGAGGCGGGAACCACTTTCAGTTGGTTGAACGACGAACTTCTCTTCAGGAATTCAAACTACTAACAACAAATCTGGTCACCTGATCCATAAGGACCATTTGATTGACAGGGCCTTAGCCTTGTCCTGCTTGTCTACACCAACCCAGGGGTTGGGTGGTGTATGCAAGGAAGGAGGTCACTTCGACCTCACTTGGTTGGACCTTGGGAGCCACTCCCAAGGAGGCAAGTCACCTTGCCCGGACCATCTTCTCCCCCCATTTCTTCTACTTCCAGAGCCACCATGGCAAATCCTGGACCTGGATGTAGACCAGGTCAGGACATCGAGAATCTGGACCTGATGGCTCGTCTGGAAGGCCGAGTCGCTGAATCCATGGAGCGGCATTAGCAGAGCATAGATTGCATCTTGACGACACTTGACAGGATGCAGCACCTGCCGTGAGGAGAACAACTGCGGGATTTCTATGACCCAGCCACACAAATCGTCGCACCTCTTGTTAGAATTCCCGCAAGCGGAGATGCGTTTGAGCTCAAGCCCAACGTGATTGGGTTGATCAGCACTCATTTCTATGGGAACTCAAGTGAAGATCCGTTCCAGCACCTGGAGGACCTGAGTCGACTCGCTGAAATGATTCAACCCAAGAATATCGATCTTGGGATTGTTCTGATGAAGCTTTTCCCGCTCTCTCTGAGGGACAAAGCTTCATACTGGTTCAAGACTATTGGGAAGATAATTGGAACCTGGCTGGAATTACGACGTGAATTCCTGCAAAAGTTCTTCCCAATCGGTCGAACAAATGCAATGCGACGTGCAATCACGACTTTCTCCCAAGGAGCTGGGGAGAAGTTACACGAAGCATGGGACAGATTTCACGACCTTCTCCGGAAATGGCCGCATCATCGTATACCCAAATAGCACTTAGCTCAGATTTTTTACCATGGGCTGGATGACACACATTGGTATCTGGCCGATGCATCCAGCAGCGGGAATTTTCTTGCAAAAGACAAGAGCAGTGCATTTGAGTTGTTCGAATCATTAGTGGAGAACTCGATGAATGCCGCATTTATGAACTAGTTCCAGCGGCCTGGTTAGCAGTGGGTTGGTGTCCATGAGGCTCACACCAAGTCTATTCGAGCCGACATGGATATCATCATCAAGCAGTTGGATAGAATAAACTTAATCGAGAAAAAGATTGACCAGATCAATCAGGGTCAATTTGACTCGAGCTCTGCCACCGTAAGACCCTCCTATGCACCCCGAGCACTTCCTACTCAAGTTAATCTACTCACTCGGGATTCGTCTTCTCCGTATTTACGAGATCCCGCATATCAGGATCCCGTAAATAATCTAGATTTGGCACCCTACAACCAGGGTTACGCACCACCCGCAGATTATAATGTGTATCCCCTTGACAGATATATGTCTCAGACATCTTCGGCCTACGAGGACGTCAGCGCTATCCAAGGATACGGGCATAATAACCCATATTCAGAGACGTATAATCCTGGTTGGCGCCAGCATCCGAACTTCTCCTGGTCTGGTAATTCACAGAGACCACATCAAGATCCACACTACCAGACTAGGCAATACGGGAATGCGCAAAACACGTATCCTAGGCAGCAGCCATTCCCGTCTCAGCAGCAGCAACCTCGCTCTTTATACCAGCCACTGCACCAAGCTGCCAACCACCCTCCAAAGCAGACTGACCCTTTGGAGGCACTGAAAGAGGAACTGCAAGAATCGATGAGGATGTCTACACAAGATAGTTTGTAGATTATGAAGGCAATGGCTGATCAGATATAGACCATACGAAACAAGCAGAACTAGCTATTGCAGGAGCATAGGACTCGGGGAGCCTTTCCCTCCTAACCCGTCCCGAATCCTCGATATGTGCAGAACTAGGGTGCCCCGCCTAGGCTTGAAGCACCGCAGGGATAGGCACACGCCATACTATAGGTGCCTCCTGCACCACCCAATTATGCGCAAGGCCAGCCGCCCTTGCAGAATCCCGCGTATTCTGCCCCTTCCGCTCCACCACCACCTCATGGACAGCAAGCCGATGCACATGCTGTCTCTCTGCGAAGCGGAAGGAAGACATTCGACCCACCACTTAGGTAGGCGGGTCCTAATTTTTCCCACCCTTCGCCACAGGCAGGTTCGACTCCTTCATCATCTCAGGAGCCACCTGTGGTAGATAAGGGTAAGAAGCCACTTAACCCTAAAATTCCCATCCCTTTTCCTGAGGCTCTGACACGAAATGCAGGACGGAAAAAGGACATGCAAAATTTTGAGGACCTGAAATCGATGTTTAAGGAAGTACATATTCAGGTTCCCCTCCTCGAGGCTATTGATCAAATTCTTGCTGTCGGTAGGTTCTTCAAGGACTATTGTACCCTGAAGCAACAGCCGAGAATTGGATGACAGGCGGTACTGTCGAAAGAGGACAGCACCGTGATTCTACCTTACTTACCGCCAAAGAAGAAAGACCCTGGTACCCCACTCATATCTTGCTTTTTGCAGGATTCTCCATTTGATAGGGCCCTTTTAGATCTGGGTTAGTCCATCAACCTAACTCCCACTGCCGTATTTGATCGATTTCGATTTGGGGAGTTGAAGCCCACCTCGATCACGATTTAGCTAGCTGACAATCAGTCAAAACACCAAGGGGGGTGGTTGAGAACGTGATCGTAAAAGTCCACGAGTTCTACTTTCCTGCAGATTTTTTCGTTCACGATATGGAAGTTCCTCTTAATCTCCAAGATGCACCAATTATTTTGGGTTGTCCATTTCTGGCGATAGCCCAAGCGAACATCGATTGTGCATCTGGGTGTATGGAGATTGCCCTAGGCAACGAGCAACTTCGATTGGACATATTCAGGGCAGCAAAGAACTTCGACTGTGATCGAATAGAGGAGGATGGTGAAGATGAAGATCCGGCATACTGTGGCAACATTGGGCTCTTTTGTGATGACCCAATGTCTCATTCGTCTACACTATCAAGGTTCTCAAACCCCGATCCACACGGGACTGAAACCATTGCATTACACATATCTCCCTGAGGATCTGATTGTTTAGGGTGTGCTTCTGACCACAGCACCTCTGAATCCAGCTATCCTGATCCACACATCACTGATTTGCCCCTGTTGTTGCAGGAAGACATGACCACAGCTAACGGGTTTCCCGTTAACGCAGTCACAACCGATTATTCCACAGGGAGCAACTCAGCGAGAATTGACGTGCACATGGATTTGCAGATTCCCACCCTCAATTCTGCTCCTCCCACTCTCATTTCTGACTATGACCCACCCATGATTGAATTGAAGCCCTTACCTGAATCACTCAAGTATGTGTTCTTAGGCGAAAGTGAGACATACCTAGTCATTATCAATGCCCACTTAACCCAAGAATAGGAGCATCAATTGATTTCTACGCTTCAAGACCATAGGGTTGCTATCAGATGGAAGATTGCTGATCTCCGCGATATTCACCCCTCATATTGCACTCATTACATTTACACGGATGAGGGGGTGAAACCTTCGAGACAACCTCAGTGACGACTTAACCTGAATATGCTAGAGGTTGCTAAGAAGAAGATCATCAAATGGCTGGATGCGGGCATCGTATATCCAATCTCAGACAGCCAGTGGGTGAGTCCGATCCAAATAGTGCCCAAGAAAGCAGGACTCACCGTAATAAAGAATGATAAGGGCGAATCCATCCCGACCCGCACTGCGACATCTTGGTGGGTCTGCATCGACTACAGGAAACTGAACACGGCTACCTAGAAGGATCACTTCCCTTTGCCGTTCATTGATCAGATCTTGGAACGGTTAGCCGAATGCAGTTTCTTCTACTTTCTGGATGGATACTCTGGGTACAATCAAGTAGCAATTAGCTCAGAAGATCAAGACAAGACCACATTCACATGCCCCTTCGGAACATTCGCTATCAAGCAGATGCCCTTTGGCCTCTGCAACACACCAGCGACATTTCAGCGTTGTATGATGGCCATCTTTTCTGACATGATCGGGGACTATGTGGAGGTATTCATGGACGACTTCTCCATTTTCGAAGATGATTTCTCATCCTGTCCTGATAACCTCACCAAGATCCTAAAACGGTGTATTGAGGTAAACCTAGTACTTTCCTGGGAGAAAAGCCATTTCATGGTGAGGGATGGATAGTACTAGGGCACAGGATCTCCAAAAATGGGCTCTAGGTCGACCGGGCTAAATCAGAGATTATCTCCCACTTACCACCACCTAGCTCGGTGAAGCAGATCAGATCATTCTTTGGTCACGTCGGCTTCTATTGGAGATTTATATGCGATTTCTAGAAAATCGCACGACCTTTGACGAATCTCCTGGTTGCCGATGTCCCATTTGATTTCGACACCTTGTGTCTCAGCGCCTTCGAGACTTTACGAAATGTTGTCTCTGATTCACCGATTCTCCAACCACCCGACTGGTCACTTGATTTCGAAATGATGTGCGACACGTCTGATTTTGCTGTCGGTGCTGTTTTAGGCCAGCGTCGGGAGAAACAACCCTTCGTCATATACTATGCTGGCGAGATGCTGAATGAGGCTCAGCATAATTACACTGTCACCGAAAAAGAACTACTAGCAGTAGTGTTCGAGTTGGAGAAATTCAGATCATATTTATTAGGGTCCAAGGTCATCATTTTCACTGACCACTCCACCCTCCGGCATTTGTTGGCAAAGAAGGATGCCAAACCATGGCTCATTAGATGGATCCTTCTATTGCAAAAATTTGATATCGAAATCCACGACAAAGCTGGAAAACAGAATGTTGTGGTGGATCACCTATCCAGATTGGACCCATACCACATTCCTTATTCCCTACCTATCCACGAACAATTTCCAGATGAATCTCTTTTGGTAGTTCATTCTGTCGAGTTCCCCTGGTATGCGGATTTCGTGAACTACCTTGCTGCAGGGAAAATTCCTGCGAACCTATCTAAGGACCAAAAACTCAAATTCATTGCAGAGTCCAAATACTACCTCTGGGATGACCCACTACTCTTCCGCATTGGAGCAAATCAGATTATTTGCAAATGCATCCTAGACTCTGAGATCCCCAGTGTGTTATCTTTCTGCCATAATGATGCGTGTGGTGGCCATTTCTCGGGACGGAAAACCGCTACAAAAATTTTGCAGTCAGGATTTTTTTGGCCAACCATCTTCAAAGATACACACGAATATGCCCAACACTGCAAAGATGCCAGTCGATTGGTTCTATGACCAGGAGAGACATGATGCCACTCCAACCCATCATGCTCGTAGAAGTGTTCGACGTCTGGGGCATCGATTTTATGGGCCCTTTTCCGAACTCACATGGCTTCGAGTACATACTGCTAGCCATTGACTATGTCTCGAAGTGGGTCGAGGCCATCCTAGCGAGATGGGCTAACCATAAGACCATCATTTCTTTCGTACGGCAAAACATCTTCGCCACTTCATTCACGCCCATTAGCGATGGGGAAGCCACTTCATTCATGCCCATTTTAGGTCATTATTAAAGAAATACGGGGTACATCACCGTATAGCCACCCCATATCACCCGTAGACCAATGGGCAGGCTAAAGTGTCTAACCATCAGATCAAGCTGATTCTCCAGAAGATGGTTAGACCAGACAGGAAGGATTGGTTCAATAAATTAGTTGATGCACTCTGGGCATATCGGACCGCAAACAAGGCCCCACTCGGAATGTCACCATATCGCATGGTATATGGCAAGGCCTGTCACCTTCTTGTAGAGCTGGAACACCGCGCTTTTTAGGCGGTGCGAAAATGCAACCTTGACCTCGATGCAGGAGGTCAAGAATGGAAACTCCAGCTTAGTGAATTAAAAGAGTTTCGGCAGGAGGCCTATGAGAACGCATCGATATACAAGGACAAGACTAAGGCCTTTCATGACCGCCACATCTGGAGGAAAGCATTCATGCCCAACCAGCGAGTCTGATTGTCTGATTCACGGCTGAAACTGTTCGTAGGGAAGCTCAAGTCCAAATGGACTGGCCCGTATATTATGATTTGTCCATATTCTAATGGGGCTGTCCAAATCAAAGACCCAAAATCTGGGCATATATCCACAGTTAATGGCCAGCGCCTCAAGCCATTTTTGGCCCAGGAACCTCCTCCACCTGACGAGATTGTCCATCTTATTGAGGACGTGTGATTGAGTGCTCGCCCAGCTAGAGGCGTTAAACTCAGCACATATAGATACCATTCGCCCCACATTCCACCATCATTTATATAGAACCATTTTTATAGATAGCATACTTTTCTTTTAGCATATTTTCTTTCTGCATAGTGCATGCTAACAGGTTGGCCGGTGCTAAATGTATATTTTCAGGAGCAATTCCAGGTGACTTCTGCCCACTCATCCTCTGTCAAATTTATTTTATATTCATGCATGAGGACATTCAAGAACTTAGGCATGGGAGGGTAGATACAACAAAACTAAGATTTTTTATGCCAACATTTAGAAAAACCTCGGAGCTACATGTAAAATGTACTTTAGGACCTTAAATAAAAGAACAACAAACTCCACCTCCAATGCTCTCCTTAGAGCTAGAAATCGTCCGCAATAACCATTTCCGACTCACCTGCTCACCTATTGTTCTAAATTTACGGTCAAGCTACTGAATGTAACCGAATACGAAATTTCATGAAGTACAAATTATAAGAGGTTTCTTGTTTATAGCATATATACATATTGCATTAATGAATAAGATTATCTTATTAAGAGAATGCATTAGGGATTTTATCCTCTAGTTGATTCTTGTAATCTGGAATCCAGTACAACTTTTCACACACACATAGAATTTGCAATGGATTCACAGTGAAGGCTAATAAACGTCTTCAATCTGTCAAGAAGAAGTAGTGATTCTTTTCCTGAACCCTTGGACAGTGTTTTGGGAGTCAGGCAGATTTTCCTCCAAAAATCCACCAAATAGTGTGAGATGAGAGTAGAGTGTATTGGTGCTCTAAGATTAGTGCAAGGAATCTGGAATCCTAGATAATTAGGTGATGATACTCTGAGATTAGGCATAGTTTCCACTCTCGGTTTCTGCGTATACATTTTTGAGTGAATTTTGAGAGCCACCAAATAAGGCAAATACGCGGAGGGCAAGTTTTTATAAAACTAGGGCTTGCGGAATCCTCGGCTGAAGGAGGGTATTGATGCCAAGGTTAGAAATACATTATCCTATCTGTCTCTCCCGGTGCCATGAGTAGGCACTTCCACCAAATAAGCCACCCAATATCTCTTGAGTACCACCAATCCCTAATAATGCCTCCTCAATAAAGTTCATGTATGTGTGCTAGTTGTGTTATGTTGAAAAAAAAATTTGAAAAAAATTTTTTTTTTGAATATTTAGTTCAGTTGCATTGAGGCAAGACCACCAAATAAATTTGAGATCCACCAAATATGGCCTTATCCCACCTTCCTTGTGTTTCTGATCGCCCGAATACTGGCTGAGGAATTTCGACTTAGTTCTAGGGTTATGAGAACTCAATTAAAGTGTTAATGCCTAGTGAGACCACCAAATAATATGTGAATTTAGTAAGGTTGTGTTCTCTAAGAAAAAGAAAGAAAAGAGAAAGAGTAAGAGAGAATAGATACAAAGGAATCAAAAGGGAGCATAGTTTTTCTCATCTTTCTCTGAGTTGAGTTACTTAGTAATCCGGGAATCTAGATTCTGTAGTACTAGTCTCTATGTAGCACCAAGTGAGAGTGAGCCACCAAATATATAATCTTTTCCCTCAGAGATTCTCTACCTAATCCTAAAGTTGGGGTGGAATTCATAGAATATCTTGAATACCCCGAGGGAAGAAGTTCGCCTATCCTGCTAGAATTTTTACTAGGGGCAAGTACAGGCTTTAGAGGTGAATCAGTTTTTCACTTGAATCCGTTGCAAAAGCTACATAGCTGCACTCTCACGATTGTCTGGATTTCTAGACCATAGGATGAAAATAAAAAGGAGAAAAATCTCTATGCATAAACCTGATAAAATAATCAACCCCTTAAGGACCTTTGCTGTAAATAAGTTAGTCTTCCATTTGCTAAGGACTAGAAAGATTTAGGAATGGGGGTATGATTGTGCAGCAATCATAAGTCTTAATTGACCTAGATCAAGCTAGAACTTAGCATAACTTAGGGTAATTCATGCATGCATACGCATTATCTGCATCTTTATTGCTTTTCTTTAGCTACGCATTAAATAATGTTATAATGTGCTGATTAAGTGCATTATGTCAATTGCAGGTAATAAGCTGATCAGGAGTTGGATCTGGAGCTGGATCTGAAGCTAGATTAGGAATAACGGGAGTTGCAGTAGAGCTGGAGCAGAAGGCTTAGTTTAGATGTAGGAATAATAATGTAAGGGAGTTAAAGGTTTTCTATTCTATTAAGTAGGAATAAAGTAGTAAAATGTGAAGAGCTTAGGTCCATCCTAGCCCTAGGATAGCCTAGAGACCTCCCCACGCCTTAGCCACCCTTAGATTAGGTCACAATACCCTAGGAAGCCCTAAAACCATAGTTCCAAACCTTATCTGGACGTCCAGATAAGTTATAGGACGTACAGGACCATTAGCCATCTCCCGCACACCTCAAACCCACTTTTACAGTGTTATTGGACGTCCAGACACTTTGTCAGACGTCCAATTTCTGCTGAATACCCAAAACAAAACCTTGATTTCCCCCTGACTCAGATTGAACGTCCAGAACTGAAGTCTGGACTTCATATTTTTTAGTATAAGTCGTCTGATCACATTATTGGACATCTGATACTGGTCTCCAGTCCCTGTTTTGAGATTCAAGTCTTTATCTTGGATCTCTAGCTCCCTAGACCTAATCCCAACCCCATAGGAACCTAAATTAAGGTATCCTAACCCTAGTACATCACCTCTAGACCTACCTAAGGACCTAATTAGGTCCTCACCAAACCCAATTGACTTAGATCAAAGTCAATTACCTTCACCTAAGTCAATTGGACTCATTAAGTCCAATTGAGCTTAGATCTCAACCCACACAAGTTCAATTGGACTTAGTGAGAGTCCAATTGACCTAAACCCAACGTAATTGAGTTATTTCACTCTCAATTAGTTTCACACTCATTCAATTAAACTTAGGTTAAGTTTAATTGCATTTTCCCCTTAGCAATTAGGGTTTGTAACCCTAATTCAAGACCTACACCTACCCAAACCCCTTAGGACCTAACCTAAGCCACCTAGCCACATAGAGCACAACCACACACACACACACACACATACCCATTCACGCACACACACTTCTCTAGAGTTCTCTATAACTCTCTTGAAGTGGCGCCACCTCTTGGTTGCCAAATTTAGCAACCAAGAGGCATTCAAATTGAGATCCACAATTTCTGGATCTCAAATACCACTTCTATCCTCATGTGGCCGGCCACACTTGGGCTCTCTGTAGAGAGTTCCACACCTCTGTAGAGAGAAGCCCTTGAGTCTATAAAAGGCCCCCATGGGTGGCCAAGTGACCCCATTCACTTCCTTGGCAATTCACACTCTTGGCTCCATTGGTTCCATTCACGCCCACTTCCACTTAGCTAGCCACTCCACCTCCACAAGCTCATCACCACCATGGAGGACATCATGCCGGGATGCTAGATCACTCCTCTCTCTCTCCAAGGGTCGGCCTAAGCTTCATTGGCCGCCCCTCATTCTCGTCCCGACCATTCCAAGGCCATCGGAGACCACCCCTGAATGCCCTTCCATTCTGCTAGATTTAGTTTATGCTCTTCATAAGTTTTATTGCTTTCATTACTACTTAATAGCGTAGTCTTACTTCTCCCCTAATGATGCATGCAAAATCCCTCCATGATTCTTATATGCAGTCGTTTTCTAGTAGCTAGGTTTAAATTTCAAGCATTTATGTACAAGCTTTCCTCTAAAGTTCATGTTGCAAACAACTCTCCAATGGAATGAATGCATATGCATTTATATATATATATATATATATATATGTTTGAAATCACCATGAGCTTAATAATTGTCATTCTTTTTGCGTGATTCAAGTTGCCTATTTTTCAACTGTTTATCTATTCGCAATAAGCATGTTGTTTCCCGAGAATATTGAAAATCTAACAATAGATGCTTTCTCCGTAAATAGTCACCACCTCACTAGAATCGTGCGCACAGAAACTCACACGTTCACCTTTGTGATTTACTTAACGCACGCACACGTAATCCGAGTCCATAATAGTAGTGGTGAAATCTTAATTAAGAGATTGGAAATCGGCATGCATTTTTAAATAAAGTAGAGCGGAAAAAAGATTAATTTCTAGAGTAAAGCAAAGGCCTCCTAGAGATGAGCGACCGGGACTCAAAGTCATTATTTTTACAGACTTAATTTTTTATGAACATTTTTGCATGACTATACTACGATTCCGACGAGTTTCAAACGCATGAGAACGATTTCCGTCATTGCTAAATTTCGAGAATATAATAAGGACTATACAGATCAATGTGCCAAGCTCTTGGAGCAAATTAGACGATCTCGGGAAAAATCTCAATCTTATAACTCGTCCCAGGAATAAGAGACTTGGAACAACCAGCCTAGTGGGTCTAGTGACCCATATTTTGGATTGACTAGCTACTCTACTAATTCTAGCTACCATGGGGAGGCATCCTGGACTCAGCCAACCCAAAAGGCACCTTTGGACCTAATCCATGATTTGGGTAGATCATTTGAGTAATGCACCATTTCTGATACACCTGTACCTGATGATATATCACTAAGGAATTGGAATAATGGATCACAAGTACAGGACCACATAACAAGTTCTCAATCAACTCCCTCTATAGTCAGCCCCACATAATACCCCCATGCCTAAGATTTGCTAGTCCCTAGCAAAAATGAAAAATAATTGAAGTAATTAGAAGATTTCTTCTTTTCTTATTTCAAAACTTTAGAGATCCAGACAAGTGTGAAGTGCTGATAGCCTAGGTAACGGATTCACGTGAAAAGCCAATTCGCATTGGGAGTTCGTACTTCACCCTTGGTAAATATTACTGTCAGGATAGGCAACTACTTCCCTCAGGGATAAAGCAGAAGATAATCTATAATTTGACCCCGGCTTTTGTCTTAGGTAGGGGATATCGAGTTGAATGGATTTGTATTTGGTGGCACACACTCATCTGGTGCTACATGTAATCTAGTACTACAGACTCTAGATTTTTAGATTATTAGACAAGTCAACTCGGAGAGAGGCTAAACAACTATGCTCTCTTGATGTTCCTGTGCGCTCACTCTTTTCTTTCTTTTCTTTCTGAGATCACAAATCTCGCCAGATTTAGTAATTGTACTCACTGTTTGGTGGCCTCACATGGCATCCACACTTTAATTAAAGTCCCAATAACTTTACAACTAAGTTAGAGTTCTCAACCAGTATTCAGGTGATCAGAAATACTGAAAGGTAGGTATGGGTCATATTTGGTGGAACGCGATAAATGTTTTTGTTGCCTCAGAAACAATGTTACAATGATAAAATTATAATCCTGGATTCTTTTCTTTTTCTTCTCTCTCTCTTTTCTCTTTCTTTCTTTTTTTTCACTTTTTTTTTAATCTCTTTGTTTCTTCTTCTCTTTCTTTTTCTTTTTCTTTTTCTTTCTTTATTAATCAACACAACACGATACAGACTTTTATTTATGAGGCATTATTAGGGATGATGATGGTCAAGAGGATATTGTGTGGCTTATTTGGTGGAAGTGCCTATTCTCGGCACTGGGAAGGAATAGATAGGATAGGCGTATTTCTGACCTTTGACACTATTACCCTCCTTCAGCCGAAGACTCTATGAAGAACGGTTGTAACCATCCACCATAGTCATAGCTTTATTAAGCCTCCATCTCTATGTATCTGCCTTATTTGGTGACTCATGAATTCACACAAAGTACGCACACAGGAACAAAGAGCGAAAACTATGCCTAACTCTGAAGTATCATCATCTAATTGTCCAAAACTTAAGAGTCCTTGCACTAGACTTAGCACACTAGTAATCTCTACTTTCTTCTCACAAATATGAGGTGGATCTTAGAAGATAGTATGCCGGACTCCCTATTAACTGTCCAAGGGTTCAGTAGACTATCAATGCTTATTGGTTTTCTTCAAAGATCCATTACCCAGTCTACGTGCACGTGAAATAAATGTACTGGATTCTAAACTTAAGAAATAATTCAGGAAGAAAAACCTCCAATGACAAAGATATTTTGCTAAGGACTAACCCAATCAGCTTAAGAAAAGAGATTTTTTTTATATGCTAACCTAAATGCATGAATACTTCCTAAAATGCAAAATGCACCCCCTCATGCCTAAATCCTACAAAGTCCCCATTGTAAAATTAAAACAAGGGAAGAAAGGAAAGAAATCACTTGACAATGGTTTTATTTAGAACACTGGGTTGCCTCCCAACAAGCGCTGCATTTTCTGTCAGCAGCAAGACATAGAAGGAACCTGTAAGTCTGGTTCCAAACAGAAAAGGTTAGGCCCTAAAAATATGCGTAACAACGCGGGCCTAGAAAACAAATAGCTATGGATGTTGGCGAGCTGATGATGCAACGTAATCTCAAATGCTTGCCAGAAGATATGAAAGCGGAGAACCTCATTGGCTACCTTGGGAGGTCTAGGAATAACAACAGGAATATGAAAAGGGACCTCCCGAAATGAAATAAGTGGAGGATAATAGGGATCCTCCAAAATAGGGCTGGTTTTAAAAGATATAAACATTATTAGTTCAAACCCTTGAATGGTGAGAGTAAAAGTACAAGCATCAATCCACACTCGCCATTCTACCCAAGGATGTACTGGCCTGATATGTTGTCCAAAAAGAATGTACATGAGCAGAGATCTGAGCCAAGGATCGGTTAGGGAGTATAAGGGTTGTTTGTAGTGTTGGAAGGTAAGGGTTAAGTCCAATGAGGGCTTAGTCGGTGTCAGGTCCAATTTCAACAATGATTCAGATTGTGTATACTCCTTAACAGTTGTAGACAACTTCAGGTTACCCTGCCTAGCATTAATGATTAGAGTCATATTTGAATCAAGGGTAGACTCTAAATTACAATTCTTTGATGGCAGGGTTAAAATATCAGAATCATGATCATTAAGCTCATCCCCGGATTCGTTTGGTTCACTCAAATTTTTGTCGGGGTGCATATGTGATTCATTAGGAGTTGGATCAGTATCCTCAATTATTCCTAAAGGAGGATCAGTCTTAATGTTTTGGAGCAAGCCTATATCACTGAATTCGTTATTCTTCTCGAGGTATAAATCCTTAATTGATGTGTTTTGTCCCCGAGAGTCTCTGCTAGGCTTCTCACTATTTTGTTTGTCCTCTAATATCAACTCCTGTTTTGATGGAGGATGACTCTCAAAAGAAGGGAGGAATCTGGAATTCACCATATTATTAATATCCTTTGGAGGTAAATCCTCAAATAATAAATAATTCCCTTGTGATTCACTCCAGATTTTTAGTCCAGGTTCCTCTATTGTAGCATCCTCATCCTTTGAAATAGACTCTTCATATCCCTGAGACCAAAATTGATCTAATTCATCCTCCATTCCCTTAGAATCACCTTCATTGGGTGCATTTAAATCCTCAGGATGCTGAATGGTAGATGTAGATTCCCTAAGTGGAGGGTTAGGAGTAGGCTCACTGAGGGTAGAATGGGCTTCCACCAAATAATCAATAGGGGAAGTGATAGGAATAATACAACCTTGACTCAGGTTGGTAGGGGTAAGGAGAATATTGTCATTGGGGCCAAGGTCCTCAAGAGGTACCATCTTCCATTGCTTTTGACTTCAATATAGCTTGGGTGGATAATCACTATGATCATTTTCCTCTAGTGGCCGTGTCCCATTGGGAGAGTCTAAGTGATAGCTACATAAAACTAGATCCCTATTGTCATTGGTTTCCTCAGAATTATTTGCATGATCATGGTCGTCTGGGTAGGGATTAGAATTAGTGGGAAGCATGTAGCTAAGCTGTCTTATTTCTTCATTTAACTATTGACTATTCCTCAACATCTCTCCCATGGATTCCATCATTTCCTTTTGCTATTTTTGCATTTCTATCATAAAAGAGGAGAGGCCACTATTATCAGGTTAGGGAGGATAGTCAATTTCAGGCTCTGGTTGCCTAGGGGTATTGCTCCAACCTCGATATGGAAAATCATGAAGGGTGGGAGGGTTGGGGGTTTGCATAGAAGTAGGGATTTCAGGGTTGGAAAATCTTGCTCCTAGGCTCTACTCAAAAGTGGGAGTTATCATGCCAGTACTGCCAGGATAAGAATAAGAATGATCCCATGAATTGTCAATGTACCCATCAAAGGATGGAAACGCTCGGGGCATGGGATCCTGATTAAAAGATGGGAAACATTGACTCTAATAATCTAAATGATAGGAGTAAGGGTGATCCATTTCTTTAAGCAAAATAATTTTAACTCTCTTAGGATTTAGAAGAATTCAGAACACGAGCAAAAACTTCCTAGAAAGTTTTAACGCTGTAAAAGCAAATGCAAATCCAGTGGGATCTGTTTTTAGTAGATTGTAGGTCTTAGAATTAAATGTTCAGTTGGTGGCCAAACAAGTTTTACAAAAAATTACGCTTCCTAGGCCAACCTTCGCTGGTGCCTATAACCTACTCGCAAGGGATGGAAGTCCTGAATGGAGCCCACACACGAGGAACCGAAGTAACTTGGTGGATAGGCTTGTTGATTTCTGACCAACATCCCTTGTGGTGCAAAAGAGGAGAGGTAGAAATTTATCTAGTGACCTTATATGTGAGGTGCACAGTGTCTCAGGTGTGCAAACATACGATCATGTTTTGAGTTTTGAAATTTTGCAAATAAGATCCTTTTGCACACAATTTTAAGTCATTGATTTTAAGGTCCAACCTCTTAGCAGTCCCAATTTTTAAAGTGACCACTGAATTAATTCAATTCAAGCACTTTGGTGGTCTTAGACTTAGGTTCAATGCAAATGCATGACAGGTAATTGATGCTCAAGAGAAGACATACCTTACTCCAGCTTTCTTCGTGCAATAATGTATGCAATACAGTAAAAATAAACTAGATGCTGCTCATTTAGTCCTATATGGTCGTCCTATAGATACGTAGCTTTTAGTAGGCAATTCAAAATTTTTTTTTCAATAATAATAATAAACAAACAAACCTAATCTAACTAACTAATCGAAATGCAGTTTAAATAATTCAAATAGTCCTATAATCTAAATAAATGGGAACACGCTCCCGAAAATATTCTCCCGCATACAACAGCGATAAGAAATAAAGAAGTACTGGGAACACATTCCTAAAAATACCTGACAAGGGTCCAAAAGACAATAATTAAATTCTAATGTCTATCTAAACTAAATTTAAACTAAGATCTACTGACCAAGTCAAAAACAGGCTTCTCCATAAGCCTATGTGAGTGGGATCAAGGCCCACGTGTTCCTATTGCTGGCCTCTAGGTGGCATCAAGGTCCACCAAAAAGATCTCTTCGCCGTACGCATCGTTCAAGTTCAATGTCGTCGCTCTGCTACGCTTGTCGCCGTGTCAGATTCCTCGCACAATAAAAAAAATGACCAGATAATTACGCAACTCAGAATATTCAAAAATAATAACGTGAATCTATTGCGTCTGTTGCCTCCCCGGCAATAGCGCCATTTTGATGGAGAGAGTTTCACTTATTTATGATAGCACTAGAAGGATATGTCGTTGTAATTAATGTGGTGGAAATCTCTCAATCAAAAATTAACATTGATATGAATTCAAACCACAATAAAAAATGTCACATCACAGGGAGGAATAGAGCAATAAATTCACGAGTCGAGGAATATATAGCTCGCAGACTCTTTCGCAACTTTAATGAGAGGAATATGCTATTTTAAATGAAGCTTGCAATTTCCTTAAAGGTTCAGGGGTATTTATGTAGTTTTAATGTCAGGAATTAAGCTCCAAAAAAAATATGTGTATGATGCATGTGTAATGGCTTATCATGTAAATTCAACTTTCATGCAATTCTGATTTGAAATTCAAGGTTAAATCATGCACATAACACAAGTGAAATAATTTCAAGAAAGTATGCGTGCATTAATGCAATGTGGCCTGAATAAAATATGAATATATAATTGGCAATGGCATTGAATGTAATTATTAATTGAGAAGAAAACATAGGATTTCTCCTCTCTCTTCCTCACGTGGGCGGCCATGCATAGTTGGTGACGAGAGTCGACAGGGAGGTGCATCTCAATGAGGGCTACGCAACGGTGGTGACGCGGCAGCCGGAGGTGGCCGGCAATGGTTGGGCGGAGGAGAATGGTCACCGGCCTGTTGGAGGAGAACAAGCACGCGTGGATGTGCGGGCACCCTGCTGTTGTAGCCTACACGGCTGCGCGCTGGGCACGTGCGTGCAAGGCTTGCTAGGGCGCGGCTGGAGTGGTCCTTTGCAGCGCCTACAGGGCATGGCTGTGGCATTTGCAGTCACCTACAGGTGGCTGCGGTGCGACGCAGGGGCGTCTACAGGTGCTGGAGGGGGAGTGGGTGGCTGGGTGCAGCGCCTACAGGCGTTGGTCGTAGGTGCAGCGCTTGCAACATGCTTGGCAGTAGCGTTGGAGGGCGCTTGGTATGGCGCGGTGCAGCCTGGAAGGGCACTTGGCAGTAAAGCAGGGGTGGGTGCAACGCCTGCAGAGGGCACGGGTGCGGGCGGTGGAAGGCTTGGCGTGAGGTGCGCTATTGCTTGCATGCGCTGGTGCAGCGGAGGGGCTTGGTGCGGCTACAAGGGCGCACGCGTAGTGGATAGGTGGTGGAAGGGTGAGCTCAAGTGCAGGCGCAACGCCTGTGGTAAGGGCTGGAGGGCGATGGTGTGTGGTGCAGGCTGGAAGGCTTGGCTGTGGGAAATGCAAGGGCATTCACCGTGCATACCTTCTTCACAGTGCATGCTCTCTCCACGGTGGGGAAGGTGGAGAAGAAGGATATCCCCCCAGCAGGAGGAAGAAGATTAAGATGCGACCCTTTGCCAAGCCTTTTTATCTCCTCTCCTCTCGTGATTTAAGGGATTTTCAAATCCCTTTACTAATTTTGGCCGGCGACTGTTTTCATTTGTTGAGGGAGGTGTTGATCCCGGCCGGAGGATGAGGAAGGTGTTGAGCCGGCCGTTTGTTGGGGAAATTTATCCCCCCCTCCTTGTTCTTTTCCAATATCATTCCTGCAACAAAACATAAAATAATTACATACTAAGTTATAAAATGTGATAAAATAGATAAAAACTCAAGTAATGATGCATGCACTTATTTAATGACCTAATGTGATTATTAACAAACATACTATGTTAGAATTGAAGTACTTAGGCGTAACAATAGTCCATTAAAATGGACTCATCAATATATCACTAAGGAATTGGAATAATGGATCACAGGTACAGGACCACATAATAGGTTCTCAATCAACTCCCTCTATAGTCAGCCCCACTCAGGGTGATACACCTATTGATTCATATCCGGATTCATATAACCCTAAGTGGAGAGACAACCCTAATCCTTCATGGCCACCACAAAGATCGACTCAGATTGAACATCAATCTAGGTCAGCCCAATATTCCACTCAATCCACTTTAAGGCAACCATCTAGTCCAGCCCAACCTGCAACCACCCTTGAAGATATCATGAACATTTTGTTTGGCATTGACAAGAAAAATGAAGAAAGGCTAACTAAGTTGGAAAATCAAGTGAAATCTCAAGGGGATCAAATCAAGAGATTTCAAGAATCACTTTATCCCCGAATGCAAATACCTTTTCACTCCTATTCTCCACCTATTCTTCCGATCCCTCCTCTAATCTATCATACATGCCATTATATAGGGGCCAACTCTTTTGCCTCTACAAGGAAAAGAAAACCTAGGAGCCCACCCAAATGATCTGATTCAGGCTCAACCAAAAATCATAAGACCAAACCCACATCCAGCTCTGACTCAGACTCTAGGGACAAAAAGAATAAAAAGGCTTCTAAAGTTGATTTGACCTATTTACCCTTTCCTGAGGCCTTAAAGAAAGAGTCACAAAAGAAGAAAAGGACTTGCACACCTAAAGAGGTGGTTTTATCAGCTAACATAAGTGCATTTGTTTCTGGCACTCTACCACCCTAAAAGACCGACCCTGGGAAACCTTTCATATCTTGTGCCATCAAGGGATTCACCTTTAACAGAACCCTTGTGGATCTAGGGTCTTCCATCAGCTTGATTCCTATTACCCTTTTTGACTGCACCAGACTTGGAGATCTGCACCACACACCTGTCACCATTAGAATGGCAGATGGCTCCATCAAAACACCTAAGGGGGTAGTTTAGGATGTGATCATTAAAGTACAAGGTCTTAGCTTTCCAGCTGATTTTATTGTTTTGGACATGGATATACCGGAGAAGCTAAGTAATTCACCCATCATTCTGGGTCAACCTTTCTTGGCTACAGCCAATGCACGGATTCACTGTTACTCAGGATGTATGGAAATGAGTAGCGACAATGAGAAGATTCACTTTGATATTTATGTAGCTGCTAAGAAAACGAAGTCAGGGAATTTTCTGGATGACACAGAAAGTGATTCAGAAGGAAATTCGGAAGAAACCATGGCAATTGACACCTGTGTAGAACTGCATGACCCAAATCAACAATCCACTAGATTACATAAGTTACCCTCAATACCAGATCAAATCATTGATAGCATGGTTGACTATCTTGATCGACCTAGCCCAATTCAAAACCCTGCCCCTTGCAATGAATCCCAAATTACCCAATTGATCAAAATGGTTCATGAAATAAAAGAAGTTAGTGCAAGAGAATATGATGATATAAGAAAAGAGCTTCATAGAATCCAGGACGAGCAACAAAAATAAGAAATGTTTGAATTTGGGTCAGGTGTGCCACAATCGATTTGTGATTCGGTGGTGGTCATGCAGGATTCTATTGATGAAACACCCGAGGTGGATGATATTGATGATCCTATTGAAGTTGAGAATGGAGATTTATTCGAGAATCTTGATCTTGATTTAGGGCCTGAATACCAATCATTTCATTTTGGGGAACCAAGCATTAAGGGACTTGAATACAATTTTGTTGTATTTGAGAATACCCATGGAGACATTGATGAATTAATTCAAATGATCTCATACACGGAGCAACAAAATCAAAAAGACTATAACAACTCCTTAATCAATGATTCAGCCCATTCCACTTTCATGGAGGGACTCACTACTGAATCTAATGACCAATTTCATCTAAGTGAGAAGAAGGAAATATCCCCTTATGAAAAGGATATTCAAGAGATTGAAATACTATTGGGGATAACATATGATGAGTTATCAGAGGAAGCTAAAAATTTTGGGGAATCATTTGATAATTGGGAATTAGAATTGAAAATTTTTGAAGAGATAAAAGATGATACACAAACATCTTTGGTAGAGACAAAGACTGATCACTGGACCTTGATTTCTAGATCTGACCACACTACTTGGGTCATGCTTTCCATTCATCACCATTATCAGGACCCATATGACTTTACCCTACACAACTCTATCCATAACCCTACCACCCACATTCTCCATCACCTCTTCGAGATGCCTTCACCATCATTCCTTCCAGGCACCCGTAATTATCTGTCTTTCTTCTGTAGCATCTAGCTGCAGATAATCCCATGCCCCATCTACATATTTTTTCGATTATTTGGGCTTGGAATTCATGGACAGCTGGTCTGCACTTGCTGTCTGCTATTGGCAAATGAGACTAAAATTCTTATCATTTTACTCGCCATTCTCAATAGTGTATTGATATGTCCTTTTTGAGTGTACGCCTAGATGGAGGCATTAATCTTAGCACTTATATATAGCATATTTTATTTGTCATATTTTCCCTGCATATTCAATTTTAGGTGTTCGAATAAGCGGAATGTCAAAATTCAGGAGCTATTCTAGGTGATTTCTACCCATTTACCCCTGTCATAAGTAATTTTCCATTATATTCATGCATGAGGACATCAAGAAAGTAGGCATGGTGGGGGGGGGGGAAGTAATTGTAAACTGAATTGTTTTTTCTACCAACCCCTAGGAAAAACCTTTTGTACATCATGCTAATTACACTTTAGGGTTCTTAAATTAAGAACAACTGACTCCACCTCAAATGTTCACATTGGAGCTAAACATCGTCCGCAACAGCCACTTTCGACTCATCCACTCACCCTTTTATTCTAAATTTAGGGTCAAGCTGAATATAACCCGAATTAGGGAAATTTTCGAAGTGCAACTTTGAAAGGTTACAAATAGCATATATATATATTGCATTCATGAATAAGATTTTTATCAAGAGAATGTATTAAGGATTTCATCCTCTAATTGATTCTTGTAATCTGGAATCCAGTACAATTTTCACTCACAAGTAGATTTTGCAATGGATTCACGGTGAAGACTGATGAACATCTTTAGTATGTCGAGAAGTAGTGCTTCTTTTTCTAAACCCTTGGATAGTGTTTTGGGAGTCAGGCATATTTTCTTCCAAAAATGCACCAAATAGTGTGAGATGAGAGTAGAGTGTACTGGTGCTCTAAGATTAGTGCAAGGAATCTAGAATCCTAGATAATTAGGTAATGATACTCAAAGATTAGGCATAGTTTTCACTCTTGGATCCTGTGTATACATTTTTGCGTGAAATTTTGAGAGCCACCAAATAAGGCAAAAATGTAGAAAGCGAGCTTTCATAAAACTAGGGCTAAGGTGAATGGTTACGACCATTCTTTACGGAATCCTTGGTTGAAGGAGGGTATTGATGTTAATGTCAGAAATACATCGTCCTATCCGTCTCTCCCAATGTCATGAGTAGGCACTTCCATCAAATAAGCCACCCAATGTCTCTTGAGTACCACCAATCCCTAATAATGCCTCCTCAATAAAGTTCATGAATGTATGCTAGCTTGTGTTGTGTTGAAAATAAAATACATAGAAAAAAAAGGGAAGAAAAAAAAATGAATGAAAAAAAGAAAAAAAAGGAAAAATTGAAAAAGAAAAAATTAGGAAAAGAAGAAAAAGCAAAGAAAAAGAGTGTGCAAATATTTAGTGTTTATTTCAGTTGCATTGAGGAAATACTATCAAATAAATTTGAGATCCACCAAATAAGTCCTTAACTTATCTTTCTGTGTTTCTGACTACCCGAATACTAGCTGAGGGATTCCTACTTAATGTTAGGGTTATGGAACTCAATTAAAGTGTTGATGCCAAGTGAGACCACCAAATACAGGTCATATGTGTGAATCTGGTGAGATTGTGAGCTCTAAGAGAAAGAAAGAAAAGAAAAGAAAAAGAAAAAAAGAAAAATAGAGAGAATAAATACAAAGGAACCATAAGAGAGCATAGTTTTCTCATCTTTCTCTCGGTCGACTTACTTGAGAATTTGGGAATCTAGATTCTATAGTATTAATTTCTATGTAGCACCAAGTGAAAGTGAGCCACTAAATAAACACATCCATTTCCCTCTGACATTCTCTACCTAAGCTTAAAGCCAGGGTGGAATTCATAGAATATTTTGAATACCCCGAGGGAAGAAGTCAGTCTTTAGAGGTGAATCCGGTCTTTCACTCGAATCCGTTGCAAAAGCTACATAGCTACACTTTCACGTATCTAGATTTGTAGATTTCTGGATGAAACAAAAGGAGAAAAATCTTTAGTCAAGATCTTTGATAAAAAGAATAAGCGGTCCTTAAGGGTTCGAATTTGTAAATAACTTAGTCATGTATTTAGTCTTGCATTTGCTAGGGACTAGCAAAGTTTAGGCATGGGGGTATGATTGCATAGCAATCATGGGTCCTAATCAACCTAAATAATGTCTGAACCTAGCTTAATTTGTGGATATTGCACTCATATCTTGCATATCATGCATTGCATCAGTCTATTTAGAATAAGATGAGATATCCTGCTAGTTAATAGTTTTTATTTCTATTTGCAGTTAATAAAGTGATCTAGGATGAAGGAGATACTGGAATAAAGCAATAAAGGAAGAAGAAGACTGATCCAAATTAGAGGAGTGAGGAGGATAGCCTTATCCCTACCCTTAGAAACCTCCATTAGGACACCTTAGCCTCAAAACCCAAACATGGATAGCACTATCTATGTTCTTATCCACCCTATCCCTCTCCCAAACACTTAAGAACCAAAACCCACCTTAGAAAACCAAAAACCCACTCTCCAACACCATTTAAGATGTCCAGACATCTGACTGGACGTCTGATTTCTGCAGAATAACAATCCAGGAAGGTAGAACTCATACTAACATAGAATTGGACATCTAATTTAATGTCCAAACGTCCAATTTTTCAATATAAGACATCTAACCACTATTCTGGATGTCTGATACTGCTCTCTGGTTCCTGATTTTGGTGTTGAAAGCCCTAGCTTGCCTATTTTGACCTAGGAACCCCACCAGACACCCTAGGAAACCTAATTGGAGACCTAAGCCTAGTCCACTATCCATATCCCTACTTATCCTATCCCTAACCCAATTGAACCATCCCATACCTAATTGAGTGCATCTATAGTTGATTGGGTGCACCCGAGCCCAATTAGATCCACCTAGGATCTAATTGACTCATACCTATTAGGGTTACCCTAGCCTAAACACACACATCCTATTAGACTTGACCTATACCTAATTTGGTTCACTTCTATCCAATTAGACTCTCCTAAGACTAATTAGGTCCATACCTACCTAATCTAGGTCAACCTAACCTAGATCTACCAAAACCCACAACCTAGCCCTACGAAAAACACACACCCACACACACACACACACCCCTTCCTATTCTACCCCTACCAAGCCCATGCACACCCTCTTAGAAACCCTAAAACTTGTGTCAAACCTAGATCCTAAAAAGGTGGCATTGGCTATTTTTGGAGCCACCAAAAGTGGCAACCAAATGGAGCCTTCCCTTAAGGACAAAGGGAGAGCCACGAAATTACACACCATTTTTCAATCCTCTCCTCCACCTCTCACTTGCAACCACACCTCTCATCCTTTCCTCTCAAGGTCGTCCTCCTCTTCCAAGGCCCCCTCCATGGATGGATAAAGAAGAAGTTTGTTTATGCGGCTAGATCATGTTTTAGCAGATATCTTGTTGTAATATAGATGAACTCTCTGCAAAAACAAATAAGAATTTATAACTCGAAAATCAAAGTATCCGAGGTCGAACACAGGGAGCAATTGGGTATCTCCAAACTTAAGAACACAACTTTCAATAAAAAGCAATAACTAATTCAACCAAAATTGAAGAGTAATGTTATGGAGAAAGTGCTCAAAAAGAATTGGACGTCTGATACAATATCAGACGTCTTAAAATTTCTGACTACAGTGTTTTGAATTGTTGTCCTTCTGTGTCTTCTTTCTCTCTCTTATTTTGCTCTGCGGCTATGCTTCTTTTGGCTTCTTCTTCTTCTTTTCTTCCTTAGTTGCTCCTGCTTCTCTTCTTCTTCTACCCTTGCTTTCTCTCTTCTTTCTCTTCCTGCAACTAAGTCCTCTTCTTTCTCTTCCTGCAGCTAAGTCCTCTTCTTTCTCTGCCTCTCTTTTTTTCTTCTTCAGCTACCTTCCTCTTCTTCTTCTCTTGATCTACTACTCCTTTACTACAGTGCGTCTCTTTTCTTCTTTTTCCTTGCTGCGACTACCTTCTTCCTTTTCTTCTCTTGCTGTGCCTCTTCCTTCCTTAGGTTCTTCTTCCTGCACAACACCACGTAGCAAAACCTACCCCCTACCCTCCCCATGTCTCTCTCTCTCTTTCTCTCTTCGGTACGCTCTCCCAGAGTCGGGTAATCGGGTCAGGTGCCAAGTCTGCGGGGGCAGGTCGCAGATGAGGCGTGGCGAGTGAGGGCGAGGGACCTCACCCCTGTGTTCTCAAGGCAAACAACACAAATCACAAAATCAATTTAAACTACGTACCTCACTCATGTGTTTCCGAGGTGGGACTAAAAGTCCCACCCGCTTCTGCTGGCACCTGCAGGAAGATATATTCATGCAATTGCTATAGCTACAGGTTTCGCAGCGACTGCTATCAGACTGGATTCGCTCGTGCCCTCAACCCGTGCAGCCTGGGGTCCTGAAACCTTGAGCGCGTGGCATGAAGCTCGGAAGCAAGCAAGCTTGTATGCTTGTTAATGGCGAACGGGGGCTCTACCCTACACGACACAAGAATAGCCTTGCGGCTCTATCAGACAACAGGAGAACTTTCATCGTATCACGGCGAAGGTGAGGCGGGGATCGGCGTGGCTCAGAATGGCCTAAGCGTGCATGCCTAGGTCGGTCTGAGTCTGTGTGTGTGGGGTTGTTCGGTGGAGGTGTGGAGCATGTGTGGCGAGCAGTGAGTGGGTGGAAAGTGATCAGTGGTCGATGGCGAAGGTGAAGAGGTTGGTGGTGAGAAGTGTGGAGGTACGGAGTGCTAGATGCGTCTCGCCGGAGGTCAGTCGAAGATGGGGAAGATGAGGGTAGACAGTGGCAGTTGAGGGGTGGTTTGTGAAATAGAAGGGGAATTTATCTGGGGTACTTGGAGCGAAGGGGAGGTAGAGGAGATGAACGGCGTGTTTGTGCCGTTGTTAGAGAAGACGACCCTGAGGGGGAGATAACGACGATGAGGAGGAGGTTAGAGAGGCGTGCGCTGGTGCGGTGCAACGAGAAAGAACGAGGCTAAGTGAACCCTGCCACTGGTATGGTGGCAGAGCGACGAGAGGAGGGAGGGAGAGTCGCCAGAGCTTGTGGGCTACTTGGCCGAAGAGGGGAAAGAGGAATTCTGGGAGGATTCTTTGGCCAAATCAAGCTTAAGGGATTCGCAGAGGACCGGAGATCCTTTTATAGTCGGTAGCCGAGCTTCTGGTGCTTGAAGGGCAAGCCTTCTATCGCAAACCCCTCGACGGAGAAGGAAGGTAGTTAGGATACCCAAATCTCTCGAGCATTCACATGAGAGATTGGGCGCAAATTTGATCTGGAGATCGTGTTTAATCGATGGAGAAATCCTAAGAGAATCTCCCTTCCAAATCTGGGAGGAGATCTCTGAGGATTCGAGGGGATATTAGCCTTGAATCCTTGCCGGAATGGGATTCCTCCAATGTAATGGTGGAGGGACCTGAATGCAAGGGTGGCAAGAAAGCTAGGGAACTCTTCATAAGGGTTGTTCAAAAGTTAGGGGCCAGAATGTAATTTGGTGGACTATTTCGTAAAGTAGGTCAAGATGACCTTCCCTTAGGCCCAAATTTTGGTATAAACCTAATTTGAACCTAAGGAATCCAATGGTGAAGTTGGATTTTAGGTTTGACCACGTTTGAATAGATATTTTGTATAAAAACCCAAATTAGGTTAAATACTGAGCTAGGACCCCAATCTAGGTCAAAATAGGTTCCAAAGGCCAAATTGATGGTTCTAGACCCTATAGGATATTTTTCCATGAATTTTAGAGGGTTTAGTTGATTTCTATATTGACCAAAACCTTGTTGAATTAAGCAGGTTTATTTTAGGATTACAGAATGTCATTTAATTCTTGGATTGCATAATAACCCATTTCTGACTGAACCAACCCACTTTTTATCTTACTCATACCATTTGACCTATGTTTTGCCTCTGAGAAATCCCATTTATGTACTGTAATGGTGAAATTACAGTTTTTACCCTTCAGTTCATGTTTCTTTCTCAGAACATTAAACCCTTGACTTAAGTCTTCCTTGAGGTTACGCAAGAGCTTTTGTTTACTTTCTCAGGTCAAAATGAGCTAGTTAGGGCTCATGATGAGGCTCTCATCAAAGCTCCTCCAAGGCATCTTCATGTGGGCAGCAAGAAGAAGGAGAGCATTAGGGTGCAACACCCTCTTCTCCTCTCTTCACTTGGGCATGTCCTTTCTTCTCCATAGAGGGGATGCCCCCTCTTTTTCTTCTTCTTCTTAGACGGCCATAGAGAAGACCCCCCCTCACGGTCTTCTCAAGGATGGCCATTGGTAGAGAAAGGGTGCAACACCCTCCTCTCTCCACTTGGGTGCACACACCCATCCTCCTCTCTTTAGTGGACGACCATGAAGGCTCACCCATAGGCTCTTGTGGCAGACCATCTCTTGTTGGTAGGTGTGTAAACGGGTTTGCATTCCCAAGGTCTAGCCTACACCCTCACACAAGGCCGATGGCCCTAGTGGCAATAAATAAGATAAGACACAATTGGTGTGGCCTTAATAAGTGCAATCAAATAAGATAAGACTAGTGGTGAATTACACGTTGCTCCCTAGCAACGACGTCAAAATGTTGAGATCGTTTTGCATCGATTTGTGAAATACACATCGTAGTATAGTCAAGAAAACCACTACAGCATTTAAATTTATAAAGAGTGCTCGAAATCGATAGGAGTTCGAGGTCGTTCGCAGGAAGTAAATGTGGAATTCACAACACTAATCAATGACATAGACAATGAGCATAATAATGTGTAATGAATCAATAAGAATATATTCAATATCAACCAAATTGTATCTCAAGAAATTGTAGGACAAAAGGAATAGAAAGGACTATAAAAAGTGGTGATTTAAATCACCAATTAATCCCTTTAATTTAAGCACATCTCACAATAATCAATTACGCCAAATTTTTCAACAGTAACTCAAATCACATATCAGACAAATAAATCCACAGTACCAGAACCAAGGGCCTCAATCAGACGTCATCAAGTAAGGCTCAGATTCGTTAAACCACCAAGGCACAGAGCCTCAACAAGATGCACAAGGACTCCAAGCATAGCTCAAAGCCATCTCAAGTCTAGGTGTTGGGAATATCAGCACACACCCTAAGGTTACAAAACCTGAAGCAAAACCCTCCCCCTTCCTCCTCAAAAATTCCCCTCTATATGCTAATTGGACCTTTAATCGGGTAATCGGGTCAAGTACGAGGTCCAGAACTGCAGGCAGTGAATCGCGGATGAGGAGTGAGAGGCATGTGAGGGAGGGACCTCACCCCTCCGTGTGTCGAGGCAGACAACTAAGATCACAAGCTCAACTTATCTGCTATGCTGGTCTCATACGTTCATGATATGGGACTAATGTCCCTACTTTCTTCGCGTGGCATATCTGGCAATGTCCATGGCCAATTGAAGTAGCTACTTTGCTCCCTTCATCAATTGAAGCTACAGGTTGCTTTGCAAGATGGTTCCGCAGCATCTGGATGTGGAAGCAATGACTATGAGGGTTGGAGGCAATGGTCGAAGGTGAAGGAAGCGAGCTCACCGGCGATACCTGAGACAGCAAAACATGGGCTTCAAGCCTAAATTAGAAGGCTCTTGAGCATCGCCGTGAGGCGAGAAGAGTGATGGTGGTGATGGCAGAGTGTTTCATGGTCAGATGTGGTCGAACGGAGTCAGAGATGATCGCGGGTTGTGGGTTTGGTCGACAGTGGCCTCCAGGGATCGAAAGACCAATAAAGTTGGGGCTTTTGATCTTTGGGGTGAGAGGAAGGTCGTGGTGGTGGTGGCGAGTTGTGTGGGTGTGTGTGGCGGCCGAGCAAACTTGCTAGAGTTTCGCTGGTTGTAGGGAAGACAGTGGTGGAATGGTGTGATGAGTGTTTGATCCTAATGTCCAAGTGAGTGATCTCTTCCTCCTTAAAACCCTCAAATGGGGTTGGTTGGATTCTTGATTGTCTGATCAGCAAACCCTCCAATTTTAGAGGGATTTGGAGTCAAATTGAGAGAGATCTCCTCTCTTGAAGGTTGGAGGGCTTAGGTTCACACCTGCCATGGCAGTAGGGACCTGAGCGCGAAAGTGAAGAAAAGTTAGGGACCTATGTGTAAGAGATTTTGAAAGCTAGGGGTCTGACTAAGAGAAATAGAGATTTAAGGGACTGAGATGCAAACTAAGTCAAGATAGACTCTGGTTAGGCCCAATTTTTGGCCTTAATATAATTTAGACCCAAGGAATCTAATGGTGAAGTCGGATTTGACTTTTGACCACGTTTGACTGGGCAATTTTCACAGAAGCCTAAATCAAGACAAAATTCTATCTAAGACTCTATTCTAGGTCAAAATGGGTTCAGATGGTCAAACCAAGGGTACCAAACCTCTTAGAATATTTTTATTTGTCTTTTAGAAGGTTTAGATGAATTTTATTTTGACCAGAACGTCTTTACGTCAAGCAGGTCTAAAATTAGTATTTTGTATGTTATTTTGGTTATCGGAGTACGTGAAACCCCGTTTCTGTCTATATAAGCCTACTCCTTGGACTTTAATGTTCATTTGACCTTCAATTAACCCCTAACAAACCCCATGGTTACTATGCATTTATGATGAGATGTTAAAACTATAGAAGTAACCCTATTTTAATGTTCTCTTCTCAAAATAGATTTGCACGGAATTACGGTCCTCAGGCGATCATTTAGGAGCATTTATCTTTGAATTTCCACTAATTCAAGTTAGTTATGGTTAATGATGGTGTTACCATCAACGACCTAATTTCATTTGCTTCTCGCATGCAGTGGATTTGAGGCCTAGTGAGGTTTTGAACTCGCATCTTCTCGATGCGGGCACTCATCTCAACCAATGCGCTATGTGTGCGAATTATCGCGGGGAAGAGTTGTTGCCCACACCTCCTCAGTCGTTGGATGAGAAACGCATGGATAAGATCATGTGTGCTGTGTGATGAAGTGGAGAGGTGGGTGCTGTTGGGTGTATGAATGAGTGGCACGTGGCACATTTTTGGCCATTGATCATTAGATCAACGATCAGAACTTCCCTGGCTTGTTATGGGAGCTGTGGAGGTTGGATTGAGGTGATTTTGAGTCTATTAGACTCCATTCATTGATTTGGATCCATACGTACTGTTTGATTACTCATCTAGGACCTGTTTCAATATGCACTTGTATGCAAGGTCATTACACATTAATTATAAGTAATCTTAATGCAAAAATAAAATAATATGCATGTAATGTTCCTATACCCACTGTAATGCAATATTCATGCACATGCACCCTCAAAATTGACTCTAATTGATGTAATTAATTCTATTATTTGTAGAGTCATCATACCCTCATGCCCACCCCTTACTAGTCCCTAGTAATGTTAACCTAAATTCTAATTACAACTAGAATCAAGAATTGAATGCTCAGGCACCAGTTACTTGTCAACAGGAGAAAATTTTTACTATGAGCCTAACCCCTAAAGACTCAACAGCACCTGGGTGCTTGCTAAATGCAGACCGCCCAAGTCCTCGCCTTATTCTACATAGAATCAAATTCTCTTTTTCTTCTTCCTCTTTTCTAATTTTTTTGGATTTTGGATTTGAGAGTTTCAGGGTAACTTTTTACAGTTACCTAGCCCACCCAAGACTTGAAAAGGGCCCCAAGTGCTAAGCATCTTTCCATGAAAATTGTGATAGACTCACTCAACTGCAATTAAAATGAACTTCGAGTTTCTATGCTCGTAGGTGTCCCGAAAAAGAAAATACTGCCTAAAGGTGTATCTGTCTGACCAGTAGTTTCTCCCTACTTTTATTTTTGTGGGGTTAACACAAGGGTGAACCCAGTGTATATCTCCCTGGATTATTCTTCCCTGCTTCTTCTTTAAGTGTTTTGGAATTTTTGTGCATTTATCAGCTGGGATCTAGACAAATGACCAATGGGGCATCTAACCTATGACAATTTGCCAACCATACTCGTGTGGTGAAGTGTGGCTTTTTTTTCTTTTTTATCCTTTTTTTTCTTTAAGTAGGTGGCTTCCCTAATCTAAGATTTACCTAAAAGCATTCGTCAAAGAGAATGGTCCTGTGGCTGGGCTCTGGACAATCGGCCAATGGGACATCTAACCCATGATAACTTGCCAGCCATACCACTCTAGAAGGTTCATTAGCTACCCAATTTCCACTAAAACTACCGAGGAGTGAGTCAATGTGAAACGTGTGCAGATGCTTAGACTAAAAGTCCCCCCAAATCAGTGGATGGGTTGATAAGTCGTATACTTATCAACTTACTTTATTAACCAAATTAAAATAAATTAAGGTAGCGAGGACTTGAGAACAAGTCCACATTTTAGTGGACACCCGGGTTGATTGAGCCCAAAGACTTGAAGAGTCTAAGTGTTCAGGTCCTTAACATATCATTTTCTAAAGTTGACAAGCTCCTAATGCCTAAGTTTTCTTTTCCTTTTCTTTTTGATGAAATAAAAAAACTAGTTCAAGCTGACAATTTTGTACTCAGAAAATGATATTTACCACTCCCCGATGCCTATGTTCGGCAATGTCCTCATTGGAAAATAAATGTATGCAAGGGAGTAAGGAAAGAAATCACCTGAGTTTCAATAGTGACTCTGGTCAACTTGAATCCTTTGAGTTGCCTCCTACGTAGTGCTGAGTTTATTGCCTCAGCTTGACATGGTGAACCCTATCCAAAATAAACAATCAATTCCACAGGTTGAGTCAACAAAATGAAAGTGATATAATCCTGGTCACTCAAAATCATTGGCTAGCAAATGCGAGCCAGGTTGTGATGTAATCCCATCCCTAAGGTGCGAGAACTTGGCAAATGGTGCATCACGAGTGCTCGTGTTTGTTCCTCTCTTAATCTGCAGGCATGCGGAGAAGTCAATTTGAATGAGTGCAGCTCAATTCTATAATGCCGGACACTAAAGATGTAGGCTTTGTAATTAGCTTGTGTCCCTTTAAAGTTGTAATCCCTCAAATTTATATCAATCCCAATGAATTCAAGTTGCGAGATATTAATTCTAATAGGGCATGTATCAAAATCAATAACACCACATAGGCCAGAAAATCAGGCATGTGTTCGATGGCAAGATGCTTAAAAATTAATTCTGTCATTATAGTGTGAATCGTGATGAAACAAATAATATTTATAAAGTTTCAATGAGTACCGAGTCGTTCGCAGAGAGGCAAAACATGATTTTTATGCGAAAGCTTTTCAGAAAGTCATTTTAAACAAATATTTATATATTTATGTATGTATATATAGACATCAGATATCTAGAAAATCAGAATTTTATTGCTATTTGGAAATAGTTTTTCAACTATGAATAGAAATAACTATGCTATAGAAAGAGAGAGAGAGCAGAAACCGATGGGGGGTGACGCTGCTTGTGAGATTCTTGTGTGAAGTGCAGCAGCACTTTAGATCTAGAGCGCCGGGAGGAAGTTCGGAGAGGAGTTGCAGAGAGAGAGAGGCTGGAGATGTATCTAGTGGGAGTTTCCTTCAACTAGGGGGCCCTGGGGCTCTTTTTATAGCTTTATTGAGGGGTACAGTGGGCATTTTAGCCCTCTAACTCATGCAACAACCTAGGTATGATCAGATCCATCGACCGGGAGATCAACAGTTCAGATCATACCTAAAAATAGCCTCCAACACGCCTTATACGCACGGATGTCTTTTGGTGGTGCCATGTGGCAACTTCGGAGCCGCCCGATCGCAATCGTGGGCTCCTCGCTGCTCACCCGCTTTCAAATCATGCGCTAACATTTTGAATTCATGCACGCTTGAATTCAGCCATCCGATCTAACGATCGGATGGCTTAAATCACGTGCGCTACCGCCTCTTGCTTGCATGTGAATTGAGGCATTGAGTTGGGCGTTCAACCATGCGTCCATCTCACCGCCGCAACCAACGTGCCTCCATACGCCATGCAGCCGCATCCGCACCCTTCGTCCTTCATCTGACAGTCAATTGAGTCCAACCCACTGCCTCGACTAATTTTGCGCTTTGTGTGGCTTGATCCTATGCCTCTTGCTACGATTGGAATGCGCTGACCAATTCATTATAAGCGTGGATGGTCGTGGTTATGAATTAGGCGGGTTCGCTTCTCAACCATTGGATGGAGATCTAACAGCTGAGATCTTTCAGCTGATGGCATGAGGGGGTTGGGCAACGTGGGCGCTTCTTGGCCATTGGATGATGATCCAATGACCCATAAGGCATAGGAACTTCTTCAGAGATTGGGGGCGCAGAGAAGGGCAGCTGTGATAGCACCACGTGGTGCCATCATGGCCGTCCATTTTCCTTGCTTTGTAGATGGTGTTGTACGCCTCTAATCGAGATGATTTTTGCACCGTTGGACTATGGTCATTGATCCAGATCCATTCATGTGGTTGGATTTTACATTTGAGGCATGGATCTATGTCCTCTTGCTCCTTGGCCTCTGTTCTTCTATGGGCTACACGTGATGCTATGGTTGTCTGATCATGATGATTCTGGAAGAGTTGGACTCCCATCGTCATCCTGATCAGATCTATACAGTCTGATCTATCATTTATGTCCTCGAATCATCTGCAATCAATTTTGTCTCTGTTTTAGAGCATAAAATTGTAATGTTATCTCTAAGGCTACAAAACTAACTATTATGCAAATTATGATACTTATGTATGCATTGTTCCTAAGTTATACTAGAATTAACTTAATTTAGGTTGAGGTGGATGCTCATCAAATTTGATATGGAAAGAGAATAATACTCCAGGCCGAGAGGATGGAGAGGGCGAATGGGAAGGAGGGTCATGGCGATGGGGGAGCCGATGAGGGATGGTCGACTTGGAGATCGAAGATGTGGCATAGGAGAGGGAAGAGGGGGATGCTCAGATGGGGAGGAAGGAGGCAAGAAGGGGCTGCACGATAATGGAGGAGTGGAAAGAGGTCAATAGAGAGATTGTCTGCTATCGATGTCAACGGAGAGGGCACATGGCGGTGGTATGCCATTACCCCCTGGTGTGCCTGATGTAGCCACAATTATTGAGGGTAAAATGCCTATTCATGCATGTTCCTAGGCTTAGATTTGCATTTCATGTTATAAATATTGCATAGCATGCATCATTCTGCATTTAGAGTAATTGTATATAATTTAGGTTAATTGCATCCTTTTTGTGGTCAGGAGAGAAGGATATTTATTTTGGAGCCTTGGATTGATGATCCGACTGTACGGATCTGATCAAGATAACGATCGGAGTCCAACGCCTCTGAAATCGCCTAAATCGAAGTCTTGTAGCACCATATGCAATCCAAAGTAGATCAATGGCTGAGGAACTAGGTGATGCAATTTGGAGCGTCAAATGACAAATCCAACTTCACGGATGGATTCAAGTCAACGATCGCAGCCGAACGATACAAAAATCGACTCAATCCGACCTCTGTAGCATACCCTACAAAGGAATGAAGATGGACAGCCCAAATCGCGCCATGTGGCACGACCTAGGCCGCCCATGCGCATGCACACGTCATCGCACGTGCACAGCAACGCAGGCGTGTGCACGCGCATGCGTAGTAGTAGCATAAGGGCAAGGGTGCACGCATAGCAGCTACACAGGCGCAGGGGCAACATCAGCAGTAGCACGTATCACGCATGCGAATGCGACAAGGGAGCGTGCAACGTGCACCAACGGTGCGACTGCAGGGGCAGGTGAGCGGGATCTTCAGCGACGTTTATGGCGGATCTTTAGTGACATTTATAATCGTCACTAAATGTCCTGTATACGAATTTGATACCTTCCTCCACTATAGAAGGACCCCTACCCCTCCCATTTTTCTTCATCTCTTTCTTTCTTCCTCTCACCACCTCCAAGGCTCTAGAGAGATCTTGTCCCAAGCTTAGGATGCTCCTCTAGAGTAGAAAAGAGAATAGTTTTCCCACTTCTCATCCCTATTAGTGGAGCATCCCATGGCCATCCTCTCACCGCCTTTCGGGAAGAAGATCCTCATCGTGATGCCGTCCTGCCCCATCCTCCGTCCTTCGGCTACGTCCTCCTTTGTCTCACTCCTCACCACCTTCCTCCAGGCAACATTAGAGTGAGTCATCCTCTGAGCAACCGTCGTGGGGGATTCTCTCAACTCTTTCTATCTGTATTACTTTCGTAGTGTAATCTTTCCCGCTTTTGAAGTTGTAAAAAAACATTTGATTAGAAATCCATAATTGTTTCTCTCTCTCTCTTATATTTTCGCAAGTAGATTAGCTAGATAAAATTTCATCGACCTAATCTCTTGCTTGATAAAAAAATATCAAAAAAATTAGAAAACATAAAAATAACAAAAGGAAATATAAGAGAAACGCGTATCTTTCAAAACCAAACATTTGCCTCCCCGTGTTCGACCTGGGACTCACTTTTTGAGTTTCGGTTATAAATTTTATCTGATCGACGAATTTTCTCATGAATCGAACTACGATGACGGGTTTTCCAGATCCGAATTTTTTTCGCGTGCGAATCCACCATAATCATTTTGGCATCGTTGCTAGGGAGGGAATGCTTGTTGGTTTTTTTTTGCATTTTCCCACATTCCTTACACATTTTTCTAACCTATCTTTCTTCTTCGATTTATTGTCTTGCAGGAACCCAATCGAGGAATCGAAGGTGGTAGATTGGAGTAAAGTGCGGGTAGAGACATTTGTAAGTTTTCCCCGACTTCCCCACCCACCAGATCATGTCACCACCTTAATGATCAAGACCTAATCTACTTAGGTGTTTTCACAAACCCCAGGATAGAAATTATTTATCTTATTTGTCACTCCACTCACCTCACCATCCACATAAATAAAAAATTAAAATAAGAAAAGGTTATTTGATTGTGAGATTTCTTGAAAGAGACACACATTAACACCCACAACTCTCACCTTAAGACGTACCACTTCACACTAATTCTACCACTTAACCGAAATATGACCTGTGGATCCGGTACACCCTAACTCAACACACCAATAAGTGAGTAGAAAATTTGACTAGGTTAAGACTTTTTGTGTGCCTTAACTAAGTGGTGCAACAAGCCAATTGATTGAGATGTTTGGGCTGCACCACTCAAATTAAAATTGATTCATCAAGTAGCTTGCCACTTAGGGTTGATTTTTAGGACTGGACCAGGCACTCCACATTTTATTTTTGATTTTCAAAGGAATATATCTACACCAATGCTTGCAAAAGTTGGAGTGTTCTACTAAACCTGATTGAACGAACCTAAAGATTAAACCCTAAAAGCTATTAAACAAGGTTAAACCCTAAAAGACACATCATCAAATAACCTTGTTTGCAAACCCTGGTTAAGCACACACACAAATTTGAATTAATTATTAAGGGCACAACCCATCTAAAGGGCCCATCACATTCAAGGAGAATAATCATCCCAAGCCTAATTAAAACTGAGTAGACATTGGCCTTAAGGATTGATTCGCTCTTCGGAGCTTAGACTAATATTTTTTTTGATTAATCTGCTTTTGCTAGTTGTCCTCAACGTTTTTGTGCGGGTTTAAAGTGTATCACGTTGTAGTATAACCGACAAAACGTTTAAACAAATATAAAGAATTTTATTACTCGAAAAACTAGAGTATCCGAGGTCGAACACGGGGAGCAATCTCAGTACTTTTTAAAATCAAAGAATACAACTGTTAAATGAAAAGGATTGATTCAAAGAGAGAATATTAAAAAGGATTTGTGAAACAAAAATAGAATTGGACGTCTGATTTCTGTATCAGATGTCTTAAATGCAATCTCCTTTCTCTCTTCTTCTTCGTGGCTCTTCTTCTCCTTTGTACTTCTTTCTCTTTCTGCACTTCTTCTTGTCTTGCGAAGGCTTCTTCCTGCCTTTGTTTCTTTTCTCTTATTTCTTCTTCTGCCTTGCCTTTCTTCTTCTTCACTTGGCCTCTCTTCATTCTTCTCTCTCTTCTGCCTTGTCTTCCTTCTTCTTTCTTCTTCTCTGCGAAAACTTCTCTTCTTGCTACACAGCCTCTTCTTTCTTCTCTTCCTGTTCTGCAGCTGCTTCCTTTGTTTCTTCCTTCCTGCACACACCACAGCCGTGAAGCAAAACCTACCCCCGTCCCTCTACCCAAGCGTCTCTCTCTCTCAAGCAACTCGCTCAAGGAAGCTCTCCCAGAGCCACACGGGTAGTCGAGTCGGATTCGCACCCGGACTAGGCGCACCGGCAAGTGGTGATGCGCGAGGAGTGCGTAGGTTTAGGTCAGGTCGAATCCTGCCAGAACCGCGAGGTCAAGCCGCGGAAGAGGCGGGTGTGAGGGCAGGTGAGGGACCTCACCCCTATGCTTACGGAGGCAATTGGCTTAAAACACAAAAACAATTTATATGATACCTATGTTTTGCAATCCCACGATGTGGGACTATCTGGTCGGTCCTGCTTTCGCACCCGCAGAGCTTTCGTCGCGCGATTGCTCCAGCTGCTGGCCTCTCTGTGTGACTTGCTAGCCTCACTCACTCCGCGACACTCGCGTGAGTCTGCTGCACCTGCAGCCTGGGAGTCCTGGTACCTGAAGCTGCTGCAAGCTCCTTGCTGCTTCGGCTGATAATGGCGGCCGGAGCTTAAACCTGTCACACACAAGAATGGCCTATTGGCCCAATCAGATTGGCTAGAAACCTTCGCCGTAGCACGGCGAAGGCGGTGGGTGGTGCTGCAGGCTGCAGGTCAGCCTAGGCGTGCGTGCCTAGGTCAACCTGTGGCCGGAGATGTTGGGTTGTTCGGGGGGTGATTGTGGAGGTCTGGAGTGGCAGTGGTGGGGTGAAGTGAGTTCCTGGTGGTGAGGCGGAGCTCACGAGGGGGTTGGCGAGCCGTGTGGGGGGGGCGGAGTGGTGTGGGTAGCTCGCCGGAGGGCGGTCGGAGGCGAGGACGATGGAGGTGGTTAGGCACTGTCGAGGGGTAATCAGATAAAATAGCAGGGGGAAAAGAGAGAGGAGAGGAGGGAGAAGGTATCTGGAGTGGTCTGGAAGGAAGGGAGGCGGCGGAGAGGACGGCGTGTAACTGCCGTCGTCGGGGAAGGACCCTGAGGGAGGAAGCGGCGACGAAGATGAGGTCAGGGGCACGCGCGCGTGGTACAGCGCGACGCGGGAGGAAGTGGCGAAGTTGACTCTGCTGCTGGTATGGCAGCAGAGCGACAATAAGGAGGGGAGGAGATCGCCGGAGCTTGCGAGTTGTTTGGTCGGAGATGGGAGAGAGGGAATTTGGAGGGGATCTCCGTCAAAATCAAGCTTAGGTTCTGCGGCAGGAGGTGTAGTCGCTTTTATAGATGCTGGGCCGGGTGTGCAGAGTGTGGAGGGCACGCCAGCGTCTGAGGTTGGTCGCCGGAGATGTAAAGAAGTTAAGATACCCAAATCTCTCGTGCGTTCGCACGAGAGATTGGGTTCACACCAGCGGTTGTGATCGGCCTTAAACGGAAGGGAATTCCTCAGAGAATCTCCCTTCCATTTCTGGGAGAGAATCTCTGAGGAATCAGAGAGGAATCCCTCTCTAAACTTCACCGGAGCTCGGTTCTGCCCTAACAATGGCGGAAGGACCGGATTGCAAAGGGGGCGAAGAACTTAGGGGGCTCTCTGCAAAGATATTCAAAAGATAAGGACCAAATTATGATATGGGTGTACTGAATTGCAAAGTAGGTCAAGATGACCTCCCCTTAGGTCCAGATTTTGGTACAAACCTTATTTTGACCTAAGGAATCCAATGGTGAAGTTGGATTTTAGGTTTGACCACGTTTGACTGGACATTTTGTGTAAAAACCTAAATTAGGTTAATTGAAGAGCTAGGACCCTATTTTAGGTCAAACTGGGTTCCAAAGGCCAAATTAAGTGTTCTAAACCCTCGAGAATGTTTTTCCATTATTTTTAGAGGGTTTACTTGATTTTTATTCTGACTGGGACCTAGTTAATTTAAGTAGGTCTGTTTTAGGGTTACCAAATGTCATTTAATTCCTAGCTTGCACATAAACCCTTTTCTGATTGACTCAACCTACTTTTTATCTTATTTAGATCATTTGACCTATGTTTTGCCTCTGAGAAATCCCATTTATGTACTGCAATGGTAAAATTACAGTTTTAACCTTTATTTTATGTTTTCTTCTCAGAGCACTTGTTCCTTCAGTTAAGCCTTCTTCTAGGTTATGTAGGAGCTTTTATCTTCTTTATTGGGTCAAAATGAGCTAGTTATGGCTCATGATGAGGCTCTCATCATACCCGCATGCCTAGCTTTTGCTAGTCCCTTAGCAAAATTTCAAGGTTTTAACTTCCCGTTGTAGACCCTGAATGTCTGTCAACAATTATGATAAGTGCTTCTCCTTTTATTTTGTGATTAGGTAGTAATGCTGATACTAGGCCTAAAGGTACTCAAGTACCAACTAAAATCCGGACCTGTTCCGCTTTAGCCTCAGTCCTCCACAAAGGTTTCTACGGCCCACAGAAACTAACCTAGGGTTTGTTGGACTCCGTGGTTAAAGCACCCATGCTTAAGACATTTTTAGCCTAAGTTCAGTTTGCAGTGCGTTTTTTTATAAAAGAGAGATAGAAGATTTATTTGTTTGGAGAGGTTTTCTCTCTCTTTTCTTTTTATTTCTAGCTTCGGATTAGCTTCTCAACATTGTCTGTATCGGATTCCTCATCCCCATCATCAATCCTCAAGGGTCCCTGGCTTTCGAGATTTCGAGATAATCCCGCCCATGGCAACCCCCAGAACCCTGCCTTTCGAGATTTCATGATAATCCCGCCCATGGCGTTCCATGGCCAAATTCAGACCCTGGCGATCGACATTTCATGATAATGCCGCCCATGGCATCTGAACCAGCAGAGTGCTTACATGCCCCCAGTAGGATATTTAAATATCCTAGGAGACAAGCACCGAGGAGACGATATGTTGTTACGCATCTTCGAGGGGAATTTCCCGCCTCTCCGCACTGGGAACTCGTCCAAATCAATTTGTGTTGATTGGCCGCTCCTAATTTAGGTGACTTTTTCAGAACATTCAACGCTTTTCGCGTGATTTGGATGTTTATGCGCACTGAACCCGACTGTGTGTGAATTTGGGTGCTTAGGTTACCGAATCCCGCAAATCGGAGGTCAGTTAACGAGGTCGAATACTTCCTAAGCCTTAGACCTAATACTCAAACTTCGCATTTTCCTCAACCTCTTGAGGACTATCCAGATTTTAATGGATACGTGAATTTTTAAGCTAAAGATACTAGCCCAAGAGGCCTAAGACCAGCGTTCCTGCTAACCTCTTGTTGTATCTCCGTAGCATTTTTCTGTTCTTTTTCTTGATTCGGTCTAGAACTTCAGTTAACCCCTTAATCTTTTACTAATGACTATTTCTTTTCATTTTCATTTTGTGCTCCTTTTTGTCATTTTTCTTTCTTTTCCTCCTCTCATTTGTGTGACCCTGAATTGTTCCTCCCCTCTATCAAGTCCTTTTTTTTCTTTTAATGAAACCCTTTGTTGATATGAATTTTCTGACAATTTGCACTTTCATACCCCCCCATGCCTAAGATTTGCAATGTCCCCATTGTAAATTAGGTGGGTTCAAATTCAGCTTAGTTCATGCATTAGGATAGGTGTGTGGTGAGTGAATGGGTCGAAGTGACTTGTTGCGAACGATTTCTAATCTCGGGTAGGTATACCTGAGGTGAAGTCGGCTGTTATAATGGATGAACCCTAAAGTGCAATATGAGTTCCATATAGAGATGTCAGAAAAGGTTTCGGGTTTTTCAAAGAATGACGGGTTGCCTCCCGTTAAGCGCTGAGTTTTACGCCATCGGCTGGGCGCAATGAGCTCAAGAGGAATGGAGGGTAAAGGATGACTCAGCCAAATCTATATCAGTCATGTCAATGAACGGCCTGAGTCTCTGACCGTTCATGACAAAGGGTTCATAATCGTGGCTGAGTGGACTGATTTTAATGGCTCCATTTCCGAAGATTTGTCGAACTAGGTAGGGTCCGACCCACTTGGATCTTAGATTCCCTGGGAATAGTTTTAGTCGGGCATCAAAGAGTAAAACTTTTTGACTAGGATGAAAGACCTTTCTAGAAATGTGTTTGTCGTGAAAAGCTTTAACCCGTTCTTTGTAAATTCGCGAGTTCTCATACGCGTCGTGGCGTAACTCATCGATCTCGCTCATTTGAAGTCTTCTGTGGGTTCCAGCCTTGGAAAGGTCAAGATTACAGGTTCGTACTGCCCAATAGGCTTTATGCTCCAACTCGACGGGGAGGTGACATGCCTTCCCGTACACTAGTCTGAAGGGAGACATTCCTAATTGGGTCTTGTGGGCGGTCCTATAGGCCCACAATGCTTTCGGAAGCCGAGAAGACCAATCTTTTCTATCAGGTCGAACAGTAACCTGAAGGATCTTCTTGATCTCTCGGTTAGATAGCTCAGCTAGACCATTAGTTTGGGGGTGGTAAGGAGTTGAGATTCGGTGTGACACCCCGTATTTGGTCATCAGTGACCTGAACTGAGCATTTGTAAAATGGGTCCCTCCGTCGAAAATTGTAGCACGCGGAATCCCGAACCTTGAGAAAATGTTTTGATGGAGGAATTTTATAACGACTTTATGATTGTTGGTTCGGGTCGGAATGGCTTCTATCCACTTGGAAACATAGTCAACTGCGAGTAAGATGTATTCGAAGCCATCCGAGGTCGGAAAGGGTCCCATGAAATCAATCCCCCAAATTTCAAAAATTTCGCATACCAAGATCGGCTGTAGAGGCATCTGATAGCGATTTCACGCGGTTTGTTAAAATACATCGTTGTAACGCGTAAAACCGATCAACTCTTAAATTTATATTCCTAGATAGGGGAGTATCTAGGGTCGTCCAAGGAGGCCAAATGTTTGCAATAGTGATTCTCTTGCTTGGAATACAATCTCAACTTTCTTTTTGGTATTTTTCAATATATCATTTTTTTGTTTTAAATTAAGACAACATGCGGAATGGTGACGGGAAGGTGATTTACACTTCAATTTAAAATACTACTTCTAAGTGGCAAGTAGAGCCTCTCCCTAAGCTCACTCTAGGCAAGTGGAAACCTAGAATAATTAGGGAGAGGAAGTGAAGAATGCTGAAAATAAGCAAATAGAAATGCAAACAAGATATACGAAGAAGGCAACTAGATAATTGATAAAGTGTTTAACAAAAATGCCTAGTAGAGGAATGCTTCTACTACTAGATAATTGAAGTAAAAGAAAACACAAATCCTCTAAATAGATGGTGAAGAAGAGGGCTTCTTGCTCCAAGGTTGGTGGCTCCCAAGCTTGAAAAGAATCCTTCAACTCCTTCCTTGCAGAACTCCGCCAAAGTGATGACCTCCAAGGCAAGCCCTAAGGGGGCGTGCCCTAAGTTTCTCTCCAAGGGTGGACGTCCACCCTAAGCTTTTCTCCTTTGCCTGGCCATCCTCCTTGAAGTGGGAGAGTCCTCCTCCTTGGCGTGGCTCAAGTTGAAGAGAGTGGGGAGAAGAAGGCACCAAAAGGGCTGGTGATGTGCCCCTTTAATCTCCTTCTCTACTCCTTCTTCTTGGCCGTAGGTATAGGTGGTTTAGGTAGAAAATATACTAAGGGAGGATGCCTCAAAAATGGTGGTAGGTGGTGGCCTTTTATAGAATAGGAGGGGGGCTATGGTGACCTTTGAAATGGATGGCTAGGATGGAAGGAGGGAGGTGGTTAAGGATCCAATGGCCAAGGGTGTTTGGCGCCACCTTAAGGGACACCTAAGGGGTGGTTATGTGTGTTGACACCCCTTGATATTGGCGCCAAAATGGCTTCTAGAAGAGGGTCTAAGTTGGCGCCAAGAAGGATTCTAGAAGGGGGGTTAGGTGGATGGCTAGGATGGCTTATGTGGGTAGGTGTAGGGTGGATTAAGGGGCTGAAAGTGGCGCCAATATAGAGGTGGTTAGGGGTGGTTTTTGGCGCCAACTTGAAGTGTCTTTTGGTGGAGATAATGGGGTGAAGGGATGGCTAGGAGGTGGTGCCAACTTGAGTAGGGTAGCTAGCTTAGGTAGGCTTGAGTTGGTGGAGCTAGCTAGGGTTGATTTTGGAGGTAATGAATGGCCAAGGAGCTGGTTGTTAGCTAAGCTAAGCTAAGCTAAGATAAGCTAAGCTAGATTAGCTAAAGGTGGAGTAGAGGAGAAGGTGTTGGAGCTAGGGTTTGGAGGAAGGAGCTGAGGAGAAGAAGTCTGGAGCTGGCTGCTGCTGAAGAGGCTGGCATGGGGCTACTCTAGCTGGCTTAGCTTGCTAGTTCTTTGCTAGCTACTAAGCCAAGCTAAAGTGAGCTAGCTTCTACCAAAATGAGCTGAGGTGAGCTAGGTCTGGTGCTCCCGGGGAGAATCAAGCTGGTTGAGGTAGCTAAGGTAGCTTAGCTCAACTGAGTTGAGCTAAGCTGAGTCCCCGGGAGCTGGACTTGAGCTTCCTAAGCTGAGATGAATTCTTCTTCAGCTGGCTGGAGTTGAGTGGAGCTGAATGTAGCTGGATCTGAGCTGGGGTGAACTCCTGTCAACTCAGCTGAGCTAGCTAGAGCTCCCTGTGAATTAGTGGGAGCTGAGATGAGCTAGACTCAGCTAAGTTGAGCTCGATCTGAGCTGACTTGAGCTAGGGTGAGCTAAGATGAACTCTCTTGAGCTGCCATCCAGCTGAGATTAGCTGAATGGAGCTGGGATGAGCTAACCCTAGTTCAAGTAAGCTAGGTTCCAGCTGCGGTGAGCTAGATCAAGCTGAGGTGAGCTGGATCAAGCTGAGGTGAGCTGGATTAGGCTGAGTTCCAGCTAGTCTGGGCTTCTCCTTCACCAATTGCCTTCTTGAGTGCTAGGGTTTTAGGGATCTGTGCATCTGTACATCCCTAACACTCACAAAAACTCATTAAAATGACAATAAAAAATGCAATGCATGCCTATCCTAATTTATGCCTAAATGCAGCCCAAAAACCCATTTGCAGAGTAAAATCCTAAGAGCTAGGTTAGTTTTAAAGCATAAAAATGATGATAAACTGGCGTTTATCAGCATCATGTCTCAATGGCTCATGTTGCCCAGGGTCTGGCAACGGGAACATGCCTTACAGTGATCGTATGCATCCTTGAAAATTGTGGGCCAGTAAAAGCCACACTAGAGGACTTTTGATGCGGTTTTATGTCCAGAAAAATGTCCACTGCATGCCTGGTCATGGCAAAATGAGAGTATGTCTTTGATTTCCACTTCTGCGACGCACCGTCGGATTATCTGATCAGCACCAATGCGGAATAGATACAGGTCTTCCCATAGGTAATACTTGGCATCGGAACGCAATTTGTCCTTTTTAGCCTTCGGCCAATCGGGTGGAATCTGGTGTGATGCCAGGTAATTAACTATATCAGCGAACCATGGAAGACTTGCACTGATAGTCAGGGGGTGCTCATCAGGAAAATGTTCTGTAATAGGTCCGGAAGGGTCAATTATTTCAGAAGGAAGGCGGGACAAGTGATCAGCTACCACATTGTGCTTTCACGCCTTGTCGCGAATCTCGAGGTCAAATTCTTGCAACAGTAAGATCCATCGGATTAATCGAGGTTTCGCGTCCTCCTTTACAATGAGATGCCTTACAGCTGTGTGATCCGAGTATATGATAACACGGGAACCCAGAAGGTATGATCTAAATTTTTCCAGGGCAAATACTACGGCCAGCAGCTCTTTCTCAGTAACCGTATAGTTACGCTGAGCCTCATCCAGTGTTTTGCTGGCGTAGTAAATGACCACAGGTTTCCCGTCAATTTTCTTTCCCAAAATCGCTCCTACAGCGAAGTCAGATGCATCGCACATGATCTCAAAGGGTTGAGACCAATCAGGGGACTGTAGGATTGGGGCTTGGGTGACTCGGTCACGTAGGATCTTAAATGCTTGAGTGCATTCCTTGGAAATTTCGAAAGGCACATCCTTGGAGAGAAGATTAGTCAGGGGGTGCGCGATTTTGGAGAAATCAGGGATGAATCGACGGTAGAAACCGACGTGCCCCAAAAAAGATCGGATGTCCTTAATCGAGCTAGGCATAGGGAGCTTGGAAATCAGGTTAACCTTAGCTCGATCCACTTGGATGCCTTTCTCCGAGATTAAATGTCCCAGGACAATTCCCTCAGGCACCATGAAATGGCTCTTTTCCCAGGAAAGAACCAAATTCACCTCGATGCACCGCCTGAGTATATGGACCAAGTGTTGGAGGCAATCATCAAATGATTGTCCAAAAACTGAAAAGTCATCCATGAAGACTTCCAGATAATCACCTACCATATCTGAGAATATGGCAAGCATGCACCGTTGAAAAGTTGTAGGTGCATTGCAGAGACCGAACGGCATCCTTCGAAATGCGTACGTCCCGAAGGGGCAGGTGAATGTGGTCTTTTCTTGGTCCTCTGGATGGATTGCCACCTGATTTTAACCGGAGTACCCGTCAAGAAAGCAGAAGAATCTATTTCCCGCTAGTTTCTCGAGGATCTGATCAATAAACGGTAGTGGGAAATGATCCTTCTTCGTGGAGGAATTGAGTCTTCTGTAATCAATGCAGACTCTCCACGAATTAGCTATTCGGGTAGGAATGACTTCTCCAGTTTCAGTCGTGACGATGGTAAGTCCTACCTTCTTAGGCACCACTTGTATTGGACTCACCCAACGACTGTCGGAGATCGGGTAGATGATCCCTGCATCTGACCACTTTATGATCTCCTTTTTCACGACCTCCTGTAGGTTAGGGTTTAGGAGTCTTTGCATTTCTCTTGAAGGTCGTGAGCCTTCTTCTGTGTAGATTCGATGTGTGCAGTATGAAGGGCTTATACCAGCAAAATCATCGAGAGTCCATCCAATGGCTCTACGATGTTGCTGGAGAACAGAAATCAAACAGAGTTCCTGGTCAGGTGTGAGTCGAGAATTGATAATCACAGGAAACGTCTGATTTGAATCCAAAAAGACGTACTTCAGATGCTCGGGAAGGGGCTTGAGTTCCATGACAGGATAGTCAGCAGCAGCTGGTGGTTCGGGGTTTGTATCAGGAGCAATGGTAGGAGTTATAGGTGTGTCTAGATCATGTTCGCACTCCTCTGTTAGCGGTTTTTGATTCTCTAGTGGTTGATCAGGAATAATCAGGTTGTCCTCTAGATGCAATTCTTCAACCACGACTTTGACATCACATATTTCCACTATAACCCCGCAATTAATCCCTTGTTGGGCTTTGAAAATGTCAATCTTCAGATTTTGATTACCAAATTTTAATTCTATCTGGCCCTCTTCGCAGTTTATATTGGCCCTAGCAGTGGCCAAAAAGGGTCTCCCTAATATGATTGGTGTGTCCCTTGGGTTCTTAGGTGCATCCATGTCTAGTACTATGAAGTCCACTGGAAAATAAAAATCTTGTACCCTAACAATGACATCCTCGACTATTCCTTTGGGTGACTTGATGGATCGGTCGGCTAACTGCAATGTTACCTCAGTGGGTTTAAGTTCAGATTCTTCAAGGTGGTCAAGGAGGGATGTAGGTATTAAATTTATGGAGGCACCTAGGTCTAGTAGGGCTCTATCAAATTGGGTTTCACCAATTTTACAAGAAATCAAGGGAGTTCCTGGGTCTTTAGCCTTGGGTGGGAGTTTGCTCAAAATGACAGAGCTGGCTTGCTCTGACAGTACGATTGGGTTCCCATCCTTGGTTCGCGGCTTACATTTAGGTGTACATATGTCTTTCAAGAATCTTGCGTAAGCCGGTATGTGGCGGATTGCATCCATCAACGGGATGTTTATCTGGACCTGTTCAAAGAGCTTGACCAGATCCTCCTCGGGAGCCACGGGTTTGGTTATTCTTTTTCCTTTGGTAAGGCCTCAGGAAATGGGATCCTAGCTGGTTCCTCTAGGATAGGTCCAAGTTCTTGATCTGGGACAGTAGTATCTTGGATAACTATCCTAGGGTCATGGCCACTATCAGGCTTGGAGTGGTTCGGATAATGTGGGTCTTGGGTTATTTTACCACTACGTGTTGTTACAGAGTTCAACCCGACCTGATTTGGGTTAGGTAGGAGGGGTGGCTGCTGCTAAAATCCCGCATAAGATGTTGAAGCCTCCATCCCGTCTGGTGATGGAGTAGTGGGGGCCTGATAAATCACATGTGTTTGGCCTGAATTTGGATTCCTAACGCGCTTCTGGGTTAGCACGTTATTTGGGTTGGGCAGAGGTTGCGAAGGAAGGGTGCCAGGTTGGCGGGAATTTGCCATCTGGGCTAGTTGGTTGTGAACCTCTGTGATCTCGTCCTTGTGTTGTTTTTGCATTGCCGCATTTGTCTTTTGAATGTCAGCCAGTGCTTGAAGGATAAGAGTCATTTGATCCTGGTTTTGCCCGGATTGGTAGGTGGGATTGGGCCGAGGCTGAGGCGACTGAAATGGACGAGAGGCTTGTGGACGGGGTTGATATGGTGGTCTTTGAGAATTTCCCGCCCACTGAAAGTTATGATGATTTCACCATCCAAGGTTGTAGGTATTGGAGAATGGGTCATTTTGGATGGCGTTGAGGTCCTCGCAGTTCTGAGGAGCCTCAGGAAAGTCAGAATACGAGGGTTCAGAGTTCCCCCAACTCGAGTAGAAGGGATCGGAGGTTACTCCGGTCCGAGAGGCAGACGGGGGTGGATATGGGTCCATCCCCTTGGCAGGTTGATGATATATGTTTTGCACTGTTTCCCTTGCCAGAGGAGGTCGTGCAAAAGAGTTTTGCGCAGAGGTGGCTTGCTGCAAATGTCGAGTTAGCTCGTCCACCTTCTTTTCTATAATAGAGACTTTGTCCAACCGACTAGCCATCAGTTCCAAGTCGACGGAAGTGGACAGGTCCTGCATCTCATGTGTCCCTCTTAGATTCGTCAATGCGCGGGCATTCGTCCTGTCGAATAAGCCCATGGAGTCATTATTTATGGAGTTCTCGCACATGTTTTTGAGAATCTCCCACACCGTGTCCTCGTGTTGACCCATGATGTTTCCTCCGCACGTTGCATTGACGAATAAGCGAATATCTTCACGGAGTCCCTGGTAAAAAGACTGGACTTGTTCCCACTTAGGAACTCCGTGATGGGGGCACTTTCGCATGAGATCAAGGAATCGATCCCAAGCTTCGTGAAGAGGTTCTCCCTGTTGTTGAGTGAAATGGGTGATCTGGTGGCGCAAGGCATTCGTCCGGCAACAGGGAAGAATTTTTTCAAAAATTCGGACTGCAATTCCTCCCATGTGTTGATCGGACGGGTCTGAGTCTGATACCAATGTGCGGTCTTGTGCAAGAGGGAGAACGAAAACATTTTCATGAGTAGGATATCCCGATTTTGTACATCTGACCCGAAGGTCTGGGCCAGATGCTTGAGTTGTTTAATGTGTTGGAATGGATCCTCAGAGTTAAGCCCATGGAACTTTGGTATGGCATGAATCATATTGGGCTTCAGTTCAGAATCAGGTCCTCCAATTGGGATTCATACTCGGGGTTCGATTGCCACCACAGCGGGATTATAGTGATCTCGCATCATAGGTCACTGCGGTGGGTTTACAAAGTTCTGAAAGAGATCGTTCAGGCGTTGAAGTTGGTGTTCAAGGTTATTCTCCTCTTCAATGGGTTGTGCCATGATGGGAGAAGGAGAATCAGGATCTGAATCAGATGAAAGATTTATGTGGTGGGGTTGCTGCACAAACAAGGGCGTCGAGGCTTGGCCTCGACGAGAGTGAATTTCTAAAGGAGGTCTTAAGGGTGGTCTTAAGGACCTCCTACCAAACATGCACCAGAAGATGTGATGAGATTAGAAGGTGCTGGACCCAATCAAGACACCCAAAAATTGTTGGGTGACTATAGAGGTTCGGGGCAGATAGACCCCTGGATCAAAAGATCGTCCACCTGAGAAATACTTGGGCAGCCAGAGAGGGAGAGTCTCGCAAAGACCCCTACACGGTAGAGCGTCCCCACGGGTTACAGGGTTTCCCCTACCCGACCTCTCTTGTCACTGCGGTTCCAGGTAGACCAGAATGGGGATCTTGACCTCTTAAGTCTACCTTTTTTATTTTAAGATCAAGGTGCTTATTGTTCCACTTGAACTTTTAAGGTTGGTTGACCCAAGGGATCAACTTCACCTCTTGTTTCTTTGAGAGCTTTTAGGTCCTTTCTTTTATGGTTCAAATGGATTAATAGCCTGATTTGCTTAGGGTTCTTCTTGTATAAATCGTTTCAAACACGATTTAGGCACACCTCTTTTTGGAAAGTTTGTTTCTTTGTTTTAGAGAAGATGTGTCTCTAAAAACCCTAGCTTTGCAATCCCTAACTTGGCTCTAGTGGGTCCAATTTAGTTGCCTTAGAAATTAGCACCTAGGGTTCAATCAAGAAAGTTTTAGCCCTAGTTGCCTTAGTTGGATGAACAGACAAAAATATGTTGAAATAAAAATCAGGCAACTTGATGAGTTACTAAATATGAAACATGTAGCCCTAAGTTGATTTTTCTCTTTTTTTTTTCTTTTTTAGATTATGAGAGGGTTAAGAGAGAGGGCTTATGGAAATTACCTGTTCCTTGGAGAGTCTGTTGTGCAGTTATTGTTCTTTCCTTTTTGTTTTGCTTTCCCTGCTTGAACACAACAAAAGAGAAGTTAAGTCAGATATTAGATAGAAAAGTTGTAATCAAAAGCTTTAAAAGTGCCCGTTGCTCCCCGGCAACGACGCCAAAATGTTCTCAATGTTTTTGTGCGGGTTCAAAGCGTATCACGTTGTAGTATAACCGACAAAATGTTTAAACAAATATAAAGAATTTTATTACTCGAAAAACTAGAGTATCCGAGGTCGAACACGAGGAGCAATCTCAGTACCTTTTAAAACCAAAGAATACAACTGTTAAATGAAAATGATTGATTCAAAGAGAGAATATTAAAAAGGATTTATGAAACTGCCAGAACCGCGAGGTCAAGCTGCGGAAGAGGCGGGTGTGAGGGCAGGTGAGGGACCTCACCCCTGTGCTTACGGAGGCAATTGGCTTAAAACACAAAAATAATTTATATGATACCTGTGTTTTGCAATCCCACGATGTGGGACTATCTGGTCGGTCCTACTTTCGCACCCGCAGAGCTTTCGTCGCGCGATTGCTCCAGCTGCTGGCCTCTCTGTGCGACTTGCTAACCTCACTCACTCCGCGACACTCGCGTGAGTCTGCTGCACCTGCAGCCTGGGAGTCCTGGTACCTGAAGCTGCTGCAAGCTCCTTGCTGCTTCGGCTGATAATGGCGGCCGGAGCTTAAACCTGTCACACACAAGAACGGCCTATTGGCCCAATCAGATTGGCTAGAAACCTTTGCCGTAGCAAGGCGAAGGCGGTGGGCGGTGCTGCAGGCTGCAGGTCAGCCTAGGCGTGCATGCCTAGGTCAACCTGTGGCCGGAGATGTTGGGTTGTTCGGGGGGTGATTGTGGAGGTCTGGAGTGGCAGTGGTGGGGTGAAGTGAGTTCCTGGTGGTGAGGCGGAGCTCACGAGGGGGTTGGCGAGCCGTGTGGAGGGGCGGAGTGGTGTGGGCAGCTCGCCGGAGGGCGGTCGGAGGCGAGGACGATGGAGGTGGTTAGGCACTGTCGAGGGGTAATCAGATAAAATAGCAGGGGGAAAAGAGAGAGGAGAGGAGGGAGAAGGTATCTGGAGTGGTCTGGAAGGAAGGGAGGCGGCGGAGAGGACGGCGCGTAACTGCCGTCGTCGGGGAAGAAGGACCCTGAGGGAGGAAGCGGCGACGAAGATGAGGTCAGGGGCACGCGCGTGTGGTACGGCACGACGCGGGAGGAAATGGAGAAGTTGACTCTGCTGCTGGTATGGCAGCAGAGCGACAAGAAGGAGGGGAGGAGGTCGCCGGAGCTTGCAGGTCGTTTGGCCGGAGATGGGAGAGAGGGAATTTGGAGGGGATCTCCGTCAAAATCAAGCTTAGGTTCTGCGGCCGGAGGTGTAGTCTCTTTTATAGACGCTGGGCCGGGTGTGCAGAGCGTGGAGGGCACGCTAGCGTCTGAGGTTGGTCGCCGAAGATGGAAAGAAGTTAAGATACCCAAATCTCTCGTGCGTTCGCACGAGAGATTGGGTTCACACCAGTGTTGTGATCGGCCTTAAATGGAAGGGAATTCCTCAGAGAATCTCCCTTCCATTTCTGGGAGAGAATCTCTGAGGAATCAGAGAGGAATCCCTCTCTAAACTTCGCCGGAGCTCGGGTCTGCCCTAACAATGGCGGCAGGACCGGATTGCAAAGGGGGCGAAGAACTTAGGGGGCTCTCTGCAAAGATATTCAAAAGATATGGACCAAATTGTGATATGAGTGTACTGAATTGCAAAGTAGGTCAAGATGACCTCCACTTAGGTCAAAATTTTGGTAAAAACCTTATTTTGACCTAAGGAATCCAATGGTGAAGTTGTATTTTAGGTTTGACCACGTTTGACTGGACATTTTGCGTAAAAACCCAAATTAGGTTAATTGAAGAGCTAGGACCCTATTTTAGGTCAAACTGGGTTCCAAAGGACAAATTAAGTGTTCTAAACCCTCGAGAATGTTTTTCCATGATTTTTAGAGAGTTTACTTGATTTTTATTCTGATCGGGACCTTGTTAATTTAAGTGGGTCAGTTTTAGGGTTACGAAATGTCATTTAATTCCTAGCTTACGCATAAACCCTTTTCTGATTGACTCAACCCACTTTTTATCTTATTTAGATCATTTGACCTATGTTTTGCCTCTGAGAAATCCCATTTATGTACTGCAATGGTAAAATTGCAGTTTTAACCTTTATTTCATGTTTTCTTCTCAGAGCACTTGTTCCTTCAGTTAAGCCTTTTTCTAGGTTATGTAGGAGCTTTTATCTTCTTTATTGGGTCAAAATGAGCTAGTTATGGCTCATGATGAGGCTCTCATCAGTAGTCGATCTAATGTCTAGCTAGGGGAGTAACATCAAACGATCGCGGCTAGGGGGTACACTAGGAACTGGAGGCATAAGCCAAAGGATGAACCTTCCCCCCAACCTCTCCCTCTAGTTGGTTGGATTGACTGGATAGAAGTAGACCAAATTGTTTATAATCTCAAGATGGGTCCTGGGAGTCTGTAGGTCATTAGGCTAACCCACCTAAGGACAGGGTTGATTGCTTGAATTGCAGGGCTCCTTTCTCCCTTCTGATTTCCCTCCTATTCTACCATGTATCCTTCCACATCCTACACTCATTTCACATCCTATCCTCCTACCACCACTTATCCCCAAGATGATTACTATCCTGACTTGACTTGTAATTACCCATCCACTAGTCGGGATAACTTTGATTGGGGATATGAATCCGGACCTCAGTGTCTAAGGCCTAACCCTGGACAACAAGACTATGATTACTATCCTTACTAGAGCTACAATGATTATAGATCTCGACCCTTTGATGATCAAACAAACCCGATCTACAATCAGGAAGGATATGATGCTTATAACACCTACCCTCCCCAGTATTCCACTAAATATAGGTCACCTCCATTTTTTGAACAACTCGAGATGACCTACTATTTGGGAGGGACTCAAGAACCTCACTATCTTGACTCACCTAGATTTAACCCGAACCCACCTAACCCTAAACCAAACCAATCGATTCAGGTGAACCAGATCCGGAGGCGCAAGCCAAAGGAAGAACTTTCTCCCCAGTCCCTCTTTTGAACTGGTTGGATTGCCTGGACATAAGTAGAGTAAATTGTCCATAATCTTAGGATGGATTCTGAGAGTCTATAGACCTTTAGGCTACCCGACCAAAGGACAGGCTTGTATTTTTGTATTGCAAGGCTCCTTCTTTCTCCTTTGATTTCCCTCCTTACTTCACCATGTACCCTTCCACATCTTACACACATTTCCAATCCTATCCTCCTTCCACCACTTATCCCCAAAATGATTACTATCCCGACTTGACTTGTAATTACCCATCCACTAGCCAGGATAACTTTGATTGGGGATACGAATCCGGACCTCAATGTCCAGGGCCTAACCCTGGACAACAAGACTATGATTGCTATCCTTCCCAAACCTACAATGATTATGGATCTCCATCCTTTGATGACCAAACCAACCCGATCTACAATCAGGAAGGATATAATGATTATAACACCTACCCTCCCTAGTATTCCACTAAATATAGGTTGCCACCATCCTTTGAACAACCTAGAATGACCTACTTTCAGGGAGGGACCCGAGAACCTCGACATCTTGACTCCCATAGATTTAACCCAAACCCACCTAAACCTGAATTGAACCAGTCGGTTCAGGTGAACCAGATCCAGGATAGGGTGTTGGCAAATTTAAGGAACACTATACAATCTTTAGAAGCTCAGCCAACACCATGCACCGATGGGAACACCATCATGAGCAATAACTAACTCATTTTGATCCAATTAAATCAGTAAATGCTCCTACACAACTGCTAGAGAGCCATAAGTCACTACATAACCATTCTGAGGGAAATACAAGAAAGGATGGTTAAAACTACAGTTTTACCATCTTATCATGAATGCAGTACAATAATGGGTTTTCCAAGAGGGTAAATAAGGGTAAAATGATCCTAAAAGTATAACAAGTGTGTTAGAACAAACAACAAAGGATTTGCACGTGTTTTGAGAATTAAATGACCTTTAAAATCATAAAAATAAATCTGCTTAATTAACTGAGGTTCTGGTCAGGATAAAATTCTCCTAAATCCTCTGAAATTCATAGAAAAATATTCTCTAGGGTTTGGAACCTACAATTTGACCATCAGAATCCATCTTGACCCAACATAGAGTCTCAGACAGACATTTACCCTGATTTGGGTTTTTGCATAAATTACCCAATCAATCTTGGTCAAAACCTAAATCCAAATTTACCATTGGATTACTTGGATCCAAATTAGGTTTCTACCAAAATTTGGGCCCAATCTGAGATCATTTGACCAAGTTTGCATTTTGGTCGAACTAGACTCTTTCTATCTCATTCAGACCCTTAACTTTTGAATTTTCTTACAAATAGCCCCCCAACTTCTTTGTCTTCTTCACAAGCAGGTCCCCACATCATTTTTGGAAGGTGAAACCTTCACCTTCGAGTTTCGAGTGAGGATTTCTCACTCGATTCTCAATCAATCCCCCTCAAAATTGATACGGGGATTCCTTAGGAAGTTTTCTTCCATTTGAGCCATTTCTTGGGCTCTAAGTCCTTCCCAAAAGGTCATGCAAACCTTTCAGAGGTTTGGGTATCCCTTGTCGCAAACACCTTCCAAGCTTTAATGCTTCTTTCCAAGCTTGGAAGGGCTTCCTATGGCCTATAAAAGAGACCCCAGGGCATGGTCGTGCTCTTCAGCAAGTTTTGGCATAAGAAACCCTCCTCTACTCCATCTCTGGCCACCTTCAAACTTAGCTCCGATGACCCCTCTCCGCTCTCCTCCTCAGGCCATCCAACCATCAAATTGGACAGCCAACTATCCTCCCCTTGTCTTCACGAACCTCTCCTGCCAACGAGAGGTCATGCATCTCCCTCAGTCGACGTCACCGCCTCACCACACTATCTTCCTTCTCCGACTCTGGTCAACCAGCACCGATAGCCCTTCACCTCCCTACTCTCTCGATAAGTCCTTCTTTGCTCCTTCACTCTTTCTACTTCATTTTCCTACCCTTACAGATGCACACAACCACCAACCGTCGCCGCTCACCTCCATCTTCTCCATCTCTGCTTGCCCCTCTGGCGAGGCATATCTATCACTACACTCCTCCATCTTCCTCACCAACCCCCCTATAACCTTCGTCGTTCCACCATGAACAAAACCCTCTCCTATTTAGCTCCACCACTCACCCAAATGCACCCCCGAACACACCCACCTTCACATGCACAGTCCGACGTCGCCTTACATGCACAGGCCATGCCATGCCACATAACCATCACTGTCGCACTCGCTGTGGTCCGGCGATACTTCCTGAGCCTTCTGACGCAGCCGAAAGGCTTCTTGCTGATTTTAAGTACTCGCCCCCTCTGCCATTACAGTCAATGTTCAAGCAAGCTTCAAGCTCACTCCAAGTCTTAACGGCCCCAAGTGGAAGTTCCAAGTCACGCAGAAACATCTCGCGCTCACGCCCAGGTGGTCAATTGGATGCCTTGGCCTCATGAGCTTAGGCAATTAAGGAGGAGACCGTGCTGCTACAGACGCGCAAAAGGAAGGTGGGACTTTAGTCCCACCTCGGAAGTTGAATGGCATCTGAAGTCACATAAATTGAATTTGTGCCTAAGGCTCGTTGCCTCAGACATTGGGGGTGAGGTCCCTGCTCACTTGTGCCTCACCCATGACCCGTCCCTCGTGGGCCTAGTGCAGATCCGACCCGCCTAACACGTTCGACTCCTCGGTTGCGATCACACCTACAGCCCTAGACCCGGGTGCACTCTAGGTCTGAAACTCGATTACCTGGTACTGTGGAAGGCTTTGGGAGAGCATGACCCAGAGAGAGAAAGAGAGATAGCACGCAGGGCGGGGGGATTTTGCTACAGGGAGTAACGGCTGACACTTAGCCATTTGAAGAATCTTCCCCCTCTGCGTAAAGGAGAACTGAGAAGAAAGGCAGGCAGGAAAGAAGAAGAGGAGAAGACCTGAGCAGAAGGAAAGGAAAAGGAAAGGGAGTCGGACAGGAAGAGAAAAAGAAGAAGAAGAAGAGTAGAAGAACAGAAGAAGAAGAAGAACAAAAGGAAAAAGAGAAGACAAGGCAGGAGAAGCACAGAGAGAAAGAATGAAGAAGAAGAGAGACCCTTGAGTCTCTAAATAGCACGGTAGCACAAGCTGTTTAAGCTGTTTGATACATTTGATTACATATATTTGAGGCTTTGATTTAGTTGTTATTTGTGAGGAGTAATTGGTGATTTAAATCACCATTTTACTCCATTATTTTTTGCACATTCATACCTGACATTATTCTCATTGCAATCTCTTATATTCTTGATTCAAATTATGATCTTGAGTTTTGAATTCCATATTGCTCCCTGTGTTTGACCTCGGACTTAAAATTTGAGTAATAAATATTATTTATTTTCGAAGCAATTTCAACTATACTACAACTTCATTTTTAAAACCTTGATTTCGCTCGCGAACATTTTGGCACCATTGTTGGGGAGCAACGTGCAATTCAGATCTCTTGGTTGCAATATTCGAGTCAATACTAACTTGCTCTATCTCTTTTGACTTTGATCTATTTCAGGGGATCCATTAAGGAAGATCAGCCGCGCATTAGCCACTCTAGGGGCAAGTAAACTCCATCTACCTTCTTCTAAACCCCTGAATCTGAAAAAGCCAAAAAAGGAAGAAATCAATTAGGGCTACTTGCATTATATTCTTAGATTAATCATCAAGTTGCCTGATTTGATACATTCTATTTAGACAAACATTCAAACCCTGATTTGTGCACCCATTTGAAGCTATCTAGGGCTATCATATTCTTGTTTGAGCCCTAGGTACCACATTTTGACAAACTAAATTGGACCAAATCAGAGTCAATTAAGGATTCCAGTTTAGGGCTTAAGAGACACACTTGCTTAATCAAGAATTTATCTTTCTAAAAACAAAGTGTGCCTTGACCTTGATTGAACTGTTCTATTCAAGTAAAACCCTAAAATCAAGCTTTTTAATTCATTTGAACACTAAAGAGGGACCTAAATTTCTCAAGAGGACAATATAGGTGAAGTTAACCCACCTTGTTGGGTTAACCAATCCTCAAATTAGGTCAACTTTTTCACAAAAACATCTTAAAAGTTCAAGTGAAATCATAAGCACCCTTGCTCTTAATTAAAATGGGTAGACTTAAGAGGTCAAGTCCCTATTCTGGTCTATTGGAACATCAGTGACAAAAGAGGTTGGGTGGGGGAAACCCTGTAACCCGTGGGGGCATTCTACCATGTAGGGGTCTTTGTGGGACTCTTCCTCTCTGGCTGCCCAGGTAATTCTCAGGTGGACGGCTTTCTGAATAAGGGGTATCATCTGCCCCGAGACTCTATAGTCATCCAAAATTTTTGGGTGTCTTGATTGGGTCCATCACATTCTACCTCTTATCTACTCCATCGGTGCATGTTCGGGAGGTGGTCTCTAAGACCATCCTTGAGGCCTCCTTTAGCTACTCATTCATGTCGAGGCCAAGCCTTGACCTCCATGTTTTTGCAACAACCCAATCCAATCGATATCTCTTCTGATTCATCTGAACTTGATTCTCCATCATCCATCATCATGGCACAACCAGCAGAAGAAAATAATCTTGAAAATCAGCTTCAACGCCTCAATGATCTATTCCAAGCCTTTGTGAACCCACCGCAGCGTCCAATGAGGCGAGATCACTACAATTTCGTTGTGGTGGCAATCGAACCTCAAGTACAAATCCCCACTAGAGGTCCTGACACTAAACTCAAGCCTAACATGATTCATGCCATTCCCAAATTCCATGGGCATAATTCCGAAGATCCTTTCCAGCATATCAAGCAACTCAAGCATCTGGCCCAGACCTTCAGGTCAGAAGCTCAAAATCGGGATGTTCTACTCATGAAAATGTTCTCCTTCCCTCTCATGGATAAAGCTGCTCATTATTACCAAACCCAAACACGTTCAATCAACACCTATGCAGAACTTCAATCCAAGTTTTTGGGAAAGTTCTTCCCTGTTGGTCAGACAAATGCTTTACGGCACCAGATCGCACATTTCACACAGCAAGTAGGAGAACCACTTCACGAGGCATGGGATCATTTTTTGGATCTCATGTGAAAGTGCCCCCACCACGGAGTTCCTAAATAGGAATAAGTCCAATCTTTTTCCTAGGGACTCCGTGAGGATATTCGATTATTCGTTAATGCAACCTGCGGAGGAAACATCATGGGTCAACACGAAGACACCGTATGGGAGATTCTCGAGAATATGTGTGAGAACTCCAATAATGAATCCATGGGCATGTCCGACCGGACGAATGGCCATACATTGATGAATCCAAAGGGAGCGCATGAGACGCAGGGCCTGTCCTCCTCCGTCGACTTGGAACTTATGGCCAGTCATTTGGACAAGGTCTCTATTATTGAGAAGAAGGTGGATGAGCTAACTTGATACTTAAAGCGAGCCACCTCTACGCAAAACCCATTCACGCAACCACCCTCTAGTAGGGAGGCTGTGCACAACATCTATCACCAATCTTCTTAGGGCATGGACTCGTATCCACCCCCATTTAATTCTAGTTTCGTAGGAAACTCTAGACCCACCTACTCTAGTTAGGGGAACTCTAAACCCTCGTATTCTGACTTTTTCGAGGTTCCTCAGACATACGAGGACCTCAACGCCATTAAGAATGATCCATTCTCCAACACTTACAACCCTGGATGGCGTAATCATCCTAATTTCACATGGTCAGACAATAATCAAAACCAGAGACCTCAATATTAGCCCCGATTAGAAGCTCCTCGTCCATATCAGCCACCTCAGCCTCGGCCTAACCCAACTTATCAATCTGGGCTGACTCATACAGATCAAATGACTCTTTTCCCTCAGACTCTAGCTGACATTCAGAAGACGAATGTGGCCATGCAAAAACAGCACAGAGACAAGATCACAGAGGTTCGCAATCAACTTGCCCAGATGGCAAATCCTCGCCAACCTAGTACACTTCCTTCACAACCTCTGCCTAATCCAAATAACGTGCCGAACCAGAGGCACGTTATGAACCTAAATCTGGGCCAAGCTCACTTTGTTTATCAGGCCCCTTTTATTCCATCACCTGACGGGATGGAGGCTTCGACATCATATGCAGGTTACCAACAGCAAGCACCTCTTTTACCTACACCAAACTAGAACCAGGAGAGATTGAACTATGTTACTACCCACAGTGGCAAAACAACACAAGACCCACCTTATCCAAGCCACTCCTAGCCTGGTAATACAAACCCTAACCCAAGGATAGTCATCCAGGACACCTCTATCCCAGATCAAGAACCTTGACCCATTCTAGAGGAACCATCTAAGGTTCCATTTCCCGAGGCTTTGATCAAGGGAAAAAGGATAACCAAAATCGTGGCACCTGAGAAGGACCTAGTTAAGCTCTTCGAGCAGGTCCATATAAACATCCCCTTGATGGATGCGATACGCCACGTACCGGCTTACGCACGATTTCTGAAAGACGTGTGTACACCTAAGCGTAAGTCGCGAACCAAAGATGGGAATCCAATCGTACTGTCGGAGCAAGCCAGCTCCACCATTTTGAGAAAACTCTCACCTAAGGCAAAAGACCCAGGCACCCCTCTAATCTCCTGTGAAATCGGTGATATACAATTCGATCGAGCTTTATTAGACTTAGGAGCCTCCATAAATTTGATACCGACATCCCTACCAAACTACTTCAAGGAATCTGAGCTTAAACCGACAGAAATGACTTTACAACTAGCCGACCGATCAATTAAGTCACCAAAAGGAATTCTTGAGGATGTCATAGTTAGGGTACATGATTTCTATTTTCCAATGGATTTTATCGTCTTAGACATGGATGCTCCTGAGAATGTGAAGAATATACCGATCATACTAGGGAGACCCTTTCTGGCACTGCTAGGGCCAATATCAATTGTGAGGAGGGCCAAATTGAATTAAAATTTGGAAGCAAGACACTAAAGATCGACATCTTTAAGGCCCAACAAGGAATTAATTGCGGAGTCATAGAACAGATTTGCGATATCGAAGCTGTGGTTGACGACTTTATCAAGCAAAACCCGATAATTTCTAATCAACCATAAGAGGATCAAAACCCGCAATTAAAGGAGCCCAAACTCAACCTAGACACACCCATAGCTCCTTCCTTTGCTCTCGAAACCCACCCTGAACCACCCGCTGCTGCTAACAACCTGGTTATGGAATTAAAGCCTCTTCCCGATCATCTCAAGTACGTCTTTTTGGGTTCTAATCAAAAGTTTCCTGTGACTATCAACTCCTGACTCACACCTGATCAAGAAACACGCCTGATTTCTGTTCTCCAGCAACATCGAAGAGCCATTGGTTGGACTCTCGATGATCTAATTGGTATCATCCCTTCATACTGCACACATCACATATACCCTGAAGAGGGCTCACGACCATCTTGTGAAATGCAAAGATGCCTAAATCCAAATCTGTAGGATGTCGTGAAAAATGAGATCATCAAGTAGTTAGATACAGGGATCATCTACCTGATCTCCGACAGTCAGTGGGTGAGCCCAATCCAAGTTGTGCCTAAGAAGGCAGGGCTCACCGTCATCACGACTGAAATTGGAGAAACCATACCGACCTGTATAGCAAACTCGTGGAGAGTCTACATTGATTATACAAGACACAATTCCTCCACGAAGAAGGATCATTTCCCACTACCGTTCATTGATCAGATTCTCGAGAAACTATCGGGAAATCTATTCTTCTGCTTTTTGGACGGGTACTCCAATTACAATCAGGTCGCAATCCATCCCAAGGACCAAGAGAACATCACCTTCACCTGCCCCTTCGGAACATACACATTCCGAAGGATGCTGTTCAGTCTTTGCAATGCACCCGCTACTTTTCAGAGGTGCATGCTTGCCATATTCTCAGATATGGTAGGTGAATACCTTGAAGTCTTCATAGATGACTTCTCGGTATTTGGTGAATCATTTGATGATTGCCTCCTGGACTTGGTCTAGATCCTCAAGCAATGCATCGATGTGAACTTGGTTCTTTCCTAGGAAAAGAGCCACTTCATGGTACCTGAGGGAATTGTCCTGGGACATCTCGTCTTTGAAAAAGGCATCCAGGTTGATCGAGCCAAGGTGAATTTATTTCCAAACTCCCTATGCCTAGCTCGATCAAAGACATCCAATCCTTCCTGGGGCACGTCGATTTTTACCATCGATTCATTCCTAATTTCTCGAAAATCGTGCACCCCCTGACTAATCTTCTATTTAAGGATGTTCCCTTTGAAATCTCCAAGGAGTGCGCTCAGGCATTTGATATCCTACGTGATCGAGTTACCCCAAGTACCTATCCTGCAATCCCCTGATTGGTCTCAACCCTTTGAGATCATGTGCGATGCATCTAATTATGCTGTAGGGGTGGTACTTGGGAAAAAAATAGACAGGAAACCTGTGGTCATCTACTATGCTAACAAGAACTTGACGAGGCTCAACATAACTATACAGTTACTGAGAAAGAGCTGCTAGCCGTAGTATTTGCCCTAAAAAAATTTAGATCATATCTTTTGGGTTCCCGGGTTATCATATACTCAGATCACACTGCAGTGAGGCACCTCCTTGCGAAGAAGGATGCGAAACCTGGACTAATCCGCTGGATCTTGCTGTTGCAAGAATTTGATCTCGAGATTTATGGCAAAGCGAGAAAATAGAATGTGGTAGCTGACCACTTGTCTCATCTTCCTTCTTCCGTCATCGACCCATCTAGTCTAATCACTAAGCATTTTCCGGAGGAGCACCTACTAGCCATTCACAATCTCCCTTGGTTTGCTGATATGGTAAACTACTTGGTTACGGGGAAAGTTCCCCTAGATTGGCCGACTTCCAAGCAGGACAAATTGATTGTCGAGGCCAAGTACTATATTTGGGAGGAACCATACCTTTTCCACATCGGCAATGATCAGGTGATCTGGAGATGCATTCTTGACGACGAGGTCAATGACGTAATGTCATTCTGTCACGACCAGGCCTACGGTGGGAATTTCTCTGGGCGTAAAACCACAGTGAAAATTCTTTAGTGTGGGTTCTTTTGGCTCACTTTGTTCAAAGACACACAGACATATTGTAGGGCATGCACTCATTGTCAAACGCTCGGCAACATGGGCCCGCGAGATATGATGCCCTTGAACCCGATTATTGTGTGCGAAATCTTTAACATATGGGGAATTGATTTCATGGGACCCTTTCCCAGATCTAATGACTTCAAATACATTCTACTCACTATTGATTATGTCTCTAAATGGGTCGAAGCCATCCCCACAAGAACTAGTGATCATAAAGTTGTCCTCAAATTTATCCAGGAGAACATCTTTACCAGATTTGGGGTTCCTAAGGCCATTATCAGTGACGGCGAGTCTCATTTTACCAATGTGCACTTCCAGTCCCTGATGAAAAAGTATGGGGTGTCGCATCGTATTTCGACTCCTTACCACCCCCAGACTAATGGACTGGCAGAACTATTGAATCGAGAGATCAATAAGATCCTTCAGGTCATTGTTCGGCCTGATAGGAAAGATTGGCCTTCTCACCTTCCAAAAGCCTTGTGGGCCTATAGGACCATCCACATGACCCAATTAGGCATGTCTCCCTTCAAACTAGTGTACGGTAAGGCGTGTCACCTTCCCATCGAGATGGGGCACAAGGCTTATTGGGCAATATGGAAGTGCAATCTGGATCTAGTGAAGGCTGTAATACACCACCAGTTGCAATTAAGTGAGATCGAGGAACTACGTAATGATGCGTATGAGAACTCGCGTATCTACAAAAAGTGGGTTAAAGCCTTCCACGACAGGCACATTGTGCAAAAATCTTTCCACCCTGGTCAGAAAGTTCTACTATTTGATGCCAAACTCAAACTTTTCCCAAGAAAACTCAGATCAAAATAGATTGGACCATTCTTGGTGAGACGAATCTTTGGAAATGGTGCTATTGAAATCAGCCAACCTAGTCTTGATTCAAAACCCTTTGTTGTGAACGATTAGCGACTCAAGGCATTCATTGAACTCACTGATATGAACAGGGCTGATGTATCTTTTGATCTCCATTCTCTCTGAGCTTATTGCGCCCGGCTGATGGTGTTAAACTCAATGCTTAACGGGAGGCAACCCGTCATCTTTTTGAAAAACCCGAAACCCTTCTTGACACATCTTATGCTGAACTCATATTGCACTTTAGGGTTCATCGATTAGAATAGCCGACTCCATCTCTGGTACCCGTACCCGAGCTTGAAATCATCCGCAACAGTCATCCCGACCCATCCACCTACCCAACACTTGTTCTAATGAATGATCTAAGCTGAACTCGAGCCCACCTAATTTACAATGAGGGCATTGCAAATCGTAGGCATGGGGGGTATTAAAGTGCAAAATGTCGTGAAAATCACTTCACAAGAAAGGGTTCATCAAAAAAGTCACAAAAAAATTGCATATTCCAAAAAACCAAAAAAATAAAAAAATTGAAAAGGAACAAAAATAGAAGGGAGGAAATTTTGAATTGATTGCATATCATTTGTTGAGGAGAAAAGGGGAGGAGATAAAAATGTCAAAAAGGAGCACAATTTAAAAAGAAAAGAAAAAGAGATAGTCATTAGTAAAAGATTAAGGAATTGAGTTAGTTCCAGACCAAATCAAAAGAAAGAAAATGAAAGACTAAAAGTGTTGAAGAAACAAAAAGAGATTAGTAGGAACACTGATCTTAGGCCTCTTGGGTTGTGATCCTAGGCTTAAAATTCAAGTATCCGCTAAGATCTAGATAGTCCTCAAGAGGTTAGGGAAAATGCGAAGCTTAAGTATTAGGTCTAAGGCTTGGGGATTATTCGACCTCGTTAACTGACCTCTAGTTTGTAGGACTCGATAACCTAAGCACCCCAATCCACACACAGTCTGGTTCAGTGTGCTTAAGTATCAAAATCACACAAATGCATTAAATATGTTCTAAAAAGGTTACCTAGATTAGGAGTGGCTGATCAACATAAGTTAATTTGGACGAGTTCCCGACACGAAGAGGTGAGAAATTCCCCTTGAAGATGCGCAATAACATATCGTCTATCGGTGCTTGTCTCCTAGGATATTTAAATATCCTATCGGGGGCATGTAAGCACCTTATGCTGATTCAGATGCCATGGGTGGCATAATCACCAAAAGTCGATTGCCAGGGTTTGGATTTAGCTACAGAACGCCATGGGTGGGAGTATCTCAAAATCTCAAAAGCCAGGGTTCTGGGGGTTTCCATGGGTGGTGCTATCTCGAAGCATCGATTGCCAGGAACCCTGTGAGGATTGATGGTAGGAACTATGAATCCGATACAGACCATGTTGTAAAGCTAATCTAAACCTAGAAATAACAAGAAAAGAGAGAGAAAACTCTCACAAAATAAAGAAAAATTCTTTTGTCACTCTCTTACAAAACGTACTACAAACTGAACTTGGGCTAAAACTTATTACAAACACGGGTGCTTTAACCGTAGAGTTCAACGAACCTTAGGTTAGTTCCTGTGGGCCTTAGAAACCTTCGTGGCTGACCGAGGCTAGAGCTGGTCAGGTCTGAATCTTGGCTGATACTTGAGTACCTCTAGGCCTACCGTTGGCATTCTAACCTGATCTACAAAAGAAAGCACACATCAGAGTTTTGAGCATAGAAAGGCATATGGTCTAGAATTAAAGTTAATTCCATGAGATTTTGCTAAGGAAATAGCAAATGCTAGGCATAGGGGTTTGAAGGGAACACCATCATGAGCCATAACTAGCTCATTTTGATCCAATTAAATCAGTAAATGCTCTTACACAACTGCCATAGAGCCATAAGTCACTGCATAACCATTCTGAGGGAAATACAAGAAAACATGGTTAAAACTGTAGTTTTATCATCTTATCATGAATGCAGTACAATCATGGGTTTTCCCAGAGGGTAAATAAGGGTCAAATGGTCTTAAAAGTCTAACAAGTGGGTTAGAACAAACAGCAAAGGGTTTGCATGTGTTTTGAGAATTAAATGACCTTTGAAACTATAAAAACAAAGCCGCTTAATTAACTGAGGTTTTGGCCAGGATAAAATTCACCTAAATCCTCTGAAATTTATAGAAAAATATTCTCTAGGGTTTGGAACCTGCAATTTGACCATCAGAATCAGTCTTGACCCAAAATAGAGTCTTAGACAGACATTTGCCCTGATTTGGATTTTTGCATAAATTACCTAATAAATCTTGGTCAAAACCTAAATATAACTTCACCATTGGATTCCTTGGGTCCAAATTAGTTTTGTACCAAAATTTGGGCCCAATCTGAGATCATCTTGACCAAGTTTGCATTTTCGTCCAACCAGACTCTTTCTATCTCATTCAGACCCTTACTTTTGAATTTTCTTACAAATAGCCCCTCAACTTCTTTGTCTTCTTCACAAGCAAGTCCTCCCACCATTTTTGGAAGGTGAAACCTTCACCGTTGAGTTTCGAGCAAGGATTTCTCACTCGATTCTCAATCAATCCCTCTCAAAATTGATATAGGGATTCCTTGGGAAGTTTCCTTCCATTTGAGCCATTCCTTGCGCTCTAAGTCCTTCCCAAAAGGTCATGCGAACCTTTCAAAGGTTTAGGTATCCTTTGTCGCAACCACATTCCAAGCTTCAGAGCTTCTTTCCAAGCTTGGAAGGGCTTCCTATGGCCTATAAAAGAGACCCCAGGGCACGGCCATGCTCTTCAACAAGTTTTGGCCCAAGAAACCTTCCTATACTCCATCTCTGGCTGCCTTCAGTCTTAGCTCCGGTTCCTCTCTGCTCTCCTCCTCAGGTCGTCCAACCATCAAATTGGACGGCTGACTATCCTCCCCTTGTCTTCGCAAACCTCTTCTGCCAACGAGAGGTCGTGCATCTCCCTGAGTCGACATCACCACCTTGCCGGACTATCTTCCTTCTCCGACTGCGGTCAACCAACACTAATAGCCCTCTGCCTCCCTACTCTTTCACTAAGTCCTTTTTCTCCTTCCCTCTTTCTACTTCATTTTCCTACCCTCACAGACGCACAAAACCGTCAACCACCGCTGCTTACCTCCATCTTCTCTATCTACGGTCGCTCCTCCTGCGAGGCATATCTGCCACTACACTGCTCCATCTACCTCTCCAACCACCCTATAACCTTCGCCTTTCCACCACAAACAAAAGTCATCTCCTATTTCGCTCCACCACTGGTCGGGTGTGTTGCGCATGTTAGAAATCGGGGTTACAAGTAACCCATCGTCGTAGTTTCAAAACATGTCGATCAGATAAAATTTATATCGAAACTCCAAGGGAGTCCCAGGTCGAACACAGGGAAGTGACGTTTACTTTACGTAAAAACCACGCTTCGTTTTGTTTCTTTTTGGTATTTTTGGGTTTCATTATTTTTTTGTATTTTTGAAATAAAAGACAACAAAATGAATTACAAGATAGAGATGTTGAACAAATTTGATATATATTACTTCCAATGTCAATTACAATAAACTATGAAAGCATAAAAAGAGAGGGGGGTGAGAGGAAATCTCCCGAATCGGTTGTTCGGCGAGACGACGATGCCTGGTGGAAGCTCAGACGAAGGAAGTGAGGAGTGGGACGACGGAGGTGAGATGTAGGAGGACATCGAGTTGAAGAAAGCTTAGGCGTAGCTCCGGAATGGAGGTGAGAAGACTGAGTTGATCTGCTACCGGAATGGAGGTGGGAGGATGGCTCCAAGGTGACCTATGAAGGGGGATGGGAAGTTGGAGGAATATTTGGTGGGGCAGAGGTTTGCTACACTAATAGGAGCCTTGGGAGCTTGAGAACAAGCTCTAATGGAGAGTTGGTAGGCTTGCTAGAGCTTGGGAGTAGGTGGGCGTAGAGTAGGTAGAGATGGCTTGGAAGGGAGGGTGTGTAGGTCCTTTTATAGTGGAGGAAAAGAGGCAAAAATAGATATGGGACCATTAGTGACATCCAGACCGTCGCTGAAAGTGTCGCTGTAGGCAACTCATGCTCGCTCACTCCCAAAGTTGCCTTTGCTGGTGCACGAAGAATTAGCGACAGCGGTAAACGTCACTGTAAGTCCAGCTCATGCGTCACTGTAGGTCCAGCTCACGCATAGCTAGTGCTGCTCCCACGCCTTACCACGCGAGCGCTACGCTGTGCGCATGCGCGCGTGCGCACCCGAGCTGCTGCACGCGTGCAATGTCGCGTGCATGCGCTGGGCGGCCTAGGCTGCGCCACATGCCGTCCATCTTCTTCTTGTTGTAGGGGTTGCTACATAGGTAAGATTGAGTCGATTTTCACGCCGTTAGGCTGTGATTGTCGACCCGAATCCATCCGCGTGGTCGGATTTGTCATTTAAAGCTCCAAATCATGTCTCCTAGTCCCTTAGCTGTTGATCTTCCTCGGACTGCATATGGTGCTACAGGACTCTGATCAAGGCGATTTCAGAGGCGTTGGACTCCGATCATCGTCTTAATCAAATTCGTACGGTCAGATCGTCAATCCGAGGCTCCAAAATAAATATCCTTCTCTCCTAATCACAAAAAGGACGCAATTAACCTAAATTATATACAACTACTTTAAATGTAGAATGATGCATGCTATGCAACATTTATAACATGAAATGCAAATCTAAGCCTAGGAACATGCATGAATAGGCATTTTACCCTCAATAAATGTGTTTACATCATACCCCCATGCCTATCATTTTCTAGTCCCTAGCAAAATTAAATTATATGCTATGTATAGATCGCTTAAGCCTAAGTCGTTTATTAACAATTGAAAATTTCAACTAAGGTCCTAAACTACGAAAACTCAACAGTACCTGGGTGCCTGTCAGAATGCAGACTGCCCAAGTCCTCACCTTATTTGAAAAGGGAAGATACATTTTTTTATTATTTTTCTTCTTTTCTAATTGTTTTGTACTTTGGAGTTTGAGCGTTCTAGGATAACTTTTTAAGACTACCCGACTCGCCCAAGACTCGAAAAGGACTCTAAGTACTAAGCATTTTTGTGAAAAAGTGATAGACTCATAAAAGGACCGTTAAGACGGACTTTGGGTTTCTATGACCCTAGGTGACCTTGCCTAAAGGTTTATCTTTACGATCGCTAGCTTTCTCCCTACTTTTATTTATGGGGTCAACACAAGAGCGAACCCAATGTATATCTCCCCAGTTTATTCTACTTCCCTGCTTCTTCCATAAGTGTTTTGGGAATTATTGTGCATTTTTTTTGTGAGCTAGGTTATGGACAACCGGCCGATGAGTTGTTACCACCGACAACTTGCCAGCCATACTCATGTGGTGAAGTGTGGTTTTATTTTTTATTTTATTTTTATTTTTTTATTTTCTCCTTTTCCTTTTTTTTTCTTTTCTTGTTGAGTGTTTCTCTCTCTCTCTTTTTCTATGTAGGTGGCTTCCCTGAGCTAAGATTTACCTAAAGGTAATACAATGAAAATGGTCTTGTGGCTGGGCTCTAGACAACCGGCTGATGAGTTGTTACCATCGACAACTTGCCAGCCATACCACCCAAGTCGGTCCATTAGCTACCCAATTTCCATAAAAATCGTCGGAAAGTGAGTCAGTGCAAAAAAATGTGTGTAGATGCTTAGGCTTAAAGTCCCCCCAAATCAGAGGGCGGGTTGATAAGTTACATACTTATCATCCCAAATTATTTACCAAATTAAAATAATTTTTAATTGGTGAGGAGTCGAGACTAAGTCCACATTTGAGTGGACACCTGGGCTAATTAAGCCCGAAGACCTAAAGAGTCTAAGTGTTTAGGTCCTCTCGTATCATTTCCTAAAGTTAATAACTTCCAAATGCCTAAATTCTCTTTTCCTAATTTCTTTCTTTTTTTTATCTTTTTTTTATCTTTTTTTTCAAATTTTTAAATTCTTTTTTTAATTTTATAAGAAACTAAAATAAATTCTACGGAGTTAACATCATGATTTCAGGAATCGATTATCCACCCCCCCATGCCTAAATGATGCAATGTCCTCATTGTAAAAAAAAAGACATGAAAAGGGTAGAGTAAACAGAATATCACCTGAGTGTCATGAAAATCCTGTCAGCTCCGCAGAGAGAAGAGTGTATACACACGTGCTAAGTTTAATGCCTTCAGTTAGGCATAACATACATACAAAGAAGAAATTGAGAATTGACAAGTGCAGGTCAGAATCAAAATAAAAATATTGATCTTGAAAACCACCAACAGAATATGTCCATAGACGTGGACCAGATTATTGTGCAGACCCATACCCTAGGGTCAAGTGGTTCTCAGGTTCTGGATGAAAATCACCCAGAACCGAAGGTTGTTGTGTTTGCAGGGCCGGGCCTACGGTTTAGTGGTGTGCAACCCAAGACCAAAGTGTCGAATAACGGGTAAAGATGGTTCAATAGGAGCAGTTGTCCACTTAACATCTAGCTCAGAAAAATAATCAGTTATTTCAAGCTTGGGTTGCATGTGAAAGATATCGTAAGGGTCCTAGTAGAAAGTTGGTGGTTTTAGGTCAACAGGAACCCTTAAATCCAAAATCAAAGTTCCCTCAGAATTAGCCTCCTAAAGTTTTATTTCCAACTTCCTATCCTCTAAAATGAAGGTTTTTGGGACCTCTAGATCATTGTACACCCCATCTAAAGTACCCGAGTCCAACAATTGTGGCTGAATCAGGATTGACTTGGGCACAATGATCTCAAAAGTATGTTCATTCAGCTCTTCGGGGTGTGGTTGAGGAATGGGGCAACTAATTGAGTCGTCAGGTATCGGATCCTCCAAGTTATCCCCAACCGAATCAGAATCTTCAGTAGTTGAGCTACCAAATTGGTCGTCATACTCGAGCCCGTATGTCTCACTAAAATCATTCTCCTCAAGCTTAAGTGAGACTTCACTAAGAGATTCCTCACCCTCAAAATCAAAGAATTCATGATCCTCATTTGTATATGTGTCAACATCACCAGTCATTTCATCATACAAGGAGACATATTCTTCTTCGTTCCCTGGCTTGGATATCTTGGGTGAATCAATCGATTCATCCTCAATGGGTTGCTCTAGCCCAACCTGGTCATCTCCGATCTCAAAAAATGTATCCCCCCTGATAGGTGCCTGAGCAGGTTCAGACATTGGCTCTCTTGAAGGGAGTTCATCTTGAGAATCATCCCAAGATTTGACTAGGGCAACCACAAATTTCATCCTTAACCTCAACAATTTCCCAAGAAGAAACTCACCCAGGTCCCTATCCCTAACACTTTGGAGCAAATCCAATAAAGAGCTATTCAGCTCGTCAATCATTTTTATCATAGGCGCCAATGCTTCAGTGCATGGTGTTGGCTGAGCTTCTAACGATTGTATAGTGTTCCTCAAATTAGCTAACACCCTATCCTCGATCTGGCCCACCTGAACCGATTGGCTCGATTCAGGTTTGGATGGGTTTGGGTTAAATCTAAGGGAGTCAAGATGTCGAGGTTCTCAAGTCCCTCCCTGAAAGTAGGTCATTCTAAGTTGTTCAAAGGATGGTGGTGACCTATATTCAGTGGAATACTGGGGAGGGTAGGTGTTATAATCATGATATCCTTTCTGATTGTAGATCGGGTTGGTTTGGTCATCAAAGGATGGAGATCCATAATCATTATAGCTCTGGGAAGGATAATAATCATAGTCTTGTTGTCCAGGGTTAGGCCCTAGACACTGAGGTCCGGATTCATATCCCCAATCAAAGTCATCCCAGCTAGTGGATGGATAATTACACGTTAAGTCAGGATAGTAATCATCTTGGGGGTAAGTGGTGGTAGGAGGATAGGCTGTGAAATGTGTGTAGGATGTGGAAGGTACATGGTGAAGTAAGGAGGGAAATCAGAAGAGAAAGGAGCCCTGCAATAGAAAAATACAAGCCTGTCCTTAGGTTGGGTAGCCTAAAGGTCTACAAACTCTCAGAATCCATCTTAAGACTATGGACGATTTACTCTACTTATGTCCAGGCAATCCAACAAGTTAGAAGGAGGGACTGGGGAGAAGGTTCTTCCTTTGGCTTACACCTCCGGTTCCTAGTGTATCCCCCAGCCGCGGTCATTTGACGCTACTCCCCTAGCTAGACATCATATTGACTAGTATAAGCAGGTTAATCGTGAACAACCTCAATCTAGATCCCGACAAGTGAACCAGTCCTTAGGTCCAACGTCTAATCAATTTTGGTTAGGCTTGGGACAATGGTGCTTTGGAATGTGACGGGCCCTGAATGAGTTGTGCCCTTAATGATTTGTTTGAGAACGTGTGAATGTGCACAACTAAGAGGTTTTCAAGCAAGATTATTAATGATGAGGTGAGTTTTAGGGTTCGAATCTTGCTTAATAGCTTTTAGGATTCAAATATTAGGTGTTTTCAACCAAGTTTTGTGAGGCAAACCAAGTTTGTTGTTGAAAGCACGTGTTCAAGTATTTTCCTTTAGAAATCAAGAAAAATATGGAGTTCCTGGCTTGATCTAATTATTGAATCCTATGGGGCAGCTAAGAATGAACTGCTTTTAGTTTAGGTGGTGCGGCCCAAACAATTCACTCAATTGGCTCAAATGCACCACCGATTAAGGCACACAAAAAGGTGGTTAACTTAATATGATTTCTACTCTTTTATGTGTTGAATTCGTGTACCAGGTCCACAGGTCAGAAGCCTGGTTGAGTAGATGAAAATCAAGTCCGATTATGTGCCTCAAATGTGGGTGTATAGAGTGTGTATATTGATTTGTCCCATAGAAAGTATCCTTTTTTTTGTTTTTTTTTTATATGCAGGGGTGAGGTGGGTGAAGGTGGCAAACAAGACAAACAATGCTATCCTAGGGTTTATGTAAACACCTAAGCAGATTAGGTCCTGATTATGAGTGTGGCGAAATGAACTAGTGGAGGGGATGTGGGGGACACTTACAGAGTACTCTACCCGCACTTTACTCTGATCTACCACACTTGGATCTCCATGCTAGGGTACCTGCAAGATAGTAGATCAAAGACAAGTAGGGTTAGTGTTGTGTAAATGCAAAGAAACACAATAAACAATAAAGTAATTTCCATTGCCTAAGGCCCCAAAATGGTCGAGTGTGTTTCGTGTGTTAGAAATCGGGGTTACAAGTAACCCGTCGTCGTAGTTGCAAAACATGTCGATCAGATAAAATTTATACTGAAACTCCAAGGGAGTCCTGCGTCGAACACAGAGAGGCGACATTTACTTTACGTGAAAACCGTGCTTCGTTTTGTTTCTTTTTGGTATTTTTGGGTTTTGTTATTTTTTTGTGTTTTTGAAATAAAAGACAAGCAAATGAATTACAAGATAGAGGTGGGGAACAAATCTGATATATATTACTTCCAATGTCAATTACAATAAACTATGAAGCATAAAAAGGGAGGGGGTGAGAGGAAATCTCCCAAATCGGCTGTTTGGCGAGACGACGGTGCCTGGCGGAAGCTCAGACGAAGGAGGTGAGGAGCGAAACGAAGGAGGTGAGGAGCAGGACGATGGAGGTGAGATGTAGGAGGACGTCGGGTTGAGGAAAGCTTCGGCATAGCTCCGGAATGCAGGTGAGAAGACGGAGTTGATCTGCTACCAGAATGAAGGTGGGAGGACAGCTCCAAGGCGACCTATGAAGGGGGATGGGAAGTTGGAGGAATATTTGGTGGGGTAGAGGTTTGCTACACTAATAGGAGCCTTGGGAGCTTGAGAACAAGCTCTAATGGAGCGTTGGTAGACTTGGTAGAGCTTGGGAGTAGGTGGGAGTAGACTAGGTAGAGATGGCTTGGAAGGGTGGGGGTGTAGGTCCTTTTATAGTGGAGGAGAAGAGGCAAAAATAGGTATGAGACCATTAGTGACATCCAAGCCGTCGCTGGAAGCATCGCTGTAGGCAGCTCATGCCTGCACATGCCCGCTCACGCCTAAAGTTGCCTTTGTTGGCATGCGAAGAATTAGCGACTGCTGTAAATGTCGTTGTAAGTCCAACTCATGTGTTGCTGTAGATCTAGCTCACGCATAGCTGGTGCTGCTCCCCCGCCTTTCCGTGTGCGCCCACATGTTGGCGCTGCACTGTGCGCATGCGCGCCTACACTCGTGCGTGCACCTGCACTACTACATGCATGCGGTGCCGCATGCGTGCGTTGGGCAGCCTGGGCTACGCCATGTGGCGTAGTCTGGGCCATCCATCTTCTTGTTGTAGGGGCTGCTACAAAGGCCGGATTAAGTCGATTTTCGTGTCATTAGGCTGCGATTGTCGACCCAAATCCATCCGTGTGGTCGGATTTGTCATTTGAAGCTCCGAATTATATCTCCTAGTCCCTTACATGTTGATCCTCCTCTAATTGCATATGGTGCTACGGGATTCCGATCGAGGCGATTTCAGAGACGTTGGACTCTGATCGTCGTCTTGATCAAATCTGTACAATTGGATCATTAATCCGAGGCTCCAAAATAAATATCCTTCTCTTACCACAAAAAGGACATAATTAACCTAAATTATATACAACTACTTTAAATGCAGAATGATGCATGCTATGCAATATTTATGACATGAAATGCAAATCTAAACCTAGGAACATGCATGAATAGGCATTTTACCCTCAATAAATGTGTTTACATCAACCACTCACCCAAACGCACCCTCGAACACACCCACCTTCACACGCAGAGTCCGACTTCGCCTCACATGCATAGGCCACGCCACACCACATAACCATCACCGTCGCACTCGTCGTGGTCCGGCGATACTTCTTGAGCCTTCTGACGCGGCCAAAAAGCCTCCTTGCTGATTTTAGGTACTTGCTCCCTCTGCCATTACCGTCGATCTTCAAGCTTGCTCTAGGTCTTGACAGCCCCAAGTGGAAGTTCCAGGTCACGTGGAAACATCTCACGCACGCACCTAGGTGGTCAATTGGATGCCTTGGCCTCGCGAGCTGAGGCAATTGAGGGGGAGACTGTGCTGCTGTAGATGCGCAAAAGGAAGGTAGGACTTTAGTCCCACCTCGGAAGCTGAAGGGCGTCTGAAGGCACATAAATTTAATTTGTGTCTAAGGCTCATTGCCTCAGACACTGGAGTTGAGGTCTATTGAACTATCGAATTGCTATGCTAACGTGTTAGGTTTTGGAGAACCTTTCGTTGTAGTTTGAAAGCGAAGAATTCATGTTCAACAAATAAAATTTATACCGAAATGAAAATTCCGAGAAGAACACAGGGAGGCGGACGTTTGATTTAAAAACTACGCATTTCTTTTTATTTGTCACGAAGTAATTCAATTTAAAACTATCTAATTATTTACAATAAATAGAAGAAAGAGAGAGAGTGAGAGAGAGAGAATATTACACATAGAAATCAAAATGAGATGTAGAATAAATAGAGAATTTATCATTAAGGAGATTGTTCAATACAACTAGAAAGCATAAAACAATTACACTAGAAAGTGATAAATTTACTCTAGAAAACATTAAAAGAATGGAGGAAGAAATGTCCTCCTCGACGATCGCTTGGACGACGAGCAGAATTACTATAGAAAGCAGTAAATCTATACTAGAAAGCAGTAAAAAGAATAGGGAGAGAGAAATCCTCCTCGACGGTCGCTTGGAGGACGAGTCGGACAGGACGACGCTTGGATGAAGGAGGATGAAGCAGAAGAACGGGAACAGAGCAGCACGTGGTCGTCGCAGGATCCACTTCCAAAGGGGGACAAAAATTTGGACTTTATCTCACGAGAAGAATCCCAGGTGTGGGACAAGCTTCTCTTGAGCTTTGGAGAGGTAGAGAAGAGAAGGAAGGGATGAGAATTTCGTATGGAGGGGGTCTCCTTTTATAGTTGCAAGGAGTGAGGGCACATGGGTCATTACATCTTTAAAACAATAAATGAGGAGTCTTTAGTGACGGATAAAACCGTCACTAAAGCCCCAACGTGGGTGTAGTACCAGCGCCCACGTGTGCCTCCTCAGCTGCACTCTTTCTCAACGCCTGCCCACGTTCTTTAAATCTCAGCCATCCGATCGCAAGATCGGACGACTTAAGATGTGTCTTCTCCCACTACTGCACGCCCGCCCAGCGCGTACGACGCGCGTCCTTGCCGCACGTGCAATAGCACGTGAACGCTATCGGTGGATCTGAGCCGCCCAATGATGATCCAACGCCCGCCAGCGCTCGCTCGCCCGCGCCTTTCTCCCCTTCGCTGCGGCTTGAACCACAGCTGCAGCTCGCGCAAGCGCTCTCGACCACTACGCTACGAGGCGCGGATGGTCGAGTGGGCGCTTTTAGGTGCAGCTGTCCACAGCCATTGGATCGAGATCCAACGGTGGAGAGGGAGCAGGTGCGGGGACTTCAGAGAATGTATGCGGCCGTTTGGGCAGCCGAGATGGCGCCATGTGGTGCCATCTTGGCCGTCCATCTTCTGGATGTTGTAGATGCTGCCACAGATGTCGGATTGACTCAATTTTTGCGTTGTTGGGCTACGATCGTCGATCCGAATTCATCCGTGTGGTTGGATTTGTCATTTGAAGTGTGGATTTACACCATCCTGATCCTTGATCTTCTAGGGTTCCCCGATCACTATCTGATGATACAGATGCCTGATTAGGGCAATCTTGGAGTCGTTGAACTCCAATCGTTGCCCTGATCACATCCATACGGTTGGATCTTCGATCCGAGGCCCCGATAAAATGTTTGCCTTGTCCAAGCACATAAAAGGAGACAATTAACCTCCATTTTATTCAAACTACTCTAAATGTAAGATGATGCATGTTATGCAATATTTATATCATGAAATGCAATCCTATGCTTAAGAACATGCATAAATAGACATTTTAAGTAATGTAAATGTGTTTACATCATACCCCCATGCATATCTTTTGCTAGTCCCTAGCAAAAACTATATGCTATTTATAAAAGAATTAGGTTGGATTATTTGGGCATGAGTTATTTTCAATCATTAAGAAATTGTCTACTTAGGATCTGAACTTTCAAAGACACAACAGCGCCCGAGTATCAGCCAAAATGCAGACCGCCTCAAGCCCTCGCTTTATTCAAAGAAAAAATTTCTTTTTCTCTTTTTACACTTTTCTAATTTTTTTGATTTTCAAATTTTAGGGTTTAAGAGTGGCTTTCTACGGATATTCAACTCACCCAAGATTTGATGAGAATCCTAAGTTTTAAGCACCTTATTGTGATTGTGATAGACTCGTTGACCGGCAGTTAAAACGGACTTCGGGTTTCTACACCTCTAGGTGACCTCAAAAAGAATTCTGCCTAAAGGTGTATCTTTACAACCGGTAGCTTTCTCCCTACTTTTATTTTTTAACGGGGTCAACACAAGGGTGAATCTAGTGTATATCTCCCTGGTTATTCTACTTCTCCACTTCTTCTTAAGTGTTTTGAAAATTTTTAGTACATTTATTGAGCTGGGTTCTAAACAACCGGTCGATGAGTTGTTACCACCAACAACTTGCCAGCCATACTCGTGCGGCGAAGTGTGGCTTATTTCTTTTTTTCTTTTCTCCTTTTCTTTTTGATTTTTTTTTTTTTAAGTAGGTGGCTTCCCTAGTCTAAGATTTACCTAAGGGCACGAAAAAAGAGAAAGGCCAGTGACTGGGCTCTGGACAACCTACCTATGGGCTGTTACCCATGATAACTTGCCAGCCATATCACCTTAAAAGGTTCATTAGCTACCCAATTTCCGTTAAAATCACCGAACAACGAGTCAGTGACAAGATAGTGTGTAGATGCTAGAAACTCAAAATTCCCTCAAATCAGAGGGCAGGTTGATAAGTCGTGTACTTATCACCCAAACTTATTTACTCCAATTAAAATAAAATTTAGGTTGGCGAGAACTCAAAAAACAAATCTACATTTTAGTGGATACACGGGCTGATTAAGTCCAAAGACCTGAAGGGTCTTTGTGTTCAAATCATAATGTAGCATTTCCTAAGATTGAAAATTTTCTTAAACCCAAATTCTCTTTCCTAATTCCGAATTTTCTTTTTTAAAGAAAATAAAACAAATCTACGGAGTTGACAAATGAATTCAGAGATGAATGTCCACCCCCCCATGCCTATCTAATGCAATGTCCTCATTGTATTAAAAAGACATAAAATAGAGTGGAAAAGTGTAGAAAGCACCTGAATTGCGTGAATGTCAGGTCCGCTCCGAGATGAAAACTAAAAAGAACTGTATATGTGCTGAGTTTAGTGCCTTCAGCTAGCCACACTATACAAAGAAAAGAAATGAAGAATTCACAAGTGCAGGTCAGAATCAAAATAAATAGAAGAATCCTCTAACCTATCAACAGAGGTCCACAGATGTGGACCAGATTGTGGTGCAGACCCATCCCCCATAATCGAGAATATCTTAGGTTCTGGATAAAAATTACCCAAAACCTAAAATCAAAATGCAAGCAGGGTCGGGCCTGCGATTTATGAGGATGCAACCCAAGACCAAAAAGTCAGGTTACAGAGAATTGAAGCTCAAAAGGATAATCGTTGAATGTGTGCCTGAGTTTGACATCCGCGAAACAAATGTCGTAAGGGTTCTGATTTGATGGTTTCAGCTTAAAAGGAACCCTTCGACTCAATGTTCTACTTCCTCCGAAACTAACTTCCCAAATCAGAACTTCCCAGCTCCTATCCTCCTCATTTAGCATATTGAATTCTAGGACCTCTTGTATATTAATCACCCCGTCTGAAATCTCCAAGTCTAAATGATGTGGCAGAATCAGAATTGACTTGGGTCTAATTATCTCAGAAACAGAATTATCGATAAGCTCAACGGGGTGTAACTGATAATCAGGGCATTGAATTGATTCCTCCAGAAAAAGCGATTCTGGATCCGTAATGTGTGCCCTAATAAGATCAGTTTCCTCAGTTATTGGGCTATCAAATGATCTATCAGATTCCTCAGGCCCAATCGTCCACAGAAATCATGTTCAGAAAACTCGCGTGAGACTTCGCAATTTGAATCTTCACCATCAAAGAAATCAGGATCCATATCAATGTATGTCCCAAAATCATTTGTCACTTTCTATTCCAAGGAGATATATGTTTCCTCGTAACTCGGCTCAGGGATCTCAGGTGAAGAAATCAGATCTTCCTTAATTGGTTACTTTAATTCAATCTGGTCAGCCTCGTAACACGTGTCCCCCCCAACAGGTGCCTAAGCGAGTTCTGTCATTGGCTTTCCTGAAGAAGGTTCATCCTGGGAATCATCCCAAGATTGAATCAAAGCAACCACGAATCTCATCCTCAATTTCGCTAATTTCCCAAGTAGAAACTCACTCGGGTTCTTATCCTTAACATCCTGGAGCCAATCCAACAAAGACTTATTCAAATCATCAATCATTTCAATCAGGGGCTCTAATCTCTCAATGCAAGATATTGGCTGAACTTCTAAAGATTGAATGATATTCCTCAAGTTAGCTAGAACCTTATCTTGAACCTGGTTAACCTGAAACAAATGAGTTGGTTCAGGATTGGGTGGGTTTGACATCAATGCAGAGGAATTAATGAATTGAGATTCGTTATACCCTTCCTGATAATAGGTCATTTCAGATTGTTCAAAAGATGGTGATGACCTAAAGGCAGTGAAATCAGAGGATGGGTAAGGATCGGTGTATCCTTCTTAATTGTAGATTGTATTAGGTTGTTCATGAAAGGAAGACGATCTATAATCGATGTAGCTCTGAGAAGGATAGAAATCAGACTCAAAGTGTTCAGGTTTAGACCCTAAACATGGAGGTCCGGAACTATATCCCCAATCCGAGTTATCCCAATTAACTGATGGTTGATTACAATACGAGTCGGGATAATCATCATGTTGAGGATAATTCACAACGGGAGGAAAAGAACTGGAATGCGTGTAATATGTGGAAGGATTCATGATACACGGGAGGAAGAAAGGCATCCTGTAATACAAACAATCAAACCTATCCTTAATTGGGTTAACCTACAGACCTATAGACTCCCAAAATCCATCTTGAGATAAAGAAACGATTTGATCTACTTCTGTCTGTTCAATCCAACCAGTTAGAAGGAGGGATTGGGGAGAAGGTTCTTCCTTTGGCTTGCGCCTTCAGTTCCTAATGTACCCCCCAGCCACGATCGTTTGATTCTGCTCCCCTAGGTAGACATCAGATTGAATAGTAGAAACAGACTAATCAAAAATAATCTCGTTCTGGGTTCTGAAGAGCGAGTCCAATCCTTAAGGCCAATGTCTACTCTGTTTTATTTAAGGCTAGGTTTGACTGTGCTTTGGAATGTGATGGGCCCTTTAAATGGGTTGTGCCCTTAATGATTGATTGATTTGTGTGTGCATGCACAACCAGTGGTTTTCAAGCAAGATTGTTTTTTATGCAGTGAATTTTAAGGTTCAAATCTTGCTTAGTAGATTTTAGGATTCAACTTTAGGTGTTTTCAAATAGGTTTCGTTGGCACACCAGGTTTTGCAAGTACAGGTGAAGATGTTTTCCTTTAAAATTTAAAAGAATGTGGAGTGCCTGGTAAATCCCTAAGAGTTGAACCTAAGTGGCAGCTACTTGATGAATTGATTTTATTTGAAGTGGTGCGGCCCATCAAATCAAACAATTGGCCTGTTGCACCACTTAATTAGGCACACAAATAATTACCTAATCTAATTTCTACTCAATTATGTGTTTGAATGTGTGTACCAGCTCCTAAGATCGGCTTACCAGTTGAGTTTGAAAATTAGATGAGGTTGTGTACCTCTGTGAGATTTTTTTTTTTTTTTTTAATGTGGGGGTTGGGGTGAGTATGGATGTCAAACAACAAACAATCTAACCTTAGAGTTTATAAAAACACCTAGGTTGATTGATTATTATGTTGTGGAATGAAATCTAATTGGTGGGCGGTGGGGGATAACTTACAGAACCTTCCACAGCACTTTACTCCAATCTACCGCTTTTGCCTGTCTCGAAAGAGTACTTGCAATTACAATAAGAAAGGAGAAAAGTGAGGTAAATGATTTGTAAGTTACAAAACACGAAGAGAAATCAAAGAGCGTCGCCTCCCCGGCAACGACGCCAAAATGTTGAACTATCGAATTGCTACACTAACATGTTAGGTTTTGGAGAACCTGTCGTTGTAGTTTGAAAGCGAAGAATTCGTGTTCAACAAATAAAATTTATATCGAAATGAAAATTCCGAGTCGAACATAGGGAGGCGGACATTTGATTTAAAAACTACACGTTTCTTTTTATTTATCACGAAGTAATTCAATTTAAAACTATTTAATTATTTACAATAAATAGAAGAAAGAGAGAGTGAGAGAGAGAGAATATTACACATAGAAATCAAAATGAGATGTAGAATAAATAGAGAATTTATCATTGAGGAGATTGTTCATTACAACTAAAAAGCATAAAACAATTGCACTAGAAAGTGATAAATTTACTCTAGAAAGCATTAAAAGAATGGAGGGAGAAATGTCCTCCTCAACGATCGATTGGAGGACGAGCAGAACTACTCTAGAAAGCAGTAAATCTACACTAGAAAGCAGTAAAAAGAATAGGGAGAGAGAAATCCTCCTCGACGGTCGCTTGGAGGACGAGCCAGATGGGACGACACCTGGACGAAGGAGGATGAAGCAAGACGAAGGAGGACGAAGCAGAAGAACGGGAACAGAGCAGCACGTCATCGTCGCGGGATCCATTTCCGAAGGGGGACAAAAATTTGGACTTTATCTCGCGAGAAGAATCCCAGGTGTGGGACAAACTTCTCTTGAGCTTTGGAGAGGTAGAGAAGAGAAGGAAGGGATGAGAATTTCGTATGTAGGGGGTCTCCTTTTATAGTTGCAAGGAGTGAGGGAAAATGGGTCATTACATCTTTAAAATAATAAATGAGGAGTCTTTAGTGACGGATAAAATCGTCACTAAAGCCCCAACGTGGGTGTAGTACCAGCGCCCACGTGTGCCTCCTCAGCTACGCTCTTTCTCAACGCCCTCCCACATTCTTTAAATCTCAGCTGTCCGATCGCGAGATCGGACGGCTTAAGATGCTCTTCGCCCGCTGCTGCGCACCCGCCCAGTGCATACGATCGCGTGTCCTTGCCGCACATGCAATAGCGCGCGAACGCTATCGGTGGATCTGAGCCGCCCGATGACGATCCAACGCCCGCCCGCGCCTTTCTCCCCTTCGCTGCGACTCAAACCCGCGGCTGTAGCTCGTGCAAGCGCTCTCGACCACTATGCTATGAGGCGCGGATGGTCGAGCAGGTGCTTTTAGGCACGATTATCCACAGCCGTTGTATCGAGATCCAACGGCGGAGAGGGAGCGGGTGCGGGGACTTCAGAGATTGTATGTGGCCATTTGGGTGGTCGAGATGGCGCCACATGGCTCCATCTTGACCTTCCATCTTCTGGATGCTGTAGATGGTGCCACGGATGTCGGATTGACTCGATTTTTGCGTCGTTGGGCTGCGATCGTCGATCCGAATTCATCCAAGTGGTCAGATTTGTCATTTGAAGTGCAAATTTACACCATCCTGGCCCTTAATCTTCTAGGATTCCCCGATCACTATCTGATGTTACAGATGCCTTATTAGGGCGATCTTGGAGTTGTTGAACTCCAATCGTCACCCTGATCACATCCATACGGTTGGATCTTCGATCCGAGGTCCCGATAAAATGTTTGCATTGTCTAAGCACATAAAAGGAGACAATTAATCTCCATTTTATTCAAACTACTCTAAATGCAAGATGATGCATGTTATGCAATATTTATATCATGAAATGCAATCCTATGCTTAAGAACATGCATAAATAGACATCTTAAGTAGTGTAAATGTGTTTACATCAAGGTCCCCACTCACCCACTCCCCTGCACCTCGCCCATGACCCATCCCCCACAGGCTTGGCGCAGATCCGACCTGCCTAACCCATTCCACTCCTCGACTACGATCACGCCTACAGCCCTGGACCTGGGTGCTCTCTAGGTCCGAAACCTGATTACTTGGTACTGTGGAAGGCTCTAGGAGAGCGTGTAACAACTAACACTTAGCCATTTGAAGAATCTTCCCCCTCTGCATGAAGAAGGAGAACTGAGAAGAAAGGTAGGTAGGCAAGAAGAAGAGGAGAAAGACCTGAGCAGAAGGAAAGGAAAGGGAAAGGGAGTCGCACAAGAAGAGAAAAATAAGAAGAGTAGAAGAATAAAAGAAGAAAAACAAAAGGAAAAAGAGAAGACAAGGCAGGAGAAGCACAGACAGAAAGAAAGAAGAAAAGAGACCCTTGAGTCTCCAAACAGCACTGTAGCACAGGCTGTTTAAGCTGTCTGATACATTTGATTACATATATTTGATGCATTGATTTAGTTGTTATTTGTGAGGAGTAATTGGTGATTTAAATCACTATTTTACTCCATTCTTTTTTTGCACATTCATACTTGACATTATTCTTATTGTAATCTCTTATATTATTGATTCAACTTGTGATCTTGAGTTTTGAATTCCATATTGTTCACTGTGTTCAACCTCGGACTTCAAATTTGAGTAATAAATACTATTTGTTTTCGAAGCGATTTCGACTATACTATAATGCAGTTTTTAAAACCTCAATTTCGCTCGCAAACATGCACTAAAGCATTGGAGCCTATGATCAAAATGATTAATGAACTTAATAGTTCTCTTTTGGATTTGCTCCAAAATGTTAGGGATATGAACCTGGGTAAGCTTCTTCTTGGGAAATTATCGAGGTTGAGGATGAAAGTTGTGGTTTCCCTAGTCAAATCTTGGGATGATTCCCAAGATGAACCCCTTTCAGGAGAGCCAATGTCAGAACCTGCTCAGGCGCCTGCCAGGGGGGATACATATTATGAGATTAGAGATGACCAGGTTGGTCTACAGCAACCCATTGAGGATGAACCGAGTTTCTCACCCGAGATCCCAGAACTAGGGAATGACAAAAAATATGTCTCCATGGACCATGAAATGACATATGATTTTTAGATGTATATAAATGAGGATCATGAATTCCTTGATTTTGAGGGTGAGTAATCTCTTAGTAAAGCCTTACTTGAGCTTAAGGAGAATGATTTTAGTGAGACAAATGGGCTTGAGGAATCTGATAAACCATTTGATAGCCCAACTATTGAAGATTCTGATTCGGTTGGGGCTAACTTGGATGATCCGAATCCTGATGATTCAATCAGTAGCCCCATTCCTCAACCGCACCTCGAAGAGTTGACTTTTGAGATCATTATGCCCAAGCCAATCTTGATTTAACCATGATTTCTAGACTTGGGTAAATCTTATGGGGTGAACGATATGCCAAAGGTCCTGGAGACTGAGCACTTGATGTTAAAGGATAGAAATGTTGAAATGAAAATTTGGGAGGTTAATTCTGAGGGAAAAATAAGTTTGGATTTAAGGGTTCCTGTTGACCTAAAACTACCTACTTTCTACCAAGGCCCTTACGATATCTTTCATGTGCAACCTAAGCCCAAAATAACTGATTATTTTCTGAGCTAAACATTAAGTGTACATCCACACCTATTGAACCATCTTTACCTATTGTCCGACACTTTGGTCTTGGGTTGCACACCACAAAACTGCAGGCCTAGCCCCGTAAGCTTAACAACCTTCAGTTCTGGGTGATTTTCATCCAAAACCTGAGAACCACTAGACCCTGGGGCACAGGTCTCCCTCATAATTTGGTCCACGTCTATGGACATTTTTTGCTGGTGGGTCTGAGGATTAATCTTTTGATTTTGATTCTGACCCACACTTATGAATTCTCAATTTCTTCCTTGTATGTATTTTATGCCTAGCTGAAGGCATTAAATTTAGCACATGTTTATATTCCACGTTATCTGCGGAGCTGACTGAATTTTCTTGTTATTTAGGTGATATTCTATTTACTCTACTTTTTCATGTCTTTATTTTTACAACGAGGACATTGCATCATTTAGGCATGGGGGGTGGATAATTAATTCTTGAAATCATTTTGTTAACTCCATAGAATTTCTTTTAGTTTCTTAAAAAAAATGATGAAAATTCAAAAAGATAAAAAAGAAAGAAATTAGGAAGAAGAGAACTTAGGCATTTGGAAGTTATTAACTTTAGGAAATGATACGATATGACCTAAATACTTAGACTCTTCAGGCCTTTAGGCTTAATTAGCCCGGGTGTCCACTCAAATGTGGACTTAGTCTCGAGTCCTCGTCAAGTAATTCTATTTTAATTTGGTCAATAAATTGGGGCGATAAGTATACGACTTATCAACCCGCCCTTTGATTTGAGGGGACTTTAAGTCTAAGCATCTACACACTATTTGCACTGACTCACTTTCAGCGGTTTCTTCAGAAATTAGGTAGCTAATGAACCATCTAGGGTGGTATGACTAGCAATTTATCGGTGGTAACAGTTCATCAATCGGTTGTCTAGAGCCCAGCCACAAGACCATTTTCTTCGTGCTACCTTTAGGTAAATCTTAGATCAGGGAAGCCACCTACTTGATCGCAAAAAAAAAGAGAAAATAAAAATAAAATAAGAAAATAAAACCACACTTCACCGCATAAGTATGGCTAGCAAGTTGCCGTGGGTAACAACCCATTAGCCAGTTGTCCAGAGCCCAACTCATAAAAATGCACAAATAATTCCCAAAACACTTAGGGAAGAAGCGGGGAAGTAGAATAAATCTAGGAGATATACACTGGGCTCGCCCTTGTGTTGACCCCATAAATAAAAGAAGCAGGGAGAAAGCTACTGTTCGAAAAGATAAACCTCTAAGCAAGGTCACCTAGGGTCGTAGAAACCCGAAGTCGATTTTAAAGGCCATTGATATAGACACATCTATTTAGGTTAAAATGCCTATTCATGCATGTTCCTAGGCTTAGATTTGCATTTCATATTATAAATATTGTATAGCATGCATCATTCTCCATTTAGAGTAGTTGTATATATTTTAGGTTAACTAGGTCCTTTTTATGGTCAGGAGAGAAGAAGACTTATTTCAAGGCCTCGGATGGATGATCGGACTGTACGGATCTGATTAGGACGACGATCGGAGTCTAACGCCAATGAAATCGTCTAGATCAGAGAACCGTAGCATCATACGAAGTCTGAGGAAGATCAACAGCCAGGGGCAATGCGACATCCATACGGGTTTTGGATGGAAAATTCGACTGTATGGATGGATCCAAAGCATCGATCGCAATCCAGCAGCGTGGGAATCATCTCGATCTGAGCACCGTGGCACCCTCTACAAAAGAAAGAAGAATGGACAGCCCAGATGGTGCCACATGGCACCATCCAGACCGCCCAACGTTGGCCAGCAGCAGCGCAGCACGCATAGCCGTAGCCACGCGCAGCAGTAACACATCGTGCACAGCCGTAGCCGCGTGCAGCAGCAGTGCATCGCGCACAGCTGCAGCCATGCGCAGCTACAGTGCACCGTGCACAGCTACAGTCGCGTGCAGTAGCAGCGCAACGCATGCCAGCACGTGCACATGTAACACGGAGCGAGGAGCACGGGCGCATGAAGCGCACAGTGCGTGATGCGCACGCCAGCGGAGCGGGTACCAGCAGAGGATAGGCACGTATCTTCAGTGACGCAGGGCTTTAGTGACGCTTGCAGCTGTCACTATGGTCTGTGCGTGCCTGTAAGAGGAATTGAAGGGCGGATCTTTAGTGACATTTACGAACGTCAGTAATGACCCAAATGCGAATTTGTTCCTCCTCCACTATAAAAAACCTACCCACTACCATTCCAAATGATCTCTTCCTTTCTTCCTCTCACCACCTCCAAGGCTTTAAAGAGAGCTTGTCCTAAGCCCGGGATGCTCCTCTTGAGTAGAAAAGAAAATAGTTTTCCCACCTCTCATCCCCATTCATGGAGCATCCTGTGGTCATCCTCTCACTGCCCTTTTGGAAGAAGATCATCGCTGCGACGCCGTTCTGCCCCATCCTCCATCCTCTGGCTCTGTCCCCATTTGTCCCGCTCCTCACCACCTTCCTCCAGGGGACATCAGAGCGAGTCATCCTCCAAGCAACCGTCGAGGGGGATTTTCTCATCTCCATCTATCTTTACTACTTTCTAGTGTAGTTTTTCCCACTTTCTTAGTTGTAGAAAACATTGGATTCTAAAATATATGTGATTGTTCCTCTCTCTCTCTTCCTTTTATTTTGCAAGTAGAGTAGTAGCATTCATTGACCTGATCTCTTACCTTATTAAAAATACCAAAAAAATTAAAAATGACAAAAATAACCAAAAATAAATAAAAGCAAAGCACGGATTTTTATAAAACCAAACGTTCGCCTCCTCGTGTTCGACCCAGGAGTCAGTTTTCGAGTTTCGATTATAAATTTTATCTGATAAATGCATTTTGCGAGCTACGACGACGGGTCCTCCAAACCCCGATTTTAATTCACGAAGCACACCCACATCATTTTAGCATCGTTGTCGGGGAGGCAACGCTCTTTGGTTTTTTTCTGTGCTTTTCTGCCTAACCCAACTTTTATCTCACTTTTTCTCTGATCTTACTGTGATTATAGGTACTCATTCGAGGTGGGCTAAAGCGGTTAGATTGGAGAAAAGTGCAGATGAAGGTTTTGTAAGTTTATCCCCACCGCCCCCACCCTAGGTTTCATTCCATAACCTAATAACTCAAACCCAAATCAATTTAGGTGCTTGCATAAATCCTAGGGTAGATTTTGGTTGTTTGATTGTCACTCCACTCACCTCACCCACCAGCATATATAAAAATAAATAAAAAAATATTCTTCTCTTGTGGGATTTAACTGAAAGCTACACACTTAACGCCCACAACTTCTTATCCTAAGGCGCACAATCACTTTGATTCTACCACTTAACTCAGATCTAACCTATGGACCTGATACACTTCAACTAAATACACATAAGTGAGTAGAAATCTGAATAGGTTAAGCATTCTTGTGTGCCTTAGCTAAGTGGTACAATAGGCCAATTGATTGAGCAGTTTGCACCGCACCACTCACTTTAAAATTGATCCACCAAGTAGCTTGCCACTTAGGGTTGATTTTTAGGATTGAACCAGGCACTCCACATTTTATTTCTGATTTTTGAAGGAATATATCTACACCAGTGCTTTCAAAACTTGGAGTGTTCTACTGAACCATGATTGAATATACCTAAAGATTAAACCCTAAAAGCTACTAAACAAGGTTGAACCCTAAAAGACACATCATCAAATAACCTGGTTTGAAAACCTTGGTTGTGCATGCACACACATTTTAACTGATCATTAAGGGCACAACCCATCTAAAGGGCCCATCACATTCCTGAAGCACCATTGTCCCAAGCCTAACTAAAATTGATTAGATGTTGGCCCTAAGGACTAGTTCGCTCGTCGGGATCTAGATTGAGATTGTTCATGATTAACCTACATGTACTAGTCAATCTGATATCTAGCTAGGGGAGTAGTGTCAAACGACTACAGCTGGGGGGTACACTAGGAATCAGAGGCGCAAGGCAAAGCAAGAACTTTCTCCCTAGTCCCTCCTTCTAATTGGTTGGATTGCCTGGACATAAGTAGAGTAAATCATCCATAATCTTAGGACGGATTCTGAGAGTCTATAGACCTTTAGGCTACCCAACCTAAGGATAGGCTTGTATTTTTGTATTGCAGGGCTCCTTCTTTCTCTTTTGATTTCCCTCCTTACTTCACCATGTACCCTTCCACATCTTACACACATTTCCAATCCTATCCTCCTACCACCACTTATCCCCAAGATGATTACTAACCTGACTTGACTTGTAATTACCCATTCACTAGCCAAGATAACTTTGATTGGGGATATGAATCCAGACCTCAATGTCCAAGGCCTAACCCTGGACAACAAGACTATGATTGCTATCCTTCCCAAACCTACAATGATTATGGATCTCCATCCTTTGATGACCAAACCAACACGATCTACAATGAGGAAGGATATAATGATTATAACACCTACCCTCCCCAGTATTCCACTGAATATAGGTTCCCACTATCCTTTGAACAACCTAGAATGACCTACTTTCAGGAAGGGACCCGAGAACCTCGACATCTTGACTCCCCTAGATTTAACCCAAACCCACCTAAACCTGAATTGAACCAGTCAGTTCAGGTGAACCGGATCCAGGATAGGGTGTTGGCTAATTTGAGGAACACTATACAATCTTTAGAAGCTTAGCCAACACCATGCACTGAAGCACTGGAGCCTATGATCAAAATGATTGATGAACTTAATAGTTCTTTATTGGATTTGCTCCAAAGTGTTAGGGATAGGGACTTGGGTGAGTTTCTTCTTGGGAAATTGTCGAGGTTGAGGATGAAATTTGTGGTTGCCCTAGTCAAATCTTTAGATGATTCTCAAGATGAACCCCCTTCAGGAGAGACAATGTCTGAACCCTCTCAGGCGCCTATCGGGGGGATACATATTCTGAGATTGGAGATGACCAGGTTGGGCTAGAGCAACCCTTTGAGGATGAATCGAGTTTCTCGCCCGAGATCCTAGAGCCAGGGAATGATGAAAAATATGTCTCCATGGACCATGAAATGACATATGATTTTGAGATATATATAAATGAGGATCATGGATTCTTTGATTCTGAGGGTGAGGAATCTCTTAGTGAAGTCTCACTTGAGCTTAAGGAAGATGATTTTAGTGAGACAAATGGGCTCGAGGAGCATGACGAACCATTTGATAGCCCAGTCATTGAAGATTTTGATTTGGTTGGAGCTAACGTGGAGGATTCAAATCCTCATTTACTTGATGATTCAATCAGTGACCCCATTCCTCATCTGCACCCTTAAGGGCTGACTTCTGAGATCATTGTGCCCAAGTCAATCTTGATTCAGTCATGATTTCTGGACTTGGGAGAATCATATGGGGTGAATGATATGCTAGAGGTCCCGGAGCCTGAGCCCTTGATGTTGGAAGATAGAATTGTTGAAATGAAAATTTGGGAGGCTAATTCTGAGGGAAGTTTGATTTTGGATCTAAGGGTACCTATTGACCTAAAACCACCTACTTTCTACCAGAACTCTTACGATATCTTTCACGTGCAACCCAAGCTCGAAATAACTGATTATTTTTTTAACCTAGATGTTAAGTGGGCAACCGCACCTATTGAGCCATCTTTACCCGTTGTCCGACACTTTGGTCTTGGGTTGCACACCACTAAACTGCAGGCCCAGCCCCGCAAACACAACAACCTTCGGTTCTGGGTGATTTTCATCTAGAACCTGAGAACCACTCAACCCTAGGGCATGGGTCTGTACCATAATCTGGTCCAGGTTTGTGGACATCTTCTGCTGGCGAGTTTTAGGATCAGTATTTTTATTTTGATTCTGACCCACACTTGTGAATTCTCAATTTCTTCTTTATATGTATGTTATGCCTAACTGAAGGCATTAAACTTAGCGCGTGTGCATACACTCTTCTCTCTGCGGAGAAGACCGAATTTTCATGACACTCAGGTAATATTCTATTTACTCTATCATTTTCATGTCTTTATTTTTACAATGAGGACATTGCATCATTTAGGCATGGGGGGTAGATAATCAATTGCTGAAATTATTATATTAACTTTGTAGAATTTGTTTTAGTTTCTTATAAAATTAAAAAAAAAATTGAAACTTTGAAAAAGATATAAAAAGAAAGAAATTAGGAAAAGAGAACTTAGGCATTTGGAAGTTATTAACTTTAGGAAATGATATGAGAGGAACTAAACACTTAAACTCATCAAGCCTTCAGGCTTAATTAGCCCGGGTGTCCACTCAAATGTGGACTAGTCTCGAGTCCTTGCTAATTAAAATTCATTTTAAGTTGGTAAATAAATTGGGATGATAAATATGCGACTTATCAACCTGCCCTCTGATTTGGGGGACTTTAAGCATAAGCATCTACACACTTTTTTTTGCACTGACTCACTTTTCGGTGGTTTCTTCAGAAATTGGGTAGCTAATGAACTATCTAGGGTGGCATGGCTGGCAAGTTGTCGGTGGTAATAGCTCATCGGTCGGTTGTCCAGAGCCAGTCACAAGACCATTTTCATTGTCCAGAGCTCATCAGGGAAGCCACCTACTTAAAGAAAAAAAAAACAAACAAAAAGATAAAGAAAAAATAGAAAAAGGAGAAGAAAATAAAAAATAAACAAAACCATACTTCACCGCACGAGTATGGCTGGAAAATTACTGTGGGTAACAGCCCATTGGTCGGTCGTTCAGAACCCAGCTCACAAAAAATGCACAATAATTTCCAAAACACTTAGGGAAGAAGAGGGGAAGTAGAATAAACCTGGGAGATATACGCTGGGTTTGCCCTTGTGTTGACCCCACAAATAAAAGAAGTAGGGAGAAAGCTACCAGTCGAAAAGATAAACCTTTAGGCAAGGTCACCTAGGGTCGTAGAAACCTGAAGTCCGTTTCAATGGCCGCCTAGTGAGTCTTTCACTATTTTCACAAGTTGCTTAGCACTTAGAATCCTTTTTGAGTCTTGGGCGGGTCGGGTAGTCGTAAAAAGTTATCTCGAAACTCTTAAACTCTAAAAGTATAAAAAAAATTAGAAAAGAAGAAAAATAATAAAAAAAAATGTATATTTCCTTTTAAAGTAAGGCGAGGACTTGGGCGGTCTGCATTCTGGTAGGCACCCAGGTACTGTTGAGTTTTCGTTGTTTAAGACCTTAGTTAAAATTTTCTATTGTTAATAAACGACTTAGGCCTAAGTAATCAAATCCTAATTTTGATTTTATACATAACATGTAGTTTAATGTTGCTAGGGACTAGCAAAAGATAGGCATGGGGGCATGATATAGACACATCTATTTAGGTTAAAATGCCTATTCATGCATGTTCCTAGGCTTAGATTTGCATTTCTTATTATAAATATTGCATAGCATGCATCATTCTTCATTTAGAGTAGTTGTATATATTTTAGGTTAATTAGGTCCTTTTTATGGTCAGGAGAGAAGAAGACTTATTTCAGGGCCTTGGATGGATGATTGGACCGTACGGATCTAATTAGGACGACGATCGGAGTCTAATGCCTCTGAAATCGTCTAAATCGAAGAACTGTAGCATCATACGAAGTTCGAGGAAGATCACTGGCCAGGGGGCAATGCAACATCCATATGAATTTCGGATGAAAAACCTGACCGTACGGATGGATCCGAAGCGACGATCGTAGTCCAGTAGCATGAGAATCATCTCGATCTGAGTACCATTGCACCCTCTACAAAAGAAAGAAGAATGGACAGTCCAGATGGCGCCACGTGGTGCCATCCAAGCCGCCCAACGTCGGCTAGCAGCAGCTCACCACACACAGCAGCAACTACATGCAGCAATAGCGCACCGCGCATAGTTGCAACTGCATGCAGCAATAGCTCATCACGCACAGCCGCAACCGCGCGCAGTAGCAACACAGTGCATGCCAGCACGTGTGTGCGACACGGCGCGGGGAGCATGGGCGTGTGAAACATGCAGTGTGATTTGTGCGCCAGCGGAGGATAGGCGTGGATCTTTAGCAATGCGGGCCTTTTGTGATGCTTGCATCTGTCACTAATGGTCTACGTGCACCAGCAAGAGGAATTGAAGGATGGATCTTCAATGACAGCTGCAGTGACGTTTATGGATGCCAGTAATGACCCTGATGTGAATTTGTTCTTCCTCCTCCATTATAAAAGGACCTACCCACCACCATTCAAATGATCTCTTCCTTTCTTCCTCTCACCACCTCCAAGGCTCTAGAGAAAGCTTTTCCCAAGCCCGGGATGCTCCTCTAGAGTAGAAAAGAAAATAGTTTTCCCACCTCTCATCCTCATTCATGGTGCATCCTGTGGTCATCCTCTCATCGCCCTTCGAGAAGAAGATCCTCACTACGACGCCATTCTGCTCCATCCTCCGTCCTTCGGCTCCGTCCCAGTTCGTCCCGCTCCTCACCACCTTCCTTCAGGTGACGTCAGAGCGAGTTGTCCTCCGAGCAACCATCGAGGGGGATTTTCTCATCTCCATCTATCTTTACTGCTTTCTAATGTAGTTTTTCCTACTTTCGTAGTTGTAGAAAACATTGGATTCTGAAATATATGTGATTGTTCCTCTCTCTCTTTCTTCTTTCTTTTTTGCAAGTAGATTAGTAGATTTCATCGAATTGATCTCTTGCCCTATTAAAAATACCAAAAAAATTAAAAAAGACAAAAACGACAAAAAATAAATAAAAGAAAAGAGTGGATTTTTATAAAACAAAACGTTCGCCTCCTCGTGTTCGACCCGGGACTTACTTTTCAAGTTTCGGTTATAATTTTATCTGATAGATGCATTTTACACGCTATGACGACGGGTCATTCAAACCCCGATTTTAATTCTCGAAGCGTGCCCACATCAGCTGCCTAGTAAGTCATTCACTCTTTTCATTAGATGCTTAGCACTTAAAGTCCTTTTCGAGTCTTGGGCAGGTCGGGTAGCCATAAAAAGTTATCCCGAAACTCTCAAACTCCGAAAGTACAAAAAAAATTAGAAAAAAAGCAGAAAATGTATCTTCTTTTTTTCAAATAAGGCGAGAACTTGGGCGGTCTGCATTCTGGCAGACACCTAGGACTGTTGAGTCTTTGTAGTTTAGGACCTTAGTCGATAATTTCTATTGTTAATAAACAACTTAGGCCTAAGCGATCGAATCCTAATTCTAATTTTATACATAGCATGTAGTTTAATTTTACTAAGGACTAACAAAAGATAGGAATGGGGGTATGATGTAGCAATAATTATTGAGGCTAAAATGCCTATTCATGCATGTTCCTAGTCTTAGATTTGCATTTCATGTTATAAATATTGCAGAGCATGCATCATTCTACATTTAGAGTAGTTGTATATAATTTAAGTTAATTGCATCCTTTTTGTGGTCAGGAGAGAAGGATATTTATTTCAGAGCCTCAGGTTGACGATCCAACCATACGGATCTGATCAAGATAACGATCGGAGTCCAATGCCTCCGAAATCTCCTCAATCAGAGTCTTGTAGCACCATAAGCAATCCAAGGAAGATCAACAGCCGAGGGACTAGGTGGTGCAATCTAGAGAGTCAAACGACAAATCTGACCGCACAAATGGATTCAGGTCGACGATCGTAGCACAACGGCGCAAAAATCGACTCAACCCGACCTCTGTAGCATCCCCTACAAAGGAATGAAGATGGACGGCCCAAGTCGTGCCACGTGGCTCAACCTAGGCCACCCATGCAGACGCACACATCGCCGCACGTGTACAGTAGCGCAAGGTCGCACACGTGCGTGCGCAACAGCAGCGCAGGCGTGGGGGCAGCGGCAGCAGTGGTGTGTATCACGCGTACGCGTGCGACAAGGGCACGTGCAGTGTGTGCCAGCGGTGCGACAGTAGGGGTGCGTGAGTGGGATCCTTAGCGACGATTGCGGAGGATCTTCAGCGACGTTTGTGACCATCACTAAATGTCCTGTATACGAATTTAATTCTTTCCTCCACTATAAAAGGACCCCTACCCCTCCCATTTTTTTCATCTCTTCATTTCTTCCTCTCACCACCTCTAAGGCTCTAGAGAGAGCTTGTCCCAAGTTTGAGATGCTTCTCTAGAGTAGAAAAGAAAATAGTTTTCCCACCTCTCATCCCCATTTGTGGAGCATCTCGTGGTCGTACTCTCACTGCCCTTCGGGAAGAAGATCCTCACTGCAACGTTGTCCTTCCCAATCCTCTATCCTCCAGCTACGTCCTCCTTGGTCTCGCTCCTCACCACCTTCCTCCAAGCAATGTCAGAGTGAGTCATTTTTTGAGCAACTATTGAGGGGGATTCTCTCAACTTTTTCTATCTTTATTGATTTCCTAGTATAATCTTTCCCGCTTTCGTAGTTGTAAGAAAACATTTGATTAGAAATCCATGATTATTTCTCTCTCTCTTATATTTTCGCAAGTAGATTAGCTAGATAAAATTTCATCGACCTAATCTCTTACTAGATAAAAAATACCAAAAAAATTAGAAAAGATAAAAACAACAAAAAGAAATAAAAGGGAAACATGTATCTTTTAAAACCAAATGTTCACCTCCCCGTGTTTGACTCGGGACTCACTTTTTGAGTTTCGGTTATAAATTTTATCTATAGATGGATTTTCTTGCGAATCGAACTACGACGACGGGTTTTCCAAATCTGAATCCTTTCTGCGTGCGAATCCACCGTAATTGGTGCCTAGTTTGTGGTGGCCATGGGCACAAACATGATTCTTGTGCGACGAGCAGAGGGAGGACAGGTGAGGGGGTCTTCTTGCGCCTTAAGAGAAGATACATGGGAGGTTCGCCACCACCGCCACCCCCCACCTACATGTCACACCATTTATGTGGAGGTTCCAATGTCTGATGATATTAGGGTTGCGAACTTGGTTCTGAGAGGGGCGTTGGTCAGAGAGGTGATGGTCAGAAACCCCTCCTTGGAGCGGCTTCAACGGTCATGCATGGGTTCTTTATCACTATCAGTAGAAGGTTGGAAAATCGCCATGTTTTCTCCCATGCAATTTCTGGTGTTTGGTCTGGGGATGATCGATGTGGAGTGCCTTATATTTCAATCGAGCAATTTTGAGTCTATGACGATTTTATGGAGATTGGTCTCGCTTTTTGATGGTGCATTGCCAGAACATCCACCGCAGAGGGCAGATGTGTGATCTGGAAAGCTGGAAATCAAAGGGTTACCATTGCATCTAAGGTCAAGGAATGTGGTTGAATCCATGGTGGCTGGGTTTGCAAAACTGGCAAGGTGCAGAGGTAGGCTTAGGGGAGGGCGACGGCCGATTGCTCTTCATCAATGTTGATGTATTAGAGGAGGATTGATTCCGGAGAAAATCATCCTCTGGTGTGGAGGTAACTCTTGACTGATACGTCTGCGATTTGGATTTGAGGAGACACTCTTCCAGGAGCAGGAAGCGATGAAAACCTTTGTAGAGGTTGTTAAGGATGGTCCCATTGTGAAACAAATGGGCCGTGACACCCCAGAGGAGGCTCCAGAACCAAAAAAGAGAAAAGACCTCCATCACATGGGAATAGAAGAAGATGAGATGGTGGATTCAAAGAATGAACAGCTGGATTCAAAGATGAGATGGTGGATAGAAGAGGAAAGGTCAATGGGGGTGCTTCAAGAGATAGCTGTTAACTCTTTGAAGAATCGCTCATCCTTTCATGATATAGAAGGGCTGAAGTTCGAGGTGGGAACTACTTCTAATTCTGGAGTTGGGAGATCCCCATACAAATTGAGACAAAGAAGAAATGTACATTCAGCAAGAATGGATGAAAACTCCATAGCTGCTGCTCTTAAAGTTGAAAAACTTCAACAGCTAAACAAAAGGGGATCCCAGGTTGAGTGATGTAAGTCCTCTCTTGGAACACGCATGGGTTGCACGATAGAGTGAGAAGGGCCTCTCTTACGAGGTATCTAAGGGAATGGGAGATCGATTGTGCAATCATCCAAGAAATGCACATAGAGGATGAAAATGACCGTGTGTGGAGTGATCTGAAAAGAGAAGGCTTTTCTGACTGTGTGGCTTTAAACGCTCATGGGAGGTTAGGAGGTATAGCCTTTTTGTGGAAAAAGGCATGCCTAAGTGTGATTGAAATAATTAACTCTAGGCATGCGATATCTTGTAGATGCAAGTTGATACAAGGAGAGAAGGAATTGATAATAACGGGCATTTATGGATCGTGTGCTGCGAACCTCAGACCTAAATTATGGGAGGACTTATCCTCAGTTGCATCTCTTGTGCAGGGGCTACCATGGTTAGCGGGTGGTGACTTCAACTATACTCTAACTGGGATGGATAGAGCAAATGTTTTAATGGACACTACCTCCATTGGTTTTCTATTGACCTTACAAAATCTAGGTCTTAATGAATTCCCAACCTCTGGGGTGGACTTTACGTGGCGAAACGAAAGTGGTTTGATGTCAAAGCTTGATAGATTTTTTAGAAATGTGGAATTGATGGAGAATTTCCAGCTGTCTTCTGTCGTTGGGCTTCAACGACCCTTCTCAGATCATACTCCTTTGCTCTAGGATAGTGGTGAGAATGTGCAAATTGGCTCTTACTTCAAGTTTAGACGGTCGTGGCTTAGAGAAGTGGGTTTTCAGGAAATGTTGGAGGCCTGGTGGTGAGCTTAGCAAGTGTAGGGTACAGCTACCATCAGGCTGGCATCAAAGCTTGCATCCATGCAGCAATTGTTAAAGGAATATGGGTTAGCTATTGCAACTTTGAGAGACAAAAGCATCATGAAGCTCTCTTGGAGGTGCAGTGGCTGGATGAAAAGGAATCTACTGCACCACTGTCTGACCATGAACAGAGAGTAAGGAGAAGGTGGCAAGAGGTTATAGCAGAGGAGGATTTGAAAAGAGAGATGGATTGGAGAGAATGCTCCAGACAATTGTGGCTTAAAGAGGGGGACGCCAATATGAAATACTTTTATTTAGTAGGCAGCTCACGTAGAAGACACAACTTTATCTCCGAGATTGAGGTGGATGGTCAAAGAACCTCTTGTCTGCAAGAAATACAAGCTACAACTACCAGGTACTTCAGGGAAACCTTGTGGGCAACAGCTAGGGGAGAGTGGAGAATGGCAGGATCACTTTTTCCTTGAATCTTTGAGGAATAGGCTGGCAAGTTGGTGGTTCCAATGTCTGAAAGTGAAGTGCTAGAAGTTATAAATGACTTGAATAATGAAGGTGCACCAAGTCCAGATGGAGTCCAAGTCCTTTTTTACAAAATCTTCTGGAATGTATTGAAAGAGGAGGTGATGGAGGTACTTAAGGAATTTGAAGGGGGTAACTACGGCTTTGACAAGATAAACCGATCTTATCTTTTTTTACTTCCAAAGAAAGAAGGAGTGGATAAATTCCCTAACTTTAGACCTATTTTACTGTCGAATTCTATTTATTTAGTGGTGAGTAAAGTCTTGGCCAATAGACTTTGAAGTGTCCTGCAGGATCAGATACTCCCAGCCCAGTCTGCTTTTCTCCCCAATAGATCTCTACAAGAATCATTCATAATGGCTTAGGAAATGGTGATGGGATGGCACCGGAGGAAGTACAAAGCTTTTCTATGGAATGTAGACTTCCGAAAAGCTTATGATTCGGGTTCATGGCCATATCTCTGGGAGGTATTCAAGAGAAGAGGGTTTCCTGCTATATGGCTGCAATGGATGAAAAGGTGCATCACCACCGCATCCTTTTCTCCTCTTATCAATGGTAAAACATGTGGGACATGGATTCAACCTCAATGTGGGGTTCAATAAGGGTGTCCTCTCACCTCTTTTGTCTTTAATCTTGCGGTGACATGCTTGCAAGATATGCATGTCGACTACTTGAAGTGGGTCTGACTAGAGGTTACTCCATCTCAAATAGGAGTACCATGGCTCCGGTCTTGCAATATGTCGATGACATGGTATTCTTTGTAGAAGGGAAAGAACAGGAAGCACAAGCTCTGTTTCATATGGTGAAGATATTCAAAGAAATATCAGGTCTAAAATTGAATGGGGACATGTCTTCATTGGTCTGTTTTGGGTTAACAGGTGGAGAGCAAATGACCATCTCTTCCCTTTTGGGTACACCCTTGGTCACACTCCTAATGTGCATACATCTTATTAACCTAAAATGTCTATTAATGCATGTTCTTGGTGTCACATTAGCTTCATACATTGTAAATAATGCATAACATTCATAATCATGCATTTAGATTAAGTCGTATAAATTGTATAGTAAATGTCTCCTTTTTATGGTCAGGGATAGGGTGACTTTTTATCGAGGTCTCGGATCGAAGATCCAACCGTACGGATTTGATCAGGGCGACGATTGGAGTTCAACGACTGCAAGATCGCCCTAATTGGACATCCGTAGCACCAGATAGAGACCCAGGAACCCTAAAGATCAAGGGCCAAGATGGTGTTAATCCGTACCTCAGACAACAAATCTAACTACACAGATGGATTCGGATCAACGATCGCAGCCAAACAGCAAGAAAATCAGTCTAATCTAACACCTGTGGCACCATCTACAATACTCAGAAGATGGACGGCGAAGATGGCACCACGTGGTGCCATCTCAGCCGCTCAACTGGCCCCAAGGACCTGCAACTGCCTTTCCTTCTTCACCCACCCACTTGATCTCAACCATTGGATGCTCATCCAATGGTCGCGAGACCACGTGCACAAAATCGCCCGCTTGCCTAAAGAGAAGGCGTAGTGCAGCGGTCAAGCGCCTTTGGGAGAAGAGCGGTCGTGCGTTCGAGCCATGCTACGACTTAAATTGAAGCAGGCGCGTGGAGCGGGCGAACGAGCGGGGCTGCACAATGAGGATCGAATGGCACTACGCAAACGATAGTTCCTACGCGCGATCAGACGCACGGCGCTGACACGAGATCACACGCGGGCGCGCGGTGCAAGCGTAAGTGATCTTAAGCCATCCGATCTCTTGATCGGACGACTGTAAGCGCACGGACGTGCGCGTGCATTGTGCGATGCGGAGGCAAGGAGGCGCGCGGGGCACGCACACGAAGGCCACGTTAAGGCCTTTAGTGATGGATTTATCCGTCACTAAAGGTCCCATATTATTGATTTTCAAATTAAAATGTCCAAAATGCCCCCACTCCTTGCAACTATAAAAGGAGACCCCCTCCATATGAATTTCTCATCCCTTCCTTCTCTTCTCTCCCTCTCCAAAGCTCAAGAGAAGCTTGTCCCACACCCAGGATGCTCCTCAAGAGATAAAATCAATTTTTCGCCCCATTCTGGAAGTGAATCCCACGACGACAACGATGTGCTACCTCATTCCCATTCCTCCTGCTTCCCACTCCATCCCTCATCTTCCACGCATTGTCTCGTCTGGCTCGTCCTCTAAGCAATCGTCGAGGAGGATAACTTCTCTCTCCCATTCCTTTTTCCAACTTTCTAGAGTAGAATTTTCCTGCTTTCTAGTTGTAGTAGTTTTCCTGCTTTCCAGTGTAATTTCTCGCTTCCTTAGATGTACGAACATTTTGCAACTTCAAGTGGATGTTTTCTCTCTCTCTCTCTCTTTGATTGTTTATATTAATTCCATTGCATTGTAATTACTCCACTCTTTAAACAAAAAAATATATAATTGTGAATTTTGATCGACATAGCCTCCCTGAGTTCGACCCAGGATTTCTATTCTGGTATAAATTTTATTTTTTGAACCCGAGTTCTTCGCTATTCAAACTACAACAACAGGTTTTCAAAACCAACTCTGATAGTGTAGTCCTACGACATTTCAACATTTTGATGCCGTTGCTAGGGAGGCAACAATTTTCCAATCTTTTTTTCGCATTTCACGCACTTTACCATCTTCTAACTTGCTTTCTCTCATGTCTATTGTTTTACAGAGACCTCTATCAAGGAATCCTCAAGCAGTAGATTGAAGTAAAGTGCAGTTGAAGATGGCTGTAAGTGCTCCCCATTCTTTCCCCCTCCAAAGATTTCATTTCATCACATTAAATTCAAATTCCAATAAACCTAGGTGTTTGCATAAATCCTAGGATTAGTTTAGTTGTTTGAATTTCCACTCACACCCACATTTCACCCTAGCATATAAAAAAAAAAAAGATAATTTGTGGGGTAATTCAACATACACCCACATTCAAGGCACTTAACTTAATTGATTTTCTTCTACTCAACCGGATTCTGATCTGTGGAACCGGTACACAATTTAACACATAAACGAGTAGAAATCATTCTAGGTTAATCATTTTTGTTCCTAGTTTAGTGGTGCAACTGTGGCCAATTGTTTGAGTTGATTGGGCTGCACTACTTCAACTAAAATCAACTCATTAAGTAGCTTCCACATAGGTTCAACTCTTAGGGATTTACCAGGCACTCCACATTCTTTTAAGCTTCAAAGGAAAACATCTTTACCTGTGCTTTCAAAACCTGGTGTGCCAACAAAACTTGTTTGAAAATACCTAACGTTAAATCCTAAAAGCTACTAAGCAAGATTTGAATCCAAAAATTCACCGCATAAAAAATAATCTTGCTTGAAAACCAATGGTTGTGCATGCACACACACATCAATCAAGTATTAAGGGCACAACCCAGATGAAGGGCCCATCACATTCCAAAGCACATTCAAACCTAGCCCTAAATAAAATAGAGTAGACGTTGGCCTTAGGATTCGGCTCACTCTTTGGAGCCTAGAATGAGATTATTTTCGATTAGTCTGTTTCTACTGTTCAATCTGATGTCTAGCTAAGGGAGCAAAATCAAACGATCGCAACTGGGGGGTACACTAGGAACCGGAGGCGCAAATCGAAGGAAGAACCTTCTCCCCAGTCCCTCCATCTAACTGGTCGGATTGAACAGATAGAAATAGATCAAATCGTTTCTTTATTTCAAGACGGATTTTAGGAGTCTGTAGGTCTTTAGGCTAGCCCACTTAAGGATAGGTTTGATTGTTTGTATTGCAGGGTGCCTTTCTTCCTCCCATCTATCATGAATCCTTCCACATTTTTTATACGCATTCCCGCTCTTTCTCTCCTGTTATGAGTTATCCTCAACATGACGATTTTCCCGACTCATACTGTAACCAACCATTAGTTAGTTGGGACAACTCGGATTGGGAATACAGTTCCAAACCTCTATGTTTAGGGTCTAACGCTGAACACTATGATTGTGATTTCTATCCTTCTTAGAGCCACATCGATTATAGATCGCCACCCTTTCATGGGCAACCTAATACGATCTACAATCAAGGAGGATACACTAATCCTTACCCATTCCCTGAATACACTGCCTTTATGTCATTACCACCTTTTGAACAATTCGAAATGACCTATTATCAGGAAGGGTATCACGAATCTCAATTCGTTAACTCCTCTGCACTAATCCCAAACCCGCCCAACCATGAAACAAGTCATTTGGTTCAGGGTAACCAGGTTCAAGATAGGTTTTGGCTAACTTGAGGAATACCATACAATCTTTAGAAGTTCAGCCAATACCTTACATTGAAGAATTGGAGCCCCTGATTGAAATGATTGATGATCTGAATAAGTATTTGTTGGATTGGCTCCAGGATGTTAAGGATAAGAACCCGGGTGAGTTTCTACTTGGGAAGTTAGCAAAATTGAGAATGAAATTTGTGGTTGCTTTAGTTCAATTGTGAGATGATTCCTAGGATGAACCCCCTTCAGGAGATCCAATGTCAGAACCCACTCAAGCACCTGTTGGGGGGGGACACGTGTTACGAGGCTAACCAGATTGAATTAGAGCAACCAGTTAAGGATGATCCGATTTCTTCACCTGAAATCCTTGAGCCAGGGTACGAGGAAACGTATGTCTCCATGGATCAGAAAGTGATGGATGATTTTGGGACGTACATTAATACGGATTTTGATTTCTTTGATTCTGATGGTGAAGATTCAATTTGTGAAGTCTCACATGAGTTTACAGAACATGATTTCTGTGAGACAATTGGGCCTACAAAATCGGTTAAATCATTTGATAGCCCAATAATTGAGTAAACTGGTCTTATTGGGGCTCACATGATAGATCCAGAATCGCATTTTCTGGAGGATTCAATCCAATGCCCTGATTGTTAGTTACATCTTATTGAGCTTACTAACGATTCTGTTTTTGAGATAACTAGACCCAAGTCAATTCTGATTCAGCCACATCTTTTAGACTTGGAAATTTCAGATGGGGTGATTAATATGCAGGAGGTCCCGAAATTTGACATTCTGAAGGAGGATAGGAGCTAGGAAATTTCGATTTGGGAAGCAAACTTTGGAGGAAGTAGAAGACCAGGTCTAAGGGTTCTAATTAAGCAGAAACCATCAAACCAGGACCCTTACGACATTTGTTTTGAGGATGTCCAATCCAAGCACACATTCATTAATTATCCTTTTGATATCAAATTCACTGTAACTTGACTTTTTGGTCTTAGGTTGCATCCTCATAAATCGCAGGCCAAGCCTCGCTTGCATAGTGATTTTAGGTTCTGGATAATTTTTATCCAGAACCTTCGATATTTTCGATCATGGGGTATGGGTCTGCACCACAATCTGGTCCACATTTGTGGACATCTACTAGCAGGTCAGAGGTTTCATCTTTTTATTCTGATTCTGACCTACACCTGTGAATTCTTTATTTCTCTTCTTTGTATAGTGTGCCTAGCTGGAGGCACTAAATTCATCACTTATACAGTTTCTGTTTACCTCAGAGCAGACCCGTCATTCACGCAATTTAGGTGCTTTCTACTCTATTCCACTATGTTTTATGTCTTTTTAATACAATGAGGATATTGCATTAGATAGGTATGGAGGGGGTGGATATTCATCTTTGAATTATTTCATCAGCTTTGTAGATTCATTTTATTTTCTTTTATTTATATACATAAAAAAAATAAAAAAATGAATTAGGAAGGAATACTTGGACATTAGGACTTTTCAATCCTAGGAAATATTATATTAGATCTGAACACAAAGATCCTTCAGGTCTTTAGGCTTAATATGCCCGCGTATCCACTAAAATGTGGATTTGTTTTTCGAGTCCTTGCCATCTTGAATTCCATTGTAATTTGATAAGTTTGGGTGATAAGTACACTACTTATAAACCTGCCCTATGATTTGAGGGAACTTTAAGTCTAAAGCATCTACACGCTATCTTTTCACTGACTTGTTGATCGGCGATTTTAATGGAAATTGAGAGCTAATGAACCTTCTAAGGTGATATGGCTGGCAAGTTATCATGGGTAACAGCCCATAGGTAGGTTGTCCATAGCCTAGTCATTGGACCATTCTTTTCTTATTGCCTTTAAGTAAATCTTAGACCAGGGAAACCACCTACTTAAAAATAAAAAAAAAAGGTCAAAAAGAAAAGAAACAGAAAAAGAAAAAGAAGAAAAGAAAGAAAAAAAAGAAAATAAAAGAAATAAGCCACACTTCGCCGCACGAGTATGGCTGGCAAGTTGTTAGTGGTAACAACTCATCGACTGGTTGTCCAGAACCTAGCTCAAGAAATGCACTAAGAATTCCCAAAACACTTAGGAAGAAGCGGAGAAGTAGAATAAGCTGGGGAGATATACACTAGATTCACCCTTGTGTTGACCCCATAAAAATAAAAGTAGGGAGAAAGCTACCGGTTGTAAAGATACACCTTTAGGCAGAACTCTCTTTTTAAGGTCGCCTAAAGCGGTAGAAACCCGAAGCCGTTCTACTTGCCGATCAATGAGTCTATCACATTCACAATAAGATGCTTAGAACTTAGAGTTCTCATGAAATCTTGGGTGGGTTGAATGGCCGTAGAAAGCCACTCTTTAACCCTAAACTCAAAAATCCAAAAAAAAAAACTAGAAAAGAAGAAAAAGAGAAAAAGAAATTTTTTCTTTGAATAAGTCAAGGGCTTGAGGCAGTCTGCATTTTGGCAAATACCCGGGCACTGTTGTATCTTTGACAATTCAGATCTCGAGTAAAAAAATTTCTTAATGTTGAAAATAACTTATGCCTAAGTAATCCAACCTAATTCTTTTATAAATAGAATGTAGTTTTTGCTAGGAACTAGCAAAACATAAGCATGGGGGTGTGATGTGCATACATCTGATCAACCTAAAATGTCTATTAATGCATGTTCTTAGTGTCACATTAGCATCATATATTGTAAATAGTGCATAACATGCATAATCATGCATTTAGATTAAGTTGTATAAATTATACAGTACTTGTCTCCCTTTTATGGTCAGGGATAGGGCAACTTTTTATTGGGGCCTCGGATCAAAGATCCAACCATACGGATCTGATCAAGGCAACGATTGGAGTTCAACGACTGCAAGATCGCCCTAATCGAATATCCATAGCACCAGATAGAGACCGAGGAATCCTAAAGATCAAGGCCCAAGATAGTGTTAATCCACACCTCAGACGACAAATCTGATCGCACGGATGGATTCGGATTGACGATCGCAGCCTAACAGTGTGAAAATTGATCCAATCCGACACCCGTGGCACCATCTACAATACTCAGAAGATGGACGACCAAGATGGTGCCACGTGGCGCCATCTCAACCGCCCAACCGGCCCTAAGGACCCACAGTTGCCTTTCCTTCTTCACTCGCCCACTCGATCTCGACCGTTGGATGCTCATCCAACAGTCGCGTGACCGCGCGCACAAAATCGCCCGCTTGCCTAAAGAGAAGGCATAGCGCAACGGTCTAGCACCTTCATGAGAAGAGTAGTCGCATGTTCGAGCCACGCTACGCGTTAAATTGAAGAGGATGCATGGAGTGGGCGAGCGACCGGGGCTGCACGATGAGGACCGAACAGTGCTGCGCGAGCGATAGTGCCCACGCATGATCAGACGTGCAGTGCTGATGCGAGATCACACGCGGGCGCGCGGCGCAAGTGTAGGCTATCTTAAGCCATCAGATCTCTTGATCGAACGGCTATAAGCGCGCAGACGTGCACGTGCATTGCACGATGCAGAGGGGAGGAGGGGCGCGGGGCACGCACACGAAGGCCACGTTCAGGCTTTTAGTAACGGATTTATCCATCACTAAAGGTCCCATATTAATGATTTTCAAATTAAAATGTCCAAAATGCCGCCACTCCTTGCAACCATAAAAGAAGACCTCCTCCATACAAATTTCTCATCCCTTCCTTCTCTTCTCTCCCTCTCCAAAGCTCAAGAGAAGCTTGTCCTACACCCGGGATGCTCCTCAAGAGATAAAATCAATTTTTCGCCCCTATTCCGGAAGTAGATCCCGTGATGACGATGACATGCTGCCTCGTTCCCTTTCCTCTTACTTCAACCTCCTTCTTCCTGCTCCATCCCTCATCTTCCAAGTGTTGTCTTGTCCAGCTCGTCCTCCAAGCGATCGTCGAGGAGGATAACTTCTCTCTCCCATTCCTTTATCCAGCTTTCTAGAGTAGAATTTTCTTGTCTTCTAGTTGTAATAGTTTTCCTGCTTTCTAGTGTAATTTCTCGCTTCCTTAGATGTACAAACATTTTACAACTTCAAGTGGTTGTTTTCTCTCTCTTTCTCTCCCTCTGATTGTTTATATTGATTCCATTGCATTGTAATTACTCCGCTATTTAAACAAAAATTAAAAAAATATATAATTGCGAATTTTGATCGACGTAGCCTCCCTGAGTTTGATCCAGGATTTCTATTCCGGTATAAATTTTATTTGTTGAACCCAAGTTCTTCGCTATTCAAACTACAACAACAAGTTTTCAAACCAACTCTGATAGCGTAGTCCTCCAACATTCAATAACTCCCTATCAGGTACTTGGGCCTACCTCTGAGTGTTCTAAATTGAAAAAAAGTGATTGGAATGTACTGTTTGATAAAATTACAATCAAATTGGAAGGTTGGAACAACTGCTACCTGTCTAAGGGGGGTAGACTCACCCTCTTGAACTCAGTGATAACCTCCATCCCCATTTTCCTTTTCTCTCTATTCAAAGCACCTAAATCTATTTGGAAGTGCATTGATATTTTGAGAAAATGCTTCTTTTGGAAGGGTTCAAATCATGAGGGGAGTTTTTTTTAGCCCCTGAAGTGGGATCTACTGTCTAGGCCAAAAAAACATTGTGGTTTGGGGATTAAATCTCTAAAAGAATTTAACGAAGCTTTGCTCCTTAAATGGGAAATCAAGCTTTTTAATGGTGACAATAAGAACTGGGCAATCTTGATTGGTGATAGCTATGGAAAGCCACACAACCCACTAAACAGACTTCATCCATTTAGACCATCTCCATTCTGGGCTTCTATGGTGCAAGCCATAAGGAACAACTGGTAGCTGTTCCAGCCGATCCTTGGTGATGGTAGCTCCTTCAAATTCTGGCAGGAGGAGTGGTCAACTTTGGGCATGCTCAAAAATGTATATCCAAGAGCATACGTAGCTGCTGAAGACAAATGGGAACCAGTCAACCGCTATTGGTCAGAATCTGATGTGTCCTGGAAGATTGAAGGGGCAGTTTCCAATAGGGATGGCACCATAACTTGGGAAGAGAAGGTAAGGTTGCAGCTAGACTTGAAGGCATTTAGACCGGTGGCTGGACTGGAGGATCACTATAGATGGGAGGGGATCTTCACCCCAGCTACAACATATGACAAGATCAGACTTTTGTCTAACTCAGAGGAGGCAGATTTGATAGAAAGAAAGCTATGGCTCTTGAAAGTTCCAACAAAGGTCCAAATCTTCTTATGGCCGTGTAGGAGAGATGGATTGGTTACAGGGGATCTCAGACATAGAAGGATGGTCATGGCACTACAGTTGTGCTTGCTTTGTGGACTTCCCATTGATAGCTCTAGGCACATCTTCTCATCGTGTGTGGTGACGGATATGGTTTGGAGGAGAGTATGCGGGGAGCCACTACCCACGTGGGACTTGCCATGGAAAAAATTCTTGACAAAGGATAAGTTGCATATACATATGGCAATAGTGATGTGGTGCATTTGGAGAGTGCAAAATGAGTTTTTATTTCAGGAGAGGCCAGTTTGTGTGAAACAAATTGTAAATGCATGCTGGTCCCTCATATGTATATGGGGATCTGTTTTGTAAACTCATTTTTTTATAATTAATAACATGCTCTCTCGGATCGCTATCGTAGTACAATAGCTTTCCTTGTTTCAAAAAAATTTAGGTTGAGGCGAAAATCTTCAGAAGTGGGTCTTTGCCTGATAAGATAATTCTCAGATGTGCGGGTTGTTCTTGGCTTATTCGAATGTCAGTGATAAGGCAAGAACTTATTTTTCCAAAGCCAAGGCAGGTTGAGATGTGTGAAGCTAAGACAGGGGAGGTGCAATAGGTGGAACAGGAGGTTCGTATGGTATCTAATGATGCTCCAAGGCCAAAGAAGAGGAAAGACTGCCACTATGAGGAAATAGAAGGGGATCTGAAGATGAATTTGGAGGGTGTCTCTGACTCCATGAATGATAAACAAATGAATGAGGATTCAGATAAAATCTCCATCAGTATGGGGGAGGTGGAAGAAGACAGCAGTGGGAGACTTATCTTGAGAGACATGAGCCAGCTACCTCTTCCTACCCCTGAAACTTTGAAATTTGGGAAAGGTTCTGGTCAAAAGAAGGGGACTGGGTTTGAACCCCATTGAGGAAGAGATCATTGCTAAATCCATTATGGCTGAACACATGGACAGTTTGGCGCTAGGGGCTTATCTTCATAATGGATGAGGATCTTAACATGGAACGTGCTGGGTTGCGCAACCATGTGAGAAGAGCTTCCATATCTAGATATTTGTTGGAATGGGAGATTGATTGTGCTCTTATTCAAGAGACACACATAGAGGAGGGTAGTGATTTAGATTGGGACATTCTCAGACAATCTAGGAGAGCAGATTTCACAATGATGGATGCAAATGGCAGATCTGGTAGGCTGGCTATATGGTGGAGAAAATCCTGTTGTAAAGCGATTGAAACTCACACAGCCAGGCATATGCTTACTGCTAGATGTTAGAATCAGCAGGAGGACTTGGAGTGGTACATTTCGTGTGTATATGGTCCATGTGCAGCAACCAGACGGGTGGAACTTTGGGAGGATCTATCAGCAATTCATCATATGGTTCAAGAGAAGCCTTGGCTCATAGGTGGAGACTTCAATTGCTCCTTGTTAGGTGGGGATAGACTTGGTGGTAATGTAGATGGTACTGTTGCTGGATTTTAGATGGTAGTGCAGAACCTGGGCCCGACTGATTTCCCCATCAGTGGAGTGGAGTTTACTTGGAGAAATAGAAGTGGCCTCATGTCCAAACTAGATAGATTCTTTGGCAACTCTACCTTATTGGAGAGATTCCAACTGTCATCAGTCATGAGTCTAGAGAGGTCATTTTCAGACCATACACCTATAATTTGGAACAGTGGGGAGAATGTGGATGTTGGTTCGTATTTCAAATTCAAAAAATCTTTGTTCAAAGATGATGGTTTCAGGGATATGTTGACAAATTGGTGGAAACACAAGGATGCTACAGGTTCTGCGACACAGAAATTAGCTTCTAAGTTGACCACCATGAGCAAATGCTAAGGGAATATGGGCATACTGTGATGGCTATTCATGAGCAGAGAAGAATGGAGGCCTTGGCAGAAGTCCAGCAACTTGACAAGAAGGAATGCACAGTGGCTCTTAGTGTCCAAGAATAGGAAACGAGGAAATACTAGTAGCAAGTCATTGCTGAGGAGGATTTGAAAAAAGAAATGGACTGGCGAGAGAGGTCTAGGCAGCTATGGCTCATGGAAGGGGATGCCAATATGAAATTATTTCATCTTACTACTAGTGGTAGAAGGAGAAGTAACCTCATTTCATCCATCAAAGTTGGGGAGAGGAGAACATCATCCATTTGAGAGATAAGAATTGAAGCCTCACGCTACTTCAAAGAGATATCAAAGGCTGCTCTAAGAGGGAAGTGGAGGATGGCAGCAGCTGCTTTTCCATGTGTTAGCGATGAACAAATTGCAAAATTGGTTGATTCTATTATTGAACAAAAGGTTGTGGAAGCTATAAAAGATTTAAACAATGAAGGATCTTTAGGGCCAGATGGGGTTCAAGTTTTTTTTTACAAAGAAATGTGGAATGCTCTTAGGGAGGAAGTGATGGGGGTCATATGTGAATTTGAAAAGGGAAACTCTAGGTTTGAAAGGCTGAACAAATCATACCTATTTTTGTTGCCAAAGAAATCAGGAGTGGAGTGCTTCTCTAATTATAGGCCCATTGCACTGTCAAACTCCATATACTTAATTATTAGCAAAATCCTTGCCAATAGAATGTGTGAAGTTCAGCAAGCCTTGACTATTCCTGTTCAATCTACGTTTCTGCCTGGGAGATCCCTACAAGAATCATTCATTGTAGCATAAGAGATGGTGATGGGGTGGCACAGGAGAAAGTCCAAGGCCTTTCTATGGAAGGTAGATTTTTTTAGAGCATACAATTCAGTCTCGTGGTCATATCTATGGGAAATTTTTAATACAAGAAAGTTCCCCTCAGTATGGATCCAATGGATGAAGCGATGAGTTATGACTGCCTCCTATTCCCCCTTAATTAATGGGAAACCGTGCAAAATTTGGATACAGCCTCAGTGTAGGGTGTGCCAAGGATGTCCTTTGGCCCCATTGAGTTTAATTTGGGAGTAGATACTCTAGCCAAATATGCGTGCAAACTGGTAGAAGATGGCTTGATAAGGGGCTATTCGATGACAAATAGAAGGGCCTTGGCTCCTATCCTTTAGTATGTAGATGATACTATTCTTTTCGTAGAAAGAGGTAAGAGGGAAGCACAAGCACTCTATTATATGGTTAACATCTTTGGAGAAATTTCTGGCTTAAAGTTGAATGGAAGTAAATCATCTTTGGTTTGCTTCGGTATGAGTGGCAGTGATTAGAACGACATCTCCTCCATCTTAGGCACACCAATGGTCTCCCTGCCAATCAACTACTTGGGTCTACCTTTGAAGTGTACAAAAATGAAGAAGAGTGACTAGAATTTTCTTTTTGAGAAGGTGGCCACCAAACTATAAGGGTGGAGTAGTCGTTATTTATCTAAAGGGGGGAGATTTATTTTGTTAAATTCAGTGGTCACATCTATCCCAGTTTTCTTTTTCTCTATTTTCAGAGCGCCTAAATCTATTTGGAAGAGACTTGATATCATGCGAAAGAGATTTTTTTGGAAGGGGGATTCTCATCAAGGTACGTTTTTTCAACCTGTTAAATGGGATACTATATGTTCCCCTAAAAGGTATAGTGGCTTGGGATTAAGATCTCTTAAAGAGTTTAATGAAGCTCTGCTACTAAAGTGGGTGGTTAGTCTACTACAGGGGGAACAGAGGCTTTGGACAGAGATTGTACATGACAGCTATGGGTCGACAAATGATTAGAAGAATCGTCTTAACCCTATTAAGCCGCCTCCTTTCTGGTGCTTAGTGGTGCGTGCTTTAGCCAACAACTGGGATATGTTCAAGGCAATTCTAGGAGATGGGAAAAGCTTTAGTTTCTGGTTGAAAAATGGGCTCTAGCTGGGGTGATAAGAGACAGATACCCCCTTGCTTAATGCGGTGGTGAATGATTATTGGGACATGGAGTCAAATAGATGGAAGATAAATAATGTTGAGGGGAACGACTACGGTACTAGAACATGGGAGGACAATGAACGCCTGGTGTAGGAACTAATGTTTTCAAACCCAAACTAGAGGAGTGTGATACATACAAATGGGAGGGGATTTCTCTCCAGCATCCACATAAAAAAAGCTCATTATATCCTCCTAGTCGGTCAAGGTGGGTAAGGTAGGGAGGAAACTATCGAAGTTGAAAGTCCCCCCAAAAGTTCAAATATTTCTGTGCTTGTGTAGAAGGGATGGACTAATTACTAGTGACTTGTTGGTGGGACTCGAATAGGTTTTGTTAATATGGTGATATTATCGTTGAAGTTAGTATAGTGAGCTAACCTAAATCGAGTCTAACCAGCTTCACAAAATTTTTAACCTGGCCTACTTTATTTGATCTTGGTCGCTTTTAGGCCCAGGGTCGATCTTAGGGAAGCGGGAATTTGAAGATCAAGGAGTTTCTACGTCTTTCCTAAAATGTATCTCTTCCTTGCGTTAATTATTTTTTTGATTTTTTCTATTTTTTAAGATTTTTGTTGGTGATAATGTTATCCTTGAGGTACACCCTCAAAAATCAAGTCCTTGGCCTTGAGCCAAATGGTTCTTGGCTTGTAACCAACTAGGGGTCTCCAAAAAATTGATCTTGTTATTCACAAGATCAAGTACCTGCAAGACAAGAATTACCTTTTCTCTTTTACTTTTTTTTTTGTCTTTTTAATAACAAGAAATAAAAGATAAATGAAAATAGGGTAGGTTGCTAGAAAAGAAAGAAATACTTAGCTTAGTATATATATGTATAGATATATAGTGGATACAGAATATATATATGTGTATATAGTTATATATTATATATATAGGGGTGGAGGTGGAAGTGGAAATGGAATGCAGTACAGTGTTAAGTCGGTCCACGTCTAGTAAGATGCAACCAACAAGACTGAGTGCCGCGTGAAGTATGGAGCAGATGTGTGGGAGTGTGCGTGGAAGTGCTTGCTTTGCGCAGATATCAGGGAATATCAGCAACTGGTGCGGATATTCCCGCGATATGATGTGCGGTGGAGGGACTAGTGCACGGGAGTATGGGCAGTGGTTGTGAGATATATAGATGGATATGGGTAAGTGGGTGTATATGTAAGTATGTATATGTATATATGTATATATCTATAACTATATATGTATATATAGATGTGTATGTATGTAGATATACATATATATATATATGTATTTATATATATTTATATATAAATATAATGTGTATATATTTATTTATTTATTTATTTATGTAAGGATGTGAGTGGATATATATATATATATGTGTATGACTGAGTGTATGAGTGTGTGTGTGTACCAGTGCGAGGTGAGTGTACAAGTGTGTGTGTGTGTACAAGTGTGCTTGTGTGTATGCTAGAGGAGGAGGGGAGCGTAGCAGATAAGCCGTCTACCACGCTGCCCCGACATTTGATGTGCAAGGGTGCGCCGGCGTAGGAGAGAGAGCGCACGTGCGCGGTACGAAGTGAAGCACAGCGCTCTCTTCGTGTGCGGGTAGGCACGAGTGGGTGTGAAGCAGTGCACTGCGCAGCGCAGCGCATAGCACTACAGGTGGGTGAGACGCAGAGAGGCACGGTGACAGGCTGGTGTGGGTAGCGGGAGAGGAGAGAGAGCACTGTGCCACTGGCTAAGTGAGAAACTTGCCGATGGCTACAGTGTCGCCTAGACCTCGAGCTACAGTGCACTATAGTGCGCGCGCGGTCTGGCAACCGGTAGCGACCGGTTTCGCATACTGGGTGTGCTGTGGAGTGCCTGCGTGTGTAGGAAGAAGATGCGCACGGCCTGCTAGTCAGCGTGCGGCGACCAGCTGTGGCTACAGGCAAGTTCGTGGCTTCTTGAGCTTCTGAGCTTTGAGAGCTTGAAGCTTTGGCTAATGGCGAAGATGACGAATGGCAGTGAAATAAAAGGTGAAACCACCACGCCCACCTGCTCACGAAAGAGCTGGGTGGTGGTGGAACTCACAGTGGTGGTCTCAGACCACTACGGGTTTTCTCCTACGCACGGTGTTCCTCTTCTCAGCTTGAGAAGAGGTACTATGTATGGAGAAGGAGAGGGGAGGAGGTTGGCCCATGGGGACAGTGATCTGAAGGTGCATGGCCCCTCAAGAGAGAGAGCAAGGATACATAAAGAGGAGATGGCATGCCACAGCCATGCTACTGGCAGCGCACATCCTGCCATGCTGTTGGTAGGAGGAGAAGCACGCATGCCCCATGCCCTGCAGCCGCGTGAGAGAGGAAAATTCAAAGTAATAAAAATATGAAAAAGGGTGAAATTGCAATGCCACACTTAAGGAAGATGTTAATTAATAGATGGCCAATTATTCACACTCTCCTCCCCTCTTTATAAATGCATTCAGGCGTCTATTTACAAATGCAATTACAGCTACATAGGATGTGATGGCAATGCTAGGAAATAACACAAGATGGCATATTTACTGGTGCATTTTTGCTGTGCAATCACTTGCGCCATAGGAGAATGGGTACCCTTACTCAATTTTGTCAGCTATGTGGGTTGCACAATGATTATAGTCGTCACATCTTCTCTTCTTGTATGGTGACTAGTTATATATGGAGAGTGGTATGCAGGGATTCGATGCCTACTTGAGAGAATTTATGGTGTTCTCGTTTGTCTGCAAATAAGCCCCATGTGCTTATGGTGGCAATGTTATGGTCTGTTTGGAGAGAGAGGAATGAGAAATTATTTTAGGAGAGACCAGTGTGTGTGGAAAATATTGTAAATAGTTGCTGGTCTCTCATACATATGTGGGGTTCGATATTGTAACTTTTATTTCTCTCTTTATAGTAAATACAAGCTCTCCTGGATTGTTATCGATGATTCAACAGCTTTCCTTTCTTTTTCAAAAAAAAATTAGGTAGATTAGGTCGTATGATTGCTGTGCAATCACCATGCAATCTTTCTCTAAAGAAAAATCCATCCCTTCTTCAATTAGCATTTCATTGCTTGTTCCCTCCAATTCCTTGACCCTTAGAATTTTATCTTCAACCTCTTTTATATCAGACTCAGTTTTCAAGGTTGCAATAGAGGTAGGGCTAATTTCATCACCTAACTTAGACTCAGATTCTTTCCCTTGGCCCCTCTCTAAACTTGTGATGGGAGTTTCAAATGATTCAAAATCAATTATTTTGAAATTGTAATCCCACTCCCCATCTTCCATTTTGGATGTTTCTTCCACCAAATTACTTTCCTCAAGAAGATTAGATTTGGATTCAAAGAAATTGACATCCAAATTCTCAATTTTCTCCTGATTTTTGTCCTCAACTCTCCCCAAGTAATGTTCTAAGGAATCCTTAATGACATTTTCTAATGAGTTGTCCAACAATGGGGCAGTATCAATGGTGGACTGAACCAATTTTGGGCAAATAGGTGTAGTCCAATCGATCACCACGAGGCCTTGCTTCATGAATTCCGTAAAAGGGGTTGCTTTCAACAGTGTTCTTGGGCCTTCTTCATCCAGTTGTTGGAACATATCAATCATGACTTGTTTCCCCTCAATCAATTCTTGGTTTTGTCTATATAACTCCAACCAAAAGCTATCCAGAATTGACTGAGTGTCATTAGGTTTCCCATGTATTTCCTCCCTATTGTACTTAGCATTCAACTCAGGATTAGGGGGGTATAGGTGGGGATGTGTGTCAAGGTCCATACTAGGGTTTAGGTTCTTGGGTGGGTCCTCTATTCTATCATTTTTAGGGTCCAATTTCTTAAAAGGAACCATTTTCTATTTAGTCCTACTCCAAAATAATTGAGGGTCTAAGTCCTCCTTCCAGTTGGATTCTTCATCAGGGGTCCAAAGCAGGGGTTGATCATACTTGCTTTGCCCATCATTGGATTTCCAATTTTCTAAATCCCTTCCAATCCATAGGTCAAGTAGGAGAGATCCTTAAACTCAGATGACCTATCTTGGTTATTTTCCTAGGAAGGGTAGGGATCTTGGTGTTCTCCTAGAGCGTAGGTCTTATCAAATTGGTTAGGAGGTGGGTGGGGCCTAAAAGAGGAGTCATTATAAGGAGAATTATTATCAAGATCAGGATTCGCAAGGTTTGGATCATACCCCTGAGTGGGCATATCCTAATAGGAGGTTGGTGTGGATTGGGTAAAATTGGGATAGTTGAGATAAGAGGGATATTTTGAGTACTTAGGTCCTGGGTGATATTCCCAACTAGAAAAGTCACCACAATCATTTAAATTATGTTGGGGTTAGTCTGGATAAGAGGGATAGGCAATGAAATCTATGGTTTGGAAGAAGTGGAGGGATGAGGGAAGAACAAACGAGAGAATTGTGTGTGCACAACCAAGCAAACAAAGTAGGTCCTACAGTGCAGACCTAGGTGACCTAAAAGCCTTGGAGAGAATCATCAAATCTACAAGCACTTAAACCTCCCTTCCCAAGGTTAATCCGGCCAGGTTGATTACGAGAGGGTTGAGGGGAAGGTTCTTGATCATGCTATTTTGGCTTACGAAAATAGATTTAACACTGCGTTGTAGTTCAATATCAAGTAGCGAAAGAGCGATTCAAAATAAAGTAAAACTACCACTCAATTAAGAGTGGGTTGTGTCTACAGGGAGGAATGCACCAGTTAAAATTCTCAAGGTTGAAAAAATTAATGTTCACAAATCGTTTCCTCCAAAAACTGTGTCAAAAACCATGTTAGATATGAGTTTGAATGAAAGCACATTCTGAAATCACATTTATGCCTAATAGGGGGAAGTTTAATGCAATGTTCAATGCAATGTTCACAATCTGAAAGCACAATGAAATCTTGCAATGTCATTGAATGTAAAAACAAATGTGACCAAAAATAGGGGAAAACTTTCCCTTGGCCATACGCAAGGAGGAAGGGATGGCCAGAGGTGAGGAGCTCACCAGAGGGAGAATGAGCCGAGCCGCTTTCAATGGTGGTAGTCTCATGGAAAATGGTGGCCAGAGCAGGGCACAGCGAGGAGAGGGAATGGTGGGTGCGGTGGAGCTCTTACTGTTGGAGTAGGACACGGAGAGGAGAGGGGTGCATGCTGGCCCCGCACTGGTCGTGCGCGACGCTGGCGGGCAGTTGGGTGGAGAGGCATAGGCGAGAGGGCGCTGTCGTGTGGTGGGCTGATAAACGCCAGTCATTAAAACAAACCTAGCTCTTAGGATTTTACTCCGCAAATGGGTTTTTGGGCTGCAATTAGGCATCCATTAGGTTAGGCAAGCATTGCACTTTTTATTGTCTTTTTAATGTGTTTTTGTGAGTGTTAGGGATATACAGATTATCAGAACTCCAAAACCCTAGCACTCAGGTAGGTAACTGGTGAAGAAGAAGCTCAGACTAACTAGAACTCAGCTTGATCCAACTCACCACAGCTAGATTCCAACTCACTTGAACTAAGGTTAGCTCATCTTAGCTCCATTCAGCTCACCTCAGCTGAATAGCAGCTCATCTTAGCTCACCCTAGCTCAGGTCAGCTCAAATCCAGCTCAACTTAGCTGAGTCTAGCTCATCTCAGCTCCCATTAATCCATAGGGATATCTAGCTAGCTCATCTGAGTTGACTGGAGTTCACCCCAGCTCAAGTCTAGCTACATTCAGCTCTACTCAACTCCGGCCAACTGAAGATGACTTCATTCCAGCTTAGGAAGCTCAAGTCCAACTCCCGGGGACTCAGCTTAGCTCAACTCAGTTGAGCTAAGCTACCTTAGCTGCCTCACCCAGCTTGATCCTCCCTGGGAGCATTAGACCCAGCTCACCTCAGCTCCTTTCAGCAAAAGCCAGCTTGCTTTAGCTTGGCTTAGTAGCTAGCAAAGAACTAGCAAGCCAAGCCAGCTAAGGTAGCTCCTTGCAGCTCTCTTCAGCAGCCACCAGCTCTAGTGCAACTCAAGATGACAACCTCCAGCTCTTCTCCCTAAAAACCCTAGCTCCAAATGACTCCAACTCTACTCCCTGCTAGCTAAGCTAGCTAACTACTTAACTTAGCTAGTCCACCTCCATGGCATCAAAAACTACTACCCTACTACCTAAGCTCCAGCAAAAAGACCACCTACTCCTTTATTTTGGTGCCAACTATCCCTTCCATCACCACCCTACATCCACCATCAAAACCCATCTCCACCCTCCATTTTTTCCCTACAAAATTGCTGTCTAGAAGGTATTTTTGGAGGGAAAACCAAGGCACCTCTTCATTTCCCTCCCATTTTTCCCACCAAAAATATCCAAGCACCCCTTCATTTCCCTCCAAGAAAACACCATAACCACCCCCCTTCCCATCCTATAAATACCATACCCGACCACCACATAATTCCCATCCTCCACTAGTGCATTTTTCTACCTATACCCACCTACACCTACGGCCAAGAAGGAGGAGTAGAGAAGAAGATTAAAGGGGCACATCACCAGCCCTTATGGTGCCTTCTCCCCATTCTCTTCAACTTGGGCCACGCCAAGGAGGAGGACTTTTCTACTTCAAGGAGGACCGCCAAGCAAAGGAGAAGGCACCACCTTAAGGCTTGCTTTGAAGGACATCACCTTGGCGGAGCATAGCAAGGAAGAAGTTGGAGGACTCTTTTCAAGCTCGGGAGCTACCAAGCTTGGAACAAGAAGCCCTCTTCACCATCTATCTCGAGGATTTGTGTTTTATTTTTCTTGTATTTTCAAGTAGAGTAGAAGCATTCCTCTATAGGTTTTGTGTGCACAATTTTGATTTAATTCAAATTTCCTTCTTTCAATTTCTGTTGCACAGCTTATTACAAATTTTGCCTAGCAATTATTTCACTCCCTCTCCCTAATTATTTTAGGCCTCCACATGCCTAGGGTGAGCTTAGGGAGAGGCTCTACCTGTCACCTTAGGGTGGGTTTCTTGAATTAGGTATTAGTTGTTTTATAGCTTTCAACAAAAACCTGCATGTTGCCTTTATTTCAAAAATCATAAAAACTATATATTCAAAAAGACCAAAAAGAAAGTTGAGATTTATTTTCAAAGCAAGAGATTTAATTTTTGCAAACGTGCCTCCTTGGACGACCCTAGATACCCCACTATCTAGGATATAAATTTAAAAGCATATGTGAAAGTGCGTGTTACAACGACATTAAAAACCCGCTTTTACAAATCACGCCAAATTTTACATCATGGGCTACTGCAGCTTGCAGCTGCTCTGCGAGCACAATGCGTGGTGCGTGTGGGACGCTCGGCGAGGGAAGGGGGAACTAGCAGCATGCGTGGGTGACATGCAGCCAAGGCATGTGGAGGCCTAGAATATAAATTTAAAAGCATATGCGAAAGTGCGTGTTACAACGACATTAAAAATCCGCTTTTACAAATCACACCAAATTTCGCATCACCTTTTGACGTCGTTGCCGGGGAGGCACGGCTTTGCTTATTCTTTCTTCTCTTGCTTGAAGTGGATCTCATCCCCTTCTCTTTCTTCTCTCTTGTGTGTGCAGGAACTACAACGGGAAAGCGGGAATTTGAAAGTTCAAAGTTCCTTGTCGTCCTGCGAACATTCAGGTTGGTTCTTCTTACTTGTCACACCTAACCTAAAAAACTACCAAAATACACTAAACTTGGCTTTCAGGACCCTAAACAACTTAATTAACTGGAGTGGTGCATTTTAAAACTTATTGATTGCTTGTTTGCCCCATTAAAACCACTTCATTTCAAGTATTGGTGTTCTATTTTTCAGGTCCAGATTTCTATCTGGATTTGAAAAATCAATTCTTAACACCACAGGCCTCCTAAAATCATAAAATTTCATACAGTGATTCCAAATTAAGTTAGAAACATCTGTTCCAAATTTTAGATCAATTGGATTTGTATTTAATTTTTAAAAATTTATGCACTGCAGAAGGGTCACACCCTCCAATCTTCTTGTTTTGCTACTGTCCACGAATTTTTAGAATTTTATACTCATCCAATTTTTGTGAAATTTATCTTGCTAGAATCCTTGTGAAATTTTACACATTATATAAAATCATCAAAATTTTCTAAGGTCGGTGGTAATACTGAAAAGTCCAAAATACCCACAAGTATCATTTCTGGACTTTGACACCAGTACAAGTAAAAATTCAAAATAATTATCAAACAAATTCCTAAAATCTTACAAAAATCTTTTCTGGAATCCTTGTTTGATTCTCTTCAAAGTAGTGGCATTGTTTGAATTGTTTGGACCACTACTTAATACAGAAAGCCTAAAAATAACTCATTGATAGTTAAATTTCTGTCCTAGGATCAATTGAATTAGGGTTTCTTTTTTCATTTTTAGAAACAAACAACAAATGGAAATATATCTTCACCCATGCAACTTGATTTCCTCTTGTTAATGGAATCTCAAACTTGTTTGAAAACTTAAAAAGAAAACCCTAAAAGTACACTAAGTTAAATCCAATCCTAAAAGATAGAAATACAATAATTGTGTGATAACTTGCCTTTCATTGGAACCACTTTCCAATTCCTGCACACACACTAAAAAAATTGAAATAATAAGGTAACAACACAATTAACGCCCTTCACATTCCGTGTGCACTATAATATCCTAGTCCTAACTAAAATTTGTAGCAATTTGACCCCTAAGGTTTCATCAATTTAGGCTTGCTATATAGGACTTAAGTTTTCTCTAGTTAATACCAATTCTGTCATCTATATCTGGTGTTCAGGTTGAGGGGCCGTGTCAAACGACCAGACGCGGATTTGTACAAGCACTTAGGGATTTTCCTGGGAAACGCTTGGGCCCAAACCTCCCCTTAAGCAACTTGGCTAGATTTGTTGACAAAACGGGTATTCACTGTTGATTACTTATTTTCTAGGTAGACCAAGTCTTAGTTTAAATTCTAGGGAGTCACAATTAAGTTAGGTCTAGAATTTTATTGCTTGTGTGCACACTTCTCTCATCCCCATCTCTTCTCCTCCCCTACCATTTCTTCCATTTTGCATGGGCAGCGGTCCAAAACTCCACACTTGGAGGGACCACTTGATTTTGCCTCCCCAAAAAAGGACTTTTCCTGCATTCTTCCTCTTCTTTAAAAATGGAAAATCAAAATTGGTCCTCTAACGCGCATGCTAATTTTTCTTTCCCCTATTTTTCCACCTAGGAGCTACTTAATCAGGCCCCTCCACCTAATCTCTACTCTATCATGGCTCAGCTACAAGTTAAGCAACAACAGTTGCATAAGGATTTAACAAACCTAGCCAACCAACGGAGTCCTGCCACACCTGCCCAAGCTCCACACATTCCACAACTCACCCCTTTTAACACCCGCAAGAGAGAAAATCTGCATAAATCACATGCTGAGTATAATTATTATTCTAAGGCTTTCTATGGTTCAACAGGGAATTATGTTTATCCCAATCATCACCCCACCCAAAATGTCCCTACTTTCTAGGAGAAACTGAAAAATTCCTCTAATGAGGGGAATTATCCGGCTCACTCCTGGACCAATCCGGTTCCACACCAACAACAGAACCCGTTTGGAGGGTATGGTTCAAATCAAACTTATCAATCTGGGCAATCTCAAGAAGACATTAATGCCAGATGATGAAAACCCTGCAGGAGTTACAAAGAAAAACAAAGGAAACAACCCGTCTTATTAACAATCTCAATAATCAAATTGGGGATATTTCGACTCAAAGACCTACAGGACACTTACCATCCCAACCCACACCAAACTTTATTAATCCCAGGAACCAACACCCGGGTGGATACCAACATCAGAACCACATGGTTCAGCTTCCTATTAACCCAAAATCGTAGCACCAACCCAGTTTCTATCAAAATCAGGCCCCCCACCTCCCAGTGATCACCAAGCTGCGTATGCAGAGACTTTGAGGAGTGAGGAAACCACCATGGATTTAAGGCCTTCACATTCAAATGATGAAACTGATTCTCAACCAATGCAGATTGACTCCCCTAACCTCAATAAGGAAGAAGAAAAAGAAATCCCAAAAACACCTGATTCAAACCCTATTTCCTACTCTCAAAAATTGCAATCTAACAATCCAAAACTAGAGTCCTCTGACCACAATCCTTTGGACTTATTTGAGCAAGTCGAGAGGAATATTCCCTTCCTAGATTCTCCCCATGCCTCTAAAAAATTTACTTCAAAAGGGCATGATCAGAATCTAGAAAGGTTGGTCCTTTCAAAGACAGCCATCTCAGTTTTTCAGAGCACGCTACCTTTCACAAAAAAGGACCAGGGCACATCACTCATCTCAGTTGTCATAACTGACACCATTTTTTTTCGCACCTGTTGAACGATTACGAACCTACGCTAACGAGATTGGTTTTGGAAAACCTATCGTTGTAGTTCGAAAGCGAAGAATTCGTGTTCAACAAATAAAATTTATACCGAAATTAAAATTCCGGGTCGAACACAGGGAGGCGAATGTTTGATTTAAAAACTACGCGTTTCTTTTTATTTGTTACAGAATAATTCAATTTAGTACTATCTAATTATTTACAATAAATAGAAGAGAGAGAGAGTAAGAGAGAAAAAGAATATTACACAAAGAAATCAAAATGAGATGTAGAATAAACAAGGAATTTTTGCATTAAAGTGATTGTTCATTACAACTAGAAAGTATAAAATAATTACTCTAGAAAGCAATAAATTTACTCTAGAAAGCATTAAAAGAATGGAGAGAGAAATATCCTCCTTGACGGTTGCTTGGAGGACGAGTAGATTAATCTAGAAAGCAGTAAATCTATACTAGAAAGCAGTAAAAAGAATAGGGAGAGAGAAATCCTCCTCGACGGTTGCTCAGAGGACGAGTCGGACGGGACGACGCCTGGACGAAGGAGAACGAAGCGGGACGAAGCAGAAGAACGAGAACGAAGCAGCACGCCGTCGTCGTCGCGGGATCCACTTCCAAAGGGGAACGAAAATTGGACTTTATCTCGCGAGAAGCATCCCGGGTGTGGGACAAGCTTCTCTTGAGCTTTGGAGGGGTAGAGAGGAGAAAGAAGGGATGAGAATTTCGTATGGAGGGGGTCTCCTTTTATAGTTGCAAGGAGTGGGGGCAAAATAGACATTACATCTTCAAAATAATAAATAAGGGGTCTTTAGTGACGGATAAATGCGTCACTAAAGCCCCGACGTGGCCGTCGCCGCCGCGCCCACGCGCGCCCGCTCTGCTGCCCGCGTGCGTAACGCCTACGCACGTCTGCGAAGTCTCAGCCGTCCGATCGCGAGATCGAACGGCTTAAAATCGCGCCTTCACCGCTGCCGCCCGCCCGCCTGTGCGTGCGATCGCGCGTTCACGCGCGCATCCAATAGCGCGTCGGCGCTATCGGGCGCGTGCGGCCGTTGGATCGCGATCGTGCGGTCGATTGGAGGCGTGCCACCACTCCAATTTCTGCGGAGCGCGGCTCGAACGCGCGTCCCTGCTTCGCGTTAGAGCGCTCGACCACTACACTGCGGTCGCGTTTGTGTCGAGCGCTTGACTTCAGCGCGGGCGCGTCGCAGCCGTTGGATCGAGATCCAACGGCGGAGAGGAGATGGGTGCACGGCCTTCACAAGATGCAAGCGGCAGTTTGGGCGGCTAAGATGGCGCCACGTGGCATCATCTTGGTCGTCCATCTTCTCGAAGTTGTAGATTGTGCCACGGATGTCGGATTAACTCGATTTTTGTGTCATTGGGCTGCGATCGTCGATCCGAATTCATCCGTGCGGTCGGATTTGTCATCTGAAGTGAGGATTTACACCATCCTGGCCCTTGATCTTCTAGGGTTCCCCGGTCTCTATCTGATGCTACGGATGCCTGATTAGGGCGATCTTGGAGTCGTTGAACTCCAATCGTCGCCCTGATCACGTCCATACGATTGGATCTTTGATCCGAGGCCCCGATAAAATGTTTGCCTCGTGCAAGCACATAAAAGGCGATAATTAACCTCCATTTTATTCAAACTACTCTAAATGCAAGATGATGCATGTTATGCAATATTTATATCATGAAATACAATCCTATGCTTAAGAACATTCATAAATAGACATTTTAAGTAGTGTAAATGTGTTTACATCATACCCTCATGCCTATCTTTTGCTAGTCCCTAGCAAAAACTATATGCTATTGATAAAAGAATTAAGTTAGATTATTTGGACCTGAGTTATTTTCAATCTTTAAAAAAATTGGCTACTTATGAACTGAACTCTCAAAGACACAACAGCGCCCGAGTATCAACCAAAATGCAGACCGCCTCAAGCCCTCGCCTTATTCAAAGAAAAATTTCTTTTTCTCTTTTTACTCTTTTCTAATTTTTTTGGATTTTCAAATTTTAGGGTTTAAGAGTGGCTTTCTACGGCCATTCAACTCACCCAATATTTGATGAGAACCCTAAGATTTAAGCATCTTATTGTGATTGTGATAGACTCGTTGACCGACAATTAAAACGGACTTCGGATTTCCACGCCTCTAGGTGACCTCAAAAAGAATTCTGCCTAAAGGTGTATCTTTACAACCGGTAGCTTTCTCCCTACTTTTATTTTTTTAACGGGGTCAACACAAGGGTGAATCCAGTGTATATCTCCCCGGTTTATTCTACTTCTCCGCTTCTTCCTAAGTGTTTTGGAAATTTTTAGTGCATTTTCCGAGCTGGGTTCTGGACAACCAGTCAATGAGCTGTTACCACCAACAACTTGCCAGCCATACTCGTGCGGCGAAGTGTGGCTTATTTCTTTTTGTTCTTTTCTCCTTTTTGATTTTTTTTTCTCTTTTTTTTTTTTTAAGTAGGTGGCTTTCCTGGTCTAAGATTTACCTAAAGGCAGCAAAAAGAGAAAGGTCTAGTGACTGGGTTCTGGACAACCTACCTATGGGCTGTTACCCATGATAACTTGCCAGCCATATCACCCTAGAAGGTTCATTAGCTACCCAATTTCCGTTAAAATCGTCGAACAACGAGTCAGTGCAAAGAAAGTGTGTAGATGCTTAAGACTCAAAATTCCCTCACATCAGAGGGCGGGCTGATAAGTCATGTACTTATCACCCAAACTTATTTACTCCTATTAAAATAAAATTCAAGTTGGCGAGAACTCGAAAAATAAATCAACATTTTAGTGGATACACGGGCTGATTAAGTTCAAAGACCTGAAGGGTCTTTGTGTTCTGATCTTAATGTAGTATTTCTTAAGATTGAAAATTTTCTTAAACCCAAATTTTCTTTCCTAATTCTGATTTTTTTTTTATATATATATAAAACAAATCTACGGAGCTGACGAATGAATTCAGAGATGAATATCCACCCCCCCATGCCTATCTAATGCAATGTCCTCATTGTATTAAAAAGACATAAAACAGAGTGGAAAAGTGTAGAAAGCACCTGAATTGCGTGAATATCAGGTCCGCTCCAAGATGAAAACGAAAAAGAACTGTATAAGTGCTGAGTATAGTGCCTTCAGCTAGGCACACTATACAAAGAAAAGAAATGAAGAATTCACATGTGCAGGTCAGAATTAGAATGAACAGAAGAATCCTCTGACCTGTCAGCAGAGGTCCACAGATGTGGACCAGATTGTGGTGCAGACCCACACCCCATAATCGAGAATATCTTAGGTTCTGGATAAAAATTACCCAAAACCTAAAATCAGAATGTAAGCGGGATCGGGCCTGCGATTTCTGAGGATGCAACCCAAGACCAAAAAGTCGGGTTACAGAAAATTGAAGCTCAAAAGGATAATCGTTGAATGTGTGCTTGGGTTGAACATCCTCGAAACAAATGTCGTAAGGGTTCTGATTTGATGGTTTCAACTTAAAAGGAACCCTTCGACTCAATCTTCCATTTCCTCCTGAATTAACTTCCCAAATCAAAACTTCCCAGCTCCTATCCTCCTCATTTAGCATATCAAATTCCAGGACCTCTTGTATATTCATCACCCCGTCTGAAATCTCCAAGTCTAAATGATGTGGCAGAATCAAAATTGACTCGGGTCTAATTATCTCAGAATTAGAATCATCAATAAGCTCAACAGGGTGTAACTGATAATCAGGGCATTGAATTGATTCCTCCAGAAAATGTGATTCTGGATCCGTAATGTGTGCCCTAATAAGATCAGTGTTCTCAGTTATTAGGCTATCAATTGATCCATCAGATTCCTCAGGCCCAATCGTCTCACAGAAATCATGTTCAGAAAACTCGCGTGAGACTTTGCAACTTGAATCTTCACCATCAAGATCCGTATCAATGTATGTCCCAAAATTATTTGTCACTTTGTGTTCCAAGGAGACATACATTTCCTCGTAACTTGGCTTAGGGATCTCAGGCGAAGAAGTCAGATCATCCTTAATTGGTTGTTTAATTCAATCTGGTCAGCCTCGTAACACGTGTCCCCCCCAACAGGTGCCTGAGCGGGTTCTGTCATTGGCTTTCCTGAAGAGAGTTCATCCTGGGAATTATTCCAAGATTGAATCAAAGCAACCACGAATCTCATCCTCAATTTTGCTAATTTCCCAAGTAGAAACTCACCCGGGTTCTTATCCTTAACATCCTGGAGTCAATCCAATAAAGACTTATTTAAATCATCAATCATTTCAATCAGGGGCTCCAATCTCTCTATGCAAGGTATTGGCTGAACTTCTAAAGATTGAATGATATTCCTCAAGTTAGCCAGAACCTTATCTTGAACCTGATTAACCTGAACCAAATGAGTTGGTTCAGGGTTGGGCGGGTTTGACATCAATGTAGAGGAATTAACGAATTGAGATTCGTTATACCCTTCCTGATGATAGGTCAGTTCAGATTGTTGAAAAGATGGTGATGACCTAAAGGCAGTGAAATCAGAGGATGGGTAAGGATCAGTGTATCCTTCTTGGTTGTAGATCGTATTAGGTTGTTCATGAAAGGAGGACGATCTATAATCGATGTAGCTCTGAGAAGGATAGAAATCAGAATCAAAGTGATCAGGGTTAGACCCTAAACACGGGGGTCCGGAATTGTATCCCCAATCCGAATTATCCCAACTAACTGATGGTCGATTACAATACGAGTTGGGATAATCGTCATGTTGAGGATAATTTACAACAGGAGGGAAAGAGCGGGAATGCGTGAAATATGTGGAAGGATTCATGAGACACGGGAGGAAGAAAGGTGCCCTGCAATACAAACAATCAAACCTGTCCTTAAATGGGTTAGCCTACAGACCTACAGACTCCCAAAACCCGTCTTGAGATAAAGGAACGATTTGATCTACTTCCATCTGTTCAATCCAACCAGTTAGAAAGAGGGACTGGGGAGAAGGTTCTTCCTTCGACTTGCGCCTCCGGTTCCTAGTGTACCCCCCAGCCGCGATCGTTTGACTCTACTCCCCTAGCTAGACATCAGATTGAACAGTAGAAACAGACTAATCGAAAATAATCTCGTTCTGGGTTCTGAAGAGCGAGTCCAACCTTAAGGCCAACGTCTACTCTATTTTATTTAGGGCTAGGTTTGAATGTGCTTTGGAATGTGATGGGCCCTTTAAATGGGTTGTGCCCTTAATGATTGATTGATTCGTGTGTGAGTGCACAACCAGTGGTTTTCAAGCAAGATTGTTTTTGATGTGGTGAATTTTAAGATTCAAATCTTGCTTAGTAGCTTTTAGGATTCAACTTTAGGTGTTTTCAATCAAGTTTCGTTGGCACACCAAGTTTTACAAGCACAGGTGAAGATGTTTTCCTTTAAAGTTTAAAAAGAATGTGGAGTGCCTGGTAAATCTCTAAGAGTTGAACCTAATTGGCAACTACTTGATGAGTTGATTTTATTTGAAGTGGTGCGGCCCAATCAACTCAAACAATTGGCCTGTTGCACCACTTAATTAGGCACACAAATGATTACCTAATCTGATTTCTACTCAATTATGTGTTTGAATGTGTTTACCGGCTCCTAAGATTGGATTACCGGTTGAGTTTGAAAATCAGATGAGGTTGTGTACCTCTGTGAGATTTTTTTTTTCTTTTTAATGTGGGGGTTGGGGTGAGTATGGGTGCCAAACAACAAGCAATCTAACCTTAGAGTTTATAAAAACACCTAGGTTGATTGATGTTTGAGTTATTATGTGATGAAATGAAATCTAATGGGTGGGAGGTGGGGGGTAACTCACAAAACCTTCTACAGCACTTTACTCCAATCTATCGCTTTTGCCTGCCTCGAAAGAGTACCTGCAATTACAATAAGAAAGGAGAAAAGTGAGGTAAATGATTTGTAACTTACAAAACGCGAAGAGAAATCAAATATCGTTGCCTCCCCGGCAACGGCGCCAAAATGTTGAACGATTACGAACCTACGCTAACGTGTTCGGTTTTGGAAAACCTGTCGTTGTAGTTCGAAAGCGAAGAATTCGTGTTCAACAAATAAAATTTATACCGAAATTAAAATTCCGGGTCGAACACAGGGAGGCAGACGTTTGATTTAAAAACTACGCGTTTCTTTTTATTTGTTACAGAATAATTCAATTTAGTACTATCTAATTATTTACAATAAATAGAAGAGAGAGAGAGAGTAAGAGAGAAAAAGAATATTACACAAAGAAATCAAAATGAGATGTAGAATAAACAAGGAATTTTTGCATTGAAGTGATTGTTCATTACAACTAGAAAGCATAAAATAATTACTCTAGAAAGCGATAAATTTACTCTAGAAAGCATTAAAAGAATGGAGAGAGAAATGTCCTCCTTGACGGTTGCTTGGAGGACGAGTAGATTAATCTAGAAAGCAGTAAATCTATACTAGAAAGCAGTAAAAAGAATAGGGAGAGAGAAATCCTCCTCGATGGTTGCTCGGAGGACGAGCCGGACGGGACGACGCCTGGACGAAGGAGAACGAAGCGGGACGAAGGAGGACGAAGCAAAAGAACGGGAACGAAGCAGCACGCCGTCGTCGTCGCGGGATCCACTTCCGAAGGGGAACGAAAATTGGACTTTATCTCGCGAGAAGCATCCCGGGTGTGGGACAAGCTTCTCTTAAGCTTTGGAGGGGTAGAGAGGAGAAAGAAGGGATGAGAATTTCGTATGGAGGGGGTCTCCTTTTATAGTTGCAAGGAGTGGGGGCAAAATAGACATTACATCTTCAAAATAATAAATAAGGGGTCTTTAGTGACGGATAAATCCGTCACTAAAGCCTCGACGTGGCCGTCGCCGCCGCGCCCACGCGCGCCCGCTCGGCTGCCCGCGTGCGTAACGCCTACGCACATCTGCGAAGTCTCAGCCGTCCGATCGCGAGATCGGACGGCTTAAAATCGCGCCTTCACCGCTGCCGCCCGCCCGCCTGTGCGTGCGATCGCGCGTTCACGCGCGCATCCAATAGCGCGTCGGCGCTATCGGGCTCGCGCGTCCGTTGGATCGCGATCGTGCGGTCGATTGGAGGCGCGCCACCGCTCCAATTTCTGCGGGGCGCGGCTCGAACGCGTGTCCCTGCTTCGCGTTAGAGCGCTCGACCGATGAGCTAAGGTCGCATTTGTGCTGAGCGCTTGACTTCAGCGCGGGCGCGTCGCAGCCGTTGGATCGAGATCCAACGGCGGAGAGGAGACGGGCGCGCGGTCTTCACAAGATGCAAGCGGCGGTTTGGGCGGCTGAGATGGCACCACGTGGCGTCATCTTGGCCGTCCATCTTCTCGAAGTTGTAGATGGTGCCACGGATGTCGGATTAACTCGATTTTTGTGTCATTGGGCTGCGATCGTCGATCCGAATTCATCCGTGCGGTCGGATTTGTCATCTGAAGTGAGGATTTACACCATCCTGGCCCTTGATCTTCTAGGGTTCCCCAATCTCTATCTGATGCTACGGATGCCTGATTAGGGCGATCTTGGAGTCGTTGAACTCCAATCGTCGCCCTGATCACATCCATACGGTTGGATCTTTGATCCGAGGCCCCGATAAAATGTTTGCCCTATCCAAGCACATAAAAGGAGACAATTAACCTCCATTTTATTCAAACTACTCTAAATGCAAGATGATGCATGTTATGCAATATTTATATCATGAAATGCAATCCTATGCTTAAGAACATGCGTAAATAGACATTTTAAGTAGTGTAAATGTGTTTACATCAGCACCCATCTCAACTTAGGTACCTCTAGTAATCTCATCCCCCCAGTCTTATTTGAGGAATTTCGATTCAGTGATTTAAAACCTACTAAGGTTCAATTTCAATTGGAAGACCGATCTACCATTCAACCGTGGGGAGTTGTTGAGGATAGTATCATCAAGGTTTAGAATTGTCTATTTCCGGTAAATTTTCTAGTCCTTGACATAGAGGTACCTAAGGCTCTCATTAATGCCATCCTTGCATGACCTTTTCTGATTATGGCAACAGCTAATATCAATTCTCATTCTGGGAAAATGAATATAAGTTGCAGTAACCAGACCTTCTCATTAGATTTATTTCAAGCTTCCAAGAGGTCCATTGATCACAAAATTTTTGACACTGATAATAAAATGGAAGCAGTATTTGAGAAGTCTATGTTGATCAAATCTCATTCACCTTTGACCACTATTGATCTAGAATTTATTGATTCTTATTCTAAGGATAATTATGTGGTCCAAGACTTTCCAGATTAACTAGGGTTTGACTTTCCCCCTTTTCATCTTCTTTTTTTTTCACCAAAAATATCCACACTAACTTCACCCATCCTGCATCTCACTAACTCCTTTCCCCTCCCTTTTCTATTGGACCTACCACCTGATCCACTTGTGTTTAGCTTTCATCATCAATTCAAACCATGGCCAGACCCAGGTCTTTTTTCCATTTCTTTATTTTATTTTGATCCCTTTATCTTTACCACTCATCTTTTTAGGGATCTTGAGGAAGACACTTTTATTAAAGACATTCAAGTGTCCAACTATTTATATGATTTTTCATCTTTTGTGCATACCTTCACGCCCGGCTGAATGTCGTAAAAGATAACACTGGATGGGAGGTAACCCATCATTTTTCCTACTTTCCTTTTACCTTTCTTTTTCCAGGTTTTGACCATCCTAAACCCGACCGCTCTTCATTAAGGTGATCCCTTTTCCCTGCTAATGCATGAGGACATTGCATATCTTAAGCATGGGGGGGTGTTTTTAAAATTTGACAATTGATTTAGGATTTTCAAAACCTAAAAACATGCATTTTTCTTTAGTTATTTTATTTTCCTACTTGCATACCCAAAAAAATAAAAACGTTGAAAACATTTTGAGGAAAAATTTTGAAATCAGGACTAAGGTTGAAAATTTCACTTTTGGGTATAACGGGATTTAATTTTTAACAAACTAGGGAAGAGGATGTGGATCTGATCATTAGAATTTTAGGGTCTATTTTTAGACTAAATCAAATATCCTTCTCTAAAATTCCACCTGAACTCATGATAGTTCAGGTGACTTGATCCTATTTTGTAATATGGAAAGTATTTGACTTAGTTTCTGATTCAAAAACTTGCATTTCTTGAGGAACTTCTTATGTCAATTTTCACACACAAGCCAACACTTAAAAACAACTAAAAATTTGAAAAACTCCCTTGTTTGGACTTAGTAAAAAGTCTGAAGCAGATCATTGGTTTGAGTTCCCACCGCCGAGGAGGAAAATGCCTCCTTTGAGGATGTGATGTCAACATGTTACCGCCTCGACGCTGCTCCATATCTATATTTCAAATCTTTAGACGGAGCATTAAAGCGCATTTTAGCAGCTCAAGTGTCTTGGACGGTGCTCTACCTATAGTGTCGGAGCAAGAGCTTGAGTTTGCTTGGAGCACCCCTTTACACCGCATTGTGTTTTGGGGTTGTAAGCTCCTGGGTGGTGTTATGGACAGTGCTATCCTAAAGTACTGGCGCCAGAGCCCCCTTGAGGATTGGTAATGGGAATGATGATACCGACACATCTGTTGTAAGATTAAGCTAAAAATAAGCATGGGGGAGAAAAAAAGAATAAATAAATAAACACACCCCTATAAATGTTGGCTTTTCACAAGCACGGACATAAGGTTTTAAAGGATTTTGCAAGTTGCGAATCAGATTCATGAGCCAGAAAAATCCTAAAAACAAAAATTTCAAGTCATCTGAATTAACAAGGGGCTAATTTGTGAATTTTTTTAAGGATATATTGATCCCATTTTGTCTAATGGCTGGATCCAAAAACAAATCCCGATATTTATCTTTAACAAATCTCGTACCTCCTGTGTTTAGATCAACCATGGTCCCTTAATCTTTTTCTCCTCAACAGTAGAAAAAAAATTAGATTTCCCAAAAATTCCGTTTTCCAAAAAAATTGAAGTTTTGCTAAGAGACTAGCAAAAGATAAGCATGGGGTTGTGATAAATGCCAGTTTATCGTCATTTTTATGCACTAAAACAAACCTAGCTCTTAGGATTTTACTCCGCAAACGGGTTTTTGGGCTACATTTAGGCATCAATTAGGTTAAGCATGCATTGCACTTTTTATTATCTTTTTAATGTATTTTTGTGAGTGTTAGGGATATACAGATTGTCAGAACTCCAAAACCCTAGCACTCAGGAAGGCAACTGGTGAAGAAGAAGCTCAGACTAACTGGAAATCAGCTTGATCCAGCTCACCATAGCTGGATTCCAACTCACTTGAACTAGGGTTAGCTTATCTTAGCTCCATTCAGCTCACCTCAGCTGAATAGTAGCTCAAGAGAGCACATCTTAGCTCACCCTAGCTCAGGTCAGCTCCAATCCAGCTCAACTTAGCTGAGTCTAGCTCATCTCAGCTCCCATTAGTGCACATGGAGCTCTAACTAGCTCAGCTGAGTTGATTGGAGTTCACCCCAGCTCAGGTCCAGCTACATCCAGCTCCACTCAACTCCGGCCAACTGAAGATGACTTCATTCCAGCTTAGGAAGCTCAAGTCCAACTCCCAGAGACTCAACTTAGCTCAACTCAGTTGAGCTAAGCTACCTTAGCTGCCTCACCCAGCTTGATACTCCCCGGGAGCATTAGACCCAGCTCACCTTAGCTCCTTTCAGCAGAAGTCAGCTTGCTTTAGCTTGGCTTAGTAGCTAGCAAAGAACTAGCAAGCCAAGCTAGCTAAGGTAGCACCTTGTAGCTCTCTTCAGCAGCCACTAGCTCTAGTGCAGCTCAAGATGACTACCTCCAGCTCTTCTCCCTGAAAACCCTAGCTCCAAATGCCTCCAACTCTACTCCCTACTAGTTAGGCTAGCTAAGCTGCTTAACTTAGCTAGTCCACCTCCATGGCACCAAAAACTACTACCCTACTACCTAAGCTCCAGCAAAAAGACCACCTACTCCTACTTTATTTTGGTGCCAACTATCCCTTCCATCACCACCCTACATCCACCATCAAAACCCATCTCCACCCTCCATTTTTCCCCTCCAAAATTGCCTTCTAGAAGGTATTTTTGGAGGAAAAACCAAGGCACCTCTTCATTTCCCTCCCATTTTTCCCTCCAAAAATATCCAAGCACCCCTTCATTTCCCTCCAAAAAAATACCATAACCACCCCCCTTCCTAGCCTATAAATACCCTACCCTACCACCACATAATTCCCATCCTCCATTAGTGCATTTTTCTACCTATACCCACCTACACCTACGGCCAAGAAGGAGTAGAGAAGAAGATTAAAGGGGCACATCATCAGCCCCTTTGGTGCCTTCTTCTCCCCACTCTCTTCAACTTGGGCCATGCCAAGGAGGACTTTTCTACTTCAAGGAGGACGGCCAGGCAAAGGAGGACCTAGGGTCAAAGCAAGCCCTAAGGGGGCATGCCCTAAGCTTTTCTCCAAGGGTGGACGTCCACCCTTGGAGAAAAGCTTAGGGCACGCCCCCTTAGGGCTTGCTTTGAAGGACATCACCTTGGCGGAGCATAGCAAGGAAGAAGTTGGAGGACTCTTTTCAAGCTCGGGAGCTACCAAGCTTGAAACAAGAAGCCCTCTTCTTCACCATCTATCTCGAGGATTTGTGTTTTATTTTTCTTATATTTTTAAGTAGAGCAGAAACATTCCTCTATAGGTTTTGTGTGCACAATTTTGATTTAGCTCAAATTGCCTTCTTTCAATTTCTATTGCACAGCTTATTACAAATTTTGCCTAGCAATTATTTCACTCCCTCTCCCTAATTATTCTAGGCCTCCACATGCCTAGGGTGAGCTTAGGGAGAGGCTCTACCTATCACCTTAGGGTAGGTTTCTTGAATTAGGTATTAGTTGTTTTATAGCTTTCAACAAAAACCTGCATGTTGCCTTTATTTCAAAAATCATAAAAACTATATATTCAAAAAGACCAAAAAGAAAGTTGAGATTTATTTTCAAAGCAAGAGATTTAATTTTTGCAAACGTGCCTCCTTAGATGACCCTAGATACCCCACTATCTAGGATATAAATTTAAAAGCATATGTGAAAGTGCGTGTTACAATGACATTAAAAACTCGCTTTTACAAATCATGCCAAATTTTGCATCATGGGCTACTGCAGCTTGCAGCTGCTCTGCGAGCACAATGCGTGGTGCGTGTGGGACGCTCGGCGAGGGAAGGGGGAACTAGCAGCATGCTTGGGTGACATGCAGCCAAGGGCAGTGGTGCAATAGGGAGGTGCTGGGGCGGCACGATGCGCTGGTGGTGGGACAGTGGTGGCTGTTGCTGTTGGGTTTATTGGTGGAGTTGCAGAAGAAGAATGAAAAAGAAGAAGAAAATGAGGTGGGGCTAACAGTGGTGGTTGCATTGGGTTGCTGGAAATGTGGGTGAGCATCGATGGTCGTTGGCTGCTTGGTGTGGGGGTGTTGGTGGTGTAGGCGAGGAGGAGGTCAAGTGTGGCTGGTGGTGTGGTGTTGGAGCTGACAGCCTGCTAGAGGTAGTGGTGGTGTTGGTGTGGTTGTGCGGCGACGAAGCACAACGATGCAAGTGAGCTCTGGACGGCGATGTTTTCTGTTATGCCACACACCCATGGTGATGGAGGCTTGCTAGCATGGTTGAGCCAGCGATGGCGGAGCGGAGGAGAGATTAAACTCTCTGCACAATGGTGAATGGGGGTGGAGGCCTTCCGTTTACTTAGGAGGAAAGGGATTTTTATGCCACAGGCAAGGTAACGAGACAGAGAAGAAGATGGAGCGTCAACCAACATGGGCTACTGAGATCATGTTCTTCGCCTCCTTGATTGTAGTCTTTAAGTTCCTGCAACCATTAGAGAGGTAATATTTAAATAATATAAGAAAATATATGTGGGCTACTTATGCACAAAACCCACAAAATATACTAAATCCTATTTCTATTTAAACTATGTATGCAATGTATGCATGCAAACTAACCTACTTAAATTCTAATGCATGCTATCATATTTACACATGAATGTAATGTATGAAATATGCATGAAAGTATATTTACAAAATAATCTACTTACATATTAATGTATTCTATATATATGTTAGAATAAACTTAATGTCTAGGCATTTAAATAATAAATTAGCCCACAAATGTGGGCTCATCAGTTCTACCTTTGGCTCGCACCGCTGGTTCCTTGATACCCCCCAACCACGGTCGTTTGACACTTCCCTGCAGCCTAGACATCGGATTCCACCATAGGAATTAAGGCAAAGCACTTAAAAAACTCAATCACACTTCCAGGACTTAGATTAGTCCTACCTAGGACACGTCTACATGATTTTAATTTATGGCTAGGATTTAGAAGTGCTTGGGAATGTGAAGGGGCGTTGTTTCAGGTTTGTGCTCCTTATTGTTCAATTCCAAAGTATATAATGTGGTGCACAAGTAAGGGATTTGCAAACAAGGTTTAATATGAGTTGTCTTTTAAAGTTCAACCTTGTTTAGTTAGTTTTCAGGGTTTTAATTCTTAGGTTGATTCAACCAAGTTTTGCTTGAACACACAAGAGGTTATGCAAACATGGGTGTGTTGCACTTTTTCCTTTAAGAGTATGTGTGACTCTAAGAAATAGAAGCCTTAAGAGTTTTCATCCCTATAGTTCATGCAATTCTATCGGGTGAATTGATTTTAACTCTAGTGAGTGGTGCAGCCTAATGCAAAACATGGTTGACTTCGCAAACACCACTCAAAAAGAGGAACACTCCAAAAAGGTTTTCTCAAGGATATTAGAGTTTTTTTTTTCTGTTTGAGTGATGGATTTGGGATGTGGGTCAAGTAATCATTCACTAAGCCAATTTTTCTTTGAATTTTTATTTTTATTTTTATTTTTTTTGGATTTTTCTTAAAGCAAGCAAACAATCAAACTAACCTAGGGTTTATGCACAAGCATAAATGCAATTTTCTTTTTTTTTCTCAGATAAAGGATGATAAAACTACATTAAATAGTGTAGTACTCACCAAAATCTTTATTACACTTTACTCCCAATCTACTACCTTGGGACGCGCTCCTCCTATCGTCGATGCGTCGGATTCCTACAACCAATAAGTATAAAGAGAGAAATGTAAGTCAAAAAAGGCAAATACCACCAATGCATGTATGAAAGCGACTAGAAGATCCATTACCTTCCCAGCAACGGCACCAAAAACTGACATCAAAAAATGCATTTAGATAATTTCTTCGTTGTAGCAAGCATTTACGATATCAATTTTAAAGAGAAAATAGAATGGTGAGTCCAAGTGTCAAACACAAGGAAGCATGGAATCAGATCAATTAATCACTTAATGCCACAAGATATTTTATTCAGTTTTCTTGTGTGAAAGAGAGGGAGAGAGTAGGGTTAGAAATCCGAGGTAAAATAGAGGTTGCTAACTATGCATGACAACAATGCAACATAATGTAATAAGAACATGGCATCGCATGGATAGAACTGAATCCTAAGACAATAATTATGATAATGAGAACTATTATATTGCATAAGAAGAATGTCTTACAATTATAAGTGAGTACACTAGAGGAATGCTTAAAGAACTGCAACACTAAGCTAAAGAAAAATAGGAAAATGAATGCAAGCAGTAGGAGGGCATCGAGGCATCCACGACGGTGGAGGAAGCTTCCGTTGGTGCCTCGGCGGCTCCAAGGGCTTGCTCTGAGCTCTAGAAGGTGGTGGGATCATGCTTGGTAGATGATAGGAAGAGATACCTTGCAATGGGGGTCCATAGGGCCTTTTATAGGACTTGTGCCAAATCATTTGGCCCAAAATCTCGCCCAAACACACGCTCGTCTCCGGCCAACTCATGCATAGCCACGTGCCAGCGCATAGCTAGCGAATGTACAGCGCACAGCCTGCGTGCACACACTCGCAATCTGCGTGCTCACATCCACAGCTGCCTAATGGGCAATGAAGGCTCCAAATCGCATGCGAACGCATGCTCCAGATCATACCTCACTTGATCAGATGACGGATGAACCTTACAGACATCTTAAAGAATCGTGCACCCCCACACGTATGATTGAGCGTATGATTGCGTGTCAGATCACGCGTACACGAATTGCGCACATCGGATGGCACTACGTAGCTACTTCAGCATTCGCTCGATGGAGATCTGGTAGCCTACTTTCATTTACTTCTTGTGTGTAGTGGATTTAAGGCCTCATGAGGTTTTGAACACACAACTTGGCAATGCAGGCACTCATCTCAACCAATGCGCTATGCCCGCAGATTGTCACGAGGAAGACTTGCTGCCCACACCTCCTCAATCGTTGGATGAGAAACGCATGACTGAGATCGCTTGTGTTGTGCAATGAAGAGAAGGGGGCAGGTGCTGCTAGGCGTGCGGATGAGCAACACATGGCACATTTTTGGCTGTTGATCATTAGATCAACAATCAAAACTTCCCTGGCTTGTTGTGGGAGCTACGAAGGTCGGAGTGAAGTGATTTTGAGTTTGTTGGACTCTATTCATCAATTTGGATCCATCTGTATAGTCTGATTGCTCATCTGAGACCTACTTCAATATGCACTTCTACGCAAGGTCATTAAACATTAATTATAAGCAATCTTAATGTAGAAATAACACAATGTGCATGTATTGCTCCTATAACCACTATGATATGATATTCATGCACATTGCACTCGAAATTGACTCTAATTAATGTAATTAACACTATTATCCATAGAGTCATCACAAATGCCTCCGCGCTTGCCAGATCATGCTCTTGTGCATAAGATGGTGCATAGCATCACTCACCTCTCCATCGATTGTGCGACATGGTCTCATTAGAGTTATTTGATGTCAATCACACGATTGATAATTCATGCCTTGTGCACATTGAATCTGAGGGGAGTGCGAGTGCAATGACGCGGCCCCTTCTCCACTATCTAATCACAATTGTGCAGAGGAAATTACCTCGCCTCGCGATGAAGAGGACTAGTGTATTGCAGCTCGAACCCGCGTGCGTTGCTTGAGATCATGCCTATGCTCCACTGCGTTGTGTGCTCTTGCGCTATTGGATGATGATCTACAAGCCACGAGTGCTTGAGATCTCAACCATTGGATGCGAATCCAACGGTCAAGATCGCTTGAGCCAAGCCCCTTTAGAAAACATAAGGTGTGGATTAAGCTCCTCTCAATCGTTGGATGAAGATCCAATAGTTGAGAATCAATGGTGTGGATGAGGAGGGAGGTAGCGGTGGTCCTTGGGTGGCTTTGGGCGACTTGGATGGTGCCACATGGTGCCATCTGGGCCGTGCATTTTCTTTTCTTCATAGGTGGCGCTATGGATGTCGGATTGAGTAGATTTTCACGTCGTTGGGCTGTGATCGACGACTCGAATCCATCCGTAAGGTTAGATTCTTTGTTTGAGGTTCAATTTACGACACCTTGCTAGATAGCCGTTGATCTTCTTCGGATTGCATATGATGCTACAAAGGTTCAATTAGAGCGATTTCGGAGGCGTTGGACTCCTATCATCGCCCTGATTAGATTTGTATGGTTGGATCTCTAATCCGAGGCTTAGAAATGTATCACCTTCTCCACTAGCCATAAAATTAAGCTAATTAATATATAATCTACGTAATCTAGTCCAAATGCATGATGATGCATGTTATGCAATATTTATAATGCTAAATGCTTCTATAAGCCTAGGAACATACATAAATAGGCATTTTATCATGAATACTTGTGTCTACATCAATGATCAATGCGATATGTATGTTTCCCAAGCACTACTATTTTGCAGTTTCCTTCAACTAGGCCACAACTTTCTCTAGAATGGTATTCTATTCTTTGATCATCTGGAAGAATGACAAAGGAGGGCTCGTGAGAAGAAAGAGGCAGCAAATAATACAATGAACATGCTCCTTTTCCCTTGCTCATCATATTCCTTCTCCTTAGAATCAACAACCAATGAATGAAATTTGATGGTTTTTTATGGCTATTTCAACTTTCTTGATAGTAAATTTGCTAATCTTTTATAGATGTTTAATAAACAAACAGCATCATAAGCTAAGCTATGCAACTTCAGATGTTGTGGCCACGTTAATTTTTTAACATCAACATAGCTAATGATGTTATCAAAAATTAAATGTTTCCATAGGTCTTTTTTATTATAGTAAGGATCCGTGGGATGATTAGAAGCTTCCAAGTTTTATTCCAATGCATAAGAGTTATCCTTTCTAACTTATTTCCCCTTTGAAAAGGGCACTTACAGTGTTACATGCTCACTTTTGCTCAACTTTATTGGTTACAAGGTGAAAATGTAGAACATCGAATCACCCATATAAATTTTGTGTAACTAAATGAGCAACTAAGACAATGTGTGATGTGTCACTAAGTACCGAGGATCCTAGACCAAAGCTGAGTATTCTCTTTGGTCATACGTATTAATTACAAGTTTAAACAAATTTGGTTGCTAGGTTAAGGAACTTAACCCGATACCCATCAACTATAACCCTAAACCCTACACCCAGATGCCAACCATAAAGGTTTGGGTATTCATCTGAATCCATACATCTCATTGGTTGCATTGCCTACTGTTCTGGTGTGAGGATGGGAAGGGCTCCTAGCCCTACATTCTCCCATTGTGGCAGCATTATCCCTGACATGTGGGAAGCAAAAAAGTGGAAGGTGAGAAGGCAGCGTCTACCTTGTTTCCTTGATGCTATCACTTCGATGTTACTGCTAATCTTCATTAAGGAGGAGGAAGAGGAGGGTAAGGATTGACCTTTCCCTCTTTTGTTGATGCTTAGGGAATTGCCATGTTTGATTAAGTATTTGATTTATAATTGTAAGTGCTCGAAGTACGGAGATTCATGTTCTTCTTTAGCACCTGAAGGATAGTTTACTTTGCAGGTTAGGAAATTGGTGTTAAGAAATGTAAAACTAGTGTTAACCTCCATTTCTGTTTACTTGCAAGATGATGTGAACACTGGTTTCTATTTACTTAAACTAGTGTTAAGATGTAGTGTTAACTCTTGTGGTGCTTGAACTGGTGTTAACGCCAGTTTCTATAGAGTGGAGTTTGAACGTAGGGGAGTTACAAAGTTAACTCATGTTTTGCTAACACCCCTTAAAACTGGTATTAGCAAAACATATGTTAACCTCCCAAAGCAGGTGTTAAGATTATAGGGATTAACCCCTCAAGTAAATAAGGGTAAAACCTCTGAAGGATCGTCACAAGAAGGTTAGCAAATGAGTGTTCAGGAGGTAAGTCCCCACAATTTGTGCATAACACTTTCCTACCATGATGTATAGAATTAAATGTAACTGTAACTATTGGAATGTTCCAAAAAAGAATTAGGTGCATTTTGTTCCCCCAAGTGCAATGTGAATGCTAGTTGTTGCATATAATTGTTTGGTACTTGGTGGTTGTTTTAGGCATTTTGAGTGTACTTGTCGTTTGATTTCCAGAAAACATACATTAATGTTTTCATTCTAAAATTATCAGTACATGTGGTTTGTTGGGACAGACAACCTAAATTAGTGGTAAATGACCATGACAAAAATATGTCCTTTAGTACCCGTAGGTTTGTGGAAATGTTGCGATAAGGTAACTAAATCTAAGTGTGTAATTGTTTGTATTTGCAAATAACATCCACATATCATAAATATCATGGAACATTTTGTAATTTATGAAAGAATTACCGCTAAACAATACAAAAAGCTAACTAAAAGGAATCCACTATGATTTCAGATGAGAATGATTACCACCAGCAATAAAAAATTTACAAGTCTCTCTATTTGTTTTTTTTTGTTGGAGTAGATTTTATTCATCCCCATTCCCGGAGGCTTCAAAAAGAAAGGGAGACTAGGTTGAAACCTATCAGTACAAGAAAAGCAAACCACGACTCGTGGCTATTTACATCAAAGAGAAGGAAGCAACAACCATGACAAACCAGTAAAAGGAGATGGAGAGATCAAAAAATGATGTATGGCATCCGAATAGCATCCAACCTCTGAATGCCTTGAAGACGTTCAAGAAGCCCCAAGATAGAACAAAAACTGTGCCAATCTCCAATTCCCAAATCTGCAATTTTAAGAGCAAAAACGTTTGCTGCTGGATGAGTGTAGGTAAGCTCCTGAATCTGCAATGAGTGTGAGCGAAGCTGAACAGAGTCATTTTTAGCCTGCCAAGGCACCTGTATCTTCCCATGCCACCAATGAAAAAGTAGAGTCTATCTCAGCTAGCAAAACGTCATTAATAGGAGACTAGGTTAAAGCATTTTGCAAAGAATGGATAAGAGCTACCTCCATGGGAAGCGATTTCGTTAGCCGCAGCGGCAGAGAGCATATTATCATTTTGATCCCGGATAACCCAGCTCAAATAGGAATGAGAATTATCAAAAGTAGAAGCAATGTTAATTTTAATACCAGAGTCAAGCCGGACCCAGCTAAGAGCCAATTTAGAGGGACGTTGGGAACGAAACCAAGCTGCCATTTGAAAGTTAAGCCAATTGCTGTTGAGAAAATAATGTAGACGGAGTAAATCAAAGGATTCGTGTTTAATTTTGTTAGGAATCCACTAGACATTAAACCAAATGAAAGATATTAAGCCCCTAATGTGTTTCACCCTAGAGGTACGAAGTTTTGACATCACAATCGAATGAAACATTATCGGATCCGCAGAAGCAGTGAAAGCCATCACAAAAACCCATTGAGAAACAAAATGAACAAGATGGCTTTGGCTGAATAAGTGTAAACTAGTCTCAATGTTTGGAGAGGAATTACAACAGCAACACTAAGAAATCATTTGAAAACCAAGTTTGGCAATGTTATCGTCAATAGGGAGTCTATTGTGCAAAATATATGCCAAATACAGATTGAAATCCTTAGGGGAAGCTTCAGATGCAACTGGTTAAGAAAAGCAGCTTTCTCAATGTGTCCATAGAATTGGAGGGCGTAGGTAGAGGAGACAGAGAAACTCCCAGAAGACTCAGGAGACCATAAAGGAATGTCCTTCTAGTTGTCTATATTCAAGCCCTCAATCTCAACTCGTATGGGAAGAGGAATAATAGCCCAAAACGGTAACTCAGTAGGATTCCCCAGAACAAACTTGACAGATATAGGATGAGGTTGGAGATCTTGAGGAAGGAGGTCCTTAAGAGGAGAGTTCCCTATCCACACATCAAACCAAAAATCGATGTTGTCCTCATGCAAAGCCCAATGGATAAAGAGCTTCATCTCAGTATACATGGTGTAAAGAGATCGAATTCGAGAAGGCATAGACAGCTGAGAAGTAGATCGACTCCCCTCCAAATCATGAATCAGTTTGGCAAAAATGGATTCACCAAAGAAAACAGACCGAGCTGTCTTCATTCTCAGAGAAATCACAAGAATAGTGAGGTTACGAACCCCAAGACCACCATATTTCAGAGGCATCGCTATCTTATTCCAGGAAATCCAATGTTGATGACGTTCGTGCTCGGTAGACGCCTAAAAGATGTAAGCGAACACAGACTCTAATTTTCAGATGATGGCTTTAGAAATCTCCATCACAGCAAGGATATGGACCGGAATGGAAGTAAGAACATGCTTAATCAGCATTAGTCTAGTGGCTAAGGAGAGGAGGTTTGTTTTCCAACCAACCAAATTAGATTAGATATTGTCAATATTGACATAAAATAGAAGACCTTGGCATGACCGGTGAAAATGGGACATCCCAAATTGGTGAATGGAAAAGAGACAATTTGATAACCCGTGAAAGCCAGAAGTGAGGTTAGTCTACCAAGTGTTGGAACCTAATTTCACTTCTCTTTTATGTTTTTTTTTTTTTTTTGAGAAAATAAGGAATGTTATCTTGACACTCATGTACAATTTATGCTAAATTGACAGGTCTCCCTTAAAAAAGACACTCATTACGTGCATGTCAAACACACCATAGAACAGCCGTTATGGAACAATGGAGCCTCTCACTTCTAATAAAATCTCCCCACATGTCCTCCCATACAGGTATCCCACCACCACACACCCTATTCCACACACAATCAGTGATCACACATGAGGAAAAAATATGGCACACGCTCTCAGTATGGAAGCCGCATAGATAACACGTATGAGCAGCTACTCCCATCCTTCTATGCCTCGAGTCACTAGTGATGAGCCCATCCCTCATGCAAAGCCACAGAAAAATTTGTATCTTCAACAGAATTTTCAGCTTCCATAAACCTGCACAAATGATGTCACCATCTTCACTTTGTCTCCTTGAAACCATATCTTCATAGGCCTTGGTAGTGGAAAAATTCCCCATCCATCTAGATGTGTTAGCACCCCCTGTTGGCTTGAAAGCTTGCAAGTCTTACATCAGTCTTGCTCTTTCCCCCCATGTGCGACTCCCCTCCCTACAGCCCATTTCCTGTATCTCCCATCTATTTGCTTCTTCAACCCAGAACCCAGAGATCTACAACCTTAGACTCTTTGTCACCCACAAGGCCATAAACCCGTGGGTAGTGAGTATGTAATACACCCAAAGATGACCACTTTTCCAACCAGAAGAGAAAGGATTTTCCGTCCCCACAGGTTGGTTGGAAAAGGTCCTAATTCTCCTTCATGGTTGCCACCATTGAGCTTCAAAAAGGTGATGCTTTGATGGGGGAAAGTCTATTTCCCACAGAATGTGAAGCACCATATGTTCCTCTGATCACTTCTGCCCATGATTTATTTTCCCCTTTGAAAATTTTTATTGCCCACTTCAATAGTAGAGAATCATTAAACTCCTTCAAGGATCTAATTCCACACCCCACCTGCTTCATTGGTGCACGCATACTATCCCATTTTACCAGTTGGAGGAAGCATCCGTCATGTTTCACCCCCTTCCAAAAGAAACGCTTTCTCATTATCTCTAGGCATTTCCAAATTGCTTTAGGAGCTCTAAAACTGAAAACATAAAGACTGGCATGGCTGTGATAACAAAGTTCAAGAGAATCAACCTTCCCCCCTTTGAGAGAAATTTACTGCTCCAACACTCCAGCTTTGCTGAAATTTTTTCAAAGTAGTTCCAATCACTCTTCTTCATCTTCCTGCCCTTTAGTGGCAACCCAAGATAGGCAATTGGCAATGAGATGATCGATGTGTGTAGAATTTCAGAAAGTTGGTGGCCCACATCTCTGTTTGTTCCAAAACAAATAAGAGAGGATTTTTCCCTATTCAGTTTCAGCCATGAAATCTCTCCAAAAATAGTCACCAATATGATGTATAATGCGCACCTCCCATGTACCCCCTTCTACAAAAAATACTGTGTCATCCGCATATTAGAGCACAAGAGCCAAAGCCTAACTACTCGATAGAGTATACCCCTTGATCATCCTCAATTCTGAGAGCTTGAGAGTGAAGTGAGCCAAGGTATCCACTGCCAAGTTGAATAACAATGGGGCTAAGGGACACTTCTCTTTTATGTTTTTATGTTAACAAAATTGCTTTAAAACTAATGAGTTTATGAAGTATTATTTATAGGAAATCATAGGATTTAGGAAGTGCGGATGTTAACAAGGAAGAAGTGTGGATGACATGAAGAATGAAGATTGTTTTTATGTGTTGTAATTTAGATTTTAGTATGTCTCCTAATAAGAAAATTTGATTTAGGAGTTAAAATCAAAATACAGATAATTAGGTATTAAACTCACGTTCAATCATTTGTTTGAAAAATTAAAATCGTTTCTTTAACATATTAATTGTATACTTGCATTCAAATAACACCAAGATTGATTAATAAAATTTATTTAAGGTACTTGTCACAAGTACTGGTACTATTCATCAGTACCAGTACATGCTAAGCACAGGTTTGGATCCTAGTCCCAAACTGTGAACAACTACCGGTACCCATCATGAGTATCGATACCAGGTGCTCACAGTTTATAGACAATGGTAGTGCCTGGGCCTTACAAGTATTGGTACTAATAACCAGTACTGATACATGTAGGTCATAGTTTTTAACATGACTCAAATCTGTGAGTCACAAATACAAGTAGTTATCATGAGTACCGGTACCTAGTGACTTAGTTGATACTCAACTATAAGCACTGAATACTGGTCGATACCTATGATGAGCATCGGTACCCAGGCTTTGTTGGGCTGGCTACTGGTTTACTGTGAGCAATCAGTACTGGTACCACAACTTTAGTACCAATACCAACAAACCATTGTGCCTAATCTGAATGGCTATTTAGCAATTAATCTTACCTCTAATCTTCCTATTTTGCCCCCAACAGCTAGTAATCATAGGGGAGGTGTTTAGTAGCCTATAAAAACACCTTTTGTGTGTCATTTGCAAGAAGACAAGCATAAAAATTCTCCTTGCACCAATTTCTATATTTCTCAATTCTAGCTGCAAGGGTGATAGGCTTGTTGCATTTTTTCTTCAAGAAGATTCTCACCTTGTAACAAGTTTTTATGGCAAATTTGCACTTCCTTGTAAAATCACTTTTTACGCTTTAGTGTTTTTCACTAGATTGATATATCAACTATCTATTAAGCTAATTCTTGCTCGAGACTTAGGAATTAAGTTGTAAGCTAATTTGTTTCTTGTTTACACTTGTAATTTTCTACTTTTATTTGATCTTGTAATTAGGTTGAGGTAACCCATTAATTACCTCAGTTTATAGTAAATTGATTCCCTCCAGGTTGAGGGAATCAGGTTAAAAATCCTAAGTCAGGAGACTTAGGTAGTGGAGTACCCAAGTGAGGGGAACCATTATATATATGGTGTACTATTTTTGTGGTTTGCTTTATTTGCAATATTTCATTACCACACTATTCATCCCCACTTCTAGTGTGCTTGTGCCTTTCAGATCCTACAACTGGTATTAGAGCAGGTTGCGGGAAAATGTTACAACTTGACTCACAATGGAATCATCAACAAAGCGCATTGAAGGACAGTCATCCACTTATCCTCCTTATTTCGATGGGATGGACTATGGGTATTGGAAGAGGAGGATGCAAGTCTTCCTTAAAGCGATGGATGAGGAGTCGTGGACCCTCATTCAAAAGAGATACTCAGATCCGGAGCCGCAAGAAGGAGTAGCATGGAAGGCAGATCAAAAGAAGAAGATTGTCCGAAATGTGAAGGCAATGAATGCACTTTATTGTGCATTGTCAAGGGAGGAATTCAACCGTATCTTAGAGTGCGAGTCAGCATATGAGATATGGAATACACTTCAAGTCATCTACAAAGGTACTAACAAGGTAAAAAAAACACACATATCTATTTCAACAAAAAGTTATGAGTGTTTCAGGATGGAGGAAGGTGAAACTATCAAGGCAATGTACACAAGGTTTGGGGATATAGTCAACCCCATGAAGAATTTAGGAGTAAAATTCGCTGAAGAACAACTTGTAAGAAAGATTTTAAGATCTCTTACAAGTGATTGGTCTCTGAAGTTAGCAACAATCCAAGAGGCAAAGGACCTTTCAGTCCTTTCTCTTGATGATTTGATTGGAAGCCTTATGGCATATGAAGTCTGACTGGAGAACATGAAGAAAAATGAGAAGAAATCAGTTAGCAAGAAGAAAGAGCTTTCTTTGAAAGCTCTAAAGGAAGACTCAGATCTCAAAGACTTCGACTCCAAGAAGAAGAGCTTGCTCTTCTAACAAGAAGATTTTGACCATTCATCCGAAAGCAAGGTAAAAGTGTAAATAAAATTTCAATTGATATAGTTTGTTTTGAATGCAAGAAAAGGGGACACATACGAAAAGATTATCCAATGATTAAGAAGAAAAAGGAAGAAAAGAAGAAAGATAAAGAAGTTGATCGTAAGAAGATCTCAAGAAAGGCGTATAAAGCTACTTGGGATGAGAGCGATTCCAACACGAAATCCTCCTCTGGAAGAATTTGAGGAGAATGAAGTTTCTCATCTATGTTTGATGGCAAACAACAACAGCTTGAAAAATGAGGTAGATTTTGAAATCACTTTTAATGAATTATTGCAAGCATATGAAGATTTGTATTACAAAGTTAGGTTAATTAAATAAGAAAATAAAGTTTTACATAATAACTATAAGACTTTAGAAATAGAAAAATCATGTTTAGAAAGTGTTAGATATGGAAAAAGATGCTAATTCACAATTGCATGTAAAGATAGTAGAATTAGAGGATATTTATGAGTATTTTGAGGGAACCTTAAACAATCTTAAAATAACTACTAGATTGAATACTAAATTTTGTAATGCATTAAAAGTAAAATTTTAGGGTAAAAAGCACACAAATCACATGCACCGAGGCATGCATGGATTTACCAAAAGGTCAAAAATCCCAAGAATTATAGATTCAACACAAAAGTGATCTATAAATCTAAGATTTTGAAGGGAACTAACTATCAAGGATCCAAAAGAAAATGGGTACCTAAATCAGATTTATTAAATTAATTTGCAAATCAAGACAAGTGGATCTTAGACAGTGGGTGTTCCAAGCACATGACGGGACATTTTGACATCTTTACCAAATGGACGAGAATTCAAGATGAGGACACGACAAGTTTAGCAACAACAAATGTTGTCGCATTATTTATGAAGGTACAATAGGTAATTCATCTAAGTAGGTACGAAATATACTTTTAGTAAAGAATTTAAAATATAACCTGCTTGGTGCTAGTCAAATATGTGATAATAATTGTGATGTATTGCTTACAAAAACTAGATTTACAATACTAAAAGAAGGAACTAATATAATTTTAATTGAAGGTTTTAGATATGAAAATCTTTGTGCTTTTCATTTTTCACAAGAGAAATTTTTGAAATGTCTACTTGCCACTCATGTTGAAGTAGATTTATGGCACCATAGGCTAGGTCGCATAATCACAAACACTTAAATAAGCTAGCCAAAAATGAGTTAGTAAGGGGCCTACCTAAACTAACTTCTAAAAAAGATGCATTGTGTAAATCTTGTGAACTAGAAAAAATGCACAAGGCTTCTTTTAAATCGAAAGACTTAGTTTCAACTACACGTCCTTTAGAGTTGTTACACCTTATTTGGGCCAACTCAATTTGAGAGCCTAAATGGATCAAAATTTTGCCTAGTTATTGTTGATGACTTCTCAAGGTTCACTTAGGTCATCTTTTTGAAACATAAGGATGACTCATTTGACTCCTTCCTAAGTCTTGCTCGAAGGCTACTAAAGGAGAAATCATCTTCAATTCTTATACTTACGACTGATCATAGGGGTGAATTTGAAAATGAAAAATTTTCAAGCTTTTATGTCAATTCTGGCATATCCCATGAATTTTCATTCCCTCGGGCACCACATCAAAATGGTGTTGTAGAGCGCAAGAATCGCACTCTACAAGAATGTGCCCGAACTTTGCTTTTGGAGTTTGGGCTTCAAAAATATTTCTGGGCTGAAGCTATTAATACGGCCTGCTATGTTCTTAATAAAACTCTTTTAAGGCCTATTATTAAGAAAACTCCATATGAGCTATATTATGAGAAGTCTCCTAGGATTTCATATTTTAGGGTGTTTGGAAGTCGATGTTATTTATTAAACACCTGAGATCGACTTGATAAGTTTGATCCTAAAGGTGATGAAGGCATCTTTATTGGCTATTCAACCAGAAGCAAAACTTATCGAGTCTTTAATAAAAGGACTTTTGTTGTAGAGGAATCCCTGCATGTTTCATTTAATGAAACAACTTTAGGAGAACCAAAACCAAATCATCTAGAGTCTGATGATGAGGATACCCCTTTCATCGATGTATCAAAAATGGAAGATACACGAAATATACATAATCTTCCAAAAGAATGTATACACCAAAAGGATCACCCACAAGATCAAATTATAGGTGATATTGAACAAGGTGTAAAAACCCGATCTCTTTTCAGGGTTGATTTTGTCCTCAATGCCTTTGTTTCTCAACTTGAACCCAAGAAAGTTCATGAGGCATTAAAGGATGAGTCTTGGGTTGTAGCTATGCAGTATGAGCTACTCCAATTTACAAGGAATAATGTATGGGACTTAGTACTCACTCCTAAGGGTAATTCCATTATTGGAACCAAGTGGGTGTTCCGAAATAAATTGGATGAATCTGGTTTAGCAATCAAGAATAAGGCAAGACTCGCATCTCAAGGTTATAACCAATAGGGCAGAATTGACTTTGATGAGACATTTGCTCCTATTGCTTGCTTGGAGTCCATTCGGATGCTACTTGCCTTTGCAAGTGCAAAGGGCTTCAAGTTATTTTAAATGCATGTCAAGAGTGCTTTTCTTAATGTTGTTACGCGCTAGATTGAGGTTTTAAAAGATGCATTCGTTGTAGTAATAATTCCTTAAAAATAACTCGAATGAAGTCTGAGGTCATTCGCTGGGATCAAATATGGAATTCAATCGCTAATCTCAACAAATAATATAAATGAGTACAATTGATTACTCAAAATCTAATATGCAATGTAAAACATGAGTATATGATGAGTCAAAAAGAATTCTAGACAAAATAATGTTGATTTGGATCACCAATTATAAGTCTAACACATGTAACAAATACTCAAATAATATCAACAATTCAAACCAAGTGCACAGTGCACTCCCTGTCAAGGGAATTAGACAATAAATTCTTTCAGCCAGACAACTTAAGTGTCTACTACTATAGTGCCAAGAGGGCACTTTACTTCTTCTTATTCTCTTCTTTCTCTATTGTCCTCTTCTTTCTTCTTCTTTCTCTACATGCACAGGCCTTCTTCCTTCTTTCTTTCTTCTGTCCTCTGCTCTTCCCTTCAGCTCTCCTTGCTCTTCTTCTCTTTTCCTTTATGCACAGGGGGGCACTCTTCTTCAGATGCTACTAAGTGTTAGCCATTACACAACAGAGCAAAACCCCCCATTACCATGCATGCTCTCTCTCTCTCTTCCTTCTCCTCTTCCTCTCTTAGGGTTCTCCTCTTTCACGCCCTCCCAGGGCCATGCACAGTACCAGGTTATCGGGTAATCGTTCTAGAGTGTACTTAGGACCAAGGTTGTCGGCATGGGGTAGCAGCCGAGGTGTGAGTATAGGGTTAGGCAGGTATACAAGTCGGACCAGGCCTAGGTGGTGGTGTCACGGGTGAGGCATGTGAAGGGGTGCGGGGGACCTCACCCCCCAAGTGTCGAGGCAAGCAGCACAATGCAGAAATTCAATTTATTTGGCTGCAGCAGCTTCTCATCCCACGATGTGGGACTAAAGTTGGTCCCTTTTCTCCGTGCGTAGTAGCAGTAGTAGGTGGAGTTGATTGAGGTTGGGGAAGCGGTCACTGCTCCCAATTGACCTACTGCATGTGTTGCTGAGAGGGTTTCGCAGTGCCTGGGACTTCCACTTGGGGCTTGCAGGTCCTGAAGAGAGCTTGAAGCTTCCTTGAAGCTCTTCGGTAATGGTGGTGGACTACGAACACCTGAAAGGAAGCAAACGGCCTTGCAGCCACATCAGAAGCACTCAGGAGCTTCACTAGACGTCATGGAATGTAACTGTGGTGGTGGCATGTTGCGATGATGAGTATAGGTGGCTAGCAAAGGTGGAATAGGTCAAAGATGATGGGTTTGTTCGGCGGAGGGTTTGGGTGGACGAGAAGGCGAATAGAGAGAGGGGTTTTGATGGGAGAGTCGTGGTGAAGCTTATGAGGTGGTTGGAAAGACGGATGGAGGGGTGTAGCGGTGGGGATGCCTCACCGGAGGAGTGGTCGGAGATAGAGGAGATGAGGGTGGTTGACGACGTCGAGGGAATATTTTTGGTCTTTGAGGGTGTAAAACTAACCTAAGAGAACTAAGGAAGCTAAACTAACCCTAATCTAATGGACAAAAGGGGGGAGAATGACGCCGGGGGTACGTCAGCACTGGGGACGAAGGTACTCCAATAGGTGGTAACGGCGATGATGACAAAGGTTGGGAAGCACCTGCTGGTATGGCGTGACGCAAAGGAAGGCGAGGAAGAAGAATCCACCACCAGTATTGCAGTCGGATGATGAGGAAGATCAGGAGGAGTCGCCAGACGTCGAGGAGCCTCTCGGTGGGAGAGGAGAGATGAAATAGAGGTGTTCCAGGCCAAAATTGAGAGTGAGAAGCATGGCCTTGCATTGTGCGTGCTTATATAGGCCTTAGAGAGAGGTTTGAGGTTTTGGAAGCAAGCTTCTAAGCTTGGAAGGCTCGCTAGAGTAGGAAACCTATGAGATACCTGAATCTCTCATGTGTTCGCATGAGAGATTGGGAAGGTTGTGGGGCTCAAGATCAGATTCGTTGAAAAGGGAATTTCCTGAAGAATCTCCGGTTCAATTTTGGGAAAATTTCATCAATCAATCAAGGAGAACTCTCCAAATGAAACTTGCTGGAGTAGGATTCTTGAGCGATAATGGTGGAAAGACCCATTTGTAAAGAATGATGATAAAGTTAGGGACCTTTTTGTAAGGAATTTGAAAGTTAGGGGCATGTGTATAAAAGAAAAGACTCAAACTGAATCAAATTGCAAACTAGGTCAAGACAATCTCTGATTGGGCCCAAATTTTGATAAAAATATAATTTCGACCTAAGAAATGCAATGGTGAAGTTGGATTTTGGTTTTGACCTAGTTTGACTGGATAATTTATGCAAAAATCCAAATTAGGGTAACTATCGGTCTGAGACTCTGTTTTAGGTCAAATTAGGTTTCAATGGTCAAATCAAGAATACCAAACCATAGAGAATATTCTTTTTATGATTTTTAGAGGGTTTATGAAAATTTTATCCTGACAAGAACCTCAGTAGATTAAGCGAGTCCATTTTTAGGGTTTCAAATGTCATTTAATTCTCGAAACGCGTGAAAACCCATTTTTGTCTACACGAACCTACTTGTTAGACATTTAAGACCATTTGAATTTTGATTAACCCCTAAGAAATCCTGTGATTGTTTTGCAATTGAGATGTGCTATTAAAATTACAGTTTTACCCCAGTTTTCTTGTATTTCTTTCAGAAAGGATGTGTAGTGAATTACGTTTCTCTGGCAGTTATGTAGGAGCATTTATTGATGGAATATGACTAAATAAAGCTAGATACGGATGATGATGATGTTATCATCACTTAATGACTATATTAAGGAAGAAGTTTATGTCAATTAGCCTCCCGAGTTCAAGGACCCAGCACACCCAGAGCATGTATTCAAGCTCAATAAGGCATTATATGGACTTAAACAAGCTCCTATGGCCTAATATGATAGACTTAGGTCCTTTCTTCTCCAGCACGGATAAAGAATTGGAGTTGTTGATTCAACACTTTTTGTAAATGAAGAAGAAAATAACATCCTGTTGGTTCAAATATATGTTGACGATATTATATTTGGATCAGCCAAGGAGTCCCTATGTCAGCATTTTTGTGATACTATGAAGACTAAGTTAGAAATGAGTTTAATGGGTGAACTCAGATTCTTTTTAGGTCTCCAAATCCAACAATTAGACACAAGTATCTACATTAGTCAAACAAAATATGTTCTTGAAATTCTCAAGAAGTTTGATTTTGAAAATGTAAATGGAAAAGAGACTCCAATTGCTCCATCTACTTCTCTTGGTGAAGATTTATCCAGCAAGAAGGTAGATGAAAAGAAATACCAGGGTATGATAGGTTTACTACTATACCTTACAACCTTTAGACCTGATATTCTTTTTGTTACATGTTTATGTGCAAGATTCCAAGGAATCTCATTTAAACGTAGTAAAAGAATATTTAGATACCTAAATAGCACAAGAGATCTTGGTCTCTTTTATCCTAAAGCACAGACCTTAGACTTATTATCCTATAGTGATGTAGATTATGCAAGGAGTCAGACAGACCAGAAGAGCACTAGCGGCACTTGTAGAGAATCTTTGTTTCGTGGTTTTCTAAGAAACAGACATGTGTTTCACTTTCTACGAGCGAAGCAGAATATATTGCTACTTCACTTGATTGCTCTCAGGTCATTTGGATGAGACAGACTTTGTCCAATTTTGGATTATTTTTTGCATAATTCAAAATTTTATGTGATAGTATAAGCATAATTAATTTATTTAAAAATCTGGTACATCATCCACATACTAAACACATAGATGTTCGACAACATTTTCTTAGAGATAATGTGCTTTAAGGTGCCATTTAGTTAGAATTTATAGATACACAAAACCAATTGGCAGACAATTTTACAGAACCTCTTGCAACAGAGAGATTCTGCTTTATAAGAAAAGAATTGGGGCTTTGTACAATTAAAGAAATTCAAAATTAAAAGATTAATTACTTTATAACTTGTTTATAATTATAAAAATCCCTAAGGGCCTAACTACAATTTACCCACTTTTGTTAAAAAGTGGCATACAATAATATTTCCATATTTCTGGAAATATCAGGGTGCTGTTTACAATATAGTTGCTTAACTTAATGTATTGATTACATTATTTTCAATACCTAAGTTGTTCACTAACATTTTTCTCAACCACTTAAGTGGTCATGTGACTAACAATACAGTGCCTCATTTTGCACTCTCCAACCCTAGTTTCCATTCTCTTTAAGAACTCCTCCAAACCCTAGCCAAAAAGGAAGAATAAGATCTCCTCCAAGTCTCTACTCAAGGATTCAAGGTATTCTCTTCTTCTCTCAGTAGATCTTGTTCATTCTATACCTTGTTCCAACAATCACTCCTGCTGTTGCATAATATTTTTCTTCGAGTACCAAATGGTGCCGGTACCCATCATCGGTACCGATACTTGCTGGGTGCAGTAGAGACTGCTATTAACAGCAGGTATTGGTACTAATGATCTGTACCAGTACTTGCTCGATTTTCTGGCTGGAACTGGAACCATCCAGTACCGGTACTCACTACTAGTACTGGTACACGCAAGCTTATGTGTGTTTTTGTGTGCACGCATGAAAGGAAATATTCTTGCTTTCTCATTATTTTTCCTGCTCTATTTGTTGTATGTTTATAGATGGCACCTATGTCCAAAATCAAGGGAAAGGCACCTCACGATGCATTTTACAAATTTTGCATCAATGGGAATGCCAAGTCCAAGTTTGATTGGTATAAGGGCCTTAAGCTTCATCATTGTAGGCTTGTTGAGTGGAAAGACTTTTCATTACATCTTTTTAATTTCACTACTTGTCTATCAGAACAACAACTCATGCATTTATTTGATGAGTCATTTTTTGCTGATGTTCCTGGAGTCTATCTTGACATTAATTGTCTATTTTTTGCAAATCTACAAAAACAAGACAAAAGAGGTCATCTTGTCTTAACCTTGAATATTTTTGGTCAAAAAGTTACAGTTACACCAAAATTCCTGTCTACCATAACACAATCTTCAAATGAAGATCATGCTTTCAATACTCTTGAGGAAAAATTCACTTCTTCACAAATTCATGAAACACTTTTGCTCCCTAACTATCAAGGAAAAGCTTTGGTTACCCCTAACATGACCTTATGTGCTAGAGTTCTGTTGGACGTCGAGTTGCTACGCTAACGTGTTTGGTTTTGAAAAACCTGTCGTCATAGTATGAAAGCGAAGAACTTGTGTTCAACAAATAAAATTTATACCGGAATGGAAATCCCGGGTCAAACACAGGGAGGCAGACGTTTGATTTAAAAACTTCACATTTGATTTATTTGTCACGAAGTAATTCAATTATTTAGAACTATCTAACTATACAATAAATATAAGAGAGAGAGAGTAAGAGAGAGAGAATATTACAAATGAAAATAAAAAAGAGATGTAGAATAAACATGGAATTTCATCATCAGAATGATTTTTCATTACACTAGAAAGTGGGAAAATGATTACACTATAAAGTAGTAAATCTACTCTAGAAAGCAGTAAATCTATTCTAGAAAGCAATAAAAAGAATGGGGAGAGAGATATCCTCCTCGACGGTCTCTTGGAGGATGAGCCAGACAGGACGACGCTTGGATGAAGGAGGACGGAATAGGACGAAGGAGGGCGAAGCAGGAAGAATGGGAACGGGGCAGCACGTCATCGTCGTTGCGGAATCCACTTCCGAAAGGGGGACGAAAAATTGACTTTATCTCGTGAGAAGCATCCCGGTTGTGGGACAAGCTTCTCTTGAGCTTTGGAGAGGGAGAGAAGAGAAGGAAGGGATGAGAATTTTGTATGGAGGGGGTCTCCTTTTATAGTTGCAAGGAGTAGGGGCATTTTGGTCATTCCAATTTTAAAAACATTAATTCAGGACCTTTAGTGACTGATAAAACCGTCGCTAAAGGTCCAAACGTGGGCGTAGTGGGTGGCGCGCGCACGCCCACTCGCTTGCCCGTGCGTGTAATGTGCGTACACGTCCAGCTGCTCTCACGATCGGACGGCTTAAGTCGCGCCTTCGCCCGCTCCTCAGTGCGCGCCCGCCCGCGTACGATCCCGTGTCACGTGCGGGCGTGCACTAGCGCGTGGGGCGGATTGGGCGCACGCGACCGTTGGATCGCGATCGTGCGGTCGATCGGGCGCGCGCTTCTGCTCCAATTGTAGTGCAGCGTGGATCGAACGCGCACCTGCGCTTCGTGTTAGAGCACTCGACCAATGCACTATGGGCACGTTTGTGTCGAGTGCCTAACTTAAGCGCAGGCACATCGCAGCCGTTGGATCTTGATCCAACAGCGAGGAAGGGCTGATGCGGAGGCCTTCAGCGGGTGCATGCAGACGATTAGGCGGCCGAGATGGTGCCACGATGTGCCATCTTGGCCGTCCATCTTCTGGATGATGTAGATGGTGACATAGGTGTCAGATTAAGTCGATTTTTCAGTCATTAGGCTGCGATTGTCGATCTGAATTCATCCGTGCGGTCAGATTTATTATTTGAAGTGTAAATTCACACCATCTTGGCCCTTGATCTTCTAGGGTTCCCTGGTCTCCATCTGATGCTACAGATGTCTGATTAGGGCGATCTTGGAGTCGTTGAACTCCAATCGTCACTTTGATCAAATATGTATGGTTGGATCTTCGATTCGAGGCCCCGATAAAAATTTTGCCCTGTCCCTGAACTTGAAAGGAGAGAATTAACCTCCATTTTATTCAAACTAATCTAAATGCAAGATGATGCATGCTATGCAATATTTATAACATGCAATGCAATTCTATGCTTAAGAACATGCATAAATAGACATCTTATATAGTGTAAACATGTTTACATCACACCCCCATGCCTATCTTTGGCTAGTCCCTAGCAAAAACTATATGCTATTTATAAAAGAATTAGGTTGGATTATTTGGACATGAGTTATTTTCAATCATTAAGAAAATGTTTACTTAGGATCTGAACTTTCAAAGACACAATAATGCCCAGGTATCTGCCAAAATTTAGACCACCTTAAGCCCTCACCTTATTCAAAGAAAAATTTCTTTTTCTCTTTTTCTTCTTTTCTAATTTTTTTGGAATTTCAAGTTTTAGGGTTTAAGAGTGGCTTTCTATGGCCATTCAAATCACCCAAGATTTGATGAGAACTCTAAGTTCTAAACATCTTATTGTGAATGTGATAGACTCGTTGACCGGCAGTTAAAATGAACTTCGAATTTCTACGCCTCTAGGTGGCTTAAAAAAAAGAATTTTACATAGAGGTGTATCTTTATAACCGGTAGCTTTCTCCTTACTTTTATTTTTTTACAGGGTCAACACAAGGGTGAATCCAGTGTATATCTCCCCGATTTATTCTACTTCTCCACTTCTTCCTAAGTGTTTTGGGATTTTTCAGTGCATTTATTGGGGTTCTGAACAACCGATCGATGAGCTGTTACCATCGACAACTTGCCAGCCATACTCGTGCGGCGAAGTGTGGTTTATTTCATTTTTTCTTTTTGATTTTTTTTTTAACTAAGTGGCTTCTCTGGTCTAAGATTTACCTAAATGCAGCAAAAAGAGAAAGATCCAGTGACTGGGCTCTGGACAACCTACCTATGGGTTGTTACCTATGATAGCTTGCCAGCCATATCACCCTATAAGGTTCATTAGCTACCCAATTTCCGTTAAAATTGTCGAACAATGAGTCAGTGCAAAGAAAGTGTGTAGATGCTAAAAACTCAAAGTTCCCTCAAATTAGAGGGTTGGTTGATAAGTCGTGTACTTATCACCCAAACTTATTTACTCCAATTAAACTAGAATTTTGGTTGGCGAGGACTCGAAAAATAAATCCACATTTTAGTGGATACACGGGCTGATTAAGTTCAAAAACCTGAAGGGTCTTTGTGTTCAAATCATAATGTATTATTTCCTAAGATTAAAAATTTTCTTAAACCCAAGTTCTCTTTCCTAATTCAATTTTTTTTTAATAAAAGAAAATAAAATAAATCTACGGAGCTGATGAATAAATTTAGAGATGAATATCCACCCCCCCATGCCTATCTAATGCAATGTCCTCATTGTATTAAAAAGACATAAAACAGAGTGGAATAACGTAGAAAGCACCTGAATTGCGTGAATGTCAGGTCCGCTCCGAGATGAAAACTAAAAAGAACTGTATACGTGCTGAATTTAGTGCCTTCAGCTGGGCACACTATACAAAGAAGAGAAATAAAGAATTCACAGGTGCAGGTCAGAATCAGAATAAACATAAGAAACTTCTGACCTGTCAGCAAATGTCCACAGATGTGGACCAGATTGTGGTGCAGACCCATACCCCATAATCGAGAATATCTCAAGTTCTGGATAAAAATTACCCAAAACTTAAAATCAATATGCAAGCGGGGTTGAGCCTGCGATTTATGAGGATGCAACCCAAGACCAAAAAGTCGCGTTACAGAGAAATCAAGCTCAAAAGGATAATTATTGAATGTATGCTTAGGTTGGACATCCTCAGAACAGATGTCGTAAGGGTCCTGGTTTGATGGTTTTAGCTTAATAGGAACCCTTCGACTCAGTCTTCTACTTCCTCTGGATTTAGCGTCCCAAATCAAAACTCTATCCTCCTCATTCAGAATATTAAATTCTGGGACCTCTTGCATATTAATCACCCCATCTGAAATTTCCAAGTCTAAAAGATGTGGCTGAATCAGAATTGACTTGGGTCTAATTATCTCAGAAATAGAATCATCGATAAGCTCAATGAGGTGTAACTGACAATCAGGGAATTTGATTGAATCCTCCAGAAAATGCGATTCTGGATCCATAATGTGAGCCCCAATAAGATCAGTTTCCTCAGTTCTTGGGCTATCAAATGATCTTTTAGATTCCTCAGGCCCAATCGTCTCACAAAAATCATATTCTGTAAAGTCGCGTGAGACTTCGCAACTTAAATCTTCACCATCAGAATCAAGATCCATATTAATGTATGTCTCAAAATCGTTTGTCACATTCTGGTCCATGGAGATATACATTTCCTCATACCCCGGCTCAGGGATCTCAGGTGAAGAAATCAGATCATCCTTAATTGGTTGCTTTAATTCAATCTGGTTAGCCTTGTAACACGTGTCCCCCCCAACAGGTGCCTGAGCGGGTTCTGACATTGGCTTTCCTGAAGGGAGTTCATCCTGGGAATCATCCCACGACTGAACTAAAGCAACCACAAATCTCATCCTTAATTTCACTAACTTCCCAAGTAGAAACTCACCTGGGTTCTTATCCTTAACATCCTGGAGCCAATCTAACAAATACTTATTCAAATCATCAATCATTTCAATCAGGGGCTCTAATCTCTCAATGCAAGGTATTGGTTGAACTTCTAAAGATTGTATGATATTCCTCAAGTTAGCCAGAACCTTATCTTGAACCTGGTTACCTTGAACCAAATGAGTTGGTTTAGGGTTGGGCGGGTTTGGGATCAATGCAGGGGAATTAACGAATTGAGATTCGTTATACCCTTCCTGATAATAGGTCATTTCAGATTGTTCAAAAGGTGGTGATGACCTAAAGGCAGTGTAATCAGAGGATGGGTAAGGATCAGTGTATCCTTCTTGATTGTAGATCGTATTAGGTTGTTCATGAAAGGTTGACGATCTATAGTCGATGTGACTTTGAGAAGGATAGAAATCACAATCATAGTGTTCAGGGTTAGACCCTAAACACGGAGGTCCAGAACTGTATCCCCAATCCGAGTTATCCCAACTAACTGAAGGGTGATTACAGTACGAGTCAGAATAATCGTCATGTTGAGGATAATTCAAAACTGGAAAGAGTGGGAATCGTGTAATATGTGGAAGGATTCATGAGAAATGGGAGGAAGAAAGGTGCCCTGCAATACAAACAATCAAACATGTCCTTAAGTGGGCTAGCCTAAAGACCTACAGACTCCCAAAACCCATCTTGAGATAGAGAAATGATTTGATCTACTTCTGTCTGTTCAATCCAACCAGTTAGAAGGAGGGACTGGGGAGAAGGTTCTTCCTTCGGCTTGCGCCTCTGGTTCCTAGTGTACCCCCCAGCCGCGATCGTTTGATTCTGCTCCCCTAGCTAGACATCAGATTGAACAGTAGAAACAGACTAATCGAAAATAATCTCGTTCTAGGCTCTGAAGAGCGAGTCGAATCCTTAAGGCCAACGTCTACTCTGTTTTATTTAGGGCTAGGTTTGAATGTGCTTTGGAATGTGATGGGCCCTTTATTTGGGTTGTGCCCTTAATGATTGATTGATTTGTGTGTGCATGCACAACCAGTGGTTTTCAAGCAAGATTATTTTTGATGCGGTGAATTTTAGAGTTCAAATCTTGCTTAGTAGCTTTTAAGATTCAACTTTAGGTGCTTTCAGACAAGTTTTGTTGGCACACTAGGTTTTGAAAGCACAGGTGAAGATGTTTTCCTTTAAAGCTTAAAAAGAATGTGGAGTACCTGGTAAATTCCTAATAGTTAACCTAAGTGGCAGCTACTTGATGAGTTGATTTTAATTTAAGTGGTGTGGCCCAATCAACTCAAACAATTGGCCTGTTGCACCACTTAATTAGGCACACAAGTGATTACCTAATCTGATTTCTACTCAATTATGTGTTTGGATGTGTGTACCAGCTCCAAAGATTGGTTTACCGGTTGAGTTTGAAAATCAGATGAGGTTGTGTACCTCTGTGAGATTTTTTTTTTTAATTTTTCTTTTTTTAATGTGGGGGTTGGGGTGGGTGTGGGTGTCAAACAACAAACAATCTAACCTTAGAGTTTATAAGAACACCTAGGTTGATTGATGTTTGTGTTATTATGTTGTGGAATGAAATCTAATGAGTGGGAGGTGGGGGATAACTTACAGAACCTTCCACAACACTTTACTCCAATCTACCACTTTTGCTCGTCTCAAAAGAGTACCTGCAATCATAATAAGAAAGGAGAGAAGTGAGGTAAATGATTTGTAAGTTAGAAAACGCGACGAAAAATCAAAGATCGTCGCCTCCCCAGCAACGGCGCCAAAATGTTAGACGTCGAGTTGCTATGCTAATGTGTTTGGTTTTGAAAAACCTGTCGTCATAGTATGAAAGCGAAGAACTTGTGTTCAACAAATAAAATTTATACCGGAATGGAAATCCCGGGTCGAACACAGGGAGGCGGACGTTTGATTTAAAAACTGTGTTTGATTTATTTGTCACGAAGTAATTCAATTGTTTAGAAGTATCTAACTATACAATAAATATAAGAGAGAGAGAGAGTAAGAGAGAGAGAGTATATTACAAATGAAAACCAAACAGAGATGTAGAATAAACATGGAATTTCATCATCAGAACGATTGTTCATTACACTAGAAAGCGGGAAAATGATTACACTAGAAAACAGTAAACCTACTCTAGAAAGCAGTAAATCTATTCTAGAAAGCAGTAAAAAGAATGGAAAGAGAGATATCCTCCTCGACGGTCGCTTGGAGGACGAGCTGGACGGGACGATGCTTGGACGAAGGAGGACGGAGCAGGAAGAACGGGAACAAGGCAACACGTCATCGTCATCGCGGGATCTGCTTCCGTAAGGGGGACGAAAAATTGACTTTATCTCGCAAGAAGTATCCCGGGTGTGGGATAAGCTTCTCTTGAGCTTTGGAGAGGGAGAGAAGAGAAGGAAGGGATGAAAATTTCGTATGGAGGGGGTCTCCTTTTATAGTTGCAAGGAGTGGGGGCATTTTGGTCATTCCAATTTTGAAAACATTAATTCAGGACCTTTAGTGATGGATAAAACCGTCGCTAAAGGTCCGAACGTGGGCGTAGTGGGTGGCGCGCACATGCCTGCTCGCTTGCCCGCGCGTGTAACACACGTACACGTCCAACCGCTTTCAGTCGTCCGATCGTAAGATCGGATGGCTTAAGTCGCACCTTCGCCCGCTCCTCAACGCGTGCCCGCCCGCGTACGATCCCGCGTCACGCGCGGGCGTGTGCTAGCGTGTGGGGTGGATTGGGTGCGCGCGACCATTGGATCACGATTGTGTGGTCGATCGAGCACGCGCTTCCGCTCCAATTGCAGCATGGCGTGGATCGAACGCGTACCTGCGCTTCATGTTAGAGCACTCAACCAACACACTATGGGCGCGTTTGTGTCGAGAGCCTAACTTAAGCGGAGGCCTTCAGCGGGTGGTGCGGATGATTGGGTGGCCGAGATGGCACCACATGGCGTCATCTTGACCATCCATCTTCTAGATGATGTAGATGGTGCCACGGGTGTCGGATTGACTCGATTTTTGCATTGTTAGGCTGCGATCGTCGATCCGAATCTATCCGTGCGGTCGGATTTGTCATTTGAAGTGCAAATTGACACCATCTTGGCCCTTGATCTTCTAGGGTTCCCCGATCTCTATCTGATGCTATAGATGTATGATTAGGTTGATCTTGGAGTCGTTGAACTCCAATAGTTGCCCTGATCACATCTGTATGGTTGGATCTTCGATCTGAGGCCCCGATAAAAAGTTTGCCCTATCCCTGAACATAAAAGGAGACAATTAACCTCCTTTTTATTCAAACTACTCTAAATGCAAGATGGTACATGTTATGCAATATTTATAGCGTGCAATGCAATTCCAAGCTTAAGAACATGCATAAATAGACATCTTAAGTAGTGTAAACGTGTTTACATCAAGTTCTCTTTAGAATTTTAGCATGGAATTTAAGGGCCAAATACTCGGGCTTCCATAAAATTCTCGTAGATATTTTACCCTTAATCTATGTTATTATCACAAGTTTTCCTATTAATTGGAACACGTTATTCATCAATTTACTAAGACTCATTACCGTGCTTCAGCTCTACCTCTTTATATTCTTGTATCTCATATACTTATCAAGAGTAGAGTTGCTCTCTCTGATAAATGCTAGTTTATCATCATTCTTATGCATTAAAACAAACCTAGCTCTTAGGATTTTTCTCTGCAAATGGATTTTTGGGTTGCATTTAGGCATTAATTAACTTAGGCATGCATTGCATTTTTTATTGTGATTTTGATGTGATTTTGTGAGTGTTAGGGATAAACAGACTGTCAGATCCCTAGAACCCTAGCACTCAGGAAGGCAATTGGTGAAGGAGAAGCTTAAACCAGCTGGAACTCAGCTTAATCTAGCTCACCATAGCCGGAATCCAGCTCACTTGAACTAGGGTTAGCTCATCCTAGCTCCATTCAGCTCATCTCAGCTGAATGGCAGCTCAAGAGAGCTCATCTTAGCTCACCTTGGCTCAAGTCAGCTCAAATCCAGCTCAACTTAACTAGGTCTAGCTCATCTCAACTCCCATCAGTTCACTGGGAGCTCTAGCTAGCTCAGTTGAGTTGACTGGAGTTCACCTCAGCTCAGGACCAATTACATCCAACTCCACTCAACTCTAGCCAGCTGAAGATGACTTCATCTTAGCTCAGGAAGCTCAAGTCCAACTCCTGGGGACTCAGCTTAGCTCAATTTAGTTGAGCTAAGCTACCTTAGCTACCTCAACTAGCTAGGTCTGCCCTGGGAGCATCAGACCCAGCTCACCTCAGCTCCTTTCAGCAGAAGCCAGTTTTCTTTAGCTTGGCTTAGCAGCTAGCAAAGAATTAGCAAGCTAAGCCAGCTAAGGTAGCTCCTTACAGCTCTCTTCAGCAGCCACCAGCTCCAGTGCAGCTCAAGATGACTACCTCCAACTCTTCTCCATCAAAACCCTAGCTCCAAATGCCTTCAACCCTACTCCCTACTAGCTAAGCTAGCAAAGCTAGCTTAGCTTAGCTAGTCCACCTCCATGGCACCAAAACCTACTACCCTACTACCTAAGCTCTAGCAAAAAGACCACCTACTCCTACTTTATTTTGGTGCCAACTATCCCTTCCATCACCACCCTACATCCACCATTAAAACCCATCTCCACCCTCCATTTTTTCCCTAAAAAATCAATACCTTCTAGAAGGCATTTTTGGAGGGAAAACCAAGGCACCACTTCATTTCCCTCCCATTTTTCCCTTTAAAAATATCCAAGCACCCCTTCATTTCCCTCCAAAAAAACATCATAACCACCCCTGTTGAGACTGCGAGTTGCTACACTAACGTATTTGGTTTTCAAAAACCTGTCGTCGTAGTGTGAAAGCGAAGAACTCGTGTTCAACAAATAAAATTTGTACCGGAATAGAAATCCCGGGTCGAACTCAGGGAGGCTATGTCGATCTATATTCCCAATTATATTTTTCTAGAGTTTTTGTTGAAAAGCGAAGTGACGTAATTACAATAAAGCACTATTAACAATCAAAATAAATGAGAGAGAGAGAAAACATGCACTCAATATTTCAAAATGTTTATACAATGAAACCAAAGAAAAATTACACTAGAAAGCGGGAAATCAGCTACACTAGAAAGCAAGAAAATTCTACTATGGAAAGCTGTAAAGAAGAATGGGAGAGAGAAGTTATCCTCCTCGATGATCGCTTGGAGGACAAGCTGGACGAGATGTCGCCTAGACGAAGGAGGACGGAGTGGGAAGAAGGAGGTCCAGGCAGGAGGAACAAGAACGGGGCAGCACGTCCTTGTCGTCGTGGGATCTACTTCTGAAATGAGAGCGAAATTTTGACTTTATCTCTTGAGGAGCATCCCGGGTGTGGGACAAGCTTCTCTTGAGCTTTGGAGAGGTAGAGGAGAGAAGGAAGGGATGAGAATTTCGTATGGAGGGGGTCTCCTTTTATAGTTGCAAGAAGTGAGGGCAATTTGGTCTTTTTAATCTCAAGACATTAAATAAGGGGTCATTAGTGACTGATAAAACTGTCACTAAAGCCCCATTTTGGGGGACGTACGCTGCCCGCTCACCTCTCGCGCATGTAACGCCTTTCCACCTTGCCTCCTATGCACGCGCTCACCGCGTCTGATGGCATGTCACGCACAGGCATGTGATAGCGTGTGGACTTGATTGGGCACGCACAGCCACTAGATCCTCATCGGGCGGTCGATCGCGCCCGTGCATCGGCGTCGAACCACAGTTCGCGAGGATTCGAATGCTCACCCGTGCTTCGATTAAGTGCTCTCACCCACTGTGCTATGCACGTGGATGGGTGGGCAGAGTGATTCTTGATCGTGCGATCTAGACCGTTGGATCTCATGGTTGCGCCTTCCAGCGGTCCTTCAGAGTCTTCAAGTGCCAATTGAAGTCCTCTCTTAGCCGTTGGATCTTAATCCAACAGTTGAGATGCATGGGTGCTAGAAGCTTCAGTGGTTGAGGGTGGTCGGTTGGGTAGCTGAGATGGCGCCACATGGTGCCATCTTGGCCGTCCATCTTCTGGATGATTAGATGGTGCCACAGGTGTCAGATTAAGTCGATTTTCCTGTCGTTAGGCTGCGATCGTCGATCCGAATCCATCCATGTGGTCAGATTTATCGTTTGAAGTGCAGATTCACACCATCTTGGCCCTTGATCTTCTAGGGTTCCCTGGTCTCTATCTGATGCTACAGATGTCTGATTAGGGCGATCTTGGAGTCGTTGAACTCCAATCGTCGCTCTGATCAAATATGTATGATTGGATCTTCGATTTGAGGCCCCGATAAAAATTTCGCCCTGTCCCTGAACTTAAAAGGAGAGAATTAACCTCCATTTTATTCAAACTATTCTAAATGCAAGATGATGCATACTATGCAATATTTATAACATGCAATGCAATTCTATGCTTAAGAACATGCATAAATAGACATCTTATGTAGTGTAAACATGTTTACATCACACCCCTATGCCTATCTTTGGCTAGTCCCTAGCAAAAACTATATGCTATTTATAAAAGAATTAGGTTGGATTATTTGGACATGAGTTATTTTCAATCATTAAGAAAATGTTTACTTAGGATCTAAACTTTCAAAGACACAACAGTGCCTAGGTATCTGCCAAAATTAAGACCACCTTAAGCCCTCGCCTTATTCAAAGAAAAATTTCTTTTTCTCTTTTTCTTCTTTTCTAATTTTTTTGGAATTTCAAGTTTTAGGGTTTCAAAGTGGCTTTCTACGGCCATTCAACTCACCCAAGATTTGATGAGAACCCTAAGTTCTAAGCATCTTGTTGTGAATGTGATAGACTCGTTGATCGGCAGTTAAAATGGACTTCAGATTTTTACGCCTCTACGTGACCTTAAAAAGAGAATTCTACCAAAGGTGTATCTTTACAACCGATAGCTTTCTCCCTAATTTTATTTTTATGAGGTTAACACAAGGGTGAATCCAGTGTATATTTCCTTGGTTTATTCTACTTCTCTGCTTCTTCCTAAGTGTTTTGGGAATTTTCAGTTCATTTATTGAGCTGGGTTCTGGACAACCAGTTGATGAGCTATTACCATCGACAACTTCCCAGCCATACTCATGCGGTGAAGTGTGGCTTATTTCTTTTGTTTTCTTTTGTTTTCTCCTTTTCTTTTTCTTTTCTTTCTTTGTTATTTTTTTTTAAAGTAGGTGGCTTCCCTAGTCTATGGTTTACCTAAAGGCAGTAAAAAGAGAATGGTCCAATGACTGGGCACTAGACAACCTACCTATGGGCTGTTACCCATGATAACTTGCCAGTTATATCACCCTAGAAGGTTCATTAGCTACCTAATTTCAGTTAAATTCACCGAACAACGAGTCAGTGCAAAGAAAGTGTGTAGATGCTTAAAACTCAAAGTTCCCTTAAATCAGAGTTTGGGTTGATAAGTCATGTACTTATCACCCAAACTTATTTACTCAAATTACAATAAAATTAAGATTGGTAAGGACTCAAAAAAAAATCCACATTTAGTGGATACACGGGTCGATTAAGTCCAAAGGCCTGAAGGGTCTTTGTGTTCAGATCCTAATGTAATATTTCCTAAGATTGAAAAGTCCTAATGTCCAACTATTCCTTCCTAATTCAATTTTTTTTTGTATAAATAAGAAGAGAGAAAAAAAATAATTTACATGAATTTCGCAAAGCTGACCAAATGATTCAAAAATGAATCCACCCCCCCATGTCTAGCTGATGCAATGTCCACATTGAGAAAGAGACATGAAAGAAAGGGTAGAGTATGAAAGATGTCACCTGCATATGAAGCTCGTGTCAGCTTTGTGTCATATGTACAACTACTGAGTTTAATGCCATCAACTAGGCGAAGTCCAGCCAAAGAAGTCACAGAATGGCTAGAGCAACCGTGTCTGAGACGGGTTTTGGAAGAGTACGGTCAATAACAGGCTTCAGACGTTGACCGTTGACTTTAAATGTGTTACCTGTCTTTGGGTCAGAAATTTGAATGGCTCCATTTGGAAAAATCTGGTCAATTATGAATGGGCCATTCCATTTAAGTCTAAGTTTGCCAGGAAAGAGCTTAAGTCTAGAATTGAATAACCAGACCTTCTAGTTCGGCTCAAAGCTCTTGTGGGAAATCAATTGATCATGTAGAGCTTTGGTCCGAACCTTATAGATCTTGGCATTCTCGTATGCATCATTTCTAAGCTCTTCCAACTTAGATAGTTGGAGTCTTGGTCTTCCCAGCTAAATTTAGATCTAAATTACATTGTTTGATCGCCCAGAATGCCTTGTGTTCAATCTCTACAGGTAGATGGCATGCCTTTCCATACACCAAACGAATGGAGACATGCTGATGGGCATTTTATACACCGTACGATAGGCCCAAAGAGCGTCCTCAAGCTTTTGAGTCCAGTCATTGCAATCAGGCCTAACCATTTCTGCAGAATGTTCTTGACTCCCAATTGGAGATCTCGACTTGTCCATTTGTCTGGGGATGGTAGGGTGTGGAAATTCTGTGATTAACCTAGTATTTGGCCAACAAATTTTGGAATTGAGCATTTGTAAAATGAGTGTCACCATCATTGGGTTCTTTGGGTGTGTTGTTGTAGAGGAGAAATAGGAGAAGAAGAAGAAAAAGAAGAAAATGAAGAGGAAGGGAAGGTGGATGTGCGTGGAGCTTGAGGTCTATGTTGGGTTGTGGAGTGGGTGTTGTTGTTGTTGAACAAAGAAGAAATAGAGGAAGGTGGTGGCAGTTGGGTGTTGTTGCGGTCATGTACCAGTAGGTACACTCACGATAATGTGAGCAAGTTCCAGATGGCGGTGCAGCCTATCGCGCACACACCCATGGTGGTGGAGACTTGCCGCCATGGTTAAGGTCGACGATGGTGGAGGTGAAGCATAGTATGGACAGGGTGGAGGCCTCTCGAGCTTGGTGGACTTCTCCTCCTTTGTAGCAGCAGAGATGAATTTGAATGGGGCAAGAGGAGTGTCAAGGCCATTAAGGTCAGATCCACTCCTTTCAGCTCTTTGATTGCTTGAGAGTGGTGGTGCTTGGCTAGCCGGCTAATCTCACGAAAGAGTGAATGTCTGCAACAATTGTTATTCCTATGCACTTTCAGTAGGAGAGAAGAAATAAGTAAATAATTAATTATTGGATTATTTATATACTTCACTCTAAAAGAAATCCTATTTCCAATGCATGCTATCAAATTTACTTGAACTTTGCATATTAGTGAGTAAGCCACTTACTGCTTCCTATGTATATGTTGGAATGTGCTAATTAATCAGTTGTATGAATTAATTATTTACATCCTAATGCATGTTATATAAGTGTTAGAATTAACTTAGTGTCTAGGCATTAAAATACAGAAATAGCCCACAAATATGGGCTTATCAAATGCCCCATGCCTAGTTTTTGCTAGTCCCTAGCAAACTCAAGCACTAACCCAGCTCTCCAAGTAGACTAGCCAACCCAATTGATCTTCCCTTAGTATCATGTTATGTTACAAACTTTAGACCTAAGGTTCCCAAGTAGTTGCTAAGTTACATATTAGGTCGGCTAAGGGCAAGTTGCAGGCACAGGTTTCCTTGATTTCTAGCTCTACCCTAGGGTTTATTAGTCCCAAAGTTTAAAACATCCATGCATGTTTGTTGGTCTTATTTATTTGAGGTTCGTATGATTGCCAACCTAGAAAGAGAGTAAGAAGGATTTTGTTTTGTTTGATTCCTCTAAGTCTAACCTTGGATCAACTATCAACACGGTCTATGTCGGATTTATTGTCCTTATCACCGAACCTCGAAGGTGACTGGCTTTCAATGCTTCGAGATAGCACTGCCCATGGTGACCCCAAGAACTCTTGGAAATCGACAATTTGAGATAGTATCGCCCATGGATTTCCTAAGCGAATTCAGGCCTATGACAATCGGCACTTCGAGATAGGGTCGCCCATGGTACTTGAATCTCACAATGCACTTACATGCCCCCCGTAGGATGGATATCCTAAGAGACAATCATCGAGGAGGTGACATGTTATCATCGCGTCATCAAGGTGAGTATATACTCCACCTCTCATGCAGCAGGCACTCGTTTAATCAAGTTGTGTTTTCCAGCTTCTCCTAAGTTAGAACCCAGAGAACCAATTTTTTTTGGTGCAAATGCATGCTCTGCAATGTTATGCATGCAAATGTACGCAATTATGTATATATGCTATGTATATCCCCTAAGTACAACCCCCATGCCTAAAATCTACAATGTTCCCATTGCACAGAAAGGTATTACCTAGGTTAGAGTTAGGCTACCATTATTTTGTTGGCAGCCGAGTAGCCAAAGAATCTGCAAGTCTGGTTCCAAAACCAAAGAAATAGTCCCTAAAAATGAGTGTAACAATACAAGCCTAGAAAATAGGTAGCCTAGGATGTTGGCGAGCTGATGATGGATATCAGTGGCAAATGCTTGGCCAATGAGGATGGGAATGAAATCTTCCCAAATCACCGGAGGAGGTTCTAAATGATAGTCAAGAATGATGGCCTCCCAAGGGGTAGGAAGAGGATGACAAGGATCCTTCAAAAGGAATGGGGAAGGAATAGTGTAAAGATATACCTGCAGGGTGATGGACTGACCAAAGAAAGCATCAATCCATACTCGATACCCCATTACAAGAGATATTGGTTCGGTAAGCCCCCTGGTCAGAACAATAGTGAGCAGTGTCTTAATCCAAGGATTGTTCAGGGTGTCCTAGTTTCGAGGCTGTAGGATGGCCATAAGATTTAAGGTGGGTCTATTCGGCTCGATGTCCATTCCTAACAACCTTTTCAGTTTTTCAATCGCATCCCTAGCATCTCTGGTAATGTCACAAGTATCTACCTGCTCTTCATTAGTGATCGGTGCAAGGTATGGAGTCAAAATTTTGCCTTCAGACATAGGTGAATTAGAGGGTGATTCCTAGTCAAATGAAGGCAGGTTGGAAGCAGTAGATTTAGGGATTATGTCCAAGTGATAAATTGGTGCTTTAAAATAGCTTCGTTGTAATATGGCCAAAATAGCGCTCAAACAAATAAACTTAAACGAAAGTCCGAGGTCAAACACAGGGAGCAATATGACAATTTCAAACTCAAGATCACAATTTGAATCAAAAATATAAGAGATTGCAACAATAATAATGTTAGGTATCAATGTGCAAAAAGAATGGAGTAAAATGGTGATTTGAATAAACAATTACTCCTCACAAATAGCAACTAAATCAATAGTATCAATAAAGCCTCAAATATATGCAATAAGATGATCTAGGCTTGTATCAAACGGCTTAAACAGCTAGTTGCTACAGTGCTTCCTAGAGAATCAAGGGTCTCTTTTCTTTGCTGCTCTCTTTCTCTTCTTCCTTCTTTCTTTCTTTGCTTTCTTCTTTCTTCTGAGGCCTTCTTCCTTCTCCTTTCTTTCTTCTGGCTCAGGTCTTCTCCTTTTCTTCACATAAAGGGGGAAGGTTCCTCAAATTTGGCTAAGTGTCAACCCAAACCTTCTTAGAGCAAAATCGCCCTTGCCCCCACGCGCTCTCTCTCTTTCTCTCTCTGGGTCATTCTCTCCTAGAGCCTTCTACAGTATCGAGTATTCGGGTATTCGGATCAAGCGCGCACCCAGGTCTAGACTCACCAACAGTGGGTGGTAAGCGAGGAGTGAAGGCTTAGGTGGGTCGGTTGTACCAGGTCCGCAGAGGAGTGGTCGCAGACGAGGCACATGAGGGGTGTGAGGGATCTCACCCCTTGTGTCTAAGGCAAAAATCCCAAGACACAAATTCAATTCATCTACCTTTATGCGTCTGTCAGTGCTCAATGTGGAACTATCCCATTGCCTCCCTCTACGTGCATAGTTGCTGCGGTGTCTTTGTTCAATTCATGCAAGATGGTGGTCAAAGGCTCCAATTGCTAGTTCACTCATACTCCGGGAGTGATTCCGCACGAACTGGGGACAATGCCTGGAGCTAAAGGTGCTGAAGCAAGCTCCAAGCTTCGCTCGAAGCTTCGGTAATGGCAGCAGAGACCTGTGTACCTGAAAGCACGAAAATAGGCTAAAAGCCCTAGTTAAAACGCTCTAGAGGACCGTTAGTGGATGAAGAACATGATGGTGGTGGTTTCCCAGCATGGGAGTAGGTGTAGTGGTCAGGCGAGGTTGGGAACGACGACAGAAAGGTGGGTTGTTCGAGGGTGAGTGTGGGTGAGCAAGAGGGTGAAATAGGAGAGGGGTTTTGTGTAGGAAGGTGAGGTAGTGGTTTTGGGCTTGTCGGCGAGGTGTGTGGAGGTGCGTAGTGGTGGAAATACTTCACCAGAGCAGTGGTCGGAGCGGAGGACGAAGAGGGTGGTCAGTGTGATGCGACGGTAGAAATGAAGTAAGGTTGGTGTGTAAAGGGAGTAGAGGTATGGAACTTATCTAGGTGATTGGCGAGTGAAGAGAGGCAGAAGCGACATCGCTTGTGGTATGGCAGACGCCGGAGACGAAGGTGACTCCGATGTGAAGGAAACGGCGAGGAAGACAGAGGGAGAGATGCCCGCTGGTACGACATGGCACGGAGGAAGGCAAGGAAAATGAATTCTCTGCTGGTATTGCGGACAGACAATGAGGGAGGTCAGAGGGGATCGCTGGAGCTCGAGGAGCCTTTTGGCCGGGTTAGGAGAGAGGAATTTAGGGGAGATTCGGTCGAAATCGAGCTTGCCCTGAATGGTCTGCCCTGGGGAGTCTTATATAGGCCGTTAAAGGGTGCTTAGAGCTTGGGAAGCAAGCTTCCCAAGCATAGAAGGTTGCTGGAGTTGGAAACTTTTTGATACCTAAATCTCTCATGCATTCGCATGAGAGATTGGGAAAGAATTGAAGGTCAAGAATTGGTCTGATTAAAAGAGAATTTCAAGAGGGATCTCTAGTTCAAATTTGGGGAAGTTTCATGAATCAATCAAGGAGAAATCCTTGGTTGATTGTTGCCAGAGCTTTAAGAATAGGATTTCTCTGCGGTGGGGACCTTTTTGTGAAGAAGACGAAGAAGCTGGGGGGCTTTTTGTAAGAAGTTCAAAAGCTGAGGGCTATTGGAGATAGGGAAAGTCAAACTTGGACCAAAGTGCAGACTAGGTCGAAACAATATTAGATTGGGCCCAAATTTTGATAAAAATCTAATTTGGACCTAAGGAATCCAATGATGAAGTTGGATTTTGGTTTTGACCTCGCTTGATTAGGTAATTTATGCAAAAACCCAAATTAGGGTAAATATCTATTTGAGACTCTATTTTGGGCCAAAACGAGTTCTGGTGGTTAATTTGAAGGTACCAAACCCTACAAAATATTTTTATATAATTTTTAGAGGTTTTAGGTGAATTTTATCCTAACCAGAACCTCAATTAATTAAGCGGGTCTATTTTTAGGGTTTCAAAACTCATTTAATTCTCAAAACACGTGAAAACCTTTTCCTATCTGTTCTAACCCACTTGTTATCCTTTTAAGATCATTTGACCCTTAATTAACCCCTAAGAAAACTTGTGGTTGCACTATATTCAAGTTATGATGGTAAAATTACAGTTTTAACCCTGATTTCTTGTCTCTCCCTCATAATGGATTTGTAGTGAATTATGGCTCTCTAGCAGTTATGTAAGAGCATTTACTAACTTAATTAGATCAAAATGATCTAGTTATGGCTCATGATGGTGTTCCCATCAGATTACCTTATCAATCTCATCTTAATCTCATCTCTAGGTCCTTGTTCTTTACTCAAATCCTCCTCGGAGTCTATATGTGAATCCACATAATTCTCAGAAGTTGCTTCCACATTTTCCATTATTTCATTATGAGGAGGGATGTCATCAATGGTTGTGCTAAGAAAATCTAATTTGATCACATTTGTGACATCCTCGGGAGGTAATTCTTCAAATAAGACATAATCACCCTTAGTGTCACTCCAAATCTTGAATGTAGGTTCCTCACATAATTCATCATTCTCCTCATCATACAATTCGCCATGTACTCGAGGTCTAGAATCATCTAAAATCTCTATAGATCCCCTAGGGCACTCTATCCGGGGTAAATGGTTCACACTGGTAACATCAGACTCCTAAGATAGGTGAATTTCTTTAGGGTCAGCTTCCCTAAGGGTGGGATTAAGTTTCATTAGTTGATCATCATCAGAAGGAAGGGTAGGATTAACAACTTGACTTCGACCCACTTCATCAAATGTCACAAAAATACTATTGTCTAGGTTGAGGTCATCCAATGGTACCATCATTCCCTTCTTTTGACTCTAATATAGCTCAACTTGGTACTTAACCTCAATGCCATCCTTAGGTTGCCACATTTCTTCATCCAATGCATAGCTACTTTAATACATATCCTCCTCCAACTTAAGGCATAGACCTCTCAAGGAAGTGTCATCTAGCGGGGAAGGTTCCAAATCAATCCTTGAAAAGTAACTATTCTCCCTTACATAATCCCCAAAATTCCCCTCCAACTTAAGGCGTGGCTCTCCCACGGGAGATGCATCTAGTGTAGAGGGGTTGAAGCCATCCTCAAGAGTGTAGGTTAGGTGGCTAATGTCTTCTTTTCCTTGTTGGCCTGCTCTCGAAGATTCTCCTAATAATTCGATCATTTCGTCTTACATTTTCTGTATTTCCATCTTCAAGGTGGATAAGTCATTATTTTCAGGAATGAAGTCAAGCTTAGGGGTATAATACCTAGGAGTTTTTGTCCAACCATTAACATCATTCAGGGAGGGTGGGTTGGGCATTTCTATGGTATGTGGGATATCAGGTAAGGTGTTTCCCACTCCTAGATTCTGCTCACGATGATGGGGCTTAATCAAACCAATACTCCTATAGTAGGAGTAAAAAGGATCCCAATGATTATCATTTTGTCTATCAAAGGATGGACCATCTCGGCGTATAGGATCAAAGATCGTAGAATGGGGGTAAGGGTGTAGACAAAAAGTAAAAGGATGAAAGTCAACGTGGTCCATTCTAACTCACATCATAGTCAGATTTCCCCAAGAAAGCATAAATCAAAGGACTTTTTAGGTCTTAAATCAGTTAAGGCCTTTGAGATTTAAGTCCAGTTCTAGGTGACAAATCAAGTTATCTAAATAATTATGCACCTACTTGTTGACCTACAATATGACTAAGAAGACCTAGTTGGAACTTAGGTGCTCTTTCCTAAAGTTCAAATGATTTTTTTTGAGAAGATGAGGAGTGCTATCGAAAATGATAGCAGACCGAGGTTCATTTATTCATATGTAAAAAGAGCCATTACATAGAGTCACACTGCCCTTTAACATGCACCCAACACTACCTTGCAATAGCTCCTACATTAATAGAGCCCCCTAAAAAGATGCTCATTATGAGCACGCCAAACACACCACATAACAACCACCATCTTCATCTGTTGGCTCCCCATCATCAAAATTTTCCTCCAAAGGTCATCCCACGTGGGTAGAGGCTCCCCACATACTCCTCTCCAAATCTGGTCCGTCACTAAGCAAGAAGTGAAGAGGTGAATTCTATTGTCCGTGTTAAAATCACATAGTGGATAGTTTTGCGGTGGAGCACCCATCCTCCTACTTCTTAATTCAGCAGTTATAAGCCCATCCCTCCTGCAAAGCCAGAGGAAGATTTTAAGCTTGAATGGAATTTTCATTTTCCACATCTTGGCATAATCAGTGTCTGCAGAAGTGGGAGCGTCAGCCGTGACCTCCATCAGCCTTGTATAAGCCTTGGCAGAGTTGAACAAATCATGTTTCCAACGATAACCATCCTCCCCTTCAGCTGGCTGGAAAGCAATTAGATCAGCAAGCAGCCATGCCTGCTCAGTCTAGGTTCTTCCCCCCTCGCGTGTGATAGCTACATCAAGAACCCACCTGTCATTCACCACATCTCAATATTCTCTGATCGATGCCCTGCTATCCACTGCTATAGCGAAGACCCTTGGATATGCCTCACTCAGCTTGCTCAGATCAGACCACACATCATCCCAGAATGCAAAGCTCCTTCCATCACCCAATTTAGGCACAAACTCTGACTAGTGGTTCTGGATTTCCCTCCTCACTGACTGCTAAAAGGGAGAGGGTCGGCTAGGGGCTTTGCTCCACATCTGCACTTGTGTAGGACCATATGAGTCTTTGATTAACTGGGACCACATCTTGCCATCTTCCACCGTTACCTTAATTGCCCACTTCAGGAGCAAAGTATTTGAAATCTTTCAAATACTGAATGCCCATTCCTCCCTTTGACCGAGGTCTACATAAGTGTTGCCACATCATCGGATGTAGGAACCTACCTACCGACTTTGCCCCCTTCCAGAAGAAGCACTTTCTCATCATATCTAACCTCTTCCAAACAGACTTCGGTGGTCTGAATACTAAGAAAAAAAAGATCAGAATCGATGAGATGACCGAGTTTAGCAAGATCAGCCATCCGCCCTTAGATAAAATCTTACTACTCCATGATTCCAATTTGGCAATTACCTTCCCAAAAATAGATGCCCAATCACTCTTCTTCATCTTCTTATCTATCAAAGGTAAGCCCAAGTATCTCATCGGGAGTGTAGTGGATGATGTATGCAAGGTGGTTGAAATTACTTCATGCTCCTTATCAGTCATACCAAAGCAAATTGAAGATGATTTAGCTCCATTCAGCCGCAAACTCGAAATCTCTCCAAATATATTAATCATAGTAGATAGAGACACCGCTTCACTGAGCCCACCTTCCACAAAAAAAATCATGTCATTGGCGTACTATAGTACCGATGCAAGAGCTCTAGAATTTGATAACGAATATCCCCTGACCAAGCCTGCCTCTGCTATCTTGAAACTAAACAGCGCAATGGTATCCACTGCAAAATTAAGGATAAGTAGGGCCAGTGGGCAACCTTGCCACACCCCACACTGCGGCTGGATCCACTCTCCACAAGGCTTCCCATTTACAAGAGGAGAAAAGGAGGATGTGACAATACACCTCTTTATCCATTGAATCCACTGGGGAGGGAATCCCCTCCTCTTAAAAATCTCCCACAGATATGGCCACTCTATAGAATCGTATGCTCTACTGAAATCAACCTTCCACATGAATGCTCTGCTCTTTCTCCTCTTCCAACTAGAGACCACCTCTTGCACCACAATGAAAGACTCTTGTAAGGATCTATTAGGGAGAAAAGCCGCTTGCATTGGACTAATTAGGTCAGCCAGGACACCCTTCAATCTCTTTGCCAGTATTTTACTAATGATGAGGTAGATTGAGTTTGAAAGTGCAATGGTAATAGAAAGGCCTGAAGTCAGCCAATGTCTTTGCCCCAATGCACTTTGGTAATAGAAACAAATAAGATTTGTTTATTCTCTCCATGCCTGAGTTGCCCCTTTGGAACTCTTTAATAACCTCCATTACATCCCCTTTGACCATTGGCCTAAATTCCTTCTAAAAAAATACCTAGAATCCATCTGGACTTGGAGAACCCTCTGCATACAACCCATCCATGGCCTCCACCACCTCCTGCTCTGAATGTTCTCAATCAGCATTGCGACTGCCATGCTTCCGACCCAAAGGAAGTTTGAAGCTGTCATTCAACCCTCTCCCTCTTGATCTCAATGCTTCCTTGAAATACCTAGCCTTCTCCCTTCTAATCTCATCAGAGGATGTAAGCACCGAGTCCCCTCTCTTCAAAGAAGAGATGAAATTCACTCTCCTTCTAGTGCTCACTGCCATATGAAAAAACCTCGTGTTTGCATCCCCCTCCTTCAACCATAATTGTCTAGACTTTTCACGCTAGTCCACTTCCCTAATCTGGTCCTCAGCTTGAACCACCCCTTGCCAATGCTTCCTCTGTGCCTCCTCATCCATAGCCAACTGCTCTCCATTCTCATTTTCATCCAGAGAACGCACCATGGACATAGATTCAGACCTCTGACGATTTGAACTGTTCACCTATACTCCCTTAACATCACTCTTAGATCTTTCAGTTTCATAGCCAAGCGATAAGTGGTTGATCCTTCCACCTTCTTATGCATCCAACAGCTGCCAACCATCTCTTTGAAGCCTTCCTCCCTCAGCCAAGACTTCCTAAATTTAAAATAGGTGCCCACATGGGACTCCTCCCCGTTGTCCCAGAGTAGTGGAGTGTGGTCCGAGAAAGGGCGAGCCAACCCCATGACCGATGAGCTTTGATATCGCTATAACATCTCCACACTCCTAAAGAACCTGTCCAACTTAGAGACCAGTCCATTACCCCCACGCCATGTGAACTCAGCCCCCACTGAAGGATATTCATTAAGACCCACCCTTGATGCCACCAATTGAAAGCCAAGTGAAGACCTGTCCACCCTTCCATTCCATCAATAATTCATGAATAAAATATTGTTGAAATCCCCACCAACAAGCCAAGGGATCCCATTTGTATTACTCGCCATCCCACACAGATCCTGCCAGAGTTCATATCTCAAATTATACGCATAAGGACCATACATGCATGAAAGAATCAACTCCTGCATATCCCCAACTGCTTGAAATCTGCAAGAGATCACAAATTTATCCCTCCAAACCTCTTGCAAAGTTAGACTGGACTTTTTCCACCACACAGCCAGCCCTCCTGCCCTTCCAATCGCATTCACAACTCTAAAATCAGCTTGCCCCCTGTAGCAACAACTGCCAGAGAGAATCCCCTTCATCTTCTATATGGGTCTCCTGTAACAAGGTGCAATCCACCTCCCACTCATGGAGATACCTAGCCAATGATGCCCTCCGCATTTTATCGTGCAACCCATGCACATTCCAAGTGTGCACCTTCATCCCTCGGATTTTGAGGCCCCCTGCTGCCCCCCAGTCCTCTTCTCAACCTTTAGGATGTCTGCTACCTTCCCTTCACTGTATGTTTGGCCTCCACAAGCACTCCTTCCCTTAATTTATAAGGCGAGCACACATACTTCCCCCTTGATGAAGAACCCACCCCATAGCTCAACTCTCCTGGTGCAAAGAAAGAGAAGCTATGAGGATTCTGTGGAGTAGCCTCTCAGGTCTCTTGTTGCCTTTGTGCATCAGAATTCACAACTACAAGCTCCCTTCCCCCACCTTCATCCTACACCAACGCAACCTCAGAGAGTGGTTGGTCTGGCCTCCTCATCTACTTCATTTCAGCATCTGGCACCTTTGACCAATGAAGCTCCTTCCTCTTTTTTGCCTCTTGTCTTCCAGAACTCCTGGCTCTATCCCCACGGGGATCAGTCTGGCTGTCCATCTCCTCAACCTGCACATCTGGGACTGCCTCTTGCACAATATCCTCGCGATAGAAGGCCAATTTCAGCTGGAGTAGCCAAGAACTCCCCCCGCACTTGAGGATAACTTTATCCGGGATTGGACCCCCCCTTGTCACCTTCACCTCAACCTTAATCGATCTCCCATCTCCCTCACACAGACCAACCATGGCACTCTCCTCCATGGTCGCGAAGTTGGCAATCACTCCAGCCACCACCCCCTTTGTTCTTAAATGCAACAGCAGTCCCCAAATCTCCATGACCCCCCTTCTATTCTCGACCCTCTAAGGAGGATGATCATGAAGAGCTCCATCAAAAGGAGACACAAGTCTCCATATTACCCTCACCCCATCGAAGCTCGACGTACGAAAATGTAGCCCTTCCACATCCAACATGCCCAAATCGAGAAGCACAAACCTTGCCCCCCCCAAGTGGGTTACCTTCTGCCCCTGAGATGAAAGTGAAAGAGACCTTACCAGATTTTGGATCTTCTCATTTGCATAGGTGCCAATCATAATTTCACCGATAAGTGCCCCCCTGATCACCATCTCCGCTGCCCTGGTCTCATCAGATTGAGGCACTTCCACATCATACACTTGCCCCAACCCCTCCGACGGTGGCGGTGGCGGCGGCAGTGGCATCTTATTTACTCCCTAAACCCTATCTCGCCCACCATCATGCTGAGTCTCCCTCCCCTTTGCTCTACATTCATTCCTCTTATGTCCCCATCCCCCACGCGCTAAGCAGAGGGTCAGCGACCTGCACACTATTGCATATGTCCTCTCTTTCTACAGCGATAACATAGAACATCCGCATTCCCTCCGCGCCTTCGCCTCCACATCTCACCAACCCTTTGAGCCACCCATGGTGGTGCCTAAGCCTCCTCCATCCTCTCCCTCTGACGTTGTCTCCTAGACCTCCAAACCCTCCAGCTGTCGTACACCTCCTAAACCCTAACTTCACCTCTCCTCTCCATCTATCACCGTGAAATCATCTCCTCTCCTGAAGTTCAAATGGTAGAGTACTTTAAGGATAGAAGATCGAGGGATGAAAGTAGGCCTAAGCCTTCCTTTGAAGCTGTGCTTTCGCAGTGCTTCTTAACTACCCTCAAAAATCCGTGAGAGGGTATCCCCCTCCTTGGAGTTACCAAACCTTTGATCTTGAGTTTCAAGCACTTCGAAATCCAATATTAGGAGGATTCTTTCCTAGCAGTTTCAACCCTAGAAGTGTCTAAATGAGTGCCTTAGTGCATAATCATAAATGTGTGCATTCATCGTAAAATTTTGAGTTTAAATTTTGTGAATCACATGACAAGTTCCTAATTCAACTCCTTGGTTTTTAGTGTTTCTCCTTTAATTAAGTCCTTCTCAAGAAAATGTGTGACCACTTGTTGGATCTTTTCAATTCAATTAGGTGGTCTTGCAATTAAATCCTGATGCAAATGTGTAATCAAGATATGGATGCAAAGTAAGAGGATATGTACCTTGCTTCCAACAATCAACAATACAAGAATGCACGCAATGCAAAAGATAAAGTCTAGATGCTACTCATACAATCTTAAATGGTCGTCCCTAGGGTTTGGCAGCTTCTAGTAGGTAGCTTGTGTGTATGTGTGTGTGTGTGTGTTTTTCTTTTACCTACTTATGCATAATCAAGAAAAAGGATAAAATCAATCTACAAAAGAAAATAAAAAGCTAAGTCTAAAGAAATGGGAACACTCTCCCAAAAAAAATTACTCATGTAGGAGCCTAAAATAAGGTCAGGGAACAAACCCCTAAAAATACGTGTGACCCTAGAACAAGGGTCATCCAATGAATGTACTGAAATAAAGAGAAGAAACAAAATTGAAATCTATTTATAACTGAATGGATGAGATGAGGATGTGGTCCTCCGGATATCTCCTCCAGCAGTGGAAACAAGGTCTACCAAGGCATTGCGAAGGTGGGTGTGATGCTCCTCCTAGTGTTGCGACTCCACTAGCGACATCAATGGTCACCTGATCTCTGAGGCTGATGTGACAAGATGCCTCCAAATATGCGTACCTCACACCAAAAGAAGATAAGAGTCAAATATGCCGCAAATAAAATGTGAACAAATAAATAAATGTGAATATCTAACAAGCCTATTTCCTCCCCAACAATGGCACCATTTGATGAGATGATTTTCACTTTGGAAGAATTTTCTCACATAAAATGATGCGTCGAAATAGTAAGGAGCAGTGGAAAATCGATTGTAAAAACAAATCAAAAAACACCACTTGAGAGAGTGGGTCGTGTTCACAGGGAGGCACTGACCTATTAAAACCCACAAATGTCGAAAACTATTGTTTACAAATAATTTCTCAAATAAATGAAGCCAAAACTCTCATTGGATTAACGATACACTGACGACTCAAGTTGAAATCGCATTTTGCCAAAAGAGGGAGAGGTTCATGCAAATGAGCCACATAAAATATTAGTTTAACTAAAATCACCCCATGACAATGGCATGAGATGTAAAAACTGTTGATTCCTATGGGAGGGGGTGAGATTTACGGAATAAAGATAAAGTACGGAAATAAAATATAACAATCTCACACAAATAATAATCACACAATTGCACAAGAAATTTTTAGGTGAAAACCCAAACCGGGTGAAAACCACCACCTAACCCTCTCGAGTTAGGATTTCCCAATTGACTAAGCCGATCAAATCCACTAACCAACTACTTTAACGAGGGTAGTTCAACCTCTTACAACTAATGCTACTTTGAACCCGAGGCTAGCATGCCTCAAACCCCTTCTCTTCATGAGAAGGATTTTTTCTCACAAAGGAGACAGGAATTCGCAAAGCGAATACCCAACCAAATAATAAATAAATATTATAACGCAGACCTATAGAGCCACAAAGTATAAATCCTAAACTTAGCTTCTATAGGCAAAAGAGACTTCTCTTAGATGGAAGAATGTAGACGTGATCTCGGCAGAGTAACGACGCCCTCGGATTTGTTGAATGGAGCTTGAAGAGCAAGATCACTTCTTTTCTTGGTGATTTCTTCTCTATGACACAAAGGAATGTGAAAGTAGTGTTACAAGGTGTGTTTCAACAAGGGAGGGCTTCCCCTCTATTTATAGATGGCCTAGGAAGGCTTTGGAAGGCTTTAGAAGCCTTAGGTTGCCGTTGGGGATCATCCCAAGGCAAATCAAGCCGCAAATAGAATCATTAATGATTTTGACAGGGTCATCAAACATCTGGAAAAAGTGTCCAACATCTGGAAGACACTCTTAAGATGTCTGAAAACTAAATCAGACGTCTAATCTTAGATGGGTTTCCTTATTGACTTGGTTCAAACCTAAATAGGGTTCTAGTGTAATTCAGTCAGATGACATATCAGACATCTGGCACAAGGTTTGGATGTCTGGAAACCTAATTAACTATGGGAATAGATTTCCCAAGGCACAAATGGCTATAAGTCTCAATAGAAGTGATTTTGGCTCAATCAAGGGCTAACGATCACTTTGTCATACGTCTAAGGTCTTCTACGAACGTCTGATAGAAGCCTAAAGGTCATTTCTCAACGATCAGATTCTGTAAGCCAACGTTCCACTAATTGGACATTTGGTAAAGTCATCTGACATCTGCTAAGACGTCTGGACTAAGGGTTGGTCATTTGAAATCAAGTGACAGAAGGCTCTAAGATCAACCCTAAAAGTTTGGATATCTAATTCAACATTCTGACATCTTAACGATCACTATCAAACGTTTGATATTTGTGTTAGAAGTTTGAAAAGGCTATCTGAAGACTATTTAGGTTTTCTAAGTCTTCTACAGGAAACCTAAGTATCCTAGGGTTGTGCAAATGTTCCTAGGACTACTATTAGGTAACTTTGAGGCTATTTAATAAATATATAAGAAAATGAAAGAGCAAAGAATGAAAACAATAATTACATAGTACAATGACTAAAGAACATTTATCCTATTCTTCTATCTTCAAGCTCTCGCTCCTCGCAATACTCCTCCATCAAGCTCCTCCAATCTGCCATGGATGAGAGCTCAAATCCCATCTTTACACTTCTAATATTTGCAATCGACCTAAAATCTAGGACTCAAAAGAAAATGTAAAATACCAATTGTTTCGTTATCATCAAAATAAATGATCGGGATGCCCTTGCACCAACAAAAACTAATCCACCCAAAAATAGGGGAATACTTTTCCTTGCAATGAGCGCACATGGGGGGTGATGGTTGAAGGCAAGAAGCTCATAGGAGGTCGAGGGGAGTTAGAGCTCTACAGCGGTGGGGGTGGGAGTCATAGTGTGGCTGGAACCGACTGGATAGAGGTGCGACATCGGCTGTTGTGGAGTTGGCCAGTGGGTGGGTGGTGACCTGTTGTTGCTGTGAAGCAAGTCCACAAGTAGGGGAGGGCTGAGGTCGACTACACGTCCAGGGTCATGCGGGAAGAGGAGGGCAGAGGTCGACAACGCGAGTGACGGGCTCGCTGCACGGCAAGGATGTTGGGTTCTTCTTCGAGTGCAGCCAGTGGAGATGAAGAAGACGGTGTTGGCGAAGGAGGACAAGAATGGACGGTGGGTGTGTCACTGTTGCTGTTACGTGGTCTGAAGCTCAGGACACACACGAGGGGGTGCGACACGACAAACGGTGGTTGTTGGAGGTGAGGTAGGTGTTGATGGTGATGGGTTCTTTGGGTGTGTTATTATAAAGGAGAAACAGGGGGAGAAGAAGAAAAAGAAGAAAATGAAGAGGAAGGGAAGGTGGATGTGTGTGGAGCTTGAGGTCTGTGTTGGGTTGTGGAGTAGGTGTTTTTGCTGTTGAACGAAGAAGAAATAGAGGAAGTTGGTGGTAGTTGGGTGTTGTTGCAATCATACACCAGTAGGTACACTCACGGTAATGTCAGCAAGTTCCAGATGGTGGTGCATCCTATCATGCCACATGCCCATGGTAGTGGAGACTTGCCGCCACGGTTAAGGTCGACGGTGGTGGTGGTGAAGCACAGTATGGTCGGGGTTGAGGCCTCCCGATCTTGGTGGACTTCTCCTCCTTTATACCAGTAGAGATGAATTTGAATGGAGCACGAGGAGCATCAAGGCCATTAAGGTCAAGTCCATCTTTGATTTCTCTGGAGTGATAGTGCTTGGCTAGCTAGCTTAATCTCACGGAAGAGTAAATGTCCGCAGCAGCTGTTATTCCTATGCGATTGTAGTAGGAGAGAAGAAATAAGTAAATAATTAATTATTGGATTATTTATATACAACACTCTAAAAGACATCCTATTTCTAATGCATGTTATCATATTTACTTGAACTATGCATATTAGTGAGTAAACCACTTAGTGCTTCCAATGTATATGTTGGAATGTGTTAATCAATCAGTTGTACATTCTAATGCATGCTATATAAGTGGTAGAATTAACTTAATGTGTAGGCATTAAAATACAGAAATAGCCCACAAATATGGGCTCATCACCTCTGACCAAGATCTCCCACCAATTTTGGAAGTTAAAGAATTTCGATTTTTCTTAGCAAACTTACTTTTAATGGTAGTGAAAAAGAACTTGTTACAACCTTCACCATTTTTAATCCAATTGATTTTAGCTTGCTGCATAAGAAAATCGTCAAGTTTGAGAAGAGCATCATCTAGTTGATGTTTAATGTCATTGAGCTCAGCAGAAAGGCTCTCATCCCAACATAAAGCCAATTTAGATTCAATCTCATTATAACGAGACTCCAAGTTCTTAACCAACAGGTGGATATCCCCAAAAGTCGATTGGTTCCAAGATTTAAGTGCCTTTTTGAGAATATTAAGTTTAGCATACAATTTGGAAATCAGATCAGTAATATGCACGATAGGAGAGTGGACCCAAATTGATTTCGCCATATCATAAAAACCTTTATCTCTAAGCCACATATTATGGAACTGTTCAGGTGAACTCGTCGTTGTTTAAGAAATGTGTCGTAGTGTAGGACAAAATCGCTCAAATGATTTAAATTTATATGCTTAGATTTAGGAAATAGAGTCTGAGGTCGTTTGCAGGAAGCAAAGATGCAATTTTAATTCACCAATCACAAGAAATGTAAACAATTGGAAGCAATGATATTCAAAATGATATTTCAATAAGGTCAGAATAATAGTGCAAAAAGATCAGGTTAAAATGGTGATTTGAATCACCAAATTAACCCTTAAGTTTAAAGCTCACAACCACTTAAATATTTGAACAGTAACCGCAATCAAATATCTTAGCAATATCAGAACCAAGCATAAGAGCAATGTAGCCAATTAGTTGATAGAACCAAGGCACAAACAGCTTAAACCTTCATGCCTCAGAGGAGCCAAGGCACAGCAACAGTAGAGGAGCACAAGACTTTCACAAGAGCAAGGCACAAGGGCCTTACGAAGCTTAGGGACGCTAAGTCCTAAGAGGAGATGAGGGCACAAGGGCAAAACCCTCCCTCCCCCCTCTCTTTGATTCTCTTTCTTCTTTCTCAGCTCAGACCTGGGTAAACAGTACTGGGTAACCAGGTATGCGGTTAGAGGTTAGACCCGCCTATGAGGTGTAGCAGGTGAGGAGTGGGCGCACATGCGGTGAGTGGGACCTCATCCCGTGTGTTGTGGCGAACAGGTAGAAGCACAATTTACTCTTATCCGCTATCACGAGCCCTTCCTTCCACGATGTGGGACTAATCCCACACGATTTCTGATGTAGACACATCTATTTAGGTTAAAATGACTATTCATGCATGTTCCTAGGCTTAGATTTGCATTTCATGTTATAAATATTGCATAGCATGCATCACTCTGCATTTAGAGTAGTTGTATATAATTTAGGTTAATTGCATCCTTTTTATGGTCAGGAGAGAAGGATATTTATTTCAAAGCCTTGGATTGACGATCCAACCATACAGATCTGATCAAGATGACGATTGGAGTCCAACGCCTCCGAAATCGCCTCGATCGGAGTCCCGTAGCACCATATGCAATCCAAGGAAGAGAAATGATTGCGCAGCAATCATAGGTCTTAATTGACCTAAATTAGGCTAGGACTTAGCAAAAGTTAGGGTAATTCATGCATGCATAAGCATTGTCTGCATCTTTACTGCTTTCCCTTAGCTATGCATGAAATAATGTTATAATGTGCTGATTAAGTGCATTATGTCAATTGCAGGCAATAAGCTGATAAGGGGCTAGATCCGGAGCAGGATCTAAAGCTGGATCAGGAATAACGGGAGTTGTAGCAGAACTGGAGCAAAAGGCTTAGATTAGATGTAGGAATAACAATGTAAGGGAGTTAAAGGTTTTCTATTTTATTAAGTAGGAATAAAGCAGTAAAATGTGAAGAGCTTAGGTCCATCCTAGTCCTAGGACAACCTAGAGACTTCCCCAAGCCTTAGCCACCCTTATATTAGGTCACAACACCCTAGGAAGCCCTAAAACCCTAGTTCCAACCCTCATCTAGACATCCAGATAAATTATAGGATGTCCAGGACCCTTAGCCAACTCCCGCACACCTCAAACCCACTTCTGTAGTGTTATTGGACGTCCAGACACTTAGTCAGACATCCAATTTCTACAAAATACCCAAAATAGAACCTTGATTTCGCCCTGACTCAGATTGGACATCCAGAACTAAAGTCTGGACTTCTGATTTTTGAGTATAAGTCGTCTGATCACATTTTTGGACGTCTGGTACTGGTCTTTAGTCCCTGTTTTGAGATTCAAGCCTTGATCTTGGATCTCTAGCTCCCTAGACCTAATCCCAACCCCATAGGAACCAAAATTAAGGTGTCCTAACCCTAGTACATCACCTATAAACCTACCTTAGGACCTAATTAGGTCCTCACCAAATCCAATTGACTTAGATCAAAGTCAATTACCTTCACCTAAGTCAATTGGACTCATTGAGTCTAATTAAGCTTAGATCTCAACCCACACAAGTTCAATTGGACTTCGTGAGAGTTTAATTGACCTAAACCCAACCTAACTGAGTTACTTCACTCTCAATTAGGTTCACACTCAGTCAATTAAACTTAGGATACGTTTAATTGCATTTTCACCTTAGCAATTAGGGTTTGTAACCCTAATTCAAGACATACACCTACCCAGACCCCTTAGGACCTAACCTAAAACTCTTAGACACCTAGAGCACGACCACACACACACACACACACCCATTCACGCACACACATTTCTCTATAGTTCTCTAGAACTCTCTTGTAGTGGCGCCACCTCTTGGTTGCCAAATCTAGCAACCAAGAGGCATTCAAAATGAGATCCACATTTTTTGGATCTCATAACCATATGGCCGACCACTCTTGAGCTCTCTCTAGAGAGTTCCACACCTCTGTAGAGAGAAGACCTTGGGTCTATAAAAAGACCCAATGGGCAGCCAAGTGCACCCATTCTCATTCTTGGCACCACTCACTTCATTAGCTCCATGCACGCCCACCTCCACTTAGGTTAGGCACTCCACCTCTATGAGTTGATCACCACCATCAAGGACACCATGCCAAGATGCTAGATCACTCCTCTCTCTCTCCAAGGGTCGGCCTAAGCTCCATTGGCCGCCCCTTATTCTCCTCCCGACCACTCCAAGGCCATCGGGGACCACCCCCGAATGCCTTTTTGTTTTGCTAGATTTAGATTAGTAGTTTGTGCTCTTCATAGTTTTATTGCATTTTATTACTGCTTAGTAGCGTAGTTCTGATTCTCCCCCAACGATGCATGCAAAATCCCCTTGTAGATTCTTGTATGCAATCATTTTCTGATAGCAAGATTTATCTTTTTAAGCATTTATGTACAAGCTTTCCTCTACAGTTCTTGTTGCAAACAACTCTCCAATGGAATGAATGAAAATGCATTATATATATATATATCTCTATATGTTTGAAATCACCATGAGCTTAATAATTGCCATTCTTTTTGCGTGATTCAAGTTGCCTGTTTTTCAATTGTTTATCTATTCCGCAACAAGCATGTCGTTTCTTGAGAATATAGAAAATCTAATGATAGACGCATTCTCTGTAAACAGTCACCACCTCACTAGAATCGTGCTCATAGAAACTCACACGTTCACCTTTGTGATTTATTTAACGCATGCACACGTAATCAGAGTTCATAACAGAAGTGGTGAAATCTTAATCAGGAGATTGGAACCGATGTGCATTTTTGAATAGAGTAGAGCGGTATAAGATCGAATTCAAACGTAAAGCAAATGCCTCCTAGAGATGAACTGCCGGGACTCAAGTCTCGTAATTTTTATAAACTTATTTTTGACGAATGTTTTTATGCAACTATACTACGATTCCGACGACTTTCAAAATATGCAAAAATGGGTTCTGTCAAATGGCGCCGTTGCTTGGGAGGTAACGTCACTTTCTTTAGTTTTGATCTTTTAAACTATCACTGACAAATCTCTCTCTACTTTGTTTCTGATGTGCAGGACAACACGGAAGAAAAATGGGATCTGCGCACACATCGAGTGTGGCAAAGAAAAAGTCAGGTGCACATCATCTCCCCTTAGATTAGGTTTTTTTTCTGAACCCTAGAAGTAGATTTACTTGCTGCAGTGTCCTTTGAAAATTTTTTGTGAAAAAAAAGAAAAGATTTTACTCATTTTCGTGAAAAAGAAAAAAAAGTCAAAAAGAATTTTTTTGTAAAATCTAGGTTAGGTTTCCTTTTGAATCTAGGTTAGTTTGAAAAAAAAAGATATTTTCTTTGATTCTTTTGAAAAATTCTTTGCAAAAAAAAACGTGCAAAAGTTTTGAAAGAAAAAAAATATATATTTGGTGGAAAGCTTAGATTTCAAACTCAAATATCTTTAAAAGCTTTTCCACCATCTTCTGATTTTCAATCAAATTTCAAGTCTAATTTAAAAATTCGATTACCGAAAAACTAGTAACCAAAAAAATTCTGAAATTCGAGCCAAACCTTCATTTTCAAACCACCTTTCAAATGCCACCATTCATTTGAAAAAATTTCAATTCGTGAAGTGCACGGGGGTCAGACTGACCCAGATTCAAGATTTTTTGAATTTCAAAAAGTAATTCCAAGCAATCTGCGAATCTGTTTTGACTAAAAATGGTGTCGTTTGAAAGCTGATCTAATTGGCTTTATTTTCCATATTTTTCCTAAATTTTTGAAGGTCAATTGATAATGTTTAAAAGAAAAAAATCGACTTGGGGTCAAAATTCCAGATTTAACCCCCTAACGTTCAAAAATCCCTAAAAATTTGGTTGAAATAGTAAAAATTTCAAAAAAATATTCTCTAGAAAGCTAATTGAAAAAGGAATCTACTCACAAAATTTCAAGTTAATTGGATTCCAATTATTTTCAGAGGATGAACATTACCTTTGTGGTCTGCTGAAACAGAACAAACCCTAGAAGTGCATGAACCTTAGGTTGAATCTTTAAGGTTACAACTTAGGGACCACACTTTGGGCTAACCTAGACTTAATCAAGTCTAGTGCTGGTCACCTTGTGGGCCACTCACCACAAATCCCACTGAAGAAAATAATTTAAACTTAATTTTAAAACACGAAATGAACCCGAATTTGTTATCATACTACTGGGTGTTTTTAACCTTTCTTGCCAAACCTGGTGACTAAGCCTGTGGGGCAGTGTCAAATGACCACGGCTCGGGGGTTAATGGAACCAGAGGTGTAAGCCAAAGGAAGAACCTTCCCCTTAGTCCCCTCATAACCAAACTGGCTGGGTTAGCTTAAGAGGCGGGAATCACTTTCAATCGGTTGAACGATGAATTTTTCTTCAGAAATTCGAACTTCTAATGAAAAATCTGGTGTTTGTCGACGTTTTTGTGCGGATTTAGAGGCGTATTACGTTGTAGTAGAACCGACAAAACGTTCAAAATAGATATAGATTTTTATTACTCGAACAACTAGAGTATCCGAGGTCGAACACAGGGAGCAATCTCAGTACTTTGTAAAACCCAAGAATACAACTGTTAAATGCAAATATAATTGATTCAAAGAGTTTTAAAAAAAAGATTTAAAAAAAAAGTAGAATTAGACGTCTGATTTATGTATCAGACGTCTTAAATGTGATCTTTCTTTCTCTCTTCCTTTCTGCTTCTGTATCTTTCCTTCTTCTGCTTTGCCTTTCTGATCTCTTTGCAATCTTCCCTTGTCCTTCTTCTTCTCTGCGAAGACTTCTAATCTTTCTGCTTTCCTTCTTCTCCTGCGAAGGCTTCTTTCTTCTTCTTCTGTCTTCTTCTTTGGCTTGCTTTTCCTTCTGCAGTGGCCAAGTCCTTCTCCTACGATCATCCTGCCTGCACAGGAGAAAAACCTAACCCTTCTCCCTCTACCCGCGTGTCTCTCTCTCTCAAGCAATTCACTCTGAGCTGCTCTCCCAGAGCCACAGGCATAATCGGGTCGGATCGTACCCGAGACCAGGCGCACCTGAAGGTGGTGTGATGCGCGAGGAGTGCGTAGGTCTAGGTCGGGTCGGATCCACCAAGTCCGCGTGGTCAGGCCACGGATGAGGTGGGTGGGGTCAGTGAGGGACCTCACCCCTGTGCTTACTGAGGTGATAAGAGTATATCACAAAAATAATTTATAGTGTACCTGAGGTTTGTAATCCCACGATATGGGACTAAAGGTTTCGTCCTTCCCTCACGCGCGCCCGCAGACTCTCGTGTGCAATTGCCCACGCTGAAGGCCCTACTGGTGCTCCTCGCTGAACTCAGTCACCTTGCGACACTTGCGAGAGTCTGCTGCAACTGCTGCCTGGGAAGCCTGACGCCTACTGCTGCTCCAAGCTTCCTGCTGCTTCGACTGTTAATGGCGGCCGGGGCGTTCACCTGAGATTCCACAGAACGGCCTATTGGCCCGATCAAAATAGCTGGAAACCTTTGCCGTAGCACGACGAAGGCGATGGGTGATGCTGCAGGTTGCCGGTCGGCCTAGGCTTGCTCACCTAGGTCAACCTGTGGCCAGAGATGGTGGGTTGGTCGGGGGGTGCTTGTAGAAGTCTGGAGTGGCAGTGATGGGGTGGAATGGGTTCCTGGTGGTGAGGCAAAGCTCACGAGGTGGTTTGCGAGCCGTGTGGAGTGGCGGAGTGGTGTGGGCGGCTCGCCGAAGTGGGGTCGGAGGCGAGGAAGATGGAGGTGGTTAGGTACTGTCGAGGGGTAATCAAGTAAAACAGTTGGGGGAAAAGAGAGAGGAGAGGATGGAGAACGTATCTGTGGTTGTCTGGAAGGAAGGAAGGCGGCGGAGAGGACGTCTCGTAACCGCCGTCGTCGGGGAAGAAAGACCCTGAGGGAGGAAGCGGCGACGAAGATGAGGTCAGGAGCTTGCGCGCAGGGTGCAGCGCGCCGCGGGAGGAAGAGGCGGAGAGGACTCTGCTGTTGGTATGGCATCAGAGTGACGAGAAGGAGGGAAGGAGGTTGCCGAAGCTTGTGGGTCGTTTGGCCGGAGATGGGAGAGGGAGGAATTTGGAAGGGATCTCCGTCAAAATCAAGCTTCGCCTCTTCGGCCGGAGTTGTGGGTTCTTATATAGGCGCTGGACTGGGTGTGCAGGGCGTGAAGGGCACATAATTGCCTGAGGTTGGTCGCCGGAGATGGAAAGGAGTTAGGATACCCAAATCTCTCGTGCGTTCGCACGAGAGATTGGGTTCACACCGGCGATTGTAATTGGCTTTATAAGGAAGGGAATTCCTCAGAGAATCCTCCTTCCATTTCTGGGAGGGAATCTCTGAGGGATTAGAGAGCAATCTCTCTCGAAACTTCGCCGGAGCTCGGTTCTGCCCTAGCAATGGTGGCAGGACCGGTTTGCAAAGGAGGCGAAGAACCTAGGGGGCTCTCTGCAAAGGTATTCGAAAGATAGGGACCAATTTGTGATTTGGGTGTACTAAATTGCAAAGTAGGTCAAGATGACCCCTCCTTAGGTCCAAATTTTGGTACAAACCTAATTTGGACCTAAGGAATCCAATGGTGAAGTTGGATTTTAGGTTTGACCTCGTTTGATTGGACATTTTGCGTAAAAACCCAAATTAGGTTAATTGAAGAGCTAGGACCCTAATCTAAGTCAAACTAGGTTCCAAAGGCCAAATTAAGTGTTCTAAACCCTAGAGGATGTTTTTCCATGATTTGTAGAGGGTTTACTTGCTTTTTGTTCTGGCCGAAACCTTGTTAATTTAAGCGGGTCTGTTTTAGGGTTACCAAGTGTCATTTAGTTCCTAGATTGCACATGAACCCATTTCTGATTAACTCAACCCACTTTTTATCTTATTTGGACCATTTGACCTCTGCTTTGCTTCTAAGAAATCCCTTTTATGTACTGCAATGGTAAAATTGCAGTTTTAACCTTTATTTCATGTTTTCTTCTCAGAGCACTTGTTCCTTCAGTTAGGCCTTCTTCCAGGTTATGTAAGAGCTTTTATCTTCTTTATTGGGTCAACATGAGCTAGTTATGGCTCATGATGAGGCTCTCATCATCTGGTCACCTGATCCATAAGGACCATTTGATTGACAGGGCCTTAGCTTTGTCCTGCTTGGCTACACCAACCTAGGGGTTGGGTGGTGTATGCAAGGAAGGAGGTCACTTAGACCTCACTTGGTTGGACCTTGGGAGCCACTCCCAAGGAGGCAAGTCACCTCGCGCAGACCATCTTCTCCCCCCATTTCTTCCACTCCCAGAGCCACCATGGCTAATCCTGTACCTGGACCTAAATCGGGTCAGGATATCGAGAATCTAGACCTGATGGCTCATCTGGAAGCTTGGGTAGCCGAATCCGAAGAGCGGCATCAGCAGAGCATGGATCGCATCTTGACGGCACATGACAGGATACAGCACCCGCTGGGAGGAGGATAATTGCAGGATTTCTATGACCTAGCCGCATAAATCGTCGCACCTTTAGTCAGAATTCCCATAGGTGGAGATGCATTTGAGCTCAAGCCCAATGTGATTGGGTTGATCAGCAATCATTTTTACAGGAACTCAAGCGAAGATCCGTTCCAGCACCTTGAGGACCTGAGTCAACTCGCTGAAATGATTCGACCCAGGAATATCGATCTCGGGATTGTTCTGATGAAGCTTTTCTCGTTCTCTCTGAGGGACAAAGCTTCATACTAGTTCAAGACTATTGGGAAGCCAATTGGAACCTGGCCAGAATTACAACGTGAATTCCTGCAAAAGTTCTTCCCAATCGGTCAAACAAACGCGATGCGGAGCGTAATCACGACTTTCTCCTAGGGAGTCGGGGAGAAGTTACACGAAGCATGACCTTCTCCGGAAATGCCCGCACCATGGTATACCCAGATGGCACCTGGCTCAGATCTTTTACCATGGGTTGGATGACACACATTGGTATTTAGCCGATGCATCTAGCGGCAGGAATTTCCTTGCAAAAGATGAGAACAGTGCATTTGAGTTGTTCGAATCATTGGTGGAGAACTCGATGAATGTCGCATCCATGAACCAGTTCCAGTGGCCTGGTCAGCAGCAAGTTGGTGTCCACGAGGCTCACACAAAGTCTAATCGAGCCGACATGGATATCATCATCAAGCAGCTAGATAAAATAAACCTATTCGAGGAAAAGATTGACCAGATCAGTCAGGGTCAATCTGACTCAAGCTCTGCCGCCGTAAGACCCTCCTATGCACCCCGAGCCCCTCCTGCTAGAGTTAATCTACTCACTTGGGATGCATCTTCTCCGTATTTACGAGATCCCGCATATCAAGATCCCGTAAACAATCCAGATCTGGCACTTTACGACCAGGGTTACGCATCACCCGCAGATTATAATGCATATCCCCTTGACGGATATACGTCTCAGACATCTTCGGCCTACAAGGACGTCAGCGCTATCCAAGGATATGGGCGTAATAACCCGTATTCAGAGACATATAACCTTGGTTGGCACCAGCATTCGAACTTCTGGTTTGGTAATTCACAGAGACCACATCAAGATCCACACTACCAGACCATGCAATGCGGGAATGCGCAAAACACGTACCCTAGGTAGCAGCCATTCCCGTCTCAGCAGCAGCAACCCCGCTCTTTATACCAGCTGTTGCACCAAGCTACCAACCACCCTCCAAAGCGGGCTGACCCTTTGGAGGCATTGAAAGAGGAGCTGCAAGAATCAATGAGGAAATCAACGTAAGATAGCTTGCAGATTATGAAGGCGATGGCTAATCAGATATAGACCATGCAGAACATGCAGAACCAGTTGTTGCACGAGAATAGGACTCAGGGAGCCTTGCCCTCCCAACCCATCCCGAACTCGCGATATGTGCAGAACCAGGGCACCGCGCCTAGGTTCCAGGCACCACATGGATAGGCACACGCCATACTACAGGCGCCTCCTGCACCACCCGGTTACGTGCAAGGCTAACCGCCTTTGCAGAACCCCATATATTCTGCCCCTTCCGCTCCCTCACCACCTCATGGACAACAAGCAAATGCACATGCTGTCTCTTTGAGGAGTGGAAGGAAGACATTCGACCCACCACTTAGACAGGCGAGTCTTGATTTTTCCCACCCTTTGCCGCAAGCGGGATTGACTCCTTCATCATCTCAGGAGCCACCTACGGTAGATAAGGGTAAGAGGCCACTTAACCCTGAAATTCCCATCCCTTTTCTTGAGGCTTTAACATGAAATGTAGTATGAAAAAAGGACACACGGAATTTTGAGGACCTGAAATCGATATTCAAGGAAGTACATATTCAGGTCCCCCTCCTCGAGGCTATCGATCACATTCCCGCTGTCGCTAGGTTCTTCAAGGACTATTGTACCCTGAAGTGACAACCGAGAATTGGACAGCAGGTGGTACTGTCGAAAGAGACTAGCACCGTGATTCTAGCTGACCTACCGCCGAAGAAGAAAGACCCTGGTACCCCACTCATATCCTACTTCTTATAGGATTCTCCATTTGATCGGGCCCTTCTGGATCTGGGTTCGTCCATCAACCTAACTCCCACTATCGTATTTGATTGATTTCGATTTGGGGAGTTGAAGTCCACCTCTGTCACGATTCAGCTGGCTGACAGATTAGTCAAAACACCGAGGGGGGTGGTTGAGATCGTGATCGTGAAAGTCCGCGGGTTCTGCTTTCCTGCAGATTTTTTCATTCTCGATATGGAAGTTCCTCCTAATCTCCGAGATGCACCAATTATTTTGGGTCGCCCATTTCTGGCGACAGCTTGAGTGAACATTGATTGTGCATCTGGGTGTATGAAGATAGCCCTAGGCAATGAGAGACTTTGACTTGACATATTCAGGGCAACAAAGAACTTCGACTATGATCGAATAGAGGAGGATGGTGAAGATGAAGATTCGGCATATTGTGGTAACATTGGGCTAGTTTGTGACAACCCATGTCTCATTTGTCTACACTATCAGGGTTCTTGGACCTTGATCCACACGGGACTGAAACCACTACACTACACATATCTCCCCAAGGATCTGACTGTTTAGGGTGTGCTTCTGACCATAGCACGCCCGAATCCAGCTATCATGATCCATACATTACTGAATCTCCCGTGTCATTGCAGGAAGACATGACTATAGCTAACAGGTTTCCCGTTAACACAGTCACAACCGATGTCACAGGGAGCGACTCAGCGAGAATTCATGTGCACATGGATCAGTAGATTCCCATCCTCGATTCTGCTCCTCCCACTCTCATTTCTGACTCTGACCCACCCATGATTGAATTGAAGCCCTTACCCGACTCACTCAAGTATGTGTTCTTGGGCGAAAGTGAGACATACCCATTCATTATCAATGCCCACTTAACCCAAGAACAAGAGCATCAATTGATTTCTACGCTTCAAGACCATAGGGATGCTATCGATGGAGTATTGCTGATCTCCGCGGTATTCGCTCCTCGTAATTGCACTCATCACATTTACACGGATGAGGGGGTGAAACCTTCAAGACAACCTCAGAGACGGCTTAACCCGAATATGCTAGAGGTTGTTAAGAAGGAGATCATCAAATGGCTGGATGCAGGCATTGTATATCCAATCTCAGACAACCAGTGGGTGAGTCTGATAAGGGCGAATCCATCCCGACCTACACTGCAACATCTTGGCGGGTTTGCATCAACTACAGGAAACTGAACACGGCTACCCAAAAGGATCACTTTCTTTTGTCGTTCATTGATCAGATCTTGGAATGGTTAGCCGGATGCAGTTTCTTCTGCTTTCTGGATGGATACTCTGGGTATAATCAAGTAGCGATTAGCTCGGAAGATCAAGACAAGACCACATTCACATGCCCCTTCGGAACATTCGCTTTCAAGTGAATGCCCTTTGGCCTCTGCAATGCACTAGCGACATTTTAGCGTTGTATGATGGCCATCTTCTGTGACATGATCGGGGACTATGTGGAGGTATTCATGGATGACTTCTCCATTTTCGGAGATGATTTCGCATCTTGTCTTGATAACCTCACCAAAATCCTGAAACGGTGTATTGAAGTGAGCCTAGTACTGTCCTGGGAGAAAAGCCATTTCATGGTGAGAGATGGCATAGTACTAGGGCATAGGATCTCTAAAAATGGACTCGAGGTCAACTGAGCAAAATCCGAGATTATTTCCCACTTACTGCCACCTAGCTCGGTCAAGTAGATCAGATCATTCTTGGGTCATGTCGGCTTCTATCGGAGATTTATACGCGATTTCTCAAAAATTACGTGGCCTTTGACGAATCTCCTGGTTGCCGATGTCCCATTTGAGTTCGACACCTCGTGTCTCAGCGCCTTCGAGACTTTACGAAGCGCTGTCTCCGATTCCTTGGTTCTCCAACCACCCAACTGGTCGCTTGATTTTGAAATGATGTGCGATGCTTTTGATTTTGCCGTTAGTGTTGTTTTAGGCCAGCGTCAGGAGAAACAATCCTTCATCATATACTATGCTAGTAAGACGCTGAATGAGGCTCAGCGCAATTATACTATCACGGAAAAAGAACTCTTAGCAGTAGTATTCGGGTTGGAGAAATTCAAATCGTATTTATTAGGGTCCAAGGTCATCATTTTCACTGACCACTCCGCCCTCCGGCATTTGTTGGCAAAGAAGGATGCCAAACCACATCTCATTAGATGGATCCTTCTATTGTAGGAATTCGATATCGAAATCCGCGACAAAGCCAAAAAATAGAATGTTGTAGCGGATCACCTATCCAGATTGGACCTAGATCACATTCCTTATTCCCTGCCTATCCACGAGCAATTTTCGGATGAATCTCTTTTGGCAGTTCATTCTATTGAGTTCCCCTGGTATGCGGATATCGCGAACTACATTGTCGCAGGAAAGATTCCCGCGAATCTATCCAAGGACCAGAAACTCAAATTCACTGCAGAAGCCAAATACTACCTCTGGGATGGCCCACTGCTCTTCCACATTGGAGCGGATCAGATTATTTGAAGATGCATCCCAGATTCTGAGATCCCCAATGTGTTATCTTTCTGCCACAATGATGCTTGTGGTGGCCATTTCTCGGGATGGAAAATCGTTGTCAAAATTTTGCAGTCAGGATTTTTCTGGCCAACCATCTTCAGAGATACACACGAATACGCCCAACTCTGCAAACGATGCTAGTCGGTCGGTTCTATGACCAGGAGAGACATGATGCCACTCCAGCCCATCATGGTCGTAGAAGTGTTCGACATCTGGGGCATCAATTTTATGGTCCATTTTGCAAACTCTCATGGCTTCGAGTACATATTACTAGCTATTGACTATGTCTCGAACTGGGTCGAGGCCATCCCAGCGAGATGGGCTAACCATAAGACCGTCATTTGTTTCGTACGGTAGAACATCTTCACAAGATTCGGAATACCCCGTGCCTTGATTAGCGATGAGGGAAGCCACTTCAGTCACGCCCATTTTAGGTCCTTATTAAAGAAATACAGTGTACATCACCGTATAGCCACCCTGTATCACCCACAGACAAATGGGAAGGCTGAAGTGTCTAGCCATCAGATCAAGCTGATTCTCCAGAAGACGGTTAGACTAGACAGGAAGAATTGGTCCGATAAATTAGTTGATGCACTCTGGGCATATCGGACCACATACAAGGCCCCACTCGGAATGTCACCATATCGCATGGTATATGGCAAGGCCTGTCACCTTCCTATAGAGGTGGAACACTGAGCCTTTTGGGCAGTGCGAAAATGTAACCATGACCTCAATGCAGGAGATCAAGAATGGAAACTCCAGCTTAGCGAATTAGAAGAGATTCGGTGGGAGGCCTATGAGAACGTGTTGATATACAAGGACAAGACCAAGGCCTTTCATGACCGCCACATCCGGAGGAGAGCATTCACGCCCAACCAGTGAGTTTGGCTGTTTGATTCATGGCTGAAAATGTTCGTAGGGAAGCTCAAGAATGGACTGGCCCGTATGTTGTGATCCAGCCATATCCTAATGGGGCAGTCCAGATCAAGGACCCAAAATCTGGGCATATATCCACGGTAAATGGCCAGCGCCTCAAGCCATTTTTGGCTTAGGAACCTCCTCCACCTGACAAGATTGTCCATCTTATTGAGGACGTGTGATTGAGTGCTCACCCAGCTGGAAGCGTTAAACTCAGCACATATAGATAGCATATCCCACATTTCACCATCATTTATACATAGCCATTTTTATATATAGCATATTTTTTTTTAGCATATTGTATATTGCATGCTAACAGGGTGGCCGATGCTGAATGTATAATTTCAGGAGCAATTACATGTGATTTCTACCCATTCTCTCCCTATTGCATTTATTTTCTTTTATATTCATGCATGAGGACATGCAAGAACTTAGGCACGAGGGGGTAGATACAACAAAACTGAAAAATTTTATGCCAACATTTAGGAAAACCTCAGAGCTGCATGTAAAATGTAGTTTAGGACCCTAGATAAAAGAACAACCGACTCCACCTCCAATGCTCGCATTGGAGCTAGAAATCGTCCGCAACAGCCATTTCCGACTCACCCACTCACCTCTTGTTCTAAATTTGGGGACAAACTGAATGTAACCCGATACAAGAATTTCACGAAGTACAAATTATACGAGGTTAATTGTTCATAGCATATATACATACTGCATTCATGAATAAGATTATTTTATTAAGAGAATGCATTAGGGATTTTATCCTCTAGTTAATTCCTGTAATCTGGAATCCAATACAACTTTTCACACACACGTAGAATTTGCAATGGATTCATGGTGAAGGCTGATAAACGTCTTCAGTCTGTCGAGAAGAAGCAGTGCTTCTTTTCCTGAACCCCTGGACAGTGTTTTGGGAGTCAGGCAGATTTTCCTCCAAAAATCCACCAAATAGTGTAAGATGAGAGTAGAGTGTACTGGTGCTCTAAGATTAGTACAAGGAATCCGGAATCCTAGATAATTAGGTGATGATACTCAGAGATTAGGCATAGTCTCCACTCTCGGTTCCTACGTATACATTTTTGAGTGAATTTTGAGAGCCACCAAATAAGGCAAATACACGGAGAGCGAGTTTTCATAAAACTAGGACTAAGGTGGATGGTTACGACCATTCTCTACGGAATCTTCGGCTGAAGGAGGGTATTGATGCCAAGGTCAGAAATACACCGTCCTATCTATCTTTCCTGGTGCCGTGAGTAGGCACTTTCACCAAATAAGCCACCCAATGTCTCTTGAGTACCACCAATCCCTAATAATGCCTCCTCAATAAAGTTCATGGATGTGTTATGTTGAAAAAAAAACAGAGAGAAGAAAAAAAATGATGAAAAGAAAGAAAAATTGAAAAAGAAGAAAAAAAGTAGAAAAAGAGTATATATTTAGTGTTTATTTCATTAAGGCACTACCACCAAATAAATTTGAGAACCACCAAATATAGCCTTAACCTATTTTTCGTGTGTTTTTGATTGCCCGAATACTGGCTGAGGAATTCCGACTTAGTGTTAGGGTTATGGAAACTCAGTTAAAGTGTTAATGCCAAGTAAGACCACTAAATACAGGTCATATGTGTGAATCTGGTGAGGTTGTGAGCTCTAAGAAAGAGAAAGAAAAGAAAAAGAAAGAGAGAAAGAATACAAAGGAATCAAAAGGGAGCATAGTTTTTCTCATCTTTCTCTGAGTTGAGTTAGTAGTCTGGGAATCTAGATTCTGTAGTACTAGTCTCTATGTAGCACCAAGTGAGAGTGAGCCACTAAATATATAATCTTTTCCCTCAGAGATTCTCTACCTAAGCCTAAAGTCGGGGTGGAATTCAAAGAATATTTTGAATACCTCGAAGGAAGAAGTCCGCCTATCCTGCTAGAATTTTTACTAGGGTTCAAGTACAGGCTTTAGAGGTATATTAGTTTTTCACTCGAATCCGTTGCAAAAGCAACATAGCTACACTTTCATGATTGTCTGGATTTCTAGAGCATAGGATGAAAACAAAAAGGAGAAAAATCTCTAGGCATACACTTGATAAAATAATAAGTCCCTTAGGGACCCTTGCTGTAAATAACTTAGTCTTGCATTTGCTAGGGACAAGCAAGATTTAGGCATGGGGATATGATTGCGTAGCAATCATAGGTCTTAATTGACCTAAATTAGGCTAGGACTTAGCATAAGTTAGGGTAATTCATGCATGCATAAGCATTGTTTGCACCTTTACTGCTTTCCTTTAGCGATGCATGAAATAATGTTACAATGTGCTGATTAAGTGCATTATGTCAATTGCAGGCAATAAGCTGATCAGGACCTGGATCCGGAGCAGGATCTGAAGCTGGATCAGGAATAACGGGAGTTGTAGCAGAACTGGAGCAAAAGGCTTAGATTAGATGTAGGAATAATAATGTAAGAGAGTTAAAGGTTTGCTATTCTATTAAGTAGGAATAAAGCAGTAAAATGTGCAGAGCTTAGGTCCATCCTAGTCCTAGGATAGCCTAGAGACTTCCCCAAGCCTTAGCCACCCTTAGATTAGGTCACAACACCCTAGGAAGCCCTAAAACCCTAGTTCCAGCCCTTATCTGGACATCCAGATAAGTTATAGGATGTCTAGGATCCTTAGTCAACTCCCGCACACCTCAAACCCAGTTCTGCAGTGTTATTGAACATCCAAACACTTTGTCAGATGTCCAATTTCTGCAGAATACCCAAAACAGAACCTTCATTTCCCCTTGACTCAGATTGGATGTCCAAAATTGAAGTCTGGACTTCTGATTTTTGAGTATAAGTCATTTGATCACATTTTTGAACGTCTGGTACTGGTCTCCAATCCCTGTTTTGAGATTCAAGCCTTGATCTTGGATCTCTAGCTCCTTAGACCTAATCCCAACCCCATAGGAACCTAAATTAAGGTGTCCTAACCCTAGTACATCACCTCTAGACCTACCTAAGGACCTAATTAGGTCCTCACCAAATCCTATTGACTTAGATCAAAGTCAATTACCTTCACCTAAGTCAATTGGACTCATTGAGTCCAATTGAGCTTAGATCTCAACCCACACAAGTTCAATTGGATTTGGTGAGAGTTTAATTGACCTAAACCCAACCTAATTGAGTTACTTCACTCACAATTAGGTTCACACTCATTCAATTAAACTTAGGATAAGTTTAATTGCATTTTCCCCTTGGCAATTAGGGTTTGTAGCCCTAATTCAAGACATGCACCTACCCAAACCCCTTAAGACCTAACCTAAACCTCTTAGACACCTAGAGCACAACCACACACACTTCTCTAGATAGAGTTCTCTAAAACTCTCTTGAAGTGGCTTCACGTCTTGGTTGCCAAATTTAGCAACCAAGAGGCATTCAAAATGAGATCCACATTTTTTGGATCTCATAACCATATGGCCGACCACTCTTGAACTCTCTCTAGAGAGTTCCACACCTCTGTAGAGAGAAGACCTTGGGTCTATAAAAAGACCCAATGGGCAGCCAAGTGCACCCATTCTCATTCTTGGCACCACTCACTTCATTAGCTCCATGCACGCCCACCTCCACTTAGGTTAGGCACTCCACCTCTATGAGTTGATCACCACCATCAAGGACACCATGCCAAGATGCTAGATCACTCCTCTCTCTCTCCAAGGGTCGGCCTAAGCTCCATTGGCCGCCCCTTATTCTCCTCCCGACCACTCCAAGGCCATCGGGGACCACCCCCGAATGCCTTTTTGTTTTGCTAGATTTAGATTAGTAGTTTATGCTCTTCATAGTTTTATTGCATTTTATTACTGCTTAGTAGCGTAGTTCTGATTCTCCCCCAACGATGCATGCAAAATCCCCTTGTAGATTCTTGTATGCAATCATTTTCTGATAGCAAGATTTACCTTTTTAAGCATTTATGTACAAGCTTTCCTCTACAGTTCTTGTTGCAAACAACTCTCCAATGGAATGAATGAAAATGCATTATATATATATATATCTCTATATGTTTGAAATCACCATGAGCTTAATAATTGCCATTCTTTTTGCGTGATTCAAGTTTCCTGTTTTTTAATTGTTTATCTATTTCGCAACAAGCATGTCGTTTCCTGAGAATACAGAAAATCTAACAATAGATGCATTCTACGGAAACAGTCACCACCTCACTAGAATCGTGCACATAGAAACTCACACGTTCACCTTTGTGATTTATTTAATGCATGCGTACGTAATCAGAGTTCATAACAGAAGTGGTGATATCTTAATCAAGAGATTGGAAACCAGCATGTGTTTTTAAATAGAGTAGAGAGGCATAAGATTGAATTCAAATGTAAAGCAAATGCCTCTCAAAGATGAACGACCGGGACTCAAGTCTCGTAATTTTTATAAACTTACTTTTGACAAAAGTTTTTGTGCAACTATACTACGATTCCGATGACTTTCAAAACACGCGAAAATGGATTCTGTCAATAAACGGCTGAGGGACTATGTGACACAATCCAGAGCGTCAAACGACAAATTCGACCGCACAGATGGATTCGGGTCGACGATCGCAGTCCAACAACGTAAAAATCGACTCAATCCGACCTCTGTAGCATCCCCTACAAAAGGAAAGATGGATGGCCTAGATTGTGCCACGTGGCACAACCCAGGTAGCCCATCTGCACACGCACAACAGCTCGAGTGCAAGTGCATGCACGGAGGCACGCATGCGCAAGTGCAATGGCATGTGCAGCAGCACAGCACGCGCGTGGAGGCAACGGCACGTATCGTAAGTGCTCGTGCGACACAGGTGCGCGAAGTGCGCACCAACGCAGCGGCGAGTGGGTGCATGGGTTGTCTTCAGCGACATTTGCGGCGGATCTTCAAGCGACATTTATGACCGTCACTAAAAGTTCTGTATACAAATTTGATTCTTTCCTCCATTATAAAAGGACCCCTACCCCTCCCATTTTTCTTCATCTCTTCCTTTCTCCACCTCACCACCTCCAAGGCTTTAGAGAGAGCTTGTCCCAAGTCTGGGATGCTCCTCTAGAGTAAAACCAAATAGTTTTCCCTCCCCTCATCCCCATTCATGGAGCATCCCATGGCCGTCCTCTCACCGCCCTTCAAGAAGAAGATCCTCACCACGACGCCATCCTACCCCATCCTCCATCCTCCAACTCCGTCCTCCTTCGTCCAACTCCTCACCACCTTCCTCTGGGTGATGTCAGAGCGAGTCGTCCTCCGAGCAACCTTCGAGGGGGATTTCTCTCACCCCATTCTATCTTTTTATGCTTTCATAGTGTAGATTTTTCCCACTTTCGTAGTGTAACAAACAGTTTTTGATGAATAGATGATTGTTTCTTTCTCTTTCTCTCCCTCTCCCTCTCTCTCTTATATTTTTGCAAATAGATAAAGTTTTCATTGATCAAATCTCTTGCTTGTTAAAAATATCAAAAAATTTAGAAAAGATAAAAATGACCAAAAAGAAATAAAAGTGAAGCACAGATTTCATAAAACAAAACGTTTGCCTCCCCGTGTTCAACCAAGGATTCACTTTTCGAGTTTCGGTATAAATTTTATTTGACCACGCATTTTACAACTACGACGACGGGTTACTTGTAACCCTGATTTCAAACTTGTGAAACACGTGCGATCATTTTGCCACCGTTGCCAGGGAGGCAACGCTCTTTGGTTTTTTTTCCCATGTTTTTTCACCTTACCTAACTTTTATCTCACTTTTTCTCTGATCTTACTGTGATTGCAGGTACTCATCCGAGGTGAGCCAAAGCAGTTAGATCGGAGAAAAGTGTGGATAAAGGTTTTGTAAGTTTATCCCCACCACCCCCACCCACTAGTTCATTTCACCACACTAATAACTCAAACCCAAATCAACTTTGGTGCTTTTTATAAACCCTAGGATAGATTTGGTTGTTTGTTTGCCACCTCCACTCATCTCACCCCCGCATATATATATATATATATACTCTTCTCTTGTGGGATTTTCTGAAAGCTAAACACTTAACACCCACAACTTCTCGACTTAAGGCGCACCACTCCACTTGATTCTACCACTTAACCGGGATCTAACCTGTGGACCTGCTACACTTCAACTCAAAAAAATAAGTGAGTAGAAATCTGATTAGGCTAAGACATTGTATGCCTTAATCTGTGGTGTGAATAGGCCAATTAATTGATTTGTTTGGGCCGCACCACTCAAATTAAAAGCCATTCATCAAGTAGCTTGCCACTTAGGGTTGAACTAGGCACTCTAGAATTTTTCTCTGATTTCTAAAGGAATATATCATCACCTATGCTTGCAAAACTTGGAGTGTTCTCCTAAACTTGATTGAATATACCTAAGATTATACCCTAAAAGCTACTAAACAAGGTTAAACCCTAAAAGACACATTATCAAATAACCTTATTTGCAAACCCTGGTTGTGCACGCACACACATTTGAACTGATCATTAAGGGCACAACCCATTTGAAGGGCCCATCACATTCCAAAAGCACAATCATCCCAAGCCTAATTAAAACTTAGTAGACGTTGGCCTTAAGGATTGATTCGCTCTTCAGGGCTCAGACTGAGATTTTTTTCAATTAATCTGCTTCTGCTAATCCATCTAATGTCTAGCTAGGGGAGTAGCGTCAAACAGCCATAGCTGGGGGGTACACTAGGAATCGGAGCCGTAAGCCAAAGGAAGAACCTTCTCCCTAGTCCCTCATTCTAACTGGTTGGATTGACCGGATAAAAGTAGACTGAATCATTTATAATCTCAAGACGAGTCTTAGGAGTCTGTAGGTCTTTAGGCTAACCCACCTAACGATAGGGTTGATTGCTTGTACTGCAGGGCACCTTTCTCTCTTTTGTTTTCTCTCCTATTCTACCATGTATCCTTCCACTTCTTACATGCATTTCCCATCCTATCCTCCTACCACCACTTATCCCCAAGATGATTACTAATCCGACTTGACTTGTAATTAGCCATCCACTAGCTGGGATAACTTTGACTGGGGATATGAATCTAGAACTCAATGTCCAGGGCCTAACCCTGGACAACAAGACTATGATTGTTATCCTTCCCAAACCTATAATGACTATGGATCTCCATCCTTTAATGACCAAACCAACTTGATCTACAATCAGGAAGAATATAATGATTATAACACCTACCCTCCTTAGTATTCCATTGAATATAGGTTGCCACTATCCTTTGAACAACCTAGAATGACCTACTTTTAGGGAGAGACCTGAGAACCTCGACACCTTGACTCCCCTAGATTGAAGCCAAACACACCCAAACCTGAGTTGAACCAGTCGGTTCAGGCGAACCAGATCCAGGATAGGGTGTTGGCTAATTTGAGGAACACTATACAATCTTTAGAAGCTCAGCCAACACCATGCACTGAAGCACTGGAGCCTATGATCAAAATGATTGATGAACTTAATAGTTCTTTATTGGATTTACTCCAAAGTGTTAGGGATAGGGACCTGGGTGAGTTTCTTCTTGGGAAATTGTCGAGGTTGAGGATGAAATTTGTGGTTGCCCTAGTCAAATCTTGGGATGATTCTCAAGATGAACCCCCTTCAGGAGAGCCAATGTCTGAACCTGCTCAGGCACCTATCGGGGGGATACATATTCTGAGATTGGAGATGACCAGGTTGGGCTAGAGCAACCCTTTGAGGATGAATCGAGTTTCTCACCTGAGATCCTAGAGCCAGGGAATGACGAAAAATATGTCTCCATGGACCATGAAATGACATATGATTTTGAGACATATATAAATGAGGATCATGGATTCTTTGATTCTAAGCGTGAGGAATCTCTTAGTGAAGTCTCACTTGAGCTTAAGGAAGATGATTTTAGTGAGACAAAGGGGCTTGAGGAATCTGATGAACCATTTGATAGCCCAATTATTGAAGATTTGGATTCAGTTGGGGCTAACTTGGAGGATTTGAATCCTCATTTACTAGAAGATTCAATCAATGGCCCCATTCCTCAACCACACCCCAAAGGGATTGATTTTGATTTGGAAATCATTGTACCCAAGTCAATTATGAGTCAGCCACGATTTCTGGACTTGGGTAAATCTTATGAGGTGAACGATATGCTAGAGGTCCCGGAACCTGAGCACTTGATGTTGGAGGATAGGAATGTTGAAATGAAAATTTAGGACGTTAATTTTGAGGGAAAAACAAGTTTGGATCTAAGGGTTCCTATTGACCTAAAACCACGTACTTTCTACCAGGACCCTTTCGATATCTTTTACGTGCAACCCAAGCTCGAAATAACTAATTATTTTTCTGAGCTAGATGTTAAGTGGACAACTGCACCTATTGAACCATCTTTACCCGTTGTTCGACACTTTGGTCTTGGGTTGTGATGGGAACACCATCATGAGCCATAACTAGCTCATTTTTGACCTAGAAAAGAGAAAAAAAAGCTCCTACATAACCTAAAGAAAGGCCTAATTCAAGGAAGAAATGTCCTGAAAAGAAAACATGAAATAAATGGTAAAACTGTAATTTTACCATTATAGTACATCAACGGGACTTCTCAGAGGCTAAACATGGGTCAATTAGACTTAATAAGAGGAAAAGTGGGATGGTTCAGTCAGAAAAGGGTTATTGTGAGATCTAAGAATTAAATGACATTTTGTAACCCTAAAACAAACCTACTTAATTTCACAAGGTTATGGTCAGAATAAAAATCAACTAAAACCTCTCAAATTCATGGAAAAATATCCTCTAGGGTTTATAACCTTCAAATTGGCCTTTGGAACCTATTTTGACTTAGATTGGGGTCCTAGCTCATTATTTGACCTAAATTGGGTTTTTATGTAAAATATCTAGTCAAACATGATCAAACCTAAAATCCAACTTCACTATTGGATTCCTTAGCTCTAAATTAGGTTTGTACCAAAATTTGGGCCTAAGGGAAGGTCACCTTGACCTACTTTGCAAAATAGTCCACCCAATTACATTCTGACCCCTAGCTTTTGAAAACCCTTGCGCAGACCCCCTATCTTCCTTGCCAATCTTTGCATTTAGGTCCCTCTGCCATTACAGCGGAGGAATCCTACTCCGGTGAGGATTTGAGAAGGATTTCTCTCCGAATCCTCAGAGATCTCCTCCCATATTTGGAAGGGAGATTCTCTGAGGAATTCCCTACCGTCTGAACATGATCCCAAGATTCGATTCGCACCCAATTTCTTGTGCGAATGCTTGAGAGAATTGGGCATCATCGCACCTTCTATCTCCGGCGAGATCTTTTCACTTGGAAGCCTGCCCTCCAAGCACAAGGACCTCGGTCAGCAGCTATAAAAGGACCCCATGTCCTTGCCGCATCTCTTAAGCTTGACTTGGTAGGAGAACCACCTCCAATTTCATCCCTTCTCCTCCAGCCAGGTGTCCAGCAGGCTCTGGCGACTCCTCCTCCTTCTTATCATCGCTCTGCCAGAATACCAGTGGCAGAGACGTCTTCACCTCCTTCCTCCGTGTCGCGCCATACCCGCGTGTCCACCTCCAGCCCCTTCGTCGTCATCGTTCTCCCTCCTCTGGAAGTTTTCTTCTCTGGCGATGGCAGGTACGGCCAGCCGCTCTCTTGTCCCCTTTCGTCCACTTAGTTAGGTTAGAACTCTTGCTCTCTCTCTCTTCTCTTCATTTCCCCTCTCTTTATTTTCACTTTAAACCCCTCGACGCTGCAGACCACCACCATCGTTCTCATCTCTGGCAGACCACTGGCGAGGCGAATCCGTTGCTCCACCCATCCACACGCCTCGCTACCCACCTTAGAACCTTCGCCATCACTTAGTGATCACCATCCACTCCTCCACTAACCACCACACACGCCCTAAACCCTCACCGAACACACTCACTTCCACGGTCACAGTCTGACCTAGGCATGCACGCCTAGGCCATTTTGCGCCACACCAACCCCCGCCTCACCTTCTCCGTGATACAGCGAAGCTCCCCAAGTCATTTGATAGGGCCACGAGGCTGTGTTCATGCATTTCACGTTTGAACCCTTTCCGCCGTTGGAGCAGGCGTAAAGGAGCTTGCTTGCTCACTCCAAGTCACCCCACTCTAGGCTGGGGCATCCTAGGTGCACGAAGGTATTGTGCGGCCCTTTCGCACTTAACAATCAGGGGCTTCGTCGACTGTAGTTGCCTCAATTGGAAATGGTATGCACATGATGTAAACATGTTTATATTACATAAGATGTCTATTTAAGCCTGTTCTTAATCATAGAATTGCATTACATACTATAAATATTACATAGCATGCATCATCTTGCATTTAGATTAGTTTGAATAAAATGGAGGTTAATTGTCTCCTTTTATGTTCAAGGACAGGGCAAATTTTTATCGGGGCCTCGGATCAAAGATCCAACCATATAGATTTGATTAGGGCAACGATTGGAGTTCAATGACTCCAAGATCGCCTTAATCAGACATCTGTAGTATCAGATAGAGACTGAGGAACCCTAGAAGATCAAGGACCAAGATGGTGTTAATCCACACTTCAGACAATAAATCCGACTACACAGATGGATTCGGATCGACGATCACAGCCTAACAACGCAAAAATCAACTCAATCTGACAACCGTGGCACCATCTACATCATCAAAAAGATGGATGGCCAAGATGGCTACACGTGGCACCACCTCGACTGCCCAATCGACCGCATGCGTCGCTGAAGGCCCCTGCATCAATGCTTCCCCGCCGTTGGATCAAGATCCAACAGTTGCGATGCGCCCGAGCTTAAGTTAAGCGCACGACACAAACATGCCCACAGCTCATTGGTCGAGAGCTCTAACGCTAAGTACAGGCGAGCGTTCGAGCCTCGCCATGCATCAATTGGACCGAAGGCGTGCACCCGATCGACCGCATGATCGCGATCCAGTGGTCACGCGTGCTCGATAGCATGCACGCTCCATCAGACGCCTACGCGTAACGCGGGATCAGATGCGGGCGAGCACGTAGTTGAGGCATGGAGAGGATGCATTTTAGTCGTTCGATCTCACGATCAAACAACCGAGATTTCAAGAACATGAATGAGCGTTTCATGCACGGGAGGCGAGCAGGCACGTGAGCGCCACCCACGAAGGCCACGTTTGGACCTTTAGCGACGGATTTATCCGTTACTAAATTTCCTGAACTAATTTCTTCAAATTAAAAAGACCAAATTGCTCTCACTCCTTGCAACTATAAAAGGAGACCCCCTCCATACGAAATTTTTATCCCTTCTTTCTCTTCTGTCCCTCTCCAAAGCTCAAGAGAAGCTTGTCCCATACCCGAGATGCTTCTCAAGAGATAAAGTCAAATTTTCGCCCCCATTTCGGAAGTGGATCCTGCGACGACGATGACGTGCTGCCCCGTTCCCGTTCTTCCCGCTTCGTCTTCCTTCATCCTGCTCTGTTCCCCGTCTTCTAGGCGTCGTTCCGTTCGGCTCATCCTCCAAGCAACCGTCGAGGAGGATATTTCTCTCTCCATTCTTTTTAATGCTTTCTAGAGTAGATTTACTACTTCCTAGTGTAATCATTTTCTACTTTCTAGTCGTAATGAGTAGTGTAACGAACAATCTCTTTGATAATGAATTTCATGTTCATTCTACATCTCTTTTTTATTTTTGTTTGTAATATTCTCTCTCTCTTCTATTTATTGTAAATAGATGGATAGTTTCTAATCAATTATTCTGCTTTGTGACAAATAAAACAAATGCATATTTTTAATCAAACGTCCGCCTCCCTGAGTTCGACCCGGGATTTCTATTCCGGTACAAATTTTATTTGTTGAACACGAGTTCTTTGCTTTCAAGCTACGACAACAGGTTTTTCAAAACCAAATACAAAAGCGTAGTAACCCGTAGCTACAACATTTTGGCACCGTTGCTAGGGAGGCGACGCTCTTTGATTTTTTTTTCTCATTTTCCAACTTACGAATCATTTACCTCACTTCTCTTCTTTCTTATTGAGATTGCAGGTATTCTTTTGAGATGAGCAAAAGCAATAGAATGGAGCAAAGTGCTGTTAAAGGTTCTATAAGTTATCCCCCACCTCCCACCCATTAGTTTTCATTTCACCACGTAATAACACCAACATCAATCAACCTAGGCTTTCTTATAAACTCTAAGGTTAGTTTTGTTTGTTTGTTTGACACCCACCTCCACATTTAAAAAGAAAAAAATATTTAAGAAAATCTCACAGAGGTAACAACCTCATCTAATTTTCAAACTCAACCGATAAATTGATCTTTGGAACCGGTACACACATCTAAACACATAATTGGGTAGAAATCAGATTAGGTAATCACTTGTGTACCTAATTAAGTGGTGCAATAGGCAATTATTTGGGTTGATTGGGCCGCACCACTTCAATTGAAGCTAACTCATCAAGTAGCTGCCACTTAGGTTCAACTCTTAGGGATTTAACAGGTACTCCACATTCTTTTAAGTTTCAAAGGAAAACATCTTCACCTATGCTTTCAAAACTTGGTGTGCCAACAAAACTTGATTGAAAATATTTAAAGTTGAATCTTAAAAGCTACTAAGCAAGATTTAAACACTAAAATTCACCGCATCAAAAAAAATAATCTTGCTTGAAAGCCACTGGTTGTGCATGCACACACACATCAATCAATCATTAAGGGCACAACCCAGATAAAGGGCCCATCACATTCCAAAGCACATTCAAACCTAGCCCTAAATAAAACAGAGTAGACGTTGGCCTTAAGGATTTGACTCGCTCTTCAGAGCCCAGAACGAGATTATTTTTTATTAGTCTGTTTCTACTATTCAATCTGATGTCTAGCTAGGGGAGTAGAATCAAATGATCGCGGCTGAGGGGTACACTAGGAACCAGAGGTGCAAGTCGAAGGAAGAACCTTCTCCCCAGTCCCTCCTTCTAACTGGTTGGATTGAACAGACAGAAGTAGATTAAATCATTTCTTTATCTCAAGACGGGTTCTAGGAGTCCTAGGTCTTTAGGCTAGCCCACCTAAGGATAGGTTTGAGTGCTTGTATTGCAGGCCGCCTTTCTTCCTCCCGTCTCTCATGAATCCTTCCACATTTTATATGCATTCTCGCTCTTTCCCTCTTGTTTTGAGTTATCCTCAACACGACGATTATTCCGACTCGTAATGTAATCAACCATCAATTAGTTGGGATAATTTGGATTGGGGATACAGTTCTGGACCTCTGTGTTTAGGGTCTAACCCTGAACACTATGATTGTAATTTCTATCCTTCTCAGAGCCACATCGATTATAGATCACTACCCTTTCATGGACAACCTAATTCGATCTACAATCAAGGAGGATACACTGATCCTTACCCATCCTCTGATTACATTACCTTTAGGTCATCACCACCTTTTGAACAATCCGAAATGACTTATTATCAGGAAGGGTATAACGAATCTCAATTCGTTAACTCCTCTGCACTGATCCCAAACCCACCCAACCCTGAACCATCTCATTTGGTTTAGGATAACCAGGTTCATGATAAGGTTTTGGCTAACTTGAGGAATATCATACAATCTTTAGAAGCTCAGCCAATACCTTACATTGAAAAATTGGAGCCCCTGATTGAGATGATTGATGATTTGAACAAGTATTTGTTGGATTGGCTCCAGGATGTTAAGGATAAGAACCCGGGTGAGTTTCTACTTGGGAAGTTAGCGAAATTGAGAATGAGATTTGTGGTTGCTTTAGTTCAATCGTGGGATGATTCCCAGGATGAAACCCCTTCAGGAGAGACAAGGTCAGAACCCGCTCAGGCACCTGTCAGGGGGGACACGTGTTACGAGGCTGACCAGATTGAATTAGAGCAACCAATTAAGGATGATCTGATTTCTTCACCTGAAATCCCTAAGCCAGGGTACAAGGAAATGTATGTCTCCATGGACCAGAAAATGACAGATGATTTTGGGACATACATTAATATGGATTTTGATTTCTTTGATTCTGATGGTGAAGATTCAAGTTGCGAAGTCTCACACGAGTTTAAAGAATACGATTTCTGTGAGATGATTGGGCCTGAGGAATCTGATAGCCAAATAATTGAGGAAATTGATCTTATTGGGGCTCACATGACTGATCCAGAATCGCATTTTCTGGAGGATTCAATCCAATGCCCTGATTGTCAGTTACACCCCATTGAGCTTATCGACGATTCTATTTTTGAGATAACTAAACCCAAGTCAATTCTGATTCAGCCACATCTTTTAGAATTGGAAATTTCAGACGAGGTGATTAATATGCAAGAGGTCCCAGAATTTGACATTCTGAACGAGGATAGGAGCTTGGAAATTTTGATTTGGGAAGCAAACTCCGGAGGAAGTAGAAGACCGAGTCTAAGGGTTCCAATTCATCTGAAACCATCAAACCAGAACCTTTATGACATTTTTTGTAAGGATGTTCAACCCAAGCACACATTCATTGATTATCCTTTTGATATTGAATTCTCTGTAACCCGACTCTTTGGTCTTGGGTTGCATCCTCATAAATCGCAGGCCCGACCCCCCTTGCATACTGATTTTAGGTTTCGGGTAATTTTTATCTAGAACCTTAGATATTCTCGATTATGGGGTATGGGTCTACACCACAATTTGGTCCACATTTGTGGACATTTGCTGGCAAGTCAGAGGTTTCTTCTTTTTATTCTGATTCTGATATGCACCTGTGAATTCTTTATTTCTCTTCTTTGTATAGTTTGCCTAGCTGAAGCACTAAATTCAGCATGTATACAATTTTTTGTTAGTTTTATCTCGGAGCGGACCCGACATTCATGCAATTCAGGTGCTTTCTACTCTATTCCACTATGTTTTATGTATTTTTAATACAATGATGACATTGCATTAGATAGATATGGGGGGGTGGATATTCATCTCTAAATTTATTCGTCAGCTCCGTAGATTCATTTTATTTTCTTTTATTTATATAAAAAAATAAAAAAATGGTGGAATTAGGAAAGAGAACTTGGGTTTAAGAAAATTTTCAATCTTAGGAAATATTACAATATGATCTGAACACAATGACCCTTCAGGTTTTCGGACTTAATCAGCCTGTGTATCCACTAAAATGTGAATTTATTTTTCGAGTCCTCGCCAACCTAAATTCTATTTTAATTTGAGTAAATAAATTTGGGTGATAAGTACATACTTATCAACCCATCCTCTGATTCGAGGGAACTTTAAGCCTAAAGCATCTACACACTATCTTGTCATTAACTCGTTAATCAGTAGTTCTAATGAAAATTGGGTAGCTAATGAACCTTCTAGGGTGATATGACTAGCAAGTTATCGTGAGTAACAACCCATAGGTAGGTTGTCTAGAGCCCAGTCATTGGACCATTCTCTTTTTGCTGCCTTTAGGTAAATCTTAGACCAGGGAAGCCACTTAAAAAAAAAAGAGAAAAATAAAGTCAAAAAGAAAAGGAAAAGAAAGGAGAAAAGAAAAAAAAGAAAATAAAAGAAATAAGCCACAATTCGTCACACGAGTATGGCTGGTAAGTTGTCGGTGGTAACAGCTCATTGACTGGTTGTCCAGAACCTAGCTCAATAAATGCACTGCAAATTCCCAAAACACTTAGGAAGAAGCAGAGAAGTAGAATAAACTAGGGAGATATACACTGGATTCACCCTTGTGTTAACCCCGTAAAAAGAAAAGTAGGGAGAAAGCTACCAGTTGTAAATATACACCTTTAGGCAGAATTCACTTTTTAAGGTCACCTAGAGGAGTAGAAACCCGAAATCCGTTTTAACTGCCGATCAATGAGTCTATCACATTCACAATAAGATGCTTAGAACTTAGGGTTCTCATCAAATCTTGGGTGAGTTGAATGGCTGTAGAAAGCCACTCTTAAACCCTAAAACTCAAAAATCTAAAAAAATTAGAAAAGAAGAAAAAGAGAAAAAGAAAATTTTCTTTGAATAAGGTGAGGGCTTGAGGTGGTCTGAACTTTAGCAGATACCCAGGCACTGTTGTGTCTTTGAAAGTTCAGATCCTAAGTAAACATTTTCTTAATGATTGAAAATAACTTATACCCAAATAATCCAACCTAATTCTTTTATAAATAGCATATAGTTTTTGCTAGGGACTAGCAAAAGATAGGCATGGGGGTGTGATGTAAACATGTTTATATTACATAAGATGTCTATTTATGCATATTCTTAAGCATAGAATTGCATTACATGCTATAAATATTGCATAGCATGCATCATCTTGCATTTAGATTAGTTTGAATAAAATGGAGGTTAATTATCTCCTTTTATGTTCAGGGACAGGGCAAATTTTTATTGAGGCCTCGGATCGAAGATCCAACCATACAAATTTGATCAGGGCGACGATTGGAGTTCAACGACTCCAAGATCGCCCTAATAAGACATCTATAATATCAGATAGAGACCGAGGAACCCTAGAAGATCAAGGTCCAAGATAGTGTAAATCCACACTTTAGATGACAAATTCGACCACACTGGTGGATTCGGATCGACGATCGTAGCCTAACGGCGTGAAAATCAACTCAAACCGACAACCATGGCACCATCTACATCATCCAGAAGATGGACGGCCAAGATGGCGCCACGTGGTGTCATCTCAGCTGCCCAATCGACCACACGCATCAGCTGAAGGCCAACGCATCAACACTTCCCCGTCGTTGGATCAAGATCCAATGACTACGACGCTCCCACGCCTAAGTTAAGCACTCGACACAAATGCGCCCACAGTGCGTTGGTCGAGCGCTCTAACGCGAAGTGCAGGCACGCGTTCGAGCCTCGCCATGCATCAATTGGAGCAAAGGCACGTGTCCGATCGACCGCACGATCACGATCTAGCGGTCACGTGCGCTCGATAGCATGCACGCTCCATGATTGTGTAGCAATCATAGGACTTAATTGACCTAGATTAAGCTAGGACTTAGCATAAGTTAGGGTTATTCATGCATACATACGCATTATTTGCATCTTTACTGCTCTTCTTTAGCAATGCATGAAATAATGTTATAATGTGCTCATTAATTACATTATGTCAATTGCAGGGAATAAACTGATCAGGAGCTGGATCTGGAGCTGGATCTGAAGCTGGATCAGGAATAACGGGAGTTGCAGCAGAGCTGGAGCAGAAGGCTTAGTTTAGATGCAGGAATAATAATGTAAGGGAGTTAAAGGTTTTCTATTCTATTAAGTAGGAATAAAGCAGTAAAATGTGAAGAGCTTAGGTCCATCCTAGCCCTAGGATAGCCTAGAGACTTTCCCAAGCCTTAGCCACCCTTAGATTAGGTCACAACACCCTAGGAAGCCCTAAAACCCTGGCTCCAACCCTTATCTGGACGTCTACATAAGTTATAGGACGTCCAGGACCCTTAGCAAACTCCCTCACACCTCAAACCCACTCTGTAGTGTTATTGGATGTCCAGACACTTTGTCAGACGTCCAATTTCTGCAGAATACCCAAAACAGAACCTTGATTTCCCCCTGACTCAGATTAGACGTCCAGAACTGAAGTCTGGACATCTGATTTTTGAGTAGAAGTCGTCTGATCACATTTTTGAACGTCTGGTACTGGTCTCCAGTCCCTGTTTTGAGATTCAAGCCTTGATCTTGGATCTCTAGCTCCCTAGACCTAATCCCAACCCCATAGGAACTTAAATTAAGGTGTCCTAACCCTAGTACATCACCTCTAGACCTACCTAAGGACCTAATTAGGTCCTCACCAAACCCAATTGACTTAGATCAAAGTCAATTACCTTCTCCTAAGTCAATTGTACTCACTGAGTCCAATTGAGCTTAGATCTCAACCCACACAAGTTCAATTGGACTTAGTGAGAGTCCAATTGACCCAAACCCAACCTAATTGAGTTATTCCACTCTCAATTAGGTTCACACTCATTCAATTAAACTTAGGTTAAGTTTAATTGCATTTTCCCCTTAGCAATTAGGGTTTGTAACCCTAATTCAAGACCTACACCTACCTAAACCCCTTAGGACCTAACCTAAGCCACCTAGCCACATAGAGCATGACCACGCACACACACACACACCCATCCACGTACACACACTTCTCTAGAGTTCTCTAGAACTCTCTTGAAGTGGTGCCACCTCTTGGTTGCCAAATTTATCAACCAAGAGGCATTCAAATTGAGATCCACAATTTTTGGATCTCAAAGACCACCTCTACCCTCATGTGGCCGGCCACTCTTGGACTCTCTGTAGAGAGTTCCACACCTCTCTAGAGAGAACCCATTGGGTCTATAAAAAGACCCCTTGGGCAGCCAAGTTACCCCATTTACTTCCTTGGCAAATTCACACTCTTAACTCCATTGGTGCCATTCACGCCCACTTCCACTTAGCTAGCCACTCCACCTCCATGAGCTCACTACCACCACCATGGAGGACATCATGCCAGGATGCTGGATCACTCCTCCCTCTCTCCAAGGGTCGGCCTAAGCTGCATTGGCCGCCCCTCATTCTCCTCCCGACCACTCCAAGGCCATCGGGGACCACCCCTGAATGCCATTTATTCTACTTGATTTAGTTTATGCTCTCCATAATTTTTACTGCTTTTATTACTGCTTAGTAGAGTAGTCCTAACTCCCCCCTCAATGATGCATGCAAAATCCCCCCATTAATTCTTGTATGCAGTCATTTTCTGGTAGATAGATTTGAATTCCAAGCATTTCTGTACAAGCTTTCATCTATAGTTCTGTTGCAAACAACTCCTTCACTGAATAAATAAAAAAAATGTTATATATATATATGTCTCCATGTTATGAAATCACAATGAGCTTATTATTTGCTATTATATTTACGTGATTTAAGTTGCTTGCTATCTAATTGTCTATCCATTTTGCAACTAAGCATGTCATTCCCGAGGATATTGAAAATCTAACGATAGACACTTTCTCCGTAAATAGTCACCACCTCACTAGAATCGTGCGAACAGAAACTCACACGTTCACCTTCGTAATTTATTTGACGCAGGCGCATGTAATTCGAGCCATAACAGAAGTGGTGAAATCTTAATTAGAAGATTGGAAACCGGCGACGACGACGACGTGCTGCCCCATTCTCGTTCTTCCTGCATTGTCCTCCTTCGTCCTGCTCCGTTCCCCATCTTCTAGGCGTCATCCCGTCCGGCTTGTCCTCCAAGCGACCGTCGAGGAGGATATTTCTCTCTCCATTCTTTTTAATGCTTTCTAGAGTAAATTTACTGATTTCTAGTGTAATCATTTTCTGCTCTCTAGTCATAATGAGTAGTGTAACAAACAATCTCTTTGATAGTGAATTCCATGTTCATTCTACATCTCTTTTGGTTTTTGTTTGTAATATTCTCTCTCTCTCTCTTCTATTTGTTGTAAATAGATAGATAGTTTCTAATCAATTATTCTGCTTTGTGACAAATAAAACAAATGCATATTTTTAATCAAACGTCCGCCTCCCTGAGTTCGACCTGGGATTTCTATTATGGTACAAATTTTATTTGTTGAACATGAGTTCTTTGCTTTCAAACTACGACGCAGGTTTTTCAAGACCAAATACGATAGCATAGCAACCCGTAGCTACAACAGCGTAGGTGAGTCACTTAAATTATTTTTGTATTTCTTGTTGGTCGCCTCAAGTACACGGGGTGAGGTCCCCTAGCCCACGACACCCTACTCGTCTGCGACCCACACCTACACGGACCTAGCCGACCCATTTACCCTACACTCCTTGCGCACCACCCACGCCGGTGCGCCTAGACCCAGGTGCGTGTAACCCGACTGGCTTTGAGAAAGCGAAGAGAGAAATAGAGAGAGTGTATGCGGAGGGAGTAGGGGTAGGTTTTACTCCGCTCTATGCAGGGAAAGAAGGAGAAGGAAGAGGTAGCTACTGAAGAAGGACTTGTGAAGGAAGCAATAGCTGCGAAGGAAGGAAGAAGGACTTGAAGGCAGAAGTCAAGGAAGGAGGAAGAAGCACTATAGCTGCTGAAGAAAAGGCTAAAGAAGAAGTGGCAGAGGCTGAAGAAAGAAGAAGGAAGGAGAAGGTGCAGTCAAGCAGAGAAGGAAGAAGGAAAGCAAAAGACAAAGGCAGAAGCAGAGAAATCAAGGCTGAAGAAGAAAGGAGGACTTGAAGGCAAAAATAGAAGCCAAAGAAGAAAAGAAGAGAAAAGGAACCGCAGAGAATAGAAGGCAGAAGAAGAGAAAGAATCAAAGGTAGAGAAAAGAAAGAAGACATCAGAGAAGGAAGAAAAGAGAAGAAGAAAGAAGAAGCCATCAAAGAGAAGAGAAGAAAGAAGAGAGAGCATTATATTTCTTTTTACATCTTCTATTCATCTCTTTAGCTTTCGTAGACATTGAATCTCATTCATATTATTGTTGAACATCATATTTTGATTAATCTGAGATTGTGATTTTAGTTTTTAAATACCAATTTGCTCCCTATGTTCGACCTCGGATACTTAGGTTTTTGAGTAATAAAATTCTTATCTATTTTCAAGGTAATTTCATCTATACTACGATGCAACTTCTTTTAAACACCGATTTCGCCTTTGTTAACATTTTGGCGTCGTTACCAGGGAGCAACGGGCATTTTAGAAACTTTGATCGCAACCTCTGATTCAATACTAACTTACTCTATCTCTTTTGCTATTAATGTTTCAGGGGAAGAAAAGAAAAACAGTCGCACAACAACCACACCAAGGAATAGGTAAATCCTCATTAGCCCTCTCTCTTAATCCCCTCAAAATCTAAAAAGGAAAACAAAGAAAATCAATCTAGGGCTACCTGCTTCCATATTTAGTAACTCACCAAAAGTTGCCTGATTTTTATTTCAACACATTTTGAATTGCACATCCATTTAAGGTAACTAGGGCTAACACCTTCTTGATTGAGCCCTAGATACCAATTTTTGAGGCAACTAAATTGGACCAAGTAGAACCAAGTTAAGGATTTCAACCTAGGGTTTTAGAGACACATCTTCTCTTAAGCAAAGAATCAAAAATTTCAAAAGGAGGTGTGCCTAAGCCTTGTTTGAAGAGATTTATCCAAGAGAAACCCTACGCAAATCAAGCTCTTAATTCACTTGAACCCTAAAAGAAAGGACCTAAAATCTCTCAAAGGAACAAAGAGGTGAAGTTGATCCTTTAGGTCAACCAACCATAAAATTAGATCACCTTTTGCACTCAAAAGACCTAAAGTTCAAGTGGAACCCTAAGCACCTTGATCTTAATTAAAAGAGGTAGACTTAAGAGGTCAAGGTCCCCATTCTGGTCTACCTGGAATCTCAGTGACAAGAGAGGTCGGGTGGGGGAAACCCTGTAACTCGTGGGGACACTCTACCGTGTAGGGGTCTTTGCGGGACTCTCCCTCTCTGGCTGCCCAGGTATTTCTCAGGTGGACGGCTTTTCTGACTAAGTGGTATCATCCGCCCCGAACCTCTGTAGTCACCCAACATTTTTTGGGTGTCTCGATTGGGTCCAGCACATTCTAATCTCATCAAATCCTTCAGTGCATGTTTGGTAGGAGGTCCTTAAGACCATCCTTAAGACCTCCTTTAGAAATCCACTCTCACCGAGGCTAAGCCTTGAAGCCCGTGTTTGTGCCGCAACCCCACCACACAGATCTATCCTCTGATTCAGAACCAAGTTCTCCTTCTTCCATCATGGCACAACCCATTGAAGAAGAGAACAACCTTGAGCACCAACTTCAACGCCTAAATGATCTCTTCCAAAACTTTGTAAACCCGCCACAGCATCCGATGATGCGAGATCACTATAACCCCTCTGCGATGGCAATCGAACCTTGATTCCAAATCCTGATTGGAGGTCCTGATTCTGAACTCAAGTCCAATATGATTCATGCCATACCAAAATTCCATGGGCTTAACTCCAAGGATCCATTCCAACACATTAAGCAACTCAAACATCTAGCCCAGATCTTCAGGTTAGATGCACAAAACTGAGATATTCTACTCATGAAGATGTTTTCTTTCTCCCTCATGGACAAGGTTGCTCATTGGTACCAGACTCAAACTCGTCCGATCAACACATGGATTAAACTTCAGTCCGAATTTTTGAAAAAGTTCTTCCCCGTTGGCCAGACAAATGCCTTGCACCACCCGATCACTCACTTCACTCAACAATCGGGAGAACCTCTTCATGAGGCATGGGAATGATTCTTGGATCTCATGCGAAAGTGCCCCCATCACGGAGTTCCTAAATGGGAACAAGTCCAGTCTTTTTACCAGGGACTCCGTGAAGACATTCGATTATTTGTCAATGCAACCTGCGGAGGAAATATCATTGGTCAACATGAGGACATAGTGTGGGAGATTCTCAAAAATATGTGTGAGAACTCCATCAATAATGACTCCATGGGCTTATTCGACCGGACGAATGCCCACGCATCAACGAATCTTAGGGGAGCACATGAGATGCAGGAACTGTCCACATCTGTCGACTTGGAACTAATGGCCAGTCGGTTGGACAAGGTCTCTATCATAGAGAAGAAGGTGGATGAGCTGACTCGGCATCTGCAGCGAGCCACCTCTGCGCAGAACTCATTTGCACAACCACCTCTTGCGAGGGAAACTGTGCAAAACATCTATCACCGATCTTCTCAAGGGATGGACCTGTATCCACCCCCGTCTGACTCTCAGACCGGAGGGACCTCCAATCCACTCTATTATAGTTGGGGGAACTTTGAACCCTCGTACTCTGACTTTCCTAAGGCTCCTTAGACCTGCGAGGACCTCAACACCATCTAGAATGACCCATTCTCCAATACCTACAACCCTAGATGGTGGAATCATCCCAACTTCCAATGGGTGGGAAATTCTCAGAATCAAAGACCACCTTATCAACCCCGTCCACAAGCTCCTCGTCCATATTAGCCGCCTCAGCCTTGGCCCAACCCCACCTATCAATCTAGGCCAAACCAAGATCAAATGACTCTTATCCTTCAAGCATTGCTGACATTCAAAAGCCGAATGCAACAATGCAGAAACATCACAAGGACGAGATCACAGAGGTTCGCAATCAACTCGTCCAGATGGCGAATTCCCGCCAACCTGGCACCCTTCCTTCACAACCTCTGCCGAACCCAAATAACATGCTGACCCAAAGGCACGTTATGAACCTAAATCTAGGCCACGCACATATGATTTATCAGGCCCCTTCTGTTCCATCACTCAACGGGATGGAAGCTTCGACATCTTACACGGGATTTCAACAGCAGCCACCTATTTTACCAGCCCCAAACCAAAACCAGGCAGGACTAAACTCCGTAACAACTCTTAGTGGTAAAGCAACTCAAGACCCACCTTATCTAAACCACTCCAAGCCTGGTAGTAATCTAAGCCCTAGGATAGTTATCCAGGATACCCCTATCCCAGATCAAGAACCTGGACCTATTCTAGAGGAACCAACCAAGGTTCCATTTCCCGAGGCCTTGACCAAGGATAAGAGGATAACCAAACCCGTGGTTCTTGAGGAGGATCAGGTCAAGCTCTTTGAACAAGTCCAGATAAACATCCCCTTGATGGATGCAATCTACCACGTATCGGCTTACGCACGATTTCTGAAAGACGTGTGTACACCTAAGCGTAAGCCGCGAACCAAAAGTGGGAGTCCGGTCGTACTGTCAGAGCAAGCCAGCTCTGTAATCTTGAGTAAACTCTCACCCAAGGCTAAAGACCCAGGTACTACCCTGATTTCATGTAAAATTGGTGATACCCAATTTGATAGAGCCTTGCTAGACCTAGGTGCCTCCATAAACCTAATACCTACATCCCTCCTTGACCACCTTGAAGAGTCCGAGCTTAAACCGACAAAGGTGACATTGCAGTTAGCTGATTGATCCATCAAGTCACCTAAAGGAATACTCGAGGATGTCATTGTTAGGGTATAGGATTTCTACTTCCTGGTGGATTTTATAGTTTTAAATATGGATGCACCTAAGAACCCAAGGGATACACCGATTATACTAGGGAGACCTTTTCTGGCCACTGCTAGGGCCAACATAAACTGTGAGGAGGGCCAAATAGAATTAAAATTTGGGAACCAAACTCTAAAGATTGACATCTTTAAGGCCCAACAAGGGATTAATTATGGGGTTATAGAACAAATATGTGATATTAAAGCCATGGTTGATGAACCGCATATCGAGGACAACCTGATTATCCCTGATCAACCACCATATGATCAAAACCTGCAAACAGAAGAGTCTGAACCTGATCTAGATACACCCCTAACTCCTACCCTTGTCCTTAATACACACCCTGAACCGCCTGCTGCTGCTAATAATCTTGTCCTGGAGCTCAAGCCCCTTCCCGATCATCTAAAGCAATTCTTTTTGGGTTCCAATCAGATGTTTCCTGTGATTATCAACTCTAGACTCACACCTAACCAGGAATCCCATCTGATTACTGTTCTCCAGCAACATCATAGAGCCATTGGATGGACTCTCGATGACTTGACTGGCATAAGCCCCTCTTATTGCACACATCGAATCTACACCGAAGAGGGTGCACGACCTTCGCGAGAAATGCAGAGACATTTGAACCCTAATCTGCAGGAGGTCGTGAAAAAGGAGATCATCAAGTGGTTAGATGCAGGGATCATCTACCCGATCTCCGACAGTCGATAGGTGAGTCCAATATAGGTTGTGCCTAAGAAGGCAGGACTCACCATCATTATGACTGAAACCAGAGTGGTCATACCGACCCGTATAGCTAACTTGTGGAGAGTCTGCATTGATTACAGAAGACTCAATTCCTCCATGAAGAAGGATCATTTCCCACCACCGTTTATTGATCAGATCCTCGAGAAACTAGTGGGAAATAGGTTCTACTTTCTTGATGGGTACTTGATGGAAACCGTTCTCGCGCATTTTGAAAGCGTCGAAATCGTAGTATAGTCGCACAAAAACGTTCGTCAAAAAATGATTTCTAAAGATAACAAAACTTTGAGTCTCGGTCGTTCATCTCTGGGAGGCATTTGTTTACTTCTGAAATCGATCTTCTATTTCTCTACTTTGTTTAGAATCTCATGCCGGTTCGTGATTATTACGTAGTTAAGTATGACATGCTTAATTGCGAGAATATTAGGAGTTAGAAACAGGCAACTTGAATCACGCAAATAAACTATTAATCAATAAGCTCATGGTGATTTCAAACACATAAAGAGATATATATATATATATATAAATGCATTTTCATTCATTCATTGGGGAGTTGTTTGCACAAGGAATCTAGAGGAAAGCTTGTACATAAATGCTTGAGAATTAAACCTAGCTACCAGAAAATGATCGCATACGATAATCGATGAGGGGATTTCGCAGGCATCATTGGGGGAGAAGTAAGACTACACTACTAAGAAATAAATAAAAGCAATAAAATTATGAAGAGCATGAATTAAATCTAGAAGAATAAAAGGGCATTCAAGGGTGGTCCCCGATGGCCTTGGAGTGGTCAGCATAAGAATGAGGAGCGGCCAATGTAGCTTAGGCAGACCCTTGGAGAGAGGTAGGGCTGATCTAGCATCCTGACATGGTGTCCTCCATGATGGTGGTGAGCTTGTGGAGGTGGAGTAGCTAACCTAAGTGAAGGTGGGCGTGTGTGGAGCTAAGGAGGTGAGTGGTGCCAATGAAGCCAAGGGATGTGAATGGGTGCAAATGGCTACCCCTTAGGTCATTTTATAAACCTAAGGGAAGCTCTCTAGAGAATTATGGAATTCTCTAGAGAGGCCTATGGTGGGAGCTCGTGGGACAGTGAGAGAGAGAGGATGGATGGTGGTTTTTAGATCCACCAAATGTGGATCTAAAAATTGAATGGCTCTTGGTTGCTAATTTTGGAAACCAAGGCAACCACACATGGTAGAGAGTTCTAGAGAACTCTAGGCTAGGTATTTTCGTGTGGATGGTGTGTGTGGGTGTGTGTGGGTCAAAACGTAGGTGGCTAGGTTGATTAGGTTAGGTTCTAGTGGGTTTAGGTCAAGATATGCCTCAAATTAGGGTTATAAACCCTAATTCACTAAGGTAAAGTGCAATTAAACTTAATATAAGTTTAATTGGGTGTGTGAAAACTTAATTGAGAGTTAAACAACTCAATTAATTTATGTCTAGGTCAATTGGACTCTCATTGAGTCCAATTGGACAGTGTGTGCTGAGATCAGGGCTTAATTGGACTCAATTAGTCCAATTGAATAGGCTGATGGAATTGACTAAGATCCAAGTCAATTAGGTTTAGTGAGGACCTAATTAGGTCCTTAGGGAGGTCTAGAGGTGATGTACTAGGGTTAGGGCACCTTAATTTAGGTTCCTATGGGGTTGGAATTGGGTTTAGGGACTTAGAGATCCCAGATCAAGGCTTAAATCTCAAAACAGGAATTGGAGAGCAGTATCAGATGTCTTATACTCAAAAATCAGAAGTCCAGACTTGTTGTCTGGACGTCCAATCAGAGTCAGGAGGGATTTTGGGTTCTGTTTTGGGTATTCTGCAGAAATTAGACATCTGACAAAGTGTCTGGACATCCAATAACACTGCAGAAGTGGGTTTGAGGTGTGCGGGAGATGGCTAAGGGTCCTGGACGTCCTATAACTTATCTGGACATCCAGGTGAGGGTTGGAAATAGGGTTTTAGGTCTTCCTAAGGTGTTGTGACCTAGTCTAAGGGTGGCTAAGGCTTGGGGAGGTCTCTAGGCTATCCTAGGGCTAGGATGGACCTAAGCTCTTCACATTTTACTACTTTATTCCTACTTAATAGCATAGCAAACCTTTAACTCCCTTACATTATTATTCCTACATCTAATCTAAGCCTTCTACTCCAGCTTTACTGCAACTCCCATTATTCCTGATCCAGCTCCTGATCAGCTTATTCTTGCAATTGACATAATGTACTTAATTAGCACATTATAACATCATTTTATGCATAGCTAAAGTAAAGCAGTAAAGATGCAGGTAATGCTTATGCGTGCATAAATTTCCCTAACTTATGCTAAGTTCTAGGTTAATCTAGGTCAATTAAGACCTATTATTGCTGCGCAATCAATACTCCGGTTATAACCAAGTGGAAATCCATCCAAAGGACTAAGAAAAGACCAATTTCACCTACCCCTTCGGGACGTATGCATTTCGAAGGATGCCATTTAGTCTCTGCAATGCACCCGCGACTTTTCAGTGGTGCATGCTTGCCATATTCTCAGATATGGTAGGTGATTATCTAGAAGTCTTAATGGATGACTTTTCAGTATTTGGAGCATCATTTGATGATTGCCTCCAGCACTTGGTCCAAATACTCAGGCGATGCATTGACGTGAATCTAGTTCTTTCCTGGGAAAAGAGCCATTGCATGGTGCCTGAGGGAATTGTCCTGGGACATCTGATTTCGGAGAAAGGTATCCAGGTCGATCGAGCCAAGGTTAACTTGATTTCCAAACTCCTTATGCCAAGCTCGATCAAGGACATCCAATCTTTTCTGGGGCACGTCAGTTTTCACCGTCTATTTATCCCTGATTTTTCAAAAATCGCTGTTGAACGGTCGAATTGCTACACTAACGTGTTTGGAAAACCTGTCGTTGTAGCTTGAAAGCGAAGAATTTGTGTTCAACAAATAAAATTTATACCGAAAAGAATTCCGGGTCGAACACAGGGAGGCTACGTTGATCTATATTCGCAATTATATTTTTTTTAGAATTTTTTAAAAGCGAGGCGATATAATTACAATGGAACTATCAGACTAAAAGAAAGAGAGAGAGAGAGAGAAAGAAAACATGCATTCAATATTCCATACTGTTTATACAATCAAACTAAATAAAAGTTACACTAGAAAGCGGGAAATCAGCTACATTATAAAGCAGGAAAATTCTACACTAGAAAAGCTGTAAATAAGAATGGGAGAGAGAAGTTATCCTCCTTGACGATTGCTTGGAGGACGAGCCGGATAGACGACGCCTGGACGAGGGAGAATGGAGCCAGGACGAAGGAGGACGAAGCAGAAGAACGGGAATGGAGCAGCACGCCGTCGTCGTCGCGGGATCCACTTCCGAAGGAGGACGAAAATTTGGACTTTATCTCATGAGGAGCATCCCGGGTGTGGGAAAAGCTTCTCTTGAGCTTTGGAGAGGTAGAGAGGAGAAGGAAGGGATGAGAATTTCGTATGGAGGGGGTCTCCTTTTATAGATGCAAGGAGTGGGGGCAAAATGGTCATTACATCTTTAAAATAATAAATGAGGGGTCTTTAGTGACGGATAAAACCGTCACTAAAGCCCCAACGTGGGTGTAGCACCCATGTCCATGCACGCCTCTTCAGCTGTGCCCTTTCTCAATGCCCACGCACGTTCTTTAAATCCCAGCTGTCCGATTGCGAGATCGGACGGCTTAAGATGCATCTTCGCCCGTTGCCGCGCGCCCGCCTAGCACGTACGATCGTGCGTCCATGTCGCGCGTGCAATAGCGCATGATCTCTATTGAGCACAGACGGCCGTCCGATGATGATCCAACGCTCGCCATCGATGGCTCGCCCGCGCCTTCCTCCCCTTCGCTGCGGCTCGATCCCGCTGCTGCAGCTCGCACAAGTGCGCTTGACCGCTGCACTATGAGGCGCAGATGGTCGAGCGGGCACTTTTAGGCTCGGCAGCCCACAGCTGTTGGATCGAGATCCAATGGCAGAGAGGGAACGGGTGCGGGGTCTTCAGAGAATGTATGCAGCCGTTTGGGTAGCCGAGATGGCGCCACGTGGCGCTATCTTAGTCGTCCATCTTCTGGATGTTGTAGATGGTGCCACGGATGTCGGATTGACTTGATTTTTGCGTCGTTGGGCTGCGATTGTCAATCCAAATTCATCCGTACGGTTGGATTTGTCATTTGAAGTGTAGATTTACACCATCCTAGCCCTTGATCTTCTAGGATTCCCCGATCACTATCTGATGCTATAGATGCCTGATTAGGGCGATCTTGGAGTCGTTGAACTCCAATCGTCGCCCTGATCACATCCATACGGTTGGATCTTTGATCCGAGGCCCCGATAAAATGTTTGCTTTGTCCAAGCACATAAAAGGAGATAATTAACCTCTATTTTATTTAAACAACTCTAAATGCAAGATGATGCATGTTATGCAATATATATATCATGAAATGTAATCTTATGCTTAGGAACATGCATAAATAGACATTTTAAATAGTGTAAATGTGTTTACATCATACCCCCATGCCTATCTTTTGCTAGTCCCTAGCAAAAACTATATGCTATTTATAAAAGAATTAGGTTGGATTATTTGGACCTGAGTTATTTTCAATCATTAAGAAATTGTCTACTTAGGAACTGAACTTTCAAAGACATAACAGTGCCCGGGTATCAGCCAAAATGCTAACCGCCTCAAGCCTCGCCTTATTCAAATAAAAATTTCTTTTTCCCTTTTTACTCTTTCCTAATTTTTTTGGATTTTCAAATTTTAGGGTTTAAGAACGGCTTTCTACGGCCATTCAACTCACCCAAGATTTGATGAGAACCCTAAGCTTTAAGCATCTTATTGTGATTGTGATAAACTCGTTGATCGGCAATTAAAATGGACTTCGGGTTTCTACGCCTCTAGGTGACCTCAAAAAGAATTCTGCCTAAAGGTGTATCTTTACAATCGGTAGCTTTCTCCCTACTTTTATTTTTTTATGAGGTCAACACAAGGGTGAATCCAGTATATATCTCCCTGGTTTATTCTACTTCTCCGCTTCTTCCTAAGTGTTTTGGGAATTTTTAGTGCATTTACTGAGCTGGGTTCTGGACAACCGGTCGATGAGCTGTTACCACCGACAACTTGCCAGCCATACTTGTGTGGCGAAGTGTGGCTTATTTCTTTTTTTTCTTTTCTTTTTTTTTTAAGTAGGTGGCTTCCCTGGTCTAAGATTTACCTAAAGGCAGGAAAAAGAGAAAGGTCCAGTGACTGGGCTCTGGACAACCTACCTATGGGCTGTTACCCATGATAACTTGCCAGCCATATCACCCTAGAAGGTTCATTAGCTACCCAATTTCCATTAGAATCGCCGAACAACGAGTCAGTGCAAAGAAAGTGTGTAGATGCTTAAAACTCAGAAATTCCCTCAAATCAGAGGGTGGGTTGATAAGTCGTGTACTTATCACCCAACTTATTTATTCCAATTACAATAGAATTAAGATGGCGAGGACTCAAAGACAAATCTACATTTTAGTGGATACACAGGCTAATTAAGTCCAAAGACCTGAAGGGTCTTTGTGTTCAAATCTTAATGTAAAATTTCTTAGGATTGAAAAGTCCTAATGTCCAACTAATCCTTCCTAATTTTGATTTTTTTTATATATAAATAAGAAGAGAAAAATAATTTATATGGATTTCACAAAGCTAACCAAATAATTCAAAAATGAATCCACCCCCCCATGCCTAGCTAATGCAATGTCCTCATTGAAAAAGAGACATGAAAGAAAGGGTAGAATATGAAAGATGTCACCTGGATATGAAGCTCGTATCAGCCTTGTGTCATATGTACAACTGCTGAGTTTAATGCCGTCAGCTAGGCGAAGTCCAGCCAAAGAAGTTACAGAATGGCTAGAGCAACAGAGTCTGAGACGGGTTCTGGAAGATTACGGTCAACAACAGGCTTCAGATGTTGACCGTTGACTTTAAAGGTGTTACCCGTCTTTGGGTCAGAAATCTGAACGGCACCATTTGGAAAAATCTGATCAATTATGAATGGGCCATTCCATTTAGATCTAAGTTTGCTAGGAAAGAGCTTAAGTTTAGAATTGAATAACCAGACCTTTTGGTTTGGCTCAAAGCTCTTGCGGGAAATCAATTAATCATGTAGAGCCTTGGTCCGAGCCTTGTAGATCTTGGCATTCTCATAAGCATCATTTCTAAGCTCCTCCAACTCAGATAATTGGAGTTTCGTGGTCTTCCCAGCTAGATTCAGATCTAAATTGCATTGTTTGATTGCCCAGAATGCCCTGTGTTCAATCTCTACGGGTAGATGGCAAGCCTTTCCATACACCAAACGGAATGGAGACATGCTGATGGGCATTTTATACGCCGTACGGTAGGCCCAAAGAGCGTCCTCAAGCTTTTGAGTCCAATCCTTGCGATTAGGCCTAACCATTTTTTGCAGAATGTTCTTGATCTCTCGATTGGAGATCTCGGCTTGTCCATTCGTCTGGGGATGGTAAGGTGTCGAAATTCGATGATTAACCCCGTATTTGGCCAATAAATTCTGGAATTGGGCATTAGTAAAATGAGTGCCACCATCACTGATGATAGCCCTCAGAATCCCGAACCTACTGAAGATATTTTTCTTGACAAAATTGATGACCACCTAGTGGTCATTGGTTCGGGTGGGAATCGCCTCAATCCATTTGGACACATAATCAATAGCAACAAGAATGTACTGATGTCCAAATGAAGGGATAAAGGGTCCCATGAAATCGATGCCCCAAGCATCGAAAATTTCGACAGGAAGAATAGGGTTTTGGGGCATCATGTCTCTCTTAGTTATGCTCCCGAGTGCCTGACATCGAGAACATGACCTTGATAAATCCTAGGCATCCTTGAATAAAGACGGCCAATAGAAGCCAGATTGTAAGATTTTTGCAGCCGTCTTTTTCCCGGAGAAATGTCCACCACACCCAGATGCATGGCAGAACTCGAGTATACTGTCGAATTCATTCTCCGGTATGCATCGGCAAATAATATGATCAGAGCCGATGCGATATAGTTCAGGGTCCTCCCAGAAGTAGTATTTTGCCTCAAATTTGAGTCTATCCCGTTGTTGCTTGGTCCAATCCTGGGGGATTTGACCAACGGCCAAATAGTTAACAATGTCAGCAAACCATGGGGTGTGGACACCTAAAACTGTAAGAATGGTTTCGTTCGGAAAAGTGTCAGCAATCGGAATGTCTGGACAAGAAGAATTACCTAGGAGTCTCGACAAATGATCCGCCACCACATTTTGTACCCTAGTTTTATCCTTGATTTCAAGATCAAATTCTTGAAGAAGAAGAATCCAACGAATAACCGGGGTTTAGCATCCTTTTTAGCCAAGAGATGTCTCAAGGCCGAGTGGTCGGTATAAACGATAACATGAGACCCTAAGAGATAAGCCCTGAATTTTTCCAAAGCAAATACTACAGCTAGTAATTCCTTTTCAGTAATAGTGTAATTCCTCTTGGCTTCATCCAGAGTTTTACTAGCGTAGTAAATGACAGAGGGCTTTCAATCAATTTTCTAACCCAGGATAGCCCCGACCACGTAATCAGAAGCGTCGGTCAAGATCTCAAAAGGGGCTGTCCAAATTGGTGGTTGCAAAATTGGAGCACAGGTGACTGCCATTTTCAGGAAATCAAATGCCTTTCGACATGATTCGTCAAAAACAAACGGCGTTTCTTTGGCAAGAAGATTGCTCAAATGACGACCAACCTTCGAGAAATCCTTTATGAATCTTCGATAAAATCCCACATGGCCAAGAAATGATTTGACCTGTTTAACAGATGTGGGAGGAGGAAGTTTAGCGATAGCATCAACCTTAGCTTTGTCCACTTCAATTCCCCGTTCAGAGATTACATGACCCAAAACGATGCCCTCTTGGGTCATGAAATGACTCTTTTCCCAGCTAAGGACCAGTCGTGTTTTGATACATCGCTTAAGAATCATTTCCAAATTAGCCAAACAAGAGTCAAATGATTCTCCAAAAATAGAGAAATCATCCATGAAGACTTCCATAAACTCTCCCACCATGTCGGAAAATATGGCTAGCATACACCTTTGAAAAGTCGCAGGTGCATTGCATAACCCGAAAGGCATCCTACGAAAAGCAAAGGTTCTGTAGGGACAGGTGAAAGTAGTTTTTTCCTGATCCTCGTGATGGATAGGAACTTGGTTGTATCCCGAGTAGCCATCAAGAAAACAGAAGTACTTCTACCCGGCTAATTTTTCCAAGATTTAATCAATGAAGGGCAGGGGAAAATGATCCTTTTTAGTGGCTGTGTTCAACTTCCTGTAATCAATACAAACTCTTCAAGAGGAAGCTGAATGAGTTATGACAGATTCTCCTCTCTCATTAGTCACAACAGTAATCCCAGCTTTCTTTGGAACAATCTGAACGGGACTTACCTAGGGACTGTCAGAGATTGGATAAATAATTTCTGCATCGAGCCACTTGATGATTTCCGTTTTGACCACTTCTCACATATTTGGATTCAATCTCCTCTGCATCTGGTGAGAAGGGTGGGATCCATCTTCCAAAAATATTCTATGATTACAGTAAGATGGCTCGATCCCCCTGAGGTCATGAATGGTTCAACCAATTGCCTCCTTATGTTCCTTTAGGACCTTAATCAATTTAATCTCTTGCTCCTTTGTCAATTTAGCACTAATAATCACAAGGAGCTTATTCTGAGGTCCTAAAAATTGATATTTTAAATTCTCGGGCAATGGTTTCAATTCAAGCTGGGGTGGGGTGATGATTGATGGTAGGGTAGATGCTGAAGATTCAACAAGAGGAAGAGGTTGTGAGTGAACAAAATCAGTAGCCTCTTCCGAAGATGTCAGGTCAGAGGGTTGCAGGTCAAGTTCATCAACCAAAGAGGAACTTTCAATTGAAGAAACCGTCAAACAAGTTTCAATATTAACATTATCCTCATCAAGTTCCTCAATAAATCCACAATCCTCAAATTTGTTGATCGCCTTAAAAATATCCAATTTCATTCGTTGGTCCCCAAAGGCGATTTCCATGCTACCGCTTTCACAATTAGTGTTGGCCTTTGCGGTAGCCAGGAACGGACGCCCCAGAAAGATGGGCATGTTCCTCAGATTTTCCGGTACATCCCTGTCAAGGACAAGGAAATCTACAGGAAAATAGAAATCCTTGACCTTAACTATAACATCTTCAATAACACCTCGCGGGTTTGTGACCGAACGGTCCACTAACTGTAGCGTTACTGAAGTTGGCCGAAGTTCACCTAACCCAAAATTCTCATAAAGAGAAGTTGGAATTAGGTTGATGGATGCACCGAGATCCAAAAGTGCTCTATCAAATGTGTAATCTCCGATAACGCAAGAAATCAAAGGAGCACCAGGATCTCTCTTTTTCTGAGGGAGGTAGTGCAGGATAACAGAACTAGCCTGCTCGGAGAGTACCACCTTCCTCGGAACAGATTCTCTCGACTTACGCTTTTGTGTACATAATTCCTTTAAAAATCTTGCGTAAGCCGGTATGTGCTTGATAGCATCAAGGAGCAGAATATTGATCTCAACATTCTTAAATAAATTCAGAAGCTCCTCATTGCTATCAACAGACTTCTTCTTTGCTTTGGTTAAGGCTTCAGGAAAAGGAACATGAGTCAGATCTTTGGAATCAGGTTCTTGAGCCTTGATTTCTCCTCTAGAATTCTCCTCTCTCTTCTCAGATTCTTCAGGATTCAAAAGATCAGAATAGTGTGGTTGTGGATCCTGAGTCTTCTTACCACTCCTCAAAGTTACAGAATTTGCAGAAGCGTAAGAATTTGGGTCTTGGGGAGGGTTAGGAAAGATTGAAGGGGCTTGATTGACCATGAATTGTTGATTTGCAGAAGAAGAAGACAAGGAACCCTACTCAATCACTTGAGCATGTGCGTGCGGGTCCCTCTGATTTCCTTACCCTTGGGCTTGATTGCCCGAATTCATAATGTTTCACGGGTTGGGTACGGGTTGGGATGGTAGAGATCTGGGTTGACGAGAGTTAGCAATGAGTCCGGATTGCAAGTTGTCCAGCGAGTTTTTCATTTGCTGCATGAGCTGGAGCATAGATCCTTGCATCTCTACCATTTGACAGTTCAAATCAGCCTGCTCTGCGGGTTGACGGGCATTCCAAGCTAGCGATTGACCTGATTCGGAGGCAACTGAGTATATACTTGACCCTGACCCATTGGTCGTTGCAGAGCATAGTTGCTGGGTCGGAATTGGGTCTGTTGCCCTGGATTTTTCCAAGAGAAGTTAGGGTGGTTTCTCCAACCTAGATTATAGGCATTCGAGTAGGGGTTGGATCTAACATTCTCTTGTACAGCACAGACATCCTCATAGGGTGAGGATGGAGAGAAAGAAAGGGAAGGATCAGAAAAATTGGGATCAAAGGCCCCAGTTGGGAACCCATGGGGTTCCGAAAAATGCTGACTCATAGGTTGAGTCGCATCGAGTTGAATCACGAACTCTCGTCCAGAAGGAGCTTGTGAGGAATGGAATCTCGAATTTTGGGATTGAGTGGATCGAGAGTTGTTCATAGAATTGCCAGCCATCCACTCTTCCATTCTTTTAGCAACCAAGTCCACCCTATCAAGTTTATTACAAATCAATTCCATATCAAATGAATGAGAGTCATGGACTTCATTGACATTTAATCTGGGTTGCTGGGACCGATTAAAAGTATCCATGGAGGCATGATTAATTGAATTCTTACTCATTTCCTCAAATAAATCATGTGCACTATCTACATCTTTATTGAGGAAATTACCTCCGCAAGAAGCATCCACATGATTTCTGAGTTGCTCAGTCAACCCATGATAGAAAATCTGCACGAGTTTCCATTTCGGCACCTCGTGGTGTGGACACCTCCGCAATAAGTCCTAGAATCGCTCCCAGGCCACATGAAACTGCTCCCCCGGCCGCTGGGTAAAGGTAGTGATTGCCCGTCTCAAAGCATTGGTACGACCGACTGGGAAGAATTTCTTCAGAAAGGATGATTTCAACTCATTCCAAGTTGTAATTGGTCTTCCTATTGTCCTATACCAATGCGCGGCCTTATCCCTAAGAGAGTGGGGGAAGAGCCTCATGATCATTTTCTCCTCGTTTACGTTTCGAGCCTTGGTGGTCTAGACCAAAGTCATCAAGTCCTCCAAGTGCTGAAACGGATCTTCGGAGCCAAGCCCATGATAATGTTTAATCAGGCTTAACACCTGTGGCTTGATTTCTACGTCACCGGCTAGAATCTAGACGCCGGGATGTTCCCCGTAATTTGAAGGATCATAAAAATCCTTCAAGGGCTGAGCGCCCTACATTCTCTGGAACCATTCCTGCATTCTCTGCATTTGTTCCAGCTGCCTTCGAAATTCTTCCTGTGGATTTCCAAGCAAAGGAGGTGTTGTTCGGCCATGGGATCAAATTGACCAAAATCCAACTTGCGCCTCCTAGAATGTTCTAACGGTCCTTCCAATAGGGGATTCAATGACCGTCTTCCCAGCATAAACTAGGAGAAGGTCAGAAGGACTAGGGATAGGGACCCTGCAGCACAACAAAACAAGGCTATCCTTAAGTGGGGTAGCCTAAGGATCTACTGACTCTCAAAACCCGCCTTAAGACTGTAAGTGATTTACTCTACTTGCGTCTGTTTAATCCAACCAGTTAGAAGGAGGGACTGGGGAGAAGGTTCTTCCTTTGGCTTTCGCCTTCGATTCTTAATGTACCCCCAGCCACGGTCGTTTGACACTACTCCCCTAGCTAGACATCAGATTAATCAGTACAAGTAGGTTAATCAAAAACAATCTCAGACTAGGCCCTGAAGAGAGAATCAAACCTTAAGGCCAATGTCTACTCAATTTTATTAAGGCCTGGGATTGTGGTGCTTATGGAATGTGATGGGCCCTTACAATGGGTTGTGCCCTTAATGATTGATTGAGATTTGTGTAAGTGCATGCACAACCAAGGTTTTCAAGCAGGATTATTTATAATGTGTGAATTTTAACATTCAAATCTTGCTTAAGTAGCTTTTAGGGTTTCAAATTAGGTGAATTGCAATCAAGTTTCTAGGTAAACCAAGTTGTAAAACATAGGTGAAGATTGTTTTCCTTTAAAATCAGAAAGAAAGTGGAGTGCCTGGAATATACCTAGATTGAAAACCCTAAGGAGGAGCTACTTGATGAGTTGGTTTTAAATAAAGTGGTGCGGCCCAAACAACTCAAACAATTGGCCACAATTGCACAACTAAGTTAGGCACTCAAAAATGGTTAACCTAGAATGATTTCTACTCTGTTATGTGTTGCTTTGTGTGTACCGGTTCCACAGATCAGAACCCGGCTGAGTAGAAACAAATCAAGTTGATTAAGTGCCTTGAATGTGGGTGTGTGTTGTGTGTTTGTTGAAAATTACCCCACAAGATTATCTTTTTGTTATTTTTTTTTTATGAATGAGGGTGGAATGAATGTGAGTGGAAATCCAAACAACCAAATTATTCCTAAGATTTATGCAAACACCTAGGTTAATTGGAATTTGGATTTAATGTGGCAAATGAAATCTATGGAGGGGGAAAGAATGGGGGAGCACTTACAGTTGTTTTCAACTGCACTTTACTCCAGTCTACCGCTTGTTGATTCCTTGATGGAGGTCTCTGCAAAACAATAGACACAAGAGAAAGCTAGTTAGAAAATAATAAAATGCAAGAAATGCGAAAAGATCGGAAATCGTTGCCTCCCTGGTAACGGTGCAAAAATGTTGAACGGTCGAATTGCTACACTAACGTGTTTGGAAAACCTGTCGTTGTAGCTTGAAAGTGAAGAATTTGTGTTCAACAAATAAAATTTATACTGAAAAGAATTCCGGGTCGATCACAGGGAGGCTACGTTGATCTATATTCGCAATTATATTTTTTTTAGAATTTTTGAAAAGCGAGGCGATATAATTACAATGGAACTATCAGACTAAAAGAAAGAGAGAGAGAGAGAGAGAAAGAGAACATGCATTCAATATTCCATACTGTTTATACAATCAAACTAAATAAAAGTTACACTAGAAAGCGGGAAATCAGCTACATTATAAAGCAGGAAAATTCTACACTAGAAAAGCTGTAAATAAGAATGGGAGAGAGAAGTTATCCTCCTTGACGATTGCTTGGAGGACGAGCCGGACAGACGATGCCTGGATGAGGGAGAATGGAGCCAGGACGAAGGAGGACGAAGCAGAAGAATGGGAATGGAGCAGCACGCCGTCGTCGTCGCGGGATCCACTTCCGAAGGAGGACGAAAATTTGGACTTTATCTCGCGAGGAGCATCCCGGGTGTGGGACAAGCTTCTCTTGAGCTTTGGAGAGGTAGAGAGGAGAAGGAAGGGATGAGAATTTCGTATGGAGGGGGTCTCCTTTTATAATTTCAAGGAGTGGGGGCAAAATGGTCATTACATCTTTAAAATAATAAATGAGGGGTCTTTAGTGACGGATAAAACCGTCACTAAAGCCCCCAATGTGGGCGTAGCACCCGCTCCCACGCGCGCCTCCTCAGTTGCGCCCTTTCTCAATGCCCGCGCACGTTCTTTAAATCCCAGTCGTCCGATCGCGAGATCGGACGGCTTAAGATGCATCTTCACCCCTGCCGCGCACCCGCCCAGCGCATACGATCGCGCGTCCATGCCGCGCGTGCAATAGCACGTGATCTCTATTGAGTGTAGACGGCCATCCGATGACGATCCAACGCCCGCCATCGCTGGCTCGCTCGCGCCTTCCTCCCCTTCGCTGCGGCTCGATCCCGCGGCTGCAGCTCGCGCAAGCGCGCTCGACCGCTGCGCTACGAGGCATGGATGGTCGAGTGGGCGCTTTTAGGCTCGGCCGCCCACAGCCGTTGGATCGAGATCCAACAGCGGAGGGGGAACGGGTGCGGGGTCTTCAAAGAACGTATGCGGCCATTTGGGCGGCTGAGATGTCGCCACGTGGCGCCATCTTGGTCGTCCATCTTCTGGATGTTGTAGATGGTGTCACGGATGTCGGATTGACTTGATTTTTGCGTCGTTGGGCTGCGATCATCGATCCGAATTCATCCGTGTGGTCGGATTTGTCATTTGATGTGTGGATTTACACCATCCTGGTCCTTGATCTTCTAAGGTTCCCCGGTCACTATCTGATGCTACACATGCCTGATTAGGGCGATCTTAGAGTCGTTGAACTCCAATCGTCGCCCTGATCACATCCATACGGTTGGATCTTTAATCCGAGGCCCTAATAAAATGTTTGCCTTGTCCAAGCACATAAAAGGAGACAATTAACCTCCATTTTATTCAAACTACTCTAAATGCAAAATGATGCATGTTATGCAATATTTATATCATGAAATGCAATCCTATGCTTAAGAACATGCATAAATAGACATTTTAAGTAGTGTAAATGTGTTTACATCAATCGCGTACCCCCTGACTACTCTTCTCTTCAAGGATGTACCTTTTGAAATCTCCAAGGAATGCACTCAAGCATTTGAGATCCTTCGTGACCAAGTTACCCAAGCCCCGACCCTACAGTCTCCTGATTGGTCTCAACCCTTTGAGATCATGTGCGATGCATCTAACTTCGCTGTAGGAGTGGCTTTGCGACAGAAATTGATGGGAAACTCGTGGTCATTTACTATGCTAGCAAAACACTTGACGAGGCTTAGCGTAACTACACGGTTACTGAGAAAGAGCTATTAGCCATAGTATTTGACCTAAAAAATTCAGATCTTACCTCCTGGGTTCCCATGTTATCATCTACTCAGATCACACAGTTGTGAGGCATCTCCTTGAAAAGAAGGACGCGAAACCTCGATTAATCTATTGGATCTTGCTGTTGCAAGAATTTAACCTCGAGATTCGCGACAAAGTGGGAAAATAGAACGTGGTCGCTGATCACTTGTCCTGCCTTCCTTCTGAGATCATTGACCCTTTTGGACCCATCACGGAACATTTTCCTGATGAGCACCTCCTGACTATCGATATAGGACTTCCATGGTTTGCTAACATAGTAAACTACTTGGCATCACATCAGATCCCATCCGATTGACCAAAGGCCAAGAAGGAAAAATTATGTTCCGATGCCAAGTATTACCTTTGGGAAGACCCGTATCTATTCTGCATTGTTGCTGATCAAATAATTCGACGATGTGTTGCGGAAGCAGAAATCAAAGACATACTCTCTTTCTACCATAACCAAGCATGCGGTGGACATTTTTCAGGACACAAAACCACATCAAAAGTCCTCCAGTGTGGCTCTTACTAGCCCACAATTTTCAAGGATGCATATAATCACTGTAAGGCATGTACTCATTGCCAGACCTTGGGCAACATGAACTGTCGAGACATGATGCCTATATAGCCGATTCTAGTAAGTGAAATTTTTGACATTTGGGGGATTGATTTTATGGGACCCTTCCATATCTTGGATGGCTTCGAATACATCTTACTCGCTGTTGACTATGTGTCCAAGTGAATCGAAGCCATTTCGACCCAAACCAATGATTACAAAGTTGTTATCAAATTCATTCATCAAAACATCTTCTCAAGGTTCGGGATTCCACGTGTAATAATTTTCGATAGAGGGACCCATTTCACAAACACTCAATTCAGGTCACTGATGACCAAATATGGGGTGTCGCACCGAATCTCTACTCTTTACCAGCCCCAAACTAATGGTCTAGCTGAGCTATCAAATCGGGAGATCAAAAAAATCCTCCAGGTTACTGTTCGACCTAACAGGAAGGATTGGTCATCCCAGCTTCCAGAAGCTTTGTGGGCTTATAGGACCACCCACAAGACCCAATTAGGTATGTCTCCCTTCAGACTGGTGTACGGGAAGGCGTGTCACCTCCCCGTCGAATTGGAGCATAAAGCCTATTGGGCAATACGGAATTGCAACTTAGATCTTTCTAAGGCTGGAACCCATAGAAAGCTTCAGATGAGAGAGATCGATGAATTACGCCATGACGCGTATGAGAACTCGCGAATTTACAAAGAGTTGGTTAAAGCCTTTCACGACAAGCACATATCTCGAAAGATATTCCATCTTGGTCAAAAGGTCCTACTCTTTGATGCCCGACTCAAATTATTCCCAGGAAAGCTACGATCTAAATGGATCGGACCCTACCTAGTCTGACAAATCTTTGGAAATGGAGCCGTTGAGATCAGTCCACTCAGCCACAATTCTGAACCCTTCATCGTGAATGGTTAGAGACTCAAACCGTTCATTGACATGACCAATACAGATTTGGCTGAGATATCCTTTATCTTCCATTCTCCTTGAGCTCATTGCGCCCAGCCGATGGCGTAAAACTCAGCGCTTAACGGGAGCCAACCCGTCATTCTTTGAAAATCCTGAAACCTTTCTTGACATTTTTATGCTGAATTCATATTGCACTTTAGGGTTCATCCATTAGAACAGTCGACTCCACCTCAGGTACCCATACCCGAGTCTAAAATCATCCGCAACAGTCACCTCGACCTGTTCACCCACCCAACACCTGTCCTAATGAATGAACTAAGCTGAATTCGAACCCACCTAATTTACAATGGAGACATTGCAATTCATAGGCATGGGGGGTATGAAAGTGTAAAATATTATGAAAACTCATCATAAGAAAAGGTTTCAACAAAAAAATCACATATCACAAAAAACACAAAAAAATTGAAAAATCTTGAAAAAGAACAAAAAATAAACAGAGGGGGGAGAGAAATTTTTGGGCTATACAAAACATGAGGGATTACAAAATGAAAAATAAAAAAGAATAGTCATTAGTAAAAGATTAAGGGATTAGCTGAAGTTCTAGACCACATCAAGAAAAAAGAGAAAAATGAGAAAAAGTGCTAAGGAGACACAAAAGGAGATTAGTAGGAACGTTGACCTTAGGCCTTTTGGGCTAGACTCTTAGGCTTAAAAATTCAAGTATCCGCTAAGATCTGGATAATCCTCAAGAGGTTGGGGAAAATGCGAAGCTTAAGTATTAGGTCTAAGGCTTAGGGAGTATTCAGCCTCGTTAACTGACCTTCGATTTGCGGGACTCGATAACCTATGCACCCAAATCCACACACAGTCTAGTTCAGTGCGCATAACTATCAAAATCATGCAAAAGCATTTTAAATGTTCTGAAAAAAGTTGCCTAGATTAGGAGCGGCCGATCAACACAAGTTGATTTGGTTGAGTTCCCGATGCGAAGAGGTGGAAAATTCCCCTCGAAGATCCGTAACAACATATCATCTCCTTGGTGCTTGCCTCTTAGGATATTTACATATCCTATCGGGGGCACATAAGCACTCTGCTAGTTCAAATACCATGGACGGCATTATCACGAAATGTCGATTGCCAGGGTCTGGATTTGTCCATGGAACACCATGGGTGGGATTATCATGAAATCTCAAAAGCCAGGGTTCTGGGGTTTGCCATGGGCGGTGCTATCATGAAGCATTGATTGCCAAGGACCTTTGAGGATTGATGATGGGGACAAGGAATCCGATACAAATCATGTTGAGAAGCCAATCCGAAGCTAGAAATAAAAAGAAAAGAGAGAGAAAACTCTCCAAACAAATAAATCCTCTGTCTCTCTCTTACAAAAACACATTGCAAACTGAACTAAGGCTAAAATATGTCTCAAGCACAGGTGCTTTAACCGCGGATTTCAACGAATCCTAGGATAGTTTCTACGGGCCTTAAAAACCTTTATAGAGGATCGAGGCTAAAGTTGGTCAGGTCTAGATCTTGGTTGGTACTTGAGTACCTCTAGGCCTATTTTAAGCATTCTGACCTAATCTAATCACAAAAGAAAAAGAAAAAGCACTTATCGTAACTGGTGAAAGAAACTCATGGTCTAGAACAGACATTAAAACCTTGAAATTTTGCTAAGGGACTAGCAAAAGCAAGGCATGGGGGTATGATGGGAACACCATCATGAGCCCTAACTAGCTCATTTTTTACCTAGAAAAGGCAAAAAAAGCTTCGACATAACCTAAAGAAAGGCCTAATTCAAGGAAAAAATGTTCTGAGAAGAAAACATGAAATAAAGGGTAAAACTGTAATTTAGACATTGCAGTACATCAACAGGATTTCTCAGGGGCTAAACATAAGCTAATTGGACTTACTAAGAGGAAAAGTGGGATGGTTCAGCCAGAAAAGGGTTATTGTGAGATCCAAGAATTAAATGACATTCTGTAATCTTAAAATAAATCCACTTAATTTCACAAGGTTCTGGTCAAAATAAAAATCAACTAAACCCTCTAAAATTTATGAAAAAATATCCTCTAGGGTTTAGAACCTTCAATTGGCCTTTGGAACTTATTTTGACCTAGATTGGGGTCCTAGCTCATTATTTGACCTAAATTAGGTTTCTGTGTAAAATATCTAGTCAAACGTGGTCAAACCTAAAATCCAACTTCACCATTGGATTTCTTAGGTCCAAATTAGGTTTCTACCAAAATTTGGGATGAAGGAGAGGTCGCCTTGACCTACTTTGCAAAATAGTCCACCCAATTACATTCTGACCCCTATCTTTTGAAAACCCTTGCACAGACCCCCCTATCTTCCTTGCCACTCTTTGCATTTATGTCCCTCCACCATTACAGCGGAGGAATCTTACTCCGACGAGGATTTGAGGAGGATTTCTCCCAAAATCCTCAAAGATCTCCCAAATTTGGAAGGGAGATTCTTTGCGGAATTCCCTACCGTCTGAACATGATCCCAAGATTCGATACGCACCTAATCTCTCGTGCGAACGCTCGAGAGAATTGGGTATCATCTGCACCTTCCATCTACTGTGAGATCTTTATGCTTGGAAGCTTTCCTTCCAAGCACAAGGACCTCGACCAGCAGCTATAAAAGGACCCCCTGTCCTTGCCGCATCCTTCAAGCTTGTTTTAGCCGTTGATACCCCCTTAATTTCTTCCTCCCTCATCTCCAGCCAACTTCCTGCAAGATCCAGTGATCCCTCCTCCCTCTTCTCGTCACTCTGTCACCATACCAGTGGCAAAGTCATCTCCGCCTTGCTCCTCCGCATCGCGCCATACCTGCGCACGCTTTTCCGACCCCTTCATCATCGCCATCATCCTCACCTCAGGGCTTTCTTCTCCGATGACGGCACACACGCGCTGCTCGTCCTCTGCCTTTCCCGCTTCGTCCAACTACCCTCAGTAGGTTCCCCTCTCTCTACCCTTCATTTTCCCCACCTAATTTCATAAAACACCCCTCGATAGCCATCGACCACCTCCGTCTCCCTCATCTCCAGCAGACCACCGGCGAGGAGAATCCGTCGCTCCACCCATCCACACGCCTCGCTACCCACCTTAGAATCACTCACTGATCACCATCCACTCCTCCACTGACCGCCACACATGCCCTACACCCTCACCGAACACACTCACTTCCACAGTCATAGTCCGACCTAGGCACGCACACCTAGGCCGTTCTGTGCCACACCAACCCCCTCCTCACCATCGCCATGATACGGCGAAGCTCCCCAAGTCATTTGACAGGGCCGCGAGGCCATGTTCATGCATTTCAGGTTTGAGCCCTTTCCTCCATTGGAGCAGGCGTGAAGGAGCTTGCTTGCTCACTCCAGGTCGCCCCACTCTAGGCTAAGGCATCCTAGGTGCACGGTAGTATCGTGCGACCCTTTCACACTTAACAATCAGGGGCTTCGTCAACTGTAGCTGCCTCAATTGGACGGACATTCTCCCTACGGGCGCGCAAAGAAGCGGGTGGGACTTTAGTCCCACCTTGGAAACGGTAGGCGCAGGTGAGTCACTTAAATTGTTTTCGTGTTTCTTGTTGGTCGCCTCAAGTACACGGGGTGAGGTCCCCTCACCCACGACACCCTGCTTGTCCGCGACCCACACCTACGCGGACCTAGTCGACCCATTTACCCCACATTCGCGCACCACCCACGCCGGTGTGCCTAGACCCGGGTGCGCGTAACTCAACTATTGACAGTGCTTGATCGTGTTTTATAAGTCAGTTTCATTGTAGTATAGGTGACCAAGCATTGACAACAAATAAGAATTTATTATTCAAAAACCTAAGTATCTGAGGTCGAACACAGGGAGCAAATGGAATTTATTCACTAATCTCAATAATATAATTGAACACTTAGAATTACTCAAAACTTAATTCAGAATATAAATGCAAGAGTTTAAAAGTCAATTGTGGCAAAAATAGATAAATTGGACGTCTGATTCCATGGTCAGACGTCTTAAAAAGATATTCTCTGATTTTCTTTCTCTGACTCTTTTTCTTCTATTCTTCTTTGGTCTTTGGCCATCTGCTTCTTCTTCCTTGTTTCTTCTCTGTAGCTCCTTTCTAGCTTTTCCTTTCTTATTCCTTCTTCTTATTTTCCTCTGTCATCTACCTTTCCTTCTTAAGTCTTCTCTTTTCTGCTGTCTGTCTGCAGCTAAGTGTCAGTTTCACCTTCTTCCTCTGCGGGTCTTCTTCTTCTTTCTTGCTTCTTCCTCCTTTAGCCTTCCTTAGCTCTGCTTCCATTGGCTTCAACCTTTCTTCTTCTTCCTTGGCTTCTGCCTTAGCTTTCCTTTGACGTTCTCTTCTCTTTGGCTTCTTTCCTTTCTTCCTTCCTTCTTCTCTTGCACAGTGCTGCTCCTTCCCTTGGCTTCAGCCTCTCTTCTTCCTTGCATAGTGCCTTTCTCCTTCTTCTTCCTCTGCAGGTTTTCCTCTTTCACCTTGCCTTAGCTTTTCAGCTACGCCTTCCCCTTCCTTCTTCTTCCTTGCACACACACCGAAGAGCAAAACCTACCCCTCTACCCACCTCTGCGTCTCTCTCTCTATTTCTCTTTTTGATATGCTCTCGCAAAGCCAGGTAATCGGGTCAGTCGCGTGCCCGAGTCCAGGTGCACCAGCGTGGGTGTGGTGCGCAAGGAGTGCTCGGTAGGTTAGTCGGGTCGGGTGCCAGGTCCGCGACGTCAATTCACAGATGAGGTGTGGTAAGGGCAAGGGACCTCACCCCATGTGTGTCTCGAGGTGAATAGAGTAAAACACAAATTCAATATAACCAACGCGCCTCACTCTTGCTTTTCCGAGGTGGGACTAATGCCCCACCCGCAGGTGAGGTTCTTCTTCCAATTGCTGCAGCTAGGTTGCTTGCCAAACCAATTGCCCTGCTGTCTGAGTTCGCGCATGCATCTGCTTCCTCTGGGACCCTGACACCTAGAGCACGCAGCCTGGGATGAAGCTCGCGACCTCCTCGCTGTGTACATCAATGGCGGCAGGTGGTGAGATCTGTCACACACAATCACGGCCTTGCAGCCCCATTAAAATACATGGGAAGCTTTGCCGTGCGAAGATGAAGGTGGGACGGTAGGTGGCAGGCCGCGGGGCGGCCTAGGCGTGCGTGCCTAGGTCACTCTGTGGCCAGGCTTATGGGCTAGGTTGGGGGGTGTTTAGGGAGGTGTTGGCAGTCTGTGAGTGGGTAGAAAATGTTTAGTGGTCGATGGCGGAGGTGAATAGGTTGGTGGCGAGACGTGTGGAGGTGTGGAGTGACGGATGCATCTCGTCGGAGGTTGGCCGGAGATGGGGAAGATGAGGATGGACAGTGGCAGTCGAGGGGTGTTTTGTGAAATAGATTGAGGGAAAAGAAAGAGTAGAAGACGAGAAGCTTATCTGAGGTACTTGGAGTGAAGGGGAGGCAGAGGAGATGAACAGCGTGTTTGTGCCGTCGTCGGAGAAGATGGCCCTGAGGGGGAGATAACGGCGACGAGGAAGAGATCAGGAAGGCATGCGCTGGTGTGGCACAACGCGGAAGAATGAAGCAAAGTAACCCTGTCGCTGGTATGGCAGCAGAGTGACGAGAGGGGGAAGGAAGAATCGCCGGAGCTTGCAGGCTACTTGATCAGAGAGAAGGGAGATGAATTCTAAGGGAGTCTGCAGCCAAATCAAGCTTGAGAGATTCGCAGAAGACCGGGGATCCTTTTATAGTTGGTGGCCAAGCTTCTGGTGCTTGGAGGGCAAGCCTTCTACCATCAACTTCTCGCTGGAGAAGGAAGGCAGTTGAAGATCCAAATCTCTCGCGCGTTCTCACGAGAGATTAGATGTAAATCAGAGATTGCAATTAAGCTCAGATGGAAGGAAATTCCTCAGAGAATCTCCCTTCCAAATCTGGGAGATCTTTGAGGAATCAGGAGTACTCCCCCTCCATTCCTCACTGGAGAAGGATTTCTCCCCATTAATGGTGGATGGACCTATTTGTAAGAGTGGAGAGGAAGTTAGGGGGTTTTTGTAATGGTTTTCAAAAGATAGGGGCCAAAATGTAATTGGGTGTACTATTTTGCAAAGTATGTCAAGATGACCTCCCCTTAGGTCCAAATTTTGGTACAAACCTAATTTGGATCTAAGAAATCCAATGGTGAAGTTGGATTTTAGGTTTGACCGCGTTTGACTAGACAATTTGCACAAAAACACTAATTAGGTCAATTAATGAGCTAGGACCCTAATCTAGGTCAAAATAGGTTCCAAAGGTCAATTTGAAGGTTCTAAACCCTAGGGGATATTTTTCCATGAATTTTAGAGGGTTTATTTGATTTTTAACCTAACCAAAGCCTTGTTGACTTAAGTAAGTCTGTTTTAGGGTTACAAAATGTCATTTAATTCCTAGACTGCACATGAACCCATTTCTGTCTGAACCAACTAACTTTTTATCTTATTCTGACCATTTGACTTATGTTTTGCCTCTGAGAAATCCCTTTTATGTACTGCAATGGTAAAATTGTAGTTTTAACCTTTATTTCATGTTTTCTTCTCAGAACACTTATTCCTTGAATTAGGTCCTTCTCCAGGTTATGTAGGAGCTCTTATTCTCTTTCTTAGGTCAAAATGAGCTAGTTAGGGCTCATGATGAGGCTCTCATCACCGACCTGATTACCTAGATGGCTCTGAGAGAGCGTACGCGGGGGAGGGGGGGTAGGGGTAGGTTTTGCTCTGCTCTGTGTAGGGAAAGAAGGAGAAGGAAGAGGTAGCCGCTGAAGAAGGACTTGTGAAGGAAGCAGGAGTGGCTAAGGAAGGAAGAAGAAGGACTTGAAGGTAGAAGTCAAGGAAAGAGGAAGAAGTACTATAGCGGCTGAAGAAAAGGCTAAAGAAGAAGAGGCAAAGGCTGAAGAAAGAAGAAGAAGGTGCGGCCAAGCAGAGAAGGAAGAAGGAAAGCAAAAGACAAAAGCAGAAGTAGAGAAATCAAGGCTAAAGAAGAAAGGAGGACTTGAAGGCAAAAACAGAAGCCAGAGAAGAAAAGAAGAAGAGAAAAGGAGCCACAGAGAATAGAAGGCAGAAGAAGAGAAAGAATCAAAGGCAGAGAAAAGAAAAAAGACATCAGAGAAGGAAGAAAAGAGAAGAAGAAAGAAGAAGCCATCAAAGAGAAGAGAAGAAAGAAGAGAGAGCATTATATTTCTTTTTACATCTTCTATTCATCTCTTTAGCTTTCATAGACATTGAATCTCATTCATATTATTGTTGAACATCAGATTTTGATTAATTTGAGATTGTGATTTTAGTTTTTAAATACCAATTTGCTACCTGTGTTCGACCTCAGATACTTAGGTTTTTGAGTAATAAAATTCTTATCTATTTTCAAGGCGATTTCATATATACTACGACGCAACATCTTTTAAACACCGATTTTGCGTTCGTTAACAGGTTGCACACCACAAAACCACAAGTCCGACCTCACAAGATTAACAGCCTTCGATTTTGGGTGAGTTTCATCCAGAACCTTAGAACCACTTGACCCTGGGGCATGGGTCTGCATCATAATCTAGTCCACGTGTATGGACATCTTCTGCTGGCGGGTCTGAGGATCAATCGTTTTAGTTTGATTCTAATCCGCACTTGTGAATTCTCAATTTCTTCTTTGTATGTATGTTATGCCTAGCTAAAGGCATTAAACTTAGCGTGTGTGTATACACTCTTCTCTTTGTGGATCTGACCAGATTTTCACTACACTAAGGTAATATTCTGTTTACTCCGCCCTTTCCATGTATTTATTTTTACAATGAGGATATTGCATCATTTAGGCATAGGGGGTGGATACTTAATCCTGAAATCATTTTGTTAACTTCGTATAATTTCTTTTAGTTTCTTTAAAAAATATTGAAAATTCGAAAAGAGAAGAAAAAGAAGAATTAGGAAAAGAGAACTTAGCCATTTGGAAGTTATTAACTTTAGGAAATGATACAAGAGGACCTAAACACTTACTCTTCAGGTATTCAGGCTTAATTAGCTTGGGTGTCGACTCGAATGTGGACTTAGTCTCGAGTCCTTGCCAAGTCAATCTTATTTTAATTCGGTAAATAAATTGTGGTGATAAGTATACGACTTATCAACTTGCCCTCTGATTTGGGGAGACTTTAAGCCTAAGCATCTACACACATTTTTTACACTGACTCACTTTTCGACAGTTTCTTCAAAAATTGGGTAGCTAATGAACTATCTAGGGTGGTATGGCTAGCAAGTTGTCGATGGTAACAACTCATCGGTCGGTTGTCCAGAGCCCAGTAATAAGACCATTTTCATTATACTGCCTTTAGGTAAATCTTAGATCAGGGAAGCCACCTACTTAAAGAAAAAAAATAAACAAAAAGATAAAGAAAAAAAGTAGAAAAAGGAGAAGAAAATAAAAAATAAACAAAACCACACTTCACCGCACAACTATGGCTGGCAAGTTGCTGTGGGTAACAACCCATTGGCCGGTTGTCCAAAACCCAGCTCACAAAATATGCACAATAATTCCCAAAACACTTAGGGAAGAAGCATGGAGGTAGAATAAACTGGGGAGATATATACTGGGTTCTCCCTTGTGTTGACCCCATAAATAAAAGTAGGGAGAAAGCTACTGTTTGAAAAGATAAAACTTTAGGCAAGGTCACCTAGGGTCGTAGAAACCCGAAGTCCGTTTTAACGGCCGCCTAGTGAGTATTTCACTATTTTCACAAGATGCTTAGCACTTAGAGTCCTTTTCGAGTCTTGAGCAGGTCGGGTAGTCATAAAAAGTTATCTCGGAACTCTCAAACTTCAAAAGTACAAAAAAATTAGAAAAGAAGAAAAATAAATTAAAAAAAAATGTATCTTCTCTTTTCAAATAAGGCGAGGACTTGGGCGATCTGCATTCTGGCAGGCAACCGGGTACTGTTGAGTTTTCGTTGTTTAAGACCTTAGTTGAAATTTTCTATTGTTAATAAACGACTTAGGCCTAAGCAATCTAATCCTAATTTTGATTTTATACTTAACATGTACCTTAACTTTGCTAGAGACTAGCAAAAGATAGGCATGGGGGTATGATGTAGACACATCTATTTAGGTTAAAATGCCTATTCATGCAAGTTCCTTGGCTTAGATTTGCATTGCATGTTATAAATATTGCATCTCATGCATCATTCTGCATTTAGAGTAGTTGTATATAATTTAGGTTAATTACGTCCTTTTTGTGGTCAGGAGAGAAGGATATTTATTTTGGAGGCTCGGATTGATGATCCGACTATACGGATCTAATCAAGATGATGATCGAAGTCCAATGCCTTCAAAATCGCCTTGATTGGAGTCCCATAGCATCATATACAATCCAAGGAAGATCAACGACCGAGGGACTAGGTGACATAATCCGAAGTGTCAAATGATAAATTCGACCACACAGATGGATTCGGGTCAACGATCGCAGCCCAACAGCGTGAAAATCGACTCAATCCGACCTCTATAGCATCCCCTACAAAGGAAAGAAGATGGGTGGCCTAGATTGCACCATGTGGTGCAACCCAGGCCACCCATGCGCACGCACACGCCACTGCACACACATAGCAGTGTGGGTGCGTGTACGTGCGTAGAGGCACTCAAGCGCAAGTGAAGCATGCACGTAGAGGCAGCGGCGTGTATTGCGAGTGCACGTGCAACACGGGCGAACGGAGCGCCTGCCATCGCAGCGGTGGGTGGGCGTGTGGGCTGTCTTCAGCGACGATTGCGACGAATCTTCAGCAATGTTTATGACCGTCACTAAATGTCCTGTATACGAATTTGATTCTTTCGTCCATTATAAAAGGACCCCTACCCATCCCATTTTTCTTCATCTTTTCCTTTCTTCACCTCACCACCTCCAAGGCTCTTGAGAGAGCTTGTCCCAAGCCTAGGATGCTCCTCTAGAGTAAAACCAAATAGTTTTCCCTGCCCTCATCCCCATTCATGTAGCATCCCGTGGCCGTCCTCTCATTGCCCTTCGAGAAGAAGATCCTCCCACGACACTATCCTGCCCCAACCTCCGTCCTCTGACTCCATCCTCCTTCGTCCCGCTCCTCACCACCTTCCTTCGGGCGACATCAGAGTGAGTCATCCTTCGAGCAGCCATCGAGGGGGATTTTTCTCACTCCATTCTATCTTTTTATGTTTTCATAGTGTAGATTTTTCCCACTTTCGTAGTGCAACAAACAGTTCTTGATGAATGGATGATTGTTTCTCTCTCTCTCTCCCTCTCCCTCTACCTCTCCCTCTTATATTTTTGCAAGTAGATAAAGTTTTTATCGACTGAATCTCTTGCTTGTTAAAAATACCAAAAAAATTAGAAAAGATAAAAATGACTAAAAAGAAATAAAAGTGAAGCACGAATTTCATAAAACCAAATGTTTGCCTCCCCGTGTTCGACCTGGGACTCACTTTTTGGATTTCAGTATAAATTTTATTTGACCACGATTTTGCAACTACGATGACGGGTTACTCGTAACCCTGATTTCAAACTCGCGAAACACGTGCGGTTAGTTTCTTTGCAACGCAGCAGCAGGCAGTAGAGTCTCCAATTGAGGGCGAAGGTGACACTAAAGGCTCCAATTGAGGTTCTAGAAGAGAACCTGGGACTCAGTCACGTAGCCTGGTGTTGTTCGCTCGAGATCGAGTTTTAAATCATTGCGTTGCAGTATAGTCGAAATCTCGCGAAAAACAGATAAAATTTATACTCAAAAAAGTCTGAGGTCGTTCGCTGGAAGCAAGTAGGAATTCAATTCTCAAAATTGCAATTTAAACAATAGAGATAAGATATTATAATTAGAAATTGATTCAGAATAATATGGCAATAAGATCAATGTGTCAGACTGCAAAAAAAATGGTGTAAAATGGTGATTTGAATCACCAACTACTCCTTACAATAATATCAAATGAAACTCAATAGTTATGAATGAAATAAACTTTAAGTCAGCCATCTGATTATTCAATCAGATGTCTTAAACATCTGATGAACAGTGTTTTTCTTTGCTTCTTTCTCTGTTCTTCTTCTTTTCTTCTTCTTCACTTTCTTTCCTTCTTCTTTCTCTATTCTTGTGCGGCTCTTCTTTTCTTCCTCTTCTTTTTTTCTCTGCTTTCTCTCTTCTTTTGCTTTCTCTTTTCTTCTTCTTCCCTTCTTTTCAAGCACTGGGGAAAGGTTCTTAGATTTGGCTAAGTGTTAGACAACTTTCCAGAGAATAAAACCCTCCCCTACCTGATGAGTTGCGACTCATCATAGCTAAATAGCCTAAGTTAAGCTAGAAACTAGGTTAAACAATATCAAATTAACACATAAAAAGGGTTAACTGTAGGAATTAGAGAAAAAGACCTAAAACATCAATTCTATGTTAAAACGCATAATTAGGTCATTAAATGAGATATTCTATTAATAAATGTGAAATGGCGATCCAATGGCAAATTAGACACATAAATGAGCTCAAAAGTTCAAATCAAAAGTATAATTAACTTCTTAAATGTTGAATTAAGCTTAGATAAAAACTTGGATGCATTTGGACATCATTAAGGCCTTGAACTTAAAGATTTACATTTAGGTCCTTAGTGCATTACATTCCATTCATTAGAAAACCTCCTAGGACCCATTTGTAGACCGTAGGGACCTTTTTGTAAGCCCTAAAGGATCTCTCTATAACCATTCATTACCACTTATGGGCCTCTTTGCAATTGTTCTACCCCTTCGTTGAGGGGCTCTCCCTGTAATTTCACCAATACGCACATCAACCACCTACATCCCGCGTAAACATTCACACGAAGAACTCGCGTGATCCTAGTCGTCGATCACTTGTCTCACTTGATCTGTGGCTCGATTTGAATCGAACCTTCGCATGATTCAACGCGTGTGATCACCTTTTCACCTAGATCTCATCCTACGACAGATATTTGATTTTAGCTCACGTGCACTCCTCTCCTCAAATCAAGACCGCCCACTACCTTAGCTCCTGATTTCACTCGCATGGTGCTTTGATCCACTGATCTTCCTACTTAAGCAGCTCCACAGCTGCGCGCACAAGAGATTGACCTCCTCTCCTACTTCCTTGAGGCCGATCCTTTCGTCCTCTCCAATTTCTTCTCCCCACATTTCCCCATTTTCACGGCAACCAGTTGTGAATTCTTCATCTTCTCCGACTCTCCTCGCCGCTAAGGACCACATAGCACTTGAGGGCAACTTGAAGCTTCTCTAGAGAGCTTTTCAATCCGCTGGAGATCCTCCCTCCTTCGTCGCTGCAGCCACCAGCTGCAGATCTTCTCAACAGGTTCCATTCTTCCATTTAGACTAGGTTTAATGCTTTCTAGATTAATTGTAGTTTTACTTAGAGTAGTTAGCAGTAGAAATTAGATTTAGATTAGTTTTGATCTATGTGTGACTGTTAGAGTAAGTTAGGAGTAGATTTAGCCTAGATCCCACATTTTCAACTCCTCTGATCACTTCAGATCAGAGGAGATGAATTCCCCCATTCACTGATCATTGTTTTCTCCCCCTACATGTTTCCATTTTCGTTTCTGTGTTTCCTCACAATTAAATTCATAGATCACCCCTTCATGAGGCCTAATTTTAGATATGAAGGTTTTTAACCTCAGATCTGAAATTGGCATCATAATCCACCTTGGGGTGTCTCTCATTCATCTCACAAGTTCACAAGACCCCCCGATCTTGTTCAAAAACTCAGATGACTCTATTTTGTTTGCAAATGATTTTAATGATCAAATCGGAGGTTTGAATTCAATTTTGAGCTTTATCGGATTTAATCGAGTTATTTGAGGATTTTAATGGCTTTGATCGGGTATTTGTAAGGATTCCAATGTCCTTGAGTGTGGCTTTGATTTATGGATGAGTGTGTACCCAAATTTGATTTGAAATGGGATGTTTTATTTTTCAATGTGTAGAAAGCCAAGGAAAATCAACCTTGTTGATTTGAGTCTCTCTCTTTTGTATTTCTGTGAAGGTTTAGTTCTGTCGATTTTGAATGTTCACCTAAGGAATTGTCAATATTCCTTAAGGTTTAGGAAATTGGGATTTAGTTTGGATTTAATGGACTAATTTAGGGCCTTCCTTCATGCTGTCTATGGCATTAGGAAGGTGTTAGATCAGTAGTTTTATTTCAAATTTGAAAAGAAACTATTGCCGAGAATTTTCTGATAGAGAGTTTAACATCCCAAGTGATTTCAAGGTGATTTATCAATCTGATCAGATTCTTCTATGCTTTTTGTTGTGTGTTTTGAATCACATCATATTAAATTGCTACATGAGCAGCTACATTCCAATTGAATTCTAGTAGTTTATTCCCTGATAAGAACATTTTATATTCTTACTCAGACTTTTTCAAGTCTGATTTGGGATATAAATGACTGAATCAAGGAATAGGTTGTTGAATTGGAGGTCCAAACCTGCTGCAGATGTTTTTCTCTGATTTTTGGATTTACTGCAATAGCCATTTTAAGACTTCTGATATGAAGTGAATGACACAATGGCTATGTAGCAGATCCTATAGCTGCCGTAGGAGCCGGTCTGGTTGAAATTTAATAGCTGCAGTAGCTGCTTTGGTCAGATTTTGTAGTGAAAAGTACCTTAGGTTTTAATCTTTTAAATTAACTGACTTGTTTTCACTAATCTATGGCATTTGTACAAGCTTTCATGTACTTTTATGCTTGTAAATCTCATTTGAATGCTTGTAAATCAACTTGAATTACTTACTGTCAACTAACTATGTACTCTAACTGACCAACTATTGAAAAGAAATGTCAAATAAAGTGAATTGCATGTTTTATGATTGCAAATCCTTTAAAGCATGCTTAGGGCTTATTTGAGGCTATCCACTGCCTATCTTTCCCTTCGAATTACATTCTAGACCTTGAGTTCACACTAGAAAATCCTTCTTAGGTCTAGATTGTAGGAACTTTGTAAATAAATAAAAATACTTTAAAAATTACAAAAAAAATAAAATAAAGGTGTAGTGAGTAGAATCAACCAATTCTCTACACATATGCAAAGTTTTGATGTCATCTGAACCCTCGGCCTGGTAGAACATACCAGCTGACAGTTCAGTCTACCTTAAAACTCAATAAAAGACTCTAAACCTAAAAAAACCCAAAAGCACTCCCTCTTTCTCATCTCTTTCTTTCTTTCTCATCCCCTATCTCCACAAAATATATAAAACCCATAAAAAATGAAAAAACCCTAAAAATACCTAAAAACCTATTGTATACTATGTAAATACTTATAGATATAAGGTATATAGTAAGCTATATTTTTAAATATTGTAAAATAAATGTATATAGGATATAAGTAACTTATGTATATATTATATAATGTAACTTAAGTATTTAAGTTAGATTAAACTGTACATAGTTATATTAATTATACTAATTTATATGTAGTATAAGCTATATAAATTAATAAACTCTATAAATAAACATATTTAGTACTGATACTGTATATATGTATTTATATGTATATTATGTACATTAGGAAACTTGTACCATAATTTAATTATATATACAGAATAAATAATTAATTTATTAGCTAAGTTACTAGATTAAATTAAAATAAATTAGTAATTTAAGTTAAAACTAAACTAACTTATACTGTATATTTGTACTAAGGTATTTTAAGTAAATTAAGCTAATTTAATTGTATTTATAATGTATTATATTAGTTATATCTAATTTATATATAAAATAGTCCAAAAGAAGCTATTTAAATGTAAATAAAATCGAAATATAAAATACAATAAAAATCTTTATTAAATACTTTAATATGTATGTTAATACTGTATAAGGTCAATTAGACCATACATTAACTAATTTATACTTAATTTAGAAATAAAACTTAAAAAATAGTATGAATAAACTGTAAATTTTGCCTAATTTATTTATATAGTAAATATAATTAAATTTATAAATTAATTCTACAATTACGTAGTACTATGTAAATACTTTATTATCATATAATTTAATTTTTAATTTTAATAATATATGACCCTCAAATTGAGGGCCAAAATCCCAAAACCAGCACAGTTGCGCTGAATTGTAGTGCTCAGACCTAGCGCAAATAGCGCCACACCATTCAGCGAAGAGCACCTAAAGCGCTATAAATTGTTTTTCTTCCCTACTCCTCACAGTTGTCATGCACTCGGTGCACAACCAAACCCTTATCCCTTCCCCTGAGCATATATTGAGCATGTTATGGCTATGGCATGGATCTGTGATGATGTATGATGGTGTGCGGTGTGGGCTGGGGGCCCGACACTGTGCAAGGGCTTGATTAAGCCTGATTCTGAGCTTAAAATGATATTAAACTGGTAATTAAACAAACTAGGGTGGCCCTAGTAGAGGTCTGATCCCACCCGTTAAGGGTGCTATGTATCCTTGAAAAGGCTGCCCGCCAACCTTAAAACCTATTTTTGAACTATGTAGAGCTTAATGAAGGGTTAAGGGAAAGAAGAGAAGAGAGCCATAAAGAGATAAGAAAAGAGTTAAGTGTTAAATAGAGAAAAAGAGTCGTGAAAAGAAGAGTGAAAGAAAAAGAGGTATGGTTGTACGTGTATGTGTATAGTGTCTACAAGTGTATACTGTAAATAATAAGTATAAGTATATTAAGTATACGTACTATAGATGTATTTGTGCTATTTATGTACATAAATAACTATATAGCTTTACCGACAAAATAAACCGTCACTGTAGATGGAATAAGTGTCACTACGGACCCTAGTTACTACCTTAGATTTTGTACATAGTTTTCCTGGGGTTTAGCGACGTTTATATCAGTCGTTGTAGATATTCTATATGTTACTGTATATGTTAGTATATTAAGTTAAGATAGTATAGTATATATTATTACTTATTATTGTATATATATGTAAGTATTAATATTATAAATTATAAATAGATAGTATAGAGTATATATGTATAGTGTTTGATGCTTGTTTGTAATTAGGTGTTTGTAAGCATTTTAGTTGATTCTTTTATACATAATTAAGCTATTATTTCATTCATTGATTATTCATTAATTCATTCATTTATAATTGTTTATAAAATTGATCTTTTTGGAATTAAAGAATAATGTTGGACTTAGAGAGTGATATATATCAATAACTGTCTCCCAGTGAATGACCTAGACTAAACCAGTAAAAATTATGTAAATAAATAAAATTTGATGCGATGACAGTTTGTATTTGTGACATATACTACAACAACAATAACGACGATTTTTATACGAACTGTGGTTAAACGATTTTATTTTCGGTGCCGTTGCCAAGGATAAAAACTCGACAACAACGTTTTATTGTGAAGTAATTGATTAACATGTCGCAGAAAGTCCACATTACTACCCTGCGTAGACTCTCCTCTATTTCTTTCTTTGGGACATTCTCTCCCCGAGCCTCCAATAGTACCAGGTTATCGAGTATTCGGACCTAGAGCGCACCCGGGTCTAGGGCTGCCGGCGTGGGTCGTAGCTAAGGAGTATACAAAGCTTAGGCGGGTTATCGGATCAGGCCAAATCTACGGGATCAGTGTCGCGGACGAGGCTGAGTGAGGGTGTGGGGGACCTCACCCCTCAGGTGATTCGAGGTGATAAGCCTCTATCACTTTTTCTTCTTATGTGGCTTCAACTGCTCCTCAGTCCACAATGTGGGACTAAATCCCACCACCTTTCTCTGTGTGGAGCTGCAGCTGCTGCTTCTCGCAATTGCGGTCAAAGGGCCTAATTGTTTCCTTGGTTGTACTTCTGGAAGGATTCTGCTAAACTTGGAGCAAATGCCTAAGTGGATCCCTGCACAAACATAGTTTGAAGCTTGTGGAGAAGCTTAGCAATGGCGGTGAAGGATCGGCAACCTGAAATTACAAATAAGGCCTTTCGACCGCGTTAAAACATTCAGGAACGATCGTCGAAGCATGGCGAACTTGATGAGGGGGTCAGTGTGGTGTGAGCATGATCTGTGGGTGCTGGCAAAGTCAGAGCGATGCTGTGATAGTGGGTGTGTTTGGGGGAGCTGTAGGGGGATCAATAGCTCTCAGTGAGTGAGGGCTTTTGATCGTCATGATGAGGTGTAGGTGTGAAGCGTGGAAGCGGCGGCGTAGGTGGTCTGTGGTGGCCGCTAGCTCTCGCCGGAGGTCTGCCGGCGAGATGGAAGATGGAGTCGTGGACGATTGTGCAGGGGTTGAAGCGGTGTGTTGGGTATGCTGGCGTGATGAGAAGTTGAGGAGTCTATTGAGAGCTATTGCAGATGAAGGGGAAAGGAGATGGCACCGGTTGTGGTATGGTCGACGTCGGAGAAGGAGGATGCTTTGGTGGATAGGAAATGGCAAGGAAGACGGTGAAGGGAGCGTTGGCTGGTACGGCTTGACGTGGAGGAAGATGGGGGAGATAGCTCCGTCGCTGGTATTACGAATGGAGGAAGAACGGAGGCGAGGAGGGTCACCGGACGTCGAGGAGAGATTAGACCAAGAAAGAGGGGAGGAATTTGAGGTGTTCAAGGCTGAATTTGAGCATGGGAAGATCGGTTTGATTTGGAGGTCTTTTTATAGGCCTTTAGAGGGAGTTTTGAGCTTGGGAAGCAAGCTTCCCAAGCTTGGAAAGCTTAGCCGTCAATGGGATTTTTTGATACCCGGATCTCTCATGCATTCGCATGAGAGATTGGGAAGGTTTTGGGGCATAGGAATTGGCTCAAAAGGAAGAGAATTCCTTGACAAACTTCCCTTTTAAATTTGAAGGGGATTCATCAAGGAATCAAAGAGATCTTGCCAATTTTAGGTCGCCAGAGTATGTAGGAATAGAATTAATGGTAGCAAGGACCTATTTGTGAAAATGATGACAAATTTAGGGGCCTTTTGGTAAGGATTTTGAAATTTAAGGGGATATATGTAATCAGACAGGACAAAGTTGCAAACTAGGTCAAGACAATCTTAGATTGGGTCCAAATTTTGGTACAAACCTAATTTAGACCTAAGGAATCTAATGGTGCAGTTGGATTTTTGTTTTGATCACGTTTGACTGGGTAATTTATTCAAAAATCTAAATTAGGGTAAATGTTTGTCTGAGACTCTATTTTTGGCCAAGACAGGTTCTAATGGTCAATTTGAAGGTACAAAACCATAGAGAAGATTTTTTTATGAATTTTAGAGGGTTTATGTGAATTTTATCCTGACCAGAACCTCAGTTAATTAAGCGGGTCTGTTTTTAGGGTTTCAAAAGTCATTTAATTCTCAAAAACGCGAAAACCCTTTTCTATCTGTTATAACCCACTTGTTAGCCTTTTAGGACCATTTTACCCTTAATTAACCCCTAAGAAAACTCATGGTTGTACTGCATTCAAGATATGATGGTAAAATTACAGTTTTAACCCTGGTTTCTTATCTTTCTCTCAGAATGATAATGCAATGAATTGCAATCCTCTGGTGGTTATGTCAGAGCATTTAATGACCTAATCAGATCAAATTAAGCTAGTTATGGCTCATGATGGTGTTCCCATCACCTGGGAGTGTTGACGCTGAAGAATGAAGTTGGAAGAGGGCAGAAGGTGACAGAGATGATGAAGGTTGCGGTGTGACCTGAAACGAAGAAGACGGCCTCTCATCCATGTCAGAATATCTCAGGAGGATCACATGGATGTGGCGAACGTGATGGTGGTCGTGGCATTGTGTGCAAGTGTGTGTGGAGGTCTGACAGTGATGAGAATGAGGGTGGAAGGTGGGTGTGTTCGACAGGGAGGTAGAAGGCGCTAAACCCTAAATTTCCTTAGGGATTTTGGAGGGCGAGTCGTGGTAGAGCTCCTGGACTTTGTGGCAAGGTGATTGGTGTAGTGGAGTAGGCGGAAGCCTTTGCCAGAGCTTGACCGGAGCGAAGGGGGATGATGGTGGTGGCGATCGAATTGGTGGTTGAACCTAAGAACTAAATGGTTGGAAAGTATCAGTGGGGGATGGGGAAGAGATAGGGGGACTTAGCGAGAGACATAACGGGTGGAGGGCTCCGATTGTGATGGATCAGAGTTGGAGAAGAAGGTGTTGACGGTGATACGGTAGAGATGAAGGAGAGGGAGAGAGCGGCCGTGCGTTGGCGGGAGACGATCGCGAGGAAGAGGGGAAGGAAGTGGGCTGGCCAATTTGATCGTTGGTCTGCTCGATGAAAAGGTTGTAGGAGCTCATCGAAGACGAAGGTGCAGACGACCGAAGGAGGATAAGATGAGGGTATTCCAATGTGAAACTTCGTTACGAGGCACGGAGTTGCGAGAGGGGTCAATTTAAAGGCCTCAGAGAGGCATCCAAGCTTGGAAACAAGCTTCGTGAGCTCGAGAGCCTAGGGATGAAAAAAAATCCCTAATTTTGCAAGCATTCGCATGAAAAATATAGGGTGAATCAAGGTCCAATTCTTGGTCCAATTGGTAGAGCATCTCATGAGGAATCTCCCTTTCAATTTTGGAAGGGTTTGATTGAGAATCGAGCAAGAAATCCTCGCTCGAATCTCAACAGAGCTGTTGTGTTCACACCAATGGTGGTAGGGACCATTTTGCAAGAAGTGATGACAAAGTTAGGGACCTGATTGCAAATATTTGAAAAGTTAGGGCTTAATTGAGAGAAATAGAGTTTAAAAGGACTAAAATGTAAACTAGGTCAAGATGGATTTTGATTGTGCCTAAATTTTGGTACAAACCTAATTTGGACCCAAGGATTCTATTGGTGGGGTCAGATTTCAGTTTTGACAAAGTTTGACAGGTCAATTTAAGTAGAAACTCAAATTAGGGTAGAATTTCATCTAAGACACTATTTGAGATCAAAATGGATTCCAAAGGTCAAATCAAGGATACCAAACCTCAAGGAATATTTTTCTATGAATTTTAGAAGGTTTAGATGAATTTTATCTTGACCAGAACCTCTGTAATTTAAGCAGGTCTGAAATTAGGGTTTCAGGTGCTGTATTGGTTCTCGAACTGTGTGAAACTCTGTTTCTATTTGCATGGAGCCACTTATTAGTCTTTAATGCTCATTTGAACTTTATTTCACTCCTATCAAACCCTTTGGTTATTCTGTGTTTATGATATCATATTAAAATTATAGAATTAACACTAATTTTCTGTTCTCTTCTCAAAACAGCCTGCAGTGGAGTTATAACCCTCAGATGGTTATGTAGGAGCATTTATCTTTTAAACCGACTAAAAGGGGCCAGTTAGGGCCTATGAAGGTGTTCCCATCAAGAACCTAAAAAGATGAGGGATAGAAGTAGCGTCAGGAGTAAGGGAAAAGAACATTGAAGTATGATCCGAATTACGACAGGAATGGTATCTACCTGGAGGGCCATAAGCCATAGCTTCAGAATTGAGAAGAATACGGTCAAGCTTTTGGTAAATATGTGAACTAACCTACCTACCATTACACCAAGAAAATTGGTTAGCACCCATCGGAAGATCCACAAGGGCTAGATTGTTGACAAAAGAAAGGAAAGAGGAATGTTGGGACTCCCGAAAAGGAAGACCACGACTCTTCTCAGCTGTTCGCAAAATATAGTTAAAATGACCACCAATCACATGAGGACAAGAGACAAAAGTTAGGACACTCGACAAGTGGTTCCACAGATCCAATCTAACATTATCATCATAAGAAGCATAAATGGCAGTGATGTTTAATTTCATCTCATGATTAGAACATTGGACAGATAGAGCTTGAAGCATCAAGTTTAGGAGAGAGATGGAAATTGGATCTTTCCAGACACATTGGATGATAGGGGAGAAGGGGCCCACCAAAGAATAATCAAAAGAAATGAGAGCAGCAATCTCAACTGCAGCAGAGGCTTCAGCGAAACGTTCGATGAGGAAAACAATTTGAAGATGCAGATCGTTGACCAAAGATCGCATGAGATTAAGAGTAGGAGTATTAAGAATACCCCTACAGTTCCAAACTAGGTACTTCATTGATTAAGAGAAGAAACATGACCTAGATCAACTTCTGGTAATCCTACCTAATCCACTCAAGGAAGGACCTCCACGGGATCCTTTCTCCCTTACAGGAGAGTGCACCATATGTGCCATTTCCTTAAGGGGATGGGTTTCAATCACCAAGAACACCAAAGAGCCTAGAGTATCATCATCTAATCTGATACAATATACATCCGCATCATTGCTCAAATGTGTGGGTTCTCCTTCATCCCAAATCTCCACAATGAGAGGAGGGTCTGGATCAAGAGACGGTAAGGATAAAGGAAGGTATATGCCCTAGTTTAACCCAACAACCTTATGGAACTCTAGGAGATTATTTTCAAGTTCCAAACGGAGGGAATCTAGAATATCACATTGAACATTAACATCATCTGAAGAAAACACCGTCTGAGATTTGCTTAGAACCTTCGGATCTGCGAAAGTAACGAAAGCATTATTCGTATTAAGGGACCTATCAATGGAATGTCAAGAAACAAATCCATTGGCATTTTTAGAAGTTAGAGAATCGCACGTTTGTTTCATCACAACAGAATCCACAGATAAAAAGAGCGAAGTTCCAAAGGCCGATATGACAAATATCACGAACCACTTGATTCTCAACAGATAGATTAACAACCACATTGTCAGAAGGATATACCTGAGCGGAAAGAGAATGATCTGGTGTAGAATGAGCAAGATTCCCTTGCCCCATACCTGAGTCAGATGTAGTCTAATGAAGACACAATTAATTAGGATAAACTGCCTATTTATGCATGTTCTTAAGGTTAGATATGCATTTCATGTTATAAATATTAGATAGCATGCATCATTCTGCATTTAGAGTAGTATGTATAAATTTTAGGTTAATTATGTCCTTTTATGGACAGGAGAGGAGATTTAATTCAGAGCCTTAGATTGATGATCGGACCATATAGATCTGATCAGGATGACGATCGGAGTCCAACGCCTCCAAAATCATCTTAATCAGAGTCCCGTAGCACCTTATGCAGTCCGAAGAAGATCAACGGCCAAGGGAATAGGTAACGCAATTCAGAGCTTCAAATGACAAATCCAACCGCACGGATGGATTTGACTCAACTATCGTAGCCCAACGGCATGAAAATCGACTTAATCCAACTTCTGTAGCAGCCTGTACAAAGGAAAGAAGATAGACGGTCCAGATCGCACCACGTGGCGCTATCCAGGCTGCCCATGGGCGCATAAGCACCACCGCACATGTGCAACGCATGGGCACTTGCAGCAGCGGATGCGCGGAGGCAGCGCAGCGAGCGTAGCAACAGCGCGCGGAGGTAGTGCAACGGGCGTAGCGCGTGGAGGCAACACAGTGCGCGGAGGCAGCGAGTGCCAACGCCATGCATGGGGCGCATGAGCTGGAGCTTTAGCGATGGTTGTGGTAGATCTTCAGCAACATTTATGGCTATCACTAAATGTCCTATGTATGAAATGGATCCTTTCCTCCATTATAAAAGGACCCCTACCCCTCCCATTCTTTTTCATCTCTTCCTTTCTCTCCCTCACTACCTCCAATGCTCTAGAGAGAGCTTGTCCCAAGCCTGGGATGATCTTATAGAGTATAAAACCAAAATGTTTTCCTGCTTCTCACCCTCATTTGTGGGGCATCCCATGGCCATCCTCTCACCACCTTTCAGAAGAAGATCCTCATCACGACACCGTCCCATCTCGTCCTCATTCCTCCGCCACCATTCTCCTTCCTCTAGCTTCCCACCACCTTCATCCAGGCGACATCAGACGAGCCGTCCTCCAAGCGACCATCGAAGGAACTCTTCTCACTTCTTTCTATCTTTATCGCTTTTGTAGTGTAGTTTTCGGCTTTCTATCTGTAGCAAGCATTTGTTTAGATAAATATATTGATGCTCTCTCTCTCTTATTTTGCAAGTAGATTAGTTAGATAAACATTCGATCTAATCTCTTGCTTTCTAAAAATACCAAGAAAATCATAAAAGACAAAAATAACAAAAACAAATAAAACCAAAACGTGGATTTCACAAACAAAACGTTTGCCTCCCTGTGTTTGACCCAGGACTCCCTTGGAGTTTCAATTATTAATTTTATCTGGTAGTGGATTTCTATGCACTACGACGACGGGTTTTCAACTCAAATCTTTTTGCGTACGAAATCACACTCACCATTTTGGTGCTGTTGCCGAGGAGGCAACGCTCTTTGATTTTCCGCATTTTTCTGCCTTAACTTTTTAGCTCACTTTGCTCCTTTCTTTCTGTTATTACAGTTACCCTTCCAAAGTGAGCTGAAGTGGAATAGAACGGAGTAAAGTGCAGTTAGAAGGTTATGTAAGTGTATCCCCAACACAACCCCCCTAGATTTCATTTTGCCACACTAATAACTCAAACCCAAATTAACTTAGGTACATGCATAAACCCTAGGTTAGATCTTGGTTGTTTGATTGTCACTCCACTCACCTCACCCACCTATATAAATTAAAAAATAAAAAAAACTATTTGATTGTGGGATTTACTGAAAGTTACACATTAAATACCCACAACTCTTAACCTAAGGTGCACCACTCTACATTGATTCTACTACTTAACCGAAATCTAATCTGTAGATCCAGTACACCTTAACTCAACACATAAATAAGTGAGTAGCAAATTTGAATATGTTAAACATTATTGTGTGCCTTAACTAAATGGTGCATCAGGGACAATTGATTGAGCTGTTTGGGCCGCACCACTTAAGATAAAACTGATTTATCAAGTAGCTTGACACTTAGGGTTCAATTTTTAGGAACTAACCAGGCACTTCACATTCTTTTGAGTTTCAAAGGAATATATCATCATTAGTGCTTTCAAAACTTAGAGTGTTCTATTGAACTTGATTGAATGAACCTAATGATTAAACCCTAAAAGCTACTAAACAAGGTTAAACCCTAAAAGACACATCATTAAATAACTTTGTTTGAAAACCCTGGTTGTGCACACACACACATTTGAACTGATCATTAAGGGCACAACCCATCTAAAGGGCCCATCAGATTCTAAGAGCATAATCATCCCAAGCTTAATTAAAACTAAGTAGACATCAGCCTGATGGGAACACCATTATGAGTCATAACTAGCTCAATTTGATCTAATTAAGTGAATAAAAGCTCCTACATATCCATCAGAAGGTTTTAAGGGCACAAAACACTGATTTGAGAAAAAAAAGGAAATAGGGTTATTTATGCAAATTTACCATTCTATCACAAAAATAGAATAATCGTGGATTTTCTCAGGGGTTGAACAAAGGTTAAATGTGATTTAGAGTCTATTAGGAGGGTTCATACAGAACGAAACGGGTTTTTACGTGTTACAAGAATTAATGGACATCTGAAACCCTAAAAACATACCCGCTTAATTAACTGAGGTTTTGGTTAGGATAAAATTCATCTAAACCCTCTAAAATTCATATAAAAATGTTCCCTAGGATTTAGTTCCTTCAATTTGACCATCAGAACCCGTCTTGACCTAAAATAGAGCCACAGATAGACTTTTACCCTACTTTGAGTAATAGTGCAATTTCTTAGTCAAACGTGGTCAAAACCTAAATATAACTTCACCATTGGATTCCTTGGGTCAAAATTAGGTTTGCAACAAAATTTGGGCCCAATTTGAGGTCATGTTGACTAAGTTTGCATTTTGGTCCTATCTGGCTATTTTTTCTCACACCCATGCCCCTAACTTTCAAAAAATATACATTTGGGTCCCTAACTTTTGTCATATTCTTTACAAGCTAGTCTTTGCCGCCAATGGTGTGAACACACCTTGCTCCAGCGAGATTCGAGTAGAGATTTCTCGCTCGATTCTAATCAAACCTTCTCAAAATTGAACTGGAGATTCTTTGTGGAATTCCCTTCCACATGAGACCAATCTTGGGCTCCAATTCCTTCCCAAAAGGTCATACGAACCGTTTGAAGGTTCAGGTATCCTATTTTGCAAGGACCTTCCGAGCTTGGAAGCATCCTTCCAAGTTTGGAAAGGCCTCCTATGGCCTATAAAATAAGCCCTATTGCATACCGCACATCTTCAGTAAGTCTTGGCGAGTCAACAACCCTTAAATCACCTCATCCGGCCACCAACGACCGCTGCTCCGGCAACCTCCTTCAATTCCCTTCCTCCGGTCTTCCAATGACCAAATTGGTCGACCTCTCAACTCTCCTCTTCGTCGCGATCCTCTCCAACCAAAGGGAGGACGTGCCTCTGCCTACATCATTGTCGCCGCTTCGCCAGTCTCTCTGTCTTCTCCAACGTCGGTCAACCAAAATCGGCTGCCTCCACCTCTCTCTCACCTAGTTAAGTCCCTCTATCGCTCTCTCTCTCTCTCACTCTACTCTTTTCCTGCACTCACAACTCACTCACACTTGCTGCGCCACCCGTACCCTCTTCATCTCCTTCCGCTCCGGCGACACCCAACCGCCGCTACCACCCCAATCAACATTGCCACGACATCCCCAACAAAAACACTCTATCAATTAGGGCATTCACCCTCTCCATCGCTCCACTGGACAACCCACTTCCGCAGCACCCTCTCCGTCACCGACACACACACATCAACCTCTACACACCCTCGGACCACCACCACCTCATTCACCATCACATGGTGAACCTTCTGATTTGCTTAATTGGGGTAGTTAGCCCGTGTTCATGTTTTCAGGTGACGCATCAGACATCCACCGTTGCCTCAAGTTCTCCGACGAACCCATCAGTCCTCCGATCACGATTCTCCTAGATTTCATCTCTAGGTTCTGCAACTGAGTCCCAAGCTTCGCTCCAGGCCTTCAATTGGCATCGAAATACATAGCTGCTACTCCTATTTGGCAAAGGAAGTTCACTACCTATTGTGCGAAGAACAGGGGACTACATAGTCCCACATCGGAAAGAACAAACTCCCCCTTGTGGTTAAAATTGATTTTGTGCATCTAGCTTATCACCTCAGCACGCACAGGAGGTGAGGTCCCCACACGCACGCCTCGCTTGCAGTCACGCATGTGGGTCTAGCCAGATCCGGTTACCCACCTATTTCCTTGATTAGAGCAGGGTTCTGAGAGGGAAGAGAAGAAAAGAGAGAGAAGGGGGATTTTGCCTCATGCCCTTTCTACACTTAGTCAATTAAGAGGCCTTCACCTCTAAAGCTGTTGTGCCTATGCCTCTCCCTGAGGCTTGAAGAGAAGGAAGGACGAGGCCTTTACTTCTGTCTACTGAGCATCAGTTAAGACGTCTGAGTTCCTATTTTGTCATCTGATATCTACTGATACCTTAGTTCTATTGGTTAAGTTGAGATTTGCTTAGCTTATATGATTCTGTTACTTAAGTAAGTTGCAAAGCTTAACAGTGTAGGGTAATTTGGTAAGTCAAATCACCATTTTACCCTTTTCTTTTTGCACATTACTACTGGAAATTATTGCCATATCATTTTGAATCAATTCTGATTGCAATTGCTCATATCTTTTACTTAGAATTGTGATTTTGAGATTGAATTATCACTTGCTCCTAGCGAACAACCTCAGACTTTATTCGAGTATAAATATTATTTATTTTTCACATTGATTTGAGTTGTACTACAACACGACGATTTTAAAACCCATTTCAGGGTGACTAACACAGCCTTAAGAATTAACTCACTCTTTGGGACTCCAACTGAGATTTTTTCAATTATTCTGCTCCTACTGGTCCATCTGATGTCTAGCTAGGGGAGTAGTGTCAAACAAGCATAGTTGGGAGGTGTCAAAGGAACTAGAGGCACAATCCAAAGGAAGAAACGTCTCCCCAACCCCTCCCTCTAACTGGTTGGATTTACCAGATAGAAGTAGATTGAATCATTTCTTTCATCTCAAGATGGGTCCTGGGAGTCTGTAGGTCTTTAGGCTACCCACCAAGGACAGGTTTAGTTGATTGTATTGCAGGGCATATTTCTCTATTCTATTTTTCCTCCTACTTCACCATGTATGCTTCCACATCCTACACACATTTCCAATCCTACCCTCCTACCACTACTTATCCTCAAGATGATTACTATCCCGACTCGACTTATGATTGTTCATCTACTAGTCGAGATAACTTTGATTGGGGATATGAATCTGGACCTCAGTGTCCAGGGCCTAACCTTGGACAACATGACTATGATTATTATCCTTCTTACGCCAACAATGATTCTAGATCTCCACCCTTTGATGATCAACCTAACCCGATCTACAATCAAGAATGATATTATGATTATAACTCTTACCCTCCCTAGGATTATGCTAAACATAGGTCACCACCATTCTTTGAACAACCCGAAATGACCTATTATTACGGGGAACCTCAATTTCTTAACTCTCCTAGTTTTAACCTAAACCCACCCAACCCTGAATCGAACCATTCGATTCAAGTAAACCAGGTCTAAGATAGGGTGTTGGCTAACTTGAGGAATACTATACAATCTTTAGAAGCTCAGCCAACACCATGCATTGAAGCATTGAAGCCTATGATCAAAGTGATTGATGAGCGTAATAGTTCTTTATTGGATTGGCTCCAAGATGTTAAGGATAGAGGCCCAAGTGAGTTTTTACTGGGGAAATTATCGAGATTAAGGATGAAATTTATGGTTGCCTTAGTCCAATCTTGAGATAATTCCCAGGATGAACCCCCTTCAGGAGAGCTAATGTTAGAACCTGCTCAGGTGCTTGTCGAAGGGGGCGTACATTTTCTGAGACCAAGAACAACCAGGTTGATCTAGAGCAACCAATCGAGGATGATGTGATTTTCACATCCAAGATCCCTGAGCCAGGGAGCAAGGAAAAATATGTCTTTATAGACCAAGGAACAACATATGATTTTGAGACATATATAATTGAGGATCAAGAATTCTTTAATTATGAGGGTGAGGAATCTCTGAGTGAAGTCTCACCTGAAGTTAAGGAAAATGATTTTAGTGAGACAAACGAGCTTGAGGAGCATGATGAACCATTTGATAGCCTAATCATTGAAGATTGTGATCCTGTTGGGGCTAACTTGGAGGATCCGAATCCTAATTTACTAGATGATTCAATCAGTAGCCCCATTCCTCTACCACACCCCAAAGAGCTGAATGATGATACTTTTGAGATCATTGTACCTAAGTCAATCCTGATTCAGCCACAATTGTTTGACTTAGATATTTTAAATGGGGTGTACAATGATCTGGAGGTACCGGAAACCCTAATTTTGGAGGGTAGAAATTTGGAAATGAAAATTTGGGAGGCTACTTCTGAGGGACATACAAGTTTAGGTTTAAGGGTTCCTGTTGACCTGAAATTGCTTATTTTCTATTAGGACCCTTACAATATTTTTGATTCTGAGGATTTTCAACCCAAGTATAGAATAGTGGATTATCTTTTTGAGCCAAATTCCAAATGGACAAATACTCTGATTAGTTTAGAACTTTACATTGTCTAGAATTTCAAACTTGGGTTGCATACCCCAAAGTCACAAGCTCGACCCTGCAAGCACAATGATCTCTGGTTCTGGGTGATTTTCATCCAGAACCTTAGAACCACTCGACCTTAGGTAATGGGTCTGCACCACAACTTGGTTCACATTTGTGGACATCTTCTGCTGATGGGTTTAAGGATCAATCTTTTAATTCTGATCTTGACCCACACTTGTGAATTCCTAAGTTCTTCTTTGTTTGTATATTTGCCTAGTTAAAGGCAATAAACTTAGCATGTGTGTATACTCCTTTCTCTCTGTGGAGCTGACCAGATTTTCACAAAATTCATGTGATATTCTATTTACTCTACCCTTTTCATGTCTTTATTTTTATAATGAGGACATTGTATCATTTAGGCATGGGGGGATGGATAATTAATCATGAAATTATTTTGTTAGCTCCATAGAATTTCTTTTATTTTCTTTACAAAAAAAAATCAAATTCAAAAATACAAAAAAAATAGAATTAGAAGAAGAGACATAGGCATTAGGAGTTGTTAACTTTAGGAAACGATGCTTTAGGACCTGAACACTTAGACTCTTCAGGTCTTCAGGCTTAATTAGCCCGGGTGTCCACTAAAATGTGGATTTGTTCTCGAGTCCTTGCTACGTTAATTTTACTTTAATTTAGCTAATAAATTGGGGTGATTAGTATGCAACTTATCAACCTGCCCTCTAATTTGAGGGGATTTTAAGTCTAAAGCATCTACACACTTTTTACACTGACTCACTTTTCGGCAGTTTTTATGTAAATTAGGTAGCTAATGAACTTTCTAGGTGGTATGGCTGGCAAGTTGCCAGTGGTAATAGCTCATCAGCCAGTTGTCCAGAGCCCAGCCACATGATCATTCTCTTCCTGCTGCCTTTAGATAAATCTTAGATCAGGGAAGCCGCCTACTCAAAAAAAAATGATACCAAAAAAGAAAATAATAGAAAAATGAGAAAATAAATAAATAAATAAATAAATAAAGCCACACTTCACCGTATGAGTATGGCTGTCAAGTGGTTGGTGGTAACAGCTCATTGGCCTATTGCTCAAAGCCCAACTCACAAAAATGCATAAATAACTCCCAAAAAACTTAGGGACGAAGCGGGGAAGTAGAATAAATTGGGAAGATATACACTGGGTTTGCCCTTGTGTTGACCCCATAAAAAATAAAAAAAACTAGGGAGAAAGCTACCGATCGGAAAGATAAACCTTTAGGTAGAAACTTTTAAGGTCACCTAGGGTCATAGAAACCTGAAGTCCGTTTTAATGGCCACCTAGTGAGTCTTTCACCATTCACAAGATGCATAAAACTTAAAATTTTTTTCGAGTCTTGGTTGGGTTGGGTAGCCATCGAAAGCTGCCCTGAAACCTTAAACTCAAAATTCCAAAAAAATTAGAAAAGAAGAAAAGCAAAAAAAGATGTATCTTCCTTTTTCAAAATAAGGCAAGGACTTGGGCAATCTGCATTTTGGCAAATACCCCGGCACTGTTGAAATTTTCTCATGTAATCAATAAATCTTGCCTAAGTAATCAGATCCCAATTCTATTTTTATACATAGCATTTAGTTTGATTTTGCTAGGGATTAGCAAAAGATAGCCATTGAGGTATGATGCAGACACATTTAATTAGGATAAACTACCTATTTATGCATGTTCCGAAGCTTAAATATGCATTCCATGTTATAATATTACATAGCATGCATCATTCTGCATTTCGAGTAGTCTATATAAATTTTAGGTTAATTGCGTCCTTTTATGATTAGGAGATTAGGAGATCTAATTTGGAGCCTCAGATTGATGATTCAACTGTACAGATCTAATCAGGACGACGATCGGAGTCCAACGCCTCTAAAATCGCCTTGATCGGAGTCCCGTAGCAACTTATGCAATCTGAGGAAGATCAACAGCCAAGGGACTAAGTGACACAATTCAGAGCTTCAAACGACAAATCTGACAACAATGATGGATTTGGGTTAACGATCGTAGCTGAACGATGTGAAAATTGACTTAATCCAACTTTCGTAGCATTGATAAACGCCAGTTTATCATCATTCTTATGCATTAAAACAAACCTAGCTCTTAGGATTTTACTCCGCAAACGGGTTTTTGGGCTGCATTTAGGCATAAATTAGGATAGGCATGCATTGCATTTTTTATTGTCATTTTAATGTGTTTTTGTGAGTGTTAGGGATGTACAGATGCACAGATCCCTAAAACCCTAGCACTCAAGAAGGCAAATGGTGAAGGAGAAGCCCAGACTAGCTGGAACTCAGCTTGATCCAGCTCACCGCAGCTGGAACCTAGCTTACTTGAACTAGGGTTAGCTCATCCCAGCTCCATTCAGCTAATCTCAGCTGGATGGCAGCTCAAGAGAGTTCATCTCAGCTCACCCTAGCTCAAGTCAGCTCAGATCCAGCTCAACTTAGCTGAGTCTAGCTCATCTCAGCTCCCACTAGTTCACAGGGAGCTCTAGTTAGCTCAGTTGAGTTGACAGGAGTTCACCCCAGCTCAGATCCAGCTACATTCAGCTCCACTCAACTCCAGCCAACTGAAGAAGAGTTCATCTCAGCTCAGGAAGCTCAAGTCCAGCTCCCGGGGACTCAGCTTAGCTCAACTCAGTTGAGCTAAGCTACCTTAGCTGCCTCAACCAGCTTGATTCTCCCCGGGAGCACCAGACCTAGCTCACCTCAGCTCATTTTGGTAGAAGCTAGCTCACTTTCGCTTGGCTTAGCAACTAGCAAAGAACTAGCAAGCTAAGCCAGCTAGAGTAGCCCCATGCCAGCCTCTTCAGCAGCAGCCAGCTCCAGCTCCAACTCCAGACTTCTTCTCCTCAGCTCCTTCCTCTAAACCCTAGCTCCATTACCTTCTCCTCTACTCCTCCATTAGCTAAGCTAGCTTAGCTTAGCTTAGCTTAGCTTAGCTTAGCTATGCTCCAACTTCCTTGGCTTATACCACCCCAAAAACCCACCTACCAACTCCACCCAACTAGCTCCACCTAAGCTCCACATAAGCTAACCTACTTGGCACCAACCTAACCTACCCACCACCTCCAAAAGACACCTAAAAGTGGCGCCAAAAACTACCCATAACCACCCCTTAGTGGCGCCACTTTTCCCTCCAAAATCCCCCCTCATCTCCACCACACAATCCCCCTTGAATCCATCTCCACCATCCACCTAACTCCCCTTCTAGAAGACCCCATGTTGGCGCCAACATGGGGGTGTCTCTCCACCACTAAAAGACACCAACACCACCATAACCACCCCCTTTAACACCCCTTGGGTTGGCGCCAACTCACCCTAGCCATAGGATCACCAACCACCCTCATCCTTCCATCCTAGCCCTCCATTTCAAGGGGCACCTTAACCCCCCATCCTATTCTATAAAAAGCCACCACCTACCACCATTTTGGGGCATCCTCCCTTAGTATATTTTCTACCTAAACCACCTATACCTACGGCCAAGAAGAAGGAGTAGAGAAGGAGATTAAAGGGGCACATCACCAGCCCTTTTGGTGCCTTCTTCTCCCCACTCTCTTCAACTTGAGCCACGCCAAGGAGGAGGACTCTCCCACTTCAAGGAGGATGGCCAGGCAAAGGAGAAAAGCTTAGGGTGGACGTCCACCCTTGGAGAGAAACTTAGGGCACACCCCCTTAGGGCTTGCCTTGGAGGTCATCACTTTGGCGGAGTACTGCAAGGAAGGAGTTGAAGGATTCTTTTCAAGCTTGGGAGCCACCAACCTTGGAGCAAGAAGCCCTCTTCTTCACCATCTATTTAGAGGATTTGTGTTTTCTTTCTTTATTTTAATTATCTAGTAGTAGAAGCATTCCTCTACTAGGCATTTTTGTTAAACACTTTATCAATTATCTAGTTGCCTTCTTCGCATATCTTGTTTGCATTTCTATTTGCTTATTTTCAGCATTCTTCACTTCCTCTCCCTAATTATTCTAGGCCTCCACTTGCCTAGAGTGAGCTTAAGGAGAGGCTCTACTTTCCACTTAGAAGTAGTATTTTAAATTGAAGTGTAAATCACCTTCCCGTCACCATTCCGCATGTTGTCTTAATTTAAAACAAAACATGATATATTGAAAAATACCAAAAAGAAAGTTGAGATTGTATTCCAAGCAAGAGAATCACTATTGCAAACATTTGGCCTCCTTGGACGACCCTAGATACTCCCCTATCTAGGAATATAAATTTAAGAGTTGATCGATTTTACGCGTTACAATGACGTATTTTAACAAACCGCGTATTTTCGCCATCAAGCATCCCCTACAAAGGAAAGAAGATAGACAACCCAGATTGCGCCACTTGGTGCCATCCAGGCTGCCAATGGACATGCATGCACCACTGCACGCGTGCAACGTGCAACAACGGGTTCGGGTAGGTAGTGCAGCGCGCGTAGCACGCAAAGGCAGCACAGCGTGCGAAGGCAACGAGCCCTTGCGGCCACACGCGACATGGGCGTGCAAAGCGCCGTGCGTGGGGTGCGTGAGCTGGAGCTTTAGCAATGCTTACCCCTCACATTCTTCTTCATCTCTTCCTTTCTCTCCCTCACCACCTCTAAGGCTCTAGAGAGAGCTTGTCCCAAGCTCAGGATGCTCTTCTGGAGTAGAAAACAAAGTATTTTCCTGTCTCTCACCCCCATTCGTGGAGCATGCTGTGGCCGTCCTCTCACCATCTTCCGGAAGAAGATCCTCACCGTGACACTGTCCCATCCCATGATCCTTCCACCGCAACCATTCTCCTTCCTCCAGCTTCCCACCACCTTCATCCAGGCAATGTTAGAGCAAGCCATCCTCCAAGCGACCGTTGAGGGAGACTCTTCTCACCTTTCTCTATCTTTGTCACTTTTGTAGTATAGTTTTCCGCTTTCTATCTGTAGCAAACATTTTTTTAGATAAATATATTAATGTCACTCTCTCTCTCTCTTACTTTGGAAGTAGATTAGTTAGATAAACATTTGTCGATTTGATCTCTTGCTTTCTAAAAATACAAAAAAAATCATAAAAGACAAAAACAACAAAAACAAATAAAATTGAAATGTGAATTTCATAAAATCAAACGTTTGCCTCCCTGTGTTCAACCCAAGACTCCCTTGGAGTTTCGATTATAAATTTTATCTGGTAGCGGATTACTACGCACTACGACGATGGGTTTCCAACTCAAATCTTTTCACGCACAAAATGACACTCACCATGGTCTGTCGTCGACGATGGCAACGGATTCGAAGTCACTTCTTCCTCTTCCCCTCTAGAGGATCTAAAGAAGGGGGTTTAGAGGCAGACCCACCCATAGAAGAAGGGGAGAGATTATTACAATCCTGGTTAGAAAAAGGTTTCCCATCGCCATAATCCTCTGGAGGGGAATCTTGAGTCGTTCACTTCGGAGAGGATCGAACCGACGAACAATGAACAATGGGATCTTCCTCTTCCAGAAGAGGTGAGGATTGGGGAGGAACCTCCTTCGCCTTAGAAGGTCCCTCAAGTGACAACGCGTCAGGATGAGATGAGTTGGCCACTGATGTGCTTAAACCTGCAAAGGAGGAACAAGACACTCTGTTAAGATATGACAAAGAAATCCTCTTATATTAAGCCAAAAAATGTGCTAACCCCATATGATGTCTAGCCACCTTATAGGACATCACTATAATTTTTGCCCTCCATAGATTAAAGCCACCTATATTCCATGAATCATAATATAAAGTACCATAAAAAGATGAATGTTATTAAAAAATTATAATCTTGGTAGTTTCTATCTATAAATCATACACTTCAAAGTACCTTCTCAAAATTTTTTCCAATAATAGAGTAATTTTTCATGCTAAAGCAATGTGCAAAATTTAAAGGGTTCAACCTTCCTTGCTACTTGAATAATAGCCTTGTCAGCTATTATATCATTTAAGAAATGAAGTAAATCCAAACATTAAGAGCCTATTTAGTTGGAGGAATAATTAAGAGGGATAAAAAATGGATGTAAATGAGTAGAAGGAATTAGGAGTTTTTATGCTGCATAAATGTTTAGTTGGGTTTGTTGTTACATCAAAGAATTAGAAGTGTTTATTCCGGCTGAGGTGTTTCTTAAGAGGAATAAACAAATTTTGTATGATGAAATTGAGAGAGGTGGAATAAACCACCGGAATAAACGAATTCCACCTCTTTGGCAGAATTCGTTTATTCTGGAATCCACCATTCAATTCCAAATCCACCGACACCGGAATAAAATTTACCAAACGTAACATTCGACCTTAATTTCCCTCCTATTCCGCCAACCAAATATGCCCTAAAAGCCACACGGTGGATGGATACTATTGTGACAATATTGTCACCACTACCCTTTATAGTTTCTATGAGGAACTAGAATGTGCATTAATATTGACTACAAACTAAATAAAATCATTTCATTGAATTGGAGATGTATGATTTCATTTATCATGTTGTGATTATAAATCGTACATTGGAACCGTATATTAGTATCTATTAAGTTATTCAAGAAGCTTGTATATAATTTCCATTCAAAAATCGTATAAAAACCTTTTTTACCAATAATGTCACAAATAAATGGCTTTCATATAACTATATATAGTTCAGTTGCAATCATTGTTTTCTTGATAGAAAGGAGAATGCCCAGATAACATGCGTTTGCAATTTTAGAATCCACTCATATTGGCAACCGTGTTGATGGCCATTGAAAAATTCCAACCCCCCCCCCCCCCCCCCCCCCCCCCGCCCTCCCGATTTAGACATTAAATTCCACCAACAAAATTTAATCATAATTTTCTGTAGAGAGCGTGGAGAAATAATTGATGCTCCATTTGCTCCACTCCCTCTGTGAGGAGACTCTCTAGGAAAAAGTCGGATTTTGTCGTTGGGGGTTGTTGCCTCATAAAGATCACTTTTTTTGTCGTTTTGTCACATAGATCAGATGTGGAAGGCAAGCGGTGGAATTCTAGAAGCTTTTGCTGCTTAGGATGATTGCCTCTGATTATTTCCGAATTTTTTTTTTTTAGACAAGGAGACCTTTCATTCATCGGGTTGAAACTATTCAAGATAAGGAAAACACCGACATCTGTCAAGGGGAAGATAACCATGCAAAAATGGACTCAAATCTAAAATTTAAGAGAAAAAATATAATTAATATGGAATTAAGCTGTGATGAGAAGACCACTGCATAATGTTTATAGATATAACAACGTTATTAGAACTTTCTAGTTTTCAACGTAAACTAGAAATCCGACAAAAAAAATCAGGCATCAAAAATAATACGAATATATCTTGACCGTAGAATGCACAATGTCTCACATGATCCCAACCAAGTCCCCAAAGGAAACATTGATATCTCTCAAGAGGAAACAAAACCAACAACAACTAAAACCTACACCAAATTGATCCAACCAAAGTTTTAGCAACATGACTACGAAAATGCAAGATCAAAAGCTTCACCTCCGGGATCACAAGGAAACAAGCTAATAAAAATCAACCCAAAATTTAACCCAAAACAGGAAGGCACTATATAACTAAACGATCTGGCAACAGCTCGCCCACTTAATATCCCATGCAATTTTATGTCACTATCAATTGTTGAGAGAGGATATAGGAAGGGTAGACTGAAATGATCAAAATACTTCCCACTTACGTAGACACCATAATTGCATTGGTACCTGTAGAATGATTTGTTGAGGCCTATCGAAATGTTGCAATAATTTTTTGAAGTGGTTTTTATTGTTCAGTTTGAACTGTTGTTAGACCCGATTTCATATCCTATCAAGTAATAAGTCGGTCAAATATGTTGGGATTTTCTGAAACTACTTAACCATGTTTGAGAAGTAATTACTTTCATATGAAACTGAAATGGTGACACTCATTACTGAAACAGTTGAATCAATATTATGTTGAAATAGTTTTCCCCAATACTTGATTTCTTTTGAGGTTTCTCGAATTGTTGGAATTCATTTTCGAAGTTGTTTTTGCTGGTTAGGTTGAGTAGTTGTTGTTATTCCTAATTTCATATCGTATGAATTATCAAGTCAATCTCATTTTTTCATAGAGAGTACAGGGGAAGGGTAGATTTGAAATATCCAAATGCTACCCACTGATTTAGGCACCGTAATTGCAATAGTGCCTGTTCTTGATTTGTTTTGAGGTTTCTTAAAATGTTGCAATTTGTTATACTCCATATTTTATGTTGCCTATAAGGGTGTACTGGTCATTTTATTTTATGTTGGAGTTATGTTGCTATTTGTCCCACCTCTCTCTTTATATAAAGAGAGGTAGGATTTCTGGAATAAATAACTTTTTGTTTTCTCTCAACTTGATATCAAAGCGACGGTCCTAGATTGGTGTTCGTGATAGCCCACCCGAATAGGCCTCCAACCCCTTTGCTACTCTCCTGATCTCTTCTTCCACTAGCAGGTGTTCCTTACCAGCACCACCAACGTCACCGCTCGTGGTGCTACTCGCCTGCGCCGTCGCCTCCAGTAGCAGGTGCCGCCTCTTGAGGCTAGCAGCTCCTCTGTCATCACCTGAGCCTAGCAGCTCCTCCGCTCATTCAGCTGGTGCCACCATTGCCCTCAAACTAGTCTTCCATCGCTGGTAGTCGTCCATAGCTGGTGGCACACCTGTAGGAACCCCTACCACCCTAGAAGGGCTTCGTCCACCAACTACAGCTACAGCAGTTGCAGCCCTAGAGGGGCTTCATCCAGTAGGTCCTCACCACCCCCTGATTTTGGGTTGCCACAACCAGCAGCCACCAGATTGGAATCTGGTTTGATATCTAGGTGCTTACTCTTCCAAATCTAATTGTTTCTAATTAGATCAAAGGAGTCCATGGTCTGAAGATTTTTCTTTTCCGGTCACATTGGTTTGATCTACCCTGATTCAGTGCCTTATTAGTATGGCTCCCTTAGATATTGGTCCAAGCACCTCTACCACACAGAGGTCAACAGATGGTATGGGGACCATTACCCAGAGTGAATATGAGAGACTACTCCAAGGTTGTAGCCATGATGATGGGCTCTAAGGAGCCACCGAGTTGGGTTCTATTGCACACGACAGGAGTTAGGGTAGTATAGAGTGGCTTGTTGATTCAGGGGCTTCACAGCATCTTAGTGGAGATTGGTATCGTTTTACCCATCTCAAATCTAGACCTGCAAGTAGGAGAGTGCAAGTTGCAGACGACAGCACTCCAGGATAGAAGGTCAGGGGAAGGTACCAATGACTCCTACCTTGAGGTTACTTGATGTTTCTTATGTGCCAGGATTCCCAATGAGCTTACTCTCAGTAACTACGACTACTGATGGTAACACCATCATTTTTCATAACTAACTAAACTTAGTCAGAATCACATATTAAATGCTCCTAAATGATCGTCTGAGGATCATAATTCCGTGCTGAGATGATTTGAGAGGAAGATAGGAAAATAGGGTTAATTCTGTTGTTTTACCATCTCATCACAAATGCACATTAACCAAGGGATTAATTAGAGGTTAATTAAAGGTCAAATGAATTTAAAAGATCAAGAAGTGGGCTCAGAATAACTGAATCAATGTTTCACACATTTTGAGATTAAAATAATATTGAAAACCCTAATTATTAGCCTCAGTTAAATTGAAAGGGTTTTGGTATAGATAAATTCAATATAAACTTCCTAAAAATCATTGAAAAATATTCTAAGATGTTTGGTGCCTTCACTTTGATCATCTGAAACCATTTTGACCAAAAATAGAGATTCAAATAGGAATTTGCCTTGATTTGGGCTCATGTGCAATTTACCCAGTCAAACAAGGTAAAAACCCAAATCTAAGTTCACCATTAGATTCCTTGGATCCAAATTAGGTAACATCAAAATTTGGATCCAATTAGAGTCCATCTTGACCTAGTTTGCATTTTAGTCCCTAACTCTGTTTCTACACCTTGATCCCTAGCATTCATGTTTTTCTTACAAATCCACCCCTACTTTTATCATCTTCTTCACAAAAATGACCCTACCATGTTATTCTTCTCCTACTTCCTTTTCAACATATGAATGCAGAGAAGAACTCATGGCTGGCGAGATTCGTGAGCCAATTTGACTAATCAAATCTTTGCCAATTCACACTAAAATTGATGTGAACTCTAATCAGAGCATGGCCAATCTCTTGGGCCATGTCTCAGGATCTGTAACCCACGAAATAGTCGCCGGCGAGCTCGAACTCTTGTGGCGGCAAAGAAACATGCAAATCAAGCCTAACTTGGCTTATTTGACTTGAGACTCACATCTATATAAAGGGGCAGGCTTTCCAAAGCACAAGCCATGCCCAATTACGTTGGAAACCACCCAATTCTTCCCTCTTGTCGGCGGATTGTGACGCACCTCCGGAGCTCTGTGAATCACTTTTGTCGACCTTCACCAAGTACAATAGGCTTAGGGTTTCTCTTCCCCATTCATCCCAGGAGCTTCTCGCAAAGCTTCAAGTTTTGACACACCTCCCTCCGCTCTGGATCCCTTACTTTCTTCCACATCTTTAGTGTACCTCCGGCGACATCCTCCTCGCCTCCTCTCTCTCAATTAGTATAGGGCTTCTCTTCCCTCTTCCCTAATTACATTTCTATAGTTTTTTAGCTCTCAATCCTTCTCCTCCATCTTCTCCGACATTGGCAACATCCCTGTCATCCACCTTCATCGCCGGCACTCACTCGTACCTTTCCACCTCAATTGATTGAGGTGAAAGCTTCACCCCACCTTCGCTAAAGTTTCACCCCAATCAATTGCACCACAGACCGCTCTCATCTCTCCAACTCTCTTTGTCAGAGTTTCTTCAAGCTTCTTCGTCGGGCCACGCCACTCACTTACTCACTAAATTCCCACAACCACCATGATCTTCGTACCACAGTGAAGCTTCTGAACATTCTGATTGGGTCCTAGGTCGTATTCCCTATGCAGGAAGCCATCGCCATCGTCTTCCTTGTCTCCGTCATCGACCATCCGATCAACATCCTCCTTGCTACCACCTTGCAGAGCAGTAAAATAACATCAGGAGGCCTCACAGGCCTTCAATTTAACGAGTGAAGCCCAGTAGCACCTCCAATTGATCGAAGCTACTCAGCTATAGCAGCGAAGAAGAGAAGACCTCCAGATAGTCCCACATCGTGGGAAGACAATTCTGGAATGCGTATTTAAGGAATTGTGTGCTTAGGCTTATCGCCTTTGAACCATTAGGGTTGGGTCCCTACTCCTTACGAGCCTCACACGTGCCTGTTGCTAAGGTTTCGGTGAGTGTTAAATATATGCGTCGTAGTATAATCAACAAAATCTTACAACAAACATTTAAATTTATAAACTCGAAATCTAAAAGGAGTCTGAGGTCGTTCACAAGGAGTAAATATGGAATTCACAGCACTAATCTTGAATTGAAATGAATGAGCATAATAAACGGAGCACAATAGAGATATTTAATGAATAATATATGCAGAAATATATTCAATGAGAACCAATGTATGATGGGCCAAAAAGAATAAGAGAATAAAAAATAATGGTGATTTAAATTACCATGTATATGCTCTTAATTTAGGCATGCATCCAAAGTATTCAAATAATTTAAGACTAATCTTTAATTAGAATTCAATGTAAACTTAGGTTTTTAAATCATTCAACAATGCTCAGAACCAACTTAGATTAGTCGACTTAAGTGGGCACAAGAACAAGGCTCTTTAGAGACTTCTTCCTCTTTTCTTCTTCTTCTAAAGCTTCCTTCCTTCTCAAGGACTTCTTCTTCTCAATGCCTTCTCTTTCTTCTTCAAAAGCTTTCCTTCTTCACAACACAAGGGAACCAACTGTTGGTGCTAGAGCACCACGATCATTCGTTTTGATGATAACAAAACACGTGTTATTTAACATTTGCACTTGGAGTCTTAGATTTCAGGTCAATTGCAAATGTAGACGTGTTTAGACGGAATTCGAGCTCACATCCAGGACGGATTGGACGAGCTTGATGGAAAACAGAGGAGATTCGCGAGGAGCGATAGATTGAAGAAGGAAGGAGATGAAGAATAGGATAGATTTCCTTCTCTTGTACTCCTTGTATTTTTCGTTATTTCTGTTGCTCTTTATTTTTGTTACTTAGATTCATGTTAAAGAGCCTCAAAGTACCCTAACAGTAGTCCTAGGAACACCTGCAAAACCCTAGGATACTTAGGTTTTCTGTAGAACACTTAGAAAACCAATATAGGGTTTAAACAGCATTTCCAGACGTCTAATTCCAAAATCAGACGTCTGATAAAGTATTTTAAGACGTCTAACAGTTGTTTCAGACGTCTGATAACTATTAGGCTGGACATAGCTAGCTCTGTCTGATGAAATCAGACGTCCAGACCTTAGACCAGACGTCTTAGGAGACGTCTGATGGATTTACCAGACGTCCAATTAGTGGACCGTTGGCTGGCTTTGCAGACAGCATTGAATATGACCGTTAGAGCCTTATCAGACGTCCATAGGACTTTCCAGATGTCTGATAATTGACCGTTTTGCCTCGGCTGACCCAAAATCTCTTCTCAGAGATTTTCTAGCCGTTGCAACGTTTGGCAATCCATTCCCACAGAAAAAGTAGATTTCCAGACGTCCTGTATGTCATCTGATGGACTTGCACAAAAACCCTGTTTAGATCTGATCCAAGTCAGGAAGAGACCCGCCCAAAATCAGACGTCTGACCTTGAAATCAGACATCTTAAAGTGAACTTCCAGATGTCTGATGATATAATTAGACGTCTGATAAGCCTGTCAGAGCAATGATTGTTCCTGATTTTGGGCTGATTCTCTTGGGCTTTGTTCCCAACGGCTATAGAACCTTTCCTAAGCCTTCCAAAGCCTTCCTAAGGCCTCTATAAATAGAGGGGAACCTTTGCAACACAAATACACTAAGAAACACCTAGAGACACCAAGATACACAAGAAATAATTTGTATTACACTTTCCACTCTCTTGTGTCCTAGCTAGCTCTTGCTCTCCAAGCTCAAGCTCCATTCTCTTGAGAGCATCAAGCTGTTGTGCACCCGCTCTCCCGCCGTAGTTCACGAGAGCGAAGTTGCGCCGTCGCGTGGCTCACGCACCGCGTCATCAACTCGACGCACTCCTTGCAAAGGGGAGTTTCCTAATTCCTATAGAAGCTAGGTTCATAATTACTTTGTTGGCTCTATAGGATTACTTGTTTATTTTATCTTTGTTATTTGGTTGGGTATTCGCTTTGCGAATTCCCGTCTCCTTCGCGAGACAAAATCCTTCTCGTGGAGAGAAGGGGTTTAGGTACGCTACCCTCGTCTAAGTAGCGTGGTTGTATTGAGGTTGAATCACCCTCGTTTAAAGTGATTCGATTTAGTGGATTTTGATCAACTTGGTTGATCGAAAAATCCTAACTCGAGAGGGTTAGGTGGTAGTTTTCACCCGATTTGGGTTTCCACCTAAAAATACTTTGTGTGATTGTATTTTGTGAAGATTGTTTATTTTATTTCCACAATTATTACGTCACCCCCTCCTGGTAGGGCCCTGAAACTACACCAACTTCCTTTAGCGACTAAGTGTAGAGCTCAAGAGAAAAACCCTCCCCCCTCTTCCTCACAAATCTTTCCTTGCTCTCTCAAAAACCCGGGCTTAGTTGGGTAACCGGTCGGGTATTCGGGTATGTACAGGGACCAGGCTTGCGAGCGTGCGGTCATAAGCGAGGTGTGAGTGTAGGCGGGTAATCGGGTAGGCGAGTGAGTGTGTGGAGGGACTCGACTCCTCTTGTTCTTGGGCAGAAAGATTAGAACACAAAATCCTTATATGCACTGCTATCGCCTCTTCCGTTCACGATGTGGCACTAAAGTGCTGCTCTTCTCTTCATGTGCAGCTGTAGGAAGCGTGCCTCCAATTTGAACAACTGCTGGTCCTCCCTCACTCAATTGAGGGTCTAGCCTCCATTAGGGTGTCAAGCCGCAGTGATTGAAGGTGGTCTCGAAGCTTGCGGGTGTCTAATGACAACTGACGGCATTGGGGAAGACGATTGGCGACGGTGACCTGCACAAAAATACAGCCTAGGGACCAATTAAATGGCTGGAAACCTTCGCAGTGTTGTGACGAAGGCAGTGGTGGAGGTGATTTGGTGTGAAGTATAGTGGAGTGGCCGGAGCATGAAGGTGAGCGGAGCTCCGGTCAACTGAGTCAGGGAAGGCGATAGTGGTGTTGAGGTGCTAAATTAGGTTGGGCGAAAGCATAGTGGAGGTGTGCATGAGCTTTTTCCCAACCTAATTTGGGTGGAATGGAGCAGGGCAGTGTTGGTGATGAAGGCGGTCGTGGAGGTGGTTGCCTGAGTCGGAGAAGGAGGGGGAATTAGGACCTAAGGTTTAGCCTAAACCTAATTGGAGGGTAGAGAGAGAGAAACCCTAAGGTAATTGGATGAATGGAGGTTCGGAGAAGCTTGCCAAAGGTACACCAGAGCTGTGGATGAAGGAGGTGGAGATGGAGCCGATGAGGAGGTAATTGGGCCACCTTCTTTGTCCGGAACACAACGATGAGGAGTAGAGGGAAAGCCCTCTCCCTATGGTATGTGGGAGCGGCCGACGAAGGGGGTTGGTGGAGCTCCAGGTCATCGTTAGTGGCAGCTAAAGATGAAGGAGGAGAGAGAGGTGGCACGCCAAAAACTAGACAAGGGTGGATTGAATTTGTGTGGTTGCTCTTATAGATGAGGTTTCTCTCCCCTAAAGTGCCTAGAAGGAAGGTGTGCATGAAATCTTGTGGAGCTTGGTTTCCTCAAGCTCATCGGCGTGATTTTTGGCCATGATTGGCCTCAAAGAAGACCTTCATCGATGCAGAATGATCTAGGGATCAATCTCACCAAGTTTGGAGATTTTTGGTTGAGATGTCATCAATCAATTTGCGAGATTAAATGAAGCAGTTTGGGTTTTTAAAGGCTGTGAGTTTCCTTCTTTGCGTTGAATGGAAGATGATGGAGGTTGGACTTGTTTGCAATAGAGGTGAAAAGATAGGGGCATCTATGAAAAGAAAAGATGAAAGCTAAGGGGTTAGATGTAAGGAATAGAGATCTATGGACTAAAATGCAATTTGATCAGGATGAACTCTGATTGGGCCCAATTTTTGATAAAAACCTAATTTGGACCCAAGGAATTTGATAATGAATTCAAATTTGAGTTTTGACCAAGTTTGACTAGGAAATTTATGCAAAAACACAAATTAGGGCAGAATTATGTCTGTGACTCAATTTAAGGTCAAAATAGGTTCCAAAGGTCAAATCAAGGGTACCAAACCTCAAGGAATATTTTTATATGAATTTTAGATGGTTTAGATGAATTTTATCCTGATCGAAACTTCTGTAATTTAAGCAGGTCTGAAATTAGGGTTTTAGGTTATGAATCAGTTCTTGAAGTGCATGAAACCCTGTTTCTGTCTATATGGACCCTCTTATTAGACTTTAATGCTCATTAGACTTTAGATTAACCCCTGGGAAATCTCATGATTATTCTGCATTCATATATGCTGTTAAAACTGTAGAATTAACCCTGATTTAGTGTATTCCTCTCAGAAAGGATATGCAGGGAATTACGACTCTCTAGCGATTATGTAGGAGCTTTTATTAATTAATCCTATCTAATTAAAGCTAGTTATGGCTCATGATAATGTTATGCTTGAACCAAGCCTGGTCTGGTTTATGCTTGAACTAGGCCTGGTCTTTGGTCTGAACTGGGTTTAGAGAGAAAGATGGGTTGTATGTGAGAGAGAAGGGGGGGTTTTGCTCTGAATTGAATTGAACCTTAGCCTAATTTGTCAAGGCATTGAGTTCTGCCAGTTAAGTTGTCTGAAACCCTTGAGAGGCGCTTGAATTGAAGTAAGATTTGGTTATGTGTAGAGATTTGAGAGATTTCAAGAATTGGTTAAGTGTTGAAAAGAGAAGGTAGTTGATATGGTCTTGACATTGAGAATAAGCTTGGATATTGAGTGTTTAATTGATGGTTCCAACCACCATATTTTTTCTCTCTATTCCATTTTTTCTCTCTAACTCTTGATATACATTTGAAATACATTGAGCATATTTTTCATATATATTGAGTGTTATTTTTGAATATTGGATTGGTGATTAAATTACAATTATTTGCTCCCTACGAACGACCTCGAAACTCATGTTTCTCGAGCTTTATAAATATAAATATCGATTTGGTTTTCGTCGCTATACTATGACGCAATTTTCTAAACGACGACGGATTACCACTAAACATTTTGGCACCGTTGCTGGGGAGCAACACGCATTTCAGTCACTAATTGTACTTTTTTATTTGATTCTAACTTGGTATATCTGCTTTATTGTGTTGTTGCAAAGTGAACCTGTAGATTGATCACTCGAGCAACCACACCAGGGACAGGTAACCACATTCCCTTCTTTAAGCCCCTCCTCTCTTGGAAATATTGAAAAAGAAATCAATCAGGACCAACTTGACTTATTTACTTAGTAAACATCATTCAAGTTTCCTGATTTGATTTAACTGATTGATTAAAGATCCCCATCTTAATACTTGCACCTATTACGGACATAAGGTTCCTTGGGTTATTCACCTTCTTGATTGAGCCCAAGATACCATCTTTGGAAGAATTAGACTTGGAAATAGAGCCAATCTAGGATTTCCACATTAGGATTTCAAGGATTAGTACACACTTGCCTGCTTAAGAAGGAATACATTCCTGCATTGTGTGCTACCTAAGCCTTGTTTGAAACAATCTAATCAAGTGGACCCTAAAATCATGGCTCTATAATCACGTGGTGATGTGCATACATCTAAATAGCCAAAAATGTCTATTAATGCATGTTCTTAGTATCATATAAGCATCATGCATTGTAAATATTGCATAACATGCATCATCATGCATTTAGGTCAAATTGTACAAATTGTATAGTAAGTTCTTCTTCTTGGTGGTCAAGGACAGGCAATATTTAATGGGGGCCTCGGAGTGAAGATCCAACCGTACGGATTTGATTAGGGCGACGATTGGAATTCAATGACTCCAAGATCGCCCTGATCGAACTTCCATAGCATTAGATATAATCTGAGGAAGCTTAGAGATCAAGGGCCAAGATGGTGTAAATCTGCACTTCAGATGACAAATCCAACCACATGGATGGGTTCGGATCAATGATCGTAGCCCAACGACGTGAAAATTGGTTTGATCCAACATCCGTGGCACCATCTACAAGACATAGAAGATGGACAGCTAAGATGACACCACGTGGCGCCATCCTACCCGCCCAACTGGCCCAAAGAACTGCCGCTGCCCTTTCGCTCCTCAACCGGCCATCAAATCTGGGCCGTTGGATGGCCATCCAACAGCCATGGTTGCATGTACTCAAAAATGTTCGTCACCTTAAATGTGGACGCAGCGTGGTGGTCACGCATCTTCACACGGAGGAGGCGTGGGTTCGACCCCCGCCCCACCTTAAATCAAGGGCACAAGTGGGTGTGGCTCAAATTAGGTCGTCAGATTGGAGATGAGCGGCGACAGGAGCGCCACGTGGTGCTCCCAGATGTGAGGAGTGTGAATGCACACGATGATGCGCGATCTAACGTGCCATCGCACGCGAGTGAGGAGTTATGAAGGTGCGGTGCGATGCAATCTCAACCATCGATCACAAGATCGAACGATTGAGGTTGTCTGGATGTGCGCGAGCGTTGTTGAGCATGGGAGAGGAAGTGGCGGCATGTGCGCACGGGCTAACGCCACATTCATGGTCTTTAGTGACACTTAAATCCGTCACTAAAGGGCCCTACATTAATTTTTTAACTTGAAATGACCTTTTTGCCCCCAACCTCTACACCTACAAAAAGGCCTACGCCCTCCACATTTTATTCATCTCTTCCTTCACCTTTCTCCCTCTCTAAAGTTCTAAAGAAGGTTGTCCTAAACCTTGGATGCTCCTCTAAAATTAAAATCAAAGTTTTCTTGCCCTCATTCCGAAAGTGGATCCCATGATGATGACGCCCTGCTTCGTCCCTGGTTTCTTCTCGCTTCGTTCTTTGTCTTTCATCTCCGCCCTTCGTCTTCCAAGCATCACCCCGTCCAGCTCATTCTCCAAGTAGCCGTCGAAGAGGATAGCTTCTCACATCCTTTCTCTTTACTGCTTTCTAGAGTAGATTTTACTACTTTCTAGTTGTAATATTTCCTGCTTTCTAGCTGTAATATTTCTCGCTTTCTAGTTGTAAAAATAATATCCATATCATTAAGTGTTTGTTCTCTCTCTCTCGATCTCTTATTGTTAATATCGAATTCATTGTGATTATCTCGCTTTCTAAACAAAAACAACAAAAAAAAGAATCGTGGATTTCAAATCTATGTAGCCTCCTTGTGTTCAACCTGAACTTCTTTTCTAGTTTCGGTAAAATTTATTTGTTGATAGATTTCTTTTTAAATAACACTACAACAACATGTTTTCCAAACTCAAATCTATTTGCGACGATTTTTGACTAAACATTTTGGCGTCGTTGCCAGGGAGGCAACGAATCTCGATTTTCTTTCCGCATTTCACGCACTTAATTATTTTCTAACTTGCTTTTATTGTTTTGCAGGTACCTCAATAGGGAATCTTCAAGTGGTAGAAGGGAGTAAAGTGCAATTGAAGACAACTATAAGTGTTCCCCATTCTTACCCCCTCCATAGATTTCATTCCACAACCCTAATTCAAACCCTAATTAACCTAGGTGTTCACATAAACCCTAGGATTGGTTTGGATGCTTTGATTTCCAGCCCCACTCATCTCACCCTCATAAAAAAAAAACAAACAAAAAGATACTTCTTGTGGGACAAATTAACATACACACTACATACACCCACATTCGAAGCACATAACCTAGCTTGATTTTTATCTACTCAACCAGGATTCCAACCTGTGGAACCGGTACACACACCCAAACACATAATCAAGTAGAAATCAGAATAGGTAACCAATTATGTGCCTAACTCACTGGTGCATTAAGGCCAATTATTTAAGTTGTTTGGGCCGCACCACTCCATCTAAAATCAACTCATCAAGTAGCTTCCCCTTAGGGTTTACAATTTAGGTCAATACCAGGCACTCCACTTTACTTTTGATTTCAAAAGGAAAATATCATCACCTGTGTTTTGAAAATCTGGTTTGCCTCTTGAACTTGATTGAATTTACATAATCAATCATTTGAACCTTTTAACTAAACCCTAAAAGTTACTTAACGAAGATTTGAACCTTAAAATCCACTCATCCAAATAATCTTGCTTGAAAACCCTGATTGTGCATGCATTTACACATATTCAATCAATCATTAAGGGCCCAACCCATTTTAAGGGCCCACCACATTCCATAAGAATTACAATCCTAAGCCTAAGTTAAAATTGATTAGACATTGGCCTTAAGGACTGATTCGCTCTTCGAGGCCAAGATTGAGATTGTTGACGATTAACTTGCTTGTACTAGTCAATTTGATGTCTAGCTAGGGGAGTAGCATCAAACAACAGCGGTTGGGGGGTTTACTAGGAACTGGAGGTGCAAGTCGAAGGAAGAACCTTCTCCCTGGCCCCTCCTTCTAACTAATTGGATTGACTGGATACAAGTAGAGTAAATCATCTATAATCTTAAGATGGATTCTAAGAGTCTGTAGATCCTTAGGCTATTCAACTTAAGGATAGGCTTATTTTGTTGTGCTGCAGAGTTCTTATCCCCAGTCCTTCCGACCTCTTCCTAGTTTATGCTTGGAAGGAGGTCATTGAATCCCTGATTGGAGGGACCATTAGATCAATCTAAGAGGTGTAGATTGAATTTTGGTCAAATTAATCCTATGGCCGATCAACAACCTCCTCTGCCTCAGAATCAACAAGAGATGTTTCAAAGGCAACTGGAACAAATGCAGAGAATGCAAGAATAGTTCCAGAGAATGCAAGGCGCTCAACCATTGAAGGATTTTTATGATCCTTCAAATTCTGGGGAATGTCCCGGTGTCCAAATTCTAGACGGAGTCATTGAAATCAAGCCCCAGGTGTTAAGCCTAATCAAACATTTTCATGGGCTTGGCTCTGAAGACCCATTTCAACATTTGGAGGACTTGACCACTTTGGTCAAGACCACCAAAGCACGAAACGTGAATGAAGAGCAAATGATCATGAGGCTCTTTCCCCAGTCTCTTAGGGATAAGGCTACTCATTGGCACATGACTATAGGAAGGCCGATAGCAACTTAGAATGATCTTAAATCAGCTTTCTTAAAGAAATTCTTTCCAGTTGAGCATACCAATGCACTAAGGTGGGTGATTACTACTTTCGCCCAACAGCCGAGGGAGCAGTTTCAAGTTGCCTGGGAGTGATTCTAGGACTTATTGTAGAAGTGTCCATACCACAAGGTGCTGAAATGGCAACTCGTGCAGATCTTTTACCACAGGTTGACTGAGCAATTCAGAAATCACGTGGACGCTTCTTGTGGAGGCAATTTTATCAACAAAGGCGTAGATAGTGTGCATGATTTGTTTGAGGAAATGAGTGAAAATTTAATCAATCATGCCTCCATGGATACATTTAATAGGTCCCAACAACCCAGATCGAATGTTAATAAGGTCCATGACTCTCATTCATTCGATATGGAGCTGATTTGTAATAAACTAGATAAGGTGGACCTGGTTACCAAAAGGATGGAGTGGATGGCGAGAAACTCTACAAACAATTCTCAATCCACTCAATCTTAGAATTCGGGATTCCATTCTTTGCTAGCTCCTTCTAGATGGGAGTTCGTGAATCAACTGGATGTGGCTCAACCTATGAGCTAACATTACTTGGAACCCCACAGGTTCCAAATTGGGGCCTTTGATCCCAGTTTATCTGATCCCTCCATTTCTTTCTCTCCATCCTCGCCTTATGAGGATGTCAATGTTGTATAGGAGAACATTAGGTCCAACCTATATTCCAATGCTTATAATCTAGGTTAGAGGAACCACCCTAACTTCTCCTAGAAAAATCCGGGGCAGCAAACCCAATTCTGACCCAGCAACTATGCTCCACAAAGACCAATGGGTCAGGGTCATGTTTATACTCAACTGCCCCCGAATCAGGTCAATTAGCCAGTTTGGAATGCTCGTCAATGACAATCGACTTTTCGCTTTGCATTATAGTATTTAAGTGGTGGAAAAATTGACTAATCAAAAATAATGAAAATAACCACTCGCAGAAGAGCGGGTCGTGTCCACAGGGAGGCAATTATGAAATAAATACTTAATTATTTAATATTATTTCGGATAGTGCGAAATCCCTATTTAAGTCTGACTTAAAATGTGAAGGAAAGTAGATTTGCAAACTACTTTCCTTTTATGTGCTTGGACAAAGCAAACATTTTATCGGGGCCTCGGATCAAAGATCCAACCGTATGGATGTGATCAGGGCGACGATTGGAGTTCAACGACTCCAAGATCGCCCTAATCAGGCATCCGTAGCATCAGATAGTGACCCGGGAACCCTAGAAGATCAAGGGCCAGGATGGTGTAAATCTGCACTTCAGATGAAAAATTCGACCGCACGGATGAATTCGGATCGACGATCGCAGCCCAACGACACAAAAATCAAGTCAATCCGACATCCGTGGCACCATCTACAACTACCAGAAGATGGACGGCCAAGATAGCGCCACGTGGCACCATCTCAGCCGGCCAAACGGCCGCCTGCGTCTTGTGAAAGGCCCGTGCCCAATCGCTCTCCGCTGTTGGATCTTAATCCAACGGCTGTGGGCGCTCGCATTTAAAAACGCCCGCTCGACCATCCGCGCCCCATAGCGCAGCAGTCAAGCGCGCTATCGCGAGCGCGGGGCGCGGGTTCGAGCCGTGGCGAGGAGCGGCGGGCGCAAGCAATTGGAGGTCGGATGGAGATCGGATGGTTGCACGCACCGGATAACGCCAACGCACGATTGGACGCGCAATCGAACGCGCAATTAGACGCGCGGGGGGCGCGTAGCGTGCAGGCGCGGACGCATCTTAAGCCGTTAGATCTCGCGATCGGACGGCTGAGACTTCGCGGACGTGCGTAGGCGTTACGCGCGCGGGCAGTTGAGAAAGCGCGCGTGAGCACGGAGGCTACGCTGACGTTGGGGGCTTTAGCGGCGGTTTTATCCGTCACTAAAGACCCCTTATTTATTGTTTTGAAGTTGTAATGTCCATTTTGCCCCCACTCCTTGCAACTATAAAAGGAGACCCCCTCCATACGAAATTCTCATCCCTTCTTTCTCCTCTCTACCCCTCCAAAGCTCAAGAGAAGCTTGTCCCACACCCGGGATGCTTCTCGCGAGATAAAGTCCAATTTTCGTTCCCCTTCGGAAGTGGATCCCGCGACGACGACGGCGTGCTGCTTTGTTCCCGTTCTTCTGCTTCGTCCTCCTTCGTCCTGCTTCGTTCTCCTTCGTCCAGGCGTCGTCCCGTCCGGCTCGTCCTCCAAGCAACCGTCGAGGAGGATTTCTCTCTCCCTATTCTTTTTACCGCTTTCTAGTATAGATTTACTGCTTTCTAGATTAATCTACTCGTCCTCCAAGCAATCGTCGAGGAGGACATTTCTCCCTCCATTCTTTTAATGCTTTCTAGAGTAAATTTATCGCTTTCTAGAGTAATTGTTTTATGCTTTCTAGTTGTAATGAACAATCTCTTCAATGCAAAAAAATTCCTTGTTTATTCTACATCTCATTTTGATTTCTCTGTGTAATATTCTCTTTCTCTCTTACTCTCTCTCTCTTCTATTTATTGTAAATAATTAGATAGTTCTAAATTGAATTATTCTGTAACAAATAAAAAGAAACGCGTAATTTTTAAATCAAACGTCCGCCTCCCTGTATTCGACCCGGAATTTTAATTTCGGTATAAATTTTATTTGTTGAACACGAATTCTTCGCTTTTGAACTAAAATGACAGGTTTTCCAAAATCGAACACGTTAGCGAAGACATTCGCAAACGTTCAACATTTTGGCGCCGTTGCCGGGGAGGCAATGATCTTTGATTTCTCTTTGCGTTTTGTAGCTTACAAATCATTTGCCTCACTTTTCTCCTTTCTTATTGTAATTGCAAGTACTCTTTCGAGATAGGCAAAAGCGGTAGATTGGAGTAAAGTGCTGTAAAAGGTTTTGTGAGTTACCCCCCACCTCCCACCCATTAGATTTCATTTCATCAAATAATAACTCAAACATCAATCAACCTAGGTGTTTTTATAAACTCTAAGGTCAGATTGTTTGTTGTTTGACACCCATACTCACCTCAACCCCCACATTAAAAAGAAAAAAAAAATCTCACAGAGGTACACAACCTCATCTGATTTTCAAACTCAACCGGTAAACCAATCTTAGGAGCTGGTATACACATCCAAACACATAATTGAGTAGAAATCAGATTAAGTAATCATTTGTGTGCCTAATTAAGTGGTGCAACAGGCCAATTGTTTGAGTTTATTGGGCCGCACCACTTCAAATAAAATCAACTCACCAAGTAGCTGCCAATTAGGTTCAACTCTTAGGGATTTACCAGGCACTCCACATTCTTTTTAAACTTTAAAGGAAAACATCTTCACCTGTGCTTGCAAAACCTGGTGTGCTAATGAAACTTGATTGAAAACATCTAAAGTTGAATCCTAAAAGCTACTAAGCAAGATTTGAACCTTAAAATTCACCACATCAAAAACAATCTTGCTTGAAAACCACTGGTTGTGCACTCACACACGAATCAATCAATCATTAAGGGCACAACCCATTTAAAGGGCCCATCACATTCCAAAGCACATTCAAACCTAGCCCTAAATAAAACAGAGTAGACGTTGGCCTTAAGGATTGGACTCGCTCTTCAGAACCCAGAAAGAGATTATTTTCGATTAATCTGTTTCTACTGTTCAATCTGATGTCTAGCTAGGGGAGCAGAGTCAAACGATCGCGGCTGGGGGGTACACTAGGAACCGGAGGTGCAAGCCGAAGGAAGAACCTTCTCCCCAGTCCCTCCTTCTAACTGGTTGGATTGAACAGATGGAAGTAGATCAAATCGTTCCTTTATCTCAAGACGGGTTTTGAGAGTCTGTAGGTCTTTAGGCTAACCAATTTAAGGACAGGTTTGATTGTTTGTATTGCAGGGCGCCTTTCTTCCTCCTAAGTCTCATGAATCCTTCCACATATTTCACGCATTCCTGCTCTTTCCCTCCTGTTGTAAATTATCCTCAACATGACGATTATCCCAACTCGTATTGTAATCAACCATCAGTTAGTTGGGATAATTCGGATTGGGGATACAATTCCGGACCCCCGTGTTTAGGGTCTAACCCTGAACACTTTGATTCTGATTTCTATCCTTCTCAAAGCTACATCGATTATAGATTGTCTTCCTTTCATGAACAGCATAATACGATCTACAATCAAGAAGGATACACTGATCCTTACCTATCCTCTGATTTCACTGCCTTTAGGTCATCACCATCTTTTCAACAATCTGAAAAGACCTATTATCAGAAAGGGTATAACGAATCTCAATTCGTTAATTCCCCTGCATTGAGCCCAAACCCGCCCAACCCTGAACCAACTCATTTGGTTCAGGTTAACCAGGTTCAAGATAAAGTTCTGGCTAACTTGAGGAATATCATTCAATCTTTAGAAGTTCAGCCAATACCTTGCATTGAGAGATTGGAGCCCCTGATTGAAATGATTGAAGATTTAAACAAGTCTTTGTTGGATTGGCTCCAGGATGTTAAGGATAAGAACCCGGGTGAGTTTCTACTTGGGAAATTAGCAAAATTGAGGATGAGATTCGTGGTTGCTTTGATTCAATCTTGGAATAATTCCCAGGATGAACCCTCTTCAGGAAAGCCAATGACAGAACCCGCTCAGGCACCTATTGGGGGGGACATGTGTTACAAGGCTGACCAGATTGAATTAAAACAACCAATGAAGGATGATCTGATTTCTTCACCTGAGATCCCTAAGCCGGGTTACGAGGAAACGTATGTCTCCTTGGAACACAAAGTGACAACTGATTATGGGACATACATTGATACGGATCCTGATGGTGAAGATTTAAGTTGCGAAGTCTCACGTGAGTTTTCTAAACACGATTTCTATGAGACGATTGGGTCTGAGGAATCTGATAGATCATTTGATAGCCCAATAACTGAGGAAACTGATCTTATTAGGGCACACATTACGGATCCGGAATCGCATTTTCTAGAGGAATCAATTCAATGCCCTGATTATCAGTTACACCCTATTGAGCTTATTGATGATTCTAATTCTGAGATAATTAAACCCAAGTCAATTTTGATTCTGCCACATCATTTAGACTTGGAGATTTCAGACGAGGTGATAAATATACAAGAGGTCCTGGAATTTGATAAGCTGAATGAGGAGAATAGGAGATGGGAAGTTCTGATTTGGGAAGTCAATTTTGGAGGAAATGGAAGATTGAGTCGAAGGGTTCATTTTAAGCTGAAACCATCAAATTAGAACCCTTACGACATTTGTTTCGAGGATGTCAAACCCAAGCACACATTCAACGATTATCCTTTTGAGCTTCAATTCTCTGTAACCCGACTTTTTGGTCTTGGGTTGCATCCTCATAAATCGCAGGCCCGACCCCGCTTGCATTCTGATTTTAGGTTTTGGGTAATTTTTATCCAGAACCTAAGATATTCTCGATTATGGGGTGTGGGTCTGCACCACAATCTGGTCCACATCTGTGGACCTTTGCTGACAGGTCAGAGGATTCTTCTGTTCATTCTGATTCTGACCTGCACTTGTGATTTCTTCATTTCTTTTCTTTGTATAGTGTGCCTAGCTGAAGGCACTAAACTCAGCACTTATATAGTTCTTTTTCGTTTTCATCTTGGAGCGGACCTGATATTCATGCAATTCAGGTGCTTTCTACGCTTTTCCACTCTGTTTTATGTCTTTTTAATACAATGAGAACATTGCATGAGATAGGCATGGGGAGGTGGATATTCATCTCTGAATTCATTCGTCATCTCCGTAGATTTGTTTATTTTCTTTTATAAAAAAAAAATCAGAATTAGGAAAGAGAATTTGGGTTTAAGAAAAATTTCAAGCTTAGGAAATACTACATTATGATTTGAACACAAAGACCCTTCAGGTCTTTGGACTTAATCAGCCCGTGTATCCACTAAAATGTGGATTTGTTTTTCGAGTTCTCGCCATCTTAATTCTTTCGTAATTGGAATAAATAAGTTTGGGTGATAAGTACACGACTTATCAACCCGCCCTCTAATTTGAGGGAATTTCGAGTCTTAAGCATCTACACACTTTCTTTGCACTGACTCGTTGTTCGGTGATTTCTACGAAAATTGGATAGCTAATGAACCTTCTAGGGTGATATGGCTGGCAAGTTATTGTGGGTAACATCCCATAGGTAGGTTGTCCAGAGCCCAGTCACTGGACCTTTCTCTTTTTCCTGCCCTTAGGTAAATCTTAGACCAGGGAAGCCACCTAGTTAAAAAAAAAAAATCAAAAAGAAAAGGAGAAAAGAATAAAAAGAAATAAGCCACACTTCCCCGCACGAGTATGGCTGGCAAGTTGTCGGTGGTAACAGCTCATCGACCGGTTGTCCAGAACCCAGCTCAGAAAACGCACTAAAAATTCCCAAAACACTTAGGAAGAAGCAGAGAAGTAGAATAAATCAGGGAGATATACACTGGATTCACCCTTGTGTTGACCCCGTAAAAAAAAAAAAAAAGTAGGGAGAAAGCTACCGGCTGTAAAGATACAACTTTAGGTAGAATTCTTTTTGAGGTCACCTAGAGGCATAGAAATCCGAAGTCTGTCTTAATTGCCGGTCAACGAGTCTACCACAAATCACAATAAGATGCTTAAAGCTTAGGGTTCTCATCAAATCTTAGGTGAGTTGAATGGCCGTAGAAAGCCACTCTCAAACCCTAAAATTTGAAAATCCAAAAAAATTAGAAAAGAGTAAAAAGAGAAAAAGAAATTTTTCTTTGAATAAGGTGATGGCTTGAGGCGGTCTACATTTTGGCTGATACCCGGGCGCTGTTGTGTCTTTGAAAGTTCAATTCCTAAGTAGACAATTTCTTAATGATTGAAAGTGACTCAGGTCCAAATAATCCAACCTAATTCTTTTATAAATAGCATATAGATTTTTCTAAGGACTAGCAAAAGATAGGCATGGGGGTATGATGTAAACACATTTACACTACTTAAGATGTCTATTTATGCATGTTCTTAAGCATAGGATTGCATTTCATGATATAAATATTGCATCACATGCATCATCTTGCATTTACAATACTTTGAATAAAATGGAGGTTAATTGTCTCCTTTTATGTGCTTGGACATGGCAAACATTTAATCAGGGCCTCGGATCAAAAATCCAACTGTATGGATGCGATCAGGGCGACGATTGGAGTTCAACGACTCCAAGATCGCCCTAATCAGGCATCCGTAGCATCAGATAGTGACCCAGGAACCCTAGAAGATCAAGGGCCAGGATGGTGTAAATTCGCACTTCAAATGATAAATCCGACTGCAAGGATGAATTCGGACTGATGATCGTAGCCCAACGACACAAAAATCAAGTCAATCCGACATCTGTGGCACCATCTACAACTTCCAAAAGATGGATGGCCAAGGTAGCGCCACGTGGCGCCATCTCAGCCGCCCAAACGGCGGCCTGCATCTTGTGAAAGCCCCGCACCCAATCGCTCTCCACCGTTGGATCTTAATCCAACAGCTGTGGGCTCTCACATTAAAAAACGCCCGCTCGACCTTCCGCGCCCCAAAGCGTAGCGGTCGAGGGCGCTATCGCGAGTGCGGGGCGCGGGTTCGAGCCGTGGTGAGGAGCGGCGGGCGCAAGCAATTGGAGTGTTGGATGGAGATCGGATGGCCGCGCGCGCCCGATAGCGCCGACGCGCGATTGGACATGCGATCGAACGCGCAATCAGACACGCGGGGGGCGCGCAGCGCGCGGGTGCGGACGCATCTTAAGCCGTCCGATCTCACGATCGGACGGCTGAGACTTCGTGGACGTGCGTAGGCATTACGCGCGCGGGCAGCTGAGCGGGAAAACGTGAGCGCGGAGGCTACGCCCACGTTGGGGGCTTTAGCAACGGTTTTATCCATCACTAAAGACCCCTTATTTCTTATTTTGAAGTTGTAATGTCAATTTTGCCCCCACTCCTTGCAACTATAAAAGGAGACCCCCTCCATACGAAATTCTCATCCCTTCTTTCTCCTCTCTACCCCTCCAAAGCTCAAGAGAAGCTTGTCCCACACCCGGGATGCTTCTCGCGAGATAAAGTCCAATTTTCGTTCCCCTTCGGAAGTGGATCCCGCGACGACGATGGCGTGCTACTTCGTTCCTGTTCTTCTGCTTCGTCCTCCTTCGTCCTGCTTCGTTCTCCTTCGTCCAGGCGTCGTCCCGTCCGGCTCGTCCTCCAAGCAACCGTCGAGGAGGATTTCTCTCTCCCTATTCTTTTTACCGCTTTCTAGTATAGATTTACTGCTTTCTAGATTAATCTACTCGTCCTCCAAGCAATCGTCGAGGAGGACATTTCTCCCTCCATTCTTTTAATGCTTTCTAGAGTAAATTTATCGCTTTCGAGAGTAATTATTTTATGCTTTCTAGTTGTAATGAACAATCTCTTCAACGTAAAAAAATTCCTTGTTTATTCTACATCTCATTTTGATTTCTCTATGTAATATTCTCTTTCTCTCTTACTCTCTCTCTCTTCTATTTGTTGTAAATAATTAGATAGTTCTAAATTGAATTATTCTGTAACAAATAAAAAGAAACGCGTAATTTTTAAATCAAACGTCCGCCTCCCTGTGTTCGACCCGGAATTTTAATTTCGGTATAAATTTTATTTGTTGAACACGAATTCTTCGCTTTCGAACTACAACGACAGGTTTTCCAAAACCGAACACATTAGCGAAGACGTTCGCAAATGTTCAACAGTGTCCGCTGGGTACTTCCCCGCAAGGAGGAAGATGAAGATCTCCTCTCCTTTCTTCGCCTCCTCTCTTTTTAACTCCTCCCCTTTGCGCGTGCGTGAGTTAAGGGATTTTCAAATCCCTTAACTATTTATGGCCTCATTTGTTGAGGGAGCGCGGCGGAAGATTAACCCCATGTGCGGGGGGGGGGAGTTGCAACTGTTATAAGATATGTGTTGGGGAAATTTATCCCCCCACCCTTGTTCTTTCTGAATATTATTACCTGCACATAAAAACAACAAAATCATTACATATTAAGTTATAGAATGTTATAAACTTAAATCATGATGCGTACAAATATTCTACAACTTAATTGCAATTATTAACACACCCAAATGGTACGATTAAAGATACTTAGGCTTAATATTAGTCCATTAAAATGGACTCATCAAATACCCCCATGCCTAAGATTTGCTAGTCCCTAGCAAAAATGAAAAATAATAGAAGTAATCAGAAGATTTCTTCTTTTCTTATTTCAAAACTTTAGAAATCCAGACAAATGTGAAGTGCTGATAGCCTAGGTAACAGATCCAAGTGAAAGAGCCGATTCGCATTGGGAGTTCATACATCACCCTTGGCAAAAATTTTTGTCGAGATAGGCAACTACTTCCCTCAGGGATAAAGCAGACGATATTCTGTAATTTGACCCCGACGTTTGGCTTAGGAAGGAGATATCGAATGGATTTGTATTTGGTGGCACACACTCATCTGGTGCTACATATAGTCTAGTACTATAGACTCTGGATCTCTAGGCTATTAGACAAGTTAACTCTGAGAGAGGCTACACAATTATGCTCTCTTGATGTTCTTGGGCATTCTCTCTTTTTCTTTCTTTCTGAGATCACGAATCTCTCCAGATTTAGAAATGGTACTCACTATTTGGTGGCCTCACATGGCATCCACACTTCACTTAAAGTCTTAATAACTCTACAACTAAGTTGGAGTCCTCAACCAGTATTCGGGCGATCAGAAATACTAAAAGGTAGGTATGGGTCATATTTGTTGGAACAAGAAAGGTGTTTTGTTGCCTCAGAAACAATATTACATTAGAAACTTGGACTTTTTTTTCTATTTCTTCTTTTTCTACTTCTTTTCCCTTTTCCCTTATTTATTTATTTATTTATTTTTCTTCTTGTTTTTGTTTCTTTTTCAATCAACACAACACGATACGGACTTTTATTTACGAGGCATTATTAGGGATGATGATGGTCAAGAGGAAGTTGTGTGGCTTATTTAGTGGAAGTGCCTATTCTCGGCACCGGGAAGAAATGGATAGGATAGGCGTATTTCTGACCTTTGACACTATTACCCTCCTTCAGCTGAGGACTCTATGAAGGACGGTTGTAACCATCCACCATAGTTATAGCTTTATTAAGACTCAATCTCTGTGTATCTGCCTTATTTGGTGACTCTCAGGAATTCACTCAAAGTACGCACTCAGGAACAGAGAGTGAAAACTATGCCTAACTCCGAAGCATCATCATCTAATTATCCAGAACTTAAGAGTCCTTGCACTAGACTTAGCGCACCAGTAATCTCTCTATTTCTTCTCACAAATATGAGGTGGATTTATTAGAAGATAGTATGCCTGACTCTCTATGAATTGTTCAAGGGTTCAGTGGACTACAAATGCTTATTGGTTTTCCCCAAGGATCCATTACCAAGTCTACGTGCATGTGAAATAAATGTACTAGATTCTAAACTTAAGAAATAATTCCGGAAGAAAAACCTCTAATAACAAAGGTGTTTTGCTAGGGACTAACCCAATCAGCTCAAGAAAAGAATTTTTTTTTTTAATATATATAAATATGTATGCAAATATTTATAAATGCTATAAACACTATAAACATTCTCAGGTTATACCCCCCATGCTTAAGACTAACAATGTCGTCATTGGAAAAATAGAAGAATATCACCTGAGGAGAGTGGGAGGAGCTAAGGCTCCTCAAGCCGTAGTGCGTCCAAACCTGGCCATCTAAAAGAGTAATATACGGTTTAAGTCGCTGGCCATTTACTTTAAAGCTCGCACCTAAAATAGGGTTCCTAATCTCTACAACTCCATGAGGGAAGGTATTGATAACAACGTATGGCCCATCCCAACGGGACTTGAGCTTTCTAGGAAATAATTTAAGTCTAGAATTGAAAAGCTAGACCCACTAGTTGGGCTCAAAAGTCTTTCTAATGATGTGCTTGTCAAGGAAGACTTTTGTACGTTGCTTGTAAGCTTGAGAAGTTTCATAAGCTTCATTACGAAGCTCCTCAAGCTCACTTAATTCTAACATACGTGCTTTTCCCGCTTTATCCAGATTTAAGTTAATGTTTTTAATAGCCCAATAAGCTTTATGTTGGATTTCAATGGGAAGGTGGCAAGCTTTTCCGTAGACAAGACAGAAAGGAGACATGCCCAAGGGAGTCTTATATGCAGTTCTGTAGGCCCAAAGAGCGTCATTTAGTTTTTTAGACCAATCCTTCCGATCAGGCCTGATAGTTTTTTATAAAATTCGCTTAATCTCCCTATTAGACACTTCAACTTGTCCACTCGTTTGGGGATGATAAGGTGTGGCTATCATGTGGTTGACTTCCAAATTTTGGAGTAGTCCTGTGAAGTGTACATTCTTAAAGTGAGGTCCTCCATCACTTATGATCGTCCTTGGGCACCCATACCGAGAAATGATATTAGCCTTAATAAAGCCCAATACCACGGAATGGTCATTGGTTCGCGTGGGGATGGCTTCTATCCATTTTGATACATAGTCAACAACCACAAGGATGTATTCATATCCGAAGGATGCAGGAAAGGGGCCCATGAAGTCAATGCCACAAATATCAAAGATTTCAACAGGGAGGATAGGTTGTTGGGGCATCTCATCCCTTTTTCCAATGGTTCCCTTCTGCTAGCAACGAAGACATGCGCCCACATACGTATGTGCATCCTGGAATAATGTGGGACACCAAAAACCAGACTGAAGAACCTTATGAGCAGTCTTCTTCACACTAAAATGTCCCCCACAGTGGAGGTCATGGCAGAAACTCAGAACACTTCTTTGTTCCTCATCAGGGACGCAACGGCGAAACAGCTGGTCAGGGCCTATTCTAAAAAGCTCGGGTTCCTCCCAGTGATAAAATTTATCATTGGCGATAAACCTGTCTCGCTTCTGCTTGTCCCAAGTACTGGGGGTGATGCCCGTGACCAGATAGTTCACTATGTCAGCGAACCAAGGAGTTTTAGCTTCCACGACCATTAGAGACTCATCAGGGAAGGTCTCTTGAATACCGCCAACAGGGTTTGATGCCTCAATAGGGATCCTAGATAAATGGTCTGCTACCACATTCTCAACTCCTTTCTTGTTTTTAATTTCTAGGTAAAATTCTTGGAGTAGTAGAATCCAACAAATTAGGCAAGGTTTGGTGTCCTTTTTAGCGAGAAGATGCTTAAGGGCTGAATGATCAGTGAACACCACAACCTTGGATCCCAAAAGATAAGACCGAAACTTTTCCAAAGCAAATACTATAGCAAGTAATTCCTTTTCAGTGACCGTGTAGTTTTGCTGAGGATTCGTAAGGGTCTTGCTGGCATAATGCAACACATGAGGTTTGCCATCAACCCTTTGACCTAAGACCACTCCCACTGCAAAATCAGAAGCATCACATATAAGCTCAAACGGGAGGGTCCAATCTGGTACTTGGAGAATTGGCGTGGTAATGAGGGCTTTCTTCAAAGCTTGGAAAGCCTCGCCACATCTATCATCAAAATCTAAGGAGACATCCTTCGCTAACAGGTCGCAAAGTGGCTTAGAGATTTTCCTGAAGTCTCTAATGAAGTGCCTATAAAATCCAGCATGGCCAAGGAAAGATCTAACCTGACAAACATTGGTGGGCAATGGAAGCTTAGAGATGGAATCGATTTTTGCGATGTCCACCTCTAATCCTCTCTCGGAAACTATATGCCCTAACACAATGCCCTGCTGGACCATAAAGTGACTTTTCTCCCAGCTAAGCACCAGCTTTGCCTCTTCACAATGGGTTAAGACTTTATCAAGGTGCGAAAGGCATAGGTTAAACGATGAGCCATAAATGGAAAAGTCAACCATGAAAATTTTGAATGAACTCGTCTATCATATCAGAAAAGATAGCCATCATACAATGTTGGAAAGTGGCAGGAGCGTTACATAACCCGAATGGCATTCGGCAGAACGCAAAAGTGCCATAAGGACTCGTGAAGGTGGTACACTCCTGATCTTTAGGAAAAACAACTATCTGATTGTACCTAGAGTACCCATCAAGAAAACAAAAGTACTTGTTCCCCGCCAATCATTCCAAAATTTGATCAATAAACGGTAAGGGGAAATGGTCTTTCTGGGTAGCCGTGTTTAAACGGCGGTAATCAATGCAGACCCTCCAACTAGTTGAGGGTCTAGTGGTCACCAGTTCTCCTTGGTCATTCTCCTCCACAGTGATTCCTACCTTTTTCGGAACTACGTGAATTAGACTGACCCATTTACTATCTGAAATGGGATAGATAATCCCTGCATCCAGCCATTTCAGAATCTCCTTTTTAACAACCTCTCGCATATTAGGATTGAGCCTTCTCTGCATATCTTGGAAGGGCTTCACGGACTCGTCCGTGTATATATGATGCATGCAAAGAGAGGGATCAACACCCTTAATATCAGCAATTGTCCAGGCAATTGCTTCCTTGTGCCTTTGTAAACACTCAAGCAAAGCTCCCTCCTACAATTTAGATAATGCAGACGAGATAATAACGAGGAGCGTGTTATTAGGACCAAGGAAAGCATATTTCAATGTGCTCGGGAGGGGTTTCAACTCCAATTCAAGAGCCTTTTGGATTGAGGGTTTTAGTTGAGATGTCCCCGCCTGAGGCAGTAGATCTACCTTCACAGTCCAGGGTGGGGACAAAGACTCAATGTGTACCCCCAGCAGCTCTTCTAGTTCGGGCATTTTCCTTTCAGTTTCTTTAATAATCGAAGGATGGTCCTGAGATATGACCTTCTGAAGGGGATCTCTACATAAGAGTGCTAGAGTAGTCTCTTCAATTATTTCATCAACGACCTCAATCTGAGAACAATCTTCAAATCCGGGTTGCTTGTAAGTATCAAAAACATTCAACCGGATCTTCTTGTTCCCAACAATTTATAGAGGCATTGGCTGTGGCTAAAAATGGGCATCCCAAAATAATGGATGGCTTTGTGGCCTTATTAGATGGGTCAGTATCAAGTAAGAGAAAGTCAACGAGGAAGAAGAAATCCTCCACTCTCACAAGGACATCTTCCAACAATCCCCGCGGTGTCTTAAGTGATCTGTCTGCAACCTGGAGGATTACTGGACTAGGCTTCATCTTTCCTCCTCCCAAAAGGTCGTAGACAGAGCTCGGTAGAATGTTTACCCCCACACCCAAATTGAGCAGAGCCTCGTCAATGTGTTGGTTACCTATAACCATTGAAATATACGGGGCCCCTGGGTCTTTCATTTTGGGGGGTGTTCCATGCTGAAGAACCGAGCTAACATGGTCAAGCAGGATGACCTTGGTTTGGACCTGTTTCCTAGATCAGCGCTTCTGGGTGCACAGGTCCTTCAGAAACTTGGCATAGGATGGAATTTATTTAATTGCTTCCAACAGAGGCAAGTTAATCTGGACTTGCCTAAAAGTATCCATAATCTCTTCTGCCTTATCCTTGGCTCCAGACGAGCCAACAGAAGATTCCCCAGGAGTAGATAGGCGCTCTAGATAGGGAACCCTCGACTTCTGGGTAGAGGGGTCGTCATGGCGGGAAAGGGGTGGTGGAAGGACGACATCCTCATTGTGGGTGATTTTTTGTGAGGGAGAGTGGTGTGTCTCTCCCTCAGGTAAGATGGAAGTCGGGTCAGGTGTGGAAGGGGAATTCTGAGATGTAACCATAGGAGTGTTATCAGGCTTGTCAATCTTTTTTCCACTCCTCAACACGGTCACTGCTTGGGCGTGCTCCCTGAATACAACCCCCTTGCCCTTAGGGCTCTCCTCAGAAGAGCTAGGTAGCTTCCCCGGATCACGTTGCCTAGCTGCCTCAGCAAGATGACCTTTTTGGGATTGCATATCAGTAATCATCTTATTCTAAGATTGGATAACCATATTCTGATGCTCTTGCATTGCTTTCATCATGGCCTTCAGTTCATCCATCTCAGAGGGCTTATTCGGAGGAGGGTTTTCATAAGAAGGTTGGTATGTGGGCTAGGGAGGTAAGGGTCTTGTATTCCCTGAGTTAGAAGCATCAGCTTGCCTCCAAGAGAAGTTTGGATGGTTCTGCCACCCTGGATTATAAGTGTTGGAGTAAGGGTTACTGCGAGGGGGCGGAAACCTTGGGCCGCATTCAAGTCGGCCTGAATCAACTCAGGGAATTGGGTTGCCTGATGGCACTCCGCAGTGGCGTGCGTTGTGCTTTGGTAAATGGAGCATTCTCTTGAAGCCTGAAAAATAGAGGCAGCTTGCGGGTTCATGCCAGGGTTTGCTAAAAGCCTATCAAAGTTTCTATTCAATAGTTGAATCCAATAAGCCAAATCCTGAGAAGCCCCAGCTTCATGGGCCTCTATCTTCCTCTACAAGATTGATGGTTTTCTTTCTTGATAGGCAGAGGACAGATGTATGGAGTTGTCGCTTAAAGTTTCAAATAATGCCCAGGCTTCATCCTCAGTTCTGGTCATGAAGGTTCCTGCACAGGCTGCATCAATGGTTTGCCTATGCCTTTCAGATAATCCGTTATAGAACCTTTCGACCAACTGCCATCTTGGCACTTGATGGTGGGGGCATAACCTAAGAAGGTCATTAAAGCGCTCCCAAGTCTCATGAAATTGCTCCCCTTCCTGTTGAGTAAAACCCATAATCTCTCTTCTGTAATGGTTGGTTTTACTCATAGGAAAATACTTTTTTAAAATTCTCCCTTAAGGGTAGCCCAATCATTTACCCTTGCATCAAGGGTATGATACCAGTGCTTGGCCTTATCCTTTAGGGAGAAAGGAAATAGAGTCCTCATCAGGGCTTCATCAGTAAAGCCCTGGAGCTTCACTGTGGAACAGACCTCGGTGAATTCCTCCAAATGCCGGTAGGGGTCCTCCCTAGTAGTACCATAAAAAGAGGGCAATAAAGATATGATACTGCTCTTGATCTCATACGGATTTTCCCTGCCAGTCGTCTTAGTACTTGTGCAGGGTTGTTAGTAGGAATAAAATAGTCCCTTAGGGTCCTTTGTTGATTTGCACCTTGCTTAGCCATTCCTTCTTTTTCTTCTCCTAGGTGAGCTCCCCTAAGAATTCTCTCAGTCTCAGGATCAACACTATATTACACTCAAGAGAGCATCTACCAAGCATACAAAACACAATTCAGATTTTTTTTTATTAAGTCAAACCTCCACTCCAAAAATAAGTCAAAAGATCAAGACTTATCCCTCCGTTCCCACGTAAGTGGTATAAGAGGGGTGTGGACTTGAAATCTTAACCTTCTTTATTGTGGATGTTGAATTAGTTAATATAAATGGCCAAACAAGCCTTTCACTGCAATTGCGTACCTTAATTCAACCTTCGAGTGCCCTAGGACCTATATTTTGCTTGGATGATACTCCCAAGTGATCAAGTGAGAAGTTACTCCAAGGACGAACAAAGGGATGCAAGTAGGGAGAACCCTTCCTTTGAGGCGATGCGTATGCGGTGCCCCTTAACTACTCTTTTGTTCCTTTAAGGGGTGTCCCCCTTCGTGGAGTATCAAAACACTTGATCAAAAGATAGTATCACCACCACCACAAAGCATAATAGGAGGGTCTGCACCGATAAAGAGATCGGTGCCTATAGCCTTAAGGGATCGAGCCTTAGTGCGGTGCCTAATGTGCGTGCTCAATGTCAAAAGTGTGCAACACACCGCAAATCTTTGTAATTTCTTTTGAAATCGCAGGCAAGTCCCTTAGAATCAGATCAAATGTGAATTGCTTTTAGGGTTGAATCTGATTATTAGTTCCGCTTTTAGTTATGTGACCACTGAATTAGTAAATTCAAACAACTTGGTGGTCTTGAATTTAAATTTGAATGCGAATGCGTGAACAGGAGCTGGATGCAAAAGTTAGAGACATATACCTGTCTCCAGCAATCTTCATGCTAATATGCTTACAATGCAATAATAAGATCTAATGTGCTACTCAATCACCCCTAAATGCGCGCACCTAAGGGCATGCAACTTCTAAATAGGCAGCTCGATATTTTTTTTATTGGTTTTTAAAAGCAAGCAAGCAGAAAATATAATCACGCATGCACCAAAAATATTGTAAGCCCTAGTAGCTAAAGAATGCAGGGACAACCCCCAAAAATTTAGCCCCAATTACTACAAGGGTGAAAAGACAGAATTAAATTGTGACAACGGAGAATCCTCTGCGAAACAGGATCTTGGTCTCCTTCGTCTTTTCCTCGTGTGGCTTAACTCGTGGTTGCTGTCGCCGCTCTGTTGCGCCTCGTCGCCTCTTCAGATTCCTGCACAATAATCAAAATGATTAGATAATTTTGCAACTCAGAAGATTTAAAAACAATAAAGTACATCTATTGCATCTGTTGCCTCCCCGACAACAGCACCAATTTGACAACCGACTTTTCGCTTTGCGTTATAGTATTTAAGTGGTGGAAAAATCGACTAATAAGAAATAATGAAAATAACCACTCGTAGAAGAGCAGGTTGTATCCATAGGGAGGCAATTACGTAATAAATACTTAATTATTTAATATTATTTCGGATAGTGCGAAATCCCAATTCAAATCTGACTTAAAATGTGAAGGAAAGTAGATTTGCAATAACTTAAAAAGATAAGGGCATATGTGCAGTTTTTCCTCACAAAAATCCTCAATAAATTTATGATGAATTGATGCAATTTTCACGTGACGTGTACTATAGAAAATTAATACTTAAGTTAAGCCCAAAAATCAATCTTCAAACTAGTGAATATCAATATCATGCAATTATAAGGAACTATGAGTGTTCAAGTGCAATTCTGCCACAATATAATAATAATAAAATCAAATTATGTGGCAATGGAACTGAATGTAAATACTAATTGGTGGGAAAATAGAGCTTTTTTGCTCTCTCCTCCTCGCGATGGAAAGAGAGAACCGATGGGGCTTTGGAGAGGCTCAGGAGGATGGTGAGGACGAGGGCTCTCCGATGGTGGCAGTGGCGTGGCCGGAGTTGGCCAGCGGAGGTGGCTGGCCTATTGGAGAAGAAGGCAGAGCAGCTGCTTGGTGAGGAGCATGCGCCTGCGGTGAAGGGGCTGGAGAGGGGTGCTAGGCACTGGAAGGAGGATGCACCTGCGGGCGTGCAAGATGGAGCGGTGTGCGCCTGCGGGCGCCTGCAGGGCTGGCTTGAGATGGGCAAGCGGGTGGTTGCGAAGGCAGATGGAGATCTGGTGATGGTGGGTGCGAGCAGAGGTGGCGTGAGCACCTGCGGGAGGGGGCGCTGGAAGGAAGGATGCACCTGCTATGGCGTGGGTTCTGTGCACGCGGTGAAGGCAGGTGCGGTGATTGGAGAGGCAGCTGGAGATGGGCACACGCCTGCGGGCACGCAAGGTGGACGATCTGGTGATGCTCACTCAAGCCAAGGTGCACTCTGGATCTACAGTGTCTACTGGGTAGTTCCCTGCAAGGAGGAAGATGAAGATCTCCTCTCCTTTCTTCACCTCCTCTCTTTTTAACTCCTCCCCTTTGCGCGTGCGTGAGTTAAGGGATTTTTAAATCCCTTAACTATTTCTAGCCTCGTTTGTTGAGGGAGGGCAGCGGAAGATTAACCCCATGTGCCGGGGGGGAAGTTGTGGCTGTTATCAGATATGTGTTGGGGAAATTTATCCCCCCACCCTTGTTCTTTCTGAATATTATTACCTGCACATAAAAATAACAAAATCATTACATATTGAGTTATAGAATGTTATAAACTTAAATCATGATGTGTACAAATATTCTACAACTTAATTGCAATTATTAACACACCTAAACGGTACGATTAAAGATACTTAGGCTTAATATTAGTCCATTAAAATGGACTCATCAGTCAACCCAAAGGGTAGGCTGATTTAAATCGTCAAATGGTAGAAATGCAAGGTTCTATGCTCTAGCTCATGCAACAAATGAAAACCTTGCTAGACAACTTGCAAATCGGGCTCATTGCTAACACCTATCAGCCCGGATCTTTGCCATTGCAACATACAGAATCCGAGTAATCAAACCCAAGGGTATGGGAATCAGAGGGACCCACACACACATGCTCAGGTGGTTGAGCAAGATCCTTCCTCTTCTACTTCATCAAATCTAGGGTTTTTGGCTAATCAAGCCCCTCCGATCTTTCCTAACCCTCCCCAAGACCCAAGCCCGTACACATCTGGCAACTCTGTTACTTTGAGGAGTGGAAGGCAAACTGTTTACATGCTAAATCAGGGTTTTAAAATCACTTCGTTACAATATAGCTGCAAGTAGAGTGTGAACAAATATAATTTATAGCTTGAATATAAATCCGAGGTCGAACACAGGGAGCAAGTGTTGCAATTAATCTTAAGATCACAATTTAAGCATAAGATAACAATAGTTAATGAAAAATTCAATCAATAACAATGTATAGATAATAGCAAATGTCAATAGCGTAAAAAGATTAAGGTAAAATGGTGATTTGAATCACCAATTACCTTAATTACAATAGTAGCAAATATCTCAACAGTATCAACCAAATTTAATCCATGTAAGCCAAGTGCATAGTGCACTGTGTCAGACAAATCAAACGATGGAGCTTTCAATCAGGCAGCTTAAACTCTTCTTTGCTACAGTGCCAAGAGGGCACTCTTCTTCTTCCTTTTCTTCTTTTCTCAAAGGAAGGAACAACATAGAGACACGATTGCCTCGTAGAGACTAAGTGTTGAGAGTTAGAGAGCGAGGCAAAACCCCCCCACCTCCTCTCTTTCTTTCTCTTCCTTCTCTCTCAAATCAGGCAAACCAGACCAGAACCAGGTACCCAGGTAAACGGACCAAGGCCTAGACCCGTGAGGCGTGAGCGCAGGCGAGGGCATGCGTATGCGCATGCGTGGGCGGGGACCTCACCCCCAGTGCATGTTGGGGAGAACAGCTGGTATCAGAAAATCAGCTTAAGTACGGTCAGGGCTTCTACGCTCTACGAGGTGGGACTATCCCACGTAGCTTCGTCGCAATGCAGCAGCAGCTGAAGATGCTTCTGATTGAGGTCGAGGATGAGGCTGTGGAGTCCAATTGAATGCCTAGAGTGCTTCCTGAGAGTCAGCCACAATACCTGGAGGTGGAATCTGGAGGGGTTGTGGCCGGAGGATTGCATCTAACATCGGAGAACTCGGGGGCTGCGGCGGAGGTCTGGCGGTCACCTAAAAAGCAGAAAATGACCACGTAGCCATGTAAAATATGCTCACGAGGATCGCCTGAGGATGGCGAACGCAATGGTGGTCTTGGTGGTGCGTGTGAGTGAGTGAGGAGGTCAGACGACCTCAAGACGATAGTGTGAACGCATGTGTGTGAGGTGGAGCATTAGAGAGATCAAAGCCCCAAATTTCTTTGAGGCTTTTGATCAGTGAGGTGAAGAGGTGCTGTAGGGACTTGTAGCGTGGTGAATGGTGGCCTATGACAGTGTAGTGATGATGTCGAAGGTATGTTGGCCATGGGGAAGATGATGGCAGAGCGGGCGAGTCGGAGGTCGAAGCTGAAGTTTGGAAGTGTGGAGGGAATCGGTAGATGATGAGTCGAATGGAGTGCCTAGTGGACGAAGAGAAGGCAGAGGAAATGCCAGCTGTGATAGGCCAACACCGAAGAAGGAGAGGCTCCGGTAAGGGAGATCGGCGAGGATGACGGAGGATGGAGATGTCTGCTGGTATTGCAAGGCACAGAAGAACTTGAGGAAGACGATCCCACCGCCTATTATGTGTGGCAGTGGGCGAAGGAGGAGGAAGAAAGTCGACGGAGCAAACTTCATAGCAGGTTGGAGAGGGAGAAGAGAAGAGGACTTGGGCCTTAAAATTTGCTGAAGAAGAGGGGGATGCCAAAGAGGTCTTTTAGAGGCCAAAGAGCGAGCTTCAAAGCTTGGAAAGCAAGCTTTGAAAGCTCGAAAATCATGGAATAGGTTTAGGATTTCCAAGAGTTTTCATGAACTCTTGGATGAGATTTGAAAGGCAAGACTTGCCTTAGATTGAAGAGCAACTCCTCAAGAATCTTCCTTCCAAATTTGGAAGGATTTCATCATGAAATTAGGGAGAATCTCTTAATTGAAGGTCGACGGTTCATGGGTTCACACAGTAATGGTGGCAGGGGCATTTCTATGAAAAAGATGAAGTAAGGGGGGTTTTGTAATAATTTCAAAAACTGAGGGGTAATTTGAGAGAATAAGAGTCAGACTTGGACTAAAATGCAAATTAGGTCGAAATAATCTCAGATTGGGCTCAAATTTTGATATAAACCTAATTTGAACCTAAGAAATCCAATGGTGAAGTGATTAGAACCTCATCATGAACCACAACTAGCACATTTTGACCTAATAAATTGAACAAAAGTTCCCACAAAACCTAAGGGAAGGCCTAAATCAGGGAATTGCAAATATGAGAATAAAATAATACACAAGAGGTAAAACTACAATTTTACCATTGCAGTACATAAACGGGATTTCTAAGGGTCTAAACACAGGTCAAATGGACTTAACAAGCGAAAAAGTGTGATGGTTTGGAAAGAAAAGGGTTATGACAAAATTTAGGAATTAAATGACATTCTGTAACCCTAAAACAAATCCACTTTAATTCACGATGTTTCAAGCAAGATAAAAATCAATTAAACCCTCTAAAATTCATGAAAAAATATCCCCTAGGATTTAGAACCTTCAATTTGGCCATTGGACCTATCTTGACCTATATTAAGAACCATACCCAATTTTTGACCTAATTTGGGTTTTTGTGCAAAATGTATGGCCAACATGGTCAAACCTAAAATCCAACCTCACCATTGGATTCCTTAAGTCCAAATTAACTTCATTCCAAAATTTGGACCTAAGGGAAGGTCGCCTTGACCCACTTTACAAAATGGTCCTCAACAATTACTTTTTGACCCTTAACTTTTTGAAACCTTACAAGGACCCCCTACCTTTCCCATCATCTTCTTCAATCAGGTCCCTCTACCATCCGCCTGCACAGGCCATACCTCCAGCAACTTTACGCGGAGGATGGCACCATGCATGCATGTGGAGCCGACCCCAAATTTTAAAGGGAGACTCCCTGTGTTGTTCCCTGCAGCATGGGCTAGCTCCCATGCCCTGTTGGCCGCCATACCTCTCGTGCGAATGCTCGAGAGGTATGGGTCTCATTCTGGCCATACCTCTGGCAAGGCATTCCCACTTCCTCCTCGTGATTCTCTCCCGACCGATGCCTATTTAAGGAGCGGCAGCCCTTGCCGCATCCTTCAAGCTTGTTCTGGCCTGAGAATCCCCCTTATTTTCGTCTTCCTCATCTCCGGTCGTCTGCCCGCAAGCTTCGACGACTTCCTCTTCCTCCTCTCATCGCTCTGCCACCATACCAGTGGCAGAGTCATCTCCGCCATCTTCCGTCGCGCCTCGCCGCATCAGTAGGCACCCTCCAGTCCCTCTTCCTTGTCGCCGTCTCTTCCCCTGGGCGCCTTCATCTCCGGAGACGGCAGCACAACCACTCACCACCCCGTCTCCCCCGTTCGTCCAGAGACTCTTGGATAAGCCCTCTCTCTTTGCTTTTTACTTTTCCCTCTTTTATTTCTGTTATTTCGCCTCACTGTTCGCAGACCACTGCCATCTTCTCCACCTCTGGCAGACCACCGGCGAGGTGTATCCACCGCTCCATGCATCCACCCACCTCGCCAACCACCTCACAAGCTCTGCCACGACTCACTGATCATAACCCCTCTTCCCATTCACTGCCACATGCTCCCAACACTTCCCCTGAACACCCATTTTCACAGCCACAGGGCAACCTGGGCATGCACGCCAAGGCCACCCCATGGCTAGCTGACCCCCTCTTCACATTCGCCGTGATACGGCAAAGGTTTTCCCATTGTTTGACAGGGTCGCAAGGCTGTTCTTGTGTCATGCAGATCCGAACCTCCGTCCGCCATTAACAAGCAAGCAAGCTTGCTTGTTCCTGAGCTCCAGGTCGCGCACTCCAGGCTTCAGGATTCCAGGAGATACGCGTTGAGTGGGCGAGTGCATCCAACCTAAGAACAGGCCTTGTGCAACTCACAGCTGCTCCAATTGGGTGGAGCTCACCTCCTGCGGGCACCAGCAGAAGTGGGTGGGACATTTAACCCCACCTCGTAAACGTAGGAGCGCGGTGGGCGGCATAAATTGAAAAAGTGACTAAAGCTTATCACCTCAGTCACACGGGGTGAGGTCCCTCTCACCCGCTTACCCGGCCTCGTCTGCGACCATCCCCCGCGAACCTGGCCAGACCCGATTACCCAACCTGTGCACACCTCGCCCACCACCACACACTGGTGGGCTTGGTCTCGGGTGCTTCACCAGACCCGCATACCCGAATAGGCTCTGGGAGATCGAACCCTAGAGTGAAATAGAGAGAGAGACATGGGGAGGGTAGGGGTTAGGTTTTGGCTAACCGGATGCCTGTGCAAGGAACAGAAGAGGAAGCAAGGAAGGAGGAGGAGCGGCTAAGGACTTAGCCGCAAGAAGACAGCTGCGGCCAGAGAGAAAGGAAGAAGGACTTGGAGCAGCAGAGAAGCAAAGGAGGAAGATGGCACTGTAGCCGCAGAGAAGCTGAGGCAGAAGGAGAAGGAAGAGAGAAGAAAGCAAAAGGCACGCAGCAGAGAAGAAAGAAGAAGAAGAAGTCAGAAGAGAAGGTAGAGACAGCAAAGAAGAGAAAAAGAAGCCAAGAAGAAGAAGAAAAAGAAGCAGCAGCAGCTGAAAAGAAAAGGAGAGCATAAGCACTGTAGCAAGTGGCACTTAAGGCATCTGACCCTTGGAGTTAGACGTCTGAAAAGAGAGAGAAAGGAAGGCAAAAGAAGAAAGAGAGAAGAAAAGAAGAGACATTTTTATTTTTCTCTCTTTAATCTTTTTGTAAAATAGTATATTGTAAATTGTGATTTTCTACGCTTCTAGAATTAAGTTTGCTCTTTGAGTTCAACCTCGGAGATTTTTGTATTCGAGTAATAAAATATAATCAAACCGATGACAGTTACACAAAGACTGCCACCAGTTTTGGCGCTGTTGCCGGGGAGCAACAGGCATTCTAGAAGCTTCAAAATCACAAGTTCTGATTCTATACTAATTCAATCGCTCTTTTGTTGTGCAGGAAAGGAAGGCAAGGAAGAACAAAGCCGCCGCACAACAAACACACTAGAGGACAGGTAACCCTCAATCCTCTCTCTTAAACCCCCACATTCTAAAGAGGAAAAAGAAAAGAAAAAAATCAATCTAGGGCTACTTGTCTTCTATGCATAGGAATTCATAGAGTTGCCTGTTTTTAAATTTCAACACATTTTATCTGCATATCCACTTAAGGTAACTAGGGCTAAAACCTTTTTGCTTGAATCCTAGTTACCCAATTCTGAGGCAACTAATTGGACCAATTAGAGCCAACCTAGGATTTTAAGCTAGGGTTTTAGAGACACATCTTCTAATCAAGAACTGAAAATTTCAAAAAGAGGTGTGCCTAAACCATTGCTTGAAAAGACCTATTAAGAGAAACCCTAAGCAATCCAGCTCTTAATTCACTTGAACAATAAAAGAAAGGACCTAATAAGCTCTCACAGGAACTAATAGGTGAAGTTGATCCCTTGGATCAACCAACCTTCAAATTAGGTCACTCTGCACTCAAAAGATTTGAACTTCAAGTGAAACCCTAAGCACCTTGATCTTAATTAAACGTGGTAGACTTAAGAGGTCAAGGTCCCCATTCTGGTCTACCTGGAATCTCAGTGACAAGAGAGGTCGGGTGGGGGAAACCCTATAACCGGTGGGGGCGCTCTACCTTGTAGGGGTTTTCGCAGGACTCACCCTCTCTGGCTGCCTAGGTAATTCTTAGATGGACGACCTTCTGATCCAGAGGTATCATCCGGCCCGAACCTCTATAGTCACCCAACATATTTTGGGTGTCCTGACTAGGTCCTGTACGTTTTAATCTCATCTAGTCCATCAGTGCATGGAGGTCCTTAAAACCTCCTCCAGAAATCCACTCTCCCTGAGACTAGGCCTCGGTACCTTTGTTTGTGCGACAACTACTCCACATAGACCTCTCTTCTGATTCTGAACCTAGCTCCCCTTCTTCTTCCAGCATGGCTCAGCCTGTTGAAGAAGAGAATAATCTTGAGCACCAGCTCCAGCGTCTTAATGATCTCTTCCAAAACCTCATGAACCCACCGTAGCGCCCCATGATGAGAGATCACTATAATCCTGCTGTGGTGGCAATTGAGCCTCAAGTCAGAATCCCGACTAGAGGACCTGATTCCGAGTTGAAGCTCAACATGATTCATGCCATACCTAAATTATATGGGCTTAACTCTGAAGACCCCTTCCAGCATATCAAATAGCTCAAGCATCTGGCCCAGACCTTCGGGTCAGATGCACAAAATCGGGAAATCTTACTCATGAAGATGTTCTCTTTCTCCCTTATGGACAAGGCGGCTCATTGGTATCAAACACAGACCCGCCCGATCAACACTTGGGAAGAACTCCAATCCGAATTTTTGAAGTTCTTTCCTGTCGGTCGGACAAATGCCTTGTGCCATCAGATTACTCACTTCACACAGTGGATCTTCTTTTTCATGACCTCCTTCAGATTGGGGTTTAGACGTCTCTGCATTTCACATGAAGGTCGTGTGCCCTCTTCAGAATAGATGCGGTGTGTGCAATAAGAGGGACTTATTCTAGTCAAATCATCGAGAGTCCAGCCAATGGCTCTACAATGTTGCTAGAGAACAGTAATCAGATGAGATTCCTAGTCAGGCGTGAGTTTGGAGTTTATAATCACCGGAAGTGTCTGATTGGAACCCAAAAAGACATATTTTAAATGATCGGGAAGGGGCTTGAGTTCAAGGATGGGGTTATCAGCAGCAGCGGGTGGTTCAGAGTGGGTGTGGGGCACAAGGGTAGGAGTTATGGGTTTGCCCAGATTAGTTTCAAAATCTCTTAATTGCGATTTTAGATCTTCTTGCGGTTGATGAGGGATAATCATGTTGTCCTCGAGTTGTGGTTCATCAACCACAGCTCTGATGTCACAAATTTGCTCTACCACACCGCAATTAATCCCTTGTTAGGCCTTAAAGATATCAATCTTGAGAGTCTGATTCCCAAATTTTAGCTCTATTTGGCCCTCTTCACAACTTATGTTGGCCCTTGCAGTGGCCAGAAAAGGTCTCCCTAGTATGATTGGTGTATCCCTTGGATTCTCAGGTGTGTGCATGTCTAGAATTATGAAATCTATAGGGAAGTAGAAATCCTGCACCCTAACAATAACATCCTCAAGAATTCCCTTAGGTGACTTGATAGATCGATCGGCTAACTGCAATGTCACCTCAGTTGGTTTCAGTTCAGATTATTCTAGGTGGTTAAGCAGGGATGTGGGTATCAAGTTTATGGAGGCACCTAGGTCTAATAATGCTCCATCAAACTGGGTTTCACCAATCTTACATGAAATCAGGGGAGTGCCTGGGTCTTTTGCCTTGGGTGGGAGTTTACTTAGGATCACAGAGCCGGCTTTCTCCGATAGTACAATCGGACTCCCACTCTTGGTTCGCAACTTACGCTGAGGTGTACACACGTTTTTCAAGAATTGTGCGTAAGCCGATACGTGGCGGATTGCATCCATCAAGGGGATGTTTATTTGGACTTGCTCAAAGAGCTTGATCAGGTCCTCCTCAGGAGCCACAGGTTTAGCTGTCCTCTTTCCCTTGGTCAAGGCCTCCAGAAATGGAACCTTGGTTGGTTCCTCTAGGATAGGTCCCAATTTTTGATCTGGGTTAGGGATAGGAACATCCTGGATAACTATTCTATGGTTTGGGTCACTACGAGGCTTGGAGTGGTCTGGATAAGGTGGATCTTAGGTTGCTTTACCACTACGGGTTGTTACAGAATTTAGTCCTGCCTGGTTCTAGTTGGGGGTTGATAAGATGGGCCGTTGCTGTTGGTAACCCGCATAGGAGGTTGATGCTTCCATCCGGTCAAGTGATGGAACAGACGGGGCTTGATAGATCAAGTGTGCTTGGCCTGGGTTTGGGTTCATAACGCGCCGCTGGGTTGACACGCTATTTGGGTTAGGCAGAGGCTGAGAAAGAAGTGTGCCCGGTTGGCGAGAATTTGCCAACTGGGTAAGTTGGTTGCGGACCTCTGTGATTTCATCCTTATGTTGCTTCTGGATAGCCGCATTCGTTCTTTGAATGTTAGCCAGAGTTTGGAGGATGAGGGACATTTGTTCTTGGTTGGACCCGGATGGATAAGTGGGGTTGGGCCGAGGTTGAGGCGGCTGATAAGGACGAGGGGCTTGTGGACGGGGCGGAAAGGGTGGTCTTGGATTCTGAGAATTTCCCATCCACTGGAAATTGGGATGATTTTGCCATCCAGGGTTGTAGGTGTTGGAAAATGGGTCATTCTGGATGGCGTTGAGGTCCTTGCAAGTCTGAGGAGCCTCAGGAAAGTTGGAGAATGGGGGAATAGAGTTCCCCGACAAGAATAGAAAGGATCGGAGGTTCCTCTGGTCCTGGAGTCAGATAGGGGTGGATACGAGTCCATCCCAAGAGAAGGTCGGTGGAAAATGTTCTGCACAGTTTCCTGTGCGGGAGGTGGCTATGCGAAGGAGTTCTACGCAGAGGTGGCTTGCTGCAAGTGCTGAGTTAGCTCGTCCACCTTCTTCTCAATAATTGAGACCTTGTCCAACCGACTGGCCATTAGTTCTAGGTCAACTGATGCGGACAGGCCCTGCGTCTCATGTGCTCCCCTAAGATTCGTCACTGCGCAGGGATTAATCCGGTTGAATAATCTCATGGAGTCATTGTTGATGGAGTTCTCGCACATATTCTCGAGAATCTCCCACACGGTATCTTCATGTTAACCCATGTTAACCCATGATATTCCCTCCGCAAGTTGCATTGACGAACAATCTAATATCTTCATGGAGTCCCTAGTAAAAAGACTGGATTTACTCCCATTTAGGAACTCCATGTTGGGGGCACTTTCTCATGAGATCCTGGAATTGATCCCATGCCTGATGAAGATGTTCTCCCATCACGACTTATCAACCCACCCTCTGATTTGAGGGAATTTTGAGTCTTAAGCATCTACACACTTTCTTTGCACTAACTCGTTGTTCGGCGATTTTAACGGAAATTGGGTAGCTAATGAACCTTCTAGGGTGATATGGCTAGCAAGTTATCGTGGGTAACAGCCCATAGGTAGGTTGTCCAGAGCCCAGTCACTGGACCTTTCTCTTTTTGCTGCCTTTAGGTAAATCTTAAACCAGGGAAGCCACCTACTTAAAAAAAAGAGAAAAGAAAAGAAAAAAAAATCAAAAAGAAAAGGAGAAAAGAAAAAAAAGAAATAAGCCACACTTCGCCGCACGAGTATGGCTGGCAAGTTGTCAGTGGTAACAGCTCATCGACCGGTTGTCCAAAACCCAGCTCAGTAAATGCACTAAAAATTCCTAAAACACTTAGGAAGTAGCGGAGAAGTAATATAAACCGGGGAGATATACACTGGATTCACCCTTGTGTTGACCCCGTAAAAAAATAAAAGTAGGGAGAAAGCTATCGGTTGTAAAGATACACCTTTAGGTAGAATTCTTTTTTAGGTCACCTAGAGGCGTAGAAATCCGAAGTCCATTTTAATTACTGGTCAACGAGTCTATCACAATCACAATAAGATGCTTAAAACTTAGGGTTCTCATCAAATCTTGGGTGAGTTGAATGGCCATAGAAAGCCACTCTTAAACCCTAAAATTTGAAAATCCAAAAAAGTTAGAAAAGAGAAAAAAAGAAAAAGAAAATTTTCTTTTAATAAGGTGAGGGCTTGAGGCGGTCTGCATTTTGGATGATACCCGGGCACTGTTGTGTCTTTGAAAGTTCAGTTCCTAAGTAGACAATTTCTTAATGATTGAAAATAACTCAGGTCCAAATAATCCAACCTAATTCTTTTATAAATAGCATATAGTTTTTACTAGGGACTAGAAAAAGATAGGCATGGGGGTATGATGTAAACACACTTACACTACTTAAAATGTCTATTTATGCATGTTCTTAAGCATAGGATTGCATTTCATGATATAAATATTGCATAACATGCATCATCTTGCATTTAGAGTAGTTTGAATAAAATGGAGGCTAATTGTCTCCTTTTATGTGCTTGGACAGGGCAAACATTTTATCGGGGCCTCAGATCAAAGATCCAACCGTATGGATGTGATCAGGGCGACGATTGGAGTTCAACGACTCTAAGATCGCCCTAATCAGATATCCGTAGCATCAGATAGTGATCGGGGAACCCTAGAAGATCAAGGGCCAGGATGGTGTAAATTCACTCTTCAAATGACAAATCCAACCGCATGGATGAATTCGGATCGACGATTGCGGCCCAACGACGCAAAAATCAAGTCAATCCGACATCCGTGGCACCATCTACAACATCCAGAAGATGGATGGCCAAGATGGCGCCACGTGGTGCCATCCCGGCCACCCAAACAGCTGCATGAATCCCTGAAGGCCCCGCACCCGCTCTCTCTCCGCCGTTGGATCTCGATCCAACGGCTGTGGTTAGCCGCGCTTAAAAGCGTCCGCTCGACCATCCGCGCCTTGTAGCGCAGCGGTTGAGCGCGCTTACGCGAGCAGTGGGCGCAGGTTCGAGCCACAGCGAAGGTGAGGAAGGCGCGGGCGTGCGGGCGATGGCGGGCGTTGGATCGCGATCGGACGGCCGCGCATGCCCGATAGCGTTCACGCGAGATTGAACGCACGGCATGGACGCGTGATCGCACGCGGGCTGGCACGCAGCGCAGCGGGTGAAGGCGTGACTTAAGCGTCCGATCTCGCGATCGGACGGCTGAGGCTCAGCGGACGTGCGCAGGCGTTGCGCGCGCGAGCCGCCCACGACGCCCACGAAGGAGGCTTTAGTGACGGATTTATCCGTCACTAAAGACCCCTCATTTATTATTTTGAAGTTGTAATGTCCATTTTGCCCCCACTCCTTGCAACTATAAAAGGAGACCCCCTCCATATGAAATTATGATCCTTCCTTCTCTTCTCTACCCCTCCAAAGCTCAAGAGAAGCTTGTCCCACACCCGGGATGCTTCTCGCGAGGTAAAGTCCAAATTTTCGTCCCCCTTCGGAAGTGGATCCCGCGACGACGACGGCATGCTGCTCCGTTCCCATTCTTCTGCTTTGTCCTCCTTTGTCCTGCTTCGTTCTCCTTCGTCCAGGCGTCGTCCCGTCCAGCTCGTCCTCCAAGCAACCGTCGAGGAGGATTTCTCTCTCCCTATTTTTTTTACTGCTTTCTAGTATAGATTTACTGCTTTCTAGTGTAGTTCTGCTCATCCTCCAAGCAATCATCGAGGAGGACATTTCTTCCTCCATTCTTTTAATGCTTTCTAGAGTAAATTTATTATTTTCTAGTGCAATTGTTTTATGCTTTCTAGTTGTAATGAACAAATCCCCCTATTGATAAATTCTCTATTTATTCTACATCTCATTTTGATTTCTATGTGTAACATTCTCTCTCTCTCTCTTACCCTCACTCTCTCTTCTATTTATTGCAAATAATTAGATAGTTTCAAATTGAATTATTTCGTGACAAATAAAAAGAAACGCGTAGTTTTTAAATCAAACGTCCACCTCCCTGTGTTTGACCCGGAATTTCAATTTCGGCATAAATTTTATTTGTTGAACATGAATTCTTTGCTTTCAAGCTACAGCGACAGGTTTTCCAAAACCAAACACGTTAGCGTAACAATTCGTAACGTTCAACAGCTATTTAAGTATTTAAGTGCCTAGACATTAGGTTAATTCTAACATTTATTTAGCATAAATTAGGATGTAAATAGATTAATTCATATTTCTAATTCAATTACATAATTCATGCATCTTATTCATATTTAAATGCATTTAGAATTAACTTAGAATTGCATTAGTTAACTAATTAGGTACATTGCATGCATTAATTTAGGTTAACATAAAAGTTGAGGGTCTGTATATAAATAACAATAATATTTTAACATTATTTTCTTTATTCTTCTTCTTGCAGGAACGGCTAGCTGCCGCTCCAACGCCACCAGCTGTCGCAGTGAAGAACCCATTCAAGGAGGAGCGGATGTGCTGGATCTGGTCGGGCAACTGATTTCAAATTTGTGCAGGCCACTACAAAAGGAGGAGAGAGGATGCTGAGCGAGACAAACCTCCACCACCGACCCACCACTGTGTAGAGAGATCTCCTCTCTTCCATCCACACCGCCGGCCTCAACCGTGGCGGCGAGTCTCCACCACCGTGGTCGTGTGGTGTGACAGGCCACATCGCCATCCGGAGCTCGTCCGCATTACCGTGAGCACCTTAGCATGCATCTCCCTCGCCGTTGTCACCAACAACCACCACCACAGCCACTCTGTAATCACCTTCTCAGTCAGTTAAGACGTCCAGGAAATTTCCCGGACGTCTGAAGCCACCCTCTCACCTTCCGCCTGCAACCTCATCGCGACCACCCGCCTGCGCACCCCCGCCTGCAGCCGCACCTGCACAACCACATCCGCCCACTTCACCTCTAGTGCCATCTCCACACCCTCCAACCTGCGCATCCGTGCCATCTCCACGCCCTCCAGCCTGCTCACCCAAGCCACCCACGCTGTAGCAGTCTTCCCGCTCACCTCCAGCCGCACCTGCAGAACCTCACCCGCTCACTCCTGCGCCTGCAGCACCTTCCCCGCACCGGCTATAGTGCGCGCCCATGCCAGCTACAGCCAACACGTAGCAGCAGAGCCGGCAGAACCGCCAACAGGCCACGCATGCTCCTGTACCCGCCTGCAACGCACGCCAACATCAGCTGCAGCACGGTTGCAGCCACCTCCGCCGGAGGTCGTCCGGCCGACTCCGGCCACTGCGCAACACGCCGCCACCACCGTTTCAAAGCCCTTGGTCCAAGGAGCTTCCTCTGAGCTTCCCACGTCCGGTCGTCCACTCCTCGTCACGCACGGCAAAGGGGAAAAAATCCCCTATTTTGCTACAGTAACCGGGCCATTAAAAATTACATTTTCTGCCATTATCAATTTTTAATAATATTTTATTGATTCTGCATTGTGACAAATATCCTCTAGTTACCCATAATTGCTATTTCAGCATTGTTTCTTGTTTCAACCTTAATCTGAAGGCTATTCTGGCTTGATTCTTGTCCAAACTAACTATGAACAAACATTTTTAACTGGTGTGAATTTAAATACGTCATTGCCTCCCTGTGGATATGACTCACTCTTCTGCGAGTGGTTATTTCTTTTTAAATATTGATTAGTCGATTTTTCCACCACATAAAACTGCAAATGACATTGAAGTGAATAATCGACTAGTCAAATGGTGCCATTGCCGGGGAGGCAACAGACGCAATAATTTCTCCTGATTTTATTTTGATTATTTTTCAATTGCACAGTGATTTGACCATTTATTAGTTTCTTTTCCATGCGAGAAAATTTGTGCAAGAATCAGCCACTGTGAGAAGGCGACCCTTGACGTCGCCAGAGGAGAATTGGACGAGCAATTTTGAAAGGAGGAGAAGGACGAGGACGTGACGGACATCATTGTATATTTAGTCGCTAGTCTGATAGAATTAAGACTTTAGATTTAATTTTTCATTTCATTTGGTTTGAAACCCTTGTTCTAGGGTATATTTTGAGGGGTTCGTTCTCCGATTTTGTTTTGGGCCCGTGTTGGGTAATTTTTGGGAGCATGTTCCCTTTTCTTTAGATTTAGGTTTTTAGTTTATTGATTACTTTTATTTTCTTGTGCATAAGTAGTTTAAAAATTAAAAAAATAAAAAAAATGAGCTGCCTGCTAGAAGCTGTCTACCCAAGGACGAACCATTTAGGTCTGTATGAGCAGCCTCTAGATTTATTTCTCTACATTGCGTTCATTCTTGCATCGTTGATTGGTGGAAGTAAGGTACGCATTCTCTTACTTTGCATCCTATTCTTGATCATGCATTGCATTTGGGATTTAATTCAAAGACCACAAAGTTTGTCTTGAAGCTATTTAACAAGTGGTCACATATATTTGAAAAAAAAGGACTAATTAAAGGAGGGACATCTAAAAATCAAGGACTTAATTGTAAAACGTGGTGTGCGATTCAAAATTCAAAATCCTTTTGCGGTGAATGCACACTTATATCTGTTGCACCACAGCACTCATTTAGACACTCCTAAGTCTTGAAACGACTAGGACAAGAGCCTCCTACTGTTGGATTCTAAAGTGTTCGGAACTTGAGATCAAAGGTTTTGTAAATCCAAAGAGGGGGATACCCTGTCACAGATTTTTGGGGGTAGTTGAGAAGCACTGCGAAAGCACAACTTCAAACGAAGGCTTAGGCCTACTTGCATCCCTCGATCTTCCGTCTTTGGATTTACTTGACCATTTGAGATTTAGGGAAGAACACCTAAGCTCCAACTAGGTTTTCCTAGGCGAGTCGTAGGTCGACAATAGGTGCATAAATTGATTGAACAAATTATATTGTCACCTGCAATTTGACTTGAAATCAAAAGCCTAAATTGGGAAAGACCTAAAAGGTCCTTTTTGAACTGTGTTTTTCTTGGGGAATTCTGATTGAGGTGTGAGTTAGAATGGACCACATTGATTTTCATCCTTTCACATCTTGCTCACACCCTCACCCCCACTCTGCATCCTTCGATCCCAGATGCCGAGATGGTCCATCCCTTGATGGACATAATGACAATCATTGGGATCCATTTTACTCCTATTATAGGAGTATTGGCCTGGTTAAGCCCCAAATCAGTGAGCAGAACCTAGGAGCGGGATTTGCTTTGCCCAATATCCCACACACCATAGAAATACCCAACCCACCCTTCCTGAAAAATTATTATGGTTGGACAAACACTCTTGGGTACTATAAGCCTGAGCCTGACTTCTCTCATGATAGAAATGACTTCTCCTCTTTAAAGATGGAAATACAAAAAATGTAAAAAGAAATGATTGAATTGTTAGGAGAATCTTCGAGAGCAGGCCAACAAGAAAGAGATAAAATTAGCCACCCAATCTACCCCATTGAGGATGATGTACACCCCTCTACAATAGATGCATCTCCCATGGGAGAGCTACACTTTAAGTTGGAGGAAAATTCTGGGGAGAATAGCTACTTTTCGAGGATCAATTTTGAAACCTCCCCATTAGATGACACTTCCTTGAGAGATCCACACCTTAGGTGGGAGGAAAATACACATGAAAGTAGCTATGCATTGGATGAAGAAAGGTGGCAACCCGAGGAAGATGATGATAAGGTTGAGTATCCACCTGAATTATATTGGAGTCAAAAGAAGGGAATGATGGTACCATTGGAAGACCTTGACCCAGATGATAGTATTTTCATGACATTTGATGAAGTGGGTCAAAGTCATGTTGTTAATTGATGTAAACACATTTACACTACATAAGATGTCTATTTATGCATGTTCTTAAGCATAGGATTGCATTTCATGATATAAATATTGCATAACATGCATCACCTTGCATTTAGAGTAGTTGAATAAAATGGAGGTTAATTGTCTCCTTTTATGTGCTTGGATAGGGCAAACATTTTATCGGGGCCTCGGATCAAAGATCCAACCGTATGGATGTGATCAGGGCAACGATTGGAGTTCAACGACTCCAAGATCGCCCTAATCAGACATCTGTAGCATTAGATAGTGATCAGGGAACCTTAGACGATCAAGGGCCAGGATGGTGTAAATTCACTCTTCAAATGACAAATCCAACCGCACGGATGAATTCGGATCGACGATTGCATCCCAACGACGCAAAAATCAAGTCAATCCGACATCCGTGGCACCATCTACAACTTCCAGAAGATGGACGGCCAAGATGGCGCCACGTGGTGCCATCCCGGCCAGCCAAATGGTCGCATGAATCCCTGAAGGCCCCGTACCCACTCGCTCTCCGCCGTTGGATCTCGATCCAACGACTGTGGTCAACTGCGCCTAAAAGCGTCCGCTCGACCATCCGCGCCTCGTAGCGCAGCGGTCGAGCACGCTTACGCAAGTTGCGGGCGCGGGTTCGAGCCGCAACGAAGGGCTGGAAGGCGTGGGCGATTGAGTAGGGGCGGGCGTTGGATCTTGATCGGACGGCTGCACGGGCCAATAGCGTTCACGCGCGATTGAACGCGCAGCATGGATGCGCGATCGCACTCGCCAGGCGGGCGCAGCAGCGGGCGGAGATGAGTCTTAAGCCGTCCGATCGTGAGATCTTATGAATGTGTGTTGGCGTTGAGGAAGCGGGCAGATGAGGAGCCGCACGTGGGCGCGGAAGCTACTCCCACGTTGGGGGCTTTAGTGACAGATTTATCCGTCACTAAAGGCCCTTCATTTATTATTTTGAAGATGTAATGACCATTTTGCCCCTACTCCTTGCAATTATAAAAGGAGATCCCCTCCATATGAAATTCTCATCCCTTCCTTCTCTTCTCTACCCCTCCAAAGCTCAAGAGAAGCTTGTCCCACACCTAGGATGCTTCTCGCGAGATAAAGTCCAAATTTTCGTCGCCCTTCGGAAGTGGATCCCACGATGACGACGGCGTGCTGCTCCGTTCTCGTTCTTCTGCTTCGTCCTCCTTCGTCCTGCTTCGTTCTCCTTCATCCAGGCGTCGTCCCGTCCGGCTCGTCCTCCAAGCGACCGTCGAGGAGGATTTCTCTCTCCCTATTCTTTTTACTGCTTTCTACTGTAGTTCTGCTCGTCCTCCAAGCGACCGTCGAGGAGGACATTTCTCCCACCATTCTTTTAATGCTTTCTAAAGTAAATTTATTTCTTTCTAGTGCAATTGTTTTATACTTTCTAGTTGTAATGAACAAATCTCCTTAATGATAAATTCTCTGTTTATTCTACATCTCATTTTGATTTCTATGTGTAATATTCTCTCTCTCTTACCCTCACTCTCTCTTCTATTTATTGTAACTAATTAGATAGTTTTAAATTGAATTACTTCGTGACAAATAAAAAGAAATGCGTAGTTTTTAAATCAAACGTCCGCCTCCCTGTGTTCGACCCATAATTTTCATTTCGGTATAAATTTTATTTGTTGAACACGAATTCTTCGCTTTCAAGCTACAACGACAGGTTCTCCAAAATCGAACACGTTAGCGTAGCGATTCGTATGTTAAACAATAATCCTACCCTCCCTTCTGATCACGATATGGAACTCAAACCCACCCTTAGGGAACCTAACACTAAAGAAATTGACCTATCTGAGGAGTCTGATGTTACCAATGTAAACCATTTACCTCAAATAGAGCACCCTAGGGGATTTGCTGAGATATTAAATGATTCTAGACCTCGGGTACATGATGAATTGTGTGATGAGGAGAAAGACGAATTATATGAGGAACCTACATTCAAGATTTGGAGTGACACTAAGGGTGATTATGTCTTATTTGAAGAGTTAGCCCCTAAGGATGTCACAAATTTGACCAAATTAGGTTTCCTTAGCACACCCATTGATGATATTTCTCCTCATGATAAAATGATGGAAAATTTGGAAGCAATTTCTAAGATTTGTGGATTCACATATAGACTCCGGGGAAAATTTGAGTAAAGAACAAAATCCCAGGGATGGCATTGATAGTATAATTCCTAGATCTGTTGCTTCCAACCTGCCTTCATTCATTTCGAAGTCACCCTCTGATTCGCTTATATCTGAAAGCGAAATTGTGACTCCTGATGAAGAGCAGGAAGATACATGTGATGGTGTAAGGAATGCTAGGGATGAAATTGAGGATTTAGAAAGAGTGTTACGGATGGACACCGAGTTGATTAAACCCAACCTAAATCTTATGGCCATCCCGCAACCTCGTAACTTGGACACCCTAGACAATCCTTGCCTTAGAGAATTTCTCACTTTTATTCTGACTAGGGGGCTTAACAGACTAATATTTCCCGTAATGGAGTATCGGGTATGGATTGATGATTTCTTTAGTCAGTCCATTACCCTGGGGGTTTATCTCTGCACCATTCGTTCCCCATTCCTTTTGGAGGATCCATCTTATCCTCCCCCTACCCCTTTGGAGGTTGTTATACCTGTTTATCCTTTAGAACCTCCTTTGGTGACCTGGGAAGATTTCATTCCTATTTTAGTTGGGCGAGCATTTACTATTGGGATTCATCATCAGCTCGCCAACATCCTAGGTTACCTATTTTCTAGGCCAACATTGCTTTGCTTATTTTTAGGGCCTATTTCTATAATTCTTGAACCTGATTTGCAGGTTCTTTGGCTATTAAGCCCAGCTCTGACCCAGGTAATATCCTTTAATGCAATGAGGACATTACAGATTTTAGGCATGGGGGGGTGTACTTGAGGATATACATAGCATAGTGCATTCATTACATACATTTGCATTAAAAAAAAAAAAAAGAGTTTTGAGCTTAACTGGCTAGATCTTGCAGTCTTAAGAAAATCAGAACTCTAGGGTAGATTAAGTTAATTCTAGGGTCAAACTTTAGAAGCTAAATGAGCTGCTAGCTTTAGACCTTTAGGGTCCTTTGTGGACTTAAAAACCTAAGTAGGAGTTAAGTTGCGGACCATTCCTCAAGAGGTTGAGGAAGGGAAGCTAGGGTTTGAGTTAAAAGGTGGGGTAGTACCTGGAGTCTTATTCTACCTTTTGGTTTACGGGTCCTTATAACCCAAGCATCCAAATTTCACACACTTGGTCTGGTAATTAACTTAATTTCTGTCTTTCTGAAAAGAGATTTGGTTCTCTTAGTTTTGACTTAGGAGAGGCTTGAAAACACATTTTGATTGGAAGAGTTCCCGCCACAGGAGAGGTGGAGTATATACTCACCTTGAGGATGCGATGATAACATATTACCTCCTCGGCGCTTGTCTCTTAGGATATCCATCCTATTGGGGGCATGTGAGCGCATTGTGCGGTTCAGGTATCATGGGCAACCCTATCTCGAAGTGCCGATTGCCATAGGCCTGAATTCGCTTCAGAAATCCATGGGTGATACTATCTCGAAGTGTCGATTGCTAGGAGTTCTTGGGGTCGTTATGGGCGGTGCTATCTCAAAGCATTGAAAGACAGGCACCCTTCGAGGTATGGTAATGGGGACAATGAATCCGACACAGACCGTGTTGATAGCTGATCTGAGGTTAGACTTAGAAGAATCAAACAAACAGAAAAATATATATATATACAGAAAAAAAAAATTTCCTTTAACTAAAATAACTCAGACCAATGCACAGGCACGGATGCTTTAATCTCAGGGATCAATAAACTTTAGGGTAGAGTCAGAAATCAGGGAAACTTGTGCCTGCAACTCGTCTTTAGCTGACCTAGTCTGTAACTTAGCAACTACTTAGGAACCTTAGGTCTAGAGTCTGAACTTAATATGCTTCTGAAGGAAGACTAAGTGAGTTGACTAGTCTACTTGGAGTGCCAGGTTTCGCTTAATTTTGCTAGGGACTAGCAAAAACTAGGCATGGGGGTATTTGATTAGCCCATAGTTGTGGGCTATTTAAGAATTTAAGTGCCTAGACATTAGGTTAATTCTAACATTTATTTAGCATAAATTAGGATGTAAATAGATTAATTCATATTTCTAATTCAATTACATAATTCATGCATCTTATTCATATTTAAATGCATTTAGAATTAACTTAGAATTGCATTAGTTAACTAATTAGGTACATTGCATGCATTAATTTAGGTTAACATAAAAGTTGAGGGTCCGTATATAAATAACCATAATATTTTAACATTATTTTCTTTATTCTTCTTCTTGCAGGAACGACTGGCTTATTATAATGTGGAGCAGGTGGCTTGTTATAATGTGGAACGGCTTTTGATTGATTCTGTATATGTGGAGCAGGTGGCTTCAAAGAGAATTGGCTTGTTATAATCAGGAAGCAGATTTTCTCCGATGTTATGGTTAGATTCGCAATCGTCGGAGAGTTTGTGAACATCAAAATCTGAATGAGATTCAAGATCATGAGTTCCACCACAGAATAAATCATATGCTGTAGATTCAACAGCCTGACTGGGGTCTAGCCTAGATGTTAACTCTGAGCTTAAAAAGGTGTCCCTATCTGGTAGAGGCTCAGGTTCTAAGCTAGTAGGGCAAACCCAATTGAAACCCCACTCGTCCAACTCCTCAGTTTCTGTATCGTAGATTGGCATGACTTCCGAAAAATCAATTAGTTCCTCTGAGGATGTTGGCGATGGATATTCATCAAATAGAGGCCCAAAATCATATTCTTCATTGAAAGATTGATCTTCCTCATATGGGGCCTTGAAATCTTCAAAATAGGTTTCAGATCTAGATTCTGAGCTTAAGATGTGGATTGAATTACTAGAATCTAGGTCTGAATAACCTTCGAGGGTCACCTTATCAGAATAAGGGACGGAATTTACACCCTCGAGAGGTTCAGTTCTACTCTCATTATTGCAGGAATTTTGGGATTCTAGAATGGGCTCAACATGGTGTTTTCCTGCATTTGGAGCCTTCCCAACCTTCTTCAATATCACGCACATTATACTCCATCTGGGTTGGGAATCCACAACCATTTTGTGCCTCGAACCCAAGATCAGATTGATCCTTGATGTTGTCCCAAGATGGTTCATCCTCTGTTTGTGGTATATACGGGTACTTCTGGTCAATAATTTGTTTTACTAATCTCATTATCTCTTCCCGTTTTTCAAGACTATCTTGGTGTTGCTTCCAAAGTCGAGGATTTGTCATACATTGGAGGTATTCAAGATTATGCAGTTTTTCTATCTCATTGTATCTAGTAATGAGCAAGTCATGGGTTGATCCTTTTGTGGCTTCTGCTAATAATACTTGGGCACAAGTTATGATAAAGGTTGTGGTTGTTGGGACATCAACCTAAATGTTTCCTACTGGTATTGAGGTTTCTTCTTTTTCATAGAATTTCATGGCATCCTCAATCATTTTATCTCTCATGGATCTCCGATATTCAGGTTTCTTGAATGGTGGTTCTAAGTGGTTTCGCTACATATTTGGATCAGGTGGTGGAATCAAGATGTAGAATCAGAGTTTGAATCAAGATGTAGAATCAAGTTATGAAGCGATCAGATCTGAATAACGAGTCTCACTGAAAATGTATGTGTGTGCTTTAAAGAGAAAAGATGAGGGACTGGAGATGTTTTTGACCCAATCAAGACACCCAAAGACGCTTGGATGACTTATGGAGGTTCGGGGCGGATGGTACCCCTGGATCAAAAGATCATCCACCTGAGAATTACCTGGGTAGCCAGAGAGGGAGAGTCCCGCAAAGATCCCTACACGGTAGAGCGTCCCCACGGGTTACAAGGTTTCCCCCACTCGACCTCTCTTGTCACTGAGATTCCAGGTAGACCAGAATGGGGACCTTGACCTCTTAAGTCTACCACTTTTATTTCAAAGGTGTTTTAGGGTTCCACTTGAACTTTTGATGTGTTGATGTTGTGACCTAATTTGGAGGTTGGTTAACCCAAGGGGTCAACTTCACCTAACCTATCCTATAGATGGTAGAATGATTATAGGCTTGGGGCCTAGAGATCACCCTGATTTGACTCCCAGTTTATTAGGTCCAAGATTTTAAGATTTAAGTGATCTTAGAGCTCAATTTTTCTTAGGGTTTGTCTTGTTTAGATCTCTTCACTCAAGGGCTTGGGTAGCACACTGATGCGGGAGGGTTTATTTCCTTTTATACAAGCATGTGTGACTAGCACTTCAAGACCCTATTGTAGAAACGCTAATTTGGTTCTATTTCCAATCCTCTTTTTCTTTTTTGAAAAGATTCTCTTTAGACTTAAAAATAAGAAGTGTGTTGTCTGCAGAGATTAAACGTGATTTCTATTAGGCACATGAATTTGTGGGATAGAATCTAAAAAATCACTCCAACTTCAAGAACATTTGAAGAATTTTCGCAAATCAGGAAACATTTGCCTTAAAGATGGTGATTACTATAGAAAGAAGGCAATTGATTCCTAAATTAATTTTCTTCCTTTTGTCTTTCTTAGGGGATAGTTTAAGGAAGAAAAGAATTTACCTGCCCTGGAGTGGTTGACTTGCAGGAGGGATCTTCGTGAAATACCTGCAAGATCACAACAAAGCAAAGTAGGGCAAGTTAGTGTTCAATATGATAAAAAGAATGTAGAGACTAGTGATAAATTGCGTGTTGCTCCCTGGCAACGGTGCTAAAATGTTGACGTGTTTCTCGATCGTGTTTTAACAGTTAATTACACCGTAGTATAGGTGATCAAGCGTCGTCAACAAATAAAAGTTTTATTACTCGAAAACCAAGTATTCGAGGTCAAACATAGGGAGAAATTGGAATTTACTACTAATCTCAAGAATGTAATTGAACACTTTAATCACTCAAAACTTTAATTCAAATATAAATGCATGAGTTTGAAAAGCAATTATGGCAAAAAGAAGAAATTGGACATCTGATCATAGGATCAAACGTCTTAAAAATGTGTTTTTCCCTTCTCTTATTTTTCTTCTTCTGATTTTCTTCCTTTCTTCTTCTTTGAGCTTCTGCAGTATCTTTGCTTCTTTTCTTCTGCCTTACTTTCTCTCTACAGGTCTTCTTCTTCCTTGGCTCTGCTTCCTTTCTTGGTTCTGTTTTCCTTCAGTTCCCTCTTCTTCTTCTGCTTGTCTTCACCTTTCTCTATTTCTTCTTTAGATCTTCCACTCCTTTTCCTTCACCTCTTCCTTCTCTTTTTCCTCTGCAATGGCTTCCTTACTTCTTCATTTCCCTTGCTAGCACCGGCTAAGTGTTGGCTTCACTTCTTCCATCCTTCCCTGCACAACCATAGCAAAGCAAAACCTAACCCTCTACCCACACCCGCGCGTCTCTCTCTCTCTGTAAACCACTCTCAGGACGCTCTCCCAGAGCCGGATAAACGGGTCGAATCATGCACCCGTGTCTAGGCGCACCGGCGTAAGGGTGGTACGCGAGGAGTGCTCAGGACAAGGTCAGGTCGGGTCGCGCCAGATCTGCGTGGTGAACTCGCGGACGAGGTGCAGTGGTAAGGTGAGGGACCTCACCCCAAGTGCGTTCGGAGGCAACGAGTTGATATGACAAAATCAATATAAGCCATGTCAGCACTTTGTAAGTTACCGATGTGGGACTAGTACCCACTGCCTTCTCTCACGCGTGCTCGCAGAAGTCCTTCCTGCAATTGCCACTACTGCAGACTCTGCAACGTCTCTTGCTGGGTCAGATATCTTCGCACAACCTTCCCAAATTCGCAGCACCTGGAATCTTGCGGTCCTGAGGCCTGGAGCGAGCGTGGAGCTTCCTCGAGTTACCTTCAATGGCGGCCGGAGCTTGAGATCTGTCAGACATGAAAAGAGCTGTTGGGAGATCGTAGATCGCATTTTTGATAAAAGCATCATAGTATAGTTGCGAAATACGATCCAACAAAGATATTGTTTTGAAAATAACGAGACTTTCAGTCCCGATCGTTCATCTCTGGGAGGCGTTGTTTTTGTTTTTGAAATCGATCTTAAAGCCACTCTACTTTATTTAAACGACATGCTGGTGCATAATATATAGGCGGTTAAAGAACAGGCACTTAAATCATGCAAATATGATAATCATTTAGCTCAAGGTGATTTCAAACACATAAGATATATATATATATATAAAATGAAATTTCATTCATCGTGGGAGAGTTGTTGCACAAGGAAATCTAGAGGAAAGCTTATACATGAATGCTTAAAATTAAATCTAACTACCAGAAAACGATTGCATACAAGAATCAACGGGGGGATTTCGCATGCATCATTGGGGGAGAAGTAAGACTACTCTACTAAGCAGTAAATGAAAGCAATAAAAATTATGGAGAGAATGATCTAGAGCTAGAAGAATAGAGGGCATTCAGGGGTGGTCCCCGATGGCCTTAGAGTGGTCGAGAGGAGAATGAGGGGTGGCCAATGTAGCTTAGGCCGACCCTTGGAGAGAAGTAGGGTTGATCCAGCATCCCGGCATGGTGTCCTCCATGGTGGTGGTAGTGAGCTCGTGGAGGTGGAGTGAGTGGCTAAGTGGAGGTGGCGTGAATGGCACCAATGGAGAGAAATTGCCAAGGGAGTGAATGGGTGCCAATGGCCACCCAAGGGGTCTTTTTATAGACCTAAGGGAAGCCCTCTATAGAATTATGGAATTCTCTAGAGAGGCCTATGGTGGGAGCTCGTGGGAGAGTGAGAGTGAGAGGGTGGAAGGTGGTTTTTAGATCCACCAAATGTGGATCTAAAAATTGAATGGCGCTTGGTTGCTATTTTTGGCAACCAAGGCAACCACACATGGTAGAGAGTTCTAGAGAACTCTAGGCTAGATATTTTCGTGTGGATGGTGTGTGTGGGTGTGTGTGGGTATTGCTGGGTCTAAACTTAGGTGGCTAGGTTGATTAGGTTGGGTTCTAGTGGGTTTAGGTCAAGGTAGGTCTCAAATTAGGGTTATAAACCCTAATTCACTAAGGTAAAGTGAAATTAAACTTAATACAAGTTTAATTGGGTGTGTGAAAACTTAATTGAGAGTAAAACAACTCAATTAAGTCAGGTCTAGGTCAATTGGACTCTCACTGAGTCCAATTGGACAGTGTGTGCTGAGATCAGGGCTCAATTGGACTCAATGAGTCCAATTGAATAAGCTGATGGAATTGACTAAGATCCAAGTCAATTAGGTTTAGTGAGGACCTAATTAGGTCCTTAGGGAGGTTTAGAGATGATGTACTAGGTTTAGGGCACCTTAATTTAGGTTCCTATGGGATTGGAATTGGGTTTAGGGACCTAAAGATCCAAGATCAAGGCTTAAATCTCAAAACAGGAATTGGAGAGCAGTATCAGACGTCTAATTATATAATCAGACGTCTTATACTCAAAAATTATCACCCAAACTTATTTACTCCAATTAAAATAAAATTCAGGTTAGCGAGAACTCGAAAAACAAATCCACATTTTAGTGGATACACGGGCTGATTAAGTCCAAAGACCTGAAGGGTCTTTGTGTTTAGATCTTAATGTAGTATTTCCTAAGATTGAAAATTTTCTTAAACACAAATTCTCTTTCCTAATTTCAATTTTTTTTTTATAAAAGAAAATAAAACAAATCTACGGAGCTGACAAATGAATTCAGAGATAAATATCCATCCCCCCATGCCTATCTAATGCAATGTCCTCATTGTATTAAAAAGACATGAAATAGAGTGGAAAAGCATAGAAAGCACTTGAATTACATAAATGTCAGGTCCGCTCCGAGATGAAAACGAAAAAGAACTGTATATGTGCTGAGTTTAGTGCCTTCAGCTAGGCACACTATACAAAGAAAAGAAATGAAGAATTCACAAGTGCAGGTCAGAATTAAAATAAACAGAAGAATCCTCCGACCTGTCAACAGAGGTCCACAGATGTGGACCAGATTGTGGTGCAGACCCACACCCCATAATCGAGAATATCTTAGGTTCTAGATAAAAATTACCCAAAACCAAAAATCAGAATGCAAGCGGGGTCGGGCCTACGATTTATGAGGATGCAACCCAAGACCAAAAAGTCGGGTTACAGAGAATTGAAGCTCAAAAGGATAATCGTTGAATGTGTGCTTGAGTTGAACATCCTCGAAACAAATATCGTAAGGGTTCTGATTTGATGGTTTCAGCTTAAAAGGAACCCTTCGACTCAATCTTCCATTTCCTTCAAAATTAACTTCCCAAATCAAAACTTCCCAGCTCCTATCCTCCTCATTTAGCATATCAAATTCCAGGACCTCTTGCATGTTAATCACCTCATCTGAAATCTCCAAGTCTAAATGATGTGGCAGAATCAGAATTGACTTGGGTCTAATTATCTCAGAAATAGAATTATCGATAAGCTCAACGGGGTGTAACTAATAATCAGGGCATTGAATTGATTCATCCAGAAAATGTAATCCTGGATCTGTAATGTGTGCCCTAAGATCAGTTTCCTCAGTTATTGGGCTATCAAATGATCTATCAGATTCCTCAGGTCCAATCGTCTCACAGAAATCGTGTTCAGAAAACTCGCGTGAGACTTCGCAACTTGAATCTTCACCATCAAAGAAATCAGTATCCGTATCAATGTATGTCCCAAAATCAGTTGTCACTTTCTGTTCCAAGGAGACATACGTTTCCTCGTAACCCAGCTCAAGGATCTCAGGTGAAGAAATCAGATCATCCTTATTTGGTCACTTTAATTCAATCTGGTCAGCCTCGTAACACGTGTCCCCCCAACAGGTGCCTGAGCAGGTTCTGTCATTGGCTTTCCTGAAGAGGGTTCATCCTGGGAATTATTCCAAGATTGAATCAAAGCAACCACGAATCTCATCCTCAATTTCGCTAATTTCCCAAGTAGAAACTCACCTGGGTTCTTATCCTTAACATCCTGGAGCCAATCCAACAAAGACTTGTTTAAATCATCAATCATTTCAATCAGGGGCTCAAATCTCTCAATGTAAGGTATTGGCTAAACTTTTAAAGATTGTATGATATTCCTCAAGTTAGCCAGAACCTTATGTTGAACCTGATTAACCTGAACCAAATGAGTTGGTTCAGGATTGGGTGGGTTTGACATCAATGCAGAGGAATTAACGAATTGAGATTCGCTATACCCTTCCTAATAATAGGTCATTTCAGATTGTTCAAAAGATGGTGATGACCTAAAGGCAGTGAAATCAGAGGATGGGTAAGGATCGATGTACCCTTCTTGATTGAAGATCGTATTAGGTTGTTCATGAAAGGAAGACGATCTATAATCAATGTAGCTCTGAGAAGGATAGAAATCAGAATCAAAATGTTCAGGGTTAGACCCTAAACACGAGGGTCCAGAATTATATCCCCAATCCGAATTATCCCAACTAACTGATGGTTGATTACAATAAGAGTCAGGATAATCGTCATGTTGAGGATAATTCACAACAGGAGGGAAAGAGTGGGAATGCGTGAAATATGTGGAAGGATTCATGAGACACGGGAGGAAGAAAGGCGCCCTGCAATATAAACAATCAAACTTGTCCTTAAATGGGTTAGCCTACAGACCTACAGACTCCCAAAACCCGTCTTGAGATAAAGGAACAATTTGATCTACTTCTGTCTATTCAATCCAACCAGTTAGAAGGAGGGACTGGGGAGAAGGTTCTTCCTTCAGCTTGCGCCTCCGGTTCCTAGTGTACCCCCCCAGCCGCGATCATTTAACTCTGCTCCTTTAGCTAGACATCAAATTGAACAGTAGAAACAGACTAGTCGAAAATAATCTCGTTCTGGATTCTGAAGAGCGAGTCTAATCCTTAAGGCCAACGTCACTCTGTTTTATTTAGGGCTAGGTTTAAATGTGCTTTGGAATGTGATGGGCCCTTTAAATGGGTTGTGCCCTTAATGATTGATTGATTTGTGTGTGCGTGCATAACCAGTGGTTTTCATGCAAGATTATTTTTGAGATGGTGAATTTTAAGGTTCAAATCTTGCTTAGTAGCTTTTAGGATTCAACTTTATGTGTTTTCAAACAAGTCTCATTTGCACACCAGGTTTTGCAAGCACAGGTGAAGATGTTTTCCTTTAAAGCTTAAAAAGAATGTGGAGTGCCTGGTAAATCCCTAAGAGTTGAACCTAATTGGCAGCTACTTGATGAGTTTATTTTATTTGAAGTGGTGCGGCCCAATCAACTCAAACAATTGGCCACAAATGCACCACTGAGTTAGGCACACAAAGATGGTTAACCTAGAATGATTTCTACTCTTTTATGTGTTGCTTTATGTGTACCGATTCTACAGATCAGAACCCGGTTGAGTAGAAACAAATCAATTCGGTTAAGTGCCTTTGAATGTGGGTGTACATTGTGTGTTTGTTGAAAATTGCCCCACAAAATTATCTTTTTATTTTTATTTTTATATAAATGAAGGTGGAATGAATGTGAGTGACAATCCAAACAACAAAACTATTCCTAGGATTTATGCAAACACCTAGGTTAATTGGAATTTGGATTCAATGTGGCGAATGAAATCTATGGAGGGGGAAAGAATTGGGGATAACTTACAAAACCTTCCACAGCACTTTACTCCAATCTATCGCTTTTGCTCGTCTTAGAAGAGTACCTGCAATTACAATAAGAAAGGAGAAAAGTGAGGTAAATGATTTGTAAGTTACAAAATGCGAAGAGAAATCAAAGAGCGTTGCCTCCCCGGCAATGGCGCCAAAATGTTGAACGTTACAAATTGCTACGCTAACGTGTTTGGTTTTGGAAAACCTGTCGCTGTAGCTTGAGAGCGAAGAATTCCTGTTCAACAAATAAAATTTATACCGAAATTGAAATTTCGGGTCGAACACAGGGAGGCGGACGTTTGATTTAAAAACTATGCATTTCTTTTTATTTTTCACGAAATAATTCAATTTGAAACTATCTAATTATTTACAATAAATAGAAGAGAGAGAGGGGGTAAGAGAGAGAGAGAATATTACACAGAAATCAAAATGAGATGTAGAATAAATAGAGAATTTATCATTAGGGGGATTTGTTCATTACAACTAGAAAGTATAAAACAATTGCACTAGAAAATGATAAATTTACTCTAGAAAGCATTAAAAGAATGGAGGGAAAAATTTCCTCCTCGACGATTGCTTGGAGGACGAGCAGAACTACACTAGAAAGCAGTAAATCTATACTAGAAAGCAGTAAAAAGAATAGGGAGAGAGAAATCCTCCTCGACGGTTGCTTGGAGGACGAGCCGGACGGGACGACGCCTGGACGAAGGAGAACGAAGCAGGACAAAGGAGGAAGAAGCAGAAGAATGGGAACAGAGCAGCACGCCGTCGTCGTCGCGGGATCCACTTCCGAAGGGGGACGAAAATTTGGACTTTATCTCGCGAGAAGCATCCCGGGTGTGGGACAAGCTTCTCTTGAGCTTTGGAGAGGTAGAGAAGAGAAGGAAGGGATCAGAATTTCGTATGGAAGGGGTCTCCTTTTATAGTTGCAAGGAGTAGGGGCAAAATGGACATTACAACTTCAAAATAATAAATGAGGGGTCTTTAGTGACGGATAAATCCGTCACTAAAGCCTCCTTCGTGGGCGTCGTGGGCGGCTCGCGTGCACCTGTTCGCCTGCTCGCCCCCGCAACGATTGCACACGTCCGCTAAGCCTCAGCCGTCCGATCACGAGATCGGACGGCTTAAGTCACACCTTCACCGACTACGCTGCGCGCCCGCCCGCGTGCGATAGCGCGTCCATGCCGAGCGTTCAATCGCGCGTGAACGCTATCGGGCACGCGCGGCCATCCGATCATGATCCAACGCCTGCCATCGCCCGCACGCCCGCGCCTTCCTCACCTTCGCTGCAGCTCGAACCCACGCGCGCAGCTCGCGTAAGCGCAGCTGACCACAGCCGGATGGTCGAGCGGACGCTTTTAAGCGCAGCTGACCACAGCCGTTGGATCGAGATCCAACGGCGGAGAGCGAGTGGGTGCGGGGGCTTCAGGGATTCATGCAGCCGGGATGGCACCACGTGACGCCATCTTGGCCGTCCATCTTCTGGAAGTTGTAGATGGTGCCACGGATGTCGGATTGACTTGATTTTTGCGTTGTTGGGCTGCAATCGTCGATCCGAATTCATCCATGCGGTTGGATTTGTCATTTGAAGAGTGAATTTACACCATCCTGGCCCTTGATCTTCTAAGGTTCCCCAATCACTATCTGATGCTACGGATGTCTGATTAGGGCGATCTTGGAGTCGTTGAACTCCAATCGTCGCCCTGATCACATCCATACGGTTGGATCTTTGATCCGAGGCCCCGATAAAATGTTTTCCTTGTCCAAGCACATAAAAGGAGACAATTAGCATCCATTTTATTCAAACTACTCTAAATGCAAGATGATGCATGTTATGCAATATTTATATCATGAAATGCAATCCTATGCTTAAGAACATGCATAAATAGACATTTTAAGTAGTGTAAATGTGTTTACATCAATGGCCCACAACTATGGGCTAATCAGCTTCTGTTCATTCGGGTTTGAGAAGGAAAGAGATCAAAGGAGGAGAGAGGGTTTTTTTGCACTACAGCCTCGAGATTCGTGCCCATCATCTCCTCCCTCGACACTCAGCATTGTTGAGCCTTATCTCTTCTGCTTGCCTCTTGTGCCTTGTGTTTATTAGGCTTATGCCTTGCGATTCTTTTGAGACTCTGAGTTAAGGCATCTGGGCCGTAGACGCACCGTCTGATTTGGTTGCTTTGCCTTAATTCTGATATTGCTGTGGATATTTGGTTGTGGTTACTGTTGGATTATTTGAGATATTTGATTAGAGATTAATTGTAAGGCTAATTTGGTGGTTCAAACCACCATTTTTAGCCCTTTCATTTTGCACTCTGATACCTAAGATACTTTTCTGATATATATATATTGATTATCATTTTGATTTCACTTGCATATTATTCTTGATACTATGATTAGTGATTGATTTGCTTACCTTGATCCCTACAAATGACCTCAAACTCACTTCTACTTTCGAGCTTACAAATTTAAATGATGTATCAATTTTCGTCGCTATACTACAACGCATTATTTTCCTAAATACGACGATTTTCAATGCAACAACCTGTGAGAGTTGGAAGGAAGAGAGGAAGACAGAGGGTCATCCAATTTGATGGTTGGATGACCTGAGGAAGAGGATGGAGGAGAGACAGTGGCCAGAGAAAAAGAAGAGAGGTGATTTCCAGCCTGTTCTTGGTTGAGGAAAAAACTGGGAGCAAGGGGGTCTTTATAGATGAGGGTTTTGGGCTTCAATTGCGTAGAAATAGCGAATTGGAGCAGCTCCTTTTGGAAACAAGGTGCCTGATTTCTTAGAGCTCGTCGGAGCTCTGCGCTCAATATGGGAGCCTAAGACTTGGTTCTTCTAGAAGAGGATCTCCTTGGGAATCATCCTACCAAGTTTGGAAGGATTTGATCGCAAATTGGGAGAGAAATCAGCTATTGAAGTTGGCTGCTATGGGTCGGGAAGATTTTGTTCACACTCATGGTAGCAGGGACCCATGGGCAAAGAATGATGGAAAGTTAGGGACCAAATAGCAAGAAACTTGAAACTTGAGTGACTGAGTGTAAGAAATAGAGTTTTTAAGGGCTAAAATGCAAGCTAGGTCAAGATGAACTTTAATTGGGTCCAAATTTTGGGTTAACCTAATTTGGACCCAAGGAATATGATAGTAAACTTGGATTTGAGTTTTTACCATGTTTAAATAGGTAAATTGCACAGAAGCCCAAATCGAGGTAAATTCCCATCTGAAACTCTATTCTAGGTCAAAATGGTTTCAGATGGTCAAAACAAAGATACTAAACCTATTTGAATATTTTTCTATAAATTTTAGGATGTTTACATTAATCTTTTCCTGACCAGAATCTCTTTAATTTAAATGGGTTTAAAAATTATGGTTTTTCAGTTTGTTTTTGCTCTCAAAATGCATGAAACCCTATTCAGTTAGTGTTGACCCACTTTTTAGACTTTTGTGCTCATTTAGCCTTCAATTAGCCCCAAAGTGACCCCATGGTTATTCTGCATTTGTGATGCGCTGTTAAAATTATAGAATTAACCCTATTTCCCTATTTTCTTCTCAAATCAGAATGATGCGAACTTGTGACCCTCAGATGATTAGGTAGGATCTTTTATCATTCAAACCTGACTAAATGTGGCTAGTTAGGGCCCATGAAGGGGTTACCATCAGACACACCTCCAGAGCTCCGTGAATCACCTTTGTTGCCTTTCACCAAGTATAATAGGCTTAGGGTTTCTCTTCCCCGTTCATTCTAGCAGCTTCTCGCGAAGCATCAAGTTCTGACACACCTCCCTCTGCTCTAGATCCCTCACTTAATTCAACGTCTTTGGCGTACCTTTGGTGATGCCCTCCTTGCCTTGTCTCTCTAAATTAGTATCGGGCTTCTCGTCACTCCTTCCTCAATTTCATTTTTGTAGTTTTTAAGCTCTCAATTCCCTCTCCTCCATCTTCTCCATCACCGGCAACATCCCCACCATCCGCCTTCATCGCTGGCACTCATCCATACCCCTCCACCTCAATTGACTGAGGTGAAAGCTTTGCCCTATCTTCACGAAAGTTTTGCCCTAGTCAATTGCACAACAGACCACCCTCATCTCCTTCTTTGACTCCATTCGCCGAAGCTTCTTCAAGCTCCGTCGTCTGGCCATGCCACGCACTCACTCACTAAATTCCCACCACCACCATGATCCCCGTACAATGGTGAAGCTTCTGAACATTCTTATTAGGCCCTAGGCTATAATCCTAGGAAGCCATCGTCGTCACTGTCGTCTTCCTCCTCTTCATCACCAACCATCCAATCGCTATCCTCCTCGCCACCACCTTGTAGAGCAATGGAATAAAATCAGGAGTCTTCATAGGCCTTCAATTTGGCTAGTGAAGCAGAGCAGCACCTCCAATTGATTGAAGCTCCTCAACTGTAGCAGTGAAGAAGAGAAGACCTCCAAATAGTCCCACATCGTGGGAAGACAATTTTTTTTTTGAAACAGAAAGGAGAGCTATCGTCTTACGATAGCGGTCCGGAGCAGTATATTATATGAACACGTAATGGAAATTACAAAAAGGATCCCCAAGAGTGTATGAGGGACTAGCACTCTCTTACAATACTTTCACAACATACCGGCCTCTCCTGAAAAAGTCTCTCATTCCTTGCCTTCCATACACACCAAATAGTAGCAGCCATGTGAACATGAGGCTTCCCACTCACATCAAACCCATGCCAGATAGAATCCTACTCTGGTAATGGCTCCTGACATATTTTTCTCCAGATGTCATCAGTGACAAGGCAAGAAGAAAGGAGGCGATTTACACTGTCAGTATTCATCTCACACAAAAAACAAACATGGTGATTAGCTCCCAACCTTCAGTGGCATAGATCACTTGTGATTAAACCATCTCTCCTGCATAGCCAGAGAAAAATTTGTACATTGAGAGGAATTTTTAATAACCAAATCTTCTTGTCAACGGAATCACATCTCCATCCATCTTCAATGCTCAACATTCTATTATAGCTAGATTGGATGCTATAAATCCCCTCCCAAAGGTATTTGTCCTCCATTCCAGGCCTAGGTCAGAAGCTCTCAAGGTCTGACATAAGCCTTCGCCTTTCTTCCCACAGTCGGGTAGCTCTTCTGCTGGACTCCTCACCATCCAGATTCCAGCTGATGCTGCTGCAGGACCAGACCTTGCTGACAGTGGCATCCTTGTCAACTGCTGCAGCAAAAGCTCTTGGATAGAGCTCCTTCAAGACACCCAGCTCAGACCACCCCTCCTTCCAGAAACTGAAGGACCTGCCATCTCCAAGTGACGACTGCAGCAGATGGAAGTGATCAGTCAATGCCTTAGTCACAGATTTCCAGAAGGGAGAAGGACAGCTGGGTTAAAGTCTGGACAACATGCTATTGGATGCTCCATACCTATCTTTAATCAGTACAGACCATGGCTTCAGGTCACCTTGCAATAGTTTAACAGCCCATTTAAGTAGTAGGGCATCATTAAAATGCTTCAGGGATTTAATCCCAAGACCACCCCTCTCTTTTGGAAATGTGGGAAGATAATTTTGAAACGTGTATTTAAGGAATTGCGTTCTTAGGCTTATCGGCTTCAAACAAATAAGGTCAAGTCCCTAATGATAACGTCATCATCAACCATATCTAGATTTAATTAGTCATGTCTCATTGATAAATGCTCATATATAACTGCCAGAAGATCGTAATTCACTGCATATCCTTTCTGAGAGATGCATTAAAATAGGGGCAAATCTATAATTTTAATGGAATATCCTAAATGCAAAATAATCATGAGGTTTTCCAAGGGTTAAATAAAGGTCAAATGGTCATAAATGTCTAATAAGTGGGTTCATGTAGACAGAAATGGGTTTTCGCCTGTTTTGAGAATTAATGGACATCTAAAACCTTAAAAATAGACCTACTTAATTAACTGAGGTTCTGATCAAGATAAAATTCACCTAAACCTTTCAAAAATCATATAAAAATATTCTATAAGGTTTGGTACCTTTGATTTGACCATTGGAACCCATTTTGACCTAAAATAGAGTCTTAGACAAGCAATTGCCCTAATTTGGGTATCTGGGCAAATTACCTGGTAAAACTTGGTAAAACTGAAACCTGACTACACCATCAGATTCCTTGGGTCCAAATTAGGTTTGTACCAAAATTTGGGCCTAATCGAAGATCACCGTAACCTAGTTTGCATTCCAGTCCCAGTTTAACTCTTTTCCTTACACATATGCCCCTATCTATTGAAATCCTTGCAAATACCACCCTAACTTCGTTGTCTTTTTCACACCAGGTCCCTACCACCATGGCCATGTAAACCCACCAAGTGCCATCCTTCAATCAGAGTTTTCTCCCTCATTTTATGGAGGAACTCTTCCAAAATTGGTAGGGAGACTCCTGAGGAGATCCCCTTCCATCTAAGCTCTTCCATAACTTGCCTAAATCATCCAAGAGTTCATGCGAACTCTTGGAAATTCATCGAAGCATCTTCAAGCTCCGTCTTGTGGCCACGCCATGCACTCACTCACTAAATTCCCACCAACACCATGATCTCCATACTACGGCGAAGCTTCTGAACATTCTGATTATGCCCTAGGCTATACTCCCTATGTAGAAAGCCATCATCATTGCCATCGTCTTCCTCGTCTTCATCACCGACCATCCAATCACCATCCTCCACGCCACCACCTCATAGAGCAACGGAATAACGTCAGGAGTCTTCATAGGCCTTCAATTTTAGGAGTGAACCAGAGTAGCACCTCCAATTGATTGAAGCTGCTCAGCTATAGCAGTGAATAAGAGAAGACCTCCAGATAGTCCCACATCGTGGGAAGACAGTTTTGAAACATGCATTTAAATAATTGCATTCTTAGGCTTATCACCTTCGAACAAATAAGGTCAAGTCCCAGATGATAACATCATCATCAGCCATATCTATCTTTAATTAGTCTTGTTCCATTGATAAATGCTCCTACATAACCGCTAGAAGATCGTAATTCACTGCATATCCTTTCTGAGAGATGCATTAAAATAAGGGTAAATCTGCAGTTTTAACTGAATATCCTAAATGCAAAACAATCACAGGGTTTTCCATGGGTTAAATAAAGGTCAAATGGTCATAAATATCTAATAAGTGGGTTCATGTAGATAGAAATGGGTTTTCACGCGTTTTGACAATTGATGGACATCTAAAATCTTAAAAGCAGACTTGCTTAGTTAATCAAGGTTCCGGTGAATATAAAACTTACCTAAACATTCTAAAAATCATATAAAAATATTCTATAAGGTTTGGTACCTTTGATTTGACCATTGGAACCCCTTTTGACCTAAAATAGAGTCTCAAACAAGCAGTTGCCCTAATTTGGGTTTCTGGGTAAATTACCTGGTAAAACTTGGTAAAAACCAAACCAAACTTCACCATCAGATTCCTTGGGTCCAAATTAAGTTTGTTCCAAAATTTGGGCCCAATCAAAGATCATCCTAACCTAGTTTGCATTCCAGTCCTAGTCAGACTCTTTTCCTTACACATATGTTTCTAACTTTTGAAATCCTCGCAAATACCCCCTAACTTCGTTGTCTTCTTCACACTAGGTCCCTGCCGCCATGGCCATGTGAACCCACCAAGTGCCCACCATCAATCAGAGTTTTCTCCCTCATGTTATGGAGAAACTCTTCCAAAATTGGTAGGCAGACTCCTGAGGAGATCCCCTTCCATCTAAGCTCTTCCATAACTTGCCTAAATCGTCCAAGAGTTCATGCAAACTCTTGGAAATTCACCGAAGCTTCTTCAAGCTCCGTCATCTGGCGATGCCATGCACTCACTCACTAAATTCCCACCACCACCATGATCTCCGTACTACAGCGAAGCTTCTGAACATTCTGATTAGGCCCTAGCCCATACTCCCTGTGTAGGAAGCCATCGTCATTGCCATCGTCTTCCTCATCTTCATCACCAACCATCCAATTACCATCCTCCTCGCAACCACCTTGTAGAGCAGTGGAATAATATCAAGAGTCTTCATATGCCTTCAATTTGACAAGTGAACCAGAGCAGCACCTCCAATTGATCGAAGCTGCTCAGCTGTAGTAGTGAAGAAGAGAAGACCTCCAGATAGTCCCACATCGTGGGAAGACAATTTTGAAATGTGTATTTAAATAATTGCATTCTTAGGCATATCGCATTCGAACAAATAAGGTCGAGTCCCAGATGATAACATCATCATCAGCCATATCTTGCTTTAATTAGTCATGTTCCATTGATAAATGCTCCTACATAACTGCCAGAAGATCGTAATTCATTGCATATCCTTTCTAAGAGATGCATTAAGATAGGGGTAAATCTGTAGTTTTAACGGAATATCCTAGATGCACAACAGAAATGGGGTTTTCCATGTGTTAAATAGAGGTCAAATGGTCATAAATATCTAATAAGTGGGATCTTACATATAGAAATGGGTTTTCGCATGTTTTGGGAATTAATAGTCATCTAAAACCTTCAAAATAAACTTGCTTAGTTAATTGAGGTTCCAGTGAAGATAAAATTCACCTAAACATTCTAAAAATCATATAAAAATATTCTATAAGGTTTAGTACCTTTGATTTGACCATTGGAACCCATGTTAACCTAAAATAGAGTCTCAAACAAGCAGTTGCCTTAATTTAGGTTTCTGGGCAAATTACTTGGTAGAACTTGGCAAAAACCAAAGCCCGACTTCACCATCAAATTCCTTTGGTCCAAATTAAGTTTGTACCAAATTTTGAGCCCAATCAGAGTTCATCCTAACCTAGTTTGCATTCCAGTCCTAGTCTGACTCTTTTCCTTACACATATGCCCCTAACTTTTGAAATCCTTGCAAATACCACCCTAACTTTGTTGTCTTCCTTGCACCAGGTCCCTGCTACCATGGCCATGTGAACCCACCAAGTGTCGACCTTCAATCAGAGTTTTCTCCCTTATTTTATGGAGAAACTCTTCCAAAATTGGTAGGGAGACTCCTAAGGAGATCCCCTTCCATCTAAGCTCTTCCATAACTTGCCTAAATCATCCAAGAGTTCTTGTAAACTCTTGGAAATTCGTCGAAGCTTCTTCAAGCTCCGTCGTGTGGCCACGCCACGCACTCACTCACTAAATTCCCACCACCACCATGATCTTGGTTCTACGGCGAAGCTTCTGAACATTCTGATTAGGCCCTAGGCTATACTCCCTATGTAGGAAGCCATCATTGTTGCTATCGTCTTCCTCGTCTTCATCACCGACCATGCAATCACCATCCTCCTCGCCACCACCTTGTAGAGTAGTAGAATAACATCAGGAGCCTTCATAGGCCGTCAATTTGACGAGTGAACCAGAGCAGCACCTCCAATTGATCGAAGCTGCTCAGCAGTAGCAGTGAAGAGAAGACCACCAGATAGTCCCACATCGTGGGAAGATAATTTTGAAACGTGTATTTAAAAAAGTGCATTCTTAGGCTTATTGCCTTCGAACAAATAAGGTCAAGTCTCTGATGATAACGTCATCATCAGCCATATTTACCTTTAATTAGTCATGTTCCATTGATAAATGCTCCTACATAAGCGCCAAAAGTTCGTGATTCACTGCATATCCTTTCGGAGAGATGCATTAAAATAGGGGTAAATATGCAATTTTAACGGAGTAATCTAAATGCAGAACAATCACGGGGTTTTCCATGGGTTAAATAAAGGTCAAATGGTCATAAATATCTAATAAGTTGGTTCATGCAAATAGAAATGGGTTTTCGCGTGTTTTGAGAATTAATGGATAACTAAAATCTTAAAAACAGACTTACCTAATTGAGGTTCCGGTGAAGATAAAATTCACCTAAACATTCTAAAAATCATATGAAAATATTTTATAAGGTTTGGTACAATTGATTTGACCATTGGAATCCATTTTGACATAAAATAGAGTCTCAGACAAGTAGTTGCCCTAATTTGGGTTTCTGGGAAAATTACCTGGTAAATCCCGGTGGAAATCAAAACCTGACTACACCATCAGATTCCTTTGTTCCAAATTAGGTTTATACCAAAATTTGGGCCTAATCAGAGATCACCATAACCTAGTTTGCATTCCAGTCCTAGTCTAACTCTTGCCTTACACATATGCCCCTAACTTTTGAAATCCTCGCAAATACCCCCCTAACTTCATTGTCTTCTTCACACCAGGTTCCTACCGCCATGGCCATGTGAACCCACCAAGTGCCAACCATCAATCAGAGTTTTCTCCCTCATTTTACGAAGAAACTCTTCCAAAAATGGTAGGGAGACTCCTGAGGAGATCCCCTTCCATCTAAGCTCCTCCATAACTTGCCTAAATCGTCCAAGAGTTCATTGGAACTCTTGGAAAATCACCGAAGCTTCTTCAAGCTCCGTCGTCTAGCCATGCCACATACTCACTAAATTCCCACCACCACCATGATCTCCGTACTACGGCGAAGCTTCTGAATATTCTGATTAGGCCATAGGTTGTACTCCCTGTGTAGGAAGCCATCGTCGTTGCCGTCGTCTTCCTCGTCTTCATCACCGACCATCCAATCACCATCCTCCTCGCCACCACCTTGTGGAGCAACGGAACAACATCAGGAGTCTTCATAGGCCTTCAATTTGACGAGTGAACCAGAGCAGCACCTCCAATTCATCAAATCTGCTCAGTTGTAGCAGTGAAGAAGAGAAGACCTCCAGATAGTCCCACATCGTGGGAAGACAATTTTGAAACGTGTATTTAAATAATTGCATTCTTAGGCTTATCGCCTTTGAACAAATAAGGTCAAGTCCCTAATGATAACGTCATCATCAACCATATCTAGCTTTAATTAGTCATGTTCCATTGATAAATGCTCCTACATAACCGCTAGAAGATCGTAATTCACTACATATCCTTTCTAGAGATGCATTAAAATAGGGGTAAATCTACTGTTTTAATGGAATATCCTAAATTCAGAACAATCATAGGGTTTTCCATGGGTTAAATAAAGGTCAAATGGTCATAAATATCTAATAAGGGGGTTCACACAGATAGAAATGGGTTTTCGCGCGATTTGAGAATTAATGGACATCTAAAACCTTAAAAATAGACTTGCTTAGCTAATTGAGGTTCCGGTGAAGATAAAATTCACCTAAACATTCTGAAAATCATATAAAAATATTCTATAAGATTTGGTACCTTTGATTTGACAATTGAAACCCATTTTGACCTAAAATAGAGTCTCAGACAAGCAGTTGCCCTAATTTGGGTTTCTGGGCAAATTACTTGGTAAAACTTTGTAAACACCAAAACTCGACTACATCATCAGATTCCTTGGATCCAAATTAGGTTTGTACCAAAATTTGGGCTCAATCAGAGATCACCCTAACCTAGTTTGCATTTCAATCCTAGTCTGACTCTTTTCCTTACACATATGCCACTAACTTTTGAAATCCTCTTAAATGCCCCCTTAACTTCGCTGTCTTCTTCACACCAGGTCCCTACCGCCATGGCCTTGTGAACCCACCAAGTGCTGACCATCAATCATAGTTTTCTCCCTCATTTTACGGAGAAACTCTTCCAAAATTGGTAGGGAGACTCCTGAGGAGATCCCCTTCCATTTAAGCTCCTCCATAACTTGCTTAAATCGTCCAAGAGTTCATGCAAACTCTCAGAAATTCGTCAAAGCTTCTTCAAGCTTCGTCGTGTGGCCACACCACGCACTCTCACTAAATTCCCACCACCACCATGATCTCCATACCACAGCGAAGCTTCTGAACATTCTGATTAGGCCCTAGGTTGTACTCCCTGTGTAGGAAGCCATCGTCATTGCCGTTGTCTTCCTCGTCTTCATCACCGACCATCTAATCGCCATCCTCCTCGCAACCACCTTGTAGAGCAGCAGAATAACAACAGGAGTCTTCATATGCCTTCAATTTGATGAGTGAACCAGAGAAACACCTCCAATTGATTGAAGCTGCTCAGCTGTATTAGTGAAGAAGAGAAGACCTCCAGATAGTCCCACATCGTAGGAAGACAATTTTGAAATGTGTATTTAAATAATTTCCTTCTTTGGCTTATCGCCTTCGAACAAATAAGGTCAAGTCCCTGATGATAATGTCATCAACAGCCATATCTAGCTTCAATTAGTCATGTTCCACTGATAAATGCTCCTACATAACTGCCAGAAGATTGTAATTCACTACATATCCTTTCTGAGAGATGCATTAAAATAGGGGTAAATCTACAGTTTTAACAGAATATCCTAAATGTAGAAGAGTCACATGGTTTTCCATGTGTTAAATAAATGTCAAATGGTCATAAATATCTAATAAGTGGGTTCATGCAGAGAGAAATGAGTTTTCGCACGTTTTGAGAATTAATGGACTTCTAAAACCTTAAAAATAGACTTGCTTAGTTAATTGAGGTTCCAGTGAGGATAAAATTCACCTAAACATTCTAAAAATCATATAAAAATATTCTATAAGGTTTAGTACATTCGATTTGACCATTGAAACCCATTTTGACATAAAAGAGAGTTTCAAACAAGTAGTTGCCCTAATTTGGGTTTCTGGGCAAATTACCTGGTAAAACTTGGCAAAAACCAAAACCTAACTTCACCATCAGATCTCTTGGGTCCAAATTAGGTTTGTACCAAAATTTGGCCCCAATCATAGATCATCCTAACCTAGTATTCATTCCAATCCTAGTCTAACTCTTTTCCTTACACATATGCCCCTAACTTTTGAAATCCATACAAATACCCCTCGAGCTTCGTTGCCTTCTTCACACTAGGTCCCTACCGCCATGGCCATGTGAACCCACCATGTGCCGACCATCAATCAAAGTTTTCTCCCTCATTTTACGGAGAAACTCTTCCAAAAATGGTAGGGAGACTCCTGAGGAGATCCCCTTCCATCTAAGCTCTTCCATAACTTGCCTAAATCATCCAAGAGTTCATACGAACTCTTGGAAATTCATCGAAGCTTCTTCAAGCTCCGTCTTATGGCCACGCCACGCACTCACTCACTAAATTCCCACCACCACCATGATCTCCATACTACGGCGAAGCTTCGAAACATTCTGATTATGCCCTAGGCTATACTCCCTATGTAGAAATCCATCGTAGTTGCCATCGCCTTCCTCGTCTTCATCACCGACCATCCAATCACCATCCTCCACGCCACCACCTTGTAGAGTAGTGCAATAACATCAGGAGTCTTCATAGCCCTTCAATTTGACAAGTGAACTATAGTAGCACCTCCAATTGACCGAAGTTGCTCAGCTATAGCAGTGAAGAAGAGAAGATCTCCAGATAGTCCCACAACGTGGGAAGACAATTTTGAAATGTGTATTTAAATAATTACATTCTTAGGCTTATCACCTTCGAACAAATAAGGTCAAGTCCCTGATGATAACGTCATCATCAGCCATATCAAGCTTTAATTAGTCATGTTCCATTGATAAATGCTCCTACATAACCGCCAGAAGATAATAATTCACTGCATATCCTTTCTGAGAGATGCATTAAAATAGGGGTATATCTGCAGTTCTAATGGAATATACTAAATTCAGAACAATCACAGGGTTTTGGTGGGTTAAATAAAGGTCAAATGGTCACAAATATCTAATAAGTTGGTTCACGCAGATAGAAATAGGTTTTCGCACGTTTTGAGAATTAATGGACATCTAAAACCTTAAAAAGAGACTTGCTTAGTTAATTGAGGTTCCGGTGAAGATAAAATTCACCTAAACATTCTAGAAATCATATAAAAATATTATATAAGGTTTGGTGCATTTGATTTGAAGATTGGAATCCATTTTGACAAAAAATAGTCTCAGACAAGGAGTTGCCCTAATTTGGGTTTCTGGGCAAATTACCTAGCAAAACTTGGTAGAAACCAAAACTCGACTTCACCATCAAATTCCTTAGATCCAAATTAGGTTTGTACCAAAATTTGGGCCCAATCAGAGATCATCCTAACCTAGTTTGCATTCCAGTCCTAGTCTAACTCTTTTCCTTACACATATGCCCCTAAGTTTTCAAATCCTTGCAAATACCACCCTAACTTCGTTGTCTTCTTCACACCAGGTCCCTGTCGCCATGGCCATGTGAACCCACCAAGTGTCGACCTTCAATCAGTGTTTTCAGCCTCATATTATGGAGAAACTCTTCCAAAATTGGTAGGGAGACTTCTGAGGAGATCCCCTTCCATCTAAGCTCTTCCATAACTTGCCTAAATCATCTAAGAGTTCATGCGAACTCTTGGAAATTCGCCGAAGCTTTTTCAAGCTCCGTCGTCTAGCCACGCCACGCACTCACTCGCTAAATTCCCACCACCACCATGATCTTTGTACTACAGCGAAGCTTCTAAGCATTCTGATTAGGCCCTATGCTATACTCGCTGTGTAGGAAGCCATCGTCATGGCCGTCATCTTCCTCATCTTCATCACCGACCATCCAATCACTGGCCTCCTCACCACCACCTTGCAGAGCAATGGAATAACATCAGGAGTCTTCATAGGCCTTCAATTTGACGAGTGAAGCAGAGCGGCACCTCCAATTGATCGAAGCTACTCAACTGTAGCAATGAAGAAGAGAAGACCTCCAGATAGTCCCACATCGTGGGAAGACAATTTTGAAACGTGTATTTAAGGAATTGTGTTCTTACGCTTATTGCCTTCGAACAAATAAGGTCAAGTCCCTGATGATAACGTCATCATCAGCCATATCTAGCTTTAATTAGTCATGTTTCTTTGATAAATGCTCCTACATAACCGCCAGAAGATCGTAATTCACTACACATCCTTCCTGAGAGATGCATTAAAATAGGTGTAAATCTACAATTTTAAAGGAATATCTCAATTTCAGAACAATCACAGCATTTTTCAGAGGTTAAATAAAGGTCAAATGGTCATAAATGTCTAATAAGTGGGTTCATGCAGACAGAAATGGGTTTTCACTCGTTTTGAGAATTAATGGACATCTAAAACCTTAAAAATAGACCTGCTTAATTAATTGAGGTTTCGATCAGGATAAAATTCACCTAAACCTTCTAAAAATCATATAAAAATATTCTATAAGGTTTGGTACCTTTGATTTGACCATTGGAACCCATTTTGACCTAAAATAGAGTCTTAGACAAGCAATTGCCCTAATTTGGGTATCTAGGCAAATTACCTGGTAAAACTTGGTAAAAGCCGAAACCCAACTACACCATCAGATTCCTTGGGTCCAAATTAGGTTTGTACCAAAATTTGGGCCCAATCAGAGATCCCCCTAACCTAGTTTGCAATCCAGTCCCAGTTTAACTCTTTTCCTTACACGTATGCCCCTAATTGTTGAAATCCTTGCAAATACCAACCTAACTTCGTTGTCTTCTTCACACCAGGTCCCTACCTCCATGGCCATGTGAACCCACCAAGTGCCATCCATCAATCAGAGTTTTCTCCCTCATTTTATGGAGGAACTCTTCCAAAATTGGTAGGGAGACTCCTGAGGAGATCCCCTTCCATCTAAGCTCTTCCATAACTTGCCTAAATCATCCAAGAGTTCATGCGAACTCTTGGAAATTCATCGAAGCTTCCTAAAGCTCCGTCGTGCGGCCACGCCACCCACTCACTCACTAAATTCCCACCACCACCATGATCTCCATACTACGGTGAAGCTTCTGAACATTCTGATTAGGCCCTAAGCTATACTCCCTATGTAGAAAGCCATCGTCGTTGCCATCATCTTCCACGTCTTCATCACCGACCATCCAATCACCATCCTCCTCGCCACCACCTTGTAGAGCAGCGGAATAACGTCAGGAGTCTTCATAAGCCTTCAATTCTATGAGTGAACCAGAGTAGCACCACCAATTGATCGAAGCTGCTCAGCTGTAGCAGTGAAGAAGAGAAGACCTCCAGATAGTCCCACATCGTGGGAAGACAATTTTGAAACGTGTATTTAAATAATTGCATTCTTAGGCTTATCGCCTTCGAACAAATAAGGTCAAGTCCCTGATGATAACGTCATCATCAGCCATATCTAGCTTTAATTAGTCATGTTCCATTGATAAATGCTCCTAGACAACCGCTAGAAGATCGTAATTCACTGCATATCCTTTCTGAGAGATGCATTAAAATAGGAGTAAATCTGCAGTTTTAACAGAATATCCTACATGCAGAACAATCACAGGGTTTTCCATGGGTTAAATAAAGGTCAAATGGTCATAAATTTCTAATAAGTGGGTTCATGCATATAGAAATGGGTTTTCACGCGTTTTGACAATTGATGGACATCTAAAATCTTAAAAACAGACTTGCTTAGTTAATCGAGATTCCGATGAACATAAAATTTACCTAAACATTCTAAAAATCATATAAAAATATTTTATAAGGTTGGTTACTTTTGATTTGACCATTGGAACCTATTTTGACCCAAAATAGAGTCTCAGACAAGTAGTTGTCATAATTTAGGTTTCTGGGCAAATTGCCTGGTAAAACTTCCTAAAAACCAAAACCCGACTTCACCATCAGATTCCTTGGGTCCAAATTAGGCTTGCACCAAAATTTTGGCCCAATCAGAGATCATCCTAACCTAGTTTGTTTTCCAGTCCTAGTCTAACCCTTTTCCTAACACATATGCCCCTAACTTTTGAAATCCTCGCAAATACCCCCTAACTTCGTTGTCTTCTTCACGCCAGGTCCTTGCTGCCATGGCCATGTGAACCCACCAAGTGCCGACCATCAATCAGAGTTTTCTCCCTCATTTTATGGAGAACCTCTTCCAAAATTGGTAGGGAGACTCCTGAGGAGATCCCCTTCCATCTAAGCTCTTGCATAACTTGCCTAAATCGTCCAAGAGTTCATGCAAACTCTTGGAAATTTGCCGAAGCTTCTTCAAGCTCCGTCGTGTGGCCACACCATGCACTCACTCACTAAATTTCCACCACCACCATGATCTCCGTACTACGGTGAAGCTTCTGAACATTCTGATTAGGCCCTAGGCTATACTCCCTGTGTAGAAAGCCATTGTCATTGCTGTCGTCTTCCTCATCTTCATCATCGACCATCCAATCACCATCCTCCTCGCCACCACCTTGTAGAGCAGTGGAATAACATTTGGAGTCTCCATATGCCTTCAATTTGACGAGTGAACCAGAGCAACACCTCCAATTGATCGAAGCTACTCAGCTGTTGGTGTGAAGAAGAGAAGACCTCCAGATAGTCCCACATCGTGGGAAGACAATTTTGAAACGTGTATTTAAATAATTGCATTCTTAGGCTTATCACCTTCGAACAAATAAGGTCAAGTCCCTGATGATAACGTCATCATCAGCCATATCTAGCTTTAATTAGCCATGTTTCATTGATAAATGCTCCTACATAACTGCCAGAAGATCGTAATTCATTGCATATCCTTTCTGAGAGATGCATTAAAATAGGGGAAAATCTGCAGTTTTAACAGAATATCCTAAATGCAGAACAATCACAAGGTTTTCCGTGGGTTAAATAAAGGTCAAATGGTCATAAATATCTAATAAGTGGGTTCATGTAGATAGAAATGAGTTTTCGCGTATTTTGAGAATTAATGGACATCTATAACCTTAAAATAGACTTTCTTAGTTAATTGAGGTTCCAGTGAAGATAATATTCACCTAAACATTCTAAAAATCATATAAAAATATTATATAAGGTTTGGTACCTTTGATTTGACCTTTGGAACCCATTTTGGCTTAAAACAGTCTCAGACATGCAGTTGCCTTAATTTGGGTTTCTAGGCAAATTACCTAGTAAAACTTGGTAAAAATCAAATTCTGACTTCACCATCAGGTTCCTTTGATCCAAATTAGGTTTGTACCAAAATTTGGGCTCAATCAGAGGTCATCCTAACCTTGTTTGCATTCCAATCCTAGTATAACTCTTTTCCTTACACATATGCCCCTAACTTTTAAAATCCTTGCAAATACCCCCCTAACTTCATTTTCATCTTCACACCAGGTCCCTGCTTTCATGGCCATGTGAACCCACCAAGTGCCGACCTTCAATCAGAGTTTTCTCCCTCATTTTACGGAGAAACTCTTCCAAAATTGGTAGGGAGACTCTTGAGGAGATCCCCTTCCATTTAAGCTCTTCCATAACTTGCCCAAATCGTCCAAGAGTTCATGCGAACTCTTGGAAATTTCTAAACCTAAGCCCCTAATTTCCAAGCTCTCAAGCTTGTTTCCAAGCTTGAAGCTCGACCCTATAGCCTATAAAAGGACCCACATTGCAAACCTTACATCCTTAGCTAGGTTTGGGGCCAAAATTTCTTCTTCTTCCTTATCTCTGACCCCTCTCCGACCAAGTTCTGGCAGTCCTCTTTGTTCTCCTTCATCTGCACCCCCAACTGTCAAATTGGAGGCATAACTATCCTCCCCTTCTTACTTCGATGGTGGTCAACCAAATCCCCATCATCCCAGACATCTTTCCTCGTTGTCGTCCCCCATCTGAGGCTTCATCTTCTTCATCACTAGCCTGCCAAAATCGACGCGGAACCTACCCTTTTTGAACATTAGATTAGGTTAGATAATTTCCCTTAGTTCCCAAGGTTCTAGCCCACTATTCGAAACTTAAAAATATCCCCTTGAGTTAACCGCACACCGTCATCTCCCTTACCTCCGGCGACCCCTCTGACGAGTCTGCCCCACCTCCACAATCCACCAATCAACTTGCCAACAGGTACTACACCTCCGCCTAATCCACCTGAACCAAAGCCCTCTCCTATTTATGGCTATTCACTCCTCCAAACGCTCGTTGACCAACCCACTGTCACACATCCTTCTCTGTCATCGATCGACCTCCACACACACTCTTGCACCACACAGCCGTCGCCACTACACTTGCCACACCACAATGAAACTCCTGAGCAAGTTTAATGTAGCCATGAGGTCATTTGTGTGCTTTTCAGGTTTCACCCTTCGTCGCCATTAATGAAGAAGCTCCAAGCAAGCTTGGAGCTGTGTTTTAGCCACGCGAGTCCCAGGTGACACCTCCAAGTGCTGCGGATAGGGCCCAGGTCAAGCTTCAGGTCTTCAATTGAGGACCTCAGCCCAGCAGCTACGCTAATTGAATGCATCTTCCTCAGCAAGCTGAAGCATTCATGTGTAAGGAAAAGGATGTGGGTTTAGTCCCACATCGTTAAGAGATGAGTGATTGGCCAAACATATATTGAGTTTCTGATATGGCCTTAGTGCCTCAAGAACACATAGGGTGAGGTCCCTCACACTCGCACTCCACCTGACCTGCATAGACCTGTCCACTCCTCTGTTGCAACACCATGCATGTAGCCCTGGACCCAGTTACGCATATCCAAATACCCGATTACTCAGCTATCTGAGAGAGGAGGAAGGAAGAGAAGGAAAGAGAGAGAGAGCGCAGGGGAGGGGAGGGTTTTGCTCTGAGTTGGTTTCCCCTACTCCACACTTAGCCGTGAAAAGAGCTTAAAAGAGGAAGAGGTAGAAGAAGGGAAGAAGAGAAGAGAAAAGGAGGTTGTGCTTGAAGACTCTGGGAAGAGAGAAGAAAAGAAAAGGCAAAAAAAAAATAAGAAGAAGAAAGAAGAAAGCACTATAGCAGGCAACATTTAAGTTGTCTGACTTGATATCCAGACGTCTGATCATTGTTCATTTATTTCATATTCATTGAATAGTTGATATATATGTGCTTAGACTCATAATTGGTGATTCAAATTGTTTTAGCGGAAATCGTACGCAAACGGGATTGAGTTTTGAAAACCCATCGATGTAGTATGATTTGCGAAGAAATCTGTTAACAGATAAATTTACCGAAACTTGAAAGAATTATAGGGCGAACATAGGGAGGTAGACATTTGATTAGAAACCGTGTTTGGTTTATTGTCACGAAGCTTATTAACTGGTCGAATAGAATCTAAACTAGCTATCTACTTAAGGAATAAATAATAGAAGAAAGGGAGAGAATATTACAAATAAAGAGAAAACAGAGATAGAATAAACATGGATTTCATTACCACAAGCTAATGTTCATTACAATTACAATTACTCACCACAATAGAAAGCAAGAAATCTACACTAGAAAGTGGGAAATCTACACTAGAAAGCAGTAAAAGAGAAGGTAGAGAGAAGTTATCCTCCTCGACGACTGCTTAGAGGACGAATCGCAACGACGGAGTGCCCAGACGAAGGTGGTGAGATATGGGATGAAGGAGAACGAAGAGGACGACAGAGAACGGGGCAAGACGACGTCACAACGAGATCCGCTTCCCGAAGGGCAGTGAAAGGACCACCGCGGACTGCTCCACGAAGGGGTGGAGAAGGTGGAAAATTTCTAATTTTAACACTAATGGAGCATCCCAGGTTTGGGACATGTTCTTAGAGCTTTGGAGGGGGTGAGAGAAGAGAGGAAGGGATGAAGAAAGTGTGGGGGTCGTAGGGCTATATATAGGTGTAGATTATAGGGGGCAAATAGGTCTTTACACTTTAAAACATTAAATCAGGGGTCTTTAGTGATGGATAAAATCGTCACTAAAGCCCAGATCGTGGGCGTAGCCGCCGCGCATGTTGCGCCTCTTCTTCTCCTCGCACCTCAACGCATGCACATGTCTGTGTGTTCTCAGCCGTCCGATCGCGAGATCGAACGACTTAAACGTGCCACGCCCGATCTCCTTCAATGCCTGTTAAGAGGCAACGTGTTCTCCTTCATCGCCGTTGGATCAAAGATCAACGGCTCAGGACACACGCTCGCCTGCCTTCACAAAAGAGCAACTGATGGCACGTTCGCGCTCCTCGCATCTAGGCATGCCATGTCGCCTGCATCCGCACTGCTCGCTCGCCATCCAACGACTCAATTGAGTCAGACCCACGCGTCTGCTTGATTTGAACCAGAGCGCGGATGGAACTCGCCCGCTGCACTGCCCCCTCTTCTTTGTCAACTTTCTAACCGAGGCACATGTGCTCGTGGCCGTTGGATCACGATCCAACCGCCCAAATCTGATCTTGTGTTGAGGAGAGAGAGAGTACGATGGGTCCTCGGGTATTAGCTGGGCCGGTTTGGGCAGTCGAGATGGCGCCAGGTGGCGCCATCTTGGCCATCCATCTTTTGTGACTTGTAGAAGGTGCCACAGATGTCAGATTGGGCCAATTACAAGCTGTTAGGCTGCAATCAATGATCCAAATCCATCCATGCGGTCAGATTTGTCATCTGAAGTGCGAATTTACACCATCTTGGCTCTTGATCTCTGACCTTCCTCGGTTATATCTGATGCTACGGAAGTCCAATTGGGGCAATCTTGGAGTCGTTGAACTCCAATCTTCGCCCTGATTAGATCCGTATGGTTGGATTTTCGATTCGAGGCCTCAAATGAATATCACCCTGTTACCTGACCACAAAAAGGGAAAATTAACCGAAAAATTTACACAACCTAACCTAAATGCAAAATGATGCATGCTATGTAATATTTATAATGTGTGATGTAACTCTACACCTAAGAATGCGTAGAAATATACAGCTTATGTGATATAAACGTGTTTACATCACATCCCCATGCCTATTTTTTTGCTAGTCCCTAGCAAAACTACATGCTATTTATAAGAGAATTAGGTTGGAATTCTTGGGTAAAAGTTTTTTTTCAACACTTAGAGATTTCAACTATGACCTGAACTACAAAGACACAACAGTGCCCGGGTGTCTGCCAAAATGCTGACCGCCTCATGCCCTCGCCTTATTCAAAGGAGGATCTTTGTCTTCTTTTCTTCTTTTCTAATTTTTTTGGATTTTTGAGTTTAGGGTTTCGGAGCATCTTTCTACGGCCACTCATCCATCGACTGTGAAACGATGCTCAGATGAAGAAGAGAAGGTGCGGCGGGTGCAGCGGCAGGTTGGGCGGCTGAGATGGCGCCACGTGGCACCATCTTGGCTGTCCATCTTCTGGATGATGTAGATGGTAACACGGTTGTCGGATTGAGTCGATTTTCGCGTCGTTAGGCTGCGATAGTCAATCCGAATCCATCCGTGTGGTCAGATTTTTCTTCTAAAGTGTAGATTCATACCATCTTGGCCCTTGATCTTCTAGGGTTCCTCGGTCTCTATCTGATGCTATAGATGTCTGATTAGGGCGATCTTGGAGTAGTTGAACTTCAATCGTCGCCCTGATCAAATCTGTACGGTTGGATCTTCGATCTAATGCCCCAATAAAAATTTACCCTATCCCTGAACATAAAAGGCGACAATTAACCTCCATTTTATTTAAACTAATCTAAATGCAAGATGATGCATGCTATGCAATATTTATAGTATGTAATGCAATTCTATGCCTAAAAACATGCATAAATAGACATTTTATGTAATATAAACATGTTTACATTAGCCACTCAACCCACTCAAGACTCGAAGAGAACCCTAAGTTCTAAGCATCTTTATGTGAAATGTGATAGACTCACTGATCGACGATTAGAATGGACTTCGGGTTTCTTCGCCCCTAGGTGACCTTGAAAAGAAATTCTGCCTAAAGGTATATCTATTCGACTGATAGCTTTCTCCCTACTTTTATTTTTATGGGGTCAACACAAGGGCGAACCCAGTGTATATCTCCCCATCTTATTCTACTTCTCCACTTCTTCCTAAGTGTTTTGGAATTTTACGTGCATTTCTTGAGCTGGGTTCTAGACAACCCACCAATGGGTTGTTACCCATGATAACCTGCCAGCCATACTCGTGCGGTGAAGTGTGCCTTTTTTTTCTTTTTCTTTTCTTTTCACCTTTTCTATTTTTTTTCTTTGTGGATTTTTTTTTCTTTCTTTAAGTAGGTGGCTTCCCTAATCTAAGACTTACCTAAAGACAGTAGGAAAAGAATGGTTGTGTGACTGGTCTTTGGACAACTTGCCAATGGACTGTTACCCATGATAACTTGCCAACCATACCACCATAGAAGGTTCATTAGCTACTCAATTTTTGTAAAAACTACCGAAAAGCGAGTCAATGCAAATAGTGTGTAGATGCTTAGACTTAAAATCCCCCCAAATCAGAGGGCGGGTCGATAAGTTGTGTACTTATCACCCCAACTTATTTAACCAATTAAAATATGAATTTAGAATGGTGAGGACTCAAGAAATAAGTCCACATTTTAGTGGACACCTAGGCTGATTAAGCTCGAAGACCTGAAGGGTCTAAGTGTTCGGATCCTACTGTATTATTCCCCAAGGTTGAAAAATCCTAATGCCCAATTATTCTTTCCTAATTCAAAATTTTTTTTAATAAAAATAAAACAAAAAAAAGTCTACGGAGCTGATGAAATAATTCAGAGATGAATATCCACCCTCCCATGCCTATCTAATGTAATGTCTTCATTGTATTAAAAAGACATAGAATAGAGTGGAGTAGAGTAGAAAGCACCTGAATTGCATGAATAACAGGTCGGCTCTGAGATGAAAAGAAACTGTATACGTGCTGAATTTAGTGCCTTCAGCTAGGCACACTATACAAAGAAGAAGAAATAAAGAATTCATAGGTGCAGGTTAGAATCAGAATAAAAAGATTCACCTCAGGACCAGCCAGCAGATGTCCACAGATGTGGACCAGATTGTGATGCAGACCCATACCCCATGGTCGAGTATATTGAAGGCTCTGGATAAAAATTATCCAAAACCTAAGATTACTATGCAAGCGGGGTCGGGCCTATGATTTGTGAGGATGCAACCCAAGTCCAAAAAGTCGAATAACAAAGAGATCAAGCTCCAAAGGATAATCAATGAATGTTTGCTTGAGTTGGACAGCCTCTAAGTTAAAGATGTCATAAGGGTCCTGGTAGAAGGTTGGTGGTTTCAGAAAAATAGGCACCCTTAGACTCAGTCTTTTACTTCCTCTAGAATTGGCTTCCCAAATATCATTTCCCAATTCCTATCCTCCTCATTCAGGATTTCAGATTCCGAGACCTCATGCATGTTGATCACCCCATCTGAAATTTCCAAGTCTAAATGATGTGATTGAATCAGAATTGACTTGGGTCTAGTGATCTCAAAAATAGAGTCGTCAATATACTCAAAGGGGTGTAATTAAGGAATGGGGCTTTGAATTGAATCCTTCATGAAATCAGGATCTGAATCCACCATGCGAGCCCCAACAGGATCAAGTTCCTCAATTTCAGGGCCATCAAATGATTTATCAAATTCCTCAGGCCTAGTTGTCTAACTAAAATTGTGTTCTGTAAACTCATGTGAGACTTCACATAATGATTCTTCACCTTTAGAATCAAATAAATCTGAATCTGCATGAATGTATGTCTTAAAATCATCAATCACTTTCTGTTCCATGGAGATATACGTTTCCTCGTACCCTGGCTCAGGGATCTCAGGTGAAGAAATCAGTTCATCCTTAGTTGGTTGCTCTAAACCAATCTGGTCAATCTTGGTTTCATAAGACATGTCCCCCCCAAAAGGTGCCTGAACGGGTTCTAACATTGGCTCTCCTGAAGGGAGTTCATCTTGGGAATCATCCCAAGATTAAACTAAAGCAACCACAAATTTTATCCTCAATTTAGATAACTTCCCAAGTAAAAGCTCACCCGAGCCCTTATCCTTAATATCCTAGAGCCAATCTAACAAATACTTATTCAAATCATCAATCATTTCAATCAAGGGCTCCAATTCTTCAATGTGAGGTGTTGGCTAGGCTTCTAAAGATTGTATAGTATTCCTCAAGTTAGCCAACATCTTCTCTTGGACCTGGTTAACTTGAACCACATGGTTTGGTTCAGGGTTGGGTGGGTTTGGGTTCGATGCAGGGAGTTAATGAATTGAGGATCTTGATACCGTCCCTGATAATAGGTCATTTCAGGTTGTTCATAGAGGGGTGGTGACCTATAAGCAGTGTAATTTGGGGAAGGGTAAGGATTAGTGTATCCTTCTTGATTATAGATCATATTAGGTTGTCCAAATGAGGGCAATGATCTATAATCGATGTAGCTCGGAGAAGAATAAGAATCAAGATCATGGTGTCCAGGGTTAGACCTTGAACACGAAGGTCTGGAGCTATATTCCCAATCAGGAGTATCCCAACTAGAAGATGGATGAGAATAAGTCTAGTTGGAATAATAATCATTTTGGGAATAAGTAGTGGTAGAAGGGTAGGAGTGGAAGTGCGAATAGGATGTGGAAGGATCCATGACAAAATAGGAGGAAGAAAGGCGCCCTGCAATACAAACAAACAAACCTGTCTTTAAGTGGACTAGCCTAAAGACCATAGACTCCCAGAAGCTGTCTTGAGATAAAGAAACGATTTGATCTACTTCTTTCCGGTCAATCCAACCAGTCAGAGGGAGGGACTAGGGAGAAGGTTCTTCCTTTGTCTTGTGCCTCCTATTCCTAGTGTATCCCCTAGCCACGATCGTTTGATTCTACTCCCCTAGCTAGACATCAGATTGAATGGTAAAAATGGACTAATCGAAAATAATCTCGGTCTGGGCTCCGAAGAGCGAGTGGAATCCTTAAGGCCAACATCTACTCTATTTTAATTAGGGTTAGGTTTGAATGTGCTTTGGAATGTAATGGGCCCTTTATCTGTGTTGTTCCCTTAATGATTGATTGATATGTGAGTGCATGTACAGCCATGGTTTTCAAGCAAGATTATTTTTTGATGGGGTGAATTTTAGGGTTTAAATCTTGCTTAATAGCTTGTAGGATTCAACTTTAGGTGTATTCAATCAAGTTTAGTTGGCATGCCAAGTTTTGAAGGCATAGGTGAAGATGTTTTTCTTTAAAGCTTTAAAAGAATGTGGAGTGCCAAGTAAATGCCAAAAAGTTGAACCTATGTGGTAGCTACTTGATGAGTTATTTTTAGTTGAAGTGGTGCAGCCCAAACAACTCAAACAATTGGCCTGATGCACCATTTAGTTAGGCACACAAGTGATTACCTAATCTGATTGCTACTCAATTATGTGTTGGTGAGTGTACCGGTCCCAAAGATTGGGTTACCAGTTGAGTTTGAAAATCAGAAGAGGTTGTGTACCTCTGTGAGATTTTTTTTTAATTTTTCTTTTATATGTGGAGGGTAAGGTGAGTGGAGGTGACGAACAAATAATCAAAACTACCCTTAGAGTTTATAAGAACACCTAGGTTGATATGTGTTTGTGTTATTATGTGGTGGAATGAAAACTAGTGGGTGGGAGGTGGGGGTAACTTACAAACCCCTCAACAGCACTTTACTCCAATCTACTGCTTTTGCTCGCCTCGTGAGAGTACTGCAATCACAATAAGAGAGGAGAGAAGTGTGGTAAAAGATAAGTAAGGTGGGAAAATGCGAAAAATCAAAGACCATCGCCTCCCCGACAACGGCGCCAAAATGTTGTAGTGGAAATTGTACGCAAACGGCATTGAGTTTTGAAAACTCGTCGATGTAGTATGATTTGCGAAGGAATCCATCAACAAATAAATTCACTGAAACTTGAAAGAATTCCGGGTCGAACACAAGGAGGCAGACGTTTAATTAGAAACCACGTTTGTTTTATTGTCACGAAGCAGATTAGCTGATCGAATAGAATCTAAACTAGCTATCTACTTAAAGAATAAAGAATAGAAGAAAGGGAGAGAATATTACAAATAAAGAGAAACACAGAGATAGAATAAACATGGATTTCATTACCATAAGCTGATGTTCATTACAATTACAACTACTCACTATACTAGAAAGCAAGAAATCTACACCAGAAAATAGGAACTCTACACTATAAAGTGGTAAAAGAGAAGGTAGAGAGAAGTTATCCTCCTTGATGGCTATTTAGAGGACGAGCCGAAACGATGGAGCACCCGGACGAAGGTGGTGAGATGAGGGATGAAGGAGAATAAAGAGGACGATGGAGAACGGGGCAGGACGACGTCACAACGGGATCCTGTTGAACGTACGAATTGCTACGCTAACGTGTTTGGTTTTTAAAACCTTATCGTTGTAGCTTGAAAGCGAAGAACTCGTGTTCAACAAATAAAATTTATACCGAAATTGAAATTCTGGGTCGAACACAGGGAGGCTATGTCGATCTATATTCGCAATTATATTTTTTTGAAATTTTTCTTGAAAAGCGAGGCGATGTAATTACAATGAAGCTATAACAACAATCAGATTAAAAAGGGAGACAGAGAGAGAGAGAAAACATGCATTCAATAATTCAAAATGTTTATACAATAAAACCAAATAAGAATTACACTAGAAAGCGGGAAATCAGCTACACTAGAAAGTAGGAAAATTCTACACTAGAAAGCTGTAAAGAAGAATGGGAGAGAGAAGTTATCCTCCTCGACGATCGCTTGGAGGACGAGCTGGACGGGACGATGCCTGGACGAAGGAGGACGGAGCAGGACAAAGGAGGACGAAGCAAAAGAACGGGAATGGGGCAGCACGCCGTCGTCGTCATAGGATCCACTTCCGAACGGGGGACGAAAATTTGACTTTATCTCGCGAGGAGCATCCCAGGTGTGGGACAAGCTTCTCTTGAGCTTTAGAGAGGTAGAGAAGAGAAGGAAGGGATGAGAAATTCGTGTGGAGGGGGTCTCCTTTTTTAGTTGCAAGGAGTGGGGGCAATTTAGTCATTTCATCTTTAAAAACATTAATTCAAAACCTTTAGTGACGGATAAAACCATCGCTAAAGGTCTGAACGTGGGTGTAGTGGGAGGCGCACGCGTGCCTGCTCGCTTGCCCGAGCGCGCAACGCTTGTGCACGTTCAGCCATCCTCAGTTGTCCGATTGCGAGATCGGATGGCTTAGATCACGCCTTCGCCCGCCTACGCTGCGTGCCCGCCCACGTGCAATGCCACGTCCTTGCTGCGCGTGCAATAGCGCGTGGGCGCTATCGGATGATCTGGGCCACCCACAGTCGATCGGGCGGTCGCCTTTAATCGCGCACGCCCGCAGATCGCAAGTCGAACCCGCGTCCTGTGAACGTGCAACGCCTCTCGATCGCTATGCTACGCGGTGGAAAGTGTCTCGCGGAAGATTTAAGGCGCGTGCATCCACGGCGGAGAAGGGAGGATGCTGGGGCTTCAACAGTTGCGTGCGGGTGATTGGGCGGCCGAGATGGTCCCACATGGTGCCATCTTGGCCATCCATCTTTTGGATGATGTAGATGGTGCCACGGGTGTCGGATTGACTCGATTTTTGCGTCGTTAGGCTGCAATCGTCGATCCGAATCCATCCGTGTGGTCGGATTTGTTGTTTAAAGTGTAAATTTACACCATCTTAGCCCTTGATCTTCTAGGGTTCCTCGGTCACTATCTGATGCTACAGATGCCTGATTAGGGCGATCTTGGAGTCGTTGAACTCCAATCGTCACCTTGATCACATATGTACGGTAGGATCTTTGATCCAAGGCCCCGATAAGAAGTTTTCCCTGTCCAAGCACATGAAAGGAGATAATTAACCTCCATTTTATTCAAACTACTCTAAATGCAAGATGATGCATGTTATGCAATATTTATAGCATGCAATGCAATCATATGCTTAAGAACATGCATAAATAGACATCTTAAGTAGTGTAAATGTGTTTACATCATACCCCCATGCCTATCTTTTGCTAGTCCCTAGCAAAAACTATATGCTATTTATAAAAGAATTAGGTTGGATTGTTTGGGCATGAGTTCTTTCAATCATTAAGAAAATATCAACTTAGGATCTGAACTTTCAAAGACACAATAGTGCCTGAGTATCTGCTAAAATGCAGACCGCCTCAAGCCCTCGCCTTATTAAAAGAAAATTTTCTTTTTCTCTTTTTCCACTTTTCTAATTTTTTTTTTTTGGATTTTCAAGTTTTAGGGTTAAAGAGTGGCTTTCTACAGCCATTTAACTCACCCAAGATTTGATGAGAACCCTAAGTTCTAAGCATCTTATTGTGAATGTGATAGACTTGTTGACCGGCAATTAAAACAGACTTCGGATTTCTACGTCTCTAGGTGACCTAAAAAGAATTCTACCTAAAGGTGTATCTTTACAACCGGTAGCTTTCTCCATACTTTTATTTTTTACGGGGTCAACACAAGGGTGAATCCAGTGTATATCTCCCTAGTTTATTCTACTTCTCCGCTTCTTCCTAAATATTTTGGGAATTTTCAATGCATTTATTGAGCTAGGTTCTAGATAACCGGTCGATGAGCTGTTACCACTGACAACTTGCCAGCCATACTCGTGCAGCGAAGTGTGGTTTATTTCTTTTTTTTCTTTTCTCCTTTTCTTTTTGATTTTTTTTTTAAGTAGGTGGCTTCCCTGGTCTAAGATTTACCTAAAGGCAGCAAAAAGAGAAAGGTCCAGTGACTGGGCTCTAGACAACCTACCTATAGGCTGTTACCCACGATAACTTGCCAGCCATATCACCTTAGAAGGTTCATTAGCTACCCAATTTCCGTTAGAATCACCGAACAACGAGTCAGTGCAAAGAAAGTGTGTAGATGCTTAAAACTCAAAAATTCCCTCAAATCAGAGGGTGGTTTGATAAATCGTGTACTTATCACCCAAACTTATTTACTCCAATTACGATAGAATTAAGATGGCGAGGACTCAAAAGACAAATCCACATTTTAGTGGATACACGGGCTAATTAAGTCCAAAGACCTAAAGGGTCTTTGTGTTCAGATCCTAATGTAAAATTTCCTAAGATTGAAAAGTCCTAATGTCCAACTAATCCTTCCTAATTTTGATTTTTTTTTATGTATAAATAAGAAGGGAAAAACAATTTACATGAATTTCACAAAGCTGACCAAATGATTCAAAAATGAATCCACCCCCCCATGCCTAGCTAATGCAATGTCCTCATTGAAAAAGAGACATGAAAGAAAGGGTAGAATATGAAAGATGTCACCTGAATATGAAGCTCGTATCAACCTTGTGTCATATGTACAACTGCTTAGTTTAATGCTGTCAGCTAGGCGAAGTCCAGCCAAAGAAGTCACAGAATGGCTAGAGTAACTGTGTCTGAGATGGGTTCTGGAAGAATACGGTCAATAACAGGCTTCAGACGTTGACCGTTGACTTTAAATGTGTTACCCGTCTTTGGGTCAGAAATCTGAACGGCTCCATTTGGAAAAATCTGGTCAATTATGAATGGGCCATTCCATTTAGATCTAAGTTTGCCAGGAAAGAGCTTAAGCTTAGAATTGAATAACCAGACCTTCTGGTTTGGCTCAAAGCTCTTGCGGGAAATCAGTTGATCATGTAGAGCTTTGGTCTGAGCCTTGTAGATCTTGGTATTCTCATATGTATCATTTCTAAGCTCCTCAAACTCAGATAGTTGGAGTTTCCTGGTCTTCCCAGCTAAATTCAGATCTAAATTGCATTGCTTGATCGCCCAGAATGCCCTATGTTCAATCTCTACGGGTAGATGGCAAGCCTTTCCATACACCAAACGTAATGGAGACATGCCGATGGGCATTTTATACGTCATACGGTAGGCCCAAAGGGCATCCTCAAGCTTTTGAGTCCAGTCCTTGCGATCAGGCCTAACCATTTTCTACAAAATGTTCTTGATCTCTCGATTGGAGATCTCAGCTTGTCCATTTGTCTGGGGATGGTAAGCTGTGGAAATTTCATGATTAACCCCGTATTTGGCCAATAAATTCTGGAATTGGGCATTAGTAAAATGAGTGCCACCATCATTGATGATAGCTCTCAGAATCCCAAACCTAATGAAGATATTTTTCTTGACAAAATCGATGACCACCTTGTGGTCATTGGTTCGGGTAGGAATTGCCCAATCCATTTGGACACATAATCAACAACAACAAGAATGTACTGATGCCCAAATGAAGGGATAAAAGGTCCCATGAAATCAATGCCCCAAACATCAAAAATTTTGACAGGAAGAATTGGGTTTAGGGGCATCATATCTCTCTTAGTTATGCTCCCGAGTGCCTGACATCAAGAACATGACCTTGAGAAATCCTGGGCATCCTTGAATAAAGACGGCCAACAGAAGCTAGATTGCAAGATTTTTACAGCCGTATTTTTCCCGGAGAAATGTCCACCACACCCAGATGCATGGCAGAACTCAACTATACTGTTGAATTCATTCTCCGGTATACATCGGCGAATAATCTGATCAGAGCTGATGCGGTACAGCTTAGGGTCCTCCCAGAAGTAGTATTTGACCTCAAATTTGAGTCTATCCCATTGATGCTTGGTCCAATCCTGGGGGATTTGACCAACGGCCAAATAATTAACAATGTCAGCAAACCATGGGGTGTGGACACCTAAAACTGTAAGAATAGTTTCGTCCAAAAAAGTGTCAGCAATCGGAATGTCCGGATGAGAGGAATCACCTAGGAGTCTCGACAAATGATCCGCTACCACATTTTGTACCCCGATTTTATCCTTGATTTCAAGATTAAATTCTTGAAGCAGAAGAATCCAACGAATAAGCCGGGGTTTAGCATCCTTTTTGGCCAAGAGATGTCTCAAGGCCGAGTGGTCGATATAGATGATAACATGAGACCCTAAGAGATAAGTCTTGAATTTTTCCAAAGCGAACACTATAGCTAGTAATTCCTTTTCAGTAACAGTGTAATTTCTCTGGGCTTCATTCAGAGTTTTACTAGCGAGTAGATGACAGAGGGCTTTCTATCAATTTTCTGACCCAGGATAGCCTCGACCACATAATCTGAAGCACATGTGACTGCCGTTTGCAGGAAATCAAATGCCTTTCGGCATGATTCATCAAAAACAAATCGTGTTTCTTTGGCAAGAAGATTGCTCAAGGGGCGAGCAACCTTCGAGAAATCCTTGATGAATCTTCGATAGAATCCTACATGACCAAGAAATGATCGGATTTGTTTAACAGACGTGGGAGGAGAAAGTTTAGCGATAGCATCAACCTTAGCTTTATCCACTTCAATTCCCCGTTCAGAGATTACAAGACCCAAAACGATGCCTTCTTGGGTCATGAAATGACTCTTTTCCCAGCTAAGGATCAATCGTGTTTTGATACGTCGCTTAAGAATCATTTCCAGATTAGCCAAACAAGGGTCAAATGATTCTCCGAAAATAGAGAAATCATCCATGAAGACTTCCATAAACTCTCCCACCATGTCATAAAATATGGCTAGCATACACCTTTGAAAAGTCGCAGGTGCATTGCATAACCCGAAAGGCATCCTATGAAAAGCAAAGGTTCCATAGGGACAGGTGAAAATAGTTTTTTCCTGATCCTCGGGATGGATAGGAACTTGGTTGTATCCCGAGTAGCCATCAAGAAAACAGAAGTACTTCTGCCCGGCTAATCTTTCCAAGATTTGATCGATGAAGGGCAGGGGAAAATGATCCTTTTTAGTGGCTGTGTTCAACTTCCTATAATCAATACAAACCCTCCAAGAGGAAGCTGAACGAGTTGTGACAGATTCTCCTCTCTTGTTAGTCACAACGGTAATCCCAGCTTTCTTCGGAACAATCTATACAGGACTTACCCAGGGACTATTAGAGATTGGATAATAATTCCTGCATTGAGCCACTTTATGATTTCCTTTTTTACCACTTCTCGCATATTTGGATTCAATCTCCTCTGCATCTAGCGAGAAGCACGGGATCCATCTTCCAAGAATATTCTATGATTACAGTAAGATGGCTCGATTCCCCTGAGGTCATGAATGGTCCAACCAATTGCTTCCTTATGTTCCTTCAGGACCTTGATCAATTTAATCTCTTGCTCCTTTGTCAATTTAGCACTGATAATCACAGGGAGCGTCTTCTGAGGTCTTAAAAATTGATATTTCAAATTCTCAGGCAATGGTTTCAATTCAAGCTGGGGCGGGTTGATGATTGATGGTAGGGTAGATGCTAAAGATTCAACAAGAGGAAGAGGTTGTGAGTGAACAAAATCAATAACCTCTTCAGAAGATGGCAGGTCAGCCATAGAGGGTTGCGGGTCGAATTCGTCATCCAAGGAGGAACTTTCAATTGAAGAAACCATCAAACAAGTTTCAATATTTTCTTTATCCTCATCAAGTTCCTCAATAAATCCACAATTCTCAAATTTATTGATCGCCTTAAAAATATCCAATTTCATTCGTTGGTCCCCAAAGGCGATTTCCATGCTACCACTTTCACAATTAATGTTGGCCTTAGCGGTAGCCAGGAATGGACGCCCCAGAATGATGGGCGTGCTCCTCAGATTATCAGGTACATCCATGTCAAGGACAAGGAAATCTACAGGAAAATAGAAATCCTTGACCTTAACTATAACTCTTCAATAACGCCTCGCGGGTTTGTGATCGAGCGGTCTACTAACTGTAGCGTTACTGAAGTTGGCCGAAGTTCACCTAACCCAAACTTCTCGTAAAGAGAAGTTGGAATTAGGTTGATGGATGCACCCAAATCCAAAAGTGCTCTATCAAATGTGTAATCTCCGATGACGCAAGAGATCAACGGAGCACTAGGATCTCTCTTTTTCTGAGGGAGGTAGTGCAGGATAACAAAACTATCCTGCTCGGAGAGTACCACCTTCCGCGGAACAGATTCTCTCGAGTTACGCTTTTGTGTACATAATTCCTTTAAAAATCTTGCGTAAGCCAGTATGTGCTTGATAGCATCAAGGAGCGGGATATTGATCTCAACATTCTTAAATAGATTCAGAAGCTCCTCATTGCTATCAACAGACTTCTTCTTCTTTGATTTGGTAAAGGCTTCAGGAAAAGGAACATGAGTCAGATCTTTGGAATCAGGTTCCTGAGCCTTGATTTCTCCTCTAGAATTCTCCTCTCTCTCCTCAGCTTCTTCAGGATTCAAAAGATCAGAATAGTGTGGTTGTGGATCCTGAGTCTGCTTATCGCTCCTCAAAGTGACAGAATTTACAGATGCATAAGAATTTGGATCTTGGGGAGGGTTAGGAAAAATTGGAGGGCTTGATTAGCCATGAATTGTTGATTTACAAAAGAAGAAGAAGAATCGAAGAACCCTACTCAACCACCTGAGCATGTGCGTGTGGGTCCCTCTGATTTCCGTACCCATGGGCTTGGTTGCCCGAATTCATAATATTTTGTGGGTTGGGTACGGGTTGGGATGGTAGAGATCCGGGTTGACGAGAGTTAGCAATGAGCCCTGACTGCAAGTTGTCCAGCGAGGTTTTCATTTGCTGCATGAGCTGGAGCATGGATCCTTGCATCTCTACCAATTGATGGTTCAAATCAACCTGCCTTGCGGGTTGACGGGCATTCCAAGCTGGCTGATTGACCTGATTTAGAGGCAACTAAGTATATACTTGACCCTGACCCATTGGTCGTTGTGGAGCATAGTTGCCGGGTCGGAATTGGGTCTGTTGCCCCAGGTTTTTCCAAGAGAAGTTAAGGTGGTTTCTCCAACTTGGATTATAGGCATTAGAGTAGGGGTTGGATCTAACATTCTCTTGTACAGCACAAACATCCTCATAGGGTGAGGATGGAGAGAAAGAAAGGGAAGGATCAGAAAAATTGGGATCAAAGGCCCCAGTTTGGAACCCCTGGCATTCCGAAAAATGCTGACTCACAGGTTGAGCCGCATCGAGTTGATTCACGAACTCCCATCCCGAAAGAGCTCGTGAGGAATGGAATCTCGAATTTTGGGATTGAGTGGATCGAGAGTTATTCATAGAATTGCCAGCCATCCACTCTTCCATTCTCTAGCAACCAAGTCCACCTTATCAAGTTTGTTACAAATCAATTCCATATCAAATGAACGAGAGTCATGGACTTCATTGACATTTGCTCTGGGCTGCTGGGACTGGTTAAATGTATCCATGGAGGCATGATTGATTGAATTCTCACTCATTTTCTCAAATAAATCATGTGCACTATCTGCATCCTTATTGAGGAAATTGTCTCCGCAAGAAGCATCCACATAATTTCTGAGTTGCTCAGTCAACCCATGATAGAAGATCTGCACGAGTTGCTATTTCGGCACCTCGTGGTGTGGACACCTCCGCAATAAGTCCTGGAATCGCTCCCAGGCCACATGAAACTGCTCCCCCGGCCACTGGGTAAAGGTAGTGATTGCCCATCTCAAAGCATTGGTATGTCCGACTGGGAAGAATTTCTTCAGAAAGGCCAATTTCAACTCATTCCAAGTTGTAATTGGTCTTCCTATTGTCCTATACCAATGTGTGGCCTTATCCCTAAGAGAGTGGGGGAAGAGCCTCATGATCATTTGCTCCTCGTTTATGTTTCGTGCCTTGGTGGTCTGGACCAAAGTGGTCAAGTCCTCCAAGTGCTGAAACGGATCTTCGGAGCCAAGCCCATGATAATGTTTAATCAGGCTTAACACCTGGGGCTTGATTTCTATGTCATCGGTTGGAATCTGGACATCGGGACGTTCCCTGTAATTTGAAGGATCATAAAAATCCTTCAAGGGTGAGCACCCTGCATTCTCTGGAACCATTCCTGCATTCTCTGCATTTGTTCCAGCTGCCTTCGAAATTCTTCCTGTGAATTTCCAAGCAGAGGAGGCTGTTGGTTGGCCATGGGATCAATTTGACCAAAATCCAATTTGCGTCTCCTAGAATGCTCTAATGGTCCTTCCAATCGGGGATTCAATGACCGTCTTCCCAGCATAAACTAGGAGAAGGTCGGAAGGACTGGGGATAGGGACCCTGCAGCACAACAAAACAAGGCTATCCTTAAGTGTGGTAGCCTAACGATCTACTGACTCCCAAAACCCGCCTTAAGACTGTAAATGATTTACTTTACTTGCGTCTGTTCAGTCCAACCAGTTAGGAGGGACTGGGGAGAAGGTTCTTCCTTTGGCTTTCGCCTTCGGTTCCTAGTGTACCCCCCAGTCATGGTCATTTGACGCTACTCCCCTAGCTAGACATCAGATTAATCAGTACAAGTAGGTTAATCAAAGATCATCTCAGACTAGGCCCTAAAGAGCGAATCAGACCTTAAGGCCAACGTCTATTCAATTTTATTAAGGCCTGGGATTGTGGTGCTTATGGAATGTGATGGGCCCTTAAAATGGTTTGTGCCCTTAATGATTGATTGAGATTTGTGTAAGTGCATGCACAACCAAGGTTTTCAAGCAAGATTATTTGTGATGCATGAATTTTAATGTTCAAATCTTGCTTAAGTAGCTTTTAGGGTTTCAAATTAGGTGGATTGCAATCAAGTTTCTAGGCAAACCAAGTTGTCAAACACGGGTGAAGATTGTTTTCCTTTAAAACCAAAAAGAAAGTGGAGTGCTTGGAATAGACCTAGATTGAAAACCCTAAGGAGGAGCTACTTGATGAGTTGATTTTAAGTAGAGTGATGCAGCCCAAACAACTCAAATAATTGGCCACAAATGCACCACTAAGTTAGGCACTCAAAGATGATTAACCTAGAATGATTTCTACTCTTTTATGTGTTGCTTTGTGTGTACGGGTTCCACAGATCAGAATCCGGTTGAGTAGAAACAAATCAATCCAGTTAAGTGCCTTGAATGTGGGTGTACGTTGTGTGTTTGTTGAAAATTGCCCCACAAGATTAACTTTTTGTTATTTTTTTTTATATAAATGAGGGTGGAATGAATGTGAGTGAGAATCCAAACAACCAAACTATTCCTAGGATTTATGCAAACACCAAGGTTAATTGGAATTTGGATTTAATGTGACGAATGAAATCTATGGAGGGGGAAAGAATGGGGAGCACTTACAGTTATCTTCAACTGCACTTTACTCTAGTCTACCACTTGATGATTCCCTGATGGAGGTCTCTGCAAAACAATAGACACAATAGAAAGCAAGTTAGAAAATAATAAAGTGCAAGAAATGCGAAAGGAAGATCGGAAATCGTTGCCTCCCCGACAACGGCGCCAAAATGTTGAACATGCGAATTGCTACGCTAACGTCTTTGGTTTTTAAAACCTTGTCGTTGTAGCTTGAAAGCGAAGAACTCGTGTTCAACAAATAAAATTTATACCGAAATTGAAATTCTGGGTCGAACACAGGGAGGCTACGTCGATCTATATTCGCAATTATATTTTTTTAGAATTTTTCTTGAAAAGCGAGGCGATGTAATTACAATGAAGCTATAACAACAATCAGATTAAAAAGGGAGAGAGAGAGAGAAAACATGCATTCAATAATTCAAAATGTTTATACAATAAAACCAAATAAGAATTACACTAGAAAGCAGGAAATCAGCTACACTAGAAAGCAGGAAAATTCTACATTAGAAAGCTGCAAAGAAGAACGGGAGAGAGAAGTTATCCTCCTCGACGATCGCTTGGAGGACGAGCCGAACGGGACGATGCCTGGACGAAGGAGGACGGAGCAGGACAAAGGAGGATGAAGCAAAAGAACGGGAACGGGGTAGCATGCCATCATCGTCGCAGGATCAACTTTCGAACGGGGGACAAAAATTTAACTTTATCTCGCGAGGAGCATCCCGGGTGTGGGACAAGCTTCTCTTGAGCTTTAGAGAGGTAGAGAAGAGAAGGAAGGGATGAGAAATTCGTGTGGAGGGGGTTTCCTTTTATAGTTGCAAGGAGTGGGGGAAATTTAGTCATTTCATCTTTAAAAACATTAATTCAGGACCTTTAGTGATGGATAAAACCGTCGCAAAATCTCTAAACGTGGGCATAGTGGGTGGCACGCTCGTGCCCGCTAGCTTGCCCGCGCGTGCAACGCTTGCGCACGTTCAGCCATCCTCAGCCGTCCGATCGCGAGATCGGACGGCTTAGATAGTGCCTTCGCCCGCCTATGCTATGTGCTCGCCCGCATGTGATGCCGCGTCCTCGCCACGCGTGTAATAGCGCGTGGGCGCTATCAGATGATTTGGGCCACCCACAGCCGATCGGGTAGACGCCTTTAATCACGCGCGCCCGCAGATTGCGAGTCGAACCCGCATCCTGTGAACGCGCAACGCCTCGCGACCGCTGCGCTACGCGGTGGAAAGTGTCTCTCAGACAATTAAGGCGCGTGCATCCACAGCTGTTGGATCAAGATCCAACGGTGGAGAAGGGCGGATGCGGGGGCTTCAACGGTTGCGTGCGGGCGATTGGGCGGCTGAGATGGCATCACGTGGCACTATCTTGGCCGTCCATCTTCTGGATGATGTAGATGGTGCCACAGGTGTCGAATTGACTCCATTTTTGCGTAGTTAGGCTGCAATTGTCTATCCGAATCCATCCGTGTGGTCAGATTTGTCATTTGAAGTGCGGATTTACACCATCTTAGCCCTTGATCTTCTAGGGTTCCCCGATCACTACCTGATGCTACAGATGCCTGATTAGGGCGATCTTGGAGTCGTTCAACTCCAATCATCGCCCTGATCACATCTGTACGGTTGGATCTTTGATCTGTGGCCCCAATATGAGGTTTGCCCTGTCCAAGCACATAAAAGGATACAATTAACCTCCATTTTATTCAAACTACTCTAAATGCAAGATGATGCATGATATGCAATATTTATAGCATGCAATGCAATCCTATGCTTAAGAACATGCATAAATAGACATCTTAAGTAGTGTAAACGTGTTTACATCAGATCCGCTTCCCGAATGGTGGTGAGAGGACCACCGTAGAATGCTCCACGAAGGGGAGGAGAAGGTGGAAAACTTCTAATTTTAACACTAATGGAGCATCCCAAGTTTGGACATGCTCTTAGAGCTTTGGCGGGGGTGAAAGAAGAGAAAAAGGGATAAAGAAAGTGTAGGGGTCGTAGAGCTATATATAGGTGTAGATTGGAGAGAGCAAATAGGTCTTTACACTTTAAAACATTAAATTAGGAGTCTTTAGTGACGGATAAAACCGTCACTAAAGTCTAGATCGTGGGCGTAGCTGCCACGCATGCTGCGCCTCTTCTTCTACTTGTGCCTCAATGCACACGCACGTTTGCATGTTCTCAGCCGTCTGATCGTGAGATCGGACGGCTTAAATGCACCGCGCCCAATCTTCTTCAACGCCTGTTAAGAGGCGACGCATTCTCCTTCATCATCGTTGGATCGAAGATCAACGGCTCAGGATGCACGCTCGCCCGCCTTCACAAAAGAGCAACTGATGGCGCATTCGCACTCCTTGCATCTAGGAGCGCCACGTCGCACACATCCTCGCCGCCTATGATGGGAACACCATCATGAGCCACAACTAGCTCAATTTTATCTGATTAAGTCATTAAATGCTCCTACATAACCGCCAGAGGATTCTAATTCATTGCATAATCATTCTGAGAGAAAGAAAGGAAAATAGGGTTAAAACAGTAAATTTACCATCATATCTTGAATGCAAAATAACCATGGGTTTTCCTAGGAGTTAATTAAGGGTCAAATGATCCTAAAAGGCTAACAAGTGGGTTAGAATAGATAGAAAAGGGTCTGCATGTGTTTTAAGAATTAAATGACTTCTGAAACACTAAAAATAGACCCACTTAATTAACTGAGGTTCTGGGTAGGATAAAATTCACCTAAACCCTCTAAAATTCATATAAAAATATTCTCTAGGGTTTGGTATATTCAATTTGGCCATCAGAACCCGTCTTCACCCAAAACAGAGTCTCAGACTAACATTTACCCTAATTTGGGTTTTTGCATAAATTACCTAGTCAAACGAGGTCAAAACCTAAATCTAACATCACCATTGGATTCCTTAGTTCTAAATTAGGTTTGTACCAAAACTTGGGCCTAGTCTGAGATCATCTTGACCTAGTTTGCAATTTAGTCCTGTCTGATTCTTTTCTATCACACATATGCCCTTAACTTTCAAAATCCTTACAAAAAGGCTCCTAACTTTTTCATCATTTTCAAAAATAGGTCCCTGCCTCCATTAATCCTAATCCTACAAACTTCGGCTACCTTTAAAGGGCAAGATCTTTGTGATTGCTCAACGAATCCCTCTCAAAATTGAAAGGAAAACACATCAAGTAATTACCTTCCAAATGAGCCCATTTAGGAATCCTAAAACTCCCTAGAATCCTAATGCGAATGGCTTGATTGATTGGGTATCCTACACCGGTGAGAAGCTCAAAGATGCTAAGCTTGTTTTCCAAGCTTAGAACTCTGTTTAGAGCCCTATAAAAGGACCCCGGTGGCTTTGCGCATTTCCCCAGCAAGTTTTTCGAAGCCAAATCACCCTAATCTACCCTCACTAGCCACCAAACAACTCTGCTCCGGTGACCTCCTTGGAACCCCATCCTCTAGCCATCCAACCATCAACTTGGATGGCCTATGTTCTTCCTCTCTTCCTCGCAACCCTCCCCAGCCAAGGGGAGGGCGTCCCTCCGTCTGCTTCATCGTCGCCGCCTTGCCGTCTCCACTTCCTTCTCTAGCTCCAGTCGACCAACATTGGAGCCCTCCGCCTCTCAACTGCATCCTTAAGTCCCTCTATCTATCTCTTTCCCTCTCTACACTATTTTTTCCACCCTCACAACACACTCACGACCACTTCTTCTCCCTCAATGCCGTCATCTTCTTCGCCTGCGGCGACGCTCCAGCAATGCCTACTCATTGCCACATTGCTCAAAACTCACCGCTGCCACTTCCATCAGCATCGCCATGACTCACCCTCCAAAAACCCTAAAGAAATTTAGGGTTTAACACCCTCTACCTTCCCGTCGAATACACCCACTTGTCACCCTCATCCGCCTCACCGTCATCCCTCCACACATGTCTGCACGTCCTTGGACCACTGCCGTTGCATTTGCCTCATCAAGGCGAAGCTCCTGAACGTACCTCCAAGTGGTGCGGATTTACGTGCTTGATCGAGGCGCGCTTTGCGAATTAAAATCGGGGTTCGGAGGACCCATCGTCGTAGCTTACAAAATGCATCTATCAGATAAAATTTACAACCGAAACTCGAAAGGTGAGTCCTGGGTTGAACATGGGGAGGCGAACGTTTGGTTTTGTAAAATTTCTCGCTTCGCTTTTATTTGTTTTTGGTCAGTCGATGAAAACTTTATCTACTTGCAAAAATATAAGAGAGAGAGGGAGAAAGAGAGAGAGAAGCAGTCATCTATTCATGAACTATTTGTTACAACTACGAAAGAAGGAAAACTACACTATGAAAGCAAAAAAAAGATAGAAAGAGGTGAGAGAAATCCCCCTTGACGGTCGCTCGGAGGATGACTTGCCTTGACATCACCTGGAGGAAGGTGGTGAGGAGCGGGACGAAGGAGGACGGAGCTGGAGGATGGAGGATGGGGCAGGACGGCGTCTCGGCAAGGATTTTCTTCCCGAAGGGTGGTAAGAGGACGGCCACAGGATGCTCCACGAATGGGGATGAGAGGTGGGAAAACTATTTAATTTTCTACTCTAGAGGAGCATCCTGAGCTTGAGATAAGCTCTTGCTAGAGCCTTGGAGGTGGTGAGAGAAAGAAAGGAAGAGATGGTTTGGAATGGTGGTGGGTAGGTCCTTTTATAGTGGAGGAAGAAGAACAAATTCGCATCTAGGTCATTACTAACATCCGTAAAGGTCGCTAAAATCCCTATAGCTGTCGCTGAAGATCCACCCTTCAATTCCTCTTGCTGCTGCATACAGACCATTAGTGACAGCTGGAACCATCACTAAAGGCTCGCGTCGTTGAAGATCTATGCCTATCCCTCGCTGGCGTGCGCATCGCGCGCTACGCGCTTCACGTGCCCGTGCTCCTCGCGCTGAGTCGCCTGTGCGGGCACTGGCATGCGCTGCGCTGCTACTACACGTGGCTGCGGCTATGCGTGGTGTGCTGCTGCGCGTAGCTGCAACTGTGCGCGGTGCGCTGCTGCTAGTCAGCGTTCGGCGGCCTGGATGGCACCATGTGGGGCCATCTAGGTCGTCCATTCTTCTTTCTTTTGTAGAGGGTGCCACGGTGCTCAGATCAAGATGATTCCCATGCTGCTGGACTGGGATCATTGCTTCAAATCAATCCGTGTGGTCAGATTTTCCATCCAAAACCCGTATGGATGTCGCATTGTCCCCTAGCCATTGATCTTCATCGAACTTCGTATGGTGCTACGATTCTCCGATCTAGATGATTTCAGAGGTGTTAGACTCCGATCGTCGTGCTAATCAGATCCATATGGTCCGATCATCCATCTGAGGCCCTAAAATAAGTCTTCTTCTCTCCTGACCATAAAAAGGACCTAATTAACCAAAAACATATACAACTACTCTAAATACAGAATGATGCATGCTATGCAATATTTTTAACATGAAATGTAAATCTAAGCCTAGAAACATGCATGAATAGGCATTTTAACCTAAATAGATGTGTCTATATCAATGCTCCAGGTCTCCAGGCTCTCAGCTAGTGTCATCAGCACCTGCAGTTGCGCCAATTTGAGCCTTCTTCTCTGCAGCTGTGATCATGCGAAGAAGGGTGGGACTTTAGTCCCACCTTGGTAGCTGACGAAGAGGCACAGGCGGTTAAATTGATTTTGTGATACAACCTTATCGCCTTAGTAGCACGAGATGAGGTCTGATTGCATAGCAATCATAGGTCTTAATTGACCAAAATTAGGCTAGGACTTAACATAAGTTAGGTTAATTCATGCATGCACAAGCATTATTTGCATCTTTACTACTTTCTTTTAGCTATGCATAAAATAATGCTATAATGTACTGATTAGGTGCATTATGTCAATTACAGGTAATAAGCTGATCAGAAGGTAGATCTGAAGCTGGATCTAAAGCTGGATCAGAAGAATAAAGGATAATTAGAGTAGCAGCAAAGTTGGAGCAGAAGACCTAGAATAAGATATAGTAGACAATAATGTAAGGGGTTGAGGTATGCTATTCTATTTAAGTAGGAATAAAGCAGAAAAATATGAAGAACTTGGGCCCATCCTAGCCCTAGGATAGTCTAGAAGCTTCCCCAAGCCTTAGCTACCCTTAGATTAGGTCACCACACCCTAGGAAACCTTAAAACCCTAATTCTAACCTCTATCTGGACGTCCAGATGAGTTATAGGATGTCCAGAACCCTTAGCCAACTCCCGCACACCTTAAGCCCACTTCTGCAGTATTATTGGATGTCCAGACACTTGGTCAGGCGTCCAATTTCTATAGAATACCCAAGACAGAACCTAGAATCCTTCCTAACTCTAATTAGATGTCTAGAATTGAAGTCTGGACTTCTGATTTTTGAGTATAAGTCATCTGATACTATTATTGGACATCTGGAACTGCTTTCTAGCTCTTGTTTTCAGATTTAAGCCTTGATCTTAGATCTCTAACTCCCTAAACCCAATTCTAACCCCCTAGGAATCTAAATTAAGGTACCCTAACCCTAGTACATCACCTCTAGACCTCCTTAAGGACCTAATTAGGTCCTCACTAAACCTAATTGACTTAGATCATAGTCAATTACCATTGCCTAGTCAATTTGACTCATAGGGTCCAATTGAGCTCAAATCTCAACCCATACAAGTCCAATTGGACTCAATGAAAGTCCAATTGACCTAAGCCCAACCTAATTGAGTTATTTCACTCTCAATTAGGTACACACTCATTCAATTAAACTTGTGTTAAGTTTAATTGCATTTCCCCCTTAGCAATTAGGGTTTGCAACCCTAATTTAAGACCTACACCAACCTAAACCCCCTTAGGACCTAACCTAGATCACTTAGACACATAGGGCACGGCCACACGCACACACACACACACCCATGCACACACTCCCACACCACCTAGAGTGTTCTAGGTCCTTCCAAAGGTGGCACCACTCTTGGTTGCCAAAGTTAGCAACCAAGAGCCATTCAAATTGGAGATCCACAAATGGTGGATCTAAAAACCACCTCTCTCTCTATTTGGCCAGCCACTCTTGGAGCTCTCTCTAGAGAGTTCCACACTTCTCTAGAGAGTCTCCCTTAGGTCTATAAAAAGACCTAAGGGGTGGTCATTTGCACCCATTCACTCTTGGCTTCCATTTAGTTTAGCTACATCCACCTCCACTCCATCTCCACGAGTAGCATCACCATGGCCACCACCATCTCCACGCCAAGATGTTGGATCACCTCTGCAACCTCTCTCCAAGGGCCGACCTAAGCACCATTGACCGCCCCTCCTTCTCCTCTCAACCAAGTCAAAGGGCATCGGAGCCCATCTCCGAATGCTCTTATTTCTGCTAGATTAGTAGCTTAGTTCTTCATAGTTTACATGCTTTATTTACTACTTAGTAGTGTAGTTCCTTGCTTCTCCCCCAATGATGCATGCATAATCCCCCTTTAGATTCATGTATGCGATCGTTTTCTACTAGCTAGATTTGTATTTCCAAGCATTCCTCTATAAGCTTTCCACGAGCTTAATGCTGTAGCCACCATCATAAATTGAATGAATGAAATATTTTTCTATATATATGTATCTATGTGTTGAGAATCACCATGAGCTTATTGCAATATATTATGTGATTAAAGTTGCCTATTGTTAATTATTATCTGTTGCAACCAGCATGTCAGTACCTGAAAATATTGAGGATCTAACTATTAATGCATTTTCCGTAAACAGCCACCACATAACTAGAATCGTGCGTACTGAAACTCACACTTTCACATTTGTCATCTATCTAACACATGCACACGTAATTAGGGTTCAAAATGAAAGTGGTCAAATATTGATCCAACAATTAGAAACCGATGTGCGATTTTAAGTAAGTAGAGCGAAAGAGATCGATTTCAAATTTACATAAACGCCTCCCAGAGAAAAACAGCCGGGACTCAAGTCTCGTTATCTTTACAAATCATTTTTGACGAGCGTTTTCGCGTGCTATACTACAATGAGATTTCTGCTTTCAAAACACGCGTGAGAATCGCTCTTCGTCAAGGTCCCCTCACGCGTGCCCACGCACACCCTCGCCCATGCTTACACCCTGCGAGTCTGGGCTTGGTCCGATTACCCGAATACCCAGGTCTGGTTTGGTTTGCTGGTTCTGAGAGTGGAAGAAGATAAAAAGGAGAGGAGAGGGGAGGGGTTTTGCTCTACCACCCTCCTCTTGACTCTAGTGAGATCTGAAGAGGCCTTTGCCTCTACTGGCATGCTAAGTCCTACGCTGCGCCTTCTCTGAAGCTAAGGGAAGTAGAGAAAGAATAGGAGAAGAAGGAAAAGAAGAGAGAAGCCTCTCCCTGAGGCTTGAAGAGAAAGAGAAGAAGAGAAGAACTTGAAGAAGAGGCCTTTACCTCTGTTAAGGCGACTGAGCCTAAATCTGTCGTCTGATATCTAATACCATGGTTCTGTTGGTTAAATTGAGTTGTACTTGGCTTATCTAATCAATTACTTTGAGTATCTTGCAAAGCTTAACATTGTAGGGTAATTTAGTGATTCAAATCACCATTTTACCCTCTCTTCTTTTTGCATTATTGACATTGAATCTCATTTATATATCCTTGTTGATTTCAAAGTCTTACACCTTTAATTGCGATCTTGAGAATTATTAAATTACCATTTGCTCCCTGTGTTCGACCTCAGATTTTCACTCAAGTAATAAATTGTAGTTGTTTTTCACACTAATTCAACCTATAATGCAACGCGACGATTTTAAAACCCGTTTCAGAGCGACTAATAGCCCACATGCCATCCAATGACTCAATTGAGCCAGACCTGCGCGTCTGCTTGATTCAAAGTGGAGTGCGGATCGAACTCGCACCCTTCGCTCACTAAGAGGCACTCGCCCGCTGTGCTGCCCCCTCTTCTTTGTCGACTTTCTAACCGCAGTGCGCATGCTTGTGGCCATTGGATCAGGATCCAATCCCCAGATCTGATCTTGCATTGAGGAGAGAGAGAGCACGGTGGGTCCTCGCGTATTAGCTAGCTCGGTTTGGGCAGCTGAGATGGCGCCATCTTGGCTATCCATCTTCTATGACTTGTAGAAGGTGCCACAGATGTTAGATTGGGTCGATTTTCATGCTGTTAGGCTGCGATCATCGATCTGAAGGCATCCATGCAGTCGGATTTATCATCTGAAGTGTGGATTTACACCATCTTGGCCCTTGATCTCTGACCTTCCTTAGATTATATCTAATGCTACAAAAGTCCGATTGGGGCGATCTTGGAGTCGTTGAATACCAATCATTGCCCTGATCAGATTTGTATGGTTGGATCTTCGATCTGAGGATCCGAATGAATATCTCTCTGTTACCAGACCACAAAAAGGGAAAATTAACCTAAAATTTACACAACCAAACCTAAATGCAAGATGATGCATGTTATGCAATATTTATAATGTATGATGCAACTCTATGCCTAAGAACACACAAAAATAGACGGTTTATGTGATATAAATGTGTTTACATCACAAATCACCATTATTTTATCTTAGATATCTTTTTGGTCTCTTGAAGTCTTGAAATACTTATGTTATCCACAATGAATATCTAATGTGACAGATTAGCATTCATTGAATATCATTATTCCTTTTTTATTCCTGTGTTCATTTTATATACAATTAAAGATTAGCGCGTGAATTCCATATTTGCTTCCAGTGTTTGACCTCAAACTTCTTTTAGTTTTTGAGTTATAAATATTATTTATTCAAGAGCGATTTGTCAGTTATACTACAACACATTTTCCTAACATTAACGAAAAGCTTGACAATAGTCCCTACCCCTCACAAGCCTCACACTTGCCCTCACCCGTGCCCACTGCATGTGGGTCTGGTGTAGTCTATTCTCGAACTAGGTCTGGCCAATCTATGGTCTGAATCGAGTTTAAAGCGAGAGATGGGTTCGCTGTGAGAGAGAAGGGGGGGTTTTACTCTGAATTGAATTGGGCCTTAACCTAATTTGTAAAGGCATTGAGTTTTGACAGTTAAGCTATCTAAAGCCCTTAAGAGACGCCTGAATTGAATTGAGATTTTGTTATGAGTAGAGTTTGAGGAGATTTGAAGAATTGGTTAAGTGTTGAAAGAAGAAGGCAGCTGAACTGGTCTTGACTTTGAGAATAAGCTTGAATATTGAGTGTTTAATTGGTGGTTCCAACCACCATATTTTTTCTCTTTATTTCATTTTTTCTCTTTGACTCTTGATATACATTTGAAATACATTGAGCATGTTTTTCACATATATTGATTTTTATTTTTGAATATTAGATTGGTGATTGAATTGCAATTATTTGCTCCTTACGAACGACCTTGGAACTCATGTTCTTCGAGCTTTATAAATTTAAATGTTGATTCGATTTTCATTGCTATACTACGATGCGATGTTCTAAATGACGACGAATTATATCTCAACAATTACCAAAGAGATTGATTGTCATGTTATCTTTGATGACGTGGGATGCATCATTCAAGATAAATTGCTAAGGAAGACCATTGGTAGTGGAAATGTAGAGGGTGGAGTTTATCATCTGATTCAGACTCCACTTGCCTTTGCATGCCGAGGAGATGTAGCCTTTGCTCCTAGGAGCTCATTTCAGTGGCATCTTTGACTTGGACATCTTCCCCTAGACAGCCTCCGATCCACATATATCTCCTGTGACTCGGATATGTTGTGATGCATGCCAGATGGGCAAGCATCATCGTACCTCCTACCTAGTGAGTACCCAATCTAGGTCAACGGCCTTGTTTGAGCTATTGCAAATGGATGTGTAGGGGCTAAGTAGGATACCAGATAGGTAGGGTCACCGTTATTATTTAGTGGTTGTGGATGATTTTTCATGCCTATCATGGGTATTCTTACTAAAGAACAAATTAGATGTTGGTTCTGTCATTGAGCATTTCATGAAAGAGATTAAGACTCAGTATTCAGCTACGGTTAAGGTAGTCAGATCTTATAATGCACTAGAGCTATGTACCACTAGACTATCTGCATTTTATAGGACACATGGGATAGTGCAGTAGACTATGTATACCCATACCTCTCAGCAGAATGGGGTGGCTGAGAGGCACATCGACACCTTTTGGATGTGACTCGCACTTTGTTGATTCATCACAGTGTGCCTCTATTATATTCGAGTGATGCAATTCTTACAGCATGTTATTTAATCAATAGAATGCCCAATTGTTGAGAGCGTTCGAGTCGAGTTTCTGGAAGAGATGCTCGTCATAGTATAGTTGACAAAATCACTTTACAACATTTAAATTTATAAAACTCAAAATCTGGAAATGAGTCCGAGGTCGTTTGCAGGGAGCAAATATGGAATTTACAACACTAATCGTAATTTATAATTAATAAGCACAATAATAAAGATATGCAATGAATAATCAACTCAAAATGATATTCAATGATAAACCAATACATCTCGAGAAATTAGTGAAATAAAAAGAAATCAGGAATCTAAAAAGAATGGTGATTTGAATCACCACTTAATCCCTCAATTTAAGCATATATCACATGTTTTAATTTCAATCAATATCCCAACAGTATCTAGAATCACTTATTCTCATATCAGAGCCAACGACAAGCACAAAGCCAATTGCCTTAAGTAGCCAATCAACACAGGCCTCCAATACCCCACAGCAGTTCAAAGCCACAACAGATGTCGGTTGGAATCCTCGATGACTTAAAGTCGCCAAGCATTGAGGGCACAAGAGAATAGCCTCAACACAAGGCTAAAGAACCGAGCGTATGGGTACACATCTTGAGGCAATAGGACATAGATCCCTGAGCAAAACCAATGCCTAGGCTCGCACTCACGTGTGCAAATGAGAGGGCATGTGTGTGTGTATGTATGGGGTAGGGGACCCGACCCCCAGTGTTCATGGGCACCAAGGCCATGGACACAATTCCTTATTAAGTCATTTTCAAATCATCTTTTAACAATGTGGGACTGTGTCCCACTCATTCTTCTTTGCTCAACTATAGCTAGAGTTGCAGGTGATTGGGGTGGCTACTGCTGCTTCTTTCTCTAATCCAAGGCGCAGGAGTCCTAGAAATGCTTATCTGCATCTGCTGGCGGTGGTTATGAGGATGATGCTGACCAGATGGTGGCTGACGGTAACGGGGAAGACAACATCGGTGGTGAGGACTTGTAGACGAGAATACGAGCTAAACACCCTAGTCAATATGCTCAGAAGCTTCACCTAAGTGTGGCAAGTGTGCTAGTGATGGTAGCGAGGTGATTGAAGTGCTAGGGCAGCCGGACGGTGGTAGTGGAGGTGACCTGAAGGTGGGTTGCTTGGAGGGGTGAAGGAGTTGGCGAATGGTGAAATTGTTTGAGAGGTTTTGATGATGGAGGTGAGGGGGAGGTTTTGGGAGTCATCATGGGTGATTTTGTGGAGTGTGGTGGCGATGCAGCTTCGTCGAAGATGTCACCGGCCATAGGGAAGATGATGGGGTTGAGGGTGGTCTTGCTATTGAATTGGGGTTGTAGTGGGTGGAATCTATGCTAAGGAGAGAAAGGGAGTGAGATAGACCTAATTATGGACAACGAGGAAGGAGATCCCCACCAGCTTTGTTGGCTAGTGTCGGGGAAGGTGAAGTCTCTAGAGGGAGAAACGGCGAGGAAGAAGGAGTCGGAGAGCCTCTACTTGGTACGACGAGAAGCGGACGAAGGGGAGGAAGAAGATCCCCCTACCTATCGTATGTAGTAGAGGGCAATGACGGGGGATTGAGGGGCTCACTGGAGCTACGGTTGGAGGCGGCCAACGAGGAAGAAGTTGAAGATTTTTGGCTTGGAACCAAGCAAAGGAGCACGGTGGAAGCTAGGGGAGTTCTTATAGAGCTCAAGAATGAGCTCTAATTGGAAGTTAGTTGCACCTAGAGTCAGAATTAGGAACAAGGGATTCCCAAAAATTTTTAGATTTGGTGGGGCTCTTTTGCTCAAGATTCGTGACTAAAATTGTGTTCACATGATTCCCCAGAGTGTGAACATCAATCCCACCAAATTTGGTGGGATTTGATGTAGGTTTGTTGTTGTTTCCACCAAGTGAAAGCTCGGTCATTGCGGGCATGACCCAAAAATGGCAATAAGGACCTAATGGTGAAGAAGATGAAGAATTTGATGACCCATTTGTAATAAAATCAAAAGTTAGGGGTTTGATGGTGAGAAATAGAGATTATAGGGACTAAAATGCAAACTAGGTCAAGATGGACTCTGATTGAGCCCAAATTTTGGTACTAACCTAATTTGAACTTAAGGAATCTAATAGGAAACTTGGATTTCAGTTTTGAGCATGTTTGACTAGGAAATTTGCGCAAAATCCTAAATTAGGGCAAAATCTCGTCTAAGACTCTATTCAAGGTCGAAATGGATTCAAATGGTCAAACCAAGGGTACAAAACCTCTCAGAATATTTTTCTATGAATTTTAGGATGTTTAGATGAATTTTATCTTGACCAAAAGCTCTTCAATTCAAGCGAGTCTGAAATTAGGGTTTTGGTGTGCTATTTGGTTCTTGAAATGCGTAAAACCCTATTTCTATGTATGTGAACCCACTCTTTGGACTTTAATGCTCATTTGACCTTCAATTAACCCCTGACAAACCCTGTGATTACTCTACTATTATGAGGTGACGTTAAAACTGCAAAATTAGCCTTGTTTTGTTGTTCACTCCTTAAAATGGATTTGAGTGGAATTACGACTCTCTGATGATCATCCAAGAGCATTTATCTTTGGATTTCCACTAATTCAAGTTAGTTATGGCTAATGATGGTGTTACCATCATCAGTTTAGTGCTTCATGAGCAAATTCCTTGGGACATATTGTACCCAGAGTGATAGCTGTTTCACGTGCCACCACGTGTATTTGGTTGTACTACTTTTATTCACCTACTCTCTGCAGGACAAGACAAGTTTGTACCTCAAGCAGTTAAGTGTGTGTTTTTGGGATACTCACTGACTCAAAAAGGCTATAGATGCTTAAACCCCATTACTGGTAAGCAGTATGTAAGTGTTGATGTTAGCTTTCATGAGTCCATTCCATACTTTTCTACAGTTGCTCAGAGTCATCTCTTGAGGTTACAGAGGCCCCCATGCCTATACCTCTTATTCCCTTGGAGGAGATACCCATTTCTCCTCCTTCAACCACTACTACTGGACCCATGAGATTTTCTGAGCCTACTATTACCTACAAACGCCCTCACAGTACTTTTCAGATGTCAGCTGCACAGACATCACACCCTCCAGTCCAGGTGACCACGGATTGTTTACGTACTGATGATACAGGATCTAGTGGTGATACTACAGGCCCTAATATGGATGTTCCTGTCCTAGAGTCAATACAGGAGGATCGCACAAATGATCTTGACCTTTATATTGTAATTAGGAAGACACCCTGCACCTGTGAGTCTAGATACCGTGTTGCAGGTAGTTTGGCTACTGATGGTCTTGGGTCCACTTTTGGGAGATTCTGTGCACCTAACGAAGAAATAATGCTAAAAGTGTTCTATTCTGAAAAATTATCTCAAAGATCTAGCTTAGGAGCAGCTCAACATCACAAGTTGATTGGACGAGTTCCCGACACGGAGAGGTGGAAAATTCCCCTCAAAGATGCATAATAACATATCATCTCCTCGGTGCTTGTCTCCTAGGATATCTAAATATCTTATCGAGGACATGTAAGCACTTTGTGTTGGTTCAAGTGCCATAGGCAAGATTATCCTGAAATGTTGATTGTCAAGGCCTGAATTTAGCTATAGAACACCATGGGTGGCACTTTCCAAAGTGTCGAAAGCCAGGGGGTTACCATGGGAAGTGCTATTTCGAAGCATCGAAAGCTAAGGACCCTTCGAGGATTAATGGTGGGGACAAGGAATCTGATACAAACCGTGTTTAGGGCCAATTCGAGGCTGGATCTAGGGAAATATAAAAGGAAAAGAGTGAAAACTCTCAAGATGAAAAATCCTTCTCTATCTCTCTCTTATCAAAATGCACTGGCAAACTAAACCTAGACACACGGGTGCTTTAACCATTGGGGTTAACAAACCTCTGGGCAGTTTTTGCGAGCCTTAGAAAGCTTCGCGATAGACCCAGGCTGAAGCTAGCCAGGTTTGGATCTTGGCTAGTACTTGAGTACCTCTAAGCCTATCATTGGCATTCTGATCTAATTTCTAAATAGTGGCACAAATTAGGCATTTGAGCATCAAAGCATGGTATAGAGATCTAGTTCTTTACATAAGATTTTATTAGGAACTAGAAAAAGTTAGGAATGGGGGTATGATGGTAACACTATCATTAGCCATAACTAACTTAAATTAGTGGAAATCAAGTGACAAATGCTCCTACATGATCACCTGAGAGCCGTAATTCCACTTAGATCCATTCTGAGAAGAAAACATTAAAAAGGGTTAATTCAGCAGTTTGAACATCGCATCATGAATGCAAAGTAACCACAAGGTTTTTTAGGGGTTAACTAAAGGTCAATTGTGCATTCAAGTCCAAAGAGTGGGTTCACATAGACAGAAATAGGATTTCACGTGTTTCGAGAATCGAATCAGTACACCAAAACCCTAATTTCAGATATGCTTGAATTAAAGAAGTTTTGGTCAGGATAAAATTCATCTAAACCTCCTAAAATTCATATAAAAATATTCCAAGATGTTTGGTACCTTTGGTTTAACCATCTGAACCCATTTTGACCTTAGATAAAGTCTCAGACAGGATTTTACCCTAATTTAGGCTTCTGTGCAAATTGCCTAGTCAAACGTGATCAAATCTCAAATTCAACTTCACCATTAGATTCTTTGGGTCCAAATTAAGTTAAGGCCAAAATTTGGGCCCAATCAGAGTTCATCTTGACCAATTTTGCATTTCAGTCCCTTAAAGCTCTATTTCTCTCAGTCAAGCCCCTAACTTTTGAAATTCTTTGCAAATAAGGCCCTATCTTTCTCATATTCTTCACACTTTGGTCCTTGCTGCCATTGGAGGTCAGATAACCTAAGTACCAACTTTGACCGCCTCAAAACCTCATTAAACCACATCAAATCTCACCAAATTTAAAAGGATTGATGTCCACACTGCAAAGAATCATTTGAGCCAGATCTTGGCTTCTAATTCGCGATGTTGTGCCCTAGTGAACCCATGAAATTGGTGAATGTCTTGTGTCCTAATCTCTGAGCAATTAGAGCTCCTTTCCTCAATTAGAGCTCGAATCTGAGCTCTATATAAGCTTCAGCAGCTTCAGCTGTCCCTTCTAGCAAGGTTCAAGCCCAAAATTCTTCTTCTCCATCTTCCCTGGCCTTCTCCGACTGAGCTCCAGCGACACCTCCTTGATCTCTTCCTACGACCGGCCAACGGCCAAATTGACCGATCCTCCTTCCTTAACTTCGTCCGTTCCTCGACAGCCAAATCAGGGGCATCCTCCCCCTCTCCTCGTCGTCATCCTGACCTCTAGAATATTCTCCTTCTCCAGTGTCGGCCAATGATAGCTGGTGCCAACTCCCTCCCTTTCGACTGTTAGCTAGGTTCTCTCACTTTCTCTCTCTCCCTATCTTAGTTTTAAGCCCTTCAAACCTCAATTCGACCGCTGTTCATGTGCCTTACCCCTCATCTTCTTCCCTCCTAACATAACTCCGACGAGCTCACCATGCCACCACTAACCATCAAATTGCTCGCTATTGTTTACAATCAAAATCGATATTATAAAACCATTGCATTGTAATATAGTTGAAATCACACAATAACAAATACAATTTATAGCTCGAAAAATCATTAAGAAAGTCTGAGGTCGAACATAGGGAGCAAGTAGCAATTAATCTCAAATATCACCACAAATATAAGCAATTATAACAGGAACAATAATCAGAAATGATATATCAGATAACTCAAGTTTGAAAATGCAAAAAGATTAGAGTAAAATGGTGATTTGAATCACCAAATTACTCTTTAAGTTTTACAAGCACTTAATATATATGAATGTTTAATTCAACCACTACTCAGAATATCAGACGATAGAATAGGCACTCAAATGCCTTAACCAGAAGAGGAAAAGGCCTCTCTGTTTAAGCCTTCAAGTCATACACAGAGGCAAAGGCCTCTCTGAAGTTCCTTAAGAGTTAGAGAGCAAGGCAAAATGCCCCCCTCTCTCTCTTCCCTTTCCTTCTCTTCTTTCTCTCAGGCCCCGGTTAACCAGGTAATAGGATTAGAACATAGACCCGAATGGCGTGGCCACAGGCGAGGGTAGGTGTGTGTGTGCATGTGGAGAGGGACCTCACCTTGTGCTCACTGAGGCAAACAGCCAAGAGAATAAAATCAATTTAAGTTGCACGGGAGTCTCTTGTCTTTCCGATGTGCGACTAAATCCCACTACTATCTTTTGCGAAGTCCCGCGTGAGCAGCAGCTAGAGGATGTCTATATTAAAGGTGCAAATGGACTGGGAAGCTACAATCGAGGAGCTGGAGTCGTTCCTGGAAGGTGTCTGCAGCCCCTGGAGTAGAGAGCGCTGAGGAATACGCTTTGAATGTTGCAAACGGGGCCAGAGAAGGTGGAGGCAGTGGCGGTCGTCCAATCGAGTACCTGAAATAGGAAATACGGGTAAATGCCCAAATTAGTATGCTCAAAAGGTTCGCCCGAGGGTGGCGAATGTAATGGTGGTCGTGGTGGTGCGTGTGAGTGAGTGAGGAGGTCAGGCGAGCTCGGAGGAGGCGTGCGTGAAGCACTGTGTTTGAGGGGGTGTTTAAGGGCATGAACCCCACAATTTCTCAAGGGATTTAGTCGAGCATGGAGTTGCAAAGCTTGTGGACTTGGTGCGAGGTGGTTTGGTGGTCTATGGAGGCTAGGCAAGCTCGTCGGAGTTCGACCGACCATGAAGAAGATGAAGTGTAGGAGGGCAGTGTAGTGGTCGAATTGGAGTGCAGGTGAGGGAAACGAACGTAGAGAAAGAGAGGAAGAGTTAGAGGTACTTAGGGATGACATAGAGGGGCGAAGAGCTCCGATTGTGGTTGACTGGAGCCGAAGAAGATGAAGAGGGCGGTGAGACGGCAATGAGGAAAGAGGCAGGGAGACGCCCTCTCTTTGACAAGAGAGCCGCGCGACGAGGAGAGGAAGGTAATAGGCCGTCCAATTTGACTGTTGAACAGCCGGACAAGGAGAGCGGAGAAGGTTGCCAAAGCAACGTGCAGAGGTGGCTAGAGAAGGAGGAAGAGGGCTTTTTTGAGGCCAAAACTTGCTAAGGAGATAACGGTAGGGATGGGAGGTCTTTTATAGGGCTTAGGAGAGCTTGGAGAACAAGAAACAAGCTCCATAGCTTGCTTGTGTTTCAAGAAGAACCCCACTGATTTCGTGGGTTCGCACACACAAATCAGAGGGAGTTAGGAGTCAAAATTGATTCCAATAGGTTTCCCTAGGTGTGAACATCAATCCCACCAAATTTGGTAGGGTTTGATTGAAGTTTGAGTAGAATTTTGTTTGGTCAAAGCTCGCCTAGAGGTTGGTTGACCTCCAATGGCAGAAAAGACTAAATTGCAAAGAAGATGAATAATTTAGGGGGCATTTTGCAAAGATTTCAAAAGCTGAGGGCTGTTTGAGAGAACAAGAGTCAGACCTGGACCAAAATTCAAACTAGGTCAAGATGATCTCAATTTGGGCCCAAATTTTGGTACAAACCTTATTTGGACACAAGAAATCTAATGGTGAAGTCAGATTTTTGTTTTGACCATGTTTGGCTAGGAAAATTATGTAGAAGCCCAAATTAGGTCAACTTTCTGTCTGTGACTGTTTCAGGCCAAAATAGCTTCTGATGGTCAAATCAAAGATACAAAATCCTATAGAATATTTTTATATGAATTTTAGAAGTTTTAGGTAAATTTTATCCTGACCAGAACCTTAGTTAATTAAGCGGGTCTGTTTTTAAGGTTTCAGATGTCCATTAATTCTTGAAATGCGTAAAAACCCATTTCGTTCTACATGAACCCACCTATTAGACATTAATGACCATATAACTTTTAATAAACCCTTGAAAATATCCCATGATTATTCTGTATTTGTGGAATGCTATTGATAAATGCTAGTTTATCATCATTCTTTTGCATTAAAACAATCCTAGCTCTCAGGGTTTTACTTCGCAAGCAAGTTTTTAGGGTTGCATTTAGTTATAAATTAGGATTGGCATGCATTGCATTTTTCTTGTCATTTTAATGTGTTTTTGTGAGTGTTAGGGATGAACAGATATACAGATCCCTAAAACCCTAGCACTCAGGAAGGCAACTGGTGAAGAAGAAGCTCAGACTAGCTGGAACTCAACTTGATCCAGCTCACCACAACTGGAATCCAGCTCCCTTGGACCAGGGTTAGCTCATCCTAACTCCATTCAGCTCATCTCAGCTAAATGGCAGCTAAAGAGAGCTCATCTTAGCTCACCCTAGCACAGGTCAGCTTAGATCCAGCTCAACTTAGCTGAGTCTAGCTCATCTCAGCTCCCACTAGTCCACAGGGAGCTCTAGCTAGCTCAGCTGAGTTGACTGGAGTTCACCCCAGCTTAGGTCCAGCTACATCTAGCTCCACTCAACTTCAGTCAGCTTAAGATGAATTCATCCCAGCTCAGGAAGCTCAAGTCCAGTTCCCGAGGACTTAGCTTAGCTCAACTTAGTTGAGCTAAGCTACCTTAGCTGTCTCAACCAGCTCAATCCTCCCCGGGAGCACCAGACCCAGCTCACCTCAGCTCCATTCAACAGAAGCTAGCTCACTTTAGCTTGGCTTAGCAGATAATAAAGAACTAGCAAGCTAAGCCAGCTAGAGTAGCCCCATGTTGACCTCTTCAGTAGCTGCCAGCTCCAATTCAGCTCCAGACTCTTCATATCCAGCTCCTCTCTTCAAACCCTAGCTCCAACACCTCCTCCTCTACTCCACTACTAGCTAAGCTTAGCTTAGCTATGCTACAGCTCCCTTGGCTTTTACCACCTAAAAACCCTACCTAACAACTCCACCAACTAGCTCCACATAAGCTAACCCTACTTCCACCTCACCCTGGTGCCAACCTAGCCTACCCGCTACCTCCAAAAGACACTACAAAGTGGCACCAAAACCACCCTAACCACCCTCCTTATTGGCATCACTTTTTCCCTCCAAAGCCCCCTTCATCTCCACCACATATCTTCCCTTAAACCCATCTCCACCATCCACCTAACCCCCCCTTCTAGAAGCCCTCATGGTGGCGCCAAAACCAAGGCATCCCTTCATGGTTGGCACCACGTTTAGGTGGCTCTTCACCACCATAACCACCACCTTCACACCCCCCCTACTTGGTGCCAACAATTCTTCACCATATGATCACCTAACCACCCCCATCTTCCCATCTTAGCCATCCAATTCAAGAGTCACCTTAACCCCCTCATCCTACCCTATAAAAAGACCAACACCCACCACCTTACAACCCATCCTTGGCTAGAAAAATACCTCTCATATTCTACCTAAAGCTCACGCCCAAGAGAGAAGAAGAAGAAGAAGATTAAGGGGATATTCTGTCCCCTTGGTGCCTTCCCCTCTTCCCTTCTCTCTTGTGCCCACGCTAGCCAAAGGAGAAGCCAGGAAAGGAAGACCTTTGGAGGAGGTCTTGAAGGTGGTCCACGCCACCTTGGAGGAGAGCTTGAGGGTGGTGCACGCCCACCCTTGGAGGAAAGAATTGAGGTGCAAAGCATCCACCTTGGAGGAGCATTCAAGGAAGGAGAAGAAGGAGACCTTCTTTTCAAGCTAAGGAGCAGCTAGGCTTGGAGCAAGAAGACTCCCCTCTTCACCAGATTCTGCAAGAGGATTTGTGCTTATTTTTATTGCTTTTATATTTTTCATTTCTAGTAGAAGCATTCCTCTACATGTTTTTGTAAAAAGAACACAAATTCTACTAAATCAATTTGCCTTCTTTTTAATTTCTATTTCAATTTCTTGTCTTTGTTCTAGCACTTTTTTCACTTTCACTTCCTAATTACTCTAGGCCTCCACTTGCCTAGAGTGAGCTTAGGGAGGGGTCATATTTGTCTCTTAGGTTTTAGCTTAGTGATTATAGGTGTTAATTACTTTTTCGTCAACAATTCGCATTTTGCCCTTATTATTTCAAAACAAAAAAATGATATAGTTGAAATGACCAAAAAGAAAGGTGATTTCTATTTCCAAGTAAGAGACCTGAATTTTGCAAACATATTACCTCCTTGGACGATCCTAAATACCCCACTATCTAGGTCTTATAAATTTTAAAAGCGAATCCATTTTTGTGCATTGCAACGACTTAAAACCCTAATTTAACAAACCACGCAAAAACACGATCACTTTTTGAATGATATAGTTGAAAAGACAAAAAAGAAGGTGATTTCTATTTCCAAGCAAGAGACCTAAATTTTGCAAACATATTGCCTCCTTAGACGACCCTAGATACCCTACTATCTAGGTCTTATAAATTTTAAAAGCGAATCCGTTTTTGTGCGTTGCAACGACTTAAAACCCTAATTTAACAAACCACGCAAAAACACAATCAGATGTTAATTTTGCAGAAATAACCTTGTATTCTTCTCTTCTTTTCAAAACAGGATGATATGCCCTTAAGACCTTCTGATGGATATGTAGGAGCATTTATCAACCTTTTTAGACCAAATTGAGCTAGTTATGACTCATGATGGTGTTCCCATCATACCTCCATGCCTAGCTTTTGCTAGTCCCTTAGCAAAATTCTATGGATCAAACCAATTATCTAGGTCAGATGTAACCGTCAAGATGCCCTACTAAGCCGCATCTCTGGGAGTCAGATCTTAATACCAACAATAGGCCTAGAGGTACTCAAGTACCAACCCAAATCCAAATGATGTAGACACATCCATTTAGGTTAAAATGCCTATTTATGCATGTTCCTAGGCTTATATTTGCATTCAATATTATAAATATTGCATAACATGCATCATTCTACATTTAGAGTAGTTGTGCATATTTTAGGTTAATTGCATCCTTTTTGTGGTCAGGAGAGGAGATTTATTTTAGAGCCTCGAATTGACGATCCAACCATACGGATCTAATTAGGACAATGATTGGAGTCGAATGTCTCCAAAATCACCTTGATTGGAGTCCCATAGCACCATATACAGTTCGAGGATGATCAATGGCCAAGGGACTAGGTGACGCAATCTGGAGCTTTAAACAATAAATCCGACTGCACGGATGGATTTGTGTCGACGATCGCAGCCCAATGACGTGAAAATCGACTCAATCTAACCTCTGTAGCAGCCCCTACAAAGGAAAGAAGGATGGCCCAGATTATGCCACGTGGTCAACCCAGGCCTCCCTTGCGCACGCATGTGCCACCGCAGGCGCACAGCAATGCGAGCATGCACGTGCAACACGGGCACTGATAAACATGCATGAATTCATGATAAAATGCTTATTTATGACAGTTCCTAGGCTTAGCATTGCATATCATGTTATAAATACTGCATAACATCCATTGCATGGCATTTAGGATAGTTGCGTATTATGTGTATTAATTCTTCCATTTTACATGGCCAGGAGGTAGTATGACATCTTTACGGGCTTCGGATGAAGAATCCGACCGTATGGATGAATTCGGAGCGAGGATCATAGTTTGTCAACGCAAAAATCACCCTGATCAGAGCTCCGTAGCACCCTCTACAAGAAGATGAAGATGGACGGCCCAGATGGTGCCACGTGGCACCATCCAGGACACCCCCCCACCTAAGCCATCACGCCTGGCCTTAAGCAAGGATGCACCTCGACCGTTGGATCTTCATCCAATGGCTAAGGCGCACGCGACTACATCACCCTCCACTAGACAAAGGGCCGCTTTGGAGCAACAGTGAAGACGAGCGCTCTCAAACAACGAGAGCAAGTTCGAGCCGCAATTCGCCGCACCCGCTACAGCAGTAGCTGAAATAGGGCTGCTCAATCTTGATCGAGTTGTCAAGATTCTCCATGCACTATCTGACGCCACCCACCAATGCGAGGGTGCACACCAGATTGCACGCGAGTCATCTGGGCCGTGCATTTAAGATGACTAGGAGTAGCGCCCTCCGTCCGATCCTCATAATCGTGCGAGGTGCAAGATTCAAATCAAAGCACGCGTGATCTGCTGGCGAGCCTCGGCCGTGCGATGTCTCATCTGACAGCTGCTGATGCACGTGCCAGCTGTGCGGATTTCATATGCGGGCGAGCGCGCGTTCTCCTCTCACTATCACAGCCATCCACACCTGATCCAACGGCCGACGATCGCCGTGCCTACGATAGCAGCAGCTAAGCTTCCAAGTGCCAGCCAAGGCACGTGATTGCTTTGGCGATGTCTCTGGTGGGTCTTTAGCGACGTCTTAAATGTCACTAAAGGCCCGTGCACGCAAACCACCTCCATTCCACCACTATATAAACACCCCTACACCCCCCATTCCAAACCATCTCTACCTACTCTACTCCCACCTACTCCTAAGCTCTAGTAGCCTACCAAAGCTCCATTAGAGCTTACTCTCAAGCTCCAAAGGCCTCCTATTAGTGTGGCATTCCTTTATCCCACCAAATATTCGTCCCTCATCCCATCACCTTCATAGGTCGCCTTGGAGTCGTCCTCCCACCTCCATTCCGGTAGCAGATCACCTCTGCCTCCTCACCTCCATTCCAGAGCCTCGGTGAAGCATTCCTCTACTTGGCATCCTCCTGCATCTCACCTCCATCGTCCCGCTCCTCAACTCTTTTGTCCAAGCTTCCACCAGGCGCCGTCGTCTTGCCGAACAGCCGATTCGGGAGACTCCTCACCTCCCTCTCTTTTATGCTTTTGTAGATTATTGTAATAGACATTTGTGCAATATATCATATTTGATTCCATCTCTCTTGTGAATTTATTCTGCTTGTCTTTTCATTTCAAAAACACAAAAAAGTAACAAAACCTCAAAATACCAAAAAGAAATAAAATGAAGTGCGATTTTCAAGCAAAGTAAATGTCGCCTCCCTGTGTTCGACCTGGGACTCCCTTAGAGCTTTGGTAAAATTGTATTTGATAACAAGTTTTGCGACTACGACGACGGGTTCCTCCAAACCCTGATTTCTACCATGCGAAACATGTTCATCAGACGCGTGGAGTGCGCGCCAGTGCAGTGATTGGTGGTCGTGTAGGCTATCCTCAGTGATGTTTGTAGCAGACCTTCAACGACGTTTATGACCGTCACTAAATGTCTTGTATATGAAATTGATCCTTTCCTCCACTATAAAAGGACCCCTACCCCTCCCATTTTTCTTCATCTCTTCCTTTCTTCCTCTCACCACCTCCAAGGCTCTAGAGAGAGCTTGTCCCAAGCCTGGGATGCTCTTCTAGAGTAGAAAATAAACATTTGTTCCTACCTCTGATCCCCATTCGAGGAGCATCCCATGGTCGTCCACTCACCCCCTTTGAGAAGAAGATCCTCACCGCGACGCCGTCTTGCCCCTCCCTCCATCCTTCGGCTCCATCCTTATTCATCCCGCTCCTCACCACCTTCCTCTAGGCGACATCAGAGCGAGTCATCCTCTGAGAAACCATCAAGGGTGATTGCACAACAATCATAGGTCCTAATTCACCTGAATTAAGCAAGAACCTAGCTTAACATGGGCATTCTGCATGCATACGCATCATATTTTGCATCGTAATTGATTTATATGTTTTATGCATTTTACTATGCTATCTGAGAGGTATTACTCATTGCAGGTAATTCGGGGATGCGGATGACCGATCCAACCTTATGGATCTATTTAGACCAATGAAGGGAGTCCAACGGTTCCAAGATCGCATCAATCAGACTCCTGTAGCACCCTATGGAGTCCGTAGAAGAGCAAGAGCCAAGGGAAAAATTGAAGAAGATCTGGACCTCAAATGATAAATCCAATTGCATGGATGGATTCAGATCAACGATCGCAGTCCAACGATGCAAAAATCAGCCTGATCGGAGGCCTACAGCACTATCTACGAAGAAAGAAAGATGGATGGCCACGATGGAGCCACATGGTGCCATCGCAACCGCCCCTCACCACGCCCCAATCTTTGAAGGAGAGACATAGGCCATTGGATTGTCATCTAACAGCCGCGATGCAACCACGTCAACCACCTCACTACGCCTCATCAACAAAGGACAAGATCAACTATTGGATCTTCATCCAACGATTGAGAGCAGCCATGCGGAGATTGGAAACTCGACACAAACGCATCCACAGCGCGTTAGCTAGTGCCTTCACGCTTAAGCAACCGACTCAGGTTCGAGGAGCACCCAGCATGAAATCAGGAAAGGTGTTGAGTGCTGGTGCAATTGACCATAGGATCATCGAGCAGTGATAGGGGCAGTTGCGTGGCGCATAAAAATGCAAGGGAGAGAGGACGAGACTGATGACGCACGCTTTAATATTCAAAAAGGTAGTGGCACTCATTTTAAGCCGTCAGATCGTAAGATCGGACGGTTGAGGCTTAATGGAGTGTGATTGGAAGCACGCGGGCGTGAATCTGAGCCGTTCGATCATACGATCGAACGGTCGAGGATCGGGCACTAAAATGAGGCATGTGGTGCGAGCGAAAGAGGAAATGGCGAGAGTAGGAGAGCAACGACAGTGCAATGGAGATTAGAGGATGCACGTTGCGCCACGTGTCAGCTCCAGATTGAATCCACGAATGGAGAAGGATTTGGAGGGTATTTTTAGGCTTAATTAGGACCGTTGATCTCCCAATCAATGGATTTGATCAACCTAAGGCTATTGTATGAAATTAAGGGCTCCAATGCCCTAAATACCCTTCACAAAAACTATAGAAAGAGGCTTAAGGGTCCCTTTTGAAGGCATCAATTAGATTTCTTCTTCTTCCTCCTTCTGCAACTCCTCTACCTTCTTCTTCCCATCTTCTCTGCCTCCATCTCTGCATCTTCGTCTGAAGCGTCCATTGAGCCACCTCGGCAAATCGTTGCTGCTATCCTCAACCTCTCTAGAAGGCCACCACGGACCACCAGTGGTGCCCTTGTTCAGCTACATAGTTTATGTTCATGGTTAGAATTTGTTTAGTTATAGCTACATGTATGTGATTCTTATTCAAACTCTCTGCTTGATATATATATTGTGATTTATTGTCTATGCTATTTGGTAATTAGATTTAGAACAAGAGCATGAAATCAAAAGCATTTTCTACCTCCCTGAGACCGACCGGGACTCACCAGTTCTGTTAATTTATTTGTCGAGATGTATTTCACACTATACTATAATGCATTTGTCTTTTACGTGATCTACGCCCCAAACAGAGGGGGATTCTCTCACTTATATCTTTCTTTTTGGTTTTGTAGTGTAATCTTTCCCACTTTCTTAGTTGTAGAAAACATTTGCTTCATAAATATATGTGATTATTTCTCTCTCTCTCTTATATTTTGCAAGTAGATTAGTTAGATAAGAATTCATCGACCTAATCTCTTGCTTGCTAAAAAAATTAAAAAAAATTAGAAAAGACAAAAATAACAAAAATAAATAAAAGCGAAATGCAGATTTTCAAAACTAAACGTTTGCCTCCCTGTGTTCGACCCGGGACTCACTTTTAGAGTTTCGATTATAAATTTTATCTGATTGACGGATTTTCTCGAGAATCGAACTACGACGACGGGTTTTCCAAACTCACCTTTTCGCGATGAATCTTCTTGCAACTAATGAAAAGAGTGAAAGACTCGAAAAGGACTCTAAGTGCTAAGCATCTAGTGAAAAGAGTGAAAGACTCACTAAGAGGTCGTTACGATGGACTTTGGGTTTCTACGACCCTAGGTGACCCTGCCTAAAGGTTTATCTTTTTGATTGGTAGCTTTCTCTCTACTTCTTTTATTTATGAGGTGAACACAAGGGTGAACCCAGTGTATATCTCCCCGATTTATTCTACTTTCCCGCTTCTTCGCTAAGTGTTTTGGAAATTATTTATGCATTTTTGTGAGCTGGGCTCTGGACAACCGGCCAATGGGCTGTTACCCATGGCAACTTGCCAGCCATACTCGTGTGGTGAAGTGTGGTTTTATTTTTCTATTTTTTATTTTTTATTTTTTTATTTTCTCCTTTTTCTATTTTTTTCTTTTTGGATACCTTTTCTTTTTTTTCTTTTTCCTAAGTAGGCGGTTTCCCTGATCTAAGATTTACCTAAAGACAGTATGAAGAGAATGGTCGAATGGATGGACTCTAGACAACTGGCCAATGAGCTGTTACCACCAACAACTTACCAGCCATACCACCCTAAACAGTTCATTAGCTACCCAATTTTCGTAAAAATCTCCGGAAAGTGAATCAGTGCAAATAGTGTGTAGACGCTTAGACTTAAAATCCTCTCAAATCAGAGGGTGGGTTGATAAGTTGTGTACTTATCATCCCAATTTATTCACCAAATTAAAGTGAAATTACTTGGCAAGGACTCCAGACTAAGTCCACATTCGAGTGGACACCCGAGCTAATTAAGCCTGAAGACCTGAAGAGTCTAAGTGTTCTGGTCCTATCGTATCATTTCCTAAAGTTAATAACTTCCAAATGCCTAAGTTCTCTTCTCCTAATTTTTTTTTCTTTTTGAATTTTCAATTTTTTTAACTAAAAGAAATTCTACAGAGTTAACAAAATGATTTCAAGAATTAATTATCCACCCCCCCATGCCTAAATTATGCAATGTCCTCATTGTAAAAGTAAAGATATGAAAAGGCTCGAGTAAACAGAATATCACCTGAATTTCGTGAAAATCTAGTTAGCTCTACAGAGAGAAGAGAATATACACACGTGCTAAGTTTAATGCCTTTAGCTAAGAATAAAATACATACAAGGAAGAAATAGAGAATTCATAAGTGCAGGTCAGAATCAAAATCAAAAGATTACTTGCATCACTAAGCATTTACACACTATTTGTACTAACTCACTGTTGTCGACGTTTTGTACGGGTTTAAAGGATGTCACGTTGTAGTATAACCGACAAAATGTCTAAACAAATATAAAGAATTTTATTACTCAAAGACCGGAGTATCCGAGGTCGATCACAGGGAGCAAATCGAATTTACTACTAGTCAAAATGTAATTGAACACTCTAATTTACTCAGAATATTAATTCAAATGTGAATGTATGCAATTAAAAGTAATTAGGACAAAAATATGAAATTGGACATCTGATCACAAGATCAGACGTCTTAAAAGTATTTCTCATTTTCTTCTTCTTCTGCAGTCTCTCATTTTCTTCTTCGTTTGCTTCTTTCTCTGCTTTCTTTCTTGTCTTGCGAAGCCTTCTTCTTCTTCTTCTTCTTCTTCTGCTTTCCTTCTTCTCCTGCGAAGGCTTCTTTCTTTCTTCTTATCTGTCTTGCTCCTTCTGTCTTTTCTTCTTTGGCTTGCCTTTCCTTCTTCTTCTGTAGCGGCCAAGTCCTTCTTCTCCTGCGTTCAGCCTGCCTGCACAGGAGCAAAACCTAACCCTTCTCCCTCTACCCGCGCGTCTCTCTCTTAAGCAGTTCACTCATGGACGCTCTTCCAGAGCCACAGCCATAATCGGGTCGGATCGTACCCGGGACCAGGCGCACCTGCAGGTGGTGTGATGCGCGAGGAGTGCGTTGGCTTAGGTCGGGTCGGATCCGCCAGATCCACGTGGTCAAGCCGCGGAAGAGGCGGGTGTGGGGTCAGTGGGGGACCTCACCCCTGTGCTTACGGAGGCAACCAGCTTAAAGCACAAATACAATTTATAGCGTACTTGAGTGTTGCAATCCCACGATGTGGGACTAAAGGTTCCGCCCTGATTTCACGCGCGCCCACAGACTCTCATATGCAATTGCCCAAGCGGATGACTCTGCTGGCACTCCATGCTGGGCTCACTCACCTCGCGACACTCGCGTGAGTCTCCTGCATCTGCAGCCTGGGGAGCCTGATGCCTGTAGCTTCGTTGGAGCTTCATCAGAGGTCGTCCATGGCGGCAGGAGCTCAAACACTGTCATGCACAAAACAAGCCTCTCGGCCCAATCAGATCAGCTAGAGACCTTCGTTGTGGCACGGCGAAGGAGGTGGACGATGCTGCAGGCCGCAGGTCGGCCTAGGCATGCGTGCCTAGGTCAACCTGTGGCCGGAGATGGTGGGTTGTTCGGGGGGTGATTATGGAGGTATGGAGTGGCAGTTGTAGGGTGGAGCGAGTTCCTGGTGGTGAGGCGGAGCTCTCGAAGTGGTTGGCGAGCCGTGTGGAGTGGTGTGGGCGATTCGCCGGAGTGAGGTCGGAGGCGAGGAAGATGGAGGCGGTTAGGTACTGTCGAGGGGTAATCAAGTAAAATAGTTGGGGGAAAAGAGAGAGGAGAGGATGGAGAGGAGTTCTAACCTAATTGTAAGGACAAAGGGGACAGAAGGCGGACAGCAGTACCTGCTGTCGCCGGAGAAGATGATGCCCAGTGGGGGAGAACAGCGGCGACGACGGGGCTGAGGCGGCGTGCGCGGGTACTGCGCGACGCGGAGGGAAGTTAGGAAGCTAACTCAACCACTAGTTTTCTGGCAGAGCGAAGAGGGAGGAGAGGGGAGCTTGCCGGAGCTTGCTGGAACTTTCGGCCGGGCAGGAGGAGACGAATTAGGGGTGGACACTCGGCCAAATCAAGCTCGCCTTCTGCGGCAGGGTCTGGGGTGTCTTTTATAGGTGCTGGCCGCACCTACCAGCGCGTGGAGACCGCGCAATCAACGCTGCCGGCTCGCCGGAGATGGAAGGAAGGTGGATACTCAAATCTCTCGTGCGTTCGCACGAGAGATTGGGTTCACACCAGCGATTGTAATTGGCTTTATAAGGAAGGAATTCCTCAGAGAATCCTCCTTCCATTTCTGGGAGGGAATCTCTGAGGAATTAGAGAGCAATCCCTCTCCGAACCTCGCCGGAGCTCGGTTCTGCCCTAGCAATGGCGGCAGGACCGGTTTGCAAAGGAGGCGAAGAACCTAGGGGCCTCTCTGCAAAGGTATTCAAAAGATAGGGACCAATTTGTGATTTGGGTGTACTAAATTGCAAAGTAGGTCAAGATGACCTCTCCCTAGGTCCAAATTTTGGTACAAACCTAATTTGGACCTAAGGAATCCAATGGTGAAGTTGGATTTTAGGTTTGACCTCGTTTGACTGGACATTTTGCGTAAAAACCCAAATTAGGTTAATTGAGGAGCTAGGACCCTGATCTAGGTCAGACTAGGTTCCAAAGGCCAAATTAAGTGTTCTAAACCCTAGAGGATGTTTTTCCATGATTTTTAGAGGGTTTACTTGCTTTTTGTTCTGACCGGAACCTTGTTAATTTAAGCGGGTTTGTTTTAGGGTTACCAAGTGTCATTTAGTTCTTAGATTGCACATGAACCCATTTCTGATTGACTCAACCCACTTTTTATCTCATTTAGACCATTTAACCTATGTGTTGCTTCTGAGAAATCCTGTTTATGTACTGCAATGGTAAAATTACAGTTTTAACCTTTATTTCATGTTTTCTTCTCAGAGCACTTGTTCCTTCAGTTAGGCCTTATTCTAGGTTATGTAGGAGCTTTTATCCTCTTTATTGGGTCAAAATGAGCTAGTTATGGCTCATTATGAGGCTCTCATCACTCACTTTACGACGATTTTTACAGAAATTGGGTAGCTAATGAACCGTCTAGGATGGTATGGCTGGCAAGTTGTCGGTGGTAACAGCTCATCGACCGGTTGTCTAGAGTCCAGCCACATGACCATTCTCTTCCTGCTGCCTTTAGGTAAATCTTAGATCAAGGAAGCCACCTACTTAGAAAAAAAAGAGAAAAAGAAACACCCAAAAAGAAAAATAAAAAAATAGAAAAAGGAGAAAATAAAAAAATAATAACAAAGCCACACTTCACCGCATGACTATGGCTGGCAAGTAGTTGTGGGTAACAGCCCATTGACTGGTTGTCCAGAGCCCAACTCATAAAAATACATGAATAATTTCTAAACACTTAGGAAGAAGTAGAGAAGTAGAATAAACCAGGGAGATATACACTAGGTTCGCCCTTGTGTTGACCCATTAAAAAAAAAGTAGGGAGAAAGCTACTATTCGAAGAGATAAACCTTTAGGCAAAAACTCTTAAGGTCACTTGGGGTCGTAGAAACCCGAAGTCCATTTTAACGGCCGCCTAGTGAGTCTTTCACTCTTTTCACAAGATGCTTAGCACTTAGAGTCCTTTCGAGTCTTGGGCGGGTCAGGTAACCGTAAAAAGTTATCCTGAAACTCTCAAACTCCAAAAGTTCAAAAAAAAATAGAAATGAAGAAAAAGCGAAAAAAAAGGTATCTTCCTTTTTAAATAAGGTGAGGACTTGGGCATTTTGCATTTTGGCAGACACCCGAGTACTATTGAATTTTCGTAGTTTAGGACCTTAGTTGAAATTTTCTATTGTTAATAAACGACTTAGGCCAAGCGATCAAGTCCTAATTCTATTTTTATACATAGCATGTAGTTTAATTTTGCTAGGGACTAGCAAAAGATAGGCATGGAGTACGCTGTAGACACGTCCATTTAGGTTAAAATGCCTATTTATGCATGTTCCTAGGCTTAGACTTGCATTCCATATTATAAATATTGCATAGCATGCATCATTCTACAATTAGAGTAGTGTATATTTTAGGTTAATTACATCATTTTTGTGGTCAGGAGAGGAGATTTATTTCAGAGCCTTGAATTGATGATCCAACCGTACGGATATGATCAGAACAACAATCAGAGTCCAACGCCTTTGAAATTACCTTGATCGAAGTCCCATAGCACTATATGCAGTCCAAGGGAGATCAACGGCCAAGACACTAGGTGATGCAATCCGACCGCACGAGTGGATTCAGGTCTACAATCACAGCCCAACAACACAAAAATTGACTCAATCTAACCTTTGTACCAGCCCCTACAAAGGAAAGATGGATGGTCCAGATCGGGCCACGTGGCGCAACCTAGATCTCCCATGCACACACACGTGCCACCGCAAGTGCACAACAGCATGGGTGCACGTACATGTGCAGAGGCATGTCCGCGCAACAGCGTAGTAGGCACGCGTAAAGGCAGCGACAACAGCGTAGCGTGCATACACGAATGACACGGGCACGTGGAGCGCGCGCCAGCACAGCAATTGGTGGGCACGTGGGCTATCTTTAGCAACCTTTACAGTGGACCTTCAGCGACGTTTATGACCATTACTAAATGTCTTATATATGAAATTGATCCTTTCCACCACTATAAAAGGACCCCTACCCCTCCCATTTTTCTTCATCTCTTCCATTCTTCCTTTAACCACCTCCAAGGCTCTAGAGAGAGCTTCTCCCTAGCCTGGGATGCTCCTCTAGAGTAGCAAACAAACATTTGTTCTCGCCTCTCATCCCCATCCGTGGAGCATCCCATGATCATCCTCTCACCTTCCTTCGGGAAGAAGATCCTCCCCGCGACGCCATCCTGCCCCGCCCTCCATACTTCAGCTCCGTCCTAGTTCGTCCCGCTCCTCACCACCTTCCTTTAGGAGACATCCGAGCAAGTCATCCTCCAAGCAACCGTCGTGGAGGATTCTCTCACCTATATCTTTCTTTTTGCTTTTGTAGTGTAATCTTTCCTGCTTTCTTAGTTGTAGAAAACATTTGCTTCAAAAATATATGTGATTGTTTCTCTCTCCCTCTTATATTTTGCAAGTAGATTAGTTAGATAAGAATTCATCGACCTAATCTCTTGCTTGCTAAAAATACCAAAAAAATTAGAAAAGACAAAAACGACAGAAACAAATAAAAGTGAAACGCGGATTTTCAAAACCAAATGTTTGCCTCCCTGTGTTCGACTCGAGACTCACTTTTCGAGTTTCAGTTATAAATTTTATCATATCGACGGACTTTCTCGTGAATAAAACTACGTCGATGGGTTTTCCAAACTCTAACCTTTTCACGAAGAATCTTCACTGTATCACCAGACTTGACTAGCTTTCGCCTCAGTCTACTGCGAAGGTTTCTAGGGCCCACAGGAACTATCCTAAGGTTCGTTGGACCCAGCGGTTAAAGCACCAATGCTTGTAACATGGTTAACCCAGGTTCAGTTTGCCAATGCATTTTTTGTAAGAGAGAGGGATAGAAGAAGATTTTCATTTTTGGAGAGCTTTCTCTCTCTTTTTCTCTTCATTATATTTTTCCTTTGACCCAACCTCAGATTGGCCCTAAACACATTCTGTATTGGATTCCTTGTCCCCACCATCAATCCTCACAGGGTCCCTAGTAATCGATACTTCAAGATAACACCACCCATGTGATCGTCAAGAAACGGTTCACGGTTCGTATAAAAAATTTGTCATTGTTGCAGTATATGTCACAAATACAAACCGTTATCGTGCCAATTTATTTACTTACATAATTTTCACTGGGATGCAGTTATTGATATACATCACTCTCTAAGTCCAATATTATTCTTTAATTCCAAAAAGATCAATTTTATATACAATCATAAATGAATGAATTAATGAATGAAAGAATTAAACTAATTTATGTACAAAAGAATGTATTGAAATGCTTGCAAACACAAATATACAATCAAGCATCAGACACGATAAATATATACTATATACTATCTATTTATAACTTATAATACTAATACTTACATATATATAAAATAATAATTAATAATATATACTATACTAACTTAACTTAATATACTTACATATACAGTAACATATATAGTACGTACAGCAACCTATATAAACATCACTAAACCTTAGAAAAACTATGTACAGAATCTAAGGTAAAAACTAACATCTATAGTGACACTTATTCTATCTACAATGACAGATAATTCTGTCAGTAAAGCTATATTATTATTTATATACATATATAGCTCAAACATTACCTATACTACGTATACTTACTATACATATACTTATCATTTACAATATATTTATATATATATACACTATACATATACACGTACATCTTCTTCATTCTTCTACTTTTCTACTTAATTAGGGCTCTCTCATTCTCTCTTTGTTATAACACTTAGCCATTTTAAGTTTTGCTCTTTGCTTTCTCTTCTTAACCCCTCATTAACCCTTAGTTCAAAAATTAGGTTTTAAGTTGGCAGATAGCCTTTTCGAAGGATACACAGCACCCTCTCGGCTGGGACTAGACCTCTACTAAGAGCCACCCTAATTCGTTAATTAGGCCTCTTAATCACGTTTTATGCTCCATAATGGGCTTATTCAAGCCCTTGCACAGTGCATGGCTCCCAGCCACACACCACACACAATTATCACATCTCAAACCAAAGACCAATGCCATACTCAGATCAAAGGAGGGGGGATAAGGTTATAAGGGCGCCCAGCACCAAACGAATGAAGTGGGAGGATAACAAAAACAATATAAGCAGGTGCGGAAGGTTTGCCACTCATGATGTGGCACTATACAGCGCCTTCTCAACGATGACATCCCAGCGCAGCTGTGCTGATTCCGTGAATTTGGCCGTCGATTTGAGGGCCATAATTTGTTATAAATTGAAAATAAATTATGTGATATTAAAGAATTTAGATAGTACTACATAATTGTACAGTTAATTTACAAAATTAAATACATTTATTATATAAATAAATTAGGTAAAGTTTACAGTTTATTCATACTGTTTATTAGGTTTTATTTCTTAATTACATATAAATTATTTAATTGGTCTAATTGACCTTGTACAGTATTAATATACATATTAAAGTATTTAATAAAGATTTTATTGTATTTTACAACATTTATTTTGATTTTATTTATATTTAACTACCTATTTTCAGATCATTTTACATATAAATTAGATTTAAATAGTATAATACATTATAAATATAATTAAATTATCTTAATTTACTTAAAATATATTAATACAAATGTACAGTGTAAGTTAGTTTAGTTTTAACTTAAATTACTACTTTATTTTAATTTAATCTAGTAACTTAGCTAGTAATCTAATAAATTAATTACTTATTCTATATACCTAATTAAATTATGATACAAGGTCTTTAATATACATAATACATATATAAATATGTATACATAGTATAAATAGTAAATATAGTTACATACAAGGTTTTATAATTTTACTTAAGTTATAGTACTTATAAGTTAGTATAAATAATAAATAGTTATATAATTAAGTTAAGTACAGTTTAAATAATCTTAAATATGTGATTTACAATATATAATATATATAAGTTAATTATACCTATTATACACCTATTTTACAATATATATGCATATAGCTTGCTATATAGCTTATATTTACAAGTATAAACCTAGTATAATAGTGTTTTTTTTAGGTGTTTTTGTGAATTTTCTGATTTTTATAGGTTTTGTGTGTTTTATAGAGGTAGGAGATGAGAAAGAGAGAAAAATATGAGAAGAATAGACTATTTTTTTTATTTGTTTAGTTTAGGAGTTTTTATTTAGTTTCAAGGTATACTGAACCGTCAGGTGATATGTTCTATCAAACCGAGGGTTCAGAATGTCTTGAAACTTGGTATATGTGTAAAAATTTACCTAATTTTCACTAAGACAGGTTTATTTTTTTGGATTTTTTATATCATTTTTATTTAATTACAAGTTTAACTCATTTTAGGATCTTTTATGTGTTTTCAAAAGAAACTAAGACCTTAAATTCTAAATGGATAGCTGAAATGGCAGTGAAAATGTTCAGATATGTTCTATAGATTCTAAGAGATATGTTCCAGCCATTAAACATGAATTTCATTTAATTTAACATTCATTTCTCATTTTGGACAGTTAGGCAAACAAAGTTAACTGACAAAGAAGAATTTAAACAAGGTTGCAAGCAATCCAGATGAGATTTAAAATCATAAAATAGCATAAGAATGCTCGTACAAGATATAAACAATACATACAACATGCCAGCTAATTTAAAGAACTCAAATCCTAGGCTCTACTATCCAATGATTTCATATCAACAACAACTACCAACATCAGCTGCAGCAGCAAGAACAATAAGACAGTAGCCTAGTTGCTGCTGAATTTCAGAAACCATAAGACTTTGCTGCTGCTAAAGTTCCAATTCAAATCATCCAAATAGAATTTCAGTCATTCTAAATTAATTTCAGAGATTTGCAACAGCTTTGAAGTTAATTTTCAAAGCCACAGCAGACCTGATTAGGTTCAACAATCCAAAATCAATTCTAATCTTTGATCCCATACTTGAATGTTTAGAGCTCCAAAAAGAGTTTTCCCTCTTAAGATCAATTAGAACCACTTGATATAATCATGAAAACCATGAAAACCAATTGGTAATTATAGAGGCTAAAATCAGATCAGATCAGACCTAAGAAGGTCTTATCTAATGCACTTTAAAGCCACAATCGATCAAATTATTTCCAAAACTTCTTTGAAAAATCAGAGATGGAGATCTAAAAATTCATTTGAGTACCTAAATCCATAGAACTTTGATTTGATCTTCATTTCGCACCCTAGACAGTGTGATTCATGAAGCTCAAGTCAAGAGTTCAACTCTTGTAAACATGGCACCACAAATTCATTAAGAGTAATCAACAGTCAATTAGATCTCCATTGTTAGGTTGGGATCGAAATGTACATTAGGAAATAAATGTTTCCCATATAGGGCTTTCGCTATGAATTTAGCACTGATTTAATCACGTTCTTGTCTTGAACACCATTGATTGGTGATCAAGGTAAGTTGGTGATCAAATCATAATGCATTGGATCCTTATTCTATCTCAAATTAGGGAGACTAATTCTCCTTGACAGAACTCCCCAATAAGTGACTTAAATCAGGTATACGCTCATCCATAAATCAAAACCACACTCAAGAACACTGGAATCCTTGCATATACCCAATCAAAGCCACTAAAATCCACAAACAACTCGATTAAATTTGATAAAGCTCAAAATTGAATCAAATCTCTGATTCGATCATGAAAACCATTTACAAGAAAAATTGAGTCGTTTGAGTTTGTGAACAAGATCGGAGGGTCTTGTGAATTTGCAAGATTAATGAGAGACCCCCTAAGGTGGGTTATGATGCTAATTTCATATCTGAGGTTCAAAGCCTTCATATATGAAATTAGGTTTAATGAAGGGGTGATTTATGGATTTAATTACGAGGGAAAACAGAGAACATGAAATGGGGATGTAAAGGGGGAGATCAGTGATCAGTGAGTGAGATGAATTCATCTCCTCTGATCTGAATTGATCAGAGGAGGTGGATGTGATTTCTACACTAATCTACTTCTAAACTAAATTACAAACCAGTGGATTCACTAACTGATCTACACTACATTAACATTCACTACATCTATGCTAAAGCTAGAAAGCATTAAAACCTAGTCTAAATGGAAGAATGGGACCTTTGGATCTCATCCCGGTGGATGGAGAGGAACAATGGAGGGAGTAAGCACTCCATTAGAGTGAAAACTCACTCGTGGAGTTCTGGGTCGCCCTCAGGTGCTATGGAGTCCTTAGCGGCAAGGAGAGTCGAGGAAGAAGTGGAATTTCACAGCCGGTGCCCTTGAAAAGGGGAAATATAGGGAGGAGAGCTGGAGGGGAAGAATGATCGGCTCGAGAGGTGTAGAAGGTAGCGATCCCTCACGCACACAGTAGTGGAGCTCCTTAGGTAGAGTAATAGTGAATCAGAACACCAAGGTGGTGCGATTAGTCTCCAAGGGCGTGGGTGGTGGGGATTTGAGGAGAGAGTGCACGCAAGCTCAAATCAAAAAGCGACCGTTGGATGGGATCTAGGTGAGGAGGTGATCGCATGTGCCAATTCACGTGAAGCTTCCAATCAAGGTGAGCCGCAGATCAAGAGGTGTAGAGAATGAACGGTCGCGATAGCGCGTGTTCATGGGCGCTACAGTGATTACAAACGGCTGCAGGTGTGTTGGTGTTTTACAGGTGAAGACCCTCAGCGAAGGGGTAGAAAAATTGCGTAGCAGCCCATAAGTGGTAAAAAGATATAATAGAGCGGTCCTTTAAGGCTTGCAAATAGGTCCCTACAACCTACAAATAGGTCTTTTGAGGTTTTCTAGTGAATGAAATGTAATGTACTAAGGACCTAAATGTGAATCTTTAAATGCAAGGCCCTAATGATGTCCAAATGCAATCAATTTTTTATGGAAGCTTAATTGAACCTTTAGGAAGTTAATTACAGTTTTGATTTGAACTTTTAAATTCATTTGTGTGTTTAATTTGCACTTGGATCACCATTTAATCTTATTTAGAAGAATATCTCATTTAATGACCTAATTATGCATTTTTAACACAAAATTGATGTTTTAGGCCTTTTTCTCTATGTCCCACACTTAACCCCTTTTATGTGTTAATTTGATAGTGTTTAACCTAGTTTCTAGCTTAACTTAGGCAATTTAGCTATGATGAATTGCAACTCATCACCATGGCAACACTCAGAACCCTGGCTTTCGACACTTCAGGATAGTGCCGCCTATGGTGTTCTATAACTAAATCCAGACCATGGCAATCGACATTTCGTGATAACGCCTCCCATGGCATCTAAACCAACACAAGGTGCTTACGTGCCCCTGGTAGGATATTTAAATATCCCAGGAGACAATCACCAAGGAGATGATATGTTATTGTGCATCATCGAGGGGAATTTCCCGCCTCTTTGCATCGGGAACTCGTCCAAATCAACTTGTGTTTTCAGGCCACTCCTAATCTAGATCTTAGGACCATTTTCAGAACAACATAAATGCTTTTTGCATGATTTCATATTTAAGCGCATTGAACTAGACTGTGTGTAATTTAGGGTGCTTAAGTTACCGAGTCCTGCAAACTAGAGGTTAGTTAATGGGGCCGAATAATCCCTAAGCCTTAAACATAATAAACAAGCTTTGCATTTTCCTCAACCTCTCGAGAACTAATCCGGATCTTGACAAGTACGTGAGTGTTTAAAACTCAGAACAGATCCAAGAGGCCTAAGGTCGGTATTCGCCACTAATCCCTTAAGTTTTAGCCTTCCATGTCTTATTTCATCATTCGATCCAACCTAGAAGTTAGGTGAGTTCCATATTATTTTGAAGAGACTCAAATTTTTTTTCCTTTATCTTTTTGCTCCTTTCTTTTCAATTTTCCTCCCTCCTTTTTCTCATTTTTTTCTCAAATCACCTCCTCAAGAATGATGTGATATCTTAAAATTTCCTCCTCTTTTCTCCATTTTTTTTATATGTGTATTTTTTCTGAAACCCCTTTTGTGATTTGATTTTCACAGCATTTTGTACTTTAATGGCCCCCATGCCTACGATTTACAATGTCCTCATTGTAAATTAGGTGGGTTCAAGTTTAGCTCAGATCGTACATTAGAACAGGGTAAAAGGGTGAGTGAATGAGTTGGGATGACTGTTGCAGACAATTTCAAGCTCTGGTTTGAATACCAGAGGTAAAGTTGGCTATTCTAATGGATGAACCCTAAACTGCAATATGAGTTCAGTAAGGAGATATGTCAAAAGGGGTATTGGGTTTTCAAAAGATGACGAGTTGCCTCCTGTTACGCAATAAGTTTAATGCCATCAACTGGGTACAATAAGCTTAGGGAGAATGGAGGTCAAAAGAGACAATAGCCAAGTTTGCGTCAGTGAGTTCAATGAACGATTTGAGTCTTTGACCGTTCATGATAAAAGGTTCATAATCATGGCTGAGTTCACTAATTTCAACAGCTCCATTTCCAAATACTTATCTCACCAAGAATGGTCTAATCCATTTTGATTTTTGTTTGCCTGGAAAGAGCTTGAGCTTGGCATCAAAGAGTAGGTCTTTTTGACCAGGATGAAAATATTTTCGCATAATGTGCCTGTCATGGAAGGCTTTAGCATCAAAGAGTAGCTCTTTGTAGATTCGTGAGTTCTCATAAGCATCATTGCATAGTTCCTCAATCTTGCTCATTTGCAACCGATGGTGTATTCCAACCTTCATAAGATCCAGATTGCACTTTCGTACTACCCAATAGACCTTGTGCTCCATCTCTACGGGAAGGTGACATGCCTTACCATACACAAGTCTAAAGGGAGACATGCCTAATTGGGTCTTGTGAGTGGTCCTATAGGCCCACAAGGCTTCCGAAAGGCGAATAGACTAGTCTTTTCTATCTGGCTGAATAGTAACCTGAAGGATCTTCTTGATCTCTCGATTTAACAATTCAGCCAGTCCATTAGTCTAGGGGTGGTAAGGAGTCGAGATACAATGTGTCACCCCATACTTTTTCATTAGGAACTAGAAGTGCACATTGTTGAAATGAGACCAGCCATCACTGATGATGGCCTTGGGAACCCCAAATCTGGAAAAGATGTTCTCTTGAATGAATCGGAAACCAACTTTGTGATCACAAGTTCTGGTGGGGATGGCTTCGATCCATTTTGAGACGTAATCAATAGTGAGTAAGATGTATTCGAAATCGATAGATCTTGGAAAGGATCCCATGAAATCAATTCCCCATATGTCAAAGATTTCACACATAATGATCAGGTTCAAGGGCATCATATCCCATGGGCCCATGTTGCCAAGGGTCTAACAACGAGCACATGCACTGCAATACGTTTGTGCATCTTTGAACATTGTGGGCCAAAAGAACCCACACTGGAGGATTTTTGCTACGATTTTTCACCCAGAGAAATGGCCACTGCAAGCTTAGTCATGCCAGAATGAAATCACGTCTTTGACCTCGTTGTCAGGAATGCATCTCTAGATTACTTGATCATTGCCAATGTAGAAGAGATACGGTTCCTCCCAAATATAGTACTTGGCCTCTGAAATCAGCTTGTCTCGCCTGGAATTCACCCAATCTGGAGGGACTTTCCCCATAACTAAGTAGTTTACCATATCAGTAAACCAAGGGGAGACCATGAATATCCAATAGATGCTCATCCGAAAAATACTCCGTGATTGGATCGGATGGGTCAATGATAGAAGAAGGAAGGTGGGACAAGTGATCAGCTACCATAATTTGTTTTCCCGCCTTGTCGCGAATCTTGAGATCGAATTCTTGCAACAACAAGATCCAGCGGATTAGTCTAAGTTTCGCATCCTTCTTCGCGAGTAAGTACCTCATTGCAGTGTGATTCAAGTAGATGATGACACAGGAACCTAGAAAGTATGATCTAAATTTTTCCAGACCAAATACTATAGCCAACGACTCTCTCAATAACTATGTAGTTACATTGAGCCTCGTCAACCGTCTTGTTGGCGTAGTAGATGACCACAGGTTTCCCATCAATTTTCTACCCAAGCACTGCACCCACTAAAAGGGTTGAGACCAATCAAGGGATTGCAGGATAGGTGCTTGGGTAACTTGATCACGCAGGCTTTCAAATGTGTGAATACACTCATTCGTGATCTCAAACAGGACATCTTTTGATAGGAGATTAGTCAGGGGGCACATGATTTTCGAGAAATCGGGAATGAATCAACGGTAAAAATCGACATGCCCCAAAAAAGATCTGATGTCCTTGATCAAGCTAGGCACAGGTAGTTTGGAAATCAAATTTACCTTAGCCCAGTCAACCTGGATGCCATTCTCAGAGATAATATGTCCTAGGACAATTCCCTCAGGAACCATGAAATGTCTCTTTTTCTAGGAAAGAACCAAATTCGCATCAATGCTTTGCCTGAGGATTTGGACCAAGTGCAGGAGGCAATCATTGAAAGATTCCCTGAATACTGAGAAGTCATCCATGAAGACTTCAAGGTAATCACCTACCATATCAGAGAATATGGCGAGCATGCACCACTGAAAAGTGGCGGGTGCATTGCAAAGCCCGAAAGGCATCCTGTGGAACATGTACGTCCCATAGGGGGAGGTGAAGGTAGTCTTCTCTTGGTCCTTAGGATGGATTACCGCCTGATTATAACTGGAGTACCCATCCAAGAAGTAGAAGAATTGATTTCCTGCCAATTTCTCGAGAATCTGATCAATAAATGGTAGTGGGAAATGATCCTTTTTCGTGGAGGCATTTAGTCTTTTGTAATCAATGCAGACTCTCCACGAGTTTGCGATACGGGTCGGAATGGTTTCTCCGATTTTAGTTGTAATTACAGTGAACCCTACCTTATTAGGCACAACCTGGATCGGACTCACTCAACGACTGTCAGAGATCAGGTAGATGATTCTAGCATCTAACCACTTAATGATCTCTTTTTTCACGACATCCTGCAGGTTTGGATTCAGACATCTCTGCATTTCATGGAATGGTCGTGAGCCCTCTTCAGTGTAGATGCGGTGCAAGCAATACGAAGGGCTAATACCAATCAAGTCATTGAGAGTCCAACCAATAGCTCTCCAATGCTGCTAGAGGATAGAAATCAATCGTGCTTCCTAATCAGAAGTTAGTCAAGAATTGATGATCATAGGAAACGTGCGATTAGAACCCAAAAAGACGTATTTTAGATTATCAGGGAGGGGCTTCAATTCCATAACGAGATTGTCAGCAGCAGCAGGCGGTTCAGGGTGGGTTTCAAGAGTAAAGGCAGGAGTTGTAGGTGTGTCCAGGTCTGGTCTAGGCTCCTCTATCTGCGGGGCTTGATCCTCTTGTGGTTAAATATCAGGTATAAGTAGGTTTTCCTCAACAAATGGATCTTCAACCACGGACTCGATATTGTAGATCTGCTCGATAACCCCACAATTTATTCCTTTTTAGGCCTAAAAGATATCAATTTTCAAAGTTTTGTCCCCAAATTTTAACTCAATCTAATCCTCTTCACAAGTGATGTTGGCCCTAGCTATGGCCAAAAATGGTCTCCCTAATATGATTGGTGTATCTTTCAATTTCTCACGACATCCATGTTTACACAATGAAGTCCAAGGGAAAATAAAAATCATGGATCTAAACTATAACATCCTCGAGAATTCCTTTAGGTGACTTGATGGATCGATCTGCTAATTGCGAAGTCATCTCTATCGGTTTGAGCTCAGATTCTTCAAAGTGGTCTAGTAGGGATGTGGGTGTCAAGTTTATGGAAGCTCCTAGGTCCAATAAGGCTCTATCAAACTGTATAGCACCGATTGCACAAGGAGATCAGAGGGGTACCTGAGTCTTTTGCCTTAGGCGGGAGTTTGCTCAAAATGACGGAGCTGGCTTGCTCCGATAATACGATCAGATTCCTACCTTTGGTTTGTGGCTTACGCTTAGGTGTACATACATCTTTTAGGAATCTCACGTAAGCCAGTACGTGGCGTATTGCATCCATCAATGGGAATGTTTATTTGGACCTGCTCAAAGTGCTTGACTAGGTCTTCCTCCAGTGCCACAGTTTTGCGTTTCCTCTTTCCCTTGGTCAAGGCTGTTGGTGTTAGAGCACCACGATCATTTGTTTTGATGATAACAAAACACGTGTTATTTAACATTTGCAATTTGAGTCCTAGATTTCAGGTCAATTGCAAATGTGGACGTGTTTAGACGGAGTTCGAGCTCGCATCCAGGATGGATTGGAGGAGCTTGACGGAAAACAGAGGAGGTTCGCGTGGAGCGACAGATTGAAGATAGAAGACAAGAAGAATAGGATAGATTCTTTTTAATCCTTTCTTGTATCTCTTGTCTTTATTTTCTTTCTCTTTTTATTTTCCTTAGAATATTGTTAAAGAGCCTCAAAGTACCCTAACAGTAGTCCTAGGAACACCGGCACAACCCTAGGATACTTAGGTTTTCTGTAGAATACTTAGAAAACCAATATAGGGTTCAAACAGCACTTCCAGACGTCTAATTCCAAAATCAGACGTCTGATAAAGTATTTTAAGACGTCTGACTGTTGTTTCAGACGTCTGATAACTGTTAGGTTGGACATAGTTAGTTCTGTCTGATGAAATCAGACGTCCAGACCCTTATACCAGACGTCTTAGGAGACGTCTGATGGACTTGCCAGACGTCCAGATAGTGGACCGTTGGCTAGCTCAGCAGGCGCTGAAGAATATGACCGTTAGAGCCTTATCAGACGTCCATAGGACTGTCCAGACGTCTGATAATTGACCGTTTTGCCTCGGCTGACCCAAAATCTCTTCTCAGAGATTTTCTAGCCGTTGTAATGTTTGGAAATCAATTCCCACAGTAAAAGTAGGTTTCCAGACGTCCATACATAGTACCAGACGTTCTACATGTCGTCTGATGGACTTGCGCAAAAACCCTGTTTAGATCTGATTCAAGTTAAGAGGAAACCCGCATAGAATCAGATGTCTGACCTTTAAATCAGACGTCTTAAAGTGGCCTTCCAGACATCTGATGCCAGAGTTAGACGTCTGATAACCCTGTCAAATGTAATCATTGTCCTGATTTCGGCCTGATTCTCTTGGACTTTGTTCCCAACGGCTATAGAACCTTTCCTAAGCCTTCCAAAGCCTTCCTAAGGCCTCTATAAATAGAGGGGAACCTTTGCAACACAAGATACACACTTAGAGACACAAGATACACCAAGAGACACCTTGTAATACACTCTCACACTCTTGTGTCCAAGAAGCTCTTGCTCTCTAAGCTCAAGTTCTACATCTTGAGAGCATCAAACCGTTGCGCACCCGCTCTCCCGCCGTTGTCTACGAGAGCAAAGTTGCGCCGTCGCGTGGCTCACGCATTTGCATCATCGACGCACTCCTTGCAAAGGGGAGTTTCCTATTTCCTATAGAAGCTAGGTTTAAATTCCTTTGTTGTCTCTATAGGACTACTTGTTTTATTTTATCTTTGTCTTTTGGTTGGGTATTCGCTTTGCGAATTCCCGCTTCCTTCGTGGGACAAAATCCTTCTCGTGGAGAGAAGGGGTTGAGGAACGCTACCCTCGTACTTGTAGCGTGGTTGTACTGAGGTTGAATCACCCTCGTTTTAAAGTGATTCGGTTAGTGGATTTGATCAACTAGGTTGATCGGAAAATCCTAACTCAAGAGGGTTAGGTGGTGGTTTTCACCTGGTTTGGGTTTCCACCTAAAAATACCTGTGTACTTGTGTGTTTGTTTATTTTGTGAGATTATTTATATTTCAATTCCGCATTTTATTACGTCACCCCTCCTAGAAGGGCCAAACTTTCAAAGGCCTCAGGAAATGGAACCTCAGTTGGTTCCTCTAGGATTGGCTCAGGCTCTTTATCTGGGATAAGAGTGTCTTGGGTTACCAATCTAGGGTTGGGATTTGTGGTATCAGGCTGGTTGTGGCCAAGAAATGAAGGGTCCTTTGTTGCTTTGCCACTACGGGTGGTGACAGAATTCAATCTGCCTAACTTTTGTTTAGGCTAGGCAAAATAGGTGTCTCTACTGAAACCCCGAATATGAAGTGGAAGTGTCCATCCCATCAGGCAATGGAGCAAAAGGGACCTAATAAACAAAGTGTGCTTGGCCTTGATTTGGGTTCATAACGCACCTCTGGTTCCGCACATTATTCAGGTTAGGAAGAGGCTGAGAAGGAAGTGCACCAGGCTGGCGAGGGTTTTTCAGCTAGGCCAACTAATTACGGAGATCATTGATTTCTTCTTTGTGTTGTTTTTGCATGTCAACCAAGGTCTGAAGAATCAGGGAGGTCTGGTCCTCCTTAGGTGGGCCAGATTGGAAATTTGGATTGGGCATTGGTTGAGTAGGCTGATACAGTCGCAGGTTTTGTGCTCAGGGTTGGAATTGAGGTCTCAGATTCGGGTTCTTTCCCGACCACGCAAAGTTGGGATGATTAAGCCATCCAGGGTTGTAGGTATTAGAGAAAGGATTGTTCTGGATGGTGTGGAGATCCTCGCAGGTCTGAGGAACTCTAGAGTAATTAGGATATGAGGGTTCAAAGTTCCCCCAACTGTGGTAGGCTAACCTGGAGTTTCCTCCAACACCGAAATTAGACGGGGGTGGGTAGGCATCCATCCCCTGAGAGTGGTAGATGTTGTGTGCAGCCTCCATACCTGAGGGTGGGTGCACATATGTGCTTTGTGGTGCAATGATGGTCTTGTGTAGATGTCGAGTGATGTCATCCACCTTTTTCTCAATGATAGAGACCTTATCCAATTGACTGGCTACCAACTCCAAGTCAACGGATGCGGAAAGACCTCAGGTCTTGTGTACCCCTCGATTGTTTGTCAATGCGCGAGTGGTCGTTTGGTCGTACGAACCTAGTGCCTCATTGTTTAGGGAGTTCTCGCACATATTTTCAAGAATTCCCCAAATCTCATCTTCATGCTGACCCATGATGCTGCCACCACAGGTTGCATTGACAAAAAGCTTGATGTCATCACGGTGCCTATGGTAAAAGGATTGGACTTGTTCCCACTTCGAGACTCCGTGATGGGGGCATTTGCGCATGAGATCCAGAAAACGATCCCATGCCTCGTGTAGAGATTCTCCCGCTCCTTGTGAGAAGTGTGTGATTTGGTGCTGCATTGCATTAGTTTGACCAATGTGATAGAATTTTTGTAAGAAAGCAGTCTGAAGTTCTTCCCATGTGTTGTTCTGGTGAGGGCATGTCTGAAACCAATTGGCGGCTTTGTCAGCTAGAGAAAAGGAGAAAATTTTAAGAGTAGACCATCTCGATTATGCAAGTCTGCCCCAAATGTGTGGGCCAAATGCTTCAGATTCTTGATGTGTTGGAAAGGATCCTCGGAGTTCAAGCCATGAAACTTCGAGGTCATGTGAAGCATACTAGTCTAGAGCTCCACCTCGGGTCCTCCCGCAGGAATGTTGATTTGAGGTTCAATCTCCACTATAGCGGGATTGTAGTGATCTTGCATTTGAGGACGCGACGGTGGGTTGATGTAGGCATTGCTCCGATCTCTGAAATCAAAGAATTGTTGTGGTTCAAAGTTAGGTTCTGGATGATCCATGGTTGTGGCTGGAGATTCAAGTTCAGAAGTGGAGGAGTTGGAAGAGATGTCAATGTGATCAGGTAGTTGCACAAACAAAGAAGTCAAGGCTTGGCCTCAACAAGAGTGAAAAACTAGTGGAGGCCTCAATGGTGGTCGTACGGACCTCCTCTCGTACATACACCAATGGAATAGACGAGGGACAGAAGGTGTGATGGACCCAATCAAGACACCCAAAGATTTTTGGATGACTATAGAGGTTCGAGGCGGATGATAACATTAGATCATGAAGTCATCCACTTGATAAATACCTGGGTAGCCAGGAAGGGAGAGTCCCGCAAAGACCCCTACACTGTAGAGCGTCCCCATGGGTTACAGGGTTTCCCCCACTCGACCTTCCTTGTCACCGTGGATCTAGCTATACCAGAATGGATAACTTGACCTCTTAAGTCAACCAATTTTAAGTTTAGATGAGGTGCTTAGGATTCCACTTGAACTTTAGAATGATTTTGTGAGTGGCGATGTAATTTGAAGATTGGTTGATCCCACAAGGTGGCTCAACTTCACCTAATATGTCCTAAGATTATTATGTCCCAATTTTATGATTCAAGTGGATGTCTAGAGCTTGCTTTTACGGTTTGCTTGATTAGGTAAATTCAACCAAGGCTTAAGAAACACACAGTTTGGGGAAATAGAATCTTTTTTAAGTGTGGTCCTCAACCCTAAAGTGGAAACCCTAATTTTGGCTCTACTTGGTCCAATCAATTTTTGTCCAAATTTGGCACCTAGGGCTCAATCAAGAAGGTGAGTAGACCTAGGTGTCTTAAATCCCTAATAGATGCAAAAAATCAGGTTGAGGATTTTTCTAATCAAATCAGGCAACTTGATGATTAATTCTAAGTAGAAAATGCAAGTTGTTCCTGATTGATTTCTTCCTTTTTAGCTTTTCTCAGAATCAGGAACTTAATGGAAAAGGAGATGAGATTACCTACCCCTAGAGTGTTTGATGTGCGCCCCTACACAAATCACAGCCAAACAGATAGAGAAAGTTAGTATCAGGATAGGAATTGTACTCAAGAGATCAAATTACGCATTGTTCCCAAGCAACGACGCCAAAATGTTTACGCGCGAAATAGATATTATAAAATCATTGCATTGCAGTATAGTCGAAATTGCACGAAAACAAATACAACAATTTATAGCTCAAAAGATCGTTAAGAAAGTTCGAGGTCGAACACAGGGAGCAAGTAGCAATTAATCTCAAAGATCACCACAAATATAAGCAATTATAACAAGAACAATAATCAGAAATGATATATCTGATAACTCAAGTTTGAAAGTGCAAAAAGAATAGAGTAAAATGGTGATTTGAATCGCCAAATTACTCTTTAAGTTTTACAAGCACTTAATATATATGAATGTTTATTTCAACCACTGCTCAGAATATCAGATGATAGAATAAGCGCTCAGACACCTTAACCAGCAGAGGCAAAGGCCTCTCTCTTTAAGCCTTCAAGTCACATACAGAGGAAAAGGCCTCTTTGAAATTCCTCAAGAGTTAGAGAGCAAGGCAAAATGCCCCCCCTCTCTCTCTTCCCTTTCTTTCTTTTCTTTCTCTCAGACCCTGATTAACCGAGTAAAAGGATCAGAACCCTGACCTGCGCGGCATGGCAGCAAGCGAAGGTAGGGGTGTGTGCACATGTGGAGAGGGACCTCACCCCATGCTCAATGAGGCAAATAGCCAAGAGAATAAAATCAATTTAAGTCGCACATGCATCTATTGACTTTCTGATGTGGGACTAAAAACCACTACTATCTTTTGTGAAGTTCCGTGTGAGCTATAGCTGGAGGATGTCTGTATTGAAGGTGCAAATGGATTGGGCAACTGTAATAGAGGAGATAGAGACGTTCCTGGAAGGTGTCCGCAGCCCCTGGAGTAGAGAGTGCTAAGGAACACGCTTTGAATGTTGCGAACGGGACCAGAGAAGGTGGAGGTGGCGGCGGTCATCCAACCGAGTACCTAAAATAGGAAATACTCGAAAGGTTCGTCTGAGGGTGGAGAACATGATGGTGGTCTTGGTGGTGCGTGTGAGTGAGTGAGGAGGTTGGGCAAGGTTGGAGGAGGCGTGTGTGAAGTGCTGTGTCTGAGGGGTGTTTGAGTGCGTGAACCCCTCAATTTCTTAAGGACTTTGGTCGAGAGTGGAGTTACGAAGCTTGTGGAGTTGGTGCGAGGTAGTTTGGTGGTCTATTGAGGTCGGGCGAGCTCGTCGAAGCTCGACCAGCCGTGAAGAAGATGAAGTGCAGGAGGGCAATGTAGTGGTCAAATTGGAGTGTAGGTGAGGGAAACGAAATTAGAGGAAGAGAGGAAGAGTTAGAGATACAAAGGATGAGAAAGAGGGGCAGAGAGCTCTGGTTGTGGTTGATTGGAGCCGAAGAAGATGAAGAGGGTGGTGAGACGACAACGAGGAAAGAGGCAGGGAGACACCCTCTCTTTGACCGGAGAGGTGCGTGACGAGCAGAGGAAGGCAATAGGCCGTCCAATTTGACTATTGGATGTTTGGACTAGGAGAGTGGAGAAGGTCGCTGATGTAAACACATTTATTGAGGGTAAAATGCCTATTCATGCATGTTCCTAGGCTTAGATTTGCATTTCATGTTATAAATATTACATAGCATGCATCATTCTGCATTTAGGGTAGTTGTATATAATTTAGGTTAATTGCGCCCTTTTTATGGTTAGGAGAGAAGGATATTTATTTTGGAGCCTCGGATTGACGATCTAACTATACGGATTTGATCAAGATGATGATCAGAGTCCAACGCCTCTGAAATTGCCTCGATCGAAGTCCCGTAGCACCATATGCAGTCTGAGGAAGATCAACGGCCAAGGACTAAGAGACATAATTCAGAGCTTCAAATGATAAATCCGACCACGCGGATGGATTCGGGTCGATGATCGTAGCCTAACGACGTGAAAACCGACTCAATCTGACCTCTGTAGCAGCCCCTACAACAAGAAGAAGATGGATGGCCCAGATTGCACCACGTGGCACAGCCTAGGCCGCCAGCACACACACACAGCACCGCACGCGCGCGGGTGTACATGCGCTACGCGCAGTGCCAGAACATAGACGCGCGCGCGGCAAGGTAGGAGCACGGCACCAGCGCAGCGTGAGGTGGGCTACAGCGACGCATGAGCTGGACTTACAGCGACGCTTACAGTCGTCGGTAATTCATCACATGCCAGCAAAGCCAGCTGTAGGTGCCAGTAGGCATGAGCTGCCTACAAAAACGTTTCCAGCGGTGGCCTGGATGTCACTAATGGTCCCATACCTATTTTTTTGCCTCTTCTCCTCCACTATAAAAGGACCTACACCCCCTCCCTTCCAAGCCATCTCTACCTACTCTACTCCCAAGCTCTAGCAAGCCTACCAATGCTCCATTAGAGCTTGTTCTCAAGCTCCCAAGGTGCCTATTAGTGTAGCGAACCTCTACCCTACCAAATACTTCTCCAACTTCCCATCTCCCTTCATAGGTCACCTTGGAGCTATCCTCCCACCTCCATTCTGGTAGCAGATCACCTCCATCTTCTCACCTCCATTCCGAAGCTACGCTGAAGCTTTCCTCAACCCGACATCCTCCAGCATCACACCTCCATCGTCCTGCTCTTCACCTCCTTCGTCCGAGCTTCTGCCAAGCACCGTCATCTCACCGAACAGCTAATTCGGGAGATTTCCTCTCACCCCCCCTCACTTTTTATGCTTTCATAGTTCATTGTAATCGACATTGAATTGATATATATCATATTTGTTCCATTTCTATCTTGTGATTTATTCTACTTGTCTATAATTTCAAAACCACAAAAAATTAACAAAATCCCAAAATACCAAAAAGAAACGAATCGAAGCACTATTTTCAATAAAGTAAACGTCGCCTCCCTGTGTTCGACCCGAGACTCCGTTGGAGTTTCGATATAAATTTTATCTGATCGATGTGTTTTGCAACTACAACGACGGGTTACTTGTAACCTTTATTTCTAACACGCAAAGCACGCCCGACCATTTTGGCGCCGTTGCCGGGGACAACATGACCATTTTGGTGTTGTTGCCGGGGATGCCCGACCATTTTGGCACCGTTGCCAGGTAGGCAACGGAATTTACTTTATTGTTTATTGTGTTTCTTTGCATTTACATAGCACTAACCCTAATTATCTTTGATCTATTGTCTTGCATGTACCCTAGCATGGAAATCCAAGTGCGGTAGATCGGAGTAAAGTGCGGGTAGAGTACTCTGTAAGTGTCCCCCACTTTTCCCCCCACTAGTTCATTTCACCACAATTATAACCAAGACCTAATCTACTTAGGTGTTTACATAAACCCTAGGATAGACTTTGTTTGTCATGTTTGCCACCTTCACCCATCTCACCCACATCTTACATAAAATGAAAAAAAACAAAAAGATATTTCTGTGGGACAAATCAATTTACACACTCTATACACCCAAATTTGAGGCACATAATCGGACTTGATTTTTCGTCTATTCAACCGGGCTTCCGACCTGTGGACCCGGTACACGAATTCAACACATAAAAGAGTAGAAATCATATTAGGTTAACCATATTTTTGTGTGCCTTAATCGGTGGTGCATTTGAGCCAATTGAGTGAATTGTTTGGGTCGCACCACCTAATCTAAAAGAGGTTCATTTTCTAGCGGCCCCATAGGATTCAATAATTAGGTCAACCCAGGCACTCCATATTTTTCTTGATTTCTAAAGGAAAATACTTGAACACGTGCTTTCAACAAAAAACTTGGTTTGCCTCACAAAACTTGGTTGAAAACACCTAATATTTGAATCCTAAAAGCTATTAAGATTCGAATCCTAAAACTCACCTCATCATTAATAATCTTGCTTGAAAACCTCTTGGTTGTGCACATTCGGCAAGATAAAAATCCACTAAATCCTCTAAAATTTATGAAAAAGTATCCCCTAGGGTTTAAAACCTTCAATTTGGCCTTTGGAACCTGTTTTGACCTAGATTGAGGTCCATACCCAATTTCTAACCTAATTTGGGTTTTTATGCAAAATGTCTGGTCAAACGTGATCAAACCTAAAATCCAACTTCACCATTATATTCCTTAGGTCCAAATTAGGTTTATACCAAAATTTGGACCTAAGGGAAGGTCGTCTTGACCCACTTTACAAAATGATCCTCAATAATTACTTTTTGACCCTTAACTTTTTGAAACCTTGCAATTACCCCATCAACTTTCCCATTGTTTTCTTCAATCTGGTCCTTCTGCCACCCGCAACAGCAGGCCATACCTCTGGAGACTTTGCGCGGAGGATGGCGCCGCACATGCATGGGGAGCTGGCCCCAGATTTGAAAGGTAGACTCTCTGCGATGTCCCCTACCGCATGGGCCGGCTCCCATGCCCTGTCGACCACCATACCTCTCGTGCGAACGCGCGAGAGGTATGGGTCTCCATCTGCCACAACTCCGGTGAGGTTTTTCCCACTGCTTTTGCATCTGCCGGCTAGCTCTCGCCTATTTAAGGAGCGGCACACCTTGCCGCATCCTTCAAGCTTCGTTTGGCCTGAGACCCCCCCTCCTATTCGTCTCCCACCAACTCTAGCCAACTACCAGAGCTTCCGGCGACATTCCCTCTCCTCTCTCATTACCCTGCCACCGTACCAGTGGCAAGGTTAACTCCGCCATCCTCTGCCGCACCATAACGTACCAGCGGGCGCCCTCCAGCCCTTCTTCCTCGTCGCCGTTCTCTCCCCCTGGCACCTTCGTCTCCGACGATAGCAGAATCGGCCTCTCGGCCGCTCGCCACCTTCGCATCCCCTCCTCTACTCTAGACTCACAGCTAAGTCCCTCTCACCCTCCTCTTTATTTCCCCTCTGCCAATTTGTTATTTCAACCCCTCGACAACCGCAAGCCACCAACATCTCCTCCACCTCCGGCAGATCACCGATGAGGTGTCTCCGTCACCTCCCCACACCCATCCACTCGCCAGACCCCTCAGAAGCATCATCTCCACCCACTAATCATCCTGCGACCCTCCACTAATCGCGCCACCCACTGAAACCCTTCCTCGAAGACACCCACCTGCACACACACAGTGTGCCTTAGGCACACGCCAACAGGTGACATCACGCCATGCTGATCCCCGAGTTATCTTCACCGTGCTCTGGCGAAGCTCGCCGAGTGTTCTGACAAGGCCGCAAGGTCGTATTCGTGGTTTCAGGTCCCAAGCTTCCACCGCCATTGACGTCGAGCTTGGAGCAAGCTCGCAAGCAGCTCCAGGCCCTTCCAGCTCCAGGAGACGAGCCCAGGTTGTGCGGAAGACTTCCGGGCACAGCTCCAGGTCTTCAATTGGCGTCTAAAGCCTTTGCTGGAGTGGCGATTACTTGCGCTTGCTACTGCCAGGTGCATGAAAAGGAGGTGGGAACTTTAATCCCACCTCGGGCATTTGCGAGTGCCCCACGACGCATAAATTGAAAAAGTTACTAAGGCTTATTGACTGATCGATCTTTCGCTTTTAAGTCGTTTGTAGTTTAATGTAGTGGAAAAATCGACTAATCAATTTTTAACAAGAAATAACCACTCGCAGAGGAGCAGGTCGTATCCACAGGGAGGCAATAACGTATTAAAATTTGCGTCACTTAAAAATGTTTGTTCGTAGTCAATTTGGACAAGAACCAAGCCAAGATTGCCTTTAGATTAAGGTTTAAGCAAGAAACAATGCTGAAATGGCAATTATGAGAAACTATAGGATATTTTCCGCAATGCAGAGTCAATAAAATATGATTAAAATGTGGCAATGGTAGAAAATGTAAATTTTAATTGACGGTTTACTGTAGCAAAACAGGGGAATTTTTCCCCGTTGTCTTGCGCGACGAGGAACCGATGGCTAGGCGCAGGAAGCTCGGAGGAGGTCCCTTGGACCAAGAGCTTTGAATCGGTGGTGGCGGCGAGTTGCACGGCGGCCGGAGGTGGCCGGACGAGCTCCGGCGGAGGTGCTGCTGGTGGCGGCTGCAGGCGGTTGAGCGGGTGCGGCTGCAGCTGATGAGGGCGCGCAGGCTGTTGTGCGTGGGCGGAGGGCGCTGCGGGCGGCTGGCGTGTGCGCGCAAGCTGCGGGTGATTCTGCAAGCGCGGGCAAAGGATGCTGCAGGCAGGTGGAGATGGGCTCTGCAGGCGCAGACGGAGGCGTGGCGGTGGTCTGCAGGCACGGTTGGCGTGGGCGCGCAAGCTGCAGGCGCTTCTGCAAGCGCGGGCGGAGGGTGCTGCAGGCGCGGTTGGAGACGGTGGGCGCTAGTCTGCAGGCGCGGTGAAGCGTTGGTCTGCAGGTGCGTGGAAGCGTTGTGGTGGTCTGCAGGCGCGTGGAAGATGGTTGCGGTGGTCTGCAGGCGCGGGCGGAGGCGTGGCTGTTGGAGAGTTGAGGCGCGTTTGAGCTGAAGGTTGACGGACGTGGGTGCGCTGAAGGTTCTGCAGGTGCGGGAAGGGGTCTGCAGGCGACTTCAGGCGTGTGCGGTGGAAGTGAGCGTGTAACTTCAGACATCTGGGAAATTCCCCAGACGTCTTAAGTTACTGAGAGGGTAGCTGAATCAGTAGCTCGGTGATGGTGGTAGGCGATGACGGCGAGGGGGATGCACGCTAAGGTTCTCACGGTGATGCAGTGAGCTCCGGATGGCGGTGTGGCCTGTCACACCACACGCCCACGGTGATGGAGACTCGTCGCCACAGTAGAGGCCAGCAGTGTGGAGTGGAAGAGAGAGGTTCTCTCTGCACAGTGGTGGGTTGGTGGCAGAGGCCTCCCGAGCTCGGCAGCCTCCCTCCTCCTTTTGTAGTGGCCTGCACACATTTGAATCGTCCACCCGACCAGATCCATCACATCCGCTCCCACTTGAATGGGTTCTTCACTGCACCAGCCGTTCGTCGTTGGAGCGGCAGTCAGTCGTTCCTGCAAGAAGAAAAGAAAATAATGTTAAAATATTAGGGCCATTTATATATAGACCCTCAACTTTTATGTTAATAAAAACAATATACCTAATTGGTTATCTAATTAGATAAATGCCATTCTAAACTAATTCTAAATGTACTTAAAGTATGAATGCAATGCATGGATTATGTAATTAAATTAAAACTATGAATTAATCTATTTACATCCTAATTTATACTAAATAAATGTTAGAATTAACCTAATGTGTAGGCACTTAAATACTTAAATAGCCCACAACTATGGGCTAATCACTTATCGCCTCAGTCACACGGGGTGAGGTCCCTCTCACCTGCTCACCCGGCCTCGTCCGCGACCACCCCCCGCGGACCTGGCCCAACCCTTTTACCTAATCCTAGCACACCTCGCCCACCACCGCATGCCGGTGGGCCTGGTCCCAGGTGCATTAACCCGACCCGTATACCCGAGTAGTCTCTGGGAGAGCAAACCCGAGAGCGAAATAAAGAGTTAGAGACACGGGGAGGGTAGGGGTTAGGTTTTTCCTAACCATGCCTGTGCAAGGAAACTAAAGAAGAAGGAGGAGGAAGAGGAAGCAAGAGAAGAAGTAGCTGAGGACTTAGCCGTGAAAGCAGCTGCAGTCGAAGAGAAGAGAAGAAGGCTCAAGAGCAAAAGCAGAGGAAAAGGAAGAGAAAGAAGAAGACAGAAGCGGAAGCAGAAGAAGAGGAAGGGGAGAAGCCAACTGAAGAAGAAGAAGAAGAAGCCAACTAAGGAAGGAAGAGGAAGCTGTCGCAAAGAAGAAGGCCAAGCAGGGAAAAGAGGAAGAGAAGAAGAAAAAGCCAAGGAGAGCAGAAGCAGCAGCAGCAGCAGAGAAAGGAAGAAGAAGGAAATGTGCACTATAGCAAGTGGCTACATAAGGCATCTGATTCGCAGAATCAGATGTCTAAAGACTGAAAGAAGAAGAGAACGAAGGACAAAGAAGAAAGAGATAAGAAAATAAAAGAGAAGAAACATTTTTTATTTCCTTTCTCTCTATTTGTTCTTTTGTAAAACAGTGTATTATTATAAATTGTGATTTTCTACGCTTCTAAAATCAAGCTTGCTCCCTGAGTTCAACCTCGGAGAATTTTTGAACTATTCGAGTAATAAAATCTAATCAAACTCGGTGACGATCCCAAAAAGATCACCACCATTAGTAATATAACTTATACACTACTTGAAAGAGGCTGCAAGCTGGTCTAAAGGTGTTGATTTCTTGAGGTTGTTTAATGCAAATGAAACACATAACAATGTCTACAAAAGCTAAGTCATCTCATCTCCTAATATTTTTCAATTAAACTTTTTTGATGTTATTCTAATTGGAATCATCACCTTTGCTTCAGCCCTGTCAGTGTATTTATTTATGACTGAAATTGGAGCTTCTATAACAATTGTGCATTCTTCTTTCTCGTTGCTGCAACTAATTCCATTTTAATTCCTTTGCAATAAAGATTTTTTGTCATAGTCATTTAACTTATAGACTACTTGGAATAGGCTACAGGTTGGTGTAAAGGAGTTGATTTCTTGAGATTGCTTGATGTGAATTGAGCATATAACCATGTCTAGAGAAGCTAAGTTATCTCCTCTCCTAATCTTTTTCAATTAATGCTGAATTGATACTAATGCCAATTCTTCATAGTTTCACCACACTATTAATACAATGGAGCTTGATCTAGTTCAGAAATTATTTCTATCTTGTGGTGCAATTGGAAGATGACTATCTCCTCTCCAAATCTTTTTCAATTAAAGTTTCTTGATTCTAAATTGATACCAATCCCAAATCTTCACAAGTTCACCACACTATCAATACAATGGAGCCCAATCTAGTTCAAAAAATGTTTCTAACTTGTGGTGCAATTGGAAGATAACTTACAATCAACTCCTATCACAACTTCTTTTGATGGGTGCAAGTCGAACATTCATTAGAGATCTACTGCAATTTTACATTCTCTTCTTCAAAGCTCTACAACACATATACGTGGATGTCTTCTGTTTAATGTTCAATTGTAGTGTTCTATTGGTGTTGTATCAATGACTACTTCCTCATTATGCTTAATTCCACTCTTTATACCTAGGATTGAAGGCAATCTTTTATAACATTTGCTTCATATGTTAATGTATTGTGTAGTCAATGTCATTACTTCAGCTTCATGTACAAGAAAAGCTACTGTGTTCCAAGGTTTATACAAATTTGCCTTTCATATTGTATTATTTTATCATAGCGATCTTTTCTCCAGAAATGGTATAAGCTTACACTTCAATGATTTATTCCACAGATAACATAAATTTCAAGTGGAAATATGCCATTATAGGTTTATTCTATTTAAACCGGGTCTAATGAAGCAATGTTAGTCCCAACAAAACACTTACACAAGCATTTAAGATGAGGTTGCAATTTTACAAAAGACAATTCACATGGCCATAGTGTAATTCCACAAGAGGGAGGGGGTGAATAGTGAAGAATAAAAAATAGATACAAATAAAAATTCAATCAATCCCACAAAATAGCATTCACCACAAGACAAGTATTTTTAGGTGGAAACCCTACCCAGGTAAAAAACACCGCCTAAGTCTTCTCAACTTAGGATTTTCTAATCTACCGAGTAAATCAAATCCACTAACCATACAACTTAAAACGAGGGTAGTACAACCTCAATTATAACCACATTACTTCAACCTAAGGGTAGTGTACCTCAAAACCCCTCTTCTTCATGAAGAGTATTTTGTCTCATGAAGGAGATGGGAATTCACCACGCGAATACCCAACCAAGAATAGAATACAAAGCAAAAACATATAGAGCCCAAAATGTAAGGATTAAACCTAAGCTTCTATAGGCAAGAAGACCTCTCTAATGCGGAAGTAGAGTAGGTGTTAATGCACTTTCATTAGGTTTTAGAAACACGTCATAGTATAGCAACAAAACGAATCAACACTTAAATTATATGCTCAAAATTTGAGTTCCGAGGTCGTACCTGGAAGAAAAATAATCGTAATGTACAATTGAACGTGATTTCTACGCTAAAAGTTTTGAGTTTGAAACCTATCGTTGAAGTCACGTAAAAATCCGTCAATCAGATAACTTTTTATCAAAACTCAAAATGAGTCCCAGATCGAACATGGGGAGGCGAACGTTTGATCAAAAACCACGTTGCAATTATTGTCACGAAAGCAAATTAGCTGGTTGAAATTAATCTACTAGCTATTCTACTTAAAGAATAATTACAAGAAAAGAGAGATCAAATATTACAGAGAAAAGAGAGAGAGAGAGCGAACCAACATTTGATAACCATATAATGTCATTACATTTACTTGCTACACTAGAAAGTTGTAAATTTACACTAGAAAGCGATAAAAAGAGAAGGGAGTGAGAAGTTATCCTCCTCGACGACTGCTTGGAGGATGAATTGCGTTGACGGAGTGCTCGAACAATGGAGATGAGATGCTATATGAAGGAGAACGGAGCTGAAGAACGAAGAATAGAGCGACGTCGCAGCAGGATCCACTGTTGAATGCTCGAATTGCTCGCTAACGTGTTTGGTTTTGGAAAACCTGTCGTTGTAGCTTGAAAGCGAAGAATTCGTGTTCAACAAATAAAATTTATACCGAAATTGAAATTCCAGGTCGAACACAGGGAGGCGGACGTTTGATTTAAAAACTACGCATTTCTTTTTATTTGTCACGAAATAATTCAATTTAAAACTATCTAATTATTTACAATAAATAGAAGAGAGAGAGAGGGTAAGAGAGAGAGAGAATATTACACAAAGAAATCAAAATGAGATGTAGAATAAATAGAGAATTTATCATTAAGAGATTGTTCATTACAACTAGTAAGCATAAAACAATTGCACTAGAAAGCGATAAATTTACTCTAGAAAGCATTAAAAGAATGGAGGGAGAAATGTCCTCCTCGACGATCGCTTGGAGGACGAGCAGAACCACTCTAGAAAGCAGTAAATCTATACTAGAAAGCAGTAAAAAGAATAGGGAGAGAGAAATCCTCCTCGACGGTCACTTGAAGGACGAGCCGGACGGGACGACGCCTGGACGAAGGACGACGAAGTAGGATGAAGGAGGACGAAGCAGAAGAATGGGAACGAAGCAGCACGCCGTCGTCGTCGCGGGATCCACTTCCGAAGGGGGACGAAAATTTGGACTTTTATCTCGCAAGAAGAATCCCGGGTGTGGGACAAGCTTCTCTTGAGCTTTGGAGAGGTAGAGAAGAGAAGGAAGGGATGAGAATTTCGTATGGAGGGGGTCTCCTTTTATAGTTGCAAGGAGTGGGGGCAAAATGGTCATTACATCTTTAAAATAATAAATGAGGGGTCTTTAGTGACGGATAAAACCGTCACTAAAGCCCCCAATGTGGGCGTAGCACCCGCGCCCATGCACGCCTCCTCAGCTACACTCTTCTTCAACGTCCGCGCACATTCTTTAATTCTCAGCCGTCCGATCGCGAGATCAAACGGCTTAAGATGCGTGATCTCCCACTGCTGCGCGCCCACCCAGCACGTACGATCGCGCGTCCTTGCCGCGCGTGCAATAGCACGTGATCTCTATTGAGCGCAGACGGTCGTCCGATGACAATCCAATGCCTGCCAACGCTCACTCACCCGCGCATTCCTCCCCTTCACTGCAGCTCGAACCCGCGGCTGCAGCTCGCGTAAGCGCTCTCGACCGCTGCGCTACGAGGCGCGGATGGTCGAGAGGGCTTTTTTAGGCGCGGCTGTCCACAGTCATTGGATCGAGATCCAACGGCGGAGAGGGAGCGGGTGCGGGGTCTTCATAGAATGTATGCGACCGTTTGGGCAGCCAAGATGGCACCACGTGGCGCCATCTTGGCCGTCCATCTTCTGGATGTTGTAGATGGTGCCACGGATGTCGGAATGACTCGATTTTTGTGTCGTTGGACTGCGATCATCGATCTGAATTCATCCGTACAGTTGGATTTGTCATTAGAAGTGTGGATTTACACCATCTTGGCCCTTGATCTTCTAGGATTCCCCGGTCACTATCTGATGCTACAGATGCCTAATTAGGGCGATCTTGGAGTCGTTGAACTCCAATCGTCGCCCTGATCACATCTGTATGGTTGGATCTTCGATCCGAGGCCCCGATAAAAAGTTTTCCCTGTCCAAGCACATAAAAGCAGACAATTAACCTCCATTTTATTCAAACTACTCTAAATGCAAGATGATGCATGTTATGCAATATTTATAGCATGCAATGCAATCCTATGCTTAAGAACATGCATAAATAGACATCTTAAGTAGTGTAAATGTGTTTACATCATCCGCTTCCTGAACGGCGGTGAGAGGACAATCGCAGGATGCTCCACAAAGGGGGTGAGAAAAAGAAAAATTATTTTACTCTACCTCTAATCAAGCATCCTGGGTATGGGACCAGCTCATAGAGCTTTGGAGGGGGTGAGAGAAGAAGAGAAGGGATGGATAATGAGTGGTAGGGGTGCCCTTTTTATAGGTGTAAGAATTGAGGGCAAAAGGGTCTTTTTCAATGGCTTAGAATTAATGCTGGGGTCTTTAGTGATGGATATAACCATCACTATAGCCGAGCGTTGGTGAAGGTGCGCCTCTTCTCCTTCAACCGTTGAGTGCGCCCATCACATCCACGTGATCTCAATCATCCAATCAAGAGATCGAACGACTTAAAAAAGCTCGAGCCTCTTCACCTTCAAGTGTTCCGCGCGCCCACGTCAGATTGGGCGTGCAATGGTACATCATCGTGCGTGTGCAGTGTGCACCTTCATTCTCACGTACCATGTCGCCACTCCATCAACCGTCCACGCCACATCTAACGATCGAATTTAGATGTGCCCGCTCGCATGCTTGATTTGAGGCTCGACCGCAAGCCTCTGCGTTGCATGTAAGCAATGGGACCACTATGCTATGCCTCTGAATGAGTCTCGTTTACATTTTAGCGCTCCCTCGTCCTCGGCCGTTGGATGAAGATCCAATGACTGAAAACACACGATAGTCTTCTTTTGATGATAATTGAAGGCAGCGAGTCTTCCTCTCAGCCCTTGGATCGAGATCCAATCGCTAAGATTAAAGATGGCAGGGGTGTTTTAGGAGGCAACAGCCAGTTTGGAGGGTCTGGATGGTGCCACGTGGTGCCATCTGGATCATCCATCTTCTTTTGCTTGTAAGTGGTGCCACGGATGTCGGATTGGATCGATTTTTGCGTCGTTGGGCTGCAATCGTCAATCCAAACCCATCTGTGCAGTTGGATTTGTTATCTGAGGTATGGATTTTACACCACCTTGGCCCTTATCCTTTGATCTTTCTTGGACTATATCTGATGCTACAGAAATCCGATCGGGGTGATCTCGAAGGTGTTGGACTCCAATCGTCACCCTAATCAGATCTGTATGGTTGGATCTTTAGTCTGAGGCCCCGAAATGATCTTGCCCTATCCCCTAAACATAAAAAGGATAAATTAACCTACAATTTGTACAAACTAATCTGAATGCATGATGATACATGTTATGTAATATTTATAATGCATGATGCAATTATATGCCTAAGAACATGCATAAATGGACAGTTTATGTGACATAGATTTGTCTACATCACGCCCCCATGCCTATCTTTTGCTAGTCCCCAGCCAAACTAAATGTTATTTATAAAAGAATTAGAATCAAATTACTCAGGTAATATTTATTTCTCAACACTAAGAAATTTCTACTAAGGACCTAAACTACAATGACTCAAAAATTTTCGGGTGTCTACCAAAATGCAGGTCACCCAAGCCCTCACCTTATTTAAATGCAAATATATTTTTTTTCTTTTTTTTTCTTCTTTCTAATTTTTTTTATTTTTTGAGTTAAGAGTTTCAAGGTAGCTTTCTACGACTACCCAACCCACCCAAGACTCGAAAAGAACTCTAAGTGCTAAGCATCTTTTTATGTGAAGTGATAGACTCACTGATCGGCAATCAGAATGAACTTTGAGTTTTTACTCCCCTAGGTGACATTAAAAAGAAATTCTGCCTAAAGGTGTATCTATCCGACCGGAAGCTTTCTCCCTACTTTTTTTATTTTTATGGGTTCAACACAAGGGCGAACTCAGTGTATATCTCCCTGGCTTATTATACTTCTCTTCTTCCTAAGTGTTTAGGAATTAAACATCCATTTCGTGAGCTGGGTTCTGAACAACTAGCCAATGAGCTATTATCTACGGCAACTTGCTAGCCATACTCGTGCGGTGAAGTGTGGCTTCTTTTTCTTCTTTTCTTTTTCTTACCATTTTTTTGGGGTATTTCTCCATTTTTTCCCTTTTTTTTCTACGTAGATGGCTTCCCTGATCTAAGATTTACCTAAAGGCAGTAGGAAGAGAATGGTCATGTGGCTAGGCTCTGGACAACCGACCAATGAGCTATTACTACCGACAACTTGCCAGTCATACCACCCTAGAAGGTTCATTAGCTACCCAATTTTTGTTAAAACTGCTGAAAAGTGAGTCAGTGCAAATAGTGTGTAGGTGCTTAGACTATAAGTTCCCTCAAATCAGAGGGTAGATTGATAAGTCGTGTACTTATCACCCCAACTTATTAACCAATTAGAAATGATTTTAGAATGGCGAGAACTCGAGAAACAAGTCCACATTTTAGTGGACACCCGGGCTGATTAAGCCCGAAGACCTGAAGGGTCTAAGTGTTTAGATCATATCATATCATTCCTTAAAGCTGACAAATTCTAATGCCTAAATTCCCTTTTCCTAATTCAATTTTTTTTTTCAAAAATAAAAAGAATCTACGAAGTTAACAAGATGATTCAGAGATGAATATCCACCCCCCCATGCCCATCTAATGCAATGTCCTCATTGTATTAAATGACATGAAAAAGAGCAGAGTAGAGAAGAAAGCACCTGAATTTCATGATTACCCGGTCAGGTTCGAGATGAAAACAGACTATATATGTGCTAAATTTATTGCCTTTAGCTTGGCACATTATACAAACAAGGGGAAGAAATAAAGAATTCACAACTACAAGTAAGGATCAGAATAAAAAAATCAAGTTTTGGTCCTACAAGGAGACGATGTCCAAAGATGTGGATGAGATTGTGATGCAAACCCATGCCCCATGGTCGAGTGTATCTAAGGTTATGGATAAAAATTACCCAGAACCTGAGATCAGTATGTGTTGTGTACGGAAAACTACGCGATCGAAGTTGGTTTTGAAAAACCCATCGTTATAGTTCGATTTGCGAAGAAATCCGTCAATAGATAAATTTATACCGAAATTCTAAGAATTCTGAGTCTAACACAGGGAGGCTACGTCGATCTAAAATCCACAATTTATATTTTTTGTATTTTTGTTTGAAAATAAAATAATTACAATGGAATTGATATAAACAATAAGAAAGAGAGAGAGAGAGAGAACAATACAATCACTTGATATAATCAGAATATTTTTACAACTACAAAGCGGGAAATGATTACAACTAGAAAGCAGAAAATTCTATTCTAGAAAGAGATTACAAAGAAGGGAGAGAGATGTTATCCTCCTCGATGAATGCTTGAAAGACGAGCCGAACGGAGCGACACCTGGAAAACGGAGGATGGAGTGGGAAGGAGGATGAAGTAGGAAGAAGAGGGAACGAAGCAGGACGTTATTGTCATCGCAGGATCCACTTCCAGAACGGGGGTGAGAAAATTTGATTTGGCTCTAGAATAGCATCCCAGGTGTGGGACAAGCATTTCTTGAGCTTTGGAGAGGGGAAGAGGTGAAGGAAGGGATGAAGAAGAAGTGGAGGTCTGGTCTCCTTTATAGTTGTAGGAATTGAGGGCAAAATTGTCATTTCAAGCTTAAAGCATTAAAATCAGGTCTTTAGTGATGGATTTATCCTTACTAAAGGTCTGATCATGGCCAACATGCGCGTGCCACGTGCGCCTCCTCCCTTGCTGCGTACAAAACACACGTCCACGTCCTTGAAATCTCAGCCGTCCAATCACGAGATTGGACGACTCAGATTACTCCTCATGCACGCCTTCATCTGCGCTTAATCGCACGCCCACATGCAATCGGGCATGCGCAAGCGTGTTTGATTGCGCATGCACGCGATTGGATGATCTGAGCTGCCTGCAGCCGATTGAGCGCTTGCGATTAATTGCTCGCACACTACAGATGGCGAGTCCAATGCAAATCGCACACTCACGCTACGCCGCTCAACCGCTGTGCTAGCGATGCCTCTTTGTCGCGGTTATGATTTCAACGCGCGCACTTCACAGCCGTTGGATCAAGATCCAATGGCCCAGATCTCGCCTCGCCACACCTTCAGAAGATGGGGAGCGGTGCTGCGACTGATTTGGGCGACTGTGATGGCGCCACATGGCGCCATCATGGCTGTCCAACTTCTGTGACATGTAGAAGGTTCCACGGATGTCGAATTGAGTCGATTTTCACACCGTTAGGCTATGATCATCAATCCGAACCCATCCATGCAGTCGAATTTGTCGTCTGAAGTGTGGATGGCACCATCTTGGCCCTTGATCTTTAGGCTTCCTCGATCTCTATCTGGTGCTATGGATGTCCGATTAAGGCGATCTTGGAGTCATTGAACTCTAATCGTCGCCTTGATTAGATCCGTACGGTTGGATCTTCAATCCAAGACCCTGATTAAAAGTCACCCTGTCCCTAACCATAAAAGGAGACAATTACTGTACAATTTATACAATTTGTCCTAAATGCATGATTATGCATATTATACAATATTTGCAATGCATGATACTACTATGACACTAAGAACATGTATTAATAGATATTTTTGGCTATTTAAATGTATGCACATCAGTATGCAAGCGGGGTCAGGCCTGCGGATTGTTTAGATGCAACCCAAATCCAAAAAGTCGGATAATAGGAAAATTTGTATCAAAAAGATAATCAACGAATTTTTGCTTGGGCTAGACATCCTCAGAGTTGAAAATGTCATAAGGGTCCGGGTAGAAGGTTGGTGGTTTTAAGCAAATAGGAACCCTTAGGCTCAGAATTCTACTTCCCCCGAAATTGCTTCCCAAGTCTTCATTTCCCAGCTCTTGTCCTCCATAATCACAATTTCCAAGACCTCACAAATGTCGTCATCCCCACATAAAATATCTAAGTCCAAGATTTGTGGCTTAATCAAAATTGACTTGGGTTTGATAATCTCAAGAAGATAATCATCATTATGCCCTATGGGGTGTAATTGAGCAATGGGGCTATGAATTGAATCATCCGTAAAAACAAGATTTGTATCTTCCAAGCTAGCCCCAACAAGATTAATTTCCTCAATTAAAGGGCCATCAAATAATTTATCGAATTTCTCAGGCCCAGTTGTCTCACTAAAATCATTTCCCTCAAACTCAGGTGAGACTTCACATAATGATCTTTCACCTTCAAAATCAAAGAATTCTGGATCCGCATTTATAAATGTCTCAAAATCATTTATCATTTCCTGATCCATGGAGACATACTTTTCCTTATACCCTAGCTCAGAGATCTCGGGTGAAGAAATCAATTCATCCTCAATTGGTTTCTTTAGACTAACCTGGTCATCCTTGGTCTCATAAAATGTGTCCCCCCTACAGGTACCTGAGCGGATTTTGACGTTGGCCCTCCTAAAGGGGGTTCATTCTGGAAATCATCCCAAGATTGAACTAAAGCAACCACAAATCTCATTGTCAATTTTGACAATTTCCCAATTAAAAACTCACCTGAGTCCTTATCCTTAATAACTTGGAGCCAATCCAACAAATAATTGTTAAGATCGTCAATCATTTCAATCAAGGGCTCCAATCCTTTAGTGCAAGGTGTTGGCTGAGCTTTTAAAGATTGAATGGTATTCCTTAAGTTAGCCAACACCTTATCTTGGACCTGGTTCACCTAAACCAAATGGTTTGGTTTAGGGTTGGGTAGGTTTGGGTTCAATCCAGGGGAGTCACGGAATTGAGGTTCTTGTTGCCCTCCCTGATAATAAGTTATTTCTTATTGTTCATAAAGGGGTAGTGACCCATATGCAGTGTAATCTGGGGGAAGGTAAGAGTTGTAATTAGGATATCCTTCTTGATTGTAGATTGCATTAGGTTGTTCATAAGAAGGCAGTAATCTATAATCGATGTAGTTCGGAGAAGGATAAAAGTCAAGATCATGGTGTCTAGGGTTAGACCCTGAACATGGAGGTCCGAAATTGAATCCCCAATAGGATTATCCCAACTAGTAGATGGGTGAGAATAAGTCTAGTTAGGATAATAATCATCTTAGGAATAAGTAGTGGTAGGAGGGTAGGAGTGGAAATGAGAGTAGGATGTGGAAGGATCCATGGTAAAGCTGGAGGAAGAAAGGTGCCCTGCAATACAAACAATCAAACATGTCCTTAAGTGGGATAGCCTAAAGATATACAGACTCCCAGAACCCATCTTAAGATGAAAGGAATGATTTGATCTACTTCTTTCCAGTCAATCCAACCAGTTAGAGGGAGGGATTGGGAAGAAGGTTCTTCCCTTGGCTTTCACCTCAAGTTCCTTTGATACCCCCCAACCACGGTCATTGGACTCTACTCCCCTAGCTAGACATCAAATTGAACAGTAGAAGCATATTAATCGAAAATAATCTCAATTTAGGCCCCAAAGAGTGAGTCAAATCCTTAAGGCCAACATCTACTCATTTTTAATTATGCTTAGGTTTGAATGTGTTTTGGAATGTGATGGGCCCTTTATCTGGGTTGTGCCCTTTATGATTGATTGAAATGTGTGAGTGAGTGCACAAACAGAGTTTTCAAGCAAGATTATTTGGATAAGTGGATTTTAGAGTTCAAATCTTGCTTAAGTAGCTTTTAGGGTTTGAATTAAGGTGAATTCAATCAAGTTCAGGAGGCACACCAAACATAGGTAAAGATGTTTTCCTTTGAAATTAAAATAAGATGGAGTGCCTGGTATTGACCTTAAATGTTAACCCTAATGAGCAAGCTACTTGATGAGTTATTTTTAAATGGAGTGGTGTGGCCTAAACAACTCAAACAATTGACCTAATGCACCACTGAATTAGGCACCCAAGTGGTTACCTAGTCTGATTTCTACTTGATTATGTGTTGATGAGTGTACCGATTCCAAAGGTAAGGTTACCAGTTGAGTATGAAGAATCAGCAGAGGTTGTGTACCTCTGTGAGATTTTTTTTAGATTTTTTTTATAAGTGGAAGGTGAGGTGGGTGGAGTGACAAACAAACAACCAAGACAAATCTTAAGGTTTATGCAAGCTCCTAGGTTAGTTAGGGTTTGTGTTATTCGGTAATGGAATAAAAACTAGTGGGTGGGAGGTAGGGTATACTTACAGACCCTTCAACTGTACTTTGCTCCAATCTACCACTTTTGCCTACCTCATGAAGTACCTGCAATCACAGCAAGAAAAGAGAAAAGTGAGGTAAATGATCAGCAAGGTGGAAAACGCGGGAAATTAAAGAGCTTTGCCTCCCTGGCAACGATGCCAAAATGTTGAATGTGTTTTCCACACTAAAAGTTTTGAGTTTGAAACCTATTGTTGAAGTCGCCTAAAAATCCATTTAGACCTAGGCCGAACCCAGTGAACCAACCTAAGCACTCACCCAGGCGCGCACCCGTGTGTGTATGGGCACGTGTGTGCGTATGGTTGTGAGTAGGATGGGGTACTGACCCCCTGCGTCTAGGGCAAGCAACCACTAGGCGCAAATCATTATAAACACATTTCAAATTTAGCCTTCATCGACGTGGGACTAAATCCCAGGGCTTCTTCGTTGCAGCTGCGTGAGGTGGCTGGTTCAATTGATACGCAACTATTGTTGGTTTTCCAAATTTGGCACTCGGGAAGGTTCCTAATGCTGAACCGCTACTATTAGAGGTGGTAGCAAGGTGGATGGTAGCCGGTCGACGGCGGACGGCGACAAAGAAGATACAGCGACATCGAAGGACTGGCGAAGAGAATATAAGCCTAGGGCTCCAATTAGATACTTGGGAAGCTCTACTGTGGTGAGGTGAAGGTGTTGGTGGTCACGAGTGGGTGGATGGTGAAGGTGGGTGTGTCTCCAGCGAACGACGTCGAGGAAGGTAATGAAGGTGAGGGGAGGTTCAATTAGGTTAGGCAAAATGGTCGTGAGGGTGAGGGGGAACTTTTGTCGTGCTTAATTGAGGCGAAGGAGGGCGAAGAATGTCTGGCGATGAAGGTGGTCATGATAGTGATGGCCGGAGTCAGAGAAGGAGTAGGGAAACGTAGTTGAGAGTTGACCTAAACCTAATTGAGAGAAAGGAGAGTAAAAGCCTTAACCTAATTTACCTAATAGACAAACAAAGGGAGGTCACCGGTTTGGCCATTGGTGAGGAGGAAGAAGGTTGCAATTTAGAGCCAACGAACGAGGAGGAGCTAAGCTTTGCATGAAGCTTCGTCGACATTTGAGGGAGGGAAGCCCTCTGCCTACTGTACGTAGCAGAGGGAAAGGAAGTAGGATTAGGGAGCTCCAAGGTGCATCAGATTGCCACCGAAGAAGAAGAAGAAAGGGAGGTTTGATGGTCAATTCGAGAATGAGTTGGGCTTAGGAAGGTCAATGCCTCTTTATATAAAAGGTTTCTAGTTCAATTAAGTCAAGACTTGCATATTTGGTATGCAAGTTTGATTGGTTTGGGAACCTCTAAAGATTTCCTCGCCTATGCCAATTTCATCCACGTCAGATCTTGAGGCATGACTCAGTGGATTGGCCATGCTCTGATTGATACTCTCACCAATTTTGGTGAGATTTGGCGAAGATTTGATTGGGTAATTTCCCAATCAAATCTCGTCGGTCTGGGTTCAAGATCTGCTGCAGTGGCATCTTTTGCTCTGGGAAGAAGGTGATGGCGGCAAGGGATGGAATGCAAGAATGACTAAAAGGTACGGAACTATCCGTGAGAAAAATCAGAAGTTGGGGGGCTTTATGTGATAAATAGAGAATTCTATACTAAAATGCAAACTAGGTCAAGATGGACTTTGATTAGGCTCAAATTTTTGGGACAACCTAATTTGGACTCAAGGAATCTAATGGTGACCTCAAATTTTGTTTCTGACCACGTTTGACTGGATAATTTATACAGAAACCCAAAAATAGAACAAATTTCCTCCTGAGTCATTATTTTTGGTCAAAATGGGTTCCTTTGGTCAATGTGAAGGTTCCAAGCCTCATAAATTATTTTTCAATGATTTTTAAGAGGATTAGATTGTATTTATTTCCACCATAACCCTTTCAATTTAAGTGAGGTTGAAATTAGGATTTTTCTTAATAAATTAATTCTCATATCTTCATAAAACCCTAATTCAGTCAACTCAAGCCCACTTCTTATGAAATTAAGCTCATTTGACCTTGGATTAAGCCGTGATTAACCCCTTAGTTAATCTGCATTTGTGATTAGGTGTTACAACAACAGAATTAACTTCTTTTCTTGTCTTCTTAGATTCAATTCAAACTAGAGTTATAACACTCAAATGAATATTAAGGATCATTTATCACTTGATTTTGGTTAATTTAAGCTAGTTATGATAGATGGTGATGTTACCATCAGTAGGCATGATCGTACAGAGGATCAATGCTCTCGTATGTGAAGTGTAAATTTTGGAGAGCAAGGCCACAATCTTTTTGTATTGAATTCTCCTTTTTTATCACTAAAAATGGTGGAAATAATTGTATTAATGTGTGTTTGAACCTTCATAGCCGTAGGGAATAAATCCCAAGAGAATTAGGCCAAAATTAGGGTCATGATGACTTTGACAACTAAATTAGACAGTTAATTTTTGTATCATACGTCTTGGTACTTTGTCTCCCTGGATTCGTTTGGACCTAAACAAGGATCTACTTAGACGTCTAACAAAGTATGGCATGGTTCCTAGAATTGAGAAGATCCAAACAGGGATTTAGAGTAAAGATGTCAGACGTCTGATTGGAAGTCTGACCAAGGATCTAGACATCTGAGTCTAAAAGTCCTCTGCAGGAACTGATTCCCAAGGAGCAACGATTAGATTCGGGTCTGACAAGCTCTAACATCTCTTTATCAGACATCTAAGAGTCTCTATGGATGCCTAGGAATAATATTAAAATATTTCTAAGAGGGATTACGAAGTTATTATTCTGACAGGCTAATGGTCCTATTATTGGACGTCTGTCAAGATAATCTGACATCTTATAAGACGTCTATCAAGATAATCAGGCGTCTTATACGAAGTTTGGAACAGGGTCAGGTCTTCTGATTACAAAGATCAGAGACCAAGGTTTCTAGCCTAGGTTATTGGACGTCTAATTTAAATTTCAAACGACTTAAAAGTTAAGATCAGACGTCTGATACTCATGTTGGATGTCTGATTAGGCTGTTTGTTTCCTATTTTGGCTTTTTAATTATGTTCTAAGGTTTGCCTAAGTGTCCTAAGGATGTATAAGTGTTCCTAGGACTAAGGTATTATACTTTGCACTCTTTACAATAATTCTAAGAGAAATGAAAAGAGTAACAACATAAAGATTACAATAATACTTTCTGAGTCCTATTCTTCTTCTTCAAGCTTTAGCTCCAACCAAAGCTCCAACTCCTCCATCAAGCTCCTCCATCCCACCACGAATGTGAGCTTGTGCTCCTCATACTTGCTTTCATTTACATTTCAACCTAAAATCTTAGACTCAAATGCAAATGTCAAATAACAAGTGCTTTATTATTGATGAGGTGTAGCTCATCATAGCTAAAATGCCAAAGTTAAGCTAAAAACTAAGTTAAACACTACATTATTAACATAATAAATGGGTTAAGTGTGGGAATTAATAAAAATGACTTAAAACATCAAATTTGTGTTAAAATGTGTAATTAGGTCAAATATTAAGATATTCTATACATAAACGCAATGCGATGATCCACATGACAATTGAACACCTATTTGAGCTCTAAAGTACAATCAAGGGTTAAATTATATTCTAACATGTTCAATTAATCTTCAATAAAAATCTCAATGCATTTGGACATCATTAGGGCCTTGAAATCATCACATTACATTTAGTTCCTCATTCGATTACATTTCTTCACTTAATAAAATCGCAGGGGCATACTTGCAACCCTATAAGGACCATCTGGTAAAACTACTTATCATTAATGGGCTTTCTCCTAATTTCTCTACCCCTTCACTTGAGGGCTATTCACATCAATGTTTCAAGAGACCTGGGTGGCACCTCTCAAGCCATTATTCACTTGTGAAGAATACAAGGCACCAACACCGTCCAATCTCTAGATCACTGATCGACGGTGGATTCTTCACCAGAGTGTGCAAAGCATCATGACCACCTTTAGATCCCATCCTATGGTGGGATTTCATCCTAATCATTCTTGCAGTACACCTTCTCATCCCACCATTCCCACCTAAATTGTGTAACACCACCTACGATGCCTAGTTCTCCCTCCAATGCTTACTTAAGCAACGTCCTTGAGCTCCTGCATGCCTGATCGACTCCCTCCCCTTGAGCCAATCCCTTCACTCCATTCCCTCAGCACAATTCTACCCTTCATCTCTTGCAGTGACAGAGCAAGTTCCTCTACCTCCTTCAATTGCCATTGGCCGACGACGGGTGGATCTGGGACACCTCCTTCATCCATTGAGGGATCCTCCCCTTTCTTCACCATCGGCCGATGACTGATTGCGCAGCAATCATAGGTCTTAATTAACCTAAATTAGGCTAGAACTTAGCATAAGTTAGGGTAATTCATGCATGCATATGCATTATCTGCATCTTCACTGCTTTTCTTTAGCTATGCATGAAATAATATTATAATGTGCTGATTAAGTGCATTATGTCAATTGCAGGTAATAAGTTGATCAGGAGTTGGATCTGGACTAGGATCTAAAGCTGGATCAGGAATAACGGGAGTTGCAGCAGAGCTGGAGTAGAAGACTTAGATTAGATGTAGGAATAATAATGTAAGTGAGTTAAAGGTTTTCTATTCTATTAAGTAGGAATAAAGTAGTAAAATGTGAAGAGCTTAGGTCCATCCTAGCCCTAGGATAGCCTAGAGACTTCCCCAAGCCTTAGCCACCCTTAGATTAGGTCACAACACCCTATGAAGCCCTAAAACCCTAGTTCCAACCCTTATTTGGACGTCCAGATAAGTTATAGGACGTCCAGGACCCTTAGCCAACTCCCACACACCTCAAACCCACTTCTGCAGTGTTATTGGACGTCCAGACACTTTGTCAGGCGTCCAATTTCTGCAGAATACATAAAAAAGAACCTTGATTTCACCCTAACTCAGATTAGACGTCCAGAACTGAAGTCTGGACTTCTGATTTTCGAGCATAAGTCGTCTGATCACATTTTTGGATGTCTGGTACTGGTCTCCAGTCCCTATTTTGAGATTCAAGTCTTGATCTTGAATCTCTAGCTCCCTAGACCTAATCCCAACCCCATAGGAAACTAAATGAAGGTATCCTAACCCTAGTACATCACCTCTAGACCTACCTAAGGACCTAATTAGGTCCTCACCAAACCCAATTGACTTATATCAAAGTCAATTACCTTCACCTAAGTCAATTGGACTCATTGAGTCTAATTGAGCTTAGATCTCAACCCACACAAGTTCAATTGGACTTGGTGAGAGTCCAATTGACCTAAACCCAACCTAATTGAGTATTTCACTTTCAATTAGGTTCATACTCATTCAATTAAACTTAGGTTAAGTTTAATTTCATTTTCCCCTTAGCAATTAGGGTTTGTAACCCTAATTCAAGACATGCACCTACCCAAACCCCTTAGGACCTAACCTAAACCTCTTAGACACCTAGAGCATGACCACACACACACACAAACACACACACCCATTCACGCACACACACTTCTCTAGAGTTCTCTAGAACTCTCTTGAAGTGGCGCCACCTCTTGGTTGCTAAATTTAGCAACCAAGAGGCATTCAAAATGAGATCCACAATTTTTGGATCTCATAACCATATGGCCAGCCACTCTTGGACTCTCTCTAGAGAGTTCCACACCTCTCTAGAGAGAAGCCCTTGAGTCTATGAAAAGACCCAATGGGTAGCCAAGTGCACCCATTCACATCCCTTGGCTTCCATTCACATTCTTGGCACGACTCACTTCATTGGCTCCATGCACGCCCACCTCCACTTAGGTTGGCCACTCCACCTCCACGAGCTCATCACCACCATGAAGGACACCATGTCGGGATGTTGGATCACTCCTCTCTCTCTCTCCAAGGGTTGGCCTAAGCTTCATTGGCCGCCCCTCATTCTCCTCCCGACCATTCCAAGGCCATCGGGGAGATGTAAACACATTCACACTACTTAAAATGTCTATTTTTTCATGTTCTTAAGCATAGGATTGCATTTCATGATATAAATATTGCATAACATGCATCATCTTGCATTTAGAGTAGTTTGAATAAAATGGAGGTTAATTGTCTCCTTTTATGTGCTTGGACAGGGCAAACATTTTATCGGGGCCTCGGATCAAAGATCCAACCGTATGGATGTGATCATGGCAACGATTGGAGTTCAACGACTCCAAGATCGCCCTAATCAGGCATCCGTAGCATCAGATAGTGACCGGGGAACCCTAGAAGATCAAGGGCCAGGATGGTGAAAATCTGCACATCAGATGACAAATCCAACCGCACAGATGAATTCGGATCGACGATCATAGCCCAACGACGCAAAAATTGAGTCAATCCGACATCCGTGGCACCATCTACAACTTCCAGAACATGGACAGCCAAGATGGCGCCATGTGGCGCCATCTCGGCTGCCCAAACGGCCGCAAAAATTCTACGAAGGCCCCGCACCCGCTCGTTTTCCATCATTGGATCTTGATCCAACGGCTGTGGTCAGCCGTGCTTAAAAGCGTCCGCTCGACCATCCGCGCCCCGTAGCGCAGCGGTTGAGCGCGCTTACGCGACCGGCAGGCGCGGGTTCGAGCCGCAGCAGAGGGCTGGAGGCGCGGGAGATTAGGCGCGAGCAGGCGTTGGATCGCGATTGGACGGCCGCGCATGCCCGATAGCGTTCACGCGCGATTGAACGCGCAGCATGGACGCACGATCGCACACAGGCGGGCACGCAGCGCAGCGGGCGGAGATGCGTCTTAAGCCATCCGATCTCGCGATCGGACGGCTGAGAATCAATGAACGTGCAATGGCGTTGAGCGAGCGGGCAGCTGAAGCAGCGCGCATGGGCGTGGAAGCTACGCCCACGTTGGGGGCTTTAGTGATGGATTTATCCGTCACTAAAGACCCCTCATTTGTTATTTTGAAGTTGTAATGTCCATTTTGCCCCCACTCCTTGCAACTATAAAAGGAGACCCCCTCCATACGAAATTCCCATCCCTTCCTCCTCTTCTCTACCCCTCCAAAGCTCAAGAGAAGCTTGTCCCACACCCGAGATGCTCCTCGCGAGACAAAGTCTAAATTTTCGTTCCCCTTCAGAAGTGGATCTCGCGACGACGGCGGCGTGCTGCTTCGTTCTCGTTCTTCTGCTTCATCCTGCTTCGTTCTCCTTCGTCCAGACGTCGTCCCGTCCGACTCGTCCTCCAAGCAATCGTCGAGGAGGATAACTTCTCTCTCCCATTCTTATTTACAGCTTTTCTAGTGTAGAATTTTCCTGCTTTATAGTGTAATTGATTTTCCACTTTCTAATGTAACTTTTATTTAGTTTGATTATATAAACAGTTGAAATATTGAATGCATGTTCTCTCTCTCTCTTTCTCTCTCTCTCTCTCTCTCTGTCTCTCTCTCTTTTAGTCTGATAGCTCCATTGTAATTATATTGCCTTGCTTATCAAAAATCCTAAAAAAATAATTGCAAATATAGATCAACGTAGCCTCCCTGTGTTCGACCCGGAATTCATTTCGGTATAAATTTTATTTGTTGAACACGAATTCTTCGCTTTCGAACTACAATGACAGGTTTTCCAAAACCGAACACGTTAGCGTAGTGATTCGTATACATTCAACAACCCTTGAATGCCCTTTTGTTCTACTAGACTTAGTTTATGCTCTTCATAGATTTACTGCATTCTATTACTTCTTAGTAGCATAGTCTTTATTCTCCCCCAAGGATGCATGCAAAATCCCCCCATTGATTCTTGTATGCAATCATTTTCTGGTAGCCATATTTACATTCTAATCAGTCCTGTACAAGCTTTCTTCTACAATTTTTGTTGCAAACAACTCTCCTACTGAATGAACGAAAAAATGCTTTTATATATATGTCTCCATGTTGTGAAATCACTATGAGCTTATTGATTACTATCATATTTGCTGACGAGTCGATTGTTTGCTTTAAAGTCATTTGCAGTTTTATGTGGTGGAAAAATTGACTAATCAATATTTAAAAAGAAATAACCACTTGCAGAAGAGTAGGTCGTATCCACAGGGAGGCAATGACGTATTTAAATTTGCACCAGTTAAAAACGTTCGTTCGTAGTTAGTTTGGACAAGAATCAAGCCAAAATTGCCTTCAGATTAAGGTTGAATCAAGAAATCATGCTAAAATAGCAATTCTGAATAACTAGAGGATATTTGTCGCAATGCAGAATCAATAAAATATCATTAAAACTTGACAATGGCAGAAAATGTAATTATTAATGGCCATGTTACTGTAGCAAAACAGGGGATTTTTTCCCCTTTGCCGTGCGCAACAAGGAGTGGACGGCCGGACGCGGGAAGCTCAGAGGAATTTCCTTGGACTGAGGGCTTCGAAGAGGTGGTGGTGGCGTGTCGCGTGGCGACCGAAGTTGGCCGAACGAGCTCCGGCGGAGGCGGCTGCAGCCGGTGCTGCAACTGCTGTTGGTGGAGAGGTGCGTGCGGGACTGCTAGCGGGGGGCGCTACAAGCGCGGGAGAAGGGCGGCTCTGCCGGCTCTACTGCTGCATGCTCGTTGGAGGCGTGGGCGCACGCGCGGCCTGTTGGCGGTGAGCAGGGGTGAGGTTACAGGCGTGCGTGCGCAAGCGGATGGTCGCGAAGGCTGAAGGGCGCGGGTGGAGTACTGCAGGCGTGCGGGTGAGCGGGCGAGTGTGGTTGTGCAGGTGCGGCTGCAGGCGGAAGGTGAGCGGGCGTGAGCGGTGAGGGGCTACAGGCTGTGCATGCCTTGCATACGGCTGGAGGCGATGCGCGGCTTGGAGTGGATGCGGGAGTGAGTGAGTGAGGTTGCGGTTCAGGTGCTGGTGGTGAAGTTGGCGGATGGTGGTTGCTGCTGGAGTGAGGAGGTGGCTTCAGACGTCCGGGAAATTTCCCGGACGTCTTAACTGACTGAGAAGGTGATTGCAGCGACAGTGGTTGTTGATGACGACGGCGGTTTTTGATTTCAACGGTGAGGGAGGTGCACGGCGAGGTGCTCACGGTAATGCAAACGACCTCCGGATGGCGGTGTGGCCTGTCACACCACACGCCCACGGTGGTGGAGGGTCATCGCCGCGGTTGAGGCTGGCTGTGTGGAATGGAAGAGAAAAGATCTCTCTGCACAGTGGTGGGTCAGTGGTGGAGGCCTCCCCCGCTCAGCATCCTCTCTCCTCCTTTTGTAGCAGCCTGCACAAATTTGAATGGAGAGGCGGGAGCAAATCCACCTTCTCCGCTGATCCATGAATGTGCTTTTAGTGAGGCCGGAGGCGTTGCAACGACAGCCAAGCCATTGCTGAGAAGAAGAAGAATAAAGGATATTATTAAAATATTATGGTTATTTATATAACCCTCAACTTTTATGTTAACTAAAATAATGTACCTAATTGGTTAACTAATTAGATGAATGCCATTCTAAGCTAATTCTAAATGCACTTAAAATATGAATGCAATGCATGGATTATGTAATTAAATTAAAAATATGAATTAATCTATTTACATCCTAATTTATGCTAAATAAATGTTAGAATTAACCTAATGTCTAGACAGTTAAATACTTAAATAGCCCACAACTATAGGCTAATCAAATACCCCCATGCCTAGTTTTCACTAGTCCCTAGCAAAATTAAGCTAAACCTAGCACTCCAAGTAGACTAGTCAACTCACTTAGTCTTCCTTCAGAAGCATATTAAGTTCAGACTCTAGACCCAAGGTTCCTAAGTAGTTGCTGAGTTACAGACTAGGTCGGCTAAAGACGAGTTGCAAGCACAAGTTTCCCTGATTTCTGACTCTACCCTAAAGTTTATTGATCCTTGAGATTGAAGCATCCGTGCCTGTGCATTGGTCTGAGTTATTTGAGTTAAAGGAAATTTTATATATATATATATATATATATATATTTTATTATTCTAAGTCTAACCTCAGATCAGCTATCAACACAGTCTGTGTCGGATTCATTATCCCCATTACCATACCTCGAAGGGTGCCTGGCTTTCGATGCTTCGAGATAGCACCGCCCATAACGACCCCAAGAACTCCTGGCAATTGACACTTCGAGATAGTATCGCCCATGGATTTCTTACGCAAATTCAGGTCTATGGCAATCGGCACTTCGAGATAGGGCCGCTCATGGTACCTAAACCGCACAATGCGCTTACATGCCGCCAGTAGGATGGATATCCTAAGAGACAAGCGCCGAGGAGGTCCTCAAGGTGAGTATATACTCCACCTCTCCTGCGGCGGGAACTCTTCCAATCAAAATGTGTTTTCAAGCCTCACCTAAGTCAAAACTAAGAGAACCAAATCTCTTTTCAGAAAGACAGAAATTAAGTTAATTACCAGACCATGTGGGTGAAATTTGGATGCTTGGGTTACAAGGACCCGTAAACCAAAAGGTAGAATAAGACTCCAGGTACTACCCCACCTTTTAACTCAAACCCTATCTTCCCTTCCTCACCCTCTTGAGGAATGGTCTACAACTTAACTCCTACATAAGTTTTTAAGTCCACAAAGGACCCTAAAGGTCTAAAGCTAGCAGCTCATTTAGCTTCTAAAGTTTGACCCTAGAATTAATTTAGTCTACCTTAGAGTTCTGATTTGCTTAAGAATGCAGGACTTAGCCAGTTAAGATCAAAACTTTTTCTTTTTTTTTTATATGCATGCTATAAACAAAATGCCTCAGGTCCTCTCCCCCATGCCTGGTTCAAACAATGTCCTCATTGAAAACAAAAATAGCTAAAGGAAGATATTACCTGAGGCGGAGAATGGTAGGAGCTAAGGCTTCTCAAGAGTGACTTCGTCAACCAGATGGCCATCTAAAGTTATGTACGGTTTTAACCGTTGACCGTTGACGATAAAGGGAGTTGCTGAAGGGGAAGGATTTTTGATCTCCACAGCTCCATGCGGAAATATTTTGGTGATTATGTAAGGCCCATCCCAACGAGATTTTAACTTCCCAGGAAAAAGCTTTAGTCTGGAATTGAAAAGCCAGACTTGTTGGTTGGGCTCAAAGGTCTTTCGAAGAATGAACTTATCATGCAAGACCTTAGTTCTTTCTTTATAAGCTTGAGAGGTGTCATAAGCATCATTCCACAGCTCCTCAAGCTCACTTAATTCTAGAAGTCGTGCCTTACCTGCTTTCTCTAAATCCATGTTAACACTTCAAATAGCCCAAAGTACTTTATGTTCCAACTCAACAGGTAAATGGCACGCTTTTCCATACACAATTCCAAAGGGAGAAGTACCCAAAGGGGTCTTATAGGCCATTCGATAAGCCCACAAAGCATCATCGAGCTTTTGGGACCAGTCTTTCCTATCAGGTCTAACGGTCTTTTCCAAAATATTTTTTATGTCCCTATTTGATACTTCAACCTGGCCACTTGTCTGAGGGTGGTAAGGGGTAGCAACCTTGTGAGTCACTCCCAAACTCTTGATTAACCGATTGAAGTGGTGGTTTCGGAAATGAGGTCCCCAATCACTTATAATAGTCTTGGGGCAACCGAAATGAGATATGATATTGGCCTTCACAAATTTCAAAACCACAGAGTGGTCATTTGTGTGCGTAGGAATGGCCTCTATCCATTTAGAGACATAAACAACTGCCACCAAGATATATTCAAAACCATGGGACGACGGGAAGGGGCCCATAAAGTCAATTCCCTACAAATCAAAAATTTCAACAGATTGAATAGGATGTTGAGGCATTTCATTCTTCTTCTCAATCGTTCCAGTCCGTTGACATCTAATACAGGCCTTAACAAAATTATGAGAATCCTTAAATAAGGAAGGCCACCAAAAATCAAACTGGAGAACCTTAAAAGCAGTTTTCTTAGCACCAAAGTGTCCTCCACAATGAAGTTCATGGCAGAAACTCATCACACTTTGTTGTTCCTCTTCAGGCACACAACGTCTCAATACTTGGTCTTGTCCAATTCTAAATAATTCTGGCTCTTCCCAATGAAAATATCTTGCTTGAGAAATGAATCTCTTTCTTTTCTGCTCATCCCAAGAGCCAGGAGTTTGTCTAGTGACCAAGTAATTTACAGTGTCTACATACCAAGGTAAAGTTGGTGTTACCGCCATTAGAGTTCCATCGGGAAATGTCTCGCAAATGTCTCCAGAAAGAGAGTCATTAAGAGGAAGGCGAGACAGGTGGTCAGCCACAACATTTTCTACTCCTTTTTTTTCACGTATTTCTAAGTCAAATTCTCGAAGGAGTGGGATCCACCTAATCAGACGTGGCTTAGAATCTTTCTTAGCAATGAGATGTTTCACTGCTGCATGATCAATAAAAATAACCACCTTAGACCCAAGTAGATAAGACCTAAACTTCTCCAGAGCAAAAACTACAGCAAGTAATTCTTTTTCAGTGACGGTGTAGTTTTGCTGAGGTTCGGTTAAAGTCTTGCTTGCATAATGCAGCACATGAGGTCTTCCCTCAACCCTTTGTCCAAGGACTGTTCCCACTGCATAATCCGAAGCATCACACATAAGCTCAAATGGGAGTGTCCAATCAGGAGCTTGGAGAATAGGCGCAGAGATCAAGGCCTCCTTTAGAGTTTGAAAGGCCTCGACACACTTTGAATCAAAACTGAAGGGAGATTCCTTCGCCAACAAGTCACAAAGTGGCCTAGAAATCTTACTAAAATTTTTAATAAAGTACCTGTAAAAGCCTGCATGGCCCAAAAAGGATCTAATCTGTTTGATATTCGTAGGCAATGGTAGTTTGGAAATAGAATCAATCTTGGCTTTATCTACTTCCAAACCTTGCTCGGATACAACATGCCCAAGTACAATTCCTTTCTGTACCATGAAGTGACTTTTCTCCCAGCTGAGGACTAAACCAGTCTCTTTACATCGTTTCAACACATTCTCCAGGGCAGGAGACACTGGTCGAAAGACGAGCCATAAATAGAGAAGTCATCCATAAATACTTCGACACATTCGTCAATCATGTCCAAAAAGATAGACATCATACACCGCTGGAAAGTTGCAGGGGCATTACATAATTCAAACTGCATACGCCTGAATGCAAAAGTGCCGTAAGGACTCGTGAATGTCATCTTTTCCTGGTCATCAGGAAAGACTGCCACCTGATTGTACCCAGAATATCCATCGAGAAAGCAATAATACTTATTCCCTGCCAATTTTTCAAGAATTTGATCAATAAAAGGCAAAGGAAAGTGATCCTTCTGGGTAGTGGTGTTCAGCTTGCGATAATCAATACAGACCCTCCATCCAGTTGAGGGTCTAGTGACAACTTGTTCACCTTGGTCGTTGAGTTCCACAGTAAAGCCTGCCTTCTTTGGCACCACATGAATGGGACTAACCCATTTACTGTCAGCAATGGGATATATGATCCCGGCGTCCAACCACTTCAGGATTTCCTTTTTTACAACCTCCCTCATATTAGGGTTCAGACGTCTCTGCATGTCCCTAAAAGGCTTGATGGAATCATCAGTATAAATGTGGTGCATGCAGAGTGTAGAGTCTATACCCTTAATGTCAGCAATGCTCCAAGCAATAGCTTCCTTGTGCCTAGACAGGCATTCAATCAAGGCTCCCTCCTGTGCCTCAGATAGCACAGCCGAAATGATAATGAGGAGCGTATCATTGGCACCTAGGAAAACATACTTGAGAGTGTCAGGGAGGGGTTTCAACTCAAGGTCAGGGGCTTGTATGGTTGAGGGTTTCATAATAGATGTCCCCATCTCAGGTAGCAAATCTACCTTCGGCGGAAATGATGGGGGAAGAGACTCAGCAGAAACTCTTAGCAATTCCTCTAATTCTAGTATATCCCCTTCACATTCCTCCAAGAGATGGGAATGCTCATTTAGCATGACATGATGAAGGGGGTCATCACATAACATTGCAGGAGTTGCCTCTTCATTCAGGTCATCTATCACATCAACTTGAGAACAATCCTCAAGTCCCCCTTGTTTGTAAGCATCAAACACATTAAGCCGGATTTTCCTGTTCCCAAAGCCCATTTTCAATGCCCCAGTATTGCAATTGATTGAAGCATGCGAAGTTGCAAGGAAGGGGTGGCCCAAAATGATGGAGGGTTTGGTTGGCTTGTTGGTAGGGTCAGTGTCAAAAACTAAGAAGTCAACGGGAAAGAAGAAATCCTCCACTCTTATGAGGACATCTTCCAAAATTCCTCGTGGTGTCTTAAGTGATCGATCAGCAACTTGAAGGATTACAGGGCTAGGCTTCAGATTGCCTCCCCCAAGTTGTTCATACACGTAGCTCGGAAGGATGTTCACCCCCGCACCCAGATCAAGTAGAGCCTCATCAATTTGTAAGTTACCAATAACTATAGAGATGTATGGGGCTCCTGGGTCCTTAAGTTTCGGGGGTGTGCCATGTTGAACAATTGAGCTAACAGAATCAAGTAGGACAACTTTTGATTGGACCTGTTTTCTAGATTGTCGCTTTTTCGTACATAGGTCCTTTAAGAAGCGGGCATAAGACGGAATCTGCCTGATAGCTTCAAGCAAAGGCTTGTTAATCTGCACTTGCTTGAAAGTTTCCATAATCTCATCCGTCTTATCTTTGGCTCCAGATGAGCCAGCAGAAGTCTGCCCAGAGGTGGATAAGCGCTCTAGAAAAGGCACTCTCGATCTCTGGGTGGAAGGGTTGTCATGTCGAGTAAGGGGTGGAACGGGGGCAACTTCTTCCGGTGAGGTGATTTCAAGCGGAGAAGATTTGGGCAAGTCTTCTCCGGTGGGGGTGAAAGTCGGGGTGGATGGTTTTTTAGGGGGTGAGACTATAGGAGCATCCTGTTTGGAAATTTCTTTCCCACTCCTCAAAATAGTCACCGCCTGAGCATGCTCCCTAAAGACAATCCCTTTTCCTTTAGGATTTTCCTCAACAGCACTGGGAACTTCCCAGTCTCCCTCTGTCTAACGGCCTCAACAAGGTATCCAATTTGTGATTTCATCTCATGTATAGCCTTGTCATGAGATTGGATGATGGCGCTTTGACTTTCTTGCATAGTTTTCAACATCGCCTTCAATTCATCCATCTCAAAGGTTTTAGGTTGGGCAAAGGTCTGAGGTTGGTTCATTTGATGGTTTTGAAAGGATTGTGGTTTGTAATTCCCTGAATTTGAGACATTTCCTTGTCTCCATGAAAAGTTTGGGTGGTTCCTCCATCCCTCATTATAAGTGTTTGAGAAAGGGTCATTACAAGGTCTTGGACGGAACCCTTGAGTGGCATTCAAATCCGCTTGTACAAGCTCAGGGAATTGGGAGGCCAAGTGGCAATCCACAGTGGCGTGTGCATTACCTTGACAAATTACGCATTCGGAAGCTTGGGATGTGGAGGTGTTAGGTACGAATGAACTCGGGTTCGACATAATCCTTTCCATATTTTGATTCAATAATTGAATCTGATAGGCTAAATTTTGGGTGTCCCTTGCCTCATTCGTCTCCAACTTTCTTTGCATGAGAGTGGGCTTTCTATCCATGTAGGTATAATTCAAGTGAATAGAATTCTCACTCAAAGTATCAAATAAGTTCCAAGCTTCATCCTCAGTCTTAGATAGAAATGTTCCTGCACAGTCACCATCCACAGTTTGCCTATGCAAATCATTAAGTCTGGTGTAGAACCACAATAGGCACCTGGTGATGTGGGCAAAGTCTTAGCAAATCGTTAAAGGGCTCCCACGCATCATGGAATGCTTCCCCATCCTTTTGAACAAAACTCATAATTTCCCTCCTAAAGTGATTTGTTTTGCTCATGGGGAAATACTTCTTCAAAAACTCCTTCTTCAGGGCATCCCAAGTATTTATATTATCAAGGGTGTGATACCAATACTAGGCTTTGTCCTTTAGGGAGAAGGGAAAGAGGGTCCGCATTTGAGCGTCATCAGTAACGCCCTGCAGCTTCACCGTGGAACAGACCTTGGTGAATTCCTCAATATGTCTATAAGGGTCTTCCCTAGTAGTACCATAAAAGGAGGGTAGCAAGGATATGGTACTACTTTTGATCTCATACGGATTGTCCCCTCCAGGTCTACGTAGTGCTGGGCCAGCTTGATTGGTTGGGATGAAATATTCCTTAAGGCTCCTTTGACCGGCCATTTCTACCCTTGGAAGGCCTCTTCTTAGGATTCTTTCAGGTTCAGGATCAAATACAAGTTGTCTCCTAAGAGAACGCCTACCAAGCATGCACTATAAACACAATTCAAAAGGACTTGTTTGGTCTTTACAGATTTAGGATTTTGACCTTAGTTCAAATTGTAGGCGACAAAACAAGTTGCCCAATCAATTACATGCCTATTGTCAACCTTCGAAATGCCTAAAAACACCTAGTTGGAGCTTAGGTATTCTTCCCTAAATCTCAAGTGGTCAAGTAAATCCAAAGACGGAAGATCGAGGGATGCAAGTAGGCCTAAGCCTTCCTTTGAAGCTGTGCTTTCGCGGTGCTTCTCAACTAAGCCCAAAAATCCGTGACAGGGTATCCCCCTCTTTGGATTTACAAAACCTTTGATCTCAAGTTCCGAACACTTCAGAATCCAACAGTAGGAGGGATCTTGTCCTAGTTGTTTCAAGACTTAGGAGTGTCTGAGTGCTGTGGTGCAACAGATATAAGTGTGCATTCACCGCAAAAGGATTTTGAGCTTTGAATCGCACATCACGTTTTACAATCAAGTCCTTGATTTTTTAGATGTCCCTCCTTTAATTAGTCCTTTTTTTTCGAATATATGTGACCACTTATTAGATCGCTTCAAGACAAACTTTGTGGTCTTTGAATTAAATCCCAAATGCAATGCGTGATCAAGAATAGGATGCAAAGCAAGAGAATGCATACCTTGCTTCCAGCAATCAACGATGCAAGAATGCACGCAATGCAGAGAAGTAAATCTAGGGCTGCTCATTCAGACCTAAATGGTTCGTCCTAGGGCAGGCAACTTCTAGAAGGCAGCTCATTTTTTTTATTTTTTTTATTTTTAAGCTACTTATGCACAAGCAAATAAAAGCAATCAATAAACTAAAAACCTAAATCTAAAGAAAAGGGAACAGGCTCCCAAAAATTACCCAACACGGGCCCAAAACAAAATCGGGGAACAAACCCCTCAAAATATACCCCAGAACAAGGGTTTCAAATAAAATGCAATAAAAAATTAAATCTAAAGTCTTAATTCTATCAAACTAGCGACTAAATATACAATGATGTCTATCGCATCCTCGTCCTTCTCCTCCTTTCAAAATTGCTCGTCCAATTCTCCTCTGGCGACGTCAAGGGTCACCTCTCACAGTGGCTAATTCTTGCACAAATTTTCTCGCACAGAAAAGAAAATAATAAATGGTCAAATCACTGTGCAATTGAAAAATAATCAAAATAAAATCAGGTGAAATTATTGCGTCTGTTGCCTCCTGATGAGAACCTCATCATGAGCCATAACTAGCTCATTTTGACCTAATACAAAGGATAAAAGCTCCTACATAACTCAAGGAAAGGCTTAACTCAGAGAATTCTGAGTTTAAGGAGAAAACAAGTCATAAGGGGTAAAAATGCAATTTTACCAGTATAATCTGCATACAGGGTAATTCAGGGTCCAAACATAGGTCAAAGCAACCTAATAAGAATAAAAGTGGGATGAGATGATCTGGCAAGGGCTACAGCAATTCCAAGGAACTAAATGATAATCTGTAACCCTAAAACAAACCCACTTCAATTCACGAGGTTCAAGGCAAAGAAAAAATGGAATAAACCCTCTAAAATTCATAGAAAAATAATCTCTAGGGTTTAGAACCTTCAATTTGACCTTAGGAACCCATCTTGACCTACATTGAGAACCATACCCAATTAATAACTTAATTTGGGTTTTTGCGTAAATTGACCAGTCAAACAAGGTTTAATCCAGAAATAAAATTCACCATCAGATTCCTTAGGTCCTAACTAGTCATGTATAAAAACTTGAGCCTAAGAAGGAACCTTCTTGACCAACTTTACACTTTGGTCCTCATATATTTACTTTTTGGCCCTCGACTTTTGAACCCTCGCATTTTGGCCCCTAACTCTCCTTCGTTCTTTGCGTTCAGGTCCTCCCTGCAAAACCTGCCAACACCATGCTCCGGCGACCTTGCGCGGAGCATGGCGCCGCGCAAGGTGAGGGGGAGGGTCTGGCAAGTAAACCGGGGGTGCCCTGCGTCGTCAGCCGTCGCAGGGACACCCCCTGGTCGCTGTAACCCACCATACCGGCCGTGCGAACGCACGGACGGTATGGGTTTCCATCTCCAGCGTCCTCCGGCGAGGGAGACACGTCGTCTCCCTCCGCCTTCCTCTCTGATTCGGTCCCTATAAATACCCCCGTCGCTCCACCGTTCTTCGGAGCTCGGTCCTGACGGAGAAAGACCCCCACTTCCTCTCTTCCCACTCCGACAGGAAGCCTTCCAGCTCCGGCGGCCTCTCCTCTTCCTCCTCGTCGCTCTGCCGCACTACCAGCTGCAGGGTTGCCCCCCCCTCGCTCTTCCCGCGCCACGCCGTACCCAGCTGGCGCCTCTCCAGCCCTCTCCTCGCCGCCGCCCCTTCCCCTGGGCATCTTCTTCTCCGGCGACAGTCGATACGACTGTCGCCCTGCTGCTCCCCCTTCGTCCCTGCAAGTAAGTTAGAACTACTTCCCTTCCTCTCCTCTTTCTTTCCCCGGTTTCAATTTGTTCAATTAAGCCCTCGACCGACCCTGACCATCGTCACCCTCTTCGTCTCCGGCCACCCTCCGGCGAGATGCCCCCATCGCTCCACAGCCTCACACGCCTCGCCGACCCTCACCGAACCTCCGCCTCATCACACTGAGCACCCCCCACCCCTCCACTGCCACTCCACACCTCCGTAACGCTCCCCCAAACAAACCCATTTCTCCGGTTGCAATCCGACCTAGGGCTGCCGCCAGACACCGCCTTGCGGCTTGCCGCACAGCTCAACACCTTCGCCGTGCCACGGCGAAGGTTCCCCAGTAGTTTGATCAGGCCGAGAGGCCATATTCGTGTCCGACAGGTTCTGAGGCTCGACCGCCATTAACGCCACATTGAAGCAGCTTCTCCCGCGCTCCAGGCTTAATGACTCCAAGTCTCCAGCTGCTGCGGATTACGGAGACTCCTGCGAAGGCAGCCAGCCAGCAACCGACGAAAATCGGAGCTGCAGCTGCAGAAGCAAGGCCGCGGTCTTCCAGCAGGCGCACGCGAGGAGAGGCCTCAGTTTAGTCCCACATCGGTAAGCCTCGCAACTCTTTCACCGTTTAAATTATTTTTGTGAATAAGCCTTATCGCCTCAGCACACGGGGTGAGGTCCCCTTCACCCGCCCGATTACCCGGCCTCGTCCGCGCTCACGCCCCGCGGACCTGGCCCGACCCGACTTAGATTGACTTGCACTCCTCGCCCACCACGCACGCCGGTGGGCCTGGACCCGGGCGCGACCCGTACCCGGCTACCCGGCAGCTCTAGGAGAGCTATCCTATGAGCGGATTCTGTGAGAGAGAGACACGGGGGAGGGTAGAGGTAGGTTTTGCCCTCTGATCAAGCTGTGTAAGTGTGCAGGCACAGGTGAAGAAGAACCGTGGAAGAAGACGAATGCTGAAGGAAGGAGGATCACCGAGCGGCACTGTAGCAGCGGCGGTTTAAGTCGTCTGATTGAAAAATCAGACGACGTCCTGAAGGCAAAGAAGGAGAAGGAAGGCGAGGCAAAGGAGAACACAGAGAGACGAGCAGAAACAAGAACTGAAAGAAGAAGAAGAGCACGAGAAGAAGAAGGTCTGAAGAAAGGAAAAGAAGAGAAAGAAGGAGACGAGCAGAAACAGGAACTGAAAGAAGAAGAAAAGCATCACTACTGCTGCAGATAAAGCAGAAGAGCCAAGCAGAAGAAGATAGGCAAAGAGAAAAGAAGAGAAGAAGAAAGAAGCCAACAAATTCTCTCTCTCTCTCTTTATTTTTTGTACAAGAAACTTGTATCTCTAGAATACAACTTGCCCCCTGAGTTCGACCTCGGGAACTCTTTTATTTCCGAGTAACAAATTGTATTAAACTGGTAATCACCTCTCTATACTATACTACGACGAAATAATAAAACTATAGAGGAAGGTAGCCCCACCAGTTTTTGGCGCCGTTGCCGGGGAGCAACGGCTATTCTAGAGGTAAACATTCCTGTTTCTTTTTAATTTCTGATAATCTCCTCTCTTTTGTGCAGCTACAGGAAATCAAGAAGACAAGCAACCGCACGACAACCACTCCAAGGACAGGTATTTGTTTTTTTTTTTTTTTTTTCCTCTCGTTATTAACCCCTAAACTCTAAAGAGGAAGAAAAGAAAAGAACAAGCAATATAGGGCTGACCTGTCTTCCATACTTAGTAACCATAAAGAGTTGCATGTTTTCAACTCATCACTCCTGCACACTATTAAGGGTATTTAAGGGCTAACACATTCTTGCTTGAGCCCTAATTACCCAACAAAGAATTAACTGGACCAAGTAGAGCCAACCTAGGATCCAACACTAGGGATTTAGAGACACACTCCTTAAGCAAGAATTGAGAAAACCAAATGAAGTGTGCCCAAGCCCTTGTCTGAAAATACCTATTCAAAGAAAACCTAAAACAATTGGCTCTCTAAACACTTGAACCCTAAAAGACAAGACCTAAAAGCTCTCAAAGAAAACAAGAGGTAAAGTTGACCCCTTGGGTCAACCAACCTTAAATTAGGTCACTCTTTGCACTTAAAAAAACTAAAGTTCAAGTGAAACCTTAAGCACCCTGATCTTAAAATAAAAATTGGTAGACTTAAGAGGTCAAGATCCCCATTCTGGTCTACCTGGAACCGCAGTGACAAGAGAGGTCGGGTGGGGGAAACCCTGTAACCCGTGAGGACGCTCTACCGTGTAGGGGTCTTCGCGGGACTCTCCCTCTATGGCTGCCCAGGTAATTCTCAGGTGGACGATCTTTCTGATCAAGGGGTCCATCTGCCCCGCACCTCTATAGTCACCCAACACATTTGTGGGTGTCTTGATTGGGTCCAGCACCTTCTAAACTTACCTCTTCCAACAGTGCATGTACGGAAGGAGGTCCTTAAGACCACCCTTAAGACCTCCTTTAGAAATACGCTCTCGTCAAGGCCAAGCCTCGACGCCCGTGTTTGTGCAACAACACCCTCACATTATTCTCTCTTCTGATTCAGAACCAAGTTCTTCTTCTTCCCCCATCATGGCTCAGCCAGTTGAGGAAGAAAATAATCTGGAGCACCAGCTCCAGCGACTCAATGACCTCTTCCAAAACTTCGTGCACCCACCACAGCGTCCTATGATGCGGGACCACTACAATCCTGCTGCGGTGGCCATTGAGCCTCGAGTCAGAATCCCGACTGGAGGACCTGATTCCGAATTAAAGCCCAACATGATTCATGCTATACCTAAATTCCATGGGCTTAATTCTGAAGATCTCTTCCAGCACATCAAACAGCTAAAGCATCTGGCCCACACTTTTGGATCAGATGCGCAAAATCGGGATATTCTTCTCATGAAGATGTTCTCCTTTTCTCTTATGGACAAGGCCGCCCATTGGTATCAAACTCAGACCCGGCCGATCAACACTTGGGAAGAACTTCAATCCGAGTTTTTGAAAAAGTTTTTTCCCGTTGGTCGGACCAACGCCTTGCGCCATCAGATTACACACTTCACTCAACAATCAGGAGAACCTCTCCATGAGGCATGGGATCGTTTTCAGGATCTCATGAGAAAGTGCCCCCATCACGGAGTCCCTAAGTGGGAACAAGTCCAATCTTTTTACCAGGGACTCCGTGAGGACATCCGCCTTTTCGTCAATGCAACTTGCGGAGGAAACATCATGGGTCAACATGAAGACACCGTATGGGAGATTCTCGAAAACATGTGTGAGAACTCCATCAACAATGATTCCATGGGACTATTCGACAGGACGAATACCCGCGCAGCGACGAATCTTAAGGGAGCACATGAGGCGCGGGGCCTGTCCGCATCAGTCGACCTGGAATTAATGGCCAGTCGATTGGACAAGGTCTCAATCATTGAGAAGAAGGTGGATGAGCTGACTCAGCACTTGCAGCGAGCCACCTCCGCGCGTAACTCCTTTGCACAACCTCCTTCCACACAGGAGACTGTGCAAAACATCCTTCACCGATCTTCCCCTAGGATGGATCCATATCCATCCCCATCTGATTCTCAGATCGGAGGATCATCCGATCCTTTCTACACCAGCCCGGGGAACTCCATTCCCCCTTTCCCTGATTCTCAAGAGGTTCCTCAGACCTGCGAGGACCTCAACACCATCCAGAACGACCCATTCTCCAACACTTACAACCCTGGATGGCGAAACCATCCCAATTTTCAGTGGGCAGGAAATTCCCAAACCCACAGACCACCTTTTCAGCCCTCTCGTCATTACCAGCCGCCTCAACCTCGGCCCAACCCTACTTATCCATCAGGGCCAAATCAGGATCAAATGTCCCTAATCCTTCAGACTCTGGCTGACATTCAAAGAACGAATGCGGCTATTCAAAAGCAGCACAAGGACGAACTTACAGAGGTTAAAACTCAACTGGCCCAGTTGGCAAATTCTCGCCAGCCAGGCACACTCCCTTCCCAACCTCTTCCTAACCCGAATAACGTGCCAACCCAGAAGCGCGTTATCAATCCAAATTTAGGCCACGCACAATGGATTTATCAGGCCCCTACTGCTCCATCTCCAGACGAGATGGAAGTTTCAACTTCTTATGCGCGATTTCAGCAGCAGCCACCCCTCTTACCAAACCCAAACCAAAATCAGGCCGGATTAAATTCTGTAACAACACGTAGTGGTAAAACAACTCAAGACCCGCATTATCCAAACCACTCCAAGCCTGATAACCATGACCCTAGGATAGTTATCCAAGATACCACTGTCCCGGATCCACAACCTGGACCTATCCTAGAAGAACCAACCAAGATCCCGTTTCCCGAGGCCTTGACCAAGGGAAAGAAGACCACCAAACCCGTGGCCCCTGAGGAGGACCTGGTCAAGCTCTTTGAGCAGGTCCACATAAACATCCCCTTGATGGATGCAATCCGCCACGTACCAGCTTACGCACGATTTCTAAAGAATATATGTACACCCCAGCGTAAGCCGCGAACTAAGGGAGGGAGCCCAATTGTTCTGTCAGAGCAAGCCAGCTCTGTAATCCTCAGTAGACTCCCACCCAAGGCAAAAGATCCTGGTACTCCCCTGATTTCCTGCAAGATAGGTGGTACCCAATTTGATAGAGCATTGTTAGACTTGGGTGCATCCATAAACCTGATACCCACATCTTTACTTGACCATCTAGAAGAATCTGAGCTAAAACCAACCGAGGTGACATTACAATTAGCAGATAGATCTATAAAGTCACCAAAAGGGATTCTCGAGGATGTTATCGTAAGAGTGCGGGATTTCTATTTCCCAGTGGACTTTATAGTCCTAGATATGGACGCACCTGAGAACCCTAGGGATACACCAATCATTCTAGGGAGACCTTTCTTGGCTACTGCTAGAGCCAACATCAGCTGTGAGGAGGGCCAATTAGAGCTTAAGTTTGGAGATCAAACACTGAAAATTGATATATTTAAGGCCCAACAAGGAATTAATTGCGGCGTCATCGAACAAATTTGTGACATCAGGACTTTGGTTGATGAATCACACTTCCAGAATGACTCGATTATGCCTCATCAACCATAGAAGGATCTTGACCCGCAAACAGAGGAGTTGAATCCAGATACGAATAACCCAGTAACTCCCACCCTTGAACCTCACATCTATACTGAACCACCCGCTGCTGCTGATAACCCCATCCTCGAACTGAAACCCCTTCCTGCTCACTTGAAATACATCTTTTTGGGTTCTAATCAGACCCTTCCTGTGATTATCAATTCCAACCTCAGTCCTGAACAGGAATCCCGTCTAATTGTTGTCCTCCAGCAACATCGCAGAGCCATCGGGTGGACTCTCGATGATTTGACTGGAATAAGTCCCTCTTATTGTACTCATCATATCTATTCAGAAGAGGGCACACGACCTTCTCGTGAAATGCAGAGACGCTTAAACCCCAATCTGCAGGAGGTCGTGAAAAAGGAGATCATCAAGTGGTTGGATGCCGGAATCATCTACCCGATCTCCGATAGTCGTTGGGTGAGCCCAATTCAGGTTGTGCCCAAGAAGGCAGGACTCACCACTATAACGACTGAGACCGGAGAAATCATTCCTACCCGATTAGCCAACTCGTGGAGAGTCTGTATAGATTACCGCCGACTCAATTCCTCCACAAAGAAGGATCATTTCCCACTACCCTTCATTGATCAAATTCTCGAAAAACTTGCGGGAAATAGGTTCTTCTGCTTTCTTGACGGGTACTCCGGTTATAACCAGGTCGCAATCCATCCTGAGAACCAAGAAAAGACCACGTTCACCTGCCCCTTCGGAACATACGCTTTCCGAAGGATGCCTTTCGGTCTTTGCAATGCACCCGCTACTTTTCAGCGATGCATGCTTGCCATATTCTCAGATATGGTAGGTGATTATCTGGAAGTCTTCATGGATGACTTTTCAGTTTTCGGAGCATCATTCGACGATTGCCTCCAACACTTGGTCCAGATACTCAGGCGGTGCATCGATGTGAATTTGGTTCTTTCCTGGGAAAAGAGCCATTTCATGGTGCCTGAGGGAATTGTCCTGGGACACTCAATTTCGGAAAAAGGTATCCAAGTGGATCGAGCTAAGATTAATTTGATTTCTCACCTTCCTATGCCTAGCTCGATCAGGGACATCCGTTCCTTTTTAGGGCATGTCGGTTTTTATCGACGATTTATCCCTGATTTTTCAAAAATCGCGCGCCCCCTGACCACTCTTCTCTCCAAGGATGTTCCTTTCAAAATTTCCAAGGAATGCACTCAAGCATTTGAAATCCTGCGTGACCGAGTCACCCAAGCCCCGATCCTACAGTCCCCTGATTGGTCTCAACCCTTTGAGATCATGTGCGATGCATCCGACTTCGCTGTAGGAGCGGTTTTGGGGCAGAAAATTGACGGGAAGCCTGTGGTCATTTACTACGCCAGCAAAACACTCGATGAGGCTCAGCGTAACTATACGGTTACTGAGAAAGAGCTGCTAGCTGTAGTATTTGCCCTAGAAAAATTCAGATCGTACCTTCTGGGTTCCCGTGTCATCATATACTCGGATCACACAGCGGTGAGGCATCTTCTTGCAAAGAAGGACGCGAAACCTCGATTAATCCGATGGATCTTGCTGTTGCAAGAATTTGACCTTGAGATTCGCGACAAAGCGGGAAAGCAAAATGTGGTAGCTGATCACTTGTCCCGTCTTCCTTCTGAAATAATTGACCCTTCCGGACCCATCACTGAACATTTTCCCGACGAGCACCTGCTGACTATTGGTACTAGCCTTCCATGGTTTACTAATGTAGTAAATTACTTGGCATCTCATCAGATCCCATCCGATTGGCCGAAGGCCAAGAAGGACAAATTACGCTCCGATGCCAAGTATTACATTTGGGAAGACCCGTACCTCTTCCGCATAGGTGCCGATCAGATCATCCGGAGATGTGTCCCGGAAGAGGAATTCAACAATATCCTCTCTTTCTGCCATGACCAGGCATGCGGTGGCCATTTCGCCGGGCATAAAACCGCATCAAAAGTCCTCCAGTGCGGCTTTTACTGGCCCACACTGTTCAAAGACGCATACAATCACTGCAAGGCATGCAGTCGTTGCCAGACTCTAGGCAACATGAGCCATCACGACATGATGCCTATGCAACCGATTCTAGTATGCGAAATCTTTGATGTTTGGGGGATTGATTTTATGGGCCCCTTTCCTGTTTCGGATGGTTTCAAATACATTCTGTTGGCTGTGGACTACGTGTCCAAATGGATCGAAGCCATACCGACCCGAACCTGTGATCACAAAATTGTTCTCAAATTCATTCATCAAAACATTTTCTCAAGGTTCGGGATTCCTCGTGCAATAATCTCTGATGGGGGGACCCATTTCACAAATGCTCAGTTTAGGTCACTGATGACCAAATACGGGGTGTCTTACCGAATCTCTACTCCTTACCACCCCCAAACTAATGGTCTGGCTGAGCTGTCTAATCGGGAGATCAAGAAAATCCTGCAAGTCACTGTTCGACCTGACAGGAAGGACTGGTTGTCCCGACTTCCGGAAGCATTGTGGGCCTATAGGACCGCCCACAAGACCCAATTGGGCATGTCTCCCTTTAGACTGGTGTACGGAAAGGCATGCCACCTTCCCGTAGAACTGGAGCATAAAGCCTATTGGGCAGTACGAAGCTGTAATCTAGATCTTTCCAAGGCTGGGACCCACAGAAAACTCCAAATCAGCGAGATCGATGAATTACGCCTAGACGCGTACGAGAACTCGCAAATCTACAAGGAGCGGGTTAAAGCCTTCCACGACAAACACATCTCGAGAAAGATCTTTCATCCTGGTCAGAAGGTCCTACTCTTTGATGCTCGACTAAAACTCTTCCCAGGAAAACTGAGATCCAAGTGGGTCGGACCATATTTGGTCCGACAGGTTTTTGGAAATGGAGCAATCGAAATCAGTCCACTCAGCCACGATTCTGAACCTTTCATCGTGAACGGTCAGAGACTCAAGCTGTTCATTGATGTAACTTCTACTGATTTGGCTGAAGCATCTTATATCCTCCATTCCCCTTGAGCTTATTGCGCCCAGCCGATGGCGTAAAACTCAGTGCTTAACGGGAGGCAACCCGTCATTTTCCTAAAAATCCAAAACTTTTTCTGACACCTTTTTGCACTTAAGGTTCACCCTTGTAGACAGCCGACCCCACCTCAGATGCTTGCATCTGGGATTAGAAATCGTCCGCAAAATTCAACCTGACCCATTCACTCATCCAAATTTCTGTCTTAAGGAATGAACTAAGTTGAATAAAAACCCCCTAGGTTACAATGAGGACATTGCAAATCTTAGGCATGGGGGGTATGAAAGTGCAAAACTTGTAAGAAAAGGTTTCAAACAAAAAATTCACATATGCCAAAAACACCATAAAAATTAAAAAAAAAATTTTGAAAAAGAATAAGAGGAAAAGAGGAGAAGGAAATTTTGTGAAGGAGAAGGTGAAAAGAAAAAAAATGAAAAAGGAGCACAAAATTATGAGAAAAGGTGATAGTCATTAGTAAGGAACTAAGGAATTAACCTAAGTTCTAGACCTCATTCAAGAAAATAACTAAAAGTGCATAATGAGATTAGTAAGAACGCAAACCTTAGGCATTCTTGGATAGACTCTTAGTACCCATTAAGATCTGGACACTCCTCAAGAGGTTGAGGAAAATGAAAAGCTGAAGTATTAGGTCTAAGGCTTAGGGAGTATTTGGCCTCGTTAACTAATTTTTGGTTTACGGGACTCAGTAACCTAAGCACCCTAACCTCACACACAGCCTGGTTCAGTAAGCGTAAAAATCAGAATCATGCAGAAGCGTCGCAAAATTCTGAAAAGAACACCTAGAATAGGAGCGGCCGATCAACACAAGTTGATTTGGACGAGTTCCCAGCGCGGAGAGACGGGAAATCCCCTCGAAGATGCGTAACAAAATATCATCTCCTCGGTGCTTGTCTCTTAGGATATTTACATATCCTACTGGGGGCATGTAAGCACTCTGCTGGTTCAGATTCCATGGATGGCATTATCTCGAAGTGTCAATTGCCAGGGTCTGAATTCAGCCACGGAACACCATGGATGGGATTATCTCGAAATCTCAATAGCCAGGGTTCCGGGGGTTGCCATGGGCAGTGCTATCTAAAAGCATCGATCGTCAGGAACCCTTGAGGATTGATGATGGGAGCAAGGAATCTGATACAGACCGTGTTGAAAAGCCAATCCTAGGCTAGAACTAAAAAGAAAAAGAGAGAGAAAACTCTCCAAACAGAAAAACTTTCTATCTCTCTCTTACAAAGCGCACTGCGAACTGAGCCAGGGCTAAAATCATTTCAAGCACGGGTGCTTTAACCACAAAGTCCAATAAACCTTAGGTTAGTTCTTGTGGGCCTTAAAAACCTTTGCTAAGGACTGAGGCTAAGGCTAGACAGATTTGGATCTTGATTGGTACTAGAGTACCTTTTAGGCCTATGGTCAGCATTCTAACCTAATCTGAGCTCAAATGAAAAAGCACTTATCTAAAGCTATTAAGAACTTCATGGTCTAGAACAAGGGTTGAAACCTTAAGTTTTTGCTAAGGGACTAGCAAAAGCTAGGCATGGGGGTATGATGAGAACCTCATCATGAGTCATAACTAGCTCATTTTGACCTAATACAAAGGATAAAAGCTCCTACATAACTCAAGGAAAGGCTTAACTCAGAGAATTCTGAGTTTAAGGAGAAAACAAGTCATAAGGGGTAAAAATGCAATTTTACCAGTATAATCTGCATACAGGGTAATTCAGGGTCCAAACATAGGTCAAAGCAACCTAATAAGAATAAAAGTGGGATGAGATGATCTGGCAAGGGCTACAGCAATTCCAAGGAACTAAATGATAATCTGTAACCCTAAAACAAACCCACTTCAATTCACGAGGTTCAAGGCAAAGAAAAATGGAATAAACCCTCTAAAATTCATAGAAAAATAATCTCTAGGGTTTAGAACCTTCAATTTGACCTTAGGAACCCATCTTGACCTACATTGAGAACCATACCCAATTAATAACTTAATTTGGGTTTTTACGTAAATTGACCAGTCAAACAAGGTTTAATCTAGAAATAAAATTCACCATCAGATTCCTTAGGTCCTAATTAGTCATGTATAAAAACTTGAGCCTAAGAAGGAACCTTCTTGACCAACTTTACACTTTGGTCCTCATATATTTACTTTTTGGCCCTCGACTTTTGAACCCTCGCATTTTACCCCCTAACTCTCCTTCGTTCTTTGCGTTCAGGTCCTCCCTGCAAAACCTGCCAGCACCATGCTCCGGCGACCTTGCGCGGAGCATGGCGCCGCGCAGGGTGAGGGGGAGGGTCTGGCAAGTAAACCGGGGGTGCCCTGCGTCGTCAGCCGTCGCAGGGACACCCCCCTGGTCGCTGTAACCCACCATACCGGCCGTGCGAACGCACGGACGGTATGGGTTTCCATCTCCAGCGTCCTCCGGCGAGGGAGACACGTCGTCTCCCTCCGCCTTCCTCTCTGATTCGGTCCCTATAAATACCCCCGTCGCTCCACCGTTCTTCGGAGCTCGGTCCTGACGGAGAAAGACCCCCACTTCCTCTCTTCCCACTCCGACAGGAAGCCTTCCAGCTCCGGCGGCCTCTCCTCTTCCTCCTCGTCGCTCTGCCGCACTACCAGCTGCAGGGTTGCCCCCCCTCGCTCTTCCCGCACCACGCCGTACCCAGCTGGCGCCTCTCCAGCCCTCTCCTCGCCGCCGCCCCTTCCCCTGGGCATCTTCTTCTCCGGCGACAGTCGATACGACTGTCGCCCTGCTGCTCCCCCTTCGTCCCTGCAAGTAAGTTAGAACTACTTCCCTTCCTCTCCTCTTTCTTTCCCCCGTTTCAATTTGTTCAATTAAGCCCTCGACCGACCCTGACCATCGTCACCCCCTTCCTCTCCGGCCACCCTCCGGCGAGATGCCCCCATCGCTCCACAGCCTCACACGCCTCGCCGACCCTCACCGAACCTCCGCCTCATCACACTGAGCACCCCCCACCCCTCCACTGCCACTCCACACCTCCGTAACGCTCCCCCAAACAAACCCATTTCTCCGGTTGCAGTCCGACCTAGGGCTGCCGCCAGACACCGCCTTGCGGCTTGCCGCACAGCTCAACACCTTCGCCGTGCCACGGCGAAGGTTCCCCAGTAGTTTGATCAGGCCGAGAGGCCATATTCGTGTCCGACAGGTTCTGAGGCTCGACCGCCATTAACGCCACATTAAAGCAGCTTCTCCCGCGCTCCAGGCTTAATGACTCCAGGTCTCCAGCTGCTGCGGATTACGGAGACTCCTGCGAAGGCAGCCAGCCAGCAACCGACGAAAATCGGAGCTGCAGCTGCAGAAGCAAGGCCGCGGTCTTCCAGCAGGCGCACGCGAGGAGAGGCCTCAGTTTAGTCCCACATCGGTAAGCCTCGCAACTCTTTCACCGTTTAAATTATTTTTGTGAATAAGCCTTATCGCCTCAGCACACGGGGTGAGGTCCCCTTCACCCGCCCGATTACCCGGCCTCGTCCGCGCTCACGCCCCGCGGACCTGGCCCGACCCGACTTAGACTGACTTGCACTCCTCGCCCACCACGCACGCCGGTGGGCCTGGACCCGGGCGCGACCCGTACCCGGCTACCCGGCAGCTCTAGGAGAGCTATCCTATGAGCGGATTCTGTGAGAGAGAGACACGGGGGAGGGTAGAGGTAGGTTTTGCCCTCTGATCAAGCTGTGTAAGTGTGCAGGCACAGGTGAAGAAGAACCGTGGAAGAAGACGAAGGCTGAAGGAAGGAGGATCACCGAGCGGCACTGTAGCAGCGGCGGTTTAAGTCGTCTGATTGAAAAATCAGACGACGTCCTGAAGGAAAAGAAGGAGAAGGAAGGCGAGGCAGAGGAGAACACAGAGAGACGAGCAGAAACAAGAACTGAAAGAAGAAGAAGAGCACGAGAAGAAGAAGGTCTGAAGAAAGGAAAAGAAGAGAAAGAAGGAGACGAGCAGAAACAGGAACTGAAAGAAGAAGAAAAGCATCACTACTACTGCAGATAAAGCAGAAGAGCCAAGCAGAAGAAGATAGGCAAAGAGAAAAGAAGAGAAGAAGAAAGAAGCCAACAAATTCTCTCTCTCTCTCTCTCTTTATTTTTTGTACAAGAAACTTGTATCTCTAGAATACAACTTGCCCCCTGAGTTCGACCTCGGGAACTCTTTTATTTCCGAGTAACAAATTGTATTAAACTGGTAATCACCTCCCTATACTATACTACGACGAAATAATAAAACTATAGAGGAAGGTAGCCCCACCACCTCCCCAGCAACAGCGCCATTTGACGAGTCGATTGTTCGCTTTAAAGTCCTTTGCAGTTTTATGTGGTGGAAAAATCGACTAATCAATATTTAAAAAGAAATAACCACTCGCAGAAGAGCGGGTCGTATCCACAGGGAGGCAATGACATATTTAAATTCGCACCAGTTAAAAATGTTCGTAGTTAGTTTGGACAAGAATCAAGCCAAAATTGCCTTCAGATTAAGGTTGAATCAAGAAATCATGCTAAAATAGCAATTCTGAATAACTAGAGGATATTTATCTCAATGCAAAATCAATAAAATATCATTAAAACTTGATAATGGCAGAAAATGTAATTATTAATGGCCATGTTACTGTAGCAAAATAGGGGATTTTTTCCCCATTGCCGTGCGCGACGAGGAGTAGACGGCCGAACGCGGGAAGCTCGGAGGAAGTTCCTTGGACCGAGGGCTTCAAAGCTGTGGTGGCGGCGTGTCGCGCAGCGGCCGGAGCCGGCCGGACAAGCTCTGGTGGAGGTGGCTGCAGCCGGTGCTGCAGCTGCTGTTGGCAGAGAGGTGTGCGCGGGACTGCTGGCGGGGGGGCGCTGCAGGCGCAGGAGGCACTACAGGCGCAGGAGAAGGGCGGCTCTGCTGCTGCGTGCTGGCTGGAGGCGTGGGCACGCGCGCGGCCTGTTGGCGGTGAGCGCGGGTGAAGTTGTAGGCATGGGTGCGCAAGCGGGTGGTCGCGAAGGCTGAAGGGCGTGGGTGGAGTACTGCAGGAGTGCGGGTGACCGGGCGAGTGTGGTTGTGCGATTGCGGCTGCACGAGGAAGGTGAGCGGGAGTGAACGGTGAGGCGCTGCAAGCTGTGCACGCCTTACGTGCGGCTGGAGGCAATGCGCGGCCTGGAGTGGATGTGGGAGTGAGCGGGTGAGGTTGCGGTTCAGGTGCTGGAGGTGAAGTGGGCGGACGGTGGTTGCTGCTGGAGTGGGGAGGTGGCTTCAGACGTCCGGGAAATTTCCCGGATGTCTTAACTGACTGAGAAGGTGATTGTAGCGACGGTGGTTGTTGATGACGACGGCGATTGTTGATGACGACGGCAAGGGAGGTGCACGACGAGGTGCTCACGGTAATGCAAACGACCTCCGGATGGCGGTGTGGCCTGTCACCCCACACGTCCACGGTGGTGGAGGGTCGTCGCCGCGGTTGAGGCCAGCAGTGTGGAATGGAAGAGAAAAGATCTCTCTGCACAATGGTGGGTTGGTGGTGGAGGCCTCCCCCGCTTAGCATCCTCTCCTTTGTAGCGGCCTGCACAAATTTGAATGGAGAGGCAGGAGCAAATCCACCTTCTCCGCTGATCCATGAATGTGCTTTTAGTGAGGCCGGAGGCGTTGCAGCGGCAGCCGAGCCGTTGCTGAGAAGAAGAAGAATAAAGGATATTATTAAAATATTATGGTTATTTATATAAAAACCCTCAACTTTTATGTTAACTAAAACAATGTACCTAATTGGTTAACTAATTAGATGAATACCATTCTAAGCTAATTCTAAATGCACTTAAAATTTGAATGCAATGCATGGATTATGTAATTAAATTTAAAATATGAATTAATCTATTTACATCCTAATTTATGCTAAATAAATGTTAGAATTAACCTAATGTCTAGGCACTTAAATACTTAAATAGCCCACAACTATGGGCTAATCATTTGCGCAATTCAAGTTTCCTGTTTTCCAACTATTTATTTATTCTGCAAAAAAGCATGTCGTTTCCCGAGAATATAGAAAATCTAACGATAGATGCATTCTCCGTAAATAGTCACCACCTCACTAGAATCGTGCACACAGAAACTCACACGTTCACCTTTGTGACTTATCTAACACATGCGCACGTAATCCGAGTTCATAACAGAAGTGGTGAAATCTTAATCAGGAGATTAGAAACTGGAGAGAAATTTTAAACAAAGTAGAGCAGCAAAAGATCGAACTCTAAAGTAAAACAAATGCCTCCCAGAGACGAACAACTGAGACTCAAGTCTCATTATCTTTTTCTATAAATATTTTTGTTGGATCGTATTTCGCAACTATACTATAACGTTTTCCAATCAAATACATGATCTACGCCCCTCAACAAATGTCGTCGTTGCCGGGGAGGCAACGTCATTTTTCTTGAATTCGATCTTTTGATCTATCACTGACAAATTTGCCTCTACTTTATTTTTTTATGTGCAAGATAACATGAAAAAAGAACGGGATCTACGCACACAACGAGCGCGGAAAAGAAATCAGGTGCACATCACATTCTCTTAGACTAGTTTTTTTTTCTGAACCCAAGGAGTAGATTTACTTTCTGCAGTGTCCTTTGAAAAAAATTTTGTGAAAAAAAAAAAGATTTTACTCATTTTCGTGAAAAAGAAAAAAAAATCAAAAAGAAAAATTTTGAAAAAAATTCTAGATTAGGTTTCCTTTCGAATCTAGGTTAGTTTTAAAAAAAAAGAAAAAAATAGATACATTTTCTTTGAATCTTTTGAAAAATTCTTTGCAAAAAAAAATGTGCAAAAGTTTTGAAAAAAAAAAAAACATTTTTGGTGGAAAGCTTAGATTTCAAACTCAAGCCTCTTTAAAAAGCATTTCCACCATCTTTTCATTTTTGGCCAGATTTCAAGTCTGATTTAAAAATTCGATTGCCAAAAAATTAGTAAGCAAAAAATTTTCAAATTCAAGCTAAATCTTCATTCTCAAACTACCTTTCAAACGCCACCATTCATTTGAAAAAATTTCAAGTATAAAATTTTTCAAAATTTACGAAGCACATAGGGGTCAGACTGACCCAGATTCAAGATTTTTCAAATTTCAAAAAGTAATTCCAAGCAATCCGCGAATCTGTTTTAACTAAAAATGGTGAGGTTTGAAAGCTGATCTAATTGGCTTTATTTTCAATATTCTTTTTGAATTTTTAAAGGTCAATTGATGCTGTTTCAAAATGAAAAACTGACCAGGGATCAAAATTCCAAATCTGACCCCTTAATGTTCAAAAATCCCTAAAAATTCGGTTGAAACAGTGAAAATTTCAAAAAAATATTGTCCGGAAAGCTAATTGAAAAATAAATCTACTCGCAAAATTTCAGGTCAATTAGATTCCAATTATTGCCAGAAAATGAACATTACTTTTGTGGTCTGCTGAAACAGAACAAACCCTAGAAGTGCATGAACCTTAGGTTGAATCTTTAGGGTTACAACTTAGAGACCACACTTGGGCTAACCTAGACTAAGTCAAGTCTAATGCTTAGCCGGTGAGCTTGGTCACCTTGTGGGCCACTCACCAAAAACCCCACTGAAGAAAACGGGTTAAAATTAATTTTAAAACATGAAATCAACCCGAATTTGTTGTCATACTACTAGGTGTTTTTAACCTCTCTTGCCAAACCTGGTGACTAAGTCTGCGGGGCAGTGTCAAACGACCACGGCTCGGGGGTTAACGAAATTGAAGGCGTAAGCCAAAGGAAGAACCTTCCCCATAGTCCCCTCGTAACCAGACTGGCTGGGCTAGCTTGAGAGGCGGCAATCACTTTCAGTCGGTTGTACGATGAAATTCTTCAAGAATTCAAACTTCTAACGAAAAATCTGATCACCTGATCCATAAGGACCATTTGATTGACAGGGCCTTAGCCTTGTCCTGCTTGGCTACACCAACCCAGGGGTTGGGTGGTGTATGCAAGGAAGGAGGTCACTTAGACCTCACCTAGTTGGACCTTGGGAGCCACTCCCAAGGAGGCAAGTCACCTCGCCAGGACCATCTTCTCCCCCCATTTCTTCCACTCCTAGAGCCACCATGGCTAATCCTGGACCTGGACCTAGACTGGGTCAAGATATCGAGAATCTGGACCCGATGGCTCGTCTAGAAGCCCGAGTCGCTGAATCCGAGGAGCAGCATCAGCAGAGCATCGATCGCATCTTGATGGCACTTGACAGGATGCAGCACTCGCTGGGAGGAGAACAACTGTAGGATTTCTACGACCCAGCCACACAAATCGTCACACCTTTAGTCAGAATTCCCGCAAGCGGAGACGCGTTTGAGGTCAAGCCCAATGTGATTGGGTTGATCAGCACTCATTTCTATGGGAACTCAACCGAAGATCCATTCCAGCACCTTGAGGGCCTAAGTCGACTCGCTGAAATGATTCGACCCAGGAATATCGATCTTGAGATTGTTCTAATGAAGCTTTTCCCGTTCTCTCTGAGGGACAAAGCTTCATACTAGTTCAAGACTATTGGGAAGCCAATTGGAACCTAGGTGGAATTACAACATGAATTCCTGCAAAAGTTCTTCCCAATCGATCAAACAAATGCAATGCGACGTGCAATCACGACTTTCTCCTAGGGAGCAGGGGAGAAGTTACATGAAGCATGGGACAGATTTCACGACCTTCTCTGGAAATGCCCGCATCGTGGTATACCCAGAATGGCACTTAGCTCAGATTTTTTACCATGGGCTGGATGACACACATCGGTATCTGGCGATACATCTAGCGGCGGGAATTTTCTCGCAAAAGACGAGAACAGCGCATTTGAGTTGTTTGAATCATTAGCGGAGAACTCGATGAATGCCGCATCCATGAACCAGTTCCAGCGGCCTGGTCAACAGCGGGTTGGTGTACACGAGGCTCACACCGAGTCTATTCGAGCCGACATGGATATCATCATCAAGCAGCTAGATAGAATAAATCTAATCGAGAAAAAGATTGACCAGATTAGTCAGGGTCAATCTAACTTGAGCTCTGCCGCCTCAAGATCCTCCTATGCACCCCGAGCCCCTCCTACTTGAGTTAATCTACTCACTCGGGATGCATCCGCTTCGTATTTACGAGATCCTGCATATCAGGATCCCGTAAATAATCCAGATCTGGCACTTTACGACCAGGGTTACGCACCACCCGTAGATTATAATGTGTATCCCCTTGACAAATATACGTCTCAGACATCTTCGGCCTACGAGGACGTCATTGCTATCCAAGGATACGGGCGTAATAACCTGTATTCAGAGACGTATAACCCTGATTGGCGCCAGCATCCGAACTTCTCCTGGTCTGGTAATTCACAGAGACCACATCAAGATCCACACTACCAGACCAGGCAATACGGGAATGCGCAAAACACGTACCCTAGGCAGCAGCCATTCCTGTCTCAGCAGCAACAACCCCGCTCTTTATATCAGCCGCTGCACCAAGCTGCCAACCACCCTCCAAAGCAGGCTGACCCATTAGAGGCACTGAAAGAGGAGCTGCAAGAATCAATGAGGAAATCAACACAAGATAGCTTGCAGATTATGAAGGCGATGGCTGATCAGATACAGACCCTACAAAACACGCAGAACCAGCTGTTGCAAGAGCATCGGACTCAGGGAGCCTTGCCCTCCCAACCCATCCCGAATCCTCGATATGTGCAGAATTAGGGTGCCCCGCCTAGGTTTCAGGCACCGCAGGGACAGTCACACGCCATACTACAGGCGCCTCCTGCACCACCTGGTTACGCGCAAGGCCAGCCGCCTTTGTAGAACCCCACGTATTCTGCCCCTTTCGCTCCCCCACCACCTCACGGATAGCAAGCCGATGCACATGTTGTCTCTTTGAGGAGCGGAAGGAAGACATTCGACCCACCACTTAGGCAGGCGGGTCCTGATTTTTCCTATCCTTCACCATAAGTGGAATCGACTCCATCATCTCAGGAGCCACCTGCGGTAGATAAGGGTAAGAGGCCACTTAACCCTGAGATTCCCATCCCTTTTCCTAAGGCTCTGAAACGAAATACAATACAGAAAAAGGACACGCGGAATTTTGGGGACCTGAAATCGATGTTCAAGGAAGTACATATTCAGGTCCCCCTCCTCGAGGCAATCAATCACATTCCCGCTGTCCCTAGGTTCTTCAAGGACTATTGTACCCCGAAGTGATAGCCGAGAATTGGACAACAGGTGATACTGTCGAAAGAGGCTAGCGCCATGATTCTAGCTAACCTACCGCCGAAGAAGAAAGACCCTGGTACCCCACTCATATCCTGCTTCTTACAAGATTCTCCATTTGATCGGGCCCTTCTAGATCTGGGTTCGTCCATCAACCTAACTCCCACTGCCGTATTTGATCGATTTCGATTTGGGGAGTTGAAGCCCACCTCGGTCACGATTCAGCTAGCTAACAGATCAGTCAAACCACCGAGGGGGTGGTTGAGAATGTGATCATGAAAGTCCGTGGGTTCTACTTTCCTGCAGATTTTTTCATTCTCGATATGGAAGTTCCTCCTAATCTCCGAGATGCATCAATTATTTTGGGTCGCCCATTTCTGGACAGCCCGAGTGAACATCGATTGTGCATCTGGGTGTATGGAGATAGCCCTAGGCAATGAGCGACTTCGACTGGACATATTCAAGGCAGCAAAGAACTTCGACTGTGATCGAATAGAGGAGGATGGTGAAGACGAAGATTCGACATACTATGGTAACATTGGGCTCCTTTATGACGACCCAATGTCTCATTCGTCTACACTATCAGGGTTCTTGGACCTCGATCCACACGGGACTGAAACCACTGCACTATATATATTTCCCAAAGGATCTGACTGTTTAAGGTGTGCTTCTGACCACAGCACCCTTGAATCCAGCTATCCTAATCCATACATTACTGAATCGCCCCTGTTGTTGCAGGAAGATGTGACCACAGCTAATGGGTTTCCCGTTAACGTAGTCACAACCGATTATTCCACAGGGAGCGACTCAGTGGGAATTCACGAGCACATGGATCAGCAGATTCCCACCCTCGATTCTGCTCCTCCCACTCTCATTTCTGACTCTGATCCACCCGTAATTGAATTGAAGCCCTTACCTGACTCACTCAAGTATGTGTTCTTGGGTGAAAGTGAGACATACCCAGTCATTATCAATGCCCACTTAACCCAAGAACAAGAGCATCAATTGATTTCTACGTTTCAAGACCATAGGGATGCTATTGGTTGGAGTATTGCTGATCTCCGCGGTATTCGCCCCTCGTATTGCACTCATCACATTTACACGGATGAGGGGGTGAAACCTTTGAGACAACCTTAAAGACAGCTTAACCCGAATATGCTAGAGGTTGTTAAGAAAGAGATCATGAAATGTCTAGATGCAGGTATTGTATATCCAATCTCAGATAGCCAGTGGATGAGTCCGATCCAGATAGTGCCCAAGAAAGCAGGACTCACTATCATGAAGAATGATAAGGGCGAATCCATCCCAACCCACACTGCGACATCTTGGCGGGTCTGCATCGACTACAAGAAACCGAACATGGCTACCCAGAAGGATCACTTCCCTTTGCCGTTCAGTGATCAGACTAGACGCAGTTTCTTCTGCTTTCTGGATGGATACTCCAGGTATAATCAAGTAGCGATTAGCCCAGAAGATCAAGACAAGACCACATTCACATGCCCCTTTGGAACATTCGCTTTCAAGCGGATGCCCTTTGGCCTCTGCAACACACCAGCGACATTTCAGCGTTGTATGATGGCCATCTTCTCTGACATGATTAGGGACTATGTGGAGGTATTCATGGATGATTTCTCAATTTTCGGAGATGATTTCGCATCTTGTCCTGATAACCTCACCAAGATCCTAAAACGGTGTATTGAGGTAAACCTAGTACTATCCTGGGAGAAAAGCCATTTCATAGTGAGGGATGGCATCGTACTAGGACGTAGGATCTCCAAAAATGGACTCGAGGTCAACCGAGCTAAATTCGAGACTATTTCCCACTTACCCCCACCTAGCTCATTCAAGCAGATCAGATCATTCTTGGGTCACGTCAGCTTCTATCGAAGATTTATACGCGATTTCTCAAAAATTGCACGGCCTTTGATGAATCTCCTGGTTGCTAATGTCCCATTTGAATTTAACACCTCGTGTCTCAGCACCTTCGAGACTTTACGAAGTGCTGTTTCCAACTCCCTGATTCTCCAACCACCCGACTGGTTGCTCAATTTCGAGATGATGGGCGACGCTTCTGATTTGCCGTCGATGCTGTTTTAGGCCAGCGTCAGGAGAAACAACCCTTTGTCATATATTATGCTAGCAAGATGATGAATGAGGCTCAGTGCAATTACACTGTCACAGAAAAAGAACTGTTAGCAGTAGTATTCGGGTTGGAGAAATTCAGATCGTATTTATTAGGCTCCAATGTCATCATTTTCACTGACCACTCCGCCCTCCAGCATTTATTGGCAAAGAAGGATGCCAAACCACAGCTCATTAGATGGATCCTTCTATTGCAGGAATTTGATATCGAAATCCGCAACAAAGTTGGAAAATAGAATGTTGTGGTGGATCACCTATCCAGATTGGACCCAGACCACATTCCTTATTCCCTACCTATCCACGAGCAATTTCCGGATGAATCTCTTTTGGCAGTTCATTCTATTGAGTTCCCTTGGTACGCGGATATCGCAAACTACCTTGCCACAGGCAAAATTCCCGTGAACCTATCCAAGGACCATAAACTCAAATTCACTGTAGAGGCCAAATACTACCTCTGGGATGACCCACTACTTTTCTGCATTGGAGCAGATCAGATTATTCGAAGATGCATCCCAGATTTTGAGATCTCTAGTGTGTTATCTTTCTGCCACAATGATGCTTGTGGTTGCCATTTCTCGGGTCAGAAAATCGCTGCAAAAATTCTGCAGTCAGGATTTTTCTAGCCAACCATCTTTAGAGATACACACGAATACGCCCAACACTGCAAACGATGCCAGTCGGTCGGTTCTATGACCAGGAGAGACATGATGCCACTCCAACCCATCATGGTCATAGAAGTGTTCGACGTCTGGGGCATCGATTTTATGGGCCCTTTTCCGAACTTGCATGGCTTCGAGTACATATTGCTAGCCGTTGACTATGTCTTGAAGTGGGTCGAAGCCATCCCGACGAGACGAGCTGACCATAAGACCGTCATTTCTTTCGTACGGCAGAACATCTTCGCTAGATTCGAAATACCATGTGCTCTGATTAGCAACGAGTGAAGCCACTTCATTCACGCCCATTTCAGGTTGTTATTAAAGAAATACGGGGTACATCACCGTATAGCCACCCTGTATCACCCGTAAACCAATGGGCAGGCTGATGTGTCTAACCGTCAGATCAAGCTGATTCTCCAGAAGATGATTAGACCAGACAGGAAGGACTGGTTAGACAAATTAATCGATGCACTCTGGGCATATCGGACTGCATACAAGGCCCCACTCGAAATGTCACCATATCGCATAGTATATGGCAAGGCCTATCACCTTCCTATAGAGCTGGAACATCGCGGTAGTGTGAAAATGTAACCTCGACCTCGATATAGGAGGTCAAGAACGGAAACTCCAGCTCAGCAAATTAGAAGAGATTCGGCGGGAGGCCTATGAGAATGCATTGATATACAAGGACAAGACCAAGGCCTTTAATGATTGCCACATCTGCAGGAAATCATTCACACCCAACCAGCGAGTCTGGTTGTTTGATTCACGGTTGAAACTGTTCGCGAGGAAGCTCAAGTCCAAATGGACTAGCCCGTATATTGTGATTCATCCATATCCTAATGGGGCAATCCAGATCAAGGACCCAAAATCTGGGCATATATCCACGGTAAATGGCCAGCGCCTCGAGCCATTTTTGGCCCAAGAACCTCCTCCACCTGACGAGATTGTCCATCTTATTGAGGACGTGTGATTGAGTGCTCGCCCAGCAGGAGGCGTTAAACTCAGCACATATAGATACCATCTATCTCACATTCCACCATCATCTATACATAACCATTTTTATACATAGCATATTTTTCTTTTAGCATATTTCCTTTTTGTACATTGCATGCTAACAGGTTGGCCGGTGCTGAATATAATTTCAGGAGCAATTACAGGTGATTTCTACCCATTCTCTCCCTACAGTATTTATTTTCTTTTATGTTCATGCATGAGGACATGGAAGAACTTAGGCATGGGGGGGTAGATACAACAAAACTGAAAATTTTATGCCAACATTTAGGAAAAACCTCGGAGCTGCTTGTAAAACGTACTTTAGGACCATAAATAAAAGAACAACTGACTCCACCTCCAATGCTAGCATTGGAGCTAGAAATCGTCCGCAACAGCCATTTCCGACTCACCCGCTCACCTCTTGTTCTAAATTTAGGGTCAAGCTGAATGTAACCTGAAAGGGAAATTTTATGAAGTACAAATTATATGAGGTTAATTGTTCATAGCATATATACATATTGCATTCATGAATAAGATTATTTTATTAAGAGAATGCATTAGGGACTTTATCCTCTAATTGATTCCTGTAATTTGGAATCCAATATAATTTTTCACACACACGTAGAATTTGCAATGGATTCACAGTGAAGGTTGATAAACGTCTTCAGTCTGTCGAGAAGAAGTAGTGCTTCTTCTCCTGAACCCCTGGACAGTGTTTTGGGAGTCAGGCAGATTTTCTTCCAAAAATCCACCAAATAGTGTGAGATGAGAGTAGAGTGTACTAGTGCTCTAAGATTAGTGTAAGGAATCTGGAATCCTAGATAATTAGGTGATGATACTCAAAGATTAGGCATAGTTTCCGCTCTCGGTTCCTGTGTATACATTTCTGAGTGAATTTTGAGAGCCACCAAATAAGGCAAATATGCGAAAAGCGAGTTTTCATAAAACTAGAGCTAAGGTGGATGGTTACGACCATTTTTTACGGAATCCTCAGCTGAAGGAGGGTATTGATGTCAAGGTCAGAAATACACCGTCCTATCCGTCTTTCCTGGTGCCGTGAGTAGGTACTTCCACCAAATAAGCCACGCAATGTCTCTTGAGTACCACCAATCCCTAATAATGCCTCCTCAACAAAGTTCATGGATGTGTGCTAGTTGTGTTATGTTGAAAAAAAAAATGATTGAAAAAAAATTAGAAAAAGAAGAAAAAGCAAAAAAAAAAGAGTGAATATTTAGTTTAGTTGCATTGAGGCAATACCACCAAATAAATCTGAGATCCACCAAATATGGCCTTAACCTATCTTTCTTGTGTTTCTGACCGCCCGAATACTGGCTAAGGAATTCCGACTTAGTGTTAGGGTTATGAGAACTCAATTAAAGTGTTAATGCCTAGTGAGACCACCAAATACAGATCGTATATGTGAATCTGATGTGGTTGTGTGCTCTTTGAAAAAGAAAGAAAAGAAAAAGAGAAAGAGAGGATGAATACAAAGGAATCAAAAGGGAGCATAGTTTTTCTCGTCTTTCTCTGAGTTGAGTTACTTAATAATCCGGGAATCTAGATTCTGTAGTATTAGTCTCTATGTAGCACCAAGTGAGAGTGAGCCACCAAATATATAATCTTTTCCCTCAGAGATTCTCTACCCAAGCCTAAAGCCAGGGTGGAATTCGTAGAATATTTTGAAATACCCCGAGGGAAGAAGTCCGCCTATCCCGCTAGAATTTTTACTAAGGGTCAAGTACAGGGTTTAGAGGTGAATCAGTTTTTCACTCGAATCCGTTGCAAAAGCTATATAGCTGCGCCTTCACGATTGTCTAGATTTCTAGAGCAAAGGATGAAAACAAAAAGGAGAAAAATCTCTAGGCATACACTCGATAAAATAATCAGTCCCTTAGGGACCCTTGCTGTAAATAATTTAGTCTTGCATTTGCTTAGGACTAGCAAGATTTAGGCATGTGGGTATGATTGCGCAACAATCATAGGTCTTAATTGACCAAAATTAGGCTAGAACTTAGTAAAAGTTAGGGTAATTCATGCATGCATATGCATTATCTGCATCTTTACAGCTTTTCTTTAGCTATTCATGAAATAATGTTATAATGTGCTGATTAAGTGCGTTATGTCAATTGCAGGCAATAAGCTGATCAGGAGCTGGATCTGGAGCAGGATCTAAAGCTGGATCAGGAATAACGGGAGTTGCAGCAGAGCTGGAGTAGAAGACTTAGATTAGATGTAGGAATAATAATGTAAGTGAGTTAAAGGTTTGCTATTCTATTAAGTAGGAATAAAGTAGTAAATGTGAAGAGCTTAGGTCCATCCTAGTCCTAGGATAGCCTAGAGACTTCCCCAAGCCTTAGCCACACTTAGATTAGGTCACAACACCCTATGAAGCCCTAAAACCCTAGTTCCAACCCTTATCTGGACGTCCAGATAAGTTATAGGACGTCCAGGACCCTTAGCCAACTCCCGCACACCTCAAACCCACTTCTGCAGTGTTATTGGATGTCCAGACACTTTGTCAGACGTCCAATTTCTGCAGAATACATAAAACAGAACCTTGATTTCACCCTGACTCAGATTAGACGTCCAGAACTGAAGTATGGACTTATGATTTTTGAGTATAAGTCGTCTGATCACATTTTTGGACGTCCGGTACTAGTCTCCAGTCCCTGTTTTGAGATTCAAGTCTTGATCTTGAATCTCTAGCTCCCTAGACCTAATCCCAACCCCAGAGGAACCTAAATTATGATATCCTAACCCTAGTACATCACCTCTAGACCTACCTAAGGACCTAATTAGGTCCTCACCAAACCCAATTGACTTAGATAAAAGTCAATTACCTTCACCTAAGTCAATTGGACTCATTGAGTCCAATTGAGCTTAGATCTCAACCCACACAAGTTCAATTGGACTTGGTGAGAGTCCAATTGACCTAAACCCAACCTAATTGAGTATTTCACTTTCAATTAGGTTCACAATCATTCAATTAAACTTAGGTTAAGTTTAATTGCATTTTCCCCTTAGCAATTAGGGTTTGTAACCCTAATTCAAGACATACACCTACCCAAACCCCTTAGGACCTAACCTAAACCTCTTAGACACCTAGAGCACGACCACACACACACACACACACCCATTCACGCACACACACTTCTCTAGAGTTATCTAGAACTCTCTTGAAGTGGCGCCACCTCTTGGTTGCCAAATTTAGCAACCAAGAGACATTCAAAATGAGATCCACAATTTTTGGATCTCATAACCATATGGCCGACCAGTCTTGGACTCTCTCTAGAGAGCTCCACACCTCTCTAGAGACAATCCCCTGAGTCTATGAAAAGACCCAATGGGTGGCCAACTGCACCCATTCACATCCCTTGGCTTCCATTCACATTCTTGGCACCACTCACTTCATTGGCTCCATGCACACCCACCTCCACTTAGGTTATCCACTCCACCTCCATGAGCTCATCACCACCATGAAGGACACCATGTCGAGATGCTGGATCACTCCTCTCTCTCTCTCCAAGGGTTGGCTTAAGCTCCATTGGCCGCCCCTCATTCTCCTCCCGACCATTCCAAAGCCATCGGGGACAACCCTTGAATGCCCTTTTGTTCTACTAGACTTAGTTTATGCTCTTCATAGATTTACTGCTTTCTATTACTGCTTAGTAGCGTAGTCTTTATTCTCCCCCAATGATGCATGTAAAATCCCCCCATTGATTCTTGTATGTGACGTGCCTTCGTGCGTGTGTGTTAAGAGGTGTCGTTATAGTTGCACTTGATACGTTGGTTTTAAAAGAAGTAAACGGAGGTGAGTCCGAGTGTCGATCTCAGGGAGGCGTGGAAATTGGATTTTGTTTACCACTTGTTGTCACGAAAAAGGCAGAGTTTTGCTTGCGAAAGAGACGATTTTGAAAAGCGAGAGATAGAGAGAGAGTTTAGGGTTAGAAAGCTCTTGGTTTTGATCATGCACTTTAAGCAGAAATTAAAATGGTGACTAAATGGAAAATAATTTCATTAAACATGCATTCATAGTTCATGGTTTACAACATTAAATACATGCTTCAATAAAAGTAAATGAAAGCTTAAAAGAGAGAGAGAGAGAGGTAGAGAGAGTGGAGAGCGACGAGGCAGCCACGGCGGTGGAGGAGGCTCCGTCGGCGGCTCGTCGTCTCCGACGATTACAAGAGTGCCTAAAGCTAGCTAGGAGAGGAGTGGAGTAGTTGCAAGTGGGAGAGTATGCCTTGAATGGTGGTAGAAGGGGGTTTAAATAGAGTTAAGGGCTTCCTAAAAGAAGAATGCGCTTTAGCGACATCCAGAACGTCGCTAAAACCGCTTCCAGATACGTCGGTGAAGGCCTTCTGCCGTTGGTCAACAGCCTGGCCCCTCTCTCTCTCCAAGCGCGATCCGTGGATGATGAACGAGAGCCGTCCGATCGAAGATCGGACGGCTGAGATCCTCCCGCGCCCGTGCTGAGATCGCGCTTCGGGCGCGCATGCGCGCGCGCATTTCCGCCTGGCGTGCGCGCGCGCGTGGGCGCTCGGGCACTGTCGTCGCGCCGCGTGGCGCAATCCTGACCGCCCGCTGCTGATCGGGCGGCTCACTTTCGCCGCGCCCTTTGCTCGCGCTTGATTTCCGCTCCGCGCGATTCGAACGCGCGTCGCTGCGACGCGGGCGTGCGCGCTAACCGTTGCGCCACGCCCGCGCTTTGTCGCGGCGACCGCGGGCGAGCGCGCGGATCTCGGTCGTTCGATCGAAGATCAACGGCCGAGATTCGTTCTTGGCTAGCTTGAGGGCGAGAGAGCGGTGGGGGCGGGGCGACGTGGCGCGTTCCGGGCCGTTGATCTCCAGATCAACGGTCATGATTTCTTGGGCCCATTGTGGGAGCTCCGGATGTCGGATTTGGCTGATCTTGAGTCCGTTGGACTCCGTTCGTCGTCCTGAATCCATCCATGCGGTCCGATTGCTCATCTGAGGCCTGCTTTGACAAATACTTTACACAAATGGCCATTAATACGGTTTATAAGCAATCTTGGTACTTGATGCATGCAACGCTCCTATTCTACTTTATGTTCTGCCTTTTATTCTAAAGATGGGCCATATTTAACCTAATTACTACCCCCTTGCGTGGTGTTATCATACCCCCATGCTTACTCCTTGATAGTCCCTAGCAAGGTTTATTCTAGCCTTTATTTCTTTGGAGAATTCAAGAAGTAATTGCTCCGGCACTTCGTTACTCGTCAATAAGAGGAAATATACGAAGATCTTAATCTACAAAGACTAAGCAGCGCCCGGGTGTCTTCCAAAATACGAATAGCCCGAATCCTTGCTTTGTATATATAACTATACATATGTATACGTATATATCTATATATGTCTTTTTAGAATTTTTGGAATTCAGTGTGGGTTGGTAACTTTTTGCGGCTACCCAACCACCCAAAACTCGGTCAAAACCCTAAGTGCTAAGCATCTTGGTGTGAATGTTGTGATAGACTCACTTAACGGTAATTGAGACAGACTTCGAGTTTCTACGCCTCTAGGTGTCCGGAAAAGAAAATAAATTTTTTCCTGAAGGTGTATTTGTTCGACTGGTAGCTTTCTCCCTACGTTCATTTTACTTGGGGTCAACACAAGGATTTTCCAGTGTATATCTCCCCGGCTTGTACTACTTCCCCGCTTCGTCCTTAGGTGTTTTGATCTTTTTTGTGCAATTATTGAGCTGGGCTCTGGACAACCGACCAATGGGCTGTTACCCACGATCACTTGCCAGCCATACCTGTGCGGTGAAGTGTGGTTTATTTTCTTTTCTTCTCTTTTTTTTTTTCCTTCGTAGGTGGCTTCCCTAATCTCAAATGTACCTAGAGGCAGCGAAAAAGAAATGGCCTGTGGCTGGGTTCTGGAAAACCTGCCAATGGGCTGTTACCCATGACAACTTGCCAGCCATACCACCCTAGAGAGTTCATTAGCTACCCAATTTCTGTCAAAATCTCCAAGAAGTGAGTCTGTGCAAAAATGTGTGTAGATGCTTAGACTCAAAGTTTTCCTGAGTTAGAGGGTGAGTTGATAAGTCGTATACTTATTACCTTATTTATTAGGTGGATTAGAATAGCTTAAAGTTGCAAGGATTCGCCGCTAAATCCATATTTTAATGGACACTAGGGCTGATTAAGCCTGAAGGCCTGAAAAGTCTAAGCGTTTAAGTTCTTTTTGTATTATTTCCCACTATTGACAAGTTTCTAATGCCTAAGTTTTTCTTCCTAAATTCAATTTTTTTTTTTAATCAATTAATTTATTCATTCAGACTGATTAATTAAGCTCAGGATTATGCAATTTACCATCCCCCCCATGCTTAAGTTGGACAATGTCCTCATTGGCAGATGCATGGATGCAGAAGGGTTCAAAAAGATAGTACCTGAGTGACGTAAACTACCAGATCAGTCTGAATCCGCTGGGTTGCCTCCCAGGAAGCGCTAAGTTTAACGCCTCCAGCTGGGCGGTGCACAAACAGGAATGGTTTGGGTGAAGAAGATATGTTCAAAATTAACCAGACCCAAAATCAGAAGTCCATAGATGCGAATAAGGTTGTGGTGGAGTCCCGTTCCTAAGGGGCGGGAATTCTGTAACAGATATATCATGCATGCCCGTGTCAGATCCTCTCTTAGTTTGTGGGCATGCAAACAAGTTGCTGTGGACGAACGCACCCCAAATATGACATGCCAAACACTAAAGATGTAGGTCTTATATTCAGCTTGTGTCCCCATAAAACTGTAATCCATCGAAAGTGTATCAATTCCAGTGCATTCAGGTTGCGGGATTCTTATTCTGGTAGGGCAGGTAACAAAGTCCAGAGTTTCATACTGAGCCCTACAACCAAGCATGAGGCCTCTCTCCAAAGACGAATCCATCTCTTCCGCAACTATGGTTTCATCGCTCATTCCTTCCAAGCCCTTGATCTCAAGAATATTTTCTGCCACCTTCTCTGTATCAGATTCACTGTTTGGGGTTACATTAGAGGTAGGGTCAATTTCATCCTCTAGATCATATTCTTTCTCTCGGCCCTCCTCCAAATTTGTGATGGGGATTCCAACCGATTCATAATCAATTTCTTTGAGATTGTAACTCCATTCTCCATCTCCGACGTTGGCTGCTACTCCCACCGGATTACTTGTCTTGAGCCGATTAGATTCAGATTCCAAGGTCTCTCCCCTCACCTTCTCAGTTTCCTCCTGATGTTTGTTCTCAATGCTCCCCAAATTGTGTTCCAAGGAATCCTTACTTTCCTTATCCACTGAGCTATCCAACTCCTGAGGGGTATCAATGGTGGACTGAACCAAATCAGGATGACTAGGTGTAGTCCAATTGATCATGGTAGGTCCTTGCTTTATGAATTCCATGAATGGCGTTGTATGCAACAGCTTTCTTTGGCCTTCTTCCCCCAATTGTTGGAACAACTCCAACATGGCATGTTGCCCTTTAACCAATTCATGATTCTGTCTGTGTAGTTCTAACTGGAGGTTATCAAGAATTGACATGGTGTCATTTGGTGTCCTTTGGATTTCCTCCTTGAAATCCAGGTTAAGAGAGTATGGTTGAGGTTGTGGATCAGAATCCATATTGGTGTTTAGGTTCTTGGGTGGGTCCTCTATTCTGTCATGTTCAGGGTCCAGTTCTTCAAGAGGAACCATTCTTTGTTTGGTCCTACTCCAGAATAGTTGAGGTTCTAAGTCCTCCTCCCAGTCAAATTCTTCATCAGGGGACCAAATCAGAGGTTGATGATCCTGGGCTTGCCTAGATTTCTGATCATTTTCTGATTTCCATTTGTCTAGAACTCCTTCTAATCCAAAGGTCAAGTAGGCAAGGTTGTTGAATTCAGATGACCTTTCTTGGTTATTATCTTGAGATGGGTAGGGTTCTTGGTGTTCTCCTAAAGTGTAGGTCCTATCACAGTAGAGCGGGTCGAACCTAAATGAGGAGGCATCGTGAGGACAATCGAGATATGGAGCCCCATGATTTGAATCGTACCCTTGGGTGGCTATGTTAGTTGTATTCCAATAAGAAGTTGGTGCGGTTTGGTCATAGTTGTGCCAAGAGGGATATTCAAGGTTGTACCCCCAACTTGGTGGTTGGTTAGCCCAAGTAGGCTGCAAGTATGGTCCACTTGGGTTAGCATACGAATCCTGTTGGGGGTAGTTTGGGTAAGATGGATAGGCATTGAAATCCATGGTTTGGAAGAAATGGAGGGATGTGGGAAGAACAGATGCGAGAGTTGTGTCCTCAACCAAGCAAACAAGCCTAGTCCTTATGGTGTATTCCTTAGAAGACCTAGAAATCTCACAAAGGTTGATTAAGTTCGTAAGCACTGGACTCCCCTTTCCGAGGTTAATCTGGCCAGGTTGATTACGAGGGGATTGCAGGGAAGGTTCTTCCTTTGGCTTGCGCCTCCGGTTCCATAGACCCCACAACCGCGGTCGTTTGACCCTGCCCCGCAGCCTAGTCACCAGATTCTACCAAGGGAATGAAAGCCAAGTGCCTAGCGAACAAAACCTTACCTTTTGAGACTTAACTCAGTCCTGCCTAGGGCACGTCTACTCATTTTTAAAGGGTTAGGATAGTGCTTGTGCTTAGGGTGATGTGATGAGGTGTTGATTGGGGTGGTGCCTCTTAATTTTTCACTTTCAAAGTGTGTGCTTCTAGAAAAACATGGTTTTCAAGCAAGGATTTTAAGGTGTGGTATCTTTTAGTATTTTATCCTTACTTTAGTGCTTTTTAGGGTTGACGTGTCTTAATGTTTTCAACCAAGTTTCAGTGGGCACGTCAAGTTCTACACACAATTTGATGAAAGTAGATTTCCTTTTTCTTCTGTAGAGGCTCTAAAACCCTAGTGTACTCATCCTAATGATCATGCAGCTTCTATTAGATGAGTCAGTTTTAGGGTTGAGTGGTGCGGCCCAGGTCAACTCATGGTGGCTTCACAAACACCACTCAAGAAAGAAAAGAACACTCCAAGAATTTATTCAGCATATTAGAGTGTACATTTTTTTGTATGGTGATGTGTTAAGAATGTGGGTCAAGCAATCATTCACCACGCCAATTTTTTTAGTTTTTTACAATTTTTTTTTTAGCTTTTTCACGCAAGCAAACAATGAGAGACAGGTTACTCACTATCGGTCCTCGAGGCGCCTACTCCCTTGCTACCGTCGTGGAATGCGTCGCTTCGCCGTCCATGCGCCGAATTCCTGCAACCGTCAAGTAAAAAGGAAAATAGGGCATTAGACGATGTGAGAATGAGTGTGGAATGGAGGTGATAAAACAAATCCGTTGCCTCCCCGGCAACGGTGCCAAAAACTGACGTGCCTTCGTGCATGTGTGTTAAGAGGTGTCGTTATAGTTGCACTTAATACGTCGATTTTAAAAGAAGTAAACGGAGGTGAGTCCGAGTGTCGATCTCAGGGAGGCATGGAAATTGGATTTTGTTTACCACTTGTTGTCACGAAAAAGGTAGAGTTTTGCTTGCGAAAGAGATGATTTTGAAAAGCGAGAGATAGAGAGAGTTTAGGGTTAGAAAGCTCTTGGTTTTGATCATGCACTTTAAGCAGAAATTAAAATGGCGACTAAATGGAAAATAATTTCATTAAACATGCATTCATAGTTCATGGTTTACAACATTAAATACATGCTTCAATAAAAGTAAATGAAAGCTTAAAAGAGAGAGAGAGAGAGGTAGAGAGAGAGTGGAGAGCGACGAGGCAGCCACGGCGGTGGAGGAGGCTCCGTCGGCGGCTCGTCGTCTCCGGCGATTACAAGAGTGCCTAAAGCTAGCTAGGAGAGGAGTGGAGTAGTTGCAAGTGGGAGAGTATGCCTTGAATGGTGGTAGAAGGCGATTTAAATAGAGTTAAGGGCTTCCTAAAAGAAGAATGTGCTTTAGCGACATCCAGAACGTCGTTAAAACCGCTTCCAGATACGTCGGTGAAGGCCTTCTGCCGCCGGTCAACCGCCCGCCCCCTCTCTCTCTCCAAGCGCGATCCGTGGATGATGAACGAGAGCCGTTCGATCGAAGATCGGATGGTTGAGATCCTCCCACGCCCGTGCTGAGATCGCGCTTCGGGCGCGCGTGGGCGCTCGGGCGCTGTCGTCGCGCCGCGTGGCGCAATCCTGACCACCCGCTGCTGATCGGGCGGCTCAATTTCGCCGCGCAATTCGCTCGCGCTTGATTTCCGCTCCGCGCGATTCGAACGCGCGTCGCTGCGACGCGGGCGTGCGCCATAACCGTTGCGCCACGCCCGCGCTTTGTCGCGGCGACCGCGGGCGAGCGCGCGGATCTCGGTCGTTCGATAGAAGATCAACGGCCGAGATTCGTTCTTGGCTGGCTTGAGGGCGAGAGAGCGGCGGGGGTGGGGCGACGTGGCACGTTCTGGGCCGTTGATCTCCAGATCAACGGTCATGATTTCTTGGGCCCATTGTGGGAGCTCCGGATGTCGGATTTGGCTGATCTTGAGTCCGTTGGACTCCGTTCGTCGTCCTGAATCCATCCGTGCGGTCCGATTGCTCATCTGAGGCCTGCTTTGACAAATACTTTACACAAATGGCCATTAATACGGTTTATAAGCAATCTTGGTACTTGATGCATGCAACGCTCCTATTCTACTTTATGTTCTGCCTTTTATTCTAAAGATGGGTCATATTCAACCTAATTACTACCCCCTTGTGTGGTGTTATCAGTATGCAGTCATTTTCTGGTAGCTATATTTACATTCTAATCATTCTTGTACAAGCTTTCTTCTACAGTTTTTGTTGCAAATAACTCTCCTACTGAATGAATGAAAAAATACTTTTATATATATATGTCTCCATGTTGTGAAATCACCATGACCTTATTGATTGCTATCATATTTGTGTAATTCAAGTTGCCTATTTTTCAATTGTTTATTTATTTTGCAACAAGCATGTCGTTTCCTGAGAATGTAGAAAATCTAACGATAGACGCATTCTCCGTAAATAGTCGCCACCTCACTATAATCGTGCGCACAGAAACTCACACGTTCACCTTTGTGATTTATCTAACACATGCGCATGTCATCCGAGTTCATAACAGAAGTGGTGAAATCTTAATCAGGAGATTGGAAACCGGCGTGCAATTTTAAACAAAGTAGAGCAGCAAAAGATCGACCTCTAAAGTAAAACAAATGCCTCCCAGATATGAACGACCGGGACTCAAGTCTCGTTATCTTTTTCTATAAATATTTTTATTGGATCGTATTTCGCAACTATACTACGGCGTTTTCCAATCAAATACGTGATCTACGCCCCTCAACAATGACCAGTGGCTTTTGGATATCACCTTCATCTGTAGAGTAGATTTAATCGCTTTCCTAGTGCAGTTTACTGCTTTGTTAGCTAGATTTAATGCTTTCTAGCCTAGTTCAAATCAGTTAGAGTAGAAATTACCAGTTGATTTGATCTGAATTAGTTTAGATTAGGATTAGATAGATTAGCTTCGATTTCTCCCTTTCTGATCAATTCAAATCAGAGAGGTGTTTTTGCAAAATTTCATCAATTCATTAATCTTCCCCATCACCTCACCATCCATATTCCACTATTTTCCTTGCGTTTTAATCCATAATCCACCCTATCCACCCGAGCATATTCAGATCCGAAGTTTTCCAACTTCCAGATCTAGATAGCGCTCAAATCCACCTAGGGATCTCTCCACCTTCATATGTTCACAACGACTCCCGATCTTTAATTGCTTTGATTCACTCTTGATTCTTTTGGATTTTGATTTTATGCCCAATCGCAAGATTTGGAGTCAATTCAATTTTAAACGGATTCAATCGAGCAATTCGAGTTTGGATTTGCTTAATTGGGTGTATTACAAGGATTCTAATGTGTTTTAATTCGATTTTATTTGTAGATGAGCATATACCCAATTTAAGCCTCGTGTTGGGTAGTTAAGCCAAGGATGATCATATCTACTAACTTGAGGCCTTAACCATGACCCAATGGTTTGTATAGGATTACCTAAGGTTCTAACACTGATTTCTAGTGTTTAGAAGCCCATGGTGATCAAATCACCTAAGAAAATCCCAAAACAAAAGCCCAAAACATGGCAACATTAGTTTCTAAACTAAAAAAATTTTCAATCTAATATTTGGAGCTTGACTAAAGTTTTTGAAGATCCTAATGGATATTTTGAGTGATTGAAAAGTGGATTTATTGTCTAATTCAATCCATTTCTCTTATGTTGTCTATGACAAAGAGAATGGATTGAATTAAGTTTTCTAGAATTTTGGACTCAAGATTTGATTGAAATGGTTTTGACACCTTCAACAAATGATTTACATTGATTTTAAGTTAATTTTCAGTGGATTTGATGATAAAGGTTGATTTAATGGAGTTTATAACTCCCAGATCTGATTTTTCATATCTAAGAGTGGATTTTTGGAGTGTGATTCAGACACAGTGATTCTAATAGCAACATTCTGCTGCTAGACTTTGCAGCCCACTTCAATAGCATTGAGCTGCTGAAATGTTATCAAGCAGCATTTGAACAGTTGCATAATAGCAGCAGCAGTTCAACCACTAAAAATTTCAGCAGCAGCAGACCTGAAATGAGAGAGTAAAAGAGGAGTTTAGTTTGATTTGAAGGGTTGAAGGGGTTGACAGTTGTATACTATTATAACAGCATGTCAAGCATTCATGTACAAGGTTGACTTTAAATTTGATTGGAATTGCTTGAAATCCATGTTAATATTCATTATCAGCAGTTGAATGTGTAATTTGAGTTATCAGAATTGATTTTTAATTGAATTGAAATTGAAAATGCTATTTGAATGCTCCATCATGTTTCATATGAAGTGTTGGAGGTTTCTGAACGTTTGAAATACATTTTCAGCAGATCTTTTTGAAAATGAGGCCTTAGGTTCTTAGTTCAATACTCATTTAGGCCTAGTTTGGTTAAACTTGTAAATACATAAAAAAATTATTAAAAAATCATTAAAAAATTAAAATGTTGTCTTAGTAGGATTAGATATTTTTATAGGTGTGTACAAAGTTTCATAGTAATCTAAACCCTCTAGCTGGTAAAACATACCAATAGACGATTTAGTCTACTCTAAAATTGAATAAAAGAACTCAACATGAAAAACACAAAAAGAAGTTTTTCTTCTTTCATCTCACCTTTTGTCTCTCTTCTCTTACTTCTATAAAGCATAAAAATACAATAAAAACTTGAAAAGTCCAAAAATACCCAAAAATACCATGTATATAGTATTTATAGTTGTAAATAGCAAGTAAATAATAAGCAAAATGCAAATAACAAAATATATATCTATAATGTACATAACTAACTTGTATATATATTATATATATTTAAATAAATATTTATGTCGAGTTATAATATATATCTTAATTATATAATTATCTATTAATTTATAATAGATTATATGTATATAAATCGATATAATTATAAATAAATATGTAGACATGTACAAATGTATTTTCAACTGTATATATGTATTTAAGTAGTTATTATATACTGTATTATACTTGTAAATTTATTTATTTATGTATTTATTGTATGTAATTAAGTTATTAAGTTAAAATAAGATAAATTATTAAATTAAATTATTATTGAAGTAAGGTACCTTGCATAATTGTATATAATAATTTTAATTATTTTCAACCTATTTATAATATATTTATACTTAAATTATGTATTTATCTCTTTAAAATGTGTATATAAACGTATATAAATTAAAATAAATGACTAAAAATAAATTTAAAATGTATGATAAATAATTTATAATGTATTTTAATTAAACTATAAGTCAATTAAGTCATTAAGTTATTAATTTGAACTTTAATTAAGGAATTGAGTAGTAATTTAACATGTACAACTCAGTAAATTTAAGCATTTCTTAAATATAATTAAATAATTAAGTATTGTAAATTAAGTACATAATCATGTAACCCTATGTATGGGCTTTCTAACCATATAATTTATTTTGAGAAACAATAATATTTGGGCATGCAATTCGATGCCTAAAAATTGCCCTGCAGGATGTGTTTCAATGTGAGTTGCTAGGCTAAAATCATGTCACTTTAGTGCCACATCGTGCAACACAGCACTTTGCAATTAGAATGAACCAAAGACCATCTTGAATATCTTGTGAGCACGTGCGCACACACCAGTTCATGTGTGCATGCGACTCACGCATGTGAGCACGTAGCTAGGCCGAATTGGGCTTGAAATTACACTAAAATCCACCCTAATCAAACTAGGGCTCACTTAATAATGGTACTGATCTATCCTCAGGAGAGAACGTTGATCTTGTGAAAAGTGAGCCCTCCAACCATCATTTTGCTCTCTAAGTCAGGTTTAAACTTATTGTAAGGGTTAGTTTGAATAAGTGTCAGTGTGTTGTGAGAGTGTGTGTGTTTGCCTAAGTGTTAAGTTAGATAAGTGTGTGTATATGTATATGTGTAGCATATGTGTTGTTAAAATTAAGTGTTAGAGTTAGGATTTGTATATATGTGTTAAGTGTATGTTGAGTTGAATACTATATATACATATAGTTATATAGTACACATATGTTTGACCCTTATTTGTATAAATGTTTTGTAAGACTTTAGTGACACTTATATCGGTCACTATACATATATTATACGTTACTAGATTGTTACATATATGTTAGTATATATTTATATATTCTTTTTGTGACTTATACTTAGGCATTTATTAGATATTAGTGTACATAAGTAACATAGAATAGTTTAATTAATTTTTTCATGCCTTTATTCCTGTTTATATATTTAAGGCATTGTAATTAGCATTAATTGATTCATTTTGTATATAATTAACCCTGATTCATTTATTCTTTCGTTCTTTGATTCATTTGTAAATAAACTTAACATTTTTGAAATAAAAGAGCATTTTGGATAATAGAGAGTGATGTATATCAATAACTGTCTCCCAGTAAATGACATAAAATAAACCAGTAAAAATTATGTAATTAAATAAATGATCTGACATCCGTCTGGATTGCATCTATACTACAACATAACAAGGACTACGATCCATCTAGACAATCAATTATCATCAAAATCAATGATCATAGTTTACTTACACCAACAATCTCCTTTTTGATGATGAAAAAATCATAAATAATACCTAAAAAAAAATCTCCCCCTTTTTGACATTGTCAAAAAGGTTTAATCAATTTGAATCAACTTATCCTTTAACTCCCCCTTAAAACATGCTCTTCTAATATTGGGTTAACTCCCCCTTTTTGATATAATAAGATAAGAATTGTATTCTCCCCTTTCTTGACATAATAAGACAAGAATTCTATTCTCCCCCTTTTTGACATAATAAGAGGTCTATTCTTGTTCTCCATTAACTTCCCCTTTTTTGTTGAAACATAGCTAATCAAGATTTAAAGAACTTTGATGGAAATACCATCATGAGCCATAACTAGCTCAATTTGATCTAATAAAGTTGATAAAAACTCCTACATAAACATCAAAGGATCATATAAGCATAGTGATCTATTTTAAGAAGATAAGAAATCAGGATTATTTCTGCAATTTTAACTGCATTTCACAAATACAGAATAACCACGGGATATTTCATGGGCCTATTAAAGGTCATATGGTCATTAATGTCTATTAAGTGGGTCCATGCAGACAGTAACAAGTTTTCACGCGTTACAAGAATTAAATGACATCTAAAACCCTAAAAATAGATCTGCTTAATTCACTAAGGTTCTGGTCAGGCTAAAATTTACCTAAATCTTTTATAAATCATATAAAAATATTCTATAAGTTTTGGTTTCTTTAATTTGATCATTGGAACCCATTTTGACCTAAAACAGAGTTTCAGACAGACAGTTGCCTAATTTGGGTTTCTATATAATTTACCCAGTCAAACTTGGTCAAAATCTAAATCTGACTTCACCATTAAATTTCTTGGATCCAAATTAGGTTTGTATCAAAATTTAGGTCGAATCTGAGATTATTTCAACCTAGTTTGCATTTTGGTCCAAGTTTAACTCTTATTATCTCAAATAGCCCCTTAGCTTTTGAAATCCTCACAAAATGCCCACTAACTTCTTCATCTTCTTTGCAGATTAGTCATTGCCGCCATTGGAGGTCAACCGACCTCTAGGAGAGCTTTGATCAGGCTAAATCCTACTCTAAAGGCAATCAAATCCCATCAAATTTGGTAGGATTGATGTTCACACCTGGACAAACCTATTGGGACAAATCCTAACTCCTAAAACCCTTTGATTCGTGTATGCAAATGCATGGAATCAATGAGTGCTTTTTAATTTCCTAAAGAGCAAATCAGAGCTCTTTCCTGATCTAGAGCCCTCTTTGGAGCTCTCTTTAAGCCCTGGAACTCCTGCCTTACCTCCTTAGCAAGTTCTTGCCAAAGAAACCCCTCTTTCTTCCCCCTTCGGCCACCTTCATACCTTGCTCCAGCGACACCTCTCCATCCTCCTCTTCCAGCCAGCCAACCATCAAATTGGACGGCCCTCTATCTTCCTCCGTCAAGTCCACTCCTCGCCAGCCACAACAGGGGTTTCCTTCCTCATCATCGTCGCCACACCACCTCACCAGACCTCCTCGTCTTCTTCGGCTCTGGCTCGCCAATGCTGGCACTCTCCGTCTGCCTCTGTCCCCCTAAGCCACTCTATCTCTTCCTCTCTCCCTCTACTCTCTTCCCCCGTACTCACAAACCACTCACAATTGCACTGTCACCCGCACGACCTTCATCTTCCCTGCCTACGACGATGCACCGGCGTAGCCTCCAGCCCGCTACACTTCACCAAACATCTCGATGCCACCTCCAAAAGCTTCACCGCGCCACCCTCGTCGAAAGCCCTCTTCTAATTTGGGTTTTCATCCACCAAAGCACCTCACCAACCACCGTCACCTGCACACACCTTCCTCGGGGTCGTCAGGCCTCCTCACGACACTACACACCACACCATTGCCACCAACGCACTCGCCACTTCACAGCGAAGCTTTTGAACACATTTGACGTGACTGCGAGGCCATATTCTTACTTTCAGGTGACTGACCAGAGCTTCACCACAGCCCTCGTCTTCTTCAGTCCCATTCACTCATCACCAACCCCCAACTCCTCCAACTACAGATCGCAATCGATGCGGAGCCTTCATCTGCAGTTGTCCAGGCAGCCAATCAAAGTCATCAGCTATGTCTTCTACCCCAATTGGAACCTCAACCTCCTACTACTGTTGTACGAGGAAGCATCTGTGGATTAGTCCCACATCGGATAGTAAAGAGCCCCCGCAGCACATAAGAGGAATTTGTGCCTCTACCTTGTTGCCTCCGAGAGCACTGAGGTGAGGTCCTGCTTGCATGCTCCATGCACATGCCCTCACCCACACTCACGCCATGTGGGTCTGGGCCCTGATCCGATTACTCAGGTTCGATCTGGTCTGCCTATTCTGAGAGAGAAAAGAAGAAAGAGAGAGAGAGGGGGGGTTTATCTTGACATCTTCTTTTCTCTATGCTTAGCCAATTTGAAGAGGCCTTTGCCTCTATGCTGTGCCTCTTCCTTAAGGCAAGGAGAGAGGAGGCCTTGGCCTCTTCTGTGGAGCTGTGTTCGACTAATTCTGAAGCTACTGTTGCATCATTTAACTTGGTTGGCGTAGAATATTGATTGATAATCACTGTTGACACATTTAATATATTTGAAGCTTAACATTAAAAGGGTTAATTGGTGATTCAAATCACCATTTTAACCAATCATTTTTGCATATTGATACTTGAATTATTGATATATCATTCTTGAATAAGTTTTGGTTGCAATTGCTTATATCTTTTACTTAGAATTGTGATCTTGAGATTGATTTGCTGATTGCTCCCTATGTTCGACCTCGATTCCCATTCGAGCATAAATTTTATTTGTTTTCGCGCTTTATCTGCTATACTGCAACATATCATTTTTAAAACCCCGATTCAGAGTGGTAAACAAACTTCCCTTAAATATATGCATTTTAATGTAAATTTTCAACTGACTATTTTTAAGGATAATCTCCCCCTTTTTCAAAACCATTAAATTTCTCCCCTATCTTGATGCCAATTAGAAATAAATCATCAAAATCAAAGAAGGGTTTTACCTAACTTACTAAGGCCAATAATATGGCCCATATGGAGGTTGCCTCATGTAATCACTTCTCCAACCATAGATTTCAAATCTGGGGTAAGGTGCTTGATTCCAATTGTATTTCTTGGGCACCCTAAATCCATAACTTGTTGGTCTTCTTGTGATACATCTCAAATTTCCTTATGTTTGTTAATATTTCTTAGGTCCATTCTTTGGTCCTTCCAATTTGAGTTGTCCATGTTTCAAATTGTAGATCCAATTCTTCACATTGTAGTCTCCCTTGAAACCTACAAAACAAGATTTAAGTTGCTTTTTCGGTATCCAAATCAGTTTGGATCTGGATTTAATAGTTGGTCTCCTTAGTGGAGATTCCTTCTCTACCTTTTGGCTTGTGGTAGCCTCATATATAATAGCCATGCCTAAATTTACTAGAGGTTAGCATTTGATGGTCAATCAATTTGTCCAAATTTGCCTACCCTTTGGTGAATTTAGCTAGGTCTTCAAGGAGTTGTTTTGTGTTTACGTGAAATCGTCAATGTATAGGAAATGCATGTGTAGTATAGTCAACGAAAATGCAAAACACTTAAATTTATAAAGCTCAAATTCAAAAAGGAGTCTAAGATCATTCGCAGAGAATAATTGTGCAACTTAATTCACTAATCACAATTTATCAAAAGAATATGCAATTGAAATCAATAAGATCTTCAAAATGATATTTCAATAAGAACTAGAAGAACACTGCAAAAAGATTGGGTTGAAATGATGATTTGAATCACCAAATTAACCCGCAATGTTAAGCTCTTAATCTACTCAAATATTTGAACAGTAAACCACAATCAATAATCCACGTCAGGCATTTGAAATGTTTCAACAATAACCAGCAGAATGCCTCAACAGAACAAGGCATCAGACACCTTATCAGAAGAGGCACAACACCATAGAAGAAGCACAAGGGCTTCCTTCCTTCAAGCCTCAGAAGAGGCACAGAAGTAGCAATGAAGGCTGAAGGGCCTCACACAAAGCCTACAGAGGCTAAGTGTTGAGGCAAGGAGAGGGCTCGAATCCCAAGGCAGCAAAAACCCCCTCCTCCCTTTCAGATTCTCTTTCTTCTCTTCACAGCTAAGAACGGACAAGATCCAGATAACCGGGTAAACAGATCAGCCCAAACCCGCCAGCATGTATGGCGAGCGATGGCATGTGTATGCACGTGCAAGGAGGGACCTCACCTCGTGCTTACTGAGGCAACGGGGATGAGGCACAAAATCAAGATAAGCTCATCTTTATGGCTATCCACGAACGATGTGGGACTATCCCACAGGGTCATTATCTTGCGTAGCTGCAGGTCATTTCTTCACCAAATTGATGCAGCTGTTGTGGCTTTGCGTCCTAATTGAAACCTTGGGATGACTCCTGGAGGTCCTCCGCAACACCTAGAGGTGGTAGTGACGAAGAACATGGCCGGATAGTTGCAGACAGAGCCGGAGAAGGAGGTGGCGGTGACGAAGCTCCAGTAGTTACCTGAAACCACGAATACAGCCTTATGGCCATGTCAAAGAAGCTCAGAAGCTTTGCCTGGAAGAAGTGAATATGTTGGTGGGTGTAGCGTGCGGTGAGGAGGCGTGTGGTGGCCTAGCGAAGTCGAGGAGGTGGTGCGGATAAGATCGAGTTCAATGGAGGTGTCAGAGGTGTAATCCCCTCAATTTCTTGAGGGGTTTTGGTCATGGAGGTGCGGCGGAGGTTTTCGGGGTGTTGCGAGGGTGTTTCGTGAAGTGGAGCGGGCGTGCGTGCTTGCAGGAGTGTGGCCGGAGATAGGAAAGGTGACGGTGGGGTGTGCATAGCAATGAGCAATCCTGAGTGCTGGAGGTGTAAAATGAATCAAGGGGTAGAGAGGAGTCAAAGAGGAGTGGTTGCGGATGACGTGGGAGCAGAGATGGCACTAGCTATGATTGGTCGACACTGGAGACGAAGGAAGCTTCGAAGAGAGCAACGGCGATGTCTGAAGGAGAATGAAGCCCCTCGCAGGTATGGCGACGTGCAGACGACGGAGAGGAAGAAGGACCTACTGCCTATAGGACGTGGTAGCAAGAGAAGAGGCTATTGGAGGAAGGTCGCCAGAGACGAGCTTGGAGCAGGCTGGAGGTAGAAGACGAAGATTTATGGGCCAAAAACTCGCTAAGGAGCAAAGCCTTGCAAGGGGGACCTTTAAAAGGTCTCAAGGCATGCTCCAAGCTTAGAAACAAGCTAGAGGAGCTCAGATTTTTATGGAAGAAGATCCCTGATCTTGAGGAGTTCTCACAAGCTCTTGGATGTGAATTGAGGTCCAAGACTTGGTTCAAATGATTGGGGATTCTCTCAAGATCATTCCTTCCAATTTTGGAAGGAGTTGGTCGAGAGATAAGGGAAAAACCCCATATTGAAGGTCGATGCATTTGGGTTCACACTGTTAATAGCAACAGGGACCGTTTTGAAGAAAATGATGATAATTTAGGGGCTTAAATGTAAATATTTTGAAAGCTAAGGGCTTAGGTGTGAAAAATAAAGTTTAAATGGACTAAAATGTAAACTAGGTCAAGATGGACATTGATTGGGCCCAAATTTTGGTACCAACATAATTTGGAGCCAAGAAATCTGATGGTGAAGTCAGATTTTAGTTTTGACCAAGTTTGACTATGCAATTTGCATAAAGACCTAAATTAAGGTAGAAATCTCTCTGTAACTATTTAAGGTCAAAATAGGTTCAAATGGTCAAATCAAGAATACCAAACCTCAAGGAATATTTTTCTATGAATTTTAGAAGATTTAGATGAATTTTACCCAGATCGAAACCTTTGTAATTTAAACTAGTCTGAAATTAGGTTTTGAGTGTTGTTTTAGTTCTCAAAATGCGTGAAACCCTATTTCTGTCTGCATTGACCCACTTATTAGTCTTTAATGCTCATTTGACCTTCAGTTTACCCCTGACAAACCCCTTGGTTATTCTGTCCTCATGATATGCTGTTAAAATTATAGAATTAATCCTATTTTCCTGTTCTCTTCTCAAAACAGAATGCTGTGGAGTTATAACCCTCAAATGGTTATGTATGAGCATTTATCTTTCAAACCTGACTAAAAGTGGCCAGTTAGGGCCTATGATGGTGTTTCCCATCAATTTGACTTTTCCTTGAGATGGGCTATTTCAAGTTCCAAATTTTGAATATTATCCTTGAATTCTTTAATGTCTTCTTTCAAAATATGATTTTCAAAGCGAAGCAAAGACTCATTTGCTTCTACTTTCTTAATTTTTTCCAAATGAATTTTATTTTCAAAATCTAGTTCTTTAAACTTATCTAAGAAAGATTTATTTTCAAATTTAAGCTTCTTGGATTCATTTTTAACAAACTTATACTCAGAAAATAAGGATTCAAAGGCATCCTGGAGTTCTTCTATTGAAAAAGAGTTTACGTCATATTCGTCATTGTCTTCTTTCTCACTATCATCGATGATGTCCATGAAACCGAGGCATGCGGTTTCATTCTTTGGTTCCTTCTCAAGTTCTTCCTCCTCCGAGCTTGTGTTGTCCCAAGTTGCTTAAAATGCCATCTTCTTGTGCTTCTTATCCTTTTTCTTCTCCTTCCTTAGGATAGGGCATTCCAATCAAAGATATCCTTTCTTATTGCAATGATAGCAACAAATTGGGCTTTCCTTCCTTTCCTTCTCCTTTTTCTTGCATTCCCTATGCTTAAGAAACCTGACAAACTTGTTAGCCAAAAAATCAAGTTCCTCATCATCGAAACTTACCTCGTCAGCAGAAGTTGCTTTGAAAGCAAGGTTCTTTGTCTTCAGCTCTGGAGTCTCCTTCTTCCTTTGCTTCATCTTGTTCTCATATGCCATGAGACTCCCAAGTACATCTTCCATCTTAAGCTCTTCAATTTTGTGAGGTTCCTTGATTGAGGTTACTTTTTATTCCCAATTAGGTCCGAGGGAACGAAGTAACTTTGATTGGAGCTCTCATTCAATGAAAGTCTTCCCAAGAGACTTAAGATTGTTCACAATAAGTGTGAACCTAGTGTACATCTCATTTAAATTTTCGTTATCTTTCATAGAAAAAGATTCAAACTCTTAAGAAAGCAAATTGTCTTAGAAGTTTTTACATTTGATGTATTTTCATGGGTTACCTCTAAAGTGTGCCATATCTCATATGCGGTTGAGAATTGCAATATCTGGTAGAACACCTCCAAACTCAATGCGCAATACAACACCTTTGATGTATTTTCAATTTTGTTGTATCTACACCCCCATGCCTAAGTTCTTGCATGTCCTCATGCATTAATATAAAAGAAAATAAATACAGCAGGGAGTAAATGGGTAGAAATCACCTGTAATTACTCCTGAAATTATACATTCAGCACCGGCCAACCTGTCAATATGTAATATGCAGAGGGAAAATATGCTAAAAGAAAAATATGCTATATATAAAAATGCTTATGTATAGATGATGGTGGAATGTGGGATATGCTATCTATACGTGCTGAGTTTAACGCCTCTAGCTGGGCAAGAACTTACTCAGATATATCAGTTCTACCATAAGAGCCGGTCAAGATTAAGAGAAAGATGTGCTCGTACACTCCTAGAATCAGTGGTCTAGAGATGCGAACTAACTGATTGTGCACCCCTACTCCAAAAAGTCTAGCTATACGAAAGTGTGGAGTGGTGGTGGAAAATAGAGGATAATCAGAAAGGGGATCATGATGTTGATTCAGCTCATTTATCATGTCCCACAATTCAGCAGGAAGTTGCTGAGGGAGTAGATCAAAATGTATCTCAAAACCAGAAACTGAGTCATAGGGATCCCCAAAACATCATGCCCTCTCTAGGCTCTGGATCATACGAGGGTATTCGTGAAAGTAGAAGATCTGTGGGGAGATCACTGAAATCCTTGTCAGAAATTACTTTGTCCTCATCAGTACTCATCTCTGATTCATCAGAAGCTGACTCTTCAGGCTCGGGGTCGAGCCATTGACTAGGATGATAGGTGCGCCCCCAGCTCATTCTGCTTAAAGCTTCACCCTCATATGCATTAGGTTCCTCAGTAATTCCTGCCTCAAGTAGCATATTTATTTCTTTAGTCAAAACGTCCATAGCTACTTCTGGTCTTCAGATGTTAGCATCGGGGATAGAAAGTGTCATCTCAGAATCTCTAACATCCGAATTAGGTATGTAGGTGAAAGAAGAAGAGTGCAAATCAGACGATGTTGGCTCTAGCACAGGTTCACCAACAATGGGAAGTGGCCTAGATTGGTCAGTAGTGTCGCATGTAATGTTTGTCTCAAGATCCATATCCTCAATTGGATCTACTTCCCTTATCTTGATTGGGTTATCTAACCCAAAAGGTATCTCCCAGGATTTAGGATAATCTGATTGTGGCTCAGTCCTGGAGATATCAGTCCTTTCTTCCTTAATTTCCTGAATGGAGTTCTCAGATGAACCCATTCGACATACTTCCTCCTCCTGTCTCATATCCAAGCTAAGTTCTTCTTCCCCTGAATGATCTTCCAGCATCTACTCCCGAGAATCTTCTGTGTGTCCTTCCGGCATAGTCATTTCAAATTCTGAGCTCTTCAAGGTATTTTCCACTTGATATCTCAAAAGCAGTAGTTCTTGAGTTTCCCGATTTTGTCCAATTAGCCTTGTTATCCCTGTTGTTCCCTGAAGGAGCTCCATTACAGCTTGTTGATATGGAATCCAGCTTTGTCTTTGGTTCGGCTCAGTCATAGCTTGGATTTCGTGTAGGTAGAATGCGACCTTCTCCTTAGCGTTAACTATAGCTCTCTGTATTTTATAATGTGGTCGCATATGCACCGGTAGTTCTTCAGGGGTTCCAGGGGGTGAATCAGGTCTACCCATATTCCATGGGTGAGAAGCAGGAGTGTGAAATCCATATCCTCAGTTATAAGATGTGGTCCTTTGAGGGACCGACTGGTATGGGTCATAATATCCAGGGTCAGGATATGGATTAACCATTTCGATAACCCGAGGGGAAGGACCTGACGAAGTGAAAAGTCATCTTCGCCACCTTGGGTTCTGATCCCAAGGTTGAGCTGATTCAATGACCCAAGCTCTCAGATAAGCTCGTGGGTCCAGCTCTTCTAGATCCTGATTAGGTCCAAATCCAGGGTTAGCCATTACAGCTAAGCAGATAGAAGAAGAGGGTGGGGGAGGAGATGGCCCAAGCGAAGTGACTCGCCTCCTTAAGAGCAGCTCCCAAGGTCCAACCAATTGAGGTCTAAGTGACCTCCTTCCTTGCATACACCAACCAACCCCTAGGTTGGTGTAGCCATGCCAGACAAGGCTAAAGCCCTGTCAATCAGATGGTCCTTATAATCTTGTGACCAGATTTTTCGTTTTAAGTTCTAATTCCTGAAGAAAAATTCGTCGTACAACCGACTAAAAGTGATTCCCACCTCTCAAGCTAACCCAGGCAAGAGGTTGAAAGCACCCAGTAGTACGACAACGAATTTGCGTTGATTTTGTGTTTTAAAATTAATTTTAGCCCGTTTTTCTTTGGTTAGGGTTTTTGGTGAGTGGCTCACAAGGTGACCAAGCTCACCGGCTAAGCACTAGACTTGACTAAGTCTAGTCTAGCCCAAATGTGGTCTCTGGTTTGTAGCCCTAAAGATGTAACCGAGGGTTCATACAATTCTAGGGTTTTTTCATTCTTTTGTGTTATTCATCTTCAACAGACCACAAGAACAAAAATAGTTCTCTAACAAAAATTGGACTCCAAATACGTTGAAATTTTGCAAGAAGGTTCCTTTTTCAATTTTATTTTTAGAGAATATTTTTTTGTAATTTTACTATTTCAACCAAATTTATAGAGATTTTTAAATGTCAAGGGGTCAGATCTGGAATTTTGACTTCTTGTCGAGTTTTTGCTTTGAAACAGTACCAAATGTCTTTCAAAAATTTGGGAAAAATATGGAAAATAAATCCAATGAGATTAGCTTTCAAACCCCACCAATTTTATTCAAAATAGATTCACAGATTCCTCGAAATTGCTTTTTGAATTTTGAAAAATCTCAAATCTAGGTTAGTCTGACCTTCTTGCACTTCACGAATTTTTCAAAATTTTTTGCTTGGAATTTCTTTAAATGAACAATGGCGTTTGAAAGATGGTTTGAAAATGAAGTTTTATCCCAAATTTCAGAATTTTTCATTCATTAATGTTTCAACAATTGAATTTTTAAAATAAAATTTGAAATCTGGCCGAAAATAAGAGGATGGTGGAAAAGCTTTTAAAAAGTGTTTGAGTTTTAAATTCAATTTTTCCACCAAATATATATATATATATATATTTTTTCAAAAAGATTTTTTTTCAAGGGATTTTCAATTTTTTTCTTTTGCTTTTTCAAACTAACCTAGGATTCAAAAAGAAACCTAATCTAACTACCTAGATTTTTTTTTCTTCGATTTTTTTTACTAAAATGTATAAGCTTTTTTTTTTTTCAAATGAAATTGCTGGAAGCAAATATAACCTAGGGTTCAAAAGAAAACCTAGACTAAGATGGATATGATGTGCACCTGGAAATTTTTTCCGCGCTCGTTGTGTGCACAGATCCCGTTTTCTTTTCTATCTTTCCTACACATCCAAAGACAAGCAGAGGAAGATTTGTCAATGATAGTTCCTGCACATCCCCGGCAACGGCGCCATTTGTTGTGACTCATAAAGCACGTTTTTTATAAGAAATACATCGTAGTATAGTGCACAATACGATCAAACAAAAATATTTATATAAAGATAACGAGACTTGAGTCCCTGTCGTTCGTCTCTAGGAGGCATTATGCAAATCTGAAATTGATCTTTTATCGCTCTACTTGTTTAAAATCGCACGCCGATTTCCAATCGTTGGATTAAAGTTTTGCCACTTTCATTGTGAACCCTAATTACGTGCGCATGTGTTAAATAGATGAAAAATGTGAAAGTATGAGTTTTAGTATGCACGATTCTAGTTATGTGGTGGCTGTTTACAGAAAATGCATTAATAGTTAAGTCCTTAATGTTTTCTGGTACCGACATGCTAGTTGCAATATATAAAAATGAAGAGCAAGCAACTTGAATCAAACGAAATGGATTGCAATCAATAAGCTCATGGTGATTCTCAACATAGAGATATATATATAAAAAATATATCTTTCATTCATTCATTCAGGAGGGTGTTTGCAACATGGAATTTAGAGGAAACCTCCTAAAGGAAAGCTTGAAAATATAAATATAGCTAACAGAAAATGATCGCATACAGGAATCTACGGGAGGATTTTGCATGCATCATTGGGGGAGAATAAGAGCTACACTACTAAGCAGTAAATGAAAGCATGTAAATATGAAGAACAAGCTACTAATCTAGCAGAAACTAAGGGCATTCAGGGGTGGGCTCCGATGGCCTTTGAGTGGTTGAGAGGAAGGGCGGCCAATGGTGCTTAGGCCAGCCCTTGGAGGGAGGTTGGGGAGATGATCTAGCATCCTAGCATGGAGATGGTGGCAACCATGGTGCACAACTCGTGGAGGTGGAATGGAGATGAAGGTAGCTAACCTAAGAGTGAATGAGTGCCAAGAATGGGATGGGTGCAAATGGACACCCCATAGGTATTTTTATAGACCTAAGGGAGACTCTCTACAGAAGTGTGAAACTCTATAGAGAGAGCCCCATAAGTGGCCGGCCAAGTGAGAGAGAGAGGTGGTTCTTAGATCCAAAAAAAATGGATCTCAATTTGAATGGCTCTTGGTTGTTAATTTTAGCAACCAAGAGTGGCACCACCTTTGGAAGAGAGTTCTAGAGAACTCTAGATGGGTGTGTGTGCATGAATGGGTGTGTGTGTGTGTGAGTTTGTGGCCATGCCCTATGTGGTTAAGTGGTCTAGGTTAGGTCCTAAGGGGTTTAAGTAGGTGTAGGCCTTAAATTAGGGTTGCAAACCCTAATTGCTAAGGAGGAATTGCAATTAAACTTAATACAAGTTTAATTGAATGGGTGTGAAGCTAATTGAGAGTGAAATGACTCAATTAGGTTGGGCTTAGGTCAATTGGACTCTCCCTGAGTCCAATTGGACTTGTGTGGGTTGAGATCTGAAATCAATTGGACCCTATGAGTCCAATTGACTAGGAAATGGTAATTGACTATGATCTAAGTCAATTGGGTTTAGTGAGGACCTAATTAGGTCCTTAGGGAGGTCTAGAGGTGATGTACTAGGGTTAGGGTACCTTAATTTAGGTTCCTATGGGGTTGGAATTGGGTTTAGGGAGCTAGAAATCCAAGATCAAGGCTTGAATCTCAAAACAGGAACTAGAGAGCAGCTCCAGATGTCCAAAAATAGCATCAAATGACTTATACTCAAAAATCAGAAGTCCAGACTTGTTGTCTGGACATTTAATCAGAGTCAGGAGGTATTCTAGGTTCTGTTTTGGGTATTCTACAGAAATTGGGCATCTGACCAAGTGTCTGGACGTCCAATAACACTGCAGAAGTGGGTTTAAGGTGTGCGGGAGTTGGCTAAGGGTTCTGGACATCCTATAATCTATCTGGACATCCAGATAGAGGTTGGAATTAGGGTTTTAAGGTTTCCTAGGGTGTGGTGACCTAATTAAGGGTGGCTAAGGCTTGGGGAATCTTCTAAGTTGTTCTAGGGCTAGGATGGACCTAAGTTCCTCACATTTTACTACTTTATTCCTACTTAATAGATTAGCATACCTTAACTCCCTTACATTATTGTCTACTACATCCTATTCTAGGTCTTCTGCTCCAGCTCTGCTACAACACCAATTATTCCTTTATTCTTCTGATCCAGCTTTAAATCCAGCTTCAAATCTATCTTCTGATCAGCTTATTACCTGTAATTGACATAATGCACCTAATCAGTACATTATAGCATTATTTTATGCATAGCTAAAAGAAAGCAGTAAAGATGCAAATAATGCTTATGCAAGCATGAATTACCCTAACTTATGCTAAGTCCTAGCCTAATTTTGGTCAATTAAGACCTATAATTGCTGCACAATCAGGACGTCTAAGGCTAAAGGTCCTCTACAGGAATTAATTCCTAAGGAGCAACATTAGATTCGGGTCTGACAAGCTCCAACGTCTCTTTATCAAACGTCTAAGAGTCTCTGTGGATGTCTGGTAACAATATTAAAATATTTCTAAGAGGTTTTGCGAAGATATTATTCTGATAAGCTAACGATCCTATTATTGGACATCTGTCAAGATAATCAAACGTCTTATAAGACATCTAGAATAGGGTCAGGTTGTTTGATTACAAAGATCAGAGACCAAGGTTTCTAGCCTAGGTTATTGGACGTCTAATATAAATATCAAACGACTTAAAAGTTAAGATCAGACATCTGATACTCATGTTGCACATCTGATCAGGCTGTTTGTCTCCTATTTTGGCTTTCTAATTCTGTTCTAAGGTTTGCCTAAGTATCTGATATAGACACATCTGTTTAGGTTAAAATGCCTATTGATGCATGTTCCTAGGCTTAGATTTGCATTTCATGTTATAAATATTGCATAGCATGCATCAGACCATACGAATCTGATTAGGATGACGATCGGAGTTTAACGCCTCTGAAATCGTCTAGATCGGAGGACCGTAGCATCATACAAAGTCCAAGGAAGATCAACGGCCAAGGGGCAATGTGACATCCATATGGGTTTCGGATGGAAAATTCGTTCATACGGATGGATCCGGAGTGATGATCGCAATCCAGCAACGCAAGAATCATCTCGATCTGAGCACCGTGGCACCCTCTACAAAAGAAAGAAGAATGGACGGCCTAGATGGAGCCACATAGCGCCATCCAGGCCGCCCAACGTTGGCTAGCAGTAACGCACTGGGCATAGCCGCAGCCACGCACAGCAGCAGTGCAGCGCATGTGATATAGACACATCTATTTAGGTTAAAATGCCTATTCATGCATGTTCCTAGGCTTAGATTTGCATTTCATGTTATAAATATTGCATAACATGCATCATTTTGCATTTAGAGTAGTTGTATATATTTTAGGTTAATTAGGTCCTTTTCATGGTGAGGAGAGAAGAAGACTTATTTCAGGGCCTCGGATGGATGATCAGACCGTATGGATCTGATTAAGACGACGATCGAAGTCTAACGCCTCTGAAATCGTCTAGATCGAAGGATCGTAGCATCGTACGAAGTCCGAGGAAGATCAACGGCCAGGGGGCAATGCGACACCCATATGATTTTGGATGGAAAATACGACCATACAAATGGATCCGGAGTGACGATTGCAGTCCAGTAGCGCGGGAATCATCTCGATCTGAGCACAGTGGCACCCTCTACAAAACAAGGAAGAATGGATGGCCCAGGTGCCGCCACGTGGCACCAACCAGACCACCCAACGCCAGCTAGCAGCAGCAGCGCACGCGCACAGCCATAGCCACACGCAACGCACCACACATAGCCACAGCGCACGTGCACAGCTGCAGCCGCGTGCAGCGCATCTCGCACAGCGCAGCGCATGGCAGCGCGCGCATGTGCGCATGGCTCGGGGAGCATGGGCACGTGATGCACGCGCCAACGCAGCGGCAGGTGGGCACATGGACTGTCTTCATCGACGTTTGCGGTGGATCTTTAGCGACGTTTATGACCATCACTAAATGTCCTGTATACAAATTTGATTCTTTCCTCCACTATAAAAGGACCCCTACCCCTCCCATTTTTCTTCATCTCTTCCTTTCTTCCTCTCACCACCTCTAAGGCTCTAGAGAGAGCTTGTCCTAAGCCCGGGATGCTCCTCTAGAGTAAAACCAAATAGTTTTCCCTCCCCTCATCCCCATTTGTGGAGCATCCCGTGGTCGTCCTCTCACTGCCCTTCGAGAAGAAGATCCTCGCCGCGACGCCGTCCTACCCCATCCTCCGTCCTCCGTCCTCCAGCTCCGTCCTCCTTCATCCCGCCCCTCACCACCTTCCTCCGGGCGACGTCAAAGCGAGTCATCCTCCGAGCAACCATCGAGGGGGATTTCTCACACCCCATTCTATCTTTTTATGCTTTCATAGTGTAGATTTTTCCCACTTTCGTAGTGTAACAAACAGTTCTTGATGAATAGATGATTGTTTCTCTCTCTCTCCCTCTCCCTCTCTCTCTTATATTTTTGTAAGTAGATAAAGTTTTCATTGACCGAATCTCTTGCTTGTTAAAAATACCAAAAAAATTAGAAAAGATAAAAATAACCAAAAAGAAACAAAATCGAAGTGCAGTTTTCAGTTAAAGTAAACGTCGCCTCCCTATGTTCGACCCGAGACTCTCTTTGAGTTTCGGTATAAATTTTATTTGACCACAAGTTTTGCAACTACAATGATGGGTTACTTGTAACCCCGATTTCAAAATCGCGAAACACGTGCAGTCAGCGTGCCAGCGCGGGGAGCACGGCCGCGTGAAGCGCGCAGCGTGCGATGCGCGCGCCAGTGGAGCGGGTGCCAGCAGAGGATAGGCGTGGATCTTTAGCGAGCGAGCCTTTAGTGATGCCTGCAGCTGTCACTAATGGTCTGCGCACACTAGCAAGAAGAATTGAAGGGCAGATCTTCAACGACAGCTGTAGCAACGTTTACGGACGTCAATATTGACCCAGATGCAAATTTTTTCTTCCTCCTCCACTATAAAAGGACATACCCACCACCATTCCAAACCATCTCTTCCTTTCTTCCTCTCACCACCTCCAAGGCTCTAGAAAGAGCTTGTCCCAAGCCCGGGATGCTCCTTTAGAGTAGAAAATCAAATAGTTTTCCTTCCCCTCGTCCCAATTCATGGAGCATCCCGTGGCTATCCTCTCACCGCCCTTCAGGAAGAAGATCCTTGCCACGACGCCGTCCTGCCCCAACCTCTGTCCTTCGGCTCCATCCTCCTTCATCCTGCTCCTCACCACCTTCCTCCAGGCAATGTCAGAGCGAGTCGTCCACCAAGCAACTGTCGAGGGGAATTTCTCTCACCTCATTCTATCTTTTTATCTTTCGTAGTGTAGATTTTCTGCTTCCATAGTGTAACAAACATTCGTTTATAATTAGATGATTGTTTCTCTCTCTTTGTCTCTCTCTCTCTTATTGTTGCAAGTAGATTAGCTAGAAGTCATCGACCTAATCTCATGCTCGCTAAATACCAAAAAAAAAATAGAAAAGATAAAAACAACAAAAAAAAAAAAAAGTGAAGCACGTATTTCATAAGACCAAACGTTCGCCTCCCCATTTCGACCCAGGACTCACTTTTCGAGTTTCGGTTATAAATTTATCTGATAGACGCATTTTGCAAGCTACGACGACGGGTCCTCCAAACCCCAAATTTTAACACGTGAAGCATGCTCGATCAGTATCCTAAGGATGTGTAAGTGTCCCTAGGACCAAGGTGTTATACTTTGTGCTCTTTACAATAATTCTAAGAGAAATGAAAAGAGCAACAACATAAAGATTACAATAATACTTTCTCACTCCTATTCTTCTTCTTCTTCAAGCTTTAACTACAAGCAAAGCTCCAACTCCTCCATCAAGCTCCTCCATCCCGCCATAGACGTGAGCTTGAGCTCCTCACACTTGCTTCCATTTACATTTCAACCTAAAATCTTAAAATCAACTACAAATGTCAAATAACAAATGTTTTGTTATTATCAAAATTAATGTGCACTTGCACCAACACTTAGCAAAGACCGCCCATGCGACCTATTTTAAAAATTTATGTACTTATTGATAAGGGATGCACTATATGGGAAATTTTCATGTACTCAGAAAAAAATGGTGTACATCCCTTCAAATAAAAATTACGCATTACTTGTATAAAAATACATCTTACTAAGCACAACAACCAAAACCTTCAAGCCCACAATACCAAAGGAAAATTCACCCATTCCCATTATTTGTCCTATGATTGCACAACAATTATAGGTCCTCAAACACCTAAATTGGGATAGGAATTTAGCTAACATTGTATATATTGCATTCATATCAAGCATTCCATGCATTTGCATCTTTTTATATAGTTTTACATATAATAATGTTTTTGTGGGCCCAATTTTGATATAATACCTTTATCTTGTGCATGTAGGTCCATAGGTAATAAATGGAGGGCTAGAATTCAAAAGGCAGATGCAGGAAGAACCAAAATGATGTAATGAAGAGTAAAGAAATTCCTGGAGTAAGAAAAAAGGAGAATAAAAGCAAGTGAAAGAATAAGAAAGGAGAGGAGATGATTATCCCTACCCAAATCCCTATCCTAAGCCCAATTCCCATAAGAGTAGGAATAACCACCCTCTATTCCATCCCAATTGGCCTATCCCTAATCCAATTTCCCGTTTCCACCTCCAATTGATCATTTGGATTTTAATTGGGCTCATTGGTTAACCAATTAGATTCAATTGGACTCAATTGGACCAAACCATTTTATTTAGTCTCACACATCCCAATTAGGTCCACCTAATCTCAATTAGGTTCACCCTTATCCTACACCCCCATCTAACCTTATGTTGTTCCCTTACTAACCTACTCCTATAGTGATCTTAAAGGCTACCACACCTTAGCCTTAATAGCCTAATTCAATCCCATTTAATTGGATCCACAAATTGTGGTTAACCCACCATCATAACACCCCAACTCAATACAACCCCCCCCCCCCTTCGCTCAATGTACAACACTCTCTTTCCCTCCCACAAACACACCACTCGATCTCTCTCTCCTTCTCAACCTAACACACACCACTCCTCTCCCTCCACACAACACCATCGTCCTTCTCCTCCCTACCGCCACCACTAGCTCACCTCCTCCTCCTTCCAGCGGCCACTTCACTCTCCCTTTCTTCTCCTCTCACAACCTCGTTAAGGTGGGCGTGCACCTCCTCCAACAAGAAGGCAGTCACCCTTTCCCTCTCTCCAGTGAAGCTCTCCACAACCTCCTCGTCATCAGCCTCCATCGACCCCTCCAGCATGGAGAAAAATATTCTCTTCCCTTATTTCCTTCCCTTTCTCTTTTGTTTTAATGCTTTATTAGGCAGTGGTTGTTAGAACTTAACATTCATGCCTATGCATTTTATTTTGATTATGGTGTGGTTAGTCATAAATGTTAGAATGAAGATTAGTGTCAATATTTTGCATGATGATGATTTCATGGTTTGTTGATGAGAATGCCCTCTCGTCTTCCCATTAAACCACCCATTAAGACCCAAAACACTTTGCTAAACCCCAATTTCAGATCTACCCTCACCTTGTACACCTAGGTTTACTCTTAGTTTAGATCCCCTTAGTTCCCAAAACACACCCACTAGGTGTTTGACAAAATGCCTAGCTAACTGATGTAGACACATCTATGTCACATAAACTATTTATTTATGCATGTTCTTAGGCGTATAATTGCATCATGCATTATAAATACTGCATAACATGCATCATCATGTATTTAGGTTAGATTGTATAAATTTTAGGTTAATTCTCCCTTTTTGTGGTCAGGGAATAGGGTAATATTTATTGGGGCCTCAGATTAAGGATCCAACTGTACGAATAGGATCAGAGTGACAATCGGAGTTCAATGACTCTAAGATCCCCCCGATCAGATTTTCGTAGCATTAGATACAGTCTGAGAAAGATCAGAGGATAATGGCCAAGGTGGTTTAAATCTGTACCTTAGATAAAAAAATCCAACCGCACAGACGGATTCAGATCAACTATCGCAGCCCAACAACACGAAAATTGGACCAATCCAACATCCGTGGCACCACCTACAAGCATATGAAGATGGACAGCCAGGATGGTGCTACGTGGCACCATCCCAACCTTCCAAACCCGTCCACGCCCATCCGCTCAACTTCTGAAGGCGAGATCAAGACTCAATCTTTGAGAGCGCTTCCCCCTTAATTCAAAAACTCAACACATGAGTGATTAGCCCATATTTGTGGGCTATTTAAATATTTAAGTGCCTAGACATTAAGTTAATTCTAACATTTATTTAGCATAAATTAGGATGTCAATAGATTAATTCATATTTCTAATTTAATTACAAAATATTTTGCATTGCATTCATATTTAAATGCATTTAGAATTAACTTAGAATTGCATTCATTTAATTAGTTAACCAATTAGGTGCATTGCATGCATTAATTTAAGTTAACATAAAAGTTGAGGGTTTGTATATAAATAACCATAATATTTTATCACTATTTTTATTCTTCTTCTTCTTTGAGCAACGGCTGCATTTCCTTCGGCTGCCGTTGCAATGCCACCAGCTGCTGCACTAAAGCCTACATTCATGGACTAGCGGAGAATGTGGATCTGCTCCCGCCTCTCCATTCAAATTCATGCAGGTAGCTACAAAAAGAGGAAGAGGCAGCCGAGATCTGTAGGCCTCCACCCCCGACCCACCGCTGTGCAGAGAGCTCATCTCTCGTCCATTCCACCACCGCCGGCCTCAACCGTGGCGACGAGCCTCCACCACCGTGGGCGTGTGGTGTGACAGGCCACACCGCCATCTGGAGTTTGTTTGCATTACCGTGAGCACGTCAGTGTGCACCACCCTCGCCGTCATCACCAACAACCACCGCCGCAGCCACTGCATTTTCATATCCTCCGTCAGTTAAGACGTCAGGGAAATTTCTCGGATGTCTGAAGCTTCATCCCCACACAAAACAACAACCGGCCGCCCACTCCCACGCCCGCACCCCTCCGGCTGCCCACTTCCGCCAGCACCCCGTGCCTTCCTTGCACACCCTGAACCAGCCCACGCACGCAGCCAGCGCGTCCGCCAGCGTTCGCGCTAGCCTGCAGCACTTCTCCAATGCGCCTGAAGACCGCGCACAGCCGGCAGTAGCAACCGCCTTCACGCCGACACCACCCACGCGCGCACCCTGCAGCGCCGCCACTAGCTCCTCACCTGCGCACGTACACACCGCCTCCAGTGCACCACCCGCACACACAGCAACAGGTGCGCATTCTTTTCTACGTGCGCATCACCTGCAGCACCTCCAGCATCCACTTCCGCACCCTCGCCGACCTTCTCCAGCGTGCTTCCCCCTACCCACCGTGCGCCTTCCTTGCAGCGTCCGCCAGCAGCATCCAGCAACACCACCCTTGGCGCGCGCATAGACCAGTGCGTGCACCTCCTCGCCAAAACCCCAGCCGTGCCCGTCCACGTCGCACGGCCTGCGGCACTTCAACGGCCACCGGAACCCACCATCACTGTTCCTCCATCTGGCCACCTTGGAGCATCTCGCACTTCACCGCGACCGCCATCACAGAGCCCTCGATCTAGAGAATCTCCTCCGAGCTTCTCGCCTCCAGTCGTTCCTTCCTCCTCACGCACGGTCAAGGGAAAGAAGACCCCTTGTTTTGCTACAATACCAGCCCTATTAATATTTACATTCTCTGCCATTGTCATCTTTTATTAATATTTTATTAAAGCTGCATTGCAAAAAATATCCGTTAGTTGTTCAAAATTACCATTTCAGCATGTTCTCTTGATACTATCTAAAATCTGAAGGCAGATTTGGCTCGATTCTCGTCGAAACTAACTACGAACATACGTTTTTAACCGATGTGAATTTAAATACGTCATTGCGTCCCTGTGGACACGACCCGCTCTTCTACGAGTGGTTATTTTAATTATTGATTAGTCGATTTTTCCACCACATAGAACTACAAACGACGCATCATTTTATGTAACAAACGACTTTAAAAGTGAAGAATCAGCTCGTCAATAAGCGGGTGTAGTGCATTGGCTGCGCACCCCTACACGAAGAGGGAGGTGCAGGTTTAAGCCCCGCCTCGCCTCAAATCAAGCGAACGAGCGGACGCAGACGGAATTGCACCGTTGGATGAAGTGCAGACGGTCGATGAAGAAAATACATGGTGCATGGAGAAGTGTTAATCGCGAACACGTGTGAAGACACGCCAATGCACGTCGGATCTAACACGAGTGCCACGCTCATGAAGAAGAGGCACTCAAGGCCTTTAAGTCATCCGATCTCTCGATCGAATGACTGAGATTGCATGAACATGGGATGCGCACTCGACAGCTAAAGGAGAAGAGGCGAGCCCTTCATCGACGTTTACCTACAGTGACAGTTATATCCGTCACTAAAGACCCCTACATTTAAGCTTTAAGGCCTTAAAAGACCTTTTTGCCCCCAATCTCTACAACTATAAAAGGGGACCCTTAACACTCATTTTCTTCATCCCTTTCCCTCTTCTCTCACCTCCTCCAAAGCTCTACGACCTCGTCCAAAACCCGGGATGCTTCATTAGAGTTAAAAAGATAATTTTTCCATCTTCTCACCCTATTCGTGGAGCATCCAGGGATTGTCCTCTCACCACCATTCAGGAAGCGGATCCCATTGTGACGTTGCCCTACTCCATCCTCCTTCCTCCGTCTTTGTTCTCCCTCATCTAACATCTCATCACCCTCGTCCGAGCGCTACGTCAATGCGGCTCATCCTCCAAGCAACCCTCGAGGAGGATAATTTCTCTCCCTCTTCTCTTTATCGCTTTCTAGATTAGATGTCCCACTTTCTAGTATAGCAAGTAGTTGTAATGAACATGAATCTATGGCTATGAAATATTTGTTCATTCCCTTCCTATTTTCTCTTTATTTGTATTATTCCTTCTCTCTCTTCTATTAATTATTATTTAAGTAGGTAGCTAGCATAGATTTAATTCAAATGTAGTTTTTGATCAAATGTTTGCCTCCCCGTGTTCGGCCTGGGACTCACCAGAGTTTCAGCTAAATTATCTGTTTAACGGATTTTATGCGACTACAACAACAGGGTTTTCAAACTCAAACTTTTAGCGTAGAAATCGCATTTCAACACTAACTAATGATAATGTCATCATCAACCATAACTAGCTTTAATTAGTCAGAATCAATAGACAACTACTCCTACATAACCGCCAGAGAGTCTGTTAGTCGCTCTGAAACGGGTTTTAAAATCGTCGCGTTATCGTATAGATTGAATCAGCGCGAAAAACAAATAATATTTATTACTAGAAAGAAGTTCAAGGTCTAACATAGGGAGCAAATAGGAATTCACACACTAAGCTCGATAATGTAAATAAGCACAAGAATTTAAACCACAAAATGATATTCAATAAATACTAATCTGTCACTTTAGATATTCAATGAATTCTCATGTGTTTTGAAGCAATAAAAAGGTAAAGAATCTAAAATGATGGTGATTTAAACCATCAATTATTCTCCAAGAAAAAATATTAAGTATTCAATATATCAACAGTATCAATCCTTAAATCAGTCGTCGGGTCTGATGACCAAAAGACTTAACCATCAGATGCTACAGTGCTTCCCTAGCACTGTTTCTTCTTCTCTTTCTTTCCTTCCTTGGCTTCTTCTTCTTCTTCTTCCTCTTCTCTTCTATGGCTGTGCCTTGATGTGAGAGTATTTCACTTAATTAAGAAGTTAATAGAATGATATGTCGTAATTTATATGGTGGAAATCTCTCAATCAAAGATTAAAATAGATCTCAATTTAAACCACAAATAAGATGTCGTATCCACAGGGAGGAACAACTACAATAAATCACAGATAAGCAAAAATCATATTTGTAGAAATATTCGCCAAATGGATAAATAGATATGCTGCTATGAATATACTTGCAATTTTATGAATAATTATGGACTATTTATATAAATTTCACATCAAAGTTCAAGCTTCCAAAATCTCTAAATAACGCAAGTGTAATGGCAGAGGAAGTACGTCTTAATTGCATGCAACTATGAATCAAGTTTCAATGTGAATTGACATGTATAGCAAGAACCAATCAAATATGCAAAAATATAAGTGCATGCTTGCAAATCCACCAGAATATAATAATCAAATACTTAAAATCTCACACTTCCAATGGCATTCAAATGTAAATTTTAATAGGGGGTTCACTATAGCAAAACAGGGCATTTGAAGCCCTTGTGCGTGCGAGGAGGAGGAGGGACGGATGGTCGTGCGAAGCTCGATGAAGGTTGAAGGCGTGAAGGGCATTCCAACGGTGGTGCTCTCACATTGAGAGGTGGCTGAAGTTCGCCAGACAGGAAGACAGAGGTCGTCGGCGATGGGTTCCTCCGTGCATGCGCGGGGACTACCGTAGACTTTTCTGATGATGTTGCGGCGCTCGTGGAGTCAAGGTGAGTGCGGTGGAGTCAACGGCGCGTCAAACGGAGGCCAAATGTGTGGGTTGCATGTGGAGGAGCTGGCGTGAAGTTTGGATTCCTCTTCCCTGTTGGCGGAGAAGAAGTAGAAGAGGACAAAGGGTTGTTGGCGCATCAGTGGCTGGACGCGCGTGCACAAGGGCGCGCGCAAGGCTGCGTGTGAGTGGAGGTGGTGCCGACACGCAACGAAGATACTGCAACTGCATGTGCACGAGAAGCGCGCGGTCGCCGCGTGGTGAGTGCGCTGTTGGTGGTGCGCACGGTTGTTGTGGGTGCGCGAGGAGTAGGCAAGGGTGGCTTGCTAGAACACAGGCGGGCGTGGTGGCGCACTGCGAGGTTGCGTGCTGCTGAACGTGCGAGCAGTGCATGGAACACAAGCGAGCACATGGTGGCTGATGAGATTGCGTGGTGAGGGGGTTCGCGGTGGTGCCCCTGTGCACACTGAGAGGGCCACATTGCGAGCGGTGTCCACGATGCAAGCTCTCCTTCACGATTGAAAGGAAGGGGAAAAACCTCCCCCCCTAGGGCCGACCATGCCTCTTTTTAACTCTTCCGAGTTTGTTTCTTCCGCCGAAATCGTCTCCAATAGATGGGGCGATTTGAAGCGATTGCTGTTGGCCGCTGGTGGAAGCGCGAAGAGGCACGCGCAACATGCTGAGGAGTTGTGCATCCTGCGGGAAGGGAAAAAAAATAAATTTGGTTATTTATACAATTTATCCCAAATAATGTATGAAATGCATGTTACTATAATGGAATGTATAAATATTCATGCAAGCCTTTACTTATAAACTAATTTATTTATATATTCAAGTATGCTATGTATATGCAAATATTAATTTAATAATTAGGCCTTTAAGCATTTTCTTAGCCCACAATTGTGGTCTCATCAAACACCCCCATGCCTAGTTTTTGCTAGTCCCTTTTAAAAGTAAAAAGTGATGGAAGTGACAAAGATTACTTCTTTTCTTATTCCAAACATTTAGAGATCCAAACAACTGTGAAGTGGTAATATCCTAGAAAACAAATCCAAGTGAAAAGCCAATTCGCATTGGGAGCTTGTACTTCACCCTTGACAAATATTTCTATCGGGATAGGCAACTACTTCCCTCGGGGATAAAGCAAAAGATAATCTATAATTTGACCCTGGCTTCTTGGCTTAGGTAGAAGATATCGAGTTAAATGGATTTGTATTTGGTGGCACACACTCATCTGGTGCTACATGTAATCTAGTACTACAGACTCTAGATCTCTAGACTATTAAACAAGTCAACTCAGAGAGAGGCTAAATAACTATGCTCTCTTGATATTCCTTTGTACTCACTCTTTTTCTTCTTTTCTTTCTGAGATCACAAATCTCACCAGATTTAGTAAATGTACTTACTATTTGGTGGCCTCACATGGCATTCACACTTCAACTAAAGTCCTAATAACTCTACAACTAAGTTAAAGTCCTCAGCCAGTATTCGGGCGATCAGAAATACTGAAAGGTAGGTATAGGTCATATTTGGTGGATTGCGATGGTTGCTTTTGTTGCCTCAGAAACATCATCATGAAGATAAAACTATAAACTTCGACTCTTATCTTTTTTCTTTTCTTCTTTTTTTTATCTAATTGTTTCTTTTCTCTTTTTCTAGTTCTTTTTTTATTTTTTTTTTCTTTATAAATCAACATAACATGACACAGACTTTTTATTTATGAGGCATTATTAGGGATGATGATGGTCAAGAGGATAATGTGTGGCTTATTTGGTGGAAGTGCCTACTCTCGGCACCTGGAAGGAATGGATAGGACAAGCATATTTCTGACCCTTGACACTATTACCCTCCTTCAGCCGAGGACTCTATGAAGGACGGTCGTAACCATCCACCATAGTCATAGTTTTATTAAGACTCAATCTCTGTGTATCTGCCATATTTGGTAACTCTCAGGAATTCACACAATGCACACAGGAACAGAGAGCGAAAACTATGCCTAACTCTAAGGTATCATCATCTAATTATCCAAAACTTAAGAGTCTTTGCACTAGACATAACACACTAGTAATCTCTCTACTTTCTTCTCACAAATATGAGGTGGATTTACTAGAAGATAGTATGCCTGACTCCCTATTAACTGTCCAAGGGTTCAGTAGACTAAAAATGCTTATTGTTTTTCTGCAAAGATCCATTACCCAGTCTACGTGCAAGTGACGTAAATGTACTAGATTCTAAACTTAAGAAACAATTAAAGAAGGAAAATCTTTAATGACACCTCCATGACAAAGATGTTTTGCTAAGGACTAACCAATTCAACTCAAGAAAATAAGAGATTTTTAAAAAAAAAAAATCCTAAATGTATGCAAATATTTATAAATGCTATAAACATTCTCAGGTTATACACCCCCATGCCTAAGATTGATAATGTCCTCATTGGAAAAAATGCAGACATAGAAGAATATCACCTGAGGAGGAGAGTGGGAGGAGCCAAGGCTCCTCAAGCTGAAGTGCATCCAAAACCTGGCCATCTGAAAGAGTAATACAAGGTTTAAGTCGCTGGCCATTTACCTTAAAGCTCGCACCAAAAGTAGGGTTCCAAATTTCTACAGCTCCATGAGGGAAAGTATTGATAACGTATGGCCCATCCCAGCGGGACTTAAGCTTTCCTGGAAATAATGTAAGTCTGGAATTGAAAAGCCAGACCCACTTGTTGGGCTCAAAAGTCTTTCTAATGATGTGCTTATCATGGAAGACCTTTGTACGTTGCTTATAAGCTTGAGAAGTTTCATAGGCTTCATTACGAAGCTCCTCAAGCTCACTTAAATCTAACATACGTGCCTTTCCCGCTTTATCCAGATTCAAGTTAATGTATTTAATAGCCTAATAGGCTTTATGTTGGATTTCAATGGGAAGATGGCACACCTTTTTGTAGACAAGATGAAAAGGAGACATGCCCAAGGGAGTCTTATATGCGGTTCTGTAAGCCCAAAGAGCATCATTTAGTTTTTTAGACCAATCCTTACGATCGGGCCTAATAGCTTTTTCTAAAATTCGCTTAATCTCCCTATTAGACACTTCAACTTGTCCACTCGTTTGTGGATGGTAAGGTGTGGCTATCATGTGGTTGACTCCCAAATTTTGGAATAGTCTTATGAAGTGTATGTTCTTGAAGTGAGGTCTTCCATCACTTATGCTCATCCTTGGGCACCCGTACTGAGAAATGATATTAGCCTTAACAAAGCCCAAGACCACAGAATGGTCATTGGTTCGCGTGGGTATGACTTCTATCCATTTTGATACATAGTCCACAACCACAAGGATGTACTCATATCCAAAGGACACAAGAAAGGGACCCATGAAGTCGATGCTCCAAATATCAAAGATCTCAACAGGGAGGATAGGTTGTTGGGGCATCTCATCCCTTTTTCCAATGGTTCCCGTCTACTGGCAACGTAGACATGCGCCCACATACGTATGTGCATATCGGAATAATGTGGGCCACCAAAAGCCAGACTGAAGAACCTTATGAGAAGTCTTTTCCCCACTAAAATGTCCCCCACAATGGAGGTCATGGTAGAAACTTAGAACACTTCTTTGCTCTTCATCAGGGACGCAATGGCGGAAAAGCTGGTCAGGGCCTACTTGATAGCGGATTACACATGATTTGTAAAAGCGGGTTTTCAATGTCGTTGTAACACGCGAATTCGCATACGTTTTTAAATTTATAAACCTTGATAGGGGAGTATCTAGGGTCGTCAATTCAATTCTCTTGCTAAAAACATATCTCAACTTTCTTTTTGGTATTTTAAATATGTAATTTTTTTTTGTTTTGAAAAGATGAGGGCAAAATGCGAATTGTAACGTAAAGTACTAACACCTACAATTGCTTAACTACAACTTAAAAGATAGATATATCTTCTTCCTAAGCTCACTCTAGGCAAGTGGAGGCCTAGAGTAATTAGGAAGGAGAGGTGAAACAAGTGCTAGAACCAAAAGTAACAATTGCAATAAAAAGCTAAAAGAAGGCAATTTAATTGACTAGAATGAGTGTTCTTTTCAATGACAAGTAGAGGAATGCTTCTACTAGAACTAAAAAAATCTAAAAGCAAGAAAAGAAACACAAATCCTCTTGCAAAAATGGTGAAGAAGGGAGTCTTCTTGCTCCAAGCCTAGCTGCTCCTTGGCTTGAAAAGAGGGCCTCCTTCTTCTCCTTCCTTGAGAGCTCCTCCAAGGTGGAAGCTTCCACCTTCAATGCTCTCTCCAAGGGGTGGGCGTGCACCACCCTCAAAATCTCCTCCAAGGTGGCGTGGACCACCTTCAAGATCTCCTCCAAAGATCTTCCTTGCCTGGCTTCTCCTTTGGCTGGCATGACCCAAGAGAGAAGGGAAGAGGGGAAGGAACCAAGGGGACAGAATATCCCCTTAATCTTTTTCTTCTTCTTCTCTCTTGGACGTGGGCTTCTAGGTGGAATATGAGAGTGAATTTTCTAGCCAAGGATGTCTTGAATGGTGGTGGGTAGTGGTCTTTTTATAGGGTAGGATGGGGGGTTAAGGTGCCCCTTGAAATGGAGGGCTAGGATGGAAGGATGGAGGTGGTTAGTGATCCTATGGACAAGGGTGTGTGGCGCCAAACCAAGGGGTGTTAAAGGGGGTGGTTAGGGTGGTTTTGGTGGCTTTTGGTGGTGGAGAGACACCACCATTTTGGCGCCAACCTAGGGTCTTCTAGAAGGGGGATTAGGTGGATGGAGGAGATGGATTCAAGGGGAATTGTGTGGTGGAGATGAAGGGGAATTTTGGAGGGAACAGTGGCGCCATCAAGGGGGTGGTTAGGGTGGTTTTGGCACCACTTTTAGGTGTCTTTTGGAGGTGGTGGGTAGGCTAGGTTGGTGCCAAGTAGGTTAGCTTATGTGGAGCTTAGGTGGAGCTAGTTGGGTGGAGTTGTTAGGTGGGTTTTTGGGGTGGTACAAGCCAAGGAAGTTGGAACATAGCTAAGCTAAGCTAAGCTAAGATAGCTTAGCTAATGGAGGAGTAGAGGAGAAGGTGTTGGAGCTAGGGTTTGGAGGGAGGAGCTGAGGAGGAGAAGTCAGGAGCTGAAACTGAAGCTGGCTGCTGCTGAAGAGGCTGGCATGGAGCTACTCTAGCTGGCTTAGCTTGCTAGTTATTTGCTAGCTGCTAAGCCAAGCTAAAGTGAGCTAGCTTCTACCATAATGAGCTAAGGTGAGCTAGGTCTGGTGCTCCCAGGGAGGGTCAAGCTAGTTGAGGCAGCTAAGGTAGCTTAGCTCAACTGAGTTGAGCTAAGCTGAGTCCCCGGGAGCTGGACTTAAGCTTCCTGAGCTGGGATGAGTTCTTCTTCAGCTGGATGGAGTTGAGTGGAGCTGGATGTAGCTGGATCTGAGATGGGGTGAACTCCTGTCAACTCAACTGAGCTAGCTAGAGCTCCCTGTGGACTAGTAGGAGCTGAGATGAGCTAGACTCAGCTAAGTTGAGCTAGATCTGAGCTGACTTGAGCTAGGGTGAGCTAAGATGAACTCTCTTGAGCTGCCACTCAGCTGAGATTAGCTGAATGGAGTTGGGATGAGCTAACCCTAGTTCAAGTGAGCTAGGTTCTAGCTACGGTGAGCTGGATCAAGCTGAGGTGAGCTGGATCAAGCTGAGTTCCAGCTAGTCTGGGCTTCTCCTTTACCATTTTCCTTCTTGAGTGCTAGGGTTTTAGGGATCTATATATCTGTACATCCCTAACACTCACAAAAACATATTAAAAAGACAATAAAAAATGCAATGCATGCCTAACCTAATTCATGCCTAAATGCAGCCCAAAAAACCCGTTTGCGGAGTAAAATCCTAAGAGCTAGGTTTGTTTTAATGCATAAGAATGATGATAAACTGGCGTTTATCACTACTCTAAAAAGCTCGGGTTCCACCCAGTGATAAAATTTAGCGTTAACAAGAAACCTATCTCGCTTCTGCTTGTCCCAAGTACTGGGAGTAATGCCCGTGACCAGATAGTTCACTATGTCAGTGAACCAAGGAGTTTTGGCCTCCACGACTATCAGAGACTCATCAAGGAAAGTCTCTTGAATACTGCCAGCAGGGTTTGATGCCTCAATAGGGATCCTAGATAGATGATCTACTACCACATTCTCAACTCCTTTCTTATCTTTAATTTCCAGGTCAAACTCCTGCAGTAGCAGAATCCAACGAATTAGGCGAGGTTTGGTATCCTTTTTAGCAAGAAGATGCTTTAAGGTAGAATGATCAGTGAACACCACAACCTTGGATCCCAAAAGATAAGACCAAAACTTTTCCAAAGCAAATACTATAGCAAGAAGTTCCTTTTCAATGACCGTGTAGTTTTGCTAAGGATCCGAAAGGGTCTTGCTAGCATAATGCAGCACATGAGGTTTGCCATCAACCCTTTGACCTAAGATCGTACCCACTGCAAAATCAAAAGCATCGCACATTGGCTCAAACGGGAGGGTCCAATTTGGTGCTTGGAGAATCGATGCGGTAATAAGGGCTTTCTTTAAGACTTGGAAAGCCTCGCCACATCTATCATTAAAATTGAAGGAGACATCCTTCACTAATAGGTCGCAGAGTGGCTTAGAGATTTTACTGAAATCTCTAATGAAACACCTATAAAATCCAGCATGGCCAAGGAAACATCTAACTTGACAAACATTGGCGGGCAATGGAAGCTTAGAGATGGAATCAATTTTTGCGGTGTCCACCTCTAATCCTCTCTTAGAAACTATATGCCCTAGCACAATGCCCTGCTGGACCATAAAGTGGCTTTTCTCCCAGCTAAGCATCAACTTTGCCTCTTCGCAATGGGTTAAGACTTTATCAAGGTGCGAAAGGCATAGGTCAAACGATGAGCCATAAATGGAGAAGTCATCCATGAAAATTTCAATAAACTCATCGATCATATCAGAAAAGATAACCATCATACAATGTTGGAAAGTGGTAGGAGCATTACATAACCCGAATGGCATTCGGCGGAATGCAAATGTGCCATACGAACTCATGAAGGTGGTACGCTCCTAATCGTCAGGAAAAATGGCTATTTGATTATACCCAGAGTACGCGTCAAGAAAACAAAAGTACTTGTTCCCCGCCAGTCGTTCCAAAATCTAATCGATAAATGGTAAGAGGAAATGGTCTTTCTAGGTAGCCGTGTTCAAACGACGGTAATCAATGCAAACCCTCCAACCAGTTGAGGGTCTAGTGGTCACCAGCTCTCCTTGGTCATTCTCTTCCATAGTGATTCCTTCCTTTTTGGGTACTACATGAATAGGACTAACCCATTTTCTATCTGAAATGGGATTGATAATCCCTGCATCCAACCATTTCAGAATCTCCTTTTTAACAACCTCTCGCATATTGGGGTTGAGCCTTCTCTGCATTTCTCGAAAAGATTTCACGTACTCGTCCGTGTATATATGATGCATGCAAAGGGAGGGATCAACACCCTTAATATCAGCAATTGACCAGGCAATTGCTTCCTTGTGCCTTTGCAAGCACTCAAGCAGAGCTCCCTCCTGCGATTCAGATAATGCAGATGAGATAATAACGGGGAGCATGTCATTAGGGCCAAGGAAAGCATATTTCAATGTGCTCGGGAGGGGTTTCAACTCCAACTCGGGAGCCTTATGGATTGAGGGATTAGGTTGAGATGTCCCCGCCTCAGGTAGCGGATCTACCTTCATGGTCCAGAGTGGGGACAAAGACTCTATGTGTATCCCCAGCAACTCTTCTAATTCGAGTATTTCCCTTTCAGTTTCTTTAATAATCGGAGGATGGTCCTTAGATATGACCTTTTGAAGGGGATCTCTACATAGGAGTGCTGGAGTAGTCTCTTCAATTATTTCATCAACGACCTCAATCTGAGAACAATCTTCAAATCCAGATTGCTTGTAAGTATCAAAAACATTCAACCGACTCTTCTTGTTCCTAAAGCCCATTTTAAGTGCCCCTGATCTACAGTTGATAGAGGCATTGGCTGTGGCCAAGAAGGGCCATCCCAGAATAATGGACGGCTTTGTGGGCTTATTAGATGGGTCAGTATCTAGCACCAGAAAGTCAATAGGGAAGAAGTCCTCCACTCTCACAAGGACATCTTCCAGCAATCCCCGTGGTGTCTTATGTGATATGTCTGCGACCTGGAGGATGATTGGACTAGGCTTTAACTTGCTTCCTCCCAAAAGGTCATAGACAGAGCTCGGTAAAATGTTCACCCCTGCACCCAAATCAAGCAGAGCCTCGTCATTGTGTTGGTTATTTATAACCACTGAAATATATGGGGCCCCTGGGTCTTTCATTTTGGGGGATGTTCCATGTTGGAGAACTGAGCTAACATGGTCCGACAGGATGACCTTGGTTTGGACCTATTTCCTAGATCAACGCTTTTGGGTGCACAGGTCCTTCAGAAACTTGACATAGGACGGGATCTGTTTAATAGCTTCCAATAGAGGCAAGTTGATCTGGACTTGCCTAGAAGTGTCCATAATCTCCTCCGTCCTATCCTTGGCTCCAGGTGAGCCAACAGAAGATTCCCCAGGAGCAGATAGGAGCTCTGGATAGGGCACCCTTGGCTCCTGGGTAGAGGGGTCGTCATGGTGGGGAGGGGTGGTTGAAGGACGACATCCTCATTGTGGGTGATTTCAAGCAAGGGAGAGTAGTGTGGCTCTTCCTCAGTGGAGATGGAAGTCGGGTCGAGTGTAGAAGGGGAATTCTGAGATGTAACTGTAAGAGTGTTATCAGGCTTGTCAATCTTCTTTCCACTCCTCAGTACAGTCACAGCTTGGGCGTGCTCCCTGAATACGACCCCCTTGCCCATAGGGTTCTCCTCAGAAGAGCTAGGCAGCTTCCCTGGATCACATTGCCTAACTGCCTCAATAAGATGACAAATTTGGGATTGCATATCGGTAATCATCTTATTCTGAGATTGGATGACCATATTCTGATGCTCTTGCATCGCTTTCATCATGGCTTTAAGTTCATCCATCTCAGAGGGCTTATTCTGAGAAGAGTTTTCATAAGATGGTTGGTATATGGGTTAGGGAGGTAAGGATCTTGTATTCCCTGAGTTAGAAGCATCACCTTGCTTCCAAGAGAAGATTGGATGGTTCTGCCATCCTAAATTATAGGTATTGGAATAAGGGTTATTGCGAGGAGGTGGGCGAAAACCTTGGGCCGCGTTCAAGTCAGCCTGAATCAACTCAGGGAATTGATTTTCCTGGTGGCACTCCACAATGGCATGCGTTGTGCTTTAGCAAATGGAGCATTCACTTGAAGCCTAAAAGATAGAAGCTGCTTGCAAGTTCATGCCAGGGTTTGCTAAAAGCCTATGAAAGTTTTTATTCAATAATTGAATCTGATAAGCCAAATCCTGAGAAGCCCCGGCTTCATGGGCCTCTATCTTCCTTTGCAAGATTGATGGTTTTCTTTCTTGATAGGTAGAGGACAAATGTATGGAGTTGTTGCTTAATGTTTCAAATAATGCTCAGGCTTCATCTCAGTTCTGGTCATGAAGGTTCCTGCACAGGCCGAATCAATGGTTTGCCTATGCCTTTCAGATAATCCATTATAGAACCTTTTGACCAACTACCATCTTGGCACCTGATGATGGGGGCATAACCTAAGAAGGTCATTAAAGCACTCCCAAGTCTCATGAAATTGCTCCCCTTCCTGTTGAGTAAAACCCATAATCTCTCTTCTGTAATGGTTGGTCATACTCATAGGAAAATACTTCTTCAAAATTTCTCCCTCAAGGGCGGCCCAATCATTTACCCTTGCATTGAGGGTATGATACCAATGCTTGGCCTTATCCTTTAGGGAGAATGGAAATAGGGTCCTCATCAGGGCTTCATCAGTAAAGCCCTAGAGCTTCACCGTGGAACAGACATTGGTGAATTCCTCCAAATGCCGATAGGGGTCCTCCCTAGTAGTACTAAAAGAGCGATCTTCGTTTTCGTTGAAAACTTTAACATAAAATGATGTGTCGTATTTAATCGCATGGTAAAAAATCGCTTTTCAAAACATTTTAATTTCTAGAATCTAACCACGAAGCGTTAGGTCATCTCCATAAGGAGGAATTAGCCTATTAAAAATGAGTAATGATGCATCAAGTAATCAAGAATGTCAACCGATGTGCATGCTAACTAGTGCTCTCATTTCCAGCATAAATTCTCAATCTAGATAATTAATCAAGAATATGAGGGTGCACATGCAAAATCACCACCATGGAAATACCAGAATTGTTATCTTAATACTGACAAGTATCATCAAATTTAATTAAATCAGAATTTGTTCCCCATAATAAGGATACATGTTTGCTTAGTCATGAGATAAATGTGACTGCATGCAATTCAATTAGAATGGAGGGATATTCATGCAATTCTACTGTAATATAATAATAAGATAAATAAGTGAATAGTGCTCCCCCACAATGGCATGGATGGTAATTCTTAATTGGAGTAAAAATAGAGGAAACTTACTCTCTCCTCCTCGCATGAACAGCCGTGCGTGGTTGGCCTCGAGAGTCGACGGGATGGTGAACCTCGACGAGTGCTTCGCGATCGTGGTGACGCAACGGCCAGAGGTGGTCGGCAGCTGCCGGATGGTGGAGACGAGTGACGTTGACGTTGGGTTCTGACGGAGAAGACGAACAGTGCGTGGAGAGGAGGAAGAGCTACTGCCGTTGCCATGCGTGGCTGCACGATGGCGCGCGCACAAGGGCATGCAAGGGCACACACAAGAGCGCGAGGGTGCTGCACTGCCTGCAAGCATACTAGGCTGCCTATGGGAGTGCTTGGCTGCCTACGGCTGTGCTTGGCTGAAGTGCTTTGGGTTCCTTGCTGCACACAGGGGAGGCGTGGAATGAATACAAAGAAGAAGGGTGCGGTCTGCACACACGCACACAAGGGTGCGCGGGAAGTACGTGCGGTGGCAGGTGCTAGTGCAAGCGCTGTGCACAAGCGTGGCCGCGCTGCTGCGGGTGCGGTGAAGGCGGTGCGCACTCTTACAAGGCTGCGATGGGGCAGGCTGGAGCGTAGTGCTTAGTGCGCGGTGAGAGAGGTTTGCGGTGGTGGTGCTTGCTGGTTCCACAGTGCATGCCCTCTCCATGGTGGGGAAGGTGGAGATGATCCCCGCAGGGGGAAAGGAAGAAGACTCCCCTCCTCTCGCCAAGAGCCCTTCTTTTATCTCCTCCCCCCATCCACAAGTCAAGGGATTTTCAAATTCCTTACTAAACTTGGCCAGTAGCTGTTGGGGGAGGGGGAAATTTATTTCACCCCCTGGTCTCTTGCAAATTTAATCTTCCTCCTCTCTCACTTTCCCGATGATTTGTTAACTCTTAAATTAGCCTGATGGAGTGGACTAAGTGGAGGAGATGCATAGGGTGCGCTGTGTGCGAGACCTGCATGAAATATAAAATAATTACATAATAAGTTATAGAATGCAGTAGAATAAATGTAAACTTAGGTAACGATGCATGCAATCATTCTATAACCTAATGTAGTTATTAACAAACACAAAATGTAAGAATAGAGTTAACTTAGGCGTAACAATAGACCATTAAAATGGACTTATCAAATACCATAAAAGGAGGGCAGCAAAGATATGGTACTACTTTTGATCTCATATGGCTTATCCCCTGCCGGTCGTCTCAGTGCTTGTGCAGGTTGGTTGGTTGGAATAAAATAGCCCCTCAGGGTCTGTTGTTGATTTGCTACTTGATCAGCCATACCTTCTCTTTTCTCTCCTAGGTGAGCTCTCCTAAGAATTCTCTCAGGCTCAAGATCAAACACTAGACTGCCCTCAAGAGAGCGTCTACCAAGCATACAATATCAATCACAATTCAAGTTCTTATTGATTAAGTGAAACCTCCACTCCAAAGATAGGTCAAAAGGTCAAGGCTTATCCCTCCGTTCCCACATAAGTGGTATAAGAGGGGTGATGACTTGAATTCTTAACCTTCTTTGTTGCGGAGGTAGAATTGGTTGATATAGATGGCCAAACAAGTTATTCACTGCAATTACGTGACCTAGTTCAACCTTCGAGTGCCCTAGGACCTATACCTTGCTTAGATGATACTCCCAGGTGATCAAGTGAGAAGTTACTCCAAGGACGAACAAAGGGATGCAAGTAGGGCGAACCCTTCCTTTGAGGCGATGCGTATGCGGTGCCTCTTAACTACCCTTTTGTTCCTTTAAGGGGTGTCACCCTCCGTGAAGTATCAAAACACTTGGTCCAAAGATAGTACCACCACCACAAAGCACAATAGGAGGGTCTGCACCGATAAAGAGATCGATGCCTAGAGCCTTAAGGGATCGAGCCTTAGTGCGGTGCCTAATGTGCATGCTCAGTGTTAGAAGTGTGCATCACACTGCAAATCTTTTTTTTTTTTTTTGAAAACGCAGACAAGTCCCTTTGAATCAGATCAAATGTGAATTGATTTTAAGGTCGAATCTGATTATCAGTGCCACTTTTAGTTAGGCGACCACTGAATTAGTAAATTCAATCAACTTGGTGGTCTTGAATTTTAATCTGAATGCAAATGCATGAACAGGAGCTAGATGCAGAAGTTAGAAAGGTGTACCTGTCTCCAGCAATCTTCGTGCCAATATGCTTGTAATGCAACAATGAGATCTAATGTGCTGCTCAATCACCCCTAAATGTGCGCACCTAATGGCATGCAACTCCTAAACATGGAGCTCAATATTTTCTTTTGTTTGTTTTAAAGGCAAGCAAGTAGAAAATGGAATCACACACGCAAAAAAAGGCAAACCCTAGTAGCTAAAGAATGTGGGGACAGACCCCCAAAAATTCAACCCCGATTACTACAAGGGCTAGAAGACAGAAATAAAATTTGTGACGAAGGAGAATCCCCTATGAAAGTGGGATCCAGGTCTCCTGCATCTTCTCCTCGTGTGGGCTTAGCTCAAGGTTGATGTCGCCGCTCTGTTGCGCCTATCGCCCCGTCAGATTCCTTGCACAAAAAGATAAAGGACGATCAGATAATTGCGCAACTCAAAATACTCAGAAATAATAAAGTGAATCTATTGCATCTGTTGCCTCCCCGGCAACGGCGCCATTTGATGTGAGAGTATTTCGCTTAATTAAAAAGTTAATAGAATGATATGTCGTTGTAATTTATGTGGTGGAAATCTCTCAATCAAAGATTAAAATAGATCTCAATTTAAACCACAAATAGGATGTCGTATCCACAGGGAGGAACAACTACAATAAATCACAGATAAGCAAAAATCATATTTGTAGAAATATTCGCCAAATGGATAAATAGATATGCTGCTATGAATATACTTGCAATTTTATGAATAATTATGGACTATTTATATAAATTTCACATCAAAGTTCAAGCTTCCAAAATCTCTAAATAACGCAAGTGTAATGGCAGAGGAAGTACTTCTTAATTGCATGCAACTATGAATCAAGTTTCAATGTGAATTGACATGTATAGCAAGAACCAATCAAATATGTGGAAATATAAGTGCATGCTTGCAAATCCACCAAAATATAATAATAAAATACTTAAAATCTCACACTTCCCATGGCATTCAAATGTAAATTTTAATAGGGGGTGCAGTGTAGCAAAACAGGGCATCTGAAGCCCTTATGCGTGCGAGGAGGAGGGACGAATGGCCGTACGAAGCCCGGTGAAGGTTGAAGCTGTGAAGGGTGTTCCAACGGTGGTGGTCTCATGTCAAGAGGTGGCCAGAGTTCGCCGAATGGGAAGACGGAGGTCGTCAGCAATGGGTTCCTCCATGCATGCACGGGGACTGTCATCGACTTTTCTGATGATGTGGCGGCGCTCGTGGAGTCAAGGTGAGTGCGGTGGAGTCAACGGCACGTCGAACAAAGACCAGATGTGCGAGCTGCGTGTGGAGGAGCCGACGTGAAGTTTGGGTTCTTCTTCTCTGTTGGTGGAGAAGAAGAAGAAGACAAAGGGTTGTTGGCACGTCGGTGGCTGGACACACGCACACATGGGCGTGCTCAAGGCTACGTGTGCATGGAGGTGGTGACGACGCGCAGCGAAGATACTGCGATTGCATGTGCGCGGGAAGCGCGCAATCGCCGCGTGGTGAGTGCGATGTTGGTGGCGCGCACGGCTGTTGTGGGTGCGCGAGGAGCGGGCAGGGGTGGCTTGCTGGAACGCAAGCGGGCGTGGTGGCGCACTGCGAGGTTGCGAGCTGCTGAACGCATGGGCAGCGCATGGAATGCAGGCGGGCGCGTGGTGGCTGATGCGGTTGCGTGGTGAGGGGGTTCGCGGTGGCACCACTGTGCAAACTGAGAGGGCCACGGTGCGGGCGGTGTCCACAGTGCAAGCTCTCCTTCACGGTTGAAAGGAAGGGGAAAAACCTCCCCCCCAGGGCTGGCCGTGCCTCTTTTTAACTCTTCTGAGTTTGTTTCTTCCACCGAGATCCTCTCCAACATATGGGGCGATTTGAAGCGATTGTTGTTGGCCGCTAGTGGAAGCGTGAAGAGGCATGTGCAACGCGCTGAGGAGTTGCGCATCCTGCGGGAAGGGAAAAAAAATAAATTGGGTTATTTATACAATTTATCCCAAATAATGTATGAAATTCATGTTACTATAATGGAATGTATAAATATGCATGCAAGCCTGTACTTATAAACTAATTTATTTATATATTCAAGTATGCTATGTATATGCAAATATTAATTTAATAATTAGGCATTTAAGCATTTTCTTAGCCCACAATTGTGGCCTCATCATGCCTTCTCTTTTCTTCTTCTCTTCTCTTCTCTTCTTTCCTTCTTTGCTTTCTCTTTACGCACGAACCTTCTTCCTTCTACTTTGGCTTCTACCTTCCTTCACAACACAACTCTTCTCTTTTATCCTCTTCACGCACAAGGTTTACAAACCCTTCAAACTTTTGCCAAGTGTCAGAATCTCTCAGAAGCAAAACCCCCTTTAACCTGCGCTCTCTCTCTTTCTTCTCTCTAGGTTTCGCCCCCCCAGGGCCAGTCAGGGTAGTCGGGAGATCAGGTAGGCGCGCACTCGAGTCCAGGGTCACCCGTGTGGTGTAGTGACCAAGGAGTGGACAGGGCTTGGGTGCGTAGTCGGGTGCACCAGGCCCGCGGGTGAAGTGTCGCAGACGAGGCACATGAGGGCACGGGGGACCTCACCCTCTGTGTGACTTGAGGCAACAAGCACAATGCATAAATTCAATATATGCGCCTTCGTGTGCCCGTCAGTTTCCGAGGTGGGACTAAAGTCCCACCCTTCTTCGCGTGACAGCAGTGGCTAATGTTCGTCGCCAATTAGACCACAAGGCCAGTCAGTGTCTTCATTTATTGGTCCACTCACGTTTTGGGAAGAGTTCCGTGCCTCCTGAAGCAGGAACCTGGAGCTATCGAGACCTGGAGCGAGCTTCGAGCAAGCTTGAAGCTTCTCAGTAGTGGCGGTTGTAGCTGGCACCTGAAATAAAAAAACATGGGCTTCTCACCCCGGTTAAAAATCTCAAGAGGGTTGTCGGTGGACGAGGAATGCAGTGGTGGTGGTTTTGGGGCGTGGGAGTAGGTGTAGTGGCCAAACGGTGACAGGGATGGTCGTGAGAAGGTGGGTTATTCGGTGGGTGTTTTGGGTGGATGGGAAGGCGAATAAATAGAGGGCTTTTGTAGAGGGTGGCGTGGGGGAGCTTATGGAGGTGATAGTGGCGTGCTTCGTGCGATGGAGCAGCTATTGGGCATCGCCGGAGCTTCGCCACAGCGGAAGAAGACGAAGGGGGAGACATGTGGTTGGTGATTGTTTTGATAAATAGAAATAGGGAAAAAGAAGGAAGGAGAGGGAGCATTGGAACCTAAAATGAGGGATGACAGGGGAAGATATTCCCACGCCGGTGTGATGGCCGAATGTGGGGAAGACAAACCTCCGAAGGGAGAGACAGCGAGGAAGAAGGGGCTAGGGCACCTTTGATGTGGTCATCGAGAGGCAGAGGAAGTCGGGGAGGAAGAAGATGCTCCCAATTTGGCGGTTGGGAGGCCGTGGGACGAAGGGGGAGGAGCTCGCCAGAGCTAGGTCGAAGGAGGCCAAAGGTAGGGTTAGGAAGAGGGTTTTGTGGCCAAATCCTAGCTAAAGAACATGGCCGTGCCTTAGGGCTCCTTTTATAGGGTTCAAGAGGTCGGCTTGAGCTTGGAAGCCAATCTTCCAAGATTAGGAAATGTCATCGAAGATGGAATTTTTAAGGTACCCTAATCTCTCATGCGTTTGCATGAGAGATTAGGGTAAGTTTTAGGGCACATGAACAGATTCAATGGAAACAGGACTCCTTAAGGAATCTCCCTTCCAATTTTGGAAGATATTGATTGAGCAGAGGAGTTCTCTTCAATCAAAGGTCGATGTAGTTGGATTCTTGAGCAATAATGGCAGAGGGACCTTTCTGTGAAGAAGACAAAGAAGTTGGGGGGCTATTTGTAAGAGAATTCAAAAGTTAAGTGTTTGAATGAGATGCAAAGAGTCTGACTGGACCAAAAAGCAAACTTAGTCAAGATGATCTCAGATTGGGCCTAAATTTTGGTATAAACCTAATTTAGACCCAAGGAATTCAATGGTTAAGTTAGATTTATGTTTTGAGCTCTTTTGATTGGGTAATCTATGCAAAAACCCAAATTAGGGCAAATGTTAGTTTGAGACTCTGTTTTGGGTCAAGACAGGTTCTGATGGTCAAAGTGAAGGTATCAAACCATAGATAATATTTTTATATAAATTTTAAAGGGTTTATGTGAATTTTATTCTAACCAAAACCTCAGTTAATTAAGTAGGTTTGTTTTAGGGTTTCAGAAGTCATTTAATTCTCAAAACACATGAAAACCTACTGTTGTCGGTACTAACCCACTTGTTGGAAATTTAAGGTCATTTGACTGTTAATTACCCCTGGAAAAACTCATGATTATACTGCATTCATAATATGATGGTAAAATTGGAGTTTTAGCCTTGTTTTCTTATCATTCCCACAGAATGGATTTGAAGTGAATTACAGCCCTCTAGTGGTTACGTAGGAGCATTTATTCCTTGATAATAACTAAATTGGCCCAGTTATTGCTCATGATAGTGTTCCCATCAGAGTCATAATTCACTGAATATCCTTTCTGACAAGAGTGCATTAAATCAAGGTTAAAACTGCAATTTTAACAGAAGATCATGAATGCATATAATCATGGGATTTCATAGGAGTTAAAATAAGTTCAAATGTTCATTAATGACTAATAAGAGGGTCCATACAAACATAAACGGGTTTTCTCACACTTCGAGAGACAAAACAGCACCCGAAACCCTAATTTCAAACCCTCTTAATTAACAGAGGATATGATTATATAAAATCCATATAAACCTTATAAAATTCATATAAAAATATTTCATAAGGTTTGGTATCCTTAGTTTGACCATTGGAACCCACTTTGACCTAAAATAGCGTCTCAGACAGGAAGTTACCCTAATTTGGGTTTCTACATAAATTTCCCAGTCAAACTTGGTAGAAACAAAAATATGACTTCACCATCATATTCCTTGAGTCCAAATTAGGTTTTTTCCAAAACTTAGGCCCAATCAGAGATCATCTTGACCTAGTTTGCATTTTAGTCCAATCTTACTCTTTTTCTTTCATTCAGCCCCTCAACTTTCAAAAATCCTTGCAAATAGGCCCCCAACTTTGTCATATTCTTCACAAACAGGTCCCCACCGCCTTCGCGTATGCAAAATACTAAAACCCATAATGTGTCGACCTTCAATCAGGGATTTCTCCCTTATTTCATGGCGAAACCCTTCCAAAATTGGAAGGAGAACTCCTGAAGAAATCCCTGTCAATCTAAACCTGATCTCACCTTCCAATTCGTGCTCTAGAGCTCATGCAAAATCTTGGAAGTTCCAAATCCCAATCCCTGACTTTTCGAGCTTTCAAGCATGTTTCCAAGCTTGGAAGCTCGTCTAATGCCCTATAAAAGACCCTCAAGGACTGCCTCACAACCTTAGCAAGCTTTTAGGCCGTAAACCTCTTCCCTTCTCCCTCTCCAGCCTGCTCCAAGCTTTGCTCCGGCAACCACCATCCTCCGTTTGCTTCGCCAGCTGCCACATACAATAGGCTGCCTGATCTTCTTCCCCTCATTCCTCATCAAGCAATATCGGTGTGGCACTCTCCGACCTCCACGTCGCCGCTTCTTCCACCGGAGGCTTCATGATGAGGGCGTGTTTCATGTGTTAAAATGAGGGTTTGGAGGACCCAACATTGTAGCTCGCAAAATACGTCTATCGGATAAAATTTATAACCGAAATGAGAAAAGTGAGTCCCGAGTCGAACACGGGAAGACGAATGTTTGGTTTTATAAAAATCTGTGCTTCACTTTATTTCTTTTTGTCATTTTTATCTTTTTTAATTTTTTTGATATTTTAATTGGCAAGAGATCAGATCGACAATTTCTTATCTAGCTAATCTACTTGCAAAAATATAAGAGAGAGAGGGAGAATGAGAGAGAGAGAAACAATCATCTATTCATAAGTAAGTGTTTGTTACAACTACGAAAGTGGAAAAATCTATACTACAAAAGCAAAAAAAATAGAAAGGGGTGAGAGAAATCCCCCTCGGCGGTCACTCGGAAGAAAACTCGCTTTAACGTCGCCTGGAGGAAGGTGGTGAGGAGCAGGACAAAGGAGGACGTAGCCGGAGGACGAAGGATGGGGCAGGATGGCATCGCGACAAGGATCTTCTTCCTGAAGGGCGATGAGAGGATGGCCACGGGATGCTCCACGAATGAGGATGAGGGGAGGGAAAACTATTTGATTTTCTACTCTAGAGGAGCATCCCAAGCTTAGGATAAGCTCTCTCTAGAGCCTTGGAGGTGGTGAGAGGAAGAAAAGAAGAGGTGAAGAAAAATGGGAGGGGTACAGGTTCTTTTATAGTGGAGGAAAGAATCAAATTCGTATATAGGACATTTAGTGACAGTCATAAACATCACTGAAGATCCGCTGCAAACATCGTTGAAGATAGCCCACGCGCCCACCCACCACTGCGCTGGCGCACACTTCGTGTGCCTGCGTGCACTGTCGCTGAGCATGCGTGCCACCGTACGCGCGCACGCACCCGCTCTGCTATGCATGTGCGGTGGCACATGCGTGCGCATGGGCAGCTTAGGTTGCACCACGTGGCGTGATCTGAGTCGTCCATCTTCTTTTTGTTGTAGGGGCTGCTACAGAGGTTGGATTGAGTCGATTTTCGAGCCGTTAGGCTACGATCGTCAACTTGAATCCATCCACGCGGTCAGATTTATCGTTTGAAGCCCCGAATTATGTCACCTAGTCCTTTAACCGTTGATCTTCCTTGAACTGCATATGGTGCTACGAGACTCCGATCAAGGCGATTTCAGAGGCGTTGGACTCCGATTGTCATCCTGATCAGATCCATACAGTCGAATCGTCAATCCAAGGCTCCAAAATAAATCTCCTTCTCTCCTGACCACAAAAAGGACGCAATTAAGCTACAATATACACAACTACTCTAAATGCATAATGATGCATGCTATACAATATTTATAATATGGAATGCAAATCTAAGCCTAGGAACATGAATAAATAGGCATTTTAACCTAAATGGATGTGTCTACATCATACCCTCATGCCTATCTTTTGCTAGTCCCTAGCAAAATTAAACTACATGCTATGTATAAAAACAGAATTAGGACTCGATCGCTTAGGCCTAAGTCGTTTATTAACAATAGAAAATTTCAATTAAGGTCCTAAACTACAAAAACTCAACAGTCCCAAGTGTCTGCTAGAATGCAGATCGCCTAAGTCATCGCCTTATTTGAAAAGGGAAGATAAATTTTTTTTTGTTTTTCTTCTTTTCTAATTTTTTTTGGACTTTTGGAGTTTGAGAGTTCCGGGATAACTCTTTACAATTACCCGACCTGCCCAAGACTCAAAAAAAACTCTAAGTACTAAGCAACTAGTGAAAAGAGTGAAAGACTCACTTGGCGGCCATTAAAATAGACTTCGAGTTTCTACAACCCTAGGTGACCTTGTCTAGAGGTTTATCTTTTCAAACGGTAGCTTTCTCCCTACTTTTATTTATGGGGTCAACACAAGGGCGAACCCAGTGTATATCTCCTCGGTTTATTCTATTTCCCCGCTTCTTCGCTAAGTGTTTTGGGAATTATTATGCATTTTTGTGAGTTGGGCTTTGGACAACCGACCAATGGGTTGTTACCCACGGCAATTTGCCAACCATACTCCTACGGTGAAGTGTGGTTTTATTTGTTTATATTTTTTATTTTCTCCTTTTTTATATTTTTCTTTTTTTTTCTTTTTCTTTTGCTTTTTTTTTAAGTAGGTGTCTTCCCTTATCTAAGATTTACCGAAAGAAAGTATGACAAAAATGGTCTTGGGGCTGAGCTCTAGACAACCGGCCAATGATCTGTTACCACCGACAACTTGCCAACCATACCACCCTAGATAGTTCATTAACTAACCAATTTCCAAAGAAATCACCGAAAAGTGAGTCAGTGCGAATAGTGTGTAGATGCTTAAACTTAAAATCTCCTTAAATCAGAGGGCGGGTTGATAAGTCGTATACTTATCATCTTAATTTATTACCCAAATTAAAATGAATTTGAATTAGCGAGGACTCGAGACTAAGTCCACATTCGAGTGGACACCCAGGCTAATTAAGTCCGAAGACTTGAAAAGTCTAAGTGTTTAGGTCCTCTCGTGTCAATTCCTAAAGTTAATAATGCTTAAAAGCCTAAGTTCTCTTCTCCTAATTCTTTTTTTTTTTTTTTGTCTTTTTCAATTTTTTTTTTAAAAGAAGATAAAAGAAATTATATAGAGTTAACAAAATGATTTCAGGATAAAGTATCCACCCCCCATGCCTAAATGATGCAATGTCCTCATTGTAAAAATAAAGACATGAAAAGGGCGGATGATGGGAACACCATCATGAGCCATAAACTAACTCAATTTGATCTGATTAAGCCTTTAAATGCTCCTACATAACCTTCAGAAGGTCATAATTCATTACATTAGCATTCTGAAAGAAAGACAAAAAACCAAGGTTAAAACTATAATTTTATCATCATAACTTGAATGTAGAACAACCACAGATTTTCTCAGGGGTTATTAAGACTCAAATGATCCTAAAAGGCTAACAAGTTGGTTAGAACAGACAGAAAAAGGTTTTCACATGTTTTGAGAATTAAATGACTTTTGAAATCGTAAAAACAGACCTGCTTAATTAACTGAGGTTCTGGTCAAGATAAAATTCGCCTAAGCCCTCTAAAATTCATAAAAAAATATTCTCTAGGGTTTGTTATCTTCAAATTGACCATCAGAACCTGTTTTGGCCTAAAATAGTGTCCTAATTTGGATAGACATTTACCCTAATTTGGATTTTTACATAAATTACCCAATCAAACATGTCCAACCGAAATCCAACTTCACCATTGGATTCCTTAGGTCCAAATTAGGTTTGTACCAAAATTTGGACCCAAGCTGAAATTGTCTTGACCTAGTTTGCAACTTTGTCTTGTCTGATTACATTTATGCCCTTAACTTTCAAAATCTTTACAAAAAAGACCCCTAACTTTGTCATCATTTTCACAAATAAGTCCCTACCGCCATTAATCCTATTCCTACAAGATCCGGTGACCTAAAATTGGCAATATCCCCTTAATTCCTTGACGAATCCCCTTCAAATTTGAAAGGGAAGTTCGTCAAGGAATTTCCTTCCTTTTTAGCCAATTCCCACGCCCCAAAACCTTCCCAATCTCTCATGTGAACACATGAGAGATTAGGGTATCAAAAAAATCCCAACTTTGGGGAAGCTTTCCAAGCTTTGGAAGCTTGCTTCCCAAGCCTAAAACCTCCTCTAAAGGACTATAAAAATACCTCTACATCAAACCGTTCTCCTCAAGCTCGATTTCAACCGAATCTACCCTAAATTCCTCTCTCCAGTGATCCCCTTCGACCTACCTCTTCATCCGTCCGTAATAGCAGTGGCGAATTCATCTTCCTCGTATTTCTCTATGTCACGCCATACCAGCTGGCATCCCTCCCTCCGTCTTCCTCGTCATTTCTTCGAAAGTCACCTTCATCTCCAGGGTCAGCCATATCGCAACCTACGTCACTGCTGCCCCTCTTCATCCACCAATCACCTGATAAGTTCCCTAGCTCCTCTACTACCTTTACACACTAACCGCACTTCATTTCGACCGCCATATCGCACTAACCACCCTCTTCGTCCTCCACTCCGGCCACTCCTTCGGTGAGGTGTTTCCACCGCTATTCACCTCCATCCACCTCGCCGACAAGCCCACAACCTTCACCTCTCCACCCTCTTCAAAACCCCTCTCCCTATTTGCCACTTCGCTCACCCAAATCACCCACTGGACAAACCCATCGTTGTCCCCAGTGTCTTCTCTGACGTGTTCAACTACTTCCAGGTCTTGGTTTCACCTGCTACAACTCCTAATCGACACGGACTCATCTCCAGGTGTTTCCATGAACCTTCAATCAGCCCAAGAGACAGCAGTAGCACACCAATTTGGCGAGCAACCACCTGCTGCTACTACGTGAAGAAAGCTTTGCGGCATAGTCCCACATCGGATATGGACACCCTTCTTTTGCCGCATAAATTGAATTTGTGTCCGGGGCTCATTGCCTCAGACACAAAGGGGTGAGGTCCCTCACACCCCTCACGTGTTTCATGTGTTAGAAATCGAGGTTACAAGTAACCCGTCGTCGTAGTTGCAAAACACGTCGATCAAATAAAATTTATACCGAAACTCCAAGGAAGTCCCAGGTAGAACACAAGGAGGCGACGTTTACTTTACGTGAAAACCACTCTTCAATTCGTTTCTTTTTGGTATTTTGGGGTTTTCTTTTTTTGTATTTTTGAAATAAAAGAAAATAAACAAATGTATCACAAGATAGAAATGTGGAACAAATATGATATATATTACTTCCAATGTCAATTACAAGAAACTATGAAAGCATAAAAAGAGAGGGAGGTGAGAGGAAATCTCCTGAATCGGCTGTTCGACGAGACGACGACACCTGGCAGAAGCTCGGACGAAGGAGGTGAGGAGCGGGACGACAGAGGTGAGATGTTGGAAGATGTTAGGTTGAGGAAAGCATCAGCGTAGCTCCGGAATGGAGGTGAGAAGATGGAGTTGATCTGCTACCGGAATGGAGGTGCGAGGACGGCTCCAAGGTGACCTATGAAGGGAGATGGGAAGTTGGAGTATTTGGTGGGGCAGAGGTTCGCTACACTAATAGGCACCTTGGGAGCTTGAGAATAAGCTCTAATGGAACGTTAGTAGGCTTGCTAGAGCTTGGGAGTAGGTGGGAGTAGAGTAGGTAGACATGGCTTGGAAGGGAAGGGGTGTAGGTCCTTTTATAGTGGTGGAGAAGAGGCAAGAATTGGTATGAGACCATTAATGACATCCAGGTCGTCACTAGAAACGTCGCTGTAGGCGGCTCATGCCCGCTGGCGCCCGCAGCTGGCTTTGCTAGCATGTGATGAATTAGCGACGGCTATAAGCGCCGCTGTAAATCCAGCTCATGCGTCGCTCTAGTCCACCTCACGCTGCGCTGGCGTCACTCCTAGCATGCCCCGCGTGCGCACGCCCACGCGCTAGTGCTGCACTGGTGCTGCGTGCATGCGCACCTGCACGCACGAGCGTGCACCTGCACTGCTGCATGCGTGTAATGTTCTGTGCATGTGTAGGCGGCCTGGGTTGCGCCACGTGGTGTAATCTGGGCCGTCCATCTTCTTCTTGTTGTAGGGGGGCTGCTATAGAGGTCGGATAGAGTCTATTTTCACACCATTAGGCTGCGATCGTCGACCCGAATCCATCCGCATGGTCGGATTTATCATTTGAAGCTCTGAATTATGCCTCCTAGTCCCTTGACCGTTGATCTTCCTCAGACTGCATATGATGCTACGGGACTCCGATCAAGGCTATTTCAGAGGCGTTGGACTCCGATCGTCGTCTTGATCAGATCCATACGGTCGGATCGTCAATCCGAGGCTCCAAAATAAATATCCTTCTCTCTTAACCACAAAAGGACACAATTAACCTAAATTATATACAACTAATCTAAGTGCAGAATGATGCATGCTATGCAATATTTATAACATGAAATGCAAATCTAAGTCTAAGAACATGCATGAATAGGCATTTTACCTTCGATAAATGTGTTTGCATCATACCCCCATGCCTATCTTTTGCTAGTCCCTAGCAAAATTAAACTATATGCTTTGTATAAAAGTAGAATTAGGATTAGATTACTTAGGCCTAAGTCGTTTATTAACAATAGAAAATTTCAACTAAGGTCCTAAACTACGAAAACTCAACAGCACCCAAGTGTCCACCAGAATGCAGATCGCCCAAGTTCTCGCCTTATTTGAGAAGGGAAGATTTTTTTTTATTTTTCTTCTTTTCTAATTTTTTTGTACTTTTGGAGTTTGAGAGTTCAGGGATAACTTTTTACGGCTACCCGACCAACCCAAGACTCAAAAAGGACTCTAAGTACTAAGCATCTTTGTGAAAAAGTGATAAACTCACAAAATGGCCGTTAAGATGGACTTCGGGTTTCAACAACCCTAGGTGACCTTGCCTAAAGGTTTATCTTTACGATCAGTAGCTTTCTCCATACTTTTATTTATAAGGTCAACACAAGGGTGAACCCAGTGTATATCTCCCCGGTTTATTCTAATTCCCCGCTTCTTCCCTAAGTGTTTTGGGAATTATTGTGCTTTTTTTTTTGTGAGTTGGGTTCTGGACAACTGGTCGATGAGCTGTTACCATCGACAACCTCCAGCCATACTCGTGCAGTGAAGTGTGGTTTTATTTTTTTTTATTTTCTCCTTTTTCTTTCTTTCTTTTTTTTTCTTTTTTTTTTAAGTGTTTCTTTTTTTTTCTAAGCAGGTGACTTCCCTGATCTAAGATTTACCTAAAGGCAGTACAACGAAAATGGTCTTGTGGCTGGGCTCTGAACAACCGGCTGATGAGCTGTTACTACTAATAACTTGCCAGCCATACCACCCAAGCCAGTCCATTAGCTACCCAATTTCTGTAAAAATCATCGGAAAGTGAGTCAATGCCAAAAAATGTGTGCAGATGCTTAGGCTTAAAGTCCCCCCAAATCAGAGGATAGGTTGATAAGTCACATACTTATCATCCCAATTTATTTACCAAATTAAAATGAATTTTAATTGGAAAGGACTTGAGACTAAATCCACATTCGAGTGGACACCCGGGCTAATTAAGCCCGAAGACCTGAAGAGTCTAGGTGTTTAGGTCCTCTCGTATCATTTCCTAAAGTTAATAACTTCCAAATGCCTAAGTTCTCTTTTCCTAAATTCTTTTTTTATTTTTTTTCCAAATTTTCAATTTTTTTTTAATTTTATAAGAAACTAAAAGAAATTCTATGAAGTTAACATAATGATTTCAGGAATTGATTATCCACCCCCCCATGCCTAAATGATGCAATGTCCTCATTGTAAGAATAAAGACATGAAAAGTGCAAAGTAAACAAAACATCACCTGAGTGTCGTGAAAATCTGATCAGCTTCGCAAAGAGAAGAGTGCATACACGCGTGCTAAGTTTAATGCTTTCAGCTAAGCATAACATACATACAAAGAAGAAATTGAGAATTCACAAGTGTGGGTCAGAATCAAAATAAAAAGGTTGATCCTGAAACCCGTCTACAGAAGATGTCCACAGACGTGGACGAGATTATGGTGCAGACCCATGCCCCAGGGTCGAGTGGTTCTCAGGTTCTGGATGAAAATCACCCAAAATCGAAGGTTGTTGTGTTTGCGGGGTCGGGCCTGTGGTTTAGTGGTGTGTGATGAGTCCATTTTAATGGACTAATATTAAGCCTAAGTACCTTTAATCGTACCTTGTAGGTGTGTAAATAATTGCAATTAAGTTTTAGAAGATTTGTACGCATCATGATTTAAGTTTATAACATTCTATAACTTAATGATTTTTGTTGTTTTTATGTGCAGGTATTATATTTAGAATGAGCAAGGGTTGGGGAGCAAATTTCCCCAACAACCGGCGGGTCTTTACCCTTTCCTCTGGCCAGCTATAACTCTTCTCCAACGCCCGCTGGTTGAAAACAGAAAAGGGATTTGGAAATCCCTAGATTGGCACACACGGGGAGAGAGAGGAGTTAAAGAGAGGAGGTTGAGAGAAGAAAAAAAGCCATCTTCCCCCCCTGCGGGGAACTGCTCTATCTTCTCCACTGTGGAGAGGGCGAGCACTGTGCCTGCTCCCTCTCCACCATGCGAGGCCGCAGGCGCGCGCCCATCACCAGCCTGCACCTGCACCCAACCACTGCATGCACTACCTTGCCCCAGCCGCGCCTACAGGCGCCTCCACCACCAGCGCGCCTCACCAAGAATCTGCCTCATCCACATTCGCCACCCACACCCGCTAGCACTGACGCCACCCATCTGCAACGCCTCTACCCGCAGGCGCCTGCACGCCCATCTGCTGACAGCCACGCCCGCATGCCCATCGGTAGGCGCAGCACCGCTTACCCGCGCCCGTAGGTGCGCGCCGCACCCGCCAGCATCTTCCTCCACTCTACAGGCGCACCCACAGGCACCACCTACAGACAGCCTCACCCGCACGCCTGCAGTCGCACCCATCTGCTGATCGCCACGCCCGCACACCCATTGGCAGCACCGCTCACCCGCGCCCGCAGGAGCGCACCACAACCGCCAGCACCTTCACAGCGAGCGCGTGGCTACAGCAGCAACCCTCTCCGGTCCTCATCTCCTCCGTCGGTTGGCCGCCTCCGGCCATCTCCGTCGACGCCGTCACCTCCATTAGATAGCCTTCGTCCTCGCCATCCTCCTGAGCCTCGCAACAGCCCCGCCGGTGCTCTCTCTCTCGCGAGGAGGAGAAAGAGCAAATGCTTTGTTTCCTCCACCATTAAAATTTATAGAAAATGCCATTGTCAAGCTACTGTTCATTTATTTTCTGAATTAATATATTGCTGCACAATTTGCGTGGACACCCCTTGCTTAATTCGAAATTACATATAATTGATTTCTCCTTCTGAATGACATACAATATGAGATATTAATTATAGTGTCATTAGTTAGGAGATTAATATTAACATTGTTTGCTATTACCAAGGTCATTATTTAGAATATTATATTGTGGTAATTTTGCATATGCACCCTCATCTTCTTGATTAATTATCTATATTGCAAATTTATGCTGGAAATGAGAGGACTAGTTAGCATGCATCTCTATTAATATTCCCAATTCCTTTATGCATTATTACTCTTTTTTTTAGGCTAATTCCTCCCTGTGGAGACAACCTAACTCTTCGTGGTTAGTTTTGAAAATTTAAATGTTTTGAAAAGTGACTTTCTACCACGCAATTAAATACAACGACACATCATTTTATAATAAAGTTTTCAACGAAAACGAAGATCGCTCTTTCAGTGTGCAACCCAAGACCAAAGTGTCAAACAACGGGTAAAGATGGTTCAATAGGTGCAGTTGTCCACTTAACATCTAGCTCAGAAAAATAATCAATTATTTCGATCTTGGGTTGCACGTGAAAGATATCGTAAGGGTCCTGGTAGAAAGAAGGTGGTTTTAGGTCAATAGGTACCCTTAGATCCAAAATCAAACTTCCCACAGAATTATCCTCTCAAATCTTTATTTCAACAATTCTATCCTCCAACATCAAGGGCTCAGGCTTCGGGACCTCTAGCATATTATTCACCCCATATGATTCTCCCAAGTCCAGAAATCGTGGCTGAATCAAGATTGACTTGGGCACAAAGATCTCAGAAGTCAGCTCTTCGGGGTGCAGATGAGGACTGGGGTCACTGATTGAATCATCAAGATTCGGATCCTCCAGGTTAACCCCAACCGAATCCAAATCTTCAATAATTGGGCTATCTACTGGTTTTTCAGATTCCTCAAGCCCATTTGTCTCATTAAAATCCTCTTCCTTAAGTTCAAGTGAGACTTCACCAAAAGATTCTTCACCCTCAAAGTCAAAGAATTCATGATCCTCATTTATATGTGTCTCAAAATCATATGTCATTTCATGGTCTGTGGAGACATATTTTTCCTCGCTCCCTGGCTCGGGGATCTTGGGTGAATCAATTGGTTCATCCTCAAATGGTTTCTCTAGCCCATCTTAATCATCCCCAGTCTCAAAAAATGTATCCCTCCCGATAGGTGCCTGAGCGGGTTCAGACATTGGCTCTCCTGAAGGGGGTTCATCTTGAGAATCATCCCAAGATTTGACTAGTGTAACCACAAATTTCATCCTCAACCTCGATAATTTCCCAAGAAGAAACTCACCCAAATTCCTATCCCTAACACTTTGGAGCAAATAAAATAGAGAACTATTAAGTTCATCAATCATTTTGATCATAGGCTCTAGTGCTTCAGTGCATGGTGTTGGCTGAGCTTCTAAAGATTGTATAGTGTTCCTCAAATTAGCCAACACCGTATCCTGGATCTGGTTCACCTGAACCGACTGGTTTGGTTCAGGTTTGGGTGGGTTCAGGTTAAATCTAGGGGAGTCAAGATGTCGAGGTTCTCGGGTCCTTCCCTGAAAGTAGGTCATTCTAGGTTGTTCAAAGGATGGTGGCGACCTATATTCAGTGGAATACTGGGGAGGGTAGGTGCTATAATCATGATATCCTTCCTGATTGTAGATCGGGTTGGTTTGGTCATCAAAGGATGGAGATCCATAATCATTATAGCTTTGGGAAGGATAATAATCATAGTCTTGTCCAGGGTTAGGCCCTGGACCCTGAGGTCCGGATTCATATCCCCAATCAAAGTCATCCCGGCTAGTGGATGGGTAATTACAAGTCAAGTCAGGATAGTAATCATCTTGGGGATAAGTGGTGGTAGGATGATAGAATGTGAAATGTGTGTAGGATGTGGAAGGGTACATGATGAAGTAAGGAGGGAAATCAGAAAAGAAAGGAGCCCTGCAATACAAAAATACAAGCATGTCCTTAGTTTGGGTAGCCTAAAGGTCTACAGACTCTCAGAATCCATCTTAAGATTATAGAAAATTTACTCTACTTATGTCCAGGCAATCCAACCAGTTAGAAGGAGGGACTAGGGAGAAGGTTCTTCCTTTGGCTTGCACCTCTGGTTCCTAGTGTACCCCCCAGCCACAGTCGTTTGACGCTACTCCCCTAGCTAGACATCAAATTGACTAGTATAAGTAGGTTAATCGTGAACAATCTCAATCTGGATCCCGACGAGCAAACCAGTTCTTAGGGCCGACGTCTAATCAATTTTAGTTAGGCTTGGGACAATGGTGCTCCAGGAATGTGATGGACCCTTTAGATGGGTTGTGCCCTTAATGATCAGTTAAAATGTGTGTGTGTGCACAACCAGGGTTTGCAAACAAGGTTAGTTGATGATGTGTCTTTTAGAGTTCAACCTTGTTTAATAGCTTTTAGGGTTTAATCTTAGGTATATTCAATCAAGTTTAGGAAAACACTCCAAGCTTTGCAAGCACTGGTGATGATATATTCCTTTAGAAATCAAAGAAAAAAATGTGGAGTGCCTAGTTCAGCCCTAAGAATCAACCCTAAGTGGCAAGCTACTTGATGAATCACTTTCATCTTAAGTGGTGCAGCCCAAGCAATTCAATCAATTGGCCTATTGCACCACTTAGTTAAGGCACACAGAAATTTTTGACCTATTCAGATTTCTACTCACTTATTTGTGCGTTGAATTAAGTGTACCGGGTCCACAGGTCAGATCCTGGTTAAGTAGTAGAATCGATGTGATTGTGCGTCTTAGGGTGAGAAGTTGTGGGTGTTAAGTGTGTAGCTTACAGAAAATCCCACAATCAGATAACACTTCTTTTTATTTTTATTTATGTGGATGGCGAGGTGAGTGGAGGTGGCAAACAAACAACCAAATCTATCCTAGGGTTCATAAAAAGCACCTAAGTTGATTTGGGTTTGAGTTATTCGGTTATGGAATGAAAACTAAGGTGGGGGTGGTGTGGGGGACACTTACAAAACACTCTACCCGCACTTTACTCTGGTCTACCGCACTTGGATCTCCATGATAGGGTACCTGCAAGACAGTAGATCAAAGACAAGTAGGGTTAATGCTATGTAAATGCAAAGAAACGCAATAAACAATAAAGTAAATTTCATTGCCTCCCCGGCAACGACGCCAAAATGGTCGTGCGAGTTTCGCGTGTTAGAAATCGGGGTTACAAGTAACCCGCCGTCGTAGTTGCAAAACACGTCGATCAGATAAAATTTATACCGAAACTCAAAGAGAGTCCCAGGTCGAACACAGGGAGGCGACGTTTACTTTATGTGAAAACCGCACTTCGATTCGATTCTTTTTGGTATTTTGGGGTTTTGTTATTTTTTTTTGTAATTTTGAAATAAAAGAAAACAAGCAAATGTATCACAAGATAGAAATGTGGAACAAATATGATATATATTACTTCCAATGTCAATTACAAGAAACTATGAAAGCATAAAAAGAGAGGGAGGTGAGAGGAAATCTCCCAAATCGGCTGTTCGGCGAGACGACGGCGCCTGGTGGAAGCTCGAACGAAGGAGGTGAGGAGCAGGACAACGGAGGTGAGATGCTGGAAGATGTCGGGTTGAGGAAAGCTTCGACGTAGCTCCGGAATAGAGGTGAGAAGACGGAGTTGATCTGCTACCGGAATGGAGGTGGGAGGACGACTCCAAGGTGACCTATGAAGGGAGATGGGAAGTTGGAGGAGTATTTGGTGGGGCAGAGGTTCACTACACTAATAGGCACCTTGGGAGCTTAAGAACAAGCTCTAATGGAGCGTTGGTAAGCTTGCTAAAGCTTGGGAGTAGGTGGGAATAGAGTAGGTAGAGATGGCTTGGAAGGGAAGGGGGGTAGGTCCTTTTATAGTGGTGGATGATGAAGCGTCGGTTTCAGTTATATCGTTGTAGTAAAGCCGGTTGTCACCAACGTTTCATATAAAATTTTTATTACTCGGAAAACTGAAAGAGTTCCCGAGGTTGAACTCAGGGAGCAAGTTGTATTCTAGAGATATACAAGTTCTATTACAAAAATAAAGAGAGAGAGAGAGAGATGAAAAATTGGCTTCTTCTTCTTTTCTTCTTTCTTCCTCTTTGTCTTTGGTTCTTCCTGTTCTTCTTCTTCTTCTTCTTCTTCTGCTTTCTTCAGATTTTCCCCTCGTGCTCTTCTTCTTGTTTCCTTTCTTTCTTTTTCGTCAGATCATCTTCTTCTTTTCTTGCTTCTTGCTTCTCTTCATTCCTTCTTCTTCTTTGTCTTCACCTGCCTTGACTTCTCTTTTTCTTCTCTCGCGATGGCCGTTGCTCTTCCTTCTTCTTCAGCGGGTCTTCTTCCTCTTTGGCTGCTGACCTTCCGTCGTCTGCCCCGGTGCTGAGACGACTTAACAATGCCTTCGCTACAGTGCAGCAGCTCCTTCTTCTTCAGCGGGTCTGCTTCTTCTTCTTTGGCCTGCACACTTCAGAGTTTATTCGTCAAGACAAAAACCTACTCTACCCCCCTCCCCCGCGTATCTCTCTCTCTGAAATCACTCCTCGGAAGCTCTCCCAGAGCGCTATCGGGTAATCGGGTTCGGGTCAGGCCCGGGTCCAGGCCCACCGGCGTGCGTGGTGGGCGAGGAGTGCAGGTCAGTCTAATCGGGTCGGGCCAGGTCCGCGGAGCGTGGTCACGGACGAGGCCGAGTCGGGTCGGGTCGGGTGAGAGGGACCTCACCCCGTGGTAACTGAGGCAAACAGCATGCGGCAGTTTTTCAATTTATGTGTCCGCGCGCCTTTGAGAGATTCCGAGGTGGGACTAAATGTCCCACCCCAATTCTCTTACGCCTGCAGCAGGGATGGTGCTCCCAATTGCATCGGCTGTTGAGGCGTACAGCTCCAATCGAGGGCCAGGGTGTGTGCGTGAGACTCTTCCGCGCTGGCCGTGGCTATTCAATCTGGGATATCTCGGCTTGGAGCAACCTCGAGCAGGCTTCGAGCTTCCTCGCCAATGGCGGTCAAGGCCTGGAACCTGAAACCAATGGCACGGCCTCTCGGCCAAATCAGACAGGCGGAGGACCTTCGCCGTGGCACGGCGAAGGTGGTCAGGGGGTCTGCAGGGGGCGAGATGGAGCTGTTAGGTCGTCCTAGGTCAGCCTGTGAGCGAGGGAGTGGGTGTGTTCGGTGGGTCTGCAGAGGGTGTTTGGTGGGAAGTGGAGGGGCGGAAGAGGATCAGGGTGAGGAGGCGGAAGTTCTGCGGTGGTCGGCGAGCCGTGTGGGTCGCTGAGGTGATGGGAGCGGCTCGCCGGAGGGTGGTCGGAGGCGGAGAGGATGGGGGTGAACAGGGTCGGTAGAGGGCTTAATTGACTAAATCGAAAGCGGGGAAAGAAAGAGGAGGAGAAGGGGAGTAAGTCTAACTTAACTGCAGGGACGAAGGGGGAGGAACAGGGCGACAGTCGTATCGACTGTCGCCGGAGAAGACGATGCCCAGTGGGGGGAGGACGGCGGTGACGACGGGGCAGAGGCAGCGCGCGCCGGTATTGCGCGACGCGGAAAGAGCAGGGGAAGAAATCTCTGCTGCTGGTATTGCGGCAGAGCGAAGAGGAGGAGGAAGAAGAACCGCCGGAGCTGGTGGGCGTCTGCCGGAGTGAGAAGAGAGGAAAATTGGGGGTTTTCTCCGTCAGATCCAGGCTGCCTTGGTCGGTGGAGCGGCGGGGGGTATTTATAGGGTTGAAGCAGGGAGGAAGGCGGAGGGAGACGACGTGTCTCCCTCGCCGGAGCAAGGTCGGAATTCGAACCCATACCGTCCGTGCGTTCGCACGGCCGGTATGGGGGGCTGCAAGGACCATGGGGGTGCTCCTGCGACGGCTGACGACGCAGGGCACCCCCCGGTACACATGCCAGGTCCTCCACCTTACCCTGCGCGGCGCCATGCTCCGCGCAAGGTCGCCGGAGCATGGTGCTGGCAGGGTTTTGCAGGAGGGACCTGTTTGCAAAGAACGAAGGAGAGTTAGGGGCCTAAATGCGAGGGTTCAAAAGTTGAGGGCCAAAGAGTAAATATATGAGGACCAAAGTGTAAAGTCGGTCAAGGAGGTTTCTTCTTAGGCTCAAGTTTTTATACATGACTAATTAGGACCTAAGGAATCTGATGGTGAATTTTATTTTCATATTAAACCTTGTTTGACCGGTCAATTTGCGCAAAAACCCAAATTAAGTTATTAATTGGGCATGGTTCTCAATGTAGGTCAAAATGGGTTCTAAAGGCCAAATTGAAGGTTCTAAACCCTAGAGATTATTTTTCTATGAATTTTAGAGGGTTTATTCTATTTTTACTTTGCCTCGAACCTTGTGAATTGAAGTGGGTTGTTTTAGGGTTACAAATTATTATTTGGTTCCTTGAAAGTGCTGTAGCCCTTGCTAGATCATCTCGTCCCACTTTTATTCTTATTAAGCTGTTCTGACCTGTGTTTGGGCCCTGAATTACCCTGTATGCAGATTATACTGGTAAAATTGCACTTTTACCCCTTATGACTGGTTTTCTTCTCAAACTCAGAATTCTCTGAGTTAAGCCTTTCCTTGAGATATGTAGGAGCTTTTATCCTTTGTATTGGGTCAAAATGAGCTAGTTATGGCTCATGATGAGGTTCTCATCAGTGGAGAAGCAGAAAAAATCGGTATGGGACCATTAATGACATCCAGGCCGTCGCTGGAACGTTGCTGTAGGTAGCTCATGCTTGCTGGCGCCCACAGCTGGCTTTGCTGGCATGCGATGAATTACCAATGGCTGTAAGCGTCGCTGTAAGTCCAGCTCATCCGTCGCTGTAGTCCACCTCACACTATGCTGGCACCGCTCCTACCTTACCGCGAGCGCACGTGCACCCACGCACTGGTGCTGTGCGCATGCACCCGTGCTGCTGCGCACGTGCGATGTTGCGTGCGTGTGCTAGCGGCCTGGGCTGCGCCACGTGGCGCAGTCTGGGTCGTCCATCTTCTTCTTATTGTAGGGGCTACTACAAAGGTTGGATTGAGTCGATTTTCATGCCGTTAGGCTGCGATCGTCGACCCGAATCCATCCGCGTGGTCGGATTTATCATTTGAAGCTCCGAATTATATCTCCTAGTCCCTTGGCCATTGATCTTCCTCAGACTACATATGGTGCTACGGGACTCCAATAGAGGCAATTTCAGAGGTGTTGGACTCCGATCATCGTCTTGATCAGATCTGTACGGTCGGGTCGTCAATCCAAGGCTCCGAAATAAATATCCGTCTCTCCTAACCACAAAAGGATGCAATTAACCTAAATTATATACAACTAATCTAAATGCAGAATGATGCATGCTATGCAATATTTATAACATGAAATGCAAATCTAAGCCTAGGAACATGCATGAATAGGCATTTTACCCTCAATACATGTGTTTGCATCAATGATGAAATTTTACGCGGTTTGTAAAATACGTCATTGTAACTCGAAAAATCGATCAACTCTTAAATTTCTAAAACCTAGATAGTAGAGTATCTAGGGTTGTCCAAGGAGGCCAAATTATTTGCTAAATCAAATCTCTTGCTTTTAAAGGGAACTCAACTTTCTTTTTGGTATTTTATATATATGATTTTTATAGGTTTTGAAATAATGGGAACAATGCGGGTTTATTGATAGCGAGAAAATTCTCTATACTAATCTACTACACTACTATTATAGTGACAAGTAGAGCCTCTCCCTAAGCTCACTTTAGGCACGTGGAGGCCTAGAGTAATTAGGGAGAGGGAGTAAAAAAATGTTAAACAAGAATTCTACAAGACTATGCAACGAAAAGATTAACGAAGGCAACTTTGATTGAATGTGAGTGTTTTACAAAAGCCTTAGTAGATGAATGCTTCTACTCTAGATAATTGCAACAAATAAAATAAAAAACAAGTCCTCCTGAATTGTTGGTGAAGAGGGGAAGCTCCTTTCTCCAAGCTTAGCGGCTCCCAGGCTTGAAAAGGGCTCCTCCTTCTCCTTCCTTGAGATGCTCCTCCAAGGTGGAAGCTACCACCTTCAATGATCTCCTTCAAGGGTGGGCGTGCACCACCCTTGCTCCTCCTTGCCTGGCCGTCCTTCTAGTGGGGGAGTGCTCCTCCTCCTTGGCGTGGCATAAAGGAGAAGAAAAAGGGGAAGAAGGCACCAAGGGGGCAGATAGGATGCCCCCTTAATCTTCTTCTCTTCTTCTTCCTTGGCCTTAGGTGTAGGTGGATATGGGTAGAAATTAAACTAGGGGAGGATGGGAATTATGTGGTGGTAGGGTAGGGTATTTATAGGATGGGAAGGGGGGTGGTTATGGTTTTTTTTTAGGGAAATGAAGGGGTGCTTGGATATTTTTGGAGGGAAAATGGGAGGGAAATGAAGAGGTGCCTTGGTTTTCCCTACAAAAATACCTCCTAGAAGGTATTGATTTTGAAGGGAAAAAATGGAGGGTGGAGATGGGTTTTGGTGGTGGATGTAGGGTGGTGATGGAAGGGATAGTTGGCACCAAAATAAAGTAGGAGTAGGTGGTCTTTTTGCTGGAGCTTAGGTAGTAGGGTAGTGGGGTAGTAGGTTTTAGTGCCATGGAGGTGGACTAGCTAAGCTAAACTAGCTTAGCTAGCTTAGCTAGTAGGGAGTAGGGTTGGAAGCATTTGGAGCTAGGGTTTTGAGGGAGAAGAGCTAGAGATAGTCATCTTGAGATGCACTAGAGCTAGTGGCTACTGAAGAGAGCTGCAAGGAGCTAGCTTAGCTGGCTTAGCTTGCTAGTTCTTTGCTAACTGCTAAGCCAAGCTAAAGCAAGCTGGTTTCTACTAAAAGGAGCTAAGGTGAGCAGAGTCAGATGCTCCCGGGGAGGACCTAGCTAGTTGAGGTAGCTAAGGTAGCTTAACTCAACTAAGTTGATCTAAGCTGAGTCCCCGAGAGCTAGACTTGAGCTTCCTGAGCTAAGATGAGGTCATCTTCAACTGGCTGGAGTTGAGTGAAGCTGGATGTAGCTTAATAGCTCTGGTCTCGGGTTTATGTTATTATGGTTTACAATCATTGCAGTACAAACCAGCTACCAGATTACTATTACAAATTTTTACTCAGAAACAGTTTTCCCAAGGTCGAACTCAGGGGGCTACTGGAATTCTAGAAATATAAAAGTTCTCTATTAGGTTACAAAAATACGAGAGAGAGAGAGAGAGAGCTAGAGTTTGTCTTAGCTTCTTCTTCTTCTCTCCTCCTTTTCTTTCTATCCTTCTTCTTCTTTCAGCTGATCTCCTTCACTTCTTGCAGAGTCTTCCTCTCTTCTTCTTTCTTTTCTTTTCTTCTTCTGCGGCTGTGGTAATCTTCTTCTCTGACTTCTTCTTCTTCAGCCTTCTTCTTTCTTCTTTCTCTTTTCTTCTTCTTTTTCTTCTCTGCTTCCTTCTTTCTTTTCTTGCTTTACAGCTCCTCTTCTTTTCTCTTCTTTCTATTCTAGCTACTGCCCAACCGTCGTCTGGTGCAATGGTCAGACGACTTAACTGTAGGTTTGCTACAGTGCCTTCCTTCTCTTCTTTTCTTCTATTTCTCTCCTTCATTTCTTCTTCCTCGACTACCCTGAGCGACTAAGGCTTCGACCACCTCCCTTCTTCTTCTTTCCTTCCTTCCTTCTCCTTCTATTCCTGCACGCTCACGCAAGAGTTAGAACAAAACCTACCCCTACCCTTCCCCGCGTCTCTCTCTTTCTTAGATTTCTCTCTTAGGATCGCTCTCCCAGAGCCGGGTAATCGGGTGCGGGTATCGCGCCCGGGACCAGGCCCACCAGCGTGCGGTGGTGGGTGAGGAGTGCACGGTTTGGGTAATCGGATCCGGCCCAGACCCGCGGGGCGTGAGCGCGAGCGAGGGTGAGTGAGCGCATGGCGTGCAGCATGCAGGAGGGACCTGACCCCTGTGCTCGAAGGCGAATAGCCTTAGACACTTTTCTAATTTAAGTGCGGGCGCTTAGCCACGCACTTCCGAGGTGGGACTAAAGTCCCAGCTCCCAAATTGGTGCCTACAGCTGAGGAAGCCGCAAGCAATTGCAGCAACTCGCGAGGCCTTCGCCCCAACTGCAGACCTGGGCGTGTTTGCGAGGCAACCCGCGCGTCCTGGGGTGTGCACCTGGGCGAGAGAGCACCTGCAGCTGCAGGTGAAGGAGCTGCAGCAGCTCAGTAATGGCAGCGAAGGGGTCTCCGACATGAAAACAGGAATACGGCCTCTCGGCCCAGTCAAAAGACGCAGGGGGCTTCGCCGGAGTCCGGCGAAGGCAGTGTGGGTGGTGGCGAGGCGCGAGGCCGCGTGTGGAGGTAGCCTTAGGTCGGACTATGTGCGAGAAGATGGGTTTGTTCGGAGGGAGGTCGGGCGGTGGTTGGCAGTGAATGGGGAGGGGGGATCGGTTGAGTGGAGTGAGGGGAAGCTTCTGGGGTAGTCGGCGAGGGGTGAGGAGGTCTGTGGAGGTGGGATGGGCTCGCCGGAGAAGGTGGTTGGAGACAGAGTAGGCGGAGGTGGAAGTCGCGTGCGGTGGAGCAAAATGGTAAATTAAGAGAGGGAAAATGTAAGGGAGGAGGAGAGGAAGCTATTTACCTAAGTTTTAGACGAAGGGGGAGGGCGAAGCAGCCGGCTCGTATCTGCCGGAGCTGGAGAAGGACCCTGGAGGAGGAATGCGACGACGAGGAAGCAGGCGGAGGGCGCCGGCGGGTACAGCATGGCACGGACGATGAAGCAAGGAGAACCCTACTGCAGGTAAGGCAGCAGAGCGACGAGGAGGAAGAGGAGGAAGTCGTCGGAAGCTTCGGGCCTTCTGACGGAGGAGGAAGGGATGAAGTGGGGGGTTTTCTCCGTCAAAGAAGAGCTTGCTGGAGCCGGCAGGGGGTGCTGGTCCTTATAAAGGGGTTGGCGCAGAGGGAGGACCGGGCTGGCGATGTGCCAGCCTCGCCGGAGCATGGCCGAAAGGGACACCCATACCTTTCACGCGTTCGCACGGAAGGTGTGGTGGTCGGCAGAGAGCATGGCCAGGTCCCTGCGACAGAGGATGTCGCAGGGAACCCCGCTTCTGCTTTGCAGGGCGGTAACCCTTCTCTGCGTGGCGCCATGCTCCACGCAAGTTCGCCGGAGCATGGTGCTACGCAGAGTTTGCAGGGGGGACCATTCTGCAAAGAACGATGAAAAGTTGGGGGCCAAAATGCAAGGGTTTCGAAAGATAAAGGTCAAAAAGTAAATGAAGAGGACCAAATTTTAAAGTCGACCAAGGAGGTCTCTTCTTAGGCTCAAGTTTTTTATACAAGACTAATCTGAACCTAAGTATTTTAATGGTGAATTTTAATTCTAGGTTGGACCAAGTTTCACTGGCCAATTTACGTAAAAATCCAAATTAAGTCATTAATTAGGCATGGTTCTCTTCCTAGGTCAAAATAGGTTTCTAATGCCAAATTGAAGGTTCTAAACCATAGAGATTATTTTTCTACGAATTTAATAGGGTTTAGTTGATTTTTATCCTACCTTGAACTCGTGAATTGAAGTGGGTTTGTTTTAGGGTTACAGAATGTCATTTAATTTCTTGAAGTTGCTATAACCCTTTTTAGATCAGATCATCCCACTTTCCTTCTTATTAGGCTTGTTTGACCTGTGTTTGGACCCTTCATTACCCTATTTGCCATCTACATTGATGAAATTACAGTTTTATCCCTTATGATTTATTTTCTTCTTAAACTCATAATTCTCTGAGTTAAGTATTTCTTTGGGTCATGTAGGAGCTTTTTCTCACATATCTGGGTTAGATGGTGCTAGTTAGGGTTTATGATGAGGTTCTCATCATAGCTGGTCCTGAGCTAGGGTGAACTACAATCAACTCAACTGAGCTAGCTAGAACTCCCAGTGAACTGATGGGAGCTGAGATGAGCTAGATCTAGCTAAGTTGAGCTATATTTGAGCTGACTTGAGATAAGGTGAGCTAAGATGAGTTCTCTTAAGTTGCCATTCAGCTGAGATGAGCTGAATGGAGCTAGGATGAGCTAACTTTAGTTCAAGTGAGTTGGATTCTAGCTATGGTGAGCTAGATCCCAGCTATGGTGAGCTGGATCAAGCCGAGTTCCAGCTAATTTAAGCTTCTCCTTCACCAGTTGCCTTCCTGAGTGCTAGGGTTCTAGGGATCTGACAATCTACTTATCCCTAACACTCACAAAAATGCATCAAAAACACAATAAAAAATGCAATGCATGCCTAACCTAATGAATGCCTAAATGCAACCCAAAAACCCATTTGTGGAGCAAAATCCTAAGAGCTAGGTTTGTTTTAATGCATAAGAATGATGATAAACTGGTGTTTATCACGACACACTACCCACGGACCTAGTGCAAACCCAATTACCGCCTAAGCCATACACTCCTTGGCTATGACCCACACCTGCAGCCCTGGACCCGAGAACGCTCTAGGTCCGAATACCTGATAGCCCGGTATTGTTGGAGGCTCTTGGAGAGCATGACCCAAAGAGAGAAAGGGAGGATACTGCGTGGGGTAGGGGAGGGTTTTGCTCTCTGGGAAGTTGGCTTACACTTAGCCAAAATACTAAAGACCCTTCCCCCACTGTGCGAAGAAGAAGAAAGAAAGAGTTCTGAAGAAGAAGAAAGGAGAAGAGAAGGAGAGAAGCTGGGACAGAAAGAAGAGAAAGAGAGCAACAGAGAAAAGAGACCCTTGAGTCTCTTGGAAGCACTGTAACAACCGGTTGTTTAAGCCATCTGATACAAGCTTAGATTGTTTGATTGCATACATTTGAGGCTTTATTTCCTTGATACCATTGATTTAATTGCTATTACTGTGAGGAGTAATTGGTGATTCAAATCACCATTTTACTCCCTTCTTTTTGCACATTGATACTTGACATTATTATTACAATTTTTATCTCTTTGATTCAAATTATGATCTTGAGTTTTAAATTGTCATATTGCTCCTTGCATTCGACCTCGGACTTTCATTCGAGTTTATTTGTTGGAGCGCTATTTTAGCTATATTGCAACGAAGCAATTTTAAAACAATGATTTATCGCTTAAAAAGCAGAGTAAATAGAATATCACCTGAATTTCATGATAACTCGATCAGCTCTGCAGAAAGAAGAGAGTATACACATGCGCTAAGTTTAATGCATTCAGCTAGACATAATATACATACAAAGAAGAAGTTGAGAATTCACAAGTGCGAGTCAGAATCAAAATCAAAAGGTTGATCCTAAAACCCTTTAGCAGAAGATGTCCACAGACGTGGACCAGATTATAATGCAGACCCATGCCCCAGGGTTGAGTGGTTCTGAGGTTCTGGATGAAAATCACCCAAAACCTAAGATTATTGTGTTTGCGGGGCCGGGCCTACGATTTTGTAGTGTGCAACCCAAGACCAAAGTGTCAGACAATGGGTTAATCTGATTCATTAAAATCGGGTGTCCACTTATAGTTCAGCATAGGAAGATAGTCAATTATTCCAAGCTTGGGTCGTACGTGAAAGATATCATAAGGGTCCTAATAGAAGGTAGGTGGTTTCAAGTCAATAGGTTCCCTTAGATCCAAAATCGTAGTTCCCTCAAAATTAACCTCCCAAATTTTTATTTCAACAATTCTATCCTCCAACATCAAGAACTCAAGTTCTGGGACCTCTGGCATATCATTCATCCCATATGATTCTCCCAAGTCCAAAAATCGTGGCTAAATCAAGATTGACTTGGGCACAATGATCTCAGAAGTCAGCTCCTCGAGGTGAGGATGAGGAATGGGGCTATCGATTGAATCTTCTAATAAATAAGGATTTGAATCCTCCAAGTTAGCCCTAACCGAATCCAAATCTTCAATAATTGGGCTATCAACTGGTTCGTCAAATTCCTTAAGCCCATTTGTCTCACTAAAATCCTCTTCCTTAAGTTCAAGTGAGACTTCACCAAAAGATTCTTGACCCTCAGAGTCAAAGAATTCATGATCCTCATTTATATATGTCTCAAAATTGATTGTCATTTCCTGGTTCAAAGAGACATATTTTTCCTTGCTCAACGACTTAGGGATCTCGAGTGAATCAATTGGTTCATCCTCAATGGGTTGCTCTAGCCCAACTTGGTCATCTCCAATCTCAGAATATGTATCCCACCTGACAGGCGCTTGAGCGAGTTCTGACATTGGCTCTCCTGAAGTGGGTTCATCTTGAGGGCAACCATAAATTTCATCCTCAACCTCGATAATTTCTCAAGAAGAAACTCACCCAGGTCCCTATCCCTAACATTTTGGAGCAAATCCAATAGAGAACTATTAAGTTCATCAATCATTTTTATGATAGGCTCCAATGCTTCAGTGCATGGTGTTGGCTGGCCTTCTAAAGATTGTATGGTGTTCCTCAAGTTAGCCAACACCCTGTCTTGTATCTGGTTCACCTGAACCGATTGGTTCGATTCAAGTTTGGGTGGGTTTGGGTTAAATCTAGGGGAGTCAAGATGTCGAGATTCTCGGGCCCCTCCCTGATAGTAAGTCATTTCAAGTTGTTTAAAGGATGGTGGTGACCTATATTCAGTGGAATACTGGGGTAGGTAGGTGTTATAATCATTATATCCTTCCTGATTGTAGATCGAGTTGGCTTGGTGATCAAAGGATGAAGATCTATAATCATTGTAGCTCTGGGAAGGATAGTAATCATAGTCTTGTTGTCCAGGTTTAGGCACTGGACACTGAGGTCCGTATTCATATCCTCAATCAAAGTCATCCCGGCTAGTAGATGGGTAATTACAAGTTAAGTCAGAATAGTAATCATCTTAAAGATAAGTGGTGGTAGGAGGATATGATTGGAAATGTGTAAAAGATGTGGAAGGATACATTGTGGAGTAGGAGGGAAAACATAAGAGAGAAAGGTGCCCTGCAGCACAATCAACCAAACCTACAGACTCCCAGGACCCGTCTTGAGATTATAAATGATTTAATCTACTTTTATCCGGTCAATCCAACTAGTTAGAAGGAGGGACTGGGGAGAAGGTTCTTCCTTTGGCTTGCGCCTCCGGTTCCTAGTGTACCCCCCAATCGTGGTCTTTTGACACTACACCCCTAGCTAGACATCAGATGGACCAGCAAAAGTAGATTAATTGAAAAGAATCTCAGTCCGAGCCCCAAAGAGCGAAACAATCCTTAAGGCCAACGTCTACTCAGTTTTAGTTAGGCTTGGGATGATCGTGCTCTTGGAATGTGATGAGCCCTTAAGATGGGTTGTGCCCTTAATGATTAGTTAAAATGTGTGTCACAACCATGGTTTACAAACAAGGTTATTTGTTGATGTGTCTTTTAGGGTTTAACCTTGTTTATTAGCTTTTAAGGTTTAATTATTAGGTTGGTTCAATCAAGGTTTAGTAGAACACTCCAAGTTTTGAAAACACGGGTGATGATATGTTCCTTTAAAAATCAAAAATAATGTGGAGTGCCTGGTTCAGCCCTAGAGTGATTGTGCGCCTTAGAGTGAGAAGTTATGGGTGTTAAGTGAGTAGCTTTCAGAAAATCCCACAAGAGAAAAGTTTTTTTTTTGTTTTTTTATCTATGCGGGGGTGAGATGAGTGGAGGTGGCAAACAAACAACCAAATCTATCCTAGGGTTTATAAAAAGCACCTAAGTTGATTTAGGTTTGAGTTATTAGTGTGGTGAAATGAACTAGTGGGTAGGGGTGGTGGGGATAAACTTACAAAACCTTCATCCGCACTTTTCTCTGATCTAACCGCTTTGGCTCACCTCGAAAGAGTACCTGCAATCACAGTAAAATCAGAGAAAAGTGAGATAAAAGTTAGGTAAGGTAGAAAAAATGCGAGAAAAATCATAGAGCATTGCCTCCCCTGCAACGGCGCCAAAATGATGAGGGTGCATTTCACGTGTTAAAATAAGGGTTTGGAGGACTCATCATCGTAGCTTGCAAAACACGTCTATCAGATAAAATTTATAACCAAAACTTGAAAAGTGAGTCCCAGGTCGAACACGGGGAGGTGAATGTTTGGTTTTATAAAAATCCATGCTTCACTTTATTTCTTTTTATCATTTTTATCTTTTCTAATTTTTTTGGTATTTTAATAGGCAAGATATCAGATCGACAATTGCTTATCTAGCTAATCTACTTGCGAAAATATAAGAAAGAGAGAGAGAGAACCAATAAGCTATTCATAAGAAAGTGTTTGCTACAACTACGAAAGCGGAAAAATCTATACTACGAAAGCGAAAAAGATAGAAAGAGGTGAGAGAAATCCCCCTCGACAGTCACTCAGAGGATGACTCGCTCTGACGTTGCCTTGAGGAAGGTGGTGAGGAGTAGGACGAAGGAGGACATAACTGGAGGACGAAGGATGGGGCAGGACGGTGCTGCGGCAAGGATCTTCTTCCTGAAGGGCGATGAGAGGACGGCCACGGGATGCTCCACGAATGGGGATGAGGGGAGGGAAAACTATTTGATTTTCTACTCTAGAGGAGCATCCCGGGCTTGGGACAAGCTCTCTCTAGAGCCTTGGAGGTGGTGAGAGGAAGAAAGGAAGAGATGAAGAAAAATGGGAGGGGTAGGGGTCCTTTTATAGTGGAGGAAAGAATCAAATTTGGATATAGGACATTTAGTGACGGTCATAAACGTCGCTGAAGATCCGTTGCAAACGTCGCTGAAGACAGCCCAAACACCCACCCACATGCGCTACCGCTGCGCGTGCATGCCTCCGCACGTGCATGCGCACCCGCGCTGCTATGTGCGTGCGGTGGCGCGTGCGGCCTGGATTGCACCTCTTGGCACAATCTGGGTTGTCCATCTTCTTTCTATGTAGGGGCTACTACATAGGTCAAATTGAGTCGATTTTCAAGCCGTTGCGCTACGATCGTCGACCCGAATCCATCTGTGCGGTCGGATTTGTCATTTGAAGCTCTGAATTACATCACCTAGCTCCTTAGCCCTAGATCTTCCTCGGACTGCATATGGTGCTATGGGACTCCAATCAAGTTAATTTCGAAGGCATTGGACTCCGATCGTCGTCCTAATTAGATTTGTACGATCAGATCGTCAATCTGAGGCTCCGAAATAAATCTCCTTCTCTCCTGACCAAAAAAGGATGCAATTAACCTAAAATATACACAACTACTCTAAATGCATAATGATGCATGCTATGCAATATTTATAATATGGAATGCAAATCTAAGCCTAGGAACATGCATAAATAAGTATTTTAACCTAATGGATTTGTCTACATCACTTCACCTTCCACGGTGCCAGCCAACCAAAGCCAGTGCTCTTCCTCCCTTTTCATTCGATTAAGTTAGGTTAGTTAGGTTCCCCTCTCCCTCTACTCTCTTTTCCTCTCTCTAAACCCTAGTTTTAACTCACGACCACACTCCTCCCCTTCCGTCTTCCTTCGCTCCGGCCGAGCTCCGACAAGGTCGCGAGCCCGCTACACTCCACCATTCGCCAAGCCACAACTCCCATTACCATCGCCGCTCATCCCCGCACAAAACCCCTCAAACAAATCTGTGTTTCATCCTCTCACGACCTCCACCGATCACCACACCTTCGCAACATCATCTCCGACCTCCGTAGACCCTCCCACTCCACCAAACTCCACGAAACACCCACCACCACCTTTGTCGTGCTTTGGCGATTCTCTTGAGAACTTTTAATGTGGTCAAGAGGCCGTTCTTTGTCTTTCAGGTCTTCGCCGTACTCCGCCGTCGCCACCTCCGTCTCCAACCTTGTTCACAACGCTTCGGCCACGAGAGCTCCATGCTCCACTTCTAGGCACTACGAAACTCCTCCAAGCATCTCTCCAAGCCATCAATTAGAGACCACGGCCTCATCTTCGACATCAATTGGAGGCATCTCCTTCAGCGTCTGCCGCAGTCGTGTGCGAAGAAAAAAACACACTTTAGTGCCCAGTCGAGCGCGGAAGAACGCACGCACATCCATATATTATTTTTGTGAAGTGCGCTTATTGCCCAACACACTGAGGGGTCGGGTCCCTCCTCATGCTTACCCACACACCTCAGCCACCTCCACACGCCCAGTAGCCCAGGTCCCTATACCCGATCCGATAACCCAATAATTATACCCGAGTATCTACCCGAGTCTGAGAGAGAAGAAAGAAGAATTTGTGAGAGAGCGAGGGAGGGTTTTGCTCTCTTGTGCTCTATGCAACACTTAGTCGCTAAAGGCCTTGGCTCCCCTATGCTGTGAAAGAGAAGGATCGAGAAGAAGAAAATGATGAGAACGTTCTGAGGAAGCTGAAGAAGGAAAGAAGAAGAAGAAAGGAGAAGCTAAAGAAGAAGAGGAATAAAGAGAAAGGCTTTGAAGAGCCTTGTGCACTTAAGTCGTCTGATTTGGAAACTTGTCGTCTGATTAAGCATTATTTAAGTACTATAGTTAAGGTTGAATTGAAATATTGAATGCATGCTTAATTAGAAGATTTAATTGGTGATTCAAATCACCACTTTTTAGGTTATCTCCATTCTTTTGGTTTCTAGATACATTCGATTTCATTGAATAACTAATGTAACAGGTTATTATTCATTGAATATCTACTTGAATGCTCAATTAATTTTGCTCATTTATTCTGAATGTGATTAATGTTGTGAATTTTATATTTACTCCCTGTGTTCGACCTCAAACTCTTTCTGATTCTGAGTTATAAATTTTATCTATTGATCAAGCTATTTAGGAGCGTGCTACGACAATGAAACATTAAATTCCTATCTGGTCGCTTTAACACTAACCATACCCATTAGTTGCTCATTTACCCTCCCTACACCAAACTTATTGGCCACCTAATGCCCCACCATTTAGGACACCCCATAGGACACCTATTTAGGCACCCAAACCTTCCCAAAAATTTATAGCCAACAGCCCCAAAATAGTCCTAATTAGAGCCCCTTAAACCCGCCTAAGCCATCCCTTAGTTGTGACCTCTCACCCCTAGTAGACACCCACCTTAGGCACGTTATTTAGGACCTAATCCTTCTTAGTTTCGAATCTGAATTTTGATCCTATTTAGGCCCCAAAACAACCCCATTAGACCCTACCAAGCTCATCCATAAGTAGTTCCATTAAGCTCGTTAGACCTACCCCCATTTAGTTTTAGGTTCACATTTTAGCCAACCCAATACCTTCATTTTTATTTCCTATTGTAATGGCATGTTAGCATGTTCATTTTCATTTTAAATAGCATGGATATAATCACATTGCCTCCCTCTTGGATCGACCCTATTCCCGCTATACATTGTTCTTCATTTGTTAGCAAGATAAGATTTTAAATTTGATCATGATTTTGCGTGTAATGACATTGTTTAATTTTCCATCGTAAAATCACGTTATCACCTTACCTAAAACAACCAAAATAAACACCCCAACTAAAATGACTCTACTTTATTCCTCCACTTATTCCACTTTCCTACCAAACACTAAAACTCACTTGACCCACCATTTTATTTCACTCCTTCGATATTCCTCTACTTATTCCACTGACATATTCTACTAACCAAACAAGGCCTAAAATTTGTGATTTGCTGATGTGGATGAAGTGTAGCTTGATTGATGAGAGGTTAAATTCTGTGATGAATAGCAAAATCGCAGTAATCCAATGCGAGGGTATTGATCAAACTTAGGATACCATGAATGAGTATGCAATTACTTATGAAGTCTTTAAGGTAAAATCATGGAGAGAAAACTTAGGTCAAAATTATAAATTTATAGGTCCTATTTTCTAAGGTGAAATAGATAGAGAAATAAATGAATGAAATAAAATAATAAAATAAATAAATTAACTCATTTAGATATTTTACTTAATTAAAATTATTTCACCAGAAGATCGGAATAACTTTTATCCCAAATTAACACACCTTTAGTGTAGTGGAAGCCGGCAACAAACACGTGCCTTGGCGCTGACGAGACACGACATCATATGGATAATTTTATAAATTAGGATCCCAGCTTTGCTCCCCCGTGGAAGTCAAATGCAATCTCATAAACTTGATTCCGTTTATGAGCTTTCAACTATCATATCACTAAAAGGTGCGGCAACCAACGTCCATTACAGAAGAATTAATAGTAAATTAATTCCTCGGAAACCGTTCGATTGTCCACTTCTGTGGCACCACTCCTTTCCATGTGGGGAATGGAAAGATCGTGATGTAGCTTTTATCTTGTGGCCAGAAACGTCTTTTTTTTTCTAAAAGCATAGAACAGGGAAAAAGTGGGAAGATGTCATATGATTATGTATTTGGGAGAGATGACAAAAACTAAGTGGAGGGTTTTCCCTACCCACCCAGGAATGACAGTATCGGTCAATCACTGATGTCCATCCATGGCAAAGCCAAACGGGTTGTTGCTTGTGAGAATGGGATTCCCTTGGTGACCATCCACTTTTGTTGCTAAGACGTGTCGTCGTGTCTTAGTCGTAAGCCCACGGTTATACCTTTTTTTTTTTTCTTGTGTCTGTGGGCCCCTGAGCTGCTCGAGCACTCTTTTTTTTCCTTAACGAGCAAAGCTCAGTTCAAGGGAATATACTTAGCAAGTCAAGATTTGTGCAACCACAATCCGGAAATAATGCGAGAAAAAATAAAAGAAGTTGTACATCCAAATATATATCCATGAGTACATGCTCTATATAGTAAGCAAGAAACAAGGACTTGCAAGTAGCTTGACATCCATGACATGAATTGAATTACCAATACTACGAAGCAAGTCGTAGAAATACCATTCAATGATCCTGCAATGAAACTCATGTCTGGTATTGCTCGCAATTGTCGTTGTGATGGATGTAAATCTCAAAACTCCTCAAATTTCAAGGCTTCAACACCATCACTCACTCCAGCACCAAGTCACAAGACTGCATAACTCCTTCCTCTAAGATCAACCTCTAACCTCTTTGCCATGCCTGGAAGACTTCACAGCCAAACTCAAACACATTAGGCTCCCCAAAGCCAATATGGTCAAGTCTGGCTTCCTTCCACGTACACCTCACATGGTCTAGAACAATAGGAAAAATAAACCATTCAAATTGCAAAATCAGTTTGGTGAAAGTTAAAGTCAATCGAGACAGGAAACTTCTTCCACTGACAATCCCGCATATGGCATGGAACAATCATAAAAAGATGGATCATTTTACTTGTAAGAGTCAAAACTACCTAACATGGAGGAACAATCACAAGAGGAAAGAGCCAAGCGTTGGTTCGAGATAGGGGCAAGCAGTAGCTACTCAACGGTCAACTGTAGGTGGTCGTGGAGGAGATCAAATGAGGAGCATTGGGGAGAGGGTTCAAGGGGGAATGAATCATCGGCCAATGGAGAAGGGGTGGTAACGGATCCTTCCTTGCAACTGAGGTAAGAGCTCCAAACCTAGAAGTAAAGACTCAATTAGCAAGATGGTCACCATGCAACTAGCATTGAGAACATCCAATGGCAAGCATCCCAGATCGACTCAAGCTTCCAAAGGTCAGTGCTGCCAATCAACCATTGCCAACCCTAGCTTCCTAACGCTAAGCCCCTCGACTACCCCAACCTCACACTAGACGATCAACATCAACCTGAGCTTCCCAGATCAACCACTATCAACCCAAGCTTCCTAGCACCAAGCCCCTCAACAACCCCAACCCCTCACAGCACCACAGAGCTACCAAGGAAAAACAAGGTGGAGAGTAGTGCATCACCAAGCTTCCTAGATCTAAAAACCAATGGACATCGATGACCACTGAAACATCACCAAAAACCACCAAGGTTGCCTACACACAACACCAAGTAGAGCACGATGGAGGCAGCAACCCCAACCTCCACAGTTGAGAAGGACCCAAGTCAAATGAGGATGATGAAGGTCATGGAAAAGTGACAAAATAGAGGGGATGGGGTCCCCAGCAAACATTAGGTGGCCAGTTGGGGACCTAATAGCGACGCAACAGGAGGGTTCCTAGGACTAGGGTAGAGCATTGGGTTGAGCCAACCTGACCTGGCTCAAAACAGATTTGAAAAAACTCAACCAAGCTCGAGCCCAAATTTTATATGCGTTGGGCTCGAGTCTTGATATTTAAGAAACTTCATGTTTGGGTCAAGCCTAAACCCGAAAAGGCCTGAAGAGGCTCATTGGGATCGTTTGTATATAAGTCTCCTTCCCCTACGTAATATGTTTTAGGCTTTAGACTTTAGTATTGGAACCTTGTTCCACATCATGTTTTGGTGTTAACAAAATTATTATGAATTAATGTTTGCAATTGAGTGCTTTTCAGATTTAGGTAAAGATCAATGCAAACAAAAGTGATGGAGGCTTTATGAAAAGGAGAAGATGATGACAATAGGAGGCAAGATGACAAGGATGGATCGAGAAGAAGATCATCCTCGATCCTTTGTTTTTTCGAGTTTAGATTTTATTTTCATAGATTGTATGCCTCTTAACAAAGAATTTAACTTAGATCATAAAAATCAATTAGAGATAAATGAGGATTTATATGGCATTCGTTTTCAAAGTACGTAATGAATTAAAATACTTAAAACAGGTACTTGTAAGCAAGTACCGGTACTGTTCATCAGTACTGGTATTTTCAAGGAATAGGTTTGAGAATTCATCTCAAACTATGAACAACAAGTACCGGTACTAATCATGAGTACCGGTACAGGCTGGCCACAGGTTGAAGGCTTAATTCTAGCCTGAACCTTACAAGTACCGGTACCCATGATGAGTACCGGTACTGGTAGGTTACCGTGCCCATGTAATCTCAAACCTGGGAGTCACAAGTACCGGTACCTATGATGAGTACTGGTACTGAGACTCAGGTACTGGTGGCAGTGAACAACTAGTACCGGTACAGGTACTTTAGTACTGGTAATAGGTAGCCGTTAGCTCAATTCTGAACGGCTAGAAAATTAATTACAATAATGTGAACCTTGGGAATTAATTCCCAACGTCTAGTAAACGAATCCTTGAGGTCCTAAACTCTATATAATGACCCTAGGATTCTTTGTTTGCACCCAAGAAAGATTAGAAATACAAGATAAATTTCTAGAGCTATATTTCCCAAATTTCCACCATATTCACAAGAGAAGAAATCATGTTTGCTGTTTTTTGTTGTGCTACGCTTTTGCAAACACTTCAACGACAAGATTTCTTCACACATTGTCAAAGCGATTCACTCTCATTCTAGGCTCTCAAATTGGTAATATTATTTTAATTATTATTGAGAGGCTTAGGTTCTTGTTGTAAGAGTTTTCTTTCTTACACCAGTTTTCACTTGTATTTTGAGCATTTGCTCATTTGGGTTGTAACAAACCCGTTCTTCTAATTGGGTTGAGGTAACCCGTTAATTACCTCAGTTAGTAAATTGATTCTCTCAGGGTTGAGAGAATCAGGTTAAAAACCCTAAGCTGGGAGGCTTAAGTAGTGGACTACCCAAGGGAGGGGAACCACTATATATCTTGTGCCAATTTCTGTGATTGTATTTTGTACAAATTCATTTTTGTTATTACTAATTTGTTTGCTTATGTATTTGCGCATAGCCATATCATTTTAGATCCTACAAAGTGGTATCAGAGCAGGTTGCGAGAAGACATAAAAAACCAACTCGCAATGGCATCTACAACAAGGAGCATGGAAGGACAATCATCCGCCCGTCCTCCCTATTTTTATGGGACGGACTACGGGTATTGGAAGAGGAGGATGCAAATCTTCCTCAAAGCCATGGATGAAGATTCGTGCACTTTCATTCAAGAGAGATACATGGATCCGCAACAGCAAGAAGGAGTGGCATGGACGGTGGATCAAAAGAAGAAGATCGTGGGCAACGCAAGGGCGATGAATGCACTGTATTGTGCGTTATCAAGGGAAGAATTCAACTGCATCTCAGCGTGCGAGTCAGCATATGAGATTTGGAATACTCTCGAGGTCACCTACAAGGGTACAAACAAGGTAAAAGAAAGCCGTATTTCTATTCTAACCAAGAATTATGAGTGTTTCAAGATGGAGAAAGGTGAAACGATCAAGGAGATGTACACAAGATTTGGAGAGATCGTGAATCCTTTGAAGAACCTAGGAGTCAAGCTGAAAGAAGAGCAGCTTGTAAGGAAAATTTTAAAATCACTTACAAGTGATTGGTCTCCAAAGACCACAGCCATCCAAGAGGCGAAAGACCTTTCTACTCTCTCCTTGGATGATCTAATTGGAAGCCTCATGGCATATAAAGTCCAATTGGAGAATATGAAGAAGAACGAGGAGAAGGCGGCAAGCAAGAAGAAGAGCATTGCTTTTAGAGCAATCAAGGAGGACTCGAATTCAAGCACCTCAGAATCTGAAGATGAAGAGATGAAGATACTCACAAGAAAGTTCCAAAAATTTCTTCAAAAGCAAGGTAAGAAAGTGAATAAAATTTCATCTGATATTGTTTGCTATGAATGCAAGAGAAAGGGTCACCTACGAAAGGATTGCCCCGTGAAGAAGAAGGAGGACAATAGGAAAGAAATAAAGGAGCTCAAGAAGAAGAAGAAAAAGAAAGCGTTTAAAGCGACTTGAGATGATAGCGACTCCGACATGGACACCAACTCCAGCGAATCGGAATCCGAAGACGAGATCGCACATCTTTGCTTGGTGGCAACTTCAGAAGATACGGACAATGAGGTAAACCCTGATTTTTCATTTGAAGAATTATTAGAAGCATATGAAGAGCTATATCATAAAGCTAGGCCATTTAAAAAAGAAAATAAGGTTTTAAAAAATAATTACCAAACATTAGAATTAGAAAAGTCATGTTTAGAAATAGAATTAGAAATGTCAAAAGAGACTGACTCACAATTGCATGCAAAAATAGTAGAACTAGAGGATATTTATGAACATTTTGAGGGAACTTTGAATAATTTAAAAATAACAACTAGGTTAAATACAGAATTTTGTACTGATCTAAAAGCAAGGTTTAAAATTAGAAAGAATACACAAAATCAATCACATGTACCTAGGCATGCATGGATGTATCAAAAGGCTAAAAATCCGAAGAATTATAGATCTAATACTAAAAAGGTCTATAAATCTCATGATTTGAAAGGTGCTAACTCTAAAGGACCCAAAAGAAAATGGATACCGAGAAAAAATATTTGTTTTGTCAGAATAGATCAAAGAGATCAGTAGGCGTTCAAGGCACACAACGAAACATTTCAACCTTTCTATAGGTTGAATGAAGACCAAAAACGATGGCCTAATGGAGCTTGGTACCCACATTCATCATTTTATTATTGGTAAATTTTATGGTATGATATTTCTTCATTTTTTTTGTGATTGACAAAAAGGGGGAGAAAGATACTTGGCAAATAGTAATATTTTTAGGGGGAGCTTAAATTGAGGGGGAGGATTAAATTGAAAATTTTTCCTTCATATAACTTTGTTAAATTTTTTAAATTATCTATTTGCAAGATAGTTTTGTCAACACCAAAAAGGGGGAGATTGTTGGAACCTTATTCCACATCTTGTTTTGGTGTTAACAAAATTATTATGAATTAATGTTTGCAATTGAGTGCTTTTCAGATTTAGGTGAAGATCAACTCAAACAAGAAGTGATGGAGGCTTGATGAAAAGGAGAAGATGATGACAATGAGGAGGCAAGATGACAAGGATGGATCGAGAAGAAGATCATCCTTGATCCTTTGTTTTTTCTAGTTTAGATTTTATTTTCATAGATTGTATGCCTCTTAACAAAGAATTTAACTTAGATCATAAAAATCAATTAGAGATAAATTAGGATTTATATGGCATTTGTTTTCAAAGTACGTAATGAATTAAAATACTTAAAACAGGCACTTGTAAGCAAGTACTGGTACTGTTCATCACTACTGGTATTTGCAAGGCACAGGTTTGAGAATTCGTCTCAAACTATGAACAACAAGTACTGGTACTAATCATGAGTACTGGTACAGGTTGGCCACAGGTTGAAGGCTTAATTCTGGCCTGAACCTTATAAGTATCGGTACCCATGATGAGTACCGGTACTGGTAGGTTACCGTGCCCATGTAATCTCAAACCTGGGAGTCACAAGTACCAGTACCTATGATGAGTACTGGTACTGGGACTCAGGTACTGGCGACAGTGAACAGCTAGTACCAGTACAGGTACTTTAGTACCGGTAATAGGTAGCCGTTGGCTCAATTCTGAACGGCTATAAAATTAATTCCAACAATGTGAACGTTGGGAATTAATTCCCAACGTCTAGTAAATGAATCCTTGAGGTCCTAAGCTTTATATAATGACCCTAGGATTCTTTGTTTGCACCCAAGAAAGATTAGAAATACAAGATAAATTGCTAGAGCTATATTTCCCAAATTTCCACCATATTCACAAGAGAAGAAATCGTGTTTGCTGTTTTTTGTCGTGCTACGCTTTTGCAAACACTTCAACAATGTGATTTCTTCACACATTGTCAAAGCGATTCACATTCATTCTAGGCTCTCAAATTGGTAATATTACTTTAATTATTATTGAGAGGCTTAGGTTCTTGTTGTAAGAGTTTTCTTTCTTACACCAGTTTTCACTTGTATTTTGAGCATTTGCTCATTTGGGTTGTAACAAACACGTTCTTGTAATTGGGTTGAGGCAACCCATTAATTACCTCGGTTAGTAAATTAATTCTCTCGGGATTGAGAGAATCGGGTAAAAAATCCTAAGCTAGGAGGCTTAGGTAGTGGAGTACCCAAGGGAAGGGAACCACTATATATCTTATGCCAATTTCTCTGATTGTGTTTTGTGCAAATTCATTTTTGTTATTACTAATTTGTTTGCTTATGTATTTGTGCATAGCCATATCTTTTTAGATCCTACATTTAGAGCATTGCCTCCCACTCCCTCCCTGAATTGGGTCTTAACGGGTTTAACTAGGCCTTATCTAAATCACAATAGAAAATGGACCTTAGCGAGCTCAAGTAGGTCCTATTTAAAAATCAATTAAAATGAGTCTTAACAAATTTTATGAGCCTTAATAGACTTTCTAGGCTCAGCCTGAAAACCCAGCCTAATTTCTAATATCGAACCCAATTCGACTTGACCTAAGGACCTTGATTTGGTAAAAATTTCAAACCTTAGGCCCTACCCAAGGTGCCCGACAAAATGCTACAATAGGAGGGAGGGTTGTGACAATGCAAACAAGGTGCTTAGTGAAATGGCGTATTGGGCTAAGGGGTGAGGTTGTGGTGCAGGTAAGGTGTTTGACAAAGTGAGGAGGGTGAGAGGAAAGGGAGGGGATTATTGTAGGATTGAAGACTAATGAACAAATACATATCCATTTCACAATTGAAGTAAATTTTTCTTGCTTCAAAGATTGATTTCTGTTTTGTGTATATTAGCATTCTGAGCTTCAAATTTCTGTCTTGTTTAAATTTATGTTTGTGATATTATTGGTTATCGAAACAATGAACAAATTAAACTGAAGCGAAGCTTTGTTATTTTGTTGGTCTCAAAAATATTTTGCAAGAGCATACAAACTTTTGAATCATCTGGTATACTTTTCTCGTAAATATACTACTTTGTTTACATTTTATTTTGATTCTTGACCTTGAGATTTCTCCCTTTAAGATATTCATGATTTGCTCAAGATTACAGGTGACTAAGAATATTTTGCTCAGGAAATTCATGGCCACCCCTTGAGATTCAAGAATGATAGTCTCGCTCTTTTTAAGGAGCATCTATTAATTTAATTCTACAGCATTAACATTTTTAACTTTTCAGTTGTCTATCCTTTTTAGTGAGGATCTACACTCTTAATCACCTAGTTATGATTTGGTTTTATAATTACATCATTTTTGTTTTTTTAGGGATTGTGGTGTGAGGATTTTATACTCATTTGCTTTAGGATCAACCACTTTCAGCTATATTTGCTTTCTTGTCACACAAATAGCTGCATATAAATACCAATAATTTAAATTTGGCGACATTTTATGTCTTATCTAATGCATATCTCGATATAGGTTTTTATGGGAACACCATCATGAGCCCTAACTAGCTCATTTTGACCCAAAGAAGAGAATAAAAGCTCCTACATAACCAATTGGAGGTCATAATTCACTGAATAACCTTTCAGAGAGAAGCAAGAAACAAGGGGTAAAACTGTAATTTTACCATTGCAGTACAACAACGGATTTTCTCAAGGGCTAAACACAGGTCAAAAGGTCTTAACAGGATAAAAAGTGGGTTGGATTTGACAGAAAAGGGTTTGTGTGAACCATATGAATTAAATGACTTCTTGAAACCGTAAAACAGACCTGGTTGATTAATTAAGGTTCTGTTTAAGATAAAATTCACCTAAAGCCTCTAAAAATCATAAAAAAATATTCTCTATGGTTTATAACTTTCAATTTGGCCATTGGAGACCATTTTGACCTAGAATGGGGTCTCAAACAGATATTTACCCTGAATTAGGTTTTTGCATAAATTTTCCAGTCAAACATGGTCAAACCCAAAATCCAACTTTACCATTGGATTCCTTAGGTTCAAATTAGGTTTGTACCAAAATTTGGACCTAAGGGAAACTCATCTCGACCCACTTTGTAAATAGGTCCAACCCTGATTACATTTGTACCCCTATCTTTCAAAAATCTTTGCAAATGCCCCCTAGCTTCTTCATCATTCTTTGCAATTAGGTCCCTCTGCCATTATAGCGGAGGAATCCTACTCCGGCAAGCTTTAGAAGGTGATTTCTCCCTAATTTCTCAGATAATCCCCTTCAAAATTGGAAGGGAGATTCTCTGAGAAAATCCCTCCAATGTGAACCCGGTTTGATGCCTTACTTGGTACCCAATCTCTCATATGAACGCATGAGAGATTTGGGTCTCTTTTGGAGTTGCCATCTCTGGCAAGCTTACCTTGCTTGGAAGCTTGGCCTCCAAGCACAAAACCAACCTCCAGGGCTCTATTTAAAGGAGCCTAGTTCACCCTGACTCCTCTGAGCTTGAAATCAATCGGAAATCCCCTCAATTTCTTCTCTCCTCCTCCGGCCGACTCGCTCATCAAGCTCCGACGACCTTCCCCGATCTCCTTCGTCACCTGACCACAAAACTAGTGGCAAGTTCTTCTTCCTCACGTTCGTCCGCATCGCACAGCACCTGCCGACGCCCCTGTCTCCCCTTCATCCTCATCGTTCGTCCCTCTCTAAGCACCTTCATCTTCGGCATTGGCAATACGCGCCCGACGCCATCTCTGTCTCCCTTTCATCTCTTCACCTCCTTGATAAGTCCCCTTCACCCTCTACATTCTTCTACCCTCTTTATTTCCCTAAATCGACTACTGCCACACTCCACCACCATCATCTCCACCTCCGACCGCAAACTCCGGTAAGATCGATCCACCACCATAGACCACCCCCCTCCTCGCCAACAAGTCCATAAGCATCTCCTCGACTCCCTAATCACAACCCCTCACTCCATTCACTCCGCCACTCACCCAAACACACCCCTGAACACACCCACACATACGCACACAGTGTGCCCTAGGCACGCTCACACAAGCATTCCCACTCCACGCCGACCACCACAGCACATTCGCGTACCTCGGCGAAGCTTCCTGAACGTTCTAACGTGGCCACGAGGCCGTTGTGGTGATTTCAGGTGCAGGCGTGCTCCACCATTGGCGCTGAGCTTGAAGCAAGCTTGAAGCGAGCTCCAGGCATGCCAACCCCAGGTCTCTGTCCCAGGCTGCGTGGAAGACACTCACGCACAACTCCAGGCATCCAATTCCAGTCAAGGGCAGTAGCAGCGGCTGCAATCGAAGGAACACCTCTACTGCAAGCGCGTGAGAAGAAGGTGGGAAGATAGTCCCACCTCGGAACTGGAAGAGGCGCAGTACCCACATAAATTAATTTCTTACCATAGCCTTATCGCCTCCAAATCACGGGGTGAGGTCCCTCTCACCCGACCCGAACCAGCCTCGTCCGCGACCATGCCTCGCGGACCTGATTGACCTGACCTGACTTGCACTCCTCGCCCACCACCGCACGCCGGTGGGCCTGGTCTTGGGTACGCACCCGACCCAATTACCCGAGAAACGTGTGGCTATAAGAGAGGAGAACCTGAGAGAGAAAAGAGAGGAGTGCGTGCAGGTAGGTGGTAGATTTTGCTCTGCAGGCTGAAGAAGGAAGAGAAGCGAAGCTGAAGAAGAGGAAGGAGAAGACAAGGATGCAGAGAAGCTAAGGCAGAGAAAGAAAAGAGAAGGAAGAAGCTGAAGGAAGAAGAAAAGGCATCAAGACAAAGGAAGAGAGAAGGCAACCGACAGAGAGAGAAAGAAGAAAGCCAAAGAAGAAGAAGTAGGCAGAGAAAACTAAGGGAAGGGCTAAGGCAGGAAAGCTGAAGAGAGAAGCCAAAGGAAGAAGAAGAAGAAGGAAGGAGAAGACAGAGAAAGAAAGACAGAAAGAAAGATAACTCGCAAAGGCAAAATCAGAAGAAGAGAAGAGAATCAGAGAGAGAAGAAATAGCATAAACATTCAATTTTTTTTATTCATATTGAATTCTTGAATACTTTTGATCTACATTACAATTACTCTTATATTGTTGCAATGTGATATTTGATATTATTGCATATTCTTTTAAATTGTGATCTTGATTTCTAAAACATCAATTTGCTCCTTATGTTCGACTTCAAACTTCAAAATTCGAGTAATAAAATTGTATTTGTTTTGAACGCTTTTTCTGCTATATTACAACGCGATATTCTTAAAACCCGATTCAGCACTCTCAACAGGTTTGATTGGAACTAGATGCTAGGAGCACAACTTGAGTATTTTATGCCAAAGTATGTTACATACTATTAGGACCACAAAAGTAGAAGCATTAAGAACTAGATCATCTTATTTATGTGTCCATGCAGAAATAAAAGTACACCAAATAATTTGAGGGTATATGTCCTTTTCATGAGATCTTGGTTTCTTCTCGAGTGACTTGCTATTGTCATGCCTTAAAGATTTTACACGTGATTTTTTGGAAGTGTTTCATTTCAGTTCCTTTCATATAATTTGCAACTAGATTTTCTATTGATTCTGCAGGTGTCAACTACAATGTGGGAAACTGAAAATAATGCACCCTTAGAGTCTAGTGTTTTTGGAATGTTTTCTATAGTGAGTAAATTTTGGTGCATGTGGGAATGTTAATTGGAGAAATAGGAATTGAAAAGAAAATTGCATGTGTGTGTTGGTGCAAGGGCACCTCGATCGTTAATTTTGATGATAATAAAACACGTGTTATTTAACATTTGCATTGAGTTTATAGTTTAAAGATAAATGCAAATAGAAGCAAGCTTAAAGAGCTTACTCTTGGATAAAAGCATCAAAGAACATGGAGGAGATGGAGCTTTGGGTGAAAGCGAAAGCCTGAAGATGCATGGATAAGAAGAATAGGATAGAAACTAGATGTATTTGTAATTGTATTTATTTATCTTTATTCTTCCTTAGATTCATGTTAAAGGACCCAATAGTACGTTACCTTAGTCCTAGGAACACTTACATATCCTTAGGACACTTAGGCAAACCTTATAATAGAATTAGAAAGCCAAAATAAGAATCAAACAAACTGATCAGACGTCTAACATGATTATTAGACATCTAATCCAGACTTTTAAGTTGTCTGACCCATCGTCTGACCCAAGAATCAAACGTCTGATTCTACTATCAAAGTCATTATAATCCTGATTTTGGCCTGATTTGTCTTGAAATCTATCCCAACAACTATGAGCCTTCTCCCAAGCCTTCTTGAAGGTTCCTAAGGGCTCTATAAATAGAAGAGAACCTCTACCTTGTTAAAACACCCTTTAAGAAAATTCTTTCCACCATTATACACATTTTGTGAGAGATCAAAAGGAAAAAATTGTGATCCTGCTCTCCAAGCTCTATACTTCACATCGTAGAGCACTGAATCACTGCACAATCACTCCTACTCACTTCCATTTTAGGGAAGTCACTTTGCCTATAGTAGCATAGTCTAAATTCACTTTGTAGCTCTATAGGTTTCATTGTAATTATATTTTGTTGGTTGAGTATTCACGTGATGAATTTTTGTCTCCTTTGCAAGAAAAAAATTCTCTTCGTGAAGAAAGAGGGATTGAGGTACACTACCCCAGGTTAAAGTAGTGTGGTTGTATTGAGGTTGTGTCACCCTTGTTTATTAAGTGATACGGTTAGTGGATTTAATCAACTCAGTCTATCTGAAAAATCCTAAGTCGAGAGACTTAGGTGGTGGTTTTTACTCGAGTTGACTTTCCACCTAAATATTCTTGTGACTTATGGTGAATGTTTGTGTGATTATAATTTTATTTCTACATATTTTTTTATCCTGCACTATTCCCCCCCCCCCTCTAGTGAAATTTCATTTAGTATCAAAGCCTTGTTCTCGTGTACACAGAATCACACCCAGTGAGGATCCAATTATGGAGGGAAGCATTTTCGCGACGAGACACGTGAAGGGGCAATCCACTATCCGATCGCCCTTCTTCAATGAGAGCAACTACCTACATCGAAAGCTTCACATGAAGATGTGGCTTCAAGCCAATGACTACACCATTTAGGAGCGATGCAAAGTCCCTTACAACATCCCGGAGAAGCCCGTGAGAGGATATTCTCAACAAAAAACTCAGGAGCTACCTCTCAACACAAAAACGATGAATGAGTGGTACTACTCATTTAGTTCGGAGGAGTTCAACAAGATCTCACATTGTACCACAACCTACGACATTTGGCACACACTCAAGGTAACTCATGAAGGTACATCAAAGGTAAAGTCTTCTAAAATAAATTTACTTTCTCAAGAGTTTGAATCCTTTGTTATGAAAGATAACGAAACCTTAAGTGGGATGTATACTAGGTTCACTCTTATAGTGAACAATCTCAAGTCACTAAGGAAGACTTTCATTGAAGGAGAGCTTCAATCAAAGTTACTTTGTTCCCTCGAACCTGATTGGGAGCAAAAAGTAACTGCGATCGAGGAAGCTCACAAAATTGAAGGGTTCAAGGTGGTGGATCTACTCGTCAATCTCATATCACATGAGAACAAGATGAAGCAAAGGAAGAAGGAGACTTCGAAGCCAAAGACGAACAACCTCGCTTTCAAAGCAATCTCCGACAACGAGGTAAGCTCCGATGACAAGGAACTTGAATTTGTAGGTAACAGGTTTGCCAAGTTTCTCAAGTATAGGAAATGCAAGGAGAAGGAGAAGAAGGAAAGATCCACTCATTGCTATCATTGAAACAAGAAGGGGCACATTAGATCGGAGTGCCCTCTCCTAAAGAAGGAAAAGAAGGAGAAGAAGAACAAGATGAAGGCATTCCAAGCAAGTTAGGATGAACTCGAGCTCGAAGGAGGAAGAAGAAGAGAAAAATTCCAAAGAGGACATCGCTTGCATGGGTTTCATGGCAATCACAAGTGACAGCAAAGAGGAAGACAACAACGAAGAAGAGGTAAACTCTTTTTCTTTAGATGAGATGCAAGAAGCTTTAGAAGAGTTACATGTTTTTAGTAAATCCTTGAAATTAGAGAATAGAAATCTGAAAATGACCTTCATTACTTTTGAATCTGAAAATAAAAAGTTAAATTTTGACATTGAGGATATGAAATTTAATCTCAGTTCTAACATTTCTGAAAAAGAAGCATTTCTATTGGAAAATCAAAACCTAGCATTAGAAAATAATAAGTTGCTTGATGAAAATAATGGTCTAAAAATTGAAATCTCAATTTTAAGGAGCAAAATGTATGTCATAGAAAAGGATCGTACATGTCTTAAGGAAAATTCAAATAAATTACTAAATGAGTTAGCTAGTTTCACTAAAAGAAAAACTAAGGTCAATTCCAAAAATGGACACACTAAAAGATCCTATGCACCAGGGCCAAAAGGTTGGAATCCAAATGGACCCCAACCTTGGTTGAGAAGGACTAACCCAAACAGATATGGGTACCTAGATCTCTTGTGCATTCTTTTACAGATGTTGGAATGGACCCAAGGTGCTATTTATACGGGCATTGTCAAGGAAGATTGAAGGTTCTTGGTGAACCTAATGGATATGGAGGTTGGAATCCATACCAATTAAGGGAAAATATTTTTTGATTTTGATGATGTTACTAGCATCAAAATAGGGGGAGAGAATTAAAGTTGTTATATGATTTAATTTCATCGAAAATAGGGGAGATCATCCTTAACCTTAGTTGATTTAAGAACTTACATAGAAATGCATGTATGTAGGGGGAGATTTTTTAGCTAAGTCAAGACATGTTTCAATTAGAAAGGGGGAGAGACCACCTTAGCTATTTCAAATTGATGTAGAAATGCATATATTGTTACGATCCGGTTCCCAGATCCCTACAGGACACCAGACCGGACCCACTCGACTGATCCCAAGACCCAGTCGTCCAACAAGAAAGTAACCAAAAAGCAGGAAAGTAAACCACATTCACTATGCTAAGCAACTACAGTAAAAAGGTACAGCAGTAAAGGAGCAAAAACTGCTACAGTACATATCACCACACAACATTAGAAAATAATGAGGTACAGGAATATAAAATACAGAACATAAAAGTACAGAACATAAAGGTACAAGAGTCTACTCACTACTACAAAAGGGAGTACAACAAAAGAAGCTACAGCTACTGGGCTCCACTAGGCCTATCACCCTCCACAGCCGAAGGCTCTGGCTGCTCAACACCTGGACCTGAAAAGGGGTTATGACTAGAAAACGTCAGCGAACGCTGAGTAGAGTGGCAACCAGCTAACTAAAGCAGTAAAGGTAGATAAGTAGCTGTTGTTTTTCAATTACTTTCTTTAACTACTTATTCTTTTTCACCACTTAGTTTATTTATCAGGTCTCTTTCTTGATCTCGAATGTTTCTCGTGGGAACGATCTTGATTGCAGTCTTTTCCGAAGAGTAGAAGTCGCACGTGGTGCTCTCCTGGCTGAGAGAGTCTCCCATGGTGTCCTACACCCAGTCAACCACCCCAAGGTCACGAACAAACGTAACGGTGACTACGGCACACGTGATAAGCGCACGGGTAGCTATCCCGCACTAGCACACGATCAGTGGTTTCCGTTAGCAGGTGCACCCAAAGCACAACACGAAACCAGTATAGGGCCTAGCCCTCTCAGTAACAGGGGTGTAGCCCCTAAGAACCAAACAAGAGTCTCGCCCCTCCACAGTCCGCGCACCCTCGCCTGACTACCCTAGTTTGCCCAGTGGGCCTCACAAGTTGGTGTAGGGTGGCTAGCTGAACCCAGAGCCCCGTGGAGTGGCTAGCTCTCTCCCTACACTAGTAGCTCTTCCCGGTACTGTGTACGTGAGGGCCAAGAAGTCTGTACAGAGTGGCCAATCCTAACGTCGGGTCCCAACCCAAGGGCAGCTAGCTCCACTCTGCACTAAACAAGGGGACAGTCGCTCTCCCTTGTACTCTACACTCAAGGGCCAACGCACTTCCCCACTCATATTCCCAGTTTCATTCCATTTATTTCCAGGAGCTCTACTCCTAATTCCCCGTAGGGTTCATGCTCATATTCCTTAGGCCATTCCATACCAGATTTCATCATTTCTACTTCAATTCTCAGGTTATACACATGTAATTTGTAATTCTATCGTTCACATTTCCATATTCAGGTTATTCACAGATAGTTCGTGTTTTCAACATTCACCTTTCCATTTCCAAATTATATACATGCAGCTCATATTATGTCATTTCACTTGTGTGACAGGAAAGTTACTGTTACGAACGCGCGGCTTCAGACGTCTTTTAAGACGTCTGGGATGTGGCCCAAACGTCAGACCATACGTCTCGAACCCCTTCCAGACGTCTGGGATTCGGTTTCTGCGGCACGCGCGGTTGTGTTTGCGTGCCTGCGCACGCAAACCTGCAGGTGCCTTTTCCCCTCTCTCCTACGGCCGCAGGCTGCGCCCTCTGTTCCGCTCTCTCTCTCCTCCCCGCGGGGCTTTAAAACGCCACGCCCTCTCCCTCACTCTCATCACCTTCGCCCCCTTCCTCTTCTCCTTCCAGCCGGTGTGCGAGTGCGAGTGCGAGTGAGCGGCAGCAACGACAGTCGCAGTGAGCGTGGGAGGAGGTGCTGCACGAGGGAGGAGGCGCTCGGCCGTGAGGGCGAGCTTGCCGGGGCTGCTAGGGTCGGCCGGCGGGGGGAGCAGCAGACGCGAGGTGACGTGGGAGGCCTGCTGCAGCTCGATCAGCAGGCGGACGAGACGCGGCGTGGCCATGCGTCGCGAGCGGAGGGTGAGTCGCGCCCTGATTCTGGAAATTTTTCCAGAATCAGACGTCTAGGCTTCCAATCAGACGACGGGGAGGACGTCTGGAGGACTGTCCAGACGTCTGAAAGGTGAGTTATTTTTCATCCTTCTTCCTTTTCTTTGGTCGTCCGTACTAAGAGAGAGAAATGGGTACGTGCAGGTTCTGGATTCGCCATCCAACGCGAATCAGACGTTTGGCTGCAGTGCCAGACGACGGGAACGACTTCCAGATGTCCGGGGTGACCATCGGACATCTGGGAACTAGTCCAGATGCCCCCGTAGGCTTCTGGACGTCTGAGAGACCACGCAGGATATGTACCATCTGATCCCCATTTTTAAGACGTCTGGAAGCAGTTCCAGACGTCTGATTTTGTACTGTTTCGTCGTTTTCGACCCGTTTGCACTACTTCAGAGTACGTTTTCCGCGTTTCGAGTTGCATGCTTTTCAGAATTAAATCCTCTACCCGTCTGCAGTAGTTGTATACTATTTTGAGAAACTCCTTGTGTTTGATCCTTGTGATAGGACCCCGTTCCGTTGCAGTCTCGGGGGTTGCGGAGGTACGTGGGATTCCCGACCACACCCCAGTACGCCTATTGTAACTGGTAGAGTGGCTTTTAAGTTTATTAGTATAATCTGTTAAATTATGGAACCATAAATAGAACCTAGGACATTGCATGAATCCTAGGAATGAGAAATAGATTGAATGATAGATCCTAGGTGTTGCATGAATCCTAGGGCTGGAAAACTAGATTGTATGATAGATCCTAGGATATGGCATGAATTCTAGGACGGGGAAAACTAGTGGAATGTATGAATACTCTAGTCTTGGAAAAATGGAAAGGAACAAATAGCTGCCCGTAAATCGAATTAACAGCTGACTGTTATGAATAAATAAACGTGACTGAGAACATGGATTGTAAGAACATGAAACTGGAAAGTGAAACCTAGATGTTCTGAGTTAAAAGAGCTGGAACCCTACGGGGAATTAGGATTGGAACTCCTGGAAAGAGAAAGGAATGGAACTGAGAAAGAAAGACGTGGTAGTGTGCTGTCTCTTGGGTACGTAGTACCAAGGGAAGTACCTGTACCTGTTTAGTGCAGAGCGTAGCCAGCCGCCCCAGGGACCCTGGGTTAGGACTGGCCACTTTGTACCGACTTGCTGGCCCTCGTGTACGTAGTACCGAGGAGAGCTACTAGTCTAGGGAGGTACTAGCTACCCCACGGGCCCCGGGGTTCTGCTAGCCTCCTACACCGACTTGTTACGCCCACTGGGGTAAACCAGGGTAGTCAGGCGAGGGTGCGTGGACTGTGGAGGGGCAAGGCCCCTGTTTGGTTACTGTGGAGGGGTTGGACCCCCCTGTTACTGAGAGGGCTCTGCCCTGTACTGGTTTCGTGCTGTGCTTTGGGCGCACCCGTTAATGGAAACGACTGACCGCGTGCCAGTGCGGGTTAGCTACCTGTGCGTTTATCGCGTGTACCGTAGTCACCGTTACGCCTGTCCATGACCTTGGGGTGGTTGACTGAGAGTAGGATCACCACGGGGGACTCTCCCGGCCAGGAGAGCACCACGTGCTACTTCTACTTTTTGGAAAAGACTGCAATCAAGATCGTTCCCACGAGGAACATTCGAGATCAAGTAAAGGATCTAAGAAATAAATGAAATCATGAGACAATTGAAAGACGTAAATAAAGAAAGTAACAGAACATAACAGCTACTGTACACTCTACTGTTTCTTTAGTTTTAGTTGCCACTCTACTCAGCGTTTTGCTGACGTGTTACACTCGTTACCTTTCAGGACCAGGTGTTGAGCAGCCAGGGTTAGCGGCTGCAGAGGACGCTGGGCCGAGTAGGGTCCAGTAGAGTTACCACTGTCCTCTTGTACCTCTTTTTGTTCCACTGTAGTGAGTAGTTCTTGTTACCGCTGTACTTTTCTTTACCTGCAGTTCATATTATGTTATGAATGTTGTTCTACTGTTGTGGTGGTATATACTGTAGTGGTTTCTTTCCTTACTGCTGTATTTTCTTACTGTTAGTTATATTCATGCTGAATGTGGTTTATTTTACTGCTCTTTTGGTTACTTCCTCGTTGGACGACTAGGTCTTGGGATTAGTCGAGTCGGTCCAGTTCTCGTGTCTCGTAGGGACTCGGGAATCGAGTCGTTACAGTTACATTCAACAGTTAACTAGCACAAGTACTACATATTTCGCAGACAACTGTTATTCATTTACAAGCAATTGTTATCATTCTATCTACTCATTCAAAACTGCAATCCATTCATTCAATACAAACATTCTAGTATTTCTAGTCCTAGGATTCATGCCATATCCTAGGTTCTAATCATTCATTCCATGCATGCATTTAGGTTTTAATTAACTTAAGGGGAAGCCACTCTACCAGTAAACCCAGGAGTAGTGGAGGCTTAAACGACAGGCTCACGTGCCTCAGCAAGCCCCGAACCCGCAATGGAATGAAGTCCTATCACAAGGATCAATCACAAGAGAACACTCAGAACAGTATAGAAAGTCTTCTAACAAGTAGAGGAATTCATACGGAAAACATCGGTATCTTATTTGTGGAAAACAAACCTCAAACGGACCCTAAACAGGTCAAAAATAGTGTTTCTGACTCAAATCAGACGTCTGGAACAACCTCCAGACGTCTTAAAAGTGTCCAGTGCCATACCTCAAGTCCTGCGCCACTCCTTAGACATCTAGGAACTCCGCTGGACCTTCTGGACCCAGTTCCAGACGTCCGACCACCACTCCAGATGTTTGGAAGCGCTTCCCGTCATCTGGTATGTCGCCCAAACGTCCGAAATGCATGGGAGGGCGTATCCCACGCCTTCCCGAAGCGAACCCTACACGAAATCCACAAAATCGCCTCAAAAAGGCATGCAAAAGTGCCTCAGCGAAGCGGCCTGCATGGCCGTATCCGCAAAGAAGACGTACCTTCGCAAAGTCTACTCCTCAAACGTCTGGAACCTCCTCCAGACGTCAGCTACGTCGTCTGGACATCACTCCAGACGTCTAATTCTACGAAAAACCCAGAACCAGAACCTGCCTCCGTCTTCTCGCGCCACGCGTGGCCGCTGATGAACGATACGAATCACTACGCTAACGTGTTCGATTTTGGAAAACCTATCGTTGTAGTTCGAAAGCGAATAATTCGTGTTCAACAAATAAAATTTATACCGAAATTAAAATTCCGGGTCGAACACAGGGAGGCAGACGTTTGATTTAAAAACTACGCGCTTCTTTTTATTTGTCACGGAATAATTCAATTTAAAACTATCTAATTATTTACAATAAATAGAAGAGAGAGAGAGAGTAAGAGAGAAAGAGAATATTACACAGAGAAATCAAAATGAGATGTAGAATAAACAAGGAATTTATCATTAAGAAGATTGTTCATTTCACTCTTACAACTACAAAGCATAAAACAATTACTCTAGAAAGCGATAAATTTACTCTAGAAAGCATTAAAATAATGGAGGGAGAAATGTCATCCTCGACAATTGCTTGGAGGACGAGCAAAACTACACTAGAAAGTAGTAAAAAGAATAAGGAGAGAGAAATCCTCCTCGACGGTTGCTTGGAGGACGAGTCGGACGGGACGACACCTGGATGAAGGGGAACGAAGCAGGACGAAGCAGAAGAACGGGAACGAAGCAGCACGCCGTCGTCGTCGCGGGATCCACTTCCGAAGGGAAACGAAAATTTGGACTTTATCTCGCGAGAAGCATCCCGAGTGTGGAACAAGCTTCTCTTGAGCTTTGAAGGGGTAGAGAGGAGAAGGAAGGGATGAGAATTTCGTATGGAGGGGGTCTCCTTTTATAGTTGCAAGGAGTGGGGGAAAAATGGACATTACAACTTCAAAATAATAAATAAGGGATCTTTAGTGACGGATAAATCCGTCACTAAAGCCCATAACGTGGGCGTAGCTTCCGCGCCCACGCGCGTCGCTTCAGCTGCCCGTGTGCTCAACGCCATCGCACGTTCATTGATTCTCAGTCGTCCAATCGCAAGATCGGATGGCTTAAGACGCATCTCCGCCCGCTGCGCTGCGCGCCCGCCCGTGTGCTATCGCCCGTCCATGCCGCGCGTTCAATCGCGCATGAATGCTATAGGGCGGGCGCGACCGTCCGATTGCGATCCAACGCCCGCCCGCGCCCAATCGCCCGCGCCTCCAGCCCTCTGCTGCAGCTCAAACCCGCGCCTGCCGGTCGCGTAAGCGTGCTCGACCCCTGCAGTACGGGGCGCGGATGGTCGAGCGGATGCTTTTAAGCGCGGCCGACCACAGCCGTTGGATCAAGATCCAACGGTGGAGAGCGAGCGGGTGCGGGGCCTTCGTAGAATGCATGCGGCCGTTTGGTCGACCGAGATGGCGCCACGTGGCGCCATCTTGGCCATCCATCCTCTGGAAGTTGTAGATGGCGCCACGGATGTCGGATTGACTCGATTTTTGCGTCGTTCGGCTGCGATCGTCGATCCGAATTCATCCGTGCAGTCGGATTTGTCATCTGAAGTGTGGATTTTCACCATCCTGTTCCTTGATCTTCTAGGGTTCCCCGGTCACTATCTGATGCTACGGATGCCTGATTAGGGAGATCTTGGAGTCGTTGAACTCCAATCGTCGCCCTGATCACATCCATACGGTTGGATCTTTGATCCGAGGCCCCGATAAAATGTTTTCCCTGTCCAAGCACATAAAAGGAGACAATTAACCTCCATTTTATTCAAACTACTCTAAATGCAAGATGATGCATATTATGCAATATTTATATCATGAAATGCAATCCTATGCTTAAGAACATGCAAAAATAGACATTTTAAGTAGTGTAAATGTGTTTACATCATACCCCCATGCCTATCTTTTGCTAGTCCCTAGCAAAAACTATATGCTATTTATAAAAGAATTAGGTTGGATTATTTGGACCTGAGTTATTTTCAATCATTAAGAAATTGTCTACTTAGGAACTAAACTTTCAAAAACACAACAGCGCCCGGGTATCAGCCAAAATGCAGACCGCCTCAATCCCTCTCCTTATTCAAAGAAAATTTTCTTTTTCTCTTTTTACTCTTTTCTAATTTTTTTTTTATTTTCAAATTTTAGGGTTTAAGAGTGGCTTTCTACGGCCATTCAACTCACCCAAGATTTGATGAAAACCCTAAGTTTTAAGCATCTTATTGTGATTGTGATAGACTTATTGACTGACAATTAAAACATACTTCGGATTTCTATGCCTCTAGGTGACCTCAAAAAAAAAGACTTATGCCTAAAGGTGTATCTTTACAACCGGTAGCTTTCTCCCTACTTTTATTTTTTTACGGGGCCAACACAAGGGTAAATCCAGTATATATCTCCTCGATTTATTCTACTTCTTCGCTTCTTCCTAAGTGTTTTGGGAATTTTTAGCGCATTTACTAAGTTGGGTTCTGGACAACCGGTCGATGAGCTATTACCGCCGACAACTTTCCAGCCATACTCGTGCGGCGAAGTGTGGCTTATTTCTTTTTATTCTTTTCTCCTTTTCTTTTTGATTTTTTTTTTCTTCTTTTTTTTTTTTAAATAGGTGGCTTCCCTGGTCTAAGATTTACCTAAGAGTAGGAAAAAGAGAAAGGTCCAGTGACTGGGCTCTGGACAACCTACCTATGGGCTGTTACCTACAATAACTTGCCAGCCATATCACCCTAGAAGGTTCATTAACTACCCAATTTCCTTTAGAATCGTCAAACATTGAGTCAGTGACAAGATAGTGTGTAGATGCTTAAAACTCAAAATTCCCTCAAATCAGAGGGTGGGTTGATAAGTCGTATACTTATCACCCAAACTTATCTACTCCAATTAAAATAGAATTTAGGTTGGTGAGGACTCGAAAAAAAAATCCACATTTTAGTGGATACACGGGCTGATTAAGTCCAAAGTCTTGAAGGGTCTTTGTGTTCAATCATAATGTAGTATTTCCTAAGATTGAAAATTTTCTTAAACCCAAGTTCTCTTTCTTAATTTAATTTTTTTTAATAAAATAAAATAAAACAAATCTACGAAGCTGACAAATGAATTCAGAGATGAATATTCAGCCCCCCATGCCTATCTAATGCAATGTCCTCATTGTATTAAAAAGACACAAAATAGAGTGGAAAAGCGTAGAAAGCACCTGAATTGCGTGAATGTCAGGTCTGCTCCGAGATGAAAACTAAGAAAAACTGTATATGTGCTGAGTTAGTGCCTTCAGCTAGGCATACTACACAAGGAAAAGAAATGAAGAATTCACAAGTGCAGGTCAAAATTAGAATAAACAGAAGAATCCTCTGACCTATCAAAAGAGGTCCATAGATGTGGACCAGATTGTGATGCAGACCCACACCCCATAATCGAGAATATCCTAGGTTCTGGATAAAAATTACCCAAAACCTAAAATCAGAATGCAAGCGGGGTCAGGCCTGCGATTTATGAGGATGCAACCCAAGACCAAAAAGTCGGGTTACAGAGAATTGAAGCTCAAAAGGATAATCGTTGAATGTGTACTTGAGTTAAACATCCTCGAAACAAATGTCGTAAGGGTTCTGATTTGATGGTTTCAGCTTAAAAGGAACCCTTCGACTCAATCTTCTATTTCCTCCAAAATTAACTTCCCAAATCAGAAGTTCCCAGCTCCTATCCTCCTCATTCAGCATATCAAATTCCAGTACCTCTTGTATATTCATCACCCCGTCTGAAATCTTCAAGTCTAAATGATGTCGCAGAATCAAAATTGACTTGGGTCTAATTATCTCAAAATTAGAATCATCAATAAGCTCAACAGGGTGTAACTGATAATCAGGGCATTGAATTGATTCCTCCAGAAAATGAGATTCTGGATTTGTAATGTGTGCCCTAATAAGATCAGTTTCCTCAATTATTGGGCTATCAAATGATCTATCAGATTCCTCAGGCCCAATCGTCTCACAGAAATCGTGTTCAGAAAACTCGCGTAAGACTTCGCAACTTGAATCTTCACCATCAGGATCCGTATCAATGTATGTCCTAAAATCAGTTGTCACTTTGTGTTCCCCAGAGACATACATTTCCTCATAACCCGGCTCAGGGATCTCAGGTGAAGAAATCATATCATCCTTAATTGATTATTTTAATTCAATCTGGTTAGCCTCGTAACACGTGTCCCCCCCAACAGGTGCCTGAGCAGGTTCTGTCATTGGCTTTCCTGAAGAGGGTTCATCCTGGGAATTATTCCAAGATTGAATCAAAGCAACCACGAATCTCATCCTCAATTTCGATAATTTCCCAAGTAGAAACTCACCCGGGTTCTTATCCTTAACATCCTGGAGCCAATCCAACAAAGACTTGTTTAAATCATCAATCATTTCAATCAGGGGCTCCAATCTCTCAATGCAAGGTATTGGCTGAACTTCTAAAGATTGAATGATATTCCTCAAGATAGCCAGAACCTTATCTTGAACCTGGTTAACCTGAACCAAATGAGTTGGTTCAGGGTTGAGCGGGTTTGGGCTCAATGCAGGGGAATTAACGAATTGAGATTCGTTATACCCTTCCTGATAATAGGTCATTTCAGATTGTTGAAAAGATGGTGATGACCTAAAGGCAGTGAAATCATAGGATGGGTAAGGATCGGTGTATCCTTCTTGATTGTAGATTGTATTAGGCTGTTCATGAAAGGAAGACGATCTATAATCGACGTACTCTGAGAAGGATAGAAATCAGAATCAAAGTGTTCAGGGTTAGACCCTAAACACGGGGGTCCAGAATTGTATCCCCAATCTGAATTATCCCAACTAACTGATGGTCGATTACAATACAAGTCGGGATAATCATCATGTTGAGGATAATTCACAACAGGAGGGAAAGAGCGGGAATGCGTGAAATATGTGGAAGGATTCATGAGACACGGGAGGAAGAAAGGTGCCCTGCAATACAAACAATCAAACATGTCCTTAAATGGGTTAGCGTACAGACCTACAGACTCCCAAAACCCGTCTTGAGATAAAGGAACGATTTGATCTACTTCTGACTGTTCAATCCAACCAGTTAGAAGGAGGGACTGGGGAGAAGGTTCTTCCTTTGGCTTGCGCCTCCGGTTCCTAGTGTACCCCCCAGCCACGATCGTTTGACTCTACTCCCCTAGCTAGACATCAGATTGAACAGTAGAAATAGACTAATCGAAAATAATCTCGTTCTGGATTCTGAAGAGCGAGTCCAATCCTTAAGGCCAACGTCTACTCTGTTTTATTTAGGGCTAGGTTTGAATGTGCTTTGGAATGTGATGGGCCCTTTAAATGGGTTGTGCCCTTAATGATTGATTGATTTGTGTGTGCGTGCACAACCAGTGGTTTTCAAGCAAGATTCTTTTTGATGTGGTGAATTTTAAGGTTTAAATCTTGCTTAGTAGCTTTTAGGATTCAACTTTAGGTGTTTTCAAACAAGTTTCGTTGGCACACCAGATTTTGCAAGCACAGGTGATGGTGTTTTCCTTTAAAAATTAAAAAGAATGTGGAGTGCCTGGTAAATCCCTAAGAGTTGAACCTAAATGGCAGCTACTTGATGAGTTGATTTTATTTGAGGTGGTGCGACCCAAACAACTCAAACAACTGGCTACAAATGCACCACTAAGTTAGGCACACAAAGATGGTTAACCTAGAATGATTTCTACTCTTTTATGTGTTGTTTTATGTGTACCGGTTCCACAGATCAGAACCCAGTTGAGTAGAAACAAATCAATTCGGTTAAGTGCCTTTAAATGTGGGTGTACGTTGTGTGTTTATTGAAAATTGCCCCACAAAATTATCTTTTTGTTATATATTTTTTCTTTTTATGAATGAGGGTGGAATGAATGTGAGTGGAAATCCAAACAACCAAACTATTCCTATAATTTATGCAAACACTTAGGTTAATTGGAATTTAGATTCAATATGGCGAATGAAATCTATGGAGGGGGAAAGAATGGGGGATAACTTACAAAACCTTCCACAGCACTTTACTCCAATCTACCGCTTTTGCTCGCCTCAAAAGAGTACCTGCAATTACAATAAGAAAGGAGAAAAGTGAGGTAAATGATTTGTAAGTTACAAAACGCGAAGAGAAATCAAAGATCGTCGCCTCCCCGGCAACGACGCCAAAATGTTAGGCACAAAAAATGGTCCCTGGCAACGACGCCAAAATAATGAACGTATACGAATCACTACGCTAAAGTGTTCGATTTTGGAAAACTTGCCGTTGTAGTTCGAAAGAGAAAAATTCGTGTTCAACAAATAAAATTTATACCGAAATTAAAATTCCGGGTCGAACACAGGGAGGCAGACGTTTGATTTAAAAACTACTCGTTTCTTTTTATTTGTCACAGAATAATTCAATTTAAAACTATCTAATTATTTACAATAAATAGAAGAGAGAGAGAGAGTAAGAGAGAAAGAGAATATTACACAAAGAAATCAAAATGAGATGTAGAATAAACAAAAAATTTATCATTAAGAAGATTGTTCATTTCACTCTTACAACTACAAAGCATAAAACAATTACTCTAGAAAGCGATAAATTTACTTTAGAAAGCATTAAAATAATGAAGGGAGAAATGTCCTCCTCGAAGATTACTTGGAGGATGAGCAAAACTACACTAGAAAGCAGTAAATCTATACTAGAAAGCAGTAAAAAGAATAGGGAGAGAGAAATCATCCTCGACGGTTGCTTGGAGGACGAGCCGACGGGACGACGCCTGGAGGAAGGGGAACGAAGCAGGACGAAGGAGGACGAAGCAGAAGAACGGGAACGAAGCAGCACACCGTCGTTGTCGCGGGATCCACTTCCGAAGGGGAACGAAAATTTGGACTTTATCTCGCGAGAAGCATCCCGGGTGTGGGACAAGCTTCTCTTGAGCTTTGGAGGGGTAGAGAGGAGAAGGAAGGGATGAGAATTTCGTATGGAGGGGGTCTCCATTTATAGTTGCAAAGAGTGGGGGCAAAATGGACATTACAACTTCAAAATAATAAATGAGGGGTCTTTAGTGACGGATAAATCCATCACTAAAGCCCCTAACGTGGGCGTAGCTTCAGCGCCCACGCGCGTCGCTTCAGCTACCCGCGCACTCAACGCCATCGCACGTTCATTGATTCTCAGCCATCCGATCGCGAGATCGGATGGCTTAAGACGCATCTCCGCCCGCTGCGCTGCGCGCCCACCCGCATGCGATCGCCCATCCATGCCGCGGTTCAATTGCGCGTGAACGCTATCGGGCGCGCGTGGTCGTCCGATCGCGATCCAACACCCGCCCGCGCCCAATCGCCCGCACCTCCAGCCCTCTGCTACGGCTCAAACTTGCGCCCGCCGGTCGCATAAGCGCGCTCGACCCCTGCGCTACGGGGCGCGGATGGTCGAGCGGACGCTTTTAAGTGCGGCCGACCACAGCCGTTGGATCAAGATCCAACGGTGGAGAGCGAGCGGGTGCGGGGCCTTCATAGAATGCGTGCGGCCGTTTGGGAGGCCGAGATGGCGCCACGTGGCGCCATTTTGGCTGTCCATCCTTTGGAAGTTGTAAATGGTGCCACGGATGTCGGATTGACTCGATTTTTGCGTCATTGGGCTACGATCGTCGATCCGAATTCATCTGTGCGGTCAGATTTGTCATTTGAAGTGTGGATTTTCACCATCCTAACCCTTAATCTTCTAGGGTTCCCCGGTCACTATATGATGCTACAAATGCCTGATTAGGGCGATCTTGGAGTCGTTGAACTCCAATCGTCACCCTAATCACATCCATACGATTGGATCTTTGATCCGAGGCCCCGATAAAATGTTTGCCCCTGTCCAAGCACATAAAAGGAGACAATTAACCTCCATTTTATTCAAACTACTCTAAATGCAAGAGGATGCATGTTATGCAATATTTATATCATGAAATGCAATCCTATGCTTAAGAACATACAAAAATAGACATTTTAAGTAGTGTAAATGTGTTTACATCAATCGCGCTGTGCCCTCTCGCCTGCAGCTCCGGCTGCAGTAATGTCGAGGAGGACCTCCCCGACGCACTCCTCCGTCTCGCGCGTGCGCCGCTTCGACTGTGCGCTCACTGACGAACTCCCATGCGAGCTCACAAGCTCAACCCCTCCTCTCCCTCTCACGTTGCTCCTCCTCTCCTTCTCACTCCACTCCCGCACTCTCACTGCTCTGCTGCTCTCGCTGGAGGGAAGGAGGAAGGTGGCTGGGAAGTGGGGTGGAATGAGAGAGAGGAGGGGGCTTTATAAGGGTGTGGGTTTAGGGTTTTCGCTGGGGGCGGAAAGAGGGAAGAAGAAGGAAAATGAGGGGGGTGTACAGACGTAAGCTTGTATTCAAAATTTTCGATTTCCAAACGTCTGAGAAGGTGTCCAGACGTCTGACTAGATGTCTGATCCACAGTCCAGACGTCTTGAAAGGCTCAAATAGCATGGGTCTTAACATATATTAAAAGGGAAAAACACTTGTAACACTTATAATTGTTAAATTTGTCAAATAGAAGTGCATGCCATTAGGAAAAATGAGCTTATCATGTCAAAAAAGGGGAGATAATAGAAGAACACATCTCTTGTATAATTATGTCAAACAGGAGGAGTTAATCCAATGTTAGAAGAGCATGCTTTTAGGGAGAGTATAGGATAAAATGATTACAAATAAACCTTTTTGATAATGTCAAAATAAGGGAGAAATTTTTGGAATATTATTTGTGATTTTGTCATCATCAAAAAGGGAGAGATTATTAGTGCAAAGGAACCTCGATCGTTAATTTTGATTATAATAAAACACATGTTATTTAACATTTGAATTGAGTTTATAGTTTTAGGATAAACGCTAGTAGAAAAGACACTGTTCTCGATGGTGAATTTTCGACCATTCTACAACAATCGCTAGTGTTGAATATTCTCGACCGTTATAAGGAAAATGGTTACCAAAAAACTCATCATTAAGTTTCCCACCTATCGAGCAGAGGTTTTGGTTGAGGTTATTCTCAACCGTAGATAACGGTCGAGAATAAGAGTGTTTTAGACTGTTAATGAGAAAACGGTCGACGATTAGCCATCAACTTGAAAAGTTAGCTTTCAAGGACAATCGTCAACCATTTCTTCGTAATAGTCAAGAAAGATCTACGTCCTTTCTCAACCGTTCATGAGAAAACGATCGAGGATAAGCCACCAACTTGAAAAGTTAATTTTCAAGGACAATCGTCGACCATTTCTATGTAACAGTCAAGAAAGGTCTATGTCCTTTCTCGACCATTCATGAAAAAATAGTCGACGATAAGCTTTTCATAAACTGCCACTCGAAAAGGCTAATTGAGGAGCTTTTCATAAGTGCCAATGAAAGCAAGCTTGAAGAGCTTACTCTTGGATAAAAGCATCAAGGAGCATGGAGGAGATGGAGCTTTGGGTGGAAGTGAAAGCCTGAAGATGCATGAATAAGAAGAATAGGATAGAAAACTAGATGTATTTGTAATTGTATTTATTTTTCTTTATTCTTCTTTAGATTCATGTTAAAGGACCCAATAGTACATTACCTTAGTCTTAGGAATACTTACACATCCTTAGGACACTTAGACAAACCTTAGAATAGAATTAGAAAGTCAAAATAGGAATCAGATAAACTAATCAAACATCCAACATTATAATGAGACGTCTGATCTAGACTTTTAAGTCGTCTGATTTATGCCAAAACGTCCAATTACCTAGGCTAGAAATTAATAGTTTGTGCCTTTATTTTTAGATGCCCTGACTCAATTCAAGGCATCTGAAGACCTTGACAGACATCCAATAATAGGACCGTTGAGATCTAACGTAGAAATAATTTTATATTTATCACAGATGTCCGTAGAGCCTTCCAGATGTCTAATAAAGAGATGTTAGACCCAAATCACAAGATGTTAGACCAAATCTAACCATTGTATCTCGAAAATCAATTCCAGCAGAAAACCTTTATTTTCATATGTCCAATAGTTAGTTTAGACATCCAATACGTCGTCTAACCACTTTACACTAGAACCCTTTTTAGATCTAGTCCTAAACAGGAACAAACTTGCACAAAATTAGATGTCCAATTTTTCACCCAGACGTCTTAAAATGATATACCAAACGTCCGACCTAGAACCCTATTTCCATCTAAAGAAATTAGGAACTCTGACCCTTACATCAAACAACCAAAACATTGACCAGTCGTCTAACTCGTCGTCTGACCCAAAAATCAAATGTCTAATTCTGCTGTCAGAGTCATTATAATCCTGATTTGTCTTGGAATACATCCCAACAACTATGAGCCTTCTCCCAAGACTTCTTGAAGGTACCTAAGGGCTCTATAAATAGAGGAGAACCTCTACCTTGTTAGAACACCCCTTGAGAAAATTCTTTCCACTTTTATACACATTTTGTGAGAGATTAAAAAGAAGAAAATTGTGATCTTGCCCTCCAAGCTCTATATTTCACATTTGAAAGCATTGAATCGCTACACAATCATATCTAGTCACTTGCATTTTAGGGAAGTCACTTTGTGTTTCTATAGTTTCTTTGTAGTTTCAGTTTGTTGGTTGGGTATTCGAGTGGCGAATTCTTGTCTTTTTCACGAGACAAAATTCTCTTCGTGAAGAAAAGGAATTGAGGTACACTACCCTCGGTTAAATTAAGTAGTGTGGTTGTATTGAAGTTGTGTCACCCTAGTTTAAGTGACACGATTAGTGGATTTGATAATTCGGTCAATCGGGAAATCCTAAATCTAGAGGCTTACGTGGTGGTTTTTACCTGGATTGGGTTTCCACCTAAATATCGTTGTGTCTTGTGGTGAATGTTTATGTGATTGTAATTTTATTTCCGCATTTTTTTATCTCGTACTATTCACCCTACCCTCTAGTGCAATTTCAGTGTGGACATCAACTACAACAAGTTAATCTTTTTTGGGGGGTTAAATTATAGGTTCTATTTCTTTTAAATTCTAATCGACTTTGCTTTTAAGGTTCGCATTGGTGTTTTTGAACCGTTACTAGTAACTAGCAAGGCTTTTCCATTGCCCTCCCCCCTTCCTCTCTTCCCCTAAACCAATTCTTCATTAGTCATTTTAGAGTTTTGCTTAAATAGCTTTAGAATTTGTTATTTGTTTCCAAGTTCTAAAACCAAATTTGTTTGTTGGTTGTTGGTTGATGGGTGCCAGTTGCTTGGATGTGGGGTTCATGTGATTGTTTTGTAGCTATCTGATGCTAGCAACTTGGTATTATTTGGCCTTAGCTTCTGATTTTGTTACGTGCCTATCCAGTGAACTTTTTCTTTGTTATTTTCAATTTGTAATCATGTAAAGTACCTCACTCTACAACAATGAAAGTTTTCTAGTTATCTCTATGTAGGGCTATATTAGTGGAAATTTAAGTACCAGATTGAGGATTGGGTGCCGAATGCCTAGATGTAGAGTTCGTATGATTGTTTTATAGCTATCTTGTGATAGCAACTTGGTATTACTTGTCCTTAGCTTCTAATTTTGTTAGATGTCTTTCTAATGGCCTTTTCTCTTTATAATTTTCAAGTTGCAAACATGCAAAGAACCCTACTCTGAGGAATGTTTGTCTTCTAGTTATCTTTAGATAGGGCTATATTAGTGAAAATTTAAGTACAAAACTGAGCATTGGGTGCCCGTTTATTTGGGGCAAGGTTTGGGAAGCTACAACACTTAGCTTTGCATTCAACACACTTTAAGAGCTAATACTAAAAGAAACTTATGGCTATTCTTATGTTGGAATGGAAAGCTCTTTGATAAATTATAATTTAGCACTTTATGTTGTAATTTGAAAATGCATTTTATGATAATGTATTTGATGCTAGAGGTATTTTTTTAATTAAAGGGAAAGTTCCTGCAACTTGACTTAACTAGAGAAATTAAGTACTCTTAACATGCTTGTTGATACTTGGAACATGTTTGAGGGGTTGAACTACCTATGGATTGGTTAGAATCATCTTGGATAGATTGGTTTAGCTTATAAAAGGTTTTTCACAAACACCTTCATAAACATTAATTTTTTCCTCTATTTTTGGTTTAGCTTATAAAAGATTCTTATGTTTATAAAAGGTGATATCTGTTCTGATGATGACACTATCCAATATTAATTAGTAGCTCCACTTTTCAATAAATTCACTCTTGTAAGTCTTATGCTAACCAATCTTAGTTTGATGATAACACACTTCTCAATATTGTAGGAGGTGGAGCATGCATGTGGACATTCATATGCGCAAGGAGGATCTAGTCATTGTACAAGCTCTTATCAGTTAGACCCTAGTTTGTCTTACAATGAGTCAATTTTATTGATTTTTCAACTAAAAAAGAGGCTTTAGCTATTATTGACATCAATATGTTAGTCAAAGCAACCATTATAGTTAAATAACATACTAATGGTAACATTTCATGAGTTGTTCTAATTGATCAATTCTAAGGCTTATGATCATTCTTTAATGAAACTAGAATATGCAAGCTATATTTTGTCTATTTGGCTGGTACTCTCATATTGGTGCTTGAAATGATTTAATTCACCAACAAAACTTATAGATCTCTTCTTTGCTTTCAAGTTGGGTGCATTCTGTTTATTGATAAGGTTTCCTTTAGAATGTAATGGCTGCCATATTATGAATTGTTGGTGAATAATATGTATCAAAATCCTTTTGTTTTTTTGCATTCAATTACCACAAATTTATACTATCTTGGTCCTTACTTTTGATATCCCTCTTGGGAACAAGAATTCCTTTCCCCATCAATGTATTGTTCTTCTTCTTAAGTAGCTTGTTTATCAGGGTTCCTTTGCCAAACACTTTGTTGAATTTACTCTTTTTTTTCCTAGATTGAATTCTTTGATATAGATGGTTAAAGTATATAGATCTAATGGGTGGGTATCTTTGGATATTGATGATATTCTTATAGGTAAGAAAAAATGCTTGAAATGTTGGTAAAGGTGGCAATATTCAATGTGACTTTTAGAGAGAACTTGTTCTAGTTGCCTTGATTTCTTGTGGTACTCAGGAGAGTAAGGTGAGGTGTCCATCCAAACAGTTTCCCATCATAAATTTTGGTTATCTGTAAGTATTTCTACTCAATTAGACCTTTTTTTTGCTTTTGAATATCTAATCTATATTTCAATCTTACTTGTTTATTTTTTGAATTCTATTTCATTCACATATGTTATCCAAACTACCAATATACCTTGTTCACAATTATAAGGAATCAATGGAAGGGATGATGGTCCTATTGTGACTTCTAATTTGTTGTTTCATTATATATGTACTTGTTTTCCAGATTATTACTCATTTATGCTTCTCTTTTGCAAGCTTGACTCACCCCTACCCCCACCCCCTGCTCTTTTCTTATCGAATGCTAAAATATCACTCAAACTACTAGCATTTATACTTCTTTTACAATTATAGCCTTTTCTTTTTCCTAACATGTGAAAGTTATAGGATCTTTTTGCTATATTGGTTTTAAATGAGGAAAATGAAAAAAATAAAGAGAATCTAATGGTTGACCTAAGGAGTATATCTGATGAAGGAAAGGTAGATTCCTATTATGATGAATTGGGAATTAAAGCCATCGAAAGTGTAGGAAAACATGTAAGATTTTACACTAGCTGAATATAATTCTCACCATATTATAGATAAATGCAAAGGAGAAAGCTTGTGCAAATGTGAAACAGAAGGGGAAAAAAATAAGTTTTAACTTTGCTCCCAAAGTTGAAGGAAGTTTTCACTGAATTGTCACCAAAACAGTCATCACTAGTTTCAGCATGCTTAGAATTGTGTTTACTACATAATTCCCACGTCCACCCATGAAATGAAAATGTCAATTTAAGCCCCTGATGACCAATGAAAAATTAATTTTGATGTAGCCATTTTCGCATCATTATTATTTCAAAATTATTAAAAATGACTTCATGATTATTCATCTTCTTATCGCTCTTAATTTGTGTTATTTTAGGCTTATGAAACATTAATGGCACTAGTGGTCTAGTGGTAGAATGGTACCCTTCACGGTACAGACCTGAGTTTGATTCCTGGCAGGTAGATCCTTTTTTGGTTCCAAGTCAGAGCACCCATTTCTTAATCTTTATGCTTCTTGAATTTCTTTACTTTAAACACAGAAATGGGAGATTATTTAAAGACAATAGAATTATAAATAATTACATGACATTAATTTCTTGCATGTTTCATGATAGTGATGCAACTTGTAATTTGAAATTTGGGGAAATATTATATTCATCCTAAGATGTTTGATTATTTTTAATTGGCTTTTATTTCTTATTTTTACTATTTTGTAAAGATAGATTCTTAAAATTTTGTTTCAATATTTATTCTCTTTTTATTGATTCCATTGTAAGGAGACTATACTTTTAGCTTGATAGAAATTAAAGCTTTGATTTTTATTAACTCTATCCGTTCTCTTATTTTTGTTGTAATATATGAAAAAGTCACATTTTTGTTGTATTATATTCTATCTTATATAATATAGAAAAAAGATAAACCCAATGATAGCATATTAAGAAATAATGGCAATGTTAACAGAAAAAATGTCAACGTATGTGTTCATCAAGAGTTCATTTTTCTACGGTGACAATAGTACTAGCATTTCTTGCTGTTACCAAATACTAATTTAAACATATAGTACTTACCTATAGAGACGATATCGTCAACGTTTTACACTGTTAAGGTTGACAATTTTAATCTACACCAATAGATAAAATTGTCACTGCTAGCATGAAAGTCAAATTGGATAACCTTTGGAAAGTTTACCATTGCTATAAAATCAAGCACAACATCAACGATTTTTACTGTTGAGATAGCCCATAGGACACCTTTTAAGAGGACACCAAAGTTGACCATTGGAATAGGCATTTGTAGCTAGAGCAACGGTATGTTGGATCTACACCAACAATTTTTGATTGCTGGTGTTGGTACAAACTATTGTAGTGAATCAAATATTCTCTTACATATGGCACTTTTAGTTTAAAGAAACACTTGTTGAGATGTGAAAGTTTTTTTTTTTTTTGCTAAGGAAGAAATTCCATTATCAACCTTAGAAAATACACGGTATGTGAGGTTCAACCCAGAAACCTTGGACATTATGATTCAAACAATAACAAGCTAGTCTATGTGCCGAGTTTCCTATCAACTTTCATCAAGGAGAAACATTGATTTGCAGAAAGCATTGAGGCACATCTCTGAATCACATACCTGATCTTCCACGAAGGCTGTGTAGGGGCTTTGATTTGGCTAACTGGGTTTATGACATCGGAAACAATCGCCACTTCTAGCAACCTAAGATGAATGGCCAAGGATAGACCATAGAAAATAGTCCATGTTTATGCCGTGAAACTGCAGGCAATATCCACCGAATTGGTTGAAGCAGCCATAATATTCCCATCCCGATCCAATAGCACAGCCGCAGTCATGGCTTCATGATTTCCCACTGCAGCATCGACTACCACTTTTTGTTTAGAGAGTTCAGTTGTGTTCTCAGTGGGGCATTGAGTCCTTACTGTTCTATTCATTTGAAAGACTTTCTCTACATTCCCATCATAGAACTTGCACATATTTTTGCCTCCTTGTATCACTACATATGGATCAGCAGTGCCTCCACCCATACTCAGTTTGCATCTACGGAGACACAATGAGTGCAACAGATACAAACGCAATTGTTTTGACAGTCTAAGTGATTGAAATTTTATACCAATTTCTATCACAGAATCCCACCAGAAGTCATGATCTGTCATGGAGGTTATCCCCCAATAGAACCACACTGCCCTCATGAATGAACATTTCCTGATCAAATGATCCCATTTCTCTATTGCTGACATACAAAAGGGGCAAGAAGGATCGTCCACTTTTATTCTATTTGCTGGCACTGCCCTTAAAGGAAGCGCACCACCGATTTCCATAGGAAGTTTTTCGTCCTCGGAGCTAAATCTAGTATGTGCCATATTTTCTTACAATCTTTAATTTGTTCTTCAGATAACGTATTCTTAAGCCTTCCTGCAGCATTAATAAATATGCTGATCTCAAAGAAAAAATCCCCTTAGGGTGAGGTTTCCAAATCAGCAAATCATTATCCATATGTATAGGTGTACTTAGTATTTTTTGAGCTGAGGAAGGTAGGAAGGTTCTCCTTATCATTTGTTCATTCCAATCTTTGGTATCCCCATTAAATCAGAGAGGAAACATATGGCACACTTATACCTTCATTATTGCTAGGAATAGAAGCATCAACTCCAACTCCCAGCCATGGATCACTCCATATGTTGATACGATCACCATTGCCTACTAGCCATAAAACATTTTCACGGAGAATATCCTTGATTGCAGCCATCGCCTTCATGAATGTAGAATCAAGTTGTTTAGGTATATACTCCCAAAAGGAGCCCCCTGAATAATATTTTCCTGCAATCTGTCTTTGCCACCAACCAGCTAGATCATTACACAGAGACCATCCCATCTTGTGCAAAAAGGCCATGTTAAGTAATCTAGTAGACCTAAAACCTAGCCCCCCCATGAATTTTGGGGTGCATATGGATTTCCATGCTCTCATATAGATCACTTTCCTTCCATCATTTGCTCTCCACCAGAAGTCCCTGATCATATTATCTATCTCTGCACACAATTTCTTGGAAAATAAATTTGTAGTCACAAGATGGCAAGGTATTGATGCTAACGTAGCTTGGATTAAAGTTCCTCTTCCGACTTGTGATAATACTTTCCCCTTCCCGCCTACTAGCTTATTTGCATATTTGGTCAACAACGACTTCTTCAAATGCTTCTGATTTGAACCATCCAGAATAGAGCTTCCCAAATACAGCTCATTTTCCTCCATCAATCCTACTTTGATAACATATTTAATCAGATTTCTGTCCTCTCCAGATGTGCCTTTACTGAAATATACCTTAGTTTTTTCAAAATTCACTTTCTACCCAGAACATTCTTCATACTTGGTTAGTATTTCCTTCACTTCCATGGCCTCACCAATGGTAGCTTTTGCAAATAATAATGTATCATCTGCGAACATCAAGTGCGTTAATGGAGGCATGTTCTTATGTAACTGCAAACCTGATATTTTATGGCGGTTGAGTACCTTGTTCAAACTTCTAAACAGATATTCTGAGCAAAGAACAAAGACACATGGAGAAAGAGGACAACCTTGACATATACCCCTCATGGGCATAATTATATCGGTAGGCTCCCCATTCACTAATACCTCAAATGTTATCGATGTTATACATTGAGATGTGAAAGTTTTGAAACATGATGGAAATACCAGAAGGAGAAAGGAAAACAAAATCGACTTCCACACAACGTACTGACATTATAACAAAATTTCCCACATCCCACGAGAAATATGACGGTAGATGACTTCTATTGGGAATGATTAATTTTTATGAGATGCCATTTAATGGCATTGAAACTTGCAGGATATCGTTATTTTTATAATCGTGTAGTTGCTCAATTGAAAGTGCTTATCGTTCGATTATACTCAAGGCTGCATTAATTTGTACGTGAAGGAGAAAATGGCTCTCAAGAAGTTGTTTAGAAGATTATCACAAAGAATTTGCCTCATAACAAGTATACGTACTCCATACTAAAACTTGAGTTACATGTGCCTCTTGGTTACTATGTTGATGTCAGTTGAACTTTACACAAGAAGATAATAACTTTTGCCCGATATTGTTAATTAATTTATGATAAGGTGATTGGTAAAGCTATTAAAAATTGTCTATGGGATATTGTGAGAATCGTCATTGTAGCGGTGGATGATAAAAGCACCAAAAATGTGGGTATCCAACTTTCGAAAAAGAGGGTTGGTAACCGGAAGGGGATGATTCGTAGTGGTCAACTCTTGCACATAATATGTATCATTCAAACTCTAAATCTAATTATTAAAGATGGGCTAAAGGAGGTGGAACTCCAATTTTAGAATTCCCTCTATTGTGAAAATCGTAAGATTTGCCACAGGCAAATTATAAAAATTCAAATCATACATAGAGATGGAAAACGGATTTAGATGTAAAAATGTGGTAGAACTCCACCAAGTTGATGTTGGAGTCTATGATAAAATTTGAAAAGGCATTTAATTTGATGGACACAATAGATAGCACATATATTAGTAAGTTCACATCTTCAAGAAACAAAAGAATGCCGTATGGTTATGATTGCCATCATTCTCATATATCGTTATCTTGTTTGAGGGATAATATGATACCACTTCAAAATTATCTAGATCCAAGACGTGCCTGATAACAAATGAGTGGAAGCAATGCTTGGCATTCCAATAATCATTTCTAGGAGCTGTAAAAAGTAGTGACAAATGTATTTAATTGGTGATTACAAGAGTGGAGACAAAATATAATAAATGCCTTGAAAATGTAGAAAACATCATCTTTTACAATTTCTTTCAATAGACTTTGATCCTCAAAATTAGTTAATTATGTAAATGGAGTCATTGATGGATAGTATGAAAGTGAAAAGACCAAGGTCTTGAACAAGGTTGAAGAAACAATATCGTCAATGTTTGAGGAGTATGTGCAAGTATGTAATTCCTAACCTACAACCTTCAAGCTAATTCAAGAAATAAGTGAAACTGAGATTAACGAGATGTAAACATGTTGAATGATCGACAGCACACAAGTTAAGGAATTGATGTAAAGGACGAGTTCGGCAGTTATTTAGGAGAAGAATGTGAAGACCAAAGCAACAGGTCTATAAAAATATTGGTGAGGTTGGAGGTAAATACCTGAGCACTTGCTTGCCATGCCAACATCAACAGTTTTTCTTGAATCGGTTTTTGGTACAGCAAAACCAATTAATGCGAAAATCAAACACCATTCTCTTGAGAAAATACCTAAAGAAGTTAGAGAGATTGGAAGTAGGCACACGATTCTTTTTATCATTAGTTTGTTGATTAGGGATCTTATTTTGGCTTTATTCATGTTTCTGCTTTCTGGAAAAATTGGCAACTACAGATGAAATGAAAACATATCTAAATAAACACCAGCGAGTGAGTGGTGCAGAGATAATTTATGATCTTGTAGAGATGTCTTCGAATTTTAGTCAATTAGCTACCGCAAGATCTAACAGAGAACCTTTCCCAATACATTCCTCCATCTGTAAATTGGGTACCGTCTGAATTTGAGCTCTTTTGTATTGAAGTTCTAATCTTTTACCAATTTATTGCTCCGTCCATAAGCTGGGAACAGTCCACTTTTCAGCTCTTTTGTTTCGATGTTCTCGGCCCAATGTCTAAACGTGCTCTTTACCCATCTCTGTCTTACGTCTCTCAACCTATTTTTGATGAAAGTGGATCTTTTGTTCTTCTTGCTTTCGTTGCTTCAAATTTTGTCTATATTTCCCTGGTAGGGTTAATCCAAACTTTTTCGCATACATGCGCAGTCAATGGTCAAAATTTCATCTATAGTTTACCCAAATCAAGAGAGACATGTTTGGAATTCAACGAATCACCAATTTAAAATTTTCTGAAAACAAGGCTTTAAACATTAAATATTTGGTAAGACATGCTGGTCCGATTAATTACCTATGATTTTCGGTGTTTGGGATTTTAGCAGTTTGATCTATTTCCATTCTTGTTGCAGGTTTGACATGGGTGTTTCTTGGTAAAAGAAGACATGGATTATCATTGTAATCGAACGGAGTTTAGGCAAAGAAGTTTGCTTTTTTTGGGTGACAACCACGAGTGCATGTACTCCGTGAATTGGAAATTGAGGCTAGAAAAGGAGGAAACATACACGACGCTTGTGTATGGATGCAAAGCCTCCCTCCCTCCGTATTAAATAAATGGGCGAGGACCCAGTGAATTGCACTGAACGGAGATGGGATCAGCCCTACAACAGCTGAGATTTGCTGCAAATAAGTGTGTGATGCAATTTACATATGTTTTCCACCACCCTTTTGCCTACAGAGATCTTGATTTTTATGCTACTGCAGTTTTCATGGATTGGAGTACTTTGAGCCATGTCGTGTCTTGTGACCAGAAAAACTTCCTTAGCTTTTAACCACATATCTCGCTCTCTGTTTTTTTCTTTGGTTTTTTTTGGCTGGAAACATGTCTTTCATTTCAAGAAGAGCAAAGACAAGGAAGACGCATACAGAGTTTTCCCACCATCCAATCCGACTCAACGCGCCACAAACCCCCCCCCCCCCCCACTCTCTCTGCATATGTCTGTTGCAGGTGCAGGCGTCTGCTTATTTTTGCCCTTCATACATTGCACACATAATATAGACTAGGGTGTAGGTAGGAAAACGTAAAAGTTAATACGTAATAGTGTAAATATGATCTAAACGTACGTACTTTTTTTATATATAAAAAAAATGTTGATATAGGATGAAATTCATCACTATTAAAATCAACAACAAATAACTTTTCTATGGATGCAAACCATTCTAATCACCTTCGAAATCATTTTACACTGTTACAAAATCACTTTACATCAATGTAATCTTATTTTACATCATTAATTTTGCACTTTCAAAGTAATTTTGCACAGGCTGTGCAATCTTACTTTGAACTATTTTGTACCAGTATAATCTTATTTTACACACGTGCAATCTTATTTTGCACTGATGTAAAATTACATTCAAAGTGTTTCTTCACCTATGACAAATGGTATTACACTTAAAATGTGATTTTTTCACATTACGGTTTAGAATTTAGTCTTTAGTGTTTATAATTTAACGAAACTAAATCATAAATCTTAAGGTAAAAAATCACTTCTCAAAAATCATTTTTATAAACCTAAATCCTAAATCATAACTCATAGGTCAAAATCACTTTACACGGGTGTAAAATCACTTTAAACAAGTAAAACCACCCTTAGAATAATTTTACATCGATGTAAAATAAAATTACACCAATGTAAAGATACATTAGAATAATTTATCATCGATGCAAAACCCTTTTACACTAATGTAAAATCACTCAGAATAATTTATCACCATATAAAATAAAATTACACTAATACAAAGATACATTAGAATAATTTATCATCGATGCAAAACCCTTTTACACCGATGTAAAATCACTTAGAATAATTTATCATCAGTGTAAAATTATTTATTACCTATATATTTTAAGATAAAATGATGTAATTTTTTTAAATACGATTGAGATCACCGCATAATAAATCTTATATTTTTTATTTTTTTATATTAAATATCAATTATTAAATAAATCAATATTCTCGATACTACATACAATATAAAAATAACATCCATAATTTTTCTCATATTATTTTTAGGTCGGTAAATACGTTTCCCTTTTTATTTAGCTACCGACCATACCATGTCCTTTTTTTTTCCCTGTTAAAGAAAAATGGTTCTCTTATTTATTTGAATACCATAAAACCAAGTCCTATTATTTTTCCAACGTCATGTGCGGCGAACGTACGATTTCTAGTTTCGACACTTCTCTTTTTGGTATTATTCAAGCAACTTTCTTTATCTTACCCCTTCAGATTACGTCATTCAGTGACTAAGTATACATTTAATTTCCGAAGCAATCGAAAAAAATATTTATTCCGTTGCTCCTGAGTTTGGATTAGATATTTCCTTTTCTAAAGTCTGGAAAAGCTGTTTTCTTTATATATCATACGATATGAAATATATGCGAATGTAATAAAACTTTATTCCTTTTAGATGTATGGTTTTGTTGTACGAAAACTTGGGGCAGTTTAAGCTTTAAACTTATGGTTTCGTGGTCTGAAAGCTTAGAACACTTCAAGTTGCATAATTATAAACCACAGATCCTTAGACATGAAATAATGCAATCAAAATTTCGAAATAACAATGTAGTAAATCTTTTTAATTATGCCTAACGGGAAACCTATAGATAATCCCAAAGGGCATGGCATTGAAATTTTACTTTGAGCCCTCCGATTTACCCGGGAGAGAAGATGCAAGAATAAGATAGGTTCCTTTTCATTAAAATACTTGAGTACGATAACTTCATTGTTATACAGCAAGCACTTACCAATGGGAACCATATGTGCAACGCAAGGGACCTTGAAGCCGACTCTTTTATGCTCTTATTTTTGCATGTGAATCATTGTCTTGCCTAAGATTCTGTCATCTTCGAGAGAAATCCAAGTCAATTTGGCCTGATGCTATAGGAGTGCCATTTTATATGTTAGAATATGTACTCCACCTTCATAATGATTTCGGATCTTAGATTCCAGAGAAGCCTCTGTTTAAAACTCCCAATCAAGAGAATCAAATTTTGATTGGATTTAATTAAAGGCCATCAACAAGTTTACCGACTCAAAGAACTGGACTGTTTTTCTTTTATATTTTCGTTCTTTTTATTATTATTTGATTAATTTTTATTCCTTTTAATTTTTTATGTTTACATTTTGTACGTGTTGATGTACTTTCGTTTACTCTACGAACTGTACCATGCTTAACCACTATCCAACTTGCTGGGGACTGCACCAACACAGCAGGGGTATCCCCTCCAACCAAAATAAAAAGAAAAAAAAAAAATGGCACCGCTGCCGGCCGTTGGATCAAGTTCCATCGGCCTCAGGGTGCACAGCAGCCCCTGCTAATCTGCCCCCGGACTGGATAACCAGTCAAAAGAAGCCCATTTGAAAGAATCAGATCCGTTTTCAGAGAGAGGGAGAATCAGACCCATAAATGATCCGCTATACTGGATCAAGTCAAATAATATTCAAGTGGGGCGAGTAGCAGACACCCTTATTGCAGAAAATAGTCAGAAGATTGATCCACTTCTGTAATTTAGAGATCACATACCAAGGTTTGTAAATTCCATTCAAAACAATCACTAAGTTTAGGGACCATGATCTAAATTACTTGAGGTCATATCCTCCAATTCATACATTCAAAAGACTTCTGCAACCCGTGTTTCGATCATTTCTCTTTGTCCATTCAATTTCTGCCTTTCCAAGTAGACGACACAGTTAATAGACAGAACTTCAACCAGATCAAAGCGGACAGGCAAAAGGTGTAAATATAAAGAACTCCACAAGCCCCTCTAAAGAAATTTTGCTCCAAGTCCTTAGGTGGTTGCATTTAATCTCCGCTCGTGGTTCTAGTTCTTGAAATTAAATATCAGTGCAATCAATTCTCCTTGCAAATTAGTTGTCAAGCTGATAACAAGATGTAGAATCAGCAAGATACATGAGAAACAGGAAAATATGCTGCTAGAAAAAGGACGATGATAACTAGATCTTTGAGAGCAAAGGTGATAAGATCCAGGAGTATGACTAGAGGCGGCAACTCCTAACGAACTACAAAGATTGTCGGCAGAGAACAAAATAGAACAAAAAGTCAACCTGCCATAAACACAAAAAAAGGCCACTTCAATTATTTTAAGGGTAAGTTGAGAACTCACATCAACAGGAGCCTAATGGGGAGGGAGCAGTAAGTGAGAAGAAAAACAAGCGGAAGTCAAAAAATTAGATGACTGATTCCATGTGCAACGAGAAGCACCCCAAGAATGTGGGTGAGAGAAAGGGTCAAATACAGGATTAAGAAGGTCGAAAAACAGAACTTATGCAATAAGTTAACTAATCAAAGACATAAGGGTAAGTAAATCAAAAACAAAAGATACACCCCGTGTAACTCCCCCCCCTCCCCACACAGACACAAAACCCTTACACACTCTGTAAATGACATGAATGGTTCGTTGGCATCTCCTGGCAACCCCAACATGGCAGCTTGCACCTTGGTGAATGTTCAAGTCTTAGGACTAGTTTACTTGAGAGGTTAAAAAAGTAGCGTTAAGAAATATGAAACTAGTGTTAACCCGCAATTATATTTACTTGCAGAGTAGTGTTAACACCTATTTGTGTTTAATTGAATTGGTGTTAAATTATGACATTTATTTGGTAGTGGTGTTAAGAATATGAAACATGAAAATTAACAAAGATATAAGTGGTGTACGATTTTAACACGGGTTTAGCTAACATCAGTTGAAACTGGTGTTAGACTGGTGTTAGACAAACCCATGTTAAAGTGGTTAAAACCAGGTTACCAAATGAGAGGTTAAGTAGTCAAGTAAATGGGGGTTAACCCTCAAAAACCCTCCAAGTAAACTAGGCCCTAGCATTTCAAAGAAGCAACTATGCCATCTTGGAAGATGGAAATACTGGACATGTCAACAAGCATTGATCTAGAATAAAAAGAAAAGGATTCTGTGGTCAGAGAAACAATGGAAAGCGGGGTTAGCCCCCCAAGTAAACTAGGCCTTAGCGTTTCAAAGAAGCAACTATGCCATCTTGGAAGATGGAAATACTGGACATGTCAACAAGCAATGTCCTAGAATAAAAAGAAAAGGATTCTGCTGTCAGAGAAACAATGGAAAAACCAAATGCTATCCTACAAGCAACTAGATGAGGAGGAACCCACAAAGTCACCACCACCAAACTCGCCATAGAGTGAAGAAACTGAAACATCATCTCATCCTTGGTTGACATTGAGGTATGGTGAAGGGCTCCTGGAAACATGCATGACTACAGCACAAATTGGGGGACCCAAGAAACTGGGCAGTGGAGACTGGTGTTGAAAGCCCTAGAGAAGGAACTTGAGTTCTCCCTTGTCTCTCAGGATATGGGTGAAAGCAGCACTGAAAATGTCCAGGCACTTATATTTGAAAATTAGGAAGTTCTATTGTATCAATATGTGGCACTTCAAAATATGCAGGCTTTATTCACATGTACTTTAAATGCGATGCTGTACCTGTAAACTATGTTCAGTTCGAAATCCTAGATAAACTACGTAAACTATGATCACATGAGATCAGTGATCTTATGCTTCATTTAACTTAGAGGAGCAGGCCATACAAGCAGGGACAAATTACAACAGTGCCCAATTGCCCTTGAGAATCTCCAAATCCTTACAAACATTTTTCTGCAAATGTTCTTTCCTCCCTGAAAATTAACCCATTCCTTGGCAACCAAATAGCCTAGCATTGCAAAGCTCCCGCACTCTCCTTCAAGCAAAAGGCCTTGCTGCTGCAAAAACCCATACAAGAAGAGTAATAAACCCATTACATCCCGCTTAGCTCCCAAACAATCTTTTTAAAGCACCAAATGAGAAATGGATGATGGCAATCCTCCTACACCTCTCCACAGAACAAACAGGTGGGATCTTTTTTGAGAGAGAGATAAAAGGAGGGCTATTGTAAGTTAGTAGCCCTCCTGCTTCATTACACATTAAGAAACATGGGTATATCTAGCAATTTATCGCAGGGCAAGATATGTCCCTACTCCAACGTAATGACCCCAACAAAGTAGAACATAATCTCACCGTAAAAATGCCCTCCATCAAAGACTCAAGGAACTGCACCTTCGATTAGTTAAGTCTCGCTACATTCTCAACCTCTCTTGCTTCACCTTTAAATGATAACAATAAAAAAAAAAACATTATTATTTGTACCTTGCAACAGTGGGACCACCAACCAAGGTCCAATCGAAGCTTAAACCAAAAAACAAACCTGCCGAGCAAGCTACAAAACAACTAATAGCCAGCACATCCACAGCCAAGTCAAAGAGCAATGGGTTTAGGGGATAGACCCTTCCGACACCTCTCGACTCTTGAGTTGCAGTAATACACCTAAGGATTACCATTAAGCAAGACGAAGGAGGTGGTTATTACACACCTCTTAATCCATTGAATCTTAGCCTCAGGGAAACATCTCTGCACCAAGGAAGCTCATAGAAAACCTTAGTCTAAATAGTCACGTGCCTTGGCAAAGTCAATGTTTCAGAAAAAAGCCAGTCTCTGTCCCTCTGCTAAGCAGCATTAACATCCATGACCGTCAAAAAACAGTCAGAACATCCTTTCTAAGAAAAAAACACAAAGAAAGAAAAAGAAAACAATCAGAAAGCCACCTCCCCAAAATAAAGGCAGTCTGAACATGTAGTATCAAAAATCTAAAACTAGGCCGAGGCAGTTCGCTAATACTTTTGCCACGATGAGGAATATATGGCATTTGAAAGGGCAATTGGCACAAATCATCCATCATCTCAACTGACTCCTCAGGAAGCAAGAATAAGAACTTATCCAGCAAATCAAAACAAAAATTCCAGCCATAAACTCCCTAATTATCACCGTCACATCACCGCCTACATGGTTACCGTCAAGAATCACACACTTGGAGCATGGAGACTCCCTTAAAACGTGGGAAAACAGCCCAACAGGGGCTTTCCACGTGGGATCAGGGAGAGAGCAGCAGCCAGTAGCTGCTTGAGGGAGGTCAGCTGCCTGAGGTTGGCTGGCCGCTATGGTGGCCGGTTGCTACGTAGAGAAGAGAGAGAGAGAGGGGAGAGGAGTTTTTAAAGAATAGGAAATATTATTGTTAACTCAAGAGATTACAATGGGAAGACTCTCTTCTCATAGAGAGAACATATCCCACAAAACAAGAAACAAATCCTCTCTAAATAAGAGCAAATCACCAAACTAATTCCTAAAATAACTTTTCCTAAAATCAACTTAACAAAATAGCAAACTTGGGACTCAAGTAAACAAAACTTGGTCCCTTGACCTTCCTAACTACCGGCCCTATGGGCCCACCTACTGCTGCCACGTGGTTGGCTACCACGTGGCTCCTTATTCCCAACACTTCCCCTCAAGTCGAGGTCAGAAGGACGATGATTTGGTCTTCAATTTATGAGGCTAAATGGCCCACCACTCTTCTTCGAGAGTCGTGCTCTTGGTCTTCTCTTTGGATGAGTCAACAGTGTAGCCTCTTATGACCTCCGAAGTCATTGCGTCTATGGCAACTTGAACAATCCTTGCAACGATCACCATTGACTTGTCTTCTCAAAGCATGACCCATAACTTCTCATGATCTTCAGGAGTCGAGTCTACTCGTGAGGTGCTATTAGCCCCATGTGGAAGCCTCTCAAATTTGTCCCAGCATCTATCTTGTGGATGATTGGTACGTCCACAATATTGGCACTTCGGTTAGATGCAACCAAGGCCTCGGCCATGTCCTCTTCCACGCCCACACTTGTTTCTGGAATAGCAAGTGCAAAGTTCTCACCCTTGGGCATGACTTCATCTTCAGGAATCTCCATTTTCATGAGACAGCAAAAGATGGTCTCAAGATCCATCTTCCCGTCGGCTACCAGGATTTAATCACAAGTGGCTCGATAACAGAGATGCAACCCCAATAAAAACTTAGTGGATTGCCAAACTACCCATGTCTCTCCCTGCTTGTCACAACATAATAACTCATAGATGTCCAACTTCTCAAACGATGCCTCCATCTTCTCATAATATTTAGTCAATGAGATATCTCCCTAACTAGCTGCCCATATACGAGTATATAGATCAGTAATATAAGCATTACTTGATGTTCGAGCATACATTTTCTCGAGGGCCGTCCAAATCTCATATGCGCTCTTTTTGCAGAGCATGTTCGAGGTGATATAAGGATCCATTGAGTTCATGAGTCAATTCATGATGGTGTAATTCTCCTTCACATACTTTTTCTTGTCATCTTTTTGCTCCGGTGGCTCTTCCAGGAGAATGCTAAGTTTCTCCTATCCTCCGACAAATATCTTGAAGGTGCAAGCCCACAAGACATAATTAAAGGCACCCTGTAGCTTGATGGTTGTCCCGAAGACAATCACCTTGCTTTCTCCTAAGCCCAACTTGGCATCTGCAACCGTCGTGGAGGCTTCCATCATCTTATACTATCTTCCTTCACGTAAGGCACCGAATTTGTTGAAAAAAACTGTCAAAGACAAAAGACCACCCACGTGTAGTCAAAAACCAGCACGTCTAAGTGAGCCTAAACTGAAGGCTCTGATACCATGTCAAGAATCACACACGTGAAACGTGGAGGCTCCCTTGGAACGTGGGAAAGCAGCACAACAGGGGCTGTCCATGTAAGATCAGGGAGAAACAGCAACAGCTGGTGGCTGCTTGAGGGAGGTCGACTGCCTGAGGTTGACCAGCTGCTTTGGTGGTCGATTACCAAGGGTGGCCAATTGCTATGTAGAGAAGAGAGAGAGAGAGAGAGAGAGAGAGAGAGAGGAGGGGAGTTTTTAAGGAATAGGAAGTATTATTGCTAACTCAAGAGATTACAATAGAAAGACTCTCCTTTTATAGAGAGAACATATCCCACAAAACAAGAAACAAATCTTATCTCTAAATAAGGAAGAACAAATCACCAAACTAATTCATAAAATAACTTTTCCTAAAACCAACTTAATAAAATAGCAAACTTGGGACTCAAGTAAACAAAACTTGATCCCTTGGACCTTCCTAACCCCCGGCCTTATGGGTCCACCTGCTGCTGCCATGTGACTCCTTATTCCCAGGAATTACAAAACTCCTTGTAAAAAACACTTGGAACCTGCCCATGAGGTCCCAGCAACCTTCAACATTGAGGCCTGCCAAAGCCAATTTTACCTCCTTGGAGACATTTGCCACCAACATCTCATGTTGTTCCTACATCAACTGGGTAACCTCCTTGCCCCTCCATCTCCAAGCACCAGTATGTCATCTTCTACAAAACTATCTGAAATGTGAGGCCAAGTATTCTCCCCAGACCCGTGTATGCAACTCACCTTCCCTACCATCAACTAAATCAGAATCCCACCATCTTCCATCAGCATAGGTATGACAAACCTGGTCCTAGCATCCCATTCATTCAACCATGGTTGCTACTATCTCTGTCTCCAATATATCGCCACCTTTTTATCTTCCTCATCTATGATCACTTGGTGTCTTTCTCGCTCTATCACCTCCTACCAAAGGGTTCTAAAATCTTGCTCCCTGTTCGACATGGAAATAGCCTCTAAGGAGTCATTCCTCCTATGGAGCCTCAACTCTTTAACCCACTTCCTGTACCTTATGAGAACTCCCTCAGCACTCCAACCAAGATGTCAAGCTAAAGGTCGTCGTATCTGCTGCTGGCATCCCACCCCATTTCTCTAACACAAGATCTCTAAATCCGGGTTTGCGCAGCCAAGACTTCTTAAACATAAAGTACATTTCTCACCTAAGGTCATCATTCTATCTCCAACAAAGCAGGTATGATCAGAGAATGACCCAACCGAGGGATCACGTAGAACAAAGGAAACTGCTCCATGAAATCTAATGGGGCAATAAATCTATGAATGTGAGCACATCTCCCCCAAGAACAAACTTGTCTGAGTGAATCAACAGTTGGAAACAATGTAGTCCATCAGCTCGAGCTTAGCCTATAGGACACTGAACTCTAATGCACCCCTCTCAATCACCAATGTGCAATGCGACATTGAAGTTGCTCCAACTATCCAAGCCAAGTCTAGAAAGGAACTGCATATTTGCCTCAAATTCTCTCACAATGCACCTTTCCCTGTCTCCACATTTGGCTCATATTCTGAACTGAAGAGGAACATGTTCTCAACCTTTCCTACGGTAGCACCAACAAAACATGGTGCGCTGTAGTACAATCATCCATTTGAAGGTCTCAGTCTCCCACAATCAATTGCCTACCCAACAATCCAATAGGGTTCTGAACCACAAAACCTCTCCAACAGTTCCCACCAGCTATGTCCCACATCCTAGAAGTATAATCCTTCAACATTTGTTTTAAGAAGATAAATTAAGGATTCTATTCTATCAAACACCTTCCAAAGCTCCAATAACAGGCAGGATCCCCTAATGTAGCCCATTTCCAACTTACGTGCTTCATTAGACTGCTGATATGGTCCCCTCATGTCTACATGCACCACCATTGGCTGTGTAGCCATCTTAGCTGCTACTAGAGACAACATGTCCTTATCAGGGTCAACTTTCGCCCAATTCAATCCGATTGAGCCATTGTGTTCCTTCCTAGCCCCTTGCATGTCTATGACCTATATGGTGCCTAATGTGACCTTTTCAATATCACCGCATGCAAAGCTTTCTCCATCTTCATTGGATAGCAAATCATCGAATACCCCTTTTTTTGAAGAGAGCAAAACCCCTTGGGAGAGGCCCTATGTTATTGGGCCCAAGACTGCCCACATCCAACCCACCTGTAGCCCATAGCTTGGGGCCATAAACCCCAAATTGAAATCAGAGCTAAACCCAGTCGAACCCATCAAGGGAGAGAGAATATCCAAAGCCTACATATAAGGCACAACCAAAGCAAGATCAGAGACTAAAACTGACACCTCCAAAAATTTCTGCCTTTATCTTTGAAAACATGGTTCCTAACTCGTCTTCCCCACCAAATCGCAAGAAGACACCCTTTGCCCAAATCTTGCTCTTTCATCTCGTCCTTTGAGATCACCACCACGGAGCCATTCCACCACCAAGCACTGCCTTCTCCTAGCTCCCATTTCTCTGCCGCCTAGTAGACAAGACCAATGCAAGGGTCCTAGCATGGCCAACATCGAACAACTGATTTTAGACCAACCAAGCATCTAATATCCCCTCGATCAAAAACTGTTGCCTTTGGAATCGGTCTTCATGGAGGTCCACCAAAGCCTCCACCACAAATACGCGTTGCCCCACTACTTCAACAACCTCCAAGCATCGCAATCAAAGCAATACCCCACTAAGTCGCACATTTGTTTTGAATGCCCATGGCATGCCCACGTGATCAGAGCCTACTTTGAATAAGCCCTATTCGGCTTCCCAATATGGAAAGAAGGTTCAGTCACAAAGCACAATCACACAAAGAGACAAAGAAGTTTGTTTACCTAGTTCCACCGAAAAGGTTTACATCTAGGGAGAGTAGTACTCTCAAAAATTTCACTAGGTTGCTTTTTAGTACAAGAAAAATGTCTCTTTTTCTCTGTGCATGTGTCCTACCCTTGGAGGGACACTTGCCTATTTATTTGCTGGCTACTTCAAAACGTGCGAAATATTGCTTTTGCATGATGCTCAAATCGTGGTGATTGAGGCCAAATGAATGGTCATCGAGTAATAACCGACACATAGCAACATTCCTAATGAATGTGAGACGGTGGACTTAATCGCCCGGATGGCCAGACGATTCATTTGCCAGGTCGAGAAGTCAGATGAAACTTCGATCTAATGACGGAGCCCTTAGGAGGGCGAAGACAAAAAGGTTACCCACCTGATCGGTCAGGAAGACTAGGAGCAAAGATGTCTACCTGGTTGACCAAGCAGCCACAATGCCTTTCCGACTATACTTCTCTACAGACAGTAGGCATTTATGCCAACTAAGCCTTCTAGGTAGGTCATCAGGTATTACCTGCCTGAGCGGGTATTTGTACCTTTTACTTGTTGGGCCTTTTTAGGCTTATTCTTGAGCCTAAAAAAGGCCTTTAGCATCTAAAGCTCGACTAAGGATTTTTTCCTTCCCTCATCACCACTACATGCCAACAAAAGGGTTTTTTTATGTTGGACCATACCAACACACATGTAATGTCAAAAGTAAGTGTCAACGATATTTTTCCATATATCAATATAATATTGTGATAATTTTGGCAAAATGGTGACTTTAGGTACAATCCTTGGACTGTTTACATATTTTAAGGTCGACATAGGCAACTCAGTAACCCATTTCTACCCATTACTATTGTTACATGTCTATTGGAATGTGATAAGAACTCTTACAAGTGTCTTCTCTCCTTATTTGCTAGATCTTTAAGGTAATTTAACTTCTCTAAAGTCAAATAGTATTTATTTCTTATTCTCTAAGCTATAATTAAGCTACAATCTTTAGAGTTTTTTAAAAGAAAAAAAGCCAATTTCTGTCATTCGGTAGTCATCCAGAATATCATTCAGTCATAAAAAAGGAACTTACAAGTTACTCAGCCATAACTCAAAGAGACAAGACACCTCTCTCATAATATGCCACACTGCTTTCACCCAACCCATTATATCAACATGAACCAAAGAACAAAAGGAATCCCACCACGCAGAAAAGGATATATCTGCACGGCGAATGTCACATCTCCTCTAAACCTCTAAAGAGAGCTGACAATTAAAAAATATATGGCCCATGTTCTCCCTCGCATCGCCACAAAAAATACAATCCAGATCATTATCCTCAACTCACCTAGAACAAAGATCCATCATCACCAACTTTTCTCTTCTAAAAAGCCACAAAAATTTTGAACTTTAAAGGGATAAGCAACCTCCAAATCAAAGAGCAATCATTCTATGCCAAGGGCGCTAGCCCCAACTCCAAAGTCATCTTCTAAGCCCGAGTCACCGACAAAACTCCATCCTTCCACACGAAACCATCCACCAGATCCTCACCAATAGTTATACCATGAAGTAACCCTAATAACTCCGGCAACTCCATTAAGATGTCAGAAAGACTTGGTTGTAAAATAGGGGACCAAGAGCAAGAAACATTATCCTAGACATCAGAAACAAGAGCACCATTGTCGCAGACCAAACCAAGAAGTTGTGAAAATAAGAGATCCAAAGCTTCACCTCCCAGCCAATCATTCTTCCAAAAACAAAAAGAACATCCTCCACCAAGCCTTAGCTCAAAATGGCCCCTGACCAATCGCAAGCTCCACAGAGCACCAAAAAGCTAAAGGTCACACCCTAAGTGTAAAGACCCGTTCTGTTTTAAACCTTTTAAGACATCTAGAGTGCCAGTCAGATGTCTGGACCCCTTCCCAGGCGTTTGGAAATTGAAAAATTTGTACGCACCTTGCGGTCTGCGCGTAGGCAGCGCGCAGACTCTTCTCCTCTCTCTCTCTCTCCTTCCCTCTTCTTTTTCCCCCCACCGAACCCTAACCCTCGGCTATAAGAGACCCCCCTTCCCTCTTCTCTCCACTCCACCACACCTCCCCACTCCACTGCCGTGAGCAGAAACACACGAGAGAGGGAGCGAGAGCGAGGAGGAGCGGGCGTGAGGAGGAGAGGGCCGAGGTCGTGAGCTCGTGGAGGCTCGCCGGAGGTCCGCACGACCACTGCAGTGCATGCGGGAGGAGAACATCGGGGCGTCGTCCCCGACCTTCTGCAGCAGTCGAAGCTGCAGCGGAGCGAAAGGAGCCGCAGCGGAGCGCGGCAAGAGAAGCAGAAGCGCGGTCTGGTACTGGAGTTTTTCCAGTATCAGACGTCCGGAGTGTCTTCCAGACAACTGGCTGGACGTCTGGCGTCGACACCAGACATCTAAAAGAGGGTGTATCACGAAGGTATGTTTTCCTCGCGGTTACGGCCATGCAAGTCGCACCGCAAAGGTGATCTGCTTGGCTAAAAATGGTGCGCTGCTCTATCATGCGCAGGAGCAGCTTTGGGAAGACACATGGCACGTCCTCATACGCTTTTCGGACGTCTAGACAGCTTACCATACGACCGGAGGCATTCCCAGATGACCGAAGGACTGATTGGATGACTGGAACTGAGTCCAGACGGTCGCGGAGGAGTCTTGGACGTCTGAGATTACCACAGGAGCTTGAGGTGAGACTCTGATGACTTTTAAGACATCTGGAATTGTTTTCAGGCGTCTGATTTAGGTCTGCAGACACGTTTTTGACCTATTTAGGGTCAGATAGGGATTCGTTTTACGCAAACGAAGTATCTATGGTTTCCTTGTGAATTCCTCTACATATTAGAAACCTTTATACACTGTTCTGAATCTTCCGTTGTGGTGTGTTCCTTGGTATAGGACTTCGACCTGTTGCGTGGCTGGGGCTTGCAGAGGCATGTGGGCCTGCAGTTCGAGCCCCCAGTACTCCTGAATTATCTAGTAGAGTGGTTTCTCCCTGTTCTACTTATAAAATATGAATGCATCTATGAAAATTAAATAACTGGAAACCTAGGATGTTGCATGAACCCTGAGATGAGAAATGGTTGAACTGCTTGTTTGCGTGATTGAAATTATATTTATGAATGAATGAGCTAAATTGTTAGCAACTTCCTGTTAATGAATATGAGCAGTCTGGTAAAATATGAGCTGCCTAAGATAATTAAATAGTTACCTGTGATATCACTTATTTCATGTGTTAAATTGTGAAAATACGAGCTGCATGTGTATAAATGAGAATCGAATCGTGAATGATAAAATTTAGATTGGAATAATATGGTGAACATGAGCATGAACCCTACGGGGAGTTAGGAGAACTCCTGTGGTTAGATAGAAAAGCTTGGAATATGGATGGGAAGTGTGCTGACCCTTGAGTACATGGTACCAAGAAGAGCGACTGTCCCTTTTTTAGTGTAGAGTAGAGCTAGCCGCCCTTGGGTTGGAATCTGGGGTTAGGATCGGCCACTCTACACCAACTTCTATTGGCCCTCGTGTACACGGTACCGGAGAGAGCTACTAGTGCAGGGAGGGAGCTAACCACCCCACAGGACCCAGGGTTTAGCTAGCCACCCTACACCGACTTGTTAGGCCCTCTGGGCAAACCGGAGTAGTTAGACGAGGGTGCACGGATTGTGGAGAGGTGAGACCCCTGTTTGGTTCTGAGGGGCTAGACCCCTGTTTCTTAGAAGGCTAGGCCCTATACTATTCTATGTTGTACTTTAGGCGTACCCACTAGCGGAAATGACTGACCGCGTACCAGTGCGGAGTAGCTACCCGTGCGCTTATCGCGCGTGCCGTAGTCACCGCTATGTCTATCTGTGACCTCGAGTGGTTGACTGGGTGTAGGACTACCACGGGGGACTCCCGACCAGGAGAGCATCACGTGTGCTTTCTACTCTTCGGAAAAGACTGCAATCAAGATCGTTCCCACGAGGAACATGCGAGATCAAGAAAGAAATATGAGTAAACCAATGGGGTGAAAGGAAATTACTTGTAAAATAAATAATTGGAAAAGATAAATTTACCTGTTAGTTTTTACTACTTTAAATAGTCTGGTTACCACTCTACTAAGCGTTCACTGATTCCATTTTCTCATAACCCTTAACAGGTCCAGGAGTTAAGCAGCCCGAGTTACTGGCTACAAAGGGTGCTGGGGCCAGTCGAGCCCAGCAGTAGTTTTCGTACTATTGTTGTACTCTCTTTTCTGCTAGTGAGTTTAGACTTTTGTTTATTGTTCCTGTTACTGTACTTTTGTTCTACTTTCCTGTTGTGGTGGTATGTACTGACTAGCAGCTTTTACTTTCCTTTACTGCTTGTACGCTTTTACTGTTAGTTACATTGCATAGTAAATGTGATTTATTTTCTTGCTTTTCGATTATTTCTTGTTGGACGACTGGGTCTTGGGATTAGTCGAGTCGAGCCGGTCTCGGATCCTGTAGGGATTCAGGAACCAGGTCCTAACACTAAGAGATCGTTTAAGCACCAAGGTTTGAAATATCACGATATATCGGTGATATATTGCCGATATATCGGTATCGATGAGGTTAGGTGGTATCGATACCACCGAAGGTATTTTTTTCCCAGATATCGGCGATATATCGCCGATATCCCAGATATGGCTTTCGGCGGGAAAGGTTTGAACCGTTGCTGGGTGGGCGGGAGGTTTGAATGAGGTGTGCTATTAGACACACGCACGCACACGTAAAAAATCATCGATATCGATGATATATACGTTTTTTAAGCATCCTTTCATGATATGTCACACACGTAAAAAATTATCAATATCAGCGATATATCCCTGATATAACACATATACATGTTTTTTAGGCATCCTTTTATGATATATTATTCATCAAAATGTTAACTTTTAAATTTTGTTATATTTTATGATATTTTATACCTTTCTGAGCGAATTCCCCAAAATTTACCAATATCAGTGACATATCACCGACATATCCCTTTTCTGACTTGTCGATACAATATCGGTATCGATATTTAAAACCTTGTTAAGCACTACATCAACGAGAGATCCATAAGAATATCTCAATTTATCCAGAAGCCCATCTCCGTCAGTAAAGAACCTCGCCACCCACTTCATAAGGCATTGAATTCATCAAGCTGCCTAATCCCCAAGCCACCCTTCTTCCTCGATCGACATACCACTTTCCAAGGAACCAACTGCAAAAAAACGGCCGTGATGATCAAGCCCCGTCAAAAAGAATTTCTCACAGGTCACCTCATATTCTCGAGGATCTTCTTCGAGGGTCTAAACATAGAAAGATAGAAAACGGGAATTGCCGACAGGACCACCTTAACCAAGACAAGCCTACCTCCTCTGGCAAACCACTAAGCCTCCTAGCAAGCCTCTCCTCAACCAACCTCCAATTAGCCAACACTAAACGCTTTCCTCTCAAAGGCAAGCCCAAGTACATAAAAGGTAGGTGCATAACCGGTGTATCAAGGATCCCAGAGATCCTCTCCTCCATACTCCTATCCAAGTGAAACGGAATAAAAGCGGACTTCCTTCCACTAATAAGACTAGAAATATCCGTAAACAATCTGACCAGAAGCGCAACATGTTCAACCTAGCGGATACCTCCCTAAACAAAAAACACTATCATCCACATAGTGCAAAAGGGGAGTGAGCAAAGAACCATCACCAGCTAGAGTAAAATCAGAAAACGGTCCCCCCTACATCCCCTATAAGACGAGCACCAACGTGTCAATTGCCACATTAAGAAGCAAAGGTGCAAGTGGACAACCTTGTCTGACACCTCTTTGTGACTATGTCCAAGTCTCACACGCTTTCCATTAACAAGCATTGAAAAGGAGGTCATGGTGAAGCATCTACTCGTTAAGCCTAACCCACTCCTTCAAAATAACCCTCCTCAAGGGCTCCCACGAATACAACCAAGACAAGAAATCATAAGCCTTGAAGAAATCAACCTTCCACATAAATGCCAGCAAAACAAACCTATTCCAAACTACCACCATCTCTTCCGCTAGCACAAAAGAATCCATGAGGGACCTGCTAGAAACAAAAGCAGACTAAATCGGGGAAATCAACATCCAAATGCAATCAATTCGTCAAGGTCCAATCGAGTGGATCGCATTCAATAGAGCAATCAGCCTAAATTCATCAATTGTATCCACTGAGAAGCAAAAAGAAATGAAACCGATTAAGTTGCTCAAAACCATGATTCTCCTAGAACACCTCCTACACCATTACCAAATCATCGGCCCCAATATCCCAAAACCCCCTAAAAAAAAGAACCTATAGACCATCCAACCCCAACGATCCTTCTGCCTTCAAACCATGAACCACCGTTCCTCATCAGAAATACGTTTGAGTAAATCCACCCTCGACCTATCATCCAATCTACCCAAATCAAATGAGCCCAATCTCCACCTCCCTAATGGTCACCTGGTAAAAATGTGGAAATGGTCTACAAAAGCCTAGCTAATCTATTGTCTTTAAGAGAGAATCTCACCACCAACACAAATCGATGTGATTAGATTCAACCTCCTCCTGGCATTGGAAATCAAATGGAAAAAACTCGTGTTAGAACCACCTCTTAGCCAAAGCTACCTAGATTTTTGCCTCCAAACCATCTCTCTCCTACGGTCCTCCCCCCTAATCTTTGCCCTGCACAACACTCCTCTCCCGCTGCTCCTCAATAGTAAGCTCCCCCAAGCCCTCCTTCCTATCAAGCACTGCCAAGGCCTCTAAAACCTCTCTCGTCGCACAGGCACACCTCCTTCCCACCTTTTTGAAAGTGTTGAAAAAAATCAACTTAGTTATTATGTTGTTTAGAAAGAAAACATTAGCCCTCTTTATATAGAGAGCGGGGTTAAGTATACAAGGAAACACAATTACACTCAATAACTCAGTTACCAAAAAATAAAAAAAACTAAAAACAGTATGGCAACTAAACTTGACTAATTTATCCCTAAAAATATCTAACTAATTTATTCTCCAACACTCCTCCCCAAGTTGGAACGTACAACACTCAACTTGTTACATAAGTAAACTCCCCCCCATTGTAGACATCTACAAGAGCAACCAGTAGACCGGAGTAGGAGCAAGTAATAAGTTGATATTAGAAGACGATCCCAAGTAGGGGAGACGATCCCAAGCAGGTGAGAAATGATCTCAAGCAAGCATCTATAACAGCATAAAAGTCGCAATAGAACAAGATGATCCCAAGAAATAAATTGTTGTACAAGAGTAGCAGCAGTAGAACGCAGTCTGCATGCAGAGATAGCAAGAAGATGCACACTGGCACGTAAAGAGAACCATGCGCGACGGCACGATGGCAGGGCAAGCACCACGTGCAATAACACGTGGCGTAGTAGAAGCCTTGCGTGATGAAGCGCAAAGGTAGGGAGGCCTGCCACATTTGCCGCGAGTAGGAAAAGGGTGTCAGTGGTGGTGGCGCACACGCAAACGAGACTACGCATAAGAGGTCGGTGCAGCAACGCAATGTTGCATGCAAGAAGTGGCAACGCACATGTGTAGCGCACAGGGAGAAGAGGGGCCACCAAAGGCTCACCAGTGGCCATGAGGCTCGACGTTGCCATCAATGACCCTCTTTTAGGATTTTCTGTGATGTTCTCTCTTTTTCAAATGAGATCAAACCCACTCTCATACAATGTTGAAAAATATCAACTTAGTTATTGTGTTATTTAGAAGAGAAAGCTTCAGCCCTCCTTATACAGAAAGGGGGCTTAAATATACAAGAAAGTACAATAACACTCAATAACTCACCAAAAAAAAAAAGACTAAAAATAGTATGACACCTAAACCTAGCTAATTTATCCCTAAAAATATCTAACTATTTTATTCTCTAATAGAAAGCAACCATGGCTAACTCCTTATACATTCTATTACAATGCGCATTGCAGAGCTAAAAGTTGGAACCTCCTGCCACTTCTTCACCAGCTCCCGAAATCCAGGCTCCAAAAGGCAAGATTTCTGAAACTTGAAATAAGTCGTATAAGTAAACCTCCCCACAACTATCCCACAGTAATGGCATGTGATTTGAGAACAGCCTCATCAGAGAAGAAGCAAATGCACCATGGAAGGACTCCACCATAGAGGCATTGCAGAAGAAATGGTCAATATGTGAACCCTGACCAAACCCATTTCTCCATGTAAAATGTGCCCCTGAAACAAGAAGATCCAACAACTCCAATTTATCAACCACCTGCTAGAAATCAACGAAAGAAGAATCCAATCTGTCATCGGGTCTATCATATATAAAGAGCGCAACATTGAAATCACCCCCAATTAACCAAAAACAGTCATCAACCTTTAACATCATATGCCTCAAATCCTCCGAAAAGCTCCCCTTCATAGCAGCATCACATGGTCCAACACACGAGAGACAACAAAGATGACACCATCAGACACATGAAAGAATTATTGTAATGACACGAGAACCCATCAAAGAGTCTTTAAGCTTAAACAACATTTCATTCCAGATAAGCCACTAAACCCCAGACCTACCAACCGCATCGATCGACAAGAAATCGAAAAGGGAATCACCCCCAACGCCTTCCCTAATTGAGCAATCCAACCCCTTTATATGTGTCTCCTGCAGCAAAGCTACATCCACCTTCCACTCAACTAAGTAGCTTCTCAAAAGTGATCTCCAACCCCGGTCACAAAGACCCCTAACATTCCATAAAAGAACCCTAACCATGATATATAACCTTTTCCCCACCCTCATGAGCATGCGAAGCCTTTTCCAAGTTGAAAACCTTTGCCACTCTGAGCTCAATATCATCCTCAGGCTCATCCCCTTCAGGCTTCCTATTCTTTATGAATTTTCTCTTATAAAAAGAGCAATACATGAGGGTGCTTCTCACACACAGAGATCTGCAGGAACACAAGCTCCTGGAATCTGAGGGTACCAACCCTCCCCTCTTCCCACCAACCACCTTCGAGGAATTACAAGCAACAAGGACCTCCACCTTCATTGGAACCACCCCACCATCAGAATCTGAACCAACAGTGGCACCACCAGCATTGCCACCATCAACCCTAACAATGCTCACAGCAACATGCTGCAACATCGCAGCATCACAATCAGTATCATCATCAGACCCAAGACTCAAAGCAAAGGCCATCATAACCTGCGACAATGCGCAGCTTCATCATCAAACGCAATAGCAAGTTGCCTATCGCCACCACGCCCTACCATGCTCCTACACAAGGACTCATGTTGATTTTATTATGGAATTTAATGATTACATTTGTAGAAACATAAACCGTAAATTAACTAGTTCTATGATCGTTTGATCTACATTTTTATAGAGTTAAATTGTTGGGTGTTATGATTCGATGCTTAAATATTTATTTGATAGGATTAACATTTAAATGTTTATCAAGTTTCGCCAACATAATTATATGAATTCAATACCATTCTAATCATTCTGATAGAATTTTGTGTTACAAAATAAATTAATTAGGAGTAGGTGTCCTATTTTTAGTCATTATTTTTAGTGAGTTATTGTATTTTATAGTGTTTCCATGTATGCCTAAACCCTCTTTCTATATAATCAGGGCTAAGGCTTTCTTCTTAAAACACAATAACCAAGTTGATCTTTTTCAATCTGGTATCAGAGAAACAGTCCTAAATCAATGGTCCAGATATCCCACCAAATATTCCCCCCTTAAAAGAGATGGACGATTTCCAGACCTAATATTGATTAGATGCAAGGCACGCTAGAAATCTGGGCAACGCTCAAATCTGGTCAATGTGTGTAGATATGCGGTTGTGTGATGTCTACAAACCTACTCGATGTCAGCAAATATGTGGTTGTGTGATGCAGGAAGCGTGATTGGCTACTATTGGAGTTGTTGATCTGTGAGAGTACCAAGGATGGATGTGATTGATACCCCCTTCATGCTTGGAATCGTCTCTCATATCGTGTCCATATTCTACCCATTTTTTATTATAGCGAGAGGATTGTGGATTGTACACAATTGGCGTTTGTGGATGCTAGAGCCCCACAGCTTAGCATTCTTAGTCGGAAAGAAGATCGTGCCCAGAGATCGATCTAGACCAATGTTGTCAAAGGCGAGAGGCACTAAAAGGCGAGGGGGGTCAAAAATGGCCGAGGCACTAGGCGCTTGCCTAGGCGCTCGCTCGAGAAAAATGAGACGCTAATACACACACACACACACATGTAGCCATACATATATACACAGTAACCAAAATATGGTATGTTATGATTGCATATATATAATATACAAGATATGTAAGTGATTAGACAAACAAGCACAATGCACATACATATGCACATTGATACATGTCATAAGTGTGCATACAATTTCGTACATTTACATATATATATATGTAAATGTACACATTATATTTATATGTGATGCACATGCACGCATGTGTATGTACATATATATTTGTATGTATAAGTTGACATGTATGTACATACATACACAAACATACAAAATATGTGTGTGTATGTGTGTATAAGCACATGTATACGTATATATATATATGCATATGTGCATATACATACGCATAGGTGTGTGTTTAACTAAGAGATATTACCTAATAGTTAGGTGAAAAAAAATTAAAATCCTTAAAAGTATTTTAAAAAATGAAAAACCAGCAAAGTTAGTTTAGGCGCTCGCCCGGGGCACCTAGCACCGTGGCCCAGGCGCTCGCCTAGGCAACTCCTCAAGCAAATCAGGCGAGGCAAGCCTTGTCGATGCGTTAGGGCCTCGCCTCAACCTGGCGCCTAGGCACACCTAGGCAAGCACCTTGACAACGCTAATCTAGACAATGGATAATCAAGTTTGGAGCATCAATTCATTTGACAAGAGATCCTATGTTTTGTTTTTTGAAAAACAAGAGATCCTATGTCATTGAAGGCATCAATGAAACCTCGGAAGGTCAAGTTAGTAAAAGTGGCCAATGACTCAATCTCTCCTGTCACTATAGTTGGGAATGTTCAGGTGTCTCCCAACATGGAGTTTTCATATGTACACCGTGCTCCTGAGTTCCCAATAAATCTTCTGCCAGTGGGCAGCATTTGCAAAGATCTCCAGTGTCGTGTGATACTTAACGAACAGGTATTGCTATTTCCAAGATAAGAAGACTAATGAAATTATTAAAGGAGGAATCAAGAGCAATCTCTACTTCCTCGATATCCCCAAACACTTTGTAAGAGCCATTTATATTTCCATTAATGTCTCTTCAAATACAACAACTTGAACCTTCCCCAAGGCTATAATCAACAAAAAACAATTAGATTGTATTATATGTAGGTTGAAATCCCTGCATCTATGTAAGAGATCCAAAGTCATCTAAAGAGGTATGGTATCTTACAGTTGAGATACTTTCACCTGAAAATAAAAATATCCTCTCCCCCTCCCTTTTCCTATACATAGGTTAAGATAAAATAATCGAAGTAAAAAAGGAAATTGTTAAAATTAAAGATGAGGCTTTTTGCTGTGCCTGATGCCATGCAGAACAAATTAAGATGGTCAAGGATGTGGCAACACCATTTGGTTTACTAAGAAACACTCTATAGCATGTATCTTCTTTTTTTCTTATGCTAGGTCCATCTTCTTTCTGCAGGCTAGGCGACCAATGGAACTTCCAACAAGAAGAAAGTTGTTGTTGTCTTTGTTTTAGGTGAGGAGTTTTTTCATTTTATTTACGACATGAATATTTTTAACACCATACAGATTTTCAACATGATCTTAGTTTTCAATTTTTAGTTGTCTTTAGTTTCTCAATGGGTCCTTTCTTACCCTTGTATGGAGCCATTAATCACGAAGATGTGCTTAGCAATCTGTTCAAACATTCTTCCGTATAGATGCAGACATTTTTTCCTTGAGTCATTTTCCAGTTGGTCCTTGCAATTTTGGTTCGTGGTTACACACTTCCACTGTTTTGGGTGCTTTCTGAACTGGAGAAAAGTATGGCGATTCATATCTAGTGATTTTAAGAATTTAGATAGGTTTTGTTCTATACATATAAAATTGTCATTTTCTATGTTATTGATTGGCAAAACAACTCGAGTTCCTGAATCCTGGCATCCTTTTAAAAATATTTGATTATGCAAAATCCTTTACTCTTTCCAAATTCCCATCCGTTTGCCTGTCTCAATGGCCACAGGTATGTACTACTGACATGCTGTGCTTGCAAATGCATGCTCAACCGAAACAACCACAGAGGTTGAGATTGTGACCTTAATTTGTTTTACGTGCCATTATGAACAACAATATCAACAAACCCTTTTCCCAAACTAAGTGGGGTTAGCTACATAGATGCTTTTCCTCCACTCCTACCTATATTGAGCCATTTATGTGATCATGTACAAAGCAAAATATTTAACTCATGTCAAAATTAATTGCTGATCTAATCGACTCCATGAGTTGATTTCAACCTCATTTATCCATATAGGAGGACCTGGCAGCAGAAAAGGTACCCAGTGTGCCAACATTATTGAGCATTATGGATTCACTCATCTCAGTGCAGGAGATCTGCTACGTGCAGAAACAAAATCTGGTTCTAAAAATGGGTACATTGTTATAGCTGCATTAATAATTTTTATTTTCAGTAAGATAAATAAAATGGGTACACAGTTTGCCATATTTAGCTATAAGTTATTAGCACTTCCATCAAGATCCCAAATCTTCTATTGTATCATCTTCTCTTTGAATCTCTCTTCCTTTTTCTTAAGATTCCATCATTTAATTCTCACATTCTTAAACGTCAATTTTCTTTTCCTTGACTTCTTCATATGCACATCCAACACTAAAAGACAATATTGAGCAATTACACTCCCGTCTATAATAATCTTGCAATCTTTACAACATAATCGATCGCTTCTTCTTAAAGCAAAATAATCAATCTATATTCTTGTTGGATCACTTTTGTAGGTAATCAAATGCTATTCTCATCTTTTTAAGAAGGTATTTGCTATGAAATGATAATAAGCCATTATAAAATCAAGGAAAGTCTTCCCTTCATTTCTATCACCAAAATCATAATTTTCATACACTCCTGCAGACTCTAAAGCATCTTTTCACACATGTCCATTTTAATCTCCACGCAAGAAAATCATCTCTCACTGAAATTCCTTGAATTATCTTATCAAGCTCCCCACAAAAATCTTTCTTTATTCCTTCCTCTAAACCAGCTTGAGGTGCATAAACTGAAATGACATTCAAGATCTTTTCTTCTAAGACTAATTTTATCAAAATAATTTAATCGCCCATCCTCGTAACCTCAACCACGCTCTCCATTAAATCCTTATGAGCAATACTACCAACTCCATTTCTACCTTTGCCCTTTATGAGTACCCCAATTTGCAACTTGCCCTCTCAATTTCCTTTACTTTTTCTCCTACCCACTTAGTTGCTTGAAGGCAAAGAATTTGAATCTTTCTCCTTCTCATTGTATCTACAATCTCCATGAGTGTGCTGACCAAAGTGCCAATATTCCAACTACCAAATTTAAACTTTTGTGCCACACTTCTATGACAACTAAGGGGTTTTTTTGCCTTAAATGAGTCATGTGCCTCACATGACTCATAAAATGCCTTACCTAGCTGAGACGGTGCCCCACCTTTGCCTCGCAAGATTGAGGCACACAGCTCGCTACTGGACATTGAGGCTACCGCCTCAAGGCACTTTTCTCTTGTCTAACCTCAAGGAGTCACCTTAGGCACCTCAAGGCATGATTTTTAAAACCATGGTGAAAACAAGGCAGTAACCTTCATTGCCAAGAATCCAATGTTTCATAAACAAACAAAACATGTGGAAGTGGATTACCATTATACCAGAAATCTCATTCAAAAAGGAAGTTATCAGAATCACTCATGTTTCTTCAAAGGATCATACGGCGAACATCTTCACTAAGACTCTCTCGAAGTCTTCTTTTGACAAATATTTCAAGATAAGTATGATGGACATCTATACTCCAGCTTGAGGGGGAGTGTTGAGATTAGCATATTTTTCTATTCTATGTTATTGTTTATCCTTTTTTATCGGTTTTATAAGGGCCCCATATGTAATTTTCCCTTTCTAATTCTCTATATAATGAGAATTAAGGTTTCTAATATAACCAATCTTCTCATTTCTTTCAACTAAAATGTCACAAGGGAAGTGACTTTTTTTCTATTTTTTGGACCCAAAACCTATATCTTAAAGCAGCTTGTACCTTCTTTTTAAGATAATATATTGGATGATTACCGACCTCTAATAATCATCATTTTCCCTTCTCCAAAAAAAAGTCCCAATTACCCATTTACAGCAACTCTGACAAAAGCCCCATTTAACCCTGTCGCCATTAACATCTTAACTCGGCAACTTAATGCTTTGTTACTACTTGGATCATCTCTACTTGTGCAAATTCTAGGGAATTTCATAAGGGAGAAACCATAGGGCCCCCCATTTGCAAATACACACTTTGAACCCTACTCCAAATTCCCTAAAAAGGATTGAGATTTTAGATACTTAGGAATCCCCTTTTCTTAATAGCCCCTTCTCCCCTTTTGTCTATCATGTCAAGTTGTATTGGATACATCATCTCCTCCAACATTGCCCTTGGCAAAGGGAGTGATTCATCAATCTCCCTCTAAAAGCTCAAGCATTGGGCTGGGCACCCATCTTACTCATGGTTATCCAACTCAACTAGGCTTGGTTTGAATCAAAAATTAAGATCTTGACCTTATGGCAACTGGGCCAAGTCCATCCCACTAATACTAGGCTTGGGCTTAGGTTAAGGATTTTGATATTTAAAATTAAGCCTAATATAGCCTAATTTGGCTTATCCAATCGGTTAGGAAGTAAAGTAGGGATTATATTAAGTGTCTTACTATTTATGGATTCTGTTAATTTTAGTACATGAGTGGTTTGTGTTTTCCATTTTGTGCCTTGACCTCTCTCTATAAAAGAGCTAAAGGCTTATTTTCAAATTAATAACGTTCATTTTCCCCAAAAATCTCTAACATGGTATCAAAGCCACCGGTCTTGGTAGAAGAAGATCTAGAGGAGGGAGGCCCTCCGGTAGCATCGCTGATTGCCGACGAGTCACTGGAGAGGCTCTCTCCTCTCCCAACTCTCTTCCCTTCTCTCTTCTTCCTCCACTCTTCTTTTTTCTTCTTCGACTGCTACTGCCCGCTACTGTCGAAACAAAACTAGCCACCGACATCGCCATTGATGCACCATCGACGTGGGACCACCGGGTTTCGATCGCCAAGGCCCCTACTACTGGACCAACCCCCTTTGGGGGCCCTCCAACCAACCATGCGTCAACGGGAAGGCCGAAGTCGTCTGGCACCACCCTTGACAGGGATGAGCCAGATCGCGTGTTTGGCCCACCAAACTGCACCCGTTCGAAGATTCGAGGGCACCATTGAGTTCCTTAAAACCCAAACTACCAGATCAAGGTGGTCCGACCGACTTTCAACTCACCGGAGCACCACCGCGAGACCCCTCCAATCCGACAACACCGCCCCCACTGAAATCAAAAAAAAAAAAAAAAATGGGGGAGAAGGAGAAGAGAGGAGGTGTAGTGGTACGCCTCTCCAATTGCTCCTCTCCAGCAAGCCACCTCCAACTTAATGTACAGGGGAGCCACCTTTTTCTTCCGAGCCATTACACTCCGGGCCATTATTCTCTCCACAAGTGTGAAAAGAAGGAAAAGAAGCCTCTCCCCACGCACGAGGTCATTTCCGTGATGTGAAGAAAGGAGTGTAGCACTACACCTATATCATCACTGAACCATATCAATCCTGACCAGGGTCAAAGTCTTTCCTGACCTTTAAAAGCTAAAGTCTTTTCCGGCTAGAACAAAGTCTTTCCTGGCCCTCAACCAGAATCGAACTCTTTTCCGGTTCAAAATATCTCGAAGGATGATAGCGAGTTCTGAAATACAAGTTTTCAATGAAAAGAGAAAAGGATCCAAGTCTTCGCCGTCGCCTGCGTCTCGACTTGCGAGGGCGTGTTGGGAAATAAATTAGGGATTAGATTAAGTGTCTTACTATTTTTGGGTTCTGTTATTTAGTAGATGAGTGGTTTGTATTTTTCATTTTTTGCCATGCCCTCTCTTATAGGCTTCTTTTCAAATAAACAAAGTTCATTTTTCTCAAAAATCTCAACACAATCAAATAATCTTGTAAAGAATATAATAGTATTAAGATACTTATTTTAATTATAAATGTGTTATGTTCCATATTTATTTTGAATTTTCATTAGAATTTCGATGGAATTCGTCGAGGGACAAAGTGCATCAAGTGGAACAAGAAAAGCTCATCTTCTACCGTGACTAAATGTTGTGTAGCAGGCTACAGAACAATGGACAAAGTGACGCAAAGCATACAAAGTGAAGTGGAATGAAACAGAGCTAACTATAGCTAGCTGCTCCATTAGGCACTAATAGCTATGAAGTGACCCAAGACCAGCCTAACTGTAAAAGAGCAAGATTAGGCTTAAGCTTTAAAATTGATAGGCCAAATGGGCTTTAATAGACAGCTAAATAGGTTGGCCCAAGTTGACCAAATACCAAGCCTAACCTAACAATCTCTAGATGGCACAATTTCAAAGGGATTCCGGAGATTTCAACCAATACCACTAGCAGACAAGGTGGTTGCTTGACTATGGACCCTTTGCAAACTCCAAGCACAGACATTGTGTCACCATCCCACTTCTCTTTTTTTAGAAGGTAAATATGGTGGGCATGGGATTTAATCCCATGACGTCTTAGATGACAATGAGGGGCTCTACTATTATACCATACCCTTGGCAGCATCACCTTCCCACTTCTGCAATGCAAGGTAGTGAAAAGCAACCTACTCTTCTCCAAACAAACATGGAACATAAGCTTCCCTTCACAAGCCTTGACATTACATGGGAGCTCCCAAACTTCTTTTAGCTAATGCCAAGATCTCCTTAAAGGACGTTTTGCTTTCTACCAATCCCCTAAACAAGGAAGCTTTACAGAAACCATCATCATCCTCAATCACTAGTACATCAACTTCCTGAAGGTCATTACGAATACCACCACTGAAGAATAACTACATACCAGACACGAGAACCTTCAATAGCCCAACCCTATGCAAAGAATGCACTTGATAGGATTATGGCATTCTTATGGAAAGTGTTCCCATCCCTTATAATGAAAGCATCAAGTAAGATGTAAAACAACCTTCTTTAATTCATGAGAAGCCTTAGGACCCCCTCCAACTTGATTTCCACTTCTCATCTTCCTTACGAGACCCCAATGATCACAACCTTCCTTCTCACATTCACCCTCTCCCATATCTACCTTATTTGTACCAACTCAATTGATTCCTTTCGTCCTATGCTTTCTCTATTAGCAACTTTTGAAAAAAAAACACCCAATTCTTGATGGAGTGAAATATGACGTGTAAGAACATTGCTTTAATCCAAGGATTCTTTGAGAGATGTCTCCTTTTCCTTTAGAATCCCAGAATTACTTGTCCTTTTCCAAGTGCTACCACCCCTTTTTGCCCTGATATGGGGTCTTGAACACCTCCCCCCCCACCCCCCCCCACACACACCATCACCTATACCCCTCCACCTTTCTCTGGTCCCTGCAAGAGACTAGATGACGATTGTCATCTATGCCTCCAATCCCTTCCTCAGCCTTTATGATCGCAATGGCCCTTAATACAAAATGGCTACGTAGCTTCTATTTTTTTTAAGAGAGATTTAGGGTTTAAAAGAAAATTGGAACAACCTTACAAAATGCTCAACCATAGCTCAGATCAACAAGATGCTTTCCTAACAATATTTTCAACCCAAGCCCTCCCCTTTTGAAAAATGGAATCATTTCATTGCAACCAAATAGACCATAGCGTGGAAATAACATTCACCCATCCTATTGTATCTGCATGCACCACAGAGCAAAAGGACTCCCACCAAGAGTCAAAGGAAGACATAGCAGCCCACCTCACATTACATCTCTCCCAGACCTCTTTGGAGAGGTCGCACTGAAAGAAGCGGTGTTCAAGATTCTCTGCTACCGCCCCACAAAAGATACAATCTAGATCATCATCACTGACCCATCTCAAACAGAAGACTTTAGTCACTAGTTTCTCCCTCCTGAACAGCCACAAAAATATTTTAACTTTTAAAGGAATCGATAGTCTCCAGGTCATGGAGCAATCCTCCCAAAAATGAGGCACTGGGCCTTATTTCCAAAGCCAACTTCTTATGAGCCTTAACCATAGAAAAGCCACCCTACTCCCACTTAAAGCCATCCATAGGTCCATCATTAACAGAAATACCATGCAAAGCCTCAAGCATCTCCTATAGAGATGCATCTGAGAGACTAAGCTGCAAGATTAGGGACCAACATCTGGTACTGGAGTCCTAAACCTCATACACAAGTGCATCCTTATCCTGGGCCCAACCAAATAGGCATGGAATAAAAATTGGAGTTTACCGCAACCCATCCAATCTTCTTTCCAAAAACGAAAAGAGCACCCAACACCAAGTATCAGCCCAAAGTATCCAAATGATATGCCTTGCAAAATGAGAGACTAAATAGAGGCCCAAAAGGAGGATGGCCACACTAGTTGAGAACGTTCAAGACCAACTTCCACTTGTGTTCAATAGGAATCTCTCAACAACCTATCCAGGAGGCCATCACCACCCGCTAAGAAGTGCATCACCCACTTCATCAGAAGTGCAACACTAAACTGTTAGCATATGCATCTATTTTGTATAAGGGAGCTTATATTCTTTTCGCTATTTTATTTCTTATATTAGTGTTGTACCGCAACTTTTCCGGTGCCTCTCCATTATATTAGGAGAGACAAGACTCAATAATAGAATTATCTCATTTCCTCTAATTTGATATCAGAGCACCAGTCCTAGACCGAGGCTTTAAGTATCCCACTCCTAAGGCCTTCAAACACTAACCACCAAACCCCTCGCTCTCTATCTGTCCCTCTGCGCCGGCGCCCCAACCTCCGACAAGTCTCTCCGCAGCCCAACGGCGGAGGCATCTCTCGTGCGGTCCAACAGCGGCGGTGGCGAGGGTTGCATCGAAGCCTGGGCGATGGCAGCGCAACTTGCTACACATCCTCGTGACCCAATGAGGGTGATCTATTGTCACTGCACCCTAGCAAAGGCGCCGGCGATGCTGTAGGCAACTTTCCGCCACTTGCAATGTCAGTAGGAGGGGGCAGCACCAGCTTTCAAGCAGCTGCAGGGGGTCTATTGCCCTATTATAGGGCTACTCCCCTTGTCACAAGGAGAGAACTCTAAGTTCCCTTGGGGCCATCTCAGGTGCTTTCCCCCGTACTCGAGTTAGGCCAACACCCGTTCAAGGGGCTTTTCGATGAAGATGTAGATCTAAAACCAGATGATTTCAGATCTACCGTTGTTTCTTTAACATTGGAAGATTGATTGAGGCTCGCGAATTGTAAAGATGGCTTCTTCAGATCAATCCGAGGTGACATCAAGCTCTCTTTCGAATACCGGGGTACTCAAAAACCCGTTCTTCGGTCCCATCATTAAACTAAATGAGACCAACTACCCGTGGTGATCCCAGACCTTTCTTATGACCGTCAGGGGTTATGGCAAAAATCGCATTGTTACGGATCCTAAGCCTACAAATAAGACTAGCACACATGCCAACTGGGATAGAGACAACGCCATGGTTTGTGCATGGCTTATGTAGACTGTCATTCCCCAGATAGGAGATGAGATCATGTACTATTCGACAGCGAAGGAGATGTTGAAGTCTTTGCGTGAGTCGTACTCGCATGCCAAGAACTTCGCACGCATTTTTCAGGTCTTTTATGACCTCTTTCACTTGCGTCAGGAGGGACGCACACAATCGCAGTATTGCTCCCTCATGAAGGAAATACTGGAGAGGCATCACTCCTACCTCCCGAGGTGTGCCTGTGACTCTTGGAGGAGCTTTTGGAGACAACTACTAGTCTCCCTCTTCCTGTCAAGCCTTGGACTTGACTACACGGCAACCAGAGATCAGATCCTTACCACTCCAAAGCTTCATACTCTGGAGGACGTTTACAGCAAACTTAGCCGAGTAGCAGTGCACACTTCTGCTCCTGACTCTGATGCTTAGAAGTCTGCACTGATCGCGACCCCTGGACGTGGCAAGGGTGCTCCCCTCCCTACACGTGGTCATGGTCGTGGACATTCTTCCGGTGCACATGTTCGGCCTTCGTGCACCTACTGTGGCAGGATGGGCCACTCTGAGGCTACATGCTGGCAGAAGCATCGTAGGCCACCTGTGGCCAATCAGGCAGCTAAAGTCACTAATGAAGCCTCCTCGCATGCAGACGTCAGATCCCTCAGTACAGAGATTAAGACTCTGCGACAGTAACTCGCTCAGTTAGCTCAGACATCCTCTTCTCAACCTCCTGACACTGCAACTATTGCTTCCTCTTCTGAGGCACCTGCGACTAGTATGTCATCTCTTTTATCTCCTAGCGATTGGTTGATTGACTCTGGTGCATCCAGGCACCTGTGTGACGACAAGAGATCTTTTCCTCAGTTAGCACTAGTTACCCCAGCTAAGACTGTACAGGTGGCAGATGGGAGATACTTACCAGTTGATGGCCAAGGAGATGTCTTTATCTCCGACCTTGAGACTGACAGATGTTTTCTACGTTCCTGATTTTCCATTAAGCTTGTTGTCTGTTAGCAATATTACCAGATATTTGAACTGTCGAGCTATATTTGATACGTATTCTTGTGTCTTGCAAGACAAGCTCACTGGGAAGACAATTAGTGGAGGGCGGGAGGAACAAGGGGTATACCGTCTAGGCCATACTGCTATTGTTGCTTCTACTACCCAGGGCCTTGGTTTGTTGGGTCCCCTCTCCAGTGGCATCACCGCCTTGGTCACCTACCCACTGATCGTCTCAGAAAAGTTCTGCCACACATGCCCTACACTGCTGCTCTCACCTATGATGACTGTCAACTGGGCAAGCACCACAGGGCTAGCTTTTCCACTTCCGTTTCTATTGCCTCTGTTGCTATGTTTGATCTGATTCACATGGATGTTTGAAGTCCCAATCATATTCTTGATCTGCTTGAAAATAGATATTACTTGGTGTTAGTGGATGATTTTTCTCGTCTTTCCTGGTTATTTCTTTTGAAAAATAAGTCTGATGTGGGACATATAGTTGAAAATTTTGGCAAAGAAATAAAAAGTCAGCATTCATGTTTTGTGAAACGTTTCTGGTTTAATAATGCCTTAGAATGTTGTACCACTCGATTGCGTACTTTCTTTTCTAGTTGTGACATTATTCATGAGACCACTTGCCCTCACATCTCTCAGCAGAATGGTGTTGCTGAGAGTAAGCATCGCCACTTAATGTTGCTTGTACCTTGTTGATTCACCACTCAATCCCTTCTCTTTACCCGGGTGAAGCTGTTTTAACGGCTTGTTTTCTGATCAATCGGATGCCTCTTTACACAAGTGAATTCCTTTGTAGGTTATGTATCCCGATAAACCCCTATTTCACATCACCCCCTAGACTTTTGGTTGTGTTGCTTTTGTCTATTTGTTGGGACCAGGCCGAGATAAATTAGCACCGAAAGCAGTTAAATGTGTTTTTCTTGGGTAAACTCGGGCTCAAAAGGGATATCGGTGTTTTGATCCGACTAATTCTCGATACTTTATTTCAGCAGATGTTACCTTTCATGAGGCAATATCCTTCTTTTCCACGTCTACAACTGAGCTACCTTCTGAGGGTGATTTGGCACCTATGCCATTTACACCTACTCGCTTTAGGAGTTTTCCAGAGACCCCATCCCTACTGTCACACCACCACTACCACCTACTACGCTACCCTTTCCACATCTGACTGAGCCGCTTCAGACATATATCCGTCCTCATACTACCTTTCAGAGGGACCCACCCTCAGCTCCACCATCGGATTTTCAAGTGAGTCCCTTAGACATCGACGCTTATTTGCCACGTGTTGATCACAGGGACATGACAAATAATGTGACAAGTAATGATCTGGATCTTCCGATAGCTGTTCGGAAGAGGCAACGAACTTGTGCTACTTACTCGATGGCTAGGACACTTGCTACTGACAGCCTAAGCCTCAGGTTTGCTAGCTTCACCTAGGCGTTAGCTGCTACTCACATCCCAGTGACACCGCGAGGCCATACTTGATCCGAGATGGCGAGCAGCCATAGAGGACGAGATGGCTGCTTTTAGGGGTCGTGGGACCTGAGAGCTCACTCCACTTCCAGACAGAGCTACGACTGTTGGTTGTCCATAAGTGTTCACGGTGAAGTTCAACCCAAATGGAGGCATCACTAGATACAAAGCACGCATCGTGGCAAAGGGGTTCACCCAAGCCTATGGGGTGAACTTCTTTGACACCTTCTCACCAGTTGCCAGACTTACTACAGTACAAGTGTTGATAGCAGTGGTGGTCCAGCTTGATTGGCCCTTGCATCAACTAGATGTGAACACATTCCTCTACAGTGATCTCCAAGAGGAGATCTACATACAACAAGCACCAAACTTTGAGATTTAGGGGGAGCGTGTATGCAGATTGTGGAAGGCCATCTACAACCTCAAGCAGAGTCCCAAAGCATGGTTCTAGAGGTTGTCTTAGGTTGTGGAGACAAGTGGCTTCAAGAGATCGATGGCTGATTTCTCTCTCTTTTTGTCAGGAGAACTAGACGAGGTATTGTGGTGCTTCTTGTATACGTTAATGACTTAATTGTTATAGGGGACGATGTGCAGGGTGTCACTGAGATCAAGCACATTCTAACAGAGCAGTTTGTCATGAAAGATTTGGGAGCTCTACGATATTTCCTTAGTATTGAGGTTGCCCGAAGCAAGAAGGACGTAGTCCTGTCCCAGATGAGGTATGCATTGGATATTCTGCAGGAGGTGGGCATGCTTGGGGGCAAGGTAGCCAACATTCCTATGAACCCCAAGATGCTACTTTATGATGAGGAGGCACCGTCGGTGTACAACAAGCTATACAAGCAGCTTGTGGGCAAGCTGCTATACCTGACTATAACAAGGCCTGATATCTCCTTCGCGATAAGGAGATTGAGTCAGGTCAGGGCCAAGCCAACAATGACAGCACGAGAATGCAACATTAATGGTACTCAAATACATCAAGAAGGCTCCTGGAAAAGGACTTCTCTTCTCCAAGGGCTCGTATATAACTTTGGTTGGCTACTATAATGCAGACTACGCTGGATGTCACATGGATCGAAAATCCACTACGGGTTTCTGCACCTTTTTGGCAGGGAATCTGATCACATGGAGGAGCAAGAAATAAAGCATAGTTGCTAGGTCAAGTGCCGAGTTTGACCATAGGACCATGGCTCAGACGACTGCAGAGATGATGTGGATCAAGTCCCTACTCACTAATTTGGAGGTACAGTTTTCTAGTCCAATGGAGATACAATGTAATAACAGAGCAGCTACCTTCATTACCAACAACCCAGCATTTCACGAGAAAATGAAGCATGTTAAAGTTGATTGCCATTATACCAGAGATATCATTCACAAAGGGCTGCTATATACAACACTAATCACGTCTGAGGAGCAAATTGCAGATATTTTTACCAAGCCCTTGACCAGATCTTTATTTAATTTGTGTGTATCCAAGTTGAGCATAATAGATATCTATGCTCCAGCTTGAGGGGGAGTATTAGCATATGCATCTATTTTGTGTGAGGGAGCATGTATTCTCTGCGCTATTTTATTGCTTATGCTGGGGTTGTACCATAATTTTTCCAGTGCCTCCATTAGATAAGGAGAGGTAGGGCTCAATAATAGAATTATCTCATTTCCTCCAATTTAAACTCATCTAGGGGTCTAACACACAAGCCCCCCCTTCCTCGGCTTGCATACTTCCATCCACAACACAAGCTGCAGAAAATGATCTTGGTGATCAGGACCTGTCCAGAAAAATATTTTTTGAGTCACTTCCAATCTTGCCAATATCTTCTTCAGGGGTCTAAACAAAGAAAGGTAAAAGACCAGAATTGACGACAACATTGCCTTTACGAAAATCAGCCTACTACCCCTGAATTAAAGTCTCTCACTCCACCCATTCAATCTCCTGGTTAGCCTTTTCTCCATTGGCCTCCAATCAGATATAATCAAATGTTTCCCTTTCAAGGGCAAACCTAAATATGTAATAGGTAGCCTAACAACTAGTGTATAAAGGACTTCAAAAATGCGATCTTCTAAATCCCTACTCAAATGAAAAGGAATAAAGGCAAACTTTCTTCCATTAACCTGCAAACAAGATATATCTCCAAACAAACCAACCAAACATGCCACATGCTCATCTTAGCTAACACTACCCTAAACAAAGAAAACTATATTGCCTGCATACTGTAAAAGCAGGGTAAGGATCCATCATCAGTGAGAGTGAACCCATTAAAAAGACCAACCCCACAACATCTAAAAGCCATGAAAGCCAAAGTATCAACTGCAACATTGAAAGGCAAAGGCACCAAAGGACATCCCTGCCTGAACCCCCTTCTACAGCAAGGTTCGAAATGCCCATTTCAATGCCGTGTCGATGAAATTCTAAGTATGCATTTCGTGGGCATGCCGAGGGTAGGCCATGGAAATACCTGTTTTTTGATGGCCATGCCGATGGGTATGCCGAGGGTACGTCATGGAAATGCCGAGGGCATGCCGACAACATGCCAACAAAAAATTACACAAATAATCAAAATGATATCATTTTCAAAAAATAATAATTGTGTAATAATAAAGGTATTTCATAATGACCGTGTGTGTGTCCTTAGACCCTTACATTCCCCAAGATCGACCTTCTATGCCCTTAGGATTCCAGAAACCGACCTGTGACAGCAGCACCTTCGCCCAACAGCATCAGACTCGGCACCACCATCGGCATCCATCGGCATGCTACTGACACACCTATAAATCGATACTTTAATCATCTCGACACGGCCCCCTCCCCAAAATAGCCTTGCCGACAGCATGCCGCCTGCATTTAAATCACTACTCTGCAGCTGTGTCCAAAGCCCAACAGACTTTCCATTAACAAGGACTGAAAAAGACGTGACACACCACTGCATAAGTCTGACCTAGGCCTCCGGAAAGCCCCTCCTTCGCAAGATTCCCCAAAGGTAGGCCCAAGAGGTTGAGTCATACGCCTTATAAAAGTCCACCTTCCATAAGAAAGCAACCCAAGATGTTATGTTTAAAGATGCAACCATCTCCTTAGCTAAGACAAAAGAATCCATGATAGATCTACCTAAGATAAAAGCTAACTGAGCAGGAGATATCAGTAACGGCAACACAGATCGCAGGCGATTTACAAAAATCTTGGCCACTATTACATAGATCGCATTACAGAGAGCAATAGGTTGGAACTCATCTACAGAATCTGCACTAGGCTCTTAGGAAGCAGAAAAAGGAAGAAACGATTCAACCTCTCAAAACCTCAGTTCTCCTAAAAGACCCCCCTCACCACCGCCAAGACCTTTTGCCCAACCACATCCCAAAACTCCCTATAGAATAAGACCGATAAGCCATCAGGACCAGGGGACCCCTCTACCTTCAAACCATGAATCGCCTGAAGCACCACCTCACCCGACACAAATGTAAGCAAGTCCTTCACAACCTCATCCAATCTAACCTTCTCAGAGGAACCCAATCTCCATCTACCCAGCAATTGCCTCCTAGTGAAGTTATGAAAGTGATCCGCAACCTTCTACTTACAACCCATATCCATATTTAATCAACTTTGCCTTTTGCCCATGATGGCCATTGATGAGTCCATTTTAATGGACTATTGTTACGCCTAAGTTAACTTTATTCTTGCATTTTATGTTTGTTAATAACTACATTAGGTCATAAAATGATTGCATGCATCAATACTTAGGTTTGCATATATTCTAATGTATTTTATAACTTATTATGTATATAAATAATTATTTTATATTTTGTTATTTCATGAATAAACCAAACCTCCTCTCCCATGCAGGTCCAAACTCACGCACACAGCACAACTTCCTCCACCTAACCTACTCCATCTCAACCTTCACACAAGGCCAACCGAATTTTCAGGCTATTTTTAGAATTAACAATAGCCATGAAAAGGGGAGAGGAGGAACAGATTTGCGAAGAAGTTAAAAAGCAAGGGCTCGTGAAGGGATGGAATCATCTTCTCCCCCTGGCAGGGACATTTTTGTCTCCATCCTCTCCACCGTGAAGGAGGCCCGCACCCTATGGCCGGAGCATACACCATGGACGGGGTTTGCACTATGGCCATTGCATACTCTGTTCCTCTCCATCCCACATGCACCATCGCCCTCCGTTGACCGCCACAACATCCTTTTTGACGACTAGGTGGTGACAGCACCGAGCCAGCACGCCCTCTAAACCACGTCCACCATCATCACACCCATCCGCTTCTTTTTCCTTCATCTTCTTCAACCTTTGTTCACCTCCTACCCTGTTCACCATCTTCCCTAACGCAACCCACCTTCACCACCTTCTCCCTACCACAGCCATCGCAGCCACCTTCAACCCTCCGTTCTTCACCACCTGCAACTCCGAAGAAACCCAACACACACCATCCGCCCTCCTCCGCTCCTCCGCCACCGGCTGGCTAGCTCCGACCTCCTTGAGACGCGTCGCTACCACCATCATGAAGCCCTCATCAAGGTACACCACCCCCTCGACCCTCGCAACCAGCCACACTCCATCCCGCACGCGAGGAAGAGAGAGGATAAAACCTCTGTTTCCTCACACATTACTAATTACGGATTATGCCATTGCTGGATTCCTATTCATTTATTTTCTAATTTAATATATTGCATCAAATTTGCATGAATATCCTTCTACTCTTGATAAATTACTTCTGATTAAGTATCTCATGAATTATATAAGAGTATGTCACATTGATTACAGCAAATAAGGAATCTGTTATTGGAAATCAATATTTACGTTGACTACCATTACCAAGATCATTATTAATAGAATATTATATTGTGGTAATTTTGCATGTGCACACTTACACTTTTGATTAATTGTTTAGATTGAGAATTTATGCTGAAAATAAGTTGCACTAGTTAATATGCGCACCCATTGATATTCCTAAATAAGTGAGACACCACTCACGAGATTAATAGGCTAATTCTTCCCTGTGGAGACGACCTAATTATTTTCATAGTTAGATTTTGACTATTAAATGTTTTGAAAAGCGATTTTCTACCATGTGACTACATATAACGATACGACATTTTATGTTAAAATTTTTTATTGAAAACAAAGATCGCTCTTTCAACCATGTTGCCTCCAACCTCCACTCCATTTCCATTCTTGCCTTATCCTATGGTTCTCTAAACTTATGTTTCACTTGTTGATGGCGGTTCTTTAAGGAGTAGAAACAAGGTAGGTGGAGACATGATTGCAATGGCTCTTTTCAGGAAGGTGGCATGCGTGTTTTTCCCTCTCACTTCCACCCTTGCTCTGTATGCCATTAGGCCCTTGCTACCTTCATCCTCACCGAAGTGGCATCAAATACCTCCTTACACTAGCATAGTACATTATGTCCTCATGGCTTTAGCAATGCCACAACTTATCACACTTACTCCTCTACTTATAGTGGCTCTCCATATTCACTAAAGGTAGTCCTACACCTTTAACCATAAAGTCACCGCATAACATAGCTTTGCAACTTCACATCCAACATGTTTGCAACTAAACCATCTATGGTTCTTGTCCCTAATTTCCTCACCCTAAAATGGCTGCTAGTCCAATTGACATAGCTACTATAGCTTACCCAACATAGCTTCCAGTACCTGCCTCCTCTAGCCAACACAATTGCATGTTTTTAATGCATGTACACATGCACCTTTGTGCTAACTATGTTTTTAAGCACCTCTTTAGGTCAGGGCTTGTAAAGCTCCCTGTGGAGATGCAATGCTCGGAGTAGGCTATCATCCCTCCTATTTCTTTTGTGTAGGAAACAGTATTTACCTTCTCGAAAAGGCAATTAAAAAAAAGCTTTTGAATAACCAACAAACTTCCACAAGAAGGTGCTACCAACAAGGAAGAATCCAACTCACAAAGAGATTATCAGGGAAAAGTTTAGGGTAGCATCAATAGGAGATAAAATGTTGGATGTGTTTAAAGTGATTAAACATCTACAAAGATGACCAATTCATGCCCAAGGTGTGGCCATACAAGGAAGAATCCAATTCCTAATGAGATTATCAGCGAAAAGTTAAGGGTAGCATAGATAGCAAATAAAATGAGAGATGTGTTTAACATGGTTTAGACATCTATAGAAAAGGCCAATTAATGCCCCAATTAGTAGATCTAAGCACATTGGATCTCAAGCCTTCTAAGAAGGGGAGGGGAAGGCCAAAGAAGTGCTAAAAGGAAACCATCAACTATGGTTTTGATTGCTTCGATTTAAGCTTAGAAATGACTAATGATAAGTCTAAGTGGATAGAAAGAAGCCACATAGATGACACCACTTAGTATTAAAAAAGGCTTTGTTGTTGTTGCTACCATTGTTGTTGATATAAAAAATAGGCTTCCACGCATTACGTATTATATACAATGTTTCTATATATGGCAACATAGCAACATAGACCAATAAGAGTAAGGCAAATGTACAAGCTCTATGTTCTATAGAATGCCAGAATGTGTATATTACACTACCTATAGAATATTCACCTCCAAAGGCCATCTTTAAAGCAAGATAATTTCCAACTTCATGTAATCAGTAATTGCAGATCCATGTGTGAATCTTTAAGAAACTTTCGTTGAAGTAATGTTCAAAAATAGAACCATTATCAAAAAAAAAGAACTACGATATTCCTAATTTAAACAGAATGAACCTAAGTCACAACCATTGCATCACAAAGAAAGTCCAAGATGATAAATTGAGTCAAGTTACCCAAAGGCTTAACCCAAACATCTTTGACTTGGTTAGCAGATATCATCTGCCGATCTAGCTTTCATAGTATTTTCTTCTTTGTACGTTACATGATATCATCACCTGAAGAACTCAGCCAAGTTTTGACAAATTGATAAAACATTATGCTATAATCTAACGCATACAAACTAACAAACGTGAACAATTTGAAATCAGCCCTAATCAAAAAAAAGAGTGAATTATTTTTCCATATAATGCCCTTCAAAGTATCAGGAATTACCAAAAGTACATTTTTAGCTTCTCAACTTTTTGTATTACAAGCTTGGAGCTTGTATTTTTATGATTTTTTCATAGATAACTACTAAGCTCAATTTCTCATCCTTTTACCTTTTCAAACAAATTAAGAAAAGCTAATTAAAATAATGTCTAAGTTTGAAACCTCGAATTTGATCATTTTATAATTTCACAGAAAAAAATTACAAGTAAAATCAGGTTTTTGTCCCAAGTTAAAAGCAAAATGATGCATTCCGGCTAAAAAACAACTATAAAGTTTTCACTTCATCATCAAAATTTCTCACCAGCTGCAACTATTACAGTTTGGACTACATATCAATTCACACAAACCTATTAACCTGAGAAAATATCAAGACTGCTTGAATTGTCGATACTTAGTGACAAGATGGAAAACCTCAGAGCATAGATGCGGTGGTTGCTCATTTAAGTCTTCTGTCCATTTGAATCTTAAGAGAAATAACGTTACAAGAGTGAATATGTGTAAACTCAAACATGTCACACTGTTCCACTGGTATCTTCAAGACCCACCACCTACTAAAGATTGGATCTGGTTATACCCTCGCCATTCTCTACCAAATTCTAGGTGGACCACAGATAGGTTTGTCTTTGCCATATCACAAGTGCAAAACATCCCCACATTTTTCAACACAGATCCAAAAATGCACATAGACGATTCAAAAGAATAGATGCGATCCCAAATGATGCTAAACCACCAAGTTTTCACATATGAAACAATCATCATGATTCCCTTCCCATCTGGAAACCTTTTATTCCATCAAAACCTTTAGACCAATGATAATTTACCATACCCATACAACTCACAGACAGAACACAGAAAAGAGACAGAGAAAGAAGAATAAGAAGATCAAGAAGAAGAAGACAAACAAATCGAATATGCAGTGGTTACCCCTTTCTGAGCAGCAGCACTCTCCTTCACCTCCTCTTCCTATCTGCAGCACAGCAACAACTCCCAATCAAACCACCCTCTCAGAAAAGGCAACAGAAACCAAAACTAAGCCACCAAACACCAATCCATTTCACATTCTTCGGCGCATTTTACTCCTCGAAAGCTGAAAAATGCAGCATTCAGGAAGGAACTCCCAACCAAGAAGTACTCAACCCCACACCCACAGTCCTCCAACCGCCGCGATCGAAATCCCTTCCTTCCTTCTTAGTAGCACCTTGGAGAAGCATATTTCAGCACGCAGCATTTCCGAAATCGCCTTTCCACGCTACTCCTTTGGAATCGATTGCAGTGATTGGAAGTGATTATCCAAGCAGAAGATTGTTTAGTGATCGTAATTACCTTCAGGAACTCTGTACCACTCCTCCAGCATCCTGCAGACGCACTCCCCCGGGTTCAAATTCTGCAGATCAGGAGAGAGAAACATCACCACCACCAACCATTTCCCAATACGAAATCCGAGGAATTGAACAGAGTGGAGGTCCTAACGTCCATGACCCTCTGGGCTCTCTGCCTCCTCCTTTTGGGCTTCCGCGCGGATCTCCCACCGCACATCCTCGAGAGATCCTCCTCGATCTCCTCCGGCGTCAGCTGCAGCAACGCACCCCTCCTCTCCCTCTCCGCCACCCGTGCCTTCTCCGAGGAGGGCGCGGGGGAAGGGCTCTTCTCGGTCTGTGGGGCGCCGCAGGCCGCCCGCCTCTTCCGCAGGTTCCACGGGCGGGGCTTGTCGCCCACGAGGGTGTGGCAGTCGGCGGCGGGCGAAGGAGGACGAGGGGGCAGCTTCTTCCCGGCGACGTCGTAGTGGGAGAGGAGTCTAAGGCGCAGCTCCCGGAAGGCGTCGTCATCGTCGGGCGGGGGGTAGCGATCGGGGTGGTCGAGTGAGGGTGGGGGGGTCTTGCTGCAGCGGAGGAGCTTGTGGCGGCCCCAACCCGGGGGTAGGGGGAAGCCGTGGAGGAGACGGCGGCGGCGGGGGTTCGGAGGCGGCCGCGGCGGGGAGGAGAGCATTAGTAGAGGGGGTTTGACGAAGGAGGAGGGGGAGGAGGAATAAGAGAAGTGTGCCGTATATATTAGAGAGAGAGAGAGTAGGGGGGGGGAGGGAAAGGGAATGGAGTAGAGGGAGTGTTGGGGGGGGGGGGGGGTGTTGGGGGGAGGGGGGGTGTTGTGGGGGGAGCGCGCGGGGCGTTGTGGCGCGAGCGGTAGCGTTCACGTCAGCCTCGGGCTCTCTCCCGTCGTTTGATTTGGTTGCTGGTAAGCTCGCATGGTCGTTGTCTTTCGTCTCTTTTTTCTTTTCCGCCTTCCACCACGTAACTGGAATTTACCGTTTTTTTTTTTTTTTTTTTTTTTTTTTTTTGGTTTAAGACTGGTACCCACGACCTCCATCTCTTTGCAGCGAGGTTCACCCTTCCACCAGTTCTTTAATGGCTAGTTTGAGCTTGCAATATGGTTGTTGATCACCATTTTACCAATCCTTTCACGCCTATTTTGAATTTGTGAGACGGTTTTCTCTTTAAATTTGTGAGTTGCTTGCTAGTAAAGAATAATTCAACAATTGGAATATGCAAAGTTGAAGATGATTAGTGTTTAATTAAATTATATGTGTTGATTTTAACTGATATTCAAGTATTTAAGTTCAAAGTCTAAATTTATTGACCTTGAGCCTAACCTTCTATCATCAAACCAAGCTTAATTCCACGTAACGCAATTCATCTCAATGCAAACTCAAAAATGCATCACATATAGATTACATTTTAAGGATATAATCTAGGTGGAATGTTACGACCCGATTCCCGAATCCCTACGAGACATGAGAATCAGACCGATTCGACTGATTCCAAGACCCAGTCGTCCAATGAAAGAGTAACCAAAAGAGCAGTAAAATAAACCACATTCACCATATATATAACTAGCAGTAACAAAAATACAGCAGTAAAGAAAAGAACTACTACAGTATACACCAACACAACAGTAAAGAAATAAATCGGTACATAAACATGATACTTACAATAAAAAAGTACAGTGGTAACAGAAACTACTCACTACAACAAAAGAAAAGGTACAGTGGATATTACACAAGTAAAAATTACCGGGCTCTACTAGGCCCAGCACCCTCTGCAGCCGCCGGCTCTGGCTGCTCAACACCTGATCCTGAAAAGGTGACAAAGGTGACACGTCAGCGAAACGCTGAGTAGAGTGGCGACCAAAAGCTAAGAAAACAGTAAGGTAGACAGTAGTTGTTATATTTTTAATCTCTTTCTTTATTTTCCATTTACTCGTTATTGAGTTATTCCTCAGATCTTTCTTTTGATCTCGAATGTTCCTCGTGGGAACGATCTTGATTGCAGTCTTTTCCGAAAAGTAGAAGTAACGCGTGGTGCTCTCCTGGCTAGGAGAGTGCCCCATGGTGGTCCTACCCTCAGTCAACCACCCCAAGGTCACTGACAGATGTAACGGTGACTACGGCACGCGCGATAAACGCACAGGTAGCTACCCCACACTGGCACGCGGTCAGTCGTTTCCGTTAACGGGTGCGCCCCAAAGTACAGCACGGAACCAGTATAGGGCAGAGCCCTCTCGATAACAAGGGTCCAACCCCTCCACAGTAACCAAACAGGGGTCTTGCCCCTCCACAGCCCGCGCACCCTCGCCTGACTACCCTGGTTTACCCAGTGGGCCTAACAAGTCGGTGTAGGAGGGCTAGCAGAATCCCGGGGCCCGTAGGGTGGCTAGTGCTGTCCCTACACTAGTAGCTCTCCTCGGTACTGTGTACACGAGGGCCAAAAGTCGGTACAAATTGGCTAGACCTAACCCCAGGTCCCTAGGGCAGCTAGCTCCGCTCTGCACTAAACCGGGGGGACAGTCGCTCTCCTTGGTACTCCATACTCAAGGGCCAGCTCACTTCCCCAATTCTATTCCATTCACTTCTCAGGAGCTTTACTCCTAATTCCCCGTAGGGTTCATGCTCATTTTTCTTTAACTCAGCCAATTTAGGTTTCATCATTTTAGCCTTAATTTTCATATAGCCCATGTTCTCAATAGTAATTATCCATTCGTAAACAGGCAACTATTAACCAATTACAGGTAGTTATCATTTTCCCTTCTACTTTTCCAAGACTGCAATATATATATTCAATCTAGTTTTCCAGTCCTAAGATTCATGCCATATCCTAGGATCTATCATTAAATCTAATTTTTCAGTCCTAGGATTCATGCAATATCCTAGAATCTATTAATTATTTTCACAAGTGCATAATTTTTGATAAATAATTAAAGGGGCCACTCTACCTGCAAAATCGGGAGTACTGGGGGCGTGATCGGCAAGCCCCCGTGCCTCCGCAACCCCCAGAGCCGCAACGGAACGGGGTCCTAACACAAGGATCAATTACAAGGAGCTACTCAGAACAGGATACAAATACTGTAAACAGGTAGAGGAACTAAATCTGAGAAGAACGAAACTTGAAACGTAGAAAACGGACTTTGAACGGATCCTAAACGGGTCAAAATGACAAGTCTTCCCAAAATCAAACGTCTGGAACATCTTCTAGACGTCTTAAATGATGGCTCAGGTCATACCTTGGTCCTGCGCGGTCCTTCAGACGTCCAGAATCCTGCTGAACCGTCTAGACTTAGTTTCCAGACGTCCGACTATCACTCCGGACGTCTGGAGACCAACTTCGTCGTCTGGTGCTGTGCCCTTGCGCCTTCCCGAACGAGACCTGCACGCACACGCAACTGTCCTCAACACGAAATGAGGCAGAACTCCTTGGCGGAACGGCTGCATGGCTGTACACGCGAAAGAAGAAGGGAAGGAAAAATATCCTACCTTTCAGACGTCTGGACCTTCCTCCAGACGTCTCCTGCGTCGTCTGGACATATGTCTAGACGTCTGATTCTGGGAAAGTTTCCCAGAATCAAGACCTCCTCGCCCTCCTCCTGCAGCACACGACCGTGCCGTGCCGCGCTCGCTTGCTGCCTGAGCTGCAGCAACTCCTCCCCAACACCACGCTCCTGCTGCTCACCCGCCGGCCTGCCCTGGCTGCTCCGGCGAGCTCGTACCCTCACAATCTAGCTCTCTCCCTCTCGCAACAGCCCCTCCTCCCCACGCACTCACAACAGTAGCTGCTGCTGCTTTCGCCCGCTCACTCTCTCGCTGACAGGAAGAAGAAGAAGATGAAGGCGGTGGAGTGAAGGGGAGGGAGAGGAGAGGGGGTATTTGAAGGTGTTACGAATGCGGCCTCAAGACGATTTTTTTAAGACGTCTGGGAAGTTCCAGACGTCTGGTATTTAATTTTTGCGGCGTACGGGGTTGCGTCTGCACGCATGCGCGCGCAGACCTGCACCCGCCGCTCTCTTCCCTCTTTTTCCCTCTCTCCTCCTGTAGGGCGCGGCGTTTCTCTCTCTCTCTCTCTCTCCCCGCGCGGCCTTAAAAGGCCCCTCTCCCTCACCCTCATCTCCTCCGTGTCCCTCTTCTTCTTCTCCCAGCTGGTGCGAGAGCGCGAGCAAGCGAGCGGCGGCAGCAGCAGCCGCGGCAAGCGTGCAGGAGGAGGTGTTGCGCGAGGGAGGAGACGCTCGACCGTGAGGGCTCGAGCTTGCAGGGGCAGCTAGAGCCGGCCGGCGGGGGAGCAGCAGGCGTGGAGTGTCGCGGAGGGGTGCTGCAGCTGGAGCAGCAAGCGGACGGGGCGCGGCGCGGCCGTGCGTCGCGGGCGGAGAACGAGTCGAGCTCTGATTCTGGAAGTTTTTCCAGAATCAGACGTCTAAGCTTCCAACCGGATGACGGTGAAGACGTCTAGAGGACTGTCCAGACGTCTGTACGGTAAGATATTTCTATCTCCTTCCTTTTCGCGTGTACGGCCATGCGGCTGTCCGCCGCGCCTTCGTTTGCGACTTGTCGTACTGAGAACAGGTGTGGGTGCGTGCAGGTTCTGCTCGGGAGGGCGCGAGGGCTCGCCATCCCACGTGAATCGGACGTCTGGCCGCATTGCCAGACGACGGGAAGAACTTCCAGACGTCCGGGGTGACCATCGAACATCTGGGAACTAAGCCAGACGCCCCCGCAAGCTTCTGGACGTCTGAGGGACTACACAGAATGAAGGTACACTCTGACCCACATTTTAAGATGTCTGGAAGAGGTTCCAGACGTCTGATTTTGGGCAGTTTTGTCGTTTTCGACCCGTTTAGGGCCCGTTTGGAATCCGTTTTCCGCGTTTCGAGTTGCGTTCTTTCCAGAATAAAATCCTCTACCCGTTTACAGTAATTATATACCGTTCTGAGAAACTCTTTGTGTTTGATCCTTGTGTTAGGACTCGTTCCATTGCAATCTTGGGGATTGCGGAGGCGAGCGGGATTTCCGACCACACCCCTAGTACTCCCGTTGTAGCTGGTAGAGTGGCTTTTAATTTACTTAATCAAATTTGTTACAATTATGGAATAATTAATAGAGTCTAGGGCACTGCATGAACCCTAGGACTGAGAAACTAGATTGAATGATAGATCCTAGAGTATTGCATGAAACCTAGGACTGGAAACTAGATTGAATAATAGATCCTAGGGTATGGCATGAATCCTAGGACTGGAAAACTAGTGGAATATAAATATATTGCAGTCTTGGATAAGTAGAAAGGAATGAATAGCTGCCTGTAAATGTATAGCTGCCTGTTATGAATAAATAAATATGATTAAGAATATGGGTTGTATGAACGTAAGACTGGAACAGTGAAACCTACAATGGCCAGACAAAAAAAATACGAACCCTACGGGGAATTAGGAGTAGAACTCCTGGAAAGAGAATAGAATGGAACTGAGAAAGTAAAACGTGGAAGTGTGTTGTCTCTGGGGTACGTGGTACCAACGAGAGCACACATTACCTCTTAGTGTAGAGGGGAGCTTGCCGCCCTCAGGTTGAGACCGGGGTGGGTTTGGCCACTGTATACCGACTTGCTGGCCCTCGCGTACGCAGTACCGAGGAGAGCTACTAGTGTAGGGAGAGCACTAGCTACCCCACGGGCCCCGGGGTTCTGTTAGCCTCCTACACCGACTTGTTAGGCCCACTGGGCAAATCAGGGTAGTCAGGCGAGGGTGCGCGGACTATGGAGGGGTTGGACCCCTGTTACTGAGAGGGCTCTGCCCTATATTGGTTCCGCGTTGTGCTTTGGGCGCACCCGTTAACGGAAACGACTGACCGCGTGCCAGTGCGGGGTAGCTACCCGTGAGCTTATCGCGCGTGCCGTAGTCACCGTTACGTCTGTCAGAGACCTTGGGGTGGTTGACTGAGAGTAGGATCACCACGGGGGACTCTCCCGACCAGGAGAGTACCACGTGTTACTTCTACTTTTCGGAAAAGACTGTAATCAAGATCGTTTCCACGAGGAACATTCGAGATCAAGTGAAGGATCTGAGAAATAGATAAATTGTGAAATAATAGAAAGACGTAAATAAAAGAAGAAAGAAAATATAACAGCTACTGTACACTCTACTGCTTCTTTAGTTTTAGATGCCACTCTACTCAGCGTTTTGCTGACGTGTTACACTCGTTACTTTTCAGGACCAGGTGTTGAGCAGCCAGGGTTAGCGGCTGCAGAGGACGCTGGCCTGAGTAGGGTTCAGTAGAGTTACCGTAGTTCTTTTTGTACCCCCTTTTGTTCCACTGTAGTGAGTAGTTCTTGTTACTCTCTGTACTTCTTTACTTGTAGCTTCATGTTATGTTATAATTGTTGTTCTACTGTTGTGGTGATATATACTGTAGTAGTTCTTTTTCTTACTGCTGTATTTTGTTACTGCTAGTTATATTCATGCTGAATGTGGTTTATTTTACTGCTCTTTTGGTTACTTTCTCGTTGGACGACTAGGTCTTGGGATTAGTCGAGTCGATCCGGTTCTCGTGTCTCGTAGGGACTCGGGAATCGGGTCGTTACAGAAGGCTGCCGTGGGGAGAGAGAGAAAAAAGGTGGCTGCACTTGCAGGGAGGAAGGAAAGAGACGGAGGGCGGTGGTTCAATCTGCGCGCAGACGCGAACCCATACGCCGAAAAAATTAAATTCCAGACGTCTCGGAAGGATTCCAGATGTCTGGACCAATTCCCAGACATCTTAAACGACGTTTGCTGCCAGGGTTATAACATGAAAGAAGTACAAATTTGATACGACCGCACGAATAGTTTTAATGGTAGATTTTGAAAATATTATTATTTGAATGTAACTAGTTTAAATTTTCCTTTATGATATTTACTTATTTGTCCTCTTGATTTTTTATACTTTTCTTGGATGATGAATGCATCATACGTGACATGATAAGTTTAGAATGTACTTAGTATCAATAAAATAACAATGGTAAATAGACTACTTCTCAACCCTAACCACCCATTAATTAGGATCTAATTAAATTACACTTGTTAACCTAGTTCCTAATTGATCGAGAGGCTATGTGGGCACGATAATAAGTCTTTTATCTCACGATCTCAATCCTCTCATGGAATACATGTGGCTTGAATGATGAGTCATAGAGGGTGAATATTAAGCAATAGTACCTAGAAGGTTGATATTGCTTTACTTCGAGAAATCAAGCCAGAGAAAAGCGAAAATCAAATTTAGTCAAAGATGAGTAGTTCTTAAATGGATGAGTTTGTAACTGTTCAAGTAGAGGGGTGACTTGGGGGATTGGAGATCTAATTTATTACCATGTAGAAAGTTAAAAAGGGAAGGTATACCTTTATTATAGTGGGGAAGAGGATGTTGCTCTCAAATGTTTAGGGCATATTTTTGATGGAAAGCACATTAATTTATGGTAGAAGTTGACAAACATTGCAAAGGAGTTCTTAAACATCCCTTGGAAAATAAGGGGTGAGTTCAATACCACACATTCATCGAAGGGGAAAACTATGTCATCAGGGCCATGATGCTAGAGTAGAAAGTTTTATTGACTTTATCAACCATTTGGCTCTTGTGGGTATTCCTACCAACTCTTTCCACTTTACTTGGTGAAATGACCCTTCCTAAGGGTCGTTTGGCATTTTTGGAAATTTTTGGGATTTTTGTGTAATTTTAACCCCCCTTGGTTTTTTATTGTGGATATATGAGGGGAAGATGAGAACTTGCGGGGGTGTCCCTGCAATTTCCCCACACCATCCCCCTACCCCACGCACACACACCCCTTACCCCTCACTCCATCACCCACGAGCACCTTACTCCTCCATAATCTCCCCCATTCCTCTCCATCCCCACCATGCCTCCCGCCATCCCTTCCCCTACACCTCCCACCTCCATAAGAACCCCCCCCCCCTCCTCCTCCTTTTACTTGCCACACAGCAAGCCGAGAGGAGGAGAGGGAGAGCAAAGAGCATGGAGGGGAAGGGTGCATGCGAGAGAGGAGGGGGAAGCAATAGGAGAAGCTGGTTGCAGTGGATGCAGGGGAGAGAGAGAACTCAAAACGGTTATCCAGAGTCATTTTTCCGCAGAATCAAATGTCTGTACAGATCATCAGACGTCTGCCCAGACGTCTGATGGCGCATTGTTTTTCAATTATTTTCTCCCCGCCGAGTTATGACCTCACGTGCATGCGTCAAAGGTTGGAGAAGTGCGTCGGTGCGAGGACCGAGGCAATTTTCAGACATCCGAAGGCACCCTCAAATGCTTACACGGAGTTCCAGACATCCGAAAGAGGCACCCTGAGCAAGGTGAGTTCCTAAGTTCATTTAAGACATCTGATTTTGATCAGGATTGTGTTTTTGGGCACGTTCAGGGCCCAAACAAAGTCGGTTTTCCGCAAACGAGACATCGTTGGTTTCCGTTCAAGTTTCCCTACGTAATGGTATAATGTCTATACAGTTTTGAGCTCATTTTGACATGTGGGTCAACGTGATAGGTTGTTCGTTCGTGGTGTGCAAGGGACTTGCGGGGTTGCAAGCCTCATCGACTGTGCCCCCACATCTCCTGGTTATCCTGGTAGAGTGGTTCTCTCATTAATCCCAGATTTAATAATTAAATTACATGCTTTAGAATTAGTCAAACCCTAGGTTGTAAAATGAACTCTATGAATGAAAGAGATAATTGTATGCTACTTTAGAAATATTTGATTGAATTTTAGGATGTGGAAAGAACCATAGGGCTAGAAGAACTGAATGCACATTTAATGAATGATTAAATTGTTATTTCCTGAAAATAGTAAATCATGAGCTACCTGTAATGAACAATGACATGAACAGAAACACATGCTATGTATCGAATAATCGATGGACGTGATTGTGAAATTGTGAGTTTTCTGTTATACATTTATTGAATCAGATGTGGCAAAGAGAAGGTCTATGTACGAATCCTTCGGGGAATTTAGAAGAAAATCAAGAATACAGTAATATGGAGAATCTGACGGGTCATGGAACATGTTGCCTACGGGGGACTGTTCGAACCTGGTAATGGGAAGTGAGCTGGCCCTCGTGTACGTTATACCGAGGAGAGCGACTATCCCTTTAGTATAGAGGGGAGCTAGCTGCCCCCTTGGGTTAAGACCCGGGGTTAAGACTAGTCACTCTACACCCACTCCTGTTGGGCCCTCATGTACTTGGTACTGAGGTGAGCTACTTAGTGTAGGGAGGGAGCTAGCCGCCCTAAGGGGCTCGGGGTTAACACTAACCACCCTACACCGACTCTTTGTTAGGCCCACTGGGCGAACCGGGACAGTCGGACGAGGGTACGTAGACTGTGAAGGGGTGAGACCCCTGTTCTATTTTGAAGGGCGAGACCCCTATTCTGAGAGGGCAAGGCCCTGTGCTGTTCCGTGCTGTACGTTTGGGCGTACCACTAGCGAAAATGACTGACTACGTGCCAGTGTAAGGTAGCTACCCATGCACTTATTACGCATGCCATTGTCACTGCTACGTCGCGACCGTGACCTCAAGGCGGTAGATCGGGTGTAAGACTACCACAAGGGACTCTCTCGGCCAGGAGAGTGCCACGTGTCACGACCAGGTCCCAAATCCCTACAGGATCTGGGTCTGGTTTGCTTCGATTTGTCCCAAGATCTAGTCATCCAACAAGAAATAACCAAGTAACATTCAACAAACCATAATCACACAAGTACAGTAACCAAGCAAAAATAAAGTTTCAACAGGGGGAAAGAGAACAGTGATATTACAGCCATCACATCAAAGAGACATATAACATAATACAAGCTATAAAAACTCACTATCAAGCAGTATAACTAAAGCTAGGCTTGACTAGGCCCAGCATCCTCAGCAGCCGGTGGCTCGAGCTGCTCAAATCCCTAACCTGTACAGAATATATTTAACTGGAGTCAGCTAACGCTGAGTAGAGTGGTGGCTAAGAAGTAACATGCATTTAACATAGAATTTTCCATTTTTCAATTATATTATACATGGGGTGCATAGAGATCTCTAATTAGGATTTGTTAATTAATCTTTTGGTTCCCTATAAGAATAATTTTGCTTGCAGCTTCCTGTGATATAGGATGCCCACGTGGCACTCTCTTGGCCGGGGGAGTCCCACCGCGGTAGTCTTATACTCGGTCTACTACCCCGAGGTCACGGTCGTGACGTAGCGATGACTACGGCATACGTGATAAGCGCACGGGTAATACCCCGCACTGGCACGCAGTCAGTCATTTCTGCTAGTGGGTACGCCTCAACGTACAGTGCGGAACAGTGTAGGGGCTCGCCCTCTCAGAACAGAACAGGGGTCTTACCCCTCCTCAGTCTGCGTACCCTCGTCTGACTACCCCGGTTTACCCAACGGGCTGACAAGAGTCGGTGTAGGGTGGCTATACCTAGCCCCGGGCCCCATGGGGCGGATAGCTCCCCCCTACACTAAGTAGCTCACCTCGGTACTACGTACACGAGGGCCAGTAAGAGTCGTCGTAGAGTGGCCAAACCCACCCCGGGTCCCAACCTAAGGGTGGCAAGCTCCCCTCTACAATATAAGGGATAGTTGCTCTCTTTGGTACCACGTAAACGAAGGTCAGCTTACCTCCCTTAACAGCTGTCCATAGGCAGCAAAATCCCAAAACCATCTGGTTCTTCGAGGTACGATGTTCTTGTTTACATTCCCCGTGAGGTTCGTACAGGAATTTCTTTATCACATCTGGGTTGGAATGTTCGGAACAACAGTTCAATTTCCATTTTATTACAGTAGGGGTCCATTTTAGCTAAAAAAAGGCAGCTCTTGATTACTCAATTATTCATAAATGTTCGGAACAACAGTTCAATTTCCATTTTATTACAGTAGCGGTCCATTTTAGCTAAAAACAGGCAGCTCTTGATTACTCAATTATTCATATGCAGTTTCTTCTAACCCTAGTGTTCATGCCAAGACCTAGGGTTCAAGAATCTATTCTTCAATATATGTTTATTCCTTCCTAGGGTTCATCTCAAGTCCTAGGATTACTTACTCGCATGTATTAAATTAGAGATTTAAGGTTGTAACCACTCTACCTGGGTAACCGGGTGGAATGGGGGCTCGTACAGTGGCTCTCGACGTCTCCACAGGTCCCGTACACCCGACGGACTGGAGACCTAAACATGAATTGATGGGCCAAGGTTCAGAAGGATGTAAACAAGGTATCATTATACAGAGAAACTCGTATGGAAAACAGAGACGGTTTGTTTACGAAAAAGCGATAATAATAGGGCCTTACACGGCCCCAAAACACACTATCAGACGGAAATCAGATGTCTGGGAAAGGTCCCAGACGTCTCAAAACAGTTCTCAGGGATACCTCTCTTGGTGTTCTGCTATCAGACATCTGGAACTCAATGTCGACGTCCAAGGACTTTCTTATACGTCTGGGGGTGCTCCCGGACGTCTGAAATTGCCTCAACTACACTCCCGCCCTCTGACACATACGTACGCTGTCAGGACTTGTCAGAGAGGAAAAGTACGGAAAGTAGATCTCTACCAGATGTCTTTCCTACCTTCGGACGTCCGGTAAGATGTCTGGGTGTCCCCCCCGACCGTCTGATTCTGCGGAAAAAGGGTTTCACGGATCTGCTCTTGGCTCCCCTTGCCTGCAGGTGCTGTGGCAGAACGACGCTGCGCCCTCCGTTCTTGCGCTTCCTCTCACTCAGGTGCTCTGCTCTCACTCCGCTCTCACTCGCTCTCGGCTATGGGGTGGCAACGAAGAGGAGGGGGGAGAGGTATATAAAGGGAAAGGAGGTGAGGGGAATGGAGAGGCGAGCATGGCGTGGAGTCACGTCGTAGGAGAGGGCGTGGTGAGGCGTGGTGAGGGAGGAAGTATGGCGCGTGCTCGTTGCATGCTAAAAGCATTTCCAGACGTCTGGTGAACATCCCAGACGTCTTAAATGGCCAAAGGGGTGGTGGGTTGTTTCAATATAACAAACTTAAAGGAAGTTTCATCCTCAAAACTTGAACTTACTAGGGTGCGAAAAATATTACGTAGCAGTGTATAACAAACTTAAAGAGGACTGAAGTAGGTCAGAAGAGTCATACCTTCGGAGAGTTCCGGGTACTGTTCTCGCATCGCTGACTCAGGTTCCCAAGTTGCCTCCTCGTACCGCTAGCTTTTCCATAGAACTTTCACCAAGGGTACTTCCTTCCACCTCAACCTCCGAATGGCTCGGTTCAGTACCTGTATTGGTCTCTCGGGGAAGGTTAGGTCATTTCCCACTTCAATGCTCTCGTGGCTAAGGACATGGCTAGGGTCAGCGATGTATTTCCTGAGGTTGGACACGTGAAATACGTTGTGCACTCTAAATAGCTAGGGAGGAAGGGTAAGCCGGTAGGCGACAGGTCCTACTCGCTCTATGACCTCAAAGGGTCCCACATATCTCGGTGCAAGCTTCCCTCTCCTCCCAAACTGCCGCAAGCCTTTCATCGGTGAAACACGGAGAAAAGCGTGATCTCCAACCTCAAATTGTACCTCCCTATGCTTCAGATCGGTGTAACTCTTTTGCCTGCTCCGGACAGTACGCAGTCATCGATGGATCTGCTCAATCACCTCCTGACTCTGGCGTATCAGACGGGGGTCGACCTCCCATTTGGTCCCCACCTCTACCCAACTCAAGGGGGTCGTGCACTTTCTCCCGTACAGAGCTTCATATGGTGCCATGCCGATGCTCAAGTGGTAACTGTTGTTGTATACGAATTCTGCCAGCGGCAAATGCTCCTCCCAGGAGCCTCTCCAATCCAATGCGCAAGCGCGCAGAAGGTCCTCAAGGGTCCGAATGGTGCGCTCTGACTGTCCGTCTGTCTGGGGGTGATAGGCTGTACTGAATTTCAGACAAGTCCCCAAGGCTCGCTGAAATTCTGCCTAGAACTGGGAAGTGAAACGAGTGTCCCTATCTAAAATAATTTCGCGGGGAACCCCGTGAAAGCGTACTATGTCTCTGATGTATCTCTCTGCAAACTGTGCTGGTCCATAAGTGACTCGGATTGGCAGAAACTGTGTCGTCTTTGTTAATCTATCCACAACCACCCAGACTGCATTGTGCCCTCTCTGTGTCACAGGTAACCCCACTACCAGATCCATAATGACACTTTCCCACTTCCATTCTGGAATGGGAAGTGACTGCAATGGCCTTGCGGGCCTCTGATGCTCGGCCTTCACCTGCTGGCATGTCAGACACTACTGGACGAAAAGGCCAACATCTCGCTTCATGCCTCTCCACCAGAAATCATGTCGTAGATCGTGATACATTTTTGTGTTCCCGGGATGTATGGTAAATCTGGATCCATGAGCCTCGGTCAAGAGCTCCCTCAACAGCTCCTCATCTCTAGGAATGCACAAGCGTCTCCTCATACGCAGAACTCCGTCAGTGAAAGAGAAATCTCCTGGGTTCCCTACCAATACTCGGTCCCGCTGTGCCCGTAGATATCAGTCCGTCATTTGTTTAACCATGATGCGATCCACCAGCTCTGGTCGTGTCTGCCTCGCGACTGTCACTGTCCCGCAATACCCCTGTGTCTCCTGGAGTCGCCAACTACTCAACTCCTCCATGAGCCTCCAACTTCGTGCTTGTAAGCAAGCCAAGTGGGCGGGCACCTTTCAGCTCAGGGCGTCAGCCACCACATTGGCTTTTCCTGGGTGGTAAGAGATGCTGTAATCGTAGTCTTTCAGGAGTTCCAACCAGTGTCTCTGCCTCATGTTGAGCTCCTTCTGGTCAAACAGATATCTGAGGCTCTTGTGGTCAGTGAAAATCTCGAACGTTTCTCCGTACAAATAGTGCCTCCAGGTCTTCAACGCTAAGACGACTGCGGCCAATTCTAGGTCATGGGTGGGGAAGTTATGCTTGCGGGGCTTCAGTTGCCGTGAAGCATATGCAACAACATGACCCCTCTGCATAAGTACACCCCCCAATCCCTGCAACGAGGCGTATGGGTAGACGACGAATCCGCCGCTATTGTCAGGGATGGTGAGTACAGGAGCTGAAGTCAATCTCTCTTTTAGCTTCTGAAAGCAAGACTCACACTCGTCTATCCAGGCGAAGGGTACGTCCTTCCAAGTCAAATGAGTCAGAGGACGAGCAATCTACGAGAACCCTTGGATAAATCGTCTGTAATAACTAGCTAACCCCAGGAAACTGCGTATCTCAGTCTCCGAACATGGTCTCGCCCACCTGAGTACTGCCTCTACCTTGGCTGGATCCACAGCTAAACCGTCCTCTGATATCACATGGCCCAGGAAGATGACTTGTCTCAACCAGAATTCGTATTTGCTGTATTTGGCATACAATCTATGCCGCCTCAAGGTGTCCAAGATCATGTGAAGGTGTTGCTTATGCTGTGTCTGGTCCCGTGAATAAATGAGCACGTCATCGATGAAAATAACCATGAACTGATCCAGATACAGCCGAAAAACGCAGTTCATCAAGTCCATGAAGGCGGTAGGGGCGTTGGTCAATCCAAACGGCATGACCAAGAACTCGTAGTGGTCGTACCATGTACGAAAGGCTATCTTGGAGGCGTCGGTCTCCCTAATCCTCAGCTAATGGTATCCTAACCTCATATCTATCTTTGAAAATATTGTGGCATCCCTCAGCTGGTCGAAGAGGTCATCTATGCGTGGTAACGGGTACTTGTTCTTGATGGTGACCCGGTTCAGCTGTCTGTAGTCAATGCACAGCCAAAGAGTACCATCCTTCTTTCTCACGAACAGGACGGGGGTTCCCTACAGAGAGGCACTGGGCCTTATGAAGCCTTTCTCTAGCAGGTCCTGTAGCTGTGTCTTGAGCTCTCGCAGCTCAAGCGAGGCCATTCAGTACGGTGTTGAAGAAATGGGGCCTGTTCCTGGTATCAGTGAGATCTCGAACTTAATCTCGCGCTCAGGTGGCAGTCCTGGCAACTCCTCTGGGAAGATGTCGGGGTATTCACAGACCACCGGGATACTCTGTATACTGTCCACAGGGCCGGGCTCTGCTAGAACGCAAGCAAGGAAGCCCTCGCATCCTTGACTCAATAGCTTCGTTGCTCGAAGTGCGGAGATGCATCTAAATCCTCCATCTACAGGCTGGCCGTGGAACTCGAAAGGAGGTAGTCGTGGTATGGAGAAAATGATCTTCCTCCCAAAACAGTCTACAAGGGCGTGGTATGCGGCCAACAGTTCATCCCTAAGATTACATCGAAGTCATCCATCGGGATTATGATCAGGTCTATCGGGAGACTGTATCCCCCTATCATGACCTTACAGTCAACGAGAACCACCTCGGCAACAAATACCTGCCCACCTAGTCCTCTAATCAGGAAGGGCTCCTCTAAAAGCACACTGCTCACGCCTGTGCAGACAGCGAAACTCGTAGAAATAAACGAATGCGTGGCTCCGGAATTAAAAAGAATGTAGACAAGTCTGGCGGAAATTGTAACCATACCTGCCACTACAGAGCCCAAAGCTTTGGCACTTCTGTGAGTTAGGGCGTTAACACGCCCTTCAGTCCTTGGTGTAGAAGAAACAGCCGTGCTCTAGGTCGGGAGAGAGGCAGCGGGCCGGTGCCCTCCTCATGACTGCTGTCCTCCTCCTCGGGGTTGGTATCCGCGGCCGCCAGATCGGCCTCCAATGCTCAGTGCTGGGAGCGTTGGTTGTGCTCCAGTCCAAGATGGACAATTCCTTCGTATGTGACCTGGTTGGCCACACTGATAGCAGAGGGGTACGCGACTTCCCTCTATCTGTTGTCCCTGCTGGTGATTGGGCGGGGGTCTGCTGCAGTCGGCTGATCCCTATCAGGGACCCCCATAGGTCCCTGGTGGACCCACAGAACGGGACGGTTCCCCTGCTGGTGTCTGGTGCCTCCTCTCCCGGCGACCCTGTGAGTGCTCCTATGAGTAAGGCCTCTTCCATCCTCCTCCATCAACATCTCGTGCGGACAGGTTGGTTTCCTCGTAGGTCATGGCAGCCTCAACTACGCGGGAGAAGGTAGGCAGCTTTAGGGGTTTTACGTACCCCCGGATGGTGGGTTAGAGACCCTCGGTGAATCTCCACAGGCGCTCTTCCTTGATGGATGCGGCTATCGGGGCGAAGCGTGACAGTTCCAGAAAACGCGTACGGTATGCGCTAACTGTCATTGCCCCTTAGCGGAGAGTGTGGAACTCCCGTCTCCTCTGATCCTGGTAGGTTTATGGGAAGTACTGCTCATAGAAGAGCGCCACAAACCGGTCCCACGTCAGTTCTCCCTCCTCCTGTACTTCGACCGCCTTCCACCACCTGTGGGCTGCACTCTCCAGCTAATATGTGGCTAAGGCCACACGGCATTCTGCAAGAGGACAGAGGGTGTTGAAGATCTCCATTTGTTCCAGCCAATCTTTTGCCTCAGATGGGCTTTCCTCCCCTTTGAAAGAGGGGGGCTTCAGCTTCCTGAATTGGTTGAAGACCTCATGGTGTAGCCGCAGCGGAGGAAGGGATGCACCTCCAAGCAAGGAAGACTCGTGCCCCGAAGTGTCTGAAGGGGGCGGTAGAGGATCACCCCCTTCCCTTACAGCTCGTCCAGCGCCGTGGCGGCTTGCCTGCCCCACGGAGGATTCCCCCTCCGCATCCCCAGGATGGGAAGGCTGAGGAGGAGGCTGATGGAGCTCCTCACGAATAAGACTTCGGACCAGTTAGGCGGGGTTTGGGGCTTGGACGCCTGGGAGGAGAGGTAGAGCGGCTCTATCTTCAGCCATCTCTCGTCCTCCCCTGCGGCCACGTCCTCAGCCGCGACCACGTCCGCGGGCCTGCCTCAATAGCTCCTTGGCGAGGCATTTCCTACTCAAAGATCGAGGAGGAACGAGATTATTGGTGCCTGTTTAACCAAAGAGAAGACGTAAGACTCGAATACAATAACCAAGAGAAAATGTTGTGATGGCTATCTTAGTTACATGTACAAGTGTGGTGTTTTCCAGACTATTTAGTTCATTTCTCGGGACGACCTTACTCTAATACCATCTGTCACGACCTAGTCCCAAATCCCTACAGGATTTGAGACTGGCTCGCTTCGGTTTGTCCCAAGATCTAGTCGTCCAACAAGAAATAACCAAGTAACATTCAACAAACCACAATCACACAAGTACAGTAACTAAGAAAAAAGAAAGTTTCAACAGGGGGAAAGAGAACAGTGATATTACAGCTATCACATCAAAGAGATATATAACAAAATACAAGCTATAAAAACTCACTATCAAGTAGTAGAACTAAAGCTAGGCTTGACTAGGCCCAGTGTCCTCAGCAGCCGGTGGCTCGGGCTGCTCAAATCCCTGACCTGTACAGAATATATTTGACTGGAGTCAGCTAACGCTGAGTAGAGTGGTGGCTAAGAAGTAACATGCATTTAACATAGAATTTTCCATTTTTCAATTATATTATACATGGGGGTGCGTAGAGATCTCTAATTAGGATTTGTTAATTAATCTTCTGGTTCCCTATAGGAACGATTTTGCTTGCAGCTTCCCGTGATATAGGATGCTCACGTGGCACTCTCCTGGCCGGGGGAGTCCCACTGCGGTAGTCCTATACTCGGTCTACTACCCCGAGGTCACAGTCGTGACGTAGCGGTGACTACGGCATACGTGATAAGCGTGCGGGTAGCTACCCCGCACTGACACGCAGTCAGTCGTTTCTGCTAGTGGGTATGCCTTAACGTACAGTGTGGAACAGTGTAGGGCCTTGCCCTCCCAGAACAAAACAGGGGTCTTGCCCCTCCTCAGTCCGCGTACCCTCGTCCGACTACCCCGGTTTGCCCAACGGGCTGACAAGAGTCGGTGTAGGGTGGCTATACCTAGCCCCGGGCCCATGGGGCGGATAGCTCCCCCTACACTAAGTAGCTCACCTCGGTACTACGTACACGAGAGCCAGTAAGAGTCGTCGTAGAGTGGCCAAACCCACCCCGGGTCCCAACCTAAGGGCGGCAAGATCCCCTCTACACTACAAGGGATAGTTGCTCTCTTCGGTACCATGTACACGAAGGTCAGCTTACCTCCCTTAACAGCTGTCCATAGGCAGCAAAATACCAGAACCATCTGGTTCTTCGAGGTACAGTGTTCTTGTTTACATTCCCTATGGGGTTCGCACAGGAATTTCTTTATCACATCCGGGTTGAAATGTTCGGAACAACAGTTCAATTTCCATTTTATTACAGTAGGGGTCCATTTTAGCTAAAAACAGGCAGCTCTTGATTACTCAATTATTCATAAATGTTTGGAACAACAGTTCAATTTCCATTTTATTACAGTAGCGGTCCATTTTAGCTAAAAACAGGCAGCTCTTGATTACTCAATTATTCATATGCAGTTTCTTCTAACCCTAGTGTTCATGCCAAGACCAAGGGTTCAAGAATCTATTCTCCAATATATGTTTATTCCTTCCTAGGGTTCATCTCAAGTACTAGGATTACTTAATCGCATGTATTAAATTAGAGATTTAAGGTTGTAACCACTCTACCTGGGTAACTGGGTGGAATGGGGGCTCGTACAGTGGCTCTCGACGTCTCCACAGGTCCTGTACACCCGACGGACTAGAGACCTAAACATGAATTGATGGGCCAAAATGTTCAAAAGGATGTAAACAAGGTATCATTATACAGAGAAACTCGTATGGAAAATGGAGACGGTTCGTTTGAGAAAAAGCGATAATAATAGGGCCTTACACGGCCCCAAAACACGCTATCAGACGGAAATCAGATGTCTGGGAAAGGTCCCAGACGTGTTAAAACAGTTCTCAGGGATACCTCTCTTGGTGTTCCGCTATCAGACGTCTGGAACTCAATGCCGACGTCCAAGGACTTTCTCATACGTCTGGGGGTGCTCCCGGACATCTGAAATTGCCTCAACTACGCTCCCGCCCTCTGATACATACATACGCTGTCAGGACTTGTCAGAGAGGAAAAGTATGGAAAGTAGATCTCTACCAGATGTCTTGCCCTACCTTCGGACGTCTGGTAAGACGTCTGGGTGTCCCCCCCGTCCGTCTGATTCCGCGGAAAAGGGGTTTCGCGGATCCGCTCTTGGCTCCCCTTGCCTGCAGGTGCTGCGGCAAAACAGCGCTGCACCCTCCGCTCTTGCGTTTCCTCTTGCTCGAGTGCTCTGCTCTCACTCCGCTCTCACTCGCTCTCGGCTTTGTGGTGGCAACGAAGAGGAGGGGGAGAGGTATATAAAGGGAGAGGAGGTGAGGGGAACAGAGAGGCGAGCATGGCGCGAAGTGGCGTCGTAGGAGAGGCACGGTGAGTGATAACACTGCACAAGGGGGTGATAATTATGTTGAATATGGCCCATCTTAAGAATAAAAGGCACAACATAAGTAGAATGGGAACATTGCATGCATCATGTACCAAGATTGCTTATAAAACTGTATTAATGGCCATTTATGTAAGCACTTGTCAAAGAAGGCCTCAGATGAGCAATTGAACTGCACGGATGGATTCAAAACGACGAATGGAGTCCAACGGACTCAAGATCAGCCAAATCCGACATCCAAAGCTCCTACAATGGGCTCAAGAAGTTCTGACCGTTGATCTGGAGATCAACGGCTCACATTGCGCCACATCACCCCCGCTCCATCGCATGGCACCTCTTCATCCAGCCGAGATCAAATCTCGACGGTCGATCTTTTATCGAACGGCCGAGACTCGCGCGCCCGCTCGCAGTCGCCGCGACAAAGCGCGGGCGTGGCGCAACGGTTAGCGCGCACGCCCACACGCACGCGACGCGGGTTCGAGCCACACGGACCGTGAATTCGAAGATGAAGGTTGCGCGCGGCGAAATTGGGCCACCCGATCAGCAGCGGGCGGCCGAGATTTCGCCATGCAGCGCAGCTACAGCTCACGGGCACCTATGTGCGTGTGCACGCCAGGCGATGACGCCCGCACACACGCGCACCCGAGGTGCGATCCAAGCGCAGCCGAGGAGAGATCTCAGTCGTCCGATCTTCGATTGGACGGCTCTCACGCAGCGACCGCGGATCGCGTGTGAAGAAGAAACAGAGCGAGCGGCTGACCAACGGGCTAGAGGGCTTCACTGACGCTTTTGGAGTGATTTTAGCGACCTTCCGAACGTCGCTAAAGCCCCTTCTTCTTTTAGAAAGCCCTTAACCCTATTTAAACCCCTCTAACCACTCATTCAAGGCATTCACTCCCCTTGCAACTACTCCACCCCTCTCTTAGCTAGCTTTAGGCCCTCTTGTAATTGCTGGAGACGACGAGCCATCGACGGAGCCTCTTCCACCGCCGTAGCTGCCTCGTCGCTCTCCACTCTCTCTCTCTCTCTCTCTCTCTCTCTCTCTCTTTTAAGCTTTCCATTACTTTTGTTTGAAGCATGTATTTAATGTTGTAAGTTATGAACTAAAAGTGCATGATTAATGAAGTTATTTTCTATTCAGTTGTCACTTTAATTTCCGTTTAAGCTGCATGATCAAACAAGGAACATCCTAACCCTAGTCTCTCTCTCTCTATCTCTCTCTCGCTTTTCAAAACCGCACCTTTTGCAAGCAAAACTCCGCATTTTCCGTGACAAGTGATAAGCAAAATCTAACTTTTCACGCCTCCCTGAGACCGACACTCGGACTCACCTCCGTTTACTTATTTAAAACCGACGTTGCAAGTGTGACTATAACGACACTTTTTAACACACATGCACAACCGCACGTCAGTGAGGTGCGGTGAGGGAGGAAGTATGGTGCACGCTCGTTGCACGCTAAAAGCATTTCCAGACGTCTGATGAACATCCCAGACGTCCAGACAGACGTCTGGTAAACATCCCAAACGTCTTAAATGGCCAAAGGGGTGATGGGTCGTTTCACCACGTGTACATCCTGCATTACTTGAAAACTGCAAGTAAGATCGTTCCCTTAAGGAACAAGAAGATTAAGCACTATTATGGATCCTGATTAGAGATCTCGACTCAGAAATGCGTAAATAAATGAGAAAGGATGATAATAATAACCGACACATATATGTGTAGTTAGTAGCTTGTTTAATTGCATGTAAATGGCTTAACTACTACTTTACTCAGCATTAGCTGACCACAGAATTTGTAACCATATTCAGATCAGGGATCTGAGCAGCCAGCGCCACCGACTGCTGAGGGCGCTGGGCCTAGTTGAGCCCAACCGTAGTCTTTCTCCTGTTTCTACTACAGAGCACTTGTTAGTTGTGAGTACCGGTAGCCTATAGTGACTGTTTCGTACTTTTTCTATTATAATTCTACTAGTTTCTGTTGTGATGACTATGTTCGGTAACCGTACCTTTCCGCTATATTATGTAATATCCTTGTGATTTCCTATTCTATTTCTTTTGCTGTTTGTTGTTATTTTTCTACTTAGTTACATTACTTATGTGGTTGTAGAATGAGCATGCATTTGGTTATTTCTAATTGGACAACTGGGTCTTGGGGTTCGTCGAGACGAGCCGTTCTCGGGTCCTATAGGGAGCCGGGAACGGGTCACGACACTTGGAGAAGCACCACATCCCCAAGAAGCAAGTTAAAACTAGATGTATTTCTTTCCAATGTAGAGCTTAGCAAAACCTTTCCATTAGCAACTTTAGAGTGCCTTTTCTCTAACCACACACTATTGGTTTGGAGATCTAATGAGGAGCACAACTTTAGTACATATTTCAAATTTAAAGAACATTGGCTTATGAAGGACAAATTTAGGAACTTCATGGGAGTGAAAAAGCATGCAATGAGTCTAGGTTATCAAGGGCCAAAAAGGTCTTACGAAATTGACTAAGTTTAAGAACTAGTCTAAAGGTGTACAAAAAATAACTTAAAGCAAAATAGTAGGCTAAAGAAAATTGATGCCTCTACAAAGGTTGCCTGCTTGGATTGAGAGTTGGACCTAAGGTATCTAAGCATGTCTAAACAAGAAAGGAGAAGTTATCTTGAGGTAGATCATGTGAAAATTAAGATGTAAGTGTAATGGAGATATAGGTTGTGCTAGACTTGGTTGCGGAAGGGGAACTCAAATACAAGACTCTTCTATCTCTTTGCTAATGGGTGTCAACAAAGAAATGGAATTGATAGGTTCCCACTTTTGGGAGTTTATAAGGAGGCACCATCCTAGGCCTTTGTAGTGGTCCGGACATAGCTTCCCTTCTCTCCCTAGGAAGTAAAGAGATTAGTTGATTTCCACATTTATAAAGGATGAAATTGGAGCCATAGTGCGGGGCTTGAATGTAGAGGGTTACTAGGTCTAGGTGGTTTTCCGATAGTCTTTTTCAAAGAGTTCTTGACCACTTTTGAAGTTAAGGATTATGTTGATCACCCAGGAGTTCATTGAGAATAGGGTTTTCAACAAACTAAATAGATTCTTCCTCTTTCCCTTGTTGAAGAAGGATGGGGTGGAAAAAATTGTGACTTCAAGTCTATAGCCCTATCAAATTCTATCTACTTGGCATTGTTCAAAGTGTTTGCAAGTAGGTCAAGAGAACTTTTGGGGAGTGAAAGATGTCCAGGAAGAATTCAAGTGGAAATCATAGAAATCTCTCACCAAGTGTTGTTCAATCTCACAAGGAAGGCAAAAAGAATGGAAATTTTATGGTAGAAATGTTACAAAGTTTAACCTCACAGTTTGAGGCGATTACAAGAGAGACAGACGAAAGAAATTAAATAGCCATCCCTTCTTTTACCATTGACCCCCTATTTACATATTTCTATGAATGGTGTTATGGTCATTGCTTTTTTTGCATCCAGTCACTTTCCGATGTATCTTGGCTCCTTTCATGTTCTTATACTTTTAGCAAATTGATATGGTGGCTAACTACTTAATCTTGTGACTTATTTTATGAGTAGCCTAGCTGCCTTCTTCTTGCTATGCCACAAAGAAACCATTTATCACTTGATCTTGCAAAATTCAAATAATGTAAGCAATAAACGACAATCAGGTAAGAATCAATTTCTTGTCATGGTAATCTCTTTTACAATGTTTTCCTATTTAAATATCTTAATTGGTAGGTAGAAGCAAATTTAGAATTTTGTCAATTCATCTCTCAATCGTTAATTAGAGAATGATATCTTCACTTTTGTTTAGCATAGAAATAGACTCGCTGAACGTTCTTTGGACCAACGTATGTGTTTCGACCTTCGTTGAGGTTGTGTTGATAATTCTGAGAATTTTAAGCTCTGTAAAGCTTGTACTGATAATTCTGAGCTCCATATAGCCTTTTCCCTATGACTAGGATACTCGGGCACCTTAGATGTCTATGGATGACCTTTAGAATGATTTAGTGTTACTTGGTGGAGTTTACCAACGTCTAATACTTAAATTCCTCTATAATTTTTTACCAAGGAAAAGATATTCGAGAAACCTTCGAGCTGAATAGAAATTCAGATGTCCACAATATTTTTTTCTTGATGTTATATTCAAGTTTAAGAGATGGATGTCAAGTTTAATTCTCAGCTGCATTAGTAGAGTTTCATAATACTTCTCGACACTTTAGTCGAACTCTGCATATAATATGATTTTCTAGGAGATAGACTTTCAAGATTTCTCGAAATGTATTTCAAGACTTCTCAGAATTCCTTTGTCTTTCATCCTTCGAATGATATTTCTTTCTTGGATCTACTTTCTTCCCTTCAAAAGTTCTTCTAGGATTTCTTGGATCTATCATTTAAGAATTTTAGCCCAAAATTTCTCAGAATGCTATTAAATTTCAGCATCTTATTCAAAACCTCCTCAGCAATGTTGAGAACTTTATCAGCAATTTTCATCAACTATCTGATCATCTTTATCTTGCCAAATATTTCTTGTTTTTTTTTCTAATTGCTGAAACATTTCCGATTTATTTCCCTAATTGTAGCTTTATTTAATATTTTACTGGTTACAATAACCACCTCCTTATAGAATTTGCTTAAGGTATTTCTTGCATACACTAGTAATTCTCAATAATGCTCAAATAAATAGGTCAGCCATCTTAAAGAATATCTTGAGGCAACTTTATCGCTAATCAGGGAGAAGTCCAATACAATTGGCATTCATTCTTGGTAGATTAATTCTAGATGATTTTATAATCGCTTAGAGATTATGGCATCTTGACCTAGTGAAGGCACAAAGGGCTTTACATGGAAAGGTGAATTCTCTAAAGCGTACAACTCAATTGAGTGGCCCTTTCTTTAGGCATCTATATTTAGGAGGGTTTCTAAAATTGATGGATTTTGTGGATAAAACATTATATAACGATAACATCTTTCTCAGTCTCTGTGAATGGCAATCCAGCAGGGGACTCATTTGCACAACAAAGTGTTAAACAAGACTATCTTCTTATGCCATGGTTATTTGTGCTCGTAGTTGATGATTTGGCTCTTTCCACCTTTACGACATGCTCAAAGGGTTCTCCTGTATGTCTTAAGGTGGTACTATAGTTCCACTCCTTTAGTATGCAAACAACATCGTCTTTTTGTAGAGGGTTCTATGTGTAAGACAAGGCAGTTTGATTGGCTCCTTGAGTTTTTTGCTACAAGTACATTTGGGCTAACAATCAACTTTTCCAAGACTATTTTCATTCCATTTGCAACAAGTGATGAAGAGGCAATTGAGATTGCATAGGCACTATAGACAAATTGTGGTAGTCCTATTTCCTCTCTCAAATAGGCCTATTTCAAGTGTAGAGGATGCCATTACTTGAGAGAACCAAGGTGAAGCTAGTTGGTTGGGCTATTAGAATTCGATTTAGAGGTAGCAAGCCAATCCTATTGACATTGATCCTTTCTTTCTTTCTGATCTTTTTATTTCAATCTTCAGGATGCCCATGAAAGTTGAAAAGTTAGAAGGCCTAAAAAGGAGTTTTCACAGAAAAATTTTGGAAACACGAGAGGGGTGTTTTGTTGGCTTCAGATGAGTTGTATGAACTATTGAAGGAGTTATTTGAGTGCAAAAACCTAAAGGCTTTGCTCTTAAAGTAAGTGATACACCTAATGGGTCGAGGTAATGATCTATAGAAGGATATAATGTAGAGCTAATATGGGGCATTTCTTAGATTCGCACAGACATACTTGGCACCAAGATACTCCTCTAACATTCGAAAGGAAGTGGCATGTATCTACCTAAAAGTCATGCCATTTCTTGTTTAGATTCTTAGTGCAAGAAGGGAATTCCACTTTTAGAAAGACAATTGGTCGCATCATTACAATCTTGCGGATCTCTTCCCATCCTTATGCCTTGGTAGTGAATAAGGATGCCATGGAAGGTATATGGATGCCATTGCTTGCTAGTTCTCTATCGCATCATAAGGTACAAGATTTCATCAATTTGTTGAATTTTGTCGATGGTTTCCTACTAGGAGGAGGTATTGACTCACTCATTACGATGATGGTGAATTCCTTGTGCAAAAGTTTTGTAAGAAGCTGAGGAGGCCCTATCGACAAGATGATTCATCCTTCCTACAAAATTGTAGGTCGATTTGGTACTCCATGTGCCTCTTGAAGATCTAGATATTCACATTACCTCTTCGACAAGGAAGAGTCCTTACAAAGGTTTTTTTAATCTAGATGGGTGACCATTGGTATAAGCTAAGAGAAAGCATTATAAGCTGGGGAAAGTGCTCCTTGGTTCTTTCATTAGCCTCATATAGCTTCACGCACGATTTATTCTACAATTCACTACACTACGATATGTTCCTTCCACCTATGCTAAAGAGTGGGCGACCTGCGATGTACTCTCCCCTCTTAAGCAAACTTGTTTTCCCTAACAAACTAGACCCTGCATCAATCTCTTGAACCTAAGGAATATGCATATCAGTTAGCGTCCCAACTACATCTCCCTTATTTTGTGAAGCGAGGAATCAAGTTTTCCTCCAAACTACACTTATTCTCAAAATAATTGGGATCCCCATGTGCCTACTTGCCACACTATCTGCCATTTTTCCACAATGAATTTCTGTCTCATATAACTGGCAAATGTCATAGCAGCTACGTGGCACTCGCTTAAGGTGCTTTGACCTCGCTCCCAGGGACCTAAGGTCATCCAAGCTAGTAAAAGAAGGTGCAAAATTTAGTGGACTATTATTGAGCTTAAAAGAAGGTTAGGGGTGTAGAAAGCCTCCATCATCCATTCATAGGTTGAAAGAAGCATCAACTTTACTCACCTTCACTCTCAGATTGAGTGACCAATAGCATATGTCAAGAGCCATCTAATGGTTGGAAGTTTGTGATATTGTCTAAGTTCATCTCATATCCCTGACATTGTGTTAGATAGGGGGTCTAAGAAACCCCTTCTCAATCTATCAGTCTCACAAAGTATTAGTTGATGCTTCCTCAGCGATTATCATGATCTTTCTCCATGCTCTTTTCCCTAAACACTTTCTCTACGGTCTTTGTCTTTCCTTGATGGAGTGTGAATTTCATCTTAAGGGTAAGAAGTATGGGAAATCAACGAAACCTCATGCAACTAAATGTATTTCATATGAAGGGTTTGCTTTCACAAAAAGTTTGGGTGTCTTAGTTCATTTGAATTCAATTAGTGGATCATAAATGAGTGTAGCTTGATTGACTTTACATCAAAGTGTAAGAAACCTTATACATTTTAGGATTTGCTTAGACCTCGATTTATGTGTTATTTATCTATTTTTACTTTTTTATGCTAAGTTAATTATTAGAGATCACTTTCTTCTATTATTCCTAGGATAGGAGTAAATCTTGCTTTATATTTGTTAATTAATTTTCGTTTCACACAACTTCAGGCAGATAAAGCAACTCCAAAATTTGATTATGTGATCTTCAAAGGATTTTAGGTTTGAGATGACAATATATTGATATCATGTTCTTCAAGAGAAAGGTCTTATTTTGAAAAATAAATTCTTCGTTTGTTTGAAAAATCGAATAATTACCCTCATGAAGAAGGTTCTCATAGATTAGTTTGTTACACCTACCATATAAATCAAGCAATCTGTATATAAATAAGGGATCCTTTTAGAATTCACAGCATTTGTAATAAACTTATCGTGAATTGTGTTGATAGAAATATTATTAAAAAATCAACTCATGACTACATTGTATGCTATCTCATCATCATTTTGGTGAATGAAATTGATGGTGCTAGGTTAGGATAGTAGGATAAAAAGAATCAAATAAAAAAAGTGGACTCAAGCCAACAAAAGACAATTTAGAATAAGGATGAATCAAAAATCACGATCCGTACAACAGAAGACTACGGATAATAAAGAACTCATCCCTCAAAGCCAAAATGTAGGAGACAAACTCTAGCACAAAGCAATGCTATCCATTCATTGATTTGTTCTCTCAATTGATGAACAATTTTCTTGCAAGCAAGGTAGGCACGAGCAGGAAGTCATTCACACAACTATAAAGCATGAATTGCCCCTTTATTATAGATATCGCAAACAAAGTTTGCTCTTATCCTTTTTTTTTTTTTTATCCCTAGTGGCGGTGAGGAAGACTAATTTTATGTCACCTCTTTTGATCTTATCATAAGGCCATCCATATAATGATGTTTTCAACATATAATCTTGTATGATCCCCATAAAATCAAAACAACAAATGGAAGAAGAGAGAGATGCAACACGATAGCAACCCCCTCTCCAAACATAGTAGTCTCGAGATCACATGGAGTTGTTTTAGAAGACTGAGTACCAAACTATAAATAGGTTCCCTTACCTTGGACCGGAATCACCCAAGCTCTCATTAGTGCCCAAGATGGGGCCAAAGCCCCCTCCTCTCTTGATGTTATGATATGTCCCACCCTGAAATACACCCAAAACCCTATTGTTTCATGTTGCTTATGTGTACCTAAGAGAGAACGCCACTCATCTCTTTTTTAGTGTGAACTTCAACGACAGGTTTGAGAGAGATGCAACACCAATTGGGTGAATAACACACCCTCAAGAAACCTTTCTCCTATTGTCTGACTTGGCAAACGTGGATATAGCTCAATGTTATGCAGTAAGAAATCTTTACTTATAAACTAAAGACAAAATGCAGGAAAACGCAGTAGATGAGCGTTTTGCAACAAAAGGTGATGTAAATGTTGTTCTCACTTTACAATTGATATTTAATGTAAAAAAATAAAAAAATATAAACCTTGTTACGCGGTAAATTCTATTACATTGGAAAAAATCATCATATTACTTTGAATTAAAATGCACCAATGATAAATCATATTTTTATATGTGATAAATCATTTTACACCAGTGATAAATAATTCTAGAATACTTTTGCATAGTACAAAATGATTTTTACATTGATGATAAATTATTTTGAGGTAATTTTATACAAATAAAATCTCATTTTACACTAGTGATAAATTATTTCAAAGGTAATCTAATGATTTTACATCATTGCAAAATAATTTTAAACCCGTGCAAAATTATTGTATACCTGTACAAATTGTTTCGAAGGTGATTTCAGTGATTTACACTCATATAAATAAGTTCCTTATTGATTTCAACAATGGTAGACCCCACCAAATGTAAATACCATTTTGCATAAAAAGAAGATACATCAAATGTAAACCACATTTACACCTCTTTGTGTTGCATTTTACATTGCATTTGACATTTTTGTACATGCATCCTAAACTAAAAGAGGACTTCCCCCTCTACACATGTTGATAGCTTCCCCCTACTCTCTATATCTCCCTTCCCCTTTCTTAGAAAAAAAACAAAAACAAAAACAAAGAGCCCCACATCACGCCCTTCCTTATTCTCTCCTCCTCTCATTTAAATTAAATATCACATACTCAACAAATAAATATGATGAACCCCTCCCCGTTACTTAAAAAGAAAATAAAATAAAACAAAAGCACATATTCCCATTTATGTAAACATAAGTTTTATTTTCCCTTTAAATCTCACTCACGCAATTATTCAATTTAAAAAGATTCATAAACAAAAATTACAGAAACACCTCTTCCTTCTATCTCAAAATTACTCAAGATACATAACACATTTAACATACTATATATATATATATTTCATGATTTTTCATGATATAATATTTCATCGATAATAATATTATTTCCACTGTAAAGGGTAAACCTACCCATCAGTGAGATTCTATTTAGGGACTTAAGGCCATAAGTTGCAAATGTGATTCGCCACGTTGTATTGTCAAGTTGGGAACTGAAACTTTACATGGACCACCGATTTACCGTTTGAAGAGAAGAAGCAAAAGAGAAGAGAAAAAAAACCCTCGGAAAGTGCCGTCGTGGCCTATCAGACACCCTTTCACCCTACCAAAAAAAATCCCATCAATACGAACTCCTTCCTGGTATTTCAAAACTGCAAAAACGAAAAAGAAAAACACATCAAACGAAAGAGATAAAACTGCTTCTCGTCCAACGGCAAGGTTCCGGGTAGAAGCAAATCAAAACCGAAGAGGCAATCATCCCACCGCCAAATTCACCGAACAACATGGTAACCCACAACATGCAAATCCATGTGCCTTAATCGGCAACCCTCCATGGTAACCCACTGTAAATACAAGTAGGAGGATACCAACAACAGGGTATTTCCCACCAAATATCATACAACCACAACTTGAGGCAACGGTGACCACCAATGAAGGACCATAAGATTCTCCTCCAATAATTTAGAAATTAGCATTAAAGTAAAGCCGCAAGGTTGTCATAAGACAATTGTTAAACATTCCATATACTTAGTTTCCTAGGCGGTAACTTTCCTCAGCATTGAAGTTTTCTTTTAATTAATAAACGATAGAGGTCCTCAATTTGAAGGCCTTCAATAGGATAACAATGACAGTTAAATTAACATACATTCTGACCGTTTGCCACAGTAGTGCAGCAGATTTTTTTTTCTCACCAGATGAACTGGAGACACCAGTTTGCAAAACGTAAAGCCACCACATAAAAAGGGTAACAGTTGGAAAAGACAATACCATTGCATAAAGTTTTCCTAGTCCGTAATTGAGCCAATGGCCTCATCTCAAACAATGCAAAGAGCAATGCAACTCCAGGTAAATTTCCAGCGCAAGGAAACTTAAAGTATAAACAGCAAAAATTGAATCAACTACTGCGAGCAGGAAAAAGGAAGTTCTACTGACTTTTATCATGCCCCTTATCACCTTCCTTAAAATCCAGAAAAATATAATTTTCTTTGATGTTAGGGGATGTAGACTAAATGAAAAGACCTTTTTCCCCAGCACAAGGGCACATATCATTGAGGGGGCAAAAAAAAAAAAAAAAAAAACAAACAAAGGAAAATGTCTAATGTATCCAGGCCGCAACAAAAGGATAAAATATCTAAAAATCAGCAATGGAACGCAGCATCCCATATTTACGCTTAAGATGTGTGGATCACTTCATAACCTATGGGCAAAGCAGATGCCCAGAAACCACCAAACAACCAACAACACAGTCAATACCCAAAAAAAGCTTCTATAACTCGAACCGTACATTATAGCAAGATTGCCTGACCAGTTAAACCATTAGAAATCTCGATAAAATCAGCACTCCCAGTCAGAAGGACGGGACCCCCAACTACACCCAACACGATCAGATTCATGAAAACACCTTACCCCTCACACCAGCCCCATCAATAGAAAGGACCCAAAACGCACCCACCAAGAACCAATTCCAAATAATAATGGACGAGATACAACCACCTCAACTCACCTGCTCGCCAAAAACCAGACCTCCTCCAGCAAAAGCCTCCTCCCCTCCCGTTAGTTCTATACACAGACAATCTCGCGATCCGCCCACGAAGCAACCGCTCCACCTGAACCCTATCTCTGCAGAAACAACCAGAAATGCCTTCTCGTCAACCCCCCGCAAACATAACATAACCTAACCTTTGCCACGCAACAGAAACACACGCCCGTTTGTCTCCGCGTTTTGAGTTGCGGCGACAGTGATCTCAAGCCGCGAGCGGCGGCTCGAACAGATGTTTGTTCAATTAAATCCCCGCCACTGCTGTAGCCGCTCCAGCTGCGCTATTTCGTGGCCGCGGTTGTGCCGCGAAAACAAAGGAAAGCGCACCGCCAACTCAAACCCCCAAGCAAAGAGGAGAAGAACGTACCCTCCTGGGCTCGGATGGCTCGTGGACCTTGTACATCTCGGCGGTGATGGTGTTGGGCAACCACGAACCGGGGAAGATCCTCTGCAGAAGAAACAACCAACCCGTGAGAACCCAAGCCCAAACGGCGCAAAAGGCTGCGAGGTTCGGGGGGTGGGGTTGGTGCCGCTTACAAGGGGGAGGTTGGAGGGGGCGCTACGGGGCCTTCTCTTGGGCCTCCGGGGGAGCTTGCAGCCGGTGATGGAGTAGTAATCCTCCTCGATCTCTTCCCTCGAGAGAGAGATCCACAGCTCCACCTTCTTCCTCTTCTTCCTCCCTCCAAACTCCGCACCCGTCCTCGACCTCAGGAACCGCCCCTCGACGCCACACTCGCCCGGGGGGGTCTTCCCCTCGGAGCCCTTGGCCCTCGCCTGCTGCTCGTCGGCCTCCTCTTCCTCCTCCTCCTCCTCCTCCTCCTCCTCCTCGAAGCCCTCGTCCTTGCGCGGGGTGCGGGGTCGGATGGGCGGCTTCTGCCAGTCGCGGGAGGGGGAGGGGGAGGGGTGGGTGGCGGAGTCCAACGGGGGGTGGTGGCGGTCGGGAGATGAGGAGGAGAGGAGGCGCCGAGAGGGGTCGAGGAGGGCGTTGGAGCAGCGGAGGCGCTTCCTGCGGGCCCACTGGAGGGTCGGCGTGGAGAAGGGCGCCGAGAACGCCGCAGCGGGCCGCGCCCCGCGCGCCTGTGCCGCGGGTGGCTTCTCCTGCGCCTCCAACTCTATCATCACCATGAAACCAACAAAGGAGGTGGGAGGAGGAGAAAGGGAGGGAGGAGTTTGGGTTTGGTGCGTGGGGTGGGGTGGGGTGGGGTCTCGTCTCTCTCTCCTGCCCTTTGTATGGTGTTCCGTTTGGTGTGTCCATCCCTCTCCCTATCACCATATACGGGAGATTTTGCTAACAGGACCTCCTTGCAACGTGATTTGGCGAATCGCGTGTTTCCGTCGCGAAAAAGACATAAGATCAGTTTAATCGAGGGGATAGGAAAGTATGGTTAAGAAATATAAAATTAATATTAATTTATAATTATATTTATTTGTGGTATAATATTAATATAAATTTATATTTAATTGCATTGATATTAAGCTGTGGTATTAATATTTATGATATTTAATTGTTAGTGATGTTAGATATATAAAATATAAGAGATATTAGAGACATAAATAATGTAGAAGTTTAACGAAGATTTGGTTAATATTAATTGAAATTAGTGTTAAACAAATCCATGTTAAAGTTGTTAAACCTGGATTAGCAAATGAGGGGTTAAGTAGTCAAGTAAATAGGGGTTAACCCATCTTTTGGGCTCAATTTTCGGGGGGGGGGGTTAACCTTTCTTTTTGAGGATTAACCCCCGTTTACCATAGGAGATAACTCAACCCTTCTTTGGGTTGCTAACCCGTGTTATCCTAAGATCAATTTGAAGAGGGATTGACCCAACCCCCCACTTCACCCCCGATCTATCTCTCTTACCCCTTGTCACATCACATGATAACTCCTATTCCTAACCCCTATTCAGTAAACACAAACAGGACTTAACCCTATTTGCAAGTAAACAGAAATAAGGGTTAACCCATGTTGCAATTTTGCTAACACGGGTTAGCTAACCCACACCGTAAACTAGCCCTTGAGGAGTTAACCCTCCAAGTAAATTAGGCCTTAGGGCTAGTTTACCGGTGTTACGACCCGATTCTCGAATCCCTACGAGACACGAGAATCGGACCGACTCGACTGATTCCAAGACCCAGTCGTCCAACGAGAAAGTAACCAAAAAGCAGTAAAATAAACTACATTCACAATGCATGTAACTAATAGTAACAAAAGTACAGCAGTAAAAAAAGAACTACTACAGTACATATCACCACAACAATAGAGAATTAAAAACAGATACAGAATATGAAGATTACAATAAAAGAGTACAAGTGAAACAGAAATACTCACTACTACAGAAAAACGGTATAGCAAAGTACAACTACTGAACTCTACTAGGCCCAGCACCCTCTGCTGCCGCAGGCTCTGGCTGCTCAACACCTAGTCTTGAAAAAGGTGACAAATGTGACACGTCAGCGAAACGCTGAGTAGAGTGGCAACCAACTAGCTAAGAAAACAGTAAAGGTAGACAAGTAGCTGTTATTTTTAATTTCTTTCTTTATTTCTCTATTTACTCTTTCTTGAATTATTTCTCAGATCTTTCTCTTGATCTCAAATGTTCCTCGTGGGAACGATCTTGATTACAGTCTTTTCCGAAAAGTAGAAGTAGCATGTGGTGCTCTCCTGACCAGGAGAGTCCCCCGTGATGGTCCTACCCTCAGTCAACTACCCCAAGATCGCTGACAGACGTAACGGTGACTACGGCACGCGTGATAGACGTACGGGTAGCTACCCCGCACTGGCACACGGTCAGTCGTTTCCGTTAACGGGTGCGCCCAAAGCACAGCACAGAACAAGTATAGGGCAGAGCCCTCTCAGTAACAGGGGTCCAACCCCTCCACAGTAACCAAACAGGGGTCTTGCCTCTCCATAGTTCGCGCACCCTCGCCTGACTACCCTGGTTTGCCCAATGAGCCTAACAAGTCGGTGTAGGACGGCTAGCTGAACCCCGGGGCCCGTGGGGTGGCTAGCTGTAACGACCCGGTTCCCGAGTCCCTACGAGACACGAGAACCGGACCGACTCGACTAATCCCAAGACCTAGTCGTCCAACGAGGAAGTAACCAAAAGAGCAGTAAAATAAACCACATTCAGCATGAATATAACTAACAGTAAGGAAGTACAGCAGTAAGGAAAGAAACTACTACAGTAGATACCACCACAAAGTAGAACAACATTTATCATATAACAATAACTGCAGGTAAAGAAAGTACAGCGGAAACAAAAACTACTCACTAGAATAGAAACAAAAGAGGTACAAAAGACTGTGGTAAACTCTACTGGACCCTACTCGGCCCAGCGTCCTCTGCAGCCGCTGACCCTGGCTGCTCAACACCTGGTCCTGAAAAAGGTAACGAGTGTAACACGTCAGCAAAACGCTGAGTAGAGTGGCAAACTAACTAAAGGCAACAGTAGAGTGTACAGTAGCTGTTATGTTCTATTACTTCCTTTAATCATATCTTTCAATTTTCTCACTATTTCATTTATTTCTCAGATCCTTTACTTGATCTCGAATGTCCTCGTGGGAACGATCTTGATTGCAGTCTTTTCCAAAAGTAAAAGTAGCACGTGGTGCTCTCCTGGCCGGGAGAGTCCCCCGTGGTGATCCTACCCTCAGTCAACCACCCCAAGGTCACTGACAGACGTAACGGTGACTACGGCACGCACGATAAACGCACAGGTAGTTAGCCCGCACTGGCACGCGGTCAGTCGTTTCCGTTAACGGGTGCGCCCAAAGCACAGCACGGAACTAGGGCAGAGCCCTCTCAGTAACAGGGGTCCAACCCCTCCACATTAACCAAACCGGGGCCTTGCCCCTCCACAGTCCGCGCACCCTCGCCTGACTACCCTGGTTTGCCCTAGTGGGCCTAGCAAGTCGGTGAAGGAGGCTAGCAGAACCCCGGGGCCCGTGGGGTAGTAGTACTCTCCTAACACTAATAGCTCTCCTCGGTACTACATACACGAGGGCCAACAAGTCGGTACAGAGCGGCCAATCCTAACCCTGGGTCCCTGGGGTGGCTGGCCCCACTCTGCACTAAACAGGTATAGGTACTTCCCTTGGTACTGCGTACCCAAGAGACAGTACAACTACATCTCAGTTCCATTCCTCTTTCTTTCCAGGAGTTCCACTCCTAATTCCCCGTAGGGTTCCAGCTCTTTATCTCAGAACATCATATGTTTCACTTTCCAGTTTCACATTCTCACAATCCATGATCTCAATCATGTTTCTTTATTCATAACAGGCAGCTGTTAATTCAATTTACAAGCAGCTTTATATTCCTTTCCATTTTTCCAAGACTGCAGTATTATACATTCCACTAGTTTTTCCATCCTAGGGTTCATGCCACATCCTAGGATCTAGCATACAACTAGTTTTCCAGCCCTAGGATTCATGCATCACCTAGGAGCTATCATTCCATACATTTCTCATTCCTAGGATTCATGCAATGTCCTAGATTCTAGTTATGGTTCCATACTTTAACAGATTTTAATAATAAACTTAAGCCACTCTACCAGGTACAACGGGAGTAATGGGGGCGTGATCGGGAATCCCGCGTGCCTCCGCGACTCTCAAGACTGCAACTGAACGAAGTCCTATCACAAGGATCAAACACCAGGAAGGTCTCAAAACAGTGTATAGCTACTGTAGACAGGTAGAGGAATTAATTCTGAAAAGAACGCAACTCGAAACGCGGAAAACGGAGCCCGAACGGGCCCAAAACGGGTCGAAAAAGACGATACTGTGCAAAATCAGACGTCTGGAACTTCTTCCAGACGTCTTAAACAGTGGATCAGAGAATTACCTGTTCAGCGTGGTTTCCCAGACGTCCAGAAGTCTGCGGGGACGTCTGGCCTAGCTCCAAGACGTCTGATTGTCACCCCGGACGTCTGGAGGTCACTCCCGCCGTCTGGTACAACTTCTAGACGTCTGATTCGCAAAGGATGGCGAATCAGCGAACCTGCGCACAGCCAACTCCCTCCCTTAGTACGGTCGGTCGACAGGAAGGAAGAAGAAAGCGGAATACACACCTTTCAGACGTCTGTATGAGATAGCAGACGTCGTCCTCGCCGTCTGCCTATCAACACAGACGTCTGATTCTGGAAATTTTTCCAGAATCAGGGCGCTACTCGGCCTCCGCTCGCGACGCCGCCCGCGTCGCACCTCGCGCGCCTGCTGCTCAGACTGCAGCAGGTCCCTCTCCGCGTCGTTTCGCGCCCCCTGCGCCCTCCGCCGACCGGCCAAGCCGCTCCGGCGAGCTCGCCCTCGCACGCCGCACCTCCTCCGCGCTCACTGCGGCCGCCGCTGCCGCCCTCGCGCTCACACTCACGCTCACTGGTTGAAGGAGAAGAAGGAGGAGACGGTGGAGACGGGAGGGGAGGCGTGCCCTTTTAAGGCCGCGCGGAGAGGAGAGAGAAGGATTCGCGGCAGGGGAATCCTGCAGCCGCAGGAGGGGAGAAGGCGAATATGCGGTCTACGCGCTCAGGCGTGCAGACGACTCGCGTGTGTCGAAAATAATGGATTTCCAGACGTCTGGAAACTATCCCAGACGTCTGGACAACCCTACAGACGTCTTAAAATACGTCTGCGCCACACGCTCGTTACAATATAACAAACTCAAAGGAAGTTTCGTCCCCGAAACTTGCGCCAACTAGGGTGCAAGAAAAGACGTCCGAATAACAATAACAAACTCAAAGAGGACCGAAGCCGATCCGAAAAGATGTACCCGCGAAAAGCTCCGGGTACCGCTCCCGCATTGCCGCCTCAGGCTCCCAGGTAGCCTCCTTGTACCGCTGGCTCCTCCACAAAACCTTTACCAGGGGTACTTACTTTCGTCTCAACCGGCGGACGGCTCGGTCTAGGATCTGCACTGGCCGCTCGGGGTAGGTCAGGTCGTCGCTCACCTCGACGCTCTCGTGACTCAGTACGTGACTGGAATCGGCTACGTACTTCCTGAGGTTGGACACGTGGAACACGTCATGCACACCAGAAAGCTGCGGGGGAAGGGCAAGTCTGTAAGCAACGGGTCCAACCCGCTCTAGGACCTCAAAGGGCCCCACGAACCTCGGCGCGAGCTTCCCTCTCACCCCAAACCGCTGTAAGCCCTTCATGGGCGAAGTACGGAGGAAGACGTGGTCCCCAACCTCGAACTGCACCTCTCTGCGTCTACGATCCGCGTAGCTCTTCTGTCTGCTCCTGACAGTGCGGAGTCGTCTGTGGATTTGCTCAACTACCTCCTGACTCTGCCGGATCAACCTGGGGCCAACCTCCCACTTGGTCCCCACCTCAACCCAACTCAAGGGTGCCGTACACTTCCGTCCGTACAGAGCCTCGTAGGGAGCCATGCCGATGCTCGAGTGATAACTGTTGTTGTATGCAAACTCCGCCAGGGGCAGGTGCTCCTCCCAAGATCCCCTCCAGTCCAGTACACAGGCACGCAAAAGGTCCTCAAGTGTCTGTATCGTGCGCTCAGACTGTCCGTCCGTTTGGGGGTGGTAAGCCGTGCTAAACCTCAACCTCGTCCCCAAGGCCTGCTGAAACTCAGCCCAAAACTGGGACGTAAAGCGGGTATCCCGGTCGGATACGATCTCCCGCGGAACTCCGTGTAGTTGCACCACATTACGGATATACCTCTCTGCCAACTGTGCTGGTCCCAAAGTGACTCGGATCGGCAAGAATCGCGCCGTCTTCGTCAATCTATCCACTATTACCCAGACTGCGTCGTGTCCCCGCTGGGTAACAGGCAAGCCCACCACCAAGTCCATGGTGATGCTCTCCCACTTCCACTCTGGCACTGGAAGCGGCTGAAGCGGCCCTGCAGGCCTCTGATGCTCGGCTTTCACCTGCTGGCACACTAAGCACTGCTGCACGAACTCACCCACATCCCGCTTCATCCCTCTCCACCAAAACTCGCGTCTCAAGTCATGGTACATTTTTGTGTTTCCGGGATGTATGGTGAATCTGGAACCGTGTGCCTCAGTCAGGAGCTCTCTCAACAGCTCCTCGTCTCTGGGAACGCACAACCGTCCCCTCAAGCGTAACACCTGGTCTGTGAAAGAGAAGTCCCCTGGGTCCCCTGATAGTACTCTGTCGCGCAAAGACTGCAAGTACGGATCAGCCATCTGTCCTGTGATGATACGGTCTATCAGCTCTGGCCTGGTCTGCCGTGTCACCGTCACTGCCCCACAGTATCCTCGTAACTCTAGAGGTCGCCAACTGCCCACCTCCTCCAAAAGGCTCCAACTCTGTAACTGTAGACTGGCCAAGCGTGCGGGCACCTTACGGCTCAAGGCGTCAGCCACCACATTGGCCTTTCCCGGGTGGTAGGAGATGCTGCAATCGTAGTCCTTCAGGAGCTCCAACCAACGTCTCTGTCTCATGTTGAGCTCCTTCTAGTCAAAAAGATATCTGAGGCTCTTGTGATCTGTAAAAATCTCGAAGGTCTCACCGTACAAGTAGTGCCTCCAGGTCTTCAGCGCGAAGACCACAGCTGCCAACTCTAGGTCGTGGGTAGGGTAGGTATGCTCATGGGGCTTCAGTTGCCGCGAAGCGTAAGCGACAACATGACCCCTCTGCATGAGCACACCTCCTAACCCCTGCAAGGAAGCGTCCGTGTACACAACGAACCCACCACTACTGTCAGAGATGGTGAGCACGGGAGCCGAGGTCAACCTCTCCTTCAGCTCCAGAAAACACGCCTCACAGGTGTCTGTCCAAGCGAAAGGCACGTCCTTCCGGGTCAACTGTGTCATAGGACGTGTAATCTGTGAAAATCCCCTGATGAACCGTCTGTAGTAACCTGCCAGTCCCAGGAAACTGCGAATCTCAGTGACTGAACGCGGTCTCTCCCACCTGAGCACTGCCTCGACCTTGGCGAGGTCCACCGCCAGGCCGTCACCAGAGATCACATGACCCAAGAAGGTCACCTCCCTCAATCAGAACTCGCACTTGCTGTATTTGGTGTACAGCCTGCGTCGTCTCAGAGTGTCCAGAACCATCCGCAAGTGCTGTCCGTGCTGCGTCCGATCTCTAGAATAGATGAGCACATCATCTATGAAAACCACCACGAACTGATCCAAGTACGGTCTAAACACCCTGTTCATCAGGTCCATGAAAGCAGCGGGGGCATTGGTCAGCCCAAACGGCATGACCAAAAACTCGTAGTGTCCGTACCGGGTGCGGAAAGCTATCTTGGAGACGTCGGTCTCCCTGATCCTCAACTGGTGGTATCCAGACCTCAAGTCTATCTTGGAAAACACCGTGGCACCCCGCAACTGGTCAAACAAATCGTCGATCCTCGGCAGCGGATATCTGTTCTTGATGGTGATCCTATTCAGCTGTCGGTAGTCCACACAAAGGCGTAGGGTCCCATCCTTCTTCTTCACAAACAGTACCGGGGCTCCCCAGGGAGACGCACTGGGCCTCACGAAACCTTTCTCCAAAAGGTCCTGCAACTGGGACTTGAGCTCTCGCAGCTCAAGCGGTGCCATCTTGTATGGCGCGGTGGAGATGGGGCCGGCCCCTGGTACTAGTGAGATCTCAAACTCGATCTCACGCTTGGGCGGTAGTCCTGGTAACTCGTCTGGAAACACGTCGGGGAACTCTCTGACCACCGGGATGCTCTGGAAGTCAGCCACAGGGCTGGGCTCTGCCACCACACAGGCTAGGAAGCCCTCACACCCCTGGCTGAAAAGTCTCGCCGCCCGAAGTGCCGAAATGCACCTGAAACCTCCGTCCACTGGCTGCCCGTGAAACTCGAAAGAAGGCAACTCCGGAATGGAGAAGACAATCTTCCTCTCAAAACAGTCTACCAAGGCGTGGTAAGCGGGCAGCCAATCCATCCCCAGAATCACTCCAAAGTCCTCCATCTGTATCATAATCAGGTCAGCTGGCAGGCTGTGTCCCCCGATGCTGACCTCGCAACCCGTGTACACCTCCTCAGCTACAAACAGCTGACCACTCGGACCTCTGATTACGAACGGATTCTCTAACAGTGTATAATCCTGGTCCAAACTAACTGCAAAACTGGCTGCGACAAACGAGTTCGTAGCGCCGGAATCGAAAAGCGTGTAAACGAGTCTGCCAGAAACTGAAACCAGACCTGCTACCACGGATCCCGATGCTCTGGCGTCCCTGTGTGTTAGGGCGTTGATACGCCCCTCAGCTCTAGGTGCGGACGAAGCAGCCACACTCTGCGTCGGACGGGTAGGTGCTGGCCGGTACGCTCCTCGCGACTGCTCTCCTCCTCCTCGTGCCTGGGAACCGCGGCCTCCTGCGCGCCCTCCAGTGCTCTGCACGGGAAGTATCTGCTGACCTCCTGCCCTAGATGGGCAGTCCCTCCTGACGTGGGCCGGCTGGCTACACTGGTAGCAGAGGGGAACCCGACTCCTGCCCTCAGTGAGTCCCTGCTGTCGGCTAGGCGGGGGTCCGGTGCTGGCGACTGGCCCCTGTCGAGGGCCCCCAAAGGCCACTGATGGCCCTGCACAACGTGACGGCTCTCCTGTGGACGCCACGTGCCTCCGTTCTCGCCGGCCCTGTGAGAAGTCTGGCTGAAAGGGCCTCTTCCGCCTGCCGTCGGTCTCTCGCGTGGACGGGTTGGTCTCCTCGTAAGTTATAGCTGCCTCTACCACCCTCAAAAACGTCGGCAGCTTCAGGGGTTTGACATACCCCCGGATCGCAGGCCGGAGCCCCTCGGTGAACCTCCAAAGAAGCTCCTCCTCAATGGCTACCGCTGTCGCTGCAAAGCGGGACAGCTCCAAGAAACGCGTGCGGTACGCGCTCACAGTCATCGTCCCTTGGCGGAGAGTGTGGAACTCCCGCCTCCTCTGGTCCTGCCACGTCTAGGGAAAGTACTGCTCGCAGAAGAGGGTGACGAACTGGTCCCACATCGGCTCGTCCCTCTCCTGTCCCCGGACCGCCCTCCACCACTGGTGTGCCGCACTCTCCAGCTGGTACGTGGCAAAGGCCACGCGGCACTCCACCGGGGGGCGAAGGGTGTCGAAGATCTTCTCCAGCTGCTCAAGCCAGTCCTCTGCCTCGGTCGGGTCCTCATCCCCCTTGAAGGAGGGGGGCTTCAGCTTCCGGAACTGTCCGAAAAGCTCGAAGTGGCGCTGTAGGGGAGGTGCTGGTGCACCTCCAGGCGAAGGTGCCTCGTGTACAGAAGGGTCGGAGGAAGGTGGGGGCGGCAGGGGCCCATCCCCTCCCTCGTGTCCAGCGCCGTGTTCGTCGCGTGGTCCTACAGAGGACTCCCCCTCTGCAACCCCAGGAGAAGGTGCTCGGGGCGGTGGGTGGAGCTCCTCTCGTACAATATCCCGTATCAGTCTGGCGAGGTCCTGGGCCTGGATGCCAGGGAGTGGTGGCTGGTCCACCGAGACGTCAACGACAGCACGTCCACCTCGCCGACCTCGCCCTCGGCCGCGCCCGCGGCCAGTCTCGCCAGTCCCGCGACGAGGCATCTCCTGCAAGGAGACGCGAAACCAAACGAAAACGTCAAAACAGACGGTACCTAACGAAACTTCTAAGAGCTCAAGTCAGGAGGTATGTTGTGGTGGCTACTCTAGCAATAAACATGCGAATTGGTTATTTTCCAGTCAGTTGATTCACTTCTCGGGACGACCTTGCTCTGATACCATATTGTAACGACCCGGTTCCTGAGTCCCTACGAGACACGAGAACCGGACCGACTCGACTAATTCCAAGACCTAGTCGTCCAACGAGGAAGTAACCAAAAGAGCAGTAAAATAAACCACATTCAGCATGAATATAACTAACAGTAAGGAAGTACAGCAGTAAGGAAAGAAAGTACTACAGTAGATACCACCACAACAGTAGAACAACATTTATCATATAACAAGAACTGCAGGTAAAGAAAGTACAGCGGAAACAAAAACTACTCACTAGAACAGAAACAAAAGAGGTACAAAAGACTGTGGTAAACTCTACTGGACCCTACTCGGCCCAGCGTCCTCTGCAGCCGCCGACCCTGGCTGCTCAACACCTGGTCCTGAGAAAGGTAACGAGTGTAACACGTCAGCAAAACGCTGAGTAGAGTGGCAAACTAACTAAAGGCAACAGTAGAGTGTACAGTAGCTGTTATGTTCTATTACTTCCTTTAATCACATCTTTCAATTTTCTCACTATTTCATTTATTTCTCAGATCCTTTACTTGATCTCGAATGTCCTCGTGGGAACGATCTTGATTGCAGTCTTTTCCAAAAGTAAAAGTAGCACGTGGTGCTCTCCTGGCCGGGAGAGTCCCCCGTGGTGATCCTACCCTCAGTCAACCACCCCAAGGTCACTAACAGACGTAACGGTGACTACGGCACGCGCGATAAACGCACAGGTAGTTAGCCCGCACTGGCACGTGGTCAGTCGTTTCCGTTAACGGGTGCGCCCAAAGCACAACACGGAACTAGGGCAGAGCCCTCTCAGTAACAGGGGTCCAACCCCTCCACATTAACCAAACCGGGGCCTTGCCCCTCCACAGTCCGCGCACCCTCGCCTGACTACCCTGGTTTGCCCTAGTGGGCCTAACAAGTCGGTGAAGGAGGCTAGCAGAACCCCGGGGCCCGTGGGGTAGTAGTACTCTCCTAACACTAATAGCTCTCCTCGATACTACGTACACGAGGGCCAACAAGTCGGTACAGAGCGGCCAATCCTAACCTTGGGTCCCTGGGGTGGCTGGCCCCACTCTGCACTAAACAGGTACAGGTACTTCCCTTGGTACTGCGTACCCAAGAGACAGTACAACTACATCTCAGTTCCATTCCTCTTTCTTTCCAGGAGTTCCACTCCTAATTCCCCGTAGGGTTCCAGCTCTTTATCTCAGAACATCATATGTTTCACTTTCCAGTTTCACGTTCTCACAATCCATGATCTCAATCATGTTTCTTTATTCATAACAGGCAGCTGTTAATTCAATTTACAGGCAGCTTTATATTCCTTTCCATTTTTCCAAGACTGCAGTATTATACATTCCACTAGTTTTTCCATCCTAGGGTTCATGCCACATCCTAGGATCTAGCATACAACTAGTTTTCCAGCCCTAGGATTCATGCATCACCTAGGAGCTATCATTCCATACATTTCTCATTCCTAGGATTCATGCAATGTCCTAGATTCTAGTTATGGTTCCATACTTTAACAGATTTTAATAATAAACTTAAGCCACTCTACCAGGTACAACGGGAGTAATGGGGGCATGATCGGGAATCCCGCGTGCCTCCGCGACTCTCAAGACTGCAACTGAACGAAGTCCTATCACAAGGATCAAACACCAGGAAGGTCTCAAAACAGTGTATAGCTACTGTAGACAGGTAGAGGAATTAATTCTGAAAAGAACGCAACTCGAAACGCGGAAAACGGAGCCCGAACGGGCCCTAAACGGGTCGAAAAAGACGATACTGTGCAAAATCAGACGTCTGGAACTTCTTCCAGACGTCTTAAACAGTGGATCAGAGAATTACCTGTTCAGTGTGGTTTCCCAGACGTCCAGAAGTCTGCGGGGACGTCTGGCCTAGCTCCAAGACGTCTGATTGTCACCCCGGACGTCTGGAGGTCACTCCCGCCGTCTGGTACAACTTCTAGACGTCTGATTCGCAAAGGATGGCGAATCAGCGAACCTGCGCACAGCCAACTCCCTCCCTTAGTACGGTCGGTCGACAGGAAGGAAGAAGAAAGCGGAATACACACCTTTCAGACGTCTGTATGAGATACCAGACGTCGTCCTCACCGTCTGCCTATCAACACAGACGTCTGATTCTGGAAATTTTTCCAGAATCAGGGCGCTACTCGGCCTCCGCTCGCGACGCCGCCCGCGTCGCACCTCGCGCGCCTGCTGCTCAGACTGCAGCAGGTCCCTCTCCGCGTCGTTCCGCGCCCCCTGCGCCCTCCGCCGGTCGGCCAAGCCGCTCCGGCGAGCTCGCCCTCGCACGCCGCACCTCCTCCGCGCTCACTGCGGCCGCCGCTGCCTCCCTCGCGCTCGCGCTCACGCTCACGCTCACTGGCTGAAGGAGAAGAAGGAGGAGACGGTGGAGACGGGAGGGGAGGCGTGCCCTATTAAGGCCGCGCGGAGAGGAGAGAGAAGGATTCGCGGCAGGGGAATCCTGCAGCCGCAGGAGGGGAGAAGGCGAATATGCGGTCTGCGCGCTCAGGCGCGCAGACGACTCGCGTGTGTCGAAAATAACGGATTTCCAGACGTCTGGAAACTATCCCAGACGTCTGGTCAGACGTCTGGACAACCCTACAGACGTCTTAAAATACGTCTGCGCCACTCGCTCGTTACACTAGCTATCTCCCTACACTAGTAGCTCTCCTCGGTACTGTGTACTTGAGGGCCAGAAGTCGGTACAAAGTGGCCAGACCTAACCCCAGGTCCCTGGGGCAGCTAGCTCTACTTTGCACTAAACAGGGGGACAGTCGCTCTCCTTGGTACTCCGTACTCAAGGGCCAACTCACTTCCCCATCCACTTTCCCAGTTCCATTCTATTTATTTTCCAGGAGCTCTACTCCTAATTCCCCGTAGGGTTCATACTCATATTCCTCAGGCCAAGCCATACTCGATTTCCTCATTTCAGTTTCATTCTCATATAGTACGGGTTTCCAACATTCGACTTTTTTTCCCTTCCAATTTATATACAAGCAGCTCGTATTTAATTTCAACCCACAGAAATTACATGTAACAGTTACTAGCAACAATATTCTACATTTCACAGGCAGCTGTTATCCAATTACAGGCAATTATCATTTTTCTGTCTACTTATCCAAGATTGCAATTCAGGTATTCAAGACATTCGTTTCAGTGTTTCTGTTCCTAGGATTAATGCCACACCCTAGGATCTATCATTTAATCTAGTTTTCAGGTCCTATGATTCATGCCATACCCTAGGATCTATCATTCAATCTAGTTTTCCAGGCCCTAGGATTCATGCCATACCCTAGGATCTATCATTCAATCTAGTTTTCAGGTCCTAGGATTCATGCCATACCCTAGGATTTATCATTCATTTCAGAGATGCATTAATGTTTATAAATAACTAAGGGGAGCCACTCTACCCACAAAATCGGGAGTAATGGGGGCGTTATCGGCAAGTTCACGTGCCTCCGCAACCCCCAGAGCCGCAACAGAACGAGGTCCTTCACAAGGATCAATCACAAGGAACTACTTAGAACAGGATAAAAATATTTTAAACAAGTAGAAGAACAAATTCTGAGAAGAACGAAATCTCAAACACAGAAATCGAACTTCGAACGGATCCTAAAGGGGTCAAAAACGACAACTTCGACTCAAATCAGACGCCTGGAACACCTTCCAGATGTCTTAAAAGGTGGTCCAAGTCATACCTCGCTCTGCACTACTCCTCAGACATCCAGGGGTCCTGCTGAACCGTCTGGACCCAGTTCCAAATGTCCGACCACCTCTTCGGACGTCTGGAGACGCTCTCCGCCGTCTGGAGCAGTGCCCAAACGTCTGAATCGCGTGGGAAGATGTGTCCCGCGCCTTCCCAAAGCGAAACCTGCACTCGTACGCAAACAATCTTAACACGGCATGAGACAAAACTTTCGGAGGAACGACCTGTATGGTTGTATCCGCAAAAGGAACCGGAGGAAGGAATACGTACTGATGAGAACCTCATCATGAGCCATAACTAGCTCATTTTGACCCAATACAAAGGATAAAAGCTCCTACATAACTCAAGGAAAGGCTTAACTCAGAGAATTCTGAGTTTAAGGAGAAAACAAGTCATAAGGGGTAAAAATGCAATTTTACCGGTATAATCTGCATACAGGGTAATTCAGGGTCCAAACACAGGTCAAGCAAACCGAATAAGAAGGAAAGTGGGATGATCTGACAAGGGCTACAGCAATTCCAAGGAACTAAATGATAATCTGTAACCTTAAAACAAACCTACTTCAATTCACGAGGTTCGAGGCAAAGTAAAAATAGAATAAACCCTCTAAAATTCATAGAAAATAATCTCTAGGGTTTAGAACCTTCAATTTGGCCTTCAGATCCCATTTTAACCTACATTGAGAACCATGCCCAATTAATAACTTAATTTGGGTTTTTGCATAAGTTGACCAGTCAAACAAGGTTTAATCTAGAAATAAAATTCACCATCAAATTCCTTAGGTCCTAATTAGTCATGTATAAAAACTTGAGCCTAAGAAGAAGCCTTCTTGACCAACTTTGCACTTTGGTCCTCATATATTTACTTTTTGGCCCTCAACTTTTGAACCCTCACATTTCTACCCCTAACTCTCCTTCGTTCTTTGCATACAGGTCCCTCCTGCCAAAACCTACCAGCTCCATGCTCCGGCGACCTTGCGCGGAGCATGGCGCCGCGCAGGGTGAGGGGGAGGGGCTGACAAGTCAAACAGGGGTGCCCTGCGTCGTCAGCCGTCGCAGGAACACCCCCCTGGTCGCTGCAACCCACCATACCGGCCGTGCGAACTCACGGACGGTATGGGTTTCCATCTCCGGCGTCCTCCGGCGAGGGAGACAAGTCGTCTCCCTCCGCCCTCCTCTCTGATTCCGCCTCTATAAATACCCCCGTCGCTCCGCCGTTCTGAGTAGCTCGGTCCTGACGGAGAAAGACCCCCACTTCCTCTCTTCCCACTCCGACAGGAAGCCCTCCAGCTCCGGCGGCCTCCCCTCTTCCTCCTCGTCTCTCTGCCGCACTACCAGCTGCAGGGTTGCTCTCCCTCGCTCTTCCCGCGCCACGCCGCACCCAGCTGGTGCCTCTCCGGCCCTCTGCTCGCCGCCGCCCCTTCCCCCGGGCATCTTCTTCTCCGGCGACAGTCGATACGACTGTCGCCCGCTCCGGCCCCTCCTCCTCCTGCTAAGTAGGTAGAACTCCTCCTCTTCCTCCCCTCTTCCTTTTCCTCATTTTACATCTTTACTGTTACCTCGATTCCGACCAATCACCCTCACCTTCTCCGCCTCCGGCCATCCTCCGGCGAGCCGCTCCCATCACTCCAGCAACCCACACGGCTCACCGACCACCGCAGAACCTCCGCCTCCTCACCCTGATCAACCTCCGCCCTTCCACTTCCCCCACATCACCCTCTGCAACTCCACCGAACAAACCCATCTTCCGACCCACAGTCCGACCTAGGGCAGCTCTTGGGCTCCGCCCCGCCGCCTGCACACCCCCCGCCCACCTTCGCCGTGCCACGGCGAAGGTCCTCCGCGTTTCTGATTGGGCCGAGAGGCCATTTTTCTGTGGGCAGGTACCTGCGCTCGTCGCTGCCATTGTTGAAGCGAAGCAGCTTCTTCACCTGCTGCCCGAGGTGCACCGCGCCCAGGTCACCCTCCCAGGCTGTGCGGGAGCACTTCGGCAAAGCGTTAGGCTGCAGTTGAGGCGAAGCTCTCGCGCGAAGCCCCCGCGCTTCGCCTCGACTGCCGCTGCTTCCTCTGCGCACGCACCCAAATTGGGGTGGGACATTTAGTCCCACCTCGTAACCTTACAGAGGAGAGCGCCCGCATAAAGGCAAAAAGCGCCTTATGCTCGTTGCCTCCTGAGCACGGGGTGAGGTCCCTCTCACTCACTCGCTCGCTCGACCCGGTCTCGTCCGCGCTCACGCCTCGCGGACCTGGCCCGATCCGACTTAGACTGACCTGCACTCCTCGCCTACCACTCACGCCGGTGGGCCTGGACCCGGGCGCGACCCGTACCCGGCAACCCGGCAGCTCTGGGAGAGCTTTCCTAAGAGCGACTTCTGTGAGAGAGAGACGCGGGGGAGGGTAGAGATAGGTTTTGCCCCTCTGATCAAGCGGTGCAAGTTTGCAGGCACAGGTGAAGAAGAAGAACCGGAGAAGAAGACTGACGGAAGAAGAGCAGCCAGGACTGCTCGAAGCAAAGAGGAAAAGGCGAAGAAGAAGAAGACGAGCGAGGCAGAGAAGAAGGACGACGAACGCTGAAGGAAGGAGCACCGAGCGGCACTGTAGCAGCGGCTCTGAAGGCAGAAAAGAGGAAGAAGAACATCACCCACTGCTGCAGATAAAGAAGACAGAAAGAAGAAGAAGACCACAAGGAGATAAAGGAACCAAAAGCCAAAGAGAAGAGAAAAGAAAGAAGAAGACAGACGAGAAAGAAGAAGCCAACAAATTTTCATCTCTCTCTCTATCTATCTATATTTTTGTAAAAGAAACTTTGTACCCCTAGAATACAACTTGCTCCCTGAGTTCGACCTCGGGAACTCTTCTATTTTCCGAGTAAAAAAATTATATATTTGAAATGATGGCAATAACTGGCTATACTACAATGACATAACAATAAAACCCGGTTATCTCTTCACGCTCATCGTCCATCAATTTTGGCGCTGTTGCCGGGGAGCAACGGCTATTCTAGAGGTAAACATTCCTGTTTCTTTTTAATTTCTGATAATCTCCTCTCTTTTGTGCAGCTACAGGAAATCAAGAAGACAAGCAACCGCACGACAACCACTTCGAGGACAGGTAAATTTTTCCTCTCGCTATTAACCCCTAAACTCTAAAGAGGAAGAAAAGAAAAGAACAAGCAATATAGGGCTAACCTGTCTTCCATACTTAGTAACCATAAAGAGTTGCATGTTTTCAACTCATTAGTCCTGCACACTATTAAGGGTATTTAAGGGCTAACACATTCTTGCTTGAGCCCTAATTACCCAACAAAGAACTAACTGGACCAAGTAGAGCCAACATAAGATTCAACATTAGGGTTTTAGAGACACACTACTTAAATCAAGAATGGAGAATATCCAAAAGAAGTGTGCCTAAACCATTGATTGAAAATACCTATTCAAAGAAAACCTAAAACAATTGGCTCTCTAAACACTTGAACCCTAAAAGACAAGACCTAAAAGCTCTCAAAGAAAACAAGAGGTAAAGTTGACCCCTTGGGTCAACCAACCTTAAATTAGGTCACTCTTTGCACTTAAAAGACTAAAGTTCAAGTGAAACCTTAAGCACCCTGATCTTAAAATTGGTAGACTTAAGAGGTCAAGATCCCCATTCTGGTCTACCTGGAACCGCAGTGACAAGAGAGGTCGGGTGGGGGAAACCCTGTAACCAGTGGGGACGCTCTACCGTGTAGGGGTCTTCGCGGGACTCTCCCTCTCTGGCTGCCTAATGTGTAGGCACTTAAATACTTAAATAGCCCACAACTATGGCTAATCAAATAGGATGTAAATAGATTAATTCATAGTTTTAATCTAATTACATAATCCATACATTACATTCATATCTTAAGTGCATTTAGAATTAGCTTAGAATAGCATTCATCTAATTAGATAACCAATTAGGTATATTATTTTTATTAACATAGAAGTTGAGGGTCTATACATAAATAACCCTAATATTTTAATATTTTCTTTATTCGTCTTCTTTCAGAACGGCTGGCTGCCGCTCCAACGCCCGCGTGATGCAGTGAAAGCCATTAAGGGGGAGCGGATAGGGTGGATCTGGTCGGCCGCTGATTTCAAATTTGTTCATGCCACTACAAAAGGAGCACGGAGGCAGCCGAGCAAAGGAGGCCTCCGCCACCGACCCACCACTGTGCAGAGAGATCCTCTCTCTTCCACTCCACACTGCCGGCCTCTACCGTGGCGGCGAGTCTCCACCACCGTGGGCGTGTGGTGTGACAGGCCACACCGCCATCCGGAGCTCGCCCGCATTACCGTGAGCACCTTAGCGTGCAACTCCCTCGCCGTCATCGCCGACCACCGTCACCAACCTACTGATCAGCCACCCTCTCAGTAACTTAAGACGTCTGGGAAATTTCCCAGACGTCTGAAGTTACCCGCTCACTTCACCGCACACGCCTGAAGTCGCCTGCAGACCCCTTCCCGCACCTGCAGAACCTTCAGCGCACCCACGCCCGTCAACCTTCAGCTCAAACACGCACAACCGCCTGCAGTCCACGCCGTTCACCACTGCGCCTGCAGAACCGCCAGCAACCGACCTCTGCAGACCCTCTGCCCACGCCAGCTTCCACCGCACACGCCAGCGCCCGCCTGCAGACCACCGCAGCCACGCCTCCGCGCGCCAGCGCCCTCCGCAGACCCTCCGCGCGCCCACGCACAACCGCCTGCAGAACCGCCAGCAACCGACCTCTGCAGCTTCCACCGCACACGCCAGCGCCCTCCGCAGACCCTCCGCGCGCCCACGCACAACCGCCTGCAGCACCTCCGCCGGAGCTCGTCCGGCCACCTCCGGCCGCCGCGCGACTCGCCGTCACCACCGATTCGAAGCCCTTGATCCAAGGGACCTCCTCCGAGCTTCCCGCGCCCGGCCATCGGCTCCTCGTCGCGCAAGACAACGGGGAAAAATTCCCCTGTTTTGCTACAGTAAAGCGTTGATTAAAATTTACATTTTCTGCCATTGCCAGATTTTATTCATATTCTATTCACTCTGCATTGCGGAAAATATCCTGTAGTTTCTCATAATTGCCATTTCAGCATTATTTCTTGCTTAAACCTTAATCTAAAGGCAATCTTGGCTTGGTTCTTGTCCAAATTGACTCCGAACAAACATTTTTAAGTGGCGCGAATTTTAATACGTTATTGTCTCCCTGTGGATACGACCCGCTCCTCTGCGAGTGGTTATTTCTTGTTAAAAATTGATTAGTCGATTTTTCCACCACATTAAACAACAAACGACTTAAAAGCGAAAGATCGACTCGGTCAAATGGCGCCGTTGCCGGGGAGGCAACAGACGCAATAATTTCGCCTAATTTTATTTTTATTATTTGTCAATTGCACAGAGATTTGACCATCTATTATTTTCTTTTCTGTGCGAGAAATTTTGTGCAAGAATCAGCCACTGTGAGAGGCGACCCTTGACGTCGCCAGACGAGAAGTGGACAAGCAATTTTGAAAGGAGGAGAAGGACGAGGACGCGACGGACACCACTGTATTTAATCGCTAATTTAATTAGAATAGAATTAAGACTGAAGACTTAATTTTTCATTACAGTTAGTTTGAAACCCTTGTTCTGGGGCAAATTTTGAGGGGTTTGTTCCCTGATTTTGTTTTGGACCCGTGTTGGGTAATTTTTGGGAGCCTGTTCCCTTTTCTTTAGATTTAGGTTTATTTTTTTTTTATTATTATTATTTCTTTTATTTGCTTGTGCATAAGTAGTTCTAAAAAAAGTAGAAAAAGAAAAAAAAAAAAACGAGCTGCCTGCTAGAAGCTGCCTGCCCTAGGACGAACCATTTAGGTCTGTATGAGCAGCCTCTAGATTTGCTTTTCTGCATTGCGTGCATTTTTGCATCGAAGATCGTTGGAGGCAAGGTACGCATTCTCTTACTTTGCATCCTATTTTTGATCACGCATTGCATTTGGGATTTAATGCGAAGACCACCTAATCTGTACTGAATAAATCTAACAAGTGGTCACATATTTTTTTTTTTTTTTTTTAGAAAAAGGACTAGTTAAAGGAAGGACATTTTAAAAAACCAAGGATTTCATTTTCAAACTTGGCGTGCGATTCAAAGTTCAAAATCTTTTACGGTATATGCACACTTATTTCACTTGCACCACGGCACGCTTCTAGACACTCCTTAGGTTTGGAAATACTAGGACAAGAGCCCTCCTTTCGTTGGATTCTGAAGTGTTCGGAACTTGAGATCAAAGGTTTTGTAAATCCAAAGAGGGGGATACCCTGTCACGGATTTTTGGGGGTAGTTGAGGAGCACCGCGAAAGCACAGCTTCAAAGGAAGGCTTAGGCCTACTTGCATCCCTCGATCTTCCGTCTTTGGATTTACTTGACCATTTGAGATTTAGGGAAGAACACCTAAGCTCCAACTAGGTCTTTTTAGGCGAGCCGTAGGTCGACAATAGGTGCGTAAATTGATTGAACAAATTGTATTGTCACCTGCAATCTGACTTAAAATCAAAAGCCTAAATTGGGAAAGACCTAAAAGGTCCTTTTTGAATTGTGTCTTGTTTGGGGAATTCTGATTGAAGTGTGAGTTAGAATGGACCACATTGATTTTCATCCTTTCACATCTTGCCCACACCCTCACCCCCACTCTGCATCCTTCGATCCCAGACGCCGAGATGGTCCATTCCTTGATGGACATAATGACAATCATTGGGATCCGTTTTACTCCTATTATTGGAGTATTGGCCTAGTTAAGCCCCAAATTAGTGAGCAGAACTCGGGAGCGGGATTTGCTTTACCCAATATCCCACATACCAAAGAAATACCCAACCCACCCTCCCTGAAAACTTATAATGGTTGGACAAACACTCCTGGGTACTATAAGCCTGAGCCTGACTTCTCTTATGATAAAAATGACCTCTCCTCTTTGAAGATGGAAATACAGAAAATGCAAAATGAAATGAGTGAATTGTTTGGAGAATCTTTGAGAGCAGGCCAACAAGAAAGAGATGAAATTAGCCACCCAATCTGCCCCATTGACGATGACGTACACCCCTCTACAATAGATGCATCTCCCGTGGGAAAGCTACACTTTAAGTTGAAGGGAAATTCTGGGGAGAATAGCTACTTTTCGAGGATCGATTTTGAAACCTCCCCATTAGATGACACTTCCTTGAGAGATCTACACTTTAGGTGGGAGGAAAATACACATGAAAGTAGCTATGCATTGGATGAAGAAAGGTGGCAACCCGAGGAAGATGATGATAAGGTTGAGTATCCACCTGAATTATATTGGAGTCAAAAGAAGGGAATGATGGTACCATTGGAAGACCTCGACCCAGATGATAGTATTTTCGTGACATTTGATGAAGTGGGTCAAAGTCAAGTTGTTAATCCTACCCTCCCTTCTGATCACGATATGGAACTCAAACCCACCCTTAGGGAACCTAACCCTAAAGAAATTGACCTATCTGAGGAGTCTGATGTAACCAATGTAAATAATTTACCTCAGATAGAGCACCCTAGGGGATCTGCTGAGATATTAAATGATTCTAGACCTCGGGTACATGATGAATTGTGTGATGAGGAGGAAGATGAATTATATGAGGAACCTACATTCAAGATTTGGAGTGACACTAAGGGTGATTATGTATTATTTGAAGAGTTAACCCCTGAGGATGTCACAAATTTGACCAAATTAGGTTTCCTTGGCACACCCATTGATGATATTTCTCCTCATGATAAAATGATGGAAAATTTGGAAGCAATTTCTAAGATTTATGTGGATTCACATATAGACTCCGGGGAAGATGTGAGTAAAGAACAAAAACCCGGGGATGACATTAATAGGATAATCCCTAGATCTGTTGCTTCCAACCTGCCTTCATTCACTTCGAAGTCACCCTCTGATTCTCTTATATCTGAAAGCAAAATTGTGACTCCTGATGAAGAGCAGGAAGATCCACGTGATGGTGCAAGGAATGTTAGGGATGAAATTGAGGATTTAGAAAGAGTGTTTGGGATGGACACCAAGCTGATTAAACCTAACCTAGATCTTATGGCCATCCCACAACCTCGTAACTTGGACACCCTAGACGATCCTTGCCTTAAAGAATTGCTCATTTTTGTTCTGACTAGGGGGCTTAACAGACCAATATTTTCTGTAATGGAGTATCGGGTATGGATTGATGATTTCTTTAGTCAGTCCATTACCCTGGGGGTTTATCTCTATACCATTCCTTCCCCATTCTTTTTGGAGGATCCTTGTCATCCTACCCCTACCCCTTTGGAGGTTATTTTAACTGTTTATCCTTTAGAACCTCTTCTGGTGACCTGGGAAGATTTCATTCCCATTTTAGTTGGGCGAGCATTTGCTATCGGGATTCATCATCAGCTCGCCAACATCCTAGGTTACCTATTTTCTAGGCCAACTTTGCTTTCCTCATTTTTAGGGCCTATTTCTGCAATTCTTGAACCTGATTTGCAGGTTCTTCGGCTATTCAGCCCAGCTTTGACCCAGGTAATATCCTTCTATACAATGAGGACATTGCAGATTTTAGGCATGGGGGGGTGTACTTGGGGATATACATAGCATAATTGCATACATTTGTACATATAAAAAAAAAAAAAAAAAGTTTTGAGCTTAACTGGCTAAGTCCTGCATTCTTAAGCAAATCAGAACTCTAGCGTAGACTAAATTAATTCTAGGGTCAAACTTTAGAAGCTAAATAAGCTACTAGCTTTAGACCTTTAGGGTCCTTTATGGACTTAAAAACTTAAGTAGGATTTAAGTTGCGGACCATTCTTCAAGAGGTTGAGGAAGGGAAGCTAGGGTTTGAGTTAAAAGGTGGGGTAGTACCTGGAGTCTTATTCTACCTTTTGGTTTACGGGTCCTTGTAACCCAAGCATCCAAATTGTTCACACTTGGTCTGGTAATTAACTTAATTTCTGAAAAGAGATTTGGTTCTCTTAGTTTTGACTTAAGAAAGGCTTGAAAACATATTTTGATTGGAAGAGTTCCCGCCGCAGGAGAGGTCGAGTATATACTCACCTTGAGGATGCGATGGTAACATATTACCTCCTCGGCGCTTGTCTCTTAGGATATCCATCCTACTGGGGGCATGTAAGTGCATTGCGCGGTTCAGGTACCATGGGCGGCCCTATCTCGAAGTGCCGATTGCCATAGGCCTGAATTCGCTTAAGAAATCCATGGGCGATACTATCTCGAAGTGTCGATTGCCAGGAGTTCTTGGGGTCGTTATGGGCGGTGCTATCTCGAAGCATCGAAAGCCAGGCACCCTTCGAGGTATGGTAATGGGGACAATGAATCCGACACAGACCGTGTTGATAGCTGATCTGAGGTTAGACTTAGAAGAATAAAAAAAAAAAAAAAGTATATATATTAAAAAAAAAAATATTCCTTTAACTCAAATAACTCGGACCAATGCAAAAGCACGGATGCTTTAATCTCAGGGATCAATAAACTTTAGGGTAGAGTCAGAAATCAGGGAAACTTGTGCTTACAACTCGTCTTTAGCCGACCTAGTCTGTAACTTAGCAACTACTTAGGGACCTTGGGTTTAGAACCTGAACTTAATATGCTTCTGAAGGAAGACTAAGTGAGTTGACTAGTCTACTTAGAGTGCTAGGTTTCGCTTAATTTTGCTAGGGACTAGCAAAAACTAGGCATGGGGGTATTTGATTAGCCCATAGTTGTGGGCTATTTAAGTATTTAAGTGCCTACACATTAGGTTAATTCTAACATTTATTTAGTATAAATTAGGATGTAAATAGATTAATTCATAGTTTTAATCTAATTACATAATCCATACTTTACATTTATATCTTAAGTGTATTTAGAATTAGCTTAGAATAGCATTCATCTAATTAGATAACCAATTAGGTATATTGTTTTTATTAACATAGAAGTTGAGGGTCTATACATAAATAACCCTAATATTTTAATATTTTCTTTATTCGTCTTCTTTCAGAACGGCTGGCTGCCGCTCCAACGCCCGCGTGATGCAGTGAAAGCCATTAAGGGGGAGCGGATAGGGTGGATCTGGTCGGCCGCTGATTTCAAATTTGTTCATGCCACTACAAAAGGAGCACGGAGGCAGCCGAGCAAAGGAGGCCTCCGCCACCGACCCACCACTGTGCAGAGAGATCCTCTCTCTTCCACTCCACACTGCCGGCCTCTACCGTGGCGGCGAGTCTCCACCACCGTGGGCGTGTGGTGTGACAGGCCACACCGCCATCCGGAGCTCGCCCGCATTACCGTGAGCACCTTAGCGTGCAACTCCCTCGCCGTCATCGCCGACCACCGTCACCAACCTACTGATCAGCCACCCTCTCAGTAACTTAAGACGTCTGGGAAATTTCCCAGACGTCTGAAGTTACCCGCTCACTTCACCGCACACGCCTGAAGTCGCCTGCAGACCCCTTCCCGCACCTGCAGAACCTTCAGCGCACCCACGTCCGTCAACCTTCAGCTCAAACACGCACAACCGCCTGCAGTCCACGCCGTTCACCACTGCGCCTGCAGAACCGCCAGCAACCGACCTCTGCAGACCCTCTGCCCACGCCAGCTTCCACCGCACACGCCAGCGCCCGCCTGCAGACCACCGCAGCCACGCCTCCGCGCGCCCACGCACAACCGCCTGCAGAATCGCCAGCAACCGACCTCTACAGCTTCCACCGCACACGCCAGCGCCCTCCGCAGACCCTCCGCGCGCCCACGCACAACCGCCTGCAGCACCTCCGCCGGAGCTCGTCCGGCCACCTCCGGCCGCCGCGCGACTCGCCGTCACCACCGATTCGAAGCCCTTGATCCAAGGGACCTCCTCCGAGCTTCCCGCGCCCGGCCATCGGCTCCTCGTCGCGCAAGACAACGGGGAAAAATTCCCCTGTTTTGCTACAGTAAAGCGTTGATTAAAATTTACATTTTCTGCCATTGCCAGATTTTATTCATATTCTATTCACTCTGCATTGCGGAAAATATCCTGTAGTTTCTCATAATTGCCATTTCAGCATTATTTCTTGCTTAAACCTTAATCTAAAGGCAATATTGGCTTGGTTCTTGTCCAAATTGACTCCGAACAAACATTTTTAAGTGGCGCGAATTTTAATACGTTATTGTCTCCCTGTGGATACGACCCGCTCCTCTGCGAGTGGTTATTTCTTGTTAAAAATTGATTAGTCGATTTTTCCACCACATTAAACTACAAACGACTTAAAAGCAAAAGATCGACTCGGTCAAATGATACTCAACCTCTCCTGCGGCGGGCGCTGGCGTGTGCTGTGGAAGCTGCAGAGGTCGGTTGTTGGCGGTTCTGCAGGCGGTTGTGCGTGGTCGCGCGGAGGGTCTGCGGAGGGCGCTGGCGCGCGGAGGCGTGGCTGCGGTGGTCTGCAGGCGGGCGCTGGCGTGTGCGGTGGAAGCTGCAGAGGTCGGTTGCTGGCGGTTCTGCAGGCAGTTGTGCGTGGGCGCGCGGAGGGTCTGCGGAGGGCGCTGGCGTGCGGAGGCGTGGCTGCGGTGGTCTGCAGGCGGGCGCTGGCGTGTGCGGTGGAAGCTGGCGTGGGCAGAGGGTCTGCAGAAGTCGGTTGCTGGCGGTTCTGCAGGCACAGTGGTGAACGGCGTGGACTGCAGGCGGTTGTGCGTGTTTGAGCTGAAGGTTGACGGACGTGGGTGCGCTGAAGGTTCTGCAGGTGCGGGAAGGGGTCTGCAGGCGACTTCAGGCGTGTGCGGTGAAGTGAGCGGGTAACTTCAGACGTCTGGGAAATTTCCCAGACGTCTTAAGTTACTGAGAGGGTGGCTGATCAGTAGGTTGGTGACGGTGGTCGGCGATGACGGCGAGGGAGTTGCACGCTAAGGTGCTCACGGTAATGCGGGCGAGCTTCGGATGGCGGTGTGGCCTGTCACACCACACGCCCACGGTGGTGGAGACTCGCCGCCACGGTAGAGGCCGGCAGTGTGGAGTGGAAGAGAGAGGATCTCTCTACACAGTGGTGGGTCGGTGGCGGAGGCCTCCTTTGCTCGGCTGCCTCCGTGCTCCTTTTGTAGTGGCATGAACAAATTTGAAATCAGCCGCCGACCAGATCCACCACATCCGCTCCCCCTTGAATGGCTTCATCACTGCAGCAGCCGGGCGTTGGAGCGGCAGCCAGCCGTTCTGAAAGAAGACGAATAAAGAAAATATTAAAATATTAGGGTTATTTATGTATAGACCCTCAACTTCTATGTTAATAAAAACAATATACCTAATTGGTTATCTAATTAGATGAATGCTATTCTAAGCTAATTCTAAATGCACTTAAGATATGAATGTAATGTATGGATTATGTAATTAGATTAAAACTATGAATTAATCTATTTACATCCTAATTTATACTAAATAAATGTTAGAATTAACCTAATGTGTAGGCACTTAAATACTTAAATAGCCCACAACTATAGGCTAATCACTGCCCAGGTAATTCTCAGGTGGACGATCTTTCTGATCAAGGGGTCCATCTGCCCCGCACCTCTATAGTCACCCAACACATTTTTTGGGTGTCTTGATTGGGTCCAGCACCTTCTAAACTTACCTCTTCCAACAGTGCATGTACGGAAGGAGGTCCTTAAGACCACCCTTAAGACCTCCTTTAGAAATTCGCACTTGTCAAGGCCAAGCCTCGACGCCCGTGTTTGTGCAGAAACACCCTCACATTATTCTCTCTTCTGATTCAGAACCAAGTTCTTCTTCTTCCCCCATCATGGCTCAGCCAGTTGAGGAAGAAAATAATCTGGAACACCAGCTCCAGCGACTCAATGACCTCTTCCAAAACTTCGTGCACCCACCACAGCGTCCTATGATGCGGGACCACTACAATCCTGCTGCGGTGGCCATTGAGCCTCGAGTCAGAATCCCGACTGGAGGACCTGATTCCGAATTAAAGCCCAACATGATTCATGCTATACCTAAATTCCATGGGCTTAATTCTGAAGATCCCTTCCAGCACATCAAACAGCTAAAGCATCTGGCCCACACTTTTGGATCAGATGCGATATTCTTCTCATGAAGATGTTCTCCTTTTCTCTTATGGACAAGGCCGCCCATTGGTATCAAACTCAGACCCGGCCGATCAACACTTGGGAAGAACTTCAATCCGAGTTTTTGAAAAAGTTTTTTCCCGTTGGTCGGACCAACGCCTTGCGCCATCAGATTACACACTTCACTCAACAATCAGGAGAACCTCTCCATGAGGCATGGGATCGTTTTCAGGATCTCATGAGAAAGTGCCCCCATCACGGAGTTCCTAAATGGGAATAAGTCCAATCTTTTTACCAGGGACTCCGTGAGGACATCCGCCTTTTCGTCAATGCAACTTGCGGAGGAAACATCATGGGTCAACATGAAGACACCGTATGGGAGATTCTCGAAAACATGTGCGAGAACTCCATCAACAATGACTCCATAGGATTATTCGACAGGACGAATACCCGCGCAGCGACGAATCTTAAGGGAGCACATGAGACGCAGGGCCTGTCCGCATCAGTCGACCTGGAATTAATGGACAGTCGATTGGACAAGGTCTCAATCATTGAGAAGAAGGTGGATGAGTTGACTCAGCACTTGCAGCGAGCCACCTCCGCGCGTAACTCCTTTGCACAACCTCCTTCCACACAGGAGACTGTGCAAAACATCCTCCACCGATCTTCCCCTAGGATGGATCCATATCCATCCCCATCTGATTCTCGGATCGGAGGATCATCCGATCCTTTCTACACCAGCCCGGGGAACTCCATTCCCCCTTTCCCTGATTCTCAGGAGGTTCCTCAGACCTGCGAGGACCTCAACGCCATCCAGAACGACCCATTCTCCAACACTTACAACCCTGGATGGCGAAACCATCCCAATTTTCAGTGGGCGGGAAATTCCCAAACCCAAAGACCACCTTTTCAGTCCCGCCCACAGCCCTCTCGTCATTACCAGCCGCCTCAGCCTCGGCCCAACCCTACTTATCCATCAGGGCCAAATCAGGATCAAATGTCCCTAATCTTTCAGACTCTGGCTGACATTCAAAGAACGAATGCGGCTATTCAAAAACAGCACAAGGACGAACTTACAGAGGTTAAAACTCAATTGGCCCAGTTGGCAAATTCTCGCCAGCCAGGCACACTCCCTTCCCAACCTCTTCCTAACTCAAATAACGTGCCAAATCAGAAGCGCGTTATGAATCCAAATTTAGGCCACGCACAATGGATTTATCAGGCCCCTACTGCTCCATCTCCAGACGAGACGGAAGCCTCAACTTCTTATGCGGGATTTCAGCAGCAGCCACCCCTCTTACCAAACCCAAACCAAAATCAGGCCGGATTAAATTCTGTAACAACACGTAGTGGTAAAACAACTCAAGACCCGCATTATCCAAACCACTCCAAGCCTGATAACCATGACCCTAGGATAGTTATCCAAGATACCGCTGTTCCGGATCCACAACCTGGACCTATCCTAGAAGAACCAACCAAGATCCCATTTCCCGAGGCCTTGACCAAGGGAAAGAAGACCACCAAACCCGTGGCCCCTGAGGAGGACCTGGTCAAGCTCTTTGAGCAGGTCCACATAAACATCCCCTTGATGGATGCAATCCGCCACGTACCAGCTTACGCACGATTTCTAAAGAATATATGTACACCCCAGCGTAAGCCGCGAACCAAGGGAGGGAGCCCAATTGTTCTGTCAGAGCAAGCCAGCTCTGTAATCCTCAGTAGACTCCCACCCAAGGCAAAAGATCCTGGTACTCCCCTGATTTCCTGCAAGATAGGTGGTACCCAATTTGATAGAGCATTGTTAGACTTGGGTGCATCCATAAACCTGATACCCACATCCTTACTTGACCATCTAGAAGAATCTGAGCTAAAACCAACCGAGGTGACATTACAATTAGCAGATCGATCTATAAAGTCACCAAAAGGGATTCTCGAGGATGTTATTGTAAGAGTGCGGGATTTCTATTTTCCAGTGGACTTTATAGTCTTAGATATGGACGCACCTGAGAACCCTAGGGATACACCAATCATTCTAGGGAGACCTTTCTTGGCTACTGCTAGAGCCAACATCAGCTGTGAGGAGGGCCAAATAGAGCTTAAGTTTGGAGATCAAACACTGAAAATTGATATATTTAAGGCCCAACAAGGAATTAATTGCGGTGTCATCGAACAAATTTGTGACATCAGGACTTTGGTTGATGAATCACACTTCCAGAATGACTCGATTATGCCTCATCAACCACAGAAGGATCTTGACCCGCAAACAGAGGAGTCGAATCCAGATATGAACAACCCAGTAACTCCCACCCTTGAACCTCACATCTATGCTGAACCACCCGCTGCTGCTGATAACCCCATCCTCGAACTGAAACCCCTTCCTGCTCACTTGAAATACATCTTTTTGGGTTCTAATCAGACCCTTCCTGTGATTATCAATTCCAACCTCAGTCCTGAACAGGAATCCCGTCTGATTGTTGTCCTCCAGCAACATCGCAGAGCCATCGGATGGACTCTCGATGATTTGACTGGAATAAGTCCCTCTTATTGTACTCATCATATCTATTCAGAAGAGGGCACACGACCTTCTCGTGAAATGCAGAGACGCTTAAACCCCAATCTGCAGGAGGTCGTCAAAAAGGAGATCATCAAGTGGTTAGATGCCGGAATCATCTACCCGATCTCCGATAGTCGTTGGGTGAGCCCAATTCAGGTCGTGCCCAAGAAGGCAGGACTCACCACTATAACGACTGAGACCGGAGAAATCATTCCTACCCGATTAGCCAACTCGTGGAGAGTCTGTATAGATTACCGCCGACTCAATTCCTCCACGAAGAAGGATCATTTCCCACTACCCTTCATTGATCAAATTCTCGAAAAACTTGCGGGAAATAGGTTCTTCTGCTTTCTTGACGGGTACTCCGGTTATAACCAGGTGGCAATCCATCCTGAGGACCAAGAAAAGACCACGTTCACCTGCCCCTTCGGAACATACGCTTTCCGAAGGATGCCTTTCGGTCTTTGCAATGCACCCGCTACTTTTCAGCGATGCGTGCTTGCCATATTCTCAGATATGGTAGGTGATTATCTGGAAGTCTTCATGGATGACTTTTCAGTTTTCGGAGCATCATTCGACGATTGCCTCCAGCACTTGGTCCAGATACTCAGGCGGTGCATCGATGTGAATTTGGTTCTTTCCTGGGAAAAGAGCCATTTCATGGTGCCTGAGGGAATTGTCCTAGGACACTCAATTTCGGAAAAAGGTATCCAAGTGGATCGAGCTAAGGTTAATTTGATTTCCCACCTTCCTATGCCTAGCTCGATCAGGGACATCCATTCCTTTTTAGGGCATGTCGGTTTTTATCGACGATTTATCCCTGATTTTTCAAAAATCGCGCGCCCCCTGACCACTCTTCTCTCCAAGGATGTTCCTTTCGAAATTTCCAAGGAATGCACTCAAGCCTTTGAAATCCTGCGTGACCGAGTCACCCAAGCCCCGATCCTACAGTCCCCTGATTGGTCTCAACCCTTTGAGATCATGTGCGATGCATCCGACTTCGCTGTAGGAGCGGTTTTGGGGCAGAAAATTGACGGGAAACCTGTGGTCATTTACTACGCCAGCAAAACACTTGATGAGGCTCAGCGTAACTATACGGTTACTGAGAAAGAGCTGCTAGCTGTAGTATTTGCCCTAGAAAAATTCAGATCGTACCTTCTGGGTTCCCGTGTCATCATATACTCGGATCACACAGCTGTGAGGCATCTCCTTGCAAAGAAGGACGCGAAACCTCGATTAATCCGATGGATCTTGCTGTTGCAAGAATTTGACCTTGAGATTCGCGACAAAGCGGGAAAGCAAAATGTGGTAGCTGATCACTTGTCCCGTCTTCCTTCTGAAATAATTGACCCTTCCGGACCCATCACTAAGCATTTTCCCGATGAGCACCTGCTGACTATTGGTACTGGCCTTCCATGGTTTGCTAATGTAGTAAATTACTTGGCATCTCATCAGATCCCGTCCGATTGGCCGAAGGCCAAGAAGGACAAATTACGCTCCGATGCCAAGTATTATATTTGGGAAGACCCGTACCTCTTCCGCATAGGTGCCGATCAGATCATCCGCAGATGTGTCCCGGAAGGGGAATTCAACAATATCCTCTCTTTCTGCCATGACCAGGCATGCGGTGGCCATTTCGCCGGGCATAAAACCGCATCAAAAGTCCTCCAGTGCGGCTTTTACTAGCCCACACTGTTCAAAGATGCGTACAGTCACTGCAAGGCATGCAGTCTTTGCCAGACTTTGGGCAACATGAGCCATCGCGGCATGATGCCTATGCAACCGATTCTAGTATGCGAAATCTTTGATGTTTGGGGGATTGATTTTATGGGCCCCTTTCCTGTTTCGGATGGTTTCGAATACATTCTGTTGGCTGTGGACTACGTGTCCAAATGGATCGAAGCCATACCGACCCGAACCTGTGATCACAAAATCATTCTCAAATTCATTCATCAAAACATTTTCTCAAGGTTCGGGATTCCTCGTGCAATAATCTCTGATGGGGGGACCCATTTCACAAATGCTCAGTTTAGGTCACTGATGACCAAATACGGGGTGTCTCACCGAATCTCTACTCCTTACCACCCCCAAACTAATGGTCTAGCTGAGCTGTCTAATCGAGAAATCAAGAAAATCCTGCAAGTCACTGTTCGACCTGACAGGAAGGACTGGTCGTCCCGACTTCCGGAAGCATTGTGGGCCTATAGGACCGCCCACAAGACCCAATTGGGCATGTCTCCCTTTAGACTGGTGTACGGAAAGGCATGCCACCTTCCCGTAGAACTGGAGCATAAAGCCTATTGGGTAGTACGGAACTGTAATCTAGATCTTTCCAAGGCTGGGACCCACAGAAAACTCCAAATCAGCGAGATCGATGAATTACGCCTAGACGCGTACGAGAACTCGCAAATCTACAAGGAGCGGGTTAAAGCCTTCCACGACAAACACATCTCGAGAAAGATCTTTCATCCTGGTCAAAAGGTCCTACTCTTTGATGCCCGACTAAAACTCTTCCCAGGAAAACTGAGATCCAAGTGGGTCGGACCATATTTGGTCCGACAGGTTTTTGGAAATGGAGCAATCGAAATCAGTCCACTCAGCCACGATTCTGAACCTTTCATCGTGAACGGTCAGAGACTCAAGCCGTTCATTGATGTAACTTCTCCTGATTTGGCTGAAGCATCTTATATCCTCCATTCCCCTTAAGCTTATTGCGCCCAGGCGATGGCGTAAAACTCAGCGCTTAACGGGAGGCAACCCGTCATTTTCCTAAAATTCCAAAACTTTTTCTGACACCTTTTTGCACTTAAGGTTCACCCTTGTAGACAGCCGACCCCACCTCAGATGCTTGCATCTGGGATTAGAAATCGTCCGCAAAAATTCAACCCGACCCATTCACTCATTCAAATTTCTGTCTTAAGGAATGAACTAAGTTAAATAAAAACCCCCTAGGTTACAATGAGGACATTGCAAATCTTAGGCATGGGGGGGTATGAAAGTGCAAAACTTGTAAGAAAAGGTTTCAAACAAAAAAATCCACATATGCCAAAAACACCATAAAAATTAAAAATTTTTGAAAAAGAATAAGAGGAAAAGAGGAGAAAAGAAACAAAATGAAAAAGGAGCACAAAATTATGAGAAAAGGTGATAGTCATTAGTAAGGAACTAAAGAATTAACCTAAGTTCTAGATCTCATTCAAGAAAATAACTGAAAAGTGCATAATGAGATTAGTAAGAACGCAAACCTTAGGCATTCTTGAATAGACTCTTAGTACCCATTAAGATCTAGACAATCCTCAAGAGGTTGAGGAAAATGAAAAGCTTAAGTACTAGGTCCAAGGCTTAGGGAGTATTTGGCCTCGTTAACTAATTTTTGGTTTACGGGACTCAGTAACCTAAGCAGCCTAACCTCACACACAGCCTGGTTCAGTAAGCGTAAAAATCAAAATCACGCAGAAGCGTCGCAAAATTCTAAAAAGAACACCTAGAATAGGAGCGGCCAATCAACACAAGTTGATTTGGACGAGTTCCCAGCGCGGAGAGGCGGGAAATCCCCTCGAAGATGCGTAACAAAATATCATCTCCTCGGTGCTTGTCTCTTAGGATATTTACATATCCTACTGGGGGCATGTAAGCACTCTGCTGGTTCAGATTCCATGGATGGCATTATCTCGAAGTGTCAATTGCCAGGGTCTAGATTCGGCCACGGAACACCATGGATGGGATTATCTCGAAATCTCAATAGCCAGGGTTCCGGGGGTTGCCATGGGCGGTGCTATCTCGAAGCATCGATCGCCAGGAACCCTTGAGGATTGATGATGGGAGCAAGGAATCTGATACAGACCGTGTTGAAAAGCCAATCCTAGGCTAGAACTAAAAAGAAAAAGAGAGAGAAAACTCTCCAAACAGAAAAACTTTCTATCTCTCTCTTATAAAACGCACTGCGAACTGAGCCAGGGCTAAAATCATTTCAAGCACGGGTGCTTTAACCACAAAGTCCAATAAACCTTAGGTTAGTTCTTATGGGCCTTAAAAACCTTTGCTAAAGACTGAGGCTAAGGCTAGACAGATTTGGATCTTGATTGGTACTAGAGTACCTTTTAGGCCTATGGTCACCATTCTAACCTAATCTAAGCTCAAATAAAAAAGCACTTATCTAAAGCTATTAAGAACTTCATGGTCTAGAACAAGGGTTGAAACCTTAAGTTTTTGCTAAGGGACTAGCAAAAGCTAGGCATGGGGGTATGATGAGAACCTCATCATGAGCCATAACTAGCTCATTTTGACCCAATACAAAGGATAAAAGCTCCTACATAACTCAAGGAAAGGCTTAACTCAGAGAATTCTGAGTTTAAGGAGAAAACAAGTCATAAGGGGTAAAAATGTAATTTTACCAGTATAATCTGCATACAGGGTAATTCAGGGTCCAAACATAGGTCAAGCAAACCGAATAAGAAGGAAAGTGGGATGATCTGACAAGGGCTACAGCAATTCCAAGGAACTAAATGGTAATCTGTAACCTTAAAACAAACCCACTTCAATTCACGAGGTTCGAGGCAAAGGAAAAATAGAATAAATCCTCTAAAATTCATAGAAAAATAATCTCTAGGGTTTAGAACCTTCAATTTGGCCTTCAGATCCCATTTTAACCTACATTGAGAACCATGCCCAATTAATAACTTAATTTGGGTTTTTGCATAAATTGACCGGTCAAACAAGGTTTAATCTAGAAATAAAATTCACCATCAAATTCCTTAGGTCCTAATTAGTCATGTATAAAAACTTGAGCCTAAGAAGAAGCCTTCTTGACCAACTTTGCACTTTAGTCTTCATATATTTACTTTTTGGCCCTCAACTTTTGAACCCTCACATTTCTGCCCCTAACTCTCCTTCGTTCTTTGCATTCAGGTCCCTCCTGCCAAAACCTGCCAGCACCATGCTCCGGCGACCTTGCGCGGAGCATGGCGCCGCACAGGGTGAGGGGGAGGGGCTGACAAGTCAACCAGGGGTGCCCTGCGTCGTCAGCCGTCGCAGGAACACCCCCCTGGTCGCTGCAACCCACCATACCGGCCGTGCGAACGCACGGACGGTATGGGTTTCCATCTCCGGCGTCCTCCGGCGAGGGAGACACGTCGTCTCCCTCCGCCCTCCTCTCTGATTCCGCCTCTATAAATACCCCCGTCGCTCCGCCGTTCTGAGTAGCTCGGTCCTGACGGAGAAAGACCCCCACTTCCTCTCTTCCCACTCCGACAGGAAGCCCTCCAGCTCCGGCGGCCTCCCCTCTTCCTCCTCGTCGCTCTGCCGCACTACCAGCTGCAGGGTTGCTCTCCCTCGCTCTTCCCGCGCCACGCCGCACCCAGCTGGTGCCTCTCCGGCCCTCTGCTCGCCGCCGCCCCTTCCCCCGGGCATCTTCTTCTCCGGCGACAGTCGATACGACTGTCGCCCGCTCCGGCCCCTCCTCCTCCTGCTAAGTAGGTAGAACTCCTCCTCTTCCTCCCCTCTTCCTTTTCCTCATTTTACATCTTTACTGTTACCTCGATTCCGACCAATCACCCTCACCTTCTCCGCCTCCGGCCATCCTCCGGCGAGCCGCTCCCATCACTCCAGCAACCCACACGGCTCACCGACCACCGCAGAACCTCCGCCTCCTCACCCTGATCAACCTCCGCCCTTCCACTTCCCCCACATCACCCTCTGCAACTCCACCGAACAAACCCATCTTCCGACCCACAGTCCGACCTAGGGCAGCTCTTGGGCTCCGCCCCGCCACCTGCACACCCCCCGACCACCTTCGCCGTGCCACGGCGAAGGTCCTCCGCGTTTCTGATTGGGCCGAGAGGCCGTTTTTCTGTGGGCAGGTACCTGCGCTCGTCGCCGCCATTGTTGAAGCGAAGCAGCTTCTTCACCTGCTGCCCCAGGTGCGCCGCGCCCAGGTCACCCTCCCAGGCTGTGCGGGAGCACTTCGGCAAAGCATTAGGCTGCAGTTGAGGCGAAGCTCTCGCGCGAAGCCCCCGCGCTTCGCCTCGACTGCCGCTGCTTCCTCTGCGCACGCACCCGAATTGGGGTGGGACATTTAGTCCCACCTCGTAACCTTACAGAGGAGAGCGCCCGCATAAAGGCAAAAAGCGCCTTATGCTCATTGCCTCCTGAGCACGGGGTGAGGTCCCTCTCACTCACTCGCTCGCTCGACCCGGTCTCGTCCGCGCTCACGCCTCGCGGACCTGGCCCGACCCGACTTAGACTGACCTGCACTCCTCGCCCACCACTCACGCCGGTGGGCCTGGACCCGGGCGCGACCCGTACCCGGCAACCCGGCAGCTCTGGGAGAGCTTTCCTAAGAGCGGCTTCTGTGAGAGAGAGACGCGAGGGAGGGTAGAGATAGGTTTTGCCCCTCTGATCAAGCGGTGCAAGTTTGTAGGCACAGGTGAAGAAGAAGAACCGGAGAAGAAGACTGACGGAAGAAGAGCAGCCAGGACTGCTCGAAGCAAAGAGGAAAAGGCGAAGAAGAAGAAGACGGCGAGGCAGAGAAGAAGGACGACGAACGCTGAAGGAAGGAGCACCGAGCGGCACTGTAGCAGCGGCTCTGAAGGCAGAAAAGAGGAAGAAGAACATCACCCACTGCTGCAGATAAAGAAGACAGAAAGAAGAAGACCACAAGGAGATAAAGGAACCAAAAGCCAAAGAGAAGAGAAAAGAAAGAAGAAGACAGACGAGAAAGAAGAAGCCAACAAATTTTCATCTCTCTCTCTATCTATCTATATTTTTGTAAAAGAAACTTTGTACCCCTAGAATACAACTTGCTCCCTGAGTTCGACCTCGGGAACTCTTCTATTTTCCGAGTAAAAAAATTATATATTTGAAATGATGGCAATAACTGGCTATACTACAATGACATAACAATAAAACCCGGTTATCTCTTCACGCTCATCGTCCATCACGTACCTCTCAGACGTCTGGAGCTCCCTCCAGACGTCGCTCGCGTCGTCTGGACGTAAGTTCAGATGTCTGATACTGGGAAAATTTCCCAGAATCAGAACCTCCTCACCTTCTTCCTGCTGCGCACGGCTGCGCTGCGCTCGCCAGCCTGCTGCCTGAGCTGCAGTAGCATCGGGGTAACCTCCCCAGCACCACGCTCCTGCTGCGCGCCCGTCGGCCGGCCCTGAGTTGCTCCGGCGAGATCGCTCTCTCTTCCTCACGTGCTCTCCCTCTTCTCCCCTCTCGCTGCACCTCCTCCACTCCGCACGCACCCGGCAGCAGCTGCTGCCCTCTCTCTCTGTTACGAACGCGCGGCTTCAGACGTCTTTTAAAACGTATGGGAGGTGGCCCATACGTCGGACCAGACGTCTGGAACCCCTTCCAGACGTCTGGGATTCGGTTTCGGCGGCACGCGCGGTTGCGTCTGCGCGCGCAGACCTGCGATCGCTTTTTCCCTCTCTCCTGCGGGCGCAGGCTGCCTCTGTCTCGCTCTCTCTCTCCCCGCGCGGCTTTAAAAAGCCTCGCCCTCTCCCTTACTCTCATCACCTTCGCTCCCTTCCTCTTCTTCTTCCAGCCGGTGCGCGAGTGCGAGCGTGAGCGAGCGGCGGCAGCGACAGCCGTGGTGGGTGCTGGAGGAGGTGCTGCGCGAGGGAGGAGTCAGCCGTGAGGGCTCGAGCCTGCCGGGGCAGCGAGAGCCGGCCGGCGGGGGCGCAGCGGGCGCGGAGTGACGCGAGAGGCCTGCTGCAGCTCGAGCAGCAGGCGGACGAGGCGCGGCCGTGCGTCGCGGGCGGAGGGCGAGTCGTGCTCTGATTCTGGAAGTTTTTCCAGAATCAGATGTCTGGGATTCCAACCAGATGACGGGGAAGACGTCTGGAGGACTGTCCAGACGTCTGGTAAGTAAGTTATTTTTCGTACCTTCTTCCTTTCCTTCGACCGTCTGTACTGAGCACGAGGATGTGTACGCAAAAGTTCTGAGATTCGCATCCAACGCGAATCAGACGTCTGGCAGTGGTGCCAGACGACTAGAGGGACTTCCAGACGTCCAGGGTGACCATCGGACGTCTGGGAACTAGGCCAGACACCCCCGCAGGCTTCTGGACGTCTGAGAGACCACGCAGGACAGGGTACCATCTGATCCCCATTTTTAAGACGTCTGGAAAAAGTTCCAGACGTCTGATTTTGCACTATTTCGTCGTTTTCGACCCGTTTAGGGTCCGTTCGGAGTCCGTTTTCCGCATTTCGAGTTGCGTGCTTTTTGGAATTAAATCCTCTACCCGTGTACAGTAGTTGTATACTGTTTTGAGAAACTCCTTGTGTTTGATCCTTGTGATAGGACCCCGTTCCGTTGCAGTCTCGGGGGTTGCGGAGGCGCGCGGGATTCCCGACCACGCCCCTAGTACGCCTGTTGTAACCGGTAGAGTGGCTTTTAAGTTTATTAGTATAATCTGTTAAATTATGGAACCATAAATAGAACCTAGGGTGTTGCATGAATCCTAGGAATGAGAAACTAGAATGAATGGTAGATCCTAGGGTGTTGCATGAATCCTAAGGCTGGAAAAACTAGATTGTATGATAGATCCTAGGATATATCATGAATCCTAGGATGGGAAAACTAGTGGCATATATGAATACTGCAGTCTTGGAAAATGTGGAAAGGAAATAATCGCTACCTGTAAATTGGTTTAACTGCTGCCTGTTATAAATAAATACACGTGATTGAGAACATGGATTGTATGAATGTGAAACTGGAAAGGTGAAACCTGGATGTGCTGAGTTAAAAGAGCTGGAACCCTACGGGGAATTAGGAGTAGAACTCCTGGAAGGTGAATGGAATGGAATTGGGGAAGTGAGCTGGCCCTTGAGTACGGAGTACCAAGGAGAGCGACTGTCCCCCTATTTAGTGCAGAGCGGAGCCAGCCGCCCCAGGGACCCAGGGTTAGGTCTGGCCACTTTGTACCGACTTGCTGGCCCTCGTGTACGTAGTACCGAGGAGAGCTAATAGTGTAGGGAGGTACTAGCTACCCCACGGGCCCCGGGGTTCTGCTAGCCTCCTACACCAACTTGTTAGCCCCACTGGGGCAAACCAGGGTAGTCAGGCGAGGGTGCGCGGACTGTGGAGGGGCAAGGTCCTTGTTTGGTTACTGTGGAGGGGTTGGACCCCTGTTACTGAGAGGGCTCTACCCTGTACTGGTTCCGTGCTATGCTTTGGGCGCACCCGTTAACGGAAACGACTAATCGCGTGCCAGTGCGGGTTAGCTACCTGTGCGTTTATCGCACGTGCCGTAATCACCGTTACGCTTGTCCGTGACCTTGGGGTGGTTGACTGAGAGTAGGATCACCACGGGGGACTCTCCCGGCCAGGAGAGCACCACGTGCTACTTCTACTTTTTGGAAAAGATTGCAATCAAGATCGTTCCCACGAGGAACATTCGAGATCAAGTGAAGGATCTGAGAAATAAATGAAATCGTGAGACAATTGAAAGACGTAAATAAAGAAAGTAACAGAACATAACAGCTACTGTACACTCTACTGTTTCTTTTGTTTAGCTGCCACTCTACTCAGCGTTTTGCTGACGTGTTACACTCATTACTTTTCAGGACCAGGTGTTGAGCAGCCAGGGTCAGCGGCTGCAGAGGACGCTGGGCCCAGTAGGGTCCAGTAGAGTTACCACTATTCTCTTGTTCCTCTTTTTGGTTCCACTGTAGTGAGTAGTTCTTGTTACCGCTGTACTTTTCTTTACTTGCAGTTCATATTATGTTATGAATGTTGTTCTACTGTTGTGGTGGTATATACTGTAGTAGTTTCTTTCCTTACTGCTGTATTTTCTTACTGTTAGTTATATTCATGCTGAATGTGATTTATTTTACTGCTCTTTTGGTTACTTCCTCATTGGACGACCAGGTCTTGGGATTAGTCGAGTCGGTCTGGTTCTCGTGTCTCGTAGGGACTCGAGAATCGGGTCGTTACACTCTCTCTCTCTCACGCTTACGCTGGAAGGAGGAGACGGTGGGGTGGTGGGTGAGGGAGAGGGAAGGGGGGAGAGGGGTATTTGAAGGCGTCGGGGGGAGAAAAAGCATCTGCAGGTCGGCGGGTTTAGTCTGCGCGTTCACGCGCGCAGGCTCGCAATCGTACGCATGCAAAAATTTATTTCCAGACATCTGGGAAGGCGTCCAGACGTATGACCAGACGTCTGGACCAACTCCAAGACGTCTTAAAAGTGTTTGATGTTTCGGTCTTAACAACGGCGCAGGTTAGTTAACCCCTGTTAGCAAAGTTGCAACAGGGGTTAACCCTTATTTCTGTTTACTTGCAAACAGGGGTTAACCCCTATTTGTGTTTACTGAATGAGGGTTAAGAATAGGGGTTATCCTGTGATGTGATAGGGGGTGTTTACCTGGGAATGGAGGTTAAAGTGGCAAAAGTCATGTTTGCCCTTAGGTGGTGGGTAAGTTAGTTGAATTAGTTTATTTGTTTAAATAATTTAAACAAGTATGCATAATAGTAGGAAAATGGTTGATTAAATTATGAGTTAACTGCATTAAAAAATTGGTCAATGTCCATAAATCAAGCAAAGAAAGGAAAAGAAAAAAATCTGAGTGGTTAATTGTATTGAGTAATTATATGGACATATCAATTTGACCATATGAGTCATATTTGTTTATACAACTCGGTAGTTATGAATGTAGGATTAGACTTTATCTTTACATACAGGAGGATCACCACACAAGTCCTTTGTGGTTGGTTCCTAGTGATGGATTTAAATACACTTCCATTCCTATGATTTGGGGTTTATGATACGATGATACAAAGGTTCTTAGGATTGATTGAAAACCTCTTCGATGGAAAATTTCTTCATTTAATTTAGATTTTCTTATGGCCGTTAAATCTATCAAAGAATTTATGCAATTTATTTTTTATAGGAAAAGAATGCATGCAAAAAAGCTCAATTATTCTTCATGAACTTGAATTTAAAAAAAAAAGTGTTGTAGGCAGTGTTGGTCATGTAGTGGTTTTCGCAAAATTGATCAAAACTCTTCTATAGGAACTTTCATGGCAGGAACCTTATAGTTAAATTACAAAATCAAGGGCATTTTTTATATAGGATACATCTAACTTATTTTGAAACAAAGACATACCACAAATGTAGAATGGCAAATAAAGCGCATATAATTAATAAAGAGTTGAAGGGAAGCTCTCTCACCTTCACTGCCTTCTTCAAATCCAACTAAAGTATATGCAGGAGTTAAATTGTTGCCTTTCTTCAAGTTTTTCTTCTTTACTGGTTTCGGCTTTGTAGCTTTCTTTTTCCTTCTAGAACAACAACAAAAGTACCACCTTGGCCAGCAATTGTATGTTCGACTTGGCAATTTTTTGGTTTTTGATGCATCATAACCATGAAGTGCTTGCCTTATGAAAACACATCCAGTTCCAACATAAATGAATCCTTGAATCTCATCAAGACCTTTCGTATTAATTTATGCACAAAATTAAGTATCAATAGTCAAAATATATGCGATACGCATTTTTGAAAAATAAACAAAGGGTGCAACATGGATCAAGAGTCTTCGCTAGATATATTTCTTACATCAAAGAAGACCACATTATGGAAAAGGACAGATTCGGGAAACAAACATCTTTAGGGGTAGCGCGGAGGAGAGAGAGATTGGGGGTTAAGTCGGGGGTTGAGGGAACCCCTCTTCAAACCGATGTTAAGATAACACAGGTTAGCAACCTAAAGAGGTGTTGAGTTATCCCCCAAGGTAATTGGGGGTTAACCCCCAAAAAGAGGGATTAACCCCCGCTGTAAACTAGCCCTTAGGGTTAGTTTGCTTGGAGGGTTAAAGAAGTCATTAAAAAATGTGAAATTGATGTTAACTCTCAATTGTGTTTATTTGTAGAGTGGTGTTAACATCGTGTTTACTTGAATTGGTGTTAAGTTGGAGTGTTAACCCTTATGGTGTTTACTTGTTAGTGGTGTTAAGAATTTGAATAAAAAACCACGAGAGCACAACAAAATCGTGAGACTTAAGCACCAATTAGCCAAGCACTAATAGCAACTGGTGTTAAACAAATCAATGTTAAGAACTCTTAACCTATGTTAACCAAAAAGGGGTTAACCCTCCAAGTAAATAAGGGTTAACCTCTCCAAAAGGAGGTTAACCCTCAAGTAAACTAACCTTAAAGGTTAGTTTACTTGGAGGGTTAAGGAAGTGGTGTTAAGAAATGTGAAACTAGTGTTAACCCTCAATTTTGTTTACTTGAAGAGTAGTGTTAATACTAATTTGTGTTTACTTGAATTGATGTTAAGTTGGAATATTAACCTTTGTGATGTTTACTTGTTAGTGATGTTAAGAATTTGAATCAGAGACCATGAAAGCACAATAAAATCGTGGGACCTAAATATGGGTTTACCTAACATCAGTAGCAACTGATGTTAGACAAACTAATGTTAATAACTCTTAATCCATATTAACTAAAAATGGGTTAACCTTTCAAGTAAACAAAGGTTAGCCCCTAAAAAAAAAAGATTAATTTCTCAAATAAACTAATCCGTAGTATATGTGCGTATGAAAGTATACATTTTCCTATTATGTGATTAGATGATGTTATATAATTTGTAAGTAGACGTATCAATCAATGTATGAATTGATGTATATATATCATCATAACTATATTTAAAAGAGATACGGGTTAAATTATGGCATAAATAAGAGTATTTGAAGCATATATATATATATATATATATATATATATATATATATATATATATATATATATATATAAAAGAGTGATAAATTTATTGTATCTCTCAAGATAAATTTATCTGAAATTTTAAAATATTATTCGAAAATAACTTTATCTTATGATAAAACTGAACGAACATGAGATAAATCACTGTACTCCACGTAACAAATACTGCCACGGGTGGGAGGATGATCGGCGAGGTTGTGTGGGTGCGAGGGGGTCGAGGTTCGATGAGGACCGTTCGATGGAAAGTATGGGGGAGATCAGATCCGTCGAATGAGATGATGCATGGGGGTGGGAGTGGGGATCGTGTGTCGGCGCTCTTGATGGGTGGGAGGTGTAGGTGTAGGTGTGGGTTTCTGCATTTGTCGTGGTGTGGGGAGGGGGTGTTGGCTGCTTCGCGGTGAGGTTCGGGACCGTTTGGTTCGCGTGGTGGTAACGTTTGAAAGAGGTTTGCTTTATTTTTGAAAGAGGTGTCTCTGTTATTTCTTAAATTTATTCGTAATCCCAATCCTCGGGCTCGTCTGGAGACAATTTAAGTCAGCATTTTACGTGACCTCGCCTTTGAGACGAGGTCTTAATTTGGATATTTATTTAAATTTTCATCGGATTTATATCTACATAATCTTTTATATTTACATGCATACTTGTAAGTTGAATATTATATAAACACCTCAAAAATCCGTTAACTATTATACTTTTTTTTTTTTTGCTAATTATAACCTTAACGGTCATTAACCGTGGGTCAAAATTTTTATATATTTATTCCTATAATCTTTCAATATTACATACATATCTCTTAGATTTGTGAATATTACATAAGTTCCCATGCAATATTGTCCTCATTTATATAAAATACCCTTGGGTGAATTTGTATTAATTTTAATCTTAACGATCATTAACTGTAAATTTTTATATGTAACATAAATATCTTTTAATTCTTAGCTCTATTAATAAATATAACCTTACGATAGTGTGTTGTTAGTGACTTAATTGAAGTCTAAATTTAATCGTGATATTATGACTTTTAGTTAACTTCAATGGTTAACGTGTTATTTGTGAATGCAAGAAAAATCCGAGTTACCTGCTAACAAATCTATATTCATTTCGAGTCATAGTACCACCTCACCTACTACCATCACCTCTCAATGCCCCTCTCACAACCCTAATTGAGCAAAGTAACTCTAACCCTCTATCTTGTTAGTCATCACTCACCTTTCACAATCGATGACTCCTCCATTGTACTACTATGCATCATGCCATCAGTAATTCAAGCAGTTACCACCACTTCCCTCGTCACACCATTAAAGCACCCTCTCATCACATTGTTGTGCATTATCCTTTAGAGGTAAAAATGTTAATTTGATCCATAGTTAAACCACTATTAAGGTTAGAATTAACAAAAGTTAACAAAATGATATCTCATGTAAATGTGAATACAATTTCGAAAGTATCTATATAATTTCTAAGAACCAAGAATATTTATATAATATTAAAATATTATAACGGTATTTATATAAAACTTTTACTTATAGCTAATGACCGTTAAAATTAAAACTAATGAAATGATATATTTGTTAACAGAAATAAGATTTTAATAGTATTTATATAATATCTAAGAATTTAAAGGTATGCATATAATATCAAAATATTATAAGGATAATTATGTAAAACTTACTTTACAAAATCCTAGGTTTTTGTTGACCAAAAAATGATGAGTCACAAAACTTAGGCCTTTTAAACTCTAAAAAGGGGAGTAGAAATCTTGTGTTTTATAAATTATACTTCCATACTTCCAATAACTCTTTAAGGTAATGAGTTTGGGTGTCTTTTGTGATGAGAAAGTACAGAAGAAGAATCAATGGAGCTCAAAAAAATTATCTCAAATTAAGGCATGTCTTTTGTTTATACAAGGGTTGAGGTCACATCAATGAATTCGTTGGAGTAAGTATTTAGTTAAAAGATAATAAATAATAGTGGTGCCATACAATCTACTGTACATAGAGTGGGCAAGTAGGGTGGCTTGATATGTTAGCAAATTGGATCGAATCAAAGGCTTTTATACATTAAGGATAATTTAGGTGCAGAAAATGGATCCACAATAAACATATACAAAGAATATCATTTATTTCACTGAGTCTACTCCTTTTACTACTACGTCATGAGAAAGGCACCGTGTACTTGAAAGACCAAGCATAGTATAATGTAAAATTTTAATCAACAGCTATGGAATATCAAAGAGAATACGGGTTGCCTTCTACGAAGGAATATTAATTAATTATCGGAATATGACTGATCAAAGTGGCTGTATTTTTGAAACGTAACTAAAAGAAAGGACCATACTAATATCTAATAAATTAATGAAAGGGGCTCGAATATGAAGACCACGATAGTAATTTGAACTCCGGGAGCATCAGATGTCACAATAATGTACTACGAACAAGATAAAGAATGCCAATTAAGAGATTGTAACTTTTCTCTTGAAAAGATAACCTCCGTCACCGAGGAAGAAGCAAAATACAATAAGATGTAGCCCATGATAAGGTGAAGAAGGGAGCATTATGACACCGGAGAATGAATTGCCACACAGAGGGAAGAACATGTGGCCTTAGAAGGGGGAACGAAGAACTACCAGGACTACGATTTATTCACACAAAAACTATGCAAAAGTTCACATATGATTAAAAAGAAAAAAGAAAAAAAAAGGTGGATAACACGATGACATACGGTTATATTACAGTGGTGATATTAAAAAATAATCGATGATATTTAAATAACATTGGTGATATTTAATTTAAAATTAAATATTATGATGTAATCTAGCTTTCAACTTTAAGAGAGGAGTGCATGAATATTTATGTGAATTTTTGTATTAACCTATACATTTGCTTGACACAAAAGTTCACCCACTAAGTCTATGTATCTCTCTCTGAATTAAATTATATCGATGATATTTTAATTTTAAATTAAATTACATCGATAATATTTAATTATATTTCAAATATTGATGGCATCGTCATCCCCTTCTATATCTAAGTTAATTTGGTTATGTTCTAAAGTTAAGTTCATTTAGTTAATCCACAAAATGGTATAATTTAATCAGGATTGAAGAGAGAAGAATTAATAAAAATAAAGATTAATTCTACTACTTTAACAAATAACTATAAATGTAGAATAGCTTAAGGGAAAATTTATGGTAAATTAAAGCTCAATTAAGTATAAATTTTTTAAAAGTGAGTTGATATTGAGTAATTTAGGATTTTCATTTAAATTAAATGTTAATTTTTAATTAAAAATCTTAATTTCTACCTTACTTTAATTAAAATGGTTTCGATGAAAATAAATGTAATCTAAATCCTCTAAAATTCATTTAAAAATATTTTATAAGGTTGAAACCTATTTTGACCTTAAACAGAAATGTAAGTGGGCATCTGGTACATGCAAATGACATCAAAAGTTAAAATTAAAGTTACTATTAAATTCCTTATGTCCAAATTAGGTTATCATAAAAATTTGGGCTAATTTGGACTTTATTTTGGCCAAGTTTGCAATTTAAACCTTAATTTCATGATTTTGACAAAAATAACCCAACTCTTCATCTTCTTCACCAGCAAGTCATTGCTAGCACCTCACCTTTGTTGGAGCTCCACGTCAAGCTTTGAGCTCAATTTTCGTTCAACCTAGGCACTAGTTGGGTACGAGCTCTGAAGACGACTTGGTCCTCAGTCAACCCCGCATTGAACGAAGGCAACCACGTCCTAATGGTCGCCTCTCCACACCAGAAGCCGCGGTCAAAGAAATTGCATTTTTTGGTGGTTTTGTGGCTCTCGTTTCCTCCCCTCGTTTCTCTTCGCGCAAACCATCATCTATACAAGTCAGCCATCATCGAAGGATCATTTTTGTGCTCATTTGGTGTGAGCTCCTCCTCATCCCCTTCTTCACACCATTAATGGGTACCTTGGAGCTCCACCACCTTCAACTTCCGCTGCTCTATCATTGAAATTGATGGAGGACTTTGACTCCTCTCATCCACGCCATTCTCCCTATCAAAGGAAATGGTTCTCCTACCCTCCTCACACCAAACGGCATCACTAGAATCCTTCTCCTCCTCCATGTCAGGTGTAACAACCCGATTCCTGAATCCCTACGAGACACAAGAATCGGACCGACTCGACTAATCCCAAGACCCAATCGTTCAACGAGAAGTAACCAAAAGAGCAGTAAAATAAATCACATTTACCATGTATATAACTAGTTGTAACAAAATACAACAGTAAGGAAAGGAAACACTACAGTATACACCACCACAACAGTAGAGAAATAAACATGTACATAACATGAAGCTTACATTAAAGAGAGTACAAGGAGCAACAGAAAACTACTCACTACAGTGGAAAGAAAAGTGCAGTAAGTACTACAGGTAACCCTACTGGACCCAACTAGGCCCAGCGCCTTCTGCAGCCGTTAACTCAAGCTGCTCAACACCTGGTCCTAAAAAGGCAACAAGGGTGACACGTCAGCTAAACGCTGAGTAGAGTGGCAACTAAAAGCTAAAAGAAACAGTAGAGTGTACAGTAGCTGTTATATTTTTACTTTCTTTCCTTATATTTTCCATTTATTCACTGTTGATTATTTCTCAGATCATTCTCTTGATCTCGAATGTTCCTCGTAAGAACGATCTTGATTGCAGTCTTTCCCGAAAGGTAGAAGTAACATGTGGTGCTCTCCTGGCCGGGAGAGTCCCTCGTGGTAGTCCTACCCTCAGTCAACCACCCCAAGGTCGCTGACAGACGTAACGGTGACTACGGCATGCATGATAAACGCACAGGTAGCTACCCCGCACTGGCACGCAATCAGTCATTTCCGTTAACGGGTGCACCCAAAGCACAGCACGGAACCAGTATAGGGCAGAGCCCTCTCAGTAACAGGGGCCCAGCCCCTCCACAGTAACCAAATAGGGGTCTTGCCCCTCCACAGTCTCCGCACCCTCACCTGACTACCCTGGTTTGCCCAGTGGGCCTAACAAGTCGGTGTAGGTGAGCTAGCAGAACCCCGGAGCCCGTGGGGTAGCTAGTACTCTCCCTACACTAGTAGCTCTTCTTGGTACTGTGTATGCGAGAGCTAAAAGTCGGTACAAAGTGGCCAGACCTAACCCCGGGTCCCTGGGGCGGCTAGCTCCGCTTTGCCCTAAATAGGGGGACAGTCGCTCTCCTTGGTACTCTGTACTCAAGGGCTAGCTCACTTCCCCAATTCTATTCCATTCCTTTTCCAGGGGTTCTACTCCTCATTCCCCGTAGGGTTCATGCTCTTTTAACTCAGCCAATTTAGGTTTCACCGTTCCAGCTTTATATTCCTATAAGCCATGTTCCCAATCGTATTTATTCATTCATAACAGGCAGCTGTTAACCAATTTACAGGCAGTTATCATTTCCTTTCTACTTTTCCAAGACTACAATGTTTATATATTCAACTAGTTTTCCAGTCCTACGATTCATGCCGTACCCTAGGATCCATCATTCAATCTAATTTTCCAGTCCTAGGATTCATGCAATACCCTATGATCTATCATTCAATCTAATTTCTCAGTCCTAGGGTTCATGCAATGCCCTAGACTCTAATAATTGTTTCATAATTGTACAAATTTTGTTAAATAAATTAAAGGGCCACTCTACCCGCAAAATCGGGAGTACTGGAGGAGTAATCGGCAATCCCGAGCGCCTCCGCAACTCCCTGAGTCGCAACGGAATGGGGTCCTAACACAAGGATCAACACAAGTAGTTTCTCAGAATAGTATACAATTACTGTAAACAGGTAGATAAAATAAATCTGGAAAGAACGCAACTCGAAACACGGAAAATGGACTCCAAACGGGCCCTAAACGGGTCAAAAATGACGAATCTGTCCAAAGTCAGACGTCTGGAACCTCTTCCAAAAGTCTTAAAAGGTTGATCATGTCGTACCTCGGTCTGCACAGTCCTTCAGACGTCCAGAAGCCCGCTGGATTGTCTGGCCTTAGTTTCCAGACGTCCGATTGTCACCCCGGACGTCTGGAGGTCCTCTCCGTCGTCTGGTATTGTGGCCAGACGTCTGATCCGTGTGGGATGGCGAGCCCTTGCACCCTCCCGAACAACACCTGCGCACACACGCACCCGTTCTCATTACGAAGAGGCGCAGAAGGATGCGGCGGACGGCTGCATGGCCGTACATGCGTAAAAAGGAGAAGATAGGAAATTATTGTACCTGTCAGACATCTGGACCGTCCTCCAGACGTCTTCGGCGTCGTCTGGACATAAGTCCAGACGTCTGATTCTGGGAAATTTTCCCAGAATCAGAACCCGGTTCGCTCTCCGCCCGTGACGCACGGCCGCGTCGCGCCGTGTCTGCCTGCTGCCCGAGCTGCAGCAGCCCCTCCGCGACACCCTACGCCCGCTGCTCCCTTGCCGGCCGGATCTAGCTGCCCAGGCAAGCTCGCACCCTCGCGGTCGAGCTTCTTCCTTCCTCTCGCAACACTCCTTCCCGCATGCTCGCCGCGGCCATTGCTGCCGCAGTCGCTCACCCGCTCGCTCGCACTCTCGCTAGCAGGGAGAAGGAGAAGAGGAAGGCGGTGGAGTGAGGGTGAGGGAGAGGGCGATGGTATTTAAAGACAGCATGGGGAGAGAGAGAAGAGAAGCGGCGCGTCTGCAGGGAGGGAGAGAAAGAGCAGGACGAAGGCGGCAGATTCAGTCTGCGTGCGTACGCGTGCAGACGCGAACCCGTACGTCGAAAAAATTTAATAGCAGACATCTGGGAAGGGTTCCAAACGTTTGGGCCACTTCCCAGACATCTTAAACCATGTCTGACGCTCACGTTCGTAACAATATAACAAACTCAAAGGAAGTTTTGTCCCCGAAGCTTGCGCTAACTAGGGTGCGGGAAAGAACAATATATATACATAACAAACTCAAAAGGAAAGAAGTCGGTTCGCAAAGATGTACCCGTGAAAAGCTCCGGGTACCGCTCCCGCATCGCCGCCTCAAGCTCCCAGGTAGCCTCATCGTACCGCTGACTCCTCCACAAAACCTTCACTAGGGGTACTTGCTTTCGTCTCAGACTGCGGACGGCTCTGTCAAGAATCTGCATTGGCCGCTCGGGGTAGGTCAGGTCGTCGCTCACCTCGACGCTCTCGTGACTTAGGACGTGACTGTGATCGGCGACGTACTTCCTGAGGTTGGACACGTGGAACACGTCGTGCACGTCAGAAAGCTAAGGAGGGAGGGCAAGCCTGTAAGCAACGGGTACAACCCGGTCCAGGACCTCAAAGGGCCCCACGAACCTCGATGCGAGCTTCCCTCTCACCCCAAACCGCTACAGGCCCTTCATGGGCGAAACACGAAGGAAGACGTAGTCCCCAACCTCAAACTGCACCTCTCTGCGTCTCCGATCTGCGTAGCTCTTCTGCCTGCTCCTGACAGTGCAGAGTCGCTTGTGAATCTACTCGATTATCTCCTGACTCTACTGGATCAGTTTGGGGTCAACCTCCCACTTGGTCCCCACCTCAACCCAACTCAAGGGTGCCGTACATCTCCGTCCGTACAAAGCCTTGTAGGGTGCCATGCCAATGCTCGAGTGATAACTGTTGTTGTATGCAAACTCAGCCAGGGGCAAGTGCTCCTCCCAAGAGCCCCTCCAGTCCAGTACACAGGCACGCAAAAGGTCCTCAAGTGTCTATATCGTGCGCTCAGACTGTTCGCCCGTCTGGGGGTGGTAAGCTGTATTGAATCTCAACTGTGTCCCCAAGGCCTGCTGAAACTCAGCCCAAAACTGGGACGTAAAGTGGGTATCCCGGTTGGATACGATCTCCCACGGAACTCCGTGTAGACGTACCACGTCGCGGATATACCTCTCTACCAACTGTGCTGGTTCCAAAGTGACTCGGATCGGCAAGAATCGTGCCGTCTTCGTCAGTCTATCTATGATTACCCAGACTGCGTCGTGTCCTCGCTGGGTAACAGGTAAGCCCACCACCAAGTCTATGGTGATGCTCTCCCACTTCCACTCTGGCACTGGAAGCGGCTGTAGCGGCCCTGCAAGCCTCTGATGCTCGGCTTTCACCTGCTGGTACACTAAACACTGCTGCACGAATTCCCCCACATCCCGCTTCATCCCCCTCCACCAAAACTCGCGTCTCAAGTCATGGTACATCTTCGTGTTTCCGAGATATATGGTGAATCTGGAATCGTGTGCCTCAGTCAAGAGCTCTCTCAATAGCTCCTCGTCTTTGGGAACGCACAAATGTCCCCTCAGGCGCAGCACCTAGCCTGTGAAAGAGAAGTCCCCTGGGTCTCCTGACAGTACTTTGTCGTGCAAGGACTGCAAGTACGGGTCATCCATCTGTCCTGTGATGATGCGGTTTATCAGCTCTGGCCTCGTCTGTCGTGTCACAGTCACTGCCCCATAGTGCCCCCGTAACTCTAGGGGTCGCCAACTACCCATCTCCTCCAAAAGGCTCCAACTCTGCACCTGTAAGCTGGCCAAGTGTGAGGGCACCTTTCGGCTCAAGGTGTCAGCCACCATGTTGGCCTTTCCCGGGTGGTAGGAAATACTGCAGTCATAGTCCTTCAGGAGCTCCAACCAACGTCTCTATCTCATGTTGAGCTCCCTCTGATCAAAAAGGTATCTGAGGCTCTTGTGATCTGCGAAAATCTCGAAGATCTCACCGTACAAGTAGTGCCTCCAGGTCTTCAGCGCGAAGACAACAGCTGCCAGCTCCAAGTTGTGGGTAGGGTAGCTATGCTCATGGGGCTTCAGTTGCCGCGAAGCGTAAGCAACAACGTGACCCCTCTGCATGAGCACACCCCCTAACCCCTGCAAGGAGGCGTTTGTGTACGCAACGAACCCGCCACTACTGTCAGGGATGGTGAGCACGGGAGCCGAAGTCAGCCTCTCCTTCAGCTCCTGAAAACACGCCTCACAAGAGTCTGTCCAAGTGAAGGGCACGTCCTTTCGGGTCAACTGTGACATAGGACGTGCAATATGTGAAAAACCCCTGATGAACCATCTGTAGTAGCCTGCCGATCCCAGGAAACTGCGAATCTCAGTAACCGTACGCGGTCTCTCCCACCTGAGCACTGCCTCGACCTTGGCTGGGTCCACCGCCAAGCCATCCCCAGAGATCACATGACCTAAGAAGCTCACCTCCCTCAATCAGAACTCTCACTTGCTGTATTTGGTGTACAACCTACGTCGTCTCAGTGTGTCCAAAACCATCCGCAAGTGCTGTCCGTGCTGCGTCTGATCTCGAGAATAGATGAGTACATCATCAATGAATACCACCACGAACTGGTCCAAGTACGGTCTAAATACCCGGTTCATCGGGTCCATGAAAGCAGCAGGGGCATTGGTCAGCACAAACGGCATGACCAAAATCTCGTAGTGTCCGTACTGGGTGCGAAAAGCTGTCTTGGAGACGTTTGCCTCCTTGATCCTCAACTGGTGGTATCTCGACCTCAAGTCGATCTTGGAGAATACCGTGGCACCTCGCAGCTAGTCAAACAAGTCGTCGATCCTCGGCAGCAGATATCTATTCTTGATGGTGACCCTATTTAATTGTCGGTAGTCTACACAAAGGCGTAGGGTACCATCCTTCTTCTTTACAAACAGTACCGGGGCTCCCCAGGGAGACGCACTGGGCCTCACAAAGCCCTTCTCCAAAAGGTCCTGCAATTGAGACTTGAGCTCTCGCAGCTCAAGTGGTGCCATCCTGTATGGTGCGGTGGAGATGCGGCTGGTCCTTGGTACTAGTGAGATCTAAAACTCGATCTCACCCTCGGGTGGTAGTCCTGGCAACTCGTCTGGGAATACGTCGGAGTACTCTCTGACCACCGGGATACTCTGGAAGTCTGCCACAGGGCTGGGCTCTGCCACCACACAAGCTAGGAAGCCCTCACACCCCTGGCTCAAAAGTCTCGCCGCCCGAAGTGCAGAAATGCACCTGAAGCCTCCGTCCACTAGCTGATTGTGGAACTCGAAAGAAGGCAACTATGGTATGGAAAAGACGATCTTTCTCTCAAAATAGTCCACCAAAGCTTGGAAAGCGGACGGCCAGTCCATCCCCAGAATTACGCCAAAGTCCTCCATCTGTATCATAATCAGGTCAGCGGGAAGGCTATGTCCCCCAATACTGACCTCGCAACCCGTGTACGCCACCTCAGCTACAAACAGTTGACCACTTGGACCTCTAATCATGAACGGATCCTCTAACAACATATAATCCTGGCCCAAACTAACTACGAAACTGGCTGCGACAAACGAGTACGTAGCGCCAGAATCGAAAAGTGTGTAAATGAGTCTGCCGGAAACTGAAACCATACCTGCCACCACCTATCCCAAAGCTCTAGCATCCCTGTGTGTTAGGGCGTTGATACGCCCCTCAGCTCTAGGTGCGGACGAAGCAGCCACACTCTACGTCGGACGGGTAGCTGCTGGCCGGTACCCTCCTCGTGACTATTGTCCTCCTCCTCGCGCCTGGTAACCGCAGCCACCTGCTCACCCTCCAGTGCTTGGCGCGAGAAGTATCTGCTGACCTCCTGCCCTGGACGGGCAGTCCCTCCTGATGTGGCCCGGCTGGCCACACTGGTAACAGTGGGGAACCCGACTCCCACCCTCAGTGGGTCCCTGCTGTCGGTTGGGCGGGGGTCCGATGCTGGCAATTGGACCCTGTCGAGGGCCCCCAAAGGCCACTGATGGCCCTGCAAAACTTGACGACTCTCCTGCGGACGCCATGTGTCTCTTCTCTAGCCGGCCCTGTGAAAAGTCTGGCTGGTAGGGCCTCTTCCGCCCGCTGTCAGTATCTCGCGCAGACGGGTTGGTCTCCTCGTAGGTCATAGCTACCTCCATCACCCTCGAGAACGTAGGCAGCTTCAGGGGTTTGACATACCCCCGAATCGCAGGCCGGAACCCCTCGGTGAACAACCAAATGCGCTCCTCCTCAGTGGCAACTGCTGTCGCTGTGAAGCGGGATAGCTCCAGAAAACGCGTGCGGTACGCACTCACAGTCATCGTCCCCTTGCGGAGAGTGTGGATCTCCCGCCTCCTCTGGTCCTGCCACGTCTGGGGAAAGTACTGCTCGCAGAAGAGGGTGACGAACCGGTCCTAGGTCGGCTCGTCCCTCTCCTGTCCCCTGACCGCCCTCCGCCACCTGTGTGCCGCACTCTCTAGCTGGTACGTGGCAAAGGCCACGCGACACTCCACCGGGGGGAGAAGGGTGTCGAAAACCTTCTCGATCTACTCGAGCCAGTCCTCTGCCTCGGTCGGGTCCTCATCCCCCTTGAAGGAGGGGGGCTTCAGCTTCCGGAACTGCCCGAAAAGCTCGAAGTGACGCTGTAGTGGAGATGCTGGTGCACCTCCGGGTAAAGGAGCCTCGTGCACAGAAGTGTCGGAGGAAGGTGGGGGCGGTGGCTGCCCATCCCCTCCCCCGCGTCCAGCGTCATGTCCGTCGCGTGGTCCCACAGAAGACTCTCCCTCCATAGCCCCAAGGAGAGGCGCTCGGGGCGGTGGGTGGAGCTCCTCTCGCACTATATCCCGTATCAGCTGGGCGAGGTCCTGGGCCTGAATGCCTGGGAGCAGTGGCTGGTCCACTGAGATGTCGACCGCAACACGCCCACCTCGCCGACCTCGTCCTCGGCCGCGGCCGCCGCCCGCCTCCCTAGTCCCGCGACGAGGCATCTCCTGCAAGGAGACACGAAACAGAACGGAAACACGTCAATATGGAATGATATCTAACGAAGAAGTCTAAGAGCTCATGTCAAAAGAAACGTTGTGGTGGCTACTCTAGTTATAGACATGTGAATTGGTTATTTTCCAGTCCGTTGGTTCACTTCTCGGGACGACCTTGCTCTGATACCATCTTGTAACGACCCGATTCCCGATTCCCTACGAGACATGAGAATCAGACCGACTCGGCTAATCCCAAGACCCTGTCGTCCAATGAGGAGTAACCAAAAGTGCAATAAAATAAACCACATTCACCATGTATATAACTAGCAGTAACAAAATACAGCAGTAAGGAAATGAAACACTACAGTATACACCACCACAATAGTAGAGAAATAAACATGTACATAACATGAAGCTTACATTAAAGAGAGTACAAGGAGCAACAGAAAACTACTCACTACAACGGAAAGAAAAGTGCAATAAGTACTACAGGTAACCCTACTGGACCCTACTAAGCCCAGTGCCCTCTGCAGCCGCTGACTCAAGCTGCTCAACACCTGGTCCTGAAAAGGCAACAAGGGTGACACGTCAGCGAAAAGCTGAGTAGAGTGGCAACTAAAAGCTAAAATAAGCATTAGAGTGTACAGTAGCTGTTATATTTTTACTTTCTTTCCTTATATTTTCCATTTATTCACTGTTGATTATTTCTCAGATTCTTCTCTTGATCTCGAATGTTTCTCGTAGAAACGATCTTGATTGCAGTCCTTCCCGAAAGGTAGAAGTAACACGTGGTGCTCTCCAGGCCGGGAGAGTCCCCTGTGGTGGTCCTACCCTCAATCAATCACCCCAAGGTCGCTGACAGACGTAACGGTGACTACGGCACGCGCGATAAACGCACGGGTAGTTACCCTGCACTGGCACGCGGTCAGTCGTTTCCGTTAACGGGTGCGCCCAAAGCACAGCACGGAACCAATATAGGGTAGAGCCCTCTCAGTAACAGGGCCCAGCCCCTCCACAGTAACCAAATAGGGGTATTGCCCCCCACAGTCCGCGCACCCTCGCCTGACTACCCTGGTTTTCTTAATGGGCCTAACAAGCCGGTGTAGGTGAGCTAGCAGAACCTCGGGGCCCGTGAGGTAGCTAGTACTCTCCCTACACTAGTAGCTCTCCTCGGTACGTGTATGCGAGGGCCAAAAGTCAGTACAAAGTAGCCAGACCTAACCCCGGGTCTTGTGGAGGCTAGCTCCGCTTTGCACTAAACAGGGGGACAGTCGTTCTCCTTGGTACTCCGTACTCAAGGGCCAACTCACTTCCCCAATTCTATTCCATTCCTTTTCCAGGAGTTCTACTCCTCATTCCCCGTAGGGTTCATGCTCTTTTAACTCAGCCAATTTAGGTTTCACCGTTCCAGCTTTATATTCCTATAACCCATGTTCCCAATCGTATTTATTCATTCATAACAGGTAGCTGTTAACCAATTTACAGGCAGTTATCATTTCCTTTCTACTTTTCCAAGACTACAGTATTTATATATTCAACTAGTTTTCCAGTCCTAGGATTCATGTCGTACCATAGGATCTATCATCCAATCTAATTTCTCAACCCTAGGGTTCATGCATTGCCCTAGACTCTAATAATTGTTTCATAATTGTACAAATTTTGTTAAATAAATTAAAGGGCCACTCTACCCACAAAATCGGGAGTACTGGAGGTATAATCGGCAATCCCGCGCGCCTCCGCAACCCCCTGAGTCGCAACGGAACGGGGTCCTAACACAAGGATCAACACAAGTAGTTTCTCAGAACAGTATACAATTACTGTAAACAGGTAGAGAAAATAAATCTGGAAAGAACGCAACTCGAAATGCGGAAAACGGACTCCGAACGGGCCCTAAACTGGTCAAAAACGACGAATCTGTCCAAAATCAGACGTCTGGAACCTCTTCCAGACGTCTTAAAAGGTTGATCATGTTGTACCTCGGTCTGCGCAGTCCTTCAGACGTCCAGAAGCCCGCTGGATCGTCTGGCCTTAGTTTCCAGAGTCCGATTGTCACCCCGGACGTCTGGAGGTCCTCTCCGTCATCTGGTACTGTGGCCAGACGTCTGATCCGTGTGGGATGGCAAGCCCTCGCGCCCTCCTGAACAACACCTGCACACACACGCACCCGCTTTCATCACGAAGAGGCGCAGAAGGACGCGGCGGACGGCTGCATGGACGTACACGCGTAAAAAGGAGAAGATAGGAAATTATTGTACCTGTCAGACGTCTGGACCGTCCTCCGGACGTCTTCGACGTCGTCTGGATGTAAGTCCAAACGTTTGATTCTGGGAAATTTTCCCAGAATCAGAACCCGGTTCGCTCTCTGCCCGCGACGCACGGCCGCGCCGCGCTGTGTCTGCCTGCTGCCCGAGCTACAGCAGCCCCTCCGCGACACCCCACGCCTGTTGCTTCCCCGCCGGCCGGCTCTAGCTGCCCCGGCAAGCTCGCACCCTCGCCGTCGAGCTTCTTCCTTCCTCTCGCAACACTCCTTCCCGCACGCTCGCCGCGGCCGCTGCTGCCACAGTCGTTCACTCGCTCGCTCGCGCTCTCGCTAGCAGGGAGAAGGAGAAGAGGAAGGTGGTGGAGTGAGGGTGAGGGAAAGGGTGATGGTATTTAAAGGCAGCACAGGAAGAGAGAGAAGAGAAGCGGCACGTCTGCAGGGAGGGAGAGAAAGAGCAGGACGAAGGCGGCGGATTCAGTCTGCGTGCGCATGCACGCAGACGCGAACCCGTACGTCGAAAAAATTTAATACGAGACATCTGGGAAGGGTTCCAGACGTTTGGGCCACTTCCCAGACATCTTAAACCACGTTTGACGCTCACGTTCGTAACATCAGGATCGGCCTCCACCTCCTCACCTCCGTTGTCTCTCCTAAGTATCTCTTCTTCCTCCCCTTACTTCATAGATTAGAGTAGGCATATTAAATTCAAGTTTCGACCACCACATCCCTTCCCTTGCCACCTTCTTCTCAAAGTTTGGCATTCGCACCGACCAAACGGCGACGACCCACGCCGACCGTCTCGCGTCGCCTCGCTCACCGTCGACCATCCCACCACCTTCACCACTCCTCCACAAGCAAAAGCTCTCATTCTATTGAGAGCTTCGATGACCCACAACACCCACCGAACTCGACCCATTCCCACCACTGTTCGCGAATCCGCCAACCCTCTTCGAGCATCCCCGCGCCAATCCAACGCATCCTCCACCTTCAGTGCATCATGTGGAAGCTCCTCGACTCCTTGGATTGGAGCTTCGAATCCTCCAATCTCCATTCAACTTCCCCATCGTCCGTCGCCTTCAACGTCGACAACCGTGAGCTCTGGCCATCCTCGACCTCCAAAGCTTCCTGTGGAACTTGCTCAAAACACGAGGAACCCATTGCAACCTTCTACGTGAAGATCTATGCCCCGAGGCTTGGTCGTCGACCACCATCCAAGACTCCGTCATCCACGCACGTCCTCCATGCTGAAAAAAATGAAGTGGAGAAGAGGAAGAAGAGGGGTAAAGACCAAAGTGAAATTCTTTAGGGACCCGATTGTAAGAAAAGTACCTATTAACAAATATTTTCAAGGACCAATTTGAAAATCTTTTAATTTGTTAAGGATCCACATTTCATGTGTATCTTGAGGTTTTATTGCTATAACTTATTAAATCATTACCGTCAATGATCATTTGGTATTTAATTTCATTAGAACTTGATGACTCTATTTTATTGGACATTAAATAACTTATTGATTCTTAAGGTTGTATTTAATTTTCTCACTTATATAATCAAGTGTAATTTGAACTTGTTTAATTTTTTTTCAAAAATTCACACTTAATACAAGTTTAATTGTAAATAGTGAAATAGTGTTAAGTCGTGCACGTTTTGCTCTCAGCAATTTCCATCAAATTACTCAATTAATTTGAACAATATAATTTTTAAATGTTAATTACCTTTTTATCATTTATATTATAATGCATCCTATTATAATATACGGTAAAAATATGTTAATGTATATCACAGATAATATTTAAATATCATTGATATAATATAGTTAAATATCACGTGTGATATCTACTTTTGAACGACGCATGACATTTTGTGCATTCTGTTGCATCATAGAACGCAATAGATTAAAACAAAAAAGAACAGTTAAAAGAATGTGCCTAATCCAATTTGCTTCCCAGAATCGTTCCATGCTCTAGATGAGGATTCATGTTTCACATGAAGTTGGCAACTAAGGTGAACTCGGAAAACCAGCATTTAAGGTTGGTGCAATCCTTAAATGCTCTATGCCTGGGTTTTGGCATGGACCCAAAATCATTAACAAGTTTTAGCCATGGATTTAGGAGGCTGGGTCCAATTGCATCGTAACCACCAACTCCATATTGAGTCTTCAAGCCTAATTAAAAATCTAACTGCCATTCTAAGTACACAAGAATCCTTTGACTTTTCATCACAATTGAGTCCCAAATTGATACCAAAGAGAGCATCCTTGCCATGGGTGATCTGCCAGAGGTATCTCTTGTCCACCTCAACCAATAGGCAAAACAAACAAAGTTAGCTGGAAATACTACAGAATAAAAGAAGTGAATAGGTAAAACTATACTTACAATCCGGAAAGAGTTATATTAAATGGTTTAGACGTGGGCTGGTGCACACGGTTAAGGTTGGACCTAAGAAGTTCAAGAACCTTGTTGTCCGTTTCCAGCTTGATTTGCCTGAAGGCGCCTTGATAAACCTTGATCACGTGCTGGTGAGGTGTCTTCTCTTCCTCCCCGTGGATGACAAACACCCGGTCCCGATAACTCTTGGCCTCCTCCAAGAGCTCCACCACCTTCAATCCCCTTTGCGCTAACCAACGTATCGTTTAGACTCTGAGATTTCGTTTGATAATGAAAATAAGTTTGTAGAATAAGTAAATAAACATAGAAAAAGTGAAATATATGGTGGAATAAGTAAGTTAATTTATTTAGATGTTTTGGTAGGTTAAAGTTATTCCATAAAAATGATAGAATAATGTTAGAGGGTGAGTTAAATGACGAATTAAACACTTAACCTGACATAAATCTATTTAACTCATCAACCAAACACTCACCGAGTTGGTGCTATCAGATAATGGGACGTGCTCTTGGAAGAGCTAGAGGTCATGTCAGACATATACCCAGATGATCCAACACGGTACCCTTCTTAGAGAATAGGGTCTTGCTAATGTGACCCAAACCCATCACCATAAAAGGATCCACCAACACTCTGATATCGGTTGCCCCCTCCATGTGGATGCCAGGAATAGGGAGGCCAGGTCCATATACTTGGTCTTAAAGGTGAACTCACCCCACAGTTCTTATTTTGAAGTATCCCCTTTCCCATTGTTACCAACAGGGCGGACTACCTTTTCGTTTCTGAATAGGCGAGCACGTCAAAGTTGACAACTGCCTGAACATTCACCTTTGTTTTATCATCCAAATCTCAATCTAACATTCTTCAAATAGACCCTTTAACGACTCGGTTGCTATTTCTGAGCCGGCATTTAACTTGATTCAAAAAATCGAGCTTGATGATAATCGATCCATGCCAAACACGTTAACATAGAAAAATCCGCAAGATTCAAGAAAGCAGAGTTACATGCAATTTTTCCCCTACCTCCCTCCTTTGCAAATCCTAACCCTCTCACCCTTCCCCCATGTGCTTGTATGGTGGGAGTACTCCCATTCGACTTCCTCCCATTCTATAAATCATGCCTACACTTTCCCTTTTCTTTTCATTTCCTGATCAAATTTCCCTCTTCCCTTCGTACATGTATCCTCTCACCCTCCACTTTCTTTCTTCTTTTTCCTCTCTCGCCTTTCCCCTCTCTCCTCTTCTAGACGTGACCCATCTCCTCTCTAGCAGCCCATCGCCATCACCCTCACCCTCTCACCCTTCCCACCATTGCCACCACATCCTTCCCTTTGGCTTGCACCTAATGACTACTCACACACATGATTTTCTATGCAATCATGCCGCCACCGAACACAATTCTGTCCACCTCTTCCTTGACTCTACTTCTCAAACATTAGGCAGCCGCAACACTCACTCGCGTCCTCCCCACTCAGCATGCAACTTTGCTAGCCACCAGTGATACCCCCTCTCTTTCCCCTTCCACCTCCTCCATCTCTTCTTTTCTTCTCCTCCTCCTCGCGTCCTGCCTCTCCGCAGCAACCTGTAGCTACCTCTTGTAGGGGTTAGATGCAATTAACCCACCAACAACCAATTGATGGACCTGAACACTAACATAAGATAGTTGTCTCTCATATTCTATTAGTACTGGTATTCTAAGGACTAATAACGATACTGATTGGATTTTTTAAGTAATCGGAGGATTCGACTCAATAAATTACGAGCAAGCAATCACAAGAAATACAAGAAAATTAGTGACCTAATTCCACCGCAAGAGGTGTACGTATGGGGGGAGGGCAGTGCGCCTAAATATCCACTAGAAGTAGATATAATACAATCTCTCTTAATTTCTCTCTCTCGGATTGCATGAAGAGGAACCTTGAGGGCTTTCCTTTACTATTTATAGTATAGGAAACATCTTAACGACATAAGATCTTGTTTAACGGACCTTGCGGATTCTTCGGCATGTCCGTTGTTTGGCAATTAATTAGCATTGGTAACGCCACCGTTATTGTCGACGTGGGCATAGTGGATGTTGTAGCTGAAGAACTACGCAAAAAGAGTTGAGTTTTGAAAACCCATCGTATTTTGATTTGTGAGAAAAATCGTCTGCAAATAAATTTTCCGAAACTCGAAAAGAAATTCTGGGTTGAACGCAGGGAGATAGATGTTTGATTAAAAAATGCGTTTGTTTTATTGTCACAAAGCAGATTAGCTGGTCGAATTGAATCTAAACTAGCTATCTACTTAAAGAATAAATAATAAAAGAAAGAGAGAGAATATTACAAATAAAGAGAAAACAGAGATAGAATAAACATGGATTTCATTATCATAGGGCAGTGTTCATTACAACTACTTACTACACTAGAAAGCAGAAAATCTACACTAGAAAGTGGTAAAAGAAGGTGGAGAGAAGTTATCCTCTTCGACGGTTGCTTGGAGGATGAGTCGCAACGACAGAGCGCCCGAACGAAAGTGGTGAGATGCGGGACGAAGGAGAACGATGAAGGATGACGGAGAGCGGGGCAGGACGACATTGTAGTGGGATTCGCTTCCCGAATGGCAGTGAAAGGACCACCGCGGAATGCTCCACGAATGGGGTGAGAAGGTGGAAAAATTGTATTTTGAACTCTAATGGAGCATCCTAGGTTTGAGACAAGCTCTTAGAGCATTGGAGGGGGTGAGAGAAGAGATGAAGGAATGAAGAAAGTGTAGGTGTAGATTGGAGGGGGCAAATAGAACTTTACACTTTAAAAATTAATTTCAGGGTCTTTAGTGATGGATCACTAAAGGCTTAAACGTGGGCAACATGTTTGCCCCGGCCACGCCTCTTCTTCTTCCTTTGATTTCAACGCATGCAACGCTCATCCACGATTGCGTGATCTCAGTCATCCATCTTGCATTTTATGGCTCAGATTGCATCGCGCGCCTTTATCTTCTCTTCCTCAACGCTTAGAGCCCACGATCTCGTGATCTCAGTTGTTCGATCATGAGATCAGACAACTTAAGATGCTCATCGCATGCCTACTTCAGCCGTTGAGCACATGACGCGGACAAACCAGGGCCGTCCACACGAGATTGGGCGGTCTTGATTCAAATTGGATCTGCTCTAAGGAGGTGCGCTACGGGGATTCGATCCCGCAACCTCACACACTAAAGGATGTTATCCACCGCGCTATGCATGTGGATAGACAAGAAGAGAATTCCTGTGCCATTTAATGTTGATCGTTGGATCTTGATTCGACAGTTGAGATTAGATGTGGAATTCTTCTCACATGAGATGTGGCTTGAGGGAGGCAACTTGATCAATCTTAGCCGTTGGATGAGAAGACAGGGCAGTGAGCATTTTGGAGGGTCTAGATGGCACCATGTGGCATCATCTGGACCGTCTATCTTCTATGAGTTGTAGATGGTGTCATGAATGTCGGATTGAACCGATTTTTATGTTGTTGGGATGTGATCGTCGATCCGAACCCATTCGTGCGGTCGGATTTGTCATCTAAAGTGCGGATTGACACCATATTGTCCCTTGATCTCTGACCTTCCTCGGATTATATCTAATGCTACGGAAGTCCGATTAGGGCGATCTTGAAGTCGTTTAACTCCGATCCTCTCCCTGATTAGATCCGTATGGTTGGATTTTCAATCTGAAACTTTGATTAAATATTGCCCTATTAATTGACCACAAGAAAGGAAAATTAACCTAAACCTTATACAACCTAATCTATATGCAAGATGATGCATGTTATACAATATTTATAATATATGATGCAACTCTATGTCTAAGAACGCTTAAAAATAGACAGTTTATGTGATATAAACATGTTTACATCACACCCCCATGCCTATTTTTTGTTAGTCCCTAGCAAAACTACATACTATTTATAAAAGAATTAGGTCGGATTTCTTGGGCAATAGTTATTTTTCAACGCTTATGAATTTCAACTTCGACTTGAACTACAGAGACACAACAGTGCTCGGGTGTCTACCAAAATGCAGACTGCCTTAAGCCCTTGCCTTATTCAAAGAATGATCTTTTTCTTCTTTTATTCTTTTATAATTTTTTTGGATTTTGAGTTTAGGGTTTCGGAACAGTTTTCTACGGCCACTCAACCCACCCAAGACTCGAAGAGAACCCTAAGTTCTAAGCATCTTTGTGTGAAATGTGATAGACTCACTGATCGACGATTGGAATGGACTTCGGGTTTCTACACCCCTAGGTGACCTTGAAAAGAAATTCTGCCTAAAGGTATATCTATTCGACCGGTAACTTTCTCCCTACTTTTATTTTTATGGGGTCAACATAAGGGTGAACCCAGTGTATATCTCCTTGGCTTATTCTACTTCTCCACTTCTTCCTAAGTGTTTTGGAATTATACGTGCATTTCTTTAGCTGGGTTTTGGACAACCTACCAATGGGCTGTTACCCACGATAACTTGTCAGCCATACTCGTGCAGTAAAGTGTGGCTTTTTTTTTCTTTTCTCCTTTTCTATTTTTTTTTCTTTTTTCTTTTTGGATATTTTTTTCTTTTTAAGTAGGTGGCTTCTTTGATCTAAGATTTACCTAAAGGCAGCAGGAAAAGAATGGTCATGTGACTGGGCTCTGGACAACATATCAATGAGCTGTTACCCACGATAACTTGCCAGCCATACCACTCTAAAAGGTTCATTAGCTACCCAATTTCCGTTAAAATCGTCGAAAGGCGAGTTAGGGCCAATAGTGTGTAGATGCTTAGACTTAAAATCCCCTCAAATCAGAGGGCGGGTTCATAAGTTGTGTACTTATCACCCCAACTTATTTAACCAATTAAAATATGAATTTAGAATGGTGAGGACTTGAGAAACAAGTCCACATTTTAGTGGACGTCCGGGCTAATTAAGCTTGAAGACTTGAAGGGCCTAAGTGCTCACATCATATAGTTTTATTCTCTAAGATTGAAAATTTTTTAAAGCCCAAGTTCTCTTTCCTAATTCAACTCTTTTTTTTAATAAATAAAAAGAAAACAAAAAAAAGTCTATGGAGCTGATGAAATAATTCAGATGTGAATATCAACCCCCCAATGCCTATCTAATGCAATATCCTCATTGTATTAAAAAGATATGAAATAGAGTGGAGTAAAGTAGAAAGCACCTAAATTGCGTGAATAACAGGTTGGCTCTGAGATGAAAAGAAACTGTATACGTGCTGAATTTAGTGACTTCAGCTAAGCACACTATACAAAGAATAAGAAATCAGGAATTCACAGGTGCAAGTCAGGATCAGAATAAGAAAATTTAGCTTTGGACCTGCTAGGAGAAAATGTCCACAGATGTTGACCAGATTGTAATGCAGACTCATACCCCATGGTCGAGTATATCTAAGGTTCTGCATAAAAATTATCCAAAACCTGAGATCAGTATGCAAGCGGGGTCGGGCTTGTGATTTGTGAGGATGCAACCCAAGCCCCAAAAGTTGGATAACAGAGAAATTAAGCTCAAAAGGATAATCAATGAATGTGCACTTGGGTTGGACATCCTCTGAATCAAGGATGTCATAAGGGTCCTAGTGGAGAGTTGGTGGTTTCAGACAAATAGGAACCCTTAGACTCGATCTTTTTCATCCTTCGAAATTGACTTCCCATATCAATATTTCCCAACTCCTATCCTTCTCATTCAGACTTTGAAATTCCTGGACCTCCTGTATGTTAATCACCCCGGTTAAATTTTCCAAGTCTAAAAGATGTGACTGAATTAGAATGGACCTGGGTTTAGTGATTTCAAAATCAAAATCTTCAGTAAGCTCAATACGGTGTGATTGAGGATCGGGGATTTGAATTGAATCCTTCAGAAAGTAAGGATCTGAATCTGCCACGTGAACCCCAATAAGATCAGCTTCCTCAGTTATTGGGCCGTCATATGATTCATCGAATTCCTCAGACCTAGTCATCTCACAGAAATCGTGTGCTGTAAACTCAGGTGAGACTTCGCATAATAATTCTTCACCTTCAGAATCAAAAAAATCTAAATCCGCATTAATGTGTCTTAAAATCATCAATCACTTTCTAATCCATGGAGACATATGTTTCCTTGTACCTCGACTCAGGGATCTCAGGTGAAGAAATCATTTCATCTTTAATTGGTTGCTCAAGACCAATCTGGTCAATCCCGATCTCGTAACACGTGTCCCCCCCAATAGGTGCTTGAGCGGGTTCTGACATTGGATCTCCTGAAGGGGGTTCATTTTGGGAATCATCCCAAGATTAGACAAATCTCATCCTCAATTTAGATAACTTCCCAAGTAAAAGCTCACCCGAGCCCTTATCCTTAACATCCTAGAGCCAATCCAACAAATACTTGTTCAGATCATCAATCATTTCAATCAAAGGCTCCAATTCTTCAGTGCAAGGTGTTGGCTGAGCTTCTAAATACTGTATCATATTCCTTAAGTTAGGCAATACCTTCTCTTGGACCTGGTTAACCTGAACCAAATGCTTTGGTTCAGGGTTGGGCGGGATTGGGTTCAGTGCAGGGGAGTCAACGAATTGAGGTTCTTGACACCCTCCCTGATAATAGTCATTTCAGGTTGTCCATAAGGAGGTGATGACCTATAAGCAGTGTAATCTGAGGAAGGGTAAGGATCAGCATATCCTTCTCGATTGTAGATCATATTAGGTTGTCCAAATGAGGGTGATGATCTATAATCGATGTAGCTCAGAGAACGATATGAATCAATATTATGGTGTCCAGAGTTAGACCTTGAACATGGAGGTCCGGAACTGTATCCCCAATCAGGATTATCCCAACTAGAAGATGGAAGAGAATAAGTATGGTTGGAATAATAATAATTTTGGGAATAAGTAGTGGTAGAAGGGTAGGAGTGGAAGTGTGAATAGGATGTGGAAGGATCCATGACAGAATGGAAGGAAGAAAGGTACCCTGTAATACAAACAAACAAACCTATCCTTAAGTGGGCTAGCCTAATGACCTATAGACTCCTAGAACCCATCTTGAGATAAAGAAACAATTTGATCTACTTCTTTCAGGTCAATCCAACCAGTTAGAGGGAAAGACTGGGGAGAAGGTCCTTCCTTTGGCTTGAGCCTCCGGTTCCTAGTGTACCCTCCAACCGCGATAGTTTGATTCTGCTCCCCTAGCTAGACATCAGATTTAATGGTAGAAACAACCTAATAAAAAATAATCTTGATCTGGGCTCCGAAGAGTGAGTCCAATCCTTAATGCCAAGTCTACTCTGTTTTAATTATGGTTAGGTTTGATTGTGCTTTGGAATGTGATGGGCCCTTTATCTGGGTTGTGCCCTTAATAATTGATTGATATGTGTGTGCGTTGATGAGAGCCTCATCATGAACCCTAACTAGCATATTTTGATCTAAATAAGTGTTTAAAAGCTCCTATAAAACCTAAGGGAAAGCCTAAATCAGAGAATTCTAAATTTAAGAATAAAATAATTCACAAGGGGTAAAACTGTAATTTTACCAATGCAGTACACAAATGGGGTGTCTAAGGGTCTAAACACAGGTCAAATGGGTTTAATAAGAAAGAAAGTGGGATGACCTGATCCGAAAAGGGTTATAGCAACTTCTAGGAATTAAATGACATTCTGTAACCCTGAAACAATCCTACTTTAATTCACGAGGTTTCAGGAAGGATACAAATCAACTAAACCCTGGAAAAATACTCCATAGGGTTTAGAACCTTCAATTTGGCCTTTGGAACCTATCTTGAGCTAAATTAAGAACCATACCCAATTTTTGACCTAATTTGGATTTTTGTGCAAATTAACTGGTCAAACATGGTCAAACGTAAAATTAAACTTTACCATTAGATTCCTTAGGTCCAAATTAGGTTTATACCAAAATTTAGACCTAAGGGAAGGCCATCTTGACCTACTTTACAAATTGGTTCTCTTGAATTACTTTTCGACCCTTATCTTTTTGAACCCTTGCATTTTGCCCCCCATCTTCTCTTTCATTATTTACAGAATGGTCCCTCTACCACCCCGCGCAGCTACCCATACCTCCGGCGACTTTGCGCGGAGGATGGCGCCGTGCAGGGTATGGGAGCTGCTCTAGGAAACGAAAGGGGGGTTCCCTACGTCGTCCTCTTCCGCAGGGACCCCCTCCCATGTCCTGCCATTGCCCATTCCTCTCGTGCGAACGTGCGAGAGGAATGTGTCTCCACTTCCGGCCAACTCCGGCAAGCTCTCCACGATCTCTCCTCGAGATTCTCTTCTCGCCAGCTGCTATTTAAGGGACGGTAGGGCTCTCCGGTTGTTTTAAGCCTATTTTGGACAAGGAAAACCCCCAACTTCGTTTGCTCCTCCTCCGGTCAAGCGCTCGCAGGCTTCGATGACACTTCCTCCTCCCCTTCGTCGCTCTACTGCCATACCTGCAGCAGAGTTCACTCCGCCTCATCCTCCCATGCTGGGCCGCACCAGCTGGCACCTTCTTGACCTCCTCCTCGTCGCTGTTACCCCCCTCTGGGCATCTTCGTCTTCGGCGTCGGCAGGCTCGCGTCGAATGCCTCCTCCTCCCCTTTCGTTAGTTAAGTAGGTAAACACTCTTCCCCTTTCTATCTCCTTTATTTCCCCCTTATTAATTTGTTGTTTCCACCCACCGACCACCACTGGCCATCGCCACCTTCTCCATCTCCAGCAACCCTCCGGCGAGGCGTTCTCGCCACTCCACACCTCCATCCGCCTCACCAGCTACCCCTTAAGCACTGCAACACCTCACTGACCCTAAATCCGCACTCCATTCACCACGCCACACCTACAGAACACCCCCCGAACACACCCACTCTCACGCACACAGTGTGTCCTAGGCACACTCACACAGACACCCTCGCACCACTTCGACCACCTCTACAACCTTCGCCACACTGTGGCGAAGACGCCCAAGGTATTTGACAAGGCTGCGAGGCCGCGTGCGTGTTTCAGGGACAGCGTGGCTCACCGCCATTAACGAGCGGGTTGGAGCTGCTTCGCAAGCTGCTCCAGGCTGCAGCACTCCAGGCGCCCAAGACCAGCAGGTGCAGAACCTCCTCGCGCACACACTCAAGTTCAAAATTGGGGTTGCAGGCCTCTGCCGCTGCCCCAATTGGACTAGCCTTCCTCTCGCAGACGCCCGAAATCAAAGGTGGGACTTTAGTCCCACCTCAGAAGTGTGTGGGCGCGTGCCCACATAGAAATTGAAAAAGTGTTCCAGGCTTATCGCCTCGAAACATTGGGGTGAGGTCCCTCGCCCTCACCGGGTCTCGTCCGCGGCACTGCCCATGCGAACCTGACCTGCGACCCGATTACCCTGATCCGTGCACTCCTCGCGCACCACCCACGCCGGTGCGCCTGGACCCGGGCACGCAATCCGACTTGATTACCCGGCTTTGGGTGAGCGTACCAAAGAGAGATTTAGAGAGAGAGACGCGGGAAAGGGTAGGGGTAGGTTTTGCGTTCGCATGTGTGCAAGGAGCAGGTGAAGAAGAGAAGGAAGGGAAGCAGCGAGGACTTGGCCGCAAGAAGAAGAAGAAAGAAAGAGGCGAGGACTTAGACGCAAAGCAAAGAAGAAAGAAGGTGAAGGATGAGCTGTTGCAAGGAGAAGCTGAGAAGAAAGAAGAAGGAGAAGAAGATGCAGAAGAAAGAAGAAAGAAGAAGAAGCAGCAGTAGAGAAAAGGAAAAGAAAAAGAAGAACCGCAGCAGAGGAGAAGAAGAAAGAAGAAGGCAGAGAAGCTGACTGAAGAAGAGAAGGCACAGTAAGAGAAGGGAGAATAAGAAGAAGCCAAGAGAAAGAAGAGAAGGAAAAGAGAAAGAAAAGAACCGCAACTGCTGAAAGAAAAGAAAGCACAGTGCGAAAAGAGAGAAGAAGAAAAAGAGAAATTTTTGCTCTCTCTCTCTTAACTTTTTGTAATAGTATTGTGAACTTATATGTTTTTAGAATGATGTGTGCTCCCTGAGTTCGACTTCGGGATAATTTAAATCTCGAGTAATAAATAAATTAAACTGGTGACCGTTTTTTGCAATATACTATGACGAATATATCATTAAAACACTGCGAACGACGGGGCCCCACCAGTTTTTGGCGCCGTTGCCGGAGAGCAACGGCCATTCTAGAAGCTATTTATTCACAATTTTTGATTTACTACTGACTTAAGATCTTTTCTTTTGTTGTGCAGGCACAGCATAGGGAAATAAGAAGGAAACAAGCAGCCGCACAACAACCATGCCAAGGGATAGGTAATTTTATATCCTCTCTTTTAAACCCCTAAAATTCTAAAGAAGAAGAAAAAGCAATTTAGGAATAACCTGTCGTCCATACCTAGTAAATCACAAAAGTTGTTGTTTTCAAATTTCAACACATTCTATCTGTACATCCATTAAAGGTATTTAGGGCTAAAACCTTCTTGCTTGAGCCCTAATTACCTAATCTTGAGGCAACTAACTGGATCAATTAGAGCCAACTTAAGACTTAACGCTAAGGTTTTAGAGACACTTTCTAATCAAGAATTGAGAATTCCCAAAAGAAGTGTGCTCAAGCCATTGCTTGAAAACATCTATTAAGTAAAATCCTAAGCAATCCAGCTCTGAAGTCACTTGAACCTTAAAAGACAAGACCTAATAAGCTCTCAAAGGAACTAATAGGTGAAGTTGATCCCTTGGATCAACCAACCTTTAAATTAGGTCACTCTTTGCACTCAAAAGGTTAAAGTTCAAGTGAAACCCTAAGCACCTTGATCCTAATTAAAAGTGGTAGACTTAAGAGGACAAGGTCTCCATTCTGGCCTACCTGGAATCTCAGTGACGAGAGGTCAGGTGGGGGAAACACTGTAACCCGTGGGGGCGCTCTACCGTGTAGGGGTCTTCGCGAGACTCACCCTCTCTTGCTGCCCAGGTAATTCTCAGGTGGATGACCTTCTGATTAAGGGGTACCATCCACCCCGAACCTTTATAGTCACCCAGCATTTTGGGCGTTTTGATTGGGTCCAACACCTGCTAACATCGTCTAATCCATCAGTGCATGTTTGGTATAAGGTCCTTGAAACCTCCTCTAGAAATTCACTCTCCCCGAGGCCAAGCCTCGGTACCCTTGTTTGTACGACCAACTCTTCACATAGACCTCTCCTCTGATTCTGAACCCAACTCACCTTCTTCTTCCAAAATGGCTCAGCCAGTTGAGGAAGAGAATAATCTTGAGCACCAGCTCTAGCGACTCAATGACCTCTTCCGGAACTTCATGAATCCACTGCAGCGTCCCATGATGCGAGATCACTATAATCCCGCTGCGGTGGCAATTGAGCCTCGAGTCAGAATCCCGACTGGAGGACCTAATTCTGAACTGAAATCCAACATGATTCATGAAATACCTAAATTCCATGGGCTTAATTCTGAAGACCCCTTCCAGCACATCAAACCGCTAAAGCATCTGGCTCAGACTTTCGGGTCAGATGCGCATAATCGTTATATCTTACTCATGATGATGTTCTCTTTCTCCCTTATGGACAAGGCAGCCCATTGGTATCAGACCCAGACCCGTCCGATCAACACTTGGGAGAAACTTCAGTTCGAGTTCTTGAAAAAGTTCTTCCTCGTTGGTCGGACCAATGCCTTGCGCCATCAGATTACTCACTTCACGCAACAGACGGGAGAACCTCTTCATGAGGCATGGGATCGTTTTCAGGATCTCATGAGAAAGTGCCCCCATCACGGAGTTCCTAAATGGGAACAAGTCCAGTCATTTTACCAGGGACTTCGTGAGGATATTAGACTGTTCGTCAATGCAACTTGTGGAGGGAATATCATGGGTCAACATGAAGACACCATGTGGGAGATTCTCGAAAACATGTGTGAGAACTCCATCAACAATGACTCCATGGGACTACTCGACAGGACGAATACCCGCGCTGCGACGAACATTAGGGGAGCACATGAGATGCGGGGCTTGCCCGCATCAGTCGACCTGAAATTAATGGCCAGTCGATTGGACAAGGTCTCTATTATTGAGAAGAAGGTGGATGAGCTGACTCAGCATTTGCAGCAAGCCACCTCTGCGCAGAACTCCTTCGCATAGCCTCCTCCCGCACAGGAGACTGTGCAGAACATTTTCCATCGACCTTCTCCCGGGGTGGACTCATATGCACCCCCATCTGACTCTCGGATCAGAGGAACCTCCGATCCTTTCTATTCTAGCCGGGAGAGCTCTACTCCCCCATTCTCTGACTTTTCTGAGGCTCCTCAGACCTGCGAGGACCTCAACGCCATCTAGAATGACCCATTCTCCAATACCTACAATCCTAGATGGCGAAATCATCCCAACTTCCAATGGGCGGGGAATTCCCAGAATCCGGGACCACCCTTTCAGCCCCGTCCACCAGCACCTCGTCCTTATCAGCCGCTTCAGCCTCGTCCCAACCCCACTTATCCATCCAGGCCAAACCAAGACCAGATGTCCCTCATCCTCCAGACTTTGGCTGACATTCAGAGAACGAATGCGGCTATTCAAAAGAAACACAAGGACGAAATCACAGAAGTTCGAAATCAACTTGCCCAGTTGGTAAATTCTCGCCAACCAGGCATGCTTCCTTCTCAGCCTCTACTTAACCCTAATAGCATGCCGACCCAGCGGCACGTTATGAACCCAAACCCGTGCCAAGCACACATGGTTTATCAGGCCCCTTCTATTCCTTCACCTGACGGGATGGAAGCTTCAACTTCTTATGCGGGTTATCAACAGTAGCAGCCCAGTTTGCCAACCCCTAACTAGAACCAGGCAGGACTTAATTCTATAACAACCTGTAGTGGTAAGGCGACCCAAGATCCACCTTATCCAGACCACTCCAAGCCTGGTAGTGACCCGAATCCTAGAGCAGTCATCCAGGATGTTCCTATCCCTGTCCCAGATCAAAAACCAGGACCTATCCTATAGGAACCAACCAAGGTTCCATTTCCCAAGGCCTTGACCAAGGGAAAGAAGACAACCAAATCCGTGGCTCCTGAGGAGGACTTGGTCAAGCTCTTTGAGCAAGTCTAAATAAACATCCCCTTGATGGATGCGATCCGCCACGTAACGCCTTACGCACGATTTTTGAAGAACGTGTGTACACCTCAGCGTAAGCCGCGAACCAAGAGTGGGAGTCTAATTGTACTGTCAGAGCAAGCCAGCTCTGTAATCCTGAGTAGACTCCCACCCAAGGCAAAAGACCCAGGCACTCCCCTGATTTCATGTAAGATTGGTGAAACCCAGTTCGACAGAGCATTGTTAGACTTAGGTGCCTCCATAAACTTGATACCCACATCCTTACTCAACCATCTAGAAGAATCTGAGCTAAAACCGATCGAGGTGACATTACAGTTAGCAGACCGATCTATCAAGTCACCTAAAGGAATTCTTGAGGATGTTATTTTGAGGGTGTGGGATTTCTATTTCCCTGTAGACTTCATAGTCTTAGATATGGACGCACCTGAAAATCCAAGGGATACACCGATCATACTAGGGAGACCTTTTCTGGCCACTGCAAGGGCCAACATAAGTTGTGAGGAGGGCCAAATAGAACTGAAATTTGGGAACCAGACTCTTAAAATTGATATCTTTAAGGCCCAACAAGGAATTAATTGCAGTATCATTGAACAAATCTATGATGTTAGAGATTTGGTTGATGAACCACAACTTGAGAACAACATGATCATTCCTCATCAACCACAAGAGGATCTTGCACCGCAATTAGAGGAGGCAGACATTGAGATAGACAATCCCATAACTCCTACCCATGTACCTTATACTCACCTTGAACCTCCCGCTGCAACTGATAACCCCATTCATGAACTCAAACCTCTTCCCGACCATTTAAAATATGTCTTCTTGGGTTCTAATCAGACATTTCCTGTGATTATAAACTCCAGACTCACACCTGATCAGGAATCCTGTCTGATTACTGTTCTCCAGCAACATCGCAGGGCCATTGGTTGGACTCTCGATGATTTGACTGGAATAAGTCCCTCTTATTGCACACATTGTATCTATTCTGAAGAGAGCGCACAGCCTTCCCGTGAGATGAAGAGACGTTTGAATCCCAATATGCAGGAGGTCGTGAAAAAGGAGATTATTAAGTGGTTAGATGCAGGGATCATCTACCCGATCTCTGACAGTCGTTGGGTGAGCCCAATCCAGGTTGTGCCTAAGAAGGTAGGGCTCACCACTATCACGACTGAAACCGAAGAAGTCATACCTACCCGTATAGCCAACTCGTGGAGAGTCTGCATAGATTACCGAAGACTCAATTCCTCCATGAAGAAGGATTATTTCCCACTACCATTCATTGATCAGATTCTCGAGAAATTAGTGGGAAATAGATTCTTCTGCTTCCTTGACGGGTACTCTGGTTATAACCAAGTAGCTATTCATCCAGAGGACCAAGAAAAGACCACATTCACCTACCCCTTCGGGACGTACGCGTTCTGAAGGATGCCGTTCGGTCTCTGCAATGCACCCGTGACTTTTCAGCGGTGCATGCTTGCCATATTCTCTGATATGGTAGGTGATTATCTGGAAGTCTTCATGGATGACTTCTCAGTTTTCGGGGCATCATTTGACGATTGCCTCCAGCACTTGGTTCATATACTCAGGCGTTGCATCGATGTAAATCTGGTTCTTTCCTGGGAAAAGAGCCACTTTATGGTGCCTGAGGGGATCATCTTGGGACACTTAATTTCTGAGAAAGGCATCCAAGTGGATCGAGCCAAGGTTGATCTGATTTCTCGACGTCCTATGCCTAGCTCGATCAGGGACATCCGTTTTTTTTTGGGGTACGTCGATTTTTACCGTCGTTTCATCCCTAATTTCTCGAAAATCGCGCGCCCCCTGACTACTCTTCTCTCCAAGGATGTACCCTTTGAAATTTCTAAGGAATGCACTCAAGCTTTTGAGAACCTTCGTGACCGAGTCACCCAAGCCCCGATCCTACAGTCCCCTGATTGGTCTCAACCCTTTGAGATCATGTGTGATGCATCTGACTTCGCTGTAGGGGCAGTTCGGGGGTAGAAGATTGACGAGAAACCCGTGGTCATCTACTACGCTAGCAAGACACTTAACGAGGCTCAGCGTAACTATACGGTTACGGAGGAAGAGCTGCTAGCCGTAGTATTTGCCCTCGAAAAATTCCGATCTTATCTCCTGGGTTCCCACAGCATAATCAACTCGGATCACATAGCTATGAGGCATTTCCTTGCTAAGAAGGACGCGAAGCCTCGATTAATCCGATGGATCTTGCTGTTGCAAGAATTCGACCTTGAGATTCGTGACAAGGTGGGAAGACAGAATGTGGTAGATGACCACTTGTCTCGCCTTCCTTCTAAAATCATCAACCCTTCTGGACCCATCACGGAGCATTTTCCTGATGAGCACCTATTGACTATTGGTACTCGGTTTCAATGGTTTGCTGATATAGTAAACTACTTGGCATCTCATCAAATCCCGTCTGATTGGCCAAAGGCTAAGAAAGATAAGTTGCACTCCGATGCCAAGTACTACATCTGGGAAGACCCGTACCTTTTCCGCATAAGTGCTGACCAAATCATCCGGAGATGTGTCCCGAAGGGTGAAATCAATGACATTCTCTCCTTTTGCCATGACCAAGCATGCGGTGGCCATTTCTCTGGGCACAAAATCGCATAAAAAATCCTCCAGTGTGGCTTTTACTAGCCCACTATCTTCAAAGACGCATACAGACACTGTAAGGCATGTAGTCATTGCCAAACTTTGGGCAACATGAGCCACCGCAACATGATGCCTTTGCAGCCGATTCTCGTATGCGAGATCTTCGATATTTGGGGGATTGATTTTATGGGCCCCTTTCCTGTTTCAGACGGCTTCGAGTACATTTTGCTCGCTGTGGACTACATGTCCAAATGGATCGAAGCTATTCCAACCTGAACCTGTGATCACAAGATCGTCATCAAATTCATTCATCAGAATATCTTCTCACGGTTCGGGATTCCTTGTGCAATCATCTCTGACGGAGGGACCCATTTCACCAATGCTCAGTTCAGGTCACTGATGACCAAATACGGGGTGTCTCACCGAATCTTTACTCCTTACCACCCCAAATTAATGGTTTAGCTGAGCTATCAAATCGGGAGATCAAGAAAATCTTGCAGGTTACTATTCGACTTGACAAGAAGGATTGGTCGTCCTGACTTCCGGAAACTTTGTGGGCTTATAGGATCGCCCACAAGATCCAATTAGGCATGTCTCCTTTTAGACAGGTGTACGGGAAGGCGTGTCACCTTCCCGTCGAATTGGAGCACAAAGCCTATTGGGTAGTCTAGAGCTGCAACTTAGATCTTTCTAAGGCTGGAACCCACAGAAAGCTTCAGATAAGCGAGATCGATGAATTACACCTTGATGCGTATGAGAACTCGCGAATCTACAAAGAGCGGGTTAAAGCCTTCCATGACAAGCACATGTCTAGAAAGATCTTCCACCCTGGTCAGAAGGTCCTACTCTTCGATGCCCGACTCAAACTCTTCCCTGGGAAACTGCGATCCAAGTGGGTCGGACCATATCTTGTCCGACAGTTTTTTGGAAATGGAGCAGTCGAAATCAGTCCTCTCAGCCACGATTCCGAACCTTTCTTCGTGAACGGTCAGAGACTCAAACCGTTCATTGATGTAACCTCTACAGATTTGGCTGAGTCATCATTTATCCTCTATTCTCCCTGAGCTTATTGCTCCCAGCTGATGGCGTAAAACTCAGCGCTTAACGGGAGGTAGCCCGTCATTCTTTCTGAAAAATCCGAAACCTTTTCTGACACCTCTTTGCACTTTAGGTTCATCCTTTAGGATAGCCGACTCCACCTCAGGTGCTCGCATCTGAGATTAGAAATCGTCCGCAACAGTCACCCCGACCCATCCACTCACCAAAATACCTGTCCTAATGCATGAACCAAGCTAAATAAAAACCCTCTTAATTTACAATGAGGACATTGCAAATCTTAGGCATGGGGGGGTATGAAAGTGCAAAATGGATAAAAACTCATAAGAAAAGGTTTCAACATAAAAAAAAAAATTCGGAAAGGAGGGAAGGATTCTTGTGGATTTTACAAAAGGAGGAGGAGAAAAAGAGCTAAATGATAGAAAGGAGCACAAAATGAAAGAAAAGAGATAGTTATTAATAAGAAATTAAGGAATTAACCTAAGTTTTAGACCACATTAAGGAAAAGAAAAAGGAAAGTGCATAACAAGATTAGTAAGAATGCAAACCTCAGGCATTCTTGGATAGATTAAGATCTAGATATTCCTCAAGAGGTTGAGGAAATTGAAAACCTAAAGTATTAGGTCCAAGGCTTAGGAAGTATTCGGCCTCGTTAACTGACTTTTGGTTTACGGGACTCAGTAACCTAAGCACCCAAATTCACACACACAGTCTGGTTCAGTGAGCATAAGTATCAAAATCATGTAGAAGCATTCAAATATTCTGAAAATGTCACCTAGATTAGGAGCAGTCGATCAACACAAGTTGATTTGGACGAGTTCCCCGCACGACGAGGTGGGAAATTTCCCTCGAAGATGCGTAACAACATATCATCTCCTCGGTGCTTGTCTCTTAGGATATTTACATATCCTACTGAGGGCATGTAAGCACTCTGCCAGTTCAGATTTCATGGATGACATTATCACGAAGTGTCAATTGCCAGGGTTTGAATTCGGCTACGGAATACCATGGATGGGATTATCTCGAAAGCCAGGGTTCTAGGGGTTACCATGGGCAGTGCTATCTCGAAGCATCGACTGCCAGGGACCCTTGAGGATTGATGATGGGGATAAGGAATCCGATACAGATTGTGTTGTGAAGCCAATACTAACCAAGAATTAAAAAGGAAAGAGAGAGAAAACTCTCCAAACATATAAATCTTTTGTCTCTCTCTTACAAAACACACTGCAAACTGAACCAAGGCTAAAACTATCTCAGGCACGGGTGCTTTAACCACAAAGTCCAATAAACTTTGAGTTAGTTCCTGTAGGCCTTAAAAACCTTTGCTAAAGACTGAGGCTAAAGCTAGACAGATCTGGATCTTGGTTGGTACTAGAGTACTTTTTAGGCCTATGTTGGCATTCTGATCTAATCAAGGATACAAGAGGAAAAGTACTTATCTAAACTTGATAAAAAATTCATGGTCTAGAACAAGGGTTAAAACCTTAAAATTTTGCTAAGGGACTAGCAAAAGCTAAGCATGGGGGTATGATGAGAGCTACATCATGAACCCTAACTAGCATAATTTGATCTAAATAAGTGTTCAAAAGCTCCTACAAAACCTAAGGGAAAGCCTAAATCAGAGAATTCTAAATTTAAGAATAAAATAATTCACAAGGGGTAAAACTACAATTTTACCAATGCAGTACACAAACGAGGTGTCTAAGGGTCTAAACACAGGTCAAATGGGCTTAATAAGAAAGAAAGTGGGATGACCTGATCCGAAAAGGGTTATAGCAACTTCTAGGAATTAAATGACATTCTGTAACTCTGAAACAAACTCACTTTAATTCACGAGGTTCTAGGTAGGATAAAAATCAAATAAATCTCCTAAAATTCATGGAAAAATACTCGCTAGGGTTTAGAACCTTCAATTTGGCCTTTGGAACCTATCTTGACCTAAATTAAGAACCATACCCAATTTTTGACCTAATTTGGATTTTTGTGCAAATTGACTAGCCAAACGTGGTCAAACCTAAAATTAAGCTTCACCATTAGATTCCTTAGGTCAAAATTAGCTTTATACCAAAATTTGGACCTAAGGGAAGGCTATCTTGACCTACTTTACAAATTGATCCTCTTGAATTACTTTTCGACCCTTATCTTTTTGAACCGTTGCATTTTGCCCCCCAACTTCTCTTTCGTTCTTTACAGAACAGTCCCTCTGCCACCCCGCGCAGCTGCCCATACTTCCGGTGACTTTGCGCATAGGATGGCGCCGCGCAGGGTGCAGGAGCCGCTCTCAGAAACGAAAGGGGGTTCCTTGCGTCGTCCTCTTCCGCAGGGACCCCCTCCCATGTCCTGCCATTGTCCATTCCTCTTGTGCGAATGCGCGAGAGGAATGGGTCTCCACTTCCGACCAACTCCGGCAAGCTCTCCACGATCTCTCCTCGAGATTCTCTTCTCGCCAGCTGCTATTTAAGGGACTGCATGGCTCTCCGGTTGTCTCAAGCCTGTTTTGGCCAAGGAAAACCCCCAACTTCGTCTCCTCCTCCCCCGGTCAAGTGCCCGCAGGCTCCTGTGACTCTTCCTCCTCCCCTTTGTTGCTCTGCTGCCATACCTGCAGCAGAGTTCACTCCGCCTCGTCCTCCCGTGCCAGGCCGCACCAGCTGGCACCTTCCTGACCTCCTCGTCGCCGTTACCCCGCTCTGGGCATGTTCGTCTCCGGCGTCGGCAGGCACGCGTCGAGCGCCTCCTCCTCCCCTTTCGTCAATTAAGTAGGTAAAGACTCTTCCCCTTTCTCTGTCCTTTATGTCCCCCTTATTAATTTGTTGTTTCCACCCACCGACCACCACTGTCCATCGCCACCTTCTCCATCTCCGGTCGCCCTCCGACGGGGCGTTCCCGTCGCTCCACACCTAAATCCGCCTCGCCAGCTACCCCTTAAGCACTGCGACACCTCACTGACCCTAAATCCGCACTCCATTCACCACGCCACACCTCTAGAACACCCCCCGAACACACCCACTCTCACGCACACAGTGTGTCCTGGGCACACTCACACAGACACCCTCGCACCACTTCGACCACCTCCACACCTTCGCCACACTATGGCGAAGCCTCCCAAGGTATTTGACAAGGCCGCGAGGCCGCATGCGTGTTTCAGGGACAGCGCGGCTCACCGCCATTAATGAGCGGGTTGGAGCTGCTTCGCAAGCTGCTCCAGGCTGCTGCACTCCAGGCGCCCAGGACCAGCAGGTGAGGAACCTCCTCGTGCACACACTCAAGTTCAAAATTGGGGTCGCAGGCCTCTGCCGCTGCCCCAATTGGACAAGCCTTCCTCCCGCAGATGCCCGAAATCGAAGGTGGGACTTTAGTCCCACCTCGGAAATGTGTGGGCATGCGCCCAAACATAAATTGAAAAAGTGTTCCTGGTTTATCGCCTCGAAACACTGGGGTGAGGTCCCTCACCCTCACCGGGTCTCGTCCGCGGCACTGGCCACGCGGACCTGACCTACGACCCGATTACCCTAATCCGTGCACTCCTCGCGCACCACCCACGTCGGTGCGCCTAGACCTGCGCACGCAACCCGACCCGATTACCCAGCTCTGGGAGTGCATACCAAAGAGAGATTTAGAGAGAGAGAGATGCGGGAAAGGGTAGGGTAGGTTTTGCGTTCGCATGTGTGCAGGGAGCAGGTGAAGAAGAGAAGGAAGGGAAGCGGCAAAGACTTGGCCGCAAGAAGAAGAAGAAAGAAGGAGGCGAGGACTTAGACGCAAAGCAAAGAAGAAAGAAGAAGGTGAAGGAGGAGCTGCTGCAAGGAGAAGCTGAGAAGAAAGAAGAAGGAGAAGAAGACGCAGAAGAAAGAAGAAAGAAGAAGAAGCAGCAGCAGAGAAAAGGAAAAGAAAAAGAAGAACCGCAGCAGAGGAGAAGAAGAAAGAAGAAGGCAGAGAAGCTGACTGAAGAAGAGAAGGCACGGTAAGAGAAGGGAGAAGAAGAAGAAGCCAAGAGAAAGAAGAGAAGGAAAAGAGAAAGAAAAGAACCGCAGCTGCTGAAAGAAAAGAAAGCACAGTGCGAAAAGAGAGAAGAAGAAGAAACCAAGAGAAAGGAGAGAAGAAGAAAAAGATAAATTTTTGCTCACTCTCTCTCTCTTAAATTTTTGTAACAGTATTATGAACTTATATGTTTCTAGAATGATGTGTGCTCCCTGAGTTCGGCCTCGGGATAATCTAAATCTAGAGTAATAAATAAATTAAACTGGTGACCATTTTTTGCAATATACTGTGACGAATATATCATTAAAACATCGTGAACGACGGGACCCGACCATGTGTGCACAACCAATGATTTTCAAGCAAGATTATTTTTTGATGGGATCAATTTTAGGGTTTAAATCTTGCTTAGTAGCTTTTAGGATTCAACTTTAAGTGTATTCAATCAAGTTCAGTTGGCACACCATGTTTTGAAAGCATAGGTGAAGATGTTTTCCTTTAAATCTTAAAAAGAATGTGGAGTGCCTGGTAAATCCTTAGAAGTTGAACCTATTTGGCAACTACTTGATGAGTTGATTTTAATTGAAGTGGTGTAGCCTAAACAACTCAAACAATTGACCTGATGCACCACTTAGTTAGGCACACAAGTGGTTACCTAATTTGATTTCTACTCGATTATGTGTTTGGGTGTGTGTACCGATTCCAAAGATCGGTTTACCGGTTGAGTTTGAAAATCAGAAGAGGTTGTGTAGCTTTGTGAGATTTTTTTTAATTTTTCTTTTATATGTGGAGGATGAGGTGGGTGGAGGTGACAAACAAACAATCAAAAACTAACCTTAGAGTTTATAAGAACACCTAGGTTGATTTGTGTTTGTGTTATTACTTGGTGGAATGAAAACTAGTGGGTGGGAGGTGGGGGTGAAGTTACAGACCCTTCAACAGCACTTTACTCTAATCTGCCGCTTTTGCCTGTCTCGAGAGAGTACCTGCAATCACAATAAGATAAGAGAGAAGTGAGGTAAAAGATAACTAAGGTGGGAAAACGCGAGAAATCAAAGAGAGTCACCTCCACGGCAACGGCACGAAAATGTTGTATCGGAAATTCCCTGGTAACGGTGCCAAAATGTTGTAGCGGGAATCTGCGCAAACGGATGTTATGTTTTGAAAATACGTCGTTGTAGTTTGATTTGCGAGAAAAATTGTCAACAAATAAATTTACCGAAACTCGAAAAGAAATTCTAGGTCGAACACAGGGAGACAGACGTTTGATTAAAAACTGCGTTTGTTTTATTGTCACGAAGCAGATTAGCTAGTTGAATTGAATCTAAATTAGCTATCTACTTAAAGAATAAATAATAGAAGAAAGAGAGAGAATATTACAAATAAAGAGAAAATAGAGATAGAATAAACATGGATTTCATTATCATAGGGAAGTGTTTATTACAATTACTTGCTACACTAGAAAGCAAAAAATCTACACTAGAAAATGGAAAATCTACACTAGCAAGTGGTAAAAGAAGGTGAAGAGAAGCTATCATCCTCGATGGCTACTTGAAGGATGAGCCTCAATGACGGAACGCCTGGACGAAGGTGGTGAAAAGCGGGATGAAGGAGAACGATGAAGGATGACGGAGAATGGGGTAGGACAACGTCGTAGCAGGATCCGCTTCCCGAATGGGGGTGAGAGGACCACCACGGAATGCTCCACGAACAGGGTGAGAAGGTGGAAAAATTATATTTTTAACTCTAATAAAGCATCCCGGGTTTTGGACAAGCTCTTAGAGCTTTGGAGGGGGTGAGAGAAAAGAGGAAGGGATGAATAAAGTATGGGGATCGTAGGGCTATATGTAGGTGTAGATTGGAGGGGGAAAATAGGTCTTTACACTTTAAAAATTAATTTTAGGGTCTTATCCATCACTAAAGGCTTGAACGTGGGCAACATGCATGCCTCGCCATGCCACTTCTTCTTCCTTTGATTTCAACGCATGCAACGCTCATCCACGATTGCGTGATCTCAGCCGTCCATCTCTCATCCGACGGCTCAGATCGCATCGTGCCTGCACCTTCATCTTCTCTTCCTCAATGCTTAAAGCCCATGATCTCGCGATCTCAGCTGTCCGATCGAGAGATCGGACGACTTAAGATGCTCATCGAGCACCTACTTCAGCCGTTGAGCGCGTGTAGGTTAGAGGGGGCAAATAGGTCTTTACACTTTAAAAATTAATTTTAGGGTCTTTAGTGACAAATTTATTCGTCACTAAAGGCCTGAACGTGGGCAACATGCGTGCCCTAGCCACACCTCTTCTTCTTCCTTTGATTTCAACGCATGCAACGCTCATCCACGATTGCGTGATCTCAACCGTCCATCTCGCATCCAACGGCTCAGATCGCATCGCGCCCACACCTTCATCTTCTCTTCCTCAACTCTTAAAGCCCATGATCTCGGGATCTCAGCCGTTCGATCGAGGGATCGGATGACTTAAGATGCTCATCGCGCTCCTACTTCAGCCGTTGAGCATATGACGCGGATGAATCAGGGTCGTCCACACGAGATCGGGCGATCCTGATTGAAATTGGATCTATGCTCAGGTGTGCTGCGGGGATTCGATCCTGAGACCTCATGCGCTGAAGGATGTTATCCACCGCGCTATGCGCATGGATAAACAAGAAGAGAATTCCTGTGCCATTTAATGCTGACCATTGGATCTTGATTTGATGGTTGAGATTAGATGTGGAATTCTTCTCACATGAGATGTGGCTTGAGGGAGGCAACCTGATCAAATCTCAGCCGTTGGATGAGAAAATAGGGCAATAAGCGATTTGGAGGGTCTGGATGGCACCACATGGCATCATCTGCACCGTCCATCTTCTATGTGTTGTAGATGGTGCCATGAATGTTGGATTGAATCGATTTTCGTGCTGTTGGGCTGTGATCGTCGATCCAAACCAATCCGTGCGGTCAGATTTGTCATTTGAAGTGCGGATTGACACCATCTTGGCCCTTGATCTCTGACCTTCCTCGAATTATATCTAGTGCTACGGAAGTCTGATCAGGGAGATCTTGGAGTCGTTGAACTACGATCGTCGCCCTGTTCAAATCCGTACGGTTGGATCTTCAATCCGAAGCCCCGATTAAATGTTTCCCTGTTACCTGACAAAAAAAAAGGAAAATTAACCTAAACTTTATACAACCTAACCTAAATGCAAGATGATACATGTTATGTAATATTTATAATATATGATGCAACTCTATGTCTAAGAACGCGCAAAAATAGATGGTTTATGTGATATAAACGTGTTTACTTTAGTGGGCATTACCACCACCTTTCTAATTTCAGTCAAACCGGGTCCTCTAGCGGGTCGAGCTTGTCCAGATCCACTTAGGTGAAGGTGGACCTAAATCCACCTAAATGTAGGTGGGTCAGAAAAAGCCGGATTCGCCTATTTACTCAATATATGAGTAGCCGGATCCTTTTTTGGGCTTTGTGCTGAGTTTTGAGTCTAAGGAAGCTTTTTGCCCCTCATCATATGCTCTCACTCTCTAGTTAGTGGATGACGCTGAGAGAGTAATTAAAGCATTTAAAACTCCGCAGTAGACGATGCCCCCAAATGATTTCTCGTCTGTATTTCAAGCGAGGTAAACATTTATCATGAAGTGGGAGTTAAAATCTCTAAGCGAGCAAGGTGCCTTTAGTCATGTGATGTATGACCATTGAGATATGCGTGGAACGTGGACGTTTACCGCCAGAGTTCCTGTTAACCTTAAGAGGTCAACAAATAATAATTATGGGAAATGCATGTGTGTTTCTCCTAACTTTCTATTGGTCTTAAAAGGTCAGCATTATGTAGAGGGAGTGTAGCCGTTTCAGTGTGGATTCCTATCGGCCTAAAGAGGCGGCATTGTAATAAAAGGAATATAGGTGCATCTGCCTGAGTTCTCGTCGGCCTTAAGAGGTAAGCATATAATGGAGTGAACGTAGGCACATCACTGCTTGAGTTCTTGTTGGCTTTCTAAGGCTAGCACCCTGTGTAGTAATGTGACATAAGCGTCACCTTCCGCGAGTGGTGGCTAACTACTATGGGAACTTAGTTTTGTTGTGTAGTGTGACAAGATTGGCATTAATTACCGTCATGATGAGGAAAAAGACCTTAAATATCACACTTGTCAATGACGTGATCACTATTACTACGACAGTTGATCCATGCGCAGGGGCATTAAATGCCTTAAATGATGACCGAAGGTCACTTCAATATAGCGGGATTTTCTGAAATTCACACTGCAATCTACAGGATTTTGTTATTTTGAAATCCACACCCCACAAAGGGGAACCACCCTCAGGGGGGTTATAAATAGGGGGTAGGGCACACTTAATGGCCCACCTACCCTCTTTACTGCGGCCGAAAGATTGTTAGCCATCCTCGACTACTTCTCTTCCAGCGAGCTTGTGAGAAGAACTATTCGTTGGAACACCATATTTGGAGGAGTAGCCAAAGACTTAACATGTCTGGGCTCATGGGCAAGGTTAAGGCCGCCTCATCCTCATCCGGCATTTCAGCTGAGACGGGGGCCCTATATACTTTTCTGTCCGACTTTCGTAGCTGGAGCACCATTAAAGCGTTTCTGGATGCTTATGGGCTAAGGGGGGTTCCTTTCCAAGCTTGTGGGATCGAAAGTCGCCTGTGTTTAGACGGGACGAATGAGATGTTTATCATCTGTAGATACGCCATAGAACACGATCTACGAGTACCGTTAAATCCATTTTTGGTCTCCTTTTCATATTACCACCTTGTCCCTTCTCAACTGAGCCTCAACTGTTGGCCCGTCCTCAACGCCTTTACCGTTATTTGTCTTCATATGGGGATTGCTCCCCATCTAGGTGTTTTCCGCCTAATTTTTGGGCTCATGCCTCTTAAAGTGAAAAGGGGCAAGATGCCTGTTGAACGTACGAGTTGCTACGCTAACGTATTTGGTTTTGAAAAACCTGTCGTTGTAGTTTGAAAGTAAAGAACTCGTGTTCAACAAATAAAATTTATACCGAAATTGAAATTCCGGGTCGAACACAGGGAGGCGGACGTTTGATTTAAAAACTACGCGTTTTTTTTTATTTGTCATGAAGTAATTCAATTGATTAAAATTATCTAACTATTTACAATAAATAGAAGAGAGAGAGAGTAAGAGAGAGAGAATGTTTCAAACAGAAATCAAAACAAGATGTAGAATGAATAGGGAATTCATCATTAAAGAGATTGTTTCACTAAACATTACAACTAAAAAGCATAAAACAATTACACTAGAAAGTAGTAAATTTACTCTAGAAAGCATTAAAAGAATGGAGATAGAAATATCCTCCTCGACGATCTCTTGGAGGATGAGCAGAACTACTCTAAAATGCAATAAATCAATTCTTGAAAGTAGTAAAAAGAATGGAGAGAGAAATATCCTCCTCGACGGTCGCTTGGAGGACGAGCCGGACGGGACGATGCCTGGACGAAGGAGGACGAAGTAGAAGAACGGGAACGAGGCAGCACGTCGTCGTCGTTGCGGGATCCACTTCCGAGGGGGGACGAAAATTTGACTTTATCTCGCGAGAAGCATCCCAGGTGTGGGACAAGATTCTCTTGAGCTTTGGAGAGGGAGAGAAGAGAAGGAAGGGATGATAATTTCGTGTGGAGGGGATCTCCTTTTATAGTTGCAAGGAGTGAGGGCAATTTGGTCATTTAAATCTCAAAACATTAAATAAGGGGTCTTTAGTGACGAATAAAACCGTCGCTAAAGCCCCATCATGGGCGTAGTGGGCACTGCCCGCGCAGCTACTTGCTTTCTCGTGCGCTCAATGCACGCTCACGTTCGTTGAATCTCAGCCGTCCAATCGCGAGATCGGATAGCTTAGGTTGCGCCTTCCCTGCTCCTCAACGCACGCCCGCCCGCGTACGATCCTGCGTGACGTGTGGGCGTGCGATGGCGCGTGGGGCTATCGAGCGCCTGCAGCCGCTCGATCGAGATCTGATGCTCGCTCGCGCCCGCTCGTTCGCGCCTCTCGCCCTCTCGCGCGATTCGATTGCACGTCGCCTGTTCGCGATAAAAGTCTCGCCCGCTGCGTTGCGGAGCGTGGATAGGCGCGAGGATGTTTAAGGTGCGCGTATCCACAGTCGTTGGATCGAGATCCAACGGCCCAGATCACACGCCAAATCTTCTTTGAAAAAGCAGCGACAGTCTTGAGGGTCGGTTGGACAGCTGAGATGGCGCCACGTGGCACCATCTTGGTCGTCCATCTCCTGGACGTTGTGGATGGTGCCACGGGTGTCGGATTGAGTCGATTTTCGCGTCGTTAGGCTGCGATAGTCGATCCAAATCCATTCGTGTGGTCGGATTTGTCGTTTGAAGTGCAGATTTACACCATCTTAGCCCTTGATCTTCTAGGATTCCCCGGTCACTATCTGATGCTACAGATGCTTGATTAGGGCGATATTGGAGTCGTTGAACTCCAATCGTTGCCCTGATCACATCTGTACAGTTGGATCTTCGATTTGAGGCCCCGATAAAAAGTTTGCCCTATCCAAGCACATAAAAGGAGACAATTAACCTCCATTTTATTCAAGCTACTCTAAATGCAAGATGATGCATGTTATGCAATATTTATATCATGCAATGCAATCCTATGGTTAAGAACATGCATAAATAGACATCTTAAGTAGTGTAAATGTGTTTACATCAATGCCTTTTAGCACTTATACCCTGCACAGTCGTTATACTAGATATCGAATTGTTGATCTCATCGATAGTTTAGAGGGGCAAGATCATCGTTTCCTTTTTCTTGCTAATAGTGAGGACTTGATCGTCCCTTACATCTGGCAAGGCCCGCCTGAGAGGGACTTGCCGCCTAGAGTCAAGGAACTCAACTTGTCTGCGTAGGAGAACGTAGACAAGGTAATGAAGTTCAGGTCAATTGCTCACTCGGAACTTAGGCGAGATGAAGTTCTTGAGGCATTGTCATGGGTTGCAGATGCCTATCCCTCACCACGTAAGTTGGGGAGCAATAGAATTAGAAAGCATATTTCCTCTGCCATTTATTTAACTTAGTTTTTCTTGGTGACAGCCATTAGGTGGTTTGCCTGCCCGGATCCCCCTAAGCGCCGAGACAGCAGCTCCAACCACCATAAATCTTGACACGAGGAGGAAAGCCCTAAAGAGTAGGGTGAGGGGAGTCAATCCTCCCGCTTGCATGAGGCAAAGAGGAAAGAGATAGCAAGCGAAGAGGAGGAAACGTTGGCAGTTCCCCTAAAATGCCTGAAAAGGGGGCCGACTACGAAGCTCCTGACGGGGGAACCAGCGGTGCCTACCTTCGGGAGCTTGGGCAGGATTGAGACTGTGGAGGGCTCGGTGAACCCATCTCTTTCGTCTAACCTGCCTGAGGCGATCATTCTAAGAGAGTCCCCACTTGAGGACCCAGCAGAGGTGGCCCTGACGAGGAGTACTGCTCCTCCCATTCCATCCACCGACGTATTCGCTCAGCTGGTACAAGAGGTGGCTGTCACTGGGGGCTTCTTTAGTGATAGTGTGTTCACACAGCCCTACCCTAGGCATAGCTCGACAGGGATGAGGGTAATGGTGGATCCCTCTGACCGTGGAGGTTAGGGGATGATAGGCTAATCAGTCGGGTCCACAAGGGGATCCGTTCTAGAGTTGTCTCTTGAAGGCCCCGCGCCAAGTCGGGCGATGCCAATTCAGGCGAGAGCTTCGAGCAGTTCCCCCTGCCTAGAGCAACAGGTGCTCCAGCTTCTGAATGAAGCACTATTCTGAGAGACCCCCCGTCAAGGGGGAATGAATTTCAACCACATGTTTTATTATTGTTCACGCGTGGTAAATTCTTTTCTATTGAACTTTCAATTTCTATTTTTTTTATAAGACTTTGGGCCTCATATCCTCCAATTGTTATTCATGATAGGTTGAAGCGCTCGAGATCTTCTTTGTCTCGAGAGAGGAGATGCCAATGAACATCGCAAATCCTGGCATTTCTACTGAGGTGACTGACATGGTCGCCAAATGGGTTGTCACCATGCAGGCGAAGCAGAGAAATTTTTCCTGTCTACTCGCGGAGGAGACTCCTGCTCAGAAGAGCGAAAAAGGTCGTAGAGGATGCTCCGTGGAAGCTACGCTCACAACAACTGGCAGTTAGCCAATTGACCCAGTTGTAAGAGGAGTTGAAAAAGGCCCACCAAGACTTGAGACTTGCCGAGTACACTGGTGACAAGCTAGAGCGGTACCTTATTGAGATCCATAAGAGAGATCTCACGGTGCTGCAAGATTTATCCAAGCACCTGGAGTCTTCTTATACCAACGTACTATCGTTGAAGGAGGAGGTGTAGGTGCTCAAGGTTCAGCACTCCTTGTCTATAGAGGGATACAAGGCTGCTTTTGAAGAAGCGCGCCTTCCCCTGGGCACAATTATTGACGAGTTTGCCCATCTGAAGGCAAGCCATGAGAAGGTGGAGGCAGCTGTGAATAGCCTAAGAGCCGACCTCACCAAGGCCAGTCAACTCGCAGAGGAGAAAGGAAAGAAGGTGCTAGAGCAGGAGAGTGAGACGTGATAAACTCATATTTGTGGGCAAATTAAATGCGTAAATGCCTAGACATCTCATGCATAAGTACATGAGTAGGCTAGTTTGTAATTAGCTTGAATGCATTCATCTCACACACTACATGCATGGTTTAGATAGAAATACCATTTAGAATTCAATTAGATGGCATGCATTGAAATAATTAGTCTTTTAGGTTGATTACATGCATGTATTTGAATTAACATTGTTTGTGAGGGCTTATGATAACACCGCATCTTGGGGTGATAAATCTATCAATTGAGGTTTATCTTAAGAGCAAAATGCACAAATAACACATCATAAATAGGAATAGGAGCATCACATGCTTTGCACATCAAGATTTCTTATAATGCAATCGGACCGCACGGATGGATTCAGAGCGACCAACGGACTCGAAATCGGCCAAATTTGACATCCGGAGCTCTTGCAATGGGCCCAAGAAGTTCTGACCGTTAATCTGATGATCAACGGCCCACAGCGTAACATGTGGCACCTGCTCATTGCATCTCCACCACCCCCCGCTTCTGCCTTCACCCGAAGGATGAATCTCAGCCATCAATCTTTGATTGAGCGGCTGAGAGCCACCCGCGCGCCCACCCTCGTCGCGACAATTCGCTGCGACAGCATAGCGGTCGAACGCCTCACGCCCGCGCAGCTGGCGTGGGATTGAATTGAGCTGCGCAGAAATTCGAAGGAGAAGGTGCGCACCAGGGAAATTGAGCCGTCCGATCAGCAGCGGACAGCGCGGATGGAGCGGGGGCCGTGGGCACAATCCAGGCACGTGCCCCACGAGCGACATCAACCGTCCGATCCGCGATCGGATGGCTCTCAAGCCGCGCACATGGATTGGGTGCGAAGAACACGCACGCGTAGGCGACCAATGGGCAGGGGGCTACACCGATGGATTTAGTATGGGTTTAGCGACGTCCCGGACGTCGCTAAAGCCCATACTTGAATTAGAAAACCCTTTTGCCTATATAAACTCCATCCAACCACCCATTCAAGGCATTGAATCCACTTGCAAGTGCTCTACCCCACTCTTAGCCACCATTAGCTCTCTTTGTAATCGCCGGAGCCGACGAGCCGCCAACGGAGCCCCCCTCCATCGCCGTGGCTGCCTCGCCCTCTTCTCTCTCTCTTTTCCTCTTTATCTTAGGCTTTACTTTACTTGTGTTCAAGCATTTATCTAGTGTTATAATTATAAACTAAAGTTGCATGTCAAATGAAGTTATTTTCTATCTAGTTACTTGCCCCCTTTTATGTTTAAGTTGCATGTTGTGAATGAAACAATTCTAACCCTATTCTCTCTCTCTCTCTCTCTCTCTCTATTTCTCTCTCTCACTCGCTTTTCACCCACGATTTTTCGCAAGCAAAAACCCTTTATTTTCGTGACATTAAGTGACAAGAAAAATCCGATTTTCACGCCTTCCTGAGATCGACACTCAGACTCATGTCCATTTCTTCATTTAAAACCGACGTTGCGAGCGCAAGTTATAATGACTATTTTAAACAAACCGCCTCCCGCTACGTCAGTTTTTGGCGCCGTTGCCAGGGAGGCAACGGGTTTATTTTGTCACCTCCATTTTACATCCATGCTCACATCGTCTAACGCCTTGTCTCCTTCTACTTGATGGTTGCAGGAATTCGTCGCTTGGACGGCGAAGCAGTGCAACTCGTGACGGTAACGAGGGAATAAGCACAACAAGGACCAGTCGTGAGTATTTCTTCACCCATGGTTGTTTGCTTGCTAAAAAATCTAAAAAAATTGTAAAACTGAAAAAAATTGGCGTGGTGCATGATTACCTGATCCACATCCTTAACACATCACCCAACAAAAAAAAATACACTCTAACATTCTGAATAATCTAAGATTCTTAGAGTGTTCTTCTTTCTTTTTGAGTGGTGTTTGTGAAGCCACCTTGAATTGACATGGGCTGCACCACTCAACCCTAAAATCGACTCATCTAATAGAAGCTGCATGATCACTAGGATGAGTACATTAGGGTTTTAGAGCCTCTACACAATAAAAGGAAATCTACTTTCGCTAAATTGTGTGCAAAACTTGACGTGTCCACTGAAACTTGTCTGAAAACATTAAGACATGTCAATCCTAAAAGACACAAAAGTAACGATGAAACATTAAAAGACACCACATCTTAAAAAAATCCTTGCTTGAAAACCTTGTCTTGATAGGGGCACACACACTGAAATTGGAAAACTAAAAGGCACTACCTTAATCAATGCCTCATCACATAACCCTAGCACAAGCACTATCCTAGCTCTTTTAAAATAGAGTAGACGTGCCCTGGGTAGGACTGAGTTAAGTCTCGAGAGGCAGGGTTTTGTTCGCTGGGCACTTGGCTTTCATTCCCTTAGTAGAATCTGGTGACTAAGTTGCGGGGCAGTGTCAAACGATCGCGGTTGTAGGGTCTATGGAACTGGCGGCGCAAGCCAAAGGAAGAACCTTCCCTACAATACCCTCGTAATCAACCTAGCCAGATTAGCTTTGGGAAGGGGAGTCCAGTGCTTTCGGACTTGATCACCCTTTTGGAGATTTCTAGGTCCCCTAAGGAATACGCAATAAGGACTAGGCTTGTTTGCTTGATTGTACACACACAACTCTCTCTCATCTATTCTTCCCGCATCCCTCCATTTCTTCCAAACCATGGATTTCAATGCCTATCCATCTTACCCAAACTTCCCCCAACATGATTTGTATGCTAACCCAAGTAGATCATATCCATATCCTACTTGGGCTAACCAACCACCAAGTTGGGGGTATGACCTAGAATATCCCTCTTGGTCCAACTGTCCCAGTTATGACCAAACCGCACCAACCTCTTATTGGGATACACCCAACATATCCACTCAAGGGTATTATTCAAATGTGGGGCTCCATATCTCAATTCTCCTCACGACGCCTCATCATTTAGGTCCCACCCGCTCTCTAACCACTTTGATAGGACCTACACTCAAGGAGAACACCAAGAACCCTACCCTTCTCAGGACAATAACCAAGAAAGGTCATCTGAATTTAACAACCTTTCCTACTTGACCTTTGGATTGGAAGGAATTCTAAACAAATGGAAATTAGAGAATGCTCAGAAATCTAGGCAAGCCCAGGATCATCAACCTTTGATTTGGTCCCCTGATGAAGAATCTGACCGGGAGGAGGACTTAGAACCTCAACTATTCTGGAGTAGGACCAAACAGAGAATGGTTCCTCTTGAAGAATTGGACCCTGAACATGATAGAATGAGGACCCACCCAAGAACCTAAACCCCAGTATGGATTCTAATCCACAACCTTAACCACACCCTCTTAACCTGGATTTCAAGGAGGAAATCCAAAGGACACCAAATGACACCCTATCAATTCTTGATAACCTCTAGTTAGAGTTACACAGACAGATCAAGAATTGGTTAAAGGGCAACAGGCCATGTTGGATATGTTCCAACAATTGGGGGAAGAAGGCCAGAGAAAGCTGTTGCACACAACGCCATCCATGGAATTCGTAAAGCAAGGACCTACCATGATCAATTGGACTACACCCAGTCACCCTAATTTGGTTCAGTCCACCATTGATACCCCCCAGGAGTTGGACAACTCAATGGATAAGGTCATTGAGGATTCCTCGGAACACAATTTGGGGAGCATTAAGGACAAACATTAGGAGGAAATTGAGAATGTGAGGGGAGATGCCTTGGAATTCGAATTTAATCAGCCCGAGAGAAGTGATTTGATGGGAACAACAGCCAACATAGGAGATGGGGAATGGAGTTACAATTTCAAAGAAATCAATTATGAATCGGTTGGAATCCCCATCACAAATTTAGAGGAGGGCCAAGAGAAAGAGTATGAACTAGAGGATGAAATTGGCCCTACCTGTAATGCAACCTCAAACAGTGAATCTGATACAAAAGAGGTTGAAGAAAATATTCCTGAGGTCAAGGGCTTGGAGGGAATGAGCAATGAAACCGTAGTTGCGGAAAAGATGGATTCGTCTTTGGAGAGAGACCTCATGCTTGATTGTAGGGCTCATTATGAAACTCTTGATTTTGTTACCTGCCCTACCAGAATAAAGATCCCGCAACCCGAATGCACTGGAATTGATACACCTTTGACAGATTACAATTTTATGGGGACACAAGCTGAGTATAAAACCTACATCTTTAGTGTCTGGCATGTCATATTCGGGGTGTGCTCGTCCACATCAACTTCTTTGCATGCCCGCAGAGTAAGAGAGGATTTGACTTGGGCATGCATGATATATCTGTTGCAGAATTCCCGCCCCTTAGGAACGGGACTCCACCACAACCTTGTTCGCATCTGTGGACTTCTAATTTTGGGTTTGGCTGATTTTGTACATGCCTCCTTGACCTAAACCATTCCTATTTGTGCACTATGCCCAGCCGAAGGCGTTAAACTCAGTGCTTCCTGGGAGGCAACCCAGAAGATTCAGACTGATCAGGTATTCTACTTCACTAAGGTAATATCTTTTCAAACCCCTGTTGCATCCATGTATTTGTCAGTGAGGACATTATCCAACTTAAGCATGGGTGGGTGGTAAATTGCATCATCCTGAGCTCATTTAATCAGTCTGAATAGAATAAAATTAAAAAAAAAAGAATTTAGGAAGAAAAACTTAGGCATTAGAAATTTGTCAATAGTGGGAAATAATACGGAAAGAACTTGAACACTTAGGCTTTTCAGGCCTTCAGGATTAATCAGCCCTAGTGTCCGTTAAAATATGAATTTAGCTTCAAATCCTTGCATCCTTAAGCTACTCAAATCCACTAACTAAATAAGGTGATAAGTATACGACTTATCAACTCACCCTCTAACTCAGAAGGACTTTTAGTCTAAGCATCTGCACACATTTTTGCACAGACTTACTCCTCGGAGATTCTGACAGAAATTGGGTAGATAATGAACTCTCTAGGGGGTATGGCTGGCAAGTTGTTACGGGTAACAACCCATTGGCAGGTTGTCCAGAGCCCAGCCACGGGACCACCTCCTCTTTATTGCCTGTAGGTAAATTTGAGATCAGGGAAGCCACCTACTAAATAAAAAAAAGAAGAAAAAAAGAGAACAAAATAAACCACACTTCACCGCACGAGTATGGCTGGCAAGTGATCGTGGGTAACAACCCATTGGTCGGTTGTTTAGAGCCCAGCTCAGTAAATGCACAAAAAGAACCAAAACACTTAAGGAAGAAGCGGGGAAGTACAGCAAGTTGGGGAGATATACACTGGAAAAATCCTTGTGTTGACCCCAATTAAAACAAATGTAGGGAGAAAGCTACTGATCGAACAAATACACCTTCAAGCAAAACACTTCCTCTTCCGGTCACCTAGGGGCGTAGAAACCCGAAGTCTGTCTAAATTACCGTTGAGTGAGTTTATCACAATCTTCACACCAAGATGCTTAGCACTTAGAGTTTTGTCCGAGTTTTGGGTGGGTTGGGTAGCCATCAAAAGTTACCAACACACTCTTAACTCCAAAAAAATCTAAAAAAAAGAAATATATATATATATTTCTTATTTTTTATATATATACATACATTAAAGCAAGGATTCAGGAGATTCATATTTTGGCAGACACCCGAACGCTGCTTAGTCTTTGTAGATTAAGATCTTAGTATATTTCCTCCTATTGACAAGTGACGAAGTGTCCAAGTAATTACTTCTTAAATTCTGACTGGAAACAAAGGCTAGAATAAACCTTGCTAGGGACCAGCAAGGAGTAACCATGGGGGTATGATAACATTGCTCCTTGGGTGATAAATCTGTCAATTGGGGTTTATCTTAAGAGCAAAATGCACAAATAACACATCATAAATAGGAATAGGAGCATCACATGCATTGCACATCAAGATTGCTTATAATGCATTATTAACGGCCATGTGTACAAGGACATGTCAAAACGGGCCTTAGATGAGCAATCGGATTGCACAGATGGATTCAAAGCGATGAACGGAGTCCAACGGACTCGAAATCGGCTAAATCCGACATCCGGAGCTCCTGCAATGGGCCCAAGAAGTTCTGACCGTTGATCTGATGATCAACGGCCCACGGCGCGCCATGTGGCACTTGCTCATCGCATCTCCATCGCCGCCCGCTTCTGCCATCACTTGAAGGATCAATCTTAGTCGTCGATTTTCGATCGAGTGGCTGAGAGCCGCCCGCGCGCCCGCCCTCGCCGCGACAATCCGCTGCGATAGCGCAGCGGTCAAACGCCTCACGCCCGCGCAGCCGGCGCGGGATCGAATCGCGCTGCGTGGAAATTCGAAGGCGAAGGTGCCCACCGGGGAAATTGAGCCACCCGATCAGCAGTGGATGGCAGGGATGGAGTGACGCAGTGCGATCTCGTACGTCCAAAGCCGACGCCCGTGATGACGTGGGGGCGTGGGCGCGATCCAGGCGCGTGCCACACGAACGACATCAACTGTCCGATCCACAATCGGACGGCTCTCAAGCTGCACACACGGATTGAGTGCGGAGAAGAACACGCGCGCGCAAGCGACCATTGGGCAAGAGGCTACACCGACGGATTTAGTATGGGTTTAGCGACGTCCCAGATGTCGCTAAAGCCTATACTTGAATTAGAAAACCCTTTTGCCTATATAAACTCCATCCAACCACCCATTCAAGGCATTGAATCCGCTTGTAAGTGCTCTACCCCACTCCTAGCCACCATTAGCTCTCTTTGTAATCGCCGGAGCCGACGAGCCACTGACGGAGCCCCCCTCCATCGCTGTGGCTGCCTCGCCCTCTTCTCTCTCGCTTTTCCTCTTTATCTTAGGCTTTACTTTACTTGTGTTCAAGCTTTTGTCTAGTGTTGTAATTATAAACTAAAGTTGCATGTCAAATGAAGTTGTTTTCTATCTAGTTGCTTGCCCCCTTTTATGTTTAAGTTGCATGTTGTGAATGAAACAATTCTAACCCTATTCTCTCTCTTTCTTTCTCTCTCTCACTTGCTTTTCACCCATGACTTTTCGCAAGTAAAAACCCGTTATTTTCGTGACATTAAGTGATAAGAAAGTTTTGGTTTTCACTCCTCCTTGAGGTCGACACTCGAACTCACGTCCATTTCTTCATTTAAAATCGAAGTTGCGAGCGTAAGCTATAACGACTCTTTTAAACAAATGCGCCTCCCGCCACGTCAGCTTATAGATAAATAAGCCATAATTTGTTTTTATTATACTAATCAACTTTTCTTCTTCTTCAACAGTTGTTGTAGCTTCCGCAACGCATGGAATGAAGGGGGTAGTGAAGAGGAGCGGGGGATGCAGATCTAGTTGGCCTTCCTCTAGCAACTATAAAGGGAAAGGGGAGGCTGCCATGCTCGTGGAGGCCATCACCCCACTCCACCACTGTGCAGAGCTTCAAGCTCATCCATTCCACCACTGTAGGCCACCACCCTCGGTGACAACTACCTTCGGTGAGCTTCGCACTTTCGGCCATTCCCTCCTCGCACATGAGCATGGGGAAGAAATTCTCTGTTTCGGGTTGTATTTTTATTTATGGAAAATGCCATTGTCATATCTCATTTTTTGCATTTCATTTATGAGGTGAAATATTGTGATTCTCCCTCATTTCATTCAATTTGTTAAATCAGGATATTGTTATGACAAAATCCCTTATCTAACGAGGATTTCGATTTCATTTCCTTGTCAAATCTACGATAAACATTTGTTATTTTGACTCTTGCGAGTTTACTGGGTACGTTTCTCCCTGTAGACATGACCCACTCTTTTGAGTGATCAATTTAATTATTTTGACGATCGATTTTCCACCACTCCTTACTATTTCGATGCATCATTTCATGTGCGAAAATTCTTTCAAAGTGAAAATTGTCTCATCAAATGGTGCCGTTGCCGAGGAGGCAACGGGCCTATTAAACTTGCATTTATTTAATTATTTGTTCACACTTAATTTTGTTGAGGCTATACATTCTTTGATATATTATTTTGATTTTGGTGTATGCACATCACGAGGGAGGATCACTGGACCTGCCTCATCATCTACAGCACTGTAGACCTTAGGCCACACATTAGGTGAAGGAGCACGACAACTGTCACGGTCATGACTGAGGTGGACCTTGATTCCATCGCCGAAGGAGGACACCCAGAGTAATTATCATCTCTGCTGATCTGAGTAGTGTAGGATTTAGACTTTAGACTTGATTTTATTTTTCTTACACATTCATTTGGTTTGAGACCCTTGTTGTAACGACCCGGTTCCCGAGTCCCTACGAGACACGAGAGCCGGACTGACTCGACTAATCCCAAGACCTAGTCGTCCAACGAGGAAGTAACCAAAAGACAGTAAAATAAATCACATTCAGCATGAATATAACTAACAGTAAGAAAGTACAGCAGTAAGGAAAGAAACTACTACAGTAGGTACCACCACAACAGTAGAACAACATTTATCATATAACAAGAACTGCCGGTAAAGAAGGTACAGCGGAAACAAAAACTACTCACTAGAACAGAAACAAAAGAGGTACAAAAGACTGTGGTAACTCTACTGGACCCTACTCGGCCCAGCGTCCTCTGCAGCTGCCGACCCTGGCTGCTCAACACCTGGTCCTGAAAAAGGTAACGAGTGTAACACGTCAGCAAAACGCTGAGTAGAGTGGCAAACTAACTAAAGGCAACAGTAGAGTGTACAGTAGCTGTTATGTTCTATTACTTCCTTTATTCACATCTTTCAATTTTCTCACTATTTCATTTATTTCTCAGATCCTTTACTTGATCTCGAATGTCCTCGTGGGAACGATCTTGATTGCAGTCTTTTCCAAAAGTAGAAGTAGCACGTGGTGCTCTCCTGGCCGGGAGAGTCCCCCGTGGTGATCCTACCCTCAGTCAACCACCCCAAGGTCACTGACAGACGTAACGGTGACTACGGCACGCGCGATAAACGCACAGGTAGCTAGCCCGCACTGGCACGCGGTCAGTCGTTTCCGTTAACGGGTGCGCCCAAAGCACAGCACGGAACCAGGGCAGAGCCCTCTCAGTAACAGGGGTCCAACCCCTCCACAGTAACCAAACCGGGGCCTTGCCCCTCCACAGTCCGCGCACCCTCGCCTGACTACCCCGGTTTGCCCTAGTGGGCCTAACAAGTCGGTGAAGGAGGCTAGCAGAACCCCGGGACCCGTGGGGTAGCTAGTACTCTCCTAACACTAGTAGCTCTCCTCGGTACTACGTACACGAGGGCCAACAAGTCGGTACAGAGCGGCCAATCCTAACCCCCGGGTCCCTGGGGTGGCTGGCCCCACTCTGCACTAAACAGGTACAGGTACTTCCCTTGGTACTGCGTACCCAAGAGACAGTACAAACTACATCTCAGTTCCATTCCTTTTTCTTTCCAGGAGTTCCACTCCTAATTCCCCGTAGGGTTCCAGCTCTTTATCTCAGAACATCATATGTTTCACTTTCCAGTTTCACGTTCTCACAATCCATGATCTCAATCATGTTTCTTTATTCATAACAGGCAGCTGTTAATTCAATTTACAGGCAGCTTTATATTTCTTTCCATTTTTCCAAGACTGCAGTATTATACATTCCACTAGTTTTTCCATCCTAGGGTTCATGCCACATCCTAGGATCTAGCATACAACTAGTTTCCAGCCCTAGGATTCATGCATCACCTAGGAGCTATCATTCCATACATTTCTCATTCCTAAGATTCATGCAATGTCCTAGATTCTAGTTATGGTTCCATACTTTAACAGATTTTAATAATAAACTTAAGCCACTCTACCAGGTACAACGGGAGTAATGGGGGCGTGATCGGGAATCCCGCGTGCCTCCGTGTCTCTCAAGACTGTAACTGAACGAGGTCCTATCACAAGGATCAAACACAAGGAGTGTCTCAAAACAGTGTATAGCTACTGTAGACGGGTAGAGGAATTAATTCTGAAAAGAACGCAACTCGAATCGCGGAAAACGGAGCCTGAACGGGCCCTAAACGGGTCGAAAAAGACGATACTGTGCAAAATCAGACGTCTGGAACTTCTTCCAGACATCTTAAACAGTGGATCAGAGAATTACCTGTTCAGTGTGGTTTCCCAGACGTCCAGAAGTCTGCGGGAACGTCTGTCCTAGCTCCCAGACTTCCGATGGTCACCCCGGACGTCTGGAGGTCACTCAAGCCGTCTAGTACAACTTCCAGACGTCTGATTTGCAAAAGATGGCGAATCAACGAGCCTGCGCACAGCCAACTCCCTCCCTCAGTACGGTCAGTCGACAGGAAGGAAGAAGAAAACGGAATACTCACCTTTCAGACGTCTGTATGAGATACAAGACGTCGTCCTCGCCGTCTGCCTATCAACCCAGACGTCTGATTCTAGAAATTTTTCCAGAATCAGGGTGCGACCCGGACTCTGCTCGCGACGCCGCCCGCGTCGCACCTCGCACTCCTGCTGCTCAGACTGCAGCAGGTCCCTCTCCACGTCGTTCCGCACCCCCTGCGCCCTCCGCCGGCCGGCCAAGCCGCTCCGGCGAGCTCGCCCTCACGGTAGAGCTCTGCCCTCGCACGCCGCGCCTCCTCCGCGCTCACTGCGGCCGCCGCTGCAACCCTCGTGCTCGCTCGCACTCGTGCACAGGAAGGAGAAGAAAAAGGAGACAGTGGAGACGGGAGGGGAGGCGTGGCCCTTTTAAGGCCGTGCGAAGAGGAGAGAGAGAAGGCGCGGCAGGCGTCTGCAGCCGCAGAAGAAAAAGAGGGAATAACGAATATGCGGTCTGCGCGCGCAGGCGCGCAGACGACTCGCGGGTGTGGACGATAACGGTTTTTCAGACGTTTGTAAACCATCCCAGACGTCTGGCAATACGTCTGGATGTGATCCCAGACGTCTGGTCAGACGTCTGGGCCACCTCCCAGACGTCTTAAAATACGTCCGGGGCACGCGTTCGTAACAATATAACAAACTCAAAGGAAGTTTCGTCCCCGAAACTTGCGCCAACTAGGGTCCGGGAAAATACGTCCAAATAACCATAACAAACTCAAAGAGGATCGAACCCGGTCCGAAAAGATGTACCCGCGAAAAGCTCTGGGTACCGCTCCCGCATTGCCGCCTCAGGCTCCTAGGTAGCCTCCTCGTACCGCTGTCTCCTCCACAAAACCTTTACCAGGGGTACTTGCTTCCGTCTCAAACTGCGGACGGCTCGGTCTAGGATCTGCAATGGCCGCTCGGGGTAGGTCAGGTCGTCGCTCACCTCGACGCTCTCGTGACTCAGTACGTGGCTGGGATCGGCTACGTACTTCCTGAGGTTGGACACGTGGAACACGTCGTGCACACCAGAAAACTGCGGGGGGAGGGCAAGTCGGTAAGCAACGGGTCCAACCCGCTCCAGGACCTCAAAGGGCCCCACGAACCTCGGCGCGAGCTTCCCTCTCACCCCAAACCGCTGTAGGCCCTTCATGGGCGAAACACGAAGGAAGAAGTGGTCCCCAATCTCAAACTGTACCTCTCTGCGTCTCCGATCCTCGTAGCTCTTCTGTCTGCTCCTGACAGTGCGAAGTCGTCTGTGGATCTGCTCAACTACCTCCTGACTCTGCCGGATCAACCTAGGGCCAACCTCCCACTTGGTCCCCACCTCAACCAACTCAAGGGTGCCGTACACTTCCGTCCGTACAGAGCCTCGTAGGGAGCCATGCCGATGCTCGAGTGATAACTGTTGTTGTATGCAAACTCCTCCAGGGGCAGGTGCTCCTCCCAAGAGCCCCTCCAATCCAGTACACAGGCACGCAATAGGTCCTCAAGTGTCTGTATCGTGCGCTCAGACTGTCCGTCCGTCTGGGGGTGGTAAGCCGTTCTAAACCTCAACCTCGTCCCCAAAGCCTACTGAAACTCAGCCCAAAACTGGGACGTAAAGCGGGTATCCCGGTCGGATACGATCTCCCGCGGAACTCCGTGTAGTCGCACCACATCACGGATATACCTCTCTGCCAACTGTGCTGGTCCCAAAGTGACTCGGATCGGCAAGAATCGCGCCGTCTTCGTCAATCTATCCACTATTACCCAGACTGCGTCGTGTCCCCGCTGGGTAACAGGTAAGCCCACCACCAAGTCCATGGTGATGCTCTCCCACTTCCACTCTGGCACTGGAAGCGGCTGAAGCGACCCTGCAGGCCTCTGATGCTCGGCTTTCACTTGCTGGCACACTAAGCACTGCTGCACGAACTCACCCACATCCCGCTTCATCCCTCTCCACCAAAACTCGCGTCTCAAGTCATGGTACATTTTCGTGTTTCCGGGATGTATGGTGAATCTGGAACCGTGTGCCTCAGTCAGGAGCTCTCTCAACAGCTCCTCGTCTCTGGGAACGCACAACCGTCCCCTCAAGCGTAACACCTGGTCTGTGAAAGAGAAGTCCCCTGGGTCCCCTGATAGTACTCTGTCGCGCAAAGACTGCAAGTACGGATCAGCCATCTGTCCTGTGATGATACGGTCTATCAGCTCTGGCCTGGTTTGCCGTGTCACCGTCACTGCCCCACAGTATCCTCGTAACTCTAGAGGTCGCCAACTGCCCACCTCCTCCAAAAGGCTCCAACTCTGTAACTGTAGACTGGCCAAGCGTGCGGGCGCCTTACGGCTGAAGGCGTCAGCCACCACATTGGCCTTTCCCGGGTGGTAGGAGATGCTGCAATCGTAGTCCTTCAGGAGCTCCAACCAACGTCTCTGTCTCATGTTGAGCTCCTTCTGGTCAAAAAGATATCTGAGGCTCTTGTGATCTGTAAAAATCTCGAAGGTCTCACCGTACAAGTAGTGCCTCCAGGTCTTCAGCGCGAAGACAACAGCTGCCAACTCTAGGTCATGGGTAGGGTAGGTATGCTCATGGGGCTTCAGTTGCCGCGAAGCGTAAGCGACAACATGACCCCTCTGCATGAGCACACCTCCTAACCCCTGCAAGGAAGCGTCCGTGTACACAACGAACCCGCCACTACTGTTAGGGATGGTGAGCACGGGAGCCGAGGTCAACCTCTCCTTCAGCTCCAGAAAACACGCCTCACAAGCGTCTGTCCAAGCGAAAGGCACGTCCTTCCGGGTCAACTGTGTCATAGGACGCGCAATCTGTGAAAATCCCCTGATGAACCGTCTGTAGTAACCTGCCAGTCCCAGGAAACTGCGAATCTCAGTGACTGAACGCGGTCTCTCCCACCTGAGCACTGCCTCGACCTTGGCGGGGTCCACCGCCAGGCCGTCACCAGATATCACATGACCCAAGAAGGTCACCTCCCTCAACCAGAACTCGCACTTGCTGTATTTGGCGTACAGCCTGCGTCGTCTCAGAGTGTCCAGAACCATCCGCAAGTGCTGTCCGTGCTGCGTTCGATCTCTAGAATAGATGAGCACATCATCTATGAAAACCACCACGAACTGATCCAAGTACGGTCTAAACACCCTGTTCATCAGGTCCATGAAAGCAGCGGGGGCATTGGTCGGCCCAAACGGCATGACCAAAAACTCGTAGTGTCCGTACCGGGTGCGGAAAGCTGTCTTGGAGACGTCGGTCTCCCTGATCCTCAACTGGTGGTATCCAGACCTCAAGTCTATCTTGGAAAACACCGTGGCACCCTGCAACAGGTCAAACAAATCGTCGATCCTCGGCAGCGGATATCTGTTCTTGATGGTGACCCTATTCAGCTGTCGGTAGTCCACACAAAGGCGTAGGGTCCCATCCTTCTTCTTCACAAACAGTACAGGGGCTCCCCAGGGAGACGCACTGGGCCTCACGAAACCTTTCTCCAAAAGGTCCTGCAACTGGGACTTGAGCTCTCGCAGCTCAAGCGGTGCCATCCTGTATGACGCGGTGTAGATGGGGCTGGTCCCTGGTACTAGTGAGATCTCAAACTCGATCTCACGCTCGGGCGGTAGTCCTGGTAACTCGTCTGAAAACACGTCGGGGAACTCTCTGACCACCGGGATGCTCTGGAAGTCTGCCACAGGGCTGGGCTCTGCCACCACACAGGCTAGGAAGCCCTCACACCCCTGGCTCAAAAGTCTCACCGCCCGAAGTGCCGAAATGCACCTAAAACCTCCGCCCACTGGCTGCCCGTGAAACTCGAAAGAAGGCAACTCCGGAATGGAGAAGACAATCTTCCTCTCAAAACAGTCTACCAAGGCGTGGTAAGCGGACAGCCAATCCATCCCCAGAATCACTCCAAAGTCCTCCATTTGTATCATAATCAGGTCAGCTGGCAGGCTATGTCCCCCGATGCTGACCTCGCAACCCGTGTACACCTCCTCAACTACAAACAGCTAACCACTCGGACCTCTGATTACGAACGGATTCTCTAACAGTGTATAATCCTAGTCCAAACTAACTGCGAAACTGGCTGCGACAAACGAGTGCGTAGCGTCGGAATCGAAAAGCGTGTAAACGAGTCTGCCAGAAACTGAAACCATACCTGCTACCACGGATCCCGATGCTCTGGCGTCCCTGTGTGTTAGGGCGTTGATACGCCCCTCACCTCTAGGTGCGGACGAAGCAGCCACACTCTGCGTCGGACGGGTAGGTGCTGGCCGGTACCCTCCTCGCGACTGCTGTCCTCCTCCTCGTGCCTGGGAACCGCGGCCTCCTGCATGCCCTCCAGTGTTCTGCACGGGAAGTATCTGCTGACCTCCTGCCCTAGATTGGCAGTCCCTCCTGACGTGGCCCGGCTGGCCACACTGGTAGCAGAGGGGAACCCGACTCCCGCCCTCAGTGAGTCCCTGCTGTCAGCTAGGCGGGGGTCCGGTGCTGGCGACTGGCCCCTGTCGAGGGCCCCCAAAGGCCACTGATGGCCCTGCACAACGTGACGGCTCTCCTGCGGACGCCACGTGTCTTCGTTCTCGCCGGCCCTGTGAGAAGTCTGGCTGAAAGGGCCTCTTCCGCCCGTCGTCGGTCTCTCGCGCGGACGGGTTGGTCTCCTCGTAAGTCATAGCTGCCTCTACCACCCTCGAAAACGTCGGCAGCTTCAGGGGTTTGACATACCCCCGGATCGCAGGCCGGAGCCCCTCGGTGAACCTCCAAAGGCGCTCCTCCTCAGTGGCTACCGCTGTCGCTGCAAAGCGGGACAGCTCCAAGAAACGCGTGCGGTATGCGCTCACAGTCATCGTCCCTTGGCGGAGAGTGTGGAACTCCCGCCTCCTATGGTCCTGCCACGTCTGGGGAAAGTACTGCTCGCAGAAGAGGGTGACAAACTGGTCCCACGTCGGCTCGTCCCTCTCCTGTCCCCGGATCGCCCTCCACCACCGGTGTGCCGCACTCTCCAGCTGGTACGTGGCAAAGGCCACACGGCACTCCACCGGGGGGCGAAGGGTGTCGAAGATCTTCTCCAGCTGCTCAAGCCAGTCCTCTGCCTCGGTCGGGTCCTCATCCCCCTTGAAGGAGGGGGGCTTCAGCTTCCGGAACTGTCCGAAAAGCTCGAAGTGGCACTGTAGGGGAGGTGCTGGTGCACCTCCAGGAGAAGGTGCCTCGTGTACAGAAGTGTCGGAGGAAGGTGGGGGTGGCAGGGGCCCATCCCCTCCCTCGTGTCCAGCGCTGTGTCCGTCGCGAGATCCCACAGAGGACTCCCCCTCTGCAACCCCAGGAGGAGGTGCTCGGGGCGGTGGGTGGAGCTCCTCTCGTACAATATCCCGTATCAGTCTGGCGAGGTCCTGGGCCTGGATGACAGGGAGTGGTGGCTGGTCCACCGAGACGTCAACGACAGCACGTCCACCTCACCGACCTCGCCCTCGGCCGTGCCCGCGGCCAGTCTCGCCAGTCCTGCGACGAGGCATCTCCTGCAAGGAGACGCGAAACAAAACGGAAACGTCAAAACAGACAGTACCTAACAAAACTTCTAAGAGCTCATGTCAAGAGATATGTTGTGGTGGTTACTCTAGCTATAAACATGTGAATTGGTTATTTTCCAGTCAGTTGATTCACTTCTCGGGACGACCTTGCTCTGATACCACCTTGTAACGACCCGGTTCCCGAGTCCCTACGAGACACGAGAGCCGGACCGACTCGACTAATCCCAAGACCTAGTCGTCCAACGAGGAAGTAACCAAAAGACAGTAAAATAAACCACATTCAGCATGAATATAACTAACAGTAAGAAAGTACAGCAGTAAGGAAAGAAACTACTACAGTAGGTACCACCACAACAGTAGAACAACATTTATCATATAACAAGAACTGCCGGTAAAGAAGGTACAGCGGAAACAAAAACTACTCACTAGAACAGAAACAAAAGAGGTACAAAAGACTGTGGTAACTCTACTGGACCCTACTCGGCCCAGCGTCCTCTGCAGCTGCCGACCCTGGCTGCTCAACACCTGGTCCTGAAAAAGGTAACGAGTGTAACACGTCAGCAAAACGCTGAGTAGAGTGGCAAACTAACTAAAGGCAACAGTAGAGTGTACAGTAGCTGTTATGTTCTATTACTTCCTTTATTCACATCTTTCAATTTTCTCACTATTTCATTTATTTCTCAGATCCTTTACTTGATCTCGAATGTCCTCGTGGGAACGATCTTGATTGCAGTCTTTTCCAAAAGTAGAAGTAGCACGTGGTGCTCTCCTGGCCGGGAGAGTCCCCCGTGGTGATCCTACCCTCAGTCAACCACCCCAAGGTCACTGACAGACGTAACGGTGACTACGGCACACGCGATAAACGCACAGGTAGCTAGCCCGCACTGGCACGCGGTCAGTCGTTTCCGTTAACGGGTGCGCCCAAAGCACAGCACGGAACCAGGGCAGAGCCCTCTCAGTAACAGGGGTCCAACCCCTCCACAGTAACCAAACCGGGGCCTTGCCCCTCCACAGTCCGCGCACCCTCGCCTGACTACCCTGGTTTGCCCTAGTGGGCCTAACAAGTCGGTGAAGGAGGCTAGCAGAACCCCGGGACCCGTGGGGTAGCTAGTACTCTCCTAACACTAGTAGCTCTCCTCGGTACTACGTACACGAGGGCCAACAAGTCGGTACAGAGCGGCCAATCCTAACCCCCGGGTCCCTGGGGTGGCTGGCCCCACTCTGCACTAAACAGGTACAGGTACTTCCCTTGGTACTGCGTACCCAAGAGACAGTACAAACTACATCTCAGTTCCATTCCTTTTTCTTTCCAGGAGTTCCACTCCTAATTCCCCGTAGGGTTCCAGCTCTTTATCTCAGAACATCATATGTTTCACTTTCCAGTTTCACGTTCTCACAATCCATGATCTCAATCATGTTTCTTTATTCATAACAGGCAGCTGTTAATTCAATTTACAGGCAGCTTTATATTTCTTTCCATTTTTCCAAGACTGCAGTATTATACATTCCACTAGTTTTTCCATCCTAGGGTTCATGCCACATCCTAGGATCTAGCATACAACTAGTTTCCAGCCCTAGGATTCATGCATCACCTAGGAGCTATCATTCCATACATTTCTCATTCCTAGGATTCATGCAATGTCCTAGATTCTAGTTATGGTTCCATACTTTAACAGATTTTAATAATAAACTTAAGCCACTCTACCAGGTACAACGGGAGTAATGGGGGCGTGATCGGGAATCCCTCGTGCCTCCGCGACTCCCAAGACTGCAACTGAACGAGGTCCTATCACAAGGATCAAACACAAAGAGTGTCTCAAAACAGTGTATAGCTACTGTAGACGGGTAGAGGAATTAATTCTGAAAAGAACACAACTCGAATCGCGGAAAACGGAGCCCGAACGGGCCCTAAACGGGTCGAAAAAGACGATACTGTGCAAAATCAGACGTCTGGAACTTCTTCCAGACGTCTTAAACAGTGGATCAGAGAATTACCTGTTCAGTGTGGTTTCCCAGACGTCCAGAAGTTTGCCTGGACGTCTGTCCTAGCTCCCAGACGTCCGATGGTCACCCCGGACGTCTGGAGGTCACTCAAGCCGTCTAGTACAACTTCCAGACGTCTGATTCGCAAAAGATGGCGAATCAACGAGCCTGCGCACAGCCAACTCCCTCCCTCAGTACGGTCAGTCGACAGGAAGGAAGAAGAAAATGGAATACTCACCTTTCAGACGTCTGTATGAGATACCAGACGTCGTCCTCGCCGTCTGCCTATCAACCCAGACGTCTGATTCTGGAAATTTTTCAGAATCAGGGCGCGACCCGGACTCTGCTCGCGACGCCGCCCGCGTCGCACCTCACGCTCCTGCTGCTCAGACTGCAGCAGGTCCCTCTCCGCGTCGTTCCGCGCCCCTTGCGCCCTTCGCCGGCCGGCCAAGTCGCTCCGGCGAGCTCGCCCTCACGGTAGAGCTCCGCCCTCGCACGTCGCGCCTCCTCCGCGCTCACTGCGGCCGCCGCTGCAGCCCTCGCGCTCGCTCGCTCTCGTGAACAGGAAGGAGAAGAAGAAGGAGACGGTGGAGACAGGAGGGGAGGCGTGGCCCTTTTAAGGCCGCGCGGAGAGGAGAGAGAGAAGGCGCGGCAGGCGTCTGCAGCCGCAGAAGAAAAAGAGGGAATAACGAATATGCGGTCTGCGCGCGCAGGCGCGCAAACGACTCGCGGGTGTGGACGATAACGGTTTTTCAGACGTCTGTAAACCATCCCAGACGTCTGGTCAGACGTCTGGGCCACCTCCCAGACGTCTTAAAATACGTCCGGGGCACGCATTCGTAACACTTGTTCTGGGTACATTCGAGGGGTTTGTTCCCCACCATTGTTTTAGACCCATGCACAGGTTATTTTTCGAGAGGCCGTTTCCATTTCTTTAGCTTTAGATTTTTGTTTTAATTTATGGTTAGTTTGTCCTTTTTCTTGATTGTGCATAAGTAGGTTAAAAAAAAAATGTGTGCTACCTTTAGAAGCTACCTGCCCCTAGGGATGACCATTTAGGCTTGTATGAGTAGCATCTAGACTTTATTTTTTGCATTGTGTATATTCTTGCATTGTTGATTGCTGGAAGAAAGGTATGTATCCTCTTACTTTGCATCTGGATTTAATTGCAAAACCACCTAATTGAATTAAAAAGATCTAACAAATAGTCACAAATTTTTCTTGAAAAAGGACTTTAAGTTAAGGAGGAACATTTAAAAACTCAGGGCTTGATTTTCAAACTTGGTGTGCGATTCAAAATTCAAAATCATTTTTTCAGTAAATGCACACTTATATGACATTGTTTGCACTGAGGCACGCATTTAGACACTCCTTAGGTTTGGAACTGCTAGGACTAGAGCCTTCTATTACTGGGGTTTAAAGTGGCTTAAACTTTAGTTCAAAGGTGAAGTTGCCATCAAACCTTGCGAATGGAGGGTAGTTAAGAAGCATCGCGAAAACAATGCTTCAAAGGAAGGGCTTGACCCTACTTGCATCCCTTCTTGTCGTGTTTAGTGGTAACTAAACTTTTTGGGCTTTAGGGAGGATCACCTAAGTCCTAGTTAGGTCTTCTTAGGCGTATCATAGGTCAACAAGTAGGAACGTAACTATTTAGATAACTTGATTTGTCACTTGCAACTACACTTAAATCTCAAAAGCCTTAACTGATTAAAGACCTAAAAAGTCTTTTGATTTGTGTTTGCTTGGGGAAATCTAACTGTGGTGTGAGTTAGAATGGACCACGTTGACTTCCATCCTTTTACTTCTTGTCGATACCCTTACCCCCATTCTGCAATTTTTGACCCCATACGCCAAGATGGTCCATTCTTTGATGGACAAAATGACAATCAATGGGATCCTTTTTACCCCTATTATAGGAGTATTGGTTTGATTAAGCCGCATCACAGTGAGCAAAATCTAGGAGTAGGAAACACCTCGCTTGATATCCCACACACCATAGCAATACCCAACCCACCCTCCCTTAATGATTGTAATGGTTGGACAGAAACTCTTAGGTATTATACCACTGACCCTGACTTCTCTTCTGATAATAATGATGACCTCTCCACCTTGAAGATAGAAATACAGAAAATGCAAATACAAATAATGGACCTCTTAGGAGAGTCTTCGAGAGCAAACCAACATGACCTAGAAGACATTAGCCACCCAACCTACCCCATTGAGGATGACGTGCACCCCTCTACGTTAGATGCATCTCCCTTGGGAGAGCCACGCCCTCAGTTGAAGGGGAATTTTGGGGATTATGTAAGGGACAATAGCTACTTTTTGAGGATTGATTTTGAACTTTTCCCGTTAGATGACACTTCCTTGAGAGGTCCACGCCTTAAGTGGGAGGAGGATATGTATGAAAGTAGCGATGCATTGGATGAAGAAAGGTGGAAACTCGAGGATGACATTGAGGTTAAGTGCATAGTTGAGCTATATTGGAGTCAAAAGAAGGGAATGATGGTACCATTGGAAGACCTTGACACAAACGATAGTATTTTCGTGACATTTGATGAAGTGGGTCAAAGTCAAGTTGTTAATCCTTCCCTCTCTTTTAATGATGATCAACTAATGGAACTTAAACCCACCCTTAGGGAACCTGATCCTAAAGAAATTCACCTATTTGAGGAGTCTAATGTAACCAGTGTGAACCTTTTACCCCAAATAGAGTGCCCTAGGGAATCTGCAGAGATTTTAGATGATTCTAGACCTCAGGTACTTGATGAATTGTATGAAGAGGAGAATGATGAATTACTTGAGGAACCTGCACTTAAGATTTGAGATGACACCAAGGGTGATTATGTCTTGTTTGAAGAATTAGGACCCGAGGATGTCACAAATTTGATCAAATTAGGTTTCCTTAGCACACCCATTGATGATACCCCTCCTCATAATGAAATAATGGAAAATGTGGATGTAACTTCTGAGATTTATGTGGATTCACATATAGACTCCGGGGAGGATTGGAGTAAAGAACAAGAACCCGGGGATGAGATTGATAGGGTAATCCCTAAATCCGTTGCTTCCAATTTGCCTTCATTTGATCGGGAGTCACCCTCTGATTCACCCATGTCTGAAGGCAAAATTTTGACTTCATACCTTAAATTGATCATTGATGAAGTGCAGGAAGATATACATGACATCAATAGGGATGCTAAGGATGCAATTGAAGAATTAGAAAGGTTGTTAGGGATGGACACCGAGCTGACTAAACCCAACCTAGATCTTCTGGCCATCCTGCAACCTCGAAACATGGACACCCTAGACAATCCTTGGCTTAAAAACATGCTCACTTATGTTCTGATCGGGGGCCTTAGCGAACCAATATCACTTATAATAGGGTACTGGGTATGGATTAATGCTTTTTATGGTCAGTCGATCACCTTGGGGGTATATCTTTACACTATTCCTTCTCCATTTCTCGGAGGAACCTTGTCATCGTCCTACCCCTTTGAAGGTTGTTATTCATGTCCATCATTTAAAGCCTCTTTTGGTGACCTGGGAAGATTTCATTCCCATCTTGGTTGGGCGAGCATTTGCTATCGGGATTCATCATCAGCTCGCCAACATCCTAGGTTATCTTTTTTCTAGGCCTGTATTGTTACACTCATTTTTAGGGCTTATTTCTTTGGTTTTGGAACTAGACTTACAAGTTCTTTAGCTACTCGACTGCCAACAAAATAATGGCAGCCCAACTCTGACCCAAGTAATACCCTTCTATACAATGCGGACATTGCAAATTTTAGTCATGGGGGGGTGTACTTGGGGGATATACATAGCACATATACATAATTGCAAACATCTGCATAATATTTGCATAACATGCATTTGCACTAAAAAAAAAAGTTGTGCTCAATTGGTTTGGCCCTGCATTCTTAAGCATAAGACCAGGGCTTTAGGTTAGATTAAGTTGACTTTAGGTGTCTGACTTTAGAATCTAAGTTGAGCTACTAAATTTAGACCCTTAGGATCTTTTATGGACTTAAAAACTTAAGTAAGAGTTAAGTTGTGAACCATTCCTCAAGAGGTTGAGGAAGGAAAGCTAAGGATTGAGTTAAGGGCTGGGTAGTACTTGGTGTCTTTTTCTACCTTTTGGTTTATGGGTCCTCGTAACCTAAGCATCCACATTTTACACACACTTGGTCTTGTGTAAATAGTGATCACCTTAATTCCTTTCTTGAAAAAGAAAAAAAAAATTGGTTCTCTTGATTTTGACTTAGGAGAAGCTTGAAAACAAAACCTAATTGGACGAGTTCCTATCATGTGAGAGGTGGTGTATATACTCACCTTGATGATGCGATGATAACATGTCGCCTCCTCAATGCTTGTCTATTAGGATATCCATCTTACTGGGGACATGTAAGTGCATTGTGTGGTTTAGGTACCATGGGTGGCCCTATCACGAAGTGCCGAATGCCACAGGCCTCAATTTTCTTAAGAAATTCATGGGCATACTATCTCGAAGTGTCGATTGCTAAGAGTTCTTGGGGTCGCCATGGGTCGCACTATCTCGAAGCATCGAAAGCCAGCACCCTTCGAGGTTCAGTGATGGGGACAATGAATCCGACACAGACTGTGTTGATAGCTGACCCAAGGTTAGACTTAGAGGAACAAATATATACATGTATGTATGTATGTACGTATATTGCAAAAAAAAGAGAGAAAAGGTCCTTTCTCTCTTTTTAGGTTGGCAATCACACCAACCTCAAATAAATAAGACCACTACACATGCACGGATGCTTTAATCTCCGAGACCAATAAACCCTAGGGTAGAGCTAGAAATTAAGGAAACTTGTGCCTGCAACTTGTCCTTAATTGGCCTAGTTTGTAACTAGGCTTCTACTTGGGTACCTTAAGTTTAAAGTTTGTAACTTAACATGTTTCTAAGGGAAGACCGATTAGGTTAGCTAGTCTACTTGGAGAGTTGGGTTATTGCTTAAGTTTACTAGGGATTAGCAAAAACTAGGCATGGGGGCATTTGATAAGCCCATATTTGTGGGCTAATTAAATGCGTAAATGCCTAGACATTAAGGTAACACATTCATTTAGATAGCATGCATTAGTACATGAGTAGGCTAATTTGTAATTAGCTTGAATGCATGCATCTCACACACTACATACATGGTTTAGATAGAAATACCATTTAGAATTCATTTAAATCACATGCATTGAAATAATTAGTCGTTTAAGTTGCATTACATGCATGTATTTGAATTAACATTGTTTGTGAGGGCTTATAGATAAATAAGCTATCATTTCTTTTTATTTTATTAATCCACTTTTCTTCTTCAATGGTTGCTGCAGCTTCCAGAATGCATGGAATGAAGGCGGCAGTGAAGAGGAGCGGAGGATGTAGATATGGTTGGCCTTCCTCCAGCAGTTATAAAGGGAAAGGGAAGGCTGCTATGCTGGTGGAGGCCATCACCCCACTCCACCATCATGCAGAGCTTCGAGCTCATCCATTCCACCACCGTGGGCCTCCACGGCCAACCTCCACCACACCGTGGGCTAGCGGGGTGACAGACTGCCACGCCAAGCCAGTGGGCTCGACCATCACCGTGTGCATGCGCCTCTAGTGGCCACGCAAATATCGTTACTGTGTTAATCCCCCACCACAATTCATCATTGACACCGCAACATAAACCGTGCGGCTTGTGCACCTCATCCACCTCGCGTGCAGCCACCTCCAGCACGCTGCTTCACCTCCTCGTGCACCACTTTCTCCTCATGCGTGGGCGTCCACCACCGTTCCTACCCGTGCCCAACAGGGTTGCCGCATGCACTAATTGCCTCTCCTTCCCTCGCCGCACATCCCTCATGCACCACGTGCGGTGCTCGTGCAGCAGCTACAAGTTGTAGCAGCCCATTGCCGCGTGCAGCCCAGCATGCCTGTTACGACCCGAACCCAACTCCTCGCGGAACCCAGGTGCGGATCGCCTCGACTAACCCAAGACCCAGTCATCCATCTAGAAGTATATCAAAAAGTAATTCAATCCACGCATGCTACATAGCTAGAACATTAATTAAAACACAGAAAGCTGAAAGGTAGACTATAACCATAAATAGTGTCACAAGAGAGTAGCAAAGTTCTCTACGTAGCCATCACAACCACAATGAAAAGATAGAAATAGAATTACTAGTCTTATGCATGGAAACTTACGAAAACGGAAGGAAATAAGCCATGCTACAGTAGATACAAAAAGGAAAACCCACTAAGACTGGGCTCGACTAGGCCCAGCTCCCTCTGCAGCCGAGGGTATTAGCTACTCACCTCCTTAACCTAAACACAAGTGGTAGTTGTCAGCAAAAAGCTGAGTAAAGTGGCAAGCATAACATCAACTAATGCAATTTAAATTAAAAGTAGTGAACATTTCAGACAATTGTAAACGTTTCAAAACTTTCATGGTTTATTTCTATTTCTAAGTGCTAGTTGTTTTGTGATTTCGATTATTCTAGCAAGGTCCCATTTCTCTTGTTCACATGTCCCCTAATGGATGATATTATTACAGTTTTCCCTGCGATGCAGGACATGCACGTGGTGCTCTCCTGGCCGAGAGACCACCCCCTATTTGTCCTACACACAGTCTACCATCCCGGGGTCATGGTCACTTTTGTTTGGCGAAATAGGGGTTTTAAAGATGTGTTCGTTGTAGTACACTCCTAAATCGCATAACAAAACATTTAAATTTATAAACTTAGATTCTAAAGGGAGTCTGAGGTTGTTCACAGGGAGCAAATATGGAATTCACAACACTAATCTTGAATTGAAATGAATGAGCACAATAAACGGAGCACAATAGAGATTTTCAAAGAATAATATATGCAGAAATATATTTAATGAGAACCAATGTATGATGGAGCAAAAAGAACATGAGAATGAAAAATAATGGTGATTTAAATCACCATGTTTATCCTCTTAATTTAAGCAAGCATCCAAAGTATTCAAATAATTCAACAATAACTCTAATCAATCATTTAAATAATGCCACAGTATTCACAACCAAATCAGACGTCAGGTCTGATGACCAGACACCTTATCAGAGCATAGCACAGAGGCTCTTAAGCCTCCCTTCTTTCCTCAACAGCTTCTCTTCTTAAGGCTTCCTTCTCAAGCCTTTACCTTCTTCAGCACATGAGCACCAATTTCCTTTAGCGGCTAGGTGTTTAGCTTTTCTCTAAGGGCATGCATTTCAAGGTTAAGCAAAAAGCAAAACCCTCCCCCTCCTCCTCACAAACTCTTCTCTTTTCTCTTAAGAACGACTTAATCGGGCAAATAATCAGGTAAACAGATCCAAGTATCAGGTCTAGGCCCATGTGCATGTGTGCACGGGCGAGGGTGCGTGGTGAACGGGGAACTCACCCCCGAGTGTCTGAGGCAACGAGGCTATAGGAGGAATTCCTCTTATGTACTGCATTTAGCCTGTATTCCCACGATGTGGGACTATCTGCTCACAGCTCCTTCGCGCATCTACAACAGAGGTGAAGCCCTTCGATTACGAATGTTGCTGTTGCTGGGAAGCCAACAGGAGATGCGGATGGCGTCGTGAGGTGAAACCGCGTCTCTTGTTGCTGGATGTAGAGGGTTTGGTAGCCGGGTGAAGGTGGAAGATGTCAGCAATGGTGGTTGCACTAATGTCTCCAGCAAAGATACCTGCGATCACAAATACGAGCTAAAAGCCCCGGTTAAAAAGCTCAAAGGCTTTGCTAGATGATGGCGAAGGTGGTAGTGGCGGTGTCATGGTGAATTAGGGTGTGTGGTGGCCAGACAGAGGTGGAAGGGGTGAACGAAGAAGGAAGTGTACGGTGGAGGCATTGAGTGCATGAATCGTGGAATAAGGAGGGGTTTTCTGTGGATGGATGCGGTGGAGCTTTTGGAGGTGGCGTGGGTGCGTGTGGTGCAGTATGGATGGATGTTGCCCTCGCCGGAGCTCGACCGGAGTGAAGGAAGATGGAGGGGTAGGAGGTGTAGTCTATGGTCGAAACTAGAGTTTAAAGAGGGGGAAAGAGAGTAGAGGGGAATAGGAAGTTAGGGAACCTAATGTTAACGATCGAAAGGGGCAGGAGGACACCGGGTTTGACTGGCTGGCGCTAAGTCGACGTCGAGGAAGAGAATGTTTCCGGTGGAAGGAGTGGCGACGATGAGGAGGTCTGGAAGGTCCTACTGTGGCTGGCGAGGAGCAGAGGAAGGTGAGGAAGAACCTGCTACCTATGGTATGTGGTAGTAGGTGAAGAGGCTAGAGAGGGAGGATCGCCGGAGCTACGATGGAGGTGGTCGAAGAGGTGATGATAACATCATCATGAGCTATAACTAGCTTTTATTTGTTAGGATTAATTGACAAAAGCCCCTATATAATCGCCTGAGAGTCGTAATTCCTTGCACATCCATTCTGAGTGGAATATACTAAAATAGGGTTAATTCTGCAGTTTTAATAGCATATCATGAATGCAGAATAATCATGAGGTTTTCTAGGAGTTAATCTAAGGTCTAATCAGCATTACGGGCTAATAAGAGGGTCCACAAAGAAGAAACAGAGTTTTACGCACTTCAAGAACTGATTCATAACTTAAAACCCTAATTTCAGACCCGCTTGAATTACTGAGGTTTTGGTAAAGATTAAATCCATCTAAACCTTCTAAAATTCATATAAAAACATTCAATGAGGATTGATATCCTTGATTTTACCTTTGGAACCAATTTTGACCCTAAACAGAGTCACAAACGAAATTCTATCCTAAATTGGGTTTCTACATAAATTACCTACTCAAACTTGGTCAAAACTCAAATCTGAATTCACTACTAGATTCCTTAGGTCCAAATTAGGTTTGTACCAAAATTTGGGCCTAATCAGATATCATCTTTACCTAGTTTGCATTTTAGTCCAGCCAGACTCTTTCTCTCTCAATTAACCCCTCGACTTTCGAAATCCTTGCAAATAGGCCCCTAGGTTTGTTCTCTCCTTCTCAAGTTGGTCCCTACCACCATTGAGGTCAACTTGACCTTCAAGCAAGCTTTGACCTAAGCAAATCTCACTCAAATCATTATCAAATCCCACCAAAACTAGTGGGATTGATGTTCACACTATGGAGGATCCATATTAAATCCCACCAACTCGTCGTCGCCATTCCCCCACTAGAGGATTCTTCATCCCTGGCACCAGCCAATCAAAGCTGGTGCCATCTCTCCCCTTTCAACCAATTAATTAGGTCTCTCTCTCTTCCTCTCTCCCTTTAGTTTAGAATTAGCCCTTATTCTCTTATTTCGACCACCGACGCCGCCGTTCGCCCTCCGTCTTCTCCACATCTGGTTGAGCTCTAGCGAGGCTAACCGCCCTCCACAAGCCACCAAATGCCCTGCTATCACCTCCATAAGCTTCGCCTCATCCATCCGCATAAAACCTTCTCCTTATTCCATGATTCACGCACTCAACGCCTCCACCGGACACTTCCTTCTTCGTTCACCCCTTCCACCTCTGTCTGGCCACAACACACCCTAATTCACCACGAAACTGCCACTACCACCTTTGCCATCATCCGGTGACGCCTTTGATCTTTTTAACAAGTGCTCTTAGCCCATATTTTTACTTTCAAGTCTTCGCTGTCCGACCGTCGCCGTCGCAGTTGCTCTCCTTTGACCCCAGTCGCTCTCCACCAACAAAGTTCATCTTCACTTCCATGCCCAGCTGAAGCGACCCAGCTCCAGGCGCACTCCTAGGTCTTCAATTGCTGCTGCCAAAGCCATTCTCATCACCAATTAGAGCAACATCACCTTCGGCTGATACGCGAGCAAAGGAGAGTGGGATAGTCCCACATCGTGAACAGTAGGACTTGTGCGCACACATAAGTTGATTTTGTGAAGAGAGCTTTCCGCCCAAGACACGGGGGTCAGGTCCCCATATACCCTCACACTCGCTTACCTGCCTACGCTCACTCCTTGCCTACGATACATACCTGCAGGCCTGGTCCCTGTTCATGCTCGATTACCCAATTACTGTGCATGCTTTTATACCTGATAAATCCTGGGTTTGAGAGGAAAAGAAATAGGATTTGTCAGAGAGAGGGGGTGGGTTTTGCTCTCTCAAGGTTTGGCCTTGTGCTGGAAGATGGCTAAGTGTTAGCCGTGTGTTTGTGAAAGAAGGCCTTAAGGAAGGCATGAAAGAAGAAAGAAAAGGGAAGGCTTGTGAAGAAGAAGAAAAGAAGAAGGCTTAGAGGAGGAAAGCCTTGTGCCTTCTGTGAGGCATTGTGGTCTGTTGACACTTAAGTCGTCAGATTGAGTTAATGATGAACACTATTGAATGATTTAAGAACCTAAGTTTAAATTGAATTTTGATTGATGATTACTGTTGAATAATTTAAGTAATTGAATGCATGCTTAATTAAATAGAATAAGTGGTAATTCAAATCACCATTGTTTTGATTCTCTTTTCTTTTTAATTCCATGATCTTTTGAGATATTAGATTACATTGAATATCAATCTGATCAATTTTATTCATTGAATATCTATTTTGTGATCAATTGATTGTTCTCATTTGTTTTAAATAAAGATAAAATGTGTGAGTTTCATATTTTCTCCCTGCGAATGACCTTGGACTCCAATTAGAATCTTTGTTTATAAATTTAAATGTTTGTTGTAAGATTTTGTCAACTATACTCTGACACATATATTTAACACTTGACGAAACCCTAATAACATTTTGACATCGTTGCTAGGGAGAAACGCATAATTCATACATTAAGCCTTATCTTTCTTGATTGTTATCTGAGTACTAACTTGCCCCGGTTACTTTGCTTGTGTTTTTGCAAGCTACATCACAAAGAAATCTTCCAGGCAAATCAACCACTCCAAGGGCAGGTAAAATTTCTCTTCTTCCCTAAATCAACCTCCCAATCTTTGGAAGAGAGAAAAGGAAACAAACTATTAGAATTCACCTACCTTATTTTCTAGTAATCATCATTTAAAGGTAAGTTTCCTGATTTCCGAATTCAAATCAATATCTGATTGAAATTGAGATGATTTTGTTTAGAGATCCCTACCCAAATTTCCTGTACCTACTAGGGATTTACGCTTAATTTCTGATCATCTTGGACTACGCACTTCTTTTTTGAGTCCAAGGGATTACATTTGAGATTAATTGGACTTGGAATAGAACCTGATAAGTCCACTTTAGTGGATCATTATTTGGCCTAAGTTTCTAATAGGTTAGGAGTTATACGGTAATTCATCTTAGTCTGCATATAATCTTATGCGTCAATTTTATGTTTAATAATGAATGATATGTTCACATATTCTATATGGTTGGATGTAGGCAAGGTATAAGAATCAAATGTCATTCTTCATATATAAGACGTCTGGAGCTGAGGATGGATGTTTAGGAATTGCCAGGACAAGTTACTTGACTCTACATTTTTTAAGATGTCTGATGATGAAGTTAGACGTCAAATAGATTTCGGCCAATGCTTATCCGTCGTTCTAACCACTCGCAATCTTCGTGAGTGGTTAGAGAAGTTTCGTCGGAAGGAAATAGATGAGATTTTTTAAAAAAAGGCTCTCCAGAGGCTCGATCTTGGGGCAAGCTGGCTCTTCATCACCTCCACCCTCTCCACCGTGGGCCTCTCACCTACACCGTGAAACCAAAGCGCGTACCGTGGCTTGAGCGATCTCCACAGTCGACACCGCCTACCCCCAGGTGGTGCTCTGTGACAGAGAGCATCACCACCACCATCAGTGCCTACCCCTGCTTGAGCCACCTAGTGCGTCCTTGCCCCTGCGTATGGTGCACCAGCAACAACAGGCACTCGCACTCCCAGCCCATGCGCGCCAGCCCATGTGCACGCCCTCTTCTCCATCTTCTTCGTTTCCTTCTTCTTCAATCTCCACCGAAAATCTCCTCCCACCAAACCACCACCAAAACCCAACCACTGTTCACCTTCTTCCCTGAAAGGAACCCAAAGCTATCATCTTCACCCAACCCCACAGAAGCCGCAACACATCTGCAACATCCCCACACCATCCACTCTCTCTTCGTCTTCCTCTTCTTCTCTTCCCCACGCCTCCCCTGTTTTCCAGCAAAGAACCCAAACCCCTCCCACCGACATCTCCTCACAACCACCACCACCACCACCAACCACCATCTTTGATGCGAACACCACTGTTTGGGATTTCGTAGATCGCGTATTTGATAGAAAACAAGTGTCGTAGTATAGCCGCGAAGTACGATCCAACAAAGATAGTGTTTTACAAAAATTACGAGACTTGAGTCCCGGTCGTTCGTCTCTGGGAGGCGTTGCTTTCACTTTTTATAATCGATCCTTTTACTACTCTACTTTGTTTAAAGACGCACGTCGGTTTCCAATCTCCTAACTAAAACTTCACCACTTCGGTTATTAACTCGAATCACATGCACATGCGTCAAGTAAATTACGAAAGTGAACGTGTGAGTTTCTGTGCGCACGATTCTAGTAAGGTGGTGACTAGTTATGGAGAAAGCATCTATTGTTAGATTTTCAATATCCTCAGGAAACAACATGCTGGTGCGTAATAGGTAGACAGTTAAAGAGCAAGCACTTAAATCACGCAAATACGATAATTATTAAGCTCGTGGTGATTTCAAACACATAAAGGGATATATATATAAATGTGTTTTCATTCATTCATTTGGGAGTTGTTGCACAAGGGATCTAGAGGAAAGCTTGTACATAAATGCTTGAAAATTGAACCTAGCTACCAGAAAATGATCGCATACAAGAATCTACGGGAGGATTTTGCATGCATCATTGGGGGAGAAGTAAGACTACACTACTAAGTAGTAAATAAGAGCGATAAAATTATAAAGAGCATGAATTAAATCTAGAAGAATAAATGGCATTCAGGGGTGGTCCCCGATGGCCTTGGAGTGGTCGGGAGGAGAATGAGGGGTGGCCAATGAAGCTTAGGTCGACCCTCGGAGAGAGGTAGGGTTGATCCAGCATCCTGGCATGGTGTCCTCTATGATGGTGGTGAGCTCGTGGAGATGGAGTAGCTAACCTAAGTGAAGGTGGGCGTGTATTGAGCTAATGAGGTGAGTGGTGCCAATGAAGCCAAGGGATGTGAATGGGGGTGTTTGGCTGCCCATGGGGCCTTTTTATAGACCCAATGGCTTCTCTCTAGAGAGGTGTGGAACTCTCTAGAGAGAGTCCAAGAGTGGCCGGCCACATGGGGTTGGAGGTGGTCTTTGAGATCCAAAAATTGTGGATCTCAATTTGAATGCCTCTTGGTTGCTAAATTTGGCAACCAAGAGGTGGAGCCATCTCAAGAGATCTCTAGAGAATTCTAGAGAAGTGTGTGCGTGAATGGGTGTGTTTGTGTGTGTGTGTGTGGTCGTGCTCTACATGGCTAGGTGGCTTAGGGTAGGTCCTAAGGGGTTTGTGTAGGTGTAGGTCTTGATTTTAGGGTTACAAATCCTAATTGCTAAGGGGAAAATGCAATTAAACTTAACCTAAGTTTAATTGAATGAGTATGAACCTAATTGAGAGTGGAATAACTCAATTAGGTTGGGTTTAGGTCATTTGGACTCTCACCAAGTCCAATTAAACTTGTGTGGGTTGAGATCTAAGCTCAATTGGACTCAATGAGTCCAATTGACTTAGGTGAAGGTAATTGACTTTGATCTAAGTCAATCGGGTTTGGTGAGGACCTAATTAGGTCCTTAGGTAGGTCTAGAGGTGCTGTACTAGGGTTAGGACACCTTAGTTTAGGTTCCTATGGGGTTGGGATTAGGTCTAGGGAGCTAGAGATCCAAGATCAAGACTTAAATCTCAAAACAGGAACTGGAGACCAGCATCAAACGTCCAATAATAGGATCAGACGACTTATACTCAAAAATCAAAAGTCCAGACTTCAGTTCTGGACGTCTAATTTGAGTCAGGGGGAAATCAGGGTTCTGTTTTGGGTACTCTGCAGAAATTGGACGTCTGACAAAGTGTCTAGACGTCCAATGACACTGCAGAAGTGGGTTTGAGGTGTGCGGGAGATGACTAAGGGTCCTGGACGCCCTATAACTTATCTGGATGTCCAAATAAGGGTTGGAACTAGGGTTTTAGGGCTTCCTAGGGTGTTGTGACCTAATCTAAGGGTGGCTAAGGCTTGGGGAAGTCTCTAGGCTATTCTAGTGCTAAGATGGACCTAAGCTCTTCACATTTTACTGCTTTATTCCTACTTAATAACATTGCGAACCTTTAACTCCCTTACATTATTATTCCTACATCTAATCTAAGTCTTCTGCTCCAGCTCTGCTACAACTCCCGTTATTCCTGATCCAGCTCCAGATCAAGCTCCTGATCAGCTTATTCCCTGCAATTGACATAATATACTTAATCAGCACATTATAACATTATTTTATGCATGGCTAAAGTAAAGCAGTAGAGATGTAGATAATGTGTATGTATGCATGAATAGCCTTAACCTATGCTAAGTCTTAGCTTAATCTAGGTCAAATAAGACCTATGATTGCTGCGCAATCAACCACCAGCGTACCCCTCGAGCTCTGCAGCACCCACAACCATGACCACGCCATCAACTGATCGACCTCAAGCCTCGCCAACACAGCCATCAGGCCGCTGGAAGTCCACACCGTCAGGCCACTTCAACGCTGGCCGGCCACCTTCGGCCGTCTCGACCCTTTTCTCCACCACCAGCGTGCTCCTCTCCTCCTGTGGAACTCCTCCGCCGAAGCAAACGGCTGGCGCCTCCTCCTCCAATGCACGGCGAAGAGAGAGGATTTTTCCTTTGTTTTCAAGCACATTAAAATTTACATCTCATTGCCATTGCTGGTTGAGATTTTATTGAATAGTATATTCGATTTATTGGATGATTCTACAGCCAAGTCCCTTTAGTTTGTGCTAATTAGTTGGCTTATCAAATTGCATGACTATCTTCCCCCATCTATTAGCTTCACATTAAATAGTGATATTATGCTTTACATTGGATGCCATTGAATATTTGGGTTGATTGATTTTATAGGAGTATTCTAGTGACGGAGAATTTGTGTGATTGGTCCATCTCTTTTTAGAAATTAGAGATTGGTTATTTGATTCATCTATTAGTATTCTTTCTTTGGCATTAGGATGAATGAATGAAATTACTTTTAAGTAAACTTATTGTGAGTTTATTTAGCTCAATCCTCCTTGTGGATACGATATTTTTACTGTGGTTTAAATTAATATCTATTTTAATCTTTGATTGAGAGAATTTCCACCACACAACTACAACGACATATCAGTTTATTGCTATCATCTTCATAAACAAGCGAAATTCTCTCTATTAGAACCAATTAGGGTTTCTACTCTAGGGTTTTGAAGTGTTAGTTCACATTGCCTGAATTACAGGAAATTAACCCTCCCGCATTTGTGTGCTACCCAAACCCTTGCTTGAAAAGATCTAATCAGAAGAACCCTAAAATTAAATGCTAAATTCACTCGAACCTTAAAATTGTAGACCTAATAACCTGAGAGTCAATTCAGGGTGATCTTTGGGTCTTTACTCAGATTTCATTCTTCATTTTTTTGGGCAAGTCAGGTGAAATTGGTCTATTTTGTGGGTCAATCAACCTCCAAATTAAGTCATAAATTGAATTAACTTCTAATTAAGTGAAATCCATGGCACAAGTTATGACTAAAATTGGTAGACTTAAGGTCTCAATTCATACATTCCAGTCTACTTGGAACTGCAGTGACAAAGAAGGTCAGGTGGGGGAAACCCTGTAACTTGTGGGGACGCTCTACCTTGTAGGGGTCATTGCGAGGCTCTCTCTTTTTGCCTGCCCAAGTACTTCTCAAGTGTGTCGATTTTTGATTCAGAGGTATCATCCGCCTCGAAACAAGCCTTAGTCATCCAAAAATCTTTGGGTGCCTTGATTGGGTTTGATTCACATCTAGTCCCTCATCTATTCTCTAGAGCACATACACAGGAAAGGTTCCTAGGGTTTTGACTTAGAGGCCTTCATTAGAATCGATCTTCTCGGGGATTTCTGATCTAATCCAATCACTTCAATATGAACCTGAATTTGATTCTACATCTTGATCTACCACCTGATTTGAAAATGCAACCTGACAATTTAGGAAGAACTTGTAGGAAACCAAAATCCCAAATGACCATAAAAGAAAAAATGATCGAGGCTGCGTCTAGGTATCATGATGAATACTACAAAACCTCTGATCCATCTAAACACATTCAGGAAAATGTGGCAGAAACAAAAACCCTCAAAATGAACATTGTTGGAATGATATTTAAACAAATGATACATGATTCAACCCGGAATGAGCTCTTGTCAAAATACAATGAATTGTGGAGACTACACAATATTGGATATATATAATGTTTGTCAAATCCATAACTTTGGGAAAAACACCAGGGTCTTGATGGGAACACCATCATGAGCTATAACTAGTTCAATTTGGTCTAAAAGGTTGATAAATGCTCCTACATATCCATCAGAAGGTTTACGGGCTTATTATCCTATTTTGAAAAGAAGAGAATAATAAAAGGCTATTTCTGCAAAATTAACAGCATTCCACAAATACAGAATAATCATGGGGTATTTCAGGGATTTATTAAAGGTCATATGGTCATTAATGTCTAATAAGTGGGTCCATATAGAACGAAACAGGTTTTCATGCGTTTCAAGAATTAATGGACATCTGAAATCCTAAAAACAGATATACTTAATGAACTGAGGTTCTGGTTAGGATAAAATTCACCTAAACCCTTTAAAATTCATAGAGAAATATTTTATAGGGTTTGATATCTTTGATTTGACCATCAGAACCTATTTTGGCCTGAAATAGAGTCACAGACAGAAAGTTGCCCAAATTTGAGCTTCTTCATAATTTTCCCAATCAAACATGGTCAAAATCAAAATCCGACTTCACGATTACATTCCTTGGGTCCAAATTAGGTTTGTACCAAAATTTGGGCCCAATCTAAGATCATCTTGACTTAGTTTACATTTTTGTCCAAGTCTGACTCTTATTCCCTCAAATAGGCCCTCACTTTTGAAATCCTTGCAAAATGCCCCCTAACTTCTTCATCCTCTTCGCAATTTAGTCCTTGTTGCCATTGGAGGTCAACCAACCTCCAAGTGAGCTTTGACCAAACGAAATCCTACTTAAACTTCAATCAAATCCTACCAAATTTGGTAGGATTGATGTTCACACCTAGGGAAGCCTATTGGGATCAATTTCAATTCCTAACTCCCTCTGATTCGTACATCCGAACCCATAAAATCAGTGGGGTTCTTCTTGAATCCGAACCAAGCTATGGAGTTTGTTTCCTGTACTTCAAGCTCTCCTAAGCCCTATAAAAGACCTCCCATGACATTCCTCACCTCCTTCCTTAACCACCGGCTCGCTCCACCTCTCTCAGGTGATTCCCTACCTTCGGCCTCTTCGCTGGCTGCCACATACCATAAGCGGTCGATTCCACCTCCCCCAGTCTTTCCTCACCTCGTAATACCGGTGAGGTGCCCTCTACCCCTCCATCATCGTCAATATCTCTCATCGGAGCACCCTTCATCTCCGGCGCTGGCCATACCGCAACCGGCGCCATCTCCGCTGCCCTTCGTCCGTTAGCTAGCTTCATCAACTCCTTAGCATCTACTCACTATCACTATGCTACTATTGCTCCGACTTCGACCGCTCACGCACCCGCTCCATCATCATCTTCCCTACAATCGGCATACCTCCGACGTGGTTGCGCATCCACTCTACTTCACCAAACCACCTCCTGCTGGTCCCAAAATCTCTGCCTCATCCACGTGAGCAAAACCCCTTAAGAAATTGAGGGGATTGCTTGCCCTAACTGCCTACCGAACACCACCACCATTACGTTCATTGTACACCTTCGCCATCCCTCTCCAACCCCTCTCATAGCTTGCCACCGCCACCATCGCCCTCGCCGTGCTGCAACGAAGCTCCTAAGCATCTCTAACCTAGCCATCGAGCCGTTTTTCTCTTTGCAGGTGTTTGCGATTCACGCCATTAACGGAGCTTCTTCAAGCAACATTTGGAGCTAGGTTCGTGTCGTGCTTTCCCTTAATTCCACGCCCAGGCTACGCAGATGACTCCCAGGTGCCTTCCCAAGCACCCAATTGTAGCTACCAAGATCTCGAGCATCACCAATCAGACACCCTCTCTGCTGCTGCTTCACGCAAGGAGAGGACTATGGGTTTAGTCCCACATCGGTGGGAGGTAAGCATTTTCAGCCACATAAATCTTTTTTGTGCTGAGGGCTCATCGCCTCAACACTTGGGGGTGAGGTCCCCTTCACCCTACACATACCCGACTCGCCTTTACCACTCCTCGCTCATCACCACCCCCAGTGAGCTTGGACCCGGGTTACCGCATACCCAACTACCCGTTAAACCAGATATTAGAGAAAAAGGAGAGGAGAAAAGAGAGGAGAGAGAGCGGGGGGGGTTTGCCTCGCTCTCTAACTCTCTAACGCTTGTGGAGAAGAGGCCTTTGCCTCTGTGAGTGACTTGAGGAAGAGTTGAAGAGAAGAAGAGAGAAGGAAGAGGAAGAGCTGAAGAAGAAAGGCTTTTTATAGAGCACTATAGCAGGGTGCTGTTTAAGTCATCTGTCCTGAGCATCCGAAGTCTGATTCCACCAAATTATGCTTCTAAGGCTATATTGCTTACTTATCTTGTGTGGGATTACTTGGTTGATACTGTGCATTTATTTTGTATAATTGTAAAGGGTAATTGGTGACTTAAATCACCATTTTACCACATCATTTTTTGCACATTGTTACTGATTCTCATATATATATCATTCTTGCTTGAATTTTTCATTATAAATTGCTCATCTTTGTGGTTATATTGTGATCTTGAAATTAATTGCAATACTTGCTCCTAGTGAACGACCTTGAACTTTCAAATTCGAATATAAATTGTATTTGTTTTCGTGTGATTTCGACTATACTACAACGGAGTATTTTAAAACATCGATTTCATGTGTTAAATAGGTCTCATGGAGAAACGTGGGTGTATGCTAAATATGTTACACCAAGCCATTGATCAAAATTACCCATATCAACATTTAGAGATTGATGAGACACCTTGGAACAACATTGAAAATAAAAATGATTTCCCAAATCCTGGGTTTGAGAATAGAGGTTGTTGTGGACCCCTAACCCAAATGGAATCAGATTCAAACTTCATAACGATTGGCATACTTGATCTTGATGAGGGTTGGGAGGATCTAATTGCAGGTGTTCCCAATTTTGAACCAGCCTTAGAGAGCCTTGAAGCTGGTCCATCAACCCTCGATTCCCTAGACACTTGTGATGATAAGCCTGAATCAAAACTCCTCGAGAATGTAATTCCTGAGCCTTATCCTGCTAAGGTAATTCTAGAGAATGATTCTGACATCCCAATAGAGCCTAGCCCAGACTCTAGTAACCCAATTCCTACCTTTAACCTAGAATCTAGATTTAAGCCTATTTGGGATGATCAAGAGGCCCAATATGAAGAAAATCAGATTTTTTATCTAGACTATGATTATGGGCCCATGTTTAATGATTGCACCTCTCCAACCTCCTCAGAAATACGAATTGATTCTTCAGAAGACAAACTGATCTATGATACAGAAATAGAGGAGTTGGAGGAGCTGGGATTCAATTAGGTCTATCCTAAGAGCCAAGAACCAGAGCCTATGCCTAATAAGGATACTTCTTTGAGCTCAGAATTTGAGATTAGGTTAAATCAAAGTCAGGTTGCTCATTCTACACATAATGAGTCATTCTATGGTAGAAATCCCAATATGGAATCAGGTTCAAAAACTAATCTTCGAAAATTCTCTGATGATTTCGAATCATACTATGATTTCGAAGAACCTTTGTTTCTTGACGATTACGAGCCAATCTATAACCTCAGCATCTATGACTCATTCTTTGATTTTGACTCTAAGGTCCCTGTTCCTGAGATCATTAATTCAAAATATTGTTCCATTGAATTGGAATCATTTTGTTATGATCTTCAGGAGTTAGAAATAGTAAGTGCCAAGAGTGTCCACAATCCAGAGTTCGAATCTTTTTCTGACCCAGAATTCCATGACCCTATAAGCACTCTCTAAGCATTTACATTTAATTTGAATGAACATCAAAAAGACTCTCTAGATGAACCTATCTTTGAATCATTTCTAGAAGAGCCTTCTCCGCCCCAGATTTTAAAGAAGCCACACCACACACAGAGCCTTCCAAAATTCGATCCCAACCTCTAATGGCTACCAGAATTAACTTCTACTTTGATTCACCTCTCTCTAATTCGGTTGCATATGATTCCCCTCCATCCATTGATTGGGTTTCAAACATTGATCAGACTGATAGTCACTTCTTATCCTTTTCTGATCCTACCAGTAGGGTTCCTACATCTTCTACATTTACATTTTCTCTTGAGGACCCCTTCTCTGACCAGGCTAAGCCGACTCAGCCAAACCCTGGATTTACAATTCCATATCTTTTTGAGCCTCAAAGTATTTGGTGGGCTCTGTATCTACTGACTCGCGATTGGGTTTGGGCTACATCATTAGCCTGTTGATCAAAACAAGCATCTGTTTGGACTAACCAAGCTATTGATTAAGGTTCTTGTTCTACAAAATTCTTCTAATTTGACCACCCCTTCTCCTTGACCACCTTCTGCTCGGATAAAGGCATTGAATTTAATACTTAGCAGGAGGCAACCCATCATTCCAAGAACCCGAGACCCTTCTATTCTTTTGAGCTACACTCCTGCACTTTTGAGTTCAACTTTTAGAACAGCTGACTCCACCTTTGGTACTTGTATTAAAGCTTGAAATCGTCCGCAACAGTCATCCCGACCCATTCACCTACCCTTTGATCATGCTTTAAACTTTGAACCAAACTGAATTTATACCCTCCTAGTTTACAATGAGAACATTGCAAAACTTAGGCATGGGGGGGTGTTAAAGTAAAAACATATAGAAATTCAATTCTTTTGAGGGGTTCTCACAAAAAAAATATATTAAAAAATGATAAAAAAATAAAAAAATGAAAAAGAAAAAAAAGAAAAAAGGAGGAAGTGGAGGAATTTTGTGAGCTCAAATGCAGATCTCTCTTGAGGAGGAAAAGATGAGGAAAGTCAAATGTCAAAAAGGAGAAAAAAGTAAGAAAAATTGATAGTCATAGCACTTGATTATGGAATCTACTTAAGTTCTAGACCAAATCAAAAGAAAAAAATTAAGCCCTGAAATGATAAAAGAAACAAGGGAGATTAGTATGAGTGCTGATCTTAGGCCTCTTAGGCTTATTTTAGCGCTTAAACATTCACGTATCCATTAAGATCCAAATTAATCCACAAGAGGTTGAGGAAAGTGCGAGGTTGATGTAGTAGGTCTAAGGCCTAGGGATTATTCAACCCCGTTGCCTGTCCTTTGGTTTGTGAGATTTGGTAACCTAAGCACTCAAAAATCATACACTTAATCTGGTTTAGTGCGCTTAATAAAGAAAAATCATGCCAAAAGTGTTCTGTTATGAAAAGTCACTTCAAAGATCTAGCTTAGGAACGGCTCGACAACACAAGTTGATTGGACGAGTTCCCGATGCGAAGAGCTAGGAAATTCCCTTCGAAGGTACGTAATAGCATATCGTCTCCTCGGTGCTTGTCTCCTAGGAAATTTAAATATCCTACCAGGGGCATGTAAGCACCTTGCACTGATTCAGGAGCCATAGGTGGGATTATTCCGAAACGTCGATTGCCAGGACCTGAATTTAGTTACAGAACGCCATGGACGGCACTATCTCGAAGTGTCGAGAGCCAGGGTTCTGGGGGTTGCCATGGGCGGTGCTATCCCGAAGCATCGAAAGCCAGGGACCCTGTGAGGATTGATGGTAGGGACAAGGAATCCGATACAGACCGTGTTTAGGGCCAATTTGAGGCTGGATCTAGGGAAATCTAAAAAGAAAAGAGAGAAAACTCTCCAAATAAAAATCATTCTCTATCTCTCTCTTATAAAAAATGCATTGGCAAATTGAACCTAGACATGTTACGTCTACGCACGGGTGCTTTAACCATTGGGGTCAACGAACCTCTGGATAGTTTTTGCGGGCCTTAGAAACCTTCGCGGCAAACCCAGGCTGAAGCTAGTTAGGTCTGGATCTTGATTGATACTTTAGTACCTCTAGGCCTATTTTCGACATTCTGACCTAATTTCTATAGAGTAAAACAAATCAGGCATCTGAACATCAATGCATGGTCTAGAACTCTAATTCTTTCCATAAGATTTTCCTTAGGGACTAGCAAAAGTTAGGCATAGGGGTATGATGATAACATCATCATGAGCCATAATTAGCTTTATTTGTGAGGATTTATTGACAAAAGCTCCTACATAATCGCCTGAGAGTAGTAATTCCCTGCACATCCATTCTGTGAGGAATACATTAAAATAGGGTTAATTTTACAGTTTTAACAGCATATCATGAATGCAGAATAATCACGAGATTTCCCAAGGGTTATTCTAAGGTCTAATCAGCATTACAGTCTAATAAGAGGGTCCATAAAGATAGAAACAAGATTTCACGTACTTCGAGAATTGATTCATAACCTAAAATCTTAATTTCACATCCGCTTGAATTATTGAGGTTCTGGTTAGGATAAAATTCATCTAAATCTTCTAAAATTCATAGAAAAATATTCCATGAGGTTTGGTATCCTTGATTTGTCCTTTGAAGCCTTTTGACCCTAAATAGAGTCACAGACGAAATTTTACCCTAAATTGGGATTCGACGCAAATTTTCCAGTCAAAATTGATCAAAAATCAAATCCAACTTCACCACTAGATTCCTTGGTTTCAAGTTTGGTTTGTAACAAAATTTGGACCCAATCAGATATCATGTTGACCTAGTTTGCATTTTAGTCCAGCCAGACTCTTTCTCTCTCAATTAGCCCCTCAGCTTTCAAAATTCTTGCAAATAGACCCCTAGGTTTGTTGTCTCCTTTGCAATCAGGTCTTTACCACCATTGAGGTCAACCCGACCTCTAAGCAAGCTTTGACCTAAGCAAATCCTATTCAAATCATCATCAAATCCCACCAAAATTGGTGGGATTGAGTTCACACTATGAAGAATCCATTGGGACTGTTCCTGAATCCTAAATCCCGCTAATTCATGCGTGCGAATGCATGAAATCAGTGGGTGTTTTCTTGATTCCCAAAGGAGCCAATCAGAGCTCCTTCTTGTTCTAAAGCTCGACCATGAGCTCTATAGAAGCTCTAGCGGCCCTACCTTCTCAAATTAGCTCGGTTTTGGCCACAAATCTTCACCAAATTCCCCTCTCCAGCCACCTCCATCACAGCTCCGATGACCTCGGACTATAGGCAACGAGAACACTTTCGTCTCCTTCCTCTGCTTCTCGCAACACCGGTAGAAGCCTTCCAAACCTCATCGTCGTCGTTCCCTCATCGGAGGATTCTTCATCCCCGGTGCCGGCCAATCAAAGTCAGTGCCATCTCTCCCCTTTCAACCGATAAATTAGGTCTCTCTCTCTCCCTCTATTCCTCTAGTTTAGAATTAGCCCCTTATTCTCTTCTTTCGACGACCGATGCCACCATTTGCCCTCCGTCTTCTCCACGTCCGGTCAAGCTTCACCGTTTACTCGCCTATGCTCACTCCTCGCCTACGATACATGCCCGCAAGCCAGGTCCTTGTTCACGCTTGATTACTCGATTATTGTGCATGCTCGTATACCTGATAAGGCCCGGGTTTGAGAGGAAAAGAAATAGGATTTGTGAGAGAGAGGGGGTGGGTTTTGCTCTCTGAAGGTTTGGCCTTGTGCTCAAAGATGGCTAAGTGCTAGTCGCGTGTTCGTGAAAGAAGGCCTTGAGGAAGGTTTGAAAGAAGAAAGAAAAAGGAAGGCTTGTGAACAAGAAGAAAAGAAGAAGGCTTAGAAGAGAAAAGCCTTGTGCCTTCTGTGAGGCACTGTGGTCTGTTGACACTTAAGTCATCAGATTGAGTTGATGATGAACACTATTGAATGATTTAAGAACACTAAATTTAAATTGAATTCTGATTGATGATTACTGTTGAATAATTTGAGTAATTGAATGCATGTTTAATTAAACAGAATAAGTGGTGATTCAAATCACCATCGTTTTGATTCTCTTTTCTTTTTAATTCCATGATCTTCTGAGATATTAGATTACGTTGAATATCAATCTGATCAGTTTTATTCATTGAATATCAATTTTGTAATTAATTAATTGTGCTCATTTGTTTTAAATAAAAATTAAATGTGTGAGTTCCATATTTGCTTCTTGCGAACAACCTCAAGCTCCAATTAGAATTTGAGTTTATAAATTTAAATGTCTGTTGTAAGATTTTGTCGACTATACTATGACGCATATATTTAACACTCGACGAAACCCTAACAACAAGAGGGAAATTTGGTGAAGATTTACAGCCAAAACCAAGCTAGTTTGGAGCGATTGTGCACGAGGAAGCTTTATAGATCTCCAAGGTGAGCTCTAAACCAAGAAGGAAGGTTTTCATGGCTTGGGATTGGAGGAATAAAACCCATGATTCTCGTGCATTCACACGAGCAATCGACAAAGATTTGAGACTCAAAATTGATCCCAGATGATTCTCCTAGGTGTGAACATCAATCCCACTAATTTTGGTGGGATTTGGTGTTGGTTTGAATAGGATTCGTGGAGGTCAAACCTTGCTTGGAGGTCGGGTTGACTTCAATGGCGGCAGGGGGCTAGTTGTGAAGGAGACAACAAGATTGGGGGGTTCTTTGCAATTAATTCGAAAGTTAGGGCCTTGTATGTGAGAGAAAGCGTCTGACTGGACTAAAATGTAAACTAGGTCAAGATGAACTCTAATTGGACCAAAATTTTTGAAAAAACCTAATTTGGACCCGAGGAATCTGCTGGTGAAGTTGGATTTCAGTTTTGACCAAGTTTGACTGGGGAATTTGTGCAGAAACCCAAATTAGGGTAGAATTGTCTGTGACTCTGTTTGATGTCAAAATGAGTTCCAAAGATCAAATGAAGGATACCAAACCTCATGAAATATTTTTCTATGAATTTTAGAAGGTTTAGATGAATTTTATCCTAATCAGAACCTCAGTAATTCATGCGGGTCTAAAATTAGGATTTTGGGAGTTGTATTAGTTCTCAAAATATGTGAAACCATGTTTCTGTCTGTGTGGACCTTTTTATTAGACTTTAATGCTCATTAGACCTTAGATAAATCCTTGGGAAATCCCATGATTATTCGTCTTTTATAATATGATATTAAAACTGTAGAATTAACCCTGATTTAATGTATTCCTCTTAAAATGAATATGTAGGGAATTATGGCTCTCAAGCAATTATGTAGGGGCATTTGTCAATTGATTTTGGCTAATTAAAGTTAGTTATGGCTCATGATGATGTTATCATTAGTCGCGACATAGCGGTGACTACAGCACGTGCGATAAACGTAGGGAAGCAACCCCGCATTAGCATGTGGTTAGTCCTTTCCGCTAACGGGTGCACTATAAGTCGTACAACATGTAACATAACAGAACAGGGGTCGCGTCCCTCACCAGTTTGCATACTCTCGCCTAACTATCCCAGTTGGCCCAGGGGGCCTAACAGGTGTCGGTGTAGGGATGCCATTCCTACCCTGGGTCCCAACCCAAGGGAAGGCTAGCTCTCTCCCTATACAAGGGGTGAATCGCTCTCCTCGGTCCGTGCATACACGAGGGCCAGCTCACCCCCATACTAGAGTCCAAATAACAGTTGTACCTCACATTAGGCATAAATAATCCATCACCATCAGAGTTTCATACCACGACAGCTAAGTTATTCCCTTAATTCTCTCTAAGTTTCATTTATAACTCCTTGGATTCCTTTTTAAACACCAATGAATAACATGCATTTCCCTTCTAATTCCAATTCTGTATATGTAAGTAGACAATTAAGTATACTAGGTAAAAACCTTGATATCATCCATTAGGGTTTTCATTACTCTCAATAAGAGTTAATCACTTCTCATATGTATAACAAGTACAAATCTTATATACTATGAGTTAGGGCATGCACACGTATGTATAAGTCTATAAGGTAAAACAGTTTCCATTTCCATTCACGACATGCATATACAAAATCATAATAATACATTAAGTAGCTACTGTGAACATGCATTCAAAAATGTATTAACTACATCGATACAGGAAGAACCAATCTACCTAAGGGTACGGGAGGTATGGGGGCACACGAGACTGGTCCCGATGCCTCCGCAGGTCTTGTATGCACCCAAAATTGGAGACCTGTGTCAACCAAAGTCCCAACGGACATCAGATGCTTAAATATGATTTTTCAGTAGGCAATCAGATGCAAAACACAATGAAACAGGTGCCAAAATGTGGGAAATTTCACCAGTTTTCCGACGATACCTTATGAGATTCGAAGATCGAACGGACCCGAACCAACCACGGAAAGATCCTGATTCACTTGAACTAGACCAGCCGAGTTGGTCTAGCTGGACCGGCCACCTGTCTATAATAGGAGCTCGCCTCTCACCGCTATCATACGTCTGAGGTGTGTCCCGGACGTCTTAAACACACACAGAGTCCCACCTAATGTCCCCGCTCTTCTCCTGACATCGACTGCCACTCCTAGCCGTCCGAGACTCTATTCGAATGTCTAGGACCACCCTCAGATGTCCAAAAGCAGCTTGGGTGTCATTCACATGCACTTCCCCTTGCAGCCTCCCCTACGCGAGTGTTGCTTCCCCACGCAAGCTCGCGCTTCGAGCCTGTACTCCCCGCAGACACCTCGGGCAGGTTGTGCCTCATGCCCGTGCATTTTCAGACGTCTAGAGCTCGTCCTGGCCATTCGCAGAGCCCCTCAGCCATCCGCAGGGTATTGCAAATGTCCGATGGCCGCAGGGCTTGCATACTCCCCACGCGCAGTGCGCTCCATGCAACTTGGCTCACCGTGCCGGGCCCTACCGCAGCCTCAGTGCCCGCACCACAGCACCTCGCTGACTGCACCCGCAGCAGCTCTCCCTCTCGCCTTCTGCTCCTCTTGGCCTCTCACTCTCTACCTCTCCTGCTCACCTCTCTCTTTCGCTGAATGTGGAGAATGAGTGCACTGCTAAGGTTGGAATGGGGGTGCAAAAATCGAGGAGAGGAGGGTTTTTATGTGCGGTTTGGGGGTACGGTTTTACGCATCGTAGGAGTATGGTGGGGTCGGGAAAAATTATGGAAAACAACCTAGGTTCTTAGAGTTGTTTACGTGGGGTCAAAAGGGTCTTCTACGAGCCAAATAACTCAGACGGGGGTCCTTACATGTGCCTATTGGTGCACGAAATTTACGACGAGGGCCCTTTAGTTTAGGAAATCACCAAATGACCCTTGGGAAAGATCATTTCAAAGCCTTTCCACCCGCTCTCCTCCACTCCACTACGCAACTGTGCCCCTCTCGCCTCCACCTTTCCTCCCACGCTGCCCGTGTGCGCACCTGATGTAAACACATTTACACTACTTAAAATGTCTATTTATGCATGTTCTTAAGCATAGGATTGCATTTCATGATATAAATATTGCATTACATGCATCATCTTGCATTTAGAGTAGTTTGAATAAAATGGAGGTTAATTGTCTCCTTTTATGTGCTTGGACAGGGCAAATATTTTATCGGGGCCTTGGATCAAAGATCCAACCGTATGGATATGATCAGGGCGACGATTGGAGTTCAACGACTCCAAGATCGCCCTAATCAGGCATCCGTAGCATCAGATAGAGACCGGGGAACCCTAGAAGATCAAGGGCCAGGATGGTGTAAATCCGCACTTCAGATGGCAAATCCGACCACACGGATGAATTCGGATCGACGATCGCAGCCCAACGACACAAAAATCGAGTCAATCCGACATCCGTGGCACCATCTACAACTTCCAGAAGATGGACGGCCAAGATGGCGCCACGTGGCGCCATCTCAGCCGCCCAATCGGCCGCATGCGTCTTGTGAAGACCGCGCACCGTCTCCTCTCCGCCGTTGGATCTCGATCCAACGGCTGCGGTCACTCGCGCTTAAAAGCGTCCGCGCGACCATTTCGCCCGCGTAGCGCAGCGGCGACGCAGCTGCGGGCGAAGCGGAGGTCGCGGGTTCGAGCCGCGGTGAGGGGGTGGAAGGCGCGGGCGAGCGGGCGCGCACGAGCGTCAGATGAAGATCCAACGGCTGTGCGCGCTCAATCAGGACAACGCGCGATTGCACGCCGGGCGTAACGCGCGATCGCACGCGGGCGGGCGCGCTACACAGCGGGCGCGGACGCGATCTAAGCCGTCCGATCTCGCGATCGGACGGCTGAAAATCAAGCGACGTGCGTAGGCGTTACGCGCGGGCAGCCGAGCGGGCGCGCGTGGGCGCGGAGGCTACGCCCACGTTGAGGGCTTTAGCGACGGTTTTATCCGTCACTAAAGACCCCTTATTTATTATTTTGAAGATGTAATGTCCATTTTGCCCCCACTCCTTGCAACTATAAAAGGAGACCCCCTCCATACGAAATTTTCATCCCTTCCTTCTCCTCTCTACCTCTCCAAAGCTCAAGAGAAGCTTGTCCCACACCCGAGATGCTTCTCGCGAGATAAAGTCCAAATTTTCGTCCCCCTTCGGAAGTGGATCCCGCGACGACGACGGCGTGCTGCTTCGTTCCCGTTCTTCTGCTTCGTCCTTCTTCGTCCCGCTTCGTTCTCCTTCGTCCAGGCGTCGTCCCGTCCGGCTCGTCCTCCAAGCGACCGTCGAGGAGGATTCTCTCTCCCTATTCTTTTTACTGCTTTCTAGTATAGATTTACTGCTTTCTAGAGTAGTCTATTCGTCCTCCGAGCGATCGTCGAGGAGGACATTTCTCCCTCCATTCTTTTAATGCTTTCTAGAGTAATTGTTTTATGTTTTCTAGTTGTAACGAAAGAACTCTTTTATGATAAATTCCTTGTCTATTCTACATCTCATTTTGATTTCCATGTATAGTATTCCTTCTCTCTCTCTTTTATTTGTTGTAGATACTTAGATAGTTTAAATTGAATTTCTTTGTGACAAAATAAAAAGAAACGCGAAGTTTTTAAATCAAACGTTCGCCTCCCAGTGTTCGACCCGGAATTTTAATTTCGGTATAAATTTTATTTGTTGAACACGAATCCTTCGCTTTCGAACTACAACGACAGGTTTTCCAAAACCGAACACGTTGGCGTAGGTTCGTAACACGTTCAACATTTTGGCGCCGTTGCCGGGGAGGCAACGCTCTTTGATTTCTCTTCGCATTTTGTAACTTACAAATCATTTACCTTACTTTTCTCCTTTCTTATTGTAATTGCAGGTACTCTTTCGAGACAGGCAAAAGCGGTAGATCGGAGTAAAGTGCTGTGGAAGGTTTTGTAAGTTATCCCCCACCTCCCACCCATTAGATTTTATTTCATCACATAATAATTCAAACATTAATCAACCTAGGTGTTCTTATAAACTCTAAGGTTAGATTGTTTGTTGATTGACATCCATACTCACTCCAACCCCCACATTAAAAAAAGAAAAAAATAAAAAAAAATCTCACAGAGGTACACAACCTCATCTGATTTTCTAACTCAATCGGTAAACCAATCTTAGGAGCCGGTACACACATCCAAACACATAATCGAGTAGAAATCAGATTAGGTAATCATTTGTGTACCTAATTAAGTGGTGCAACAGGTCAATTGATTGAGTTGATTGGGCCGCACTACTTCAAATAAAATCAACTCATCAAGTAGCTGCCAATTAGGTTCAACTCTTAGGGATCTACCAGGCACTCCACATTCTTTTTAAACTTTAAAGGAAAATATCTTCACCTGTGCTTGCAAAACCTGGTGTGCCAATGAAATTTGATTGAAAACACCTAAAGTTGAATCCTAAAAGCTACTAAGCAAGATTTGAACCTTAAAATTCACCACATCAAAAATAATCTTGCTTGAAAACCACTGGTTGTGCACGCACACACAAAGCAATCAATCATTAAGGGCACAACCCATTTAAAGAGCCCATCACATTCCAAAGCACATTCAAACCTAGCCCTAAATAAAACAGAGTAGACGTTGGCCTTAAGGATTGGACTCGCTCTTCAGAACTCAGAACGAGATTATTTTCGATTAGTCTGTTTCTACTGTTCAATCTGATGTCTAGCTAGGGGAGCAGAGTCAAACGATCGCGGCTGGGGGGTACACTAGGAACCAGAGGCGCAAGCCTAAGGAAGAACCTTCTCCCCAATCCCTCCTTCTAACTGGTTGGATTGAACAGACAGAAGTAGATCAAATCGTTCCTTTATCTCAAGACGGGTTTTGGGAGTCTGTAGGTCTGTAGGCTAACCCATTTAAGGACAGGTTTGATTGTTTGTATTGCAGGGCACCTTTCTTCCTCCCGTGTCTCATGAATCCTTCCACATATTTCACGCATTCTCGCTCTTTCCCTCCTGTTGTAAATTATCCTCAGCATGACAATTATCCCAACTCGTATTGTAATCGACCATCAGTTAGTTGGGATAATTCGGATTGGGGATACAATTCCGGACCCTCGTGTTTAGGGTCTAACCCTGAACACTTTAATTCTCAATTCTATCCTTCTCAGAGTTGCATCGATTATAGATTGTCCTCCTTTCATGAACAACCTAATGCGATCTACAATCAAGAAGGATACACTGATCCTTACCCATCCTCTGATTTCACTACCTTTAGGTCATCTCCATCTTTTGAACAATCTGAAATGACCTATTATCAGGATGGGTATAACGAATCTCAATTCGTTAATTCTTCTGCTTTGACGTCAAACCCGCCCAATCCTGAACCAACTCATTTGGTTCAGGTTAATCAGGTTCAAGATAAGGTTCTGGCTAACTTGAGAAATATCATACAATCTTTAGAAGTTCAGCCAATACCTTGCATTGAGAGATTGGAGCCCCTGATTGAAATGATTGATGATTTAAACAAGTCTTTGTTGGATTGGCTCCAGGATGTTAATGATAAGAACCCGGGTGAGTTTCTACTCGGGAAATTAGCGAAATTGAGGATGAGATTCGTAGTTGCTTTGATTCAATCTTGGGATGATTCCCAGGATGAACCCTCTTCAGGAAAGCCAATGACAGAACCCGCTCAGGCACCTGTTGGGGGGAACATGTGTTACGAGGCTGACCAGATTGAATTAAAGCAACCAATTAAGGATGATCTGATTTCTTCACCTGAGATCCCTGAGCCGGGTTACGAGAAAACGTATGTCTCCTGGGAACACAAAGTGACAACTGGTTTTGGGACATACATTGATACGGATCCTGATTTCTTTGATGGTGAAGATTCAAGTTGCGAAGTCTCACACGAGTTTTCAGATCACGATTTTTGTGAGACGATTGGGCCTGAGGAATCTGATAGATCATTTGATAGCCCAATAACTGAGGAAACTGATCTTATTAGGGCACACGATACAGATCCAGAATCGCATTTTCTGGAGGAATCAATTCAATGCCCTGATTATCAGTTACACCCTGTTGAGCTTATTGATGATTCTAATTCTGAAATAATTAGACCCAAGTCAATTTTGATTCTGCCACATCATTTAGACTTGGAGATTCCAGACGGGGTGATGAATATACAAGATGTCCTGGAATTTGATACACTTAATGAGGAGGATAGGAGCGGGGAAGTTCTAATTTGGGAAGTTAATTTTGGAGGAAATGGAAGATTGAGTCGAAGGGTTCCTTTTAAGCTGAAACCATCAAATCAGAACCCTTACAACATTTGTTTTGAGGATGTCAAACTCAAGCACACATTTAACGATTATCCTTTTGAGCTTCAATTTTCTGTAACCCGACTTTTTGGTCTTGGGTTGCATCCTCAGAAATCGCAGGCCCGATCCCGCTTACATTCTGATTTTAGGTTTTGGGTAATTTTTATCCAGAACCTAAGATATTCTCGATTATGGGGTGTGGGTCTACACCACAATCTGGTCCACATCTGTGGACCTCTGCTGACAGGTCGGAGGATTCTTCTGTTCATTCTAATTCTGACCTGCACATGTGAATTCTTCATTTCTTTTCTTTGTATAGTGTGCCTAGCTGAAGGCACTAAACTCAGCACATATACAGTTCTTTTTCATTTTCATCTCGGAGCGGACCCGATATCCACACAATTCAGGTGCTTTCTACACTTTTCCACTCTGTTTTATGTCTTTTTAATACAATGAGGACATTGCATTAGATAGACATGGGGGGATGGATATTTATCTTTGAATTCATTCGTCAGCTCCGTAGATTTGTTTTATTTTATATAAAAAAAAAATCAAAATTAGGAAAGAGAATTTGGGTTTAAGAAAATTTTCGATCTTAAGAAATACTATATTATGTTCTGAACACAAAGACCCTTCAGGTCTTTGGACTTAATCAGCCCGTATATCCACTAAAATGTGGATTTGTTTTTCGAGTTCTCGCCAACTTGAATTTTATTTTAATTGGAGTAAATAAGTTTGGGTGATAAGTACACGACTTATCAACCCGCCCTCTGATTTGAGGGAATTTCGAGTCTTAAGCATCTACACACTTTCTTTGCACTGACTCGTTGTTCGGCGATTTTTACGGAAATTGGGTAGCTAATGAACCTTCTAGGGTGATATAGCTGGCAAGTTATCGTGGGTAACAGCCCATAGGTAGGTTGTCCAGAGCCCAGTCACTAGACCTTTCTCTTTTTGCTGCCTTTAGGTAAATCTTAGACCAGGGAAGCCACCTACTTAAAAAAAAAAAAAAAAGATCAAAAAGGAGAAAAGAACAAAAAGAAATAAGCCACACTTCGCCGCACGAGTATGGCTGGCAAGTTGTCGGTGGTAACAGCTCATCGACCGGTTGTCCAGAACCCAGCTCAGAAAATGCACTAAAAATTTCCAAAACACTTAGGAAGAAGCGGAGAAGTAGAATAAACCGGGGAGATATACACTGGATTCACCCTTGTGTTGACCCCGTTAAAAAATAAAAGTAGGGAGAAAGCTACCGGTTGTAAAGATACACCTTCAGGCAGAATTCTTTTTGAGGTCACCTAGAGGCGTAGAAATCCGAAGTCTGTTCTAATTGTCGGTCAACGAGTCTATCACAATCAGAATAAGATGCTTAAAACTTAGGGTTCTCATCAAATCTTGGGTGAGTTGAATGGCCGTAGAAAGCCACTCTTAAACCCTAAAATTTGAAAATCCAAAAAAAAAAAAAAGAGAGTAAAAACAGAAAAAGAAATTTTTCTTTGAATAAGGCGAGCCTTGAGGCGGTCTGCATTTTGGCTGATACCCGGGCACTGTTGTGTCTTTGAAAGTTCAGTTCTTAAGTAGACAATTTCTTAATGATTGAAAATAACTCAGGTCCAAATAATCTAACCTAATTCTTTTATAAATAGCATATAGTTTTTGCTAGGGACTAGCAAAAGATAGGCATGGGGGTATGATGTAAACACATTTACACTATTTAAAATGTCTATTTATGCATGTTCTTAAGCATAGGATTGCATTTCATGATATAAATATTGCATTACATGCATCATCTTGCATTTAGAGTAGTTTGAATAAAATGGAGGTTAATTGTCTCCTTTTATGTGCTTGGACAGGGCAAATATTTTATCGGGGCCTCGGATCAAAGATCCAACCGCATGGATATGATCAGGGCGACGATTGGAGTTCAACGACTCCAAGATCGCCCTAATCAGGCATCCGTAGCATCAGATAGAGACCGGGGAACCCTAGAATATCAAGGGCCAGGATGGTGTAAATCCGCACTTCAGATGGAAAATCCGACCACACGGATGAATTCGGATCGACGATCGCAGCCCAACGACACAAAAATCGAGTCAATCCGACATCCGTGGCACCATCTACAACTTCCAGAAGATGGACGGCCAAGATGGCGCCACGTGGCGCCATCTCAGCCGCCCAATCGGCCGCATGCGTCTTGTGAAGACCGCGCACCGTCTCCTCTCCGCCGTTGGATCTCGATCCAACGGCTGCGGTCACTCGCGCTTAAAAGCGTCCGCGCGACCATTTCGCCCGCGTAGCGCAGCGGCGACGCAGCTGCGGGCGAAGCGGAGGTCGCGGGTTCGAGCCGCGGTGAGGGGGTGGAAGGCGCGGGCGAGCGGGCGCGCACGAGCGTCAGATGAAGATCCAACGGCTGTGCGCGCTCAATCAGGACAACGCGCGATTGCACGCCGGGCGTAACGCGCGATCGCACGCGGGCGGGCGCGCTACACAGCGGGCGCGGACGCGATCTAAGCCGTCCGATCTCGCGATCGGACGGCTGAAAATCAAGCGACGTGCGTAGGCGTTACGCGCGGGCAGCCGAGCGGGCGCGCGTGGGCGCGGAGGCTACGCCCACGTTGAGGGCTTTAGCGACGGTTTTATCCGTCACTAAAGACCCCTTATTTATTATTTTGAAGATGTAATGTCCATTTTGCCCCCACTCCTTGCAACTATAAAAGGAGACCCCCTCCATACGAAATTTTCATCCCTTCCTTCTCCTCTCTACCTCTCCAAAGCTCAAGAGAAGCTTGTCCCACACCCGAGATGCTTCTCGCGAGATAAAGTCCAAATTTTCGTCCCCCTTCGGAAGTGGATCCCGCGACGACGACGGCGTGCTGCTTCGTTCCCGTTCTTCTGCTTCGTCCTTCTTCGTCCCGCTTCGTTCTCCTTCGTCCAGGCGTCGTCCCGTCCGGCTCGTCCTCCAAGCGACCGTCGAGGAGGATTCTCTCTCCCTATTCTTTTTACTGCTTTCTAGTATAGATTTACTGCTTTCTAGAGTAGTCTATTCGTCCTCCGAGCGATCGTCGAGGAGGACATTTCTCCCTCCATTCTTTTAATGCTTTCTAGAGTAATTGTTTTATGTTTTCTAGTTGTAACGAAAGAACTCTTTTATGATAAATTCCTTGTCTATTCTACATCTCATTTTGATTTCCATGTATAGTATTCCTTCTCTCTCTCTTTTATTTGTTGTAGATACTTAGATAGTTTAAATTGAATTTCTTTGTGACAAAATAAAAAGAAACGCGAAGTTTTTAAATCAAACGTTCGCCTCCCAGTGTTCGACCCGGAATTTTAATTTCGGTATAAATTTTATTTGTTGAACACGAATCCTTCGCTTTCGAACTACAACGACAGGTTTTCCAAAACCGAACACGTTGGCGTAGGTTCGTAACACGTTCAACATTTTGGCGCCGTTGCCGGGGAGGCAACGCTCTTTGATTTCTCTTCGCATTTTGTAACTTACAAATCATTTACCTTACTTTTCTCCTTTCTTATTGTAATTGCAGGTACTCTTTCGAGACAGGCAAAAGCGGTAGATCGGAGTAAAGTGCTGTGGAAGGTTTTGTAAGTTATCCCCCACCTCCCACCCATTAGATTTTATTTCATCACATAATAATTCAAACATTAATCAACCTAGGTGTTCTTATAAACTCTAAGGTTAGATTGTTTGTTGATTGACATCCATACTCACTCCAACCCCCACATTAAAAAAAGAAAAAAATAAAAAAAAATCTCACAGAGGTACACAACCTCATCTGATTTTCTAACTCAATCGGTAAACCAATCTTAGGAGCCGGTACACACATCCAAACACATAATCGAGTAGAAATCAGATTAGGTAATCATTTGTGTACCTAATTAAGTGGTGCAACAGGTCAATTGATTGAGTTGATTGGGCCGCACTACTTCAAATAAAATCAACTCATCAAGTAGCTGCCAATTAGGTTCAACTCTTAGGGATCTACCAGGCACTCCACATTCTTTTTAAACTTTAAAGGAAAATATCTTCACCTGTGCTTGCAAAACCTGGTGTGCCAATGAAATTTGATTGAAAACACCTAAAGTTGAATCCTAAAAGCTACTAAGCAAGATTTGAACCTTAAAATTCACCACATCAAAAATAATCTTGCTTGAAAACCACTGGTTGTGCACGCACACACAAAGCAATCAATCATTAAGGGCACAACCCATTTAAAGAGCCCATCACATTCCAAAGCACATTCAAACCTAGCCCTAAATAAAACAGAGTAGACGTTGGCCTTAAGAATTGGACTCGCTCTTCAGAACTCAGAACGAGATTATTTTCGATTAGTCTGTTTCTACTGTTCAATCTGATGTCTAGCTAGGGGAGCAGAGTCAAACGATCGCGGCTGGGGGGTACACTAGGAACCAGAGGCGCAAGCCTAAGGAAGAACCTTCTCCCCAATCCCTCCTTCTAACTGGTTGGATTGAACAGACAGAAGTAGATCAAATCGTTCCTTTATCTCAAGACGGGTTTTGGGAGTCTGTAGGTCTGTAGGCTAACCCATTTAAGGACAGGTTTGATTGTTTGTATTGCAGGGCACCTTTCTTCCTCCCGTGTCTCATGAATCCTTCCACATATTTCACGCATTCTCGCTCTTTCCCTCCTGTTGTAAATTATCCTCAGCATGACAATTATCCCAACTCGTATTGTAATCGACCATCAGTTAGTTGGGATAATTCGGATTGGGGATACAATTCCGGACCCTCGTGTTTAGGGTCTAACCCTGAACACTTTAATTCTCAATTCTATCCTTCTCAGAGTTGCATCGATTATAGATTGTCCTCCTTTCATGAACAACCTAATGCGATCTACAATCAAGAAGGATACACTGATCCTTACCCATCCTCTGATTTCACTACCTTTAGGTCATCTCCATCTTTTGAACAATCTGAAATGACCTATTATCAGGATGGGTATAACGAATCTCAATTCGTTAATTCTTCTGCTTTGACGTCAAACCCGCCCAATCCTGAACCAACTCATTTGGTTCAGGTTAATCAGGTTCAAGATAAGGTTCTGGCTAACTTGAGAAATATCATACAATCTTTAGAAGTTCAGCCAATACCTTGCATTGAGAGATTGGAGCCCCTGATTGAAATGATTGATGATTTAAACAAGTCTTTGTTGGATTGGCTCCAGGATGTTAATGATAAGAACCCGGGTGAGTTTCTACTCGGGAAATTAGCGAAATTGAGGATGAGATTCGTAGTTGCTTTGATTCAATCTTGGGATGATTCCCAGGATGAACCCTCTTCAGGAAAGCCAATGACAGAACCCGCTCAGGCACCTGTTGGGGGGAACATGTGTTACGAGGCTGACCAGATTGAATTAAAGCAACCAATTAAGGATGATCTGATTTCTTCACCTGAGATCCCTGAGCCGGGTTACGAGAAAACGTATGTCTCCTGGGAACACAAAGTGACAACTGGTTTTGGGACATACATTGATACGGATCCTGATTTCTTTGATGGTGAAGATTCAAGTTGCGAAGTCTCACACGAGTTTTCAGATCACGATTTTTGTGAGACGATTGGGCCTGAGGAATCTGATAGATCATTTGATAGCCCAATAACTGAGGAAACTGATCTTATTAGGGCACACGATACAGATCCAGAATCGCATTTTCTGGAGGAATCAATTCAATGCCCTGATTATCAGTTACACCCTGTTGAGCTTATTGATGATTCTAATTCTGAAATAATTAGACCCAAGTCAATTTTGATTCTGCCACATCATTTAGACTTGGAGATTCCAGACGGGGTGATGAATATACAAGATGTCCTGGAATTTGATACACTTAATGAGGAGGATAGGAGCGGGGAAGTTCTAATTTGGGAAGTTAATTTTGGAGGAAATGGAAGATTGAGTCGAAGGGTTCCTTTTAAGCTGAAACCATCAAATCAGAACCCTTACGACATTTGTTTTGAGGATGTCAAACTCAAGCACACATTTAACGATTATCCTTTTGAGCTTCAATTTTCTGTAACCCGACTTTTTGGTCTTGGGTTGCATCCTCAGAAATCGCAGGCCCGATCCCGCTTACATTCTGATTTTAGGTTTTGGGTAATTTTTATCCAGAACCTAAGATATTCTCGATTATGGGGTGTGGGTCTACACCACAATCTGGTCCACATCTGTGGACCTCTGCTGACAGGTCGGAGGATTCTTCTGTTCATTCTAATTCTGACCTGCACATGTGAATTCTTCATTTCTTTTCTTTGTATAGTGTGCCTAGCTGAAGGCACTAAACTCAGCACATATACAGTTCTTTTTCATTTTCATCTCGGAGCGGACCCGATATCCACACAATTCAGGTGCTTTCTACACTTTTCCACTCTGTTTTATGTCTTTTTAATACAATGAGGACATTGCATTAGATAGACATGGGGGGATGGATATTTATCTTTGAATTCATTCGTCAGCTCCGTAGATTTGTTTTATTTTATATAAAAAAAAAATCAAAATTAGGAAAGAGAATTTGGGTTTAAGAAAATTTTCGATCTTAAGAAATACTATATTATGTTCTGAACACAAAGACCCTTCAGGTCTTTGGACTTAATCAGCCCGTATATCCACTAAAATGTGGATTTGTTTTTCGAGTTCTCGCCAACTTGAATTTTATTTTAATTGGAGTAAATAAGTTTGGGTGATAAGTACACGACTTATCAACCCGCCCTCTGATTTGAGGGAATTTCGAGTCTTAAGCATCTACACACTTTCTTTGCACTGACTCGTTGTTCGGCGATTTTTACGGAAATTGGGTAGCTAATGAACCTTCTAGGGTGATATAGCTGGCAAGTTATCGTGGGTAACAGCCCATAGGTAGGTTGTCCAGAGCCCAGTCACTAGACCTTTCTCTTTTTGCTGCCTTTAGGTAAATCTTAGACCAGGGAAGCCACCTACTTAAAAAAAAAAAAAAAAGATCAAAAAGGAGAAAAGAACAAAAAGAAATAAGCCACACTTCGCCGCACGAGTATGGCTGGCAAGTTGTCGGTGGTAACAGCTCATCGACCGGTTGTCCAGAACCCAGCTCAGAAAATGCACTAAAAATTTCCAAAACACTTAGGAAGAAGCGGAGAAGTAGAATAAACCGGGGAGATATACACTGGATTCACCCTTGTGTTGACCCCGTTAAAAAATAAAAGTAGGGAGAAAGCTACCGGTTGTAAAGATACACCTTCAGGCAGAATTCTTTTTGAGGTCACCTAGAGGCGTAGAAATCCGAAGTCTGTTCTAATTGTCGGTCAACGAGTCTATCACAATCAGAATAAGATGCTTAAAACTTAGGGTTCTCATCAAATCTTGGGTGAGTTGAATGGCCGTAGAAAGCCACTCTTAAACCCTAAAATTTGAAAATCCAAAAAAAAAAAAAAGAGAGTAAAAACAGAAAAAGAAATTTTTCTTTGAATAAGGCGAGCCTTGAGGCGGTCTGCATTTTGGCTGATACCCGGGCACTGTTGTGTCTTTGAAAGTTCAGTTCTTAAGTAGACAATTTCTTAATGATTGAAAATAACTCAGGTCCAAATAATCTAACCTAATTCTTTTATAAATAGCATATAGTTTTTGCTAGGGACTAGCAAAAGATAGGCATGGGGGTATGATGTAAACACATTTACACTATTTAAAATGTCTATTTATGCATGTTCTTAAGCATAGGATTGCATTTCATGATATAAATATTGCATTACATGCATCATCTTGCATTTAGAGTAGTTTGAATAAAATGGAGGTTAATTGTCTCCTTTTATGTGCTTGGACAGGGCAAATATTTTATCGGGGCCTCGGATCAAAGATCCAACCGCATGGATATGATCAGGGCGACGATTGGAGTTCAACGACTCCAAGATCGCCCTAATCAGGCATCCGTAGCATCAGATAGAGACCGGGGAACCCTAGAATATCAAGGGCCAGGATGGTGTAAATCCGCACTTCAGATGGAAAATCCGACCACACGGATGAATTCGGATCGACGATCGCAGCCCAACGACACAAAAATCGAGTCAATCCGACATCCGTGGCACCATCTACAACTTCCATAAGATGGACGGCCAAGATGGCGCCACGTGGCGCCATCTCAGCCGCCCAATCGGCCGCATGCGTCTTGTGAAGACCGCGCACCGTCTCCTCTCCGCCGTTGGATCTCGATCCAACAGCTGCGGTCGCTCGCGCTTAAAAGCGTCCGCGCGACCATTTCGCCCGCGTAGCGCAGCGGCGACGCAGCTGCGGGCGAAGCGGAGGTCGCGGGTTCGAGCCGTGGTGAGGGGGTGGAAGGCGCGGGCGAGCGGGCGCGCACGAGCGTCAGATGAAGATCCAACGACTGCGCGCGCTCAATCAGGACGACGCGCGATTGCACGCCGGGCGTAACGCGCGATCGCACGCGGGCGGGCGCGCTACGCAGCGGGCGCGGACGCGATCTAAGCCGTCCGATCTCGCGATCGGACGGCTGAAAATCAAGCGACGTGCGTAGGCGTTACGCGCGGGCAGCCGAGCGGGCGCGCGTGGGCGCGGAGGCTACGCCCACGTTGAGGGCTTTAGCGACGGTTTTATCCGTCACTAAAGACCCCTTATTTATTATTTTGAAGATGTAATGTCCATTTTGCCCCCACTCCTTGCAACTATAAAAGGAGACCCCCTCCATACGAAATTTTCATCCCTTCCTTCTCCTCTCTACCTCTCCAAAGCTCAAGAGAAGCTTGTCCCACACCCGAGATGCTTCTCGCGAGATAAAGTCCAAATTTTCGTCCCCCTTCGGAAGTGGATCCCGCGACGACGACGGCGTGCTGCTTCGTTCCCGTTCTTCTGCTTCGTCCTTCTTCGTCCCGCTTCGTTCTCCTTCGTCCAGGCGTCGTCCCGTCCGGCTCGTCCTCCAAGCGACCGTCGAGGAGGATTCTCTCTCCCTATTCTTTTTACTGCTTTCTAGTATAGATTTACTGCTTTCTAGAGTAGTCTATTCGTCCTCCGAGCGATCGTCGAGGAGGACATTTCTCCCTCCATTCTTTTAATGCTTTCTAGAGTAATTGTTTTATGTTTTCTAGTTGTAACGAAAGAACTCTTTTATGATAAATTCCTTGTCTATTCTACATCTCATTTTGATTTCCATGTATAGTATTCCTTCTCTCTCTCTTTTATTTGTTGTAGATACTTAGATAGTTTAAATTGAATTTCTTTGTGACAAAATAAAAAGAAACGCGAAGTTTTTAAATCAAACGTTCGCCTCCCTGTGTTCGACCCGGAATTTTAATTTCGGTATAAATTTTATTTGTTGAACACGAATCCTTCGCTTTCGAACTACAACGACAGGTTTTCCAAAACCGAACACGTTGGCGTAGGTTCGTAATCGTTCAACAGCACCCACGCGTGGCCAATGCCGCCTCCATCTCCTCCTCGCACAGACGCAACAGAGCTACCGCTCACCCCCTCACGCCCAAACAGGGGTGTGTGCGGCAACTATTAGCAACACGCACCCACCACCTTCTCCTTCTCTCCGTTGCCCGCTCTCCTCCACTCCACCGTGCAACAGCGCCTCTCTCGCCTCTGCCTCTCCTCCCATGCTGCTCGTATGTACATCCATGCGTGACCAATGCCGCCTCAGTCTCCTCCTTGTGCAGACACAGCAGAGCCACCACCTGCCCCTCGCTCCCAAACAAGGGTGTGTGTGGCTGCTACTAGCATCACACACCTACCACCTTCTCCTTCTCACTGCTGCCGGCTCCAACCGTCCTAGCTCTTGCTGCCACCACCGCCGCAAAGTCCTTGGCAGCAACTACCTTCAGCAAGCTTTGCACCTTCGGCCATTCCCTCATCCTTGTACATGAGCACGGGGAAGAAATCCTCTGTTTTAGGTCGTATTTCTATTTACGGAGAATGCCATTATCATATCTTATTTTTTGCATTTCATTTTTAAGGTGAAATATCCTGATTCCCCCTTATTTCATTCATATTTGTTAAAACAGGATATTGTCATGACAAAGCCCTTATCTAATGAGGATTTCAATTTCATTTCCTTGTCAAATCTTCAGTAAACATTTGTTACTTTGACTCTTGCGAGTTTTAACGGGTACGTTCCTCCCTGTGGACTCATGAGAGACTCATCATGGCTCTTAATTATCCCTAATTAGCTAGTTTCCTTAATTAATTACCTAAGAATATAATTAATACAGGGTTAATTATGATATAGGGGATTAAATACGAAGGACCTCTAAAATAAGTTTAAAATGTTAAATTAAATATCAATTAATCTTAATAATAATTTAATTAATAAATTGGACTCATTTAAAAATCATCTAGCTAGTTAATTAATATTTAAACTAACTTAGCTAATATTAAGACCTAGGTACTTAATTAACTCAAGTAAATTAATCACTTAATTAAATATAGCTAAAAAGGGAAAAAACATAAATTCAAGGCATGAATATAATATTTACCTAATTTATAATTATATATAAAAAGTTGAAAAAGAAATAAATTAAAATAAGCCTAAAAACTAACTATTTACGTTTTAGTCCTTAATTTCTATGTCAATTGAGTCCTTTTACTACAACTAGGTCCTCCTCCTTCTTCTTCCTCCTCAGCTACAGATGGCCAAGGAGGTCCAATGTTGACACCGCTCAATCACCATCCATCCCACGTCAGACCACCTTCGCTTTGGTCACCAACCTTTCGCTCACCGCTGCCATCTCTCATCCAATGGCTTCGATCTTCTCCATCCTAACAAACTCCGACACGGTGACTTCACCGTCGCTGGAGACAAAGAAGCCTAAACTACCGTACCTAGACACGATTGCGTCTAGATACAACCTCCCTACCCCTCTTCGCCACCTATAAATACCCACCTAAACCACCAATCTCGGGAAGCAACTCCCTACCCTCTTCCCCCACTGAAGTTGTTCAATAGGCTATTTCTCTACAACCTCCAGCGACCTCTACCCCCATTCTTCTGGTCTTCCCCAAATTCCTAATCTTCCTTCCATCTTCGCCACCCTCCGCCGCATCTAGCGACGAGGTTGCACCGTCATCCTCCTCTTACACGTCGCATTCCTCTCTGCCGGAGCTCTTTCTTCAACCTTCTGATTTCTTCCTCCATCATGAGCCTTCGATGGAGTCTTTTGACCTCCTTCATCCAGGTAATAGTAAAATTAGGATTCTAGATTAGTGTAGATTAGTTTAGCTTAGTTAGTTAGTAGTTTAGCATAGGTTAAATGATCTGATTTCTGATGTCTTCCTTAGCTCCGGCGAGTTCCTTGAACTTGTCAGGAGTTTCCTTTCATCTTTTAATTCCATTAATCACACTCTAAACTTTCTTGTGATCATTTCTACTCTATCAATTTCATGATATTATCATCTTCTTCGCTTAATCCACTCTACCTTCACCGGAGACCTCCATTGTCCGTGGCGGAGCTCTACGGTGTAGATCACAGCCACTAGGGGCCCTCCATCACCTCTCCACAACTACAGGACCCTAATCCACCTCATAATTAGCTTAACTAATGCCTATACATAAAATGCCTAAATCACGTCAACCTCCTGAGCTCGCTGTCAATGGCGGCTCAGGAGGAGTTCTTTCACCTAGTTAACCATTACTAGACCATCGCCACACCCTTACAACCATTTCTCCTCACTCAATTGAGTGAGGGAAATGCTCTTGAGTTCAGACGGATTCAAGAGGCAGATCTTCTGAGTTTTTGATTAATTCATATTTCTGATCTTTAATTGCTTTAATTGATGTATTCCTAAGGTTCATTGCAACCTCAGGAATCATTCAAGATCCCTTTAGATCAATTTCATGGCGATTATAACTCTATCATTTAAACTCAGTGTTCACCAGAGCTCCAGCGAACCTAACTTGAGCCTCAGCCTCTGGAACTTTATGAGGAGCTCTAAGCTGCTTCTTTGCGGTCATGAGATCAAGAATCAACAATTAAACTTGTGTTTTAATGAGGAGTATGATAAACGCAAGTTTATCATCATTCTTATGCATTAAAATAAACCTAGCTCTTAGGATTTTATTCCGCAAACGGGTTTTTGGGCTGCATTTAGGCATAAAATAGGTTAGGCATGCATTGCATTTTTTTATTGTCTTTTTAATATGTTTTTGTGAGTGGTAGGGATGTACAGATATATAGATCCCTAAAACCCTAGCACTCAAGAATGCAAATGGTGAAGGAGAAGCCCAGACTAGCTGGAACTCAGCCTAATCCAGCTCACCTCAGCTTGATCCAGCTCACCTCAGCTTGATCCAGCTCATCGCAGCTGGAACCTAGCTTACTTGAACTAGGGTTAGCTCATCCCAGCTCCATTCAGCTAACCTCAGCTGGATGGCAGCTCAAGAGAGTTCACCTTAGCTCACCCTAGCTCAAGTCAGCTCAGATCCAGCTTAACTTAGCTGAGTCTAGCTCATCTCAGCTCCCACTAGTCCACAGGGAGCTCTAGCTAGCTCAGCTAAGTTGACAGGAGTTCACCCCAACTCAGATCCAGCTACATCCAGCTCCACTCAGCTCTAGCCAGCTGAAGAAGAATTCATCCCAGCTCAGGAAGCTCAAGTCCAGCTCCCGGGACTCAGCTTAGCTCAACTCAGTTGAGCTAAGCTACCTTAGCTGCCTCAACCAGCTTGATTCTCCCCGGGAGCACCAGACCTAGCTCACCTCAGCTTACTTTGGTAGAAGCTAGCTCACTTTAGCTTGGCTTAGCAACTAGCAAAGAACTAGCAAGCTAAGCCAGCTAGAGTAGCCCCATGCCAGCCTCTTCAGCAGCTGCCAGCTCCAGCTCCAGACTTCTCCTCCTCAGCTCCTCCCTCCAAACCCTAGCTCCAACACCTTCTCCTCTACTCCTCCATTAGCTAAGCTAGCTTAGCTTAGCTTAGCTAACAACCAGCTCCTTGGCCATCCACCACCTTCAAAGTCAACCCTAGCTAGCTTCACCAACTTAAGCCTACTTAAGCTAGCTACTCTACTCAAGTTGGCGCCACCTCCTAGCCATCCCTTCACCCCATTATCTCCACCAAAAGACACCTTAAGTTGGCGCCAAAAACTACCCCTAACCACCTCTATATTGGCACCAACTTTCAGCCCTTAATCCACCCTACACCTACCCACATAAGCCATCCTAGCCATCCACCTAACCCCCCTTCTAGAATCCTTCTTGGCGCCAACTTAGACCCTCTTCTAGAAGCCATTTTGGCACCAATATCAAGGGGTGTCAACCCCCATAACTACCCCCTTGGTGCCTCTTAAGGTGGCGCCAAACACCCTTGGCCATTGGATCCTTAACCACCTCCATCATTCCATCTTGGCCCTCCATTTCAAGGGACACCTTAGCCCCCTTCCTATTCTATAAAAACCCACCACCTACCACCATTTGGGGGCATCCTCCATTAGTGTATTTTTCTACCTACATCCACCTATACCTACGCCCAAGGAGAAGGAGTAGAGAAGGAGATTAAAGGGGCACATCACCAGCCCTTTTGGTGCCTTCTTCTCCCCACTCTCTTTAACTTGGGCCACGCCAAGGAGGAGGACTCTTCCACTTCAAGGAGGACGGCCAGGCAAGGGAGAAGGACCTAGGGTGGATGTCCACCCTTGGAGAGACGCTTAGGGCACGCCCCCTTAGGGCTTGCCTTGGAGGACATCACCTTGGCGGAGCACTGCAAGGAAGGAGTTGAAGGACTCTTTTCAAGATTGGGAGCCACCAACCTTGGAGAAAGAAGCCCTCTTCTTCACCATCTATCTAGAGGATTTGTGTTTTCTTTTCTTATTTGCATTTTTCTAGTAGTACAAGATTTCCTCTACTAGGCCTTTTGTAAAACACTTTATCAATTATCTAGTTGCCTTCTTTGCATTTTTTGTTTGCATTTCCATTAGCTTATTTTCAGCATTCTTCACTCCCTCTCCCTAATTATTCTAAGCCTACACTTGCCTAGAGTGAGCTTAGGGAGAGGCTCTACTTGCCACATAGAAGTAGTATTTAAATTGAAGTGTAAATCACTTTTTCCGCCATCAGTTCGTATGTTGCCTTAGCTTAAAAACAAAAAAAAATGATATATTGAAAAAAATACCAAAAAGAAAGTTGAGATTTATTCCGAGCAAGAGAATCAATTTTGCAACCATATTGCCTCCTTGGACGACCCTAGATACTCCCCTATCTAGGAATATAAATTTAAGAGCGAAAGCGGATTTACGCGTTACAACGACGTAATTTAACAAACCGCGTATTTTCTTTATCAGAGTATTCTTTGTTGGACTTCATCTTCCTCAGCTCCAGCAAAGCTGAGTAGGCAATTCCTTTAAGGATAAGAGAGTGGATTTGGGTTTAGAAGCTCTAGAAGCTTAAATAGAACTCATTTTAAGCCTTGATTATGTCTGAGAACCTCTTCACTGGGCTACCAAACAACCCATCATTCGAGCTAAGGCGGCAATGCCTGAGAGCACTCAAGGATGCTCAAAATCCTATTTTGAAGTGCACAACAGCTTCCTGAGGTTGGATTAGTTTAGATTAGGTCTTAAATTTGAATATGTGGAGCTTTGTTTTGAAAGTCAACTTTTAAGGCTCATTACTCAAATCTGAGTTATTCTTGGGTTTATGAGGATTGATACTCTGATTTGAGGGTAGACTCGAGCTCATATTATGATTTTAAATCATTTAGAATAGATTTGGATAAGATTTAGTGAAGAATCTGGGATATTTTATTATCTATGCGATTTGGGTTATTTCTAAACCCAAAGTTGTTCATGGTGCTTCTGATGAGATTAGAACTTGAATCCCACCTAGATCAATCATTTATAACCTTCTGATTTGATTTAGATCTCTTCCTGGGATTTAGCTTTCTCTATTAGATTGATCGACTCTGAATTCAGAGTTCTGAGCCTGAGATCAGAAGTCATGATGCTTCTGGAGCTTTCTTAAGTTTCACAAGCCTTCATTTCTCTCCTAATCTATGCGAAATGATCCCTTAAACTTTCTTGAACTCTCAATTGAGAGTATTACCTAAACGGCAGGTAAAAAGACCTGAGATCTTCCTCTGAGAACACATTTCGAACATGGCGAACATGCCATGTTCAGGTCTCAAACCCCTAGATCAATCATTATCTAAACACCAAATTGGTGTTGAAATTGGATAGCTGATGCTAATAGCTTTCGATTGAGTCTAATCGCTCGATTTGGACTTATGAGCTGTTCAGAATCCTTGTCTGAAGATTTCGCCAGACGACGCTGTGCGAAGGAGAGAACCTCCTGGGAAAGTCCCACATCGGGAGTTCTGGAACGCCCGCATTAGTATAAAGGGTAAAAGTCGCTGAGACCGCTTGGTTGTCAGCGTAGGGCGCAACTAATGAGCTTTGGTTCCAATTGAGCACGTGACGTGCATGTGCATGTGTGTATGTGCAGGCATGTGCCTGTGTGCATGGGCCCGGGTGTGTGCGTGAGTGTGCATGGGCCTGTGATGGGCCGGAGACTGTGCATAAGTGAAAATTGATAAAAATTCACCTAATATGAACTAAGCTTTGGGTTAGTAGGGTTTGGTCCCACCCTAATGGGTGCTATGTATCCTCGAAAAGTCCAAGCCACCCACTAAACCAATTTTTGTTAAGTGTGAGAATGGGTTAAGGGTTAAAATTTGGCTAAGTGTGGAACGTAAGAATGCACAGTAAAGGAGTAAAGAGAGATAAAGAGCTGAGGAGTTAAGAAATAAAGAAGAGAAAGCAAGAGCTTAAGAGAAGAAAAAGGAAATAAGAATAAAAGGAGAGTTAAAAGAGAAGAGAGAAGAGAGAGAGCAAAGAAAGAAAAAATACAAGAGAAGAAAGAGACAGAGATAGAGAGAATAAGAAGAAGAAAACTGACCTAAGAAGAAGCTAAGGAAGAGAAGTCTGATTAAAGGCTAAGAGAGGAAATGCTGAAGCTTTATTTTGTTAAAAGGCATTTGTATTAATTTGTAAATACCCTTTTATGCCTATTTTGTAAGCATTTGATGTAATAATCATTATCTTTTGTTATATTTTGTAAACTCTTTCATGTACACTTGTTTCTATTAATGGAATAGTAGATGTATTAATTGTTCAATCTCATGTGTCTAGTCATGTGCTTAACATATATGTAATTACATATCTGACTAATTAAGTAATTAATAATTGATAGAATCTAATGGTGAATTAAAATTACGATTATGCCTCCCAGTGAACAACCTGAACTCAACCAATTAAAAAGAATTAAATCTAAAATGTTAAGTTAACTTGACCTTATACTACCTAAACAACAATGATTTGAGTTAACCTAAGTCATTTCTTAAGCAATTAATTAAGACTTTTAACCTTAATTAACTATGTTGAGAAATTACGCATCATGGACACGACCTACCCTTTTGAGTGGTTAATTTAATTATTTTGACGATTAATTTTCCCCCACTCCTTACTATTTTGACGCATCATTTCATGTGCGAAAATTCTTTCAAAGTGAAAACTGTCTCGTCACGGCTCAACCGGAGCCCAACCCTGAGACGGTGATGGGTTTCTTTGGCTCTGATCCGTCTATGGAGGAGAGTAGGGAGGAAATCTTGAAGGAGATTAGCAAATATACCTTGGCGGCCGTGCAATCCTTGTTGAGGGGCAAGAAGACATCGGTGGAGGAGCTGTGCACCTGGTCCATGGACCAATTCATGTCTGAGTTCAATCGGTAGAAAGCTAACAGATCGATCGTGGACGAGGCTCCTATTGAACCACCTGCAGATCAACTGGCTCCTCGAGAGGACGTGAACCGGTCGAGTTCGTACGGAGCTGCAGAGCCGCTGATTCGCCCCAATAGCCCATCTCATACAATCTCATAAGCCACTCCAACTCCTGGAGCTGATATTTTTAAAGACTTAGAGTGAAACCGCCTACTGTGAAGAGTGTTATTGTTGTTTCTTTCCCTTTGTTAAATTTTCCTCCTTCTTTGTGGATTAGCTGGATGTGATGGTCCTAAGGAATGTAACAGACAACACTTTTAATAAAATAAAAAAAAGTTTTCTTTTCATTATCTTTTCTTTCTAGACATGATATGATGAGGTATGACTCATCATAGCTAAAATGCCCAAGTTAAGCTAGAAACTTGGTTAAACACTATACAATTAACACAAGAAATGGGTTAAGTATGTGAATTAACATAAATGACCTAAAACATCCAATTTGTGTTAAAAATGTAAAATTAGGTCATAAAATGAGATATTCTATTTATTAATATAAATTGATGATCCAATTGCAAATTGAACACACATTTGGGTTCACAACTTCAAATCAAAAATGAAATCAACTTTTAAAATGCTCAATTGAGCCTTGATAAAAACTTGGTAGCATTTGGGCATCATTAGGACCTCGCATCATTGACATTACATCTAGCTCCTTAGTACATAACATTTATTTACATTTCAACCATTCAGAGACTTATTTGAAAGCTGCTGGGGACCTTCTTGAAAGAGCTAGGGACCGCGCTGCAACACTTTTCAGCCACTTATGGGTCTCCTCATAATTCTTCTATCATTTCACCTTAAGGGCTTCCTCGTAATTTGCCCAACACACTTGTTAGAGGAGGCGCACTGTTCTAACCAAAGAACACAGCTAATCTGGGTCGTCGTTCCCATGATCTTGTGATCCAATGGCCGATCTCTAATCGAACCTTCGTGCAACTTCACACGTGTAATCACCCTTTGCCCCAGATCTCATCCAACGGCTGATATTTGGATTTGAGCTTTGCACACTCCCCTCTCTTCATCCCCACCGTGGAAGACCTAAATGCCTAAATCCACCACTGCGGTGATCACACTCACTGATTTGTCTACTTAAGCAGCTGCCCAACTAGGTGCGCGCCATCGACTCCCCACTACACCTCTTGAGTCGATCCTTGCTTCCCTCTCCAGCACTTCTAACCCCTTCACTTGCCATGCCTGTGACAGGGGAGTGGTTTTTCACCTCCAATTCCTCCTCGCTGCTAGGGATGACGTATGCCTGAGGACGACCCTGGAGCTCCACTAGAGGGCTCTTCACTAGCTGAAGATCTCCCCCCTTTCTTCCTCCTTAACTGCCGGCTTTGGATTCAAGAGAGTCCCATTCCTCTGTTTAGTTAGTTTTAATGCTTTCGTAAAGTAGTTTTCCTACTTTCTAGATTAGTTTTAGTGTAGTTAGTGTAATTTAGATAAGTAAGAGTAGATTAGAAATCAAATTCAGTGATGATTTAGTGTAGGGTTGGAGTAGAGTAGCCTAGATCCAATCTCACCCTCTCTGATCAATTCATATCAGAGAGGTGTTCTTCCATGACCATTTCGATCCATTAATCTCCCTAATCATCTCATCACTCGCATTTTCTGATTTCCTCAACACTTTAATTTGCAATCCACCCATCCACTGAGGTCTAATTCAGATTTGGAAATTTTGATTTCTAAATCTAAATTAGTGCCTAAAATCCACATGGGGGGTCTCCTACTCATTCTATAAATCCACAAAGACCCCCAGATCTATTTTGAATTGAACTAATTTGATCATCAATATCAGATCTGTTGGCTTTGCTGAATTGAGAAGTTTTTGATTGAATTCAAGGTCAATCTATTTAAGTGATTGAATTGAGTTTTCTTTTTTTTTGAGATGGGTTTAATCGAATTGAATTAGACTTTATTCATCGAATGTGCTTACACCCAATTTCTCTTTGCATTATGGTTTTCAAATGGATTTTGAGATGCTAGAGCTAGGGATAATCAGCCTTTGAGGCTCTAGTCACGTCTGCATATTCAGATTGAACAGATTTGGAATAGAGTTTTCATGCTTTGATATCTTGATTAGGAACTTTGTCTTATACTGCCCATATGGAGGTCTTATTAAGATGTCAATGACAACTCGGAGATCTGAGTTTTCATTTGGGTTTTCAAGACGTGATCTGATTTGTTTTTATGAGATTTCATTAGTACCTCAGATCTGATTTGTTTTTATGTTGAGTGCTAGATGTGTGTGAATGCTTATATTTCATTTCCAGCCACTAGAATCCATTTTTAGGCCTTAGGTTCTAAAGTTAAAACTCTCCAAGGCCTAACTTGTGTGAATTTTTAAATTAAAAAATCTTAAAAATTATAAAAAAATAAAATAAACTTGTCATGAGTAGGATTAGGTATATTTCTACGTGTATGCCAAGTTTCAAGGTAATCTGAACTCCCAACTTGGTAAAACATATCAATTAACGGTTCAGTATACCTTGGAACTTAATAAAAGATAAAAACTTAAAAAACACCCAAAACAATTCTATCTCTCTCATCTCACTCTTTCTCTCTCATCCCCTACCTCCTTTAAACCTATAAAAACTATAAAAATCAGAAAAACCCCAAAAATACCCAAAATACCCTATATACTATGTATATACTTGTATATAATAATTTAAACCTAAGATATATGTATATAATGTGTAATATGTACATAATAAGTGTAAATAACTTATATATGTATTCTATATATTAAATTAAGTATTTAGAATAACTTATTGTATATGTAACCCTATTAAATAACTATATATTAATTTATATTAACCTAAATGTATAATAATCTAAGTAATTATATAAACCTATTTATATGTACATATTTATAACTCATACTGTACATATGTATTTAACTATATAATATAAATTATATAATACCTGTAATTTAATTTAATTAAGTATTTACAATAAATAATTAAGTTATTAAGTTAACTAGGTAATTTATTAACATAAAATAAAATAAATTAGTAATTTAAGGTAATACTGAAGTAAGTTATACTGTATACTTGTATAATGATATCTTAAATATTTTGAACGTATTTATACTATATTTATACTGTACTATAGTATTTATAGATTATTTATATGTAAAACTATCTAAAACATATATTTTATTGTAAATAAATTAAAATATAATAAAAATATGTAATAAATAATTTATTGTGGATATTAACTCTATATAAAGTCAATTTTGTAATTAAGTCACTAATTTATACGTTAATTAACAAATTAAACTCTAAATTAACAAATATAAACGGTAAATTTTAGCTAATTTTATTATATAATTAAATAACTTATTTATGTAAAATAATTGTACAATTAGGTAGCCTTATATAAGGGCTTTATAACCATATAATTTATTTTTAATTTAAAATAAATTATGACCCTCAAATCGAGAGCCAAAATCAAGCTTTTAGAATGCAATCTCATGCAGCTACAGCACCTGTTGAGCACCGCTCCTTTAGCACCACATCGTGCATTCTGGAAGCAGCACAGCTGTATAAAAGGCATTTGTGCCTTAAGTTGCTCAATCGTCAATGCGCACGGCGCACCCGTTCTCCTCTCCTCTAATACTATTGAGCATTGATACATGAGCATATACTGGAATAGTGCCTGGGCCGATGTGGGCCCAATAACGAGCCTGAAATCGGATATAAATACACCTAAACATAACTAGGACTGGCTCACTAGCTGTGGTCTACTCCCACCTTTCAAGGTGCTGTGTATCCCACGAAAATCAGCTTGCCCATTAAAAATCCAATTTTGGGATTGAGGAATAGTAAACCGGAGTTAAGTGAGGAGAGAAGGCCCTAAAAATGACTAAGTGTGTGAGAGGAAAGGAGGAAAAGAAAGTAAGTGTTGAGAAGAGAAGGAAGAAGAGTTAGCTGAACGGCTAAGTATTGAGCCTTTAGAGGTTGTACGTGTGTATATATGTATATGTATGTATCGTATATATAGTATATGTTTATATAAATAATAAATAAGTATATCTATGTAAATAAATAACATATACTGTAATATATAGGTATATAGTACGTATATGTGTTGTTTGCGTTCTTATATATGTATATAAGTAACTAGAGCTTTAGTGACAGTTAGATCTGTCATTGTATATATGCATATATGTCAGTATAGATAGCTATTTTGCCTTATGTATATAATTTTACCAAGGTTCTAGCGACACTTAGTTATGTTACTGTATATATAATATATGTTACTATAGATATTAGTATGTTATTATAATTTAGTATAGTAGATATTAGTAACTGATTTTGTACTTATACTTAGATATTATCTGTAGTAGTTGTATATAATTAACATAGTATAATAATAGATAATTTTTTATGTCTGTTTATTGTATATATGTTTCAAGCATTATGATGTGTATTAATTGATTCTTTTGTAAATAATTAACCTATCCATTCATTATTTGATTGATTGATTCATTTTGTAAATAAAATCAATATTTTTTTAGAATAAAAGAATATTTTTGGACTTAGAGAGTGATGTATATCAATAAATGCCTCCCAGTGAATGACCTAAAAATAAACCAGTAAAAATAGTAAATAAATAAAATTGACGAGACATCGATTTGCATTCGTAACATCTATACTGCAAAAAAGACATTTAAACACCATTTTTATTGCAAATCGAAAGTCGACGATCATATTTTTGACACTAATAGTGATTTCTTATTATTGTTGACATCTTGTCTTGATCATGATACAAGCATAAATTACTCGCATGCTGGGTACAAGGGATTGCTTTGCCCTTAGGGTTTGTAATTCGTAAAAGTCGCCTGAACTATTCTTACAAATTTTATATGGTCTCTCCCAAAGAGCGTCCAGCTTCCGCTCGAATGACTTGACATAGAGACTTCACTCTTACACAAGACTAAGTCACCTTTTGATAGCTTCCGCTTGCGCACCTGCCTATTGTAGGCAGTCGTAGTGGCTTCTTTGTACTTCAGCGTTGCTTTAGATGCTTTGTCCCTTAGCTCATCCAGAAGGTCGAAGGCAAGGCAGACTTGGTCATCATTGGAGGTGGGATCATAGAGTTGTGTCCGGTAAGTTGGGAGGACCATCTCTATAGGTAGCCTAGCTTCCATGCCATACACCAGGTTGAATGATGTGTGACCTGTTGAAGTCCTTTGGCACATCGTATAGCCCCATGGTACATCCGGCAGCTCATCTGCCCATCTCTCTTTGGCTGAATCCAGTCGGTGCTTCAGCGTTGAGAAGATGGTATGATTGGTTACCTCCGCTTGTTTGTTTGCTTGGGGATGACCCACAGACATGAAACATAGGTGGAAATCCCAGCTGTTGCGAAATTCTTCAAACTTTTTGCAAGCAAACTGAGTACCATTGTCTGTAACAATGTGTTAAGGTATCCCATACCAAGCTATGATGTTTTTCTGGACAAAGGAGACAACTATGTTGCTTGTTGAGCTAGCCATGACTTCAGCCTCAACCCATTTAAAGAAGTAGTACACTGCCACAAGTATGAACCTTTTCTGAGCTAGGGTTGGCGAAAAGGGACCTATGAAGTCCATGTCCCACTTTGCAAAGGGAATGGCTAACATGATAGGCACTAACTTTCCAGGTGACAAGTGATGCAGGGTAGCAAACCGCTGGCACTTGTCACACTTGCGCACAAACTCTTTACATTGTTGCTTCATTTGGGGCAAAAAATACCTTGCCTAGAATAGTTGGGCCAAGAGAGCCTTATACCCTTCATGGTTCTCGCAAATGCCACCATGGGCTTCTTGAAGAGCCTAAGATGCCTTCTCCTTTGTAAGGCAGTGCAACAAGGGGGTGGAAAACCCCCGCTTGTACAATTGCCCATTTATCAAGGTGTACTTAAAGGCTTTTAGGCGAAACGCCTTGGGCTGTGGTTCCCTTGGGGGTAGCTCACCAGTGTTTAGGTAGGTGATGGTAGGCATCATCCATGAAGAGGATTGCTCTACCGTGAATATCCTGGGAGTAAGCACTGTTGGCTCCTTCAAAGTTTGGAGACAAATATCCTCCTCCTGCATGAGAGGAATTGCTGAAGCTAGGCAGGCCAATGTGTCTGCTAGGGGATTGTTGGATCGAGGTACCCACTTGATTGAGATGGTCCTGAAGTCCAACAGCTCCTCCTTGACCTTGTCGGCATACAAGATCATGTTTGGATCCCTAGCTTGGTACTCACCATTAACTTCATTAGCAACCAATTGGGAATCCTCATAGACTTCTAGCAAGGAGACGCCTGTTGATTTGGCCACCCGGATGCTAGTTAGCTATTTACGCACGAAATCGGGTTTTAAAATACTTCGTTGTAGTATAGTCGAAATCACACGAAAATAAATAAAATTTATACTCGAATTTGAAGTCCAAGGTCGAACACAGGGAGCAAGTAGCAATTAATCTCAAGATCACAGTTTAAGCACAAGATAGCAATATTTAATGGGAAATCCAAGTAATAATGATGTATATATAAGAGAAAATGTCAATGATTCAAAAAGATTAGGATAAAATAGTGATTTGAATCACCAATTACCTTAATTACAATAATAGCAAATATTTGAATAGTTTAAAGCAATTTAATCCACGCAAGCTAAGTGCACAGTGCACTGTGTCAGAGGCAATCAAACGGTGGAACACCCAATCAGACGACTTAAATCGCCTTCAGCTACAGTGCCTCCTCTTATTCTTCTTTTCTTTTTCCCTTCTTACACACATGGCAAAGCCTCTTCCCTTCTTCTCAAGCACAAGGGGAGGCACAGCACAGAGGCACGATTGCCTCTCAATGGCTAAGTGTTGAGAGACGGCCAGCTGAGGCAAAACCTGCACCCTCCTCTCACAAAACTTTCTCCTCTTTCTTCTTTCTCAAACCCAGGTGTAATTGGGTTAAAGGTTGGGTTATCGGATCCTATGAAGTGGCCAGACCCGCGTGCGTGTGCACGGGTGAGGCGTGAGGGTGCGAGGAGGCGCATGCGTGGGGGACCCAACCCCCCGTGTGCTTGGGCAAACAACTATCAGCAAGAATTCAACTTATGCATGCTTAGCCCCTCGTCGACACATGATGTGGCACTAAAGGCAATGCCTTTTCTTCACAAAGCTGCAGGAAGTGCAGTATTTGATTGCGAGTGGAATTAGCAGCGGTGATGACCGAAGGAAGCGTGACGACGTCGGAGATGACGAAGGCAACGGCGGAGGCGGCGAAGACCTAGAAACACACATACGGCCTCTCGGCCCAATTAAAATAGTTCAGTGACGTTCTGTTGTGCGTGTATGTTAAGGTGTGTCATTATAGTCGCACTTGCAACGTCGGTTTTAAAATAAGTAAACGAAGGTGAATTCGAGTGTCGATCTCAGGGAGGCATGAAAATCGAATTTTTGCTTATCACTTGTTGTCACGGAAAGTGCGGAGTTTTGCTTGCGAAGGATGCAGCTTTGAAAAGCGAGAGAGATAGAGAGAGAGATTAGGGTTAGAATGTTCTTTGTTTGATCATGCAACTTGAACGGAAATTAAAATGACAATTGAATGGAAAATAACTTCATTAATCATGCACTTGTAGTTCATAACTTACAACATTAAATACATGTTTCAAACAAAAGTAATGGAAAGCTTAAAAGAGAGAGAGAGTGTGTGTGTGGAGAGCGACGAGGCAGCCACGGCGGTGGAGGAGGCTCTGTCGGCGGTGCGTCGTCTCCGACGATTACAAGAGGGCCTAAAGCTAGCTAAGATAGGGGTAGAGTAGTTGCAAGGGGAGTGAATGCCTTGAATGAGTGGTTGGATAGGGTTTAAATAGGGTTAAGGGCTTCCTAAAAGAAGAAGGGCTTTAGCGACATCCAGAGCGTCGCTAAAACCACTCCCAAAAGAGTCGGTGAAGCCCTCCAGCCGTCGGTCAGCTGCCCGCCTTATTTCTTCTTCTCGTGCGATCCGCAGTTGCTGCGTGAGAGCCATCCGATCGAAGATCGGACGGCTGAGATCTCTCCTCGGCTACACTGGGATCACGCCTCGGGCACGCGTGTGCGCGGGCGTCATCGCCTGGCATGCGTGCGCGCGTGGGCGCCCATGAGCTGTGGTTACGCCGCGTGGCGAAATCTCGGCCGCCCACTGCTGATCGAGCAGCCTAATTTCGCCGCGCGCAACCTCCGTCTTCAATTTCAGGCTCAGCGCGGCTCGAACCCGCGTCGCTTGCGTGCGGGCATGCGCGCTAACCGTTGCGCCACGCCCGCGCTTTGTCGCGGCGACTGCGGGCGGGCGCGCGAGTCTCGGCCGTTCGATGGAAGATCGACGGCCGAGATTTGATCTCGGCTGGATGAAGGGTCGACATGCAGTGGAGCGAGGGCTGATGTGGCGCAATATGGGCCGTTGATCTCCAGATCAACGGTCAGAACTTCTTGGGCCCATTGTAGGAGCTTCGGATGTCGGATTTGGCCGATCTTGAGTCTATTGGACTCTGTTCGTCGTTCTAAATCCATCCGTGTGGTCCGATTGCTCATCTGAGGCCTGCTTTGACAAATGCTTACACAAATGACCATTAATACAGTTTTATAAGCAATCTTCATACATGATGCATGTAATGCTCCCATTCTACTTATGTTGTGCCTTTCATTCTTAAGATGGGCCATATTCAACATAATTATCACCCCTTTGTGCAGTGTTATCATACCCCCATGCTTACTCCTTGCTAGTCCCTAGCAAGGTTTATTCTAGCCTTTATTTCCTTTCAGAATTTAAGAAGTAATTGCTTAAACACTTCGTTATTTGTCAATAAGAGAAAATATACGAAGATCTTAATCTACAAAGACTAAGCAGCGTCCGAGTGTCTGCCAAAATACGAATCGCCTGACTCCTTGCTTTAATGTATATAACTATACATATACATATATATATATGTATATATATATTTAGAATTTTTTCGGAATTCAGTGTGGGTTGGTAACTTTTTACGGCTACCCAACCCACCCAAAACTCGGTCAAAACCCTAAGTGCTAAGCATCTTGGTGTGAATGTTGTGATAGACACACTTAACGGTAATTGAGACAGACTTCGGGTTTCTATGACTCTAGGTGACCGGAAAAGGAAATAAATTTGTTAAAGGTGTATTTGTTCGATTGGTAGCTTTCTCCCTACATTTGTTTTAATTGGGGTCAACACAAGGATTTTTCCAGTGTATATCTCCCCGACTTGTACTACTTCCCCGCTTCTTCCTTAAGTGTTTTGGTCTTTTTGTGCAGTTATTGAGCTGGGCTCTGGACAACCGACCAATGGGCTATTACCCACGATCACTTGCCAGCCATACTTGTGTGGTGAAGTGTGGTTTATTTTCTTTTCTTTTTTTTTCCGTAGGTGGCTTCCCTGATCTCAAATGTACCTAGAGGCAATGAAGAAGAAATGGTCTGTGGCTGGGTTCTAGATAACCTGCCAATGGGCTGTTACCCATGACAACTTGCCAGCCATACCACCCTAGAGAGTTCATTAGCTACCCAATTTCTGTCAAAATCTCCGAGAAGTGAGTCTGTGCAAAAATGTGTGCAGATGCTTAGACTCAAAGTTTTTCTGAGTTAAAGGGTGAGTTGATAAGTCGTATACTTATCACCTTATTTAGTAGGTGGAGTAGAATGGCTTAAGGTTGCAAGGATTCGAAGCTAAATCCATATTTTAACGGACACCAGGGTTGATTAAGCCTGAAGGCTGGAAAAGTCTAAGTGTTTAAGTTCTTTTTGTATTATTTCCCACTATTGATAAGTTTCTAATGCCTAAGTTTTCTTCCTAAATTCAATTTTTTTTTTTAATTTGATTCAGACTGATTAAATGAGCTCAGCATTATGTAATTTATCACCCCCCCATGCATAAGTTGGACAATGTCCTCATTGGCAAGTACATGGATGCATAAGGGTTCAAAAAGATAGTACATAAGTGACGTAAAATATCAGATCAGTCTGAATCCTCTGGGTTGCCTCCTAGGAAGCGCTGAGTTTAACGCCTCCAGCTAGGCGGTGCACAAACAAGAATGGCTTGGGTCAAGGAGGTATGTACAAAATCAACCAGACCCAAAATCAAAAGTCCATAGATGCAAATAAGGTTGTGGTGGAGTCCCGTTCCTAAGGGGCGGGAATTCTGTATCATGCATGCCCGTGTCAGATCCTCTCTTAGTCTACGGGCATGCAAACAAATTGATGTGGACGAACGCACCCCAAATACGACATGCCAGACACTAAAGATGTAGGTTTTATACTCAGCCTGTATCCCCATAAAATTGTAATCTATCAAAAGTGTATCAATTCCAGTGCATTCGGGTTACAGGATCTTTATTCTAGTAGGGCAGGTAACAAAGTCAAGAGTTTCATAATGAGCCCTACAATCAAGCATGAGGCCTCTCTCCAAAGACGAATCTATCTCTTTCGCAACTATGGTTTCATTGCTCATTCCCTCCAAGCCCTCGATCTCAAGATTATTTTCTTCAACCTCCTTTGTATCAGATTCACTGTTTGGGGTTGCATTAGAGGTAGGGTCAATTTCATCCTTTAGATCATATTCTTTCTCTCGGCCCTCCAAATTTGTGATGGGGATTCCAACCGATTCATAATCGATTTCTTTGAAATTGTAACTCCATTCCCCATCTCCGATGTTGGCTGTTGTTCCCACCGGATTGCTGCTCTTGGGCCGATTAGATTCAGATTCCAAGGCATCTCCCCTCACATTCCTAGTTTCCTCCTGATGTTTGTCCTCAATGCTCCCCAAATTGTGTTCCGAGGAATCCTTACTGTCCTTATCCACTGAGCTGTCCAACTCCTGAGGGATATCAATGGTGGACTGAACCAAATCAGGGTGACTGGGTGTAGTCCAATTGATCATGGTAGGTCCTTGCTTTATGAATTCCATGAATGGCGTTGTGTGCAACAGCTTTCTCTGGCCTTCTTCCCCCAATTGTTGGAACAAATCCAACATGGCCTGTTGCCCTTTAACTAATTCTTGATTCTGTCTGTGTAGTTCTAACTAGAGGTTATCAAGAATTGATATGGTGTCATTTGGTGTCCTTTGGATTTCCTCCTTGAAATCCAGGTTAAGAGAGTATGGTTGATGTTGTAGATCAGAATCCATATTGGTGTTTAGGTTTTTGGGTGGGTCCTCTATTCTATCATGTTCAGGGTCCAATTCTTCAAGAGGAACCATTCTCTGTTTGGTCCTACTCCAGAATAGTTGAGGTTCTAAGTTCTCCTCCCAGTCAGATTCTTCATCAGGGGACCAAATCAATGGTTGATGATCCTGGGCTTGCCTAGATTTCTGATCATTTTCTGATTTCCATTTGTCTAGAACTCCTTCTAATCCAAAGGTCAAGTAGGAAAGTTTGTTGAATTCAGATGACCTTTCTTGGTTATTATCCTGAGAAGGGTAGGGTTCTTGGTGTTCTAAAGTGTAGGTCCTATCACAGTAGAGCGGATAGGACCTAAATGAGGAGGCATCATGAGGAGAATCGAGATATGGAGCCCCACGATTTGAATCGTACCCTTGGGTGGATATGTTGGGTGTATTCCAATAAGAGATTGGTGCGGTTTGGTCATAATTGGGACAGTTGGGCCAAGAGGGATATTCAAGATCATATCCCCAACTTGGTGGTTGGTTAGCCCAAGTAGGCTGTGGATATAGTCTACTTGGGTTAGCATATAAATCCTGTTAGGGTAGTTTGGGTAAGATGGATAGGCATTGAAATCCATGGTTTGAAAGAAATGGAGGGATGCGGGAAGAACAGATGAGAGAGAGTTGTGTACTCAACCAAGCAAACAAGCCTAGTCCTTATGGTGTGTTCCTTAGAGGACCTAGAAATCTCCAAAAGGGTGATTAAACTCGTACGCACTGGACTACCCTTCCCAAAGCTAATCTAGCCAAGTTGATTACGAGGGGATTGCAGGGAAGGTTCTTCCTTTGGCTTGCGCCTCCGATTCCGTAGACCCTACAACCGCGGTCGTTTGACACTGCCCCGCAGCCTAGTCACCAGATTCTACTAAGGGAATGAAAGCTAAGTGCCTAGCGAACAAAACCTCACCTTTTGAGACTTAACTCAGTCCTGCCTAGGGCACGTCTACTCAGTTTTAAAGGGCTAGGATAGTGCTTGTGCTTAGGGTTATGTGATGAGGCATTGATTGGGGTGGTGCCTCTTAATTTTCTACTTTCAAGGTGTGTGCTTCTAGCAAAACATGGTTTTCAAGTAAGGATTTGATAAGATGTGGTGTCTTTTAGTGTTTCATCCTTACTTTAGTACTTTTTAGGGTTGATGTGTCTTAATGTTTTCAAACAAGTTTCAGTGGACACGTCAAGTTCTACACACAACTTGGTGAAAGTAGATTTCCTTTTTATTCTGTAGAGGCTCTAAAACCCTAATGTACTCATCCTAATGATCATGCAGCTTCTATTAGATGAGTCAGTTTTAGGGTTGAGTGGTGCGGCCCAGGTCAACTCACGGTGGCTTCGCAAACACCACTCAAGGAAAAGAAAAGAACACTCCAAGAATTTATTCAGAATGTTAGAGTGTACATTTTTTTGTGGGGTGATGTGTTAAGGATGTGGGTCAAGCAATCATACACCACTCCAATTTTTTTCAGTTTTTACAATTTTTTTAATTTTTTTCACGCAAGAAAACAATCATGAGAGAAAGATTACTCACTATCAGTCCTCGTAGCGCCTACTCTCTTGCTACCGTCGTGGGATGCGTCGCTTCGCCATCCACGCGCCAAATTCCTGCAACCATCAAGTAAAAAGGAAAATAGGGCATTAGACGATGTAAGGATGAATGTGGAATGGAGGTGATAAAACAAAGACGTTGCCTCCCCGACAACGGCGCCAAAAACTGACGTGCTGTTGTGCGTGTGTGTTGAGTGTCGTTATAGTCGCACTTGCAACGTCGGTTTTAAAATAAGTAAACGGAGGTGAGTCGGAGTGTCGGTCTCAGGGAGGTGTGAAAATTGGATTTTTGCTTATCACTTGTTATCACGGAAAGAGAGGAGTTTTGCTTGCGAAGGATGCAGCTTTGAAAAGCGAGAGAGATAGAGAGAGAGATTAGGGTTAGAATGTTCCTTATTTGATCATGCAACTTAAATGGAAATTAAAGTGACAATTGAACGGAAAATAACTTCATTAATCATACACTTGTAGTTCATAGCTTACAACATTAAATATATGCTTCAAACAAAAGTAATGGAAAGCTTAAAAGAGAGAGAGAGTGTGTGTGTGTGGAGAGAGACGACGCAGCCACGGCGGTGGAGGAGGCTTCGTCGATTACAAGAGGGCCTAAAGCTAGCTAAGAGAGGGGTGGAGTAGTTGCAAGGGGAGTGAATGCCTTGAATGAGTGGTTGGAGGGGGTTTAAATAGGGTTAAAGGCTTCCTAAAGAAGAAGGGGCTTTAGCGACGTCCAGAGCGTCGCTAAAACCACTCCCAAAAGCGTCGGTGAAGCCCTCCAACTGTCGGTCAGCTGCCCGCCTTGTTTCTTCTTCTCGTGCGATCTGCGGCTGCTACGTGAGAGCTGTCCGAACGAAGATCAGACGGCTGAGATCTCTCCTCGGCTGTGCTGGGATCGCGCCTCGGGCGCACGTGTGCACGAGCGTCATCGCCCCGCGTGCACGCGTGCGTGGGCGCCCGTGAGCTGTGGTTGAGCCGCGTGGCGAAATCTCAGCCGCCCACTGCTAATCGGGTGACCTAATTTCGCCGCTCGCAACCTCCGTCTACAATTTCAGGCTAAGCGTGGCTCAAACCCACGTCGCTTGCGTGCGGGCGTGCGCGCTAACCGTTGTGCCATGCCCGCGCTTTGTCGAGGCGACTGCGGGCGGGCGCGTGAGTCTCGGCTGGATGAAGGGGTGACGTGCGGTGGAGCGGGGGCTGACGTGGTGCAATATGGGCCGTTGATCTCCAAATCAACGGTCAGAACTTCTTGGGCCCATTGTAGGAGCTCCGGATGTCGAATTTAGCTGATCTTGAGTCCGTTGGACTCCGTTCGTCATTCTGAATCCATCAGTGTGGTCTGATTGCTCATCTGAGGCTTGCTTTGACAAATGCTTACACAAATGGCCATTAATACAGTTTTATAAGCAATCTTGGTACATGATGCATGCAATGCTCCCATTCTACTTATGTTGTACCTTTTATTCTTAAGATGGGTCATATTCAACATAATTATCACCCCCTTGTGCAGTGTTATCATTCAAGAGCATCGCCGTAGGGCAAGGAGATTGATGGAGGTGATGGTGAAGTGTTTCGTGGTGTTCAGCAGTCGAACGACATTGGAGATGATGGACTGAGAAGGAGGTGTTCGATAGAGGTTTAGGTGGAACGTGAAATAAGTAGAGGGGCTTTGGTGGGCGTGAGCTGGCATAGCGAATGAGAGTTGTGTTGAGGAGAACGGTGGTGTGTAGCGAGCTCTTGGCCTTGCCGAAGCTCGGTCGAAGCGAAGGAAGATAGAGGGGGAGGCGCGTGGTTCATGGTTGAAATTAGAGTCTAAAGAGGAGAATTTAAAGTAGAGAGGAAGACAGAGCTAAAGGATCTAATTTAGCGAACGAAGGAGGTAGGGTGGCGTCGGCTGTGGTTGGCCAGCGCCGAGGACGAAGCTTGCTCCAGTGAGGTGAACGACAGCGAGGAAAGGGGAAGACAGCCCTCACTGTGGCTGGCAAGGCGTAGAGGAAGATGAGGAAGACGATGGGCAAGCCAATTTGGCCATTGGCCGTCTGTGGGAAGATGGGAAGGAGGCTGCCGGAGCTAAGGTGGAGCTTGGCTGGAGATGAAGGAAGAAGGGGTATTTGGCCTCAAAACCTTACTAAGGAGCATGGCCTTGCGACCTGGGTCCTTAAATAGGCCTCAAGAGAGCTTTCCAAGCTTGGATGCTTTAAAGCTTCGCAAAATAGGAGCCCCACTCCTTCAAATGATTCGCATGAGCCAATGAGAAGGAATTAGAGGACAAGATGCGGCTCAAATTGTAGGGAAATCTCTCAGCAGTCTCCCTTCCAATTTGGAAGAGATTGGGCGAGAAATAAGAGAGAACTCCTTGATTGAAGGTCGCCGAAGTTGGGTTTAGGAGTTTGAAGGTGGTGGGGACCTATTTGTGAAGAAGATGATGAAGCTAGGGGGATATTTGCAAAGAATTTTGAAAGCTAGGGGGTTTAAGTGAGGGAAGAAGAATCAGACAGGACCAAAATGCAAACTTGGTCAAGGTGATCTTTGATTAGGCCCAAATTTTGGTATAAACCTAATTTGGACCCAAGAAATCTGATGGTGAATTTGGATTTAAGTTTTGACCAAGTTTGACTGGGTAAATTGTGTCAAAACCTAAATTAGGGCAATTGCCTGTCTCAGATTCTGTTTTAGGTCAAAATGGGTTCCAATGGTCAAATCAAAGGTACCAAACCTTAGGGAATATTTTTCTATGATTTTTAGAAGGTTTAGGTGAATTTTATCCTGACCGAAACCTCAGTTATTTAAGCGGATCTGTTTTTAGGGTTTCAAATGTCATTTAATTCTTGAAACGCGTGAAAACCTATTTCTACCTACATGAACCCACTAATTAGGCATTTATGAACATTTGGCCTTTAATTAAACCCTAAGAAACTTCGTAATTTCTCTGCATTTAGGATATTCTGTTAAAACTGCAGTTTACCCCTATTTTCATGTTTATCTCTCAAAATGGATTTGCAATGAATTACGATCTTCTGACGATTATGTAGGAGCATTTATCTGTTGATTATGAATAATTAAAGCTAGATATGGCTGATGATGACGTTATCATCACTAGCATCGCGTCATATTCTGTGTACTTGTGAGTAACGCCGTTAGAGGCGGTCAAGGCTATGCCGGCTCTAGACCTGCTGTCATAGACAAGCCATAAACATACAACTTCCAGGGCAAAGTGAGGGAGGCATTTGGGTCTGTGAATTCTGTCACAAAGTCTGCCAAGACTTGCCCTTTGATTGATCTCCATGGCTGGTACTAAACATCAAATTTCGCCAACTCCATAGCCCATTTTATCTATCGTGCTAACCCCGTGGGCTTATGTAACATTTGCTGCAGGGGGTAGTTGGATAGGACTATTATAGTATGGGCTTAGAAGTATGGGCATAACTTTCTGGTAGCGGTCACCAAGGCTAACTCGAGCTTCTTAATGACTGTATACTTAGCTTCTACGCCTTGATAGGTTTTAATGATGAAATACACTAGTCGCTACTACCCCTCTCGTTCGCCAACTAAGGAGGCATTGACGGCGTACATGAATGTCGCTAGGTATAAGCAAAGAGATTCCCTAGGCGTGGGAACCGTTAGGATGGGGGGACTTTTGAGAGCTTCTTTTACTCCCTCTAAAGCCTTCTAGCAATGAAGAGTCCAATGGGCGATGGTGTAGCCCTTGCCCTTTTTGATGCACTCAAAAAAGGGAAGGCATTTGTCAAAAGATCAAGACAAGAATAGTCCTCAAGAGGTAATTTTGCTGACTAATGACTACATCCATTTCAAGGTACTTGGCGGTTCCAAGGCCATGATTCCCTGGATCTTCTCGGGTTGGCTTTGATTCCTCTACTGGAAATTAAGAACCCCAAGAATTTTCTGACTGAGACCCCAAATACACACTTTTCGAGGTTTAGGCAGAGGCGGGTGTTCCATAAAACTTGAAACCTCTGTCAAAAATTTTAAGTGTTGAGGGAAATTGATCCCTTCACAAGCATATCATATATGTACACTTCAAATGATTTTCCTATTAAATGAGAAAAAATCATATTTACAAGGCGTTGGTAAGTCACTCTAGCAGTTTTCGAGCTAAAAGGCATGACTCTATACTGAAACAAACCCCTATCTATTATAAACTAGGTATGAGGTCTGTTTGTCATAGCAAGGCTGATCTAGTGGTACCCACTATAGATGTCCAAGAAAGACATGTAGGATTGACCACTGTAGGAGTCCACCAAAGCATCCACCCTTAGTAAGGGGAATTCATCCTTCAGGCTGGCTTCATTGACGTTGGTGAAGTCTACACACAGTCGCCATTTTCCATTGGCTTTCTTCACCATAAGCACATTTGAGAGCCATGCTGGGTACAAGGATTCTTTGATGAAGTCAGCTTCAAGGAGCTTCTGGACTTCAGCCTCGATCGCTTGCCATTGCTTGGCTAACTTGTGCCTATGCGCCCGTTTGACTGCTCGAGCACTCGCTTGAATATTGAGGTGATGCTGAATCAGGGACGGGTCTACCCTCGACAGGTTGTTGACACACCAAGCAAATACGTTCGCGTTGGTCCTCAGTAGGAGTAGCAACTCCTGGACTTCGAAAGGATCAAGGTTCGCTCCAACTTTGACAAGCTTGGAAGCGTCGTCAGGGTACAACTGGATAGCCATGGCTGAAGAGCTCGGCTAGAGTTCCGAAGTTACTAGCGGATCAGCCGGATTTGCTTCCTGTTGGATTGCTTGGACTTAGTTTCCCTTCTTCCCCTATTTCTATGGTTTGGGGGGTCTTAGCTTCATGGATCATTCCAGCTCAATCCTTAGGAGTTCTCACCCAGCCGTTTGATCCCCATGCATTATTCTCACTCCTTGAGGAGTTTGGAAAAGCATGAATTGGAAATATGAAGAAGAGATCAAGCAGAAGGTGTGAGTCATTGGGCAACCTATGATGGCGTGAAATGTCGCTGTCAACCCAACCACTATGAACATGGCTATTCTGTTGAGATGCCTGCCCTGTCACAGACGAACAAGGAAAGGCTGATCTCCTCCTTTGGCATCACCTTGTCGCTGCCGAACCTCACAACTGGATGAGTTGATGGGGAAAGATGCTCTTCCTTAAAGCCCAGCCTGAGCAATGTCTTCAAGAAGAGAACATCTACGACATTTCCCTCATCCACAAGGAACCTGGGTTATAACTGTCCCTCCAGTTGGAACGTCACCAAGAGTGGATCAGTGTGCTCTGTCGAATTTGGCAAAGAGGCGAACAAATTGGAGGCCGCCTGCTTGACGGTACCTCTCTCACCCCACTGACGAGTGGGGAACGCATTATGGGTCGCCCACCCAGAGAGAGTAGGTTGCTAACTTGGGGTTGCATTAACCCTAAAAATGACTTCGACCTCCGAACCTGCAGGTGGCGAGAGATGAGTATTCTAAGGTAACGCAGCCAACCTAGCAATGGTACTCTGTTGGGGGGAGCGAAGGTGAGACCACTTGCTCAATCTGGTTGGCCGCTATCCTATCGGGCTCGTGGTCCTTGATAAGAACCATGTTGACTCCACGAAGCTGCTGGAGCTTCTCCTTGTGGTAGTTTTCTGGACCCTCCATGGGTCTCTTACCCTTGTCAGGGCCCTCATTTCGTCAGGCAAAATGAACCAAATTTCCATGCTAGATCTGGGATTCAATCTGGTCACACAGATCCCAGCAGTCTTCGGTGGCATGCCCTCATGTCTTGTGGTATTTGCAAGAAGGCCCAGACTCAGCCTTCTTTTTGAGTGGCTTGGGCGAGAGTAGAGGTCCTTATCTGTAGACCAAACCTCCGCCAGCACGTCTACCTGGTTCACGGCGAGGGGAGTGTACTCTTCAAAATAATTTCGCCTAGGCTGGCAGGGTCCATTGTTTCGGCCCTTGGAGGACCGGTCGCTTCTTTGGTCCGAGAAATTAGCCTTTCGCTTGTTGAAGTAATTGCCTCCATGAATGGATACTGGAGTCGGCTCCCTCGAGGTCCGCTTCTATCACAACCCGGTCCCAAATCCCTACAGGATTTGAGATCGGCTCGCTTCGATTAATCCCAAGATCCAGTCGTCCAACAAGAAATAACCAAGTAACATTCATCAAACCACAATCACACAAGTACAGTAGCTTAAGCAGAAAGAAATTTACAACAAGGGAAAAGGAACAGTAATATTATGTCATAATACAGCCATCACAACAAAACGAGTACATGTAGCAGAAGACAAAGCTATAGAAACTTACTATCAAACAGAAGAACGAAAGCTAGGCTCGACTAGGCCCAGCGTCCTCAGCAACCGGTGACTCGGGCTGCTCAAATCCCTGACCTGTACAGAATTTATTTAACTGGAATCAGCTAACGCTAAGTAGAGTGGTGGCTAAGAAGTAACATGCATTTAACAAGTAGTTAACATAAAATTTTCCATTTTCCAATTATATTATACATGTGGGTGCGTAGGGATCTCTAATTAGGATTTGTTAATTAATCTTCTTGTTCCCTATAGGAATGATTTTGCTTGCAGCTTTCCGTGATATAGGATGCCCACGTGGCACTCTCCTGGCCGGGAGAGTCCCACCTTGGTAGTCCTATATTCGGTCTACTACCCCGAGGTCACTGTCGTGACGTAGCAGTGACTACGGCACACGTGATAAGCACGCGGGTAGCTACCCCGCACTGGCACGCTGTCAGTCGTTTCCGCTAGCGGGTGCGCCTCAACGTACAATGTGGAATAATAAAGGGCCTTGCCCTCTCAGAACAGAACAGGGTCTTGCCCCTCAGGGGTCTCGCCCCTCAGTCCACGTACCCTCGTCCGACTACCCCAGTTTGCCCAATGAGCTGACAAGAGTCGGTGTAGGGTGGCCATACCTAGCCCCGAGCCCCCTGGGGCGAATAGCTCCCCCCTACACTAAGTAGCTCACCTCGATACCACGTACATGAGGGCCAGTAAGAGTCGTCGTAGAGTGGCCAAACCCACCCCGGGTCCCAACCCAAGGGCGGCAAGCTCCCTCTACACTACAAGGGATAGTTGCTCTCTTCGGTACCACGTACACGAAGGTCAGCCTACCTCCCTTAACAGCTGCCCATAGGCAGCAAATTTCCAGAACCATCCGGTTCTCCGTAGTACGGTGTTCTTGTTTACATTCCCCATGGGGTTCGTACAGGAGTTTCTTTTTCACATCCGGGTTGGAATGTACAGAACAAACAGTTCAATTTCCATTTTATTACAGTAGGGGTCCATTTTAGATACAAACAGGCAGCTTTTGATTACTCAATCATTCACATGCAGTTTCTTCTAACTCTAGTGTTCATGCCAAGACCTAGGGTTCAAGAATTTATTTTCGAGTATATGTTTATTCCTTCCTAGGGTTCATCTCAAGTCCTAGGATTACTTACTTGCATGTATTAAATTAGAGATTTAAGATTATAACCACTCTACCTGGGTAACCGGATGGAATGGGGGCTTGTACAGTGGCTCCTGATGTCTCCACAGGTCCCATACGCCCGACGGACTGAAGACCTAAAACATGGATTGATGAGCCAAAAGGTTCAGAAGGATATAAACAAGGTATCATTATACAGAGAAACTCGTACGGAAAACAGAGATGGTTCGTTTGCGGAAAAACGATAATAATAGGGCCTTGCACGGCCCAAAACACGCTGTCAGATGGAAATTAGACGTCTGGGAAAGATCCTTAACGTCTTAAAACAGTTCTCAGGGATACCTCCCTCGGTATTCCGCTATCAGACATCTAGAACTCAATGCCAACGTCTAAAGACTCCATCAGACGTCTGGGGGTGCTCCCGGACATCTGAAATTGCCTCGGCTACGCTCTCACCTTCTGACACATACACGTACGCTGTCAGGACTTGTCAGAGAGAAAAAGTACGGAAAGTAGATCTCTACCAGACGTCTTGCTCTACCTTCGGACGTCCAATAAGATGTCTGGGTGTCTCTCCGGTCGTTTGATTCTGTAGAAAAATGACCTCCGCGGAATCGCTCTGGCTCCCTTTGCCTGCAGGTGCTGCAGCAGAACGGCGCTCCACCCTTCGTTCTCATGCTTCCTCTCGCTCAGGCTCTCCGCTCTTCACTCGCTCTCACCCTCGCTCTTCTCTTGGCTACGGGTGGGCAACGAAGAGGAGGGGGAGAGGTTTATAAAGGGAGGGGAGGTAGGGGGGTGAAAAGGCGAAGCATGACGCAGAGTGGCATCGCAGGAAGAGGCGCGGTGAGGGAAGAAGTATGGCGTACATACATTCCGCGCTGAAAAGCATTTTCAGACGTCTGGTGAACATCCCAGATGTCTTAAATAACCAAAGGGGGGTGGTGGGTCATTTTAATATAATAAACTTAACGGAAGTTTCGTCCCCGAAACTTGAACTAACCAGGGTGCGAAAAATATAACGTAGCAGCGTATAACAAACTTAAAGAGGACTGAAGTAGGTCAGAAGAGTCATACCTTGGAAGAATTCCGGGTAGTGCTCTCGCATCGCCGACTCAGGCTCCCAAGTTGCCTCCTCGTACCGCTGGCTTTTCCATAGGACTTTCACCAGGGGTACTTCCTTCCGCCTCAACATCCGAATGGCTCGATCTAGTATCTGTACCGGTCTCTCGGGATAGGTCAGGTCATCTCCCACTTCGATGCTCTCGTGGCTAAGGACATGGCTGGGGTCGACGATGTATCTTCTGAGGTTGGATACGTGAAATACGTTGTGCACTCCAGAAAGCTGGGGAGGAAGGGCAAGCTGGTAAGCGACAAGTCCTACCCGCTCTAAGACCTCAAAGGGTCCCACATATCTCGGTGCAAGCTTCCCTCTCATCCCAAACCGCTGCATGCCTTTCATCGGTGAAACGGGAAGAAAAACGTGATCTCCAGCCTCAAATTATACCTCCCTACGCTTCAGATCGGTGTAATTCTTTTTCCTGCTCCGGACAATACGCAGTCGTCGATGGATCTGTTCGATCACCTCCTGACTCTGGCGTATCAGACGGGGGCCGACCTCCAACTTGGTCCCCACCTCTACCCAACTCAAGGGTGTCGTACACTTCCTCCCGTATAGAGCTTCATATGGTGCCATGACAATGCTCTAGTGGTAACTGTTGTTGTATGCGAATTCTGCCAGAGGCAAATGCTCCTCCCAGGAGCCTCTCCAGTCCAGTGCGCAAGCGCGTAGAAGATCCTCAAGGGTTTGAATGGTGCGCTCTGACTGTCTATCTGTCTGGGGGGTGATAGGTTGTACTGAACTTCAGACAAGTCCCCAAGGCTTGCTGAAATTCTGCCCAGAATTGGGAAGTGAAATGAGTGTCCCTGTCTGAAATAATTTCGCGGGGAATCCCGTGAAAGCGTACTATGTCTCTGATGTATCTCTCTGCCAACTGTGCTGGTCCATAAGTGACTCGGATTGGCAGAAACCGTGCCATCTTCGTTAATCTATCCACAGCCACCCAGGCTACATTGTGCCCTCTCTGTGTCACATGTAACCCCACTACCAGATCCATAGTGACACTTTCCCACTTCCATTCTGGAATGGGAAGTGACTATAATGGCCCTGCATGTCTCTGATGCTCGGCCTTCACCTGCTGGCATATTAGACACTGCTGGACGAAAAGGCCAACATCTTGCTTCATGCCTCTCCACCAAAAATCACGTCATAGGTCGTGATACATCTTCGTGTTCCTGGGATGTATGGTAAATCTGGATTCATGAGCCTCAGTCACGAGCTCCCTCAACAGCTCCTCATCTCTAGGAACGCACAAGCATCCCCTCATACACAGAACTTTGTCAGTAAAAGAGAATTCTCTTGGGTTCCTTGCCAATACTCGATCTTGCTATGCCCGTAGATATGAGTCCGTCATTTGTTTAACCACGATGAGATCCACCAGCTCTGGTCGTGTCTACCTCGTGACTGTCACTGCCCCGCAATACCCCTGTGTCTCCTGGAGTTGCCAGCTGCTCAACTCCTCCATGAGCCTCCAACTTTGTGCTTGTAAGCAAGCCAAGTGGGTGGGTGACTTTCGGCTCAAGACATCAACTACCACATTATCCTTTCCTGGGTGGTAGGAGATGCTGCAATCGTAGTCCTTTAGGAGTTTCAACCAGCGTCTCTGCCTCATGTTGAGCTCCTTCTGGTCAAATAGATATCTGAGGCTCTTATGGTCAATGAAAATCTCGAACGTCTCTCCGTACAAATAGTGCCTCCAGGTCTTCAATGCTAAGACGACTACTGCCAGTTCTAGGTCATGGGTGGGGTAGTTATGCTCGTGGGGCTTTAGTTGCCGCGAAGCATATGCGACAACATGACCCCACTGCATAAGTACACCCCCCAATCCCTGCAACGAGGCGTCTGTGTAGACGACAAATCCGCCGCTGCTGTTAGGGATGGTGAGTACAGGAGCTGAGGTCAACTTCTCTTTCAGCTTCTGAAAGCAAGACTCACACTCGTTTGTCCAGGCGAAGGGTACATCCTTCTGAGTCGAAAGAGTCAGAGGACGGGAAATCTGCGAGAACCCTTGGATAAATCGTCTGTAATAACCAGCCAACCCCAAGAAACTGAGTATCTCTGTCACCGAACGCGGTCTCTCCCACCTGAGTACTGCCTCTACCTTGGCTGAATCCACAGCTAAATCGTCCTTTGAGATCACATGGCCCGACAGGCTGGGGATGCCTCTTGGACACTGAGACACTTGACTCCACCTACGTTGGCGCCTTTTCAAGATCAGCACGAGAGGAGTTGCAAACTATAGGGGCCATCAAAGAGATTCAAAGTAAGAAAACGTTATTGAATGATAATCGTTTCCTACATATGGCGCCAATTAATCAGATCTCCTAAGTAATCGGAGGATCCGACTCAACAAATTACGAGCAAATAATCACATGAAAGACAAGAGAATTGGTGACCCAGCTCCATCGCAAGGGGTGTACGTCTGAGGGGATGGTAGTGCTCCAAAATATCCACTAGAAGAGCGGTAGTACAATCTCTCTTAGTTTCTATCTCTCGGATTGCGTGAAGAGAAACCTCGAGGGCTTCTCTTCACTATTTATAGTATAAGAAGTATCTTAGCAACGTAAGATCTTTTTCAATGACCCTTAAGGATTTTCTGGCACATCTATTGTTTGGCTATTAATTAGCATTGGTAGCGCCACCGTTACTGCTGACGCGGGCATAGTGGGCGTTACCACTACCTTTCTGACTTCGGTTAAACCGAGTCCTCTGGCGGGTTGGGCTTGTCCAGATCCACCTAGATGAAGGTGGACCTGGATCTGCTTGAGTGTAGACAGGTCAAGCAGAGCCGGATCTATCTATTTACTTAGTATCTGAGTAGTCGGATCCTTTTTTGGGCTTCGTGTGGAGTTTTGAGTCCGAGGGTGCTTTTTGCCACTTATCAAATGCCATTGATCCACTATCTGTGACAATCTGATCTCGTACCCAAGTAGTACCGGTATTGAGGATCAGTACCGGTATCTTGGACATTTTGTTTGAGAAATGTCATCAACTGACATGTCGTTCCATATCCTTAAATGTATCGATACTTTGTGATGAGTACCAGTATCTCTAAGATACTATTATCACACTTGGGTCATCTGAAGCCCTAGAAAGAACCTGTGAGCTATGTGTATCGATACTAATCATCAGTACCGGTACTCAATAGCTACGGTTTTTAACCTGAAACCTAAGTGCCAAAACTATTCACTACATTTATCGATCCTAATGATAAGTACTAGTACTTATATCAGTTATGAGAAAAAAAACTGTGTTTTCAACAGGTGAATAAACTAGATTTCTAATCCTTGTTTATGAGTGACCCTAAGAGAAATGTGTGAAGAAGTTGCGATCAAAACATTTGTAACTATGAAATGAATGAACATACATATAAATTTTCAATGACCCAAGGGATTTGAGATAGGTAACTTACCCGAATTCATGGCCATGGTTGTGTCGCTGGAAATGGTGGGGAAAGGCCTTCCAAATCTTAACACGACCTAATTGAGAAGTATGAATCTTCAGACAAAATTCTAGATAAAGATCTCACAACTTGTCTCCTCCTCTTCTCCTTACACTCTCTGGTTGATGCGGTGGTCCAAGGGATGTTTCTCTTGGGTTAAAAATGGGGACCATAACTTACCCTTTAATACAAATTGATAGCCGTCAATTTGTATTTGGTTATTTACAGTTCTACCCATAATAGAAAAGCAAATAACCCTGAAGTCTCTACATATATGTTCTCATATCTTAATGATACATCAATGCCCATAATCAACTTTAATGCCCTATTTGATCACTTTTAATAATTGATAGTGATGAATGTGTAATTGTACACACATATTAGTCCATCATTTGGACTCATGTTCCAACATCGCAACCATAGCAATTGCGATCGCCACCATTCCCTTCCTTCAGGATCCTCCCCTCCTCTTCATGTTCTTCATTTGCACTGACCACCACCCCCCAATCCCTCTCTCCTCCTTCAACGGCCTCATTGCCTCCATCACATGTGCACCACCGTCAACCATCCCTCCCCGTCGCCTATGACCTTGCGTTCTCGACCACCTCCCCATTGGAACTCAACTCAACCACCACCATTGCAAGCCCCTCCCTTTCTTCTCTCCTCTTTGACGGCCTCGACACCATTGGTGTCCGCCACACGCCACCCTTACATGGTCACGGTCGACTTCATAGAGTCTTGAGGGGTGGGTCTGCTCTCCTCCTCTATTCTAATGGAGGAAGGAGATCTAATTCTCCTCCTCTTATTGCCGGAAATATTGTGCAAATTGCACAACTTATATTCATAAGTTATTTAAATTACAAATCAATCTCTGTGAAGGACCACATTATTATGACAGTCCAAATTAAAATTTCCAAGTTTGACTCATCTGGAACTCGATTGGGGTGATCGGTATCGGATGACGTGAATGGGTCAATATCAGCCAAATTTCATCGTCTCTTTACGTTTCCTGAGAATGACGGTTACATGCATATCGATGCATGTAGGTAAAGATTGACACTGCCACGTAGATCTAACAAGCTTATCAACTCCTTCTGCTGGATGAAAGTCCCATTTAATTAATTAGTAGCACTGATTTAAACACGATAATAGTAACAAGTAGAGTAAAATAAAATATTCTTGACGAAATCATTATGGTGTCAATTAATGGAAGGTGTGTATCATGCATGAATATGAATACATGTTCCCCCCCTCCCCCCATAAAGCTAGAAAAATTGAACTTGTTAATTATTTGTTATTTTTGTTCACAGTTTAGGAGATCCTAATTTACCTTGTCATGATTGAGATTCTGGATTGGTAAGTGAATTGAATGTGGTATATTTATATTCAACTCATGGATAACCAAATTTTTGAAATGTGAATGCTACTAATGAGATTGTAATATGGATATTCTCTCTTTACAACATATATATCAGATGATCCTATTGTTGGAATAAGCATATTTTGAGGGATTTTTACCTTTTCTTAGTTGCTTTCTCTTCAATTAAATGGGAATAATGTGTAAATTACATAATAAAGGAAATATTAGGGAGTAGCTAGCATGCCTCTCGGATTTATGGAAAAATTTTGAGGGGTCTCTACAGCTGAAGGGATAGAGGGTGGTGTACTGGTTGGAGGTATGAATAGTGAGGCACAAGTTTCGTTATGAAGGCTATTTTGTCTCTTCTCCCCCCTCTCTTGCCATTTTGTCCTTTTCCTTCTATTTGCTTTCTTCCTCTTTTTGCAGAGGCTATAGCTCCTCAATTTGATCTCAAATTTTGGTTTGACCATTACTAACTATGAGATTAGGTTAGGGTATTAGGTACAAACTAATAAATAAAAGAATATTTCTTAATTTTCTTAAGTATTGGAGATACTTTTCTCTTTTGCATCTTTCTTGAGTTAATTACACGATATATGAATAGGATTTCTTGCCGCTTATTCATCCAACATCATGGTTAATTGATTTTCCTATTGCAATAATTGATATATTAGTGGATTATTTTACCAAATTAGAGATCATTAACCAATAGCCTTGCAATTTAAACCCTCTATATGGGGTCGTTTAACTCGTGATCAATTTTTTTGACCTTCCAACTAGGTTTAGAAGGCTTGGAGCAAATTAAGTAGGCCGTATTCTATTTCTTTATTAGCTTTGCTATAAGTGGGTTAGGCTTCCAATCTTTTACTGCACTTAATCTACTTTTACTTTGATTTAACTTCTTTTAACTTTTGGTTAGGTGGCAAACGACATTCTAAGTTGTACAAGTTTTATTTTTGCACTTTTCTTTTATTTTAAATCATTTATTTTTACACTACCAGCAAATAGTGATTTCTCATCGAATATGTTCCAATAATTTTAAAATTGTGAGCAAATGTAACCTTTCTTCACAATTGGAGATAGGTCCGTGGAGAAAGGTCCTAGAGAAATTGGCAACCCCCTCCAACTTTTTTAGATGGGTTATAACTATGGGCCAAAGTTAATATTTTTCAAAAGTTTTAAGATAGTAGCAAACATGTCCTTTCCTCACCGTTTGAGGCTAATCTATGGAAAAAAATTTAGAGAAGGTTACAACCATGGCAAAAGGTTTTTTTATCACAATTAAAAATCATCTACAAAAGCTAAGAAAACCAAAAAAAAGAATGCGAGAAAAGGGAGTGGGAGTGCAAATCAAACCTTAAAGTCATGTTTTTTCTTTCCCACCAAACCCTAATCCCCACCCTCCACCCCTCAGCATTGCCTACCTCTTCCTCCGCCAATCATCCAACTTTAGTGTCCTCCTCCTCCTCCTCCGATTATTATCCTTGACCTCATTGTGACCTCCTACAGTTTTGTTGCCGCTACTTCCTCCACTTGAAGGTAACCCTCCACCTCCCTTTTCTCCATTGCATCCCCTACTTCTCCTTCATCAGCCATTGCTCACTCTTCTTCCATGTAGAAAATGAATGGAAAATGGGTTTAGGAATCACAGAAAAAAGGAACCACCATTTCTTGTAAGAAAATAAAAATCAAGTCCAAATATATGACTACTTGGTTTTCAAACACTTTCCTCTTGGGTTTCTATGGAGAAAATATTTATGCTTATATTTTGGGTTTTAGCCACTAAATATTTAGGCATTAATAGATCGTATTTGAGCTTTAAACTAAATTGAATTGGTGATATTTCAATTTTGAACCAATTTTCACCAATGATATTAAAAAAATCACTGTGATCTTATATTGAAGAAGTTTTGAATTTTTTTTAGATGATATTTAGTTCTAAATATCACTAGCGATATCTGTGATATTCGAATATTTTCAATTCTGAACGAAATATCATTGGTGTAATATAACAAATATCACTAGTGATGTCTACTTTTGTTCAAGGTATTCCTTGTATTTTTCTTTGCATTTGAATGTGTATAATTTTTTTAATGAATGATTTCATGAATGTGTATTATTCAATGCATATATTTCTACCTATAGGTGTTTCATGCCATGATGATCAAGGTTCACCAAGAGGTTGCTTGAGCTTCCATTAGTAGTTGTGTGCCATGCATCATTTCGATGTAATCCTTGTTAATACACTTTATTACATCACTATAGGTTTTATACTTTATCACATGGAGTGTGTCTTATTATATTTTCTGTGAATGTATCGTTTACGAAAATGACAACATTTAAAGGAAAACTCTCCCTCATTTCTTTAAAAATAATAGACATAGCAAAGGATCATTCTCTTAAGTAGATATATATGGGTTGTACCCACTTTATTTAATTTATTCCCTTGGATTTGGCTTTAAGGTAGGCCCACAATTTCTTAGATGTTTAGTATCCTCACATGTTGGGGATAATAACCATTACATAGGGAAACTCTACATGATTCTTTTAAAAGTTTAGGTAACAATGATTAGAAATCTATATCGTCTAGTCATGTTCACATCTAAGGACTGAGGCAAAATTCCCAAATGTTGTGGGGATAGTGGTTGGACTTTAGCTTATATGCCAATATACCTGCTCGTTCATGACTTGTGATTATATGATATAAATAATGCTTTAATGTATATATACCTCACGTACATGCATTACGCTTTGTTTTTATAACATGTCACAAGTGTTAATCGTTTTTAGTTCAAAAAGGTCTAAACTAAAGAGGGTTCTCAAATATTTAATCATAACTACATGTTACTTGTTACATGTAACTTATGTTTGCAGAAATTTTGGTAGCATCTTTGTGTTCTCCTCTGGCATTCCAATTGACCTTAGGTTGGTTTCTTAAAAGACTTTAATTGGACATCAAAGAAATCTATTTAAGGTCAATCTTGAGGGGTATACCAAAGAAGTGCAAGGAGACAGTGCTGAAATTTCTCCAAACATGAGTTACATGTAACAAGTAATACCTCATTGTGATCAAATCTTTGGGGATGGGTTATCAAGTGAAAAGAGTAATTAAATTATAGAACCAACTATCTACTTTTGTACTAACTCAAGGTCCTTGACATTCTAGATATCTAAGTTGTGATGGATATGCCTTGGATTGACTTGTGAGAATCCAATTACTATCGGTGCAAGAATGGAGTAATTGCATTTCTAAATATGGCTTACAATGAGGACAGGAAGCAATTTAGATGTGGAGACATGTTTGAGTACATTTTTTTCCTGTGCAAGAGGTGTGTGAATGGGTTATGCTATACTGTATTTGACCATATGATATGTAATGGTTGGTAGCTGCATTACACACATAGATAGAGGACAAACTACATTTACTTTGGGAGTTATGTTGAGGAGGGACGTGCTGAATATTATGGTGATGATCATGTCGATGATATGTTACATGAATTGAGGGCTGCATACGACAAGAATGTGGATGATACAACACAATTCAATATTGCAGTCAATTTTATGATGCACTAGTGGCATCAGAGGAACTCATTGCCCCTAGAATCAATAACATCTCTTAGTTGTCATTTCTTCTGAGAATATTTTAGATTAAGGTAATTATGAACAGGGTAATGTTAAAGATGATGTCAAATATATTCTAAAGTTTATTAGAGAGCTGTTGAATAATCCGAAAGACTTCCCTGAAACCTGGTATGAAGAGAAGTAGTTTTACGTCCTGAAATTGAAGAGTAAGAAGATTGTTACCTGTCTGAATGATTGCATGCGATGCACTAGGCATCATGCTATCTTGAACAGCTATCTACATTGTGGCAAGAGAAGGTACAAAGTCGAAGGGCATTCAATTGCCTGTGGAAAGAAATAGTTGCAAAAGTGTTTGTGTTACTTCCCTTTGATTCATAGGTTGCAACTCCTTTTCATGCATTGTAGAACCGTAAAGTGGATGACATGACATCATGATCACAAGTCATGTAATGGACACGAGTCATCTTGTAGATTCGAAGGAGTGGATTGCATTTGATAACATGTATAAGGAATTTCCTAATGAGGTGCGTAATGTAAGGTTAGGTCTTGTTAGTGACAGACTCAATTTTTTTTAAGAACATGTCTCCGTCATATTCAGTGTGACATGTGGCTACCATTACATATAATTGCCTCCTTTGATATGCATACAATCATCTTTTATGATGCTAGCACCTTTAATCCCACACTCGAAGGCACAGAACAATGCGATTGATGTCTACCTTAAACCTCTTATCGATGAGTTGAAATTATTGTGGTATGAACGTGTTGAGATATATGACACACATTCTAAATAGTTCTTTCAAATGCATAAATGCAGCATTGTTTTAGATAACCAATCACTTCCCTACCTATGCAAGTTTGGCTGATTGGAGTATAAAGAAAAACCTGGCATACCCAATATATATGGATGATAATCTTCATTTACATCTATCCGAAAGTAATAAATTAATTTGTTTACTTAAGACATCGTAAGTTCTTGCCAGGCAAGGATAGATGACATACGTCCAAGCACAGAGATAAATTTGACGGGAAGACATGTAAATGTTCCGTGAAGAATCAAAAAAAAACTTTTGGAGTACCGAGACAATCATGTTGCTTGGGCACAATGCCGCGGATAGGTTACCACAATTTAGGTCATTTGTTCACGCGCAAGTCTAAAGCTCGCCAATTAAAAAACAAGAAAGAGCACTTTATCCCGTTATCGCTCTGCTTCAATAGCGCACCCTTTCCCATCCCTCCACCCCCTCCTACCCTTTCCAGACAATTCCTCCCCTCCCACCCATTGCCACCACCAACTCCCTCACATCTCCCTTCTCTGTGAACACGCCAGAGAGAGACGGAGGAGCGACACGGGAACGAGAATAACAGCGGCCGGCGGCCCCACCGGCAGCTGCGTCGAAAGTGGTGTGTGGCGGTGCTGGGATGGGCACGTGCAAGGGTGCATGCAAGTGTGTGATGCGGCACTGTGAGCATGAGGGTGCACGGTAGCGCGGTACCCCGCATGTGGCGGGGGAGTGGAGGGGAGGAAGGGGGTGGTGGGTACTCCACCCCGCGTATGTGGGTCTCCTTCCGTGGGTGGACGTACGGTGGAGAAGAAAAGAAAAGAGGAGGAGGTTGGTCGGTGGGGAAGGAGGTAGGAGGGTCAACGCCGGAGGGCTTCCACCGATATGAAGCAGTGGCGGGGAGCATCCGAAGGCTGGTGATAGCCCGGTGAGTCGCTGGTCGGTTCCGCCGCGATGGGTTGGTGCACTTGCATGGGTAGACAAGGAGACGTACGAAGGGGTCTGGAGGAAGAAGATGGGAGCTCTTTCGGACAAAATATCAGTCAAACAGTTTAAGTTTCAATGTTTTTCCGTCTTAGTCCACGTGAAGAGTTGGGTGCATCGCGTGATCAGTGGACATTGTTCAGAAGTCAGGTACGTCCGTTTGTCGCACGAGGGAAGGATCGGAGTGCGTGCCTTCGCAACGCTCCCTCCCACTTGCTATATCTTATCCTCTCTTGAAAATTGTACGCAGAGATTATGGTTTAAATTGAAGGAATAAAATAAGTAAGTTAAATTATTTAGATATTTTGATAAATTAAAATTATTTTATAGGAAAGGTGAAATAATTTATAATTGAGTTAAATTTACTTGATTTGATGTAGATAAAAAATAAATTAAGTAACGAATTAAATACTTAATCCATCAATCAAATAAAACCTAAAAAATTAACCAACCTAATTGACCTTCATACTTTGAAATCATGCTCCATTAGCCGTTTAGGATGTACACTTGTAAATTTGTGGAAATGCATGTTTGGTTATAAATATTTTTGAATGTGATATTTATCATGATTGGGTTGGAAACAATTAAGCATAAATATTAGATTGTTGTGTTGATTGGATTATTTGTAAAATGTTTAAATAAATTAAAAGAAACCCAATCTATCATATAAATTCCATTTTTAATGAAATCAGCATCGTTGTTTTTCTTACTTAAAATCTAATTAAATTTTTTTTTCTGAAAAATAAAACCTAATTACATTTTAAGAGATCTAATAAGAGTCGATGCAATTTGGCACTCCCTTGAGTCTATGGATTAGAAATCATGTATAATTAAAGATTATGTAAATATTACGCTATAAATGACCCAATAACATTTTTGTGTATAGCGGATTTACGGCCGGTAATCATTGTGGCTAGAGAATAACATGCCTTCTTATGACTTAAACTTGTAGTCAAGTCGGGTACAACCTCAGGTTTTCTTCTAGTATTGAAGATTGAGAGTTCCATCCATAGCTACTGGAAAGAAAAGAGCTATCCAAAGTAAACAACACCTAACCCCTGAAATGGATCGAGTTGCCCACAAGCTTATTTTGAGGTTGTATACCGATCGTGCCCTATGTTGTGGGTTCTCAAGGTGAGTAAACTTTTGCTAGCCCCAATTGCATCCAATTCGAGACTTTAATTACGAGTAGAGACGAGTTCAGATCTATAACTCAGACCTTCATTGAATAAGACAATGGATAATTGATAGAATAATTAATAAATCAATGACCTAAGTAGTTAATATTAGTTGATGCGACTATGTTCTAAGTAATTAACTTAACCTTAACCGTGCATTCTTATCATTTTTCTATTCTTAATATTCCTGCTGTCTTTATTAATGCCTATTCTTGTTGCTTACATACTTAGTTGCCTAGATTTTAGATACTTTCTATTGAAAGTTTTCTCATTAGCTTAACATCATATGTAGGTGAACCATCTCAAGCTCAGGCGACAATTGGAGAGATCTTAGAGTAAAGTGAGGACCAATGAGACAAGGAATTATCAATTACCCATTGCTCTCTTGTAATAGTAGTTTATTTTCTTTTCTTGCTTTCCTAATGATGTAGACTATATTGCACTCTTTCTTGAACTATTTTACTTTTTTGCATGGATATGAACCCAATATTCTTCCACTTTGCTTAGCTTTATGTTTTGGTTAGTTATTTATTTGGTTGTAGTTGTAATTTTTATATTTATGTGCTGGACAATAGATAAATTTTTGTTTGAAATCACAGCCCAATATCTTTAGATGTTGAGCCGCCACATAATTATTACATATTGATTTTCCTTTCTCCACTGTATGGTTGTGTTTTTCCACATATGTTAGTTGTTATTTTTGGCTACATTGAGCTATATACTAAGCACTCTTCGCATGAGGTGACCTCAACAAATCAAAGTTCTTATTGATTAGGATGTATAAGTGGCTTATTCTTTTTTGATGGTCCTTTTGATAAAATGATGTAAAATCTATCGGCTTACTCATTCAAGTTTTTTCTTTTGTTTTTTTTTCAATCAATGTAAGATTTGAATCTTACTCCTTTAGATGATGATTTTGCTACCAAGATTATTAAGTGGGTTGAATTCCCAAGAGAAACATGAGGCGAAACTAATGTTGCAACATATTTACACAAAAATCTTTTTTGACTCATGATCCATCAAAAGCCTCTATCCTAAAAGCCTCCATCATCGAAATAGGTCCAGCATCGACCCATTTTTCTCCTTTCTACATTGACAAAATGAAAGAAACAAGGAGATCTTTATAAAGACCCTTAAATTTGTTGGTAAAAGTTGGATGTGGTGATTTAGGCATTGTTTTTCTTAGTTTTCGTTTTATGAATTTGATTTGATTTTATATTCCCTTATGAACGTGAATTGATCCAGTATTTTCTCTCTGGTCATACTTTCACCTACTTTCATTTAACATTGGTCTAACCAGTTTTGAATGAAAAAGGACTTAAGGAATCAATATATTCTCATTAGTTATTTCTTAGGTTGTATTTGTTCATGACTTTGTACAAAAATATGTATTTGATTTTTCATATTGTAGTGTAGGATCCTACGGTTGTTAGACATACTAATCTAACATGCTACATAAATTAATTTACATGAGAATGTACATGACATTTGCAAGCGTAATTTCTATAGTCAAACAGAATCTTTCAAATCACAAAATCAAAGGTTTGTTTACTTTCACAATTAATCCTAAATTACTTATAATTTAAATCATTTTTATCCTACTTCATCAATGATAAGAACAACAAACATTTTAAGTGTATTGTGGTCATTGTGTTGCTATTTGATGTTGATGAAGATTTTTCTGTTCAAGATAATCGATTCCCACTGCAAGGCGTGGGTTTAGAGATGATAAAAAATTAAATAATGGCATCTAGAATTAAGTCTACAAAGCGGAATGAAAGATTCAACCTATAAAGTCCGGTATCATTTGTTAGGCATTTGGTGGAAAGAAGCAATAAAGGAGGGGTGAGGTAATTAGCTAAATTAATTGGATGAACAACAAATGATTACTTCATAATCTTTTTGGATAGGTTTTTACTTTTTACTGTGCAATTGCTTATTCGTTGTTTTCTTGTTCCACTGTGGTTGAGGAGTGCAACAAGTGGTCAGACGTACACGAAATAAACATTCTAAGAAATGTTATAACATTATCTATTCACTTATTTATTGATCTCATTACCTATCTTTTATGCACATTATTTGCAATAGGTATTAATTAAAACCCGGGTCAGAGGGATCTGTGATGTGGACCAAAGAAAAAGATTTTGCAACACGATAAAAGATCATGACAATTGGTAAGATGGGTCTGGCTGGGATATCATAAAAATGGTGTCATAGGGTTAGGTTATTTTAGCTAAAATCTAGAAACGTGGAAATAAAAATGACAAGAAAAAGAAATGATAAATATTGAAATGGGAGGAGGGTATAGTCCGATGATGGACCCGAGAATTTAGGATGAGAGGGCACCAATATCCTTTAATATTTCACAATTACACAGTCAAAAACCTACTTTTTGATTGGGCTCTCTTTTTTCCATCTGAATTAGTTGTGTTTGAGATGGCGTGGAGACTCGATTTGATTCGATCTCAAACAAGTATACATAAATTGAGATGGCAGCATCAAAGCATGGCACAATTGATTCTATAACATAGATACCATGTGGCACCAATGTTATGGTTCAAATGCAAAAAAGGTTAAATGATGCCAGCACCTATATTCCGCATGGGCAAGAATAATGCGGTTTTGGTTGAAAGTGAGAGACAAGTGTGGATTAGTTTCTTTAAATTTTACTTTTAAAAATAGTAGTTTTCAGAGAGACACACCGAATTGAAGAAAATGGCATCATTCATTTTAAACAATTATGTCGAATTTTATTGTTCATGAGGGCTTGTTTATGGAAGAGGTTATCTCCTTTTTTTAAAGGATAATCTCATTTATCTCGCAAGATAACTTAATCGCTTATGACATCTTTATCTTGGGATAAGCTAACCCATGTTTCTTGGGAAGTTAACCTATCCCCTCAATTATCCATTCAAATTTATTTATACCTTTCATCACATCACAGGATAACTAAATTTCCTAATCTTTGTTCAGTAAATACAAATAGAGATTAAACCTTATCCCCATGTAAATAGAAATAGAGGTCATCCTCTATTACAAAAAAGTTAACCCATGTTAACTACCCTATACCATAAACTAGCCCTAACCGTTTTTGATACAAATAGTAGTCAAAAGGGCATACAAAAACTAACGCCCATCATAAGGCTTTCTTTGCCATTTTATTCTGAATAAGCCTAGATGTACATGTGGATAAGTAAATCCACGAACTAATTCCCATCCAATCCAACTGGATCAGATCCAATCAAAATTTTCATCTCTATTTGATTGGATCAAAAAAACTCTTTAATCTGCCAAAAAAAAATGGATTAGATCATATTAAGACTTTAATTCAACCCAGTCCAATCCAAATCTAGAAAATTGTACTTATAAAATAATACATATTATACGGATAACAGGCTGACATTGGCGCCGCTCTCCTCACCTTCCTTCCTACAAAATTGAGCATCCCTCCCACGAGTCATTCGAGCACCAACTCACAAGATCTCTCTCTCCCAAACCCTCTGATCTACGTTCCTCTCCTTAAAAGAAAATAACGAATCTTCCTTTCTATTTTAGGATATCTTAATCTTTGAAACTTTTCGATATTCATTAGAGAACAAACGCATAAAACCATGTACCATGCTAAGAAAATAAGAAAATCTAACTCAATTTAAAATTTGAGGGATTAAATTAGATCATATTAAACCTTGTATTAGATTAGATAGGATTCAAAAGGTTCCAGCCCAATAAAAATGGATTGGATCGTAGACTTCGGTAAAATCCAATCTAATCCGATCCTTGTGCACTCTTAAATATGATAGTTGATATTTCGCGAGGGATGTTTACTTGTTTTTTTTGCACTTTCATCCATCCAACGTTCAATTTGACCACTAAATATTGATACAATCAACTGCTCTCCCCAACCCACTCACCTACTCTCACCCTTAGCTAAAAACCCCAACAGCATGCTGCTGCCAGGCCCCACTTGGTTGCCTTTGGGGTCCCCTACCCTACCACCCTCCCAACCCACCTCCTCGGCATTGTCGCCATCCACCCCAATCATCACTTTTTCTCTATCTCCTCCTACCAACTTCGTGTTCTCACTCTTCTCCTTCCATGTGGTTTGATTTTTCCATGACCTCAATTCATTCCCTCAGCTGATTTGATTCTGGATGGTGATGATCCTTGTGGGTCCTTCCTCCTTTGAACACTTTCTCAAATATTTTGAGCATCAATACCTCATCGTATTCTTGCACTTCCCACAAGGAATGGACCTGACCATAGATGGTTAACTTGTTGCACCGATGAAATCGGGTGCATTTGCAAGGTTTGGATCCAGGGGAGAGGCATCCAGTGGATGATTGCCGATCCAACTTCCTTGATCTCAATTTGCTTGATTCTTTTAGGGCGCCATATGTCGCCATGGAAGAACTGATGAGGTTGCAATGGATGAGATTGGAAATGGCTCTTTGTTCTGCTAGAAGGGTGAGTTGGATTCAAGGTTGTTGGATTGGTGTTCAGCGGCTTGACCACCTCGAGTCATCTCATGGGGTCCTATGGGAAGCCTTGCTCAACACAATTGGGACCAATGCCAGTCAGTCTGCCAGTTCTCCCGTATTTTATACGCAGGGGAGCACAGTTAGTAGAATATTGGATTGGGCATCTCTTTCGATTTCTTTTGTTTTTGTTGTTTGGCCACTTTTTTGTGTTCAACCCATTTAGAGGCGTTGATTTCGATATATTTGAATTCCCTCTTAGGAAGGTTGGTGAACTTGAGAAATAAAGTAGAGTAAGAAGTTTTCTTTAATTGTTCAAGAACTTTCCATTATTTTCTCGACGTTCGTGCAAATTCCCTTACTTTCCAGGATTTACCATTTTTCCTCTCATGTATAAATCAATTTTCCTATTATGATGAGTGAAATTTTGGGTCAGACTGAAGCAAAGTGGTTTCCTTCTACTTCCAATGTATGTAAAAACGCAAGGGAAACTTCAGGAAAAATAAAGTAAAAATTCAATTCCATTTCCTTTATTTTCTCTTTGACTTTAAAAACCTTAAAAGAGGTGTGGAGTTGTCCTTTTTTCTCTCTTGCCCTACTCAGGGCCACTTTACAGCGTGGTTTCCTTCCCATTTAATAGATAATCTATCTTTCTTTTTAAGAAAAACTTAACCACTAAAAAATAAGAACAAAGTGGCAAGCAACTGTTGTAAGGTGTAAATACGAAATGTTTCCATTGGAATCAGAGTACACGCAGAGGGAGGGGGGATTGTGTACTTGAAAATTGAAGGAAAGCATAAACGAAACCCTTTTCCCTTTGATAAAAAAATTTCCCTCATTTTTCTACTATTTTTACACTTTTCTTGGATTTCATCATTTTTCCTTCTCTGTGCAAATCACTTGCCCTACCATAAGAGGTAAAATTTTAGAGAAAAATGAAGAAAAGCAGATTCTTTTTTTTATTTCTCAATATATGCACAAATACAAGAAAACTAATCAAAGAGAATTTACGGTAAAAAAAAAGAAAGAAAAATCTTGACTTTAACACGTTAAATGGAACTTCTACTTAATGTTTCTTTAATTCTATTCTATTATATTATAGGCCATCGGTAGCTCTACTTTGATACGAGACCCGCATCCTTTTCCACCAGCGATCGGGGTCGCAATCTACCATACAGCAGTAGTCATGACTAGACCTGTGTAAAGGATCAAACCCCTGCTCGCCCGTCTGGCTAACAACTCGGCCTGGGTTTAGGTAAATTTGACTCATGGCAATGGAGTGAGGATTGATAATTAGAAGTACATTGGACTTTAATAACACCCTAAACAAAACCATTTCAAAAATAAGAATATATCGATCATTACTTTTGAACAATTTAGGCACATACAGGATATGGGTCCTGATGGGCAGCTTCGAACCTGGTTGTATCTAAACATGCAGATACTGGGTCCATGTTACGCAAGCAAGTCACATCAAACATGAGCTAGAAGGTACATACAAAGATCTGCCACTCATAAATGGCAAGTAAAAAGAAAGACTTACTTCTTTGAGAGCATATCCGGCACTGCCTCTTCTGGTCAAACATGCCAATCCTTCAATCTTTCCATGCAAACAGATCATTCATTGTCTAGAATAACTTATAAACAAAGCACAAGAGAGTCGTAAGTAGACAGTATACAAGCGGATGTCTCTCACAACTAAATGAAACTCGGTAACAGTACAGGAATCCAATCATTCAATTTGTCTCCTCTAAATGGAGAAACCTTTAAGTTTTGAATTAGTTGAAAGTTTAGTATGTAGCTGCTGGGCAGTAAACATTGCAACGGACAAACAACATAGAATAATGCTTTTAAAACACTTTATGCAGGGCACAAATCACCGACTAAACAACATAAAGGATAGGATCCGAAAATCAGAATTCCCCAGATCGGGGAATAAAAGAGAAATTGCATGTTGTGTTCAGATTTTGCTCAAGCAAATTATACAGCCAAATATACAGTGAACTAGGTGATTGCCTATATTTTCTAAATCCTTTTTACAAACTCTCGAGACTTGCATATATTTCTTCACTTTTCCTAAATCCTTCTTAGTAACTCTTCTGCCCACCCATAATAAACTTATATCCACCGTGTTGAAATAATATATATATATATATATATATATATATATATATATATATATATATATATATATATATATAACAAAAATATTAAATTAAGTTAAATATGATTTGATAAAATTTAAAATAAAATAAAAAATAAATAACATACAATAAAATAAATAAATAAAATAAGAAGGGATTAGATTTTACTCCGATTAAAACATCCATTAAGGATTTTTCTTAGAAAAGATATCATCCCCACACTACCAGTACGTTGAGGCCTGACGAATTCCTCTCAAGATACAACGATCTACCTCTAAAATTCAACGCACTCTGATCTTGGGCATCCTCGAAAATCACCTCAAGAAAACGAATCCAGGGCAATTTGTTTCCAACTAAATTTTCGATTGATCTACAATTAAATGGTTTAATCAACTAAAAACTTCTCATAAATCTCTCAATCTGCTTGTGCAAGATCGACAAAAATAATTGTTGATTTTTCTACCAATCTCACGTCGAACAAACGCACCAAAAAATAGAGACAAGAACGAGAGAGAGGGAGAGGGTGAAGAAAGCTTTTCTTCTCTTGTTATGTGTCAAATAAAAGTCTCCTTGTAGCCCTTATATAGTACTCACGACCAAACGTTTAGGAAAATTCCCATTTTATGGAAATACAGCAATTAATCGACCAATTTTACATTCTGATCGACCAATCTAGGTCAAAAACTTAAAATTAAAATCCGTAGCAAGAGTCCAAATTCCAAGTTCAAATTGATTCTCACCCGAGCCCGAGCCGGGGCGAGGTAAGGCGCGCACGCGTGCGTGATCCCTAACATCACTCTTTGCTACATAAGCCATGAGAGATAGAAGCATTTTACACCCACCAAGAGATTTGTCCACTTCCAATATAGAACTAAAAACCTCATCCAAATCTCATTGATTTCAACATGAATTCACACATCACCATATAACAATTACATCCCAATTGATGCAATTAGGCTCTCAAATCCAACAATCCTCCACAAATTCATCATTGAAATTCAACACTAAATTCCTCGGCTACCACACTTTGCTTTCAATAAAGGAACCTTCCGATTTGAACCATTACCTAAGTTATTCACCTTCACCACCACAGGAATAAAGTGAAACTAGTCTTGAACTCTAGACCTTTGATGCGGAGTGTATAATGGTGACAACAAAATGAAGTTCTTGGTGATAATCTTCAGGATTTGTGCTCTTAAAGGTCATACACCTTTTCCTGTTTCATGAGTGTAATCGAAAAAGATCATATTCCCTTACCTGCAGCTCACAGTAACACTCACATAAGTGACGTTTTCTAAGGATGCACTGCTCATATCCTGCCAAAAGGTTTGAACCCATTCAGAGCCTCTATTCTTTTTAAATTTGTAGCTTAAGGCACTCAGCCTTCCAGAGATTGAACTCAGATGTAAAAGCATCTAACAATGAGTGACAACCAATTCCTCATACAGCTTGTTACCACATTGGATCTACTTTGTGGGATCTCAACTCAGTTAGGTTGGGTTGTTGCTACGGGTGAATTCCTAATGAGTCTCAGTCCCATCTCAAGCCTACACTTAAGGACTAAAGATCTATTAAATCCTTTAGTAAACGAATATGCTGTGTTATCCTTGGATCCTATAAATTCCACAGCAATCACTCCTTGACACACTAAATCCCTTACAGACTTAGTCTGATTTGGATATGTCTCACTGTTTTCTGATTAAACTTTAAACTCTTAATTTTTTATAAAGCAGTAATGCTATCACAATGCAAAAATATCGTAGGAATTGGCTTACCCACTATAGAGATTTCCGTAAAAAGTCTCTTTAGTTATTCAATCTCAATTCCAGTGGTATCCAAAGCACATAACTCAGCTTCAAAGGTAGATCGGGCTAAAATGATTTGTTTTGCAGATCGCCAGGAGACTGTACCGCCTCCAAGGGTAAAGACATATCCTGTAATACCATTACTCCCAAATCGCCAGGAGACTGACCGATCCAACTTGCATCATTATATCCTTCCAAAACTGAAACATATTTACCATAATGCAAATTAAGGGAAACAATTCCCTTTAAGTACCTAAGTACTTGATCTATGACATCCCAGTGAGTATGATCAGGACAACTTGTGTATCTACTCAACTTAAACACGGAAAAGGAAATATTCGGTGTAGTACAGTTAACCAAATACATCAAGCTTCCTATAATCTATGAATATCTTCGTTGTGAAATAGGCATTCCACTTTTGTTTTTATAGAGTTTTTGATGAATCAAAAGGTGTGCTTACAGCCTTACAATCTTCATAGTCAAATTTCTTAAGAACCTTCTTAACATAATGAGATTAAGCAATATTTATCCCTTCTACTGACCGAATCAGTTTGAGGCGTAGGATCACATTTGCAACACTTATATCCTTCATTTCAAACTTACCACTCAAGAACAATTTAGTTTTATTCACAATTCTAATATCTGATTCAAATAATAATATATCATTTACATATAGGCATAGGACAATACAATATTACCCTTAATCATATAATAGACACACCTGTCAGATTTGTGACCTACAAAGCCAAAAAGTTGTATAGTCTTATCAAATTTTTCATATCATTGCTTAAGTGTTTGTCTCAAACTATAAAGAGATTTAACAAGCTTGCAAACCTTTTTCTCATTCCCAGGAACTACAAATCCCTTAGGCTGCTCCAAATAGATCTCCTCAAGATCACAATGAAGAAAGGCGGACTTCACATCAATTTGGTGGATAGTGAGATCAAAAATAGAAGCCAATGCAATAAACATCCGGATGATAGTTATCCTAGTTATTGGAGAATAGGTATCTAAGTAATTGATTCTTTCCATTTGCTTGAATCCCTTGGCAACAAGTCTAGCTTTGTATTTTTCAATAGATCCGTCAGGCCTGAGTTTTCTCTTAAACGCCCACTTGCACCCAATAGTAGAACACCATTGAGGTAAATCAATCAACTGCCAAGTGTCATGAGAGATGACTGAGTCAATCTCATTCTTAACGACATCTTTCCAGTGCTTAGCTTCAAAAAGAGCCATAGCATCACGTTAAGTGGCGAGATCGCCCTCGATTTAGTAAGTAATAAAATCACTTTCCAGATCATTGACAATTATTGATCTTTTACTTCTCTTAGGTTCAGACTCTTTTACTTGATCGGGTTCAGAACGAGAATAGCTAGCCCCCACATTAGACATTTTTTCCACTTGACCAGGAATAGAACCAGATGTGGTGGCTAGATCATCTGAAGTCATATTTTGAGGTAATCCAGTCTTCATATGGAAGACATCCTCAAAATTTGTAACACCGCGAAGCTCAACAATAATGTTGACATCTATGCCTGAAATCTCAGATTTTATAACTAAAAATCTATAAGCCTAGATATTATCAACGTAACCCAAAAAGACCACGTCAACTGTCTTAGGTCTAAGCTTCTTCCTCTTCTGTTCTGGGACAACCACTTTTGCAAAGCAACCTTACACTTTAAGGTATTTTAAACTTGGTTTCATGTTTCTCCAAATCTCAAATGGACTAATTTCCTTATGCTTGAGGGGAACTCTATTCAAAATATGGCATGTCGTATTCAAAGCTTCCCCCCACATGTTAGTAGGTAATCCTGAGCTTTGCAAGAGAGCATTGACCATGTCAGTTACGGTCATATTCTTTCACTCTGTTATCCCATTAGATTGAGGGAAATATGAGGCCGTCACTTAATAAACTATACCAAAAGCTTGACACTGTTCATCAAATAAATTAGACGTATATTCCCCTCCTCTGCCTGATCTCAGTCATTTAAGAGTTTTCTCAGTTTCTGCTTATGCTTCTTTCTTAAAGATGATGAATTTACTTAATGCCTCATCCTTACACTTAAGCAAATATACGTAACAGTATCTATTACTGTCACCTATAAAGGCGATAAAATATTTTTTATTATCCTTAGTCAGTACACCATTAAACTCGCAAATATCCTTGTGCACCAAATCTAGAACCTCAGTATCTTTAATAATAGAGTGAAAATGTTTCCTAGTTTGTTTAGCATGTACACATATCTCGCATTGTTTAGTTTTATCTATGATGTGTTCAGGAATCATATTTAATTTCATCATTCTTTTTAAAGAATTGAAATTTACATGACTCAATTTACCATGCCATATATTACAAGAATCAATATTTCTGCAAATATATTGAATCGAATGAAAACTAACATTATTTAGAATATTTCTAGATGATACATCTATATCACATCTCACTCTGAATAATAAATCAAAATCTCTCAAATATCCATTTCCATAAAATATTCAATGTCTTAACATAACAACTTTATTACATTTAAATTTTAACTCAAAACCCTCTTTAACTAACAAGAAACCAAAAAGAACATTCTTTTTCACAAGGACGTGCAACACCCCACGCAATGTTCAGACTCACCCCGAGGAAAACCTTAAGTCCACGTCTCTGAATCCCAACACCTTAGCTACAGAGTCGTTCCCCATCTTCACAGTCCCACTACTGCAGGTCTGATAGGAAGAAAAGAATGATCTATTAGTACAAATATGTACATTGGCTCCAATATCCATGAGCCATTCAGTATGATCATGAATAACATAGAGTTCGGATTTTATTGAGACATACATACCTATCGCTAGGCCCGGCCTCCTTAGTGGTCACATTCACCTGAGGATTCTCATCTATAGTCTTCTACTAAGCTTTATTAGGACAATCCTTCTCCAATGCCCAACCTGCCCACAATGCTAGCATAATTTGTTCTTCAATTTCTTCTGGATCTTGGATTTGGCCTTGGTTTTATTTTTATTGTTCTTATTTTTATTTTCTTTACCCTTAAATGTTATGACATTCACCTTAGACTCCACAGGCATTACAGGTTTTTATTTCATATGCTCTTCCTCAATAGCAATGGCTATCATCAAATCATTTAGAGAAATCTTTCACCTCCTATGCTTGAGAGTCATCCCGAAGTCTTCCCAAAATTTAAGGAATTTCTCAATGATAGACAACTTGAAACTTCTCAGGAAGCTTCATTTCAACCTCTGCTAAGCCATGGAACAATAACAGAAATCCGTGTGCCTATTCCGAAATCGATTTTCTCTCAACCATTTGGAATTTAAGGAATTTTTTGACAGTATTTTTCAATACCAAAGTCCTCAGTATTATACTTCTTGTCCAACTCCTTCTATAGCCCTTTCGCAGTGAACGTGGATGTGCTATATACATCAAACAGCACATTGGACAATACAAATAAGATGCAACCATGAAAAATACGGTTGTGCTCATTCCACACATCCACCGCCTTTTAGCCTTCAGGAGTGGATTTTTCCTTATTCAAAATCGAGCAATCGATTTCCAACGTTGAGATCAAACAAATGGTGGTCAACCAAATTCTCATGTGTTGTTGTCAACGCTTGAAATTTTGGCCACCAAATTTCTCAGGCATACAAGATAAGTCTACACGTGATTTAAAATTCATTTCTGATATCCCAAATATTTTAGATATAGGCGATTCGTTCTCTAAGATTATTGAAATAAACACATATAAGAAATAAATAAATAAAAATATATGCATTTCTAATATTTTCCCATAGATTAAAAATATTAAATCAAGCAAGTCAAACATGATTTGACAAGATCCAGAATAAAATAAAGAACAAATAACATATAATAGTACAAATAAACAAAATCAAAGCACCCATTAAGAACTTCCCTTAAAGAAGATATCGCCCCCCGCAGTATCGATGCATCGGGGTCTGACGAATTCCTTCCAAGATACGATGATCTACCTTAAAGATTTGGCGTACTCCGATCTTGGACGTCCTCGAAAACTACCTCAGAAGAATGAAGCCGAGGCAATTTGGTTTCCAACCAATTTCCCGATTGATTTACTAATTGAATGGTTTAATCAACCAAATACTTCTCGTGAATCTCTCAATCTCCTTGTGCAAGATCAACCAAAGTAATTGGAGATTTTTCTATCAATCTCATGTCGAATGAACGCATCAAGAAAGAGAGGGAGAGAGTTTTTCTGCTCTTGTTCTGTGTCAAATGAAAGTCCCATTGTGACCCTTATATAGAGCTCACAACCAAACATTTAGAGAAATTCCCATTTTATGGAAACACAACAATTGATCGACCAATTAAATCCATTAATCGACCAAAACAATTGGTCGATCAAACTTCACTATTTGGTCGACCAAACTAAACTCATTGATCGACCAAAACAATTGGTCGACCAATTTTACATTCTGATCGACCAATCCAAGTCAAAATCGTAAGATTAAAATCTGTAACAAAAGAATCCAAATTCCAAGTTTTAAATTGATTCTCACCCAAGCCCGAGCCAGGGCGGGACAGGGTGCGCATGCGTGCGTGGTCCCCAATCCCACCTCTCACTCCATGCTACATAAACCATGGAAGGCAGAAGCCTTTTATACCCACCAAGAGGTTTTTCTACTTCCAATATGAGAGTAAAAATTTCTCCGAAATCTTGCTAATTTCTACATGAATTTCCACGTCACCCTATAACAATTGCATCCCAATTGATGCAATTAGACTCTCAAATCCAACACACTGTAGTTCAAGAATAGAGATTCAGATAAAGAGATGCCCTACAAATATATGTATTGTCAAGGGTAACATCACGTGTCAAGGCAACATTATGTAGAGAAATAAGCTACTTTTTTTAATGCCATTGATTTTTCCACTACAATACATTGGTTCATGGATCATGTTAAAGTTGCTGCCGTTAGTAAAGGTGTCATATTTTGGGTGGAACAACAAAGACACCATAAATGAAATTAATCACCATTTCTCAGTTGGAAAATTGAAATGAATTACTTCTACACAGAAAATCCATGATTCTTTCACGAAGAAGTCATGAAACCATTGGTAGAAGTCTGATGCACAGAAAGGGATAAAGATGATGGCAGATTTAATATTCATGGCTTCTTTTGATCAGATGAACAGCAGGGTCCAGATCAAGCTTCTTTTGGATCTACAATGGAACCAATTTGGACTTATCTGTTAGAATAATGTCAGCATTAGAATATTATTCGAAAGGAGGAAGATTTCACTGTACATAGTAGATCATTCACTTGCTAACGGTACATCCTTGATCCCAAGAACCCCGAGAAGCAAATTAACTCATTTGCATGGAGTGTCAAACCAAAACTGACAAGTGGCCCTTCCATTTTTCCTTATATAGTTTCAACTTAGCATCATCATCAATCCTATACAATTTAATCACACCATTTTCACAATACTCGATAAGGAAATATTTTAATTGCCACTCCATGCCGATATTCTTCACCTAAATTCCTAGCCCCTTACACTACCACCAACAATTCAAGGGCTTTTATCCCAACTCTTCAAATGTTGGCTCAAGTAGAGGAAGAGTGGAGAAGGATGTCAATCATAAGTGAACAATTACCCTATTAGTGGCGGAAAGTAAATATTGACCAGTTCCTTCAATCTTCTTATGTGTCAAGTGAATCTTATCCTACTGCCGAGACTCTTCCCTATCAATGACTTCAAATTATATCTGCAAGCCCATAGACATCCAGTCTGAATCTGCTTCAGAGTCCTGCAATGGATGAGAAATTTATTTGACAAAATAGATTTTTGGAAGCATTAATAGTCAGTGTCCAGCTTAGCATTAGCCCTCAACCGGGTATGACAAGTCTATACTTATTTATAACCGCATGGGGCCATGAGCCTTCGTGTCAATTCCCCCAGTCTTCCTCAAAGCTAGGATGAACCACACTATCTAGCATGATCATCTCCCTAGTGCGAATGTGTCCACTTCTATATTTCCAAAATTAATAAAATTATAGAATGACAATCCACTCCTTGTGTCACAGCGGATAATAACCAAAGGGAAAGATTCAGGATTTTACACACCACACAATTCCTAAACCAACTCCTGTCCCTCAGAATCAAATTTTGGAAGAAAATTTTGTTTTGAAGGAATCTAAGCAATCCTAGAAGGTTTCATAGCTTATGGCAGTCAAGCTGAAACAATCTCCATTCAGTCTTACCAAGACCAGTCTCGTAATAGCTTCTACTGTACTGAAGCTCAAGAACTACACCTCAACATTGGTTCTCCAACTTTTCTTGCCGAAGTTTCAGCAATAACAATCATGGTTCAAAGGCAACCGTCCAGCAAGTAACCTAAAACATTCATCCTTTAGTTCTTTTGCCAAACCTTTCTCATGTTGCAAACCCAGTCTTTCCAGACAGAATGTCCACCTGATGGAGTTTCCACAGAATGGCATTAGAGAATGGGCAGCTTCTTTGTCGCTTCCAGCACCTCTACCCACTCCACCAAATTCTCGGTTATCATGGCTAGTTTTTTCTTGATGTAGATTTGTCTAAAGGTCCCATCAAAAGCTAGACCTGCTATGTCCAATAACACTCCATGCTTGCACATCCCCAAGTTCACAAGGTTAAAGCATAATGACAAGAGTCCAAGCATCAAACCTACATGCCATGAAAGAAGCAACAGTTGGACTGGAAATTACACATACAGGCGCTTTCTCCACTTCCCATTGACTGTTTTTGTATCTTCCCCTTACTGTTTCTTCCTTCAAGGCATTACGTGCTATTAAATTACAGCTGTCACACTAATGTAAAGGATTGCCCTACTTACAGCATAAGTGGTTCTATGTCAATAAGATATATCTTACGGATCTTTTGTTCCTTGTTAATATAGCAAGATGTGTCTCATAAATCCAATAAAGTAAACAAAACAGTTTTTAACACCACATCTAATCTAAGAACTTACGAGAAACCAAGATTTAATATAAATTAGCAACCTGACAATATTCTCACGGCTAAGCAAATTCCCTATCCACAAGGTCCTAGAGACTTTAATAAGTTGATGCTAGCCAAAGCAACTATCTCAAGTACACATAACAGCAAAATCAACCATCAAATGCTCAACACACGAGGCATTTCCTTTTCTGCAAGGGCAAAGGAAAGTTAATCGATTAATTAAGCATCTCTATGGAATTCGGTAAACCATAGGCACTTAAAAGTAGTAGGTACAACAACTCTGCAAAATTCTATATCCGAGTTAGCAAAATGCCCCCCTTGATCAGCCATCACGCTCAAGGTTCAGCTTTTCAATTTCAGCCAGAAATCTAGCTGTTTCCCAACCGACAGACGGACATTTTCTGTCCAATGGAAGATGCAAGATTTGATTCAAGGAATCTCTCGACAAATTCCATGATTCATTCATGACATCATTTGATTTCAGCATGAGATAGTGCGTCATAGTTCGACCAGCCTCAAATGGCACCATGTCGTTTTTTGTCATGCCAAGAGAAACTCCAATAAAAAGGATCTTAGAGATTCCCATGTGAGTAAAATAGGCTCCAACAACCTGTTGGTTGCATATTCCACATCGTCCAACCACCCAAAATGCCCAGATTCCAGTTGGAAAGGGATGTAAGCAGACCAAAACCGAGAGAACTTTACCCCTTTTAGGTTCAGTGTCTTTAGCCCAAGCTCGTGTTCTCTTTCGCTCGTTTATTTTCCGAATCGAATCAAGATCCAACTTTTAAGTAATCAAGAACCCCTCAGCAGCCCCATTTTTTAAGCAAGTTTCCAGTTAACTACCCTGCAAATTCACACTTATTTGCCGGAACCTAAACTAGTGTTCGAACTCGTTCATGATTTCCTTCTTTCTTGAGAACTAGATTCCAATGAAACATTTGACAAATCAAACCCGAGCGGTAAAAAAAAAAAAAAACTGTAACAAAAAAAAACAGCTTCATCATCTTTTCCCCAAAAGAAGAGAGTGAAGAAAAGACGAAGGAAAACAAAAAAAATAATAATAAAGTGGAAAATTTAGGTAGCATGACTGCACGCAAACCTTTAGGAGGTGGGCCCACTTTTGTCGTCATCAGCTTTGCCGAAGCCCCGCTCGATAAGGGCTTCCTCGACCCTTAGGAGTTCGAGGTAGATCTGTCGGTTCCTCTCGTGCTCGAGGATCTCTTCCTGCTTGCCGCTCTTGACGCCGACCTTGGACGCGAGGGATTGGTGGGAGGCCTCGTTGTTTGGGGGACGATGAGCCTGTGGAGATGGCCTTTTGGCGAGGAACTCGTTGGATTGGGTGTAGCCGCTCGTCCCCGAACCCTTGGGGGTAGGCAATCCCGCGCCGTTGTACATTAGGATGGTTGGTGCCGACCGGAAAGGGTTCTGTTCGTTCCCGGTAGCGGGGAGATCACCTACGGCTTTTCGGATTTCCTTGCCGACAAAGAATGTTGGATGGAGGTAAAACTTGATAAAGGTGACGTGTTTTGCGAGGGAGAGAAATTAAACAGATTAAATTCAGAAGTTCACGTTTTTTTTTTTATATAAAAAATTAATTTAGGCCTAGTTCACTTCAAAGTTAATCCGTGAGGGTTAATTTTTATTTACTTGATTATTTAATTTATAATTTATTAATTTTAGTTTATTTACTTTAACGTGAATTTATTTAATATTATTTTTAATCGATGTTAGTTAAAATTTATGTTACTACTCGTATTTCTAACATCCCTTATATTTTATATACTTAATACCACTATCAATTAAACATCATAAAAGTTAATACAACAACTTAATATCAATTCAAGTAAATACAAATTCGTGTTAACACTACTTTGTAAGTAAACACAATTGTAGGTTAACATTAGTTTCACATTTCTTAATACTACTTTCCTAACCTTTCAAATAAACTAACCTTCAAGAACTGTCATGCATTAAGATTCATCGCCACTCAAAAGGTCATTAACACTTTTAAATAAAAAATAAAATTATTTTGCAACGATGTAAAACCACCGAAATTATTTTAATAGTTATTTTGTATCCATGTAAATTTATTAAAATCACCTTCACGATTATTTTGTATCATTGCAAAATAGTTTTTCACCAACATTAAACCATCAAATTACCATGAGGATCATTTTACACCAAATCATTTTGATTTAAAATAAAAAAGGATGTGAATACAAAAACGTCAAATAAAACAATGCAACTGAAAAAGGTGTGAAAATGGTCTCACTCAATGTGTCTCCATTTTATGCAAAAAAATTATTTACATGTGGTGAGGTTTACACTGTTTAAATTAACAATGGAATCATTTTGCACTGTGTAAACTACTGAAATCACCTTCAGAATTCTTTGTACTAATGTAAAATCACCAGATCACCTTCAAAATCATTTTACACCGATGTAAAACCACCAAATTACCTTTGAAATCACTTTATACCTTCAGAATAATTTTGTACTAATGTAAAATGAGATTTTATTGATGTCAAATCACCTAAAATAATTTATCACCAATGTAAGATTATTTTAAAATTAAAAAAAAAATAACGCACGTGTCTGAATTCGTAAAACCACAAGCTACGACATGCGCATTGCCTTTTTAGGTATTTTTTTGCACCCATGTCCTTGGAATATTTTTTGATTACATCTATACTCTCATAAATCTTGTATTTACATCTATACCTTTGTAAAGTTGCTAATCATAACAGACCAAATTTCTAAGTTAATTTGGCTATTAGATCTCGAGGAATATGTCATCTTTAATGGCGTAAATCAAGAAAATTGCATGTATGTTGACCAAATAGCTTGCACACGACTAAGTTGCCCCCAACAGTTATTAGCCCTAACATTTGTCTTATAAAAGACCAGCAACACACCAAATTAACAATTCAAAAGGATTTCTAAAATTCAAAACAAGGTACATTGTCATGTTTTTACATATGTTATGCATGTACATTTACACACCTATTTACACATATATCCCCCTGAAACCTTCAAACTTAACATGTTCTGTAATATAACATTAGATGTAAATCCAAGTGTTTTTAAGTGTTAAAAATATTCATTTATAAACTTTTTTACTAATTATTATCTTCACGCATGAAGACTCTATGGATGCTTCTTCTCAATGGTCATCTAACCGGCAATGGATTTCAAATTCTTGCGTGTGTTGTTAGAGTAGGATCCCCACAGTGGTAAGAACCTTAGGCAAGGCTTTTAGCAAAGGAAGAAAGTTCTATACCTATCAACACAAATAAGTGCAACTTCTTCAATTGAGTCAAAAATGTAGTATGGAATGAAAGATCATAAATTGAAGAAAAGGATGCTAGTGACTTGGCTAAGGAGATTCTATCTAGGAAAGAACATGTGGTTTGAGTTAAAGAAAGAGTTCAATGTTGGGTCCATACACTAAAGTTGTGCCCCTTTTTTTGGTTGTTAATCTGACAATAAGAATATTAATGTACTGAACTTACCTAATGGAATGAAAATTGTGAGTGTTCATCCGTAGCACATGTTTCTCTCCACTTAAGTTTTGTATTGAATGTTCCCATACATGCCAAATAGGTCAAATAAGCTTAGTTGAAGATAGATAAATCATTAATGAGTTTGTGTGTGCAGCCCTACTTGTTAAAACTTTGACATAAGCAAAAGTGACATTCAAGTGCAGCAACACACGACAAATGTAAGAGAATGGAATATAGCAACATATGCATAAATATAGAGTGATGATCTAAAATAGTAACATAGAGAGCAACATAACATAGAGCATCATATGACAATTGTAAAACAATAGCACAGTATAAATGAAAAAATGGCAAGTTCTATCATAACTATAGAGTAATGACTCTTTCAAAAAAAATCCATCAGGGATCATTGAGATACTATCCAATGAAATCAAAATCCTAACCATCCTACAAAAATAATGGCATAGTATGAGTTAAAAGATGGACAACATGCAAATGAGCAACAAATATACCATAATACACTTTTTTGCTCACATCATAGAGTCATGAGAACTTGCAATGGAACGTCATCCTAATTATAAGTACCATAATGGAACCAACAAAACACTAGCACACTAACAACTTGCAATGGAACATGCAATTCATAAGTCAAAATCTCACAACATATGAGAATTGAATCAGTAGATGTTACCTTAATTCAGTTCAAGAATTTCTCCATCTGTAAATATGGGTGGAGATAGAGTCTTCTTGGGCCTGCCCCTTCTTTTCTTTTTCCCTTCCACCTCACTGTCATTAGCCTTAGGTCTTTTCCTTTAAACACTAGTAGATGCCACGGCATTAAAATAAAGTATGTTTATAACGAATTTAACTTCAAGAAATTTAAATTAAATTCATATCAGAAAGTAATGTACCTGATAATCTTATCAGCAAGCCTTGAAACAAATTGAGAATGCTACCCTTCAGATGGAGTTTGTTGCACTTGGGACTGGCTTGGATCACCTTGAGATGATGGTTGTTGTCTTTGTAGAGAATTAAGTGGTGCTTTACAAGTGTTTTACTTATAGCCAATGTGACAGCCTACTAGTAATTACGTAATTAATTATGCAAAATCATACAACTTGCCCTCTTAGATATCAATTAAAATCCCAATTACATGATTTGAGAGATGAAGGACCTAAACCACGGATCCATGATCTCAAAGCTCAAGAGTTAAGTGAAGTGGACGACTGGCTTTAGTGAGGGACATTGGTGTAACGTAATCTAGGATGTCGTAAGAGAAACTCAAAGAACAAAGAATCTGGACGACCTTAGAAATTTCCCAACCTTTTTAAAAGGATTTATAGGAGATAGGGATGACCCACCCCATCATTCTCTTGTCTCCTTCGTTACCCTCCTTCCAACGTGAGAGAGAGAGAGAGTAAGAGCTGCAGAGGAGCATCTCAGCAGCAACAGAGCAGTGATGGAAGGACAAGGAGAGATCGGAGGAAGAGAAGGAGAGCTGGAAGCCCTATCTAAGGAGGAGGACATCACTAATATCTCTCTGTAGCCATTGCCTAGTTGCAAGCCCTCTCCCTCCCTCCCCATTTGGGTTATGATTTTGAGGAAATGGGCTTCCAAGACTCTGCATGTAGCTGATTTGAGGAGGGGAGAATCTGGAATACATTTTCCCAAAATTAAGTGGTCTCGATCTTGGCGTTTTAAGGTTGCTCTGCAATGGGTGATGCTGCAGGTGTTGCTAATACTGCAGCAGAGGTGGTACTGCAAGGTGGAGAAGGGAAGCAACCCAACAACAATACCTTTAACGGCTGTTAAATCAGAGGTAGGGTTCCTATCCCTTTTGATTTTTTGTGATGGCTTGGAATTGTTAAGTGATAGTTATACAGAGGAAGAACCCAGGGATTCCTCCTCCATTAGTGGTGGTCTATGGGAAGAGGTGGTAGAAACCACCCATTTCCTTCAAGAGACTGGTTGCATGTTAAGCAACCTAAGTCAAAAGGGATTTTCTTAGTAATAGAGGATTAAAGGACCTACCAAAATGTTTAGTGGTATTTGGGTTATATGCTATGTTATTTAGATACACCTTGGTTGTATGGAAGTGGTTTAGTGTGGTTATAATAGTGGGTGTAGCGAGGGCTAGAGTGTTCTGATGCACTCCGGGCAACATCTGATTGGTCTATGAGAGATTTGATGGTGTGCCATCAGATGCCTGAACGTCCAACCAGCCGTTTGTTGGAGAAGAAATTTCTTTTGAGGTGGATAATCCTCATAGGATGTCCGTAATCTTACTAGACACAATACATCTAACAAGAGGTCAGACGAACCCCATAGCCATGCACACCCTAGAGTTCGGGGTGGTGGGTTATCAGACGTTTGGAGTTAATGTCATACATCTAATAGCATGAGTGTTGTAACTCAAAGAAAAGGAAGTTTCAAGTGATGACTAATTTAAATGGTTAACGACGTACATAAGGCCTAGACATCTAACCAATACCCCAAACATTTGAGCTTGGCATCAAACGCCTAATGGAGCCATTTCAGACATCTAACCAAGGCCACAGACATCCGATACTAAGGGTAGCAACAGTTGTAATCTTTGGTCAGGGACCCACTCATTGACAAGTCAAGATAAGACTCGGGGAAACCTTGAAAATCATGCAAGTGTTGTGAGTGTACCCACATAGGGGCTCAAGAATGAGTGCCCGGAAAAATAATCTAATGGGGACGTCTGACGATGTCTCTATGGGGAATCTTAGATATACACATGACATCATTGACCAATGAAATTTCCCTTGAGGAAGGGAAACATTAGGACTGTTCGTGAGATCAACATGGGTCAGTTGATAAGGGGTTAGACCTCGAGTATCCAAGGCAGGGTGGCTGATGAGTGTGTCAAACGTAGCCACCTCCTCAGAGGTAGAAGACAATTTGGTAGAGTGCTAATTGGGCAACCCAAATAGTGGTGTTTGGTTTTGCCCCACGGAGGTTACCAAGGGTTGAGGAGTTAGGCATCCATCGATGCTGGATGCGAATAGTGACTGACCAAGGTTGTCTTAGTTGATTTCTGGATCGATTTTCGGGGTGTAAGCTACTGAAGACCAAAGTAACCCAAACTTCGAGCCTCAGAGAATGGAGTGTGATGAGGCCACATTAGTGGACTAATATTTAGCCTAAGTTAGTTAGTTCCTACACTTTAGATTGTACTAATACTTGCATTTGTTTACAAAATAAATGCATGCCCTAGGATTTAGAGTTACATATATTTTCTTGCATTACATAATTTGTTATGTAATATCAATAATCGTGCAAATTTATTTTGGTTGCAAGAATAAATAGAGAGGATGGAGCGTGGTGTTATTCACATTTTTCCAAAAACCCAATACCCACTTCAAACTAGTGACACCCTCAATTGACTCAATTGGACTCAATTGGGTTAGCCACATTCTAATAGGTCCATATGGATCTGATTAGGCAAACCTATGTCTGACTAGGCTCACTTGGGCCTAATTAGACTCAACCTTACCTCCAATTAGACTTGAATCTACTTAAGCTAGGCTAACCACACCTAATTCCAGCTCAAACCTCAACCTACATCTACCTTTTTCAAACACCTACCCACACCCTCTTCAATGCACACACACCCACCTGCTCTCCCCATCTGACAATTAGAAATCACCGCTAAACCCCTCTCCTCTTCTTCTACCTCCACCGTGCACAAAGCTTATATCATGCAAGAAACGTGCACTGTGGACCACCACTCCGCCGTCACGCCACCGCGAGTGCTCGTGGTGACAACACGAGCGCCACCATCATCCAACCCTTCAAAACTGTGCACCCTCTTCCTCTTCTCCTTTATTTTCCTTCTTCGTTTTCATCTCCTTTCCCCCTATCCATGCTACCCATCACACCACCTACCATCACAACTCCACTCTTCTTTTTCTTCTTTTTCCTCTTCTCCTTCGTTTCCTTCTTCTTCAACCTCCTCTGTTTCACCTCCACCAAGCTAACCCATCACCGCCACACACCACCGCACCCATACCAACCACTCTCGACCCTTGCTGTTGACCCCAATCGGCTGCCGACGACCTACCGCCACGAACAGCAGCGTGGCCATGCACACCTCCACCCGTGGCACCTGTGGCTACGCTCAGCAACCATGCCATTGCTGCTCTTTCACCCCACCGATCTCCTCCTCGCTGGCCGGTCACCATCAGTCGAGCCGTTGCAACCAAAGCGCTCCTCATCTCTAGCTATCTCCTCCAACCAAGCTCGTCGACCACTGCCTCCTCTCTGTGCATGAGCACACGCGAGAACAATCTCCCCTGTTCTGCTATATGCAAGGTACAACACGTTGAGAAGGAACACGCACTGGCCTCGACATTTGGGTGGACCTTCTCCCACCGTGGACCATGTGTGCACCGTGAATCCCATAGCGCACACCGTGGACCTTTGCGAGCTTCTCCACTAGGCCACCACGATCTCCACCAACATTGGCCACGCAGTGATAGCGCGTAGCCATCATATCGTGTCCTCGCTTCCAACCCACCACTATCACCGCCCATCACCGCAAGGCTCCTCTTCTTCCTTGTCCTTTCTTCCCTTCTTTTTCCTCTTTTTCTTCTCCTTCGTTTTCTTCTTCTCCACCCAACCCCTTCCCCCTGTTCATCTTCTCCAACCAAACCCATCAACACCGCCCCACCACCACTTCCTCAACATCACCTCTGGCCGCCGTTCCACCACCAACGTGATGGCCCACTCTAGTTCATCTCCACCGCCAACCATGAACACACCAACAATGGCTCCTCAGGCGCTGCTGCACCCATTTCCACCAATCGCCTCCACGCGTGGTCACCGTCTCCAACCACATCTCGCTGCACCGCCATCGTCTACATGAAGCCCTTCTTGGATGGACCTCCTCCAACCAAGCTTGCTACCGACCGGACCCCTCCACACACGGTCACAAGCGAGGGAAAGCATTCCCCTATTTCTCAATAGTGTTGGGGTCATTAGATGTAATGACAGGTTGAGGGAACGATCGAAAATGTGGATTTTAAGTTTTATATATTTATATTAAGGCATATTTGTTGACACACCCTCAGTCTCTCTATTTCTCTTTCCCATACTCATTATTTTATCTCTTTCCTTTAAACAAATGCCATGAATATTTTAAAGGGTAATAATCTTCTCATTTGTCTTAGAACATTATTAATATAGTTGCAAGATTCATGTAGATTTGATCTCTTGTTTATATAAGTTCTTTATCCCTGCATTTGTGAACATTACTCCATACAATAATTTTACAGCATTTCGAACACAAACGGGAATTTTATGTGAACATTCTTGGTGAAAATATTGGTGAGTTTGTTGGCTTAAGCTTCCCTGTGGAGATGATCGAATCAATCACGTGGTTAGACATAATTTATTTTTGATTGGGAGATTTTCCAACACGTTAACTACTATGACAAATCATTTTATTGCTATCTTAATGAAATGAAAATCTCTCTATTAGAGTGCGCAATCAAAATCTATCTCAAATCCCCGTAAGGAAGACCTGATTTTCAAGTTTACTAGAGGGTCAACGCATTGACAAAGTAGCAGGTCATGTCAGCTACAGAGTCAAGGTAGTCTATAGATATAGAGATATCTATTGGTACAGACGTAGTTAATGGCGTAAGCATGTGCAGGTATGCATGGATAGCAAATACCACACCAATAGATAGTAAGAGTTTATCACATGCTTAAATTCATACATAAACAGCTAGTTAGAGCTCTACTGAGCCACTTGGTTCGCACCTATGTCATGTTCTGATTTTTGGACCAAATGTCAGGAGTGTGAGTCCCTTACCGTCTTCATAGTAGGGTGGTTCAGAGGTATGCCTAGCTCCTATGGGAGAGATTATAGTTAACCAATTTCTTTCTTCTAGTGTTCCGAGAGGAGGAGGTTGTCTTCACAAGTAGTGACCAAAAGGAGTTGCTACTAATGTGCATCTGGGAGCTGATAGGCGCAAGGATGGATCTGGTGGACCTCCTGAAGCAACGTGCCACAGCGTGATGATGGTAGGTGCAAGAGTGGTATTAGATAGTTTCTTTTTGGGTTCTCCAAGTTACCAAGTAGGTTGACTTTGTTTTCTTTTGCTCCATTTTACTATGGATCATGTTTTGTTTATATATGTGTATTGTGGTCCCAAAGCATGTACATATTAAACTTTGGATGGGTCGTGAACAGATGCGAACCTTATATGTTTACATGATGTGACTTTGATGCAGTTATGTGGATGTGGAAATGAATGATGCTAGTTCAGAATGTAGGTGAATGGTTTATTTGATTCTAGTCTTCTTTCCTCCAATTCTGATTCCACATATTTTTGCTATGGGGAAGCATCTTGCAAACACGTGTATTTAGAGATATAAGTACATTATAGGTGCAGGTAAATTATAGGTTTATTGGGTACCACGGGTCATCAAATTTGGAGTGCCACAGCCAATATACCTACATCTTGCACATTTATGCATGGGCCTCTTCCTTGGTTCATCTCTTAGCCTAACCTAATTTTTTGGGCCTCGCCAATGGCCTCTTGGATTTTGGTGCCTTTACCACGTAGTCCACCTCTACGTGTGCCTAAACATCTTTATGGGGTAGTGGGTTAATCTCCTTTTCATATGACTCCTTGAACTTGCTTATCATGTAATAGTTTGACACATAATTATCCTAATTAGGAGCTTTGAGACTTGCAATCACAGCTGCTGCATGAGTGCATGGGAGACCTTGTAATTGTTGCAGCCTCATGATAGGTTCATGTTAGTAGATGACATCAGAACTTAAGTATATTATTGTTGAATGGTAATGTAATGTAAAGGCAGGTATTATAGTGATAAAATTAATTAAGTTATAAAATTATCATTTCTTACTTTTCTTTTTAGCATACGTTGTTACATAGTTGATTAATTACTCATTTTGATGCAGAGTAATTTTTTGGAAAGATATCAAGTATAGATTTGGAAATGCCATCTTAGTATTGACACCAAAAATATCAAGAGAACAGAAAGAAAGAATAAAAGACCCCCTTCTGATCACGGAGATTTCGAGAACGTTGCATCTTTTTTTTTTTTTTTTTTGGGAAGGAGTTGACCATTGCCTTTTTCAAAAACGAGAACCTGCTAGTTGCCGTCAATCTTTGATTCTCAATCTTTTTTTTTTCCATCAAAAATCACACAATTTTACAGGTTAATTTGGATGGGAAGACAGATTTTATGAGATAAATTTTTTGTAGTTGGATTATTTTTTATTTTTATTTGAAAATTAAAAAGATTATTTTAGTATGATTATTTAAAAATTTTATAAGTTAACTTATAAAAATACATGAGATAACTCATAAAAAAATATTTTATGATACATCAATCTCAAAATAATTTATCACGAATCAAATTCTCCTAACTTAAGTTAAAATATCATTTCTATCGGATAAAATTAACTTTTTCTTTTCTTTTAATAGATTATCCTCTTACCAAATCAGACTGCAATTCTCTCTTCAATTGATTGCAGAGCCACCATCCCTTTCCTTAATTATCCTCCATCTCTCTCCAACACAAGCACATACATAAAGCCCACGACAACAACCCTCCACCTTCATCCGCCCTTCGTTCTTCTTCCCTCTCCCTCAACCCAAACCCAGACACGCAGGACCCCCTTTCATTCATCTCCATCTTCTCCATGCAGCCACTACTGCGAGTCGTCCACACCATCGACATCGCCACCGTAGACCACCACCATCGTCGAAGGTGACAGCTCCAATGTCCACGACTGTGTCCACCCTTTAGGCTACCACAACCATCGTGGGCCAACCACCCACAGCACCTCCTTCCCCGCTCACCGTCATCATCATCTCCTGCCGCCACCACCCACTCCCCCCGCCCACAACCACCCCACGCACCATACAAGGAGCAGCGACCACCGCCACCCACAGCATCGTGCGCCACCACCCCCTCGACGTCTGTACGAAGTTCTGCGCAACCACGCTCCACCACCATGCCTACCCCGCCTGACATTCCTCGCGAATGCACCCACCATGTCGACCTCCACACACAACAGTGGCACGCTCGATTCTCCTCATTAGCGACCTGCAGTATGACCTCCAGCGAGCCCTCACCCACCGTCGGTCCCTTCCTCTCCGGTCAGCCACCACCGACCGCCGTCGACAGTGCTGTACCACCAACGCGGAGCCCTCGATCACGTCGACCTTCCTCGAGCTCCTCACCGACCGCCGTGGCCCCACGAGCACACACCGCAAGGAGGAAGAGATCCTCTTTTTGGGTTCAATTATCATTTACATTCAATGTCATTGGTGGTGTGATTTTGAGTTTGGATTTATTTATTTTATTGAGAGGAAATTACCTAGGAGGCCATTGCACTCTTGAGTTATTGTTTGGCTCTTTTATATCATTCTATTTTGCACTCTATCTTGATACGAATAGCAAATTCATGATCGGGAGTGATTCATATTTGTGAGTTTTTTGCATTTGTACTTCCATGTAATACGACCCGAAATTGTCGTATAATTTTAATATATTTTTATTAATTTTTTATTAAAGATTTTTCACCTGACAATTTACTTCGACGTATTATTTTTTGATATTATCTATTCAAGTGAATTTCTCTCGACCACCTCACATTCTACAATGAAAGTTCAATATAAATATGTTGTCAACTCTATGCACTACAAAACCATGCACATTAATAGTAACATTCCTAATATAGTCCAAGGTCATTGGTAGGAGAACTTCCTTTCATTTAGTTGCAGCTGATATGTCATCCATCATTGTCACAATTTTTTGTTTATTCCAATCAACCAAGTCGCATATTGCTAATTTTCTAGAAGGTCCAACTCATGCATGAAATGATTCAAACAAGTTGTTAGTGATGTATTGTCAATTTGCATTACATGAAAAGGAGTGCCTACTCCATTTTTGCTTTAGTCTATCTAGCCACTCAAATGCACCTTTGTTCATCTATTTAATCTCATTCATCCAATGGATAAATTGGTTAGCATGAAAACTCTTGCCTACATTCCAGACTATCTTCTCCAATTGTAGCCCAGGGAATGATTTCCTGAAATTTTTGTAGACATGTCTCGTACAAGTCCTATGCTCAATTGTTGGGCATCTCTCATGTATAGAAGTCTCCAACACCTTTCGTCCACAAGATGCTAGTGTTAATCCTTCACCAAAATCAAAGCCAATTGATTCATTTGGACACCGTAAAAACCAACTCAATGAGGCATATGACTCATCTTCAACCACAATAAATGCTACATGAAATAGCCCATTCCCTCCATCATATAGTGGATAAAATTTTCAGGATTTTTTTTGCTTCAATTCAAATATAAGATGACATAACATTTCTCAACATCACTAAAGATCTTATCAAAGGCCATATTCTTTCCCTAATGCAATCTCATATATGGTATATGAAGATTGTAATCATTGAACATCATTTCATTAATTTCCTCGACTTTTAGCCCTGGATTTCCCTTCAACCAATTATGAATGTGGTTTGCAATTCACTCTCAATTGACCATCTTACTATTAACTACCGAAGTACATGTATGTTGTCACTAAAGTGTTTTATCCTCAATCATACCACTTGATGGTAACACCATCGTCTTCTATATCTAACTCAATTTGACTAAATTCAAAATTAATTTTACCTAATTGACACATTAAAGGGTATAATTCAATTAGAGCTAAATCAAGAGGACCTATGCTAAATTGGGTTAATTCTACTATTTCAAGAGACATTTAAATATAGAATAACTAAGGGTTGAACCTATGATTAATTAAAGGTCAAATAAACTTAAATTTTCAAGAAATGGATTGATATTGACCCCCTTAACTTTCGATTTTCCTTGCAAAGAGGCCCTACAACCTTCTTCCCCACCTCTAGCGCCTCTTCTGCAATAATGGCCGACGACCATACCGTTGACCGCGAAGAACTCATAGTGACGGCTGTTAGATCTCACCAAGCTTGAAAGAGTTGATCAACGCGCGATCCCACATGCATTGGCGACCTCCTTGTGCATGTTGACCGCCAACACCTTTGGTCATCCTCATCGTCGGTCGCGAAATATGGCGATCAGATCTTGCAACCTCCAGCCTTATCCAAGCACCGCGAGGAGCTATAAGGCATCTCCGAGCTCCAATGGGAAGATTTGTCAAGTTTTGGTGTGTGTCACTGTTCCAACCTGATCCTAACTCCCTATAGGACCCAAGATCGGCTCGCCTCGACTAATCCCAAGACTTAGTCGTCTTATGAGAAATAACTAAAGGTAAAAAATATACAACCACATATGCAATGTAACTAAGCATAAATAAATAAGATGCAGTAATGGAAATCAGAACGAGAAGTCTCAAAAATATTACATGCTACAAGCGGAAGAGTACTACAACATACATAGCCATCACAACTACAACAGAGGGAAATAAAACATGAACAGAATAGTAGAAACAGCTAATATATTAAAGGTATTCACTACTACAAAAAGAGCTCTAAAACAGAAAATTAATAACTATAGCTGGGCTTGGCTGGGCCCAGTACCTTCTAGAGTCAGTGGTCCTGGCTATTCAATTCCTTGACCTGAACATGGTTATATAATTCGTAATCAACTAACGCTGAGTAAAGTGATGGTTAAATCATTTACATGCAATTTAACATAAAGAAACAAACAAATAACAAATCATTCGTTTCCATTTATCTCAACTAGGTGTTTCTGATTCGGTTAGTCTAATAAGGATCCACAACATTTCTTAATCCTCTTGTTTCCTAAGGGAACGATCTTGATTGTAGTTTATTCCATGATGTAGGATGTACACGTGTCACTCTCCTGGCTAGAAAAGCCCCTGTGGTAATCCTACACCCGGTCTACCATCCCGAGGTCATGGTCGCGACGTAGCAGTGACTACGGCACGCGCTATAAGCACACAAGTAGCTACTTCGCACTGGTACGCGGTCAGTTGTTTCCGCTAGCACGTATACCCAAACGTACAACACAGAACAGAACATGGACTTACCCTCTTAGAATAGGGGTCTCGCACCTCAACAGTCTGCGTACCCTCGCCCACCTATCCTGGTTTACCTAGTGGGCCTAACAAGAGTCGGTGTAGGGTGGTCAGTCATGACCCGGACCCCATGGGACAATTGGCTCCCCCCTACACTAAAGTAACAAGAGTCGGTGTAGGGGGCCATTCCTAATCCCGGGTCTCAACCCATGAGCGACTAGCTCCCACCTACACTAAAGTGACGATAGCTCTCCTCGGAACCTCATACACGAGGGCCAGCTCACTTTCCATGCAAAAGGGGCAGTTACTCTCCTCGGTACTGTTTACTCGAGGGCCAGCCCACTTCCCTTCTATATACGATATTCATTCTGTATGCGCGAATTCCTCTTCTAGTTCCCCGTAGGGTTCATGCATTGTATTCATTTCATTTCATTTCACGACATGCATTTCTTATTGTTGACATCTTGATTCTTAACCATATAATAGGCAGCTCGTGATTTAACAACTGAAAGTAGCATCACATCATTTAACTATTCATTTGCTAGCATTAAGGGTTCTAACATGCATTACAGAATAGACTGTGTGGCTCAAGCAATGTTCATTCACTCAATTCTACCCTAGGGTTCATTTCATATCCTAGGGATCAATCAATTCATTCCAAGATAGCATGCACTTGCTTAATTCATAATATCAAGAAAAACCACTCTACTGGGATACACGGGTGGAATGGGGGCTCGAATCGCAGATCACGTCGTCTCTGCGGGCGTCGTATACTTTACTGGCTGGAAACCTATACAATTGACTAAATCACGTCAAATGAGTTCAAAACAGTATATGACTGACACAAACACGTAGAGAACTCCGAACTGAAACCAACGATACTTCGTTTGCGCAAAACTAACTCCGTTTAGGTCCTGAACGAGCCAAAAAGGTGCACTCTAACTAAATTCAAATGTCTGGGACTTGACTTAGACGTCTTAAACAACCATATAGGCTCACCTTGCTTTCCTGCGCTGATCTCGAACGTCTGGAACCCCTCACAGCTGTCCTGGGATCCTTCCAAACGTCTGTCAGTGCACCTAGACATTTGAGATGGCTATCAAACGTCTGTAGGGACGTCCAGACGTCTTAAAGCATCTCGAAGGGCGCACCATGTGCCTTTCCAACATTCTGTACCTGCGCATGCATGCGGGTTAAAACCGCGACACATAAAGAAATTACGTCCGTGCATGCAGGCGCGTACAAAGCATATACCTCGACACTCTGCGTACTGTTAAACATCCGATGCTAGCTCCGGACGTCTTAAGGCTCCTCTAGATGTCTGGATAGCGTCCCAGATGTCTGATACTGCAGAAAAATGTTTCCACAATACACCTCGCGAACCCTCTCCCCACGCAGCTCTCCGCCCATAGCACCACAATTGCTCCTCCAGCAGCTGCAGCAGGTCGCACCTCCTCTCCTGAGCTCCTCCCCTTGCCCTCTCTCCCTCTCTCTCCTAAGCTCCTTCGAGCTCCTCACTCTCCCTCTCCCTCACCCATTCTCTCCCTCTTTCCTCCTCTGTCTCGAGCTCCCCTCCTTCCCCTACTCGTTGCTGCAAGGGGATGGGGAAGAGGAAGGGAGGCCGTCGTTGGCAATGGTGGTGGAGTGAAGGTGGAGGTGGTGGTGGTGGTGGTGTGAGGATGGAGAGGGTGGTGGTGGTGTTAAATAGGGAGGGGGTGAGAGTTTGTGAGGGGCTGTGTGCGTGGGTGTGTTGGGTAGGAAGAGAGAGAGAGAAAATTTGTGAGATCTCCCCCGCGAAGTTTTCTCTTTCCCTCAAAGCCCACAAACTTAAACCAAGGGGGTTTAAAATTACACTTATACCCCTACCTTTTCGGGAAAATCTCGAACGACCCTTGAGAAGGGTCATTTCAGTCATCCCCATTCTTCTTCCTCATTGAGCACTACCATTACATGACCTTTGGAGCTCCTCCGGTCATCTTTGTCGTCGCGCCTCGCCATTAAATAAGGTCATAGTTTCCTCCCCCATTCCATCGCCGAGCTTCTCGTCAACGAAGATGACTTTGCTACCCGCTTCCTCGCTCCAAACACCTTGTCGCCTCGCCTTCTTTCTCGTGTTCGGCCATCAACGACCAGCGTCGTCCTCTCCCTCTCATCCACTCTCTGTTGGTACTAGAGCACCGCGATCGTTTGTTTTGATGATAACAAAACACGTGTCATTTAACATTTGCACTTGGAGTATTAGATTTCAGGTCAATTGTAAATGGAGACGTGATCAGACGGATTTCGAGCTCGCATTCAGGACGGATTGGAGGAAGTTGATAGAGAACAAAGGAGATTCGCGAGGAGCAATAGATTGAAGATGGAAGGAAAAAAAGAATAGAATAGAATTATGTTTATTTCTTTCATGTACTTTTGTCTTTATTTCCTTACTCTTTTTGTTCCTTAGAACATCATGTTATAGAGCCTCAAAGTATCCTAACAGTAGTTCTAGGAACACCGGCACAACCCTAGGACACTTAGGTTTTCTGTGGAAAACTTAGAAAACCAATATAGGGTTCAAACAACCTTTTCAGACGTCTAATTCCAAAATCAGACGTCTGATAATATGTTTTAAGACGTCTAACTGTTGATTCAAACGTCTGATAACAACTAGGCTGGATTTAGCTAGTTCTGTCTGATGAAATCAGATGTCCAGACCTTAGTCCAGACGTCGTAGGAGACATCTGATGTTTTTGCCAGACGTCCAATTAGTGGACCGTTGGCTGCCTAGGCAAACGCTAAAGGATATGACCGTTAGAGCCTTATCAGACATCCTTAAGCCTTTCCAGACGTCTAATAAATGACTGTTTTGCCTCGGCTGACCCAAAATCTCTTTCCAGATATCTTATAGCCGTTGCAATCTCTTGGAAATCCATTCCCGCAGAAAAGTAGGTTTCCAGATGTCCAGACAAAGTGTCAGACGTCCTGCATGTCGTCTGATGGACTTACACTAGAACCCTGTTTTGATTTGATTCAAGTTAGGAAGAAACCCGCCTAAAATCAGACGTCTGACTTTGTTCCCAGACGTCTTAAACTGGTTTTCCAGACGTCTGATGCCAGGATCAGACATCTGATAACCCTGTCAGTGCAATCATTGTTCCTGATTTCGGCCTGATTCTCTTGGGCTTTGCACCCAACGACTATGGAAGCTTTCCAAAGCCTTCCAAAGCTTTTCTAAGGCCTCTATAAATAGAGAGGAACCTCTTTCACACAAATACACACCTAGACACACCTAGATACACCAAGACACACCCAAGCAACATACTTTCTACTCTTTTGTGTCCTAGAGAAACTCTTGCTCTCCAAGCTCAAGTTCTACATCTTGAGAGCATCAAGCTTTTGCGTACCCGCTCTCCCGCCGTAGTTCACGAGAGCGACATTGCGCCGTCGCGTGGCTCACGCACCCGCGTCATCGATTTGATGCACTCCTTGCAAAGGGGAGTTTCCTAATTCCTATAGAAGCTAGGTTTAAATCTTTGTTGGCTTTATAGGACTATATTTGTCATTTTACTTTGTTATTTGGTTGGGTATTCGCTTTGCGAATTCCCGTCTCCTTCGTGGGACAAAATCCTTCTCGTGAAGAGAAGGGGTTGAGGAACGCTACCCTCGCACTTGTAGCGTGGTTGTAATTGAGGTTGAATCACCCTCGTTTAAGTGATTCGTTTAGTGGATTTGATCAACTTGGTAGATCGAAAAATCCTAACTCGAGAGGGTTAGGTGGTAGTTTTCACCCGGTTTGGGTTTTTACCTAAAAATAATTGTGTACTTGTGTGATTGTTTATTTTGTGAGATTGGTATATATTTTATTTTGCATTTTATTACGTCACCCCCTCCTAGTAGGAAATCCACACTCTCAAGTACCTATCCCTCTACCTCTCTTCCTTTAGATTATCCTAGGTTCATTAGATCTAAGTTTTAGCTCCAAAATAGTCCCCGTCGTCGTCATCTTCTTCACCTTTAGCGGTTGCTCTGGTGGCCACCCACCACCACACCCCCACATCTTCCCAAGCCACCAACCATCCCATAAGTTCTACCTCGGTGAGAGGATCAAAAGCCCTCTACTTATTGCGGGTTTCGACACCCCTCGATCTGCACCAGACGCCACGCATTCCTGTCGATGTCCTTGATCACGACGCACCTCCTCCAGCACACTCGAGCTCTGAAGCTTCGAGAGCACACGAGGAGCACATCGTGACTTCAAGTAGGTCATTTCGAGCCTCGATGAGCTTCCAACACTTCACCGTCAACCGTCACTTTCTCATTCATCATTCGTTGCCCTCGCCCGTCCGATAGACCAACAAACGCTACCATCAGATTGGCAGTGCTTCGACGACGATACTCCATTGCACGTTGGCGACGTCCCACAACTGGAGCTCGATTCTAGCATTACTCTAGTGAGCTCCACCGCGCCTCTGGCATGGCCTGTTGAAGAAGAACCACCCTCTACATTGCTGGTAGGGTCTTGAACGTGAAGAAAATAAATTTGCAGGGACCTAAATGCAAGGCCGTAGGGACCTAACTGCAGCATTCCAAGGATTGTATTACAGTATTGTGGATTTGATTTACGCTTTGGTTCTGAAAAGGCTTTTTTATTGTAAATTTTTGTTCAAACAATCGTAATAACTGATTATTTTGTAGTTAACCACATTCATATTTAATTATTTTATTTTGTTAAGCATTAGAAAATTATGTGTTGCATAAACTAAATATCATTATTTTGTAGAACAAACTTAAACTTAATTGATTCTTGAAAAATTCCAATCCTACTACAATCACATAGAATTTGATTGTAATCAATGAAATAGTAATTTGCACGAATCTATTTGCTCCAAGACTCAACCTCAGATTACTCTCATAATTCGAGATTAAAAATTTAAGTGTTGATTTTGCTTTAGTCACATATTCTATAATGCAAGTTTTTTTAAAATTCAGCTTTAGAGAATTAACATTTTGATGCTGTTGTCGGGAGCAATGCGCGCTTATCACTATTATTTTATATAATTTTTATTTTATTTTGCATATATTTTGTATATATTTGATTTCTAACTCACTTGCCTTTGAATTGGTTGATCTTCTGCTAAATCCGATCCGCTGAGTTGCGAGCTCACTTCAACGGATCCAACCAGTACATCAAGGGAATACTCACTCCTGGGGCAGGTTAACTTTTCTCTCTTCCTACTCTCCCTTTTCCTTGTACGTACATAAAACAAAAAACTAAAAAAATTAGAGTGCAACCTTACCTTATTATTCCTGGATAACATAACTTATAGCAAGAATTTCTTGAACATTTGGGTGTTTATTAATCATGAGATTTCGATTGCAACGATGATATATCAAAAAAATAACGCATCGTCTCAACAAAAAGTATATGGTGAAAATTTTCTATTTTGAATAAAATTATTTATCATTCAAAATTAATTATAAAAAATTAGAGTATCGTACTCACATGAAAGAATAAGACCAATAAATTTATATATGTTTTCATTTGAGATGTTAGTTCAAGAAAAATATATATTAAGATTATTTTTAAATTAAAAGATATTAGATGTACTCAGCACCTAAAAAGGTAACATAAAAATATTTCAACGATGCTCTTCGTTGGGGACAACTCCTTTACCTAGTGCATCGTCCATCCACTCCATGTTTCAACAAGACGAAGATTGACTCATGCAATAATTGAGAGGGAGAGAGAGCTAGAGAACCCGGCATGACAGAAGGTAGAGGTGCGTAAAAACAACCAAATGCAGGGGCTTTGAAAATAAGATAACACAATATATATAATCGAATATTTAAAGAAAAACCAAAGTGCTCAACCGCGTGCCATTGCAACTGATACCATCCCTCCAGTTTCAAAACAGGGGAAAGCTTCTCCAGCTCGCGCGCACGCATGGGAGGTTCGGCTGGAGGTGCGGCTGGATGGAGGAGTTGGACCGGAGGAGAGGAGCGCATCCGTGGTGGTGCGGCGGCCTGAGGTGTCCTGATCTGGCCGCCGGCGCAGAGAAGGGGACCGGAGGGGTGAGGCTGCCTGCGGTGATCGAGGAAGCCGCTGCACGCGTCCGTGAGGGTGTGCGCGTGCGGAGGAGGTCGTCGGCGCGTGCGAAGGATGTCGTGGAGAAGGTGGCCGGTGTTGGAGGTTGTTGGGTTTCTTCGGGTGCAGCACTGGCTGGAGACGAAGAAGAAGAACGAAGAAGACAAGCGGGCGCACGCGGTCGAGGTCGGAGAGGTCTGCGTGCACCGAGGAAGTCGTGGAGGTCGGGTCGCGGAGGAGATGAGCTTGTTGCGATCGATGGTGGCTCGCGGTTGGTACAAGGGAGATGAGGGAGCGGGCGCTCCGGCTGAGGGGAGGAGCACGCGGTCGTGGTGGTGCAGTAGAAGCACGCGGGACTGTTTACTGTCGAGAGGGGGCGCAATCGCAGTGGTGGTGGGCCTAGTGGCGCCCTCTGCTGTGGTCACGTGGCGAGGTCGGAGCGCGGTCGTGGACGGACGCGGTCATGGTGAGTGGAGGAAGCAGAGGGGGCGCAGTTGTTCTGAGAGGAGCCGAGACGCGGTGGCGAGCGGCGTTGGTGGGTTCTGTCTGTGTGAGGGAGAGGAAAGGAGAACGAAGGTGAGGGGGGTGGTGATGGTTCTGCTCGCGGTGGCTTCGGTGCTTTGAGAGAGAGATCGAAGATGAGGAGGGGGGTCGCTCGGTCTCTCATGCACGTGGGAAGGAGGAGGTGGCCCCTTCTTCGTTCCTTTCTCCCAAGGCCGAGAGGGGGAGAGAAAAATAATAACCCCCTGAGTTCCGTGCGTGCATGTGTTTTAAGAGAGACCGAGAGGAAATGGGTGATACGTGATTTCAGAGAGAGAGAGAGAGAGAGAGGGAGAGGAAATTAATTGGCACACAAGGAAATTGAGGATGGTGGTCTCAAGTGATACAAGGGAGAGAAATTATCTGTTTTTAGGTAGAGATAAGTGAGAAAAGAATCTCAAAAAAGTCACAAGATTAAAAATTTGTCAAGCTTGCATTCCTAAATTATCTTTTTCTAGGTAGAGATAAGTGAGAAAAGAATCTCAAAAAATTCTCAAGATGAAAAATTTGTCAAGCTTGCATTCCTAATCATGATTTGATGTGATGTCATTGTATTTTCCAGAATGATAATGCATAAAAAGATAAGTAATTAATTAACTCACGTAACAAGGTACACTTGGACAAGCACATTTTTGTCTGGGTCTAAGGTGCATTATTCTAACTTAAATTAGACTCATTTAGAGCTGATTAGGGTTGAAACATTAGGGTTGTTGGAATGTTAGTACATAATTGCAGATTTTAAAAGAACATGTCATCTCGCATTATGTGTAATCCAAGCTCTTGTTTGAATTGATTTAAAAATTCAAATCCTAAAATCAGGTTCTAAGATCACTTGAACATTAAAATTGAGACTTAATAACTTGTTTGACAATCGAAATAGGGTGGTTCGAGTGAGTAACCCAAATTTCATCCTCTAAACTATAGGACAGGTCAGGTAAAGTTGACTCACATTGTGAACTAATCAACCTAAAATTAGTCACACCTGTAATTTATTTCTAAAATCAAGTGATAACCAAGGCACATGCACATCTAAGCTTAAAATTGGTAGACTTCAGGGCACTCACATGTTTCTAGTTTACTTGAATCGCAGTGACAAGAAAAGTTAGGTAGGAGAAACCTTATAACCCGTGGGGACACTCTACCGTGTAGGGGTTTTTACGAAACTCTCCTTTACCAGCTACTCAAGAAATTCTTGAGGTGATTGAGTTTTTGATCAAGAGGTTCATCTGTCTCAAATCAGCTATAGTATTCAATTATTTTTGGTGTCTTAATTGGGTCCAATTCATATTCAGTCCCTCTCATCTGTTCTCTAGTACATGCACAGGAGGAGGTCCTTAAGACTCACCTTAAGGCCTCCATTAGAATTAATTCTCAGGGTCAAACCCCAATTGATTGTGTGCTTTCTAATCAAATCAACTTTTCTTTTAATCAATTTGAACTTGAACTCGATTCTTCATCTTTGGACCCACCACCTAATTTGATTTCAAAACCTTACTTAGAAGTCAACCTGAAAATTAAGAAAATGTCCATTAGCCCTGAACCCTGTAAGAGCATAAAAGATCAAATGATTAAGGATGCTATTAGACATAGAGAAGAATCTTTCAGAACTTCAAACTCATCTAGCAGAGATCAGGGTAGTGAACTTGAGATTATGAACCCATCCAAATGATTGCAACCCAGATATCATGTGATTCGACCTGGGAAACCCTCATAGAATAGATAATTGCTGTAAGAAAACTTCATAGAAATGATGACTTACAATGTTTTTCAAATCCAGAATTGTGAGAAAATTACCAAGATTTCTTTAAACAACGTGGGGATCTGTTAGATCAATTGCAAGACTTGATTAATGAAAAATACCCAACCCCCACCTAGACATTTATTATGAATCTTGGGATAATCAAGAGGTTCTGACTTAATCTCATTATCATAGGTGTCTAGGAAATCTAAGCTTGGTGAACTAGGTTCTTGATTTTCTAGGGCTGGTTCAAAATCGTGATCACTTGCAATCGGATTCTGCCAACCTGTCTCAAGATCAAGTGCATCAATTTGTTCATAATTTAATATGATTCCATTTGGGTTGGGGGTCCATAACAACCTTGATCATCACACCCAAGATTCGGGAAATTACATGGATTACTAGAATTACTCCAAGATGTCTCTTAACTTCTGATGGGTATTTTTGATCGATGGTTTTGTATAACCCATTCAGCAATTCTCCCCGTTCTTTCAAAAAATTCTGGAGTTCTTCCGGAACTGAAGGATTTGACCAATATTGCAGACAATCATTATTGTGTAATTTCACTAATTCACTATGTTTTGCTAATAAATGATCCCGGGTTGAACCGTGCTTTATTTGTGTCTATATTATCCCTACACAATTTGTGATGAGGTTTGTTGTTTTTGCAAATTTTTCCATCATGTCCCTTTTATAATATTCTTCACGGTTTCTATAAGCATTCTCAAGTATCTTTTCTTTTAAGCTCATTTAGGACTCAGGTTTTCTAAATAGTTTTCCTAACATGTCAGATTGCATTTTTGAATCAAAATGGTGAAATCAAGATGTAGAATCAAAAATCAAGATTAGGTTTGAAGTTGATCAAATCTGAAAGAAATCCCTAAGATGATCTGTGTATGTGCTCTAAACAGAAGGGATGAGGGATTGAATGTGAATTTGATCCAATCAAGGCACCCAAAGATTTTTGGAAGACTAAGGTAGTTTCGAGGTGGATGATACCTCTGAATCAGAAATTCACACACCCGAGAAGTACCTGAGCAGCCAGGAAGAGAGAGCCCCACAATGACCCCTACACGGTAGAGCGTCCCCACAGGTTACAGGGTTTCCTCCACCTGACCTTCCTTGTCACTGAGGGTCCAGGTAGACCAGAATGTGTGAACTTAAGTCTACCAATTTTATGTCCTAATTTATGCCTTTGATTTTACTTATCTAGAAGTTAATTCAACTTGTGACCTAATTTAGCGGTTAGTTGGCCTACAATGTAGACCAACTTCACCTGACTTACCCTTAAGATGGTAGAATGAAATCTAGGTCAAGACCTAGAAATCACCCTGATTTGACTCTCAAGTTATTAGGTCAGATTCAAGTGAATTTAAAGCCTGATTTTAGGGTTTTCCTAATTAGATTTTTTCAACCAAGGGCTTGGGTAGCACACAAATGCGGGAGAATTCATTTCCTTTTATGTAGGCAAGTGTGAACTAGTACTCCAAAATCCTAAAAATTGAAACCCTAATTGGCTCTATTCTGTATTCAATTTGATCTTTAAAATGTTCTCCTTAGACTTCAAACAAGAAGTGCGTAGTCCAAGAAGATTAGAAATTATACGTAGTCCTTAATAGGTACAGGCAAATAAGGTAAGGAATTTCTAAATAACATCGCTTCAAACTCCAATCAGATTTGAAAAAATTTTCACAAACCAGGAAACTTGCCTTTTAAATGATAATTACTATGAAAAATAAGGCAGGTGATTCCTAATTGATTGTTTCCTTTTTGTTTTCCTAAGATTGGGAGGTTGATTAGGGAAGAATAGAAAAGTTACCTACCCTGGAGTGGCTGTTTTGCGCGGAAGATCTCCTCGTGAAGTACCTCGCAAAATCACAATAAAGCAAACATGGCAAGTTAATGCTCAAATATAAAATATAGTAAGAGAATAGCGATGAATTGCACGTTGCTCCCTAGCGACATTGCCAAAATGTTTACGAGCGAGATTGAGGTTTTATGAAAGATGCGTTCATTGTAGTAATAAATCATCAAAAATAGCTCGAACAACAGATAAAATTTATAACTCGAATGAAAGTCTGAGGTCGTTCGCTGGGAGCAAATAGGAATTCAATCGCTAATCTCAATAAATAATGTAAATGAGCACAATTAATGATAACAATTACTCAAAACTAATAATCAATGTAGCACATGAGTATATCAAGAATCTATTGAGGCAAAAAATCATCTAAGATAAAATAATGGTGATTTGAATCACCAATTATTAACTTAGATACACATATAATAGTTATTTAATCACCTAAATAAATGAACAGTATCAACCATGCAAACTTTAGTGCACAATGCACTTCATCAGACGATAGGGCACTCAATCAGACAACTTAAGTCAGCCCTGCTACAGTGCCAAGAGGGCACTGTGCTTTTTCAGCCTCCTCTTCTTTCTCTGTTCTTCTTCTTTCTACTATCCTCTTCAGGCCTTAGCTCTTCTATCTAGGCCTTCTTCCTTCTCTTCTTCTTGCCTTGTCTTTCCTTCTTCACGCAAAGGGGATTTCTTCTTCAAATGGCTAAGTGTCACCTGTTGATCTTCAGAGCAAAACCCCCTGCCCCCGCGCTCTCTTTCTCTCTCTAGGTTTTCCTCCTCCTTTCCCACCTTCCTAAGGCCAATGTCCGGGTTATCGGATTCGGATCTAAGTGCACCCGGGACCAGGGCTGCGGGCGTGATATCACAGTCGAGGTGTGAGTGGGTTAGGCGGGTCGGGTCAGCGCCAGGCCTGCATGAGCAGTGTCACGGGCGAGGCAGTGTTGGGTGAGCGGAGACCTCACCCCCTTGTGTCTGAGGTGATAAGCCTACAGCACAAAATCAATTTATGCGATGTTTGGAGTTCTGTCGCGCCCGATGTGGGACTAAAGTTCTCGTTCTTCTGTTCGTGCACTGCAACGAAGATGCGTCCGCTTAATTGGATGGCTGCAGCTGATGAGGCCTCAATTGAAGACTTGGGATGGTTCTTGGGACGTAGCTGCGTCACCTGGAGGTGTCGACTAGAGCTGCAGGTGTCGAAGGGAGCTTCAAGCTTCCTTCGAAGCTCTGCGGTAATGGCGCGACACCTGAGACCTGAAACTCAAGAAAAAGGGCCTTGCAGCCGCATCAAATAGCTCAGCAGTATCGCCGGGGGACGGCGAGTATTATGGTGGGTGTAGCATGGAGTGAGGATGCGTGAGGTGGTCGGATAGTGATGGAGATGGCCGTGAGAAGGTGGGGTGTTCGGGGGTGTGTTTAGAGGAGCAATCGGTGAAATAGACAGAGGGCTTTTGTGCAGGAGGATGAGGCGAAGGTTATGGGGTGGTCGGCGAGGCGGATGGAGGGGTGCAGCGACGGAGGTGCCTCGCTGGACGGATTGCCGGAGACAGGGAAGACGGAGGTGAACAGTGTCGTCGAGGGTCGAAATTGGGATATGGAGAGCGGGAAAGAGAGTATAAACCTAACTAAGCCTAACTAACCTAATCTAAACGAACGACAGGGGGGGAATCTCCTCATCGGTGGCACACCAGCTCTGGAGAAGATGAAGTGCTCCGGAGAGGGTAGGACGGCGAGGATGAAGGAGATAGAGGCGCCCGTTGGTGTGGCGCAATGCGGAGGAAGGCAAGGAAAGAGGATCTTCCACTGGTATTGCGATCAGACAAAGGAAGGGGTCAAAGGAGCTTGTTGGATGTCGAGGATCTTCGACCGGATGAGGAGAGACGAAATCGAAGGGGAATCTAACCGAATTCGAGAGTGAAAGGCACGGTCTGCCCTAAGGAGTCTTATATAGGCCGTGAGAGGGTGATTAGAGCTTGGGAAGCAAGCTTCCCAAGCTTGGAAGGTTGTCGGAATAGGAGACCTACTCCTTTGAAGGATTCGCATGAGGATTTGGGCAAGATCTGGAGCTTTGGATCTGGCTGAAAAGGAAGACAATCACTTGATGAGTTTCCCTTTCAATTTTGAGAGTGATTCGTCAAGAAATCATGGAGATCTTGCCATATTAAGGTCGTCGAAGTTTGTAGGATTAGGATTTCATGGCGATAGGGACCTATTTTTAAAAATGATGATAAAGATAGGGACCAAAATGTAAAGGATTCAAAAGTTAGGGGCATGTGTGTGAGATAAAAGAGTCAGACATGATCAAATTACAAACTAGGTCAAGATAATCTCAGATCGGGCCCAAATTTTAGTACAAACCTAATTTGGGCCTAAGGAATCCAATGGTGAAGTTAGATTTTGGTTTTGACCTAGTTTGACTGGGTAATTTGCATAATTACCCAAATTAGGGCAAATGTCTGTTTGAGACTCTGTTTTGGGTCAAGATAGGTTCCAATGGTCAAATTGAAGGTACCAAACCCTAGAGAATATTTTTATATGAATTTTAGAGGGTTTAGGTGAATTTATCCTAACTGAAACCTCAGTAAATCAAGCGGGTCTATTTTTAGGGTTTTAGAAGTCATTTAATTCCTTAAAACACGCGAAAACCCTTTTCTGTCTGTACTAACCCACTTGTTAGACTTTTAAGATTATTGGACCCTTAATTAACCCCTGGAGAAACCCGCAGTTATTCTGCATTCATGATATGGTGGTAAAATTACAATTTTATCCCTAGTTTACTGTATTTCCCTCAGAATGGATTTGCAATGAATTATGGCCTTCTGATGGTTATGTAGGAGCATTTATTCCTTGATTATGACTAATTAAAGCTAGATATGGCTGACGATGACGTTATCATCAGCGATCTTCTACGGGAATGGATTTCTCGAGGCTAAACAGCTATAATCATCTGACAAAAGGTGATTTGGGCCTAACATCTACTTTTCAGACGTCTAGGGATCACTACGGACGTCTGAAAGTGAAAGTAGGTTAGATAAAAAGTTAATCCTCTGAGATTAGACTGATAAAGCCAATGGTCCTCTAGTTGGATGTCTGGCAAGGTTTTTAGATGTCTTCTAAGACATTTGGACTAAAGGTTGGTCGTCTAAAATTAACAGACAAAAAGGACTAAGTCCAGCCTAAGTGTTTTGGACATCTGATCAAATAGTCAGATGTTTTAAAGTCAAAGATCAGACGTCTAATTATGTTGTTTGATGCCTATCTTGGCTTTTTAAGTTCTCTACGAAAAGTCTAAGTATCATAGGGTTGTGTATGTGTTCCTAGGATTTCTGTTAGGTAACTTTGAGGCTCTTTATCAAACATTTAGACAAAATAAAGAGCATGGAGTAAAGATACAAAAATAGAGTACATGAATAGAATAAACTTCTATCCTATTCTTCATCTTCTTTCTTCAACCTCTCACTCCACGTGAAGCTTCTTCTCCTCCATCAAGATCTTCCAATCCACCATGGATGCAATCTTGAGTTCCTTCACACTTATATCCATTTGCAATTTCCAACTCATAAACTCAATGCAAATGTTAAATTACAAGTGTTTTGTTATCATCAAAATTAATGATCGTGGTGCCCTTGCACCAACAGGTGCTAATCAAGATAGCGTAACCCAAAGCAAGTAATTTCAGGATTTAGTCAACCTAAGCCAACCTTAAAAGAAAAAAATCCTAGAGTTTATACATGTAAAAATAAAAGGGGGTAGGTAGTATCAAACGTAAGTCAATTAATGTTTTATCTTTTAATTTTGACGTTTCCTTCTTCCGTATTTACCTTTTTTGTTTGTTGTGTCATTTTTTTTTATCTTTTCGTTTGTTATATTTTATCTTTTCGTTGGGTTCCTTTCTCCAATCCCAGCCATCGTCTGTGAAACTCTTATATATAGTCATTCCCATTGAAATCGTGGGAGACCCATGCCCAAGTAATATTACCTTCAGCTCCTTCAAGAGAGAGAGAGAGTGAGAGAGAGAGAGAGAGAGAAAGAAGGTAACAGAGAGAGAGAGAGCAAGCAAGGCCGAGGAGGAGAGGGCCCCCTTCTTGCTTCACCTTCGACCGAGGGCTACGGCCGTGGACCGACCATGCTTGCCATAGCACGAGGAAAGTGGGCGACAAGGTATCGCATGTTCCTCGTTTTCCTTCATTCTTGTATTCATCAACAAGGGCTTGAGGAAGGGACGAGCTAGCCTAAGGAGGAGGGCTAGTGTGGATCTTCCTCACAAGGTCGACAAGAGTCTGATTGAACTTGCGAGAAGAACGGCGTGCAGATGATCAGCTGCCATGGCTGGTGGACGTGCATGCATGGGTTCTCCTCCTTGCATGCACGTCGATGAGAGAAAGGAGGGGTGCTTGATTGTCACCGACAGCCAACGCGATGTCGGCGAGGCGAGGGCGACTGGCAGGGGGGAGGAACGCCGATGGGTTGATGCCCATGTGTGGCCTACATATACGCAGGGTGGAGAGGGTTGTCTACAAGCCAGCATAGGTTGCATCTACACGTATAGCTTGTAGTATGCAGCCACCACACTACCTACGCTAGGACCCCAAGGTGATGGAACGAGATGTAGGATGAGTTTGGAGTCTCCTCTCGACTAGGAGGATACTAAGTACTTGTCCTACCTTTTGGGAAATCGTAATCAGATCTCGTGCCTTCCGAGGAATTGATATGGAACAATTATGACTATAATATCGGAGGCCACACACGATTAAATTAAATAATGAATAACTGAGAAGTACTTGGATAAGGCAAAAGAAAAGTAATAAATTAGTATCCCTTATTTATTTTATTTTGTCAACCTCTATTTAGTTGTACTACTCTACTCAGCATTTACTGACGACTACTTTGGGCTCCATACGTAGGTATTGTAACGACCCGATTCCTGAGTCCCTACGAGACACGAGAATCGAACCGACTCGACTAATCCCAAGACCTAGTTGTCCAATGAGGAAGTAACCAAAAGAGCAGTAAAATAAACCACATTCAGCATGAATATAACTAGCAGTAACAAAATACAGCAGTAAAAAAAAGAACTACCACAGTATACACCACCATAACAGTAGAGCAGCAAATATGTACATAACATGAAGCTTACAATAAAGAAGTACAGGGGGTAAACAAAAAAACTACTCACTACAGTGGAAGAAAAGTACAGAAAGTACTACAGGTAGCTCTACGGGACCCTACTGGGCCCAGCATCCTCTGCAGCCGCTAACCCTGGCTGCTCAACACCTAGTCCTGAAAAGTAACGAGGGTAACACGTCAGCAAAACGCTGAGTAGAGTGGCAACTAAACGCTAAGGAAGCAGTAGAGTGTACAGTAGCTGTTATATTTTTACTTTCTTTATTTACGTCTTTCTATTATTTCATGATTGATTTATTTCTCAGATCCTTCACTTGATCTCGAATGTTCCTCGTGGGAACGATCTTGATTGCAGTCTTTTCCGACAAGTAGAAGTAACACGTGGTGCTCTCCTGACCGGGAGAGTCCCCTGTGGTGGTCCTACCCTCAGTCAACCACCCAAGGTTGCTGACAGACGTAACGGTGACTACGGCACGCGCGATAAGCGCACGGGTAGCTACCCCGCACTGGCATGCGGTCAGTCGTTTCCATTAACAAGTGTGCTCAAAACATAGCACGGAACCAGTATAGCGCAGAGCCCTCTCAGTAACAGGGGTCCAACCCCTTTACAGTCCGCGCACCCTCGCCTAACTACCTTGGTTTGCCCAGTGGGCCTAACAAGTCGGTGTAGGAGGCTGGTAGAACCCCGGGGCCCGTGGGGTAGCTAGTGCTCTCCCTACACTAGTAGCTCTCCTCGATACTGCGTACGCGAGGGCCAGCAAGTCGGTGTACAGTGGCCAAACCCACCCCGGTCTCAACCCGAGGGCGGCAAGCTCCCCTCTACACTAAGAGGTGAGGTGTGCTCTCTTTGGTATCACGTACCCAAGAGACAGCACACTTCCCTGTTTCACTTTCTTAGTTCCATTCTATTCTCTTTCCAGGAGTTCTACTCCTAATTCCCCGTAGGGTTCATGTTCTTTTCGTTTGGCCATTTAGGTTTCACCGTTCCAGTTTTACGTTCATACAACCCATGTTCTCAATCATATTTATTCATTCATAATAGGCAGCTGTTAATCAACTTACACGCAGCTATTATTTCCTTTCGACTGTTCCAAGACTACAATATTTATATATTCCACTAGTTTTCCAGTCCTAGGATTCATGCCGCACCCTAGGATCTATCTTTCAATCTAGTTTTCCAGCCCTAGGATTCATGCAATACCCTAGGATCTATCATTCAATGTAGTTTCTCAGTCCTAGAGTTCATGCAATGCCCTAGACTCTATTAATTGTTCTATAATTGTAACAATTTATGGTAAATAATTTAAAAGCCACTCTACCAGCAAAAACGGGAGTACTGGGGGCGTGGTTGGCAATCCCGCACGCTTCCGCAACCCCCAAGACTGCAACAGAACGAGGTCCTAACACAAGGATCAAACACAAGGAGTTTCTCAGAATGGTATACAATTACTGTAAACGGGTAGAGGATTTTATTCTGGAAAGAATGCAACTCGAAACGCGGAAAACAGACTCTGAACGGGCCCTAAACGGGTCAAAAACGACGAAACTGTCCAAAATCAGACGTCTGGAACCTCTTCCAGACATCTTAAAAGGTGGATCAGATCGTACCTTAATTCTGCGTAATCCTTCAGACATCCAAAAGCCCACTGGGACGTCCGGCTTGGTTCCCAGACGTCCGATTGTCACCCCGGACGTCTGGAAGTCCTCTCCGTCGTCTGGCACTGCGGCCAGACGTCTGATTTACGTGGGATGGCGAGCCCTCGCGCCCTCCCGAGTTCAACCTGTGCACACACACTCCTGTTCTTAGCAAGACGAAGCGCAGACGAAGTCGCAGCGGACGGCTGCATGGCCGTACACGCGAAAAAGGAAGAAGATAGAAATATCTTACCTGTCAGACGTCTGGACAATCCTCCAGGCGTCTTCACCGTCGTCTGGTCGTAAGCCCAGACGTCTGATTCTGGAAAATTTTCCAGAACCAGAGCCCGACTCGCTGTCCGCCCGCGACGCACGGCCGCGCCGCACCCCGTCCGCCTGCTGGCCGAGCTGCAGCAGCCCCTCCGTGACACCCCACGCCCGTCGCTCCCCCATCGGCCGGCTCTAGCTGCCCTGGAAAGCTCGAACCCTCGCGGTCGAGCTTCCCCTTCCGCTCGCAACCCTCCTCCCCACACGCTCGCCGCGACCGCTGCTGCCGCTGCTCACTCGCTCGCACTGGCAGGGAGAAGGAGAAGAGGAAGGCAGAGGAGATGAGGGTGAGGGAGAGGGCGAGGGTGTTCTTATAAAGCCGTGCGGGGAGAGAGAGAAGAGAGTGACGCGCCTGCAGGAAGAGAGAGAAGAAAAGAGGAACGAGAGCGTCGGGTGCAGTCTGCGTGCGCAGGCGCACAGATGCACCCCCGTACGCCGCAAAAATTTATTACCAGACGTCTGGAAAGGGTTCTAGACATCTGGACAGACGTCTGGGCCACTTCCCAGACGTCTTAAAACCCGTCTGATGCCTACGTTCGTAACAATATAAAAATTCAAAGGAAGTTTTGTCTCCGAAACTTGCGCTAAGTAGGGTGCAGGAAAGAACAACATATATAAACATAAAAAATTCAAAGAGGACCGAAGCCGGTCCGAAAAGACGTACCCGCGAAGAGCACCGGGTACAACTCCTGCATTGCCGCCTCAGGCTCCCAGGTAGCCTCTTCGTACCGCTGACTCCTCCACAAAACCTTCACCAGGGGTACTTGCTTTCGTCTCAAACTGCGGACGGCTTTGTCAAGAATCTGTACTGGCCGCTCGGGGTAGGTCAGGTCGTCGCCCATCTCGACCCTCTCGTGACTCAGGACGTGACTGGGATCGGCAATGTACTTCCTGACGTTGGACACATGGAACACGTCGTGCACACCAGAAAGCTGAGGAGGGAGGGCAAGTTTGTAAGCAACGGGTCCAACCCGATCCAGGACCTCAAAGGGCCCCACGAACCTCGGCGCGAGCTTCCCTCTCACCCCAAACCGCTGCAAACCCTTCATGGGCGAAACACGAAGGAAGACGTGGTCCCCAACCTCAAACTGCACCTCTCTGCGTCTCCGATCCGCGTAGCTCTTCTGCCTGCTCCTGACAGTGCGGAGTAGCTTGTGGATCTGCTCGACTACCTCCTGACTCTGTCGGATCAACCTGGGGCCAACCTCCCACTTGGTCCCCACCTCAACCCAACTCAAGGGTGCCGTACACCTCCGTCTGTACAGAGCCTCGTAGGGAGCCATGCCGATGCTCGAGTGATAACTGTTGTATGTAAACTCCGCCAGGGGCAAGTGCTGCTCCCAAGAGCCCCTCCAGTCCAGTATACAGGCACGCAAAAGGTCCTCAAGTGTCTGTATCGTGCGCTCAGACTGTCCGTCCGTCTGGAGGTGGTAAGCCGTACTGAATCTCAAGCGCGTCCCCAGGGCCTGCTAAAACTCAGCCCAAAACTGGGACGTAAAGCGGGTATCCCAGTCGGATACGATCTCCCGCAGAACTCCGTGTAGACGTACCACGTCGTGGATATACCTCTCTGCCAACTGTTCCGATCCTAAAGTGACTCGGATCGGCAAGAATCGTGTCGTCTTCGTCAGTCTATCCACAATTACCCAGATTGCGTCGTTCCTCGCTGGGTAACAGGTAAACCCACCACCAAATCCATGGTGATGCTCTCCCACTTCCACTCTAGCACTGGAAGTGGTTGTAGCGGCCCTGCAGGCCTCTGATGCTTGGCCTTCACCTACTGGCACACTAAACACTACTGCACGAATTCACCCACATCCCGCTTCATCCCCCTCCACCAAAACTCGCGTCTCAAGTCATGGTACATCTTCGTGTTTCCGGGATGTATGGTGAATCTGGAACCGTGTGCCTCAGTCAGGAGCTCTCTCAACAGCTCCTCGTCTCTGGGAATGCACAACCGTCCCCTCAGGCGTAGCACCTGATCGGCGAAAGAGAAGTTCCTTGGGTCTCCTGACAGTACTCTGTCGCGCAAGGACTGCAAGTACGGATTGGCCATCTGTCCTGTGATGATGCGGTCTATCAGCTCTGGCCTAGTTTGTCGTGTCACAGTCACTGCCCCCCAGTGCCCCCGTAACTCTAGGGGTCGCCAACTGCCCATCTCCTCCAAAAGGCTCCAACTTTGTAACTGTAAACTGGCCAAGTGTGCGGGCGCCTTTCGGGTCAACTGTGTCATAGGACGCGGAACCTGTGAAAAACCCCTGATGAACCGTCTGTAGTAGCCTGCCAGTCCCAGGAAACTGCGAATTTCAGTGACTGAACGCAATCTCTCCCACCTGAGCACTGCCTCGACCTTGGCTAGGTCCACCGCCAAGCCGTCCCCAGAGATCACATGACCTAAGAAGGTCACCTCCCTGAACCAGAGCTCGCACTTGCTGTATTTGGCGTACAGCCTACGTCGTCTCAGTGTGTCCAGAACCATCCGCAAGTGTTGTCCGTGTTGCGTTTGATTTCAGGAATAGATGAGTACATCATCAATAAATCCCACCACGAACTGGTCCAAGTACGGTCTAAACACCCGGTTCATTAGGTCCATGAAAGCAGTGGGGGCATTGGTCAGCCCAAACGGCATGACCAAAAACTCATAATGTCCGTACCGGGTGCGGAAAGCTGTCTTAGAGACATCTGCCTCCCTGATCCTCAACTGGTGGTATCCAAACCTCAAGTCGATCTTGGAGAACACCGTGGCACCTCGCAACTGGTCAAACAAGTCGTCGATCCTCGGCAGCGGATATCTGTTCTTGATGGTGACCCTATTCAGCTGTTGGTAGTCCACACAAAGGTGTAGGGTATCATCCTTCTTCTTCACAAACAGTATCGGGGCTCCCTAGGGAGATGCACTGGGCCTCACAAAGCCCTTCTCCAAAAGGTCCTGCAACTGAGACTTGAGCACTCGCGGCTCAAGCGGTGCATCCTGTATGGTGCGGTGGAGATGGGGCTGGTCCCTGGTACTAGTGAGATCTCAAACTCAATCTCACGCTCGGGCGGTAGTCCTGGTAACTCGTCTGGGAACACGTAAGGGTACTCTCTGACCACCGGGATGCTCTGGAAGTCTGCCACAGGGCTGGGCTCTGCCACTACACAAGCTAGGAAGCCCTCACACCCTTGGCTCAAAAGTCTCGCCGCCCGAAGTGCCGAAATGCACCTGAAGCCTCCGTCCACTGACTGTCCGTGAAACTCGAAAGAAGGCAACTCCGGTATGGAGAAGACGATGTTCCTCTCAAAACAGTCCACCAAAGCGTGGTAAGCGGACAGCCAGTCCATCCCCAGAATTACGCCAAAGTCCTCAATCTGTACCATAATCAGGTTAGCTAGCAAACTATGTCCCCCGATACTGACCTCGCAACCCGTGTACACCTCCTCAGCTACAAATAGCTGACCACTCGGACCTCTGATTATGAACGAATTCTCTAACAGCCTATAATCCTGGCCCAAACTAATTGTGAAACTGGCTGCGACAAACGAGTGCGTAGCGCCGGAATTGAAAAGTGTGTAAACGAGTCTGCCGGAAACCGAAACCATACCTGCCACCACCGATCCTGAAGCTCTGGCATCCCTGTGTGTTAGGGCGTTGATACGCCCCTCTGCTCTAGGTGCGGACGAAGCAGCCACACTCTGCGTCGGACGGGTAGGTGCTGGCCGGTACCCTCCTCGTGGTTGCTGTCCTCCTCCTCGCGCCTGGGAACCGTGGCCTCCTGCGCACCCTCCCGTGCTCGGCGTTAGAAGTATCTGCTGACCTCCTGCCCTAGACGGGCAGTCCCTCCTGATGTGGCCCGGCTGGCCACACTGGTAGCAGAGGGGAACCCGACTCCTGCCCTCAGTGGATCCCTGCTGTCGGCTGGCCCTTGTCGAGGGCCCCCAAAGGCCACTGATGGCCCTGCAAAACGTGACGGCTCTCCTGCGAATGCCACGTGTCTCCTCTCTCGCCGGCCCTGTGAAAAGTCTACCTGGAATGGCCTCTTCCGCCCGCCGTCAGTGTCTCGCGCGGACGGATTGGTCTCCTCGTAGGTCATAGCTGCCTCCACCACCCTCGAAAACGTAGGCAGCTTCAGGGGTTTGACATACCCCCAAATTGCAGGCCGGAGCCCCTCGGTGAACCTCCAAAGGCACTCCTCCTCAGTGGCTACCACTGTCGCTGCAAAGCGGGACAGCTCCAGAAAACGCGTGCAGTACGTGCTCACGGTCATCGTCCCCTCGCGGAGAGTATGGAACTCCTGCCTCCTCTGGTCCTGCCACGTCTGGGGAAAGTACTGCTCGCAGAAGAGGGTGACGAACCGGTCCCAGGTCAGCTCGTCCCTCTCCTGTCCCCTGACCGCCTTCCACCACTTGTGTGCCGCGCTCTCCAGCTGGTACGTGGCAAAGGCCACGCGGCACTCCACGGGGGGGCGAAGGGTGTCGAAAACCTTCTCGAGCTGCTCGAGCCAGTCCTCTGCCTCGGTCGGATCCTCATCCCCCTTGAAGGAGGGGGGCTTCAGCTTCCGGAACTGCTCGAAGAGCTCGAAGTGGCGTTGCAGTGGAGATGCTGGTGCCCCTCCAGGAAAAGGTGCCTCGTGCACAGAAGTGTCGGAGGAAGGTGGGGGCGGTGGCGGCCCATCCCCTCCCCCGTGTCCAGTGCCGCGTCCATCGCGTGGTCCCACAGAGGAATCCCCATCCGCAACCCCAGGGAGAGGTGCTCGGAACAGTGGGTGGAGCTCCTCTCATACAATATCACATATCAGCTGGGTGAGGTCCTGGGCCTGAATGACCGGGAGCAGTGGCTGGTCCACTGAGGCGTCGACAGCAGCACACCCACCTCGCCGACCTCATCCTCAGCCGCGCCCGCGGCCCGCCTCGCTAGTCCCACGACGAGGCATCTCCTGCAAGGAGACGCGAAACAAAACGGAAACATGTCAATATGGAACGATATCTAACGAAAAGTCTAAGAGCTTATGCCGATAAAAGGTTGTGGTGGCTACTTGAAGTCGGTTGGCGTGACGACCGGGTTTTAGTTTGTTATAACGTTGTAGTATAGCCGGTTATTACCAACATTTCAAGTATATAAATTTTTTTACTCGGAAAATAAAAGAGTTCCCGAGGTCGAACTCAGGGAGCAAGTTGTATTCTAGAGATATACATGTTTCTTTTACAAAATAAAGAAAGAGAGAGGGAAAGAATTTGTTGTTCTCTTTGTTTTCTCCTCGTGATGTTCTTCTTTCTTTCTTTCTTCAGATCTCCTTCTTCTTCTTCTTTGGTTTCTGTCTTGGCCTCTCTTCTTCTTTTTCTGCAGTCTCTTCTGTGAAGGTTTCTTCTTCCTTGGCTCTGCTGTACTTCTTCTCTGCAGCCTTTGCTCAGCCTCTTCTTTAGAGTTTCTTCTTGTTTCTTCTCCCTGCGGTTAAGTGTCAGCTTCTTCTTTTCTTTTTCAGCCAGGGACGTCACGCGAAGCTTTCTTCCTTAGCTGCTTCAGGCCGTCGTCTGATTTCCAAATCAGACGACTTAACTACCTGTTGCTACAGTTAGCTTCCTCCTTCTTCCGCGGGTCTTCTTCTTCGCCTGTGCCTGCACACTTCAGAGTTTTTCGTCAGAGGCAAAACCTACGCTACCCCCCCCCCCCCCCCCCCCCCCCGCGTCTCTCTTTCTCTCTAAAACCACTCTTGGGAAAGCTCTCCCAGAGCTACCGGGTAACCGGGTTTGGGTCAGGCCTGGGTCCAGGCCCACCGGCGTGCGTGGTGGGCGAGGAGTGCAGGTCAGTCTTGAGTCGGGTCGGGTCGGTTCGGGTCAGGTCCGCGGGGCGTGAGCGCGGACGAGACCGGGTAACCGGGCGGGTGAAGGGGACCTCACCCCGTGTGCTGAGGCAGTAAGCCTTCAGCACTTTTGCATCTTATGTCGCTGCGGCTCTTCAAGCGTTTCCGAGGTGGGACTAAATGGCCCACCTCAATTGCGCGCCCGCAGCGAGGAATTCAGCAGGAGATGGCGGCGTCACGCGAAGCTTTCTTCCTTAGCTGCGAACCTGGTGTTTTGCCAAACTCCTCGCAAGGCCTGGGAGTGAATCTGGGCTTGGCGCTGAGCGTGGCACGCCTGTAGCTGCAGGCGGAAGCAGTTCCTCCTGCGCGTCAATGGTGGCGGAGGTCGGGTGGCCTGTTCACAAGAAAACGGCCTCTCGGCCTAATCAGAGAGTGCCAGGAGCTTCGCCAGGGTGCGGCGAAGCTCGTGTGGGTGGTGGCGAGGCGCGGGGCGGCGTGCGAGGGCTGCCCTAGGTCGGACTGTGGGTCGCACCCTCGCCTGACTACCCTGGTTTGCCCAGTGGGCCTACAAGTTGGTGTAGGAGGCTAGCAGAACCCCGGGGCCCGTGGGGTAGCTAGTGCTCTCCCTACACTAGTAGCTCTCCTCGATACTGCGTACGCGAGGGCCAGCAAGTCGGAGTATAGTGGCCAAACCCACCCCAGTCTCAACCCGAGGGCGGCAAGCTCCCCTCTACACTAAGAGGTGAGGTGTGCTCTCTTTGGTATCACGTACCTAAGAGACAGCACACTTCCCTATTTCACTTTCTCAGTTCCATTCTATTCTCTTTCTAGGAGTTCTACTCCCAATTCCCCGTAGGGTTCATGTTCTTTTCGTTTGGCCATTTAGGTTTCACCGTTCCAGTTTTACGTTCATACAACCCATGTTCTCAATCATATTTATTCATTCATAACAGGCAGCTGTTAATCAATTTACAGGAAGCTATTATTTCCTTTCCACTATTCCAAGACTGCAATATTTATATATTCCACTAGTTTTTCAGTCCTAAGATTCATGCTGCACCCTAGGATCTATCTTTCAATCTAGTTTTCCAGCCCTAGGATTCATGCAATACCCTAGGATCTATCATTCAATCTAGTTTCTCAGTCCTATGGTTCATATAATACCCTAGACTCTATTAATTGTTCCATAATTGTAACAATTTATGGTAAATAATTTAAAAGCCACTCTACCAGCGAAAACGGGAGTACTAGGGGTGTGGTTGGCAATCCCGCACGCCTCCGCAACCCCCAAGACTGCAACAGAACGGGGTCTTAACACAAGGATCAAACACAAGGAGTTTCTCAGAACGGTATACAATTACTGTAAATGGGTAGAGGATTTTATTCTGGAAAGAACGCAACTCAAAACGCGGAAAACGAACTCCGAACGGGCCCTAAACGGGTCAAAAACGACGAAACTGTCCAAAATCAGACGTCTGGAACCTCTTCCAGACGTCTTAAAAGGTGGATCAGATCGTACCTTAATTTTGCGTAGTCCTTCAGACGTCCAGAAGCCCACTGGGACGTCTGGCTTGGTTCCCAGACGTCCGATTGTCACCCCGAACGTCTGGAAGTCCTCTCCGTCGTCTGGCACTGCGGCCAGACGTCTGATTTACGTGGGATGGCGAGCCGTCGCGCCCTCCCGAGTTCAACCTGCGCACACACACTCCTGCTCTCCGCACGACGAAGCACAGACGACGGCATGGCCGTACACGCGAAAAAGGAAGAAGATAGAAATATCTTACCTGTTAGACGTCTGGATAGTCCTCCAGACATCTTCACCATCGTCTGGTCGTAAGCCCAGACGTCTGATTCTAGAAAATTTTCCAGAACCAGAGCCCGACTCGCTCTCCGCCCGCGATGCACGGCCGCGCCGCGCCCCGTTCGCCTGCTACCCGAGTTGTAGCAGCCCCTCCGCGACACCCCACGCCCGCCGCTCCCCCGCCGGCCGGCTCTAGCTGCCCCGGCAAGCTCGAACCCTCGCGGTCGAGCTTCCCCTTCCGCTCGCAACCCTCCTCCTCGCACGCTCGCCGCGGCCACTGCTGCCGCCGCTCACTCGCTCGCTCGCGCTCTCGCACTGGCAGGGAGAAGGAGAAGAGGAAGGCGAAGGAGATGAGGGTGAGGGAGAGGGTGAGGGTGTTCTTATAAGGCCGCGCAGGGAGAGAGAGAAGAGAGCGGCGCGCCTGCAGGAAGAGAGAGAAGAAAAGAGGAACGAGAGCGGCGGGTGCAGTCTGCGCGCACAGGCGCGCAGACACACCCCCGTACGCCACAAAAATTTATTACCAGACGTCTGAAAAGGGTTCCAGACGTCTGGACAGACATCTGGGCCACTTCCCAGACGTCTTAAAACCTGTCTGATGCCTACGTTTGTAACAGGTATAGTTGAGCAGTTAGGAGCCATTGTGTACGAAGTGACTAGTATGGGGTCTAGTTCAGTACTCAGAGATAGTCAGTGACTTCGGTAGTCTCTTTAGTTGTCTAGTTCCTTTTCAATTTCAGTGGGATGTTTTAGACAATTTTAGTATTTTTCCTTTCTACTTTTAGACTATTGTAAGTAGCCTTTGACGCTTTATTTTATTCATCGCAATGCAATATAATTAGTTTGTGTGGCTATGTTTGTATTTTATGCTTATGTGCTAGGTGGCTGCGGTCCTGTTTTGGTTTGTACTCAATGATCCGTATTCCACTAGTATGATTCGCATGGTGGGGTTCAGGCCGTCATAGGGGAGGGCTGATTTTCCACCTCAGTTTGATAATGAATGGGACATTGATCATCCTAGTTAACTACTAATTACTTCTGATCCCATAAGTAGGTTTCCTATATTTTTCATTAATCCATTATCTTTTGAGGACCCTTACGTTGAACTGGCTAAACCAATGCAACCAAATCCTCACTCTTCATTTCCATGTCTTTTAGTCAAACTTCGTCTGGTGGGTTCCTCATCTATTGATACACATTTCTCAACCTGCTAAACTCATTGGTTTTGGTCTGCATAATCAGCCAGTTGATTTAAACAAGCACCTGGTTGGTCCGACCAGGTTAATATTAAGGTGTTTGTTCTACAAAACTCCTACACTTTGATTACTCCTTCGACCTGAGCTATTTTGTACCCAGCTGAAGGCGATAAATTTAGCGCTTACGGAAGGAAACACGTCATTTTCAAAAAAACTTGAGACATTTCATATTCTTCTTGAACAACACTCCTATTGCACTTTGAGGTTTATATTTTAGAACAACCGACTCTACCTCCAATTTTCACGTTGGAGCTTGAAATCATCCGCAATAGCCATTTCCGACCCCTTCACCCACCCATTATGAATCTGTTCTAAAATATGAACTAAGCTGAAGTCAAACCCGTCCTTTAGGCAATGAAGGCATTGCAAAACTTAGGCATGAGAGGTATTAAAGTGCAACCAATTAAAAATTCAAGTTCTTTGAAGGGTTCTCACAAAAAAAAAAAAAGGATTTTAGGAAGAAAGGGATTAAGGTTATACATTATTTCTAAAAAGGTACACAAAGGATTTCATCTTTAACAAACTTAGGGATGAACCTGAGGATCCTATTGTTGGACTTTCCAGGTCAAAAAATATAGAACGTATTAGTTTATCCCTTAAAGAACTCTCTTTTGTACCCTTGACGATTCTGATTTTTATTTTCTGTTTAGCAACCTGAGCAGTCCTTGGCTTGTCTCTCATCCAAAAGTTTTGAATGACTTTTGAAAATTAAGTATGTCAAAACATGTACACACAAAAAGCCAACAACCCCAAAAGCCTAAAAAAGAATTATATAAATGAATAACTTTTGATGATGTAGTCTTGGTGAAAGTCCAAGGCAGTTGATTGGTTTGAGTTCTTGTTGTCGAGAAGGAAAAAGTTCCTTTGATAACACGATGAAAATATGTTACCGCCTCGACGCTTGCTCTAAATCTAAATCACATATCTTTAAACGGAGCATATAGAGCACATTATGCAGCTCAGGTGTCTCAGACGGTGCTATCTCAAAGTATCAAACCGAGAGCCTGAGCCCGCTAGGAGTGCCCCTTACAACGCTTTTTGTTTAGGGTTGTGAGCTCCTAGGGTGTGTCCTAGACGGTGCTTCTCATGAGTGCTGCCGCCAGAGCCCCCATCGAGGACTTGGTGATGGGAATGATGATCCTAACACAACTGTATTAGGACTGATCTGAGTCTAGGTATGGGAGAAAAAAAAATATATAACAAAAGATCAATTCTGTCAAATAAATAAGTCTTTCAAAGACACACCCAAGCAAAGAAAGTTGGTCAATCACAAAGCACTGACACTTGGATTTTCAAGGTCATGCAAACCACCTACGAGTTCTTAGGTCAAGGAGATCTAACTGCGAAAATGGGTTTTGGGACTTATAAGAATCAGAAAAGGGTAGATTAGTTGAATTCTTAGGTGGATACACAGATCCTGATTACTCTAACTCTACGATCCAAAAGATTCATTCTAATGTTTTATCTTTAACAAAATCTCGTACCTACATTATTTTGAAAACAATTGAAGTCCTACTTTTCTTTTAATCCACACAAAGAAAAAGTTGACGAAAGAGGGCAAAAAAATCTGGATCAATGAATTAATTGAGTTAAATGTCAAAAATACCCTTTCGCTGAAAGTCTATTCTGAATTATGAAAATTTACTAAAGGACTAGCAAAAGTTAGTTAGGCATAGGAGTATGATGGTAACACCATCATCCTCTATATTTAACTCAATTTAACTAAATTCTAAATCTAATTTCAACTAATTGATACATTAAACAGTATAATTCAATCAGAACTAAATCAAGAGAACCTATGCTAAATTGGGTTAATTTTATTATTTTAATAGGAAAATTTAAATGCAGAATAACTATTGGGTGAACCTATGATTAATTAAAGGTCAAATAATCTTAAATTTTTAAAAAGTGATTTTATATTGAGTAATATAAGATTTCCATTCAAATTGAATGTTAATTCTTCATAAAAAAATCTTAATTTCAGTCTCAGTTCAATTAAAAAGGTTTTGATGGAAATAAATGTAACATAAATCCTCTTGTGCACTCAAGTACATATCACTCTTCCTCTCTTCCTCTAGATTATCCTAGGTTCATTAGATATAAGTTTTAGCCCTGAAATACTCCTTGTCACCATCTTCTTCACCTCCGACAGTTGCTCCAGTGGCCACCCACCACCACGCCCCACATCTTCCCACGCCGCTAACCATCCCACAAGCTCTACCTCAATCAAAGGATCAAAGGCCCTACAATTATTGTGGGTTTTGACACCCCTCGATCTGCATCCAACACCACCCATTCCCGCTGGTGTCCTTGACCCTGATGCACCTCCTTCGACACCCTCGAGCTCTAAAGCTTTGCGAGAAGCTTCACAAGCACACGAGGAGCATATCGTGACTTCGAGTAGGTCGTTTGGCACCTCGACGAGCTTCCAACCCTTCATCGTCGATTGCCACTTTCTCCACTGTCGTCTACAACCCTCGCCCATCCGATTGACCAACCAATGCCGCCATCAGATTGGCGATGCTCCAGCGACAATACTTCACCGGATGTTGGCAATGTCCCACAACTAGAGCTCAATTCCGACGTTACTTCAACAATCTTTGCCATGCCTCTAGCATGGCCTGTTGAAGAAGAACCACCCTCTGCATGCCAGTAGGACTTGAATGTGAAGAAAATAAATTTGTAGGGACCTAAATGTAAGGTCATAGGGACCTAATCGTAGCATTCCAAGGATTGTATTGCAATATTGTGGATTTGATTTGGGCTTTGATTCTGAATAGATTTTTTATTGCAAATTCTTGTTTAAATAGTCTCAATAATTGATTATTTTGTGATTTACGACATTTACATTTAATTATTTTATTTTGTTAAATATTAAAAAATTATTTGTTGCCTAAGCTAAATACATTATTACGTAGAATAAAATACGAACTTGAACTTAATTAATTCTTTAAAATTTGCAATCCTACAATAAGTTCATCAAATCTGATTGTAATAAATGAAATGGTGATTTGTGGATATCTATTTACTTTAAGAGATAATCTTGAATTACTCTCACAATTCAAGGTTAAAAATTTACATTTTGATTTCACTTTAGCCACCTCAACTACCGACACCAATTTTGTAAAATTCGACTTTAGTGAGTGCGCACCACTATAACCATGTTTAAAGGCATGATCCGCCAATTACACCCATCAGCTGCACACCTGCTGTCACTTTCTTTTGATCACTTTTAGTAAATTTCAATTCATATTTTTTCTACAAGCACAACTATCGAAGTGCATATTTGCTGGCCTCCACATTGGCAAAGGAAGCCCCCACCTAAATGCTTTGGATCATCAAGGTCCAAATCAAATACCTTCCCATCATAGTTAGACACATTCTCCACTTTAGAATCAATCAACCCCTCTTTAGCTTACAACTCAACCACATCATCATCAGACTCATCAGATGTAATATCACATACAAAATTACTATCTAATCATCATCGATTACAAAGAGTTCATTTTCAAGATGTAAGTCTCTTCCTCAATGCATCTTTGGTAAGTATACTACCTATGTTTAATGACCTAGCCATTAGCTTGCCCACTGTTTTCTCCCACGTCGTGCGCCTTGGCACCTTGTTAACCTCCTCATCCACTCTAACCAAGTCGACAACATCCTCGTTGATAAGATAATTGAAATAGAATGATTCGTTGTTATATTTTTATACAATGAAAGACTTTCATTAAAATAAAAATATATCCAAATTAAATCACAAAATCATAATGTGGTACCCACGAAAAGGAACAAATCAAATAAAAACTCAGAGATTATCCTTTACTTTTTAATAAAATGTTATCTCTCACTTTAATCAATATGTTTCCTCATACATATATAACAAGAGCGAACAAAAAAAACTAAAGGGCTTGGCCTGCAATTCTAACATAATAAAATATTATCAAAAATAATCCAACAGGCGTCCTAAATCGTAATTCTAAGAAAAACTAATACCCTTGTTACTGTTTGAAAACAGAGCATGCGGGATGAGGGAGGTTAGCACTAGGAGGAGCGACGGCCGGCGGCAAGAAGATCGACGAAGGTCGGCGGTGGCGATGGCGTCACAATGGCGATGGTGGCATGGTCGATGGAAGTCTTCGGCGGTCGGGCAGCGTGGAGAACGCTGGCGGCGATGGGTGGCCGGTTTGACTGAGGGGCCGCTAGCGAGTGATGCGGACGGCGGTGGCTTGACGACCAGCACGTGCTGACCGCTCCGGTGGTGTTGGCAGCGAAGATGGCGGCCGGAGGTGGCGTTAAGGTGAGGTGTGGTGGTGCAGGTGATGGGTTCTTTGCGTGTAGAAGGGGAAGAAGATAAGGAGGAAGAAGATGAAGAGGAAGTGGACGTGCGTAGGCAGAGAGGGGAGTGGGGAGGATGACGTTGGTGGTGACGTTGGGTTCTCTTGGGTGTCGACAGCAGGAGCTCGCGGAGAAGAAACACGGTCGAGGAGAGGCGACGTGCACGAGCGGAGATAGACGTGATGTCGCGATGGATGCGGAACTACAAATATGGCGGTGCGGTCGTCACCCCCGCACGCCCGCGGTGATGGGAGTTTTCGCCGCGGTTGGAAGAAGCAATAACTCGCAGCATCCTCGATGTAAGCTTGAACCATAGTGAAAGTCTTGTGCAAGATGGAAGGAGATCGTGGAGGAGCCAGTGGCCCTTCTAGAGGAAGATGATCCCCCGGCGATCCTCCTCTCTTTTTAACCCATCGTGTTTTTCTCCCGATCCACGATTTCCGCCTCTCTCTCCGCCACTCTTAATTTATGTAACGGCTGGATTTGAACGTCAGTTGACGCAGTAATGGTGTTGTACCATTACAAGCATGCACCTCCAATAAATATCCAATAAATTACTAGCACAGAAAAATATATTTAATATATATCTAAGTTAAATAAATATCCAATAAATTAAACTCATCCCTCATCGTTAACCCCATGTTAAACTTTATTAACCTTGTCCATAACAACAGTACCCTCCACTGCCAGCAACTCGTCCCCAACATTAGTATCCATTCAACCTCCCAAACTCACTTCGATTGATCCATCACCCACATTAGTACCCATTTGACTCCCCGAAGCCACTTCAACTCCTACGTTCCCCACATCTGTACCCATTTGACTCCCTAAACACACTTCATCTCTTGCATCCCCCACATTAGTATTCATTTGACTCCCCAAACCCTCTTCAGGGCTGCATCTCCCACATCAGCACCCAAATTTCCTTCAGCTACTCCCATTGTCACCCCATCCCCTAAATGAATTCCCACTTCAGTCTCCAAAGCCCCTTCAGTTGCTCCCACTTGAACCCCGCCCCCGAAACGAATTCCCCCTTCATCGCAAAATCCCCTTTAGTTGCTCCCACTTCAACTCCATTTTTCTTATCAATTCCTAATTCATTTGCATCTCCCACATTAGTGTCCACTTTAGATGCATCCCCTACAATAGTTCACACCTCACTTCCCTTATACCATACAGTTTCTCCCACTATTAAAACCTCCCCCGACCTAGTTCCCACATCTGCTCCTAATTCACTCTCCTCATCCACTTCAGGTCCCCCCTCTTTCTCCCACCTCCTCATCCATTGCAATAGCAGGCTTCCTACCATCAACCCCTCTTCCCACTGCATCACCCTCTTCCTCACCAACTACAATTAGTGACAGTGAATGTTCAACCCCATCTCCACCCTTGATGCCCTCTTCACATCTGCTGAAACTGTTTCAGTTACCTCCCCAAACTCATTTCCCCCTTTCCGTGACCCATTTCCCCCTTCCCTAAGCTCTAATATCTTCGCGCCCCCATCCCCCTTCAAACTCATCATGTGTTCTTTTCTAGGAAGATACTCAAGAGCATCAATCAACACAAATTCTACCACAAATTCTAACTCACAACCATTACTATGTTTATTAAACATAACAATCATATCCTTCTCACTAATGAGATCAACGTACTTGTTTGCTCTTAAGTGGGGATCCTTATACTTCACTGTATTCACGTTTCGTGCATCCCACTCTACCGGCTTTGACACGTCATCGATTAAATTGAATCGGCAAAAAAGGTTAGGATAAATTCCAACAACCTTCTCGCATCCACCAATGTACTTCATGTCTCGAGAAGCCTTTTGTACTCCTGAACTCTCCCCATCTTATGCATACAATGAGGATGCCCTATTCACCATTAAATCGATCCCATATGCATGGTCTCAAATGTTGTAATCCAAACGACACATGACCAAGAAAATGAAGTGGATGAAGCTTTATACATTGTTGCTGTAGAGAAGATGTCCAATCTCCTCACATCGATCTTATAACTCTACAAATGGAGGTGAAGGTGGATACCACCTTCAATGGAGGTTAGGGTTTCTATTAGTGCATCTATTAGGAAGGTAGAGTGGAGATTAGGAGTAGATTAGACCCTCAATTAGGAATATGGAGTGGAGAGTGGAGATTAGGTTTCGATTAGGGTGTTGATTAGGAAGGTGAGCGGAGATTAGGGCTTGATTAGGATGATTAGGGTTCTGATCGGGAGAGGAGGGCATTGAAGGAGGGGGGTTGAGCATTTACCATAGTGGATGGGGTGAAGTGTTTAATGAGGTGGGAACAATTGTTAATCTCCTGCCACCCACTTACAAGCAAAGCCCCTCGGGGGGGCATAGGGATCTATGCCTAATCATTCTCCATCCTGACTAACTAGGATCAACCCACCTACCACTATAAAGTTGATGGAAGGGCATTTATGACTAACAACACAACTTTGTAAGGGTATAGATGTAGAATGGATATAATTAGGAAAGATTCCAAAGGCATATGTAAAAAATTCAGTTTTAAATTCTAACGTTCATTAAAAAATTATTTAATAGAAGGTGTGTTCATTGGATTATGGGAAAAAATGAAATAAAAGTGTCACGAAAATCGAAGGAATGCGTTCTGCGAAAACATAGGTTGTGGTTTGCATATGCATAGTCCTCATGTATGCAGCTCCACAAACTATTGTGCATGCACTAAAGTAGGCTACAACAGAATACCGTCTCTCAACTAGTTGTCCATCATCACTTGGATGGGTGATAGAACCTATATGCACAAGGAAATAAGAAGTAAGCTAAAAGCTCAACAAGGAAGGATAGAAAACTAAGGAAGAAAAAGGGAAACCTACATTATATGGACACTCTCACACATGTCCTAGTTTGGTCTTGATTCTACCATATGTTTCTACCTTTCCTCTTTAGTCACCACTTGACAAACCATCCTCTATTAAGACCTTTATCCAATCCTAATTGGCTACTCTAACCAATAACATTGGCTTTTGTTGGGAATAAGATGGGCCACGTGGTAGCCATCCAAGCCACGTAGCAGTGCCATGTGGCAAGTAATAAAGGGCTCTAAGGGGTAGGCGGTTTGGTGGTCCAAGGGACCAAATTTGTGTCTTTGCTTACTTGTTAAGTTGGCTATTTTGTACAAATAGGTTTTAAAAAACAATGTTTGGGATTTTTTTTTTTTTAGAGATAAGATCTTTCCTTAAGTGATAAAATCTTTTGTTTCCAAATGTTGGGATATGTTCTCTCTATATAAAGAGAGTCTTCCCTTGTATTTCTTCTTTGAGCAACAACAATATTTCCAACTCAAGGCTCCTCTCCTCTCTCTCTCTTTCTTCTCTCAACCGTCGGTCACCACTGGCCACCCAACTAGCCGGTTGGGGCTGCTCCACACCCCCTGTCCACATGCGTGGATAATCCACACGTGGACTATTTTCCCACAGCAAGTAGAGCCTCCACGTTCTGTCAATCTTGACATGGCATCAGAACCACCGGTCTAGGCTCTCTTGTGAGTGTGGGTATTCGATCGCACGTTGGTGGTCCTTGTATCTAGGAAGTCCTCAACAAATCCGGCGCCTTATGCGGTGAAGGAAGATTAGAAGAAGATGGCGGAATCAGCCACAACAATCGAAGATGCCACGCTTGGTCCAAGAGAAAGCAAGGTAGTTATCTCCGGGACAACCATCAAGCTTAGTGGCACTTCCAACTATGTCTTGTGGGCTTCCGCTTTCAAGATATTGTTGGAGGCCAAGAGAAACTGAGCATTCTCCTTGAGGAGCCACTAGAAATTTGAGAAGGAAAATTATGTCGTCATAGACTGGCTCATGAACTCGATGGATTCGTCCATAGCCTCAAATATGCTCTACAAAAAGAGCGCATATGAGATTTGGATGACCCTCGAGAAGAGGTATGCTTGAACCTCAAACAATGCTTATATTACTGATCTCTACACTTGCATCTGGACAGGCAGTCAAGGAGATCTCTCCTTAACCAAATATTATGAGAAGATGGAGGTGTTATTTGAGGAGTTGGAGATCTACGAGCCATTATGTTGCGACAAGCAGGGGGAGACACGGGTAGTCTGGCAATCCACCAAGTTTTTATCGGGATTGCATTCCCATTATCGAGCCGCCCGAGATCAAATCCTTGCTTCAAAAGGGAAGATGGATTTTGAGACCATCTTCTGCCATCTCCTCAAGATGGAGATTGTCACACCTCAAAAATCCATTCAAGTTAAGGGCTTAATTCAACCAAAAATTTGGCAAAGTATCCCCAATAGAGGGGAGATTTCCAAATTCCCTACCTACAAGAAGAACCTGTGCATGCATACCAGAAAGAGAAATACAGTGGGTACACCCCACCAAAAAACCCATGGAAAACGCAACTAAGGCATTTACGTAACATAAGCATTTTCCTTTCTCCTAGAATATGCAACTATACCACCTTAGAGTCTGACGTCAAAACAAAAGCCACATTGTAGAACGTCATTCACTACTAACACATAAACATCATTTCATGGTACATACCGTCATACACACATACGCACATGTATAAATATATATATACACACATATTTGTACAAGCCTCGTCTCCTCCCTTACCACAAAATTACATCATCGAGGGGAAGAGACCACAAAAGAGGAGCCACAATTGTCAACACACACAAAAGAAAGAGATGGCTTGCACAACAAGGCCCCCAAGTGAAGGAGGAACCAGTCACTCAAAAGTCCCCCCACGTCCTCCTGGGTCGAAAACCTGCAAAACAGATCGCCTGCTCTAGCTGGTAGGCAGCCGTCACAAATTCTGTAGTAGCACTCTGAAGGGACTTTGTAGGTGGGTCCACCTACCTTCTCGGGTATTGGGCTTCCACTATCACCCTCTCCAAGCGTATGAGTGTCACCACGAATAGCCGATCTGCCGCCACTAGGCACCAGCACTACTCTTGGGTAAGGCAGAATCTGCTGGCCCATGGCATCAGAACTTGAAATGGGTCACAAAAAGAATAGGGATGAACTAAACAGCTCAGTAGAGATCGAACTACGTGTGAAGCCCAGCAAGAGGGGTGATATAGGGGTTTTGTACACTACCAACCACTTTCTGACCTAAATTCTCTTTAGATTCTTAAGATGAGTTATTTTGGTGCTAACATTTGTTCCCTCACTTGCCACATGTGTCAGATTTAGTAGAGCATCCCTCCCTATTTAGAGGAGATTTCGATGTATCCTTCCCTTAGATCCTCGCTTGGTGGCCTCACCTTAATCAGGGGAGGGGCTAATAGGACGAGTGACCCTTGCGAAAGGCGTACCCATTCTCGATGTATCGAGAGTGTTGCTAACCTCAGTCAAAAGAGAGCCGGGCCTCTTGGGAGCTACCCAAGCCAGTGCCTCACGTCGACAAAGAGCAACTCCATTCGCCTTCAGTAAGGCCTAGTTGTAATTTACATAGATCATGTCACAGGGTTGGTCAGAATTGTCGGACCGCACCATCGCTCCCGCTAGGAATGTAACCACGGGTGTGCCCTCTCAGTCCGCCGTTGGACGAGATCTCAACCAGACCTGTAACGACCCGATTCCCGAGTCCCTACGAGACACGAGAACTGGACCGACTCGACTAATCCCAAGACCTGGTCGTCCAACGAGGAAGTAACCAAAATAGTAGTAAAATAAATCACATTCAGCATGAATATAACCAACAGTAAGAAAATACAGCAGTAAGGAAAGAAACCACTACAGTATATACCACCACAACAGTAGAACAACATTCATAACATAATATGAAACTGCAGGTAAAGAAAAGTACAGCGGTAACAAGAACTACTCACTACAGTGGAACCAAAAAGAGGTACAAGAGAACAGTGATAACTCTACTGGACCCTACTCGGTCCAGCGTCCTCTGCAGCCGCTGACCCTGGCTGCTCAACACCTGGTCCTGAAAGGTAACGAGTGTAACACGTCAGCAAAACGCTGAGTAGAGTGACAGCTAAACTACGGAAACAGTAAAGTGTACAGTAGCTGTTTTAATTTTCTTTCTTCCTTTATTTACGTCTTTCGATTATTTCAAAATTTATCTATTTCTCAGATCCTTTACTTGATCTCGAATGTTCCTCGTGGGAACGATCTTGATTGCAGTCTTTTCCAAAAAGTAGAAGTAGCACGTGGTGCTCTTCTGGCCGGGAGAGTCCCCCGTGGTGATCCTACTCTCAGTCAACCACCCCAGGGTCACGGATAGACGTAACGGTGACTACGACACGCGCGATAAACGCACAGGTAGCTAACTCGCACTGGCACGCGGTCAGTCGTTTCCGTTAACGAGTGCGTCCAAAGCACACCACGGAACCAGTACAAGGCAGATCCCTCTCAGTAACAGGGGTCCAACCCCTCCACAGTAACCAAACGGGGGTCTTGCCCCTCCACAGTCCGCGCACCCTTGCCTAACTACCCTGGTTTGCCCAGTGGGCCTAACAAGTCGGTGTAGGAGGCTAGCAGAACCCCGGGGCCCGTGGGGTAGCTAGTACCTCCCTACACTAGTAGCTCTCCTCGGTACTACGTACACGAGGGCTAGCAAGTCGGTACAAAGTGGCCAGTCCTAACCCCGGGTCCCTGGGGCGGCTGGCTCCACTCTGCACTAAACAGGTACAGGTACTTCCCTTGGTACTACGTACCCAAGAGACAGCACACTACCACGTCTTTCTTTCTCAGTTCCATTCCTTTCTCTTTCCAGGAGTTCCGCTCCTAATTCCCCGTAGGGTTCCAGTTCTTTTAACTCAGCACATTCAGGTTTCACCTTTCCAGTTTCACACTCATACATCCCATATTCTCAGACCTGCTCATTTATTCATAACAGGCAGCTGTTAAACCAATTTACAGGTAGCTATTATTTCCTTTCCACATTTTCCAAGACTGCAGTATTCATATATTCCACTAGTTCTTCCCATCCTAGGATTCATGCCATACCCTAGGATCTATCATACAATCTAGTTTTCCAGCCCTAGGATTCATGCAACACCCTAGGATCTACCATTCATTCTAGTTTCTCATTCCTAGGATTCATTCAATGTCCTAGGTTCTATTTATGGTTCCATAATTTAACAGATTATACCAATAAACTTAAAAGCCACTCTACCGGTTACAACAGGAGTACTGGGGGCGGGGTCAGGAATCCCGCGTGCCTCCGCAACCCCCGAGACTGCAACGGAATGGGGTCCTGTCACAAGGATCAAACACAAGGAGTTTCTCAAAATAGTATATAGCTACTGTAGATAGGTAGAGGATTTAATTCCAAAAATAACGCAACTCGAAACGTGGAAAACGGACTCCGAACGGGCCCTAAATGGGTCGAAAATGACGAAACAGTGCAAAATCAGACGTCTGGAACTTCTTCCAGACGTCTTAAAAAGTGGATCAGAGTTACCTTTGCTCTACGTGGTCTCTCAGCCGTCCAGAAGCCTGCGGGGGTATCTGGCCTAGTTCCCAGACGTCCGATGGTCACCCTGGACGTCTGGAAGTCGCTCCCGTCGTCTGGCACTGCAGCCAGACGTCTGATTCGAGTTGGATGCGAATCTCAGACCCTGCGCGTACCCATTTCTCTCTCTCAGTACGGACGGTCGTAGGAAAGGAAGAAGGTATGAAAATAACTTACTTACCAGACGTCTGGACAGTCCTCCAGACGTCTTCCCCGTCGTCTGGTTGAAAGCCCAAACGTCTGATTCTGGAGAAAATTCCAGAATCAGGGCGCAACTCGCCCTCCGCTCGTGACGCACGGCCATGCCGCGCCTCGTCCGCCTTCTGCTCGAGCTGCAGCAGGCCTCCCGCGTCACCACGGACGCCTGTTGCTCCCCCCGCCGGCCGGCTCTAGCAGCCCCGACAAGCTCGCCCTCCGGCCGAGCGCCTCCTCCCTCGCGCAGCACCTCCTCCCACGCTCACCGCGGCTGTCGCTGCTGCCGCTCACTCATGCTCGCTCTCGCGCACCGGCTGGAAGGAGAAAAGGAAGGGGGCGGAGGTGATGAGAGTGAGGGAGAGGGTGTGGCGTTTTAAAGCCGCGTGGGGAGGAGAGAGAGTGGACAGAGGGCGCAGCCTGCGGCCGCAGGAGAGAGGGAAAAAGAGAGAGAGAGATGCGCTCGCAGGTCTGCGCGCTCAGGCGCGCAGACGAAACCATTCGTGTCGAAAAAATCGAATCCCAGACGTCTGGAAGAGGTTCCAGACGTCTGGTCCGACGTCTGGGCCACCTCCCAGACGTCTTAAAATACGTATGAAGCCACGCATTCGTAACAATATAACAAACTCAAAGGAAGTTTCATCCCCGAAACTTGCGCTAACTAGGGTGCGGCAAAAATGTCATAGTAACCATAACAAACTCAAAGAGGACTGAAGCCGGTCCGAAAAGACGTACCCGCGAAGAGCTCCGGGTACCGCTCCCGCATTGCCGCCTCAGGCTCCCATGTAGCCTCCTCGTACCGTTGGCTCCTCCACAAAACCTTTACCAGGGGCACTTGCTTTCGTCTCAAACTGCGGACGGCTCGGTCTAGAATCTGCACTGGCCGCTCGGGGTAGGTCAAGTTGTCGTCCACCTCGACGCTCTCGTGACTCAGTACGTGACTGGGATCGGCTACGTACTTCCTGAGGTTGGACACGTGGAACACGTCGTGCACACCAGAAAGCTGCGGGGGGAGGGCAAGCCTGTAAGCAACGGGTCCAACCCGCTCCAGGACCTCAAAGGGCCCCACAAACCTCGGCGCGAGCTTCCCTCTCACCCCAAACAGCTGCAGGCCCTTCATGGGCGAAACACGGAGAAAGACGTGGTCCCCAACCTCAAACTGCACCTCTCTGCGTTTCCGATCCGCATAGCTCTTCTGTCTGCTCCTGACAGCGCGGAGTCGCCTATGGATCTACTCGACTACCTCCTGACTCTGCCGGATCAACCTGGGGCCAACCTCCCACTTGGTCCCCACCTCAACCCAACTCAAGGGTGCCATACACCTCCGTCCGTACAGAGCCTCGTAGGGAGCCATGTCGATGCTCGAGTGATAACTGTTGTTGTATGCAAACTCCGCCAGGGGCAGGTGTTCCTCCCAAGAGCCCCGCCATTCCAGTACACAGGCACGCAAAAGGTCCTCAAGTGTCTGTATCGTGCACTCGGACTATCCGTCCGTTTGGGAGTGGTAAGCTGTACTAAACCTCAACCGCATCCCCAGGGCTTGCTGAAACTCAGCCCAAAACTGGGACGTAAAGCGGGTATCCCGGTCGGATACGATCTCCCGCGGAACTCCGTGTAGTCGTACCACGTCGCGGATATACCTCTCTGCCAACTGTGCTGGTCCCAAAGTGACTCGGATCGGTAGGAATCGTGCCGTCTTCGTCAGTCTATCCACAATTACCCAGACAGCATCGTGCCCTCGCTGGGTAACAGGTAAGCCCACCACCAAGTCCATGGTGATGCTCTCCCACTTCCACTCTGGCACTGGAAGCGGCTGTAGCGGCCCTGCAGGCCTCTGATGCTCGGCTTTCACCTGCTGGCACACTAAGCACTGCTGCACGAATTCACCCACATCCCGTTTCATCCCCCTCCACCAAAACTCGTGTCTCAAGTCGTGGTACATCTTCGTGTTTCCGGGATGTATGGTGAATCTGGAACCGTGTGCCTCAGTCAGGAGCTCTCTCAACAGCCCCTCATCTCTGGGAACGCACAACCGTCCCCTCAGGCGCAGCACCTGGTCTGTGAAAGAGAAGTCCCCTGGGTCTCCTGACAGTACTCTGTCGTGCAAGGACTGCAAGTACGGATCGGCCATCTGTCCTGCGATGATGCGGTCTATCAGCTCTGGCCTAGTCTGTCGTGTCACCGTCACTACCCCACAGTGCCCCCGTAACTCCAGGGGTCGCCAACTGCCCACCTCCTCCAAAAGGCTCCAACTCTGTAACTGTAAACTGGCCAAGTGTGCGGGCGCCTTACGGCTCAAGGCATCAGCTACCACATTGGCCTTCCCCGGGTGGTAGGAGATGCTGCAGTCGTAGTCCTTCAGGAGCTCCAACCAACGTCTCTGTCTCATGTTGAGCTCCTTCTGACCAAAAAGGTATCTGATGCTCTTGTGATCTGTGAAAATTTCGAAGGTCTCACCGTACAAGTAGTGCCTCTAAGTCTTCAGCGCGAAGACAACAGCTGCCAACTCTAGGTCGTGGGTAGGGTAGGTATGCTCATGGGGCTTCAGTTGCCGCGAAGCGTAAGCGACAACGTGACCCTTTTGCATGAGCAGACCTCCTAACCCCTGCAAGGAGGCGTCCGTGTACACAACGAACCTGCCACTACTGTCAGGGATGGTGAGCACGGGAGCCGAGGTCAACCTCTCCTTCAGCTCCAGAAAACACGCCTCACAGGCGTCTATCCAAGCGACGGGCACGTCCTTCCGGGTCAACTGTGTCATAGGATGCGCAATCTGTGAAAACCCTCAAATAAATCGTCTGTAGTAGCCTGCCAGTCCTAGGAAACTGCGAATCTCAGTGACTGAACACAGTCTCTCCCACCTGAGGACTACCTCAACTTTGGCTAGGTCCATCGCCAAGCCGTCTCCAGAGATCACATGACCTAAGAAGGTCACCTCCCTCAACCAGAACTCGCACTTGCTGTATTTGGCGTACAGCCTACGTCGTCTCAGAGTGTCCAGAACCATCCGCAATTGCTGTCCGTGCTGCGTCTGATCTCTAGAATAGATGAGTACATCATCTATGAAAACCACCACGGACTGGTCCAAGTACGGTCTAAACACCCGGTTCATCAGATCCATGAAAGCAGTGGGGGCATTGGTCAGCCCAAACGACATGACCAAAAACTCGCAGTGTCCGTACCGGGTGCGGAAAGCTGTCTTGGAGATGTCGGTCTCCCTGATCCTCAACTGGTGGTATCTCGACCTCAAGTCGATCTTGGAGAACACCGTGGCACCCCGCAATTGGTCAAACAAGTCGTCGATCCTCGGCAGCGGATATCTGTTCTTGATGGTGACCCTATTCAGCTGTCGATAGTTCACACAAAGGCGTAGGGTACCATCCTTCTTTTTCACAAACAGTACCGGGGCTCCCTAGGGAGACGCACTGGGCCTCACGAAACCTTTCTCCAAAAGGTCCTGCAACTGAGACTTGAGCTCTCGTAGCTCAAGCGGTGCCATCCTGTATGGCGCGGTGGAGATGGGGCTGGTCCCTAGTAGTAGTGAGATCTCAAACTCGATCTCACGCTCGGGCGGTAGTCCTAGTAACTCGTCTGGAAACACGTCAGGGTACTCTCTGACCATCAGGATACTCTAGAAGTCTACCACAGGGCTGGGCTCTGCCACCACACAAGCTAGGAAGCCCTCACACCCTTGGCTCAAAAGTCTCGCTCCCGAAGTGCCGAAATGCACCTAAAACCTCCATCCACTGGCTGTCCGTGAAACTCGAAAGAAGGCAACTCCGGAATGGAGAAGACGATCTTCCTCTCAAAACAGTCCACCAAGGCGTGGTAAGCAGACAGCCAATCCATCCCCAGAATCACTCCAAAGTCCTCCATCTATATCATAATCAGGTCAGCTGGCAGGCTATGTCCCCCGACGCTGACCTCGCAATCCGTGTACACCTCCTCAGCTACAAACAGCTGACCACTCGAACCTCTGATTACGAACGGATTCTCTAACAGCGTATAATCCTAGCCCAAACTAACTGCGAAACTGGCTGCGACAAACGAGTGCGTAGCGCCGGAATCGAAAAGTGTGTAAACGAGTCTGCCGGAAACTGAAACCATACCTGCCACTACCGAGCCCGAAGCTCTGGCATCCCTATGTGTCAGGGCGTTGATACGCCCCTTAGCTCTAGGTGCGGACGAAGCAGCCACACTCTGCGTTGGACGGGCAGGTGCTGGCCGGTACCCTCCTCGTGACTGCTGTCCTCCTCCTCGCGCCTGGGAACCGCAGCCTCCTGCGCGCCCTCCAGTGCTCTGCGCGGGGAGTATCTGCTGACCTCCTACCCTAGACGGGCAGTCCCTCCTGATGTGGTAGGCTGGCCACACTGGTAACCTAGGGGAACCCGACTCCCGCCCTCAGTGGGTCCCTACTGTCGACTAGGCGGGGGTCCAGTGCTAGCGACTGGCCCCTGTCGAGGGCCCTCAAAGGCCACTGATGGCCCTGCAAAACGTGAAGGCTCTCCTGCGGACGCCACGTGTCTCCTCTCTCGCCGGCCCTGTGAAAAGTCTGGCTGAAAGGGCCTCTTCCGCCCGCCGTCAGTGTCTCGCGCGGACGAGTTGGTCTCCTCATAAGTCATAGCTGCCTCTACCACCCTCGAAAACGTAGGCAGCTTCAGGGGTTTGACATACCCCCTGATCGCAGGCCGGAGCCCCTCGGTGAACCTCCAAAGGCGCTCCTCCTTTGTGGCTACTGCTGTCGCTGCAAAGCGGGACAGCTCCAAGAAACACGTGCGATACGCGCTCACAGTCATCGTTCCTTGGCGGAGGGTGTGGAACTCCCGCCTCCTCTGGTCCTGCCACATCTGGGGAAAGTACTGCTCGCAGAAGAGGGTGACGAACTGGTCCCAGGTCGGCTCGTCCCTCTCCTGTTCCTGGACCACCCTCCACCACCTGTGTGCCGCACTCTCCAGCTGGTACGTGGCAAAGGCCACGCGGCACTCCACCGAGGGGGCGAAGGGTGTCGAAGATCTTCTCCAGCTGCTCAAGCCAGTCCTCTGCCTCGGTCGAGTCCTCATCCCCCTTGAAGGAGGGGGGCTTCAGCTTCCAGAACTGTCCGAAAAGCTCGAAGTGGCGCTGCAGTGGAGGTGCTGGTGCACCTCAAGGCGAAGGTGCCTCATACACAGAAGTGTCGAAGGAAGGTGGGGGCGGCAGCGGCCCATCCCCTCCCCCGTGTCCAGCACCGTGTCCATCGTGTGGTCCCACAGAGGACTCCCCCTCTACAGCCCCAGGAGGAGGCGCTCGGGGCGGTGGGTGGAGCTCCTCTCGTACAATATCCCGTATCAGCTGGGTGAGGTCCCAGGCCTGGACACCTGGGAGTAGTGGCTGGTCTACTGAGGTGTCGGCAACGGCACGCCCACCTCGCCGACCTCGTCCTCGGCCGCGCCCGCGGACTGCCTCACCAGTCCCGCGACGAGGCATCTCCTGCAAGGAGATGCGAAACAAAATGGAACATGTCACTACGGAACGATACCTAACAGAACGTCTGAGAGCTCATGTCAAAAGATATGTTGTCGTGGCTACTCTAGTTATAGACATGTGAATTGGTTATTTTCCAGTCAGTTGATTCACTTCTCGGGACGACCTTGCTCTGATACCATCTTGTAACGACCCGATTCCCGAGTCCCTACGAGACACGAGAACCGAACCGACTCGACTAATCCCAAGACCTGGTCGTCCAACGAGGAAGTAACCAAAAGAGCAGTAAAATAAACCACATTTAGCATGAATATAACTAACAGTAAGAAAATACAGCAGTAAGGAAAGAAACCACTACAGTATATACCACCACAATAGTAGAACAACATTCATAACATAATATGAAACTGCAGGTAAAGAAAAGTACAGCGGTAACAAGAACTACTCACTGCAGTGGAACCAAAAAGAGGTACAAGAGAACAGTGGTAACTCTACTGGACCTTACTCAGCCCAGCGTCCTCTGCAGCCGCTGACCCTGGCTGCTCAACACCTGGTCCTGAAAGGTAACGAGTGTAACACGTCAGCAAAACGCTGAGTAGAGTGGTAGCTAAACTAAGGAAACAGTAAAGTGTACAGTAGCTGTTTTAATTTTCTTTCTTCCTTTATTTACGCCTTTCTATTGTTTCAAAATTTATCTATTTCTCAGATCCTTTACTTGATCTCGAATGTTCCTCATGGGAACGATCTTGATTGCAGCCTTTTCCAAAAAGTAGAAGTAGCACGTGGTGCTCTCCTGGCCGGGAGAGTCCCCCGTGGTGATCCTACTCTCAGTCAACCACCCCAGGGTCACGGACAGACGTAACGGTGACTACGACACGCACGATAAACGCACAGGTAGCTAACCCGCACTGGCACGCGGTCAGTCGTTTCCGTTAACGAGTGCGTCCAAAGCACACCACGGAACCAGTACAGGGCAGAGCCCTCTCAGTAACAGGGGTCCAACCCCTCCACAGTAACCAAACAGGGGCCTTGCCCCTCCACAGTCCGCGCACCCTCGCCTGACTATCCTGGTTTGCCCAGTGGGCCTAACAAGTCAGTGTAGGAGGCTAGCAGAACCCCGGGGCCCGTGGGGTAGCTAGTACCTCCCAACACTAGTAGCTCTCCTCGGTACTACGTACACGAGGGCCAGCAAGTCGGTACAAAGTGGCCAGTCCTAACCCTGGGTCCCTGGGGCGGCTGGCTCTGCTCTGCACTAAACAGGTACAGGTACTTCCCTTGGTACTACGTACCCAAGAGACAGCACACTACCACGTCTTTCTTTCTCAGTTCCATTCCTTTCTCTTTCCAGGAGTTCCGCTCCTAATTCCCCGTAGGGTTCCAGTTCTTTTAACTCAGCACATTCAGGTTTCACCTTTCCAGTTTCACACTCATACATCCCATATTCTCAGACCTGCTCATTTATTCATAACAGGCAGCTGTTAAACCAATTTACAGGTAGCTATTATTTCCTTTCCACATTTTCCAAGACTGCAGTATTCATATATTCTACTAGTTCTTCCCATCCTAGGATTCATGCCATACCCTAGGATCTATCATACAATCTAGTTTTCCAGCCCTAGGATTCATGCAACACCCTAGGATCTACCATTCATTCTAGTTTCTCATTCCTAGGATTCATGCAATGTCCTAGGTTCTATTTATGGTTCCATAATTTAACAGATTATACCAATAAACTTAAAAGCCACTCTACCGGTTACAACAGGAGTACTGGGGGCGGGGTCGGGAATCCCGCGTGCCTCTGCAACCCTCGAGACTGCAACGGAACGGGGTCCTATCACAAGGATCAAGCACAAGGAGTTTCTCAAAACAGTATATAGCTACTGTAGACGGGTAGAGGATTTAATTCCGAAAAGAACGCAACTTGAAACACGGAAAACGGACTCCGAACGGGCCCTAAACGGGTCGAAAACGACGAAACAGTGCAAAATCAGACGTCTGGAACTTCTTCCAGACGTCTTAAAAAGTGGATCAGAGTTACCTTTGCTCTGCATGGTCTCTCAGACGTCCAGAAGCCTGCGGGGGCGTCTGGCCTAGTTCCCAAACGTCCAATGGTCACCCCGGACGTCTGGAAGTCACTCCCGTCGTCTGGCACTGCAGCCAGACGTCTGATTCGCGTTGGATGCGAATCTCAGACCCTGCGCGTACCCATTTCTCTCTCTCAGTATGGACGGTCGTAGGAAAGGAGGAAGGTAGGAAAATAACTTACTTACCAGACGTCTTCCCTGTCGTCTGGTTGAAAGCCCAGACGTCTGATTCTGGAGAAAATTCCAGAATCAGGGCGCAACTCGCCCTCCGCTCGCGACGCATGGCTGCGCCGCGCCTCGTCCGCCTTCTGCTCGAGTTGCAGCAGGCCTCCCGCGTCACCCCGGACGCCTGCTGCTCCCCCCGCCGGCTGGCTCTAGCAGCCCCGACAAGCTCGCCCTCTGGCCGAGCGCCTCCTCCCTCGCGCAGCACCTCCTCCCACACTCACCGCGGCTGTCGCTGCTGCCGCTCACTCGCGCTCGCTCTCGCGCACCGGCTAGAAGGAGAAGAGGAAGGGGGTGGAGGTGATGAGAGTGAGGGAGAGGGCGTGGCGTTTTAAAGCCGCGCGGGGAGGAGAGAGAGCGGACAGAGGACGCAGCCTGCAGCCGCAGGAGAGAGGGAAAGAGAGAGAGAGATGCGCTCATAGGAGCGCGCAGACGAAACCGTTCGTGTCGAAAAAATTGAATCCCAGACGTCTGGAAGGGGTTCCAGACGTCTGGTCCGACGTTTGGGCCACCTCCCAAACGTCTTAAAATACGTCTGAAGCCGCGCGTTCGTAACAAGACCCATCATGGTACCCCTGACGATCTCCGCACATGCAGGTGCCTAGTGAGCCTCTCGCTCGAGTACCCTTGCAACAAGTTGGATTCAGGTATGCTCAAGTACCTTGTCTGATGATGGCCTAGGGTTCGCCACCACTCTTGGGAGCTTCTTAAGTTCCAAGGTAGATCCTTGGGTAGCTCCTAGCTATCGTAGTATCTCAGGTCTCCCTCCCAAGTAGTGAACTCAGTTCACCCAGTCTAAGGCACAACCTTACTGGCCCACCTAGCAAACCAACTCTATTCTTATTTCCTAGGGTCTGACTGCAGACCTTTGGATCCAAGTGATTCTTCATTTAGATCCTATAAGAAACAACCATTTCATGTATTGCATATTCACCATACACTTAGTTCATTTATCCAGGTTTCATTTGTACCCTCCCAATATTGATTTATCACCTTCTTTATCTGGTGATCTCTCAGGTGTTTGCAGATTCACATATTCTTCTCACTTTATATCACATGTCAAGGCTTGCATATTTTCCATATTTATCCAAGTGCTGAAGCAAAAACATGCTCACTTAGGTCAGTACCGGTATTAACCATCAGTACCGGTATTCGGCTAGTTCCACCCCAATTATAGCAGATCATGGCCATTAGGGCTAGTACCGGTACTGATCATCAATACTGGTACTGACCAATATCGGTTTTTTTTCCCTTAGTTGAATGCATCAAGGGGTCTTGGGAACCATCCAATATCGATACTGATCAACAATATCGGTACTGGGTGGTTCCAGGCCCTACTCCAGCATGATTTCAACCTTGTATCACAACTCAAAGTTTCCTTATGTGGAACCCATTATCCTGATGATGCTAGGTACAAAACAAGCATTTAGTGCCCGGTGAAACCTTGCAAGCAACACGATAAGGTTTCTAATCCTCCTAGCATGCCTCCAATCCTTTTTACATCCATCAACCCTAGGCATGTACACCATTACATAGCTGGCCACCATTGACTCGAAATCCAAAGAGGCACTTAAAGGAAAAAAAGGAGTTAACATCCCTACCTCAAGCTTCTAGCTGCAGCTCTTGTCTTGTACTCCTTTTTCCCCACTTGCTGAAATCACAACAGCAACAACCACACAACAATGACAGCTGCTCCTGCACTTCGCCCTCTTCTCCTATTCCTCCTCCACAACAGCAGCACCAGCAACAAGACACCAGTAGTAGCTAGAGTAGCCACCAAGGAAGGACGATGGTCTCTCACTCTCCTTCCTCTTGTCAAAGAGTGGAGCCAAGAATAGTCGTTGGCTTTCCGAGGAAGCCAACATCTAGATATCTAAAGGGTCATTTTGTCCATACCACATTCCACTTCTTACTTGAGGGGCAAGTAAGTCCCTCAAACCATCTTCTCTTGCAAAGGGCCCCTCACCATGATAGATGTAAAGTCTTAGTTAAACAAAAATGAATGTTATGGTTTCAAAGGTCTTTTAACTCATTAAACACCCCACTTAAATGGGTTCAAAATTAACAAAAAAATTTTGGGTCGTTACAGAGATCCTTAAGGAGGAAGACACACCAAGAGGTGAGAGTTTTGCACTTGTTATTCTAGAAGTAGGTATGCGGTGAGGACGAGGATATGGACCTAGCCATGTCTACCCAAAGTGCCTACACTGTGAACGCAACAATCATCCACAAGATAAGTGTTGGGAGAAGTTTGGGAGACCACTATGTGGGGCTACTAACACCTCACGTTTGACTCCCTAATTCATGAAGTCCTTGAGAAGCTGCGTGCTCTACCGCAAGAAGACAAGTCAGCAGCGGCCGTCGTGACGACTACTCAGGTTGCTACAAAAACAATGACTCCAGAGATCGCAAGAGGATTCACCATTAACTTGGCAAAGGAGAAGACCGAGAGCTTGGATCATGAAGAGGATGGATGGTGGGGCGTTTAGCCTCATAAGTGGAAGACCAAGTCATCGGCCTCACGGCCTTTTACTTGAGGGGGAGTGTTAGTAATAAGATGGGTCATGTGGCACTGCCACGTTGCAGCTATCTAAGCATGTAGCAGTGCCATGTGTCAAGAAATAAAGCGCCCTAAGGGGTCGGCGGTTTGGTGGTCCAAGGGACCAAATTTGAGTCTTTGCTTAATTGCTAAGTTAGTTATTTCTAGCAAATAGGTTTTAGGAAACAATGTTTGGGATTTATTTTCTTGTTCAGAGATAAGATCTTTCCTTAAGTGATAAGATCTTTTATTTCCAAATGTTGGGATATGTTCTCTCTATATAAAGAGAGTCTTCCCTTGTATTTCTTCTTTGATCAATAACAATATTTCCAACTCAAGGCTCCTCTCCTCTCTCTCTTTCTCCTCTCAACTGTTGGCCACCACCGGCCATCCAACCAGCCAGTTGGGACTCCTCCACCCCTCCTGTCCACATGCGTGGATAGTCCACGCATGGATTATTTTCCTATGCCAAGTAGAGCCTTCATGCTCCACATTCTGTTTTATACACATGTTACCTTTATCTTATTTCAGCAAGTATGTTTTATGACCTTTGTCGTAGAATTTCATAGTCAACTTGGTGTAAAATAGTTTCTCTTAAATTTGCTAGTCAAGCATGGTCATAATATACCTTACTATATGCATACTATAGACCTATTAGGTTTCTCAACAACTCAACTACCCCATATTTGCCTATCACATACACCCAGGTTTGATACTCAAGAGGTTATCTACATTGAACATCACTTCATAGACCATGTAAATTTTGTAGTCACTTTTTTCACAATCACATTCTTGTGGGAAATTTATAGTGTATTGTAGGTGGTGAGACCCCTAAATGATTAGTGACAAGTCAATATTTTGTTCACTTTATTAGGTCAAAATATACTAGTTAGGGCTCATGATGAGGTTCTCATCACTGTTCAAGGGTTCCCAAAAGAAGCAATTCTTCTCTTCAACAAACTAAAAATGTTTATTGGTTTTCTTGAAAAATCCATTACCCAATCTGCCTGCAAATGAAGTAAATGTACTGGATTCTAAACTAAGAAACAATTTAAGAAAAAATCTTTAACAAAACCTCCTTGATAAAAATCTTTTACTAGGGCTAACTAATTCAGCTCAAGAAAATAAAAGAGAGTTTTTTTTTTGTGCTAATGCACCTAACCTAAATGCATGAATGATAATGGTATATTTTATGGTAATAATTCTGCCAATCAGGGTTTCTCTTAAGGGTAACATGCACAAATAACACATCATAAATGGGCATGACAGCATTACATGCATCGCATATCAAGATTGCTTATAATTCAATATTAATAGCCATTTATACAAGTTCATGTCAAAATAGGCTTTAGATGAGCAATCGAACCACATGGATGAATTCAAAACGACGAACGGAGTCTAACGGGCTTAAAATTGACCAAATCCGACATCTGGAGCTCCCGCAATTGACCCAAGAAGTTATAATCGTTGATCTGATGATCAACAGTCCACGGCGCGCCACGTGGTGCAAGATCAGCGCAACCATCAACCGCAGCATGCACATCCATCACCCGCAGGAGTGATCTCAGCCGTTGATCTTTGATCGAACAGCTGAGAGTCGCCCACACGCCCGCGTACCCGCCTCCTCTCTACGACAATCCGCTGCAATAGCGCAAGGGTAGATCGACGCATGCTCGCACACCCGATGCGGGGTCGAAACACACCACGTGGTGAATTTGTGGCGAAGGCACGCGCAGATGAAATTCGGCTGTCGATGCGCGAGCGATCGACCGGATAGAGGCTACATGGCGCCCGCAGATGCATCCATGCCATACGCGCGTGCATGGCGCTCGTAAGGCGTGATCTGAGGCACACTCAGCGCGCGATCTCGACCTTCCGATCTTCAATCGGACGACCCTCAAGGTGACAACGCGGATCACACGAGAAGAACGGGCGCACGTGCTGGATCGAGAGGCAGGAGCCTACATCGACGGTTTTGGCATGGGTTTAGCGATGTCCTGGACGTCACTAAAGCCCACACTTAAATTAGAAACCCCTTCTTCCTATATAAACCCCCTCCAACCACCCATGGAGAGCATTCAATTAGTTGGAAGTATTCTGCCCCACTCCTAGCCATCTTTACACACTTTTGTAATCACCGGAGTCGACGAGCCGCCGACGGAGCCCTCCTCCACCGCTATGGCCGCCTCGCCGTCTCCTTTCTCTTTCTCTCTCTCTAGCTTATCTTTACTTGTGCTTAAGCATTTATCTAGTGTTGTAATTGTAAAACTCGAGTTGCATGTTAACTATATAGTATTGATGTTGTTTTCATCTTGATCTAAGTGAATGCCATGATTTAAAAGAACTCTAACCCTACTCTCTTTCTCTCTTTTCTCCAGCGTTTTCTCGCGCAAGCAAAAACTCACCATTTCCGTGACAACTAAGTGACAGAAAGACTCAATTTCACGCCTCCCTATGTATGACACTCGGACTCAAATCCGTTTCTATATTTAAAACCGATGCAGTGAACGCGAGCTACAATGACACTCTTAAACAAACGCGTCCGTAGCACGTCAATGAATACTGCCTAAAAAAGACCAAAAATGCAAAATGCATCCCCCCATAGCTAAATCCTACAATGTCTTCATTGTAAAATTAAAACATGAGGAAAAAGGAAGAAAATCACATGATGAAGGCATTATTTTGGATGTTAGGTTGCCTCCTAACAAGCGGTGCATTTTCTATCAGCAGCCAGACTTATAGGGAACCTACAAGTCTGATTCCAAATAGAAATAACTAGGCCCTAAAAATATGCATAGAAGCGCAGGCCTAGAGAACAAGTAGCCAAGGATGTTGGCAAGCTGATGATGCAACGTTATCCCAAATGCTCAGTAGAAGAAATGATAATAGACAACCTTGCAGGCTACCTAGAGAGGTCTAGAAAAAAGAGTAATAGAAGAAGGGACCTCATGAAATAGGAATAGAGGATAACAAGGGTTCTCCAAAGTAGGAAGGGTTTTAAAAGATATAATCATAAGTATGTCAGACCCTTGAATGGCGAGAGTAAAAGTTCAAGCATCAATCCAAACTCATCATTCCACTCAGGGATGTACTGGCCGAATATTCTCACCAGAAAGAATGTAAGTTAGTAGAAACCTGAGCTAAGGATCTGTTAGGGAGTGTAAGGGTTGTTTGGGCTGTTGGGAGGTAATGATTAAGTCCAATGAGGGCTTAGTCCTTGTCAAGTCTAGTTCCAACAACAACTCAAATTTTGTATTGTTCTCCCTAATAGTTGTTGTGAAGAAATTCAAGTCACCCTACCCATCATTAATGATTTCCTCAAGAGTGGGAGTCATATTTTTACCTTCAAGTTTGTGAGAATCAATGGTGGACTCCAAATCACATTCATTTGATGGTAGGGTCAAAGCAACTGAATCATTATCATCAGTTTTATCCCCAGATTCTTTTGGTTCACTTAAGTTTTTGTCGGGATGTACATGTGATTCACCAGTAAGGGGAGGAGTTGCTTTAGTATCCTTAATTACTTCTGAAGGAGGATCAATCTCAATGTTATGGAGTAAGCCTATATCTCTCAATTCTTTACTCTCTTCGGGGCATAAATCCTCAATTGATATGTATTATCCTCGAGAGTCTCTCTTAGGCTTCTCAATCTTATGTTGGTCCCCCTCCAACTTAGACTCCATATCTTCCTAATTTTGGAGATGATGATTTTCAAAATCACAAGTAGGGAGGAATCCGGATTTCACCAGATCATTCATATCCTTAGGGGATAAGTCCTCAAATAACACATAATCCCCCCGAGATTCACTCCGAACTCTAAGTCTGGGTTCCTCCATTAGGTCATTATCCTCTTCTAAAATAGACTCTTTGTATCCCTAAGACCAAAATTGATCCAATTCATCGAGATCTTGGTTCATTCCCATAGGGTCACCTACATGTAAATCCTCAGAATGTTGTATGGTAGATGTTGGTTCCCTACGTGGAGGATCGAGATTAGGCTCACTACAAGTAGAATGGGGCTCCACCACAGGATCAATTGGGGAAGTGGTATGATTAGCACGACCTTGACCTGGGTCATCGGGGGTGAGAAGAATACTGTCAACAGGGTCAGGGTCCTCAAGTGGTACCATCTTCCCTTTCTTTTGACTCCAATATAGCTCTGGTGGATAATCACTAGGATCGTTCTCCTCTAGCGATTGTGTCTCATGGGGATTGTTTAAGGAATAGCTACTCATTAAAACGGGATCCCTGGTGTCATTTGTTTCCTTAGAATTATTTTGATGATCATGGTTGTAAAGATAGGGATCAGAATCAATAGTAGGAGGGTATCTAAGCTAACTAATTTCCTCGTTCAGTTGTTGACTATTCCTTAAAATCTCTCTCATAGACTCCATCATTTCATTTTGTTGTTTTTGCATTTCTGTCATAAAAGAGGAGAGACCACTGTTAGATTAGGGAGGATAGTCCATCTCAGGCTCAGGTTACCTAGAAGTATCAGTCCAACCTTGATAAGAAAAATCATGAAGGGTGGGAGGGTTGGGTCTTGGCATAGTAATGGAAATTCCAGAGGTGGAAAATCCCACTCTTAGGCTTTGCTCAAAAGTGGGAGTTATCGAATTAGTACTCCCAAGGTAGGAATAGGACTAATCCCATGAATTGTCATTGTACCCCTCTAAGGAGGGATATGCTCGGGGCATGGGATCTTGGTTAAAAGATGGGAAGTATTAGTTCTGATAATCTAAATGATAGGAATAAGGGTGATCCATTTCTTTTAAGCCAAATCAGTTTAACTATCTTAAGACTCAAAAGAATTCAAAATAGAAACAGAGACTTCCTAAAGAGCTCTACACATAAACCATTGCCAATACAAATGCAAATACAATGGGATTCTAATTTTAGTAGATTGCAGGACTCCTCAATCCTACTCCATAGGTTAGTCAAAGACGTCAAGTCAATGCTCCTCTGTTCCCACTTAAGTGGTATAAGAGGTCAGGTGTACCTTGAGATCCTTAACTGACGTGTCTTCGTGCGTGTGTGTTAAGAGGTGTCGTTATAGTTGCACTTGATACGTCGGTTTTAAAAGAAGTAAACGGAGGTGAGTCCGAGTGTCGATCTCAGGGAGGCGTGGAAATCGGATTTTGTTTACCACTTGTTGTCACGAAAAAGGCGGAGTTTTGCTTGCGAAAGAGACGGTTTTGAAAAGCGAGAGATAGAGAGAGTTTAGGGTTAGAAAGCTCTTGGTTTTGATCATGCACTTTAAACAGAAATTAAAAAGGCAACTAAATGGAAAATAATTTCATTAACATGCATTCATAGTTCACGGTTTACAATATTAAATACATGCTTCAACAAAAGTAAATGAAAGCTTAAAAGAGAGAGAGAGAGGTAGAGAGAGAGTGGAGAGCGACGAGGCAGCCACGGCGGTGGAGGAGGCTCCGTCGGCGGCTCGTCGTCTCCGGTGATTACAAGAGTGCCTAAGACTAGCTAGGAGAGGAGTGGAGTAGTTGCAAGTGGGAGAGGATCCCTTGAATGGTGGTAGAAGGGGGTTTAAATAGAGTTAAGGGCTTCCTAAAAGAAGAATGTGCTTTAGCGACATCCAGAACGTCGCTAAAACTGCTTCCAGATACGTCGGTGAAGGCCTTCTGCCGCCGGTCAGCCGCCCGCCCCTCTCTCTCTTCAGGCGCGATCCGTGGCTGTCGAACGAGAGCCGTCCGATTGATGATCGGACGGCTGAGATCCTCCCGCGCCTGCGCTAGGATCGCGCTTCGGGCGCGCGTGCGCGCGCGCGTTTCCGCCCGGCGTGCGCGCGCGCGTGGGAGGTGGGGCGCTGTCGTCGCGCCGCGTGGCGCAATCCTGGCCGCTCGCTTTTGATCGCGCGGCTCAATTTTGCCGCGCCCTTCGCCCGCAAATGATTTTCGCTCCGCGCGAATCGAACGCGCGTCGCCGCAACGCGGGCGTGCGCGCTAACCGTTGCGCCACGCCCGCGCTTTGTCGCGGCGACCGCGGGCGAGCGCGCGGATCTCGGCCGTTCGATCGAAGATCAACGGCCGAGATGCGTCCTTGGCTGGCTTGGGGGCGTGCGGGCGGCGGGGGCGGGGCGACGTGGCGCGTTCTAGGCCGTTGATCTCCAGATCAACGGTCAGGATTTCTTGGGCCCATTGTGGGAGCTCCGGATGTCGGATTTGGCCGATTTTGAGTCCGTTAGACTCCGTTCGTCGTCCTGAATCCATCCGTGCGGTCTGATTGCTCATCTGAGGCCTGCTTTGACAAATGCTTTACACAAATGGCCATTAATACAGTTTATAAGCAATCTTGGTACTTGATGCATGCAATGCTCCTATTCTACTTTATGTTGTGCCTTTTATTCTAAAGATGGGCCATATTCAACCTAATTACTACCCCCTTGCGTGGTGTTATCATTAACCAAAACTGTCTGAGGAAGGTTGAGGTTAAGAGTGTTACAATAGATGGCCAAATAAGTTTTACAAGAATTACGCTTCCTAGGCCGACCTTTGTTGGTTCCTACAACCTACTCGTAAGGGATGGAAGTCTCGAATCGAGCCCATGCATGAGGAACTGAACTAACTTGGTGGATAGGCTTGTTGATTTCTGACTAATTGCCCTTGTGGTGCAAAGAGGAGAGGTAGAAATTTATCTAGTAACCTTATGTGTGATGTGTATAGTGTCTCAGCTGTGCAATACACGTATACATTTTGTATTTTGAAATCCTGCAAACAAGTCTTTTTGCACGTAATTTAAAGTTACTGATTTTAAGGTCCAACCTCTTAGATATCCCAATTTCTTTTAGGGTGACCACTGAATTAATTGAATTCAAACGCTTTAGTGGTCTTGGATTTAAGTCCAATGCAGATGCATGACAGGTATTTGATGCTAAAGAGAAAATTTACCTTACTCCAGCTCTCTTAAATGCAAGATGTCTACAATGCAGAAAGAAAAACTAGATGTTGCTCAAACAATTAATCTTATATGGTTGCCCTATAGATATGCACTTCTAACAGGTAGCTCGAATTTTTTTTTTTATATAACAAAAATGCCAACTAAGCTAAAATAACCATCAATCCACAAAAGAAAATAAAAAGCATAATCAACTAAACAAAGTAGGAACACTCTCCCAAAAATACGCTCTCGTATACAAGAGCGATAAGCAATAAAAGCACTGGGAATAGGTTCCCAAAAACATCCAACATGGGTCCACAAGACAGAAATTAAATGTCTAATGTCTATCTAGCCTAATTTAAATCTAAAAGAAACAAACAGGCCTTCGGTCATGAATCTTCCCTCTTTCACACTTGTGGAATCAAGGCCCACGTGCACATGAGATTATCCTCGAGGTGGAGACAAGGTCCACCAAGACGAGTGTCTGCTGTGTACTCCTCCTCAAGATCGTACCTCTCATGAAAATATATATGTCAGTGAAAATATAGCCTCAAGAAGAATCAATGTAAGTTGAACAAATAAAAATTTTGAGTCTACTAGGCCGGTTGCTTCCTCGGCAACGACGTCATTTGACGAGTCGATATTCACTTAATAAGATGATAATTAAAATAATTTGTCGTTGTATTATTTTTACGGTGGAAAATCGACTATCAAAATAGTAAATAACTCAAAATCTAACCACAGTGGATTATGTTGTATCCACAGGGAAGAACTTAGCCTAATAAACTTGTAAATATGTAACCTTCGGTTCAAAATGATTGACCAGATATTTGCATGTGAAAATAAATATTCAATATCAAATTAACAAAGATATATCCTTGAAGAGAGAAAAATTATGATATAGGAGAGGGATAAAATATTTAGAATAATAATTTAATAGTATTAATAAATCACTAATTCCATAGGAAAAGTTTATACATCTTTTGCTTTTTCTTTGTTAGAGAATAAGATAAACAGAGGGGGCATGAGAGCAAATGCAACATAATAATATATCAATAAAACTAATTTGAATGGAGTTGTAATGGTAGATTTCATAAAAGCTAATTAAACCTAAAACAGAGCACCACTTGTGCGTGCTCGTGCACTAGGGAGAAGAGCTTGCGGTGACTAGGAGCTTAGTGGCGGTGTGCTGGGTCGCAGCCTTCGTGCCGGTGGTGGCGACTTGACGTGGGGCAGCCGGCGATGGTCGGTCGGTGTTGAAGAGCCCGACGACAGCAGCTACTGACGATAGAGTGCTGGTGACAGCCGGCGGTCGTGGACATCGAGCAAGGTATGATGGAGGTCGGCTAGACGTTTGTGAGGTCGGTGTTGAGTATGGCGACCGATGGTGGTGGTTGCGAGTGGATGTGGAGGTGTGGGTGTTGGGTTCTTTGTGGGAGGAATAGGGGACAAGAAGAGAGGAAAAAGAAGATAAAGAAAGAGGAGAGGAGGAAGGTAGTGTGTGGTTGTGGAGGGTGCGGTCAGGAGGCGCACTGGTGCTGTGGCCGTGGTGTGCAGTGGTTGATGGTGTATATGAGGCTGCGCTTGCAGTGATGGCGGTGGTGGGTTACCATTGGGTGTAACAGGAGAGGAAGGTTCAGTCTTTTATCGTCATCGATAACACTCCTCATCTTAAAAAAAAAAACGGGAGAGGAAGGTGAAGGCGAAGGAGAAGAAAAGAAGATGATGGAAGGGGAAGTACTGGTGGTGGACGTGGTGATGGGCTAGTCGCGGTAGCAGAGGTGAAGACTCGTAGTGCACGCTTCAATCACAGTGTACTCAGGTTCCACAGTGCCGATGGGATGCACGATGGCGGTGGTGGAGGTGGTTGTCCCCCTAAGTGGGGAAGAGGAGAGATCCCCATCACCCGTGTGTGGCCACACTTTTATAGATATTCTGCCGCCGACCCTCCCTCGATTTGTTGCTTTTCCCGAAGACTCCGCCTTCTCCAACAACTTAATGGCAGCAGTGAGGCGGTGGGGAAGCATTGTGTTGAGGTCGACAAGGGATAGCGCACAATTGGTGGTGGAGATGGCTAGGGTGTGATGCGTCTGCATATTGCGGATTTTGCACACATGTACCTGCATAATATAAAGATATGCGTTAAGTCCTATCTCTTCCATAGGGTAACTTAATACCTAATTCTAAATAACTAAACTCTAAGAAATTGTGTAAAATGTACTTAGGTAATTAAATGGTCCACTAAATTGGACTCATCAATTAATCCGCACCAATACACTAATAAATCTATGGAACCTTCAGTGTTGTTTAACCCATCACTCCACTTGGCGGCAAGCAAGTGTAGCACAATGGTCGTCACCCTCAATGTTATGTCTTACACCATATAGTACTAGTTTGGCTAGTAGAGTATCTCATTTCTACAAGGATGGCTTTGAGTTGTTGTGGGTTGGGGGTGATGTTGACAAATCTATGTCACATAAACTGTCTATTTATGCATGTTCTTAGGCGTATAATTGCATCATGCATTATAAATAATGTATAACATGCATCGTCATGCATTTAGGTTAGATTGTATAAATTTTAGGTTAATTCTCTCTTTTTGGTGGTTAGGAATAGGGCAATATTTATCGGGACCTCGGATTGAAAATCCAACTGTATACATCTGATTAGGGCAACTATCGGAGTTCAACGACTCCGAGATCACCTTGATCGAACCTCTGTAGTATCAGATATAGTCTAAGAAAGATCAGAGGTCAGGGGGTCATGTGGTGTAAAATCCAGACTTAGATGACAAATTCAACCGCATGGATGGGTTCGGATTTGACGATCGTAGCCTAACAACGTGAAAATCGATCCAATCTAACATCCGTGGCACCACCTATGAGCAATAGAAGATGGATGGCTCAGATGGCGCCACGTAGTGCCATCCAAATCGCCCACGGTCGCCGCAGCTCTTCTTCATTGAATGATCAACGCATCTCAGCCGTGCACGCATTCAGCTGAAGGCAAAGCTCGCACGCCCTCAACTGTTGGATCTTCATCCAACGGCCGAGGGCACGTGAGCGTTAATTTGTAAACGCGACATAAAGCGAGGGATAACACAACGGTTGTGAGCTTAATGCACAATGCAAGGCACGTGTTTGAGTCGCACGAAGTAAGCAAAATCCGCTAAAGGCGAGCACGGGCGAAATTCGCCCGTTGGATCGCGATCAAGCGGCATCAGCAATGGCTACGTGGCCGTGCAGATGAACACGCGCGCTCTCGCGTGATCTGACGCCAAAGTCCACGCCCAATCTGACCCGATGAGGTGCACAGTTGAGCGCCTTCCTCGACCGTTCGATCTTCATCTGACGGTAGGAAAAGAGGCTATGTGGCCTCTTAACATCCGAAGAGGAAGCGGTCGTGGCGTTTAAGCTGTTCGATCAAGTGATCGAACGGCTGAGATCACTCTATGCGTGTGCTTGGGAACGGTTGGAGAAGAGCAGTGGACGTGGCTCTATGAGGAGCGTTGGATTGGCATCGCACGGCTCTCGTTCAAGGCGTGCGTTCAGCAACGGTTGCCTTCAATGACGTTATAAATGTAATTCCCTGCTTTGAGGGGATGAGATCAGCGTGACGTAAAAATGCGGAATTAAAATATAATAATCTCACAAAAATAGACAATCACACAAATGGCACAAATATTTTTAGGTGGAAACCCAACCGGGGTGAAAACCACCACCTAACCCTCTCAAGTTAGGATTTTCTGATCAACCAAGTTGATCAAATCCACTAACATACTACTTAAACGAGGGTAGTACAACCTCAATTACAACCACGCTACAAATGCGAAGGTAGCGTACCTCAAACCCCTTCTCTTCATGAGAAGGATTTTGTCTCACGAAGGAGACGGGAATTCGCAACGCGAATACCCAACCAAATAACAAAGTAAAGTACAACAATAATCCTATAGAGCCAACAAAGTAATTCTTCAACTAAGCTTCTATAGGAGTTAGGATGCTTCCCTTTGCTGGAAGTGCGTCGACGACGTGGATGTGTGAACTACACGACGATGCAACGGTGCTCTCGTGAATTATGGCGGGAGAGCGAGTGCGCAAATGATTGATGCTCTTTAGATGTAGAACTTGAGCTTGGAGAACTAGAGCTTCAACTACTTCTCTTGGACACAAAAGATGTGGAAAGTGGTTTGCTTAGTGTGTCTTGGTGTATGTTTGAGTGGCAAAGGTTCTCCTCTATTTATAGAGGCCCTAGGAAGGCTTTGGAAGGCCTTGGAAGGCTTCCATAGCCATTGAGTGCAAGGTCCAAGAAAATCAGGCCGAAATCTGGAGTAATCATTACACTGACAAGGTTATCTTAAACTGGTTTTCCAGACGTCCAATGCCAGGATCAGACGTCTGATCCTGGCATTGGACGTCTGAAAAACCAGTTTAAGACATCTAGGAACAAAGTCAGACGTCTGATTATAGGCAGGTTTCCTTCCTGACTTGAATCATATCTAAACAGGGTTCTAGTGAATTGTCATCAAACGACATACAGGACGTTTGGAAAGATGTCTGGACGTCTGGAAACCTACTTTTCTGCGGGAATGGATTTTCAAGAGAGTGCAATGGCTATAAAATCTCTAAGAAGAGATTTTGGGTCAACCGAGGCAAAACGATCATGTATCAGATGTCTAGTGTCCTCTACGGACATTTGATACGAGGCAATGGTAATTTTGTTCAGTGTTTACTAAGGCAGCCAACGGTCCACTAATTGGACGTCTAACAAAGTCATCAGATGTCTGAACTAAGGTCTGGATGTCTGATTTCATCAGACAGAACTAACTAAGTCTATCCTAAACATAATTAGACGTCTCAGTCAACAGTCAGACGTCTTAAAAGTATTTATCAGATGTCTGATTTTCATATTAGACGTCTAAAAAGGCTGTTTGAACCCTATTTTGGTTTTCTAAGTTAAAAAACTCAAGTATCCTAGGGTTGTGCAGGTGTTCCTAGGACTACTGTTAAGGTACTTTGAGGCTCTTTAACATGAATCTAAGTAACAAAATAAAGAGCAACAAAAGAAACAAAAATACATAGAGTACAAGGAAAGGAAATCTATCCTACTCTTCATCTCCTTCATTCATCAAGCCATCACTTCTCGCGAAGCTCCTCTGTTCTCCATCAAACTCCTCCAATCCATCCTAGATGCGAGCTCGAACTCCGTCTAACCATGTCTTCATTTGCAATTAACCTGAAATTTAAGATTTCAAGTGCAAATGTTAAATAACACGTGTTTTGTTATCATTAAAATAAACGATCGCGGTACTCTAGCACCAACAACAAATGTCACTAAATGTCCCAACATTAATGTTAAAGCCTTAAAAAGACCTTTCTACCCCCATTTCTATGCCTAGAAAAAGGTCCTACACCCTCCACTTCTTTTTCATTCCTTTCTTCTCTCACCCCCTCCAAAGCTCTACGAGCTTGTCCCAAACTCGGGATGCTCCATTAGAGTTAAAAAGATAATTTTTCCTTCTTCTCACTCTTGTTCGTGGAGTATTCCGCAGTTGTCCTCTCACGTTGCCCTTCTCTATCCTCCTTCCTTCCTCTTCGTTCTCCCTTGTCCAGCATCTCACCGCCCTCGTCCGGGCACTCTGTCAACGCGGCTCGTCCTCTAAGCAGCCCTTGAGGATAACTTTTCTCCTCCTTCTCTTTTTACCACTTTCTAGATTAGATTTCCTACTTTTTAGTGTAACAATTAGATGTAATAAACATAAATCTGTGGTTATGAAATATTTGTTTATTCTCTTCCGATTTTCTCTTTATTTGTATTATTTTTTTCTATCTTTTATTATTTAATCTTTAAGTACAATAGCTAAGGTAGATTTAATTCGACTAGCTACTTTACTTCGTGACAACAAACCAAATGCGATTTTTGATCAAACGTTTGCCTCCCCGTGTCCAACCCGGGACTTACCAAAGTTTCAGTTAAATTATTTGTTGGACAGATTTTTATACGACTACAACGACAGGGTTTTAAAAACTTAAACTTTTAGCATAACAATCCCGCTCAACAGGGGGTGAAAATTTTAAATACCAAAAAATAATTTTTGAGTACTAAAAAATAATTTTTTATTACATTTCAGTCCAAAATCGTTAAGTTTAACAGGCACAATGATGTGACGTTTTCAATGGCATGGCTTGGAATATAGTGAAGTGAATGAAATTTAAGTAATTTTAAGTGGCACTCATGAAAAAATCCCTATATCCAAATGATAGAATAATAAATTGAGACATAGGTGATGGAGGCTCTTAGGCAAAAATCCAATCATGGTTAATTGTGCTAGGGCACTTTTATTCATGGCTGTCTATCTAAACTATCGATTGGTTGTGTAGACATGACATTGAAACCATGATTTATCATACACTAGAGCACTTTTATTGATGATTGACAATCTCGACCATCGATTGGCTAGCACATACATGACACATAGATCCAAGTGATTGGATTGCAAATTTCTAAACTTGCTTAGAATCGAAGTCCTAAAAGTTAGTCTAACTTGGAAGGTCATATTCAAACAATAATGGGACTTCTATGTTTTCTTGGAAAGAGAATGAGACTTCTATGTTAGATTACTAAAGTATGTCTAGAGGATTAACGAGCTTGCTAGACCTAACCAATAAATTGGTCTCTTTCACAAGATATTACTCTTTAGGAGATGATCTACTTAAAAAAGATTAGTTGACCATATCTTTTACATCTTTTTATTTGCTGCTTCATTAAGCATTTCATCTCTTAGAAAGGTAGCATGAACAATATTTATCTCTACTAAATGCCCTTGTTATATGTTTTAAAAGTGCCTAGCACTTTGCTAACAGAGGAGTGAGGTAATAGACTTGGGAATCGATAGTTTTGGGTTGAATAGTTTCATATATGAACCATTGTCAAATTGCATTGAATTTATGTCAAAGTCGCATTCCAAATGGGATAAATTCTATGATCATCCAAGTAAATCTAATATTACCGGAGGAAGTTTCCTAACATTGTTTAGCATCACTTCCAATTATGCAACGAGTTATTATATTAATGCAATACAAGTAATTGATTTTCTCTAAGAATATCCCACTGACGAAGTCTGACAATAATCTTAACCGATACTTATTAGGATATGCTCGTTCATTAGACTCACTCACTGATCTTGACTATGATTAAAATTATATTTTAATTAGATATTTGTGTGTTCCTAGGTTGTGTGATCATAAATTAAAAAAAAAAGCCCTGACCGACATCCACCAAAGATAGGCAGGCCGGGGACCAGGACCCGAATAACGAAATATTCCCGCCCTCTTTTCCCTGCTGCTCGCGTACGTCGCACCATCGCAGCAACAGCTGGTCAGAGAGAAGAATTAATTCCAAGAATCCGCACACCGTCGCCTTCGGTATTACCTCCAGATTCGGATATTTAATTACACGTACACGCACAGCTACACATGTCTATATATCTATATATATGGGGAGGAGGAGAGAGAAAGAGAGTGGACGCGAAGAAGACGTCCATTTCTTTCCACCGCGACTTCCACGGTGAGTGAGACCTCCCCCGATCGGCGCGAGATGCCCCGCTGAGTCGCTGACCTTGGTGATCGCGATCGGTGGCACAAACTGACCGTTGGATCTGGCGGTGGATCGGGATTGGGGGGCCCGAGATCAGATTAGGTGACGGGGAGGGTGTAAGAGTCGGCGAGAGGTGGTAGCGGTATGGAGGGCCCGTCGGCGCCCGCGATCCGCAAAGACCCGTACGAGGTGCTGAGCGTGTCGAGGGACTCCTCCGATCAGGACATCAAGGCTGCTTACCGGAAGCTCGCCCTCAAGTAGTCTCTCTCTCCCTCTCTTTCTCCGGATTCCCACTCTCGCTTTGAATCGGTTGATGTTCCTTTGCGCCCAAACCGTAGCGACCGGGATCGGTTTCGAACGCGTGTTTCATGATCTCGGTCCTGAGGGTTTGGTTGCTGGGTGGGAAAGCACCTTCTATCTATAGAATAATTTGATGGGGTAAATTAAGAAGTTACTGACTTCCTATAATTTCACGTCGGTTGTTTGATCACTTACGTGGATGCTGATATTGTCTCCGAAATAGCACGTCTAGTTTGAGAATCACAATCTACGACCTTTTGGTTTAAGAATCTTAATTTAGGATCTGTTTCATATGCGTTTTTCTTTTCTTTTTCTTTCGTTTTGGTATTCGGTTTTGGCAATTTGATTTCTCGGAAGTCGATGTGGTTACTGAATTGAGTAGGAACTGAAGCGTATGAAGTTCCTAGAAAAGGAATTCGAACTATGAAAGGTTGTCATTGGTCCTCTTGCTGAAAAGCGTTACAATCGGAAATGTTTCAATTACGTGTGTTTCTTCCCGTCTCGGTGCTGTTGTTTAATTTCCTGGAAGTCCAGGATGGTTTCTGAAGCGGGAAACATTTCTTAGAGGCAGCATTTTACTATTTGAAGGGGTTAGGTTTCTTTTAGTTCAGTATTATGTTAGATTTTGGTTTGGTAGGAATGCTTGCATTTCGGGCACTGGATTTTATTTCTTGGGATTTCCGTGACTTCTGAATTTAGTAGTGCTTTGCGGTGTCCTTTTGGTTTTGTCGTCATAATTGTATTCATCATGCCCCAATCCATGACCTCGAGTTGCCGTCACCAATGCTGCTAAGATCCAAGAATGCATACCGTGGCTCTGAGCGGAGCTACCCTCTGATTAACAGCTCTTCTATCCGGAACTTCAAATGAGGCCTGTCGTGGGTTATGAACAAAATAGTACAATCTGCTTAGCCTTTTCTGCCATGTTGAAGCAAGCACACATGGGAACACTTTAATATGGTCTGAGGAGGTGGTGTAGACTGAATCAAAATAAGCAATTGTTGATTTGTATATGGATCTAGACTCAATATCCTTTCACAATGATTAATAATAATAATAATAATAATAATAATAATAAGAAAACTATCACAACAGCAATTATATGGAAGCAATAGTATTTTGTCCCTTCCCTAACTCTTGCAATCCAAAGTGCCCCTTTTTTGCAAATATTATATTTTTTATTTCTTGCTGTTTTTTTTTTTGGCAAAGTATCTCTTGCTGTTTTATATCATCAACATTTCAGAAATCTCCTCTTGTGGATAGAGGAGGTGCAGTTGCCGTTGATGATGCATGTATAAACATTTGAGAGTCTTGTTCAGAATGGTTGTTTACTGTAACGACATATGTCGGAAAGGAAAATAGATTAAGAACCAGATTAGATTGCTCCCTTAGTTCCTGTGTATTGCAGTCAAATGTATTTGCCCGAATATCATACTGGATTCTGCTCTCTGTAATTCCAGGTCCAATGAATTATGAATGATATCATTGCTATAATATTGATTCAGATCAGGTATTGGGATGAGCAAATTTCTCCAAATGCCAATGACAGTGGTTTGCTTTCTTGTGTTTATGTGGCTGGTTTATTGGTTTCTGGTCTTGTAAAATTATTTAAAATCTTCATCCTCTAACAACAGGTACCACCCCGACAAAAATGCCAGCAATCCCGAAGCTTCAGATTGTTTCAAGGAAGTCGCATACTCATATAGCATATTATCTGATCCAGAGAAAAGAAGGCAATATGATAGTGGTGGATTTGAGGTTTGATAAATCATTTTTGTTTTGTAACACTCCCATCTCCCTCCTTGACTTCATTGTAGTGAGGTTGGATTGCGTTAAATGAGGCCTTTACTTTTTCTTTCTGTGGAGGCAGAGGGGCCAGATGAGGGCTCTAGCATGAATTGTGAATCAGAGAATCAACCTAACTTATTCCGATTGGTCAATCTTTGGTACAATCTATCCATTTTGTCCACTGAAGATTATAATAAACTCTGCAGTACCAGTGGCAAAGTAATTTCTATTTTTTTAAATTGATATGCATAATCATTAAAGAAAGATGCCTAATCATGAACAGATCCAGGGGGACACCAGGTGCACATGCCCCTCTGGATTGGTGAAAATCCATTGAATTGAGGTAGTTGTGGGGCTTGGTTTCTATAAATAGCAAGTAAAAATTGCATTATGGTCTCTATATCTATGGAAAGACAACAAAGTAATGGTGGTTGTTCGATTTTTATGCTTTTATTTTCTCTATAAATGACTAGTTGCTATCTGCATCCTATTTTATTGGCAATTAAGTTGATGTATTGAAACAATTCCCATCATAGGTTTTTTCCTTTGAAAGTTCCCATTATAGGTTTTAAAAAATAAAAAATATTATTGCATCATCAATAAGGAAATAGATAGGGCATAATACTTGAATAACAAGGGAAAAAAAAGATAAGTGATAATTTGAAGCTAACTATGATATCAACTTCGAAATTAGAGTTTAAGAATTTGTGTGAATTTCCTCTTGATTAGATGATTTCGAAAATAATTTACTAGGTTGTTTTCCATTATGTTTTTTATAACAGTTGGTCATTAACCTTTTTTAAGCTAAAGTTTGAAAACTTCTCATTTAGTTTGTGGTTGATTCTCTCTTCCATCTCTAATTCTTTAATCCTTGCTTAGATTGGATTTTTAATATTAGCTTATGTAACAAAAAAATTGTACTTCACTCAATCTTCTGTTATTTGTATGAAGTACAATCGGGACTGAGTCTACTTTCAAGAAAGATTCCTTTTCAATGTTTTTATAAGGCCTGAACTGTTGCCATTGATGGAATGATTGGATAATACTAGTTGCCAAAGTAAATTTTTTCCTCTAAATTTCAATAACCTTTTTCTAAAGGATTAAGTTTTATGTAATAAGTCCAATTTGTGCTGTGATAGCAAAGTTCTTTGATCGAGAATTGAAATCAAATACAAAAGTGATTCTATTTTACCATTATATATTTCTCAAAAATAACATAGTGCACTAAACTGGTTTACTCTAAATTATTGGAATAAGATAACTAACCATCTGAAATGATAATTAACATAATTTTTATCTACTCAAATTATAAGATTCCTTTTTGTAGTTAGCACTTGTATTCCCATTGTGAAAATCATCTGGCTCCGCCCCTGCATCTAGTAACTGTATAAAAGTTGGCAACGTGAATACAAATGGTTGACACTCCAAATCCGATTAGGTGTGCTTGAGTGAGAGGTGCCAGGTTGATTGACCTCCAAGAATTCTTTGTGTTGCACTCACTTTTAAAATTACTTTGAAAAAAAAACTTTAATAGGCTAGCATAGTGTTCCAGCTAAAATCCTCATATTTAAGCACCAAGAATTGTTTGTGTACTGCAAGCTACAATTCTTTTTGCAATTGCATGGGGTATAAAAGAACAGATGACAAAATCATGGTTACTTTCCATGTCTCATTCTTGATTTGGACTGGCTTGAGCCTGTAATCTATCAGATCCTATCCCTGTTTGCCATTCTAATATAAGCCTACCCATTACACCTATCAAAACACAAAAAAGAAAAGCATTATTCATTCTTGCAGGCACGGTACCGGGACTATTCCATGAATTGATTTTGATCCCATTCTGTGATATGCATCCATGCCCTTGTCTTACAAGATTTTTTGTTATACCATTAATGATTTATTCCAACTGATGTATAGGCTCTAGAGAATGAGGGAATGGATATGGAGATTGATTTGTCCAACCTGGGAACTATGAACACAATGTTTGCAGCATTATTCTGGTAAGAGTAATTGTAGTAATGATTGGTTCTGTTTATAGAACTGTTGTAATCTTTATTTCTTTTTTCACATTTAAACCTCATAGCAAGCTTGGTGTTCCCATGAAGACGACAGTCTCTGCTAAAGTGCTTGAAGAGGCTCTAACTGGAAATGTCACAATCAAGGATCTACCTCTTGGTACTTCAATAAGTGGCAAAGTATGCTCTTGCACAACAATTTATAGCTCTGCTTTTGAATGCCATTTTCGCCATTAAAAAATGACTTCAAATGATTCTTCCTGTCTGCAGGTAGAGAAACAAAGTGCTCATTTTTTTGGTGTACCCATCAATGATCGACAAGCTCGGGCAGGGGTAGTAATTAGAGTTACCTCAGCTACCCAAAGTAAACTCAAGGTATGACCAGTAAGTAAGGCCCTCTAATTACATGTTTTGTCCCCCATGTTCGCCTGATGTTGTGGCCATTATAATGATTTCTAGATTGGTGACATTTCACCCTTTTTTTAAATGATTTATAGCTTCTTTATTTTGAGCAAGAAGTGCATGGAGGCTATGGATTAGCTTTACAGGTAACAAGTTTTGTTCGGTAATTACTTATTTCATTTTCTGCTCTTCTCCTATTCATTACTCTCTGTCAATTGCCTTTTTGTTGCACATAGTTGCCCCATGACAAGGTGAGCTAACTTATGTATCTTATTTTGCTCTAGTCTGAATCCAGTTGCCAACTCTTGTAGTAAGCTCCAGATATATAAATAGACTCTTCCTTCTACTGATCAGCATAAGTAGCTAACTTATGTATCTTATTTTGCTCTAGTCTGAATCCAGTTACCAACTCTTGTAGGAAGCTCCAGATATATAAATAGACTCTTCCTTCTACTGATCGGCATAAGTTGCTTCTGGTAGTATGCGTTAAGAAGAGCAAGACAAGGAATACTCCCTAGAGGATGACCGTTAGGATGTTTGAATGCAAATCTTATGTGATTTCCAGAAAGCTGGAGTTACCATCTAGGTTTCTCATTAAAAAGATGCATATTTGAATGCACTGCTGTCTCTGCACTTCACATCTAAATTTATTAAGTGTAAGGTAAAAATGAACAGGAGTGCAATGGAAGCCCAATGGAATATGCAAGTTCTTGTCTAGGCCTTAATTATTTTTGGACTACGCTGATATCTTGAAGTTGTGATGGTTTATGTTGCCATAAGCTCCAAGTTTTAGACTTTTGCTGATATTTTAGCAATATCCAAAATGTGCTTTAGTTTCCTCTCCGTTGAGAGGTACATGTACATGATGTTTGATGTAAGGTGCCATTGGTAATGAAAAATGACTGGAGCTTCTTCTACATACACCTCTACAAAGAAGTGTCTTAACCATATGAAGGATCTCTAACCGATCCTTCATAAGGAAGACCCACGTGGATCTACTGTAATCATCCACGAATATAACGAAGTATTTGTGGCCTCCCATATTGCTCACGCAAGAGGGTCCCTAGACATCGCAATGTATCAAATGAAATGGTGATGTGCACCTTGACTCGGCTCTTTGAGATAAGGTAGAATGATGGTGCTTGCCTAGCTACCAAGCCTCATGGTCAAATTCGGCATAGACAAGCAACTTTGGAAACATCTGGTGTATCTTCCCAAAGGATGGGTAACCAAGATGTTGATGGCAAAGTAGTGGGCTAGTAGAGATGGAGACAGCTCTAGCAAAGTGAGATCGTAAGTCAAGATAATAAAGACCAATTTTCTCATATCCACCACTAATAACTTGATTGACATTTTTATCTTAAAAGTAGTAGTGACATTCGTCAAATATAACTTGACACTTCAAGTTCTTGCATAATCTGGTAACTGAGAGGAGACTAAGGGGAAACTTTGGCGCACAGTAAACAACCGATAGGTGCTTGTGAAGAGAACTGAATGTTGTCAACTGTAGTCACTGGAGAACTAGTACCATTAGCCACTTTCATAGAAGTAACTAGTTTGGGACATTGAGTCTTACGTAAGGAATGAACATCCCCAGTAAAGTGTAGAGAGGCACTTGAATCAATCACTCATTGTCTAAGAATGGCAGATGTAGATGTGCATGGACATCCAAAGCTTCAGTAATATTGGCAGTGTAGGCATTGGATGTATTCTCATCCAACTGAAGGGAGGGGAGCCATCCAAGGTAGTGATAGGTAGAAAGAACAACAATAGTGAAAATAAAAATGGGGTAACAAGCAGACAAGCAGTGGGAAACGATCCCAAGTAAGAGCAATAGCAGTACAAAAGTAGTCACCATGAAATGCAAATCAGTGCATAACAAAAACAGTCATGATCGGAACAAGTCGTGCACATGTGAGTGGACATGCAAGTGTGGCTACCCTCACACTAGGGCTAATTGTACGGCACTAGAGCATGTAGTGGTGTGGGACCTTGCAGTGGTAGCAGGAAGGAATGATAGGAGTGGGCAATGGGCCTATCACTGATCAAACCACAACTTCACTGGTCAATTTGTTGCAACCGATTGGGCAGCGTCAGATGGGCCTGCCGAAGCTGATCAGCTCAGACCGCAACTTTGTTGGCTAATCAGTGTTGCATCCGGTTGGGCAGTGATGTTGTTGGTCAAGCAGCAGCCTAGAAGTGATCAGGCAGTGACCTAGAGGTGAGGTCTTGCAGTCAAGCATGCATCAAGATCTCTAGTGTGAGATTCGATGCATGGCTTGAGAGATTTTGGTGCTATTTGGTGGGATATTAGAACACTGATCTACAATTGTCACTCTGATACCATGTAAACGGAAATGAAATCTCATAACTTGAAAAAGAAGTTCTAACCTTTCTTATATAGAGAGGAGAGATGAAAAATTATAGGCATGTCCATTAAGAAAAGAGAAAATAACTAGAAAGGATAACATAAGAAACGATGGAACTTTGATAGTAACAAGGCTACGTTTCCCCTCGTATGAGAAAAGGATAGCATGGTGGATGATTGAAGATGTGCTATGAAGTAGAGCTGTCACTACAACTAGGAGTATGTGGACCAAACTAAAATAAGGATGTTGCACATTTTAGTGTGGGATCCCCCACCCCCGATAATTCCAAACTTATAACTTTCAAAGTGGGACACTTTTCTTTGCCAATAAAGTCGCCACTTGCATTGTTTATGGTCTTGTATCCCTTGAGAGGATTAAAAAGTTTGAAGTTAATTCCCACTTTATTCAGAACAACCAATGAAGGGAAAATTATTCCTCATATTTTGTCCACACAACAGGTTGCTGATATTTCAAAAAGCCACAGCTGAAGATCTTTGCTACAAGCTTAGCTTGATAATCATTCACACTCCAGCCTAAGGAAAGGGGTGTTGAGTATGTAGGTGTCATTCTTGTCATGTTAGTTTTTGGGATATGATAGAGGATTCAATCATCACTGGTATTTTGTCTCCTTGTTCCACACATTAAATGCTTTCATGAATATAGCACCCTGTTTGTTATCCTCCGACCTAAACAAATGCATAATAGAAAATAAATTCTTATATATTTGGGGGAGGGATGAGTTATTTTCTTATTGCAACTCCAAATTTGTTAGTCATCTGATTACCTTCTTTCTGATAATGCCTTCTTTTCACCATCATACCTTTCTTTTTTTTGCATGGGTAGTCATGCAAATTCATTTAATCAAGCAGTAAAATTGAAGTACCATTTAATTCCTAAACTGTCTTTTGAACATCATATTTTCAAAGTGACAGTCTAGGAATTAATACAAGTACTCTCATGGCTAGCCTCAAGAATGGTCATTGTTGAATTGGTTCCCTTTTTTAACATGGAAGCAATAATAATGCAGTTTTGTTATTTTATCTTTGTTTATTTCCAATATTAACTCATTGCACCTTGGGATTTTATGTCTACCGTTGCTCTCACCGGTCTATATCTTTCTATATCAATATAAATTCCCTCAAACTTTCATGGTTTTAGTAGTGCTTGAATTCTGTAGTGTCATTCATTTAAGATTCCAGTGTTTCCCTTCTGGAAAACCAATGCTGTTCCACTGACTTTTGTCTTGTGCTCAGGAAGATAGTGAAAAGACTGGTAAGGTCACATCTGCAGGAATGTACTTCTTACATTTTCAGGCATATCGTATTGATTCTACTGTACATGCAGTAAGCAAATAAATACATTTCATTGTGTTCATTATCCAAATGAATTTAAGGATAGGTGCTAAGTGCTGTTATTTAAGGTGTAGTTGGCAATGGCTAAAGACCCAGATGCTGCAACTTTCAAAAGGCTGGAAGGTCTCCAACCTTGTGAATTGTCTGAACTAAAACCTGGAACCCATGTCTTTGCTGTTTATGGTTAGTTCTGTATGATATGTATTAATGTGATGCTTCTGATAAGGGAAATTCAATTGCTTCATAAGTGCCTTGTTCCCTTTTCAGGTGATAATTTTTTCAAACCTGCTTCTTATACCATTGAAGCTATATGTGCAAAGTCATTTGAGGATGTAGCTGAGAAGCTCAAACAAATAGAGGCACAAATTTTGACAAAAAGAAATGATCTTCAACGCTTTGAGGCAGAATATAGAAAAGTAATGTTCATGTATCTTCAAATTGGCTTCTTGGAATAAATACCATACCCACACAGACACAGAGAGGGGAACCTACACTAAAGGGCGTCTGAATGTAGATGGCCTTTCCTACTTACAAATCTGTCTTAAATTTTGACAAACTTAACACTTTTACATATCATTTATAAATGTCTTTTAGAGTTTTACATAGTGGTAAGGTACTTTTTCCTTTAAGATGAATGTCAAAAGTTTCTTTTGTTCTTGATGAAAATTTTATCCAGTAGACATTGTCTATATGATTGAATTTCTCATAAAAGATTCAAAATTAATCAAATATCATGTTGACTTGTTTTGCTTATTTGGACCTTTAGGCTCATTGGCTGAGTTCTCTCTCTCTCTCTCTCTCTCTCTCTCTCTCTCTCGCCCCCATGCGCATGAATATTTGCATTAACAAGCCATGATAACTTGTCTGATGTGTTGCTTTGATGTGCTTCGTAGGGATTGGCACGTTTTCAGGAAGTGACAGACAGATATAGCCTGGAGAAGCAAGCTGTATGTCTAAACTGAATTCTGTGATTCATCTTTTCTGATAGATGTGCATTATGTAGGAAAATAGAGAGAGACCAATGACCATGATTTTCTGAAATTAATAGTTCATTCCATGCTCTGTAGCCACTCCAATATTCTTATTACTTAAGATTTTCCAAATTGCACAGAAATGGTTTGTATATTTTCTTGTGTTCAATATATTTCTTGCAGCACGCTATGTTTTCTTTTCTGTGCCAAGTACTATTGGTTTTATGAGTTTGTAATGTATTGCTATTTTAGTTTCTAGTAAACTTATTTATGTTCCATGTTGATTAAATTTTTTCCCTTGTTGTTTTTGAAGTGCAATATGTGCTAATTGAACAGTTTAGACTCATTTCATCCTCTGATTTGTCTAGCCTTTAAAACTATTTTTAATAAGCTGTCGCAAAACATTTTCCCAATTTTTGCAAATAAAAAATGAGATTTTTATACGAGTTTGAGCAATCTACTTTTTCTAAAATACGAAGGGGCTATCTTGATGGGTGCTACCATTCCACCCTTGATGGTTGGTTGCAAAAGCATATCCTAACGGTAAATGCATGCCCTTCATATGCATATGCTCTTTTCCAAGGGTTTCGAAGTTGATGTTGAAACAGCCTCACTCTGATTGTTCCTGATGCCAGTACAAAGTCAATTGTCTTTATTCTTGTTGAAATGTGAATATTACAATAGATAAATCGCAGGACTAAGCACCACACAATGACAAAGTGATTTACATAGAAACCCTCCTCAATATGAGGGAGAAAATCATGGGACCTGACTCTCCTAGCCCTCCACATATAGAAGCTAGCGCTTCTTTACTAGGACCAATAAGAAACGGTGTTTACATATTTATAGGGGATGGGTCATATGGACCCACACGAAGAGATCCACATACCTAATTATATAACGATACTCACTACTCCTCAAGTTGTGCATGGATGTCAAACATGCACAACTTGCTAATATTCTCTTTGAACTTTGTTGTTCAGAGACTTTTAATGAATATAGTTGCAACTGGTCCTTGGGTTTCATGTAAGGAAGGCATAGCTCTCCAAAATAAACTCTTCCTCTAATGAAATTGTGGAGATTTGGGGAATTGAAAATATTAATATTTAATCGCTCTAAATCTAATCAAATATCTAATAAACCTAAAACATATCTCTAACAAATCTTTAAAAACAAAAAAAAAAATTAAAATAGGAAGTGAATAATTATACTCCTAAAAAGATTTTCAAAAACACTCCCTTTCAAGTTGGAGCATGTACGCTCAACTTGAAGGAGTAGTACTAGTAGACACTCTCCTCATTTGATGTAGTCGAGGATGGAGCACATGTGCAAAGCATGCAAATACTTTGTTTTCCATGGGAGTCGATCCCAAGCACGGATACGAAGACCGTAGTAGAAGTAGTGACCTCATAGTGATCATAGCAGTAGTAGCAATCACACATACGATAGTCGTAGTAGCAGCAACCACACATTGGGAAGCGTTCCCAAGCATAGATAGGGCTAAGCCTATGGCTCATATTCCCTACCATTCATTGACATCTTCTGCATCGATGACGCCCCGAATTTTCAACACATCCTTTCAGATCAAGCATAGGTTGCACAAACAGTACTTTGGCACCTTCTTTAGTGGTTTCAATGGCAACAATAAACGATGAGGGTTCCTTACCCTTCAATAGGCACTTAATGTGAGCCAGTGTAAATGACTGCGACGTAGTGGTGTAGCCATGGATTTGATGCATAACGATGGCACACACAGAAAAGAACACGTGGAAAAGGCCACGTGCAAGAAAGAGAGGGTCAATGGTCTAAGGGAGTCCCTTAGGATCGTTCCCACTCTAATGTCATGTAGAGATTTGGGGAATTGAAAATATTAATATTTAATCTCTTTAAATCTTATCAAATCTCTAATAAACATAAAATATATCTTTAACAAATATCTAAAAACAAAATAGTAAAAACTAAAATCGAAAGTGGATAATTCGACTCCTAACAAGACTTTCTCTAACAAAAATGATGGTTTACTTCCACATGCTTCATTTTATCATGTAATATTGGGTTGCTTGCCAAGTTGATTGCTAACTTATTATCACAATAGAGCTCTTTATGTGAATGGTTGGTTTCACATCAATGTTAGCAAGGAAAATATTCGTCCAAAGCATCTCTTGATTTAGTTACCTCGATACTAAGGAAATACTTTAATCTCCCTAAGTCTTTGATCTTAAACTCTTTGTCTATGCTTCAAGTTCTTGATCTGTTTGTAATAATCACCTATAATGACCACGTCATCCATGTATACCAACAAAAGGGTGACACAACCACCATTTCTTCTTATGAACAAGATGTATCTCCATTTCTTTATTTTTAGTCTTGCTCCTTCGTTGCTACTAAGATTTTAAATATCGATATCGATATCGCATTGACAAGTTAAAAAAGGGATATATCGGGGATATGTCGTTGATATCGGTGAATTTTGAGGAAAATAACTCAGAAAGGTTAAAATGTTACAAAATGTCACAAATTTTATGAAAATTAACATTTTAATAATTAATACATTTAGAAGATGAAAATTATAAATTTTGAATGAAATCATAATAGGAATTCACTAGTTGTATATTGACAAAGTCATCTATTGAAAGGAAAGTGTATATAATATGAGAATAATTGAAAAATATTCATAGTAATACTATTCACAAAAAAAAAAAAAGAAATATAAATAGTGTCAGGGTATCACTTGACCACATCAAGCACTGTGTGTGCATGCGTCGATATATCAAACCTTGCCTGCGTCATAGTCACAAGGTGGACTTGGCATAGGGTCTCCATCTATATTTGTATATTTTTGTGTATTCATGTTGGGCATCCTCTCTACTAAGATCTTGATGATAATATCTCTCATCTCCTCCACTAGTTCTTTTTACCTGTGGCTCGTCAACTATCATTGCATCATCACCATTTTGTGTTCCTCTTAAAGGTGGCGAATTATGTATCCATGTAAGTCGCATAGGGCATGGGAGAAGAAAAGAAATGAAAAGAATTCATGCAAGTTGTACAAGCAAACAAAGATTTGTGATCGACATCCTCCATATTGGTCACATATCACCACTTTAAGGGAAAATTTGAATTGCAGTTCTTCATTTTTGGAGACATATCACCAATATCCCTTAATATCAGTGATATATTGGCAATATACCCCCGATATCATGGAAAAAGGTATGGTACATAATATCGATATATTTCAACTTTTCAGTATCAATGTATCTGCAATATATCGCCGATATGTCAAACCTTAGTTGCCACCCTTAGCCATTTGAACCAAGCTTAGGTAATTGTTTCAGATCATACAAAGCCTTCTCAATCCTACAACACTTGCTTTTTGCTCATACCCAAGAGGCATTTGTATATAAACTTCTTGCAATGTCCCATTTAGAAAAGCATTTTTTATATCTAATTGAGGCAACCACTGTCAGAAATGAACTACTAAGAACAACACCAACTAAATAGAATTCATCTTTGCTATAGGTGCAAAAGTTTCAGGTAATTTATCCCATATTTTTGTGTAAACCCCTTTGCAACTGACCATGCTTTGTACCTATCCATGGATCTATTAGTTTTATACTTGATCATATACTCACATTTCGCCTCCACAACCTCCTAAGTTTGGTTCTTTCATGGATTTAGATATTGCGATATATTGCTACTACGTCAAGTTATTGCTTGTAGGGTCTATATCGATACCCATAGACTATCGTCATTTTGGGGTATCAATGATGTGTCGACAAATGTCTTAGTGTTATCGGTGAAATCTTAGATATCAATAAGGGCTGGGGCATAAATATTTCATATATCCATGGATATTTCACCAATATGGGGATGTCATATGGGAATGTCGCTATTCTCAAATCTAGCCCTTTCACCCATCGGTATTGTTGGTGCTCGTTAGTCAATTGCCCTCTTTGCTTACGGTAGAAGCTTAGGTATCCTATTTCAACTCAAATCTATCATTGAAATCATTAATTTATTTATGATTTGAGTTTCTAAAGTTGTTAATGTTCATATAAACTCTTCTTTAATTATTTTTCTAAGCTTTTTGAGTCTTATAACCTTAAACATGTGTTATTGTTCATTTTGAGTTTGATCTCTTCAGTTGTTGAGTAGATTAGAATTCTATACCTATTATATTAGTCAAATAATAAATTAACCTTCATTTTGTGATTCTAAATCTCATCTTGAAACTATACATGTTATTCATTCCAAATTTTATTAATGAGATTATTTCAATTATTAGGTAGATTAGGGTTCTATACCTATTCTATTAGTCAAATAACAAATTAATTTTAGGTTGTCATTGTGATTTTGGTTTGGCGTAGATTTCTCCAATTATTCTGAATTTATATTGTGCCGTACTCAAAATTTATGATTTTGATTTAGACATTTCTCCATGCATGTCATTGTAATTAGAATCATAACTCCATAACATTTTTGCCACCATGATATATTGGGATAGTAGTGATATCGGTGATACATCCCCAATATACCCTCTTTTGAGTCATAGACACGACATTGGTATCAATATCTGAAACCTTGGTTTTTTTTGTAAGATCTCTCTTCTCTTCAGGCATTACCTGTACCCATCTTGGATCTAATCGTGTATCAGGCTTCAGCTACAAATCTAGGAACTGCAGAGATGGAAAGAGATGACAGAAAATTCTTATAGCTTGAACTGAGCTGAGACTACCCTACATATTTTCTTATCAGGTAATGAGTGCACTCAGCATATCTAGCTGGACTTTGATCACCCTTAGCTCACACCTATGAGCAATGCTTGCCACCTTCTTCCACACTATTATTCCCAATGAGCACCTCTTCCTTATTTTGATTAGCAAAATTCACTTGTGGATTCTCCTCTTCCTCACTCTCTATCCTCAGAAATAACAAGATCAACAGAAACTAGAATTGGAGGACTTGGCATAGTCCCTCTTTGAGGCATTGTCTCCCTTGTAGAGATACCTTCTCTTGTATCTCATATCTAAGAACCCAGAAATTCTCTTCTCCACCAACTAAACTCTTCCCTTGAAGAAGAATGATGGCCTGAAAGTAAATCTCTCTAGGAAGTTTGTGTCCCTTGTAAGATATTTTTTTCCTGTAGACAGATTAAGACATCTGTAGCCTTTTGGTGTGGCAGAATATCCACGAAATACACCTTTCATGGATCTAGAATCAAACTTGGACTATCTCAGTTGGAAAATATGTACACAACACATACATCCAAAAACTCTTGGAGGGAAAGGGAAAGGGTCCCTTTCAGGTAGGACTAAGGAGATGGGAGTCTTTCCAGCAAGCACATGACTTGGCATCCGATCTATCAGATGTGTAGTGGTTAATATGACTTCAACACGGTAGCACTTTGAAACCCTTCCCTGAGGTAATAATGCGTATGTAGCATTGAGAAGATGCATATTCTTTCTTTTTGCAATGCCATTTTGTTGAGGATTATAATTGCAGGAAGTCTCATGTAGAATTCCTCTCTTTAAAAATTTTTTGAGGGAGCTCTCTAAATATTCACAAGCATTGTCTAATCTAAAAATTTTGATTCTTGTTTGAAACCGATTCTCAACCACATTTGAGATGCTCTTAGCAATATGCAGAACTTCCGTCTGTACTCTTCATCAATTAAACAAACATGCATTTGAAATAGTCATCAGTAAAGGAGACAGTATCTATAACCTGCCTCAGATTTGATATCTATAAGTCCCCACACGTTTCAATGAACCCATGAGAACGGTGTGGTGTTCTTATGTTTAGATCAGATAGTGATGCTGGGTAATGCTTTGCAAATGGACAGATTTTAGAATTGAAGTCCTATAGGTTAACTCCTAAGAGCAAATCTGAAAATAACCTCTGCAAGGCCAGAAAATACAAATGCTTAAGTTGTTTGCACTGTTAAGAAAACATCTTGGATCTTTGTGAAGTTTGTTCCCCTTTATGGAAATGTAGCTTGAAAAGCTATGGCAACTTTTCCAGGCAATCTTTAAAAACCATTACATTCTAGAGTGATTCTAGTTTTCTTCCCAATTTCTAGGTCCTACAAGGCACATCGGTCTTCATAGAATATGAACCTACGATTTAGTTCTTTACAAATTCTAGCTATAGACAACAAATTTAGGGAAAGATCTGGAACATGGAGAACATTAAATAGTTTGATCCTGTTCAAAGGATGTATACTTCCTTTCCCAGCAACATTAGTTAGCAACCACAATACTTTCCTTGCCTGAACCAAGTGCATACTGAGAGAACCATTATGATTCCGTGTCATGTGGTCTATAGCTCCACTGTCCACTTTCCAATCATCAGAGGTTGAAGAATGATCATGGACTTTGCCAGAGGCAAGGGCATGGTTAGAAGTTTTTTCTATTGTCTTCATCATAGAGGCCTCCTACCCATTACCAACAATCACAGAGAACAAGCCACAAGAATAATGGTCAATGTGCTAACAACCACAAGACCAACTGTACCCTTGTACAATAAGGGGATAATCCAAAGGTGCGAATCTAGTTATAGAAGAGAGCAAGAAAAGGTTACCTTCAACCCAAGATTATGCCAATAATGATCACCAACCTTGAGGAATGAAGAAGAGAAGACGCTTGTAGTGGAGGGAAACCTAACTGATAGTAGATGCAGCAAATTCATCAACTAGAAGGGGAGAAATCAGGTCTAACCAGTTCGATCTTGACCTGTCCAGTTGGACAAAACTGTTTTTTTGAGGCTTGAGCCCTCCAATCAGTCAGAGAAATAGTTAGCTGGTCTGGTAGAACTAGTTCACAGACTGTATGACCAGCTGACCAATCAGCCAAGACAATGACCAGTCAGATTTGCAATGTCCAAGGAAGCACACCACATGGTTCTTGCCAGTTGGTGAAGTGTCTGACAAGTAGGTGTTGCTAAGAATTCTGTCCAGGATGATGTCAGCAATCCTTTAATGCCTTCGATTCCTGCTCCCTTAACTCTCCTCATGGTGGAGTTGTTTGGGAACACCCACACCATGCCTTGAAGCTCAAGGCTATGGTAGAGACCTCACATGCACCAAGTTTTGGGATTCTTCAACATGCCCTAGGAGTATGGAACAATCCCTTGGAATAAGAAGCCCTCAAGATTGAAGGCTCTGATACCATGTTGAAATGTGAATATCACAACAAATCAATCTCCTTTCAAAATAATAAATTGCAATAAATCAATCACAAGAACAAGAATCATAAGAAAACAATGTCATTTATGTGGAAACCTTTTTTAATAGAAGGGAGAAAATCATGGGAATGGCTCTCTTTGATCTCCTCAATCCTTACATGGAGGATAGGGTTTCTCCACTAAAACCAATAACAAAGGGTGTTTATATATTTATAGGAAACAGGCTATATGTGGACCCATAATTGACAATCTGTATATCCAGTAATACAACACCACTTAAGAATTGTGATTTTAGATCACTTTGGGCTTCTTTGGTAAGTGGAATTGGGCTTCCAATTTCACGTTTGACAACGTTAATGCCACCCAGAATCTTGCCCTTAAATCCGAAATTAGGGAATTCCATCCTCCCCTCCCCTTGAATTGTTTTGTTCTGTCAATAACATTGCCACATCAGGCCCAACCTGAAGCCCTAATTCTGCCCACCATGTCCTTCTCTAGCGAACGAGTAACTGTGCCATCATCCTCATCCCCAATCACTCCCCTTCCTCCATTGCTGCAGCCCTGCTTGATTGAAGTATGTCTTTGTGGATCGATGAGGAGGTGCGACATTGTTGCAGCCTCGAAAGGGCAACGATAGCCCAAACGTGACAGTGAATAGCATCATTAAATAGATATGTCCATTACCATATCATTCGATTATTTTCCTTTTTTTCTTGGTCAATATCTCATGGTTTTCGGTTGTTGAGTGTCTGTCTTGATGTGTTGAATGAGGTTGTTGGATTTTTGCAATTGGGGCTTTAAATAAAATCGATTCTAGGGCATGGTGTTTTGACTTGATCTTATAATAAACTCCATCATAAGGCTTGTAGCCTGCAGGATGCCACGAACCTTTGTCTAGAGCCTCGTCCAATAAATTTAAGTGATATTTAGACATGAACAGGCGATATTTGAAATGTGATCCGTGATATTCAGTTCTGAATCAAATCACTCATGATATTTGAACTCCATCACTTACTTTCCAACTAACTTTCTTCCCCTTGTAAAACTCCCCAATCCTTGACAAGACAACAAAATCAACCAATGACCGAAACCTCTTTTTCTTCCATTTCTTCCGCTTCTAATTTTTATTCCTTGCCTTACCAAACGGGACCTTTAAGAAGCCATTCTGCAATTTATATTTTTTCCTTTGTAAGCATTCTAATCAAGCCAGAAATTAGCTTCCTGCCACGTCCTTTTCTCCTCTCCTGGGCTTCTTACTCTCATTGATGGTCCTCTATTGTAAAACAAAACTTGTATGGGGTGTCAACCCAAAATAGTCAGTGTTAGTTAGAGGTAGTTGTATTTGTCAGGAACTCTGTTTTAAGATGGCCCAAATATGTACAAATTGGGTTAAGCCCTTTATCAACAACAGTTGCATGATTTGAGGCGTTTGCCATTTCATTCCCATCTCATCTCTTTCTCCAATTTTCGTCTATTATTGTCTTCAAAGGCTGCAAGCTGGTGAGGACTAGAGCTTGACGTTGAGCTCAAGCTGAAGATATTCCCATCACTCATATACCTTGATAGTTTGTGGAAATTCCTTTTTTCTTCTTTGTACTCTCTCTGGGGAGGGCATCTCAGCTGCATGGAACTAGAAATGCCATATCAACAATGTTGATCTAGTGAATGAACATATTCCAACTTAATCATTTTTATCTACCGAAATCCTCTGATGTTGTCTGCCTAACCAACTGTGCAGGTCGCTGAGCTCTTGAAAGAAAGGGATGCAGTCCACTCCTTATTTACCTCTGTACAACAGGCCACAGATCTAATTGGTAGCAGTGGCAGAAGTGGGAGGAGTCCAAGCATGGACTCTAGGATTGGAAGTCCCAAAAATGATGGAAATCTGGATGGGAGGGACAAGGCAAAGAAAAGTCCCAAAAATGATGGAAATCTGGATGGGAGGGACAAGGCAAAGAAGAGATGGTTCAGTTTCAACTTGAGTCGGTCTGATAAGAAAAGCTGAATCTTGATGAGTTCCAACAGCCATGCATATTTTTGTTGTGATTCTCATCGGTCCAAGCAGGAATTAGCACCAGCTGACCAAATTTCCAGATGTAAGTCCTTGCGTGATTCAGTTCTTTGTTTCTGGCTGCTTGCACTGCTAGACTCCAGTATAGCATTGCCGTATGTTGAAAGAATCAGTCTACCTGTTTCTTTGCGGGCTGGAGTTAGAAAGTGATACCTTCTTGTGACATGTTGCAGAACAGGCTTAAATGTATTCTGCTTCGTGCTTATTATTGCATTGTGTATATACAAAATCATTGCTTTGTTATTTACTGATAAAGATATTTTCATGTCGTCTTAAATTGAAACATGTCAACTTTGAATGTATGAACAGACCATCATATTGTGGCCGTCTCTCTCTGCTCTCCCTCCCTTCCCCTCTTTCTGAATCTGAAACTCTTCCAAGTAGTGTCACTTTACCTATTTAATTGTCAGTGAAGAAAGGATTGCCCTTGTTTTTTTTTCTGACAGAGTATGCATCAATAGAATGTTGCTTGGGAAATACTTATACATGAAATTTCATTGTAGTCCGCAATCATATCATGGATGCTATTTTGACGCCGGTCCTTCTCTGGTTGGCATTTGGATCGCCGATCCCGCACAATTAAAGTATGAGAGGGATGAGTAAAGGAGCATATTCAAATGTTGGTTGCAGCTGTTGCAACACGTTGTTATGATTAGTTGAGGGAGAGCCTAGGCCGTAGGTGACCTCTATAAATATAGTTCCTTATTCATAAATTAATGAGAATAGTACCTCTTCTTGTTACTATTGACTCTGCTATCTCATCTCTTCAAATTCTTCTTATTTTCTTCTTGACATCTGAATTTTATATCAGATCCCTATCATGATAAGATGAATTTGAAGAAATGAAATGGGTAGAGCGGAGAATGTAAGGAAGAGGAACCGTTTTCATTCATATATAAATTAGGAACTACGGTGAGGTATTAACAGAGGCGGTATACAGACAGCCTGGGCTCTCAATTAATTATAACAATTTCATAGTTGCAACAAACATTTGAATATGGTCTCTTCCTCATTACAATTACCTACAAGTCCCTATCAAAGTACGGTAGATTTACTATTAGGGGTCTTGTCCTATTTAGTCATGGAGGGGTCTTGTCTTAAATCATTTAGTCATGGAGGGGTCTTGTCCTATTTCTTGACATGTTTTTGTCTTTACGACCCTTTGAATATTGCATTCATTTATACTCATATAAGTTAGCCTTAATTAGGGATGATCCATGCGAATTGGGTTTGACTTGCGTTAAGTTTATTTAATAAATGAGTTGAAAAAGTGTCTTAAAATTTAACTTAAAATAAATTATTTTAACCTAAGTTCAATCGGACCCAAAAAAAAAGGAGCTTAGGTTGGATTAACCTGACTCATTGTTAATTTCACTTATATTTATAAAATAATATATAAATGAAAGTTTTGTATTAATAATTATTTTAAATATAGGTAATAATACGATTTGGTACAAATAAAAAAAAATTATAAAAGATAATTATCATTTTTACTTATGTAAATGATAGAGTTATTATATTTACCTTTTGTGTAACTTAAAAGATCTTTAAGTCTCCATAAATACATATGTAACTAAATTGATCCAGTTAATTGCATTGTAAATATTTAGGTTGAATATTCTACATATATAGCATACGATAAGCTAATTAAATTTAATCAAGTAAGGAAAATTACAATAAAAAATAAAAACACTTGTTAAGTTTGAATTTGGATGTTCACACTTCTCTATAGCAAAAAGTTAATAATTCATATCTAGTTCGAACATAATTATAAGATTGCATTGCACAACTTGCAATTGTAGGAAGCATAGGGATTAAGATTTGTTGGTAGGAAAATAGTAAGAGTAATCCATATTTATCTAATGTTTAAGGTATGATGCATATATAATGTATATTTTGATTGAGAACATGAATATATTTACATAGATGATATATATTAATGTAATTGGGCTAACAGATTAGGCTTTAGGCTAAGTTCATAAATGGGTCACATAAGCTGAGTTGGAGTTGGATCACTTTGACCTAAAGCTCAATCCATTTAATAAATGAGTTATATTTACATGTCAAGTTTGCCTTGAGTTAATTTCAAATTCAGGCTTAGATCGACCCAATCAGATTGGGTCTCGGACTGATCCAACCCAATACTCATCCATGGGCTCAATCTATGAGATTAGTCGGCATAACCTATTGGTAACCTGTTTGAAAATTATATGTTGTCCCAAATGTTCTCAAAGTAAAATATATACTTTTATTTTGCAGTTTGTTTTTTCTCCTTTGTCAAACCGAGAAAATTACCCTTTGACGATTAATTGCTCGGATGCTCGATCATGAGGGCACTCTTTTTATTCTTATTTAGATAGGAGACCATGGATGGCAACGTGGAATAGAGGTGGAATGGGGTCTGTGGATCACTATTTATGGTTAAATGCACAATTAGAGTGAACATATGTTGCGCAAAATCATTCAACGAGGAAAAAGGCAAAGCGGAGGAACAATCCTCCTTTTGTGGGATGGGGGGGGTGTAGACCTTAGGAATTTACAGGGCTGATTGGGAGGTGGAGGAGGAAATTTACTTAACTACGATGGACACGTGACAAAGGAGAATTGTCATCGGTAATATTGTACACTGGGGACATGACTCGAGGGAGCAGATTCGGAGCCCAAAGGCCGCACATTTGCAAGGATATGGCTACAGAGGTTGCTCGTTCACATGGCCAATTATATCTGCCTAAGCACATTACCAACAGTAGTGGCCTCCCATAGCAGCACCCAGGGATTAGTCGGGGGTGGTAAAGCTTCCCTGTTAGCGTCTGCAAGTTGTGAGATGATATCCCTTGGTTGTTAAATTTACTTTTCCCAAAAAAAATTAACACCCTCTAGGTGGACCGTAGGAGAGGATCTCTAACATATCGTTTGCTTGGAGGGATTAATTTTTTTAGTGTTGAAATTGTGTAAGAAATATGAATTTGTAAAATTTTTATATTTAGGGTAAATATAGATCAAATTATTAGATGTTTGGGAAGATAGGATTGATGTTCTTTCACGTAATTTTATGATAAATTCATTTTACTCTCTCTTTGAAAGTGGATAATCTCAAGATTAAAGACTCTGTGTATGACCCTAATTTGAAATTGAAAGATTCAAACGTGACGTCCAACGGAAAGCTAACCACAAGCAACCAATTGGTTTGCCAATGAAAATGTCTAGGAAGGGCCCTAGCAAAGACTGCATGATGGAGGGCAAGCAAGCAATCGTAAGGCAAACGCCTTTCCAGATATCTCAAACATCACATCACATCACAACAAAGTTGTCTTCACATGTCAGCCACATCAACTTGGCCATGTTTCTAGGCGGGTGCTTTTAGGCAGACAGAGAGAGGTCACCCAAGGTCTCACACATTAAACGTGAGCCTTTGGATGGTGGGGAAGAAGACAAAAGAAGAAATGGGACAAAAGTTGGGTGGCGGGCGCCGTTTTTAGGGTTGTGTGTGCGTGTGTATTTGCACGATTGCTGCACACGATACTTTGGTCAAATAAGAAGAGTGGCATCTTCGGCCTTCGCTCGTGTCAACTGTGGTGTTCGTGTCTTATCATTCATGTCCTATTTGATATTAGTATGTCACTTAAGTCGATCTGTACTTACATCGAGTTAAATTTTACTTAATTTAAGATAAAATTAGTTTACTCTTTCTATAAAATAAAATTTATCTATTAAAATATCTAAATAAATTAATTCAATTATTCCATTATTTATTTTATTCATTTTCTATTCTCCTATTTATTCTAAAAAATTATTCCTCCTATCAAAAGAAACATCAATATTACCTTGATAAGAAAGAAAAAGCTTTTAACCTTATACCTATCCCCCTAGCTCAAGCAGTTTAGTCACCCACCATACAGGGGGTTTGGAATCATTGTAGAAGGGGAAACCCTGGTAACGTAATAGCACATAAGCTACTTAATATGGTACATGGTGGATATTAGAGACTCTTGGCTTCTTACCATGTATACTGTTAGAAGTGAAGCCTAGTAAAAATCTTTATATCGTGTGTCATTGCTTCAATCGATTTTCCATTTGATTCTTTTGGATCATGTCCTTATTGATAGAGTCGAACCTACTTGGTGTGAGTTCTCCTAAGTAGTCAAAGAAGAAGGATTAGGAAGCATGTCTAGAAGAATTCATTCTATATTTTAATACCATATTGTGAGATTATTAAGTTATGAATTATGTGAAATTAGCATTGCTTGTCAACCAAGCTTGACTCAACTATCAAGTCTAAGTCCTATGCTTAGATTCAACTTGTTAGGCTATCGAGTTAGGCTTACGTGTCCTTATCTTGCCTAAGCCTGAGTTTGAGTCGTCCTATCAAGCCAAGACTTTTTGACACCTTTAATTATAGTCCCTTTGAGATGTAGATAAATGTCGACTATTATTATTTACTACGTACTCCTATGTAATACCTTGAACCTTATTCCTCAAATAGCAATTTAACCACTTCTGAGTCTGAGAGTAAGTTAGCTAAAATACTTAACAAGCATGAAAAATGAAACTCAAAAACTCACATTTCTACTCATATGGTTAGTCAAACATGGCGCATGGTCAACCATGGTTGTAGAGAATTTGAATTGTCCAACCAAAAGTTGAGCCAATTTAATTGGACTTGCCTGGTCGACCATAGGTTGTTGCAATGAGCCATGGTTGTACATTGACACATTGACAAGTGTTAGCATCATATCTTGCATGACTATAAAATCTCCAATAGAATTTAGGAATTTGTGCGATTGCCTAAGAATGCATGATTTACGACATTTTATTCCATTTAGCATGTGAATCAAGGCTAAGTTCAGTCTAGGTGGCTGCCAAAACCTTCATAGTTGACCACATGGGTCGTGGGGAAAGGGGGTGCTCCTTCGGTAAATGGCCCAACCTATTAAGCCACAAATCTCAATGGTGTGAATTGCAGCTTGGTTGAGGCGAGAGCAGAAGGGGAATCCTACGTGAAATTGCAATCTTTTGGTGATCCAGATATGAATAATCGCGTGCTTGGTTTCGCAGGAAAGTCAGTGAGATACCTGCCAAAGCCAAACACTTCCATGATAGGTACTGTGGTAGAAGTAAGAAGAACCGACCCTCCTTTCACTTATATCATATTCTAGATAAAATTGGTCCGTGCATTTCGAGTTAGATTTTTGAGTCAAACATGGCACCTCAACTCAATCATTTGTAATCTAGGTGTGGTAGCCTACTTGACCCTTAGCCTCTTCCTAGATGGTAATGATTCTTTGCTTGAATCACTGATTTCACAAACATATGTACAACTTAAATTTTGAGCTAGAAATCTCATTAACAGAGGTGTCCCATACAACCTATCTGTTTAAAACACGTCAACAGGCTACGTAACATAATTTTCAGCTGGGCAATAGTTTCCAAGCCTTTAATGTTTTATATATGTATATTCTCTATTTGTTTGTGAAAAACCTTAGTAGAAAGGTACAGGCTAATATTCTAAGTAGGCTTTTATACTTGTGCTTTACAATTTCCATTTTTCTAAGGTAGAATACAAGATTACCTGTCATAGACTTTTTAAGATTTTTTGTTAGTATGTTTTAGAATTAAGATATCTATATCCTAATCACCCAAAAGTAAGTTAAATAATAAAAGGCAACCTCTAGAACAATGTTTAATGTAATTCTTTCAACTTTAACTAGGATTTAAACAACATTTCAAGTATATCAAGATTTAAACTTGATTTTTTTTTTTTGAAAGGAAAAAAAAGTAACTTGAAAAATTAACCCTTGGAGATTTAAACAAGTGTTTTAAGTACTTTTTCCTTCACCCGTGTAGTTTCATTTTGTGTTGTCTTATTTATCATTTCAAAGACCTTCATATTTTTATTCCAATAATAAGTCAAAATAATGATGGGAGGAGGATCTCTACTTAAGTCTTGACTATTTATGGTGTCTACTTTCTAGTTAACATGGCAAATTGTTTGTGCAAAAGTATTGATTTTAATTATTTCTCAATTTTTAATGGTTCAATATGCTTTCTCATTTATTTGCATTGCTAAGCCGAAGCTATAGGCTTGCTATAGCAATTTTCAATCCAATCTTTGTTTGTACATTGCAAGAAGGATTTATAGCTGGCACCACAAGCCAAAAATCCTGGCTTTATCCCTCTAAGAAGATGGGTATCTCAAGGGCGCATATGGATGACATTAGACAATTATTAAGGCATATAGTGTGAGATCGTGTACAGCATAGAAGTACCATCGAGACATTTTCCTTGAAATCTTGACTTACCATGGCCTGCCCATTTTCCAATTTGGCAGAACCTCAATTTGCACAAGTTAGCATCAAGCCTCTCGATAGATTCACCCACATCTCAACTAATATCGATTGCTTCCCTCCCATGAGGCCAGAGTCATTCTCGAATGCGCATAATAGATCCTCGTGCGCGGTGACATGAAATATATACTACCATGTCCTTGGAAAATAGATAAGAAATCAATAATTCAAAAAAAATTTAATAGATGACGACCCTCACTCTCTTTTCATGACTTTTGCCATTTAAATTTTCCACGCTGTATTTGGTCAACAACGACAAACCTAGCTTTTATCCACATAAGAGGTGTTTTCATGAGTCAAAAATTCTTATCTAGTTTTCAATGTTACCAAAAATACATCATTACCTTGAGAAAATAAATGTACTTATACAAAACAACTTCAAATATTTTCCTACATCCTAGTCCACCATGTGTGATCTCCTTTCCCATCCCGGTGGCTCGGGGGCAACCACCCAAAGTGATCCTACATACTGCTTTTCTCAATGTATAAGACCAATAGGTGCGTAAATACCTCTTCTTTCCTTTCCACTGTTTTCGTGGTAAGAAACAAGCTGAATATGATATACATGTAGAGCAAGAGTAACACTTATGTAGATTGCAAGATATAGATGCCAATACCACATTGAGCTCTCTAAAAGTATGGATCTCTACCGGGTACGTATCAGACTTTGTGATACTTGTACTTTTGTGATAGATTAAACCGAGTTATGCCACCACCGAACCCTTTCAAAATTAGGGACCTTACAGCAGCCACCCCTTGATCCAAGGCAGAATCCATCTGTCAAACCAGGAGGTGTAAGAAACAAGTTGATGTTCTCCTGGGACCCCTTAAAGAATAACAATCACCATGCTACAGAAGATAGTAGGATGTGGCTCATGGTCAATTTGTATTTCCTAGATTGATGATGATACGTAGGCCAGTTTCTGAGTTTTTTTTTGAAAGATAGGCCAGGATGTGAGTTGTATATAAATAAAAGTGTGTACCTGTTCCCTTTCTTCTGAACTGAACTTCTGTAAGAGAAAAGCTCGCATATCCATCATTCCTGGGGGACTACCAATGCCTGCAATAAGAAGCAAATCCTCATTTAGAAATAGCAATGTCAGAAGTACCATTACTTTCTGGTTGTAGTAATGGGGATAGCCTTCACCAACCTATGCAAAGTCGAGGAAAATCACGGCAACCATCAAGATGATCAATGACATTCTTCAACCTTCAATGGGCATAGGCAATTAGACTATCGATGATTATCATGCAACTTGATCATGATGCAACTACACCAAAAACTGAAATCTATGAAGTTCCATCTCTTAGGAGATCTTTGGATCAATTTCGTGAAACTTGTGGGCACAACCATGTTGAGAGGCATAAAATGAGGAATCAAGAATTATACGGATAGTGCATCTATGGAAAATAATATGGGAGTGTCTTAATCATTCTTATCTTTAAGTATTCCGTCTATTAGTCAGTATCCCAAAAGATGGCATGGAGAAAATTTAGGACTACAGAGCCATCTGGAACAATGTACAAAGGTGGTTTAGAATTCTCAGGTCATCCAGATGATTTTGAAACAAAGATGGAACAAGGCTAGACTTTAGCTTGTTTTCATATATGTAGCAATCTCCATGTATGTATTTTCTGAATAAATTTAATGGAATGTATCCCTCGATAAAACAATGAATACAAGAACAATATCATAATCATAAGAAAACCAAGATATAATCTGGACAATCTGAAAGAAAGAACCATTGAAGAAGCTCCCTGCTTAGTGAGATCATAAGAGCAAATGCCTGAAGTAGAAGGTCATTACCATGGATGACTGTACCACAATCGGAGGATGTTTAGTATTGATTCTTATAGTATCATTCAAGGAGTTGATAAGCTAATACATGAAGATGCATATTAATTGGGCTGTCCGCCTGAACTAGGGAAATTATTGAGGTTATAATAAAACTTTTTAAGAAGATAATTCAAATGATGTTGCATTGAATCTTCTCAAAGAGAAATAGTAGTACAATGGACTTTATATAGGCCCACACTCATACTCTATCCTAGTTCTAATTCTATGGATATACTAATCCCAACAGGTAATGGACTCAACTCATAACTGTCCACTATACTCCCCTTCAAAGGGTTCAGTACTTCAAGTAGAAAGTCAACAGTACCAGGCTTCTTCCAGACTGAGTAGTAAGATAGGCAAAGACTTTCACCTCTAGCTAGATAGTTGTCTCTTCTAAGTTGTATAGTGAGATGTGCAAGGACCTTCATCTCCAAGTATAGAACCACTTCTATGAGAAAATATCACAAAACTGCAAAGCATCATCTTAACAATCGAGAGACAAGAATGATGCATCTTGATATAAAAAATATTGGTTGGAGATGGATAAGTTGAATATTGGAGACAACCAAAGATGATCGTCTACTAAATTTCTCCAAGTTGAAGTGGAGATTTGAAAAAAAAAAAAAAGACATCCCGCAAGGTAATGTCCAGATAGGAGATTGGAAAAGATATTTATCATTGAGTAGGATCTCCTTAATATGGAAACCTCAAAGAGATTTTGTCTCTTTTATACACAAACTCAAAGAATGAGCCTCTTCAATAAAGAGATCCATAGAAAAGTCCTACAAGAAACACCAATGGTGAATATCCCTCACATATGGACCTTAAGAATAGTAAGAGATAGGAAAAACAGTATATCTCCTAAAATATTAGTTTCTCACTAAAAATAAAGTCTCCGTTGGAGTAACAATAACGGTGGACAACTACTTCAAAGAGAATAGAAAGAGATGGAAGTTCGCTTCTCCCCTTTTCTTCCACGCTTGTTGGATTTATAAAGCTACCAACTAAGTTGGAAAAAGTAAAAGAAGAGTGATACTTCAAAGAAAGATAATAGTCCATATCTTCTCTTTCTCCTTTTTTTTTCTTCAACCAGCGTAAAGAATCTCCTTGAACTCAATTGACTAGAATTGAGGTATAAACCTTGGATGGACCATGATCAAGAAAATATCTATTTGAAAGTTTTAGATTAACAACACCAACAAAGTCCTTTCCCACACTAAGTAGGATCAGCTATGTGGGTTCTTCACCTCCACTAAGATTTGTTTTGAGCCATTTTTAGGCTAAAAGTAAGGTAATTAAGCTCATGCTTAATGGAGCCTTTCTCACCCCATCATAGTTTTTTTTTTTTGAGAAGTAAAAGGGTAGTTATCCGACCGATAACTACCCAAATTCATTCCACCAAAACGTCAGACCATCACAAATTACAAAGCAGACTCCCAGGAGGCCACCTGGGAGGAGATAGACAAGAGAACATTCTCCACATAAGGCCTCTCCCCCCTAAACATGACTCCGTTCCTCCCCAACCACACACACCACAAAACAACCAGCACCCTGGCTCTATCTCTCTTGGATCGGAAGGTGGTCACCCCAGGCGTGGCGCTGCCTCTCCGGAACGACAACCAAAAGCTAGACACATCTCGGTGATCTATCCAGGGCTGGTCCAATCTCTACCAAACAAGTGAAACAAATGGGCATTGGAAGAAAAGATGCTGCACATCCTCCTCTGCCTCTTCGCAAAAGGAGCATTTCACATCGTCCATCTACGCCCATCTCACCCTCCACATCTTCGTCACAATCCTTCTTCGCAGGAGCCAAGAGAAAACCTTAACCTTCAGCGGGCATTTCGCCTGCTAAAGCAACCTGCAGTCTCTGAAGAGGTTCGCGTCTGCAGGCTGTGCAGTGCCACCCAGCTCTCCAAACACCTTCACCACAGTGAACTCCCCATCAAACCAAGAGAAAGCATCTCTCCCCTCCTCGGGTGCCTAGCCCTCCAGCTCCTGAAGCAACTGCTGAAACTCTGTAGCTCTCTGATCGGAGAGACCTCCCAAAAAAGTTGGGCAGCACGCCCCATCCCAGCAATCTCCAACCGTGGATGTTAGAGCCCTCACCTTCCCGAAGAGGCGAGGAAACCTGTCATTGAGGCTGCTCCCCTGCCCCTGCCAGTCGTCAAGCCAAAACCTGAAGGTGTCCCCCGCACGGAGCTCCGACGAGAAGAAGGGTCGCACCTTCGGTGCCAGCTTTGCCAAACCTCTGAGGAAGTGGGATGCCCTTGGAAGGGGGGCCTCCAGCGGCTCCTACGAGAGAAAAGAGCCGTAGCTGTGCCGTCTGACATCACCAAAGATACCCCGCTCCTGCCCAACCAACCTGGTGATCCACTTCGTGAGGAGGCTCAGGTTGACCCTCCCTACATCTCTAACCCCCAACCCACCGTCCTGCAGCGGCCGACACACCTCCCAAGCCACCAACCTCGCCCCCCGCCCAGCTGCTCCCACGTTAGACCAAAAGAAGTCTCTCATAACCCCTGAAATCTTCTTCTCCACCTGACGCGACGCCCTGAACACAGAAAGGAAAAAACCAGAATGGAGGACAACACCGCCTTCTCCAAGGTCAACCTCCCTCCCCTCGATAAAAGCCTGGATGACCAGCCCGTCAACCTCCTCTCCATCTTTGCCAGAGGCGAGATCCAGTCCTGTACCCTAAGACGTCTGTCAGAAAGCGGTAGCCCCAAGTACACCAAAGGTAGCGCACCCACTCCGATCCGAAGGGCACCCGCCACCTCCACAACCTCAGTCGTCATGTTCATTGGAATGAAGTTGAACTTCATATAGTTGATTTGCAGTCCCGAGGCCTCTCCAACGAGCTCCAGTAGTATCCTCAATCTCCTCGCCGCCACAACTGACCCCTCCACCAAAAACAGCGTACCATCCACATACTGCAGCAGAAGGACCTCCTTTCTGCCACCACCCCCAAAGCCACTGATTAGTCCCCTCGCACAGGACTTGTGAGTTGCTCTTGCTAGAGCGTCTGCCGTCAGTACAAAAAGCATTGGAGCGGGTGGGGAGCCCTGCCAAACTCCCCTTCTGGGCTGCACCCTCCCACCTGCAGGGTTCCCATTGACCAACACGAAGGAGGCCATGGTCACGCACCGCTTCATCCAGTCAATCCAGACCTAGGGGAAACCTCTTCTCACTAAAGACGTCAATAGGAAGTCCCACTGTACTGAGTCATAAGCCTTACTAAAATCAACCTTCTAAAGGAAGGCCTTCCTCCGCTCCCACTTCCACGCCGCGAAGGCCTCCAAGGCAACCACGAAACCGTCTAAAATACTCCTTCACGGGATGAATGCTGTCTGTACCAGTGAGATAAGCTCCCCTAGGATGGGCCGAAGCCTGTTGGCTAGGACCTTAGATAATAAGGTAGACTGCGTTGGAGAGGGCAATAGGAAGGTAGTCCTCAATTGCCTCCGCACCTTCCTTCTTGGGCAGCAGAAAAAGGTAGAACTGTTTAACCTGTTGAACCCCCTATTACCCTCTGCAAATTCCTCCATCTACACCTCCCGCTTCATCAATGCCTAAAACTCCTTAAAGAAGGCAACGAAGAAGCCATCTCGTCTGGGGCATCCCTCCCCATTAAGACCCTAAACCGCATCCCTTACCTCACCCTCCGTGAAAGGAGAGGGAGGCCCAAAGCTTGGTCCGCCGTGACGCTCGGCACATCCACTCCCTGCCACCTCCAGCCCCCTACGCTCCGCCTCCCCGTGAAATCCTTGAAATAGACCGCCGCAGCACGACCAACCTCCTCCCTACCAAAGAAGGTCACCTCTCCCACCTGCAATCTCTCAATCCAGTTCCTCCTCTCCGAGGCCATCTGGTGAAAGAACTTGGTGTTGGAGTCACATTCACACAACCATTTCTGCCTCAATCGCGTCTTCCACTCCACCTTCACTTTCCTGTCCTCCTGCACCACCCGGGTCAGTTCGACCTTGCTACGCATGTCATCCTCGGAAGCAGACTCGAGGTCCTCGCATCTATCCTGGCAATCTCTGCTAGAGCCTCCGTCTTCCTAGAGCGCCTGGCCTCCTTGGTCTCTCTTCTATACATCCTCAACATGTCGCTCAAGCCGTCTAACTTCTTTGCCAGACGAATCGTGGCTGATCCCTCCACTTCCATCGCGCTCCACTTCTCTTCCACCATGCCTCTAAATCCATCCTCTAGCAACCAAAACTTGTCGAACTTGAAGTAGGTGCCAAAGCACGACCCCTCATTTGCCTTCTACATAATCGGCATGTGGTCAGAGAAAGGCCTCTCCATAAGGACCACACCTGCCAACGGAAATGCCTCTGCTAGCTCAACACTAGACAAGAATCGGTCAATTCTGGATTTCTGGCCGCTATTATTCCTCCAGGTGTAGGAACAGGAAGTAGGGACCATATCGAAGAGGCCATGCACTGCCATGAACTCCACAAAGCCCTCTGAGCCAGGGTCCTGCCTGCCACACCCTCCCGGTCTATCATCAACCTGCAGCATGACATTAAAGTCACCACCAACCAACCATGGCCTCCCTTGGTTCCCTGCTGCCACTGTCCCAAGCTCCTCCCACATCGTCTCCCTCTCCTGCGAACCAGACGGGCCATAGACACTCGTGACGACCACCTTGGCCCCGTCTGCGATCCTGGCTAGTCCGACCGAGATAACGTGACTCCCTGTAAACTGTCCTCCAAGGAGAAGATATCCTTACGCCATCCGAGTAGCTGCCCCCCTGCATGGCCAACCGCATCTAGACTCAGGAAACCCTCCATCCAGGTGCCCCCAATCTCCCTCCACAACCTCCCATCATCGGAGCGCAACTTCGTCTCCTGAAGCAGAACCACGTTTGCCCTCCACTGCCTGATATAGCTCCCCAACGCCGACCTCCTGGAGGGGTCATTGAGATCCCTGACATTCCAAGACAATACTCCGTTCATAAGGCAATGAAAGGGATCTCCCTCAACGGCCGGGCAGAAGCCCGCAGCCTTCGCTGTCTGGAAAACCTCGTCCATCGCGTCCAGTGCCACAGCAGTCGGTTGCGACGCCGGCGGTGGCCCTCCCTGGTCGTCAACCATCACCCGACCGCTCCTCCTGCTCCTCCTGAAGGACCACCATCGATTATACTGGAGACCGCCTCCCCATCCCCTGTTCACGACACAAGGTTGCCACGCAACTGTGCTGACCCGAACCTGGGCCCCAGGTCGGTTCGGCGTGGCCACCGCCTCAGCTCCAGCACCCTCCACTGCCTCCACCTCCGGCACCACACCCAGTCCAGTGTCCTTACGCGTTGTCACCACTGCTCCGGACTCCCTCGCCGAGGCCCCATCCTTGCTCACCTCAGGCTCCACCGCCATAGATCCCTCCGTGCCCCCCTCGCCTCGCCTCAGTCGCGTCGCAGTCTTCACCCCAGCTGCCGCACCACCCCCCATGGCCTCCTCTAAAGCTCCCCGACCCAAACAGGGCAAGGCGAAGAGGCCTTCCAGCTCGGGGACCCTCTCCCTTACCCTCTCCTCCTGCTCCAATTGTGCCTCCCTTCACTCGAAGGGAGAAGAGCTGCCGCCAAGGGTCCCCCAAGATGAATCCCCCAGAGCCGGTCGCCCTGCCTCAGGAGCACCAGGTTCGCATCCGCAATCCAGCTCCTGACCAAACGGGTCTCCCCACCCGCTACTCGAATCCCCCACCTGACAGGCATATGCCCCGGTAAATGGGTCATCCTACCTGCGCCCGACTCGACCACCTCCGACCCTACAAAAGGACCCTCCTGGCGGGTGTCCTCACCCTCGCCCGACTCCACCTCCCCAAACTGCCCTCGCACCCGAGCTCCTGCACCCTATCCCATGGGTCTCGATGGCTCCCCCGAGGACGACGTACCCTCGCCCGACTCCTCCCACTTCCCCAGGCAGCCCTCGCGCCTAAGATCTCACACCCTGTCCCGCAGGTCTTGACGGCCGCCCTAAGGACTACGCCTCGAACCCCGCACCAACCTGTGGTTCCACCCACCTCGGTCTCCACACTGGCCTCGCGTCCTGCACCCTCGCTACGCTCGGGGGATCCTCAGCCGGCAGCGGCGAGCAGGCAACCACCCAGGAGGCTCCGCCAACCCTCAGGGTCACCCTCTCCATCGAATGGCAGCTGATCTTGAGCTCAACCTCCGCAAGCAGAGGTCGAGCAGCGAGGCCGATATTCCAACACCGTTTGAGCCACGCAAAAGGCCCAACCAGAGCCTCCACCACCTCGATCGTCTGCAACCACCACGGCACCCCAGTGAGCACCACCTTAAGCCGTGGCCGCTCTGGGGGCCGCACCAAGGTGGCCCCATCATGCACGCATGGCCTCCGCCACCGAAGCCTACACGTCCTCTGCCGGACCTCCTCCCCACACAGCCATGTCCACACCGTCACCGGGAGGTCGAGCACAAGGAACCACCCCCCTTCCACGACCAAGACCTCCGACCCCCTCCCCTCGAGGGCTTCGAAGACCTCACTGTGTCGAACCCAACCCTCTAGGACCTCCCCCACCAGCCCCCCTTCAACCGTCGCCCTCAGCCTAACCGCCTAGCCCGACCACGGTGCCTCCACCTTAGCCAGCGGCACCTTCGACGTCGACGACGGGGGCAAGGCACCCTCAACCCCAACCACACTTCGACGACATCGCATGCTGCGGTGCCCTAGGCTGCCGCACCTCCAGCACCGCCAAGGGTCGCGACACTCCCTGGCAAAGTGCCCCTGACCAAGGCACTTGAAGCACTCGACCCTCGCACCCGGTCTCCCGCCTCCCTCCACCCCAACTGTGCGTTGCTTCTCGCTCCGCCTCCTCTCCACCACCACCTAGCTATCCCCCCTTCGCTCTCGCCCTTGCTCTTGCCCCATCTCTACCCCATCTGATGTGATTCTTCAACCTCCTCACCCCATCATAGTAACATCCAACTCCTCAAATCTCTTGACTGGGGCATAAACTAACCTTCCTTGCAAATGTCCAAATCACCTTAAGTGTGTATCTTTCATTTTATTCACTATCAGTACCATCTCAACCTTTTCCTGGATAATCTCATTAGGCATATGGTCCTTCACATAGCCACACATCCATCTTAACATATTTATTTCTAATACAAACATCTTCTGAATATGCCTATAATTGATGGCCCAAGTATGGCGGGTCTTATAGCTGCTCTATAGTACTTTCCTTCAACTTGGAAAGGAATCCTCTTATCACATAGGATACCAAATGTTCCCTTCATCTTATCCATCCTATATTAATTCTATGTATAGCAACACCATCAATTTCTCTATCTTGTTGAAAATGAATCCCAGGTATTTAAAAACATCTTTCTCTAGAATGCATTTTGCTACAATTTCATCTCAAACCCTTTTTGTTTTTTCTACCACTATACTTGCATTCCACATACTCAATTTTTGTCCTACTTAGATAAAAGCCTTTAGCTTCCATGAGTTCTCTCAAAAACTCAATTTCTATTCCATCTCTCATCTCATCAACCAACACAATATCAACAAAAAGCATACACCGTATCACCTTTGGTTGAATATGCTTCATCAACTCATCCATGACCAAGATAAAGAGATAAAGGCTTAAAGTTGATCCTTGATGTCAAGCAATAGTGATATTAAGGCAGTTTGTCAATCTAACTTTAGTCCTTACACAAGCCACAACTCCATCATACATATCCTTTAGGATGTTGATTCATAGAACGAGTACTCTTTTCCAAAATTCTCCACAAGATATCCCTTGGAATAGGGTCATAGGCCTTCTCTAAATCAATAAAAGCCATATGAAGATGCTTCACTTTGACTCTGTACATCTCTATCATATGTCTTAGAAAACGTGTTGCCTCAATGGTAGACTGGTCAGGCAGAAATCCAAATTAGTTCTTAGTTAAATTAGAAAAAAATGTCAAGGAGCAATATCTGAACATAAGAACTGATTTGAAGACAACTAGATCTTAGAACATCTGAAATTGGGACAAAACAACGGTTTCCTAAAATTCTTGGAGCTGTTGGCAATAGGTAGAACCCACAGATTGTCTTTAAAGCTTCAAAAAGATTGGGCAGACTGGCAAATTTTAAAAAAGTGTGCACTATTCTGAAACTTTCAAAAAGTGGGAACATTTTGCAACAAATGGAAACTTTTAGAGTGATAAAGATTCTCCAAATTTACAAGCCTAAAAACAAACTCTAAAATGGAGATGCAGATGTGAAGAACTGAAAATGTTGGACCTTTTGCAAATTCAAATAACTTGAGGGCTCTTTTGAGATTTTTAGGAAACATTTGGACTACTTTGCATTCCTGGATGAACTTGGAATAAAAGGAAACTCTTTGGACATTCTCGAGTGCACAATTTTCTTTAGAGATTTTACATTCATGCCACTAGATAAACACCTTACTAGATCTATATCATTCTATACTTCATTACATCCATACCTCTATAAACTTGCACCCTATGAATGTTATACCCTCATGTTAAGTCACTGTTAAATTTGAGGGAATATTCCCTCGAATTTTTGCTAACACCCGTTGAATAACGGTGTAAAATTTGAAAATTACATCTGTGCTCCTGTTAACGTTTTGAAATTACATCAATACCCCTATCCGCATTTTTTTCTTTTTCCTCTTCTTTCTTCCTCCTCTCCTCCCCCTATTCCTCCTCTTAAGCTTGGATCACACCTCTCGGCCACAACCAGTGGCAACATCAAGATCATCCCCAGAGGCCACCCTTCTCTTTCCTCCTCCCCAGCTGCCGAGCGGTACCCCTTCTCCTCAGCTATTGCCCCTCCTCCCTCAGTAGCCACTGCCACCACACCTCCCTCCTCTCCATCCATCTCCCCCCTCCATCCTCCTCCCCCTCCCTCCCCTTTCCATGAGAAAAGATTTATTTTTTAGGGAATTTGGATGTAATTTAAAATTTTTTGGAGGGTATAGATGTAAAAATCTGAATTTTTTTTTTCTAACTATGATGGAGAGTTACATATTAACCGTAGTTATTGCCATTTATTGTTAGATGTAATAACAGGGACATATGCATAATAGTACAAGTTTGTAGAGGTCTAGATTTAATAGTAAAGTATTCAAGAGTATGGATATAATTAGGTATGTTTCTAGGGGCATGGATGTAAAAATCCCTCTCCTTTTTTGAGAAGATAGGCAGAAACAGGTTGTAATGGGTCCACTGTCATCAACTTTGCAAGAGATGTACAAGGTTCTGCATACCACCAAATTAGAAAAGACTGCAACTATAACCACACATTTTCTTAGTCAATGAGGACAGAAGGGGATTCTCACGCAAAAAATCACGAGAATGGTTCCCAACAACAAGAACAAACCATTCATTCTCTTTTTCCATCAACTTTGAGATCTCGTTGCAGATCTTGCTAGAGATCATGTTCATTGCGGAATAGGAAATCCTGGTAGTTGTTCAACAAATGTGATTGTGCAAGATCCCCCACAAGATAGGGCTTGGTGGCACTTGGGAAAGGCATTGTTTTTTGCTGCTGTAAGTCTTGCGCTCAACAGATGATCAGTGGCAATTAATTTTGGGGGAATCATAAGTTGGAACTAAGAGAATTATCAGACAAGAGAAGCTAGAGTTTACTGCAGATACGTGGGCTTGTGTAGATAAGAATCATGGTTCACAGGCTTCATGTAATGCAGAAGCGGGCTCAAATCTGAAAATGGAACAAGCACCCACACTGCAGAGATGAAAGTCTGATATCATCTAATTGTGGATGAACTAAACTTGCTGCTATTGATTGCTAGTGAACAGATCTGATCAGATCGGACAACAGATTTGTGGAAAAGAATTTGGATGTGGATGGGATGCAGCTACGATGGTACTTGGGTATCTGAAATTGATGACAGGAAATGGACACATGCATAAAAGGCATATCTCTTGATATTGTGCACGTATGCCATTGGAAATCTAGCGACTTGAAGGAGCAAAAGGTAGGGAGTTGTGTCTAGATCAAGTGCCGAGTCTAAGTATCATGTCATGACTCAGATTGCTACAAAGATGATGTTACGATCTGTGCTATGTGATCTACATATTCCCATGAGTTCTTCCATAGAGATGACATGTGACAACAAGTACCTATATTGCGAATAATCTTATGTTCCATGAAAAAATTGAACACGTTGAGGTGAACTGCCATTAGACGAGAGATCTTATTCAGAAGGAGCTTATTTGAACCACCCATGTCTCTTCTCAAGATCAGACATCAGAAATCTTTACCAAAACACTTCCTAGGCCTCTATTTGATAAATGTTTTTTCAATTTGAGCATGATAGACATCTATGCTCTAACTTGAGGGGGGTGTTGAAAGTTGACTCCTTTTCATGCTTCCTCATTTTCTTTTTTCTTTTTTCTTATTTTCCTATTTTATAAGCATCCACTTGTAACTTTTCCCATCCTCTATATATTGAGGATTAGGTCTTTCTCCTAACTTACTTTGACATGCACTCGGAGAGAAGGGAACCCAAATAGCCACAAATCAGTATCTCTGGACAAGAACTTGGTGTGGATCTGCAGACTTCAGACACTGATTTGCAGAACATATTTTGACTTATTTTTGAGATAAAACCATTACCTCTTCAGATTTTATCTATCAAACAACTAACAGTAGAAGTAGACGGACTGAGATCTCATTTTCTGCGCCAATATACAGTGTCTCAACCTCAGAGGAAACCAACTAGAACCATGAACTTCCAGAAATACTAGAATCACCAAATTTTTGATGCAATGTTGATGAAATAGTGAATACAGGAGTAGCAGCATAATCACAAGCACACCAAGGTATAACATGAAAAACTCCCAAGGGAAAAATCACAATGGAAGAGCCTTGAGGGCTAGATATTGTATTGAATCTTCCCAGGGGAAAATAGTTTTGCAATGTCCTCTACAAAGAACTTTTCAAAAGAATGTGCTTTAGATAGACTGCACTCATATTCAAATCTAAATCCTAATCCATTAACTCAACTTGCAACTCTTCTATCTATAGAGAATCATTTTCACATACGTACTACTACAGGATGCAGAAGAAGCAATATTTTCAATTGCATAGAGAAAAAAATGCCATTATCTCTCCTTGAGGAACTAAATTTAAGGAAGCTTAATGATTTTTTTCTTTTTTTTTTGAAAGAAAAAGAGGAAGATTACCTGAAGATGGTAATCATCCTAATTGTATTAATAAGTAAAAGGAACAGACTTACAAGCTATGAAGCCAAAAAGCAGAAAGATAATTTGCTTCTCTTGTTACATTATCAACCCAACATCGCTCCTTCTTAAACACTCTGCCATTCCTCTAAAGCTAGATACTCCAAATGATAGCAATTGCTTGACACCAGCCTGCTCCATCCAACCCCAAATGATCTCTGAAGCTCCTCCAGAACGCATCAAAATCCGTTTTGTCCACCGTAGGCAAGTGAAATTGATCCCAGACATCTGTAGAGAAATCGCAATCAAAGAAAAGATATTGTACATCCTTTGCGGCTTGCTGGCATAGGGGACACAACATATCACCATCCGATGCCCATTTAAATCTGTACACCTTAGTGACCAGACGTTTTCTCCTCAAAAACCATAGAAAAGGCTTAATCTTTAGCAGTGCCGTGCAAGACCAAATAAGTTGAGTCTCCATCTACCGCCAAATCTGAGTTTGTTCCATCAGCTGTAAGGAATTTGTATGCTTTACTTACTGTGAATTCACCATCCCTCCAGGAAAAGGAATCTGCCTTTGCTGAAATTGGAGAGAAGTCATTAAGAATGCTCGTTAGTTGCTGAAATTCATCAAAAGTTGCATCAGACAAGGCCTCTGTCAGTCTGAAATCCCACGTTCTGTGTGCTTCATCCCACATATCACAAACCGGAACCTCCTTATTCACAGTTTGATCAAAGACCTGTTGGAACAGGTCTGAAAAACATCCAAAATCAGACCAATTATGCATCCAGAATTTAAACGATGACCCATCGCCAAAGTTTGGTGAAAAGTGATCTGCATATTCATTCACCAGAGGCCCCACCGAACTCCAGAAGGCTGAAGCGCATCTCGTATGCACACCTATCCCATGCAATAAATCCTCCATACTACCATATGAATCCTTCACAACAGAAGTAACCAAGGAATTTTCCTCAGATGTTAGCCTGACCACCCATTTTAGAAGAGCATTGTTAAACTGTTTCAGCTAACGTACACCACGACCACCAACCTTCTTGGGCTTACAAATCTCATCCCAAGGTACAAGTTGAACAAATCTTCCAGTGAAATCAGGCCCTTTCCAAAAGAATTTTTTCCTTATCCATTTGCTTGATAATCTTCTTTGGAGGTGAACACACCGAGAGAAAAAAACACCGGTAAAGAGGATAAGACTGATTTCAACAGGATCAGCCTTCCCCCACGGGATAAAAGTCTTCCACTCCATGATGATAATCTACTTGAAAACCACTCAAGCAAATGCTTCCACTTCGAAGAAACCAGCCTTTTACCTTTCAAAGGAAGACCACGATAAGCAATTCGGAGATGCACCACCAGGGTCTCCAAAATAGCTGAAACCTCATTCACCACTTCCCTCCCCAATGCAAAAGTAACCAAGCTGGACTTATTTCTATTGACCTTTAAATTAGAAATTTCAGAAAAAATCCTCACCTATGAGAACGTGTCTTGCCGACTCTATATCCCCTTCAATAAAAAGTATTGTATCATCAACATATTGTAGAATAAGTGTAAGTGCCTCTCCCGACTGGTTGTAAAACCTGAAAATAACTCTCCATTGCATGCTTTAAACACCATCCCAGCCAAAATATCCACTATGATATTAAATAACATAAGTGCTAACGGACACCCATGGCACACCCCTCTAGGGTTGAATCCAATGTCCATTGACTCTCCCATTGACAAGGACAGAGAAAGAGGATGTTGTAATACATCTCTTCATCAATTGTATCCAAATCTCTGGAAAACCTCCTCTCTTTAGAATATCCCAAAGATAAGGACAGAGAAAGAGGATGTTGTAATACATCTCTTCTTCAACTATATCCAAATATCCGAAAACCTCTTATCTTCATAATATCCCAAAGATAATTCCAAGAGATAGAATCTTAAGCATTGAAAAATTTCACTTTCCAAAGAAAAGTTGAACAAACTCTCCTTTTCCAGACCAATAGAAATTCTTTCGCCAACACATGAGAGTCCTGCAATGATCTCCCCCAGATAAACGCAGATTGCACTGGTGAAATAATGTTAAGTAATATACTACGAAACCTGTTTGCAAGAATCTTAGCAACCAAGTTTCTTAGGAAGTAAAAATACATAGAACTTAATCTCTCAAATCCTTCATTTGCCCTAAAAAACTCTTTAACCATAGCCACCACGTCAGGCCCTACCACATCCCATAGCTTTTTAAAGAAAATGATCTGTAGGCCATTGGGGCTAGGAGACCCTTCAGACTTCAACCCATGTAGGGCATGTAGGATCTCTTCATCCATGTCCCTAGTAAGTGCCACTTTCACCTCCTCCCCTACCTGTTCCAATTCTAAATTCGTCAAACGCCAGTCCCCACATGGTTGTCTTCCCGTAAATTCCTAGAAATAATTTTTGAAAGCCGTATAAATTAGATTTCTCTTTTTAATACCTCATCTCCCACCTTTAAATTATTAATCATATTTTTCCTTCTTCTCGCACTTGCAACCAAATGAAAAAATCTAGTATTTGCATCCCCTTCCTTAAGTCATAAATGATGTGATTCCTACCTCCAATCCATTTCCTTCTTAAAATCTTCTTCAGAAACAACCATTTGGTTTTCTCGCCGTTCTTGGCACTCTACATTAGATAGCTGTGTACTCTCTTCTTTTCTGTCCAAAGTAGATATCTTCAAAAGGGCTTCATTCCTTCTTTTCTCTATGCGTGCTTTGAGATTACATTTAAACTCAATCATAGCTTGTCTTACGACCTTTATTTTGTAGGTTAAGGTACGTGTAGCAAATGTAGATGGGGTGGTGGCAATCCATCTTTCTCTAATTTAAATCTTTAAAACCCTCCTCCTTGAGCCAAGATTTATGGGACTTGAAATATGTCGACAACTTGACATCTTCATTACTATGCCAAAGAATGGGAGTGTGATAAGAGAATAGTCTATCACAAGCACTCACATTTGCTAGCTGAAAGGATTCTGCTAAGGCAACATTACATATAAATCTGTCAGTACATGAGGTCGCACCATTCCCATTTCTCCAAGTGGAACGAACCCCTGCTGTTGGCAAATCGATGACCTCAAGATCCTGAATAACTTGCTGAAATTGCATAGTAGCAACGTCACTTCTACCATCAGGTCTATCATCAGATCTGAGAGTCGCATTAAAATCGCCCCTATCAACCATGGCATCCCCGCAACAAAACAAGAAGCATGTTCAAATTCCTCCCAAAAGGAACTCCTGGAAGCATCAACACAAGGCCCATACACCGTAGAAACAGCAAAGAAAAACCCAACAGATTTTCTTGAAAAAACTGCAATCATCATTCTATTTGCCATCCTAGAGGAACAAAGTTCCGACAAATCATCATGCCACATCATCAGTAAAACCCCTAATCTTCCTTCTACAGCCACTTCTATATAATTTGTGAATACGTTTCCACAAAAGTTGCCTCTTCAATTGAGAAGACAAACTCTCCAGATGCGTCTCTTGCAAACAGGTAACGTCAATCTTCCATTCAACCAAATAATTTTTCAAAATAGATCGCCTCCTACGCACATTCTCTTTTCGACACTTTTTTTAAGATCCTCTTACGTTTGTAGCAGGCATTCAAAATGAACTTGTGCTTTTGCGGAATAATGTTACAGTGCCCCGAAGACTTACTGGAAGTAGATCGATGATGAATGGATTTCATCCTATCGGAGAAGCCATTGCCTACCGTACAATGCACATCTGAGGCAGCATCCTCCACGTGGAGACACTCCCCCCTTGATCTTTTGCCCATCAGCTCAGCTTCACTAAGCTTAACCACATCAATAGTCACATCTCCCATGTTTGCCCCAAAAATGACGCTAAAAGCTTTAGGGTTACACTCTCCCTGTAAGAGCAAAGCAGAAGCAACCCAGGGAGAAACAAGTACATTCTTATGCGACTTAGGATAAGCATGTGCAAGGCGAATCAACTCACCACACCCAGCCCCAAGGTTGGGTCCAATCGCCACCTGTGGATAGCGTTGGAAGCACAAGTTCTGCGCTGCATCCAAGTCAATACCATCCATCCATCCAAGCACAAGGGTCAATATCAAGCGCCACCTACTCCTCATGTTGGTCCAATGCTCCATTCTCAACTGATTTCAGATCCTGCACACGACAAGGCTGCACAACAAGAGGCCCAGCAGCTACCTTATGGCTCAATGGAAAAAATGGGTTATCAGATAGGGAGTTGTACTCACCACATCCGAATCTGTTTACGATTCCGAATACCACCTATTTGTTGCAAGAGATATTTATCGCCAACTCAGCATCTATTTTTGGATCAAGATCCAAAAAAGGAGGCCCAGCTACCACCGAAACCGACTTGACCACCAGCTGGGGAGATTGCGATGACTCATTCACCTCCGCAGAAATGGGGGGTTTTGGAATTGGGCACCACTCCCATCTTTTACGGCAATATTGTCGACAGGAGATTCTAATCGGAGCATTGCCCTTCACCGGCGAAACCTCCTTTGCAGGTCTTCGCCTCTCCTCCGATACTGATGCTGACTGGTAGAAGCTCCTCCTTCCTATCTCCGCAAATACACTAGCAGCAAGAGCTTGCGCATATGAGAGCCTCTAGCCATTCTCCAAACCTAACTCTTCAAACTTGACCACGCATGCACATCTACCAAAGCACATGATCTCCTCCTATGGGATTAAATGACCTACCAAGAATTTCCCTTCCACAATCATCGCCGATGCATCACCTTCCTGTAAACCAAGCCCAAAAACTCTCTTAACACGAGCAAAGGAAGCACAAATGGCCACCACAATCTCCGTAGTTCTCAGCCGTAGTGGCTCTCCCAAAATGCGGAATCTAATAACAGGCCTCATGGGGATCCATTCATCCGTGGTTCCTTCGTAAATGCTTGGTGTCATCCAACGAATAACTACATCCCTAATAGAAGACTCAGCAAATTTAAATCGATCCATATCCACAACCAACAACCTGAAAACCATGATCTTCGATAACATAGACACCTTCCAAGTGGAAGATGCTAATTCACAGCGCAAAACAAAAGATCAAACCTAATCAATAAGCACCTCCCCACATTGAACAATCCCTATCATGGAGTTTTCAAGCAGTGAGTCCAACGTCTTCACCTCATCAAACCATGAAACATCAATCCCAATGGTAGGCAGATTAGCCATCGGTGGAGGGGGCAGATGCGATGCACTTTTAGCCGGTCCACTCCCAAGAAATCTCCTTGGGCACATCCTCCTCCGATGTCCCCATCCGCAACACAGCAAGCAAACCAAAGGTTCATGACACTCTTATACCCAATGACCTCTTCCACGGCATTTGAAACAAACAACCTCCCGTAAACGATCATCTCTCCCACTCTCCCAACAAGAAGAATGATCCCCCTCACCTCTCCCTCTCACCCACGCATGCCCCCCACCAGTCGCTCTCCTACGCATTGCCCTTTGCTCCCCGCCAGATGTCCCCCCAAGCATAATGAATTTTTCAGCAACTACCGTGCTAAATTTAGATTATCAGGACATTTATTTTGGAGTTAAGGACATGGGTGTCGATATAGAAGACCCCAATATTAACATATGTAACTTTGCTGTAATATGAACATTCTTGAGCACACTTTACACAGAGCACTGACACTGCTGTAAGCATATTAATAACAGTGTCAAAGTTGAATTTGATTAGAGCAGACCAAAACTTAGAATGATGTTGGTGCCCAAGAAAAGGACAAGTTTGATGAATTCCATGGGCCATTGCTTTGCTGCATTCGGCCCATCCCTAGGCACCCTTGGAAGGTAAGGAGTGTGATAATGTAAATGCTCCCCCAGTCCTCGTCGGTCAAGGTTTGGTCATCTGAGATGTACTTAGTGTCGTCATCATTTTTTGCAAACATAAAGCAAGGGGAGAGTGATCCTCCAGAGAAACGAACTTAGATTCATTAAAGGCTTCGTTTCAAAAAGCCTAGCTAGCAAGGCATCCCCCTCACAGTGGGGGACCTCCCCACACCTTGTTCTTGTTGCATGCTATTTTTCCCTTTGGCATGAGGATGAGTCCCATGAAAAAAAGAATTTGTCATGAATTGAGGCAGTTTGGAATTTTGGCTTATTAAATCTGACAGGTTTTTGTTTTTCTGAATCATAAGTCTGACAGAAATTCTACAGGGAGAAATGGAAAAAAAAAGATATCCACTTTAGTTTAGGTCTATTAAAAGTGAAATTGCAGACCAAGCTCCTTTTTTTGCCTAAAAGTTGGACTCACATATACTGCAATCTAAACTATCTTGCCCATTCTACTCCTATCTTTTGCAGTTAAAACAGGACGAAGAAATAATACTGCAAAACCTCTCTTTTTGCACCTATAACAGGACAAAGAAATAACACTGCAATAACCCAAGTCCAAGCCTAGGTTAGTTGTAGGCTACCCATACATATTTTCAGATATTGCACCAAGTTTATCCAAAGCAAACATAAATAACATGAATAAACTTAAGGAAAATAGTATCATTTTTCAACACTTACATGTTAGGTATAATCAGTTAGCTACAGTTGCCAATTAGGTTGCTAGTCTTTTTAGTTGGTTACTAATGCTAAGATGTCTCCTATATGAAGAGGTCTACAGGGCTTGTTTTGGAATGAATAAGGATGATACTATTGTTTTTTTCTTTTCAATTCCCCTCATCTCCAACTACTCCTGTTTCTCCGCTCTGTGATCTTCTTCCCTTCTCTCATCTCTGCAAATTCTTCTATCATTTACATCTGATTGTAGCAAGGTTTTTACAATTAGGCACCTAAGCAAACTTTTGGCACCTTTACCATCATTGCTTAATAAGATATGAGCTACAGGAGTTCATTTTAGACCTCAAGATCATAATGACACCTGATCATTCCAAAGAATTGGAAAACTTCTCAAATGGGATGTCTTTTTGAGAAATTCTCGGATGGGATGCTAGATGCTGGTTGTGACAAATTGTGAGCAGAGTTCACTCATCACCTGGTACTCCCAAATCTGCATTACAACAGCCTGTAGCAGAATTCACGAAGGTTAAATGATACAATCAGCCTATGATGGTGAGTCCAATCCAAATCCAGGGATGTATGAAGCAAGCTATTTCTTTGACTTCTAGAAGATTTCTGAAAACCAATGGTTCCTACTGGGCTTCTTCAAATAGACAAGGCAAAAGTTGGCAACGGTTTTGTGATCTTTTGTCAGCCAAATATAGCCCCAGTTGAGATAATCCACTAGCTTCTATGGAAACACAATTCGCTTTCAGCTCTGTTAGAATATAAAATCGAAATAAAGTAAATAACAATATCAAAGCATCACAATATGAACGACTGGATCTATGTGGCCCACTTACGAAGAATGGGGAAAAAACCACGGGAGAAGTGTCCCTATAGGTGTGATGTTTCTCTATTCTTCTCAAAGAACAAATGGGGGGGTACAAAGGCCCTTTTATAGGCCACTACACACCACTCAAATCCACCTTACCCAATGTGGGACTAAAACATGGCCTACTACAATCTTTCACCTCTCAACACTTCCCCTTAAGCTGGAGCATGGAATGCTCAGCTTGTAGTAAAGAAATCTTCACTCTTACAAGCAAAACACAACACTCAAGACATCAACTAATGCTACCGAGTCACCAGCTTCCATGCATCCTTGTTCTTGCTTGTAGGTGAGTGTAGGTCGAAGTATGGTAGATGAATTGCTAAAACTAGCTCTGGTGCCTGTACCTTCTCATATAGAGATCTCTAAAGTGGGTCTCTCCATGAAGACCAAGAGATTGGGCCTCTCCTGTATAGAAACTCAAAGAGAGGTCTTTCCATTGGAGACCTAGAGAGTAGTCTCTCCTAAATAGGAATTCTCTGTTCCTCTCATATTTGGAATAAAAGAAAAGAATTTTTCTCAAGTGGGGACCTCAAAGAAAAGAGTGAGTATCGTATGGGGTACACAAAAGACTGTCATACTCCCCCTTCCTCCTATGCTCGTATGGGTAAAGAAATTGCATAGAGAAGAAATAAAAAAAGGAACTTCTCTGTTCTCATCATCTTTTTTTACCATCATTTTTTTATCACCTTTTTTTTAACTCCACCTCTTTTTTTTTTCTTGACTCACTCCTATCCTTCCTCCTTTTTTTTGTGTGTTTAAGGCTAACAGGTAGACATAACATAAAAGAAAAGAAACTGAGGGCTAAGGTTGCAAAAGACCAAAATATCTTTCTCAATACCTTAGGGTTCAAAGAACCCACCTGCCACCGCTTTCTTCGCCATCTTATGCTGTAATTGTCCTTTCACAAGATCGTCGCCTCGCCTCCTCGCTGTCGTTGCTCTGAGCGCGCTATCATGGAGGGAGAGCTCCTCCTTTGTAACGTTGCACACCTTGTGAGCGGAAATATCTGCAATCACCGCTGCCATCTACTTCCTCCATGGGTTCAAAGAACCCAAACCATAGCACATCGCCACAGCCATTTTCGCGATCAATCGCAAGATCACCTCCATCAACCGTAAGGACTCCATCGAGCTCATGCTCGCCAAACTTTGCCTTAAGTGCAACATCAGTTGGTGGAGGTCGGATTATCTCAAGGAGCTTCCTCCACACCTTAACGAAGAACTGGGGAGCCCCGTAGAGACCTGTCGCTGCTCTCATGGATCTTCAAGCAAGGTCCCAGAAGAACTTGTATGGAGCCTCCTATCCTTCACTGTCTTGCGTCTACATCACCGCATGACGAGAGCTCTGTGCAATGCCAACCTTCTCTACCTAGTGTATTACCAAAACTCACCAAATCGATGAGCTTGCTCGAATGAGATGGCCCTCCGTGAATGAGATTTTTGATAAAACTTGAGAATATTATCAAGATCAATGGTAAAACTTGAAAAAGAACAAACCCAAGAACCACCTTGTTGTGATACCATGTTAGAATATGAAATCAAAATAAAGTAAACAACAATATCAAAGCATCACAATATGAATGCTTGAGTTTACATGGACACCCCACTCACGAAGAGCAGGGAAAAATTCATAGGAGAAGTGCCCTATGGGCGTGATGTTTCTTTATTCTTCTTAAAGAACAAATGGAGGTTACTAAGGCCCTTTTATAGGTCACTACATGCCACTCAAATCCACATTACACAATGTGGGACAAAACCATAGTTCACTACAACCATTCATCACTCAACAAGCTCCTTTGATAAATTTCATGAGGTTTCAAGTGAAGAACATGAAGAACCACAAATTTGAGTAAAGCAAGTAAACCTGAAGCTAAATGGGTTAGCTTCCCTTCCAATAATGGCTTGAACAAACTTGTAGATTTGAGGTATAAAATGGAAACTTCACACATCATGCCATTATTGAGTTAAAGTTGCATTTGCTGCATTTCATCTAGTTGGACAGTTACTTGTCTCTTACAAAGTCCAACCCACCTTTTTAATGTACAGATCTTCTTCAAGGGTTTGAAGAATTATTTGAGCCTATATTTCAAGTGAATAAAACACTGGTTCAGTCCATAATTGACCAAATGGCAGTCCACATGGAAATTCAATCCAGTTTGAGCACTGATGATTCTCATCAAGTTTTAAATGAGGAATGTGAGGAAGGGCATCTGTTTCAAGAATCAGACCCGACCAAGCCTTTTTCCCATTTTCTTCAGCCATCATCAACCTTTATGAAAGAATCTAAACCTACAAACCCACCCCCCCTTTCTGCGCCATTTTCTTCTTCCTCTATCTCAGCTCTGCAGCTTCTGCTATCTACATCTAATTGCAGCAATAGGTTCCCCATACAACACTTTTCAGGCTTACACCTATCTCAACAATTAATGAGGTGGTGCTAGACTAGAGAGTCACAATCAGAGTGAAGGAGGATTCATAGGTTGCCTACAAAAGCTATTGAGACGGTACCCTACTTCGTATCTATGGTAGAGTGCTCCTTCAGATTAAACTACAATGCAGTACTAAAGTCTTTTCCAGAACTTCTAGGTTATGATCCTGTCTTGGCTTGTCGTTAATGGATATGTTTCCATCTATCAAGCTTAAACCTTGCTCAACTGAGAAAAAGAACATCATAGAAGCTTGTTACGGCATTCAGTGTTGTAAAAGTTGGTAGTCGATATTCAGTTGCCGGGTCACTGACTGAGTATACAATATGAGGGGGAAAAATACACTATCACATAAAAGTGAACCATTTTCAAGCTCAAGATCATGAAAATATGCGACAAACCAAAAATCCAAACAAAATAAAAGTACAAGTTCAAAGTATCTAATCGTTAAAACTACAAAACACACATCAAAGGTGAACATCTAAAGACAATAATCATCTTCCTCATCCAGAACAAAGAGAACATCATTTGCATCTTGGGTTGAGGTCGAGGCAAGGAATGGGGTGGGGGGCAATCAAGTTGTAGGGAGGGGGTTTCATCTTGTATTTGGATTAGGCATATTTACTCAGATCCACAACTTCTCTATGTAAAACTCGACCCTATACTCAATTGAGTAAACCGACTACTTGGCTAAGTAGTCAAGGCTTCCGAGTAAGTTGCAATTTAAAATAAGCAAAAATGAATAATATCAAAGTATAAAGAAATCAAAAAACACTTGGGTTTACGTGCAAACCCCATTCATGGAGAGCAGGAAGAATACCACGGAAGAAGGCCCTGATATGACAGATCTGTATTGATCTTCTCAAAGAAATAAGTGGGGGTACATGCCTATTTATAGGCAACCACACACTTCAACAATCCACATTACTAGATGTGGCACTAAACACCACACACTTCTCTTAACTAGTTCTCGCTTGTAGGTAGGAACACGGGTTGGAGCTGTTGAAGGAACTGTTGATGTCTCTAATAAGGGCCTCTCCTTTAAAGACCTTAACTGGTGCTAGTGGCTCCTTATTCAGTATCCCTGTAATGGGTCCTCCTCTGAAGACCTTGAAGCTGGATCTCTCACATAGGAACCGGCTGGGCCCTTCCTCTGAGGACCTCGAAATTGGATCTCCCTCTCTGAAGACCTCGAAACTTTGGATCTCCCAGAGTTTGATTTCTCATATGATGATCTGTAACTCCCAATGACCATGGCGGTATCCGATGTCATCTCAAAACTGCTGGAGGATGCCATTGTGCCTTTGAAAGAGAGGGACACAGATTTGAAAATTTGTAAGAAACTCCCAAATAAGGGTAACTACAATAGGCATCCACTCTCTCCCTTTCTCCCAGACTCATATGGAAGAAGAAACAAGCATAGAGAAGAACTAAAAATAAAGTAGAGAAGAACTTCTCCCCTTTCTTTTAAATTCAAATTCTTTCCTCCCTTATTTTTCCCTTTTTTTATTTTTCTAAATGCCCTTTTTTTTCTTTCGATATCTTCCTCTCCTTTTCCTCTCATTCTCTCCTCTCTTTTTTTTCTCTTTATATTTTTTTTTTCTCTACCCAATACATTAATTCTCTTTAACTAAGAGGTATAAAGGCTAAGAGGAATTTAGAAAAAGCATAACTCATGAGATTCGATTTTTCTTCTTCGATGTTAGGCTACGCTCTCATGCGAGAGCATTGCTGTGATCGTCGCCCACATCATCGTTGTGATCTTCACCGTGATCTTGCCACGCTCCTCTTCGCGTCATCTCCTCTCTGATCTTCCTCTTCTTCTTCGGCTTCAACCACACGCCATCACCTCGTGACAACCACCACTGTCAGTCCTCTCCATCGACCGCTTCTTCCTCCTTGTCGACTTCATCGCCACCTTGTGCATCGCTTCCATCGAGGCCTCCTTTGCCGCCTTTATCTTCTTTTTCTCCTGCTTCTATTGATACTCGCGAACGTCGCCAGCACCACCAGTGCTCGCCTGAGCACCGCCACAACCTTTAGGGCTTCGGGAGACCCCTTTGGTGGCCTAATACTCGTGTTCAACGTCGCCATCTTTGCCACTGATCTCGACGTCGCACCTCTTCACTGCCATCTTCTCGACGTGATTGCCACCGCGATCACCTCCATCGTCAGTGCCTTCTTTGATTTCGTCCTTGCTGCTGCCACTGATGCCGCTTCGTCCTTGAGTAATCTCACGCAAGCTTCCTCCTCTTCGCGTATGCCACCACGATGCTCCTCTACTCGATCAAGTCATGGATGACATGAACATGGCAGATCCACATGAAAAGCCCAAAAAGATAAAAACTTGACAATAAACACAATGCTAATCTAGAGAACAAATGAACCCAAGATCGACTTGCTCTAATACTAAGTTGAAATTTAAAATAAAAGAGAACGAATAACATCAAAGTATAAAGAAATCAATAACACTTAGGTTTACGTGGAAACCCCACTCACGAAGAGTAGGGAGAAAACCACGGGAGAAGGTCCTGATAAGACTAAGATCTATATTGATCTTCTCAAAGAAGTAAGTGGGAGATACATGTTTATTTATAGGCCACCACACACTCCAACAATCTACATTACTAGATGTAACACTAAACACCACTCATTCCTCTCAACAAAGTATGCACCCGAGTATGGGTAGTTGGATCGGCCAGAGGGCCAACTAGGAGTAGTCAGCCGACTACCTTTTATATGTATCTCTTGCTTAAAACAGTAATTCTTGCATCTAAGCATAGAAACCTAACAAAAATTGGTCCAGTAGCGGTCATTAAAATATAAAGCTTTAAAATGAATTTATATTCTTTTGAAAAGGAGCTTTAAAATGAAGTTTTATAACCAGCAAGGTGAGATTAAACCAAGGCAGTGTTATAAAGAAACCAATATGTAATATCCCAACTTCCTTTTTTAAATAACTAAATGATAATAGAAATGTGCCTCTGGCAGCCAAACCCCTAGTAATCTTCAACATGCCTTATAATGCTCAATGAATGCCCAAATATATTTTCCACACAAAAGCTTTGGTCATGTGAGATTGCCCCTTAGTGCATGACAGAGATTGATCATATGTGATGTTCTGCAATCAATTTCCATGGTCCCCTCTGTTGAGCTAAAACTAGACACATAAGACTTGTAAGAGCCAACTTTTCCCAGAACAACTGACTTCAACTTTTCTGAAACCTCCTTTGCATACCCAATATTTTCCAAACATTGAGGATTAAGGATTAGATTTAATTAAAAGGCTCACATATTATGCTCAAGCAGTCTTCCTCAAAAATATTATGCTAAAATTGTAGATGAAAGTTCTTTTGTTTAACAGGGCAAGTAAAGCGAGTTTCATCAATGAATATTTTTGAATGATTACTCATCTCCGGTAATCATCCTGGCCTTTTTTGGAAAAAGGATAAGTGAAGCATTCTCTCATTAATCAAGTTTGCAATGAAAGTTGGATCTCGGTCCAAGGAAAATCAAATGAATGACTATTCGAATCAAAGAATTACAACCCTATTCTAGTACCTTCTTGTCAGACTGTTTCCTCTACCATTCTATCCATGTCAAAATGGTAAAAAATAAAATATATTCCATCCAAATTTAAGATACTTTCACTTCCTAAATTCAGATGTTTTTTTCTGAAAAAGGTAAAGGAGACCAATCATAGGCAGCAACCATCCCTTAATTTACTAATAACTAAAACTTACACCCTTATAGAATTGCAACCTCACCCTCAAAAACACCTGAAACATCAAACACGGTGCTGTCAACCAAGTAGCACTCTCCTTTAAATACCATGCCAATGCCATTCCTTTGTAACCGTAACAACCACAGCACTGCAAAAGGTTCTGCCCTCTCAACTCAACTCTTGAAACACCTTGGACCTAAGCAACACCTAAAACACAGATCCCTAGAAAGGATACGTCCAATAAAGTCCAAGTATTTTTGTGGGAGTTTCTCTAGAATATGGAACACTTCTATTATTGGAAAACTCAAAGAGAAGCAAGGGAAGTTGGTCTCTTTATATAGAGAGAGATTAATCCTACTTCAAACTCCAATACAATCTTCTAAAAAAGAAGAAACATATCTCAAACCAAATCACATCAAATCCTAAACAAATTTCCTAAAGGGATAATGCCAAAATAGAAAACATAAAAATAGGAAATTGATAACTTGGCAAGTGGATTTCTTTTTCTCCACTCAACTTAGAGATCACATGAGATCTCCAATGTGGAGATCTCATAGAATCTCCAACACTCTCCCCCCAAGTTGGGCGTGCACGATCTAACTGGAGGAAGAACTTTGGATGCTTACATGTGTGGAGGCTTGCATACACTGACTAGTCATGAACTTTGAACTGGACCACGAACTTGACTTGAGCTTGAATTGGGGAACGTTCCCAAGCATGAGGTGGCAACCCATCTTCTAGAAAAAAAATCTTCACGTTAAAGAGAACAACAAAAAACTAGATCTGGGTTCCACAAGTGAGGCTGAGCTTATGGCTCAATTGCCCTACCACTAGTCATCATGGCCCGATGCTTCAACGTTGTCCTTTGAGCCAAGCACGGGTTGGGCTATCATAACTCGAGCAACTTTTGCAAGGTACCTTTGTGTTGGTTGTCAATAAGGAGAAGTCTTCATTTGTCCCTTTTGGAGTGATAGGGAAAAAGGCCGATAGGTGTACATCCATGCTTGGGGCATTGGTAAGGCATCTACCTTTGACATACTTGTGTCTCCCTTTGACAGTTGGTTTTCTCAAGGTTATGGAGTGGTCTCCAATGATGGACAAATCAAGAAGGTTTCAGGGTTGGTCCTCCAAGCTGCTTTCCTGAGGAGGTTTTTTAATCCTCTTAAAATCAGTACTGTTGGCTATTCCTTTTTTTTACTTGTCCTTGTTTGAGATTCCAAAGAAGGTTGAGGACAACATTGGCAGAATGATGCAGAGGATCCTCTGGAAAGGTGCAAGTTAAGGACCACAAGGGATGTATTTAGTTTCTTGGAAGGAGGTGTGTACTCCTCCTTGGTAGAATGTTCTTAAAAAAAAAAACTGCTTTGTTGAACGGAGGTTTAGAGTGTTGGATTTGAGAATGTTGAACCATGCACTCTTTAGCAAATGGGTGGTGAAGATAATGGGTGGGGGAGGGCTCCTGATGGATGTTATTCAGACTTGTTATGATAGATGTCTTAACAGGGAGAATTGGGATAAGACGGATGAGGGGAGCTTCTACCTTTTGGGAAGGTTTGATCCATGTTATGCTTTTAGTGATGCAGTTCCTTGCGGCGAACCTTGGGAATGGATGGGATTTCTGCTTTTGGCTTGATGATTGTTGGATAGGACATGGGGCATTATCCATTCATATCCAAAATTCTTTAGCTTTGGATTGGGATGCTTTGGTTGCAGTGTGTTGGGATTCCCAGGTGGAGGGAAGAATGCTGCATGGATTCTAGCCTTCCTTTCTGGATTGTCAGATCAGCAGTTGGAGGATTCCATTAATCTATAGGAGGATTTAAGTAGCCTTCGGCCTGTGCAAGGCATTGCAAATAGGTGGAAACTAGATAATGGGAGGAGAAAGGTGAGATATTTTTAACTTGCTTTTGGAGGCACCTGAAGTGTCATATCATGACGAGTGGCTTTTTTTGGTAAGCTAAAATGCCCCGCAAGTTTAAAGTTTCCATATGGCTACCAAGAAGAGGAAGACAGTGACCAAGGAATGCAAGCAGAAGATATTTCACACAAAGGATGGACTTGTATTTTCTGTAGAGATTCGATGGAGGACAGTGATCATCTTTTCTTTACTTACCCTTTAGCCAAGCCCATATTGAAAATTGTTGGAGATTCTACGAGATCTCCACATTGAGTGGAGAAGAAGAAATTCACTTGCCAACTTATCCTTTTTCCATTTTTATGTTTTCTATTTTGACATTATCCCTTTAGGAAATTTGTTTAGGATTTTACGTGCTTTGGTTTGAGATATGTTTCTTTTTTATTTAGAAGATTGTATTAGAATTTGAATTAGGATTGATCTCTCTATATAAAGAGACCAACTCCCCTTGTTTCTCTGAGTTTTTCAATAATAAAAGTGCTCCATGTTCTTGAGAAACTCTCACATGGTATCAGAGTAGTTTTATCCTAGAACCCCAATGTACTCCACTGTGCCTTAGAAAATAAAGTATCATTGACATATTGTAACATGGGTTCAAGCATGCTATCTACCCACTTTGACGAAAACCCTAAATCATCCCCTCCTCACACGCCTCATAAGAACATGGTGCAAAAATATCAAGCGCCAAGACAGTAGCAAAGAAAGGGTGCATCCTTGCATCCCTCCCTAAGGTTGCATTCATCCCCCCCTCTAGCCTTCCAATCACCAACATTGAAATTTGAAAACAAAGAAGTGGTTATACACCTCTTCATCCAAGCAATCCACGTGTTTAGGAATCCCCTCTTCTATAAAAGCAACCACAAGAACTGCCACCTGGTGGAATCATATGCCTTAGAGAAATCAACTTTCCAAAGAAAGAATCTTGTCTCCTTTTTGCGTCAATAAGAAACCATCTCCAAAGCCATGACTACACTAGCTAGCATATGCCTCCCCTTAATAAAGGCTGATTATACGCTACTAACCAAGTTGTCCATCACTTCTCATTACTGATTCCCCAATACCTTGGAAATTATAAAACATACGTTTGATAAAGAAATTGGCCGTACTCATCAATTCTTTCAGGGGTTCCTTCTTCGATGAAAAATAAAAGAAGGGATCTATTTTTTGAAAGGGGAAAAAGGGATATATCAATTCTCTCAAAATCACAGTCCCAAGCATAAACTCATCCATGTTTTTCATTACATCACTCCCCACAACTGACCAAAACTCCTTTAGAGAAGAATAGTAGAATACCAAAAAACCGTCTAGCCCGGACGAACCATTAGAATTAAGACCTCCTAAAGCCTGTAAGATCTCATCTCAAGAAAATTGTCACACCAACAACATGTTCTATGTCAATCTAGCAACATCCCTTCCCAATCGACTCCACCGAGGAATGGGGCCTCTTCTCATGAAAATATGGAAATGTTCTGCTACCACCTAACCAATCTCATGTCTACCCTAAACCACTGCATCCTAGACTTGAAATTCAACTATAAAGTTCATCATGTGCTGTTAGCAACCACACAGAAAAACCATACAATTGAATTCCCTTCTTTTAGCGAAGTTTGCATAGAATGTTATCTCCATTCGACATCCCTTTTTAAAGTCCTCCTATAGGACGATTGCTTGATTCTTTTTCTTGGCCACTGCCTCATCCACAAAGAAGGTTTTCACATCTAGTTTATCCAATCTAGTAATCTCCTTCAAAACCTCATCCCATTTTTGTCTCTCCTCCTGTAGCTTCCTCCTATATTTGGAAGGAACTTCTTCAAACCCTAAAGATGTTTAGCTAAAGTGATTGTAGCCATCTCAAATGTTGTTGATGTTTTTTATCGCTCCTGTATTTGCTTCTTAAATCCCTCCTCCACTATCCATGACTACTCAAACTTGAAATATGTCCAAAGAACAAAGGACCCTGTCCAGCTTCAACTTACGCTAATATGTTATTGTCAAGAATTGGCGTGAAAGCGGAGCGTGAAGACTCCCGTACAAGGGAAAAACAGCCCAATGATAGGGCTATCAACGCATGGAGAGGGAGAGTGACCCTATGGCTACTACAGTGGACCGGCTTGGTCCTGTAGGGGCTGAAAACCGGTCCAGCAGTGGTTGAACGAAACAGTCTGGTCGTCTGGACCAAGTTGCAACCTGGTCTGCTATGTGCAGACCGATCTGCAGTGGAGGAAGAAGTCTAGCCTGATTGCTGAACCCTTTTGCAGGGGCTGGAGAAGGCTGGTCCAGGCTTGGACCGGGCTCAGGAATCCTCCTAGGGCCGACTGCTACTTGTAGAAGAAGTAGAGACAGGAGAGGAGCACAATGTTTTGGAAGTATTAATTGTATTGCTCAATCTCAAAACATATGGAAAGACTCTCTTTAAATAGAGAGTACATATTCCTATTTCCAAACTAACATCCTAATAGAATCTAAACAAATCTTCTAGATTTGGAACAACCAAATCTTTGCAAATCTCCTTAAAATAAATAAACGAAATAAGGCAAATTGTCAACTACGAAACCAACTCCTACTTTTGGTCCTATAGACCCAAAACCAGTGGCTCAAGAGCCTTCTAGATAACTACCACGTGGCACTTTCATCGAATCCCAACAGTTATTATACCCCAAGTATCAATGTAGTTTGACATTGTCAAATCTTGTAACCGAACTCCTTGAGTAGATCCCAAAAATCCTCAAAACCATTGCCAAAGCCACCATGTATCATTTGATGATACTTCAAGCCCTACTAACCAAGGGGCATTTGAAAAAGATATTGTCCTTAAGCTCTACTTACATCAATGGCCTATCACCAAAAACTCCACTCCATCCTTCCTTCTATACAAGAGAGTAAACACCATCCTCAATCCCTTTTGCAAGGCCATCTCTTTTAACCAAGTTACACTTCTAGGAAATAACCAACCCTTCAAATCTACCCACAACGTCAACCACCATGGCCCCTTCAAGCTTCCCCTTCTCTATCTCTCTCAATTCCCTCCTCTAAACACTTCTAACTTTGTTTTCACTGCTATCACAATATTAGCCCCCCCATCACCGTGCATAATCTCCAAGATCAGACCTCCTCCCATCTTTAAGACCTTTAACATTCTTGGTTAAAATCTTCATAACTCACCTACTTCGCTCCCTCCTCTTCAACCACCATATGTACCATACCCATTGATGCTGCCATGTTCACCAAGCAATCATCTTCCTTCTTATGCTCGACTCACCCTAACATCATGAAGCCATTCCATCCATTAGACCAACCCCCTCCAAGCCCATCTCCCTACCTTTAGCTCAACCTTTAACCCTTCCTCCAATCAAGGACGCACATACCTCTATCAGATATGTGTCATGGTCCAAGTGATTACCGTTGTTCACTAGCATCCTAAAGATCATGGGATCAAATCCCATGCCAACATGTTTACCTTCTTTTAAAAAAAAAAAAAAAGAACCACCTTTATGGTCCTAAGCAGATCAATGCTTGCCGCTATCAAATGGAGTATCTAGCTTTTATGCATCGCATCCCTCCACCACCTTAATCAGCGATGTATCTTCCTAGTAGCCACTACCCTCCACAATCGCCACAACATGTGCATTTTCCTCCTTAAAGGCCTTCGCTTAAGAGTAACAAGAGTCTACATAGTCAACCTCATGACCAAAAGACATAAAACATAATTCAACAACCAAACTCAAATCTCGATAGGAAGGAGTAGGTATTTCTAATCTCAAAAATCCAACTACCCAGACATCTTAGGAGCACCCTCCTCAAGTGCAAAGCATGTGGAGGATGCTTCAAGAATGCTCGATGTTGGAGTCATCGCCCTCATTTGAAACCTAGCTATTACACATCACCACACGAAACTTCTACCACCATCCTTCTCACTTCCCTAAAAACCTTAGACATTAATACACCCCAACCTTTCAAACTTTCCCGGATTATCAATAGGCATGCTCAATAACCAAGGTACAATCACCTTGTGACTCTACCTTCCTCAGAAATTCAAAAATCTTCCTAAAATCACCACTAATCCTTCACAGCCACATCATCACCATCCAGCGAAGATGGTGCCAACTTTGCCCTTACAATTATCCTAAATCTCTTGCCTCATCATGTTAATATTGACTAGCATAGAGAAACCCCTCCACTGCAACGCCATGACCTTCGGACCTTAGACCTCCATATGAATGTGAACCTTCGTGATTACACATACTCGAGTAAGGTCTTTCCCTTCATGTTTGTTTCCATTGCACCTTTTTAGCCTACTAAACGACAAAACCACCAAGTCAACGACCTCCAGCAATCACAACTCCAATGGAATGCCTCTCAATTCCATCTTAAAGAAGGAGCACTAGTAGCCATATGCTCAGTGCATCATCAAGCTCAAAACGCAACAGCCAACGAACCATACCCCTAAACATCCCAATGCCTCCAACACATGACCCTTCAATAGCCATTTTCTTTTACCAATAGCATACACCAAAATTCTATCAGCTCCTCTTAAAACCTCATTTGCTACCATCAAGACATCTCTATACATCAAGCTGCCTTCCAATAAGGGTTTGACATATCATACATTTTTCTATGATATCGGGGATATATCACCGATATATCGTTGACATCGAGGATATCAGTGATATATCCAAAAATGAAGAACTGCAATTCAATTTTTCCCTTAAAGTGGTGATATGTGACCGATATAGGAGATACCTTGATCACATATCTTTGTCTGCTTGTGTAACTCACATGGATTCTTTTCATTTCTTTTCTTCTCTTTTGCCCTGTGCGATTTAGATAGGCACATAACTCACATAGACACATGATTCGCCACCTTCAAGAGGAACACAAAATGACGATGATGCGGTGATAATTGATGAGCCACCGGTAAAAAGTAGTGGTGGAGGAGATAAGAGATATCATCAACAAAGTCCTAGTAGAGAGGATGCCCAATATGAATATACATGCAAAAATATACAAATATAGATGGAGACCCTGTGCCAAGTCTACCTTGTGACTATGACGCAATCAAGGTTTGATATGTCGCCGATATATCGGCACACACACAGTGCTTGGTGTAGTCAATTGATACTCTGACACTTTATATTTCATTTTTTTGAGTAGTATTACTATAAATATTTTTCAACCATTATCATGTTGTGCACACTTTCTTTTCAATATATGACTTTGTCGATATGCGACTAGTGCATTTTTATTATGTTTTCATTCAAAATTTATGATTTTTGTCTTTTAGGTATTTCTTCATGATGTATTAGTTACTAAAATGTTAATTTTCATAAAATTTGTGATATTTTGGGATATTTTGGGCCTTTCTAAGCAATTTCCCCAAAATTCATCGATATCAACGATATATCCCCAATATATCCCTTTTTTGACTTGTCGATACAATATCAATATTTAAAACCTTGCTATGCAAGTCTTAAGGAACTTGTAATTGTTCTTAAATGTGACATACCATGGCACTAAGACAAGCTTGAGTTTTGCACTGCCAAGCCCATGCAAAGGAGAAACACTTGGTGGAGACGTACAAGTTGGAACATAGTAGCCCAATCCACTACACTTCTAGTAAACGATGGCCAATTGAATTTTTGCAAAGTGGCCAACTTTCAGGAACCTAAAGCATCGTGCCACTCTTCCCCTTGAGTCACGACTATAAGAAAGGAAGAATTCTGCCTCATGGCTGTCTTTGAAGTCTCTCTCATTGAACAAGTATCCACACCCTCTACGTCCCTTGTTGCTCGTCTCTCCCCCCTAGTTCACATAACCTTATGGCTGAAAAGAAGTCCATAAACCACAACTATCATAAGCCTGACTAGGGCACATTGAAATGGAAAGATATGTAATCCATGTACCAAGACAACAGCAGCTAGGCTATTATTAGAATTGCCTTGCTATGGCACCACATTTCTTGCCATTGCCTTGTATCCCAAACTTTGACACACCATATAACATGTTGCCATCTTCCTTCACTCAAAAGAACAAGCTACCAATTCATCACTACTTTCATCAAATGTTTGTCTCACTTCACCTATAATCCTATCTCCCTATTAAGTTTATTTCTCTTTCTCCTCAAAAAAGTGTTTTCCTTTTGCCACCAAATCCTTTAGCATTAATGTCATCACTGATCTAGAATACCAAAGCAATAATCCGCAAATATTCTTCATTTCCTTTTTCTCATATCATGAGAACCCTTCCTCTCACTTCATCTGGGTTCTTACTCTTCATTATTTCTCTACTATTCACTCTCAATATTTCACTTTCTAGCGCTCTCAGATGTGAGACTTCACAAAACCTTTATTAAATAAATAAAAGTAGATTCTCTCCATAAAGAAACAAAGAAAAATACTTTTATGAAATAGTAAGGAGCATTTGAGTCTGAATGTATAAGGAGCCAAATTCTCAATTATGATTTCATTTCGAGCATTGAGGAGGTCTACCTCTAGGCAAAGCCTAAAGGAGCAAGATGCCTTGTTATGAACATGAAAAAACGAGACATGAGTGTCAAGAACCATCTGTCTGCGCTTTTGATTCATGCTCCTTTTTGGGGAAAAATCATCCGACAGGTACTCAAAAGAGCACACAGTGCTAGAAGATGGGGCACAACTAACTACTGTTGCAACCTTCATCCAAAAGAAGAATGTGCGAGGGAAATCTAGGCAAGATTCTATCAGGCAACAACAAAACAAATTTACAATAGTTATGGCTCGTGAAGACCCAACTGCCAAAAAGAGTAAAAAGCAAGAAAACTTACAATGAAGTAACTCACTGCAAACCAGATCTGAGAATTACAAGGGCTGTTCGCCAGAGAGAGTAGCAAGAAGGATATGACCACTGACAGTGTCTCGCTCAATCATGCCCTTTTTATTTAAAATTATATATATATTCTATTTTTATTTTTGTATAGCTGTTGGGTTTGATTTGCTCCTAAGGGACTTTTATGTACTTCCACCCTTTCGATCTCTCTCTATATAAGAAAACCCTAGGATTTTTAATGTAATTTGATATCAGAGCACTAATCCTAGATCGCAACTCTAGGTATCCTACCCCTCAAGGCCTCCTAAACCCTACCACTGAATCCCAATCTCCTCTCCCTCATCCTCGGTGGCAGCAGTGATGCCCAACGGCACTCAGGTGACACGCAGCAACCCTGGCTGGGGTGCTGCAGCGGCGCAACCCTTGCTGCTGCAGCACAGCAGCGCTCCGACGGTGCGCAGCAGCCTTAGCAGTTGTGCTGCTGCGGCGTAGGGGCCTACTACAGTAGGTGGCGGCAGCGTTGCGACCTCGAGAAGCGTTGGCGACGCTCTCAGGCGGCGGCAACAGCCTTCAGCAGAGGCACGGTGACCCATGTAGTGCTGCGACAGTGATTTGCGGCGACGATAAGCAACGCAGACCGGTAGAGCAGGCAGCGCACGGGGCCATGATCCTTGTGCAGTAATCATGAGGGGCTTCTTGCCCTGATCTAGGGACTGCAGTCCCTATATTTGTTGCAAGAGGGAGGCTAGGCCTCTTTGGGCCACCTTAGGTGTTCTACTTGCACCTAGGTAAGGCCAACATCTATCCAAGGAGGCCTCTTATCAGCAATGCAGATCTAAATCGGATTTCTCCTGGATTTGCCAGTGTTTCCTTGACGTTAATATGGATTTCTTCTGTGTGATTGATGGATGCTTTGAATCAGTTCATTTCATTGATTGATGAGGAGTTGTTTAGCTCCCTTTAGATATGCTGAACTCACTGCGAATTGTTGAGTTCATGATGGAGGCCGCTATGGAAGCAAAATAAATAAGTTTTGGCAGAGACCATCGTGTCAGACAATGTCATCTGAATAGACGATGAGACCCTTCTACATGAGGTAGGGGGCACCGTTGTCGACAGGGTAGCAAGCAATAGGCCACAGGTATGTTCCCCAGCAAGATGAGTCATGTTCAGACTGTGACTGAAGCTACAGAACGGGTCGATGGGATTGTTAGGAAAGAGGATGAGGCTATTGTGTCTACTACTTCAAATACTGCAGCTCTTGCTTCTTCTGCAAATGATAGATGGTTAATTGATTCCGGGGCATACAGGCATTTTAATGGAGATCGGGAGTGCTTTCGCATGGTGTGTGATGTTCCTCCTGGCAGGACAGTTTAGGTGGCTGATGGACATCTCTCAGGTCTAGGGCGAGAGGGAGGTTACTATATCTCCCACCTTGAATTCTATTTGTTCCTGATTTTCCAATCAGTTTGTTGTCAGTTAGCAAGATTACCAAAAAGCTCAATTGCAGAGAAATCTTTGAAGATGTGAGGTGCGTTTTCCATGACAAATTCACAAGAAAAACTATTGGCGGTGGACACAAGGAAGGTGTATACCGCTTAGCTCAGTCTCCATTAGCAGTTGTTGGACAGGCAAATGATGGCATACAAGGCAAGGACAGCATTTTAATAGCATCGTCAGCTAGGGCATCCCTTTCTAGATCGACTGAGACAGGTTATTCCTCATTTATCACCTGCTACCGATCTTCTTTGTGATTCATCGTTCCAGTTATTCTCTTAGCGCTACGGTTGCGTCATCAGCATGTTTTGACTTACTCCACATGAACATATGCGGCCAAGTCGTACTCTAGATAGGCAGGGATTCTACTTCTACTTGGTAGTCATTGATGATTTCTCCAAACTATCATGGACCTTTTTGCTTCGTAATAAGTCAAATGTAGGAAATACGATTGAGATGTTAATTAATCAGATTAAGACTCAATTTTCTACAGTTGTAAAGATTATTAGAACCGACAATACACTTGACTTTTACACCAGGAGACTAGCCCAATTCTACACCTCATTAGGCATCATACATCAGACTTCTTGCCCCCATACGTCCCAGCAGAATGGTATGGCAGAAAGGAAACACAAACAACTTTTAGATGTGACCCGAACATTATTGATACGTTATAATATTCCATCTTTCTACCTGGGAGATGCCATTTTGATTGCTTGCTACCTAATCAACAGGATGTCTAGTTTGGTCCTTCATGAGCAGATTTCGTATCAGTATCCAGATAAAAATTTGTTTGTTGTACCTCCTCGAATTTTCGACTATGTTTCATTTGTTCGCATTCTTAATCCTAGCAGGGACAAGCTTGCACCCCGTGCGATTAAGTATGTATTTTTAGGTTACAGTGCCACCAAGAAGGGCTACAAATATTATGATCCCATTGGTAGACGATACTATATTAACATGGATGTCACATTTCATGAAAAGGTGCCTTATTTTTCTATGAGGGGCCATCGGATGTCTACTTTAAACGCACCTGCACCGATGCCCTTTCCCCTGTCCAGTTTGAGGATATTCCTGTTTCAACTCCCCCGCCTCCCACTTCAGATTCCAGGGAGTCCGTGGATGATTTTGAGAAGCTACATGACCCGATGCGTATGTGCAGTAGACCTCACTTAACTCTGCAAAGGCCATCTCCGTTTACGCCACCAGACCCCTGCACAGGTGCATGTTGACTCCATTGAGCTGCCTATTGACGATGATCCCACAAGTCACTCTACGGTGCCTGATCATACTGAGGATCTTCCTATTGCTATTAGGAAGGCTCCACGCTCCTGTCTCGCTACCACGTTGCAGGTGATCTTCCCAGTGCCCATCTTGGGAAGTCATTTGTTCAGTTTACTTCTACCTTGTCAGCTGTAGAAATCCTCACTACCTACCAACAAGTCATGCTTCATCCAAAATGACAGGCTGTCATGGAGGGCGAGATGGTTGCACTTCGGGGTCGCGGGACCTAGAAGCTCACTCCATTTCCTGACGGAACTACTATTGTTGGCTATATATGGATATTCACAGTGAAATTCAATCTAGATGGGAGCATTGCCAAGTACAAGGCACGTCTAGTTGCAAAAGATTTTACCCAGACATATGGGGTGGATTTCTTTGACACCTTTGCACCAGTTGTCAGACTTCCTACTATACGAATGCTGGTTGCAGTTAGATTGGCCTTTACATCAGCTGGATGTGAAGAATACCTTCCTCTATGGAGATCTCCAAGAGGAAGTCTATATGCAGCAGCCACTGGTTTTGAAGCTAAGGGGGAGTGCATATACTGATTATAGAAGGCCATCTATGGCCTTAAGCAGAGTCCTAGAGTTTGATTCTAGAGACTATCACAAGTTATAGAGACAGCTGGATTCAGGAGGTCGACAACTGACTTTTCTCTTTTTATCAGGAAGACTAGATGAGGTATGGTGGTACTTTTTATTTATGTTAATGACTTGATTGTGAGATGATGAGTAAGGTGTTGCTGAGATTAAGCTCATTTTAGCAAAGCAATTTGTCATGAAGAACTTGAGAGCTCTATAGTACTTTCTCGATATTGAGGTTGCTCGCCATAAAAAGGGTGTGATCTTAACCCAGAGAAAATATGCTTTGGACATCTTGCAAGAGATTGGCATGCTTAAAGTCAAGGAGGCCAATATTCCTTTGAACCCTAAGATGACACTATATGATGATGATGATGCACAGTTGGTGGATAGCAAGCAGTACAGGCAGCTTGTGGGCAAGTTGCTATACCTCACTATTACGAAGCCAAACATCTCCTTTGCAGTAGGGAAACTGAGTCAGCTTATGACCAAGCCAACATGCTAATATTGAAATGCAACATTGCTAGTGCTCAGATACATCAAGAAGGCTCCTGGGAAGGGTCTTCTCTTTTCCAAGGGATCTTAGATGACCTTAGTTGGATACTTTGATGCGGACTACGCTGGATGTCAAGTGGATCGCAAATCCACTATTAGATTCTACACCTTTCTGGTAGAAAGTTTGATTACATGGAGGAGTAAGAAGTAGGGCACAGTTGCGAGATCTAGTTCTGAGTCTAAATACAGGACCATAACTCGAACCACTGCAGAGATGATGTAGATCAGATCCCTGCTTACTAACTTACAGATACAGTTTTCTAGTCTGATGGAGATGAGATGTGATAAGAGAGTAATCACCTTTATTGCTAACAACCTAGCATTTCATGAGAGGACAAAGCACGTTGAGGTTAACTGCCATTACACTAGAGACATCATTCAGAAGGGATTGCTTTATATCACGCCAATCACATCTGAGGAGCAAATTGCTAATATATTTACCAAGCCCTTAGCCAGATCTTTATTTAATTTATGTGTATCTAAGCTAAGTATAATAGATATCTATGCCCTAACTTAAGGAGAAGTATTAGCATATATTTTCCATTTCTATTTTTTGTTGTTCTATAACTGTTGGATTTAGTTTGCTCCTCAAGGACTTTTAAGTACTTCCACCTTTTCGATCTCTCTCTATATAAGAGAACACTAAGATTTCTAATGTGATTTGAATCATTTCATCCAAGTAAAACCAACAAAAGTATGAAAGTCCAAACACTTCGTATTATTTCATGAGATAATAACCAAGTAAAAGTATATAAACTTCTCAACAAAATGGGAAAAAAATCTCAATGCAGAATCATAGACAATCGCATACCCATTGTGATGACCATGACCACCTTTTGGCTGCAATCTCAAAACAGCATTTGGCAAGCTCATCTCATCATACATCTGAGACCACAAGGTTTTACGAGAAGATGAGATTACACTGCATTGAGACATCTGCATATACTAATTCAATTCCATGTTCAGGAAGACAACAGCATACCAGTAGTATATGCCGAAGAGGAACTTGATAATATGCAGCAAGTGGTCCAACCTGTAGAAGGAAGTATAACAGAAGTTTAAGCTTCTTCTTAGGACAGCCAACAGAAACAAGAGGACGATGAAAAATAACTCTAAAGTCTACTCAATAGCCAAATAAAAAAAGAACCTTTCCAACAACAAAACTTAGATGCTGGCTTTGAAACTATAAAAGCCATCAAACACAGCCTCTCAATCTATGAAAAGTTGTTGAAATCTTTGTGGGGATAGATTTCAGCAGAAAAAACCATCATCTATGATGCAATACCCTATTCTATCTATAGAGTCTAGATCCATGGAAACAAGAAAAAAAGATTTGTCCAGAATATGACTTCACAACTAGCCTCGACAAGAGAAGTTATTACAAGCTACAAGTGGGACGTGTAACATATATACTAAATGTATGATCTCTTATATGTTTCTAAAAAAGGACCTTTCCAAAACTACATCCGCTACATTGGTAATGACGATGATAAGCACTTTTAAGAAAGTTGCACAATGTCCTCATATAGAGGACTAAGAAATCAAAGGCCAAAGAAATTAATGATAAATCACAAAAGCATGTAGAGAAAGCATCACATCTATGTTTTGTCAAGTTTCAAGCTTCTCCTACGGGGCCTTTTGCATTATGTGATACAAATTGAACAAAAGACACGTCAAGAGAAAGGAGCACTTTTCTACTATAACAAGAGCAAAAAATGGAGACCAAAAAAAGTCCAAACCATTCATCAAGGATAGAAACATAACTCTTAGGCTGCATTTGATTACAAGTTAAGCTTTGGGTTAGATGACTTTGAAGAAGTGTTAAGCTGAAAGAATAATTTTATTGGGCTGGTGGAAAATCAGTGCATCAAATGTGATAATTGAGATAATAAGATTACAAATAGAGAAGCAAAAATTAGGACATTTATTTTATATTTGATGTTGAGCTGTTTTTTTTTGTTATTATTATCGTTTGATTGGATAATAGAATAAGTAATAAATTAAATGTGATCAAAAGTAGGGGTTGTTAATTTAAGAAGTTTATTTATTTTATTTCTATGAGACGGGTTTATCCTGTGTCCAAACGCAGGCCTCAATGTCACACCACATCATAAATGGAGATAATGCAGACTCACCAGATAGAGGTCAGTGCCACAGAACAACGTCCTCTTTTTAAGAAAGAAAAAAGAAAAAATGTCGTATGTAATATGTATTTGATACTAACACAACATGGGTCAACCCTCTTAGCCCTCAAGTAATTCTCTTCAAGGTAGCACTAACACGTACATAGAATACCAGAACAGGGACGAAATCGAGCACCATCATCGCAAGTACACAAACGAGATGGGCTCTTCAACCAAACTGACAAAATTAACCATCCATCGAGACACTCAATACATCCAACTTTCTTTGATTCTTTCCTCACAATCAATTCCACCAGCAAGTCATAATAAGAATGCGCAGAAGTCCCACACATACCGACTCACCGCTGTAGTTCATGTAACCCTGAGGCTTCGCCAGCAACACCGGCACCTCCCCTATGGATCCTGCGGCAGACGAATCATACTAAGAGTAATTCCAAGCATGGTACGCGAGATTAACGAAGAGGCTAAAAGGAATAATAATGGTAACAACAAAGATAAGAAGACGGACCAAGGCCGATGAGGGCCTTGGACTGGATGGTGTTGAGGAGGATGCCCTCGGCGCGGGAGAGGCGGTCGACGGTCTCGAAGCCGATGTTGTGGCGGGTGCCGTGGTACTTGTTCCCGGGGTTCCCAAGCCCCACTATAAGCCACGGCGTGTACTCCACCTTAGGGGTGGTGGAGTCCACCGCGTCCGCTGCCGAGGCAGAGACGATGAGGCATCGGCGGGAGGAGGATGCGGAGAGGCGACGACGGGTGGGGGAAGGGAAGAAGAAGCCCTGTAAGGAGGAGGGAGGAGGAAGAGCGCCCGACATCTACCACCGCCACCGTGTGTCCGCTACGTGGGTGTCTACTCGAAGGAGAGGTAAACACACTGTCAATCACACTCTCCGGTGGAACGCAATGACCTGATATGCTGCGGAGCACAAAATTTCTGGTTAAAGGTAATTAAGATTAATAATTCTTATTTATCATAATATGAATTTTTTTCATGTTAAAATTTCACATTGTGAAAATCATTTTCGGTAGAGACTGGTATGACCATATAAAAAATTAAATATAAAAATAATAAAATTAATTTTTAATAGAGGTAAGTTTTTAATTAATGTAAACTCATCTTTAATAATGTTGAATTTCATAATTTGTTCTACCAACATGCATGCAGGGAAGTGAAAAATTTTGTTAGTAGAATAAACTTTATGAAACTAGTAATCAGATAAGTGTTGTTCAAATGAAACTCATGTGGAGTAAAGGAATATTTAGTACATTTTTTTTGGTAATAGCACCTGACATATTTTATAATTATTATGTCTTTACTACAACCTTATTATTGCAATCTTCCTACTATCAATATTTATTCAAAAGAAAAAACAAAACATAGTAACCTTCTAAAAATTTGCTTTACAAAAACCATGAAACTTTACATAAGAAACATACAAAGTTCATAGAAATCAACATGGAAGTTTACACAAAAAAACATACAAATCTTCCTCGAGTCATGAAAATATGAAACTTCACACAAAAACATACAAAGTCAACTAAAAGGCAATTGTACTGCTATGCTTGCTACCGAAATTAGATGCAAATCGTCACACCCTCCTATTACGAGCTGTAATATTATCAATTGCAGCTTCTTGATTATCATTTGGATCTAGCATATCATCTTCATTATCCATATCGTCTGGATTGGATTCATGTGTTGATTGGTACATATCATAACCTATCCTGACTTGTTTGTAGAAGGTTTACTTATGTGTTAAATTAGACATTGTCATTATCAACGAGATCATGCTCTGTAACGAGCGCGTACCCCAGACGTCTTTTAAGACGTCTGGGAGGTGGCCCAGACGTCTGTCAAGACGTCTGGGATCACATCCAGACGTCTGACAAGACGTCCGGGATAGTTTACAGACGTCTGACGAACAGTTATACTCGCACGGGATATTCGTCTGCGCGCCTGTGCGCGCAGACCTGCGATCCGCATCTTCTCTGCGGCTGCAGGCGACTGCGGCCGTCTCTCTCCTCCTCTCCGCGCGGCGTTAAAAGGGGGAGGGGGCGCGCCTCCCCTCCCGTCTCCACCATCTTCCTCCTCTCCTGCTGCGGGCGGAGCGAGCGGACGCGAGGGCGCAGCGGCAGCGGCGCAGCAAAGGCGCGGAGGAGCTGCGGCGTGCGAGGGCGGGACTCTGCCGTGAGGGCGAGCTCGTCGGGAGCGGCTTGGCCGGCCGGCGGAGGGCGCAGGGGGCGCAGAGCGTCGCGAAGAGGGACCTGCTGCGGGCGGAGCAGCGGACGCGCGAGGTGCGACGCGGGCGGCGTCGCGAGCGGAGGCCGAGCGAGGTTCTGATTCTGGAAAAATCTCCAGAATCAGACGTCTGGACTGATATCCAGACGGCAAGGTCGACGTCTGTGTGATCATACAGACGTCTGAAAGGTGAGTTCCGCTTTCTCCTTCTTCTTTTGTCGACTGACCGTACTGAAGGAGGAGGGTTGGCTGTGCGCAGGTGTTCGGATTCGTCATCCTTTGCGAATCCGACGTCTGGAAGTTGTACCAGACGGCGGGAGTGACCTCCAGACGTCCGGAGAGACCATCGGACGTCTGGGATCTAGGAGAGACGTCGCCACAGACTTCTGGACGTCCGGGGAACCACGCCGAACAGGTAATTCTCTGATCCACCGTTTAAGACGTCTGGAAGGAGTTCCAGACGTCTGATTTTGCACAGTATTGTCTTTCTCGACCCGTTTAGGGCCCGTTTGGGCTCCGTTTTCCGCGATTCGAGTTGCGTTCGTTTCAGACTTTATTCCTCTACCCGCCTACAGTAGCTATACACTGTTTTGAGACACTCCTTGTGTTTGATCCTTGTGATAGGACCTCGTTCGGTTGCCGTCTTGAGAGTCGCGGAGGCGCGCGGGATTCCCGACCACGCCCCCATTACTTCCGTTGTACCTGGTAGAGTGGTTTTAAGCATTAATAAAATCTGTTAAAGTATGGAACCATAACTAGAACCTAGGGCATTGCATGATCCCTAGGAATGAGAAATGTATGGAATGATAGCTCCTAGGTGTTGCATGAATCCTAGGGCCGGAAAACTAGATTGTATGATAGATCCTAGGATATGGCATGAATCCTAGGATGGAAAAACTAGTGGAATGTATATTACTGCAGTCTTGGAAAAATGGAAAGGAATATATAAGCTGCCTGTGAAATTAATTAACAGCTGCCTGTTATGAACAAAGAAACATGTTTGAGATCATGGAAATTGAGAACGTGAATCTGGAAAGTGAAACATATGATGTTCTGAGATAAAGGGCTGGAACCCTACGGGGAATTAGGAGTGGAACTCCTGGAAAGAAAAGGAATGGAACTGAGATGTAGTTGTACTGTCTCTTGGGTACGCAGTACCAAGGGAAGTACCTGTACCTGTTTTAGTGCAGAGTGGGGCCAGCCGCCCCAGGGACCCGGGGTTAGGCTTGGCCGCTCTGTACCGACTTGTTGGCCCTCGTGTACGTAGTACCGAGGAGAGCTAGTAGTGTTAGGAGAGTACTAGCTACCCCACGGGCCCCGGGGTTCTGCTAGCCTCCTTCACCGACTTGTTAGGCCCACTAGGGCAAACCAGGGTAGTCAGACGAGGGTGCGCGGACTGTGGAGGGGCAAGGCCCCGGTTTGGTTACTGTGGAGGGGTTGGACCCCTGTTACTGAGAGGGCTCTGCCCTGGTTCCGTGCTGTGCTTTGGGCGCACCCGTTAACGGAAACGACTGACCGCGTGCCAGTACGGGCTAGCTACCTGTGCGTTTATCGCGCGTGCCGTAGTCACCGTTACGTCTGTCAGTGACCTTGGGGTGGTTGACTGAGGGTAGGATCACCACGGGGGACTCTCCCGGCCAGGAGAGCACCACGTGCTACTTCTACTGTTGGAAAAGACTGCAATCAAGATCGTCCCACGAGGACATTCGAGATCAAGTAAAGGATCTGAGAAGTAAATGAAAGAGTGAGAAAAATTGAAAGATGTAAATAAAGGAAGTAATAGAACATAACAGCTACTGTACACTCTACTGTTGCCTTTAGTTAGTTTGCCACTCTACTCAGCGTTTTGCTGACGTGTTACACTCGTTACCTTTTTCAGGACCAGGTGTTGAGCAGCCAGGGTCGGCGGCTGCAGAGGACGCTGGGCCGAGTAGGGTCCAGTAGAGTTGCCACAGCTTTGTACCTTCTTTTGTTTCTGTTCTAGTGAGTAGTTTTGTTTCCGCTGTACCTTCTTTACCTGCAGTTTTTGTTATATGATAAATGTTGTTTTACTGTTGTGGTGGTGCCTACTGTAGTAGTTTCTTTCCTTACTGCTGTACTTTTTACTGTTAGTTATATTCATGCTGAATGTGGTTTATTTTACTGTCTTTTGGTTACTTCCTCGTTGGACGACTGGGTCTTGGGATTAGTCGAGTCGGTCCGGTTCTCGTGTCTCGTAGGGACTCGGGAACCGGGTCGTTACAAGATGGTATCAGAGCAAGGTCGTCCCGAGAAGTGAATCAACTGACTGGAAAATAACCAATTCACATGTTTATAGCTAGAGTAGCCACCACAACATATCTCTTGACATGAGCTCTTAGAAGTGTTGTTAGGTACCGTCTGTTTTGACGTTTCCGTTTTGTTTCGCGTCTCTTTGCAGGAGATGCCTCGTCGTGGGACTGGCGAGACTGGCCGCGGGCGCGGCCGAGGGCGAGGACGGCGAGGTGGACGTGCTGTCGTTGACGTCTCGGTGGACCAGCCACCACTCCCTGGCATCCAGGCCCAGGACCTCGCCCGACTGATACGGGATATTGTACGAGAGGAGCTCCACCCACCGCCCCGAGCACCTCCTCCTGGGGTTGCAGAGGGGGAGTCCTCTGTGGGACCACGCGACGGACGCGGCGCCGGACACGAGGGAGGGGATGGGCCCCTGCCGCCCCCACCTTCCTCCGACACTTCTGTACACGAGGCACCTTCGCCTGGAGGTGCACCAGCACCTCCCCTACAGCACCACTTCGAGCTTTTCGGGCAGTTCCGGAAGCTGAAGCCCCCCTCCTTCAAGGGGGATGAGGACCCGACCGAGGCAGAGGACTGGCTTGAGCAGCTGGAGAAGATCTTCGACACCCTTCGCCCCCCGGTGGAGTGCCGCGTGGCCTTTGCCACGTACCAGCTGGAGAGTGCGGCACACCGGTGGTGGAGGGCGGTCCGGGGACAGGAGAGGGACGAGCCGACGTGGGACCAGTTCGTCACCCTCTTCTGCGAGCAGTACTTTCCCCAGACGTGGCAGGACCAGAGGAGGCGGGAGTTCCACACTCTCCGCCAAGGGACGATGACCGTGAGCGCGTACCGCACGCGTTTCTTGGAGCTGTCCCGCTTTGCAGCGACAGCGGTAGCCACTGAGGAGGAGCGCCTTTGGAGGTTCACCGAGGGGCTCCGGCCTGCGATCCGGGGGTATGTCAAACCCCTGAAGCTGCCGACGTTTTCGAGGGTGGTAGAGGCAGCCATGACTTACGAGGAGAACAACCCGTCCGCGCGAGAGACCGACGGCGGGCGGAAGAGGCCCTTTCAGCCAGACTTCTCACAGGGCCGGCGAGAACGGAGACACGTGGCGTCCGCAGGAGAGCCGTCACGTTGTGCAGGGCCATCACTGGCCTTTGGGGGCCCTCGACAGGGGCCAGTCGCCAGCACCGGACCCCCGCCTAGCCGACAGCAGGGACTCACTGAGGGCGGGAGTCGGGTTCCCCTCTGCTACCAGTGTGGCCAGCCGGGCCACGTCAGGAGGGACTGCCCATCTAGGGCAGGAGGTCAGCAGATACTTCCCGCGCAGAGCACTGGAGGGCGCGCAGGAGGCCGCGGTTTCCAGGCGCGAGGAGGAGGACCGCAGTCGCGAGGAGGGTACCGGCCAGCACCTACCCGTCCGACGCAGAGTGTGGCTGCTTCGTCCGCACCTAGAGCTGAGGGGCGTATCAACGCCCTAACACACAGGGACGCCAGAGCTTCGGGATCCGTGGTAGCAGGTATGGTTTCAGTTTCTGGCAGACTCGTTTACACGCTTTTCGATTCCGGCGCTACGCACTCGTTTGTCGCAGACAGTTTCGCAGTTAGTTTGGACCAGGATTATACATTGTTAGAGAACCCGTTCGTAATCAGAGGTCCGAGTGGTCAGCTGTTTGTAGCTGAGGAGGTGTACACGGGTTGCGGGGTCAGCTTCGGGGGACACAGCCTGCCAGCTGACCTGATTATGATACAGATGGAAGACTTTGGGGTGATCCTGGGGATGGATTGGCTGTCCGCTTACCACGCATTGGTAGACTGCTTTGAGAGGAAGATTGTCTTCTCCATTCCGGAGTTGCCTTCCTTCGAGTTTCACGGGCAGCCAGTGGACGGAGGTTTCAGGTGCATTTCGTCACTTCGGGCGGCGAGACTTTTGAGCCAGGGGTGTGAGGGCTTCTTAGCTTGTGTGGTGGCAGAGCACAGCCCCGTGGCAGACTTCCAGAGCATCCCGGTGGTCAGAGAGTACCCCGACGTGTTTCCAGACGAGTTACCAGGACTACCGCCCGAGCGTGAGATCGAGTTTGAGATCTCACTAGTACCAGGGACCAACCCCATCTCCACCGCGCCATACAGGATGGCACCGCTTGAGCTGCGAGAGCTCAAGTCTCAGTTGCAGGACCTTTTGGAGAAGGGTTTCGTGAGGCCCAGTGCGTCTCCCTGGGGAGCCCCGGTACTGTTTGTGAAGAAGAAGGATGGGACCCTACGCCTTTGTGTGGACTACAGACAGCTGAATAGGGTCACCATCAAGAACCGATATCCGCTGCCGAGGATTGACGATTTGTTTGACCAGTTGCGGGGTGCCACGGTGTTTTCCAAGATCGACTTGAGGTCTGGATACCACCAGTTGAGGATCAGGGAGACCGACGTCTCCAAGACAGCTTTCCGCACCCGGTACGGACACTACGAGTTTTTGGTCATGCCGTTTGGGCTGACCAATGCCCCCGCTGCTTTCATGGACCTGATGAACCGGGTGTTCAGACCGTACTTGGACCAGTTTGTGGTGGTTTTCATAGATGATGTACTCATCTATTCTAGAGATCGGACGCAGCACGGACAGCACTTGCGGATGGTTCTGGACACTCTGAGACGACGCAGGCTGTACGCCAAATACAGCAAGTGCGAGTTCTGGTTGAGGGAGGTGACCTTTTTGGGTCATGTGATCTCTGGAGACGGCCTGGCGGTGGATCCCGCCAAGGTCGAGGCAGTGCTCAGGTGGGAGAGACCGCGTTCAGTCACTGAGATTCGCAGTTTCCTGGGACTGGCAGGTTACTACAGACGGTTCATCAGAGGGTTTTCGCAGATTGCACGTCCTATGACACAGTTGACTCGGAAGGATGTGCCTTTCACTTGGACAGACGCCTGTGAGGCGTGTTTTCTGGAGCTGAAGGAGAGGTTGACCTCGGCTCCCGTGCTCACCATTCCTGACAGTAGTGGCGGGTTCGTCGTGTACACGGACGCTTCCTTGCAGGGGTTAGGAGGTGTGCTCATGCAGAGGGGTCACGTGGTCGCTTACGCTTCGCGGCAACTGAAGCCCCATGAGCATACCTACCCTACCCATGACCTAGAGTTGGCAGCTGTTGTCTTCGCGCTGAAGACATGGAGGCACTACTTGTACGGTGAGACCTTCGAGATTTTTACAGATCACAAGAGCCTCAGATCACAAGAGCCTCACATGGCAAATCATTCAAGTCATCCATAGCTCATACATCATTCAATCAAACACTTAGGAGAACAATCCTCGGTATCCATCTTGAGATAGGAAATCCTCATTTCAAATTCTAAATCCTTACAAACCAAAAAGATCTAAGGACTTAAATTCAACTTCACATCATTATGGATATGTACAATGGGAATGATTCCCAAATAACAACCCTAACTGCCTTCTTATACAAGATATTTGTCATAAAATTATTCCAAAATAACAACCCCAATTGCCTTGTTATACAAGATATTTGTCATAAAATTGAAATTGATAACTGATGAGGGAAAAAAAGTTAGGACCAAACGACTAGCCTAATAAGCCAAAGGAATCGAAGAATGGACCAACCTAAGGCTTAGGATGAGCGATTGTGCAGCAAGAGAACCAAGCTTGGGCCACCAAAACCTTAGTTGACCCGACCGATTTGCTGGTAGAAGCAGGAGATCGGGATCCATAGGTGTAACGACCCGTTTCCCGAGTCCCTACGAGACACGAGAACCGGACCGACTCGACTAATCCCAAGACCTAGTCGTCCAACGAGGAAGTAACCAAAAGACAGTAAAATAAACCACATTCAACATAAATATAACTAACAGTAAGAAAGTACATCAGTAAGGAAAGAAACTACTACAGTAGGTACCACCACAACAGTAGAACAACATTTATCATATAACAAGAACTGCAGGTAAAGAAAGTACAGCGGAAACAAAAACTATTCACTAGAACAGAAACAAAAGAGGTACAAAAGACTGTGGTAAACTCTACTGGACCCTACTCGGCCCAGCGTCCTCTGCAGCCGCCGAACCTGGCTGCTCAACACCTGGTCCTGAAAAAGGTAACGAGTGTAACACGTCAGCAAAACGCTGAGTAGAGTGGCAACTAACTAAAGGCAACAGTAGAGTGTACAGTAGCTGTTATCTTTCAATTTTCTCACTATTTCATTTATTTCTCAGATCCTTTACTTGATCTCGAATGTCCTCGTGGGAACGATCTTGATTGCAGTCTTTTCCAAAAGTAGAAGTAGCACGTGGTGCTCTCCTAGCCGGGAGAGTCCCCCGTGGTGATCCTACCCTCAGTCAACCACCCCAAGGTCACTGACAGACGTAACGGTGACTACGGCACGCGCGATAAACGCATAGGTAGCTAACCCGCACTGGCACGCGGTCAGTCGTTTCTGTTAACGGGTGCGCCCAAAGCACAGCACGGAACCAGGGCAGAGCCCTCTCAGTAACAGGGGTCCAACCCCTCCACAGTAACCAAACTGGGGCCTTGCCCCTCCACAGTCCGCGCACCCTCGCCTGACTACCCTGGTTTGCCCTAGTGGGCCTAACAAGTAGATGAAGGAGGCTAGCAGAACCCCGGGGCCCGTGGGGTAGCTAGTACTCTCCTAACACTAGTAGCTCTCCTCGGTACTACGTACACGAGGGCCAACAAGTCGGTACAAAGCGGCCAATCCTAACCCTGGGTCCCTGGGGTGGCTGGCCCCACTCTGCACTAAACAGGTACAGGTACTTCCCTTGGTACTGCGTACCCAAGAGATAGTACAAACTACATCTCAGTTCCATTCATTTTTCTTTCCAGGAGTTCCACTCCTAATTCCCCGTAGGGTTCCAGCTCTTTATCTCAGAACATCATATGTTTCACTTTCCAGTTTCACGTTCTCATAATCCAGGATCTCAATCATGTTTCTTTATTTATAACAGGCAGCTGTTAATTCAATTTACAGGCAGCTTTATATTCCTTTCCATTTTTCCAAGACTGCAGTATTATACATTCCACTAGTTTTTTCATCCTAGGGTTCATGTCACATCCTAGGATCTAGCATACAACTAGTTTTCCAGCCCTAGGATTCATGCATCACCTAGGAGCTATCATTCCATACATTTCTCATTCCTAGGATTCATGCAATGTCCTAGATTCTAGTTATGGTTCCATACTTTAACAGATTTTAATAATAAACTTAAGCCACTCTACCAGGTACAACGAGAGTAATGGGGGCGTGATCGGGAATCCCGCGTGCCTCCGCGACTCTCAAGACTGCAACTGAACGAGGTCCTATCATAAGGATCAAACACAAGGAGTGTCTCAAAACAGTGTATAGCTACTGTAGATGGGTAGAGGAATTAATTCTGAAAAGAACGCAACTCGAATCGCGGAAAACGGAGCCCGAACGGGCCCTAAACGGGTTGAAAAAGACGATACTGTGCAAAATCAGACGTCTGGAACTTATTCCAGACGTCTTAAACAGTGGATCAGAGAATTACCTGTCCAGCGTGGTTTCCCAGACGTCCAGAAGTATGCGGGGACGTATGTCCTATCTCCCAGACGTCCGATGGACACCCCGGACGTCTGGAGGTCACTCCCGCCGTCTGGTACAACTTCCAGACGTCTGATTCGCAAAGGATGGCGAATCAGCGAACCTGCGCACAGCCAATTGCCTCCCTCAGTACGGTCGGTCGACAGGAAGGAAGAAGAAAGCGGAATACTCACCTTTCAGACGTCTGTATGAGCTACCAGACGTCGTCCTCGCCGTCTGCCTATCAACCCAGACGTCTGATTCTGGAAATTTTTCCAGAATCAGGGCACTACTCGGCCTCCGCTCGCGACGTCGCCCGCGTCGCACCTCGTGCGCTTGCTGCTCAGACTGCAGCAGGTCCCTCTCCGCGTCGTTCTGCGCCCCCTGTACCCTCCGCCGGCTGGCCAAGCCGCTCCGGCGAGCTCGCTCTCACGGCAGAGCTCCGCTCTCGCACGCTGCACCTCCTCCGCGCTCACTGCGGCCGCCGCTGCCGCCCTCGCGCTCGCGCTCACGCTCTGGCTGAAGGAGAAGGGAAAGGAGACGGTGGTGACGGAGTGAGGGGAGGCGTGCCCTTTTAAGGCCACGCGAGGAGGAGGGAGAGACGCGGCAGAGCGTCTGCAGCCGCAGAGAATATCGGATATTCGCGGGCCTGCGCGCTGAGGCGCGCAGACGAAGACTCGTGCCAGAATAACTGATTTCCAGACGTCTGGAAACGATCCCAGACGTCTGGTCAGACGTCTGGCCCACCTCCCAGACGTCTTAAAAGGCGTCTGGGGCACGCGCTCATTACAATAGGTTAAGAAATAGCTAGAAAGCCATAGAGGGAGTCGACAAAACCTAGGCAAAGCTAAGCGACTTCACCTAAGTTGCCTGGTGGGAATCACGCCTAGCCATCAAGATAGTGAAGCCAAGTGGCATTGACCTGGAAGGCAAAATGATGTAGAGAGAAAGCAAAACCTTAGGAAGTGGAGAAAATGATTACACTCCCCAAAGAATAAATGATTACGTGTAATAATTATACAGAAAAAGAGTAATCACCCACATTTTACGCAAAGAAAATTCCAATGCACTCTTGAGGAGTATATCCCCTTCTCAGATGTACACATTACAGGTGGAACTGGGTTACCAATCTTATGTCTCTGGTGCAATTAGCTGTTTGACTTTCGGATCAAAACTGGTAGAGCTTGATCATTTGATGCCATCTATGGGAATCTCTAATTCTTTGACAATTGAAAAGCCAAGGCTCACAAGCAAAAGACGTAGCCCCAAAGATGAAGAAACTAAAGACACTCAGCTTTAATAGGGGAGTCAAGGACGAATCGAGTGTCGCCCTTGAGGATCTCAAGTGATGTGTCAATGAATGCTTATCTTCCGCCAAAAAGGTGGAGATCGCCAAACAGAAGAAGTACGAGGTGGAATCTTTTAAGGTCCAAACCCTAAGCTAGAGTGATTCTCACAAGCCCCTTTGTCAAGCAGAGGAAGATGAGAAGAAATGTTGAAAAAGCCTAAATGCCATCAGTAAGGAGCAGCAGAAGCTGGAGAAATCACTTCATGACACGCAAGCTTAAAAGGAGGCAAAGCTTAAGCAAAAGGTAGGACCCAGGAGACAGGATCCCTATCTCGAGTGGTAGGATGACACATGTCTCAAACAATAGTTGGAAGAGTTTTGTTAGCTTGTCCACTACCAAGCTGGATGGGCTCTTAACAATCCACCCAAAATTTCGAAGGTAAATTCACAATCCTCCCTTAGTCTTCCTCCTTCCCATTAGGATGACTGGATGTCATTTATCATTCGACAAGTCACCCGAGAAATGAGGGAGATTCATAGGAAGTTCGTAATGGCTTTCCCTTTCATGCAAGAAGTGATGAACACTCCACTCCCTCAACAATTTAAGCACATGTCCCTCCCCCAGTATGACAATATGACCGGCCTAACTATATTTACAGAGAATTATCACTAGCATATGCTCATTCATAGGTGCCAAGATGAGATCATGTGCTAAGTATTCCCATCGCTCCTAATCGGAATGCTTACGAATGGTTTAGTGACCTACTGTCAGATAGATTGGGTTATTCTGAGAGCTGGCAGAGAAATTTTGTAAATATTTCTCAAGGCAACAATGGATGAAAGATAACCTTAAGAAGCTGGCAAAGATCCACTAGAGGAAGGGAGGGACCTATAGGTTCTACTTGAATTGCTTCAAGGCCCAGTACTTCTGGTGTAGGAATTCTCATGACTAGATCGCGATCCAATTCTTTAAGTAAGGGCTTTTGGATTGGCATTTCTAGAATAGCATGGAGGACCTCCCACTTAAGATCCACCAAAGGAAGGGAGGGACCTATAGGTTTTACTTGGAATCGCTTCAAGGCCCAATACTTCTGGTGTAGGAGATCTTATGACTAGATCGCGATCCAATTGTTCAAGCAAGGGCTTTTGGATCGACATTTCTGGAATAACATGGAGGACCTCCCATCGTGCAACATGGCGAAGTTGTGGAACTAGACAAATCATTATGCTAATAGAGATGAGTCCTTTTGCTCTTTCTTGCGAGTGACTAACATACTTGAGGAAACCCAGGTGGACAACTCTAGTGGGCAAGGCTAGAAGTGCTACAACACCAGGGAAACCAGCTAGTGAGGCGATTGTAGGCAGAAATGATTCAGCCAGGACACCCAACACCACTAGAACGACTGAGGTGAGTAGTAGCAATAGTTGAGGTGAGAGGCGTACTAGGAGTACATCCCTTTCACGTGTAAAGTGGACATCGTAGTGAAAGTTCTTAAAACGACCAAGAGGACCTTCTGTCACCTCCCCGATTGGTACAATGCCCTAGATCGATCATTAGGCCTGTATTGTTGCTACCACATGGTGAAGGGCCATGCAACAGAGAATTATCGGGATCTATAAGACCAAATCGAGTCCCAGATTTCAAACAGCAAGCTCGCATAATACATCAAGCGCAACAAAGTTGACAAGGGAAAGCACCCCTTGGAAGATCCAGAAGAATTTTATCAAGCTCAACTATAGCGTTTCCGGGGGGCAAGCATGGTAGCCCTCGTTGAGCCTCAAGGCTGTAAAGACATATCCAACATCTTAGACAAGGAAGGATGAAGGGCCATGCAACAAAGAATTATTGGGATCTACAAGATCAAATTGAGTCCCAGATCTGATACAGCAAGCTCACATAATACATCAAGCTCAACAAAGTTGACAAGGGAAAGCACCCCTTGGAAGATCCAAAAGAATTTTATTAAGCCCAACTCTGCCATTTCTGGGGGGCAAGCACGGTAGCCCTTGTCGAGCCTCAAGGCTGGAAAGTCGTATCCAACATCTTAGCCAAGGAAGGACTCAACCAGGATCTCCCTATTGAGGAATATCATCGGTGATCCTTGCACATGCTCATTTAAAGGCATTTGGGAGCATCCACCCCTGTCGTGCTTAGCCTATCTAACCCCCTGATCTAATCACATTTTGTATTGCCCATGTTTGTAATTTGCTAACTCCCCATTCATCTTAGTTTGATTTCACTAGCATATTGCATACATTAGCATAAATTGTATTTTAGATAAGCTTGCATCATAATTTGCATAATTATGTGTTTTTGCACCAATTGATGATATTTGACGATCACAAGATTGAAGGTTGAGGAGAAAAGAAAAGAAGAAAGAATTAAAGAATTTGAGCTGAAGATTTGAATTCAGGAGACTTGTAAACCCAGGCTCCAATTCAACAAAGTAAAACAAATTATCCTGCATTAACAATCAATGAGCTCATTCACTTCATTTATTAAGCTCCTCCACCTAGAGCTACTTTTGTACATCCTCCATGGCACATTTAAGTCCTCCTCAATTCCAACACAACCACCCTCATTATGAATGCACATTTCACCACACCTAGGTCCCTCCACCAATTAATAAACACCCAACCCAATTCCAAGACATCAACATTAAATCTCAACACATCTACCCATAACCATAATTGTTGGCACACCCCTCCCTCCTTCCCTTTTTACCCCTCTCCACCTCTATATAAGGTCATCCATTCCATCCTTCTAAATCATCTTTGGTTATCCCTTCTCTTGAGCACTCTAAGAGAGAAAGAGAAGGCCTAAAGACTACCTGAGTTTAATTTTTAGGCATTGAGAGGGAGTCACTTAACCACCTTTTAATTGCCAATCCACCATCATTTAATTCCACCACCATCTTCCCATGCTACCATTGGAGGAGCTTCTTGGGAGCATGCTAACCTCGCGAGGAGGTCTATGCCAAAAAGGAGCTACCTTGGAGGACATCTTCACCACCACTTTTTCATGAGCCTTTTCTTCCTTTGTCTTTTATTTTGAAGTTCATCTTTCATTTTTAGCTCTTATTACTAGGAGCTATTTTGAGTAGTGCCTTAAATGGTCTTAGTAAATCTTGTCTTTTAATTTCTTATTGAACTTGCTTATGCTATCAATGAAGATCTCAATGTTATTTTCTTTCTAAGCTTGTTGGGAGTGTATTTTCAAGTTAAGTAGTGATTACAAGAAATCCACCATGATCTCTTGTGAGCTCACTACTTGACCTTATCTTGTTAATTATCACCTTGCTCTTTCCCTTAGTTTCATTCATTGGATGTATGTAATAGAAATCTTGTTCATCACTTGTGTTTGCCTTTACTTTCATTATATCCAAAAGAACAAAAAAATGTTAAAAGGATAAAAAAAAAAAAAAGAGATAAGGCAAAGCTAAGGGTTTTGAATGTAACACCGCACCTCCTTAAGATTGAAATTAAAGTAGAGGGGGGTGAATAGTGAAATTGAAAATATAATTGGCAAATAAAATTTCATTCACACAAATCACACAATGATTTTTAGGCGAAAATCCAAACTAGAAGAAAACCACCACCTAAGTCAATTCTTAACTTAGGATTTCCGATCACCTAGTGATCAATTCACTAACCACACTACTTAAAATGATGGTAGTGTACCTCAATTACAATTCTCACATCCAATCCCAAAATGGAGGTTTCTCTCTTCGCAAAGAAGAGACGTGGATCCGACAAGCCAGATTCCCAAGTACAAGTATATGAAATAAACACAAAAGAGACCATATAGAGCTCACAAAAAATATGTATAATAACATCTAGCAACTAAGAGTAAAGGTGAACTCCATAATAACAATAGTGATAACATAACAGAGAGGGAGTATTGGAGTATGCCCAAAAAATTTGAATTGCACAACAATGGGGCATTAGAGTGAGTAGAGTAAGAGTGTTTGCTTGTAGAATTGTCTCTCAATGGTGTGTTTAGCTTAAGAGGGGTTAAGAGGTATATATAGGCATCATAAGAACCTTTAAGAAGGCATGGGAGGCTCCTCTTAGTCATTGGGGACATCCCCCAAGAGATTTGGTCGAAATCCCAATAAAATCAAGCTCATGATGGATCTGATAGCAGAATCAGATGTTTGATTTTTAGATTAAATATCTTATTTTTTGGTCATCTGATCTTAAGGGTCAGAGTCCTTGGAATTGATTGGATGGAAATAGGGTTCCATGTCAGCCGTTTGGAATGACATTTTAAGATGTCTGATAAAATCCTAGACGTCTAATTTCATGTAGGTCAGTTCCTGGATTGAATCAGATCCAAACAGGATTCTAACGTATAAGGGCTAGTTTACTTCATACATTAGGAAGTGGTGTTAAAAAATGTGAAACTGATGTTAACCTCCATTTCTGCTTACTTGCAGGGTGTTATTAACACTAGTTTCTATTTACTTAAATTAGTGTTAACTCTTGTGGTGTTTACTTGAACTAGTGTTAACATCAGTTTTAGTAGAGTGGAGTTTAGGTGTGGGGGAGTTACGAAGTTAACACCAGTTTTACTAACACCCCTTAGAACTAGTGTTAGCAAAACATGTGTTAACCCCCCAAAACAAGTGTTAAAATTATGGGGGTTAACCTCTCAAGTAAATGGGGGTTAACACCCTAAAATAGGGGTTAACCCCACAAGTGAACTAGCCCTAAAGGTTAGATGTCTAATCAGATATCTAATAGTGGTTCTGGACGTCTGAACGTCATGATGATCTTGAGCTTTGGATTTCTTGCGAATCCAGAAGCGTGATTTCATCTGACAAACTTTTCATTAAGCGAGGTTAGGTGTAACATTCCATTATTGGACGCCTAGAGTCATGTCCAGACGTCTGGAACAAGGGTAAAACAACCCAATGGTTGGATATGTTCTAACACAAGGAGATTTGGAAGTGATCAGTGCCAACGGTAGTGTCAATGGATGACTGGTAGAATTACCAGATGTCTGAAGTGGTATATGGACGTTTGGAGTTATATCTATTCATCTGGAGCCTAAGTGGTTAAAGAGCTAAGGCACATATTATGGTGATCGGTCGTCCGATTAAAGTGTCAGACAACTTAAAGTCAAATATCAGACGTCTGGGAACCTTTTCAGATGTTTGATGGATGTTTCTAAGTTAGGTTTTTGTTTCTAAGTTTTTCCTAAATGTTGTGTGCCTATGTCTAGAGATTATATATATTCATTGGGGGCTCTTTACAACTCTTTCTAAACTTAATAAAATAGAAAAGTACAACTCTTTGTAAGATCATATAGTAACTCCTAACACCTGGACATAAACATATCTTTATCCTTTGATTCCTTGTCTTGGAGATAGTAGGACCTGCAATAGAGTTATGATAAAAAGAATGGTACGACCAGTATTTATTTTTCTTTTAGTTATTTTGTAAAATCATCAAAACACTATTTAGGAGAGGTTGAACCAATAGAGATGATCTGGTTACTCCCAAGGTTTCTGGTTTACAAATTTTAAAAGTTGAACTTTGATTTCGCGTTACAATGACATGCCTTTATCAAATCACAATTTTGACAATTTATTTTTTGGTGTCGTTGCCGGGGAGGCATGGTTTGTTTTCACGTTTAGTAAGAGGAGTAAATTTGTGGAATAAGTAGAGTAATAGAGAATTAATGGAATAAAATAGTGGAATAAGTAAGTTAACTTGTTTAGGTGTTTTATTTATTTTTTTGAAACAAAAAGGAAAGCTATCGTCTTACGATAGCAATCCAGGAGGATATTCTATTATATATAAGTAAGAGGATTTACAATTCAGATCCCCATGTATGTATGAGGGACCAGCACTCTCTTACAATTTGCTCACAACAGACCGGTCTTTCCTGAAAAAGCCTCTCGTTTCTTGCCCTCCACACACACCAGAGAGTTGTAGCTATGCGCACATGCGGCCTCTCCATCACAACAAAACCATGCTAAATAGAATCCCACAATGGTAGTGGCTCCTGGCAAATCCTCCTCCAAATTGCATCAATGATTAGGCAAGATGAGAAAATGTGGCTAAGGTTATCAGTGTGCATCCCACATAGGTGACATTCATGAAGAGCAACTCCTATTCTTCTGTGTCGCAGATCACCTGTTATCAAGCCCTCCTTCCTACACAACCAAAGAAAAATTTGTACTTTAAGGGGGATCTTCAAGAGCCAAATTTTTTTGTCAATGAAAACATAGCCCCCCCCATTGTCCCTCTCCATAATCTTTCTATATCCACATTGCACTATGTAAATTCCATCCCATACATAATTATCATCCACTCCATGTCTTGGTTTAAAGCTCTCCAAGTCTAAGATCAGATTTCTCCTTTCTTCCCATAGCCGGGTGCCCCTTCTGGTGGAATCCTCTTCATTCAGCAGCTAGCAGTTCCTATTGTCAGACCAGAAGTAGCTGACCGTGCCTTCTTTATTAGTGGTTGCTGCAAAAGCCTTTGGGTAGGCCTCCTTCAGAACACCTAGCAGAGACCAGCCTTCATTCCAGAAACTAAAGGTTCTGCCATCACCTAGGGTCGGTTGCAGCAGGTGCCAATTGTCAGCCAAGGCTTTGATCACAGAGCTCCAAAAGGGTGAAGGTCTGTTGGGTTGCAATCTCTTGAGTGCACTGTTTGAAGGACCATATCTATCCTTGATCATTTCAGTCCATGGTTTCACCTCCCCTTGCAAAAATTTGATAGCCCATTTGAGCAACAAGGCTTCATTAAATTGCTTCAAAGATTTGATCCCCAATCCCCCCCTGTCTTTTGGCTGGCAGAGCTACTCCCATTTCAATGGCTGCAGAAATCTACCCTCATGCTTGGGGCCTCTCCAAAAGAACCTCTTTCTTAGTACATCCAGACGTTTCCACATAGATCTTGGAGCTTTGAAGATAGAAAAGTAAAAGACAGGGATGGAAGTGATCACTGAATTGAGCAAGATGAGTCTGCCACCCTTGGAGAGGAAACTGCTATTCCACCCAGCCAGCTTCACAGAGATCTTGTCAAAGAGGCAATTCCAATCTCTTTTCTTCATTCTTGAACACCTCAGGGGTAAGCCCAGATATCTGATAGGGAGGTAGATGCGACCAAGGTAGCAAAGATGTCTCCTTGCTCAGCCTTAGCTAACCCAAAGCAGACCAGGTTGGACTTCTCTTTGTTCATCCTGAGACCTGAGATGTCTCCAAAAATGTTGACCATATGGCCAAGAGCATGGGCTTCATTAATGGATCCTTCCACAAAAAAAACCGTATCATCCACATTTTGAAGTATAGGGACCATAGCACTTCTGTTAGAGAGGGAGTATCCTCTAATAATACCTGTTTCAACAAATCTACAAGCATACCATGGCAAGTTGTCAACTGCAAGATTGAAGATCAAGGGTGCCAAAGGGCATCCCTGCCTCATCCCACACTGGGGTTGAATCCAGGCACCACAGGGCTTCCCATTTATCAAGGGGGTGAAAGAGGTAGTTGTGATGCACCTTTTCATCCACTTAATCCAAAGAGGAGGAAAACCTCTTCTTTTAAAAACTTCCCAAAGGTAGGGCCAGCAGATAGAATCATAAGCCTTGCGGAAGTCAACTTTCCACATAAATTCTCTACACTTCCTCTTTTGCCACCCACAAACCATCTCTTGGGCCATGATGAATGATTCTTGTAAAGACCTGTTAGGGAGGAAAGCTGATTGAACAGGGTGGATCATCTCCTGCACGATAAGCCATAGCCTATTTGCCAAGACCTTACTAATCACCAGGTAGATGGAATTTGAGAGGGCTATGGGTTTGAAATCCTAAAATGACTCTGCACCTTGTGTCTTTGCCAACATAAATAGGAAAACTTGTTGATTTTTTCAAAGCCAAAGTTACCTACCTCAAACTCTTTGATCACATTCATAACCTCTGTGCCCACTACACCCCACATCTCTTTATAGAAGAGGACTTGAATACCATCAGGATCAGGAGAACCTTGATTGTTGAGGTCCTTGATGGCAACCAAAGTTTCATGCTCAGACATGGCTGCAATCAGGCTGGATACCTGTTCTTCAGAAAGCTAGGGTAAGTACTTGCTACCATTCTCCATTGCCCCTCCCAGCAGACCTTGAAGAGTCTCTAAAAAACTTGATGGCCTTGGCTCTGATTTCAGAAATTGAAGAAATTCTCTGCCCATCTTTAATTATTGAAAAGATCAAGTTGAATCTTCTACGAGAGCTAGCAGCCAAGTGGAAAAACTTGGTGTTTGCATCCCCCTCTTTAAGCCAAAGTTGTCTCGAAAGTTCCCTCCAGTCCATCTCCAACTTCAGATCTTCTTCAGCCACCACCCCCTGCCACCACCTTCTGTTCATGAAGTCCTGCTCTGTCATCAGGCCAGTGGCCTCTCTAGAGTCAAGGTTCTGAATTTCCTTTAAGGCCTCTTTGCGTCTCTGGTGTCTCACAATAGAAACAGCATCTCCATATTCCTTTAGCATTTCTCTCATAGCTGTCAGCTTGGAAGCCAGCTTGATGGTAGCAGTGCCCTCAACTTGCTTGGTCCTCCACCATCCTTCAAGCATCTCTTTGAACCTCGGTTCTCTCAATCAAGATTTCTTGAATTGGTGGTAAGATCCAGCAAGCACTTGCTCACCACTATCCCAAACTAAAGGAGTGTGATCAGAAAAGGGGCATTCTAGGCCACTAACAAAGGACAATTGGAACAGGTCTAGGAGCCCAGCATTGACAAAAAATCTATCAATTTTGGACATTTGGCCACTCCCATTCCTCCAAGTAAACTCAGTGCCCGAATATGGATACTCACTCAAGCCTAAGGTTTGAACCAACAATTGAAAACCAGTGGTTGCACTATTAGCCACACCATTAGGTCTATCACTTCCCATCAACACACAATTGAAATCACCTCCAACAAGCCAGGTAGCCCCATTCATAAAATCAGCAGCCAAATTCCAATCCTCCCACAATTCATGCCTTCTGCAGGGGTCACAGGGTCCATAGACACCTGTAACAAACAGTTCACACCCTCCCTGGGTTCGTTCAAACTTGCAGGTCAACAGGTGCCTAGCCAAAGAGACCTCATCCAACTGTAGCACATTCTTCTTCCACCAGATAGCAACACCCCCAGATCTGCCAATTGAGTTAATCATCACAGAGTCATTTGCATCCCTAGCTTTCATATCAGCCCATGCCCTATCAGTTATTGCACAGAGAGAGCGGAATAACTTTAATCTAATGTAACTGGAACTTAACTCAGCACAAATAGGGGTCAAGTTAAGTAGTGGATTAAATACTTAACCTGACGTAAATTCACTTACTCAACAACCAAACTTGCCCTTAGTTATTTAGTGAGGTATCCATAGGCAGGGGATGAATGCTTGACATGGGGACATTGTAGATAGTTAACGGGGTTGTCTACAACATCTATTCTACTATACTAAAACAAGATTTTACCAGACATGTGGTGGTCCCTCCCATTGCACCACCCCTCCCTCTACACACACACACACCCCCACCCCCCACCCCCCCATAGCACTGGACCTCCCTCTCTCCCTTCTCTTCGTTTCCACAACCCCTCCCTTCCGCTCTCCTCCCCATCTTTTCCCCTCACCGCCTCGCTCTCTTTTTGTCTCTATCTATGTCACTCCTTCACTCTCCTCCCTATCTCTCCCCTTCTCTGCCTCCCCTCTACCTCCCTCTACCACCACTATTACTCTCCTCCCTGTCCCCTTTGCCTTCTCTCCCTTTTCCTTCCCTCTTCAATGCTAACAGGAAGTAGTAGTGGCTCCTTGGCTGTGACAACTGCAACCCTCCCACCGGCACCACTGCCTTCTGCCTCGACACCCTCCACAGTACACATGACTCTCTCGCCTCTCCCCCTTGCGACCTCCCCTCCACCTCCCTTTACCACCACCAGCACTCTCCTCCCCGTCCCTTTCGCCTCCTCTCCCCTTTCCTCCCCTCCGCAATGCCAAGGGGAAGTAGCAGTGACTCCTTGACAGCGATAGTTGCAACCCCATTGACACCGCCACCGTCTACCTTGACAGCCTCCACAACCCCCATGACTCCCTCCCCCTCACTCGCCCTCCGCTTCCCCACCTAAGTAGGTCCCAATCATCACCTATCATTATAGTTAATTAAAGATGTATGGAGGTTTAGCTTTTATCATTTATATATCATCACTATTATTTAAAAAAAAAAATTGTGGTGTTAGGCGGTGGTGCGGTTGGAGGGGTTCTCGTGACAGTGGAGGCAATGTCGGAGAGGCACAAGTGATGTCGAAGGGGCCATCGCTAATGTTGACCTCCACATGGGGGTGATAGCCGAAGTGGTACTCACCTTTGCCATCCGTGCGTGGTGCGGATCATCGTTAGAGGACCGAGGAGTAGTTGTCAACAAGTTGATACTCTATATTAGTCATTTTCTTTCTATGTTGACATGAGATGGCTAATCTTGATCAAAGAATACTCCATATAGCTTAGCCAATAAGCTACAGTGTGAGACAGTAATGACATTTGCAGTCATACCTGGGCTAAATCATTGAACCATTATTTTTTACCATCTTTAATCTAACGCATGGCTGACATTGTTGATATTTGAGATGTATGAAAATTTCATTTAGGACTTTCTCCAATTTATTCTTTTTTTCTTTTCAACTTACTTTTACTTGCCTGTCAAACTCTCTAATCATTTTTTCATCACTTATTTTTTCCTTTAAGATGCACTACATATACTTTCTCTCGTTTTCCCTCTCTAGCTTCCTCCTCGATGACTTCCTTTGATTTTACGATGTTTCTTATCTTTAGAATTGGGATTCCTCTTCATGGTGCTTTTCCCTATCGTACAGAATCTCCATGTCTACATTTCCTATCTCTACCTTGGACATTTTTAGGCATCCTTCATTTGTGCTTGATAACCAATACCTTTATGGCACTTGCAACAACTTCAACATGATCACAATTTTAGAGATTAAGGGAACATTACCATAGAGTTTGCTTTCCTAACCGAACATCTCGATGGTAATGTTTCATAACCATTATCGAGCTCTACCAATAAATATTTTTGATTTAGTTGTTGTATTACAAATAGTCTAGACTTACCACTAGCAGATTTAACATGACATTTTTGACATGTTATAATTATTATATTTTAAGGTATATTTTTATTTTTATAAACACATATAATTAACTAGGATTCTTTTCTTCAAACCTTCTCCCTATCCTCCCCTCTCCCCCACCACAGTCAACCATCACTGCCACCATTCACTCATTTCTCCTCTCCCATCGCAAAGTGCGGGCCTGCTCACTGGTAAAGGGTTAATTGTAGGGTGAATACAATTAGGTAGTGCAATGAAATGACAAGTGAGAAATCATAAGCATGCGATACGTGCTTGGCTGTTGAGTGCGGTTACGTCGGTAGGACTTTAGCAGACTTCAATGATCAACGAAAGGCATGGCTAGTGATCGGAGCCCACTAAGTAATCGGAGGGTCCAACTCAACGGATCACAAGCAACCACACAAGAGATAGAGGGGTTGTTTACCCAGTTCTACCACAAGAGGTGTACATCTTGGGGGAGGGCAGTGTTCACGTGAATCCACTAGAAGTAGTGGGATTACAATATCTCAGAGTCTCTCTCTTGGATTACCTGAAGAGAAGTCTCGAGGGTCTCTCTTTACTATTTATAGTGCTGAACGAGGATCTCGCTGTAGGATCTTCTGTCAATACGTGTCCATTCAAGGCACATCCTTTGTCAAACTATTGATGGCAATAATGCCAATGTTACCGTCAACTTGGGCATCATGGACTTTCCCACCGCCTTTCTGTCCTTGGGCAAATCAGATCACGTAAAGGCGGGCGGATCCGAATCCGCCTAGACGTAGGCGGTTCAGGTAATGTCGAGTCCGCCTGTTTACTCCTTATTCAGGTAGTCGGATTCATCCTCAGGCTTACTACGGAGTTTTGAAACCAATGTTACTTTTTACCCCTCGACATATGCCCCCTACTCTCTAACTAATGGATGCTGCTGAGAGAGTAGTTGCAGTACTGAAAGCTCCGCAGTAGACCATGCCTCCAAATGATTTTTCGATTTTATTGCTTAAAGCGGGATGAACATTTGTCATGAAGCGGAAGTTGGAACTTTACCCGACCTTAAGAGGCAGGTTTGTAGTGTGGGAACGTGGGAGAGATGCCCCAATTCCTGCCGACCTTAGGAGGTGGCTTTTAGGCATGTGTGCCTGAGTCATTGTCGATCTTAGGAGACAACATTCAAGCATGTCTTCCTGTCTTACTGCTGACCTTAGGAGGCGGCTTTCAGGCACGTTAGCCTTAGTTACTGTTGGCCTTAGGAGGCAGCTTTTAGGTGCATCCGCCTTAGTTACTGCTAACCTTAGGAGGTGGCTTTTAGGCATGTGTGCTTGTTTTGCTGCCGGCCTTAGAGGCGACTTTCAGGCGAGTCCGCCGTAGTTACCGCTAGCCTTAGGAGGCGGCCTTCAGGCATGTTTGCCTTAGTTACTGCTAGCCTTAAGAGACGACGTTCAGGCGCATCTGCCTACCTTACTGCCGGCCTTAGGAGGCAGCCTTCAAGCACGTTTGCCTGTCTTGCTTGCTAGGAGTGAGTATGACATATGTGACACCTTCCACGAGTGATGACCAATCGCTGCGGGATTGATTTTTGTCTTGTTTGTGTGACAAGACTGGCATTAATTGCCATCATGTTGAGATGTAAGAGCCTCGAATACCATACTTTTCAGTGATTTGACTGGTAGTATTGCGGCGTAAGATATGTGTGCATGCGCATTTAATGTCGGTGATGATTACCGAGATATTTTTGCCTTGAGGCGGTATGTTTTGAAATCTGCATCAGATCTCGCTAGATTTCTTATTTTTTGAAATCTACATCCCACAAGTGGGGAACTGCCAGTTCCAGAGGTTATAAATAGGGGTGTGGGGCATAGTTAATGCCCCACCTACCCTCTTGAAGATTCCAAGCACTCTGCGACACTGGTGCGATCCTTCTTTTTGGGCGAGGCGTGAGGAGGTGTTGTTCTCAGAGCTCCTCTTTCCGACAAGTAACGCGGTCATGTCTGGACTTGCTGGCAAGGGTAAGTTTGTTTCGTCCTTGTCCGACATCTCACTTGAGACGAGGAATCTATACACCTTCCCTTCTGACTTTCGAAGTCATTTTGCCATTAAGGCATTTTTGAGTGAGCACGGACTCGATGGAGTTCCGTTTCAGCCCTGTGGGTCGCAGACCCACCTATGCTTTGACGAGTCTAAGGACTCGTTTATTATTTGTAAATATGCCATAGAATATGGCCTTCGGATACCCTTGAATCCTTTTTTGTGTTCCTTCCTCTGTTATTACGACCTGGCCCCCTCATAGCTTAGCCTCAATTGCTAGCCTATTTTGAGTGCTTTTACGGTTATCTACTTTTATCTGAGGATTGTCCCGTGCCTAGGTTTGTTCTACTTACTTTTTAGACTCATGCACATTAAAGTTAAGAAGGACAGGCTCCCGTCAGGTACTTATACCCTGTACAGCCAGCATACCAAGTACCGAATAGTTAATTTGCCCGATAGTTTGAACAGGTACGATCGTCACTTTTTCTTTATTTTCCATCATGAGAACCACATCGTCCCTTATACCTAGCAAGGTCCGTTTAATAAGGACCTGTCGCTTAGGCCCGGGGAGCTTGATTCGACTGCTCAGGTGGACGCCAATAGGATTATTAATTTTAGGCCAATTACCTGCTCGGAGCTCAAGTGGAAAGATGTCCGGGAGGCTCTATTGTGGGTCATGGATTCATATCCCAAGCCATGTAAGTAGGGAGGGAGGCAGTAGCTTAGAGCGCATACTATCCTCGCCAGTTACTTAATCGTCTGGCTTTTTTGTTACAGCCTTTGGACGGTTCACCCGGCCGGATACCCCCAGGCGGTGACGTAGCAGTTCCTCTCACCAGGGTCTCGTCATGGGGGGTAAGGGTCTGTGGAGCAGGGTGAGGGGAGCCAATCCACCTGCTCTAAGGAGCCCAAGAGGAAGGAGGGGGAGGGAAGCGAAGAGAAGTCAAATGCCCCTCTTAAATGCCTAAAGAGGGTCTTACTGATATGCAGTCGGCAACGTACACTCCTGAAAGTTCAAGTGAGGTTGAGGCGAAGGAAGCCTTAGTGGAATCATCTGCCCCTTCTGGCTTGCAAGGATCGCTGGAGGGTTTTATACTCCTTGACTCTTCGTTCCTTGCCCTGGTGGAGATAGCTCAATTGGGGGGAACCAGTACCTCCATCACCCCGCCTGGTTTTGCCAGGGCCTTAGCCCAACTGGCTTAGGAGGTGGCCATCACCAGTGGCTTCCTTAGTGGGGGCATCTTCACACAACCATACTACAAACGAAGCTTGACCAAGGCAAGGGTACTAGTGGATTCTTCTGGCTGGGGAGGTCTTGGGGTGATCTAGCAGACGGTTGGATCTATCAGGGGATTCATTTTGGAGGGTGGTTGTGGAGGACCCGTGCCTAGTCGGGTGCTTTTGACCCAAGCGGGCTAGTCGGGTAGCAGCCTTAGCCTAGAAAGGCAGTTGATTTGTCATTTAGAGGATGCCGTGTTTTGGACCACCTCCCGATTGGGAGGAATGGATACAAACCATGTGTTCTACTATTGTCTCCGAGTGGTGAGTCCTTTTTTTCTGTCCTTTACTTATGTTTTGGAGAGGAACTTTTTTTCATGTGTGGTTTTGAATAGGTGGAGGCTTTTGGGACTACCTTTGTCCCCATTGGTGGTGCTCCCGTGCATGTCGCTGGGCCTAGCGGTTTTATGGGGGCGGTAGACATGGCCATGAAGTGGGCCGCGACAATCAAGGTGGAGAAGCAGAATTTTGTCCACCTTCTTGGAGAGGCCATTGCTACTCGAGAGAAGGTAGAGAAGGCCACGGAGGACTCTCTCTGTAAGCTCCATTCGCAGCAGTAGGTGGCTAGTCAAGTGGTCCAGCTGCAAGACAAGCTGTGCAAGGCCATTCGAGGTTTGAGGGAGCTCATTGACCTTGGCGGGAAGATGGAGGAGAGTCTTGTCAGAGCACACAAGACTGAAGTCGTGGCTCTGCAAGACTTGTCCGAGCACTTGCAGACCTCCTACACTAACGTCCTTTCATTGAAGGAGGTGCAGGTGCTATGGGCCAAACGCTCTTCGGTTGTGGAGGGATATGAAGTGGACCTTAAGGAAGAGTGCCTTCTCCTGGGCACAACCATCAACAAGCTTGCCGAATTGTCGGTGAGTCAAGAGAGGGCGGAGGCAGTTGTGGAAAGGTTGAGGGCTGACTTTGCCAAGGCCTAGCAGCTCTTGGAGGACAGGGGCAAAGCGGTGCTTGAGTTAGAGCGAACTATCTAGCTGAAGCTTGATCCTGAGACGGTGATGAGGTTCTTCGCTTCTGACCCATCTATGGAGAAGAACCAGGAGGCTGTTTGAAGGTAGATTGGGAAGCACACCTTGGCGATGGTGCAGGCTCTTCTCAAGGGCAAGCACACTTCAGCGGATGATGATAACGTCATCATCAGTCATATCTAACTTTAATTAGTCATAATCAATAGATAAATGCCCCTACATAATCGCTAGAAGATCGTAATTCACTGCATATCTTTTTTAAGAGATTAACATTAAAATAGGGGTAAAACTGCAGTTTTAATAGAATATCCTAAATGCAGAACAATCATGGGTTTCCTAGGGGTTAATTAAAGGTCAAATAGTCATAAATGTCTAATAAGAGGGTCAGTGCAAACAAAAATGGGTTTTCACGCGTTTTGAGAATTAACGGACATCTGAAACCCTAAAAACAGACTCGCTTAATTAACTGAGGTTAGGGTCAGAATAAAATTCACCTAAAACTTTTAAAAATCACAGAAAAATATTCTCTAAGGTTTGGTATCCTTGATTTGACCATCTGAACCAAATTTGATCTAAAACAGAGTCTTAGATAGATAGTTGCCCTAATTTGGGTTTCTGCATAAATTCCCTAGTCAAACTTGGTTAAAACCAAAATCCAACTTCATCGTTCGATTCCTTGAGTCAAAATTAGGTTTGTACCAAAATTTGGGCCCAATCAAAGATCATCTTGACCTAGTTTGCAATTTAGTCTAGTCAAACTCTTTTCTCTCTCACATAAGCCCCTAACTTTTGAAATATTCACAAGGATCCCCCTAATTTCATTGTCTTCATCAATAGGTTCCCGTTGCCTTCAGATTCCTAAACCCATCATCAGCGACCTTCAATCAGGGATTACTTCTTGATTTCATGGCCAATCCCTTCCAAATTTGGAATGGAGGATCTTGAGACATTCCTCTTCCTTCTGAATGCAATCTCGAGCTTAGATTTGAGCCGAGATGCCCGAACTCGTTGAATTCGCGGGTCCTACTCCATGATTTTTGAGCTTTTAAGCTTGGTTTTCAAGCTTGAAGCTCGACCCAATGGCCTATAAAGGACCCCCATCAACTACCTTACATCCTTAGCTTAGTTTGGAGGTTGGTTCCCCTTTCTTCCCTTCTCCCTAACCTCCTCCACCAACTCCGGCGACCTTCTCCGACCACCTTCCTCGTCCACCCTCACAGACAGTAGCGGGTGGATCCTTCTTCCCCACATTCTTTCGCGCATCACAATACCAGTGGCCGCTGCCTACGCCTTCTTGTCGTCGCCGCTCTTATCATCGGAGAGTTCATCTTCCCCATGTCTGACGTACCACTGGCATGGGAATCCTCCCTTTCATCCGTTAGATTTAGGGTTAGTTAGGTTCCCATAGGTTATTAGGTTAATTCCTTCTCTTCAAAACCCAAAAACAACTCTCGACACTGTCGTTCACCGTCATCTCCCTCACCTCCGGCCACACCTCTAGCGAGTCCGCCCCATCTCCACAACCCACCAAACAACTCGCCACCTACTCCACAACCTCCGCCTCATCCACTCGCATAAAACCCCTCTCCTATTTCACTCTATTCGCAACCCAAAAGCCCCACCGAACACCTCCACCTTCAAACTCACTTACCAACATCGCCACACTCACACTTGCCTCCTTACACTTCACCGCACCCACTGTTGCACTCGTCGCACCACGACGATCCTCCTTAAGTGTTTTAACATGGTTGTGAGGCTCTAACTTGTGTTTCTGGTGTTCGCCGATCTCTACCATCACCGTCGTCATCTCCGCCTTCATTCTTCATGTTTGAAGCTACATAAACCCCAGGTGCAACCTCTAGGTGACGCAAAAGAGCCCCAGGATCACTTCCAGGTCCTTGATTGAAGACCCCATCCACTCTTACTACTTTAATTGGATGCATCTTCCGTAGCAGATGCGTGCGAAGAACAAGGGGACATTAAGTCCCACATCGTAACCAGACAAGCGTCCGCCTACACAAAGTTTTTTTCTGCTCTTGGCTTATCGCCTCAAGAACACTGGGGCTGAGGTCCCCGCCTTCACCCATACATACCTGATCCGCCTAAGCTTCACTCCTCTGCTGCAACCCCATGCACGTAGCCTTGGACCCGGTTACTGTACATGCCCGAATACCCGATTAGCCCGGGTTTGAGAGAGGAAGGAAAGAGAGAGAGTGGGGGAGGGGAGGGTTTTGCTCCTATGTGCATTGTGCGACACTTAGTTGCTGAGAAGAGAAGAGTTGAAGAAGAGAAGAAGAGAAGGCTTTGAGAAGAGAAGTTGTGCTTAAAGAAGAAGTTGAGATAGAAGAAAAGAAGGAGCTGAAGTGAAGAAGAGAAAGGCTCTTGAGAGAGCCTTGTGTTCTGCTGAGGTGATATGAAGTTAAGTTGTTTGACTTGTAAAGGCGACGTCTAATTTGTGTTTGATACTGGTACTGTTAGAATATTTCAGCACCTAAGTAGCATGGTTGAAAACACTGTAGCATCATTTGAAGTACTTAATATATGCTTAGATTAATAATTGGTGATCAAAATCACCATTATTTTGTTCTAAGTTTCTTTTTGTTATATTTAACTCTTGAAGTATTCATGTTTATTATTAAATATTAATTTTGAGTAGTTATTGAATATCATTCTTGGCTTATTTCTTGTGCTCATATATATATTCATCTTGATTAGCATGTGAATGCAATACTTGCTTCTTGTGCTCGACCTCGGACTTCACTTTTAGATATTCGAGTTATAAATTATATTTGTTGAGACTATTTGGGAGATTTTGCTACAATGAAATATATTTAAACTCTCCCTAAAAAGTTCGTTCAACAGTGGAGGAGCTATACAACTTGTCTATGGACCAGTTTTTGTCAGAGTATGATCACCAAAAAGCTGGCGGCCATATTGTGGACAAGGCTCCTATAGAGCCACTTGAGGACCAGTTGAGGCTTATGATCAACCGGGAAGCCCGACTCTTGAAGAGGAGGCGCTCAAGCTAGGTTCATCAAGAGCTTTGGAACTGCCTGCCTGTCCAGCACGTAAATCACGTTTTAAAAGTTGAATTAGTTGTAGTATAGCGTGAAGCGCGTCGACAAATAAATTTATAAATTCCGGTGAATACCAGGTCTTGGGATTAATCGAGACGAGCCGATCTCGGATCTTATAGGGATTCAGGGACTAGGTCGTAACACTGTATATTTAATATATGTTACTATAGATATTAGTATGTTAATATAACTTAGTAAAGTAAATATTAGTAGCTACTTTTGTACTTATACTTATAGTAATTATATATAACTAACATAGTGTAGTAATAGACGGTTCTTGATGCTTGTTTGTATACATTTGTTTCATACATTGTAATATATATTAATTAATTCTTCTGTAAAAAATTAACCAATTTTTTCATTATTTGATTCATACATTCTTTTTATAAATAAAATTAACATTTTTTGGAATAAAAGAACATTTTTAGACTTAGAGAGTGATATATATCAATAACTGTCTCCCAGTGAATGACCTAAAAATAAACCAGTAAAAATTATAAATAAATAAAATTAATGCGACATCTATTTGCATTTGTGATGCATGTACTACAACAACGACCTTTAAAATCCTTTTTATTACAAATCGATCATCAATGAGCATATTTTTTGTACCATTGTTGGGCATAAAACCCAACAATAACGCTTTAGTGTGATTGTTTGACGATTGTCGTAGTTAATCAATTAGGTATTCATTTATAGATTGATTTTATAATCAAATCGTACTCAACTTAGAGTCAAAGAAGAAAAAAAAATCTATAACATGATTCATTAATTGTTTATTTCTAGCAAGTTTGAAATGTAGATGCTTAAGCTACCTAAATTTTATTGATCTCTACTAAAATTATTACAAAAAAACTCATTCAAGGCGAATAGATCAAAAATAAAAAATACGACAAAATACAAGTGCCTTTTAAATAAAAGATCCCTATCTCCAACATAAATATTTAATGGAAACTTTAAAAACATTCCTAATTTTTAGAATCATAAAAGGAATCATGAGGGAGATTAAAGTTACGATAACGAAAAACTTAGGGTGAGACTTATTTATCTTATGCAAATGAGGATTTTATTCGAACACTCAAGTCAGATAATCAGGTATAAAGCTATACTTGTACCCAAACTCAAAAATTAGTGTAAAGAAATCATATTTATTTTAAGGGTTTTCATAATATACCCCTATTAATATACGCAAATACATATATATCTCCACTAAATTAATAATTACGTATACACCCCCATAAAATGCCATTAGCACATTTCCATGCCCTTTAAATTAAATAATAAGTGTGATTTTATATTGAACCCCTTTATTTTTTTCTTTTTTGCAACATACACGCTCCCTCCCCCAATCTCCTCTTCCACTACTCACCTCCTCCTCCTCCACCCTCCTTGACCTACCACCTCCACTATCTCCTCCACTGACTACCACGACATGGCTGCCACATCCTTCACCTCCATCCATCCCCTTATCAGCGACCCTCGATCTCTCCCTTCTTGGAGGCGCCGCAGTTACTACCGCTGCCTGATCAGTATCACCTGGAGCTGGAACCTCATGGGCCAAGGCTTCTCCATCTCCATCAATGACGATAACACTAGTAACTGTAACACTCACAACAACAACTCCTCGTCTTCTTCTTCCTCTTCCTTGCGTTGCTGCAAGGTGGAGATCAAGCCCTGGCTCTTCTCCAAGAGGAAGGGCTCCAAGACCCTCAACCTCAGGGTTGGCAAACTCGACATCCTTTGGGACGTCTCCTTCATCCAGTTCAGCCCTGGCCCCAAGCCCCTCGAGTCCTTTGTCACTATTATCTTCAACCTTGAGATGGTCCTCCTCCTTAGGGACCTCGTCAAGGAGGCCTACCATAAGGCCAACGCCAACTCCAACGGCAATGGCAACCCCCCCGTTGGTCCTCATCACCAAGAGGGAGCACATCTTCGGGAAGAAGGCCTACTCCACCTGGGAACAGCTCTGTGACAACAGGTAGTTCCATGAATCATGATCGAGTGCAATACGGTAGCGCAAGTGGGGCTCAAGGACCCCTCCCTCGAGATCCACATCAACAGGAAGAGGGTCATGTAGGTCAAGCACCTCGCCTAGAAGTTTCGGGGCAATCAGACCATCTTGGTGGATGGCCTCCCACTAGGAGATTAACGAAGATGGAGGATAGTCGATAAGGAGATGAAGGAAGGCAAGGGCGGCAAGAAGATTGAGGGAGACAGTAGCCATGTCATGGTGGTCGAAGGTGATAGGTCGAGGAGGGGCGGAGGAGGAGCAGGTAAGCAGTGGAAGAAGAGATTGGGGGGAGGGAGGGTGGAGGTTGCAAAAAAGAAAAAAATAAAAAGGTTGAATATAAAGTCATACTTATTGTTTAAACTAAAGATATGAAAATGTACTAATGGCATTTTATAGGGATATATACGTAATTAGCAATGTAGTGAGGATATATACATAGTTATGTATAGGAAAAAGTTAATGAATAAAAAAATATTATTAAAAGTTTACATTAAGATAGATAAAATTATTTAAAATTCATATCAATGTTATTTAGGTATATTTTATTTATTGGAAATATATAACTTGAAAGTAATATTTGGTTGGATTGATTAAATGAAAAATCAATCCTTTATTGATTGATTTAGGTATTAAAAGTTAAAATCAATGTGAATCGATCAAAATCCGATGAGATTGATCAATTTAGTTAAATCAATCATCTAATTTGATTCTTTTCTTAAGAGTTAAAATAAATTAAAAAATAAATAAATGTAACTTTTAAACATGAAAAAAAAATTTAAAGATCCATGAATTCTTTAAGGTTAGATTGTTAATTTTGATTATATATTTTATTTTTATTTAATTTTTGCTAAAAAATATCAAATTTAATAGAAATAGAATTATAAAAGAACTTTTTCTACTCACTGCACTGATCTTTTAATCCGATTGAATTGCAAAATATCTTACGACTCAATATTTCCAATCTTTTCATGTGCCAACGTCATCAACGCAACAATTAAGCACTTACCTGATTTAATGAATGATCTCATTTTTAAAATATTATTTGAAATATCTATAAATAATAATATTTTAAAAATTTATTTTCTTATTTCGATTGAAACGTAGCAAGTTTTAATTACATTATATATACCATTCAACAAATGATAGCTTTAGATAATAGTTAGTAAGAGATCGATTACATTCCAAATGGAGTTGAATATATCTCCCTGTTATTTTAGCTAAACTAATTTCCATGAAGCATTTCCATGGTTTCTAGAAATTGCTGGTAACTAGAAGTCGACTTTCAAGCCTTAGAAAATCTACCCACCATTCAATAAGAAGTAAATACTATAATAAAAAATGTGATACATAACCAACAAAATATCTATGACTTTGTCTAAATCGACAATAGCACTCCGTTCTCGATTTCCTCATTTATTTTATCATTCTGTTGATTTGAATTCTATAAAAACAATAAAATGTAATAACAAAAATAGATCTTAAGTTTGAGTTGAAGATTATGCTCAATTTTCTTATCATTTTCATTTAGTGCATCACTTTTTTCCTATTATTCTACTTGTTTCACAAACATATTAACCTTATCAATTGGAGGGGGGGGGGGGTGGTGTGTGGTGAGATGATGAATTCTTCATGAAAGAGAACCAATAAAAAAAATCAACATATGTTCCATCAATATTTTGTTTTAATTTAGTCATATAGATATCAATAACAAAAGCTATCATATGTATAAACTGTTTGTTAGTATTTTGAAAGTCTAGGTATATTATTCTTTTAGTTAATATTCAAAGTGTATGTACATTTTAAGTATTCTTATTTAAATATTATTACTCGATTGTTTTTTAAGATTTAAGAATCGTGTCTTCATGTATGACTTTTTTTAAGGATATCAATTTTTTTGCTAAGCTTTGTCAATGTCAAATTTGAATATGGTAAAACTGACACAATCATAAGAGCAATTATTGTTATTTATATTTAATATTTCAATTTAGTGTTCCTTATACAAACTATTTGCCTCAATGATATAATCTTATCTAAATGGGAATAAATTCACTGTTATCACATTTTGGATATTACCTTTTTTTTCTTATAGCAATTCATAAAAGCAAAGATAAAATTTCATTACATGGATATAAATGACAAATAAACTTTATCAGAACAATATTAAATTCAAGATAATAAAAAAATATTACCAAAGACTTAGGTGGAGAGAAAAGGGTTGCATATGAAAGAGGTGGGAAGAGGATGACATGTCAACATGAGGTTGAGAAGCACTTTCTTTTGGTAATAGTAATAGATGTTTGTATCCCCCGGGGAGATGAAGGTGGCCCTTCCTCCCTTGTGCTTTGTAAGATTGTCATTGGTCTAGATTGAGGAGCCTTTTTCCTCAAACAAAAAAAATTGTAGGGCCAAGCTAAAATTGACCTAAAATGATTACAAAACAGAATGTACACCAACAAGTAAACAAAACAGAAGATCTCCAACATCTCAAGCAAACTAGGATCTTTAACCAACAACTTCATGATGTAAGTAATAACTTAAGTTAATAGGGCCACAACAATCATCCAATCTGTGCATGACTAAATAGTTGGGTGGAATCCTAGATGAACATTTTGTCATGGGTGCTGGGTTTTTTTTATTACATGAAAATATTTCATTAAAAAAATGAAAATGATACAAAGGATAGTTTCACAGAACAAGAGAGAATGACACAATCACAGTAAAGGTGTTACTTATCGTTAACAACTACACCTTATCTAATCATCACAAGATTCAAATGTAACTTGACTCATTCCTCGACCCCTCCATGTGGACACTTAATGCAACACTTCAATAGAAAATATAATTCGTTACTTTCCTTATCATGCCTGATTTTTCACTTTCTACTCTCCTGATCATAAGGGGTAAAAATTGGAAAAAGTAAAAGTGGAGCTTGATTTTCATATTAAAGTTTATATATCTTCACATTAACTTGTACCATCTCTAAATTTCTTTATTTTTTGTTATAAGCACAAGTATTATATTTTTTCCCCTTATTTTCTACTATAAGACACACATACAGAAATTTGATACAAGGGAAATTAATTTTCTTTTATTTTTATCTTCGAGACTTTCCCATTAATCCCAAAGATCCTTTTCTTTCACTTCCGAAGCATAAACAACCTCTAAAGGATAATGGAATTAAAATTTACGTTGCTTAGACGAGAGAAGACACTACAAAAATAAAAAAAATTCAGCGATGATTCAAAATTGTTGCCAAAACTCAAAAAATCATCGCCAGTTTGTGTTGCAGAAATATACATTGCGGATTACTTTTTGACGATAGTTTCGGATAAAAACTGTCACCAATTCTCCACTCTCTATCAAAAAGTAGGTCTTTCAACGACGATTTAAAATCATTGTCATATGTTTTTTACATCGATTCTTGTAAAATTGTTGCCATTTAATATTTGTGACAATTGTGAAATTTTCGGCAAAGGCTTTATGAAAAGAAACTAAATAATTAAAGCTTACACAATTGGTGAGATTTAGTAGCTGTCGCCGACTTATATGGATGACAATTAAATATTTGTTGTCGCCAGCTTATTCTATTAGTGATGGTAGATGAACCATCACTGATATATGTATAAAGTGAACGGCAATCAATTTTTTGTAGAAGTTTTTAATAAAATTAATTCTAACTACATATATATATATATATATATATATATATATATATATATATATATATATGTATATGTATAAAGTAGATATCCAGAGAATCATAATTTTATTGTAATTAGATATAGTTTTTCACAATAAAAAATATTAATAAAAAAATAGACAAATAGCAGATAGATAGAAAGAGAGAGAGGAAGGGAGAGAGATAGAAGGAGGCAGAGAGACGACGTTGCTTGTAGGATGCTTGTGTGAGATGTGGCAGCTCCTCAGATCTAGAGCGCTGGGACGAAGGTCGAAGCGGAGTTGCAGAGGGAGAGCTTTGGTCTGGAGGAAGGTGGAAGAGTTGTATCTAGAGATGCCTTCAATTGGGGGCCCTAGGTTTTTTTTTAATAGTTTTAATGAGGGGCAAAGTGGGTATTTTAGCTCTTTATCTTATGCAACAACCTTAGGATTAATTAGATCCGTTGATTGGGAGATTAACGGACTTGATTAGGCCTCAAAACACCTTCAAACTCGCCTCCATCGTGCGGATTCAATCTCTAGCTGACACATGGCACGCCCACGTCCCTTGGATCTCCATCAGACATTCCCACTTCCTCCTCGCACTCCCACTTCAATTTTGTGCTCGCCGCTCGCTCTATTTGAGCGCCTCATTCTTAGTCGTTCAATCTTACGATCGGACGGCTCCTACGCACGCGCCTCGCCTTTGAGTCAAAGCAAGCGCGTGTGATCGCACGTGGGTTCCCGTGTCTAGCTGCGGCGTGCCTAGATTGTGCCACGCGGTCGCATCCTCGCGCTCTGTTTGCCATCGAATGGGCAATAGCGCCCGTGCGTCACCGCCTTCCTAATTTCTCGCGCAGCATTGCTCGAACGCGCATCTCGCGCTTGCAGTTGAGAATGCTCACCACTATTCTAAGGCCACATTTTTGTTGCGGTTTTGTTTTAAGGAAACTTATTCTCGTCCGTTGGATGAAGATCCAACGATCGAGATTTTCTTTCCTTTGATGAGGCTCGGTTGGATGGGCGACGTGGAGCACTCGTGGCCGTTGGATGAAGATCCAATAGCTCACAGTGCGCGAGGGTGGCCTTCTCAGATGGGGAGGCGATGGGGGGGCAGCTGTGATGGCGCCACATGGTGCCATCTTGGCTGTCGATCTTCTTTTTCTTGTATCTGGTGATGTGGATCTCCTATTGAGTTGATTTTTGCACCTTTGGATTGCGATCGTCGATTTGGATCCATCCGTGCGGTTGGATTCTTCATCTGAGGCTCGAATCTTTATCCTTTGGCTTTATGATCTCCCTTTTATGGACTACACAAGATGCCCTGGTTGTTTGATCGAGATGATTTCGGAAGTGTTGGACTCCCATTGTCGTTCTGATCAAATCTGTATGGTCTGATATGTCATCTACGACTTCGAATCATCTGTGATTAAAATCATGTCTCTTTTAGGTCATAAAATGACAATATTATTTATACGATTGATAAACTAGCTATTGTGCAAATTACGATGCCTATGAATGCATTATCCTAAGTTATGCTAGAATCTAGCTTAATTCAGGTGATTTAGGTTGCATGATTGCTGTGCAATCACTGCCCAGTCGAGTAATTCTCCTTGTGCCATCTCGTCGTTGCCTACTACGCTTGGAGCGGACATCTTTGAAGATTGAGAGTGAAGTCACCGAGTCTTCAAAGTGATCCTATTATCTCTCCTTTCTTTTTTTTTTCTGTAGACGGGAACGATGGTTCTTAGGGATGTAATAGATAATATTTTCAATGGAGAAAAGAAAAGCTTTTACTTGTACTATGTTTTCTTTTCATACATGATACAAGCGTAAATTACTTGCATGCTAAGTACGAGGGATGACTTTGTTGCTTAGGGTTTGTAATTTGTAAAAGTCGCCTGGACTATTCTTACAAATTTTATAAGGCCCTTCCCAACGGGCATCTAGCTCCTGCCTGTTACGAACGCATGCCCCGGACACGTCTTATCAGACGTCTGGGATCACATCCAGACGTCCTGCCAGACGTCTGGGATGGTTTACAGACGTCTGAAAAACCGTTATCATCCACAACCGCGAGTCGTCTGCGCGCCTGCGCGCGCAGACCGCATATTCGCTATTCCCTCCTTTTCTTCTGCGGCTGCAGACGCCTGCCACGCCTTCTCTCTCTCCTCTTCGCACGGCGTTAAAAGGACCATGCCTCCCCTCCCGTATCCACCGTCTCCTTCTTCTCCTTCCTGTGCACGAGAGCGAGCGAGCGTGAGGGCTACGAGAGCGAGCGGAGCTCTGCCGCGAGGGCGAGCTCGCTGGAGTGGCTTGGCCGGCCGGCGGAGGGCGCAGGGGGCGCGGAACGACGCGGAGAGGGACATGCTGCAGTCTGAGCAGCAGGAGCGCGAGGTGCGACGCGGGCGGCATCGCGAGCAGAGTCCGGGTCGCGTCCTGATTCTGGAAAAATTTCCAGAATCAGACGTCTGGGTTGATAGGCAAACGGAGAGGACGACGTCTGGTAGCTCATACAGACGTCTGAAAGGTGTGTATTCCACTTTCTTCTTCCTTCCTGTCGACCGACCGTACTGAGGGAGGCAGTTGGCTGTGCGCAGTTTCGCTGATTCGCCATCCTTTGCGAATCAGACATCTGTAAGTTATACCAGACGGCGGGAGTGACCTCCAGACGTCCGGGGTGACCATCGGACGTCTTGGAGTTAGGACAGACGTCCCCGCAGACTTTTGGACGTCTGGGAAACCACGCTGGACAGGTAATTCGCTGATCCACTGTTTAAGACGTCTGGAATAAGTTCCAAACGTTTGATTTTGCACAGTATCGTCTTTTTCGACCCGTTTAGGGCCCGTTCGGGCTCCGTTTTCCGCGATTCGAGTTGCGTTCTTTTCAGAATTAATTCCTCTACCCGTCTACAGTAGCTATACACTCTTTTGAGACACTCCTTGTGTTGATCCTTGTGATAGGACCTCGTTCAGTTGCAGTCTTGGGAGTCGCGGAGGCACGCGGGATTCCCGATCACTCCCCCATTACTCCCGTTGTACCTGGTAGAGTGGCTTAAGCTATTAAAATCTGTTAAAGTATGGAACTTTAACTAGAATCTAGGTGTTGCATGAATCCTAGGAATGAGAAATGTATGGAATGATAGCTCCTAGGTGTTGCATGAATCCTAGGGCTGGAAAATTAGATTGTATGATAGATCCTAGGATATGGCATGAATCCTAGGATTGAAAACTAGTGGAATGTATATATTGCAGTCTTGGAAAATGGAAAGAAATATAAAGCTGCCTGTAATTTGAATTAACAACTACCTGTTGTGAACAGCTAACGTGGTTGAGAACATGGATTGTAAGAATGTGAAACTGGGAAGTGAAACCTGGATCTTGAGTAAAAAGGATGGAACCCTACGGGGAAGTAGGAGTAGAACTCCTGGAAAGAAAATGGAATAGTTTTGGGGAAGTGAGCTGGCCCTTGAGTACAGAGTACCAAGGAGAGCGACTGTCCCCCTGTTTAGTGCAGAGCGGAGCTAGCCGCCCCAGGGACCCGGGGTTAGGACTGGCCACTCTGTACCGACTTGCTGGCCCTCGCGTACGTAGTACCGAGGAGAGCTACTAGTGTTAGGAGAGTACTAGCTACCCCACGGGCCCCGGGGTTCTGCTAGCCTCCTTCACCGACTTGTTAGGCCCACTAGGGCAAACCAGGGTAGTCAGGCGAGGGTGCGCGGACTGTGGAGGGGCAAGGCCCCGGTTTGGTTACTGTGGAGGGGTTGGACCCCTGTTACTGAGAGGGCTCTGCCCTGGTTCCGTGCTGTGCTTTGGGCGCACTCGTTAACGGAAAGGACTGACCGCGTGCCAGTGCGGGCTAGCTACCTGTGCGTTTATCGCGCGTGCCGTAGTCACCGTTACGTCTGTCAGTGACCTTGGGGTGGTTGACTGAGGGTAGGATCACCACGGGGGACTCTCCCGGCCAGGAGAGCACCACGTGCTACTTCTACTTTTGGAAAATACTGTAATCAAGATCGTTCCCACGAGGACATTCGAGATCAAGTAAAGGACCTGGGAAATAAATGAAATAGTGAGAAAATTGAAAGACGTGAATAAAGGAAGTAATAGAACATAACAGCTACTGTACTCTCTACTGTTGCCTTTAGTTAGTTTGCCACTCTACTTAGCGTTTTGCTGACGTGTTACACTCGTTACCTTTTCAGGACCAGGTGTTGAGCAGCCAGGGTCGGCGGCTGCAGAGGACGCTGGGCCGAGTAGGGTCCAGTAGAGTTTACCACAGTCTTTTGTACCTCTTTTGTTTCTGTTCTAGTGAGTAGTTTTTGTTTCCGCTGTACTTTCTTTACCTGCAGTTCTTGTTATATGATAAATGTTGTTCTACTGTTGTGGTGGTATCTACTGTAGTAGTTTCTTTCCTTACTGCTGTACTTCCTTACTGTTAGTTATATTCATGCTGAATGTGGTTTATTTTACTGCTCTTTTGGTTACTTCCTCGTTGGACGACTAGGTCTTGGGATTAGTCGAGTCGGTCTGGTTCTCGTGTCTCGTAGGGACTCGGGAACCGGGTCGTTACAAGATGGTATCAGAGCAAGGTCGTCCCGAGAAGTGAATCAACTGACTGGAAAATAACCAATTCACATGTTTATAGCTAGAGTAGCCACCACAACATATCTCTTGACATGAGCTCTTAGAAGTTTTGTTAGGTACCGTCTGTTTTGACGTTTCCGTTTTGTTTCGCGTCTCCTTGCAGGAGATGCCTCGTCGCGGGACTGGCGAGACTGGCCGCGGGCGTGGCCGAGGGCGAGGTCGGCGAGGTGGACGTGTTGTCGTTGACGTCTCGGTGGACCAGCCACCACTCCCTGGCATCCAGGCCCAGGACCTCGCCAGACTGATACGGGATATTGTACGAGAGGAGCTCCACCCACCGCCCCGAGCACCTCCTCCTGGGGTTGCAGAGGGGGAGTCCTCTGTGGGACCACGCGACGAACATGGCGCTGGACACGAGGGAGGGGATGGGCCCCTGCCGCCCCCACCTTCCTCCGACACTTCTGTACACGAGGCACCTTCGCCTGGAGGTGCACCAGCACCTCCCCTACAGCGCCACTTCGAGCTTTTCGGACAGTTTCGGAAGCTGAAGCCCCCCTCCTTCAAGGGGGATGAGGACCCGACCGAGGCAGAGGACTGGCTTGAGCAGCTGGAGAAGATCTTCGACACCCTTCGCCCCCCGGTGGAGTGCCGCGTGGCCTTTGCCACGTACCAGCTGGAGAGTGCGGCACACCGGTGGTGGAGGGCGGTCCGGGGACAGGAGAGGGACGAGCCGACGTGGGACCAGTTCGTCACCCTCTTCTGCGAGCAGTACTTTCCCCAGACGTGGCAGGACCAGAGGAGGCGGGAGTTCCACACTCTCCGCCAAGGGACGACTGTGAGCGCGTACCGCACGCGTTTCTTGGAGCTATCCCGCTTTGCAGCGACAGCGGTAGCCACTGAGGAGGAGCGCCTTTGGAGGTTCACCGAGGGGCTCCGGCCTGCGATCCGGGGGTATGTCAAACCCCTGAAGCTGCCGACATTTTCGAGGGTGGTAGAGGCAGCTATGACTTACGAGGAGACCAACCCGTCCACGCGAGAGACCGACGGCGGGCGGAAGAGGCCCTTTCAGCCAGACTTCTCACAGGGCCGGCGAGAACGGAGACATGTGGCATCCGCAGGAGAGCCGTCACGTTGTACAGGGCCATCAGTGGCCTTTGGGGGCCCTCGACAGGGGCCAGTCGCCAGCACGGGACCCCCGCCTAGCCGACAGCAGGGACTCACTGAGGGCGGGAGTCGGGTTCCCCTCTGCTACCAGTGTGGCCAGCCGGGCCACGTCAGGAGGGACTGCCCATCTAGGGCAGGAGGTCAGCAGATACTTCCCGTGCAGAGCACTGGAGGGCGTGCAGGGGGCTGCGGTTCCCAGGCACGAGGAGGAGGACAGCAGTCGCGAGGAGGGTACCGGCCAGCACCTACCCGTCCGACGCAGAGTGTGGCTGCTTCGTCCTCACCTAGAGCTGAGGGGCGTATCAACGCCCTAACACACAGGGACGCCAGAGCATCGGGATCCGTGGTAGCAGGTATGGTTTCAGTTTCTGGCAGACTCGTTTACACGCTTTTCGATTCCGGTGCTACGCACTCGTTTGTCGCAGCCAGTTTCGCAGTTAGTTTGGACCAGGATTATACACTGTTAGAGAATCCGTTCGTGATCAGAGGTCCGAGTGGTCAGCTGTTTGTAGTTGAGGAGGTGTACACGGGTTGCGAGGTCAGCATCGGGGGACATAGCCTGCCAGCTGACCTGATTATGATACAGATGGAGGACTTTGGAGTGATTCTGGGGATGGATTGGCTGTCCGCTTACCACGCCTTGGTAGACTGTTTTGAGAGGAAGATTGTCTTCTCCATTCCGGAGTTGCCTTCTTTCGAGTTTCACGGGCAGCCAGTGGACGGAGGTTTCAGGTGCATTTCGGCACTTCGGGCGGCGAGACTTTTGAGCCAGGGGTGTGAGGGCTTCCTAGCCTGTGTGGTGGCAGAGCCCAGCCCTGTGGCAGACTTCCAGAGCATCCCGGTGGTCAGAGAGTTCCCCGACGTGTTTCCAGACGAGTTACCAGGGACCAGCCCCATCTCCACTGCGCCATACAGGATGGCACCGCTTGAGCTGCGAGAGCTCAAGTCCCAGTTGCAAGACCTTTTGGAGAAAGGTTTCGTGAGGCCCAGTGCGTCTCCCTGGGGAGCCCCGGTACTGTTTGTGAAGAAGAAGGATGGGACCCTACGCCTTTGTGTGGACTACCGACAGCTGAATAGGGTCACCATCAAGAATAGATATCCGCTGTCGAGGATCGACGATTTGTTTGACCAGTTGCGGGGTGCCACGGTGTTTTCCAAGATAGACTTGAGGTCTGGATACCACCAGTTGAGGATCAGGGAGACCGACGTCTCCAAGACAGCTTTCCGCACCCGGTACGGACACTACGAGTTTTTGGTCATGCCGTTTGGGCTGACCAATGCCCCCGCTGCTTTCATGGACCTGATGAACAGGGTGTTTAGATCGTACTTGGATCAGTTCGTGGTGGTTTTCATAGATGATGTTTTCATCTATTCTAGAGATCGGACGCAGCACGGACAGCACTTGCGGATGGTTCTGGACACTCCGAGACGACGCAGGTTGTACGCCAAATACAGCAAGTGCGAGTTCTGGTTGAGAGAGGTGACCTTCTTGGGTCATGTGATCTCTGGTGACGGCCTGGCGGTGGACCCCGCCAAGGTCGAGGCAGTGCTCAGGTGGGAGAGACCGCGTTCAGTCACTGAGATTCGCAGTTTCCCGGGAAAGGCCAATGTGGTGGCTGACGCCTTGAGCCGTAAGGCGCCCGCACGCTTGGCCAGTCTAAAGTTACAGAGTTGGAGCCTTTTGGAGGAGGCGGGCAGTTGACGACCTCTAGAGTTACGAGGATACTGTGGGGCAGTGACGGTGACACGGCAGACCAGGCCAGAGCTGATAGACCGTATCATCACAGGACAGATGGCTGATCCGTACTTGCAGTCTTTGCGCGACAGAGTACTATCAGGGGACCCAGGGGACTTCTCTTTCACAGACCAGGTGTTATGCTTGAGGGGACGGTTGTGCGTTCCCAAAGACGAGGAGCTGTTGAGAGAGCTCCTGACTGAGGCACACGGTTCCAGATTCACCATACATCCCGAAAACACGAAAATGTACCATGACTTGAGACGCGAGTTTTGGTGGAGAGGGATGAAGCGGGATGTGGGTGAGTTCATGCAGCAGTGCTTAGTGTGCCAACAGGTGAAAGCCGAGCATCAGAGGCCTGCAGGGCCGCTTCAGCTGCTTCCAGTGCCAGAGTGGAAGTGGGAGAGCATCACCATGGACTTGGTGGTGGGCTTACCTGTTACCCAGCGGGGACACGACGCAGTCTGGGTAATAGTGGATAGATTGACGAAGACGGCGCGATTCTTGCCGATCCGAGTCACTTTGGGACCAGCACAGTTGGCAGAGAGGTATATCCGTGATGTGGTGCGACTACATGGAGTTCCGCGGGAGATCGTATCCGACCGGGATACCCGCTTTACGTCCCAGTTTTGGGCTGAGTTTCAGCAGGCCTTGGGGACGAGGTTGAGGTTTAGCACGGCTTACCACCCCCAGACGGACGGACAGTCTGAGCGCATGATACAGACACTTGAGGACCTTTTGCGTGCCTGTGTACTGGACTGGAGGGGCTCTTGGGAGGAGCACTTGCCCCTGGCGGAGTTTGCATACAACAACAGTTATCACTCGAGCATCGGCATGGCTCCCTACGAGGCTCTGTACGGACGGAAGTGTACGGCACCCTTGAGTTGGGTTGAGGTGGGGACCAAGTGGGAGGTTGGCCCCAGGTTGATCCGGCAGAGTCAGGAGGTAGTTGAGCAGATCCACAGACGACTCGGCACTGTCAGGAGCAGACAGAAGAGCTACGAGGATCGCAGACGCAGAGAGGTGCAGTTCGAGGTTGGGGACCACGTCTTCCTTCGTGTTTCGCCAATGAAGGGCTTACAGCGGTTTGGGGTGAGAGGGAAGCTCGCGCCGAGGTTCGTGGGGCCCTTTGAGGTCCTGGAGCGGGTTGGACCCGTTGCTTACCGACTTGCCCTCCCCCCGCAGTTTTCTGGTGTGCACGACGTGTTCCACGTGTCCAACCTCAGGAAGTACGTAGCCGATCCCAGCCACGTACTGAGTCACGAGAGCGTCGAGGTGAGCGACGACCTGACCTACCCCGAGCGGCCAGTGCAGATCCTAGACCGAGCCGTCCGCAGTTTGAGACGAAAGCAAGTACCCCTGGTAAAGGTTTTGTGGAGGAGCCAGCGGTACGAGGAGGCTACCTGGGAGCCTGAGACGGCAATGCGGGAGCGGTACCCAGAGCTTTTCGCGGGTACGTCTTTTAAGACCGGGTTCGATCCTCTTTGAGTTTGTTATGATTTTTGGACGTCTTTTCCCGGACCCTAGTTGGTGCAAGTTTCGGGGACGAAACTTCCTTTGAGTTTGTTATATTGTTACGAACGCATGCCCCGGACGTATTTTAAGACGTCTGGGAGGTGGCCCAGACGTCTTATCAGACGTCTGGGATCACATCCAGACGTCCTGCCAGACGTCTGGGATGGTTTACAGACGTCTGAAAAACTGTTATCATCCACACCCGCGAGTCGTCTTCATGCCTGCGCGCGCAGACCACATATTCGCTATTCCCTCCTTTTCTTCTGCGGCTGCAGACGCTTGCCGCGCCTTCTCTCTCTCCTCTCCGCGCGGCGTTAAAAGGACCACGCCTCCCCTCCCGTCTCCACCGTCTCCTCCTTCTTCTCCTTCCTGTGCACGAGAGCGAGCGAGCGTGAGGGCTGCAGCGGCGGCCGCAGTGAGCACGAAGGAAGCGCGGCGTGCGAGGGCGGAGCTCTGCCGTGAGGGCGAGCTCGCCGGAGTGGCTTGGCCGGCCGGCGGAGGGCGCACGGGGCGCGAAACGACGCGGAGAGGGACCTGCTGCAGTCTGAGCAGCAGGAGCGCGAGGTGCGACGCGGGCGACGTCGCGAGCAGAGTCGGGGTCGCGTCCTGATTCTGGAAAAATTTCCAGAATCAGACGTCTGGGTTGATAGGCAAACGGCGAGGACGACGTCTGGTAGCTCATACAGACGTCTGAAAGGTGTGTATTCCACTTTCTTCTTCCTTCCTGTCGACCGACCGTACTGAGGGAGGCAGTTGGCTGTGCGCAGTTTCGCTGATTCGCCATCCTTTGCGAATCAGACATCTGTAAGTTATACCAGACGGCGGGAGTGACCTCCAGACGTCCGGGGTGACCATCGGACGTCTTGGAGTTAGGACAGACGTCCCCGCAGTCTTCTGGACGTCTGGGAAACCACGTTGGACAGGTAATTCGCTGATCCACTGTTTAAGACGTCTGGAATAAGTTCCAGACGTCTGATTTTGCACAGTATCGTCTTTTTCAACCCGTTTAGGGCCCGTTCGGGCTCCGTTTTCCGCGATTCGAGTTGCGTTCTTTTCAGAATTAATTCCTCTACCCGTCTACAGTAGCTATACACTCTTTTGAGACACTCCTTGTGTTGATCCTTGTGATAGGACCTCGTTCAGTTGCAGTCTTGGGAGTCGCGGAGGCACGCGGGATTCCCGATCACTCCCCCATTACTCCCGTTGTACCTGGTAGAGTGGCTTAAGCTATTAAAATCTGTTAAAGTATGGAACCTTAACTAGAATCTAGGTGTTGCATGAATCCTAGGAATGAGAAATGTATGGAATGATAGCTCCTAGGTGTTGCATGAATCGTAGGGCTGGAAAATTAGATTGTATGATAGATCCTAGGATATGGCATGAATCCTAGGATGGAAAACTAGTGGAATGTATATATTGCAGTCTTGGAAAATGGAAAGAAATATAAAGCTGCCTATAATTTGAATTAACAACTGCCTGTTGTGAACAGCTAACGTGGTTGAGAACATGGATTGTAAGAATGTGAAACTGGGAAGTGAAACCTGGATCTTGAGTAAAAAGGATGGAACCCTACGGGGAAGTAGGAGTAGAACTCCTGGAAAGAAAATGGAATAGTTTTGGGGAAGTGAGCTGGCCCTTGAGTACGGAGTACCAAGGAGAGCGACTGTCCCCCTGTTTAGTGCAGAGCGGAGCTAGCCGCCCCAGGGACCCGGGGTTAGGACTGGCCACTCTGTACCGACTTGCTGGCCCTCGCGTACGTAGTACCGAGGAGAGCTACTAGTGTTAGGAGAGTACTAGCTACCCCACGGGCCCCGGGGTTCTGCTAGCCTCCTTCACCGACTTGTTAGGCCCACTAGGGCAAACCAGGGTAGTCAGGCGAGGGTGCGCGGACTGTGGAGGGGCAAGGCCCCGGTTTGGTTACTGTGGAGGGGTTGGACCCCTGTTACTGAGAGGGCTCTGCCCTGGTTCCGTGCTGTGCTTTGGGCGCACTCGTTAACGGAAAGGACTGACCGCGTGCCAGTGCGGGCTAGCTACCTGTGCGTTTATCGCGCGTGCCGTAGTCACCGTTACGTCTGTCAGTGACCTTGGGGTGGTTGACTGAGGGTAGGATCACCACGGGGGACTCTCCCGGCCAGGAGAGCACCACGTGCTACTTCTACTTTTGGAAAAGACTGCAATCAAGATCGTTCCCACGAGGACATTCGAGATCAAGTAAAGGACCTGGGAAATAAATGAAATAGTGAGAAAATTGAAAGACGTGAATAAAGGAAGTAATAGAACATAACAGCTACTGTACTCTCTACTGTTGCCTTTAGTTAGTTTGCCACTCTACTTAGCGTTTTGCTGACGTGTTACACTCGTTACCTTTTCAGGACCAGGTGTTGAGCAGCCAGGGTCGGCGGCTGCAGAGGACGCTGGGCCGAGTAGGGTCCAGTAGAGTTTACCACAGTCTTTTGTACCTCTTTTGTTTCTGTTCTAGTGAGTAGTTTTTGTTTCCGCTGTACTTTCTTTACCTGCAGTTCTTGTTATATGATAAATGTTGTTCTACTGTTGTGGTGGTATCTACTGTAGTAGTTTCTTTCCTTACTGCTGTACTTCCTTACTGTTAGTTATATTCATGCTGAATGTGGTTTATTTTACTGCTCTTTTGGTTACTTCCTCGTTGGACGACTAGGTCTTGGGATTAGTCGAGTCGGTCCGGTTCTCGTGTCTCGTAGGGACTCGGGAACCGGGTCGTTACACTGCCCAATTTTCTTGGCATGGAGACTTCACGCTTTTGCAAGATTAAGTCTCCTTCGAAGAATGCCCTTTTGCAGACCTTCTTGTTGTAAGCAGCTGCAGTCGCTTCCTTAGATTTGAGTGATGCTTTTGAAGCTTCATCCCTTAGCTCATTTATGAGGTCTAGAGCTAGGTGGATGTGGTCCTTGTTGGTGGTAGGATCATAGAGTTGCGTTCGATAAGTGGGGAGGACGGTCTCAATTGGCAGCCAGGCTTTCATGCCGTAAACCAAGCTGAATGATGTGTGGCCTGTGAAAGTCCTCTAGCATGTCCTGTAGCCCCACAGAATGTTTGGCAGCTCGTCTGCCCATCTCCATTTGGCTGAATCTAACCGGCATTTGAGTGCTGAGATAATGGTGCGGTTGGTTACCTCCGCCTATTCGTTCGCTTGGGGATGTCCCACGGACGTGAAGCATAGGCAGATATCCCAGCTGGTACAAAATTCATCGAAGTTTTTACAGGCAAACTAAGTACTATTGTCTGCAATAATGTACTGAGGTATCCCGTATTGAGCTATAATGTTTTTACGTACAAAGGAGATAACTTTGTCAGCTGTTGGGCTAGCCAAAGCCTCAGCTTCGACCCACTTGGAAAAGTAGGCGACTGTCACAATATGAACCACTTTTGAACCAGGGCTAGCGGAAAAGATCCAATGAAGTTCATGCTCCATTTTGTGAAGGGGGTGGGTGACATTACGAGCACTAGCTTTCCAGGTGGCAAGTGGTGCAGGGTAGCAAACCGTTGACACTTATCACATTTGTGCATGAAGTCTTTACACCGTTGCTTCATCTGGGACCAAAAGTATCCTGCCTAGAATAGCAGGGCTAAAAGTGCCTTGTGCCCTTTGTGATTCCCACACACACCTCTATGGGCTTCTTGAAGGGCCTGCATCACTTCTTCCCTTGTCAGGTAGCGCAACAGAGGGGTAAAATACTCCATACAGTTGCCCTTCTATTAAGGTGTTCCTTGAGGCCTTCAAGTGGAATGCCTTAGGCCGTGGTTCCCTTGGGGGCAGCTCGCCAAAGTTCAAATAAATGATGATAGGTGTTATCCAGGAGATGGACTGCTCTGTCAGGAATGTCTTGGGAGCCAGTACAGTTGGCTCCTTTAGGTCTAGAGGTAGATGTCTTCCTCTTGTTCCAAAGGGATTGTAGTGGCTAGTTTGGCGAGTGCATCCATAAGGGGGTTGTCAGCTCGAGGAACCTGCCTGATTGAGGCAGCCTTGAAATCTACCAACTCCTCCTTGACCTTGTCAGCATATAAGGTAATGTTTGGATCTCGAGCTTGGTATTCACCATTTATTTGGTTGGCAACCAGCTAAGAGTCCATGCAAATTTCCAACGAGGAGACGCCTTTTGATTTGGCCACCCAAATGCCTGCTAACATGGCATTGTACTCCGCCTAGTTGTTAGATGAAGAAAAGATCAGCTTGATGGCATATTTATGAGTAACGCCGTCCGGGGCGGTTAAGGCTATACCGACCCCAGACCCAGCTGTCATAGACGAACTGTCAACGTATAACTACTAGGGGAGTGTGAGGGAGGCATCTGGGTCTTTGAATTCCGCCAGGACTTGTCCCTTGATGGATCCTCTCAGTTGGTATTGGACATCGAATTCTACCAATTTCATAGCCCATTTAATCTACCTTGCCGACCCCGTGGGCTTATGTAACATTCGCTGCATGGGTTAGTCTGACAGAACTGCTATTGCGTGGGCCTGAAGTATGGGCGTAGCTTTCTAGTCGCGGTGACCAAAGCTAGCTCGAGTTTCCCGATGACCGTATACCTAGCTTTTGCACCTTAGTAAGTCTTGCTAACAAAGTATATGGGTCGCTGCGTCCCTTCTTGTTTGTCGACTAAGATGGCATTGACAGCGAACATGGACACGCCAGATACAAGAGAAGAGATTCCTTAGGCTTAGGAGCCGTCAGAATGGGGGGACCTGGGAGTGCTGCTTTGACATTCTCTAAGGCCTTCTGGCAGTGAGGAGTCCAGTATGTTGCAGTATAGCCTTCGCCTTTCCTGATGCACTAGAAGAAGGGGAGGCATTTGTTAGAGGATCGAGATAAGAATCATCCTAAAGAGGCAATTTTTCCAACCAATGACTGCATTCCCCTTAGCGTGCTTGGTGGTTGCACATCCATGACTACCTGTATCTTATCGGGGTTGGCTTCAATTCCTCTACTGGAGACCAAGAGCCCTAAGAATGTATTGGTTGAAACCCCAAATACACACTTCTCAGGTTTTAGGTGGAGATGAGTGTTCCTTAGTACTTGGAAACACTTCTGCCAAATAGTCCAAGTGTTGAGGGAAATTACATCCCTTTACAAGCATATCGTCTACGTACACCTCAAATGATTTTCCTATTATTTTGGAGAAAATTATGTTTACAAGGTGCTGATAAGTTGCTCTAACATTTTTCAAGCGAAAAGGCATGGCTCTGTATTGAAACATACCCCTATCGATAATAAAGGATGTTTGAGGTCTGTCTACTGGAGCAAGGCTGATCTGGTGGTACCTACTATAGGCGTCTAGGATGGATATATGAGATTGTCTGTTGCAGGAGTCCACTAGAGTGTCCGCCCTTGGTAAAGGAAACTCATCCTTCGGGCAGACTTCGTTGAGGTTGGTAAAGTCCACTCACATGTGCCATTTGCCGTTGGCTTTCTTACCATCACCACGTTCGAGAGCTAGGCCGGATACACAGACACTTCAATGAATCCAGCTTCAACAAGCTTTTGGACTTCAGCCTCAGCCACTTGCCATTGCTCAGTTGACTTGTACTGGTGCGCCTGTTTGACCATTCGGGTGTCCACCTGGATATTCAAATGGTGCTGGATCAGGGATTGGTCAACCCCTAGTAGGTCATTGCTGGACAATGCGAAGACGTCCCCGTTGGTCCAGAGCAACAGCAGCAGCTCTTGAACTTTAGAGGGATCAAGATTCGCTCCGACCTGGACGACTTTAGCAACGTCATCAAGATAAAGCTATAAGGCCATGGCTGAAGAACCTGGCTGCAGTCCCAAAGTCGGTGAATCTATCGGATTTGCTTTCTGCTGGATCTCTTGGACTTGGTTTCTCTTCTTTCCCCATTTCTGTGGCTTGGGGGGTCTCGGCTCCATGGATCGTTCCAATTCGATCTGTAGGAGCTCACGCCTGGCTGTTTGATTCCTATGTACTATCCCTATCCTGCTGAGGGATTGGAAATGCACAAATTGAAAGTATGAGGAGGGGATCAAGCGAAATGTGTGGGTCGTTGAGTGGCTAATGATACCGTCGAATGTCGTCGCCAACCCAACCATTATAAATGTGGTCTTCTGGTTGAGGTGCTTGTCCCCATCGTAGACAGACAAGGGAAGGTTGATCTCTCCTTTTAGCATCACCTTGTGATTGGCAAACCCTATGACAGGGTGAGTCGACGAGGAGAGATGCTCCTCTTTGAAGCCCAACTTGTGCAGCGTCCTTGCGAACAAGACGTCGAGGATGCTGCCTTTGTCCACCAAGAGCCTAGGCTGAACTACCTCGCCAGTAGGAGTGTCGATGGAAGTGGGTCTGTGTGTTCTACCGGATTGGGCAAAGAGGCAAACAACCTAAACGCCGCTTGCTTGACGGTACTCCTCTCATCCCATCGAACAGTGGGGAAAGCACGTGGAAGCATCGACTCAGGAGTGGCCTAATGGTTTGGGGCAGCGTTGACCCTGAAGATCACCTTAACCTCTGTGACAATGGGTTCAGGTAGTGAGAGGTGATCGCCTTGGGGTAACGCGAGCATTGTTGCCAAGAATTGGTGGTGACACTTTGCCAGGGGGAGTCAGGGTGGCATCGCTTGTTCGAGCTGGTGGGCTATCGACCTGTTTGGCTCCTAGTCTGTGATGAAGACCATGTTAATCCCTGGGAGCTGTTGGAGCTTTTCTCTGTGGTAGTCCTATGGACCCTCCATGGGTCTCTTTCCCTTGTCTTGGCCATCATTTCACTTGAAGAAATGGGCCAAGTTGCCATGCCGAATCTGGGATTCAATCTGGTCTCATAGATCTCAGCAGTCTTTAGTGACGTGACCCCGAGCCCTGTAGTACTTGCAGTAGGGCCCAGAGTTAGCCTTCTTCTTCATGGGTTTAGGCGGAGAGAGCAAGTCCTTGTTTGTAGACCAGACCTCCGCCAGCACATCCGTCTGGTTCACGATCAGGGGAGTGTACTCTTCAAAAGGCTCTTGTCATTGCTGGAGGGGTCCATGGTTGTGGCCCTTGGTGGGTCGTTCAATTCCTTTGATCATGGAAGGTGGCCTTTCGCTTGTGGAAGCGGCCACTTCCATTGATGGATATCGGAGTGAGTTCCCTTGAGCTCCTCCTTTCTTTTGTGGGATTGGCATTGTTGCCACATCCTTTGGCCAATTGGGTGCAGGAGCGAAAGGAGTCATCCTGCTCCGCGAATCTCGTGTCCTTGTCCCATAGCTCTGCCATGTCCCTAGGCGGGAAATCATCGATGTCATACCAGAACCTTTGAGTTAGAAGGCCTGATTTGAAGTTCTAGATGGCTATGGCATCGTGAGGCCTTTTGCACTTGAAGTATTGAATCTTAAATCGGTCCAGCTAGGACTGGAAAGGCTTAGTCTTCCACTGTTTGATTTCCAGCAGCCTTTTAGGGTTGTCCCTAATCCTTTGTTTCTTGGCAAAGTACTGGCAGAACTTGTCCGCCAATTCTTGAAAGTAGGCGATCTGTCCAATTGGCAGTTCGTTGAATCATTCATGGGTCATGCCAGACAGGTATAATGGGATTACTTTGTTCAGGCAGCCGTGCACCAGCATCATCTAGTAGTAGCTTCCAACAAAGCTGTTGGGATTCGCCGTCTCGTCATACGGGGCCATGACGGGTTGCTTGAACTTTTCGGGCAGGGGGCCGTTCATCACCTCCTCTATGAATGGGTAGGTGGTGAGATACACGCATGGGCATATACCCCTCATTGCCTAGGTGACCTAGCAGACGATCTCCAGTATAGAGCCTCCGCAGCTGGTGGACAAGGGTTGAGTCCCCGACTGCTCTCCCGACAAGGCAGGCACGAAGCTTTTAGCGGGTTGGGAGGAGCTTCCCCGCACTGGCTACAAAGCTTGCGTTTTAGTTTTTTGAGCTATTCGTGCAGGCGAGAGTTCTCCTCTTCCACCATGCGATGCCACTTTAGTTGCTCATCTCCAGGGCTCAAACTTTGGGGCTCCTCCAGCTGGGGCTTACCGAACTCCCAAATATGTTTGATCTCGTGGAGTTTACTGGCGATCGCTTGCTGCTCCGCCTTTAGAGCCACTAGTCGGGCCTCATAGTCCTCCTCCTGGTGTAGCAGCTCTCGTCTATAGTTTTATTATTTCATCGTAGTATAGCATAGAGAAGTGGTTACCAGTTTAATACAATTTGTTACTCGGAAATAAAAGAGTTCCCGAGGTCGAACTCAGGGAGTAAGTTGTATTCTAGAAGTACAATGTTTCTATTACAAAAATAAGAGAGAGAGAGGGAGAAATAAATCTGAGTCTTGTGGCTTCTCTTCTCTCTCTTAGCTCATCTTCTTCTTTTCTCGGATCTTCTTCCTTGATCTTCTGCCTTCAGTTCCTTTTCTTCTGCTTCTTCTATTTCTTTTCTTCTTCAGAGCTTCTCGTCTTCTTCTCTTTATCTTCTCTTTTCTTTTCTTCTTTCAGCTCTGTCTTCCTTGCGCTTCTCTTTTCTTCCTCTGTAGAGCGTCGTCTGATTTTCCAATCAGACGACTTAAGTCGCCGCTGCTACAGTGCTGCTTGGTACTCCTCCTTCTTCTTCCTTCAGTCTTTCTTCGTCGGCCTTCTTCTTCTCTGCCTCGCTTTTCTTCAAGCAGCCACAACTCTGGCTGCTCCTTTCTTCTTTCTCTTCTCCTTCTTCCTCTGCGGTCTGCCTTCTCTTCTTCTTCTTCCTCTGTGCCTGCACACTCACAGATTGGTCAGGGCAAAAACCTAGTCTACCCTCCCTCGCGTCTCTCTCTCTCAGATTTCGCTCGTAGGATAGCTCTCCCAGAGCTGCCGGATATTTGGGTACGGGTCGTGCCCGGGTCCAGGCCCACCGGCGTGCGGTGGTGGGCGAGGAGTGCAGGTCGGGTAAACGGGTCGGGCCAGGTCCGCGGGGGGTGGTCGCGGACGAGGCTGGGTGAGCGGGTGAGAGGGACCTCACCCCGTGTGCTCAGGCGATAAGCCTATAGCACCTTTTACCTTTATATGGGTGTGCGGCTGCAGAATCTTCCAAGGTGGGACTAAATGTTCCACCCAAATTGGGCGCCTGCAGCTGAGAGAGCTGCAGGCAATTGCCGCTATGCGCGAGGCTCTCGCCCCAGCTGCAGGCCTAGGCGAATGCGGGAAGGTGAAGCACGCAACCTGGAGAGTCGAGGCTGGGCAGGGCGAGGCTGCAGCTGCAGGCGAAAGGAGCTCCACCTGCTCAGCAATGGTGGCGGAGGGCAGGTGACCTGTTCACAGTAAAACGGCCTCTCGGCCTAATCAGACAAGCAGGGGACATTCGCCGTGACACGGCGAAGGTGGTGCAGGGTCTGGCAGGTGTCTGGCGGCGGCCCTAGGTCGGACTAGGACCAGAAAAGTGGGTTTGTTCGGGGGAGTGTTGTGGGGATGTGGAGTGGTAGTGGAGGGGCGGGGGGTGTCGGGTGAGGTGAGGCAGAGCTTTTGGGGTAGGTGGCGAGTTGTGTGGAGTGGTGGATTGACGGGGGCAACTCGCCGGAGAGTGGCCGGAGATGGAGAAGGTGAGGGCGGTCAGGTCTGGCAGGTGTCTGGCGGCGGCCCTAGGTCGGACTAGGACCAGAAAAGTGGGTTTGTTCGGGGGAGTGTTGTGGGGATGTGGAGTGGTAGTGGAGGGGCGGGGGGTGTCGGGTGAGGTGAGGCAGAGCTTTTGGGGTAGGTGGCGAGTTGTGTGGAGTGGTGGATTGACGGGGGCAACTCGCCGGAGAGTGGCCGGAGATGGAGAAGGTGAGGGCGGTCAGGTCGGTCGAGGGTTTAATCAAATGTAAAATAGTGAGGAAAAGAAAGAGGGGGAAGTGGGGAGAAGTTCTGACCTAGTTGTAGAGTCGAAGGGGGCCGGAATAGGGCAACAGTCGTATCGATTGTCGCCGGAGAAGAAGGTGCCCAGAGAGAGGGGGGCGACGGTGAGGAGAGAGTAGGAGAGCGCGCGCTGGGTACGGCGCGACGCGGGAAGAGCGGGCGAAGGCGTCTCTACTGCTGGTACTGCGGCAGAGCGACGAGGAGGAGGGAGAACCGCCGGAGCTGGAGGGCCTCTGCCGGAGTGGGAAGAGAGGAAAAGGGGGGAGTTTCTCCGTCAGAACCCAGCTGCTGAGTTCGGTGGATGGGGGCAGCTTTTATAGAGGTGGAATCAGAGAGGAGGGCGGAGGGAGGCGACGTGCCTCCCTCGCCGGAGGATGGTTGGATTGCAACCCATACCTTCCGCGCGTTCGCACGGAAGGTGTGGGTGAAGGCAGAGATTGTGGAGGTGTCCCTGCGACAGCAGACGTCGCAGGGAACACCCCGTTGTCTTGGCAGGGGGTCGCCCTCCCCTGCGCGGCGCCATGCCTCGCCGGAGCATGGCGCTGCTCAGGGTTTTGCAGGGAGGACCCAAATGCAAAAATGATGAAGACTTAGGGGCCAAAATGCGAGGGTTTCAAAAGTTGAGGGTCAAAAAGTAATGGATGAGGACCAAAATGGAAAGTCGGTCAAGAAGGTCTCTTCTTAGGCTCAAGTTTTTATGTATGACTAAATGGGGCCTAAGGATTCTAATGGTGAATTTTATTTCTAGGTCATACCTTGTTTGATCGGCCAATTTACGTAAAAACCCAAATTAAGTCATTGATTGGGCATGGTTCTCAATGTAGGTCAAAATGGATTCCTAAGGCCAAATTGAAGGATCTAAATCCTAGAGATTATTTTTCTATGAATTTTAGAGGGTTTATTAGATTTTTGATTTGCCTCGAACCTCGTGAATTGAAGTGGATTTGTTTTAGGGTTACAGATTGTCATTTAATTCCTTGGAGTTGCTGTAGCCCTTATCAGATCAAATCATCCCACTTTCATTCTTATTAGGTTAGTTTGACTTATGTTTGGACCCTGAGTTACCCTGTTTGCAGATTGTGTTGGTAAAATTGCATTTTTAACCCTTATGACTTTTTTTCTTCTTAAACTCAGAATTCTCTGAGTTAAGCCTTTCCTTGAGTTATGTCAGAGCTTTTATCCTCTGTATTAGATCAAAATGAGCTAGTTATGGCTCATGATGAGGTTCTCATCACCTCCCTCGCTTGCATCTTGAGGAGGGGGTCTTGCCCAGGGTCCTCAACTGGCCAGACGGGTTGAACCAATTTTCCCTTACCAAGGCTGGTGATGAGCCCATATTTGTGGGCTAATCAGTTACTTAAACTCCTAGACATTGATTAATATTAACATATACATAGCATGCATTAAGATGTAAATAATGTAGTTTATATATATTTGCTTGTATGCATTACATTCATATATAAATTATTTAGCATGTGTTAGAATTTAAGGTAGTTATTATTTAATTTGCATGCATACATTACATGCATTGTTCAAAAGAAATAAGATTTAAACATTCTTTTGGGCTTTGTATATAAATAATCAAATCTTTTCTTTATTTTATTTATTCCTTTCTTCCTATGAAAGGATATTCTTGCAATCGACACCACACCACTAGTTGCGAGCATTCATCCTCCGTGAAAAGTGGATCTAGAGCCTTCAATGCCCATGCTCCAGTTCAAATCCAAGCAGCTGCAGCTACAAAAGAGTGCAGGAGGCTACCATGATCGGGGAGACTCCACCCCGCTCCACTACCATGCTTCATCCACCATCGTGCGTCTCAAAGGTTGAGCTCCACCACACCATGGGCCAGCGGGGTGATAGGCTGCCACGCCAAGCCGACGAGCTCAGCCGCTCACCGTAAGCGTGTGCCTCATCGGCCACGTGAAGAACATTGTTTAAGGTCGCTGAATCGGGTTTTAAGAGTATCGCGTTGTAATATAGCCGAAAAAGCATTCAAAACAAATACAATTTTATTACTCGAATTTGAAGTCCGAGGTCAAACACAGAGAGCTGTTCGGGGCGTAGATCGCGTAAAAGATAAGTACGTCATAGTATAGTGCGAAATATGTCTCGACAAATAAAATTAATGGAATTGAGAGTCCCGGTTGATCACAGGGGGCAGAAAAACGCTTTTGATTTCATGCACTTATTCTAAATTTAATTACTAAGTAGTAGAGACAAGGAATTGCAATATATATCATGCAGAAAGTTTGAACATTAATTGCATATCATACATGTATTTGAATAAAACATAAAGTAAATAAACTACTACTGTAACAGAATAAGGGCACCACGGGTGGTCTGTGGTGGCCTTTTGAAAAGGTTGAGAGGAGCAGCGGCAATTCGACAGGGTCGCCCAACGGAATTTTCAGACGAAAATGCAGAGACGACAGAAAGAGGGAGAAGAGAGAGGTAGAAGAAGGAAGAAGAAGAGAATGAGAGTTAAACACGTGCTCTTGGACACACGCTTTAATCGTAACGTGCGGTTCTCGCATCTTCCAGATCGGATGCCTCTGGGCCCTCCAATCGCGTAAGCCCACCTGCACGCGCACGCCCGCAACCCGCACCAATTTTGCATGGTGTAGGGCTCAAACCCGTGCCTCGCGCATACGCAAGTGCACGCGTGAGCCAATGCGCTGCGTAGAGGCTTTGTCATACATACTTAATTATATTTATATTAATTTGTTCTGGGTGGCGATGTGGCACGTTTGTGGCCATTGGATGAACATCCAACGACCCACGTTGCGAGGTGAGGCACCTTCAGGGGTTGGGGGCATAGTGAGGGGCAGCTACGATGGTGTCACGTGGCGCCATCGTGGCCGTCCGTTCTTCTTCTCTTTATATCTGATGACGTAGGCCTCCGATTAAGTTGATTTCTGCACCGTTGGACTGCAAACGTCGATCCGGATCCATCCATATGGTTGGATTTGTCATCTGAGGTCCAGATCTTCTGCAATTTGCCCCTTGGCTCTTGTTCTTCTACGGATTCCCTGGGGTGTTACGGAAGTTTGATTGATGCAATCTTGGATGCGCTGGACTCCCATTGTTATTCCGAACAAATCCATAAGGTTTGATCGGTCATCTGCAGCCCTGGATTACCTGCCATCATTAATACCTCCTAAATAACATAGTTTAATACATAAAACACATCTATCAACTACGATGCAGAATACAATGTGTATGCATGTAGAATGTTCATGTTAAGCTAAGTTCTAGCTTAATTCAGGCGAGTTAGGGCCTATGATTGCTGCTCAATCATACCCCCATGCCTAAATCTTACTAGTCCCTAGCAAGTGCAAGACTAAATGCATTTTATCAAGAGTTAAACTAAAGATTTATTTCTTTCTATTTCATCTAAAAATTCAGAATCCAGATACTATGAATATATATGTTGTAGCTTCTGCAACGGATCCAAGCGAAGAGTCGATATACATTTAAAGCTTGTACTAGACCCTTAGTAAAATTCTATCGGGATAGGCGAACCTCTTCTCTCGGGATTATAAAATATTTTTTGATTTTGGCCTTGGTGTTTGGTTTGGGTAGGAGATGTCTGAGTTAACTGGATTGTATTTGGTGGCTCACTCTCTTCTGGTGCTTCTTAGATACAAGTATTTCAAAATTTAGATTTCCAGATTATTGAATAAATCAACTTAGAGAGGGGCTGGAAAACTGTGCTCTCTTTAATCTTTTGTACTCTTCTCTCTTTTTTTCCTTTTCTTCCTGAGCTCACATCTCACCAGATTTGTAAATGTATTTGGTGGTCTCACACGGCATGACACTTTAATTAGGTTCTGATAACCCTACGACTAAGTCAAAAGCTCTCAACCCGTATTCAGGTAGTCAGAAATACAGAAAAAGTAGGTTAAGGCTGTATTTGGTGGTTCTTGAGGGTGGTAGGTGTTTTTACCTTAAAACATTTAGCTTGACTCACATTATGCAACTGTTTTACATAGCACCCTTTTTTTTAATTTTTTGATTTTTTTTCTTTTTTTTTTCTTCTTATTATTTTTTTCTTTTTCTCTCCATTTTTTTTTTTGAGCAAACAACTCTTTTGTATGCAAATCTATTGGCACAACGCCATAACACAACATACTGCTGTATTTATCAACACAACATAACACGACATACATACTTTTATACGTGAGGCATTCTTGGGGAATTTTGGGATGACCAAGAGGATTTTGGGTGGCTTATTTGGTGGAAGTGCCTCTTCTAGCACTAGGTAGGGGACGGATAGGACGACATATTTCTGACCTTGACATCGGTACCTTCCTTCAGTCGAGAATTCTGTAGAGAACGGTCGTGACCATCCACCTCAGTCCTAGTTTTATCAGAACTCGCTCTCTGTGTTTTTGCCTTATTTGGTGGCTGTCGTATGGAATTTCTCACAAATTTAGTACGCAAGAACTGAGAGCGAAAACTATACCCAACTCCAAGTGACATTATTCAATTATTAAAGATTATTTATACTAGCCTTAGAGCACCAGTACTCTTTACTCTCACCTCACATATGTTTTGGTGGATCTACTAGAAGATAGTTCACCTGACTCCTTGACTGCTGTCTAAGGGTTCAAGAGAAGAAGCAATGCTTCTTTTCGACAAACTAGAAATGTCTATCGATTTTCACAGAGGATCCATTGCAAAATCTACATGCAAGTATGAAATTATACTGGATTCTAAGTCTAGGAATTTACTAATGAATAAATCTTTAATAAAACCTCTTGATAAAACGATATAATCCCCCCAATTGTTGGTAGAAAATTTTCAATTTTTTTATGAACTACCCCCACATGTCTAAGTGTTTACATGTCCTCATGCATGAATAAAAGAAATAAGGTCGGGTGTATGTGGATAGAAATCACCTGGAACTGCTTCTGAGTTATCATTTAGCTCACACCATTGCTGCAATGCCATACACAATATGCAGAACAATATGCAAAACATTATGCGAAAATGAAATATGTTATGTACATATGGTATGCATATATGTATACGTGCTGAGTTTAACGCCTCCAGCTGGGCAACTCATCAGTCATACGTCTTCAAGAAGATGAATCGTTTCATTAGCAGGAGGAGGTTCCTGGGTAAAGAATGGTTTGAGGCACTGGCCATTAATCGTAAAAATGTGCCTAGATTTTGGGTCTCTAATTTGAATTGCCCCATTAGGATACGGGTAAACCACCAGAAGGGCCTAGTCCACTTGGACTTGAGCTTTCTTGCAAAGAATTTGAGTCGGGAGTCAAACAACCAAACTTGCTGGTTAAGTGCGAACTCCTTCCTCCAGATGTGTTGATCATGGAAAGCTTTTGTCTTGTCCTTGTATAGTTTTGCATTCTCATATGCTTCCCGCCTAATCTCCTCTAACTCATTGAGCTGGAGCTTCCTTTCATAACCTTCGGCCTCGAGGTTAAAATTACACTTCTGCACCGCCTAAAAGGCACGGTGCTCCAGCTTCACAGGAAGGTGACAGGCCTTTCCATACACCATGCGATATGGTGACATTTCGAGCGGGGCCTTGTACGTGGTCCGATATGGCCATAGTGCATTGATCAACCGATCGGACCAATCCTTCCTATCAGGTCTAATCGTCTTTCGAAGGATAAACTTGATTTGAAGGTTTGATACTTCAGCTTGCCCATTGGTCTGTGGGTGATACGGGGTAGCAATGTGGTGCTGCACCCCATATTTCTTTAATAATGATATGAAATGGGCATGGATGAAGTGGCTTCCCCCATCACTTATCAGGGTGCGGGGAACTCCTTATCTCGCAAAAATAAATTCCTGGATAAAGGATATAACAGTCTTATGATCAGCTCATCTTGCCGGGATGGCTTCTACCCACGTTGAGACATAGTCTACTGCGAGGAGTATGTACTGAAAGCCATGTGAGTTCGGGAAGGGGCCCATAAAGTCGATGCCCCAGACATCAAACACTTCTACGACCAGAATGGATTGGAGAGGCATCATGTCTCTTCGGGTCATAGAACCAATTGCCTGGCATTTCTTATAGCACTTGGCAAACTTGTGTGTATCTCTGAAAATGGTCGGCCAGAAAAATCCCGACTGCAAAATCTTTGCAGCGGTTTTTCGGCCTGAGAAATGACCCCCACAAGCGTTGCTGTGGAAGAAGGATAGCACACAAGAGATTTCCGAATCAGGGATGCATCTACAGATGATCTGATCAGCCCCAATGCGAAAGAGCAATGGGTTGTCCCAAAAATAGAACTTAGACTTTGATATAAATTTGAGCTTTTGATCCTTGGATAATCCCGCAGGTAGCCTGCCTGCGACAAGATAGTTTGTTATATCAGCATACCAAGGAAACTCCACAGAGTTAATAGATAGGAGAGACTCATCTGGAAATCGGTCTGATATCGGCGGGGAGTACGGAATGTAGTCTGGGTCTAGCCGAGACAAGTGGTTCGCCACAACATTATGTGCTCCAGCTTTATCGCAGATCTCGACATCAAACTCTTGCAAAATAAGGATCCATCGGATAAGGCAAGGTTTGGCGTCCTTCTTTGCCAACAAATGTTGGAGGGTGGAATGGTCAGTGTAGATGATAACTTTGAACCCAAGTATGACCTAAATTTCTCCAACCCGAATACTACGGCCAGCAATTCTTTCTCAGTGACCATATAGTTATGCTGAGCCTCGTTCAACGTTTTGCTGGCATAGTATATTACAAATGGATGGTGCTCTCGACACTGGTCAAGAACAGCTCCGACAGCGAAGTCGGAGGCGTTACACATCATCTCGAAGTCGAGCGACCAGTAGGGGGTTGGAGAATAGGTGCACTAGAGACAGCATTTCGCAAGGTCTGGAAAGCGCTGAGACACGAGGAGTTGAATTCAAAAGGCGTGTCGGTTACTAGAAGATTCGTTAATGGACGAGCAATTTTCGAGAAATCTCGAATGAATCTTCGATAAAATCCGACATGCCCTAAGAATGATCTGATTTGCCTGACAGAGCTAGGTGGAGGTAATCGCGAAATGATTTTGGACTTAGCTCAATCGACCTCGAGTCCATTAGAGGAGATCCTGTGACCTAGTACGATGCCATCCCTCACCATAAAATGGCCTTTTTCCCATGAAAGTACTAGGTTAACTTCTATACATCTTCTCAGAATCTTTGTGAGGTTATCGAGACAAGACGAGAAATCGTCTCCAAACACGGAGAAGTTGTCCATGAACACTTCTATGCAATCCTCGATCATGTCTGAAAAGATGGCCATCATGCATCGCTGAAAAGTAGCTGGTGCGTTGCAGAGGCCGAAAGGCATCCGCTTAAAAGCAAATGTTCCAAAGGGACACGTAAAAGTTGTCTTGTCTTGGTCTTCCGGGTTGATTGAGACTTGATTGTACCCAGAGTATTCGTCCAGAAAGCAGAAGAAACTACGCCCGGCTAGCCATTCTAGAATTTGATCAATAAAGGGCAAAGGAAAATGATCATTGTTGGTAACTGAGTTTAGCTTCTTGTAATCAATGCAAACCAGCCAAGAAGTCGTGGTGCGGGTCAGGATGGATTCGCCCAATTCATTTCTGATTACGGTGAGTCCCACCTTTTTGGGCACTATCTAAATGGGACTCACCCATTGGCTGTCGGAAATTGGATAGATAATGTCTTGGTCCAGCCATTTAATGATCTCCTTCTCGACAACCTCCAACATATTTGGATTTAGGCGTCTCTGAGGTTGTCTCGATGGTCTCACCCCTTCATCAATGTAGATATGGTGGGTGCAATATGAGGGGTGAATTCCATGGAGATCAGCAATGCCCCACCCAATAGTAGCCCTATGTGCTCGCAAAATGGAGATCAACTGGTGTTCCTGATCTGGAGTCAAGTGAGCATTGGTAATCATTGGATATGTCTCACTTTCTCCCAAAAACACGTATTTGAGCGAATCAAGTAAGGGCTGTAGCTCTAGTAGCAGAGGGTGGGGAGGAGGGTTATGTAGGGGCGGAGAGGAAACAATAGCGAAAATTTGTTGATCCTGATTTATGAAGGATCCGGCTACAGTGGTCATGTAATCCTGTCTTAAGATATCAGTGTTGGATAGGATAGGATAGTCAGGATCAGGGGTGTTAGGAGCATATGAACACCCATGACAACCAGATCCATGGGATGAAATGTGTATATCAGTAGTCTCAGTCCCGTGTGGATCGTGATCAAAGACCCTTGATAGTGAGGATGAATATGCCATTGGGTTGCTGCAGAGGAGCCCAATGTTCCCACAGAAAGCTGAATCTTCATCGTCACTATCCTCCTCAATCAAGTCACAATCAAAGTTCTTTGATGCCCTGAAAATGCCTAGTCTGAGTTTTTCATTTCCAAAGGCAATCTCTAAGCACCCTGATGCACAGTTGATGTTTGTGCGGGCGGTTGCCAGAAACGGGTGACCTAGAATAATCAGTGCATCACAGAGATTAGGAGGAACCTCCATATCAAGAACAAAAAATTCCACTGGAAAGCAGAATCCTTGAACTTTTACGATCACATTTTCAACCACCCCCCTCGGTGCATTTACAGATCGGTCAGCCAACTGTATGGTAACTGAGGTGGGCTTTAACTCCCCGAATCGAAATCGAAAAAATACTGCAGTGGGAGTTAAGTTGATGGACGACCCCAAGTCAAGAAGGGTTCTATCAAAAGGGGAATCTTGCAATAAGCAGGAAATCAATGGTGTGCCCGGGTCCTTCTTGGGTGGTAAGTCAGCTAAAATAACAGCACTGGCTTCCTCAGATAATATCGCTTATCGTCCGATCCTCTGCTGCTGCTTCGGAGTATAGTAGTCCTTAAAGAACCTAGCGACAGCTGGGATGTGATCTATCGCTTCAAGGAGAGGGACCTGAATGTGAACTTCCATGAACATAGATTTCAGGTCCTCGAAATTCCGCGTGTCCTTTTTCCATGATGAATCTCGTGTTAAGGCTGCGGGAAAAGGGACTGGAATTTCAGGGTCTAAAGGCTTCTTTCCTTTATCTAATGAAGATGGCTTGTGAGAGGAAGAGGGTTGTGACCCATTGATGTAAACATGTTTACATTACATAAAATGTCTATTATGCATGTTCTTAAGCATAGAATTGCATTACATACTATAAATATTGCATAGCATGCATCATCTTGCATTTAGATTAGTTTGAATAAAATGGAGGTTAATTGTCTCCTTTTATGTTCAGGGACAGGGCGACTTTTTATTAGGGCCTCGGATTGGAGATTTAACCGTACGGATCTAATTAGGGCAACGATTGGAGTTCAATGACTTCAAGATCGCCTTAATCGGATATCCGTAGCATCAGATAGAGATTGAGGAACCCTAGAAGATCAAGGGTCAAGATGTTGTGAATCCGCACTTCAGACGACAAATCCAACCGCACGAATGGATTCGGATCGACGATTGCAGCCTAATGGCGTGAAAATTGACTCAATCCAACATCCATGGCACCATCTACATCATCCAGAAGATGGACGGCCAAGATGGCACCACATGGTGCCATCTCGGCTACCCAACCGGCCACCCTCAACCTCTGAAGCTTCTAGCACCCATGCCTCTCCGCTGTTGGATCAAGATCCAACGGCTGAGAGTGGATCCCAACCGGTGCTCTCAATCTCTAAAGCCCATTGGAAGAAACAATCTCGACCGTTGGATCTCAATCCAACGATCCAGGTGTGTGCCACGAAGATGCACCGCCCGCCCATCCACGCGCACAGCGTAGTGGATAAGGCGCTCGCTCGCGGTTGGGCGCGAGTTCGAGCCGCTAGGAGCAAGCGAGGGGGGCGCAGGCGAGTGGGCATAAGGAACTCACGATCACGATCGACCGGCTGTGCGCACCCGATAGCACCCACACGCAATCGGACACGCGGCGAGAACGCAGGATCGCACGCGTATGCGCGCGCTGAGGAGGTGCGGCGAGGAGCTCTCTCAGCCATTTGATCTCACGATCGAACAACCAAGATTTGAAGGACGTGAATGTGCGTTGAGGCTTGAGGAGATGAGCGGGCGTGCGTGCGCCGCCTACTACGCCCACGTTCTCCTTGCAACTATAAAAGGAGACTCCCTCCATACGAAATTCTCATCCCTTCTTCTCTTCTCTCACCCCCTCCAAAGCTCTAGGAGCTTATCCCAAACCCGGGATGCTCCTCTAGAGTAAAAATCTTAATTTTTCCACCTTCGTCCCCCTTCGTGGGGCATCCTATGGCTGTCCTCTCTCTGCATTCGAGAAGTGGATTCCGCGACGACGATGACATGCTGCTTGGTTCCCGTTCTTCCTGCTTCGTCCTCCTTCTTCCCACTCCGTTCCCCTTCTTCCAGGCGTCGTCCCATCCGGCTCGTCCTCCAAGCGATCGTCAAGGAGGATATCTCTCTCTATTCTTTTTACTGCTTTCTAGAGTAGATTTACTGCTTTCTAGTGTAATCATTTTCCGCTTTCTAGTCGTAATGAGTAGTGTAACGAATAACTTTTTGATAATAAAATCCATGTTTATTCTACATCCCTTTTTGCTTTTGTTTGTAATATTCTCTCTCTCTTCTATTTATTGTAAATAAATAGATAGTTTCCAAACAGCTATTCTGTTTCATGACAAATAAAACCAACGCGTATTTTTAATCAAATGTCCACCTCCCTAAGTTCGATCCGGGATTTCTATTCCGGTATAAATTTTATTTGTTGAACATGAGTTCTTCGCTATTCAAACTATAACGGTAGGTTTTCAAAACCAAATACGATAGCGTAGTAACTCGTAGCTTCAAGATTTTGGCACCGTTGCCGTGGATATTCATCTCTGAATTAATTCATTAGCTCCGTAGATTCATTTTATTTTCTTTTATATATTAAAAAAAATTTGTGGAATTAGGAAAGCGAACTTGGACTTAAGAAAATTTTTAATCTTAGGAAATATTACATTAGGATCTGAACACGAAGACCCTTCAGGTCTTCGGACTTAATCAGCCTGTGTATCAACTAAAATGTGGATTTGTTTTTCGAGTCCTCGCCAACCTGAATTCTATTTTAATTTGAGTAAATAAGTTTGGGTGATAAGTACCCGACTTATCAACCCGCCATCTGATTTGAGGGAACTTTAAGTCTAAAGCATCTACACACTATCTTGTCACTGACTCGTTATTCGGCGATTTTAACGGAAATTGGGTAGCTAATGAACCTTTTAGGGTGACATGGCTGACAAGTTATCATAGGTAACAGCCCATAGGTAGGTTGTCCAGAGCCCAGTCACTGGATCATTCTCTTCTTGTTTCCTTTAGGTAAATCTTAGACCAGGGAAGCCACCTACTTTAAAAAAAAAAAAAGAAAGTCGAAAAGAAAAAAAAAAGAGAAAAGAAAAAGAAAACAAAAGAAATAAGCCACACTTCCCTGCACGAGTATGGCTGGTAAGTTGTCGGTGGTAACAGCTTATCGACCGATTGTCCAGAACCCAACTCAAGAAATACACTGAAAATTCCCAAAACACTTAGGAAGAGAAGTAGAATAAACTGGGAAGATATACATTGGATTCACCTTTGTGTTGACCCCATAAAAATAAATGTAGGGAGAAAGCTACCGGTTGAAAAAATACACCTTTGGCATAACTCTTTTTTTAAGGTCACCTAGAGGCGTAGAAATCCGAAGTCCATTCTAATTGCCGATCAACGAGTCTATCACATTCATAATAAGATGCTTAGAACTTAGGGTTCTTATCAAATCTTGGGTGAGTTGAATGGCTGTAGAAAGCCACTCTTAAACCCTAAACTCAAAAAGCAAAAAAATTAGAAAAGAAGAAAAAGAGAAAAAGAAATTTTTCTTTGAATAAGGCGAGGGCTTGAGGCGGTCTGCATTTTGGTAGATACTCGGGCACTGTTGTGTCATTGAAAGTTCAGATCCTAAGTGAACATTTTCTTAATGATTGAAAATAACTTATGCCCAAATAATCCAACCTAATTCTTTTATAAATAGCATATAGTTTTTGCTAGGGACTAGCAAAATATAGGCATGGGGGTGTGATGTAAACATGTTTATATTACATAAAAATGTCTATTTATGTATGTTCTTAAGCATAGAATTGCATTACATACTATAAATATTGCAAAGCATGCATCATCTTGCATTTAGATTAGTTTGAATAAAATGGAGGTTAATTGTCTCCTTTTATGTTCAGGGACAGGGTGACTTTTTATCGGGGCATCGGATCGAAGATCCGACCGTATGGATCTGATCAGGGCGACGATTGGAATTAAACGACCCCAAGATCACCATAATCGGATATCTGTAGCATCAAATAGAGACCGAGGAACCCTAGAAGATCAAGGGTCAAGATGGTGTGAATCTGCACTTCAGACGACAAATCCAACCGCACGGATGGATTCGGATCGACGATCGCAGCCTAACGGCGTGAAAATCGACTCAATCCAACACCCATGGCATCATCTACATCATCCAGAAGATGGACGGCCAAGATGGTGCCACGTGACACCATCTCGGCCGCCCAACCGACCGCCCTCAAGCTCTGAAGCTTCTAACGCCCATGCCTCTCTGCCGTTGGATCAAGATCCAACGGCTGAGAGTGGATCCCAACCGACGCTCTCAATCTCTGAAGCCCATTGGAAGAAGCGATCGACCATTGGATCTTAATCCAATGATCCAGGGCGTGCGCCACGAAGATGCATCGCTCGCCCATCCACGCGCGCAGCGCAGTGGATAAGGCGCTCGCTCGCGATTGGACACGGGTTCGAGCTGCGAGGAGCATGCGAGGGGGGCACAGGCGAGCGGGCGTGAGGAGCGCACGATCGCAATTGACCGGCTATGTGCGCCCAATAGCACCCACGCGCGATCGGATGCGCGGTGAGAATGCGGGATCGCATGCGTATGCGCACGTTGAGGAGGTGCGGCGAGGAGCTCTCTCAACCGTTTGATCTCATGATTGAACAACCGAGATTTGAAGGACGTGAACGTGCGTTGAGGCTTGAGGAGATGAGCGGGCGCGCGCGCACCGCCCACTATGCCCACGTTCAGACCTTTAGTGATGGATTTATTCATCACTAAAGGTTCTGAATTAATGATTTTCAACATAAAAAGACCAAATTGCCCTTACTCCTTGCAACTATAAAGGAGACCCCCTCCATATGAAATTCTCATCCCTTCTTCTCTTCTCTCACCCCCTCCAAAGCTCTAAGAGCTTGTCCCAAACCCGGGATGCTCCTCTAGAGTTTTTCCACCTTCGTCCTCCTTCGTGGAGCATCCTGCGGTTGTCCTCTCTCTACATTCGAGAAGTGGATCCTGCGATGACAACAACGTGCTGCTTCGTTCTCGTTCTTCCCGCTCTGTTCCCCATCTTCCAGGCGTCGTCCCGTCCATCTCGTCCTCCAAGCGATCGTCGAGGAGGATATCTCTCTCTCCATTCTTTCTACTGCTTTCTAGAATAGATTTACTGCTTTGTAGTGTAATCATTTCTCGCTTTCTAGTCGTAATGAGTAGTGTAATGAACAATTTTTGATAATGAAATTCATGTTTATTCTACATCCCTTTTGCTTTTATTTGTAATATTCTCTCTCCCTCTCTTCTATTTATTATTTGTTAAATAGATAGATAGTTTCCAATAAGCTATTCTGCTTCATGACAAATAAAACAAATTCATATTTCTAATCAAACATCCGCCTCCCTATGTTTGACCCAGGATTTATATTCCAGTATAAATTTTATTTGTTGAACACAAGTTCTTCGCTATTCAAACTACAATGACAGGTTTTCAAAACCAAATACAATAGCGTAGTAACCCGTAGCTTCAACAGCCATCTCGTGGTATGGAGTAGGAAAAATCGTTACCTGCTTGCCTAGGTAGCGGGTCCTGTGTAGTCTTTCCACTCCTTAAGGTAACAGCTTTTGCATCAGTGTGCTATCCATGAAAGGGCAAAGGAGCGGGTTGGTCTGGATACACAGGGTTTGGCAATAGAGGTGGTTGACCAAGCCCATAACCAGGAGGTGCGGGAGGTGCTTGCATAACCGCGTGTGCTTGCCCCTAAGGTGCTTGGAATCTAGGCGGGGCACCCTGATTCTGCACATATCTCGGGTTTGGGACAGGTTGGGAGGGTAAAGCTCCCTGTGATCTATGCTCCTGCATCATCTGGTTCTGCGTGTTCTGTATGCTCTGTATTTGGTCAGCCATTGCCTTCATTATTTGGAAGTTGTCATGAGTATATTTCCGAATAGATGCTTGCAGTTCCTCCTTCAATGACTCCAAAGGGTCGGCCCCATTTTGGAGGGTAGTTGGCAGCTTGGTGCAGTGGCTAATAGATAGAGCGCGTCTGTTGCTGCTAAGGCAGGAATGGCTGCTGCCTAGGATATGAGTTCTGCACACTCATGTCTTGTCTAGTCTGGTAGTGTGGAACTTGACTTGGTCTCTGTGGATTACCAGACTAGGCGAAATTGGGATGCTGGTGCCAACTAGGGTTATATGTTTCAGAATACGGGTTGTTATGCCCGTATCCCTGAATGGCATTGACATCTTTGTAAGCCAAAGATGTCTCAAATGTGAATTCATTAGAAGAATACGCACTTGCATCATCATGTGGTGCGAAACCCTGATTGTACGATGCCAGATCCATATTGTTCACGGGTTTCTGGTATGCAGGATCTCGCGAAGATGGAGAGAAAACATCTCGAGTAATCGGATATGTATGAGTAGAGGGGGGCTCGGGATGCTTGAGAGGAGTAAGATAGAGCAGTGCTGCCAGAAGATTCGGATCTCGCTTGCATCAATTCATCAAGCTTCTTATCAAGCAGATCCACCTTATCCAGCTTTTTGGTGATAATGTCCATGTCGACTCGAGCAGATTCGGCTTGAGCTTCGTGGACATTAACTCGTTGCTATCCAGGTCGTTGGAACTGGTTCATTGAGGCGACGTTCATCGAGTTCTCTGCTAAGGACTCAAACAATTCAAATGCGCTATTCTCGTCCTTCGTGAGAAAATTCCCACCGCTAGATGCATCAGCCAGGTACTGATGTGTGTCACCCAGCCCATGGTAAAATACTTGTGCAAGGTGCCATTTGGGTAGACCATGATGTGGGCACTTCCTGAGAAGATCGTGAAATCTGTCCCAGGCATCATGTAGCTTCTCTCTAGGGCCTTGAGTAAAAGTCGTGATTGCGCTCCTCATGGCATTTGTTCGACTGATCGGGAAGAACTTTTGGAGGAATTCGCGACGTAATTCCTCCCAGGTTCCAATTGGCCTCCCGATGGTCTTAAACCAATAAGCAGCTTTATTCTTGAGAGAAAAAGGAAAAGGCTTCATGAGAACAATTCCAATATCAATATTCCTGGGTCGAACTGACTCTGCAATTCGACTCAGGCCTTCGAGGTGTTGGAAGGGATCCTCATTCGAGTTTCCATGGAAATGAGTTTGAATTAGACTTATGATATTTGATTTTAACTCGAATGCATCTCCGCTTGCGGGAATCCGGACCTGAGGTGCTATGATTGTTGCTACCGGATCATAGAAGTCCCGTAGTTGTTCTCCGCGTGGTGGGTGCTGCATCCTATCGAGTGTCATGAGAATCCGGTCAATGCTTTGCTCATATTTCTGTTTCGTTTCCTCAACCCTGGCTTCCAGACGAGCCATTGGGTCATGATTTTCAGGGTCTTGATGAATTCGAGGATTGAGATTAGCCATCTCAGCTAATCGGGTGGAAGAAGGTTGAGACGAGAGGTTGGGCGAAAATCGCCTCTGTCGCTTGGGGTTTGGCTCCCAAGGTCCTGCAATGTTAGGTCTTAATGACCTTCTTTCTTGCATACACCAACTCAAAGGGTTGGTGTCGAAAAGCAGAACAAGGCTAAGGCCTTGTTAAACAGAGTGGTCCTTTAGACCAGATGACCTGATTTTTCGTTTAAGTTTGTGTTATTAAAAATTTGGCTAGAGTCCAACTGTAAGGAGTTCCCGCCTCTCAGGCTAACCCGGTTAGGCTGGCTACGAGGGGATTACGAGGAAGGTTCTTCCTTCGGCTTTCGCCTCCGGTTTCGTTACCCTACAGCCACGGTCGTTTGACGCTACCCTGCAGCCTTAGACACCAGGTTTTGCAAGAGATGTTGAAACTACTTAGTAGTTTCAAGCCAAATAGTAGGTTATTTGATGTATTTTCTTGAATTCTTAACCTGTCTTTTCAATGTAGTATTTATGGTGGGCGGTCCACAAGGTGACTCGCCTCACCGACTAACTTTTGGACTCGTTAGGGTCCAAGTTAGTCCAATGTGGTCCTATTGGCTTATACGCTTCTAAGTTATTTCAAATTAAAAATCACAAATCAAATATAAACTCTCAGGTAAAGATGAATCCAAATGATTTGAAATTTACCAGAAAGATTCCTTTTTCAATAAACTTTTCAAAGAGTATTTTTTCAGAATTTTTACTATTCCCAACAATTAGTTATGAATTTTTAACTAACAAGGGGGTCAACTCTAGGATTTAGACCCTGTGTTGGTTTTTCTATTGGAAATAGTATCAAATATGCTCCAAAAATTTTATAAAAATATGATATTGAAAGCTAATTTGATTATATTTCAAACCTCACTGGTTGTGAGTAAATCAGATTTATATGTTGGTCAGAATTGATTTTCAAAGTTCATAAAACTTCTATTTTTATGCAATCTGACACATATGTACTCTACGAATTTTTAAAAATTCCACAGATGGAATTTTTTTTGGGAATGGTGGCATTGTAAAGATAATTTGAAAATATAATTCTACTTCAAATTTCAAAATTTTTGGAGCATTAGAAACACAGCTATTGAATTTTGAAAATAACACTTACTTTCTAGCTGAATTTTTGGAGCAATGTGTGCAGTTGATTTTCGTAGCTCCCGCTTTGATTCATTCGCTGCTTTTCTGGTTTAATCCTGCACACAAAAATAATATGTTACAGAAGAAATCAAAAGTCGCCTTGCCTCCCCGGCAACGGTGCCAATTTGTTCGAGGCGTAGATCGCGTAAAAGATAAGTATGTCGTAGTATAGCGTGAAATATGTCTCGACAAAATTAACGGAATTGGGAGCCTCGATCGATCACAGGGAGGCAAAAAAATGCTTGTGATTTCATCCACTTAGTCTAAATTTAATTACTAAGTAGTAGAGACAAGGAATTGCAATATATATCATGTAGAAAGTTTGAACATTAATTGCATATAATACTTGTATTTGAATAAAACATAAAGTAAATAAACTACTACTGTAACAGAACAAGGGCACCACGGGTGGTCTGTGGTGGCCTTTTGAATAGGTTGAGAGGAGCAGCGGCAATCAGACAGGGTGACCTAACGGATTTTTCAAATGGAAATGCAGAGACGACGGGAAGAGGGAGAAGAGAGAGAGGTAGAAGGAAGAAGAGAAAGTCACCTTGCCTCCCTAGCAACGGCGCCAATTTGTTCGGGGCATAGATCACATAAAAGATAAGTACATCGTAGTATAGTGCGAAATACGTCTCGACAAATAAAATTAACGGAATAGGGAGTCCCGGTCGATCACAGGGAGGCAGAAAAACGCTTTTGATTTCATGCACTTATTCTAAATTTAATTACTAAATAGTAGAGACAAGGAATTGCAATATATATCATGCAGAAAGTTTGAACATTAATTGCATATCATACATGTATTTGAATAAAACATAAAGTAAATAAACTACTACTGTAACAGAATAAGGGCACCACGGGTGGTCCGTGGTGGCCTTTCGAAGAGATTGAGAGGAGCAGCGACAATTGGACAGGGTGGCCTAACAGATTTTTCAGACGGAAATGCAGAGACTACGGGAAGAGGGAGAAGAGAGAGGTAGAAGAAGAGAATGAGAGTTGAGAGAGAGTTCTCCAAAGGGGGGGGCCTTTGGTCCTTTTATAGCTTTTTTTTTCTCGTACAAATCCTTCTTCTTGGTCGGTTTATTCTAGTGCTGCCACGTGGTGCTCTCTGCGCCCTCAGATCCGCATCGCACAGCCCCCGCACGCTCGTACCTCTTCTTCATGTTTTCATCTTCAAATTCCGCCTCATATCGGACGACTTAAACACGCGCTCATCGCGCCATTCAAATCCTACGCGCGGTTCTCGCATCTTCCAGATCTCACAACCCACACGCGATTGCGCCATGTAGACGCCTCTAGGCCCTCCAATCGCGCATGCTCACCTGCACGCACACGCTCGCAACCCGCACCAAATTTGCGTAGTGCAGGGCTTGAACCCACGCTCCATGCATATGCAGGCGTGCGCTCGAGCGAATGCGCTACGCAAAGGCTTTGTCATACGTACTTAATTATATTTATATTAATCTGTTCTAGGTAGCGATGTGGCGCGTTCGTGATCATTGGATGAACATCCAACGACCCACGTAATTCGTACGTTTGGATTTGTCATCTGAGGTCCAGATCTTTAATTCGCCCCTTGGCTCTTATTCTTCTACGGATTCCCTAGGGTGCTACAAAAGTCTAATTGATGCGATCTTGGATGCGTTGGACTCCCGTCATTATTCCGAACAAATCCATAAGGTTAGATTGGTCATCTGCAGCCCTGGATTACCTGCTATCATTAATACCTCTCGAATAACATCGTTTAATACATAAAACACATCTATCAACTACGATGTAGAATACGATGCATATGCATGCAGAATGTTCATGTTAAGCTAAGTTCTAGCTTAATTCAGGCGAGTTAGGGCCTATGATTGCTGGGCAATCGCAAATTGGTGTTTAGAAATCAAGATAACAATTCAGAATTTAAAGGAATATGCAATAATATCAGTATCAAAGTCCAAAAATATGAGAGTAAATGTAGAGCACAAAATACTAAAGAACTCAATGTATATGAATTAAACTCAAATTGGACGTCTGATTTGAAAATCAGACGACTTAAACTAATGATCTACAATGCTCCTTTTGATTTCTCTGCTTCTGCTTCTCTTCTACGGCTTTTCTTATTTCTGCTTCAACTCCTTCTCTTCTTTCTCTTTGCTTTTGGCTTCTGTCTTCTTGTCTTTCTCTATTGCTTCCTCTTCTCTTTCTTTTCTCTCTTCCTCTGCCCTTCTCTACCGGTTGCCTCTTCTCTTTCTTTGGCCTCGGTCTTCCCTCTTAGCTTCTCCTTCTTCCGCCTTCAGCTTCTTCCTTCTATGCCTTGGCCCTTCCCTTAGCTTCTCTTTGTCCTTAGCTTCTCCTTCTTCTTCTTCAGCTTCACTTCTCCTCTTCAGCCTGCAGCAAAACCTACCCCCTACCCGCACGCACTCTCCTCTCTTTCTCTCTTAGGTTCTGCTCTCCTAAAGCCACATGTATTCGGGCAATCGGGTTGGGTACATACCTGGGACCAGGCCCACTGGCGTGCGGTGGTGGGCAAGGAGTGCAGGTCAGGTCCGGTCAGGCTAGGTCCGTGGGGCGTGAGCGCGAACGAGACCGGGTCGGTCAGGTGAGAGGGACCTCACCCCATGATTTGGAGGCAAACAACTACTAGTAGGAATTCAACTTATGCGGCTTCACTCGCTTTGCAGCCGCCGATGTGGGACTAATCGCGCGTCCTTCTTCTCGCACGCCTGCAACAGAGGTGGTCCTCCAATTGCCTCAACTGCCACGGACTTCGACTGGAATTGAGAGTTTGAACTCTGCGCGAGCATCTTTTGCGTAGCCTGGGATAGGGACCTGGAGCTGGCAAGGCCTAGAGCTTACTTTAAGCTTGCTTCAAGCTCTACGCTAATGGCGGATGATGCCTGCTACCTAAAATCACAAAGACGGCCTTGCGGCCATGTTAGATCACTTAGTAAGCTTCGAAGAGACAAAGCGAATGTGCTGCAGCGGTTGGTGTGTTGTGGGGATGCCTGTGCAAGCGTGCCTAGGGCACACTGTGTGCAAAGGTGTGGGTGTGTTTGGTGAGGTGCGTGAGTGGAGTGGTGTGTGAAGTGGGGGAGGGGGAATGTTCAGTGGAGTGAGGGGATGCTTATGGACTTGTCGACGAGGGGTGGGATGGTCTGTGGTGGTGGAGCAGTCTCGCCGAAGGTGGTGGCTGGAGGTGAAGGAGATGAGGGTGGTGGAGTGCGGTAGTAGTCGATTTAGGGAGATAGAGAGTGGAGAAGAAAGTAAAGGGGGAAGGGGACTTATCTAGGGTGATAGTGGACGAAGGGAAGGCGAAGATGGCGTCGGGAGCATACTGCCGACGTCGGAGACAAAGGCGCTCAGAGAGAGACGGTCGGCAAGGATAAAGGGGAGACAAGGGCGTCGACGGGTGCTGCGCGACGCAGGTGAACACAAGGAAGAAGTGCCTGCCACTGGTGTTGTGTTCAGGCGATGAGGGAGAGTAGAGAAGCTCGCCGGAGCTTGACGAGCGAATCGGCCAGAGGATGAGAGAAGAATTTTAGGGGGTCTCCAGTCGATTTCAAGCTTAGAGGAGTCGGTTAGATCTGGAGCTTCTTAAATAGATCTCTAGAGGGGGATTTGTGCTTGGAAGCCAAGCTTCCAAGCAAGGTATGCTCGCAGGAGAAGGAAACTCAAAAGAGACCCAAATCTCTCATACATTCTCATGAGATTGGGAAGAAATTAGGGCATCAAACTGGATTCACATTGGAAGGATTTTATCAGAGAATCACCCTTCCAATTTTGAAGGGGATTATCTAAGAAATCAAGGAGAAACCACCTTCTAAAGATTGCCGGAGTAGGATTCCTCCGCTATAATAGTGGAGGGACCCAATTGCGATAACGATGAAGAAGCTACGGGGCTTTTGCAATGGTTTTTGAAAGATAGGGGTACAAATGTAATCAGGTTGGACCTTTTTGCAAATTAGGTCAAGGCAAATTCATCTTGGGTCCAAATTTTGGTATAAACCTAATTTGAACCGAAGGAATCTAATGGTGAAGTTGGATTTTGGGTTTGACCATGTTTGACTGGAAATTTTATGCAAAAACCTAATTTAGGGCAAATACCTGTTTGAGACCCCATTCTAGGTCAAGATGGGTTCCAATGGCCAATTTAAAGGCTCTAAATCCTAGAGAATATTTTTATATGATTTTTAGAGGATTTAGGTGAATTTTATCTTGACCAGAACCTTGGTTAATCAAGTGGGTCTGTTTTAGGATTTTAAGAAGTCATTTAATTCACAGAGTATACATAAACCCTTTTTTGTCAAATCCAACCCACTTTTTATCTTGTTAAGATCTTTTGACCTTTGTTTAGCCATTGAGAAAATCCGTTGTTGTACTGCAATGGTAAAATTATAGTTTTACCCCTTATTTCTTGCTTTTCTCTTAGAATGATTATTCAACGAATTAGGACCTTCAGTTGGTTATGTAGGAGTTTTTATTCTCTTCATTGGGTCAAAATGAGCTTGTTAGGGCTCATGATGGTGTTCCCATCATACCCCCATTCGTAGCTTTTGCTAGTCCCTTAGCAAAATTTTAAGATTTTAACTTCGATTCTAGATCATGTAATCCTTTTTATGCTCAAAATTGGGATGTGTGCTTTCTTTTGTAGATTAGGTTAAAATGTCGATAGTAGGCCTAGAGGTACTCAAGTACCAACCAAGATCTAGGCCTGACCAGCTCTAGCCTCAGTCTGCCGCGAAGGTTTTTAAGGCCCACAGGAACTATCCTAAGGTTCTTTGGACTCTGTGGTTAAAGCACCTGTGCTTGTAACATATTTTAGCCTTGGTTCAGTTTACAGTGCATTTTTGTAAGAGGGAGACAGAGGAATTTTCATTGTTTGGAGAGTTTTTTCTCTCTTTTCTTTTTATTTCTAGCTTCAGATTGGCTTCTCAACACGGTCTGTATCGGATTCCTAGTCCCCATCATCAATCCTCAAAGGATCCCTGGCAATCAATGCTTTGGGATAGCACCGCTCATGGAAACCCCCAGAACCCTGACTTTCGAGATTTTGAGATAATCCTGCCCATGGCGTTCTGTAGCTAAATCCAGATCCTGGCAATCAACATTTCGTGATAATGTCACCCATGGCATCTAAACCAGCACAGGGTGCTTACATGCCCTCGGTAAGATATGTAAATATCCAAGGAGACAACCACCGAGGAGATGATATGTTATTGTGCATCTTCGAGGGGAATTTCTCGCCTCTCTGTGTCGGGAACTCGTCTAAATCAACTTGTGTTGATCGACCGCTCCTAATTTAGGCGACTTTTCCAGAACAATTTAAACTCATTTGCATGAATTTGATACTTATGCACACTGAACCAGACTGTGTGTGGATTGGGCTGCTTAGGTTACTGAGTCCCACAAACCAGAGGTCAGTTGACGAGGTCAAATACTCTCTAAGCTTTAGACCTAATACTTTAGCTTCGCATTTTCCTCAACCTCTTGAGGACTATCCAGATTTTAGCGGATACTTGAATTTTTAAGCCTAGGAGTATAGCCCAAGAGGCCTAAGATCAGCGTTCTTACTAATCTCTTCTGTGTTTCATTAGCACATTTTGCTTCTTTTAAGTCGTCTGATTTTCAAATCAGACGTCCAATTTGAGTTTAATTCATATACATTGAGTTCTTTAGTATTTTGTGCTCTACATTTACTCCCATATTTTTTCACTTTGATACTGATATTATTGCATATTCCTTTAAATTCTGAATTGTGATCTTGATTTCTAAACACCAATTTGCTCCCTGTGTTCGACCTCGGACTTCAAATTCGAGTAATAAAATTGTATTTGTTTTGAACGCCTTTTTGGCTATTTACAACGCGATACTCTTAAAACCCGATTCAGCGACCTTAAATACTTTGGCGTCATTGTCGGGGACGCCTGTGCGAGCGTGCCTAGGGCACACTATGTGTGAAGGTGTGGGTGTGTTCGGTGAGGTGCGTGGGTGAGTGGAGTGGTGTGTGAAGTAGGGGGGAATGTTTAGTGGAGTGAGGGGATGCTTATGGACTTGTCGGCGAAGGGTGGGATGGTTTGTGGTGGTGGAGTGGTCTCGCCAGAGGTGGTGGCCGGAGGTGAAGGAGATGAGGGTGGTGGAGTGTGGCAGTAGTCGATTTAGGGAGATAGAGAGTGGAGAAGAAAGTAGAAGGGGAAGGGGACTTATCTAGGGTGATAGTGGAAGAAGGGAAGGAGAAGATGGCGTCGGGAGCGTACTGCCGACACCGGAGACGAAGGCGCTCAGAGAGAGACGGTCGGCAAGGATGAAGGGGGGACAAGGGCATCGGCGGGTGCTGCGCGACGTGGATGAATGCAAGGAAGAAGAGCTTGCCACTGGTTTTGTGGTCAGGCGACGAGGGAGAGTAAGGAAGGTCGCCAGAGCTTGACGAGCGAATCGACAGGAGGAGGAGAGAAGAATTTGAGGGGGGCATTGGTCAATTTCAAGCTTAGAGGAGTCGGTTGGATCTGGAGCTTCTTAAATAGATCTCTGGAGGGGGATTTGTGCTTGGAAGCCAAGCTTCCAAGCAAGGTATGCTCGCTAGAGAAGGAAACACAAAAGAGACCCAAATCTCTTATGCATTCGCATGAGAGATTGGGAAGAAATTAGGGCATCAAACTGGATTCACATTGGAGGGATTTTCTCAGAGAATCACCCTTCCAATTTTGAAGGGGATTATTTGAGAAATTAGGGAGAAACCACCTTCTAAAGCTCGCCAGAGTAGGATTCCTCCGCTATAACAGCGGAGGGACCTAATTTCGAGAATGATGAAGAATATAGGGGGGATTTTGCAAAGATTTTTGAAAGATAAGGGTACAAATGTAATCAGGTTGGACCTTTTTGCAAACTAGGTTAAGGCAAATTCATCTTGGGTCCAAATTTTGGTACAAACCTAATTTGGACTTAAGGAATCCAATGGTGAAGTTGGACTTTGGGTTTGACCATGTTTGACTGAAAAATTTATGCAAAAACCCAATTTAGAGCAAATACCTGTCTGAGACCCCATTCTAGGTCAAGCTGGGTTCCAATGGCCAATTTAAAAGCTCTAAACCCTAGAGAATATTTTTCTATGATTTTTAGAGGATTTAGGTGAATTTTATCATGACCAGAACCTTGGTTAATCAAGTGGGTCTTTTTAGGGTTTAAAGAAGTTATTTAATTCACAAGGTACACACAAACCTTTTTCTGTCAAATCCAACCCACTTTTTATCTTATTAAGACCTTTTGACCTTTGTTTAGCCCTTGAGAAAACCTGTTGTTGTATTGCAATAGTAAAATTACAGTTTTACCCCTTGTTTCTTGCTTTTCTCTTAAAAAAGTTATTCAGCGAATTAGGACATTTAGTTGGTTATGTAGGAGCTTTTATTCTCTTCATTGGGTCAAAATGAGCTAGTTAGGCTCATGATGGTGTTCCCATCAAACATCTTCCTCCTACCATGATTCTCCTCCTCACTGCGATCTCCACCGATTGCGACCTTAACGACCTTAACTCACAGTGGGTGCGTGTGGTGACAGCATGTGCCACCACCCGTGAAGACCAGCAATGACTACCGCTCCATCACCTCACCATGACAATCCTCTTCACAGCCACCATCGAAGACCACCAACACCACTGCCACTCTCTCCATCTTCTTCTTTATCTTCTTTTTCTTCTTCTGCGGCCTCAACGAACCCGCCACCGCCACCTCCAGCAGGCTGCCACCTTCATCATCGCTAACACCACTGCCGTACCTTTGTCCTACCATCAGCCACTCCTTTGTGCCGCTTCACCTCCACGTGAGCCCACAACCCCCGCCATGAGCATCCACCTCCACTCCTTCGTTCACCTTCTTCAACCCCCTACAATTGTACTCGAAAGAATCCACCACCACCACCACTTAACGGTCACCTCAGGTCGCCAATCTCAATGCCAGCACTGCCATCTTGACACCCACATGCAGCTGCACCTTTTTGGACGTCCACGGCCGCCGGCCGTTGCCTCCATGTTGCCGGTAAAACCTCTTGTCTCCGGCCATCCAAGCGTTTGGCTGGCAATTGGCAACTGCCATTCACCATGCCATCACCTCCATCGCGAAGCCGTCACCCTACTCATCCTCCAGCATGAGTATCACCTCCAACCTTAGCCTCCTCCTCGCGCACGAGCAAGGGGAAGTTTCCCTTGTTTCAACAGTACCAAACCTCCAATTAAAATTTACGATTGATGCTACCACATTCATTTTTTTGCATTTCATTATTAAGGTGAATTTGTGAGAATGTTCTTCCATTTCTACATTAATGCTAATTTAACTTAAACTCTCATTGATAGCTTAATTAAGAGGGGATTTTGACTTCATTGTTGGGTGAAATCACGTGGGAACGTTAATTCTCGACTCTTGTCATTTTTCTATTTAATTAATATTATATTATGGCTGGTTTATGGTAATAGCCCTCCGCTTTCACACAAATGTAATTTCAGCTATTTCATGCATTATTATCTATTGAGGTGGTAAATCATCGAAGTTTAGGAGAGAATCGCATCACAGTATAACGATGAAAATCGATTCAATATTTAAATTTATAGTGCTAAAAAAATGTGAGTTCCGAGGTTGTTCGCATGGAGCAAAATTAGAATTCAATCCACTAATCAATTGCAAATGATGAGCACAAATAAACAAGTCACAATAATGATATGCAATGAATGATTAATCAAAAATATATTCAAGAGCCCAATTGTATCTCAAGTTTAATAGACAAAAATATAATGAAGAGTCCAAACAATGGTGGTTGAAACCACCAATTAAGCTTTTAACACTTAGGCTCAATTCCCAACTAAAGATCAACTTCTCAAAGGGCATCAGATGCCTCGATTAAACATTTAATTCAAACCCAACAGACAACTTAACAATTTAAAGCCAAACACATTCACAAATTGCCTAAGTCCTTGGGCACAAATCCTAAGGGCAAAACCCTCCCCACCTCCCTCTCACAAATCCTCTCTCTCCTCAAACCAAACCACTTTAGGGTAGGGGGCAGTCCAACTCACAAGGCGTGGGTGATGTGAGAAAGCACATGATTTGTAAATCAGGGTTTTTATCGTTATACGTGTGAATCGATTGCTTTTGAAATTTTCAAAAATTGGGTACTTAGCAAGTATTTGGGTCCTCCAAAGGGAGGCAGAAATGCAAATTAGAAGTCTCTCACTTGAAAAACAAAAATCAACTTCCTTTTTGTAGTTTTGGATATTAACTTTTTTTTTTTTGGGTTTTTCAAATAATGGGCAACAAAACAAAGAAACACGAAAGGAGACTATTCCTAATTGTTAGAGCCTAAGTGACAATAACAACCTCTCTCTAAGCTCACTCTAGGTACGTGAAGACCTATGGTAATTAGAGAGAGTGTAAGAGTGCACTTATTTAAAAGCAAAAGCAAATAAATAACTGCAACAAAAATTGGAAAGGCAATTTGTATTGTGGAAGAAAAACTATTTTACAAGACTTGTAGTGGAATGCTTCTACTACGAAGAAAAGTAAAAAATTGCAATAACATAATTTCTCCTGATGATGGTGATGAGGAAGAAGAAAGCCTTGCTCCAAGCTCAGTTGCTCTTAGGCTTAGAAAGGCTTTCCTCTTCTCCTTGAAGATGCTCTTGTGATGATAATTCTCCTCCTGGCAAGCCCTAGATGGGATGTGCCTTACTCCTCCAAGAGTGGAAGAATTCCACTCCCAATTCTTCTCCTTAAGCTGGACCTTCACCACCCTAGAAGTCCTCTTTAGTCGTCCTCCTTGCCTGGTTTTCCTTGGCTTGGTGTGGACACAAGGTAGAAGAGAGAGGGAGTGGAAGGCACCAAGGGGGTGGGTGTATGCCCCCTTAATCTTCTTCTTCTTCTACTCTTCTCCTTGGCTGAAAATGGTGGATGTATAAGTGGGAAATGCTAGGAAAAATAATGTAGCCAAGGCTAGTTTTTAGTGGTGGTTAGATGGGGTATATGTAGGAAGGGTGAAGGGGTTAGGTGGCGTGAATGATGGGTGGCTAGGATGGATTCTAGATGGGTAGTTAGGGATCCAAGGGCCAAGGTTTCTTGGCGCCAAATGAAGGGGCATAGGGATGGGTAGTTAAGGCTCCTTAGTGGCCGTCCACCATGGTGGTTAAGTCTACATGTTGGCGCCAACTTGGGAATGGTAGGGTTAAGGTGGCGTGTAGGCTTTATGGATGGTTGAGATGGGTAGGTTTGGTGGTAGTTAAGTGATGGATGGTGGTTGAGTGTTAGTTCCAAGTAGAGAGGTGTGAGTAGGTGTAGTTAAACTATGGTTGGAGCCATATTTGATGTGGTTAAAGGGGGTTTGATGAGGATGGCTAGGATGGAGTTATAGGGTGGTTAAAGGATCCTAGGGTTAAGGTGTTTTGGCGCTAGCCCAAAGGGCACCCAAGGTGGTGGTTATGGCCGTTCAAGGGTGGTTGTGCCCTTAGGTTTGGCACCAAAACATAGGTTCTAGAAGGGGGTTGAGGTGGATGGTGGAGATAGCTTTAGGGTTAGGTGTATGGTTGGGATGAAGGGGTTTTTGGAGGGAGAGTTTGGTGCCAATTAAGGGTAGTTATAGGAGGTGGTTGGCATGGGTTTTTGGTGGCTTTTGGAGGTGGTGGTTGTGTGAAGGGGTGTGGGTGTGTTGGCACCAAGTTTGAATGGAGGTAGCCTAGGTTTGAGTAGAGTTAAGGTAGAGTGAGCTTAGGGTGGAGTTTAAGGTTAGGGTTGGTAGCCATGGAGGTGGACTTAGGTAGAGCTAAGCTAAGCTAGCTCAGCTAGTAGATGGCTAGAGGGAGGAGTTAGGGTTTTGCTAAGGAGAGGTAACTTTGAGCTACTCTGAAGTTTGCGATAGCTGACAATTGCTGAAAAGGTCTTCTTAGGAGTTCAACTACTCAGCTTAGCTATCCAATTCTTCTGCTAGCAGCTAAGCTTGAGTAGTAAAGCTAAGTTGAGCTAGTCTCAACTTGTTTGGAGCTAAATTGAGCTGGATCTGCTTCTCTTGAGAACTCATGAGCTAGCTTAGCTACTAAGTTGACAAGTAGTAACTCAGCTAGAGGGAGTTCAATTGCCATGAGATGAGTGGAGCAGGAGAGAGCTAAGCTGGAGTTGGAATGAACTCCTGTCAACTAACTTGAGCTAGGTTAAGCTCTCAATGAATTGATTGGAGCTAGGATAAGCTAGACTCAACTAAGTTGAGTTGGATCTGAGCTGAGTTAGGCTACCCTGAGCTACCATCCAGCTAAGATGAGTTGAATGGAGCTAGAGAGAGCTAAACCCAACCTAGGTAAGCTGGTATCCAGCTGTGATGAGCTTCCTCTTCACCTTTTGCCTTCTTGAGTGTTAGGGTTTTAGGGATCTGGCCATCTATTCATCCCTAACACTCAAACAAACATGTCAAAAACATAAAAAATATGCAATGCATGCCTATCCTAATTATGCCTAAATGCAGCCCGAAAACCCATTTGTGGAGATAAAACCTTAAGAGCTAGATCAATTTTAGAGCATAAGAATGATGATAAACTGGCATTTATCAACGGGCGAGCATGGACTAGTGCGTATGGGGGACCTGACCCCCTGTGACTTGGGTGAAGGGCTAAGGCACGTAAAACCTTATGAAGCCAAATCCAAATTAAAGCTTTTCGATGTGGGACTAAAGGGAGTGAAGCTCGTTGCGTTGTTGCTGCGTGGAATGCTTGCTTGCTCCCAAATCAAGCTGTTGCTGTCGTTGCTCTATTCAATTGGAAGCCTGGAAGGCTTCGTGGAATTCACCCGCAGCTATTGGAGGTGGTGATGAGGTCGTTGGTGGCTGGAGCACGGCGGACGGAGTCGGAGAAGACAACGGTGGTGGTGGTGGAGCTCCTAAACCAAGAAAATAGGCTAAAAGCCCAAGTCAGATATACCGGAAGCTTTTCCTTGTCATGGCGAAGGTGATGGCAGTGGTGTGAGGGTGTTTGGAGGTGTGGCGAAGTCAGAGTGAGTGGCAGGTTGGTGGGTTGGTCGGGGGAGTGAATAAGTGGTCAAAAGCCTCAACACTTTGAGGGCTTTTGACCTGTAAGGGGAGAGCGAGGTTGTGGTGGTGGTGGATTATTATTTGGTTGTGCGTAGCGACAGAGCAAAGCTCGCTAGAGCTTCACCGGTAGCGAAGAAGACGAGGGGGAAGATAGGTGGTCAAGGGTCTAAAACTAGATCTAAGATCATAAACCTAAGTTAGGAGGTGAGGGGAAGAGAGAACCCTAGTCTATTGGATGAAAGAGGGAGGTACTCGAGTCGGTTTGCCTCATCGGACACGGAGAAAACGAAGTCTCCGGTGAAGAGGGGCGGCAACGACGATGGGGTAGAGAGCTCCTACTTCGTCCAACAAGGAGCGGAAGAAGATGAGGAATAAGATAGGACAACCAATTTGGCTGTCAGAGAGGGATTAAGAGGGTCACCGGAGCCGGTGGAGTTCGCGATCGGAGAGGTGATGAGAACATTATCATGAGCCATAACTAGCTCAATTTAGTCATTATCAAGGAATAAATGCTCCTACATGACCGCAAGAGAGCCCTAATTCATTGCATAATCATTCTGAGAGAAAGACAAGAAAACATGGTTAAAACTGTAATTTTACCATCATATCATGAATGCAGAACAACCACAGGTTTCCCAAGGGGTAATTAAGGGTCAAATGGCCTTAAATATCTAACAAGTAGGTTAGAACAGATAGAAAAGGTTTTCCCATGTTTTGAGAATTAAATGACTTCTGAAACCCTAAAAATAGACCCGCTTAATTAACTGAGATTCTGGTCAGGATAAAATTCTCCTAAACCCTCTAAAATTCATCAAAAAAATTCTTTAGGGTTTGGTACCTTCAATTTGACCATCAGAATTCGTCTTGACCCAAAACAAAGTCTCAAACTGGAATTTTCCCTAATTTAGATTTTTGCATAAATTACCCAGTCAAACAAGGTCAAAACCTAAATATAACTTCACCATTGGATTTCTTGGGTCAAAATTAGGTTTGTAACAAAATTTGAGCCCAATCTAAGATCATCATGACCAAGTTTGCATTTTGGTTCAATCAAACTCTTTCTATCTCATTCAGACCCTTAACTTTTGAATTCCTTACAAATAGCCCCCCAACTTCTTTATCTTCTTTACAAAAAGGTCCCCACCGACATGAATCCTATTCCTACAACTTTGGCGACCTTTGATTGAAGAAAACTCCTTCTCTGATCAATCAATCCCTTCCAAAATTGGAAGGGAGATTCCTTGAGGAGTCATCTTCCCATTGAATCCGTCCATGTGAACGCATGAGAGATTAGGGTATCCTAGAGAATTCCTACTTTGATGACATTTCCTAGCTTGGAAGCTTGGCTTCTAAGCTCAAAATCCCCTCCTAAGCCATATAAAAGGATCCCTAGGGCACAGCCGTGCTCTTCAGCTAGGATTTGGCCACAAAACCCTCTTCCTAACCTTACCTTCGGCCTCCTCCGACCTAGCTCCGGAGAGCATCTTCCCTGTCTTCCTACAGCCTCCCAACGGCCAAATTGGGAGCGTCTTCTTCCTCCCCGACTTCCTCCGCCTCTTGACGATCACATCAGAGGTGCCTTAGCCCTTTCTTCCTCACCGTCTCTCGCTTCGGAGGTTCGTCTTCCCTACATCTGACCATCACACTGGCGTGGGAATATCTCCCCCTTTCTTCTCTAAGCTAGGTTCTTTACCTTCCTCTCCTCCCCTCCTTTTTCCCTCTTTCTACCTCTTAAAACGACCGCCAACCACACGTCTCCCCCTTCGTCTTCTTCCGCTCCGACGACGCCCAATCGCCACTTCACCGCCCGAATTGTGCAGCTATCACCTCCATTAGCTTCGTCGTGCTCCGCTCTTCAAAACCCCTCACTCCATTTGCTCTCTCATCCACCCAATCATGCCATCACACACCCATCACCAACTTCCTTCCCTGACTCTGACCAGCCACCACACGCCCCAATCCGCCACGAAACCACCGCCAACATACTCCATGTCATTCGGCGAAGGTCCTGAGGTAGTTTAACATAGCCGTAAGGTCGTATTATTGTTTTTAGGTCGACGCCGTCCTCCGCTCATCGCTGCCATTGTCGAAGCTTCAAGCAAGGCTTCAAGCTCGCTCTAGGATGCAGTGACTCCAGGCGTTTGCTCCAGGCTATGCGGACTCGTCCCACGAATGTATCCAAGACCTCAGTTGAAGATTACAGGAGCAGCAGCCACGCCAATTGGACGAAAGACTCAGTTGCTGCTGTCGTGCGAAGAAGGGTGGGACTAAAGTCCCACCTCAGAAGTGGACAACCAAGTGAAGCTACATATATTGTTTTTGTGATTGGGGCTTATCGCCTCCAACCACAGGGTGAGGTCCCATTACACCCTCACTTACCCGACCTGCCTAAGCCTCACTCCTCGGTCACTACACCACGTCAGTGACCCTGGACCAGGGTATGTGGATCCTCTGATTACCTGATAACTCGATGTGCATGGCCCTGGGAGGGCGAAACCCAGAGAGATAAAGGAAGAGAGTGCAGGGCAGGGGAGGGATTTTCCCTGTGTGACACTTAGCCAAATCTAAGTGCCTCCCTTGCGCATAAGAAGAAAGGAAGAAAAGAGAAGAGAAGAGCTGCAAGAGAGAAAAGAAGAAAGCCAAGGAAGGAAAGAAGAAGAAGAAGAATAGTGCTAGGGAAGCACTGTAGCATCTGATGGTTAAGTCATCTGATTAAATGATCTGACGACTAATTTGAGGTTTGATACTGTTGAGATATTGAATGCTTGATATATATGCTTAGAGAATAATTAGTGATTTAAATCATCATCATTTTAGCTTCTCTACCTTTCTATTGCCTCAAAATACATGAGAATTCATTGAATATTTAAAGTGACATATTAGTATTTATTGAATATCATTTTGTGATTTAAATTCTTGTGCTCATTTGCATTATTTGAGATTAGTGTGTGAATTCCTATTTGCTCCCTGTGTTCAACCTCGGACTTCATTTCTGATATTCGAGTAATAAATATTATTTATTTTTCGTGCTGATTCAATCTATATTGCAATATAACGATTTAAAAACCCGTTTCAGAGCGACTAACAAGAGGAGGGAAGAGGAGAGAGGTCAGTGTCGAATCAACTCAAATTGACTGCGGAACATGGGAGAATTTATATAGAGGTGTTTCTGACCCTCAAATTCCTAGAATCTGCGAGTTTGCTCGCGAATTAGGCAACCTATACTTGAGGATTTCTTAAGCTTGATTGGAGCTCTATGGTCCACATTAGGCCTCAAGACATGGCCCAATCGAAAGGGGATCTTCTTGCGATTAATCCCTCCAATTTTGGAGGGATTTGATTAACAAATTAAGGAGAGCTCCTTTATTGAATGTCGGCGGTGTTGGGTGCTTTAGGAGTTCTTGATGTCAATGGCGACAGAGACCTATGTGCGAAAGTGACGAGAAGTTAGAGGTCTTTTGGTAAGGAAAGTTGAAACCTAGGGGTCTAGATGTGAAAAATAGAGATTTTAAAGGTAGAAATGCAAATTAGGTAAAGATGGACTCTGATTGGACATAAATTTTGGTGTTAACCTAATTTGAATCTAAGAAATCTAATGGTCAACTTAGATTTGATTTTTGACTACGTTTGACTGGGTAAATTGCACAGAAGCTCAAATTAGTGTAAATTTCCGTTTGAATCTCTATTTTTGGTCAAAATGAGTTTAAATGGTCAAAGTGAAGGTACCAAATCTCTTAGAATATTTTAAAATGACTTTTAGGTGGTTTAAATTGAATTTATCTCTACCAAAACCCTTTTAATTTAAGTGGGGTTAATAATTAAGGTTTTCAGTACTGTTTTAATTCTCGAAACACGTAAAACCCTGATTCAGCTGTCCTGAGCTCACTTCTTGGTCTTTTAAGTTCATTTGACCTTTAATTAACCCCTGATCATTCCCTTGGTTAATTGACATTTGTGATGATGTGGTAAAACAGTAGAATTAACCCTATTTTCCTATCTTCTTCTTAAATCAGTACAGTTCTGAATTACGATCCTCAAACGATCATTTAAAAGCATTTATCACTTGATTCTAATTAATTCAAGTTAGTTATGATGAATGATGGTGTTACCATCATTATCCTGATGAAAAAGGGGTTTCACTTGATTCCTTATGGAAATTATTTGTAAACATTAGTTCACTCATTCTACGAATTTGTAATAGGTGCATGAATGCCTCCTTGCAGACACAACCTGCTCTTTTGAGTAGTTATTTTAGTTATTTTGATTAGAAATTTTCTTCCACGTAACTAAATACAACGACGTGACATTTCATGTGCAAAACTACATCAAAAACGAAAATTGTCTTTTCAGCCGGCATGCTGAGAGTGCCGCTTGGACATCGAAACACTAGGCTCCGCATGGGCTTTCTCAGGGTGGTCAGGAGAGGAGTTGCGAGTTGTAGAAGCCATTGAAAAAGATTTAAGGATAGGAAACGTTATTGGGTGATAATTAGTTCTCACAGACGGCGCCAATTGACAAGAGCCTTTTAAGTAATCGGAGGGTCCAACTCAATGGATCACAAGTAACCGCACAAGTGACAGAGAGGTTGTTTACCTAGTTCCACTGCAAGAGGTGCATGTCTGGGGGGAGGGCAGTGCTCCCGTGAATCCACTAGAAGTAGCGGGATTACAATCTCTTAGAGTCTCTCTCTCGGATTGCCTGAAGAGGAGCCTCGAGGGCCTCTCTTTGTTATTTATAGTGCTGAACGAGGATCTCACCGTAGGATCTTTTGTCAGGACGTGTCTGCTGTCAGGGCATGCCCTTTGCTAGACTATTGATGGTGGTAATGCTAATGTTACCGTCGATGTGGGTGTCATCGAATTTCCCACTACCTTTCTATCCTTGGGCAAATCGGATCGCCTAGAGGCGGGCGGATCCATATCTACCTAGACATAGGTTGGTCGGGCCAGGTCGAATCCGCTTGTTTACTCCTTATTCAGGTAGCTGGATTCGTCCTTGGGATTACTATAGAATTTTGAATTCGAAAGCATTTTTTGCCCTCATCAACTGGCGACTTCAGAGGTTACAAAGGAGACTTGTAAGGAGGTTGATGACTATTGTGTTGGGTTCTCCTAAACCCATGTATTGGTTGAGGCCTAGTTTATGACATGGGTTAACTAACCTTGGTTAGCTAAGTTGTAATAGGGGTTAACCCTTATTTCTGTTTACTTGCAAATGGGGTTAACACCTAGTTATGTTTACTGAATGAGAGTTAAGAATGTAGGTTATCCTATGATGTGAAAATGAGGTGTTGGGAATGTGGGCTACAAAGTGGGAATCGATTATTTCGATACTTGCTCTCTAGTAACTAAGCTAACTACTATCCGGATGCTTATTGCATTGGCTTCTATTTATGATCTCACTATCCACTAAATGGATGTGAAGACCGCCTTTCTTCATTGCAATCTTGAGGGGGAGTTCTATATGGACCAACTTAAGGGATTTGTAGCTCTTGAGAATGAGAAAAAGGTTTACAAACTTGTTAAATCTCTTTATGGTTTGAAACAACCACCCAAGCAATGGCATACAAAGTTTGATAAGATTATATAGTCTTTTGGCTTTGTAGGTCACAAATCTAACAGGTGTGTCTACTCTATGATTAAGGGTGATATGTGTATTGTCCTATGCCATATGTAAATAATATTTTATTGTTTGGATCAGATATTAGAATTGTGAATAAAACTAAGTTATTTTTGAGTAGTATAAGTTTGAGATGAAAGATATGGGTGTTACAAATGTGATCCTAAGCCTCAAACTGATTTGGTCAGCAGAGGGGATAGCTATTTCTCAATCTCATTATATATGTTGAGAAGGTTTTTGAGAAATTTGGCTATGAAGATTTAAAGGCTGTAAGCACTCCTTTCGATTCATCAAAAGCTCTCTATAAGAACAAAAGTTGAACGCCTATTTCACAACTAAGATATTCACAGATTATAGGAAGCTTGATGTATTTGGCAAACTATACTAGATCGAATATTTCTTTTTCCGTGTCTAAGTTGAATAGATACACAAGTTGTCCTGACCATATTCATTGGGATGCCTTAGACCAAGTGCTTAGGTACTTAAAGGGAACTGTTTCCTTTAATTTGCATTATGGCAAATATCATTCAGTTTTGGAAGAATATGGTAATGCAAGTTGGATCGATCAAATGGAGGATTCCGGGAGTAATGGTGTTACAGGGTATGTCTTTACCTTTAGAAGCGGTGCAATCTTCTGGTGGTTTGCAAAATAGACCATTTTAGCCTGATCTACCTTTGAGGCTAAGATATGTGCTTTAGACACCACTGGAATTGAGGCTGAATGGCTAAAGGGACTTCTTACAAAAATCTCTATGGTAGGTAAGCCAATTCCTACGATATCCTTGCATTGTGATAGCATCACTACTATAGCAAAGATTAATAGTTCAAAGTTTAATCAGAAAACAATGAGACATATCCAAATCAGACTTAAGTTTGTAAGGGATTTAGTATCTTAGGGAGTGATTGTTGTAGAATTTATAGGATCGAAGGATAACACGGTAGATTCGTTTACTAAAGAACTTGATAGATCTTTAGTCCTTAAGTCTAGGCTTGGGATGGGACTGAAACCCATTGGGAGTTCACCCACAGTAACAACACAACCTAACTGAGTGGATATCCCACAAAGTAAGTTGAATGTGGTAACAACAAGCTGTATGGGAACTGGTTGGCACTCATTGTTGCATGCTTTTGCATCTGAGTCCAATCCCTAGAAGCCCGAGTGCCTTAAGCTGCAAATTTAGAAAGAGCAAAGGCTTTGAATGGGTTCAAGCCTTTATGGCAGGATGTAAGCAGTGCATCCTTAGAGAACGCGACCTATGTGAGTGTTATTGTGGGCCGCAGTTAAGGGAATAGGGTCTTTCTCGATTATACTCTTGAAACAAAATAGGTTGCATGACCCTTAACAGCACAAACCCTAAAGATTATCACCAAGAACTTCATTCTGTTGTCACCACTATACACCCCACATCAAAAGTTTAGAGTTCAAGAATAGTTTCACTTTATTCCTGTGGTGATGAAGGTGGATGACTCAGGTAAGTATTCAAATCGGAAGGTACCTTTACTGAAAGTAGAGTGTGGTAGCCGAGGAATTTATCATTAAATTTCAACAATAATTGTATCAATCGGGATGCAATTATTATATGGTGACGTGGAAATTTATGTTAAAAATCAGTGAGATTTGGTAGAAGCTTTTAGTCCCATACTGGAAGTGGACAAACCTCTTGATGGGTGTGAAAGGCTTTTGCCTCCCATGGCTTATGTAGCATAAAGTGAGAGGCAGGGTTAGTCCATGCAGGCGTGCACATGTCACCTCGACCTGGCTCGGGCTCGAGTGAGAATCAATTTAGAACTTGGAACTTGGACTCTTTTGCTACAGGTTTTTAATCTCATGATTTTCACCTAGATTGGTTGATAAAAGGTGAAATTGGTCGATCAATTGGTTTGGTTGACCAAAAATTTAAGTTTGATTGATTAATTGATTTTAATCGACAAATGAACTTAGTTGATCGATTAATTGCCGTATTTCCATAAAACGGGAATTCCGTAAATGTCTGGTCGTGGACTCTATATAAGGGCCAGGAGGGGGCTCTTATTTGACAAACAACAAGAGCAAGAAAACCCTTTCCACTCTCTCCCTGCTCTCTCATTATTGTCTCTCTTTCTTGGTGCGTTCGTTCGACGTGAAATTAGTAGAAAAATCTTCAATCACTTTTGTCGATCTTGCACAAGGAGATTAAGAGATCCACGATAAGTTTTTTATTAATCAAACCATTAAATTGGTAGATCAATCGGGAATTTGGTTGGAAATAAAATTGCATCAGCTTCATTCTCCTGAGGTGATTTTCGAGGACGTCTAAGATCGGAGTGCGTCAAATCTTGGAGGTGGATTGTCGTATTCTGGGAGAAGTTCGTCAAACCCCGACGCATCAGTATTGTGGAGAGTGATACATTCTCTAAGAGAAGTTCTTAATGGGCACTTCAATCGGAATAATCTCTAACTTTTTTTCATTTTGTTTATTTATATTATTGCATGTTATTTATTTTCTATTTTATTTTAGAATCTTACTAAATCATATTTGACTTACTTGATTTAATATTTTTTATTTTCACGAAAATATTCAAAATGCATATATTTTTATTTATTTATTTTCTTTATGTATTTATTTCAACAGTGGATAATCTAATTTTACCTAAAAAATATATGCTTAGGAAGAGTTCCGTGACCTTAAGGTATTTCACTATTATATGGTAGTTATAAGAAAAACTTTTTGTTTATGCTCTCATATGATGGGGATCATGGCTTATTTAAAATAGTAGACTCGCAACGTTAGGAGCTTCGTGGCTCCGAGATCCTCTGATATGAGGGTTCTGCGAATCTTACTTAGCCACAAACACAAGATCAAGTATGATATCGATTGTAATAAAAATATACACAACAAAAATAATCCTACAATATACACAAAGATTTATAGTGGAAACCCCTATGAGTAAAAACCACTACCTAAGCCTCCCAACTTAGGATTTTCCCGACTAAGTAATGCTAATTAATCTACTAACGTATCACTTGAACTAGGGTGACAACATCTTACAAACCACTTCTCTTTTACCAATAAAGAGAAGTCACAAACAACATTGGGAATTTCAACACAAGGAATCCCAATATGAAATGAATGAAGTAAAATTAATATAGAAATTAATCCTATGGAACCTCAAGGAATTGAAATATACAAATCGAGTTTTCTTTTCAGAAGTACAAAGCGACGTGCTTTTGAAGAGCGTAATAGAATGAGTACGAAAGCACGAGGAAGAATTACGGTGGAAGTGCTTTTTCTCTTTGGTATGTTTTTCAAGGCGTGTTTTGAAATAAGGGACGTGGAGTCCTATTTATAAGTGAAAACGGAGCATTTTTGGAATGTTGATAAAAATCATTCGAACTAAATTAGTTGATCAATTTATTTAATTGATTGATAAATTTTCATTTTAATCGATCAATTTACTTAATTGGTCAATCAATTACTGATCGATCAAATATTTAATTAGTCGATCAATTGCGGGAAAAGTGGATTTAACAATTAGGCTAATTTGGTCGATCAATCTTCTTATTTTGATTGATCAATTGATTTGAACGATCAACTCTAATATTTTGGTCGATCAATACTATCTAAATATTTATTTTACGATTTCGAAAGATTTGTTTTTAATCCTAAGGTTCCTCAAAGTAATTTTAGACTCAAGAAATATAAAAGAATTACATTAACTAAAGATAATTTTTACTTTGATCCACGCAGAGGATAATTGACTTGATTTGTACGAGCGTGATCTAAAAGGATCAATTCACAATAAAATATAATTTTGTTTCATCAAAATAGAGGTCTCAAGAGGATCATGGAGGTTATGGATCAAAGCTTAGTTGTTGGTCGTTGATTGTTACATGACACGTAGGTCATGTGTAGGCTATGTTGGTTGAACTTCATAACGGGTCACTTAGTTGTCTAGCTAATTATGCTCTTAGCCAAGTACGATAGCCATCTGAGTGCGTTGGTTGTTGTTATCAATCTTATTGCCTAATTCGGCTTGAAATCTTGATCGGATCTGGCCTGCCAAGGATTGGTAGGTAGTTGCAGGTAGCTTGACTTTTGTCTGTCTGCTTGTATTAGTTAAATGGGTTGAGACCTTTTAGACAAATCTATCCTTATACCTTTGTAGTCGGATCTTACACCCATTAAATGATGTATTGGACTACTTGTTAGGTCTATTTAAGGATTTTTACTTTTGTCGGGGAGTGCCAAGGTAGCTCCTAATTATATAAGTAGGCATAAAAGAAAACATCTTTCTTCCTATCATATAACGTCCAAATCTGGATACTAATACAACAAAGGTCTCAAACCACAAAATCTAATTTTGTTTTAAAAAAAATCACAATATTCTCCTTGAAGACTACTCAGGGAACAACTCGTCTTTTATAGACGGTGCTATCCACTGTATCTGTATGTTGGTGATATCCCAGAGCTCGTTATCCTCGCTATTCACGAGCACCCCTTTGGCCTTCATCTCCACAATCATCCTCTTGAGGAGCTCAGGCACCAGCTCCTGCAGGATCCCCACCTCTCCCCCAACATTGGCCTTCATGCACGTGTCCATCCTCCTCAACATGCCCATCCAGAAGCTCCTGAACCCGGAGCTTTGACGCAGCATCATCAGAGTCCTCAAGTAGAAGTCCATCATGAGCTCCATGGACTCCTTGAGGGTCCCCTCCATGCTCCTCATCTCCCTCTCCGCGTTCTCCCTCCTCGAGTACTCCAGGGTCTTCTCTAGGAGGTCGTCCACCATTGCAAACACGACCAGGTTGAAGCACGTGATGCACGCCGCCGGTGTGAGCTCGAGCTCCTCCGACCGCTCCGTCGCCCGCCTAAGGCACGCGACTGCATGGTTCCGAATCTCCTCCCTCCGCACGAGGCTCGTCTTTCGTAGGGCCTCCGAGAGCTTGAGGAAGAGGTTGGATGCGAGGTAGGGTGTGTTCCCGCTGGCTTTGATTTTTTTAGACAAGTGCATTAGCTAGGAATAATTTCTAATTAAGGATTAATTAAACGCATAAATAGTGAATAATATGCACAATATTTTTACCATGACGAGGATTGGCATACATATCTATCTTATAAATTATCTATACCCTCTCTGTACATTCTAATTGTCATATAAAGCTCATTGCTTGCTCTGTATCTATACTGTATTTTTTATTCATACCCAAAAGATATGACCGCGGAAGTGGTTGAACTGATTGTCATATAGACCGAATCAAGGTTAGTTTAATCAACTCAAGAATTCAATTGATTATGCCAAAATCATCGTTAGTATAGTAGTTTATGAGAAACTAACGTGTATGGTCATAAATAGGTATCTCAGAAGAACGTATGACCGTAAGTAGTTTCATGCAAATGTCTTAAATCAATATTAAACTTTAATGTCTACTGAGATATAATTGAGCAGTGAAGACTTCTAACTTTTGTACGAGAGATTCAAACTTATATCTGCATCTGTGCAATATCTCAAGGATTAATGTGTGTGGAGAAGACCAATTTCCTTTCCCATTTACGTAAATGGAATATATTCTAGGTCGTCATTACTATAAAGATGATGATGATGATGATGGCAACTTTCATTGTGTAAAAGGTACATACACTAAATTACGATGTTATGATCTCTTGATATCTGAAAATAATATCCCCAATTATCACATTATCATAATTTTCTTTTTATTTTTCCAAGTAAAGATTAAAGAACCCGTATAATAAATAATAAAACAATAATTAATTCAATAACTTATTTGGAGGTCAACTATTTCAGTATCATCTCTTTTCACACTTCTTATGATAGGATATATCATTACAATTATAAATATGCAAAAAGGATAGACCAACTTCTCCTTTAAAAGAGGGCGAGTGGGTGAAACTGGGGTGTAAATAAGTGTGTGACTTCCCTTATATACCCATTCAATATTCTAGTTCATTGTATTAATATGTGGCACTAAAATGAATATATATATATATATATATATATATATATATATATATATATATATATATATATATATATATATAAAACAGCGAACCATTCAATTTTAAACAAACCTTAGGGTGAAATTTGAGGCAACTCGCCCACTAGTTTGAGCATTTAAGATACCTTTCAAGCTCCTTGTACCATTTGAAGATACAAATCCTGACGCAAAAATTCAATTGGATCCCTCAGAAATCTCTTCCAACATACTTTGATCACCTCTTAAGAGAAACCATTCAGGAAGTACTGAGATGGGTTCTCAACTTGATAAAATACATGTTATGCACCGAACAAAAGGGCGATGATGTTGTTAAATATGAAAAATATTTAACATACCTCCATCTCACCCATGATGGGAGCAAAAAGAGACAAAAATTCAACCTCTATTTTTATCTCATTCTCCTCCGTAAATGTCTCAGATTTCGTTGAGAATTTAGGAGAGATACATGCGTGTGTTTAGGAAATTACCTTTACGAGAATTTTTGATTTTTTGTTTCGCAAAGATGCATGCATATATCGTGCTTGCAAAGTAAAGGACCAAATTAATCTTAGAATCCATGGGCTTTCAAACATTAATTAATTGAGCAAGTAAAGATTAAGCAATAAGCCAATCTTCAACCTGTTTTGATGTCCTCCATTGATGCGTTGCTCATACCGCCCCCGACACTCGCGTTGCTTCCAGGGTCAGAGTAGGCAGACTTGTGCCACTGGATGAGCCACTCCACCGAGTTCGCCATCAAGTCCAGCATCCTCAAGCTATTCTGCAGGGGGCTTATCTTTAAGGCCGCAAACCCAAACCCTGCGTCGATGAAGTAGGCGTAGTTGAACCTGGTGATCTGGGTGCCTTCCGACATGAGCTTCATGAGCGTCTCCACGGACTTGTCGTACGTCTCGGGGTGGCGCCCCGCAATGGACAGCAGATGGAGGAGCGTCTTCCAACCCAACATGCTCTGCACATTGTGCGGGCTCTCCGTCAGGATCTTCACAATGGACTCGGTGATGGGCTCGCAACATGTATCGAGTATCTCCTTGTCAAGCTTCCACATGAAGGTTATGGACTTGAGGATGAGCTCCTCGGGGAGCTTCTCGAGCCTCGAGGGCGTCGATAGCAGCCTTACGAAGATCGCGAAGAGCCCCACGATAGCCTTCTCGGCGAAGGGGCATGGGGAGAAGAGAGGGAACTGTGCGACGACGGCGAAGTAGTCGTTGAACTGGGACCAGAAGGACCCGAACCTGTGGACGTTCGTGGTGGTGATGGCAACGAGGAGCTCCCAGCAGAACCCCACGGTCTCATCCTCCTCGACGGAGGTGCTGAACTTCTGGTTCTTCCCCGCCGCCGCGAAGATGAGGGCGCGACCCAAGTTGAGGAGCGAGTCGACGGGGAGCTTCGAGCTGTTGGCGAAGATGTTGCCGACCTGGCACTGCTGGATCAGCTTCATGTTGTTCTCGAACTCGGTCCCGATGTTGGCCATGGAGTCCGAGTTGTTGTTGCTGTTGTCCAGGGCGAGGAACCGTGTGAATTGACCTAAGAGACCCGAGGGCTGCCTGCCGCCGGGGTTCCCTTGCTGCGGCCAGGGGAAGATGACGCCAGACTCGGACTTGGAGTAGGATGGGTATGCGGAGGATTGGTCGGCTTGGGAGACTAGTGATTGCGGTAGGATCTTGAGGCGCTTGAGCTTGAGGAGGCAGTCGACCATGTTGCGCCAGCCGCCGCGGATGGAGTTGCCGTACTTATTGGCGACGGTGAAGACGGCAAGGGTGGCGAGGCGGGGCTTGAGGTCGTGGCTGAAGGTGAAGAGGGTTTCTTCCGGGGTGGCGTAGGGGTTGAGGAGGGAGGTGAACTTGCAGAAGCAGGTGAGGAGCTGGTCGAGGACGTCCTCGAGGGAGTACTGGGCGATGTGGGCGATGGCGAGGAGGCCCCGCATGCTCTCGTGGAGGAGCTCCTCGTCATCAGCGTGCTCAAAGATGGCGGAGAGGCACGCGACGGAGGGACCGGAGATGGTGATGAAGAGGTCCCTGCATCCCATGTAGAATTGTGTTGAGCGTCATAGGGCTACATGTATCTTTCTTTCTCTGCTTTTTTTTTTTTTTTTTTTTGCTGACCACATGTATCTTTCTCGATGATCAAACTTTAAAGTTTAGGATGCAGTTTCTCATGGACGAATGGAAGCTTGAAAAACGGTTGTCTAAAATTTTGATTCGAGAAATTTCTTCAAAATTAAACCGTCGAGAATTAAATAACAATCCAAATTTCGCCAAAAGAATTGATTTTTTTATTTCTAGATTTTTACAAATATCGAGATTATCTTTGGGATGGTGTAGCACAACACCTCACATATTATGTCTCTAGTTATAAGTTTTGAGGTGGCGAAGCTTCCTTATATACGACAAATTGATGAGACCCTCGACGTAGAGAATGTCCAAAATTATGCACGACATGAACTCTTTGTGAATCTTGGAGACGACTTTTGCTTCCCTCCTCTAGAAACTTGGCAACAAAGGTCACAAATCCACAACCAAGACATACTGGATGTCAGAAACCTAACAGAACTTGTGACCATGAGCTTGGACGTCTAGGTTGAAAGGCCTTGGACGTTCGAGAGATGGATTAGACTTTTGATGACCTTCCTGCACGTCCCCTTTGAGGGGTGGGCATCCAATAGAAGAAGGAAGAGGAGAAACTGGTGACACCTCCTTTTCTTTTTCTCTCTCACACAATTGAGACACTATTCATGCACATCCAATTTTGGTTGGGATTTCAAATCTTACCTTTGGGAGAAATATATAGGAAATCGCCTTAATCCTAATACAATAAAGATTGTTAGATCAAATCCAACAATTGAGAATAATTCCTACTTGATTAATTACAAATTGACCCTTCTATTAATTTAGCTAATTAGGTTTTAATACTCGAATTACATTTAATTTCTATCTAAATCCTTTTGGATCAAAATCAAATCTCTTTAGCTCAAATTAAATGTCAAATCAAATATTATTTAACTCTTTAAATGATATTTAATTTCTCTACAAATAAGAACTCATCGAAATCATTATTAGTTTCATCATACCTTTAATAAAACATTTAGGATTTGTAATTTATGGTATAACCTCTTAGTTTGGTATTCCAAATATTCATAAATCCTTCACACTAGACGGCTTATGTAACCCTCAAGTTAAATTCTTAATTCACTATCCTCTTTACTAAGGGTTACAAATGCTCATATTATCCTTATATCATTGGAAGGAGAATAATGACTAACTCCTTTCTAAAAGTATTGACTTCTTCTCTTTCATGTATGGGTCTGAGTAGGACTTGTATGACCATCTATAGAATTTCATACATCCCAACATACACGGAGTAACCTTATGTCTTCTAATCTACTATACACATAGAGTAGTAGATCTATGTGATCCCTTTGATAGATTATGTGTTCTCTCACATACATATACTAGCTTTCTAATCTTGATACCATGGTGGATTGATTAACTATTGGTCCACCAAACATATATTTTTAAGCACGAAAACACATATTTGTCTTAGGTCGAAGGATACATCTTTTCTATGATAGCGATAAGAGAAGAATTTCACACATCTTTATCTTGCTAAGTCAGTTCCTTACCTTAATCTGTATGATAATATTGAATCTCATTTCTATGTAGAAGATGTGCATCAAGGGTGTTCATCAGGCAACGACCTCTCGAAAAGATTTGCATCTCTATTTAGACTGGAGACTGTTAGTTGGATATCATTATGATTCCTGATAACTTATCGAAATTTTAGATCCAATTCATTTAGATCTTTGATATCAATTATCGATTATATCTAATATGGTTACAGTACATTATCTCACTTGTACTAAGAGACCTAATTAACCACATTAATACATCCATGTGATCAAGCAATTTTTACTCAGGTTGACTCGTTAAGAACATACAATTCTAACTATTTCCTAATTCAACTATAAGAATGAATTATAGACTAATTTGATTAGATAATTTTCCAATAATTACTTTAGTCAGTTATGCATAGTCTTTCTATCTTAGCCCATTAAAATTAATTTTTTGTGCAATTATCAAGTTTTCAATGTTTAATCACTTGAGTTGAAATGGCCATATATGCTTGTCGGATGATGATGATGTTTGAGACAAGTCTAATTTAGACAGCCTATTGCTCATCCTTGGCTTTTAATAGGGAATCTGTAGGATCTTCCGTTACCCTTTCCATTTAGGGTGACACATATCATGTTTGCCATGTCATGGTGATATGACAGGCATGGATTGGAGAAATTTGGTACTGATTAATCGAAGTACATCACCGGTGCTCGATTTAGATATTTGTTTATTTAGGAAACAAAAGTCAAGAAAGATCATTTTCCTTGTATCGTGGCTTGGACTGAACTCTCAATCCCAACCAATTAGATTGGACTGAAATTGTGGCAAGCAAATTGCTTTTTTTTTTAATTTTTTGTGGCAAAAAAGTTGCTTATCGACTAAATTGAATCACATTTTCTCTTCATTTCAAATTTATAAGGATCAACAACATATTCTTCGGACTCATAGACGACATAATCGTCTGAATCCTTATTGAGTTCATACTTGCCTGCTCATTTTGTGCTCGAAGTCACAGATGATGAAGGGCTCCATAAGCCTCGTACGCTTCAGTAGCTCAATCCAACGGTTGGGGTTCATCTCGACGGAGGCACCGGATTGACCAAAGAGAGTGATGGCATTGGTGGAGATGGATTGGAAGAGCTCCGATAGGTACTCCCTTGGGAGGTCCTTCCCTCCGTTGATGGCTCTGTTGTTTCTGATAAACTCATCTTCTGTCATCTTTTTCTTGACCTGCAATTGCATATATATATAAACAGTACGATGTCTTCGTCAAAGATGTTCAATCGTAGTACGTTCACAGGATTTTGGTACAAGCCCATGTAATTTATCACCATTGAATAGTTGTACTGATTTTTTTTTTTTATTTATATTTACTCGCACATGCAGTGAAGCCTTTAACATAGATACCTCTAAAATGGAACACCATCCAGAAATTTTCCGATTTTCGTGTAAAAGGTTAAAAATAGAAACATTTTCACCTTACTCTTTGTCTTAACCTTATTCTTACTTTCATACTCATGTGACTTAGATATTGTTGAACGAATCTCTCAATTTTTTAAATATTTTTAATATGTTGATCGGAAATCGTATTTTGAAGTAACTCTGACATCATACTTAATTCTAAACATGATATAAGTTAGTTGATATTCGGTTATTCATAAGAGTGAAAGCAACTTTTTTTTTTTTTTTTCTTTTTGGGTTGAACGACGAGTAACTTTTCAAGGTGGTAAGACTCAAGGAGACTCGAGAGCGTCCCCATCTCCCCCCACTTCTACAAGTGCACTTGTTAGCACTCGTACCAGCAACCCTTTGCCACGATGATGGTGTCAGCCTCATCAGCTGAGCACCCACGTGATCGAGTTAACTTTGTGAGGTTAATCATTAATGTTTAAACACAAAACATCTAGCTAGGGATATGTGTGAAACATGAAATATTCTACGAGGGGGTCAAATATTCGGTGGAATTCGATGTCATTCGTTCACGTTCAGGTACCAAACCCTGTCCAAACGTCCTGATGTGTTTGCACGCGAACCTGCGGGTTGTGCTGGTCGGTATTGAGCATAATCAAGGAATAGCAGAGTATGAAGACGGCGTCCTTGCTGGCGAATATCTCAGACGACTGCTGCTCGTAGAACCTCTCCGAGAAGGCCTCCAGGATCCTCTGTATCTTCTGCGACTCTCCCGGCAACCGGAACGTCTCGAGGTACGTGCGCAGCGCCGTGTCGAGGATCACGCCGGCGAAATTGAACGTCTCCGTGAACTCCTTGAGCACCTGTATCGAGATTAATCGAGCATTTGCAGCACACGAACGTTTCAGAAATCCACATCTCAATGGAAGTTTGCTGAAAAGCGAAGGATGCAACGAAATAGTGACTCGATCGTGCAATATTGCATTCGGATAGTTGCAGACCACATTACCTGTAGGTTGAACTCGTCGGGATCCCCCAAGTGGTCCCCGATCATGACCTTGTCCAGCCCCGGCGCGTAGCGGAAGAAGAGCGCGAGTGCCTTGGCCTCCGGCGGGTCCGGTATGAGTCGCGAGATCTTGAGGAACTCCATCCCCTTCGTATCGTCTCTGTTGAAATGGCTCACGGCCATCATCACCTTCTTCTTCAGTAGCTTTCTCGTCCGCACGAAGTCCACCCAGCTGCATGCATGGGAGGATCGACGTGTTCAGAATACAAGTCAAGCTTTGTCGGGAGGAACAAATGGATTATTGGATCGTCGGCTGTACCGCTCACCTGTCGAAGTCCTCACTCCGGCTGCGCCTCTCGAACCAGAAGGGCAGGTGCTCGGAGACGTCGACGACGTAGGACTCGCGGGAGGGCATGTGGTCGACGTCGACGTTTTCGGCGATGGTGGAGATGAGGGTGACGAGGCCCTCGAAGGCCTGAGCCTGGATGGGGGTGAACGGGCCGGAGGAGGGGAAGGCGGTCTTGCAGAGGAGCTTCCCTATGGCCTCGAAGACATTGTGGCAGATGGGGTCGCAGTCGTAGTTGACGTACATCTCGATGATGAACGTCGGCTGGCGGCAGAAGCTTATTATGCCCTCGATGGCGACCTCCTGGCGCGCGCCAGGGGACGCCGCGCCCGCGATGCGCAGGAGCACGTGCTTGAAGAAAGCCTCCATCTGGAGCCTCACCGCCCTGCCAACTATCACAAGGATCGATTTTATTTTATTTCTTATTTGTTGTGGATTGCAATAACAGGGGAATGAATATCTACATTACGTGTAAACACAGAGTGAAGTTGGAAAAAAAAGGTTTTCCATTTCACAGAAATCTTAAATTACGTGGTAACGGATTCCATGGAAGGCCTATGGTGCATTAACGTATATTAAACTGTACCATTCCCAGTTCTCACCTTCTTAAATAGTGGTAGATATTGAGGAGGGTGCTGCATATCATGGAGAGGAACAGAGGGCTCGCGCGGAGCCCGTAGTAGACCAAGTGATGGAAGAGCTCGTCCTGCACGATCCAGAGGAGCCTCGCGTGCCGTCCGATCGAATCTCCGCCCAACTCGATCGCCGAGTTGATCAGTATCAGCGCGAACAGCTGCACGTCCTCGTCCCAGCTCACCGGGCCCAACCCGTCGTTGCACTCCACCACCACGTTCAGCAGGGAGCACATGAAGGCGAAGATGTCTGCCATGCAGCGGGCCCCGTACGCGGGCCCTGACGGGTTGCCATCTTCGGGGGAGGCCTCGGCCTCGGGGCCGCCCCCGCGCCCCGACGGCGGGATCCCCGGGAGCTGGGAGAAGATGACCTGTATGATCTCGTGCATGGTGCTGCGGGCGCTCTTCTGGAGGACGTCGCCGCGGCACGCCGACTGCTGGACGACCTGGAAGCACGTGTTCACCACGGTGCACACCGCGTGGTCCGTGAGGAGTGCCCCCGCGCGGCTCTTCATAACCGCCAGCACTAACTGCGTCGAGATACGCTTTTATGTATTAGCATGTTCTTATATTTCCGTGTGATAGAAGTGTACTAAAATGTATGAATAATACTATAGAAATTTCCCCACTCGGATTCCTTCCCTTGGATCGACAGAGAAGAAAACGTGAGTGAGAGAGAGAGAGAGAGACATTGGCGAAGCATCCTCGATGAAACCAAATCGACGTAAAAGTTCCCGCATCTTCCCATTGAACTTAGTTATAAATATATTATTTCGGTGATATTTATCTACGAGTTAAATTGTAATAGTAATATATAAAATCTGAATCAAATTACATTAATAATAATATTTAATTTTAAATCAAATATCATATATAATATTTCATTCTAAATTATATATCACTAATGATATTTAAATATCACTAGTGTAATATAATCAAATATCATCATTTTTTTTCCGAAATACGAGGAGATTTTGAGTGTTTTTTGTGTTAAATCAAAACAAATAAATAAGAAGTTCGGGGAAATAGCAAATAAGCATCAAATAAGGCTGTCAATGTACCTGGAGGACCCTCATGAGCACGGCATCCTCCGACGCGGTGTCCGTCCTCTCCAACCTGCAGCTGGTGATGCCGAGGACGATCGCGTGCATGGCATCCCTCGCGCCCGGCGTCCTCTCGTCGAAGATCTCCAGCCGCAGCACCTTCAGCACCGCGGACAGCGCCACCGCGGTGGCCGCCGCGGGGATCTCGTCGCTCTGGATCACGTCGAGGAAGGGGCCGAGGTACACGCTGGGGTCCACCGTGCGCCACTCCCCATGCGGCTGGAAGATGAACGCGCGCAGAGACCGGAGGCTGAGGATGAGCTGTGTCTCCCCCACGTCGTCTATGGCCGTTGGCGCGTGCGCGCCGTTGTCAGTTGGGCGCCGGATCACGGCGAGGAGAGCGCCAACCTCGGTGTTAAGCATGCAGGAGACGCTGAGCTCCCGGAGGCGAGGATCCTTCCGCCGAGGCTTCCTGCCGCCACCAGCGCCGTCCTCGCTGCCTCCGCCACCGTCGCCTCCCGTTGCCTTGGCCATGGTGGTTGCTGCTTCGTCGTCGTCGTCGTCCTCCTCCTCCTCCTCCTCCTCTCTCTCTCTCTCTCTCTCTCTCTCTCTCTCCGGCAGTTGGGAGGATTTGAAGGATGGAGGTCTCCTCCAGACACGGATCCGGTGACGACCATTTTTGGAGGGAACGGTTGATAAGAGTGTGGGGAAGAGTGCTCCTTGGAACGTCACGCGTGTCAATTGGAAGGGTCCTCTCCCTCCTTGCAAATCTCACAAGGGCGCACGTGCACGGGTTTTCAAGTTGGGGAAGGGTTCCATTAGCATAAAAACATCTTACATGGGGGGTGGGTCGCTCTGGGTGTGTTTGTGATGTTGGGTTGCCATGTGTTAAGGCGAGATCTTGAAAGGTTAATGCTTAGTTTGATAAGGTGGATAATTTATTAAAATAGAAATTAATCTTATTTGATGAGATGATATTTTGATTCGAGTTAAGAAGATTTAATTTGGGATAAATTATTCTGGGATTTATGTGGGATAAGTTTATTTTGTGGATTATCCTATGTGTTTTTACAGGTTGATTTAGAAATTTTCCAAATAGTCATAGGTTAACCTACCAGGATAACCTTTATGACTTCCAAATAAAAATAGAGTATAACCCAGCTACAAAAAAGTTATCCTATAAAATCTATCCTCCATCTAAACTAGCCTTAAGTATTTGAAACTTTCCCCTCACGTACGACACCTCTCCCTCAAAACCTTAGTATTGTTTATCACCTTTAGGGACTTCGACGTAGGCCAATCGGAGCTTGGCCCCCATCCCCTCTCCTCTCTCGTCGTCTTCCCCCACTTCTTCAGGTCGGGGTTCACCTCCTATGCCTCCTCCATGTCGTGGCACCTTCATCCTCTTTCACTCCACCCTATAACCTGGCGTCTCGTCCTTCTCCTTGTAATTTCTCCTACGAGAGGGGGTGAAATTTGCGTGATAAATAAAATACAGAAATATAAAAAATAATTACATAAAAGCATGCAAACATACAAATACACAAGGATTTTTAGGTGGAAACTCAAATCCGTGTAAAAACTACCACCTAAGTCTCTCGACTTAGGATTTCCCGATTGACCGAGTCGATCAAATCCACTAACGAACTACTTCAAACAAGGGTAGTTCAACCTCTTACACCACACTACGTTATACAATGGTAGTGTACCTCAAACCCCTCTTCACGAGGAGTATTCAGTATCATGAAGGAGACGGGAATTCGCAAAGCTAATACCCAACCAAATATTATAAACTACTATAATCTTATAAAGCCACAAAGTAAATAATTGAATCTAATACTATAGGTAAAGGATCTTTCCTTTGGTGGAAGTGTGTTGGAATGGCAACACGGGTGCGTGATCCAAGCAAAGCATGATGACGCTCTCATATTCAACGGAGGGAGAGCGGGTGCACGACGAATGTGGTGCTCTCTAGTGTGGACTAGATGAACTTGGAGAGCAACAACACTTCTAGGTGATTCCTTGTTTTTCTTGGACACAAAAGATGTGGAAATGGATTCTCAAGGTGTCTTGGTGTTTCTTAGATGTGTGTAACAAAGGAGGTCTCCCCCTCTATTTATAAATGGCCTAAGAATTCTTAGGAAGGCTTCTATAGCCGTTGGGAATAAACCTAAGGTAGATTAGGTCGGAATTAAGGTCATTAATGATTCTGATGGGATTATTAGACTTCTGGATCTAATATTAGACGTTTGGAAAACAAGTATAAGATGTCTGATAATCAAATTAGACGTCTAATACTAGATGGGTTCTCTTACTGATATAGTTAGACCTAAACAGGGTTCTAATGTAAGTCAGTCAGACGACAGGTTGTATGTCTAGAACTAGGTTCAAACATCTAGAAACCTAGATTACTGTGGGAATAGATTTCCCAAGGCACAAACGACTATAACTCTGATGATAAATGATTTTGGCTTAATCAAGGGCTAATGTCTATTTATCAGACGTCTGATAAAAGATTAAAGGTCAATTATCAACGATTATATTTCTAAGCCAACGTTCCACTAATTGGACGTCTGGCAAAGACATTAGGCATCTACTAAGATGTCTGGACTAAGGGCTGGACATCTAAATCTAGCAAACAGAAAGGGGTTCTTCAGCCTAAGTGTTTTGGACATCTGATCAAACAGTCAAACGTCTTAAAAGTCAAGATCAGACGTTTGAAATCCAGATTAGATGTCTGATTGAGCTGTATGATGCCTACTTTAGTTTTCTAAGTTCTCTAAGAGTTGTCCAAGTGTCCTAGGATTTCGTAGGCGATCCTAGGACTTAAGGTAGGCTACTTTGATTCTCTTTAACAAATGATCTAAACACAAATAAAAGAGCAAAGAAAATAAAGACAAAAGTACAGACTACAAGACAAATAGAAATCTATCTTATTCTTCTTATCTTCAAGGTCTCGCTCTAAGCGAAGCTCCTTCTCCTTCAACCAGCTCCTCCAATCCACCATGGACGCGAGTTCTTCACACTTGTATCTATTTGCAAATAATTTAACATCTTAGACTTCAAATGCAAATGTTAAATATAAGTATTTTGTTATCATCAAAATTATCGATCGTGGTGCCCTTGCACCAACACTCCTACCTCCAGTGTTGGTGTTCCTCCGATCCTTCGAGCTCCTCTAGTGATGGGAGTTTTAGTGTTTCCTATGATGTTGTTACCCCTCGGGTTGCCTCCTGCCTCTATTGTATTTTCTCGTTGGGACTATACAAGAGGTTGCAATTTCTCACAACTAAGATATTGTCAACTCACCTTTAACTCCTAGGTTCTCGGGTTGTCGCTCTAGAGAATCGAGATGATTGCTGAAGTCTCCTCTTCATTGACGCCATCATTATCTTACAACGTATAGCAATCTCTATGATTTGTTGCAATTTGATTATAAGGGCATTTTCTTTGTACTTTCTTATTTTGTTTTCTTTGGTTCGAAGTTCCCCTACTCCTTAAGGTGGGATATAGTATTCCTCCATTTTTTTGATATAGGATGTTTTCATCTCTTTCGAAAGAATTTTAATTGTTCTTCTCCCTATTCCTCTTGAAATTTTACAATCGTGTGATCTCTTTCATTTCCATTAATGAAAGAACTTTATTTTAAAAAAATTACATGAGAGGATGAGAAATTCAGAATCAAAATTATTTCTAAAAAACTACGTGAGAATGAGAAATTCAGAATCAAAATTTACTCAATATCCCTAATCTAATAGT